>BTHU01000002.1:86242594-88959261 GCA_036184795.1 Tokudaia tokunoshimensis | reverse complement strand
ATAAACTGGAATCCTGAAGAAGTAGGTTTCAACAAATGTGCTGGCAAGTAAGTGCAAGAAGACAAAGAAGAACAAACAATTTCTTTTTCCACTGCCCTTATGTAGGCCTCTGGCAGAAGGGCTCAGATTAAAGGTATGTACCACTACACATGCATCTGGAACTTGCTCTGTCCCAGGCTGCCCTTGAACTATCTTGAGACTAAGACATGTACTATCTTGCTTGGGCCTAAGATTCTCATGGCCACCATGCCTTAAGATCTGAATCAGAAATGTGCACTCCATTTCTGAATTATAGCTTATTCCAGATGGAGTCAAGTTGAAGACCATCACATCAACCAATGACTGGTATAATTTGAGGCCCTCCCAATGAGTGGGAGCCCCTGCTTGGTTAACTAAGAATCAGATGATGAATAATCAAGAGACTAGGATAGAAAAAATAATCAATAAAATTATTCCTAATGATATTCTGCTATACCCATAGATTGGTGCCTAGCCCAATCGTCACCAGAGAGACTTCATCCAGCAGCTGATAGGAGCAGATTCAGAGTCAGTCCCAGAGTCAAACACTAGACAGAGTCCAAAATTGGAGATCTCTATCGAATCCCACCCCATGGGTTCAAGAATCCTAGGGGAAGAGTGGGTAGAAGAATTGTAGGAGCCAAAGTAGTTAAGGATACCAGAACATGGTCCATAGAATCAACTAAACAAGGCTCGTAGGAGCTCACAGAGACAGAAATAGCAATCATAGAGTCTGTTTTGGATCTGTGATAGTTCTTCTACATATATGTTATGGTTGTTAGCTTGGTGTTTTTGTGGGACTCTTAACAATGAAAGTAATTCTTTTGCCTGCTCTTGGGACCCTCTTCCTCCTGCTGAATCTCCTTGTTCAGCCTTGATATGAGGGTTTGTGCCTTGTCTTTTTGTTACTTGTTATGCCGTGCTTGGTTGATATCCCGAAAGGCCTGCTCTTTTCTGACGGGAATGGGAAGAGGAGTGAATCTGGAGAGAAAGGAGGTTAGGCGGGAGCGCTGAGAGGAATGAAGGGAGAGGAAACTGGGGTCAGTATATATGAGAGAAAATAAATAGAAGAAGGAAGGAGAGGATGAGAGAGGGAGGGAGGGAGGGAGAGAGAGAGAGAGATAGAGGGAGGGAGGGAGGGAGGGAGGGAGAGAGAGAGAGAGAGAGAGAGAGAGAGAGAGAGAGAGAGAGAGAAAGAGAGAGAGAGAGAGAGAGAGAAAGGTAGTTCAGCAGCTAAAAGCCATGGCTGTTCTTCCAGAAGACCCTAACTCCAGTTCCAGGGGATCCAAGAAACTCATCCAGATATACATACATACATCCAAAACAACAATGCACATAAACTAGAAATAAATAAGTCATTAAAAAATAAAATAAGCTGCCTGTGGTGGCACGACATTTAATCCCAGCACTCAGAAGGCAGAAACTGGAGGACCTCTGTGAGTTCAAAGCCAGCCTGATCTATAGAACTATTTTCAGAACAGCCAAGGCTACCCAAAGAAATCCTGTCTCAAAAAACAACAACAATAATTTAAAAATGAATTTAAAAGAAGTTTTGACTATATTTTAAGACTGGGATTTACTATATATGTATAAGATTATATGTGTATGTGTGTGTGTATATATATACTTTTCAACATTTGATACCACAAGCATATTAAGGAGTTACATTTATTTAACATACTGGAGTGGTAAGTGAAACCAATAATTTAGAGAGTATTGTTAAAAATAAAAGTTGCTGAAAGCAAGGTAACATAGAGAGTGGCTGATTTTAGATCTAGCTCTCACTGTATGTAAGATGGTGAACTTGTGCTGACACAGTCATGGTGGTCTGGATGAGAAGGCCCCCTGAATGTTGGTTCTCTATGGGGCATTCTTAAACCACCACAGCTTCTTGCCATGTTTAATTAGTAGTAGCACTATCTAATATTTGCAATCTCCATGTTGACAACATCCTGTTAATATTTATCCTAGGGGCACTTTAAGCAGAGGACATCTCAGTTACTCTTAAAATGCCAAAGTAAGGACGTTCAAGACACCAAGTGTCAACAGTGAAGCAAGATAGACATTTGAAGGAATAAAAGCATGCCAGAAATGGAAACCAAGCTGTTTCCTAGAAAAGCCTCTGTCACTGCCACTGTGGTTATGCACTTAGCTGAGTTTCTCATTTGCAGAAGGCCGTATCACAGGCATAGGCTGACATTTTGGTTGACATGTTGGGCTCCTGTTGCCTTACACGAACCGCCTCCACTGTCTTAGTCTTGCTCTTTAGAAAGCACACAAGCAAGCCTCTCTTTTCTCTCTAACTAAACAAGCAGCCACCTTCAAAGGGAGGAGGAGGAGAATGGAGGGAGGAGCATAGAGGTACTACACTGGTGAAGCGGTCACAGACTTGCTAAGAATAGTGCAGTTCTTTAACAACTTTTTAACTCTGTTGAAAGTTTTGAAAATTCCAAATACCTATAAATTGTTTAATTCCAAAGAGAATGGGCTCTTCTGGAAAATAGTTGACAGACGTAGACTGAAAGCACTCTTCTACGTTATGGAAGAAAGATCATCTTATTGATTTGCCTCTAGAGAAAGATAAAAACCAAAAAAGACCGTATTCTTAATAGTCGATGTTCTTGCTTCGCAATCAAATTTAAACTTGCCTCTTAAACTTTTATGTCTTACTCTGAGGTAAATAAAATGTCTCAGGAATATTTAAAGCAATTAGCATCTGGTAGTAGTGATGTAAATAAGGTACTACAGATGGAGGTTGGTAACCAGCAGTCTTTCAGCATTTTAGACTGTATACACCTTCAGAAAATTAAAAGGGATTAAGACCAGTTCTAATATATGTTCAGTTGCTTTTTATTATATATGCATATATGAGCAGTTAATAAGCTAATTAACCTAGCCCATGAAGCACAGAAGGTTATCATTCATATTTGGCCTCTATAACTTTAATATCATATCACCTCTGATGTCACCAGCTGTCCTTTCAACTAACTAGAAACTACTGTGTATTTACTTACTCATTATTTAATTAACTTACTCTCACTTGGTGTATATATTAGTTAGCTGGCACCACTAAACCTATAACTTTGAACTTTTTAATATTTTGCAGAAAAAATTAAGTAGCATTTATGGACAATCTTATATTACAGAAAATTTGAAATATTTGTTACTCTAAAAACAGTGACTTAATCCTAATTCCATAGCTCGAGCAGGCCTGGGGTTGACTGAAGCCCTCCTGCCTAGGATTACAGGTGAGAACCACTACACCTGACTTACATTATTTACTTTTGACCGTGATAATTCCGCAAATTTTGTTATACCAAAGATTTCCGCAGCTCTGAGCCGTCTTGTTACAGAGGAGTGTTGATCTGAAATTTTAAAGCTGTTTGTAGTCCTTGCATAATAATTTACTAGAGAATGTAAATTACATACGGCACAATCTATTTGCAAGTTGTGTATTCTACATGTGCACTTTTTCCAATTTTAACGCCTGGCAAATTAGGAGGCAGAAAAGCTGGGGTCTAAGTCAGGGTGGTGACATGGGGGTGGGGATGGGGGGGGCGGGAGGTGTGAAACAGCAGCAATGCATGTGCTTATGAAATTGTGTTATGTTCATCTACTGATAATGAGGGAAAGATAAAGGTTAGTTAATCATGTTGGACTGTCAATGTGAATCAGATAAGAAATAGTTTATCCAGTGTATTTTGTTTAAACTCCACTTTCTGTTTTATATGTCCTTAAAGGCACCTTTAAATAAATGAAATTCTAGTTAATGAGTCGGTAAGTGGATGGTTCTTGCGTCAGCCTTGTCATTTTGTGGCACATGCCTCCTGCACTGGGCGAGCGCCCTTTTTTCTCAGAACTGCACTAAGCACGCTGGGTGCTGGGGGCTGGGGTCACACGCCTTGGTTCCTTTCTCACTTAGTTTTAAACCCTCCCTCTGCGGCTCCCGGCGGGCGTGGTGAGAGCGCAGGAGGGACTTCCCCGAGGGCCGGGCACCTCCGCCTGGACACTTGCCATGGCCACTGCACCGGGGGACCACGCTTCCGCGTAGACTCCAGCGATGGAGCTGCGCTAGGCTAGCGGTTGCCGGGATCCCTCTCCGCGTCCTGTGCGCGGGAAGAGCGGGTCAGTGGAGGCATCGGGCGAGCGCGGAGGAACCCGGTAAGGCGACCTCAGGTCTCTGAGATCCAGTGACCGACATCCCTCCACCCGTGGGCACTGACTGGTCCTCAGACTGAGCCCCACATGCTTCCCTGGAATGAGGATAGTGGTTGGTGCCCTCGACCTGAGGGGTGGGGAGCCACACCTCAGGACCAATTGTGCCTAGGGAGACTGAGGCAGGGGATCACTTCTTCGTTACAGAATGAGGTGCTGTTTTAAAAGTAGAGGTAAGAGGGAGGAGAGAGGGAAAGAGAGATTGGATTCTCATTCTCCATTGGTGAGGAATGGGTGTAGCGCCCCTTTTCCTGTGCATCCCCCCCAAACCTGATTCAATGAGTCTTCAGCTATCCCTTTGTTAGGCACAGCAGTATACTCTGATTCAAGCCTCATGGCTCTTGAATGTCTCCATGGTTAGTTAGATAGGATGGGAAACTGAGCTTCAGTCTGACTTTAGGGGAAAAGAATCCTCTTAGAACCGTAAGTGTCGCAAATAATTTCTCAGTATGGGGCTCGTTTTCTTGCTGTTGCACCTGGCTTGTTCTCTAGCAAATTTTTGCCGTCACTGCTTTCAATATGTAACCACCAAAACTCAGAGGAGATCTGGTTTCCTTTGCTGTTGGAAGTTTCTAGTACTCTTGTTCTGCACACGGCAACAGCATTTGTTGTTGTTTTTAAGATAGAAATAAGAATTGAACAACCGTTTTTTCTCGCTACACTTGTTGGGCACTATAGCCAATAGAAAACCCACTTCATTCCTTTAAAGTTAAAATTAGAGACACTTATATCAAAGTATAGCATAGTATATCAAAGGTGTAACAATATACCTTGTTTTAATCAAATTAATCTTTCAGTGGAACAAGATGAATGCTTAGAGAGAGATCAAGGTCAAGCTACCTACCTAAGTTTTAACAATGACCTTGGAAAAATGCAGTGGTGTTCTTTTCCTTTTCAGCATGGGAACAGGAGCTTTATCTACTGAGCGTTCGCTGTATGCTAAGTACAATGCTTAAGAGCATCTCATTTTAACCCCCACGATAGTCTTGTGGCACGGGGACCATTTTATTTCTCATTCTGTGGATAAGTCACCCGGCAAGAATTGTCAGCTCGTCTTTTCCCGGTCTTCTGCAAAGCTCTTGACTAACCTAGTTGCTCAGGGGGGCACTTTTCAAAGCTCGGGATTGAGTGATAAGATCATACACCATCCAATTCAACTGCAAGTTAGCTACTTTGTGGAACTGACACGGGAACACTGGGGCTCATTGAAAATAAATGAAGTGTATAGACTAGTTCCCATAGAATTGCAATGGCAACATAAGAACTGCTGTTAGGCTAGCAGGCATCGAGAGTGATGGACGAGTGAAAGGAAAGCATGGAACATAACTCTAGTCTGACTCTAAGTCTACTCCTAAGTTTCCTGTGTCACCTTATCATAGCACATGTCACCTCAGTGCAGAAATGCTGATAGTTCCTTTGTGTAGTAGAGCAACTAAGATTAACAGCTAAGTTGTATGCTCTGTGTTATGAAAACTTGTTAACAAAGGCCAGAAAAGAAGATCAAGTTCAGATTCATCAGAATCTGTTTTGTTATTACAACATCAAGAAAAGGAATTCAGTAAGTAAATGCCAGGCAGAGATGTTGACATGCGGGTTATTAGATTAGAAACTTCAGTGGAATTCTCTATTTATATGAGAAACCTTGTGGGATAGCTATTAGTCTTAATCTCCTCTCACTTTATGAAAAGGTGGAGGGTGATGTCACAAGATGGAGCAAACCTGTCGGGATTTCCCAGTGCTCAAGAGGCAGGAATAAACCTCCTGCCTCCACACATCAGCTGCACAGAGGAATGTTAGCACTGAGGTATCAAAAAAAGCCCTGTGGAATAAATTAAGGAAGAAACATGATTTAATGTTTTGTTGGTTTGTTTGTTTGTTTTTCAAGACAGGGTTTCTCTGTAGCACTGGCTGTTCTGGAACTCACTCTGTAGACCAGGCTGGCCTCGAACTCAGAAATCCACCTGCCTCTGCCTCCCAGGTGCTAGGATTAAAGGCATGTTTCACCACTGCCCAGCTAATGTTCTTTTTTAAAAGGATTTATTTTTATTATTTTTAAGTGTGTGTTTGTGTGTGTGTGTGTGTGTGTGTGTGTGTGCGCCCACGCACGCATGTCTGTGTGTTGCTGAGGAGTGGGTATATGCACATGAGTGCAGGAGCCCTGGAACTAGAGTGTAAAGTTGTTGTGAACTGCCTGACACGGGTGCTGGGAACTGAACTCAGGGTCTCTATGAGAGCAGTTCCCACTCTTAACCACTAAGCCATTTCCCCAGCCTTATGATTTAATTTTCCCAGTAAATGTTGATTGCCTTTGGTTTTATTTTCAGTCATCTTTCTTTGTTCTTTGTTTTGTATTCTTTGAGTTTTTTTTGTTTCCTTTCTTGTGTTTTGCTTGATTTGTTTCATTTTTTTTTTTTTAAGGTGAGCTTCTTGCTGTGTTTCCCACGCTGGCCTTGAACTCCTATGCTGTAGTGATCTTCCGGTTTCAGCTTCCTGAGTGCTGAAGCTACAAGTCTGTTCCACCTTACCTAGTTTGACCATCTACAATTTTTTATTATTGTGAGGAGTAGTAGTAGTAGTATATGCTTGTGTGTACCCATGTACATACCTGCCACAGTTAGCACGTGGAGGTCAGAGGGAACAGGTAAGCGTTGCTTGTTTCCTTCCTCTTTAGGATCCAAGAATCAAACTGAGGTTCTCAGGCTTGTACAACAAACACTGTTAGCCTCTGAACCACTTGCTAGCTCTCCTTGCTATTTGTTTGTTTTCTTATGCCATCCTGACTCAGTGACAATGGAATCCTAGTGTGATTTCTATTTGTCTTTCATTGATGTTGGACACTTGTACATGCTTGGTAGCCATGCTTGATAGCCATATTCACTTCACCTCTTCTTTTCCTTAGCCCATCTATTGACTGGGTTGTTTGATTTCTCATTGTTTATTTTGCTTTGTTTTTAATTCTTGTATAGTCTACATACTAATCCTCTGCTTGGTATTTAATTGACAAAGATTGCCGTAGACTGCCTCTTGATTAATTTTTTATTCTGTGCGGATTAGGTTCAGTTTATCAATAGTGTATTTCTTGCATGACTAGACTCCCGTTG
The DNA here is from genome assembly GCA_036184795.1 of Tokudaia tokunoshimensis. Lineage (NCBI taxonomy): Eukaryota > Metazoa > Chordata > Mammalia > Rodentia > Muridae > Tokudaia > Tokudaia tokunoshimensis. The sequence goes on along the minus strand of BTHU01000002.1, from coordinate 88,951,927 downwards.
AGGAAGTCCCTGTCTATGCCTATGTCTTAAAGGATGAGTCTTACTTTTTCCCTTAACAGTTTTAGGATTTCTGGTCTTTCACTCAGACCCTGGATTTGTTTGGAAGTGATTTTTGTACAAGTTGTGGTTTCATTCTTCAATGTGTGGATATCTAGGTTAGGCAGAACTTTCGGATGAAGAGGCTGTCTTTTCCACACTATACATTTTTAGCATCTCTGTTTGGAAAGAAAAAAGGTAGCTGTAGCTGTGTGAGTTAGAATCTGTGTCTTTAGCTCCATAAATCATGACTGTTTTGTGTGAATACAGCTGTTTTAGTTACCACAGTCCTGTAGCATAACTTGAAATCAGGTTTGTGATACATCTCACATTATTCTTTTGCTCAGGATTTCTTTGGCTGTCTGGGATCTTCTGTGTTTGCCAACCAATTTTAAGATTGGTTTTTTTTGTTTTGTTTTGTTTTTTCTGTTCTAAGAAGAATGTCTCTGAAACGTGATTGGGGGCTTCACTGAATCTGAAGCTTGCTTTTGGAAGTGCTGCCATCTTCACAATATTAATTCTTCCAATCCATGAACGTGGCATATCCTCTTCTAGTGTTTCTTGAGCTTTTTTCTGTTTTCATTGAAGAGATCTTTCATGGTTTTACTCTAATTTCTTTGTTTGTTTTAGCGCGCACGTGTGTGTGTGTGTGTGTGTGTGTGTGTGTGTGTGTGTGTTGAATTGTTTCTCCAATTTCTTTGTCTGCATGTTTGCCATTGATATATAGGAAGGCTGTTGATTTTGTGATTTAATTTTGTATCCTCTGATATTGGTAAGCATGTTTATCAGTTCTGAGTTTTCTGATGGAGTCTTTAGGCTTGCTTGCTTGCTTGCTTGAGGCAAGGCCTCACTATGCAATACTGACTGGGCTAGAACTGCCATGTAAAGACCAGGTCCACCTTTAACTCACACATACTGGCCTGCCTCTGCCTCCCCAGTGCCACAACCATCACATCCAGCTAACTCCTTGTACATATAGAAAGATGTCTTCTGCAAACAAGTGCACCTTGACTCCTTGCCTTCTTATTTGTTTCCCTGTTATTTCCTTCTCGTGTCTTATCACACTAGCTAAGACTTTAAATACCATATTGAGTAAGAGCAGAAAGAGAAAACACCCTTGTCTTGTTCCTGCTCTTAGAGGACATGCTTTGAGGTTTTCTACTTTTTGCCTAATGTAGGCAATAGCTTTGTTGTATATGGCCTTTATTGTGTTGAAATATATTCCTTCCATTCCTAATCTCCTCAAGGCTTTTATCATGAAGGGATGTTGGATTTTGCCTTTTTTCTTATTAGTTGAACTGTTCAAATAGTTTCTGTCCTTGTTTCCATTAATATGCTACATTACATTTATTGACTTGTGTGTCTTGGGAATGAATATGGCAAGTTTTTGTCTGTTTGTTTTTTCTTTTTTTAGGCTAAGTGATAAAGATATCCTAAAAGGGCTGAAAATAAGCAAACAAATAAAAACAAATATAAAGGAGTTTCCTAAACTCAAGCAAGAAAGGAAAGTTCCTATCCTTGGGTAAGAGCTAAGGGAAGCCACAGAACTGCAAACACTCACAGTGAGGTGAGCAGGGGTCCAGTGCTCACTCAGCTGCTTTAGCTTCTGGGCGGAAAGAGAAAATTCTGAAGAACAGATGAGAGCTACATGATAGCTCTAGAAAATGCCTACTAACTTCAAAAGAAGGTAGGAAAGGCTAGCTCTCTCAATTTTACTTAGCTAGAAAGCCTGAATAAAACTTGTAAAGCCATATCAAAAATTCTCAAAGAATCTGAAAGAATAGATATTAAGGTATCACAGCAGTCAACTATAATGCCTTTGTATCAGATCACTCTCCTCAAACAGCACAGGCCTACACACCCTTCACAAAAGGCTCAAAGAGTGTATCAAACAGTAACTATTGCAGGAGAAATGAGGCCAGATCAGCTCTTTAAAGCAACATTTCTGTGCCAGGCAAGAACACAACAAAGATGATCCCCCCAGGTGTCCATCCTCTGCCTGGTAAGAGACAGGAATCACATACAAATTGCAAACTTGGATGTGGCTACACAGGCTGAGACCAGTTTTCAGCAGGAAATGTTCACCAGCCTATCACTGTTGCAGCAGAGGTGAAGCAAGATGTTAAAGCAGACCCCACTGCTTGTAAGGAAGCCTTTTAGACTCCAGCAAAGAGAACACAGGTAATGGCAATTTCTGGTTCATGTAATAGAAAGAGCCTGCCCTCATCACTCTCCTCTGTAATGTAAAAATACCATCTTTATCTTCTGCTCTAAGGAGAGAGAGATTTTTTTTTCAGTAGCAACTAGAGAAAACTTTGCACTATTAAGGTCTGAACCTCCGCATCTGCAAATGTTTAAAGAGGAGTATCAGATACCTTGAGAAGGTTCAAAGCTTTAGGATTGTGTATTCAGGAGGCTAGAGATGGATTGAAAAGAAGGGAGCAGCCAGAGAAGAGTGGAAAGCAGATCACTCACACATGATGCTCCTGAATATAGTCATATCTGTGATTTCTTTTTCCGACTTATAAGTTGACCGTTTTTATTATTTTATTATTTTTTTTGTTTGTATGGAGTTTTGCCTGCATGTATATCTGTGCATCATTCCCAAGCCTTGTGCCTATGAAGGCCAAAAGAGGGTGTCAGATCCCCTGGAACTAGAGCAACCATGTGGATGCTGAGAATCAAACCCGAGTCCTCTGGAAAAGCAGCCAGTACTCTTAACTGTTGAATCATGTCTCCAGCCCCAGTTTGATAATTGTAATGTTGGCAAAAAAATTATTTTAATCTGGAAACATCTTGGCGCTGAACACATGTTCTACAAAAATTTTATTATGGAAAAACTTTTGACATAATTTTCCTTTCTAGCCCCTTCCTTTTATAAGCATATTTTTCTAATTATTTGGATATTAAAATTTACTGACTAATTAGCATGCTAAGATTTTTCATTGTCTTCCCCTTCTTTTTTTTCTTAAGCTTTTTAAATATCAGTCTTGTAAATTTAGTAATTTTGATTACTAAAAATCTTCTTTTGTTTTTTTGTTTTTTTGTTTTTCGAGACAGGGTTTCTCTGTATAGCCCTGGCTGTCCTGGAACTCACTTTGTAGACCAGGCTGGCCTCAAACTCAGAAATCCACTTGCCTCTGCCTCCCAAGTGCTGGGATTAAAGGCGTGCGCCACCACTGCCCGGCTTAAAGATTTATTTATTTATTATATGTAAGTACACTGTAGCTATCTTCAGACACCAGAAGAGGGCGTCAGATCTCTTTATGGATGGTTGTGAGCCACCATATGGGTGCTGGGATTTGAACTCACGACCTTTGGAAGAGCAGTCTGTGCTCTTACCCGCTGAGCCATCTCTCCAGGCCCTGATTACTAAAAATCTTAAAAGTATGATGTAGTGGTACGGGCTTTACTCCTAGCACTTGGAAGTGGGAGGTAAGATGAAAAAAAGTTCAAAATTGGGACTGATGAGATGGCTCAGTGGGTTAAGGAACTTACCAACAAGCATGACAACCTGAGTTCAGTCCCTTAGACCCAAAAAGTGAGAGAGGAGAACCAATTTCCACATGTGGTTCTCTGACGTCCAAACACTTGCCATTGCACAGGTGTACTTGCACATAGATAAATAGATGATGACAATGATGATGATGATAATGGTGGTGGTGGTGATGATGAAGATAGATAGATAGATAGATAGATAGATAGATAGATAGATAGATAGATAGATAGATAGATAGATAGATAGATAGATAGATAGATAGATAGATAGTAGATAGATAGATAGATAGACATAGATAGAAAGATAAAAGAGAGATAGATAGATAGATAGATAGATAGATAGATAGATAGATAGATGATAGATAGATAGATAGATAGATAGATAGATAGATAGATAGATAGATAAGATATGATAGATAGATAGATAGATAGATAAGATATGATAGATAGATAGATAGATAGATAGATAGATAGATAGATAGATAGATGATAGATAGATAGATAGATAGATAGATAGATAGATAGATGATAGATAGATAAGATATGATAGATAGATAGATAGATAGATAGATAGATAGATAAGATATGATAGATAGATAGATAGATAGATAGATAGATAGATAGATAGATAGACATAGATAGAAAGATAAAAGAGAGATAGATAGATAGATAGATAGATAGATAGATAGATAGATAGATAGATAGATAGATAGATAGATAGATAGATAGATAGATAGATAAGATATGATAGATAGATAGATAGATAGATAGATAAGATATGATAGATAGATAGATAGATAGATAGATAGATAGATAGATAGATGATAGATAGATAGATAGATAGATAGATAGATAGATAGATAGATAGATGATAGATAGATAAGATATGATAGATAGATAGATAGATAGATAGATAGATAGATAGATAGATAGATAGATAGATAGATAGATAGATAGATAGATAGAAAGATAAGATAAGGATAAATGATAGATATGATGGATAGATAGATCATAGATAGATCATAGATATGATAGATGATAGACAGACAGACAGATAGATAGAAAGATAGATGATAGATAGATATGATAGATATGATAGATAGATAGATAGATAGATAGATAGATAGATAGATAGATAGATAGATAGATAGATAGATAGACAGACAGACAGATAGAAAGAAATTTAAAGACTGAACAAAGAGTTCAATACCATCCTCAACATATATATATTATATATATATATACAATCTTGTATTACATAGACTATGTTTCAAATTTTTTAAAAGCAAATTACACAGGAAAGTTTGTATTCTTTTAAACATTAGAACCTTGTGTTTTGGGGTTTTTTGTTTGTTTGTTTGTTTTTTGTTTTATTTCTTATAATGGACTTCCTTTACTATACTGTTAATTTACAGCATGACTTTGTAATACAACAAGCCCAGTGCACATTCCAAAAAACATTCAGTGAACAAAAATGTCACCTATCAAGAAGGTGGAGGAGGTGGGACAGACAGCAGCTCAGACAGTTGCCTGTCAATATTTGAAAGGTCTTTTTCCAACACCTAACATACAATATTTTCCCTTGTTCAGAAAAATGTCTGATTCGAATACACTGAAAGTGATTCAGAAAGCATCACAACCCAGCCCTCGAGAGAAAATGAAACAGTGCCCTCAATGGGCAGCTTACCTGGTACCAGGAGTTGGCATGACCTGAGACACTACCACATTAAATCTTCTTATCAATTTTGTTTGAGTGGACATTACTAATGCCAACTATGGGAGGAGGAAATGAGGCTCTCATACATAGAAGTACACAGCAGAGTAAATTATACTAGCCTTATTTTCTCACAAGACCACTTTTTCCCTTAATGCGTCGCAGTGCTACAGAGGAAAACAAATATGGACATACAAGGTGTTCCTGTCTAGATGAAATTAGCAACAGTGGAAGACGTAGGCTTTGGGTTTTGTGGTTTTTTGGTTTTTCATATTCTGCTCAAGGACAGCTTCAGAGAAGCTGCCTGTTTTGTGCTTTTCTCCGGGGTGACTGGACAGAGACTGGCTGGAGTAGCTGCTGTACCTTCCTGCCTCTGCTGGGTGGTGCTACCTGGGGTCCTGCACTGACCTCCCTCTGAGACATTGTTTTCTGCAGTTGAACCAATTTAAACTTGCCCCATCTAGCTTATGAATGAAGAAGACTCAGACTATGGCTACTTTATTTGGCTTTGACAATTAGTGGCGGGGGGGCGGGGGTGGCTAATTCCTAATTCACTCTTCTATCTGCTGACTGGGCTCTTTCCCCAGTGGTGTACCCCAGATACTTGCTATTTCTCCTGGCCATGTGCTCATCGTCCATCTCCCCTCATGGAGGCTTCCTTTTCTCTCTCAACCAGGTAACTCAAAAACCACCTACCTCTGATTCTTCCAGTAATTGGGTGTAGCCATTTTTATTTAACCAATAGTTTTAAATTAAGGAACAAGGTTTACACAACAAAAGTTGAGTATTCCCTGGCAGGCAGTTAGACCTCCCAGTACAGAATTTAGCATTACAGTCCATAGCAACAGGCCAAACCTCAACAGTTTTCAGTGGCTGCAAGCTGTGGAGTGATGAGTCAGGGACAGTCTTTCATTCTGTGATTACCGACAGAATTGAAGTTTGGATATTGACCTCAGAGGTAGCTGTGTGAAGGATGTTAACAGCCTGTAGGAAGTTTCATTTTATTGGAAGACACCTCATTTACTTGAAGGTTGTTAAAGGATTTGAATTTCTCATAAATGGAATTGCTTCCTCCTGGTGTTCAGGGAAAATCAGTGCTTGTTTACTTCCGTGTGTTATATAAGCCTAAAGTTACCATTTATCTATATATTATATCGACTGTCTTACACGTCATACCTTTATATCTATACATTATATTCCATCGAGACCTGCCGAGCATGCTGTGTCTCAATTTCTTATGCTTTACGTTAGGACACTGCCTCTCCTGTCACAGGAATCACATCAGTGAGAAACTCATCAGAATGAAGGCTGTCTCAGTGAGGGCTCCTATTGCTGTGATACAACACCATGGCCAAAAACAACTTGGGGAGGAAAAGATTTATTTCAGCTTACAAGTGCGCATTATAATCTATCATTAATGGAAGTTAGGGTGGGAGCTGAAGGTAGAGGCTGAAGGAGAAGCTGGGAAAGAATACTGCTCATCGACGTGTTCCCTTGATTTGCTTAGCCTGCTTTTTCATACCATCCTGGGGCAGCGTTGCCCCCGATGGCCTGGGACCACCCACATTAATCTTCAATCAAGAAGGTGCACCACATATTTACCTACAGACAATTATTTTCTCTTTTAATTAAAAATGTATACAGTATGTTTTGATCACAATTTCCCCTCCCTCATCTCCTCCCAGATCCTCCCCACCCTTTCCATCCCTCTAGTTCAGCAACTTCCTTTTCTGTCTGTTCGGGGAAACAGATAGCCAAATTAAAAAAAAAAGAGAGAATTTTTTAAAAGGAAAAAAAACACAATGAAAAAATCACAAGAAAACACATACATATAAAACAAAACATAGTACCCGAAATCAGAAACCATAACCTAAGAGCAAAACACTGGAAAGACTTTTTTTTTAATGCTCAAACAAAACAATATGTGACAAAAAAATCTACATAAACACAATTGAGTTCATTCTGTGTTAGCTATTTTCTACTGGGCAAGAGGCCTACCCTTATTTACCCACTGGAGGAAATAAAATTTGTCCTTTGTTAACGGGTGTCAATTGAGGATAGTTTCTTCGTTTGGAATGGAAATGGTGTCCACTTTCCACTCTCAGCACTGGAACCCTGTCTGGCTTGAACCTGTGCTGGCCCCGTGTACTGGCTGGTTTTGTGTCAACTTGACATAGGTTGGAGTTATCACAGAGAAAGGAACTTGAGATCCAGCTGTGGGGCATTTTCTCAGTTGGTGATCAAGGGGGAGGGTCCATGGTGGGTGGTGCCATCCCTGGGCTGGTAGTCTTGGGTTCTATAAGAGAGCAGACTGAGTAAGCTAGTAAGAAACATCCCTCCATGGCCTCTGCATCAGCTCCTGCTTCCTGACCTGCTTGAGTTCCAATTCTGACTTTCTTTGATAATGAACAGCAATGCAGAAGTGTAAGCTCAATAAACCCTTTCCTCCCCAACTTGCTTCTTGGCTATGATGTTTGTGCAGGAATAGAAACCCTGACTAAGACTGTATGGTGCCACAGTCTCTGTGATTCCATGTGTGTATCAGTCCTGCTGTGCCTGGTTTCCTTGCTGTCCTCCATCACCTCTGGCTTTACAATCTTTTACCTCCTCTTCCTCATAACTCCTTTCCCTGAAGGGAGGGGCTTAATAAAGGCATCCACTTTAGGAAATGAGTGTTTCTAAGTCTTCAGTGTCTGCACATTATCCAGTTGTAGGTTTCTGTATCAGGTTCCGTCTACTGAAAGACAAGCGTTCTCTAATTCTGGCTGTGCTCAGCACTGATCTATGGGTATACCAAATAGTATTAGGAGTCATTTTATTGTTGTGTTCCTTTAGCAAAACAATAATATATTGTTTTCCCCTGGGTACATGGCCTATCTACTCTTAGGATCTTGGTCAGCCAAACAGTTTTGGGCATGGGTTCCACAGGCCTTATCAGAGAGTGGCTCCCTTGTTGCATCAGAATATCTTGCAGACAGATCACCACTGTAGATGACAGGGTTTGTAACTGGGTTGTTGTTTACCTTTCTCCTCTGGTACCATGCAGAATACCTTCTAGTTCTCTGAATAGTAGTCAATATGGGTAAAGTCTCTAGTTAGGCACCATCTCACCTTCTCCTTGTTCAATAAGATATGTAAGTGTTATCTTTAGCAATTGAGACTTACCATAAGTTTGTGGAGAGCCATCAATAGCCTTGGCCTGAATTGCTTGGGAATGTTCATGGAGATCCTTTGGCCAACAACTCAATTAGATGTAACCCATTCTTGTCACTTAAAGTTTCACTTGGTGGCAAAAGATATGTATTTGGGGCGTTGTCTTCCCTGCTATTTGACTTCATTTAGATTTATTTTATATATTATGTAGTTTGAGAAATGTATACTTTAATAGGTTTCCATATACCCAGTCAAATGACCCTTAGTGTAGTCTGTCTCTGCAGTCCCTCTTTACTCACCCTTCTCTATAGGATGAAATTTAAAGGTTGCAGTTTTTCCTAACCCACCTAGTTTCCAAATAATTAAGGTAAGACCTGTTGATTTATTCAACAAGCTTTAAGTACAATAACTGAGCAGATATCCCTAACCCTCAATGCTATCTACATCCCAGCCACACACCCAGAATTAATTGCAGCTTAAATTGCCCTGACTTGTTCTGCTCTGTGTGTTCTCATGGTGAACTCCCTTGGTGACTGCCCCTCATGCCAGACCTCATGGAGACCTTCTTCCTTTTTTTCCACCTCATGGCCCTTCTTCTCCTGGACCCTCACCTGCCTCATGGCCAACTCTCTTCCTCATTCTTCTCCCTCTGCTCGCCCCTGACTAGGATTGAAAGTCTAGGCTTTCTATCCCCTCTGTCAAGTCATTGGCTGTTCAGTCTTTTATTAAGCAATCAGAGATAATTGGGGAACATTCCTTACACCATATAGTACCTGAGATTCTTCACTATTCATTACAGTGTCCCTGTCCAGACTGTGACTAGATGATCTCAGGCACAATAGTTAGCATCTGAATACACAGAATACAAAACCACCCCCAACACTTTTTTCTCCTTCTTTATCCTGTTGTTCCATTCTCCCTCCTGTTTCTCCATAGCTTTATATTCTATTCCCTCTTTCTTGGAAAATCCACCTTACGTTGCATAGTTGAGCGCATTTGTCAGGACTCCATGGAGAGAGACGCACCAAAAAACTTCTGGTTTTGTACTGCAGTTTCTTGCCACTCTCCCAGACTTGGGCTGATTGGATTCAAATGCTGAGGCAAGACCAGTGCTGAGGCAAGGCACGTGGAGGACAGGTGATGTTTGGAGGGTATAAATAGGACTCGACTGAGTGAGGGGGAGAGAACTTGGCTTGAAGGTACAGCTAGCTGTGCAACACTTGTAGGTCTTGCATCTTTACTGATCTTCATTTCGCTGAGAGAGGCCAGGCAGAGAAATTCTCCTGATGTTTCTGCTAGGTCAGGTTATCACAATTGCTAACCCAGCTCTACCAACTCTACTGAACTGAACTGCTGGTGTTTCTGTGAAGTGTTTGCAAGTGGATCAGGCTGCCACTGCTGCTAACCTGTGAACTGAACTGCTGATTTCCAGACAACACGGACAGGAGTTGCTCCAAAGAACCTTTCTAAACAGGTCCACTCCCCTTCCTTTCTTTTCCACTACCTCTGTTGGGTGGTGGGCTAGAAGAGAGGTTAAAGCATTTAAGAACCATCGTTAAAAGTAAGGGTTTGAAAAACATTAGTTACACAGTTACAGTTTCATTGTTCAGTTTGTCTGTTCCTATACTAACACCATGCAGTTTTTATTACTATTGCTTTGTAGTACTGCTTGAGGCCAGAGATGGTGATACCTCCATAAGTTCTTTTATTGTTCAAGATTGTTTTAGCTATCCTGGGTTTTTTGTTTTTCCATATGTAACTGAGAATTGCTCTGTCAAGGTCTGAAAATAATTTTCTTGGAATTTTGATGGGAATTATATTGACTCTATAAATTGCTTTTAATAAGTTGGCCATTTTCACTATGTTAATCCTGCTGATCCATGAGTGTGGGAGATTTTTCCATCTTCTGATACCTTCCTCAGTTTCTTTCTTCAGCAAATTGAAGTTCTTGTCATATAGGTCTTTCACTTGCTTAGTTAGAATGACACCAAGATATTTTATATAATTTGTGACTTTTGTGAAAGGTGTTGTTTCCCTAATTTCTTTCTCAGTCCATTTATTATATGTATAAAGGAGAGCTACTGATTTTTTTTTTTAGTTAATTGTGTATCCAGACACTTTGCTGAAGTTTTTATCAGCTATAGTTCTCTGGTATAATTTGGGGGCTCGCTTACATATATATATATATAATCATCTGCAAATAACAATACTTTGACTTCTTCTTTTTCAATTTTTATCTCCTTGATCTCCTTTAGTTTTCTTATTGTTCTGGCTAGAACTTCAAGTACTACATTGAACAGGAGAGAGTGGACAGCCTTGTCTTATCCCTGATTTTAGTGGAACTGCTTTAAATTTCTCACCATTTAATTTTATATTGGCTATTGGCTTGCTGTACATTGATTTTATTATGTTTAAGTACGTGCCTTATATAACTGGTCTTTCTAAGACTTTTAACATGAAGGGGTGTTCTATTTTGTCAAAGACTTTTTCAGCATCTAATGAAATGATTGTGTGATTATTTTTCTTTTAGTTAGTTTATATGGTGGATTACATTGATGAATTTTCTTATATTGAACCATACCTGTATCCCTGGTATGAAGCCTACTTGATCATGGTAGATGATGTTTTTGATGTTATTCTGGATTCAGTTTGAGAGTATCTTATTGAGTATTTTTGCATCAATATTCATATGAAAAATTGGTCTAAAATTCTCTTTCTTTGTTGAGTCTTTGTGTGGTTTAGGTATCGGGGTAACTATAGCTTCATAGAATGAGTCTGACTGATGTAGCCAGCTCTGTCAGTCAACAGGGTCTTGAGGGCAGGAGCAAGAATTAAAGGGGAAAAAAGACAATTAGACAACATTATAACATTCAGCAAATGTTGAAGTGGCTTATTTTTTCCAGTCTGCTTTTATCATTCTAACTACATGCAAAGAATAGGGTCATTTATAAGGCATAAACAAAGGAGTCAAGGAACAAACAAAGCATCAACAAAGATCCCATAGTTACTGATTCAGGGACTTATCAAGAATGTCAAGATACAAGAAATACATTCCTCAGCTATATTCTTCTTGAGTCTACTTCCTTGTCTTTGCCCAGTATCAAATATCCTTGCCCATTTCCTAGAAGTAGCACCAAAAGCTTCTACATCTTCCCCTTTTTTATTTTATAAACAAGACTGCATCTGTCTTAGATTGTTCTGACAAGAATGCCTTCCTTATCTGTCATTAAAAATGCATTATTTAAGGCAATGCACTTATGTCTTAAGTTAGTAAGGCTCTGTGCAGAATCTTACTGTCACTGACTACCAGCCTGTTAAACCACTGGGTTTCTTTGGGGACCCATTTTAAGTTTCAAGCCATATATTTTGGCCGCCAACATATTGATGTTGTTCAAGGCAAGTTTTATCAAAATGGGCAAGAATAAATGTATTCCCAGGACAAGAAGGGCCAAGATGATCAAACTACATAAGCCATTTCTGAAACTTGACCAGGATGGAAATACTGACCTTAAGCCATAAATCATTTTATCAGCAGAATCCACAGCATCAAGACTCAGCAGAGGCGCATTCTTTAAATTCATAATCTCAGTGTGCAAGGTTAAAGCATCCAGTGAGGTGGTAGGATTACACCAAGTACCCTGCAAGTGTCTTTGAACTTTCTCCCAATTATAGTGACGGTCATTGTAAATTTTAGAAGTGACACAAATCCATTAGTATTTAGAGTGACACTCGAGATGGTTTCTTACTCTTAAACTCTGAATCTCCTCTCCAATAATGTGAATAGTATTATAAAGAGCATCAATTCTTTGTTCCAAATGACCATCCGAATCTTTTTGAATATTCAGAGCACTAGTAATATTTTTTGTTGGTTTTTTTTTGGGTTTTTTTTGTTTTTTTTTGTTTTTTTGCTAAATGATTAACAAATGTGGCTATCTTAACTTCTTGTGTTAAATCAATTGCAGAAGCTGTGGTGATGGCTATTAATGTAATCAAAGCTGTTATACTGGCAATCATCAAGCCCACTACCCTCTTAATTCTTCTTAAATCTTGACTCACTTCTTCCAATATTTGTAGACTTTTTTCGAATACCAAGGCCCTGTTATAGTCACAGGCAATAAAACAAAAGCTACCATAACAGACATGACAAATTTCAATACGTTAACACAATTAGAAAGTGTATAATCAAAACAATTTACATTAAATACTGTAGAAGATAAAACCAGATACACTGAAACTAAGAGAAAAGAAGCAGCAACCAACTAACTGGGAAATGATCTTTATCAACCCTACATCCGACAGAGGGCTAGTATCCAATATATACAAAGAACCCAAGAAGTTAAACTCCAGAGAGGCAAGTAACCCTATTAAAAAATGGGGTACAGAGCTAAACAAAGAGTTCTCACCTGAAGAATATCTAATGACTGAGAAGCACCTAAAGAGATGTTCATCATCCTTAGTCATTAGGGAAATGCAAATCAAAACAACCCTGAGATTCCATCTCACACCAGTCAGAATGGCTAAGATCAAAAACACAAGAGACAGCAGTTGTTGGCGAGGATGTGGAGAAAGAGGAACACTCGTCCACTGCTGGTGGGATTGCAAGCTGGTACAACCACTCTGGAAAGCAGTCTGGCAGTTCCTCAGAAAACTGGGCATGACACTCCCGGAGGATCCTGTTATACCACTCCTGGGCATATACCCAGAGGCTTTCCCTGCATGCAATAAGGACACATGCTCCACTATGTTCATAGCAGCCTTATTTATAATAGCCAGAAGCTGGAAAGAACCCAGATGTCCCTCAATGGAGGAATGGATTCAGAAGATGTGGTATATTTACACAATGGAATACTACTCTGCCATTAAAAACAATGAATTCACGAAATTCCTAGGCAAATGGTCAGAACTTGAACTCATCCTTAGTGAGGTAACCCAATCACAAAAGAACACACATGGTATGCAGTCACTGATAAGGGGATATTAACCCAGAAACTCGGAATACCCTAGACACAATTTGCATATCAATAGATTTCTAAGAAGATGGAAGGAGAGACCCCTGGTCCTGGAAAGACTGGATGTAGGGGAATGCCAGAACAGAGAAGCGAGAGGGGGTTGAATGGGGAAAAGAGGGAGGGAAGGGGGCTTATGGGACTTTTGGGGAGGGAGGAAACGGGAAAGGGGAAATGATTTTGAATGTAAATAAAAATATAAAAAAAAAAAAAAGAAAAGAAAAGAAAGTGGGAAAGAGCCTCGAGCACATGGGTACAGGGGAAAATTTCCTGAACAGACCACCAATAGCTTACGCTCTAAGATCAAGACTTGACAAATGAGACCTCATAAAATTACAAAGTTTCTGTAAGGCAAAGGACACTGTCAATAGGACAAAACAGCAACCAACAAATTGGGAAAAGATCTTTACCAACCCTACATCTGACAGAGGACTAGTATTCAATATATACAAAGAACTCAAGATGTTAGACTCCAGAGAACCAAAGAAACTGAGGACAAGTCTTTACAATTTGACATGCACATTCTCTAGAAATACCAAATTGTTTTCTCAAGCTATTACTATTTTGATGATGTACAGAATGAGATTGTTTAGCTAATTGTTCCTGTGTAAGGACTATAATCTGCCTGTTAAACAAGTCTGCTGTGGCATTGCCCTCATTAAGGGGTCCAGGCAATCCAGTATGAGCTCTTAAATGTCCTATAAAGGAAATGTATGTTCTCTTAAATTGAGTTGCATTTGCATAAATGTGAAATTTGAGAATTAGCAGTATCTAGAAAAAAGGAACAGTTTCAAGCAATTGTAAACCAAATATTCTTGCTAATTTCCTAGAAGTGGCACCAAAAGCTCTCCACATTTGGCAGCATTCCTTCTGTTTCCATGAGGAGAATTGGTATTAGCTCTTCTTTGAAAGTCTGGTAGAATTCTGCACTAAACCCATCTGTCCCTAGACTTTTTTGGTTGGGAAACTTTTAATGACTGCTTATATTTCCTTAGGGTTATAAATTTGCTTTAATAGTTTTCCTGATCTTGATTTAACTTTGGTAATTGGTATCCATCTAGAAAATCATCCATTTCATTAAAATGTTCCAATTTTGTGGCTTTTGAAGTAAGACCTAATGATTCTTTGAATTCTTTGGTGTCTGTTATGTCTCCCTTTTCATTTCTAATTTTGTTTATTTGAATATTGTCTATCTTTGGTTAGTTTGTCTAAGGGTTTGTCTATCTTGTTGATTTTCCCAAAGAACCAGCTTTTGGTTTTGTTGATTCTTTGTATTGTTTTCTTTATCTCTCACTGATTAATTTCATCTCTGATTTTGATTATTTCCTACTGTTTACTCTTTGAATTGAGATATCATCTTGGTAGATTTTTCCTTTGATGAGTATGGTATCCTTCCATGTCTCTTTTGATTAATTTAGGTTGAAAGTCTATTTTATTAGATATTAGAATGGCTACTACACCTTGCTTCTTTTGCTTGGAAAACTTTTTTCCAGTCCTTTACTCTGGGGTAATATTTTTCTTTATTGCTGAGGTGTGTTTCTTCTATGCAATAGAATAATGGATACTGTTTTCACATTCATTCTGTTAGCCTGTGTCTTTTTGACTATTGAATGTTGAGAGATATTAATGACCAATGATTGCTAATTCCCATTATTGTAATGTTGGTGGTGATAATGTGTGTGTGTGTGTGTGTGTGTGTGTGTGTGTGTGTATGTGTGTGCTTCCCTTGTTTCCTTTGTTTTCTTGGATGTTATCCTTCTTGGGTTGGAGTTTTCCTTCTAGCATTTTCTTTAGGACTGAATATGTGGATAGATATTGTTTGAATTTGGGTTTATTTGTCTTGAAATATCTTGTTTTCTCCATCTATGATGATTGAGAGTTTTGCTGGGTACAGTAGTCTAGGTTGGCATTTGTAGGTTTTTTTGTTGGTTTTTTTTTTTTTTGGTTTTTTGTTTTGTTTTGTTTTGTTTTTTAGAGGTTGCAAGATATCTGTCCAGGCTCTTCTAGCTTTTAGAGTCTATGTTGAGAGAATTTGGGTGTAATTCTGGTAGGCCTTTGTACGTTAACTGACTTTTCCCCATTTCCCCTTTTAATGTTTTTCTTTGTTCTATAAATTTTATGTTTTGATTATTATATGGCAGGGGAATTTTTTTTGGTCCAGTCTAATTGGTGTTCTATAAACTTCTTGTATGTTTATAGGCATCTCTTTCTTTAGGTAGGGAAAGTTTTCTTACGTGATTTTGTTTAAAATATTTTCTGGACCTTGGAGCTGGGACTTTTAAACTTCTGTTCCTATTGTTCTTAGGTTAAGTCTTTTAATAGTACCTCAGATCTCCTAGATATTTTGTGTCCGGAACTTTTTAGATTTAACATTTTCTTTAACTGATGTATCAATGTCTTCTATTGTATCTTCTGTATACAACATTCTGTCTTCCATCTCCTATATTCTATTGCTGTTCCTTGCATCTGTTGTTCCTGTTTTCTTCCCTAGATTTTTCATCTCCAGGATTCCCTCAGTTTGTTTCCTTTATTGCTTCTATATCTACTTTCAGGGCTTTCACAGTTTTATTTATTTCCTTCACCTGTTTAATTGCATTTCTTTAAGGGATTTATTAGTTTCTTCTTTAAAGGTCTCTATCATATCTATAAATAAGGTCATTTTCTTGTGCTTGGGCTGTATTAGGATATCCAGGGCTTGCTGTAGTAGGATAGCTGTGCTCTGAATGTGTCATATTGCACTGACTTTTGTTGCTTGTGTTCTCTTGAGGGCCATTAGCCATTTGGATGGCTTTGGTCTCTGGATTTTCCTGTTGTAGTAGGTATTAGATGGTGGTGTTAGGGGGTAACTTCAATGATCCTTGTATGGTAGGCCTCTTCTAGGTATCCTTGAGCTGTATGGTTCCAGATCAGCAGGTCTGATAAGGGTGGGCCAAGAGATGGTGGGAGAATGGAAGTCTGCCATGAATATGCAGACTGCTCAGGGAAGCTTGTGGTACCCCCAGAGGACTCAGTGGGCAGGGAAGATGGGTGGGGGAAGGGAATCTAACTTGTGTGGTTCAGGATCCACAGGTCTGATGAAGGACAGGAGAATGAGTTCCATTAAGGATCCCTAAATGAACTTTCCTAACTCCGTTCATTAACCTGTGAAATTTATATTTTCATTTTTTAGCATCTGAATAATAATTCCATTGTATATACGGACTACATTTCTTTATCCATTCTTCAGTTGATGGACATCTAGGCCATTTTCAATTTCAGGCTACTATGAATAGATCACATGGATAAGCAAGTGTCTCTGTAGTAGATATAGGGTTCTTTGGTGTATGCCCAAGTTTAGTACAGATGAATCTCGAGGTAGATCTTTTCCTAGCTCCCTGGGGAATTATCACTGTGCAAGTTTTCACTCCCATAAGCAGTGAATTTGTGTTCACCTTTCCCCACATCCTCTCCAACATGAACTGTATAATAGGGACATTTTCTCAATTAAGAGTCTCTCTTTCCAAATGTCTCTACCCTGCCTCAAACTGACATAAAACTAATCAGAACAATTGACCCCAGTCAACTTCATAAACGCTTTACTATTAAACCATAACCTTCTGCTTCTTGCTCATTCCTATTATTTCATTATTCATATTACAATGTAAAACTTTAAAAAGTCTCACAGTCTTTGTAAATTCAAACACTTAAATGTTAAGTCTTTTTAAAATATCTAAGGTCTCTCTAAAATTCCAAAGTCTCTTAATTGTGGTTTCCTGCAAAATCAAATGTAAGCTTAATATTTTCTTATTCCAAGAAGGGTGAATCAGGGCACAATCACAATCAGATCAAAGCAATACCAAAATTCAACTGTGTAGAGCTCATGGTCATGTTTCTATGACTTACAGTCTTCTGGTCTGTTTCGTCACAGTTCAAATAGTGTCTTATAGGCTCAATTTGACTTTATTACACAGATACTGCTACCTTTGTCATCGTACCATGGTAGTAGTAGCATTTCCAAAATTGTGGGGCCTCCACTGAAACTGAGCTGCATCTTCTGGGCTTTCTTTAGGGACTCTCATCCTTCCATTTTGTGCCAAGTCTCAGCAGCCTAAACATGATGAGATACCCAGCCCATTCTTAGCCTCTCCTCGTCCCCAAGATGGTTCAATGAGATGGGTGGCAGAAAATGGCGATGATTCTTCAGTTTCCTAGTTTTACAGTCTTAACAATATGAGGAAACAGTAGTGCTTGAATTGTTCTGGAAGGTTATGGTTCTGCTAGTTTCTGAATGTGCTTAACATGAATGAATTTGTCTTCTTTTATAAGGAGAATGAGAGTTGTATTCTGAAGTTGACTACTCATGGCACACACTGTTGGAGAATGCTCATTGGCACTTATTTTTTTGTTCATGTGGCTGTTGATTAAAGCAAATATAGGTAAGATATAAACTAGTCTGTGAAAGGAATTACAGTTTAAGTTCTCAGGTACAAACGAGTCATGCATTGTGGTAAGTGTTCTAAGTGAATTTTGTAGTCATTCTTTTACCATTTAATGGATAAATCTGGCTATGTAGTATTACTTTATTTAGTTTGATAATTAATACATAATCATGCATTTACTCTTAAGAAACTGCTTAAGAAACATGAAGCATAATGGATGCATGTTTTATATTAAGGTGCATTTTAGAACCAGAAAGATGCCTAGCAGGTAAAGGCACTTGCACTGCAAGTCTAACCACTTGAATTTGATCCTGTGAATCCATATACTCTAACCTCCATACAAGTTCTGTGGCACATGTGCACACACATAAATAATAAATAAAATTAAAACCTAATTTATAAAGCCCCATTTCAGTCTCCTAAGTGCTTAGATTATAGAACCACACCTGGCTTCTTATTTTCATCCATGATGTCAATTCAAAACACTCCTGAGTCTTTGAATATTTCTATTGCTTACAAAGTGATGTTACTAGTTATACATAATACAACTGATATATTAAGAGAAGAAAATATTTCTAGATATGCTTCTAAAGACTTGTAAAATTGTCTTTCTTTTTTCTTAATATACTTATTAAATTAAGCATTTTAAGTCACAAAGGTGATGGCAAACATGTGATTTATCCTGAGAAGCTCTCCTTACATGGTTTAGTATGAAATCTATATCTGGAAAAGTCCCAAGAGAGATTTGGAACTGCATTCCAGAATGTTCTTTCAGTGCTCTTTTCTTCCTACTTTCCTCTTGTGATTATGAATATAGATAGCATGGATGTTTTGAGAAGAACATATATTTAATTAAATGCACTTCAGTTTGACTGTCTCCTGTTCTCCAGCATCATCAATGCTGCTGGAGCAATGCACATTATTAGTAGTTCTATAATCTGATAAGTTTTAATTTTACCCTGCTGGGGGGATTAAACAAACTTTCCCTTCAAAATGGCTGTCTTCTTTCCAGCTGAGTTTTGCATTTGTCTCTTCCTGCAGATGTGTGTAAGCTTGGCACCGTGACTGTCCACCCTGCTCCTGTGATTCCACTTGGGTCAGCTGCCAATATTTCCTGCTCTTTGAATCCCAAACAAGGCTGTTCACATCATCCTAATTCTAACGAATTAATCCTCTTAAAGTTTGTCAATGATGTCCTTGTGGAAAATCTCCATGGCAAAAAAGTCCATGACCACCCTGGCCACTCCTCCACTTTTCAAGTCACCAACCTGTCCCTTGGTATGACCTTGTTTGTCTGCAAGCTGAACTGTAGCAACTCTCAAAAGACGCAACCAGTGCCAGTGTGTGGGGTGGAGATCTCAGTTGGTGGTGAGCATTCCTTTCTGAACTCTTAGAAAGCGGCGATGTGTGTGTGTGTGTGTGTGTGTGTGTGTGTGTGTGTGTGTGTGTGTGCGCGCGTGTGTGTCTGTGCAACTGTGTCTCTGTATGTTTGTCATGAAATAAATAAAAACCCAAACACCTGACAGATTTCTTTGTTCTCCTATGACATTAATTATTTTTTTTATGAGAGCAGCATGAGTGTGAAAAGTCCAGAAATCAAAAGAATTGGGATTATACTCAGCAACTGAGTCTCTTCCCAACTCTTGTCGTTCACTCTCTTTTACTTGGTCTCCTTCTTCCTTTCCTCTTTCTCTGACCATCAGAGACATTTGCTTACTTGCTTAAAGAGCAGAAAGACTGTCCCTTCCAACTCTTACAACTCAGGATGGCAGCAAGCAGTCGCACACCCCCTCTCCTCTTACTTTCTGCACAGCAGGGAGTTCTTCCATCTCTACTGACCCCTGATGAGTGGCGGTCACACTTAAGAGAGGCTAACAGGAACTGCCATCATCCTTAGGATCCTTTCCTGGAAATTTGACCACTGCAAAGCTGATGAGCTAATACTTCAAGATGGGAGCTGAGAGAAAAGGAATTAAGAAATATAGTTAATGCATCATTTAGTATTAGGGTGGTTCTAGAAAGGTGTCATGAATTTCACCATTGTGCAAAAAACATAATGTATACTTAAAATAAGCTAAAATGGTATCACCAGGTGACAACATTACACAGGACCACTGTTATAAATGTGGCCTACTGACTGAAACACCACTATGAATACTTGATGGTACTACATAATAATGTTACTAGGCAGGTAATAGCCCTAAGAGAAAATACTGCAGACTTTTTGGTCACTTAAGGACATTTCCAAGAGAAGTTCATAGGACTACAATAGTGAGAAAAGGGGAAAAACGTTTACCTAGCTCCCCATTAGTTCATGTTTATCCCATAGAAACTCTTTTATGCTACTGGCTTGTATGGTTGGTCCCTCCAGGTTGCTGCTGAGAGATTCAGGAGGTGTATATGCCTAAATAAATGTTTATGAGGAAGTGCTCATTATTTTAGCAAAAGGAATAATTTATTGTTTTATTAAATAGAACCATGAGAGCTATATATTGCTATAACCATTCAATAGATGAAATTAAATGCTGAGATGTTAACTTGTCCAAGACCATACAATGAACATTACTGTGCACATGTGTGGAGAGAGAAAGAGAGAGAGAGAGAGAGAGAGAGAATTCCATCAGTTACACCATTGAAAGAGATGGGCAGGATTTTGCAATGTACATTTTTTTTAATCTTGTCTGCATAGGAGTCTCAGTATTGTAGTAAAATGGGATGACTGAGCAACTAAACATTTTCTCAAAACTCTCCATTAATTCTGTTCTTTCAGAGCACCTGGATTCAAGTCCCAGCATCCACATGGAGGTTCACAACCATTTTTAACTCCAGCAATGCCCTTTTCTGCACTCTATAAGCACCAGGCAAACAAATGGTGCCTGAATACACATGCAGACCAAACAGCCACATTCAATTTAAAAATACATTGTTTAAAAATAGACACCTTGCCTCGTATACCTTTATTCTGACAGCTAGGCCTATACTTGTCCCATGGAATCTTTAAACATCTGTATGCATAAGAAATAATCTATAACTTCTCATAAAGTACTCCAAGCAATTCAATGTCTTGGCAGCCCATTTCATGTGTGTGGACACAAAGACAGTTTCTTTAAATTGACATTAATAGAGATTTGTTTTTATTTGTTCATTTGTCTGTTTTTGTATGTTGAGACAGGGACAAACTATGTAGCTTAGGATGTCCTTGAATTCAAAATCCTCCTACATTAGCATCCTGAGTGAGAGAATTACAGGGGGGACCATCATGCCTGGCTTAAAGTTTTCTAATAATGAGTTGGTATTCCTCTGACATATTGGGTTTACGTGGGGTGAGAGATGTTTTTATTTTCCAAAAACAAAATGATAGAATTATTTCTTGCCAGCCACATCTGAACCAGAGCCCTGATTCTATCCTTCAAAGTTTTGTACTCTGGGACAAATAGTTCACCTGTCTTGGTTTCTTCTTTAATAATATGAAGAATAATCTTATCTACTTTGTGGAGTACTCTGACTGAGAACTGCATATAACACACCTGGCATGGGGCTTAAGTTATAGAAAATGATCGATATTCATCACTATTGCTTTAATTATTAAGAAAATCCATGCCTTGGGAGCAAATATGAACATAATAGAATATGGCTTCAACTAGATTTGTAGGACATGCGGAAGGTATTATCAATATTCTGGCAAAACAATTGCACTGTGGTCTTGATGTTACCCGCGGAATATTTCTAACATCAAATCTTGCTCTTTCTTTTCAAAGTTGCTCCAGAGCCACCTCAAAACATAACATGTGTCCAGGAAGGAGAACATGGAACTGTGACCTGCTCCTGGAACCCTGGAAAAGTCACTTATCTGAAAACCTATTACACTTTACAGTGAGTAAAGCACCTTGTGGCTCGTTTATGTATATTCTCTTGCACGGCTTTCAGCAATATCAAATGCTTTTATTATTTTCCAAGAAGCAGCAACAGATAGCTTGCCTAGAATTCAAATACTGTTCCCAGTCTGTCAATGAGAACTGCCTCAGCAGGTTGAACTGTGAGCCCTGATATCTTGGCTCTAAATTCTCATTCAAGGATTTCTTTGGATCATCCAAGGCCTTCTTGGCTAAGATAGTCTCCCTGCAACCAGGTTAAGCTGACTGGGTAAAACCACATCTCTTTTGCAGTCACACACTTTTGGGCATCGTGAATATATAAATAGACTCCTCCTCGGAGGAATTGCTTTTTAAAATACAGTTGGCTGATATGAGAGTCCACAAGAAGAGGGAATATGGGAGCCTCTCTTCCTGGAATATATCTCATAATCTCATCACTGGCCTAGGTGAGCATGGGATAGAAAAGGCAATGGGACCAGGATTGGAATCCTCCTACCTACAGTATGGACATCCTGTGAGTTCACACCATATTTCCACTCAATGTAAGTCAGATGCTCACAGGTCTTCTGGATAAAGGTTAGAACTGCCCTGAGGAGCCAAGATGGCAGCCATGGTTTAGAGAAGTGAACAGGGTAGGCAAAAATACCCCTTTATTTAAACATTCATTTAAAAAGATTTCAGTCGTAGCAAAAAAAAAAAAATGAGGTGAGGAAGAACTATGGCCCTATCCATAAGAAAAGGATTCAGGGATTCCCACAGTGTATCCTCTAGTAATAAGACCAGCCTTAAAATGCCTGTCTGGAATGTTCGATGTTAGAACATTTTGTTCTTTTGTAGTGATTGCAGGAAGCAGCATGAAAAGTATATTGCTAAACCAAGTTTTGTTTGGGTTACAGGTTAAGTGGACCAAATAATGTGACCTGTCAGAACCAATGTTATTCTGACAATCGTCAGAACTGTAATCGTCTGGATCTTGGGATCAACCTAACCCCTGACTTTGCTGAATCCAGGTTCATAGTCCATGTTACTGCCATCAATGATCTTGGAAATTCTTCTTCACTTCCACATACATTCACATTCTTGGACATAGGTAAATTCTACTGTGGTTATTCAGGTATCATTTACTGGCACGTGAAAATTATTTTAAAACTTATTCAAATCTTCTGTATATAATTATTTTAAAGGTGACAGAAGTTAATGGACAATAACCAAAAGCTACAGACAAAGTACAAGGTTATTCTGATGCATGCAAAAGAAGGGCTAGCCTGTAGCCACATACAAGTGCAACAAGATGGGACTTTTGTCCTCATTCTCTTAGAGAAATAAGTTTCTAACTTATTCCCATGAAAGAAGCAGCTGCCAACAACACCACTGACTGAAGAGAGTTCCAGGAGGTCATATTGGTGGCTCTTTATCCCACTGGCTAACCCCACTGTGTACACTGTGCATATAATATGCCAAGATATAAAAGTTCTGCTCTGAGAATGATAGCCTCTACCCCTCACCTCTGGGAATTGTAACAAGCCAGTCCCAGCACCTGAACAATAGAATTGGTCTAGCTAAATTAGAAGCCAGTCTCAAGCAGAGTCTGAGGGATGGACCATCCAGAGACTACCCCACCTAGTGATCCATTCCATATACAGTTATAAAACCCAGACACTATTATTGATGCCCACAAGTGCTTGCTGACTGGAGCTGGATATAGCTGTCACCTGGGAGGCTCTGCTAGTGCTTGACAAATACAGAGGGGGACACTCTCAGCCAGCCATTGAACTGAGACAGGGTCCCCAATGGGGGAACTAGAGAAAGGATCCAAGGAGCTGAAGGGGTTTGCAGCACCATAGAAGGAACAGCAATATGAGCCACCCTGTGCTCCCAGAGCTCCCAGGGACAAAACCATCAATCAGAGAGTCCACGTGGAGTTACTCATGGCTCCAGACACATAGGCAGCAGAGGATGGCCTTGTTGGACATCAAAAGGAGGAGAGGCCCTTAGTCCTGGAAAGGCTCGATGTCGCAGTGTGGGAGAATGCTGGGACAGGGAAGTGGGAGAGGGTTGATTGGGGAACAGAGGGAGGGGAGATGGGTTATGAGGCTTTCAGGGTGGTGGTGGAGGGACCAGGAAAGGGAACAACATTTGAAATCTAAATGAAGAATATATCTAAGAAAAGAAAAAAGGAAAAAAAAAGAAGCCAGTCTCAAGCATCCATCCCACTTTGTGACCATCCGGATGGACATGGGACCATTCTGGTGGACCTGAGTGTCTATCTGTCCTGCCTGTAGTTCCTACTCACACCATGTCTCTCTTTGCTATTTGCATACCTATTTGCTCTCCACCTCTCTCCTTATCCACCTTCTATCTCTTTAAAAACTCTTCATGACTGCACCACCATCCTTCCCTTTGTTCTTTTTCTGTTTTTCTGGAATTTTCCTAACATTTTTTTTCCTGAGGCCATTACCACTAACCTCCTTTGACTTAGCAGTCATTGGTATAATGGTTTTCTTTAAATCTATTAAGCAGAGTCAACAAATCTATTTTTTGGTAAAGAGGAGGTTGAACTAAGAGCAATTATTTCAATGGCTGAGAAGTGAAACCAACACTTTTTATTTACTTCTTTTTCCCTTATTCACTTTACATCCCGCTCACTGCCCCCATCCCAGTCACCTCTCTCAACAATCCTTCCCCCATCCCCCCCAGGACCCCATCCCTTTCTCCTCTGAATCAATGAGGGCACTCCTGGTTATCTATTTACCCTGGCACTTCAAGTATCTTTGAGGCTAGGGACTTCCTCTCCCACTGAGGCCAGACAAGGCAGCCCAGCCAGAAGAACATATCCAAGTTCAGGCAACAGCTTTTAGGATAGCTCCCATTTCAACTGTTCAGGACCTACGTAAAGACCAAGCTGCACATCTGCTACATATGTGTGGGGAGGCCTAGGTCCAGCCTGTGTATGTTCTTTGGTTGGTGATTCAGACTCTGAGAGCCTCCAGGGTCCAGGTTAGTTGACTCTCTTGAAACCAACATTCTCAATAGTTCACGTCAGTACTTAAGCAGTCTCTGGTGGCAAAGCCTGACTTGCACATTTTGGTTTGTCTCTGCTACTAGTGAGCCCTCTTCCTCCGTGGGACATCAGAATCGACTTTCTAAATGCTTCTGGAAGCAGATGTACACTGCAGTGGGAAGATGAGGGGCAAGTGGTACTCAACCGACTCAGATACCAGCCTCTTAACAGCACGTCCTGGAATATGGTAATAGTCTTTAGAGGGATGGGAGAAAAGTCCATAAGAGCCCTTGACATTGTTCCACAGATTCATCTTGTCATGTCAACTAATAGGGAGTTTAAGAGCTTTTTGCCTGGGAACACATAATTGAGATCTATCAGGAAGCTGTGTACAAGTGTTTCCCTGTACGTATGTGTGCCTCGTGTCCCTGGAAGCCAGAAAAAGGCATCAGATCCCCTGAGGCTGGACTTGCAGACTGTTCTGAGCCACCACATAGGTGCTGGGAACCAAAACTGGTTCCTCAGCAGAAGCAACATGCACTCTTAATCACTGAGCCATCTCTGTTTATTAAGAAATATTGGCATTGGAAGATTAGTCAGTAGGCAAAGCGTTTGCTGAGCAAGCACAAGAGCCTGATTTTGGATCCTCAGCACCCTCACTAAAAAGTGGGGCATGGCAGCCCATGTCTGTGATTCCAGCACTGAGATACAGAGACAAGAGGGTGCCTGGAGTGCACTGGTCAGCTAGCCCAGCCAGTCAGCAAGAAGCAGGTTTAGTGAGAAACTTTTTCTCAAACAAGCAAACAGTGAAAAAGCAGTTGAGGAAGACACCTAGCAATGACCTCTGGTCTCTACATGCACATGCATACACATGAACATGTAGACACACAAACATACAGGAAATATGTTGATTCCTGATCCTGAGTTATATTTTAATTTTTTAGTTTTGTTTACTTGTGTGTGTGTGTGTGTGTGTGTGTAGAGGTCAGAGGAATAGCTGACAGGAGTTGGTTCCCTCTTTCCACCATGGAGATCCTGGTGATCAAAATCAAGTACCCAGACTTGTCAGCAAGCCCCTTTACCCACTAAGCAATCTCATGACCTCCCAGCAGTCTTTTCATTAAAGACAGGTTTAATTGTTTGGTTTTAGGAGGTGCTGGGAATTGAACCCAAGGCCTTCCTGTGCCAGTCAATTGTTTGACCACTGTGCTACTTCCTGACTCTTCAATTTTATTTTACTATTGTTACTGTTAGTGGCCTGTGTATGTGTGTGTGTGTGTGTGTGTGTGTGTGTGTGTGTGTGTGTGTGTGTGTGCACATGCACACTCAGGTACATGTGTGCCTGGTGCTCATGGAAGCCTTAAGAGGACAGATCTTCTGGGACTGGAATTGCAGACAAGTATGAGCCACCATGTAGGTGCTTGGAATTGAACCATAGTTGTCTGGAAAAGCATCTAGTACTCTTAACCACTGAGCCCTCTTCTCAGCCCCCAATAGATAGGTTATTAATCCCTTGAGATATATTTATTTAGAAACTATTATATTAGGTTAACTTCCCATATTCAGTAACCTTAACATTATTTATTCTCGTTGAATGGAAGATCTGGAGAATTTAAAAGTTCATCTTATCTAGTTTGCCCTTTCAGGTTAAATTCTCTGTATGTGGATGGGGAAATGCCTCAGCAGCAGAGGACCTGGCTTTGGTTCCCAGCACCCATGCTGGGTGACTCTCAACTGCTTATAATACTAGTTCCAACTCCTGCACACACACAGTCCACATGCAACCTCTCAGGCACACACATAAGCAAACAAAGAAATAGATAAATAAATCTTTCAAAAAGATTTTTTTTATTATCCTTTCTGTATATGAGTTTGCACATGCTAAGGACACACTGTACCACCAAGCTACTTTATCTGAAGTAACCTATGAAGTACTTCAAAGTAGTCAGAAGAGTGTGAATTCCCATGAAAATACTTGCTATTTTCAGTTGTGTTTTTTAAATATGTGTGGTTGTTTTACCTGATTTATGTCTGTGTACCACATGCATGCTTGGTGCCTGCAGATGCCAGAAAAGAACATTCAGTCAGAACTTCTGGAACAAAAGTTGTAATTGGTTGTGAGCTGCCATGTGAGTCCTGGAAATCAAACTCCAGTCCCTTGTAAGAACACCCAGTATTTAGTTACTAACGCATCTCTCTAGTCTCAAGGTTTACTGTTTTATGGAGAGGGGAACCTTGCTTTAGCCATTGCATACTGTGTGCCTGTTGTGAGTTATCACAACGCTCTCTATAAGAATACACACACATTGTAAATCAGTGAAACAAATCTCATCTGATTCAAGGTTAATGCTACAAATGCCAAAGGAAGATATGACCTGCAAGATCTGAGACCATTTACAGAATATGAATTTCAGATCTCCTCTAAGATACATCTCTCTGAAGGAAGTTGGAGTAATTGGAGTGAGTCACTGAGAACACGAACTCCAGAGGAAGGTAGGCATCCAGAAAGAAAAAAAAGAGGGGAGGAGTCAGAGGAAGGGGACTGGAAGAGGCCAAGTCTTCCTTGGAGCAGACTCTTTCAGTGCATGCTGTACAGAAACTGCCCAGAAGGTAAGTTTTATGATGCTAAGAAGTTAAACGGGACAGACAGGTCCTGCTCCTGTCTGCTGTAAGTCAAGCTGCCACTTTACTACTATCCAGTTAAATTTGTTCTTATTTCTCTATTGCCTCAGTGACTGTTAGTTCCCAAAACTGTAGCCAGAATTAATTTCATTTCTTTGATACATTTTTTATGTCTTTGAAAATTATAAATTATAATTTTGAAACTGTAGAGCATACTAAAAGGCTTGAAAGAACTTCTGAAGACAATGTTTGAAGATAAATGTCTCTTTTCTCCAAATGCTACATTTCACT
Source organism: Tokudaia tokunoshimensis (assembly GCA_036184795.1). Lineage (NCBI taxonomy): Eukaryota > Metazoa > Chordata > Mammalia > Rodentia > Muridae > Tokudaia > Tokudaia tokunoshimensis. Next base: position 88,924,313 of record BTHU01000002.1, on the reverse strand, counting down.
TCTTCAAGCCTTCGATGTTACACTGCTCAAGGGAGGCCTGTTATACCAGGACTAGGGGCAGCATAAGAAGTTCAAGTTTTAATCTAGTGAATGGGCTTTTCCTTTTGATAATTACTGAGAAGTTATTGAAACAGAAATCCTTATATAACTTATCATATTGAAAATGTTTTCTTCATTTTTATTTGTTCTTTAAAAGTTTGATCAAGTTCACCCTCTCCCCCAACTCCTACCAGATTCATAACTAACCCACACAACTATGTCCTTTTTTTCTGTTTGCCTGTCTGTTTGTTTTTAAAAGTCAAATACAAGTTGTGCTGCCCATATATTCTAGATTGTGTGGCCCTCACTGGAAGGCAGTCAATCCACCAATAACCACAAGCTTTGAAGGAAAAGGACTCTCCCTCTCCCAGCTGTTATCAATTGCCAATAGCTCCTTAGCAGGAGGTGGGCATGAAGTCCTACCTCTCCGTGCTGGAACTTCACCCAGCTAGACATGGTGTCTCAACTGCTGTGAATTCAAATGTACACCTGCCCTGCTATGGCTAGAAGACACTTTCCAATCATAAAAGTCTTTGAATTCACAAAAATACTCTTTTGTTTTTTTAAGCACTTGTTAGTAGGAAAGTATAGAACTTGTCATACAGTGTGGGGTATCCACCAGAGAAATCTGCATGGACATATGTTTAAGCCAATAGAAAATCTTTATTGGCTTAATAATAAAATAATATTGTAGCTGGCTGACTACAACACTGGGTGTTTGGGATCCCTAGTGTAGCCCTAGGCCTTTTTCAGGGTGAGCTTTTAAGCACGAGAGAGAGAGAGAGAGAGAGAGAGAGAGAGAGAGAGAGAGAGAGAGAGAGAGAGAGATCGAGATCCTGGGTTAACATACTTCATTTAACAAGAACAGTTAGCCAGAATCAAAATGACAGACGCTAAAAAGCAAAGTTACTACATTTTGAGGCTTTCCCAGAACTATATGGACTTTGACAGATTAGTCCTTTGTTTTAATTTTGGTCAGTGATGCTATCTAAGAGATGAATTTTACAGCCTGAATGGTACTTCCATCATGAAGTCAGATGAGCTACTAAGGTCTAGAGCCCTGTTACAATACTTTGTGCAAATTACAAAGAAAAATTGCTGGTATATAATCAATTGCTTATTACTATCTATAATTTTGTTTTGTGAGACAAATTCTTACTATGTAGCCCTGACTGGCTTGGAGTCAAGGTCACTATGTAGACCTTGGTGGCCTTAAACTGAAAACAATCTGCCTGCTTCTACTACCCACACGTTGAGATTAAAAATGTCCACTCGTGTGCACAACTGGAATTTTTATAATACTGTGAACATCTAAGTAGTGATTTGCAAAGGTGGAGTATGCATATATAAGAAGCAGCCTGTGGTTGACCTCTACTCCTTGAGCTCCTAATAGCTGAGGGAGGGTAAGTTGTTGGTTTTGTTCGTTTTGAGACAGGGTCTTACTAGTAGTTCTGTCTAGCCTAGAACTGAATATGTAGACCAGGCTGGCCTTAGACTCAGAGACCATCCTTCAGCTTCTGCCTCCCCAGTGCTGGGATTAAAGGCTTGAGCCACCATACTCAACCTCTTAATAGTCCTTTGGTAACTGACAATACTTAACAGTGATGGGCTGGTGGCATCCAAGGTCCCAGAAAGCCCTGACACCACTTTGAGACTATGATACCCAATACAGAGTTTGAACAATAATCTAGTCTCCTGATAATTGTATTTCTCCATGTAAGAAAATATTTAAAATGGATTCATCTAGCATGTGGTAATTAAAATACCTCTTTTTCTGACTAAAGGCTATAGTAGTGACCCCCATGGTCCCTCTGTTGCCCAGAGATTTTCTTTGCACTATTTAACGTAGTTGAAGTAATTTTTGTTGTTTTTTTCTAGACAGGGTTTCTCTGTCTGTTTCCCTGGCTGTCTAGAATTCACTCTGTAGACCAGGCTGGCCTCGAACTCAGAGGTATGTCTGTCTCTGCCTCCTAAATGCTGACATTAAAGGCATGAACCACCACACCCTGTGTAAAGTAACATTCTCTTAAAATACTTCATGGATTAGATTTTGTTTGCAAAATGCTGTTAAGATTTTTCAAATGGGTCATATTTGATATTCAAATCCAAGATAGTAAATGAGTCTAGATATCTGTAAGTCGCATGATTACATCCCATGGGGCCGAGCTACAAGCTACAGAAACTTGGGGCTTATGAAGCCTTATCATTTTACACTGATTAATGACTAACTCAGATGTGCCGAAAAAGATTTTCTTTTCTTATTTTCTTAGCACTCGTCTGACAAATTAAAACCTCTCCAAGGCAAACTAGAAACGCTACGCTGTAAATAAGCCACCAGTCACTGTGGGGTTGGTGTGTTCAGAGCAGAGCAGGCACTCGGAGAGCTGTGACATGGCCCAGCTCGCCTGCTTGCTTCCTCTCAATGCCTGCATCTTGCTTTTCTAGTTTGATCTTTCTGTGGGCTGTCCTATACTCCGCTCTTACTTTAAGCTGTGTGGTTTACACCCCTTACCACTCTTCTGTCATCAGTTTCCCTTTGAAACAGCAACTGATGCAAACCCAAACGTGTGAAGTTTTTTTTTTTTCTAACACTTCTTCCCTTTAACCCTTTTAAGGGTCTAGTCACACATAACAAATTTTACTCTCCGAAACTGTGAATGATTTATGGTTCTTTTTCTGTAGCCTCAGCTTCTAAAAACTGGGAGGAGCATGGTATCCCCTGGTGGCCCAGGCATGACGGTGTATGTCATTCCACCTTTGTGAAAGCTCTCTTCACTCCACATGTGCCCCATCCTTTGCTGTTAAATTTGACTCCAGTCATGGTCTTCCAGAGAAATGACCACTAATGAAGGAGAGAAGAAAGGAAACCACGTCATCTTCTGAGAAACAGTTCATGATTCAGCATCCATCCAAAGCAGTCTTGACTCTGGGGGATTGAAGCTATATTTTCTTTCTAGTAAGAGAAAACTCATGAATTTGAACTCGGAAGTATCTAGATCTGTGCACACTCACCACTCACAACACCTAGCAGGAGGCTCCACTGTGACAGGCCTTCTTCTGTGTACGTGACTCTCTGCTCACAAGTTTTACTGCTACTCACCTCAATTAATTTGGGGAGTTAACTGAAGAGGGGAGTTAACTAAGGAGGCATGGAATGCTTATCTTCAGACCAGGGTGGCAAAGATATGCTTCATGTCATGGTGACAAAACAAATGAGTGAAAGATGTCCAAGGGAAAGATTCAGAGGCCCATCAGAGCCAAACTTCCTCACATTGAAAAGCTAGGAAATTCATTCATTCATCCATATGTTACACTATATAAACTATATAAATATATACTGTATAAATAGGGAGAGAGTGGGCAGCCTTGTCTTGTCCCTGATTTTTAGTGGGATTACTTCAGGTTTCTCTTCCTTAAATTTGAAGTTAGCTGTTGGTTTGCTGTATATTGCTTTTATTGTGTTTAGGTATGGGCCTTGAATTCCTGATCTCTCCAAGACTTTTAACATGAAGGGGTGTCGTATTTTGTCAAAGGCTTTTTCAGCATCTAATGAGATGACCATGTGATTTTTTTTCTTTGAGTTTTTTTATACAATGGATTAGACTGATAGATTTCCATATATTGAACCATCTCTGCCTCCCTGGGATGAAGCCTACTTGATCATGGTGAAGGGCCATTTTGATGTCTTTGATTCAGTTTTCAAGAATTTTATTGAGTATTTTTGCATCACTATTCATAGGCAAATTTGGTCTGAAGGTCCCTTTCTTTGTTGGGTCTTTGTGTGGTTTATGTACTAGTGTAACTGTAGCTTCATAGAACAAATTAATAGTGTTCCTTCTGTTTCTGTTTAGTGGAATAGTTTGAAAAGTACTGGAATTAGGTCTTCTTTGAAGATCTGACAGAATTCTGCTCTAAAACCATCTGGTGCCAGGCAATGGTGGCACATGCCTCTAATCCCAGCACCTGGGAGGCAGATGTAGGCAGATTTCTGAGTTCGAGGCCAGCTTGGTCTACAGAGTGAGTTCCAGGACATCCAGGGCTATACAGAGAAACCATGACTCAGAAAAAAACAAAAAGACAACAAAAACCATCTGACTCTGGCCCCCTTTTTTTTTCTTGGTTAGGAGACTTTTAAAGACTGCTTCTATTTCCTTAGGAGTTTTGAGGACTCTTTACATGGCTTATCTGATCCTGACTTAACTTTGGTACCTGGTATCTGTCTAGAGAATAATCCATTCCATCTAGATTTTCCAGTTTTGTTGAATATAGGCTTTTGTAGTAGGATCTGATGATTTTAATTTCCTCAGTCTCTGTTGTTATGTCACCCTTTTCATTTCTGATTTTGTTAAAACTAAACAAACTGTCTCTGTGCCCTTTAGTTGGTCTAAGGGTTTAACTATCTTGTTGATTTTCCCAAGAACCAGCTCTTGGTTTTGTTGATTCTTTGTATAGTTCTCTTTGTTTCTAATTGGTTGATTTCAGCCATGAGTTTGATTATTTCCTGATGTCTATTCCTCTTGGGTATATTTGCTTCTTTTTGTTCTAGAGCCTACAGATGTGCTGTCAAGCTGTTAGTGTATGCTCTTTCCAGTTTCTTTTTGGAGACACTCAGAGCTATGAGTTTTCCTCTTAGCACTGCTTTCATTGTCTCCCATAAGTTTGGGTATGTTGTGCCTTCATTTTCATTAAATTCTAAAAAGTCTTTAATTTCTTTCTTTATTTCTTCCTTGACCAAGTTTTCATTGAGTAGAGCATTGTTCAGCTTCCATGTGTATGTGTGTTTTCCGTTGTTTTTCTTGGAATATAAGACCAGCCTTAGACCGTGGTGATCTGATAGAGTTCGTGGGATCAACAAAATAACAGGAACTAACAATCATTGGTTCTTAATTTCTCTCAACATCGATGGACTTAATTTCCCAATAAAAAGACATAAGGGAACAGACTGGATGTGTAAACAGGACCCAGAATTTTGCTGCATACAGGAAAACACACCTCAGTGACAAAGATGTGTAAGAGATGGGACTTTTGCCAGTAATTTGGTTATGAGAATGGAACCTTCATGTATGGGATCCTTGCCCCTCATAAGAAGAAAAAAACAAATCTGTCTCCTACTCCACCATTTCCTGTTTGAGGGTTCAGCAAAAAGGCCACCATACCAAGCAGGCATCAGATCTGACAGCACCTGGATCTTCTCTTCTCAACCTCTAGAACCATATAAATGGATGTGTACTGTTCAAGCCATCCATTCTATGGTTGATCTTGGGTTGTTTCTTTGGTTGGTTTTTGATTTGGTTTGGTTTGGTTGTTGTTGTTTTTTAAGAGCCGTCTGACTTAACATGACTTGTCTGGGATTTGCAGCCTTCAAGCTCTTGCAGTGAGGAAAAGAGATATTGCCCTCTTGTTTTATCTCTTGTGCTGCCTTTCTCTTCCCATTCTCATCTGTAATCTCACTGCAAGTAAGGCAACAATATTAGCACTTCCAGATCCAATACTTGCTTCAAGTACCATCACATTGCCAATATGTTCTTAGCCTTGTCATGGCTTCCCATTGGTAGCACTGTCCTGGACTGTGCATTTCTCATCCATGTGGCTCTAAACAACATCTAGCTTACCTTGTTTGAGCTTTATGAAGTTCCATTCTCTGTATAACCTACAACCTGCTTTTTCTGTCAGTACCCTAACAATTCCTTCATTGTAGGATGAGTGAATCCGAATGAGAAATCTAGAATGCTTTGTTCCTTCACCATTTTCTCACATATAATCATGTCTCCAGAAAAATAAAAAAGCTACAACCTCTTGACTTGGGATGCTAAGAAATGCAATGATATGAGTGCAGAGAAGTGACCTTTGACCTGTTGACTTGGACAGTCACACAGCATATTTGGAGGAAGGGATTTCACACAGAATGGGTTGGGAGCAAACATGAAGTGAGGGAGTGAAGATAGCAACAATTTCTACCTCTTTCCCAAAAGTTCAGTGAAAGGCAGAGATGTAGTGCAGTAGTTGGGAAGTGTATGGTATTAAGAAATTCTTTGGTTTTTCTCTTAGGGATCAGACACAACCCAGTTTATGTTTACAACTATGACAAGAGTCCCAGGGAGGGCCTGTGGATGATCCAGGGAAGGCTATCTGAGTCCTGTGCAGAAAGAGAACACCACTAAAACTTTACTTGTATTTGTTCTTGAGTTTGTGGAGGGACATAAATGCAGAATTTGATTCCTAGTCTATAGTAATCTGTTAGGGGCTGAATCTTTAGTAAGAAATCAAGTGAGTAATGTCATCAAATTTGTTGCCAGTATGTAATTAGCTGAAGGCATTACTGCTGTGAACATTTAACTGATTTTGACAGGGAACACATCCAGTCCTAATTACACGGTCAATGCATGGACTGTGGAATTTGTGGAATTTGTTCAATACAGCAAACTGGAATGGGAAAAGCAGACTCTTGGGTGATAACAAGAGTGGCCTCATTTCTCAGCTTTGCCAGTTATCAGCTTTGAGTCTTGTCCGTCTGTTTTGCCAACTTCCTCATGCACAAGTGTGCAGCAGATATTATCACACGAGACATTCATATCAGAAGAGGGCTCAGTGAGAACATGTGCATGGTAGTGGCCAAACTTTGCCTGGTACTTTGGACTGGTTAGTGTCAGTTGCCTGTACTGTTTAATTTTGTGCACCTGGACTATTAGATCTTGGGTTACCCTTTCATGTCCTGAAGAACTAAGAGCATTTCAGAGTCCATTATGAAAACTTTTCTCATCTTGCATCCTCACTGCAAGGGTTATGTTACCCCTAGTGGGGAGAGAAGAGGAAGAAAAAGGCTTTAGATAAAATCGAAAGTAGATGATGGTTACCAGGAGAGGGAGAGTAGAAGAGATGGTGAGGGGGAGATGTGAGAGAGAGGGAAGGAAGAAAAGGGGAGGGAGGAGGAGAGGTGGGGATAGGGGTTACAAAGGAAGAGAACAGTCACAGAAGAGGCCCAGAGGCCCACCTGATGGGGAATACAGGTTTTATAGAGAAATCACAAGTGTTTTCAGAGCCAAATCACAAGTGTTTTCAGAGCCAAGTCACTGCATAGTGCAAACCATCCTAGACCAGGATATGGAATTAAACAGACTCGTGCTCAGAGCCTGACTTCCATAACTATTAATTTGGCCAGGCAGTGGTGGCGCACACCTTTAATCCCAGCACCCGGGAGGCAGAGGAAGGCAGATTTCTGAGTTCGAGGCCAGCCTGGTCTACAGAATGAGTTCCAGGACAGCCAGGGTTACACAGAGAAACCGTCTCGAAAAAACAAAACAAACAAACAAACAAAAAACAGTGTATAACTATTAATTCTCAGTTTCTTAGCCACTCAGCAATTCAGTTTTCAAATGAGAAAATGGCTTCAGAGAATGTATTGGGTAGTGTTCCTTCTGTTTCTCTTTTGTGGAATAGTTTGAAGAGTATTGATATTAGGCAACAGCTAAGTTTCCTAGCAGTTTATCCTATGGCAGCATTCTGCTCAATTCTCAAGACATCTGCCATGACAGAGTTACCAATTTCGTTCGACAAATGAGGAAATCCACTAAAGGGCATATTTGTTAAAGATGGTGCAGCAGCATTTTGTGGTAGATAGTCTAGCTCCTTGGTAATCCTTGCAGTAAATCTAGTTGCAGCAGGACATGAGGAGAATAAAAATTGATGCTGAGAAGAGCCCACAGGCCCTTTAGACAGTGCTGGCCCAGGGCTGCCCCAGCTTGGCCTCCCTTTCCCACTGCTAGTCTCTCCCCGGCTGTTTTTAGCTTTTGTTATCCAGGTAGGTAGTAGGCCTTAGTAGTTTATAAGTTTTGTTCTGGTTGAGAAGAACTTTATTCCAGAAGGAATGCCAGTGAAGCCTCACCTCAAACACACTGAGAGTTTCCCTGTGAAGGAAGCTGGGTTGGAGCAACAGCAGCTGAGCTCAGTGGTTGTACTGATTGCATTCCTGGTTAACAGCAAATCTATCAAGTAGGAGAGAACAAATGTGCACATGTGTGCGCGTGTGCATGTGTGCTCATAAACACACACACACACACAGCACACATAGGGTTGATATTTCATCGCTTTTTAAAGTGTGTTTGTCTTTCTCAAGCTCATTATTACTATGTTCAGTCTTTGTCTTATAGGATCAAGTTAAGCTTGTGTTTTGACATTAAATACATAGCATTGCCTGGTTTGTTCATTCATTACTTAGCAATGTTTACTACATCCTAGAGACTGTCTTAGGTACTGTGACTTTTAAGGTAAATAAGATGTGACTTCCCTCCAAGTATATCACACCAAATAACTACTCTTCAGTCTAAGTTTAGAACTCAGGTGAAGATAAGTCTTGCCATTTTTATTTGTGTTTTATGTTCTTACGATACCTTGATTTTATTTATGTCCTTATTTTCCCACATTCCAATAAAAAAAAGAAAGATAACCAGATATACCTTGATTTTTTAACTTAAATACCTATGTACAATGAAATGTGGGTTAATATATTTTAAAGGTAAGTTAGGAAATAAATTTGCTTCTCAATATTTTTAATTTTTTTCTTTTCAAAGAATCCATCTTTTTTTTTTACTTTTGTACCAAAAGTATATGTGTTTGCTTTTAAGCAAATGAAAACAGAAAATGCTAAATTACTACAAAATTGAAATTAGTCTATAATAATTTCCAGAATTTTTTTGTTGACTTTTAAAGGTTTTCTATTGTGTACACATTTATGTGAAAATATGCTTTTCACCTTTTCCTCTCATTAGAGCCCGTTGGAACATTAGACATCTGGTACATGAAACAAGACATCGCTTATGACAGACAGCAGATCTCTCTTTTCTGGAAGGTAGGCTTTCAATGTGAAACTCAAGGAGATTATTAACTTAAGCAAGTCTGAGAGCATGTCCTAATGTTTCCACTATGATTTCGAAATAGCCTGCGGGAACACGGGAGTTCAGACAGTTCCACGGTACCTGCTCTACCCATCCTCAGCACCACCCCACTTCTTGCGCCCAGCATTTCTGCCCCTAAATTATACCTTCCCCTTTAGCTGCCTCTCTGTCAAAACTGTGCTCAGGAGAGACTTTCCGTCCTGTTGAGTCATCCTTGGGGAACAAAAGATGAGAAAGTTGTGGGTGTGGATGTTCAGGAATTTTTCCCACAGCTATTGAAAGAGCAAAGGTTTTAAGTAGTCGAAAAATAACCTAAATGGTATTGGAAAGCAACCCCTGCTCAGCCAGCAGTAAGGTAAAACAGGAATAATAGAACACAGGATCCTACCTTTCTTATGAAGAAGAATCAAGGCTGCACCTGGCCTGAAAGCCACCATTGCCACCTCATTTAACTCTTACAAGCCCGGTGGGTTAGGCATTAGATATTCAGCAACCAGATGAAAAACCAAGTATCCTGGGAAGGCAGTGCATGCCTAGGGCCATGCAGACACTAGAGATGAGGACTTGAGAGCCTCTCTAAATGAGTCATCTTTGTTGAATCAAAACACAGTTTGAATTCAGCTTTGACCTGCATACCCACAGGATAAGATTTCCAGGTGAGGTGTTCCATACTTGATTTCTCAAAGTTCCTTCCCAGCTCTCCCCACCACACACACACACACACACACACACACACACACACACACACACACAGTGTGTGTGGTACAAGAGAATCTATTAAAAAATAGCTTGTTGCATCATGATCAAGCCCTTCACTTTGAAACTATTAATGCAGTTCAAAATGAAGCTGCTTTAAGAGCAGTGCTCAAAGTAGGCTATGCAGAGTCATAACTTGTGACTGAAAACTCCAGATTGGGTGCTGTTCCATGATGTCCAGATGATACCACACTGGGGAGAGGGCTAGAGGATGTACATATGGGTTTTCTTCTTTAACAACATAGCTCACACCATAACTGCAAAGAGGAAATCCAAAGTAGAACTACACTAGTCTGTGAAGACAGTGACAGAGTTGTTTTTCTTGAATGAAAGGAAATGTGAAATTGTTCTTACACTTTCATAGGGTATTTACCTTACAGGAATAAGTAGGTGTTGAGTGGGTGCAGCCCCTGCAGGAACTGAGTATGTATGGGTGCAGGTGTAAGTATACTCATATGCATATCTGTGGGTGGGTGCGTTATGAGATTGTGTCATGCACGTGTGAATGTGTTTGTATGTATATAAGAGATGAGTGTGTACATAGGAGTTTGTATATGTAAGGTAGCAATCCTGTGAGCATGTATGTAGGAATGGTGTGTGTATATGTGAATGAGTGAGGATGTGAGAGAGTAGGCTTATATACGTGTGTAGAGGATGGTCTAAAGTGTGTGGATGTGTGCCTGTGTGGATGTGTGGGTGTGTGCCTGTGTGTATGTGTGCCTGTGTGTGTGTGTGTGTGTGTGTGTGTGTGTGTGGATGTGTGGATGTGTGTGTGTGGATGTGTGCCTGTGTGGATGTATGGTTGTGTGGGTATATAGTTATGTGCCTGTGTGAATGTATACCTGCATGGATGTGTGTCTGTGTGTGGATGTGTGCCTCTGTGGGTATGTGGTTATGTGTGTCTGTGTAGATGTGTGCCTGTGTGGGTGTGTGCCTGTGTGGGCATGTGCCTGTGTATGTGTGAGGATGTATACCTATGTGGGTGTGTGCCTGTGTGGGCATGTGCCTATGTGGATGTGTGCTTGTGTGGCTATGTGGCTGCGTGGCTGTGTGGATATATGGCTGTGTACCTATCTGTGGGTATGTGGATGTGTGGATGTGTACATGTGTGGATATGTGTCTGTGTGGGTGTGTGGATATGTGCCTGTGTAATTATGTGTCTGTGTGGGTGTGTGCCTGTGTGGGCACTAAGATGAGAAAGACTTCACTTCTTCATTAAGTTTCCACAGTTCATCACTTTCTCATGTCTCGGTTTCTCCTGAAGATTCCATTTCTTTAAAAAAAATCTCATACTTTGTAATATTTTTAAATGTATTATTATCACGTGGGTGCACATGCACAGATGTGTGCATGGAAGTCAGAAGACTTAAAAGAATCAGTTCTCCTCTCCCACCATATGGATCACAGGGTTCAAACTCAGGTCCTCAGTCGTGGGGCTAGTGCCTTTTCATAATTACACTATCTCACCGACCCAATATCCTGTAAGTTTTTAGCCATAGCTATATTTAAAAGTGTTATCTATCATGAAGTCCAAGTGTTTGATATAATCTAAGAATTATAAGAAATGTAGTGCAGAAGAAATGCTGAAAAATCTGTGGCAGGCTCTGCACTGGCATGGCCTCTTCACCAGGGGCATCCTGCCAGTCCCTGCCTGCTGGCCAAGGCTTCGTGTCATTTGCTCCACTTGCATATCTGCTTGAAACTATGACTCCTGTGTGCCTTTCTCCCAGGATAATACACCATGCATCCTTTAAAGGAAAGCTACCCTCAATGTCTGGGCTTATATGAGGACTGAAAGAAATGTGGCAATGTGTTAAAATCACATTGGACTTTATACTTGCCTCTTCATTTCTTCAGTTTTGACCAAAAAAAATCATGCTTGAGGCCCATTGTGTAGAAGATCGATGTCTGTGTCCAAATGAATCTCTACTCACTCATAAACTCATTCATTGTGCCATTCAAACAAGTAAGCATAGCTTTTCAGAGCTATACACTTGTTGCCTGGTAGGATGTGGAAACCCTACTCAGGCCTTGAGTCTTGAAGTTCACAGACCAGCAGGGGATCAGACACAGGGTGACAAGGATACTTGGTTAGGAAGAGTTCAAGAGTTAACCAAGAGATGTGGTCAATCACCCAATAGATCAGGAATAAATAGTAAGAAGCCATGGAGGGATGTCACAGTCACTGAGGCTAGAACTAGACCAGAAGCATGAGTTCCAGAGGACAGGGATGAGAGGTAATTTGTTGGGAGACCTGGAACTGAAACTTCATTAGGAAACTATTACCTTAGTGAACCACTGTCATGTAAGCAGTACCTTAGTGAACCACTGTTTTGTATAAATGGAAGACAAGGCACTAATAGGAGCCACGCGTGTGCTTTAAAATGTTCTTCTAACCATACTTACTTATTTTAATTTGAGTTTTAGTTTCAGGGGATAGTATTGTTGTTTGCTTGTTTGTTTGTTTAAGGCAGGGCTTCAGGTTGACCTTGAATGCACTCTGGTGTTGAGGGTGGCTTAGAACTGAAGCAGTCCACCTGTCTCAGGTTTCAAAATACTGAGATTACAGACCTTCTCGAAACAACAACGATAATAGACGAACAAAAACCAACAAGAGCAACAGTGAAGTGTTGGCTTTACTGCAGGATCCTGTGCTCTTCCCTTTCCTTTCCAGTCTGTGCCCTCTCACTTACCAACACAGCTTTCCAAAGCTTTACCTTGGGAAGAAAAGGTTGTTCTTTCCCAATTGCTGATTATACATTATTCCAGCTAAAACATAGTGGGTTCTGGTTAAAGAACAGAAAGTGGCCAAATGATGAAAGGACAACAGAAAGGACAAAAATGATGTCATCGAGTGCAGAGAGTTACCAAACTGAAAAGCAGAAACAGAAGAGGAAATAGTTTTATGTCATAAAAGGTTCCCATACTTTATACCATTTCTAGCTGCAAAGTGAGATTGAAATCATGACACCAGGCAATGCCCATGAGATTTCATTCATGAGTCAATCAGCTCAGAAGCAGAGCACCTTGGGTACAGCTCATGTAAGTGCTAGCTGGTCCAGCTAAGTGTCTATCTTCTCGTATAAAGAAAGCTGTGCTACTTGGTTCAAGTTCTGTGTTTCTCTGTCATGCAGTATGTGTATGTGTATATGTGTGTGTGTGTGTGTGTGTGTGTGTGTGTGTGTGTGTGTGCGTGTGTGTGTATGTGTGTGTATGAGTCTGTGTGTATGTCTATATGTACATATCTGTAGTATATGTATGTATAAGTAAAGTGTATGTGTGCTATCTATGTATGTTATAATTTTTTAGTTTATTTTGACCATTTTATGTAATATGGTTAATATCATATATGCAATGTATTTTGCCAAAATTCATACCCATTAGCCTCTGTTGCCAGCCTCCTGCCTCACACACACACACTAAACTCCTTGTTTCTTTTTAGCTAGCTCTGCTTCCACTTTCATGTCTTTTTTCATGTGTATGTGACCCACTGAGTTCAATTGAGCTTATATACATGAGCATGGATAGAGTGTTACCTACAGGAGGCTGTGCAATTTACAGTGGCTACACCACTGAGGAAAATGACTCCCCTGCCATAGCAACCCACTAAAGATCAGAGGCTCCTCAAGGAGGGGTAAGCCTTGGTGAAATACTGATAGGCTTAATCTTACACACATCTTGTTCAGGTAACCACAGCTATTGTGATTTTATAATCTCAATTACCAAAAGACAGTGTTTTACAACATTCTTCCTCGCCCTACATTCTTTCTGCTTCCTCTTCCCATTTCACTGGGCATGAATGGAATGATATAGATGCCCTGATTAAGACTGAGCACTCAACAGTCACTTATTCTTAGCATTGTTGCCTTAACTGCTGCTCACTTCCCTTCTGCTAAAGGCTAAGAGCAGGACTAATCTATGGGTAGAAGTAGAAATACTGGGAAAGCATTTTGATAATGTGTCCGTTTAAGAAACAACTAGGACATTCCCTCATGTGCTCTCCCCAACCATGGCTTTTGGCCAGTTTATAGTACTGGGTATGGATTCTTTCCTAAATACAGGCCTCAACTCCAAACGGAAAGTTATTACTTGATTTCTTGCCCCCCAACAGATGGAAGAGTGTTATACTCTTCCATCAGTGAGCACATTTGCCTCATAGGAGCCACATCAGCCAGGGTAAGACTGTCGATGATATTCCCCTAGTAGCCTGAATTGTATCTTCTGGGACTGTAAACAGCAGGAGAGAAGATTCCAACTTGATTTCACTGGACCCTACTACCAAAGTATGTGGTGTCTTCAACAATGCCTTCAGCAATTCAACAACGGCAATGTCTTACCATCTAGTTCTAGTGGGCAACCAAGTAAAAGAGCAATAGCCTGAATTGGTTTGGAGGGACCTCTGGGACCTCCCTGACCAACAATTCAAAGAAACACATCCCACATGTGGCACTGGGATTTTCATTTAAAAACATTTGGCTTCTGAGGCAGCATTATCCACTCACCATTCAAATTCTATTATTTTTCTTCTGTATTTTTTTCATGCATCCTTAGTTTTAGTTAACCATCCATTCTACAGCTTTCTTTTTCCCATTCTGTCCACCCTATCCCTGTTTAGACTCCCTTGCCCAGCATTCCCCTCTCAATCTTCATATCATACAAATTATACTATCCCCCACTTAAAACCTCCTACCCCAACCCCAGGCCTCTGCATGACTGTTTGCTTGCATCTTGGCCTCTGCAGATTCCCATTCCAGCTTAAATATAGAAATAAAAAAAAATTCAAACTTGGAATCTACATACAAAAAGAAACCATGAGATGTTTGTCTTTCTGGGTCTGGATTATTTTATTCAGTATATTTTTCAATTCCATTCATTTTTTTTATTCAATTGTCATATTCTTTGTAGCTAAATAATATTCCATTTGTTTGTTTGCGCGAGTGTGTGTGTGTGTGTGTGTGTGTGGTATACACATCATATATTCATCATCTATTCATTTGTTGATGAACATCTAGGCTAATTCTAGATGGATGTGCCAGTATCTCTGTCATACACATGCCTAGGAGTGATCCAGCTGGGTCAAAAGGCAGCTTTACTGTAACTCTATGAGAAAAAACTCATACTGATTTCCATGATGACTGTACCAGTTTACTCTCCTGCCTCCTAGATGGCTCCTGGCACTCTCCAAGTATCAGTGACTAGAGTGGTCCCCTTGCCCCACATTCTCACCTGCAATTGTTCTTGGTTTTTGTGATAAGAGCCATTGTGCCAGGAGTGAGGTAGAATCTCAAAGTAGTTTAGTCTGTATTTCCCTGACGGCTAAAGATGTAGAATTGTTTTTTGAAACAGGGTTTCTCTTTAGAAGGCCTGGCTGACCTTGAACTCAAGAGATCTGCCTGCCTCTGCCTCCCATGTGAAGGGATTAAAGGTGTGCATCACCACTATCTGGCTTGTGCTTCTGGCTTTTTAATATTCTGTGTTTATTATGCCTTTAACACAACATTTTTCCTCTTTGTTCTATCCCTAAAGTAGATACATTGACTATTTGAAAGTGTCACAAAGATCATGTGGTTTTAAAAATTTGTCACTTGGGCTGAAGAGATGACTCAATGCTTTTAAGAGTACTGGTTGCTCTTGCAGAGAACAAGGGTTCAGTTCCCAGATGCCCCCATCTGCAAACACAGTTATAGGAGAGCCATACCTGCTCTGACCTCCCTGGACACTAGACATGCATATGATATACACAGTGTACATACATGCATGCAACAAACACTCATAACAAATAAATCTCATAAATAAAATTTAATCAATTTCTCTAATCAAATGATATATAGTCTTATATCTTAGCTCAAGCCCTGATATTTTGTCCTCTCCATGGTCCATTTTGTGGGTAAGGCTTTCTACTGAGATTTTTCTTATCTGACTTATTTAATTTTTCATTTCAGGCATCATGTGATGCCTGAAGTTCATTCATGGGAACACTCAGTGCTGAGGGAGCATCAGCTTGGCTAGGGGGTGCACAACCTCTAACCTCACAAGTAGACAAGCTATGTCAGTCAGCAAGGGAGATGCCTGAGGAGTGGGAGTGTGGTTTCTGATCTCATGAGCCAGCACTCAATGTGATTCTGAAGTATCCAAGAGACAGAATGCCAGAGTCAACTGAGCTGCTAGCCTTTGACCTAAGGAGCCAATGGGATCTCTGTGCAGTACTGTGGTAGCAGGGTGGTAGGGTGTCAGGGTCATTAGGAGTGCAGGCATCACAGAACTGACCCCAAATCAGTTAAGTTGTGTTAATGCCAAGGCATAGATACAAATAATCCCTCAGCATAGTTGGGCTAGACTCTCACTCCAAAAGACAAAAGCAAATTGACTCTATGGCAGCTGAAGACGAGGTACTAGTGTCAGCAAGAGTGTCAGTCTCTGATGTGAAAAGCAGCTGTAATCTCCATGTATCGCCTGGCATAGCAGTGAAATCTTGGGTCAGCAGGGGCATGTAGTGACCAGACAAGCAGATGTATTCTCTATATGGCTGGGGTTTGGAGTTCTGGGTCAACAAGGGTGCTGGTTGCTGACCTGATGAATTGGGGTCTCAACCCATTCTGTGGCAGTTGAGGGGTATCAGGGCTAGCAAGAGTTCTAGCCCCTGACCTCATAAGAAAGCAGGGCTCTCTATGTGGTTCTGTTGTAGCTAAGTAGTGGTGTACCTCGTGTGTTCTTGAGCAAGGTGTTAGCCTCTTGGTACATACTTTCACTATGAGTAAACTTAATACTAATGTACAGGACATGAGACTATCATGAAGATTCACAAGGTAATTAGGAAAAGTCAGAACAGCATTCCTGTTATGAGGCAAGCTTTGTGCAAACCCATAAGGATATCAGGTGAGCTGATAGCCTGCAGGGGAGAAAGAACACATGCATGGAAGATTTCAGTGGAGTGATGCTTAAAATTTTAAATCAAAATTAAAATACAACTGGCATGCACCTATAGTCCTGACTACTAAAAATGCCGATCCAGGGGAATCAGTGTGCCTAGGAAATTAAGGCTAGCCTGGGCAACACGGTGAACCCTCTTCTCAGTAAAGCCAACCAACAACATGGCCGCTTCCTATTTCTCCACTTTGTGCTAGGGCTGCTGAATATAAGTTATGAATTCCAAAATGAAGTTTCTCAATTTGTGGGGGAATTTTTGTTTTTGTTTTTGTTGTTGTTTCTATATTTATTTATTTGAGGTTCTGTGCATGTGCCATTCATAGTGTGGATGCCTGTTCTCTTCTTCCACCATGTGGGTGTCAAAAATTGAACTCAAGTCATCAGTCTTGTTGGCAAACACCTCTTTAACCATTGAGCAATCCTGCCAACCCAGTATTCAATTTTCAACTCACAAATTATATGTACTTTGTATATAGCCCTATCATTAGTAGAAATTTCATAGAGAACCAAAGGAGAAGCCAAGAGTTATTATTATGTTTATTCTGAAAATAGGGATATTCTGTCTCAATGTGATAAAAAGGAACTCTGTGTAACAGATGTTACGCAGAAAAGTGAGAAAATCAAAGGTCCCTCCTACTAAGACTGGAGGCTGGGGATACAGCTCAGTGTGGATCGCCCACACTAGCATGCACAAGGCCTGTATTCAAGCCCCAGCATCACACATGCACAAAGTCAGCAATAATCAAAAGCTGAAACTAAAGGAAAGAAGAACTGTAACTAATGTGTCCAAACATGTGAGCTTTGGAAGGGGTCTAGATCAGTGCTGCTTTTCTTTGACATTAGTCAAACTCTAACAGTTTTTCCCTTCTGACATTAGGCTCTGCGCTCTGCCCACTGTGCTACACAGCCACCTAGTTTTCCATTTTTTCCTTGTTTGCTTCTAGGAGTCAAGCTTTACTTTAAATACAACAGGTTTTGTCTAAGTCTTAGTAATACATAGTTTGTCAATTCAGAGGCACCTTCCTCTGGTAGATTTTTAACTTAAAAATTCAAATCAAGTGTGTCACATTCTGAGTATGTCAAATTTTGTTCTGTCTCAGGTTTTGTTCCCCAAGTTATTTTTTGATGCTGAGAGCCTTTACCAGAGGATTAGTCAGGGAATGCTTCATTTGCAGTGTTTCCATACAGCGCAGAGAAGAAAACTGAAGTAGGTAATCAAAAGGACAGCATTGTCTTGTAGCATGTTCTTACCATGGATGAACACTGGCCTGAGGCCCACACTCAACGCTGCTAAAAGAGATCCGGGTGTTAGAAACCCTACCGGGGACTGACAGCCGCACACTCCAGACAACGCCGCTCGCCCCTGTCCACCAGGGGGCATTCTATACTCTCATACGTCTTCTCCCTGGGTAGGGCTTAAGCTAATTTCTCAGTAGTTCTAAGCCTGGGCTCACTCCTCAGAATGGGAAATGAAAAGACCTAAACATCACAAGAAATGTAAAGCTCATGATTAACAAAATGATATTTTTCTCCCTTATCACCGTCTCAAACGAGTAGCACTGGAGTGAAAATGCATTTATCTACAGAGTCAATTAGCTTGGCAAGATGTCCATCTTCAGAGTTCACTTCTTGTCTCCTGTGATTCAGAGCCTTGTGGCTTTTGGGGAAAAAAAAATCTTGTCCCCACCCATTCCAAATTGCTAAACTCATGCTTTTAGTTGACGCTGTGTGTCAGAATGTCTCATAACCTCTCGGCTAAAGAAGGTGCTTTGTAGCTAGAAAGGTGACGGAATTCCATCTATAAATTGTGGTGGCCTGAACCTCACTGTCTTAGGCCTGAGGAACAAGACATCACAACAGAGGGAGAAAAAAAACACTACAGATGGAAGCAAAAGACCATCCTTCCCTGCCAGCCCTATCCGTTCAAAGATAAGTGTATCTAAACAGACTGCCCAAGTTCTCCCACCAAGGCATTCCTCAGGTTAACTGTTCATTAACTGTTAATTCCTGCCCGAGGATGGCTTCCCTACAAGCATTTGTTTCATCTATGTCCCTTTTCTCCTTTGATAAAAGCCACGTTTATTAATATGGTGTTTGTTAGAACATCATACTTTAAAAAAACATCTACCTGGCTGGGTGTGGTGGTGCACGTCTATAATCCCAGAGGCAGAGGGACTAACACAAATTTGAGGCCAGCCTGGTTTATGGAGTGAGTTCTAAGGCAGCTAGGGTTGCACAGTGAGATCCTGTGTCAAAGAAAAGACACACACACACATACACACACACACACACACACACACTGGGGAATATAATTAAAAACAAGCACTTGCTTATGTAATTTTCAAACAGGCAATGAGATTGATTGTGATGGATACCTGTAAAGATAACTTCTGGATGATGCTCAATCGTCTCCAAAAGTTCCCCAGCAGCACCGGCTTCACCCAGTACACCGGGCCAAGAGCTAGTTTAGGACTTGTGGACCAAAGAGCTTCCCCCAACAGACTTGCATCTTACATTAACTAAGCTCCCAGAAAAAGCAATATACAAAGCTGAGAACTCATCCATTAACTTACAGTAAGAATGCAGCCCACTGAGCCTGCCAGACGTCTTGACTCAGCACAACAGAACATTCTTTCTCCGGTGCTAAATGTCTCCGAATCCAAATTACAATCAGAAAGCGGGTTTATTCACTTAAAGTGAAAGAATTGAAGTGTGCCAGATGTTCATGTCAGCCCAAACTCTTCTGGCAGAGATACTGCATAGGAAAGCAAATTATTCAGGCTCCTGGTAAGTGAGGAACCAGAGCAAGGGCACTGGCTGGTCCTCGGGTATGACTTCCAGTAAACAGAGTCTCCTGCCATGAACGGTTGGCTGTGCCCAGAAAACTATGTCACTTAAACCTACAAGCCCTGCCTTCTTTCTGCAGTAGGTAGCAGTGGGCACTGCCAGGGTTAGACCTGACAACTCTTAGCAGTCTGTGCCTTCGTTTGCCATGGCCATTGGACAAAACGCTGTACAGACCAGAGACAAATATCAGATAGTTTCTGCTTAGTTAGCGAGTTTGTTCCCAAATGCTCTCGATCCCCAAAATTTTGCAGTTTGGAACTAAGTTCCCAGCACAGATGGATAATTCAAGTTCCTAAGAATCAGTCTTACTAGTTTAGCTCCTGAAGTCTCGGGTTCGCTGTTTCAAGCAGCAACGCATTTCCTATATTTAAAAAAGCACCCTCCCCCCACCCGCCCGCCCATGCCCATGCTTTCCGTGTTTGTTTTTCTCTGTGTGTCTCTCTGTGTGTCTCTCTGGACGGTGCTCCGTGTTGTTTTACAAATTTTAAAACGGAAACCCGGAAGAAGTGAGTGTTTGCCTCAAGATCTGAGAGATGGTAAATTCACAGTTGTGTTTACCATTGGTAAACTTCATTGTGAAAAAAGGAAAGCCAATGTGTTTTAAAGAATTACCTTTTTAAAATGTTCGCTGGTTTTATTTTATTTTATTTACTAAATAGAAGGTGTGAAGACATGAATCACTGAATCAAAGTGTACGGTGGAGATGAGAAGACAGAAATAAAAAGGTCATACAGTGGAATCACCTGCAGCAGGGCCGGGCAGTCCAGCCACAGAGAGCAACTATGCTCTTGTCTGAGAGTAAGGATATGTGTACATGTTTTGTTGCAGAGTCTAACTCCATCAGAAGCAAGAGGGAAGATCCTCCACTATCAGGTGACCTTACAAGAGGTGATAAAGAAAACGACACTACAGAATACTACAAGACACACCTCCTGGACCGGGGTCATCCCCAGAACTGGGGCTTGGACTGCATCTGTGTCAGCAGTCAACTCAAAAGGCGCTTCTGCACCCACTCGAGTTAACATTGTAGACCTGTGTGGCACTGGTAGGTACCCGCTGACCTTAGTATTACCTGTGGGAAACTGTCTCCTTCACCTTTTGCTTCCTGCAGGTGAAAGCCAAAGCCTGGTTTGAGTTTAGACTTTGGAGTCCACAGCTGTCTTTTCCTGTTATCCTGGGATGACCTTGAACAAGCAAATTAAACCCTCTGAGCTTCAATTTCTTCATAAGATTGTCTTGAAGATCACTGAGGGAATTATAGTCTTACATAACTATTAGTAAAGAAAATTACATTAAATTAGAGTAATATTTTCCAGCTAGACTAAGTTTTACAGATTCAATTATATATATATATATATATTGTTAAATTCTAGAAAAAAAACCATTTAAAGACTTACATTTAAAAACCAAGAGTACTAAAATGAAATTCTGACCTTAGTGAAACTTAGTGAAATTTTGTTCTTTATTACATACATTTAAATATATATGCAATTGTTTTCAGCAAAAAAAAAAATCTCAACTAGATGTACAGTCTCACATTTATAATATCTTCTCCAATTTTCTTTTCAAAGAAAAGACAATGAATAGCTAAGGAAATGGATCTCAAAAAAGAGTCTAAGCAAAATAGAACATTATAATTGGGCCCTTTCTTATAATTTGCTGTCATAATGTTATTATACATGGGTCTAACAATCATCAGATTGAAGAAATTTCTACCAAAATATTAGGGTTTTTTTTTAAGTTTCTTTTTGCTTCTCTCTCTCTTTTTTTATTCTCCTCTCACACATTACATCCCAACCTGTTTTTCCCTCTCCCTACTCCTCCAAGTTTCCCTCCACATTTCCCCTCTGCCCCAGAAACACTCCTCTTCTGCTTTTCTTCAGGCCTCCCAGGGACTTCAATCAAATACGGCATAACAAGTTACAATCAGACTAGGCACAAACCCTCATACCAAGGCTGACCAAGATGACCCAGTAGGAGGAAAAGAAAGGGTCTCAAGAGGAGGCAAAGAGTCAGAGACAGCCCCACTCCCAGTGTTAGGAGTCCCACAAGAACACCAAGCTACACAACCATAACATATATTCAGAGGACCTAGCCCAGACTGTCGCAGGCTCCATGACTATTTCTGCAGTTTCTGTGAGCCTCTATGAACCCTACTTAGTTGAGTCTGTGGACTGTGTTCCCTTGGTGTCCTCAACCCCTCTGGCCCCTATAATCTTTCCTCACCCTCTTCCACAGGACTCCCTAAGTTCTGCCTAATGTTTAACTGTGGGTCTCTGCCTCTGCTCTTATCAGGTGATGGATGAAGCCTCTCTGATGATGACTGAGGTGGGCTCCAGTCTAGGAGTGTAGCAGAGTAGCATTAAGAATCATTTCATTGACATGTTTGCCAGTTGTATTTAGTTCTGTTCTATAAAGATTTACTTATTATTTTATGTGTGTAGGTCTTTTGCCTGCATGCCATGCCTGTATACCACCTGTATGCAGTGCCTATGGAGGGCATCTGATGCCCTGGATCTGGAGTTACAGACGATTTGTGAGCCTAAATGTATGCTGAGAACCTAGCATGAGTCCTTTGGAAGAGCAGCTAGTGCTCTTAATGGCTGAGTTCCAAAACATTATTATTTTAGATACAGCATTAAATTTTGGTTATATTTTAAGAATACTCAATGAAACAGCTAGAAGAAAATACAAGTACCTGTGGGTATCAGTGACTGAAGACCTGACTACTGTGGCTTATCTGTCCTCTCACATGAAGGAGGTTCACAGGGTGGTTACAGCAGTACTCCAGGCTCCTCTCCTTCCCTCTACCGAAGCCGCCATTCATCCTCACATGGAAATGGTTCAAAAAGGCTGACAGAGTTCTAGCTGTTTCCTCGTAGGCAGCAGAACAGACAGAAGGCGGGAGGGTGTGGCTCCAGTCTCAGGAGCTCAGCCCAGTGCACAGCAGCTATGTACTTGCTGCCACTTGCTGGCCCACACCACTCACCTGGCCACACCCAGCTGCAAAGCAGGCTCAGAAAAATTACTTCTGGCAGCCACATTCGCTTCCTGAAAATGAAAAGTTGTTTGGTAGGCAGTGGGTAATCCCTTCCTCCGGTGGGAGAAGTACCCAAGGCAACAACACGAAGGAAAAGGTAAATTTCCTAACTAAGAGAAAACACTTCCAAGTTCACGCACGATGATGAACTTAATTTTATCTTAAGAAACACAAGTAATACATGTGATAGTGTACAAATCAGGGACTGAGGCAAGATCTTTGCAAGTTAGAAACCAGCATAGGCTTTGTGGTGAGGTCCTGTCTCAAAAAGAAGAAAGATGCTAGTGAAGCTTAAGATGCAAATGACAGTTCTATTATATATTATATAAGTTTATATATAGTATTATGTAGCATAATAATATATAATATGTAGTATTATTATATAATGATACTACATATGTATGTATTTTATATAATTAAATTACATAATGATATATAATGTATTATATTATATGATTAATATTAAATTATAAAATTGATATTAAATTAATAGTAAAACAGATTATATTGCAAATATTATATATAATATATAATTAAAAGTTTATATATCTGACATTTTAACATAAAGACAATATGTATCTGTATATTTACGTCTCTATTACTCTATGTACTTTTTTTCTAAAATACATGGCATGTCAGAGATGTGAACACACAACTCAAAAAAAGGAAGTTACAAGAGCCCAGCCTATATAGGTCAGAGAGCACTTTTTAATATACAAAATGTCCTAAGTGTATGTTACACACTCAGTATATACCCATGTATATCTATGTGCATATCCATGACCCCCCCCATTATGAAAGGAACAAGAAAGCAATGAAAATGTCTACTTAGCTAGCAATCAATGAGCAAAATTTGAAAAACATGAAAAATCCAGTCAGACTGACAGCGTGAGAAGACTGAGTGTGTTCCATGTTGGTAAAAACTATTTTTGTGTGCTCTTTGTGAGTGTGTACATTGGTTCAGCTTTCTGAAAAGCAATTTGGCAATACACTAAAAAATGCTAAATAGAAACATATCTTTTGACCAGAGAACTTCACTATTTAATATGTATTGTCAAGCTAGGTGTGGTGGTTTCAGCCTATAATCCCAGCACTTGGGAGGATGAGGCAGAAGGATTGCTGTGAGTTCAAGGCCAGTCCGGGCTACATAGCGAATTCTAGACTAGCCTGGGTTAGAGAGTAAGACTCTTATGTCTCAAAAATAAATAAGAAGGAAGGAAGGAAGGAAGGAAGGAAGGGTGATCTCAGGAAATAATAGAATGAATGTTAGAAATGTAAATGCAGATGTTTATTGAATACCTGTTTGAGGGCTGGTAAGATGGTCCTAAGCCTGATGACCTGACTTCAATCCCCAAAACTCAGGAGGTGGGGAAGGAGAGAACTAACTCCCAGAAAGTGTCCTTTGACCTTCAAACCTGTTCTATGAGACACGCACATGTACAACATTAATTAATTAATTAATATTCTATTTTTTAAAAAGAAAAATTTGATGCAGTATAATACTATAGCTGACCTAAATGGACAATAGAGAATAGACTATTAAATACATCTGACCTTTGCCTGCCTTTTGTTTTGTTTTGTTTTGTTTTTCCAAAACAGGGTTTCTCTGTGTAGCCCCAGCTGTCCTGGAACTCACTCTGTAGACCAAGCTGGCCTCGAACTCAGAGATCCACCTGCCTCTGCCTCCCAAGTGCTGGGATTAAAGGCGTGCACCACCACTGCCCTGCCTGTCTTAATCACACACCAGCATGTCACTAATTGTTCCAGGGGCAGAAGTACATTGCAAGCAACAAAGTAGTCTTTGTAAAGTATATATAGTCTCAGCGTTTGGAAGGCAGAGGCAAGCAGAGCCTTGGCAGTTGAAAGCCAGCCTGGTCTACACAGGGAATGCCAGCCATTCAGAGATACATAGGGAGACAACCCACGCGCCAAAGAAAACCAGAAAAGATATATTTAATAATTCTATTTCCAATCTGCATTTATATGAGCAGTGTTTTTTCTATAGTTAAAAATAAAAAGTCAAGTAGAAGCCATGGAAATATTAACAGAGGTTGTCTTTACATGTGTGGATTATAGGTGACTTTTCTTCCCTTTCAGTGGTTTATTAGTTGTTCCTTAAAAAAAAAAAAGAAATTTAAACTGGGCATAGTGACAAGTCTTTAATCCCAGCAGTTGGGAGACAGAGGTAGGCAGATCTCTGAGCCAACCTGATCTATAGAGGCAGTTCCAGGACACCCAGGGCTCCACAGAGAAATCAGAATAAATAAATAAATAAAATATTTTTATTTTATCTCTTACATTCATTTCTTTAGTGTGTGTTTATGCATATGTTACAGTGTACATGTAGGTCAGAGGACAACTTTTGGGAGTTGGTCCTCTCCTTCTACCAAGTGCAATTTGGGGATCAAACTCAGGCTTAGCAACAAGCATTTACCTGCTGTGCATACATACTACAGCCCCTTTGATTTTTTTATATGTAATATTTCTTCTCTGTGGATAGGTACTGTGCATAGATGTTTTAAAGATTCATTTTTATTTTATTTGTAGTATGTTTTACCTATGTAAAGCATACCATATGTGCATACTATAACTGTGTTTGGTGCCTGTGGAGTCCCATCCCCCCACAGCAGTTACAGACGGTTAGGAGCTGCCATGTCAGAGCTGGGAACTAAGCCTGAATCCTCTGTAAGAATAGTAATCGTTCTTAAGTGCTAAGCCATCTCTCTGGCTCCTGCACACAGAATGTGAAAGTGAATTCTGTGATAGTGTCATGCTCTTTTTAGGATGTGATACATTGATGTCAGTCATGTGACTGGCGCAGGCCTCTCATCCCAGCCTTCGTGAGGCTGAGGAAGGAAGATTTTGAGAATGGCCCGAGTACATAGCAATCTCAGCTATGGATTGAGCCAGGATCAAAAGTTCAAGAACTAGAGATGGGGAAATACCACAGTACATACAGACCCTACCTCTCAAGCAGGAGGACCTGAGTTCTATGCCCAGAACTGACATTTAAAAACCCAGGTATGTTTGACATGATGGTGTATGCTTATAATCCCAGTGCTGGGGAGGCAAAGATATGTGGATCCCTTGGGCCTACTTGGCAGCCCGCCTGGGGAGAGTCCAATGAGAGATGCTGTCTCAAAACAAAAGGTGGAAGAGATCTCGGGAATACCATCTAAGGCTGTTCTCAGGCACACATACACACCTGAACACACACACACACACACACACACACACACACACACACACACACACAAGAACACATATGAACATGTACATGCACATATATAGAATCCAGTGAATAGTAATGTATCTCAATGGTAAAGCATTTTCTTAAACAGGGACTAGATCCAGGTAACAGACCATTACTGAGGGAAGTCAGGGCAGGAGTTCAAGCAGGCAGGAGCTGAAGAAGAGGCCGTGAAGGAGCACTGAGGCCATGGTCTAATCAACTTGTTCCTCATATAATGTTCAGCGTGAATGTTTACACACCCAATGGTGACATAATCAATAATAGGCTAGGCCCTCCCACATCAATCAATGAGATGCCCTAGAGCCTTGCCCACAAGTCAATACTACAGAGGCATTTTCTCGATTAAGATTCCTTCTTCCCAGATGACACCACCTTGTGTCAAGTTGACATAAAAACTGGTCAGCACAGTGACCCACACATATGTCAGAGACTGTGGTTCTGGAAGGTTAAATAGCATCCAGTGTGGTAATCCAGTATTCTGAAAATATCTCTTACATACTATGAGACTGGCACTTTTGCTGGACCTCACAGCCAGAGTTAATAATACACCTTGAAGTCACTTAAGACTGCTAGCCTACTGGGTATTCAAACTGTTTGTTTAACCTGCCTTTTACAAGAACAATGTCACAACCAACCTTACTTGCCCTGGATTTCCATGTAATAATAAACTTTTGCCACCTAAGCTAATGCATAGATATAATCCTAAATTATGTACTCTTAAATGCCCCTGACACAGACAATGCATGTATATCATTTGCTGAAAGCAGCAAATACAGAAGTTGAAAGCCACTTTGTAAAATCTACTATAAAGGTTGGAAGCAACTATGTATGGATATTGGTTGATAAATAATAATGTTTGTTATTTGGGTCAGTGAGGATAAGTTAAAACCAAGCACTTGGTCCCTTGTACAACTCTGTTAAAGACTTCTGTAAAGGATCCCACTCCTTCCCCCTATGATGCTTTCTGTGTTTTTCAATAAACACAGAGGTAAGCCCACTGTGAGGGACAGACACCATTCACATACACAGACACATACATCACACACACACACTGCACATACAGAATAGACAAACACACAGGGACAGACAGGTACAAATGCAGCCACAGATATAGACTCATGCAGAAGACCTGGCGCATGAAGTAGAAAATTCAAACGTGTTCTCACTCTTGGTTAAATGATGCCGAGGAGAAGCACTTTTATTTCTTTACTTATTTCAATACTGATGCATTATTGGTGACTCAACATGAATCAGTAATGCAAATAATCCACACAATCCAAGCTCATACATCAGCAAGCAACAGAGCAGGACAGAAAGGATAGCTTCCTTTCTCTTGGGTGGTACCTTACAAACACCAGAAATCCACAGAGAGGTTCTCAGGAAACATGGAGATGGGATATTTTGTTTGAAGCTATGGAAGCAAATTTGTTTTGCATTTGTTTTTTGAGACAAGGTCTTATTCTGTGGCCCCAGCTGTCTTCAAACTCACAGAGTTCCAACTGCCTCTGCCTCCCAAGTGCTGGGATTAAAGGTTTGCACCACCAGGTCTGACATAAAGGAATGATTCTGAAAGGAGACTGAGGGAGAGTGAATTATTAGCAGGGTCTCAAAGGAAAGGCTGTGGTCTGGCAAACATCCTAGAGAACAAAGCTGCAGACTGGTGCCTGGGAAGAACAGTGACCAGGAGTCTGAAAGACTCAGAGACTCAAGCTGATTTGCTTAGCAAATTCCAGGTAAAGTAGAGATGAAAAGAGCTCCTTGTACATTTTATCACAGCTTCAGACAAAAGATCCTGTAAATTGTAGCACTCAGAATTTATGGATGAATGAATTTGATCACACACACATACGCGCGCACACACACACACACACACACACATACACACCCCATATACACATACTCAGGCTGGCAAGACAGGTCAGCAGGAAAGGGTTTATGCTGCAAAGCCTGGAGACTTAAGTTACAGCCCTGAGACCACACAGTGGAAGGAGAGAACAAACTCCTGCAAAATGTCATCTAACCTCTATGTATATGCTTCAACATTTGCATGTAAGTAAGTACACAAATACACACACACATACACACACACACACACACACGCGCACACAGAAACACATACACACATACACACAAAATAAAACACACACGGAAAATAAAGTCATCTAGTGCCATTACCTGCTAAGCTGCTATCTTGCTGGCCCAGAAGAAAAACTGTCAATGTTTAATGAAAATAATAACCATTTTTAAAGCTAGAGTTAACCTCTATGCTCTTTTAAAAAACACTCAGGCACAAACCACTGTACAATTGAACCCTGAAAGAATATATGATCTTATTTCATTCAAGTTCCTATAGAAAATAGAAAGTAAGGCAAGCTGTCCAATCTACTTTATGGAATCAATTGATCTGTATTAATGAACCAAAAAAGACAATACAGGAAAGATTATTGTCTAAGTCACTTCAAAATCTAAACGAATTAATAGCACTTTAAATCTGTATGTATATTCAAGATTAGTGCAAATAGTTCCAACTTCCAGGTAAAGACATACAGCATTTAATGACTCTTTTGTCCTGAAGCAAGTAAAAAGGAGACAGTCTGAAAAGGCAGCAATCCTCCTCATCCCTCCTCCTCCCCCTCGCAGGTAGCATAGATGTCTGCACACAGGAAACTTCATTTATTGTTATTGTTGAGCCTTTGGCCTTATACTTTACTATTGTTCTTCACATAAACACTAAGCAACTTCATTCTTAGAGTACAAAAGATTTTTTCCCTAGGTAGTAATATTTCTATTTTTAATTGGAGGGCTAGAGTAAAATATCTTTCTACTTCAGAAGGGTTTTCTATTATTTATATTAATGAGTATTCACAGGTTTCACTACAACATTTTCATACATCTTTACCATGTTCTTTGATCATACTCCTTCCCATTACTCAGTTCTTCTTAATCAATCAGAGAAGTAAAACCCAGGGAAACCACTGTCTCCAAGATTCAAAGAAAAGACAAATATCTAAGAATTAGCAAGTGAGATATATCTGTGCTGTTGAAAATACAGAAGCACAAGCCCTGGAAAACATAAATAAATAATAACACTTATTTCATTTAATTTAATAATAATAATAATAATATTTATTAAAAATACTACCACAAAACAACAAAAAAACAAAAAATAAAATAAAATAACCCTTTTTCGCTTATATCAACTGAAAACCTAAGCATAAAAGGCAAAACTAAAGGCCAATAGGAGAAGATGCAATTGAATTATGCCCATGGCCCCAGCGTAGTGGAATTTTACAAACAAGACTCAAAATCAAATCTGGGGTAAGTTTACCAATACGCATGTAGCTAACAAAGTTGTCAGAGAACTTACTGACAGCATTAAGAGTTGAAAACTTTTCCATAATTAGGATCATCAAAGTTACCTGTCAATCAGAAAAGGGCAGAAATACAGAAAAATGAGCCAAATAATCACAGAAGAAAACTTAGTGAGAAGCTTGGCCTTAGGAATCCACAAACATGAAAATCAAAATTCTAATCAGATATTATATATATCAGATTGATAAACCGTACAAAGTGGGGTAATAAAAAGTGGGTGAAGCGAGAATCCGCATGCTAGCTGTTCTTGGTGAAGTGTCAACATGCCGTCGAATTTTATTATCTTCTGTAATAAAGATGTGTACAGTGCCTCCGGAATGCTAGGCAAGGGCTGCGTCCCTCTCCCGTCCCTCTGTTTTAGATCAGTGAGAGGATGCTCTCACCTAGCCGTTTCATGTCTATGCATCCAGAATGGCCTTGCACATGCACCAGAGGTGCTGCACAGAACGCTCACTGTGTCCTTGAGTCAGGCCTATGAGCACACTCACCTACACTGTCTCCTATTGGCCTTTAGTTCTGTCTTTTGTGCTTAGGTTTTCAGTCCAAATATAAGCTAAAAAGAGTTATTTTATTCTATTTTTTTGTTCACTTGTTTTTTGTTGCTTTTGGGGGAGTTATTTTTAACAAATGTTATTATCATTATTATTAAATAAAATACTCAGGATGCTGCTGCTGGTCCATGGAGAGCTGATGAGAAAGGGCAGAAGTGTGAAGGAGTAAGCTAAGTATGCAGGAAAAAAGGAGAATGGAGTCATCTCAGAAGCAGAAGGCTAAGTGAAAATGTTTGAGAAAACACAACACACAACCAAGGGCTTACATTGCTTTTCAGTATGGGAGGTGTATTAAAAGGTGTGTGTGTGTGTGTGTGTGTGTGTGTGTGTGTATTACACTTAATGCAGTAAGCACTTTGAGGGAATGCAGTAAGTGAATTCAAAGAGGAAATAAATCCACAAGGAAAGCTACATAAGACTATAGTACAAGCTGCTGGGGCTAATCCAGCATTAGCAACTGAAAGCATATATCTTGAAAAGGAAGAGAGATTGACACATTCCAAAACTTAGTTGGGAATAAGCTGTCATGAATTTCTATCTAGTGTGTGTGTTCTTGTATGAACAGATGCATGTGTGTACATGTCGCCACAGGGTAACTTTCAGGGGATGTCATTCTGTCACCATTATCTATACCTGACTTTTTGGGTTTTGTTACTTTTTTTTTTTTTGAAGGGGGGGGAGGAGAGAGAGAGAGAGAGAGCGCTCACTGGCCTCGAGCTCCTTGAGCAGGCTGGGCTGGCTGACCAGATACCCGCAGGGATCCTCCTGTCTCTACCTCCCAGCACTGGGATTACAAGTGTGTACCACCATGCCAGCCATGTCTGGCTTCCCACAGTGGGTTATAGGGATTGAACTCTGGTCCTCAAACACTTTATTGACAAAGATGTCTCTCCAGTTCCTGTTTTCAACTTTATGTACTCTTGTTTTGCCCTTCCTCTTCTTCACCCCCAAAGAGTTGCTGGCTCCTCACCAGGTCTCTGCAAAGTCAGAGAACATGGACAACATTATGGTGACCTGGCAGCCTCCTAGGAAAGCTGCTTCGGCTGTTCGGGAGTACATAGTGGAATGGAGGGCTCTCCAACCAGGGAGCATCATGAAGTTTCCCCCACAATGGCTGCGGATTCCCCCCTACAACATGTCTGCTCTGATTTCAGGTACCTCACTACTTGCATTCCTTCTAGAGGGCCACCAAGGTCCCCTTTATTTGTGTGCTGGCTAGTTTTATGTCAACTCAATACACGTTAAGAGTTATATGAGAAGAAGGACTCACAATTGAGAAAATGCCTAGTAATGGGCAAGGCTATGGGGTATTGTCCTAATGATCAATGTGGATGGGCCCATCCCACAGTGGGTGATGCCACCCCTGGGCAGGTGGTTCTGGGTGCTGTAAGAAAACAGACTAAGCAAATTATAGTACACAGCATTTCCCCACAGCCTGTGCATCAGGTACTGCTTCCACGATCCTACCGTGAGTTCTACCCTGACTTCCTTGGATAATAGACTATAAGCTATAAAATGGAATAAACCTTATCCTCTCCATGCTTTGGCCATGGTTTTTTATCATAGCAATAGAAACCCTAAGATATTTGGGGAGACTTCAAGCTGAGTTTTGCCTTCAGTTACAGAGGGCTATATGGTATACTAGGGTCCTAAACAATGGGAATTTAGAGTCCATCAAGACTGTCCTGTAAGTCAGGTGTAGGGTGGTTCACACCTTTAACCCTAGCACTTGAAAGGCAGATAAATTTCTGTAAATCCATGGCCAGACTGGTCTATATAGTGAGCTCCAGGACAGAGCTGCAGTGAGACCTTGTCTTGTAAAAACAAAAACAAAAAACAAAAAGACTGCCCTCAGGACTAACCAGAGGATCAACTGATTAAGAAGTCTCATGTTAGTCAGGCAGTGGTAGCTCACGCCTTTAATCCCAGCACTTGGGAGGCAGAGGCAGGCAGGTTTCTGAGTTTGAGACCAGCCTCATCTACAGAGTGAGTTCCAGGACAGCCAGGGCTACACAGAGAAACCCTGTCTCAAAAAACCAAAACCAAAAACAAAATGTCTCATGTTTTTAGGAGAATTATGTCCCCTAGCACCATGCCCAATAAGATGAAAGAATAATTAAGCCAAATAAATACACAGAGAGCTAAGATAACTTGTCAATATAGCAGATACCTTTATCTTTGTAAAGTCATTTAACTCAAAATAATTTTTGTGCATTGAGTCATTATTTTGAACCCATCATACAGATGACAAAACCAGGAGATCCTCATTCCCAAATCTGTTCTTTGTCATTTGTATCATAATAAATCTAGAACTAGTATATGATAATTGGGATCTCTATTGCTAAGTAAAGTTTCTGTCAGGGGTTACAATCAAGGGAAAATATCTGAAAACATAGGATAATGACTATAAAGAACTTAGTGTCAATTTAAGTGTAAGTTCAGTATCATGGTTCATGGTCTAGCTACACAGGCAACCTACCCAGGTCTGAGTCCCAGTTCCTTCACTAACAGATGTGAGGTCTTGGGCAGATTATTGCTGTGCTCCTCTTTCTTCATCTGAGTGATTATGAGGACTGACTGTATTAATATACGGGAAATGTTCTGAACAGTACTTAGCATATTTCTAATACTGACTTTTTTATCTAACAAGTGACTATGATTAAATCTGTCAGAAATAAGAATTGAAGGGGCAAGCTGGTACATCACAGCACCCAGGAGGCAGAGGCAGGAGGGTGTTTTGAGTTCAAGGCCAGAGTGATCTACATTGTGAGTTCCTGAACAGGCCGGGATGGCTACACAGGGAGACAGAAACCTGAAAGAAAGAAAGAAAGAAAGAAAGAAAGAAAGAGAGAGAGAGAGAGAGAGAGAGAGAGAGAGAGAGAGAGAGAAAGAGAGAAAGAGAGAAAGAGAAAGATGAAAGAAAGAGAGAGAAAGAAAAAGAAAGAGAGAGAGAGAAAGAAAGAAAGAGAGAGAGAAAGAAAGAGAAAGTGAGAGAAAGAAAGAGAGAGAAAGAGAAAGAAAGAAAGAAAGAAAGAAAGAAAGAAAGAAAGAAAGAAAGAAAGAAAGAAAGAAAGAAAGAAAGAAAGAATTGGATAGGTTTGCCAGCTGAAGTCCATATTGTTGTTATACTATGAAAATCATTACTCTTTAGGGGGATGTATACAACCTGCTTAAGGTAAGGGGGTGTACTTAGAGAAAAACACCATATTAAATAATAATATATGAGCTGGTCCTTGACTGTGTGCCTCTTGTTTGGCCTGCCTGCCCAGACTTCTCACAGGTGAAGATCCCCTTAATAACCTTTACAGGGGAGGCTGCATGCAGTGGGCATCCAGAGAGAGAAGAGCAGGTCACTGAGAGTCTAGAAGTTTTCATTTGGAAACCGATTAGCCTATAGAAGAGAAATGTACAAGGGGTATGTCAGGCAGTTTGATTGTTGTTATTTGTTTCAACATGTATACATGGAAAAGTGTGTGTGTTTCCTTGGTTGTTCTGGAATGCAAGAAGACTCCAACCCTGAAAGGAAATGGTAAGAAAAGAAGGCATCGATTTTGTTGTTGTTTGAGTCACAGCAATCCTCCTGCCTCTGCCTCCCAAGTAGTAGAATTAAAGGCATACATTACAACACCCCATCAGGAGGCATCAATTTTGAGAGCAGCTTTGTGACGTTCTTCTGGGATAGCTGGAGGCTTTACACTAATACCAGTTTCCCTCAGGGGCTATCCCACCCATCAAATTAAATGGAACAGATAGGAATCACACTGACTAAACTGAGGGCAATATCAAGATTCATCCCTCATGTACAATTCGAACTGTGCCTTTCTTTTGGAAATCAGATCATTCTATACAAATACCATAAAGTAGACGGTGAAAATGTTCTTCACACCTAGTAAAATTAAATATTCTGAATCACTTTTGAATTAGGCATTTAAATAAAACCAACTTAATAAAGTTGTAAAATAACATTATTAATATTGTTCTGCCACTTGGAAGTACATGGTTTGCAATCACTTCCTGTTAAACTGAAAATTTCACTAATTGCTACTTAGCACAAATTTAAGTGTTATTCCCAATGCCACTGGGTTCTTACAAGCTTTTTCTGACTCTAGAGGTATGGACAGTGTCAGATGGTCTGGCATGAGCCAGAGTAAACCTGATTCCTGAATTGTGGGCTGGCAGACCTATAGACTATCATTACCATCCTGTCTGTCCACTGTATCTCAGTGTCTGGACGTTTCCCTTTGCCACATGCCAGTCTCAGTGCCTACATAATGACTCTCGGTTACTTTATTCATGGAGGAGTTGCCTGCTTTGTCCCACACCTAAAGTGAAACAAAATCTCTGCCGGGAAAATAAAACTGTAAAATAGCTTATAAACACAGAGATAAGGACTACTCTCTTACAGTACAAGGGTACTATATATAGGTCAGCATAGTGGCACAAAAGGAGCTTAGAAACCAGGCCATAGCGCAAAGAAAATGAGTCTTCTGCACATGGGCTTCCTCCACTGTAGGTTGTTAATACGGAATCGTCAAAAAAAAAAAAAACCCTCAGCTTATGACTGATATAGTAGTGTCCTTGCTCAGCTTTGCAAAGTTCACCAGGAACTCCCAGATCTCCACAGGGTACAATGGTTGGTCAGCTCCTTCCAAGACATGGGGCCAAAGAGCAAAGCAAACACTGGAAACAGAGAGCCACTTGCCAGAGCCTTCCAAAGAAAGTATGATTCCGTATCTTTTGTTGCCCTGCAGGCTGGGTCTCATGGCACTCTACAGAACAAGCTAGCAAGTGCTTTCTGCACTTTCTCTGGTTTATGAACACAGGTCGGAGCCCATCCTTACATACACCTGCTCTCCTCAGACTCTCTCCCACCATCGGTTGAGTGATGATTTAATAGGCTTTCATGTTTAAAAAGAAAAAAAAAGCCATACACAATTTAGTAAGTGTGTGAGGGGAAATTCCTCTGCACCCCCCAAAAGACATTAAACCTAGTCAATTTTTAGTGTAAGGGACCCAAGTAAGCTACTAGTCTGATTCTAAGCATCTGATACCATAGTTACCTAGTGGGAGTTATCTCTCACTTAGGTAATTTGGAATTTAGAGACTAGAGAGATGGCTCAGAAGTTAAGAATAATTCCTGCTTTCCCAGAGAACTCATGTCAGGCAGCTCACAATTGGCTATAGCTCCAGTTTCAGGGGAACTGATACCTTATTCTGGCTTCCATGGACACACTAACCCACCCATACCAACACCTACACCCCACCCTCCACACACACACATACACACAAAACTGAAAATAGACTGTGAAAAAAAAGATGTGGATATTTATTTATTTAATTTATAAGCAGGTTTTCTCTGTGCAACAGTCCTGGCTGTCGTGGAACTGACTTTGAAGACTAAGTTGGTCTTGAACTCACAGAGATCTGCCTGTTTCTAACTCTCTGCCTCTCTGTGCCTCTGCCCTCTGCCCTCTGGCATCTGCTTCTGCCAAGTGATGGGATTAAAGGTGTGCACCACTACCACCTGGCAAGATTTGGAATTTTTAAGATACATCACAAGCATTGTTATGAAAGGACACTAGGGGAAGTACAACAGGGACTTTGGGCAGGGAAGCGACTCTTAGAAAGCTGCAAAGTATGACACTTACAAGCTAGAAAGGAGCACTGACATTTCTGGAAGTCATCTAAGTCTTTGAGGCTCTGAGGCATCTGAGATCTAATTGGAGGGACCAACTGAAGGGCTGGCACCAGGGGCTGAACTCTGAATGCACTCCTTAGTTACACACCAGGGTGCCACGGGGCTGCTCCTGACCCTTATGAGCATTGTGGAACTAGGAAAGCCACTGGTGTGCTTATGCTTGCAGAACTCTAGCTGCTCCATGTGAACAACCAATCAGTGCTTCTTTGGTAGACGACCAATATTCGGAATGCTTGTGTTTGTGTGGATACGTTTAAATCTTCACGGAGCTTCCCAGGCTTCTCTCCTTTTTAAGAACAATTACTCTTTTAACTGAAGAAACGAGGTATGGTAGTGTATGTCTGAACCCTTGGCCTAAGGAGCCTGAGGCAGGGAGACTGCTATGAATTTAAAGCCAGTTTGGGCCACGTAGCAAGAATTTGTCACATAAATAAAAACCACCTGGAGAGATGGCTCAGTGGTTAAGAGCACTGACTGCTCTCCCAGAGGTCCTGAGTCCAATTCCCAGCAACCACATGGTGCCTCACAACCATCTGTAATGGGATCTGATGCCCTCTTCTGGTGTGTCTGAAGACAGTGACAATGTATTCAATATACATAAAATAAAAAAAAAAAAACTTTTATAAACAAATAAATAAAATCCATCGGTTTTCTTGGAAGTGATACTTAGAAGCTGGTATCATGGAAAATAAGATGCAGGGAAACCAGCTTAGGCCATTGCTTTACCCTCAGTTCACATTGCTCTTTAATCTTGAAACTAAAAAAAAGCTAAAAATGACTTGGATACAGGTATTAACATGTCTCCCTTTCCCTTGCAGAGAACATAAAGCCCCATATCTGTTATGAAATCTGGGTGCATGCGTTGTCAGAGGACCAAGGAGGGTGCAGCTCCGTCCGGGGTGACTCCAGGCACAAAGGTGAGCCTCCGGATCTTTCAAGTTTCTGTTAGTGGTTTAGATTTGGAAGGTGACAGAAACTTCTTGTGTCCTTTTCCCCCAGCACCACTGAGTGGTCCTCATATCACTGCCATCACGGAGAAAAAGGAAAGTCTTTTTATTTCCTGGACCCACATTCCATTCCTGGAGCAAAGGGGCTGCATCCTCCATTACAGAATATACTGGAAAGAACGAGACTCCACAGCACAGCCTGAACGCTGCGGTATGTGTGAAATACTAGTGCCATAGAGCCTCCTGCTTAGAGGCTGGGAAAGCACAAGATGGGGCATGTCTTCACTGCACACAAGTGAGAGCACTAAGTCAGAACTTGCCAAGTGAATTGAATGAAGAAACCTAAGACACCTAAATACATATGTGCAAAGTTACTGAGTACGCATTACATGCTAAGCAAACTGTTAAAAATAGTGAAATGAGGTGAGTGGTCTAGGCTCTCAAAGTGCATGCTCAGAGGGAGAGACAGCACCAGGAAGGCTAAGGCAGGAGAGTTAGGCCTGGGTGAAACAGTGAAATACTGACTCAAACCAAATGACAAATAGCAACCCTTGTGTTTTTGATAACAGGTGAACAAACACAGAAAGACAGGTAAAAAGTGAAGTAAAATCCAGTTTTGCAACCAAAACTCATAGTTCAGCATAAGTTTTTAAACAGATAAGGAGGAATATGGCACTCAAGAAAGCTCAAAGTTAGAATGGTGTTGATGAAGTTGGTTCTAGAAGTAGATCTTGAGACATAAACACAAAGCAAAGGCACTTCAGTACTAATAATACACACCCTCGAGGTTCAGGAACACATTTGGATAGTTTTTCAACTCTTCATATATGCAATTACTATCATATTATTTTCTTCTTGCAATGGATAAAATACAGTAACTATCACTTATAATTGTTCTTTAGCTGCAAAACACAGTAAGTTCTGGTTGGAGCATTATCTCAAATGGTTTCATGAACTACTCATTCATCTAAGTCACAAGTCACTTGCGGGATCTGCTCTTCCAATCTTTGATCTAATCAGAGCTGTTTTGTGTTTTGCCACTTCTTGGCTTGCACTTCTGTTTCATAAGCAGTTGGCTTTCTTTCAGGTGAATTTGTTAGAAAGGAGCATTTTCATTAGAGTTACCGGCCCAAAAAACCTAAGAAGGCCACTGCTGCAGGAGAGCTTAAGATCCTTAAAAAGTTTGTCTTCTCTCCTGGCCTTTCCTTCAGTTATGACTCTCACAGTTAACTTTTATAAGTAGTTTTAAAAGAAAGTAACTTCTTGGGCTATTCTCCAGAATATTGTATATCTCTTGTATAATCCTCCAGAAAAAGAAATTAATATCACACACAAAAAAATGTACTTGGGACCTTCCTCTGTATGGACCTGCACTTTCGATGATCTTTCCACATCTGTCTCTGCAGAGTTGACTCATTCTTAATTGACAGTTCTGTAGACTTAGTCATTTGTTAGCTAATCTGTCACCAGGCTTGTTTGGGTAAGTCAGTTCTAAG
Organism: Tokudaia tokunoshimensis; assembly: GCA_036184795.1. Lineage (NCBI taxonomy): Eukaryota > Metazoa > Chordata > Mammalia > Rodentia > Muridae > Tokudaia > Tokudaia tokunoshimensis. The sequence goes on along the minus strand of BTHU01000002.1, from coordinate 88,886,496 downwards.
AGGCCTCCTAAAGGCTGACAAGTCATCTGGCCTTTTCATGGACTCTTTGGGACCCTTCCTGTAATGTTTACCCCAGAAATGATTTCCTTTCAGCAAAATTTAAACTGCCTAATTACAACCATAAAGATCAGTAGAGTCAGTTGGCCCTGTAGCCGTTGCTGTATATGTTGAAAATAACCTATCATATTTTGTCACAGATCTGATGCATCTAAAGCCTACACAAGAGTATTTTAAAATAAGCTAAAAGACAAGATTCACGGTCTGATTTCTTACTAGTCTAGATTAAATTCCCACTTACTCCAGTAAGTACTTACTGGTAAGCTCCATTCCCTATCCTCAGAGCCTCACAGTGTGCAGAGAGCTAGGAAAGTCTAAACAAATACTACCGCGGGAGAGGACAACCAGAAAGCACTACATTTAATACCTATTCTAGATGGTGGGAAGGGTCAAGGAGAAACATGACACCTGGAAAGAAAAGGGCCCCAGTAGCAGGAGAAATGTTGGTTTAGGTCTGCTTGGCTTAGGTACCCAGTCCCAGGGAACTGTGCAAATGCATGTGCAAGTATCAGTCCTTTGGCACTAGTTCTACCAGGGTAGTGAGGTGAGGTGAAGAATTAGATGCCCCAGCTTCTTGGTGCACACAGCCTGCTGTCTGGATGTCTGCTGCCGTGGCTATATGCAATAGTGCTCCAATGATAAGCACACCTCCCCTCTGCAGGACACACGACACTGCCTTGTTATTTTTGCCAACAAATTCTAAGCAGTCAAGGGCACAAGTTATGGCAATTTGATCACCTCTCCTTTAGAACTCCACCAGAGAGATGGTAGGGGTACCCATGGTATTCACTGAATGGTTGAATTCATTCCCAGTAACAGTGTAACTGTTTGGCCTGGTCTTCTTGACCTTCAAAGCCATGTCTTTCAGATGGATGACAATGATCACATCTTCTAAATTCATTCCTTTATCACTGAACCACCCGAGTTTAACATTTCAATTGCTGAGGCTTGAAGGAACCCCTTTATCTCTTCTGGGGATCACAGCCCAGAGGCAACAGGATCTGTCTTTCCTGCTGGACTTCTCTCATTATACAACTCAGCCTATTTTGCTAACAAAACTGCTGACTCTACCATTCTCAGCTCCCTACAACAGCTGCTATTTTTGTTCCTCAAACATGCATGCGCACCAGCCCAGCAAATCATAGAAATCCGTTCCTTTCTGTTCCAGTGTCTCATCTCTCTTCCCCAGCTCAGGACACCTCACACAGTTGGGCAGCTGACACTCTGGTACCTGCAAAATGAACAGAAGCTCTTCCTAAAATTCATTTTTATTAATTCCCTGCTTTAGAAATAGGTAATACACACACACAAACACATGTGCGCACAAGCACACAAATGTGTGTGCTTACACACTTATATTGCTTAAGTCTGTATATAAGCAATTTCACCAGGTTATACCAGCCCTTGTGATTTTCCACAAGGTGTTTTTCTTAACAGGTGGTAAAATATAGGAGCTATACTGATAGTCCCTATGAAATCTGCTCAGGCCTCATCCCTTTTCAGTGGGGCACAGGAATTATTCCAGGGCCCCTTCTTACTACCTTTCTAAGTAGGAGCAGCACAGTGGGCAAAGTTGTAGTTCCTGTTACATGCTTCTCTGAGTTGATCCAGCCAACAAGTATCTGTGTCTATTCGTGAGTCTGCTTATTTAGTTAGATACAGTGCTAAGTTTCCATTTCACCACTGCCCTCAGCATAGGCAGAGGCTGAGTGAGCCAGTAGCTACTACTGTTTAAGTTCTGGCCTTGTTGATACTGGGGATAAAACCAAGGAGACTGTATGTAGGAAACAAGCACTTTAAACATAGCTGCAGACTATACCCCCCTTTGCCTTCATTTTACAGCTGAAATTACAGGTTTGTGCCACCATACTCAACATTTTTCCCCAGCTGTTGAAGGTCACCCTAAAAGCCACCCCAGAACACTCCAGAATATTGTTTCCTAAAGGCTAATAGGGCTCACTCATGTCTTAAAGAGAAAAGCAGCATCAGTACATTGCTCCATACACTCTACCTTGCAGAGAAATTATAGGATGTTGAAAGCATAAGGAACTGCAATCTGGGAGCCAAAGAAGTATTATCTCTGTACCATGACTCTGGTTTTTCATAATTTTATGTCAAATTGAAGCTAGGCACTGTAAGTTCAAAACAAGAGCCTAACAGAAAGAAAACAGCAAAAGCACAATCTAAAAACCTTGAGTAGGGGCTGGAGAGAGGGCGCAGCAGTTGCATGGGTTACGCTTTCAGAGGATGTAGGTTCAACTTCCAGCATCCACATAGCAGCCCATAACTGTATGTACCTCAAATTTCAGGGATCTAGTGTCCACCTCTGTCCTCTAAGGGTGCCAGACATACACTTGGTACACAGATATATATGAAGGCAAAATACCCACACATATAAAGTTAAATGAAATAAAATTCACAGTTTCATTAATTTGTAAATTTAGCTTTTTTAAAAATTCTATCATCTTAAAAATAATTTTATACTAATTTCTTCAGTAATGATCAAATGACTTGATAAATATGAGAAATACAACCATAGGAAACAAAAGAATTGCTCCAACTATATAGTTTCACAAGCAAGAATGACAATTCTTTGAGAACATTTCTATCATAGGAAAAACTGTATGCTGCACTGAGACCTCATAAATGACCATGCCTCTTGAAGTACTAAGTGCTGATGGATTTTGATCCTTTTAAGACAAATATGCTTCTCTCAAATTAAATGATGCATTAAGAATAAAAATGGGCAAGTACCTCATTCAATTCTTTTTCTTTATACCACGTTTTCCTTTATCTTCCTTTCAGAAATTCAGTACAGACACTCTCAAAACTCACATCCAATAAGCAGCCTACAGTCCAGGGTGACATATGTCCTATGGATGACAGCTGTGACAGCTGCTGGTGAAAGTCCCCAAGGAAATGAAAGGGAATTTTGTCCACAGGGTAAGAAACTAAAACAGCCAGTCCACTGTGGGCTCTGGCATAGACACATTCCCACTGAACTTTTCAACCTCACTAGTGACTTTCCTGCAGGGAACTTCACGCTTGCTGCTACCTTTGAGTTGCCCTCCCATCCTACTATCTGCTTGAAGACAGTGCCAACTCATTTTTCAAAATGCAGGAGAAATCCTTTCCCTCATGCAGGAAGCCTGGTGAGGCTTATGTCCACTACTGTATACTCCTTCCACACTTGTAAGATGGGGGGAGCCTTTAAAGCCTTTAGAATATACAATTGAGTCCCATAGGGTCCTTCTAACTGAATAGTCAACAATGACTAAGACCCAGAGGACCCAAAAAGATCAGACTTTTGTAGAGTTCGCTGAAGGTAATTCAGTAACAAGATCTGCTCACTTTCCAGGCAAAGTCAACTGGAAAACATTCGTGATATCAAGCATTTGCATCGCTATCATCATAGTGGGCACTTTCTCAATTCGTTACTTCCGGCAAAAGTGAGTTGGTTGCACTCCCAATTTAACATATGGACTGTGCATGCATGAGTGCATGTGTCATGAATATATATATAAGGGGAAACATGCAGCTATGCATAGGTATGAGGAGGGCAGAGGAAGATGTTAAGTGTCTTTCTATGCTTGAATTCAGCATTATTCGCTTTCAGGATCTTTCATTGTCTCCAAGGTTGACATTTTAGCGAGGCTGATGGGCTAGCCAGCATCCAGGATTCTGTTGTCTACTCTCTGCAATTCTGGGTTTACAGGCATACAGTTGGCTATACCTGGCTATTATGTGTGTCCCAAAGAAGTGAACCAGATCCTCACGCATTCACAACAAATACTAATACCCACTAAAAGCCATCTCCCTAGTCCTTTAAATGCATTTTAAAATTATAAACCATCACTGCAGTGGGTCAGGTGGATACATCACTGGTAGTAGAATCAATTTACTCAACCCTTTTGGCTGAATGTACGTCAAATTTTTAAAAGTTTACTTTTAATTTTAAAATCCCAAACAGATAGACAGATAGGCAGACAGACAGACAGACAGACATAAAAAGACAATCATAGGTGTATGTATATGAAGGAAAATATTTCAGTGAGATTAGATTGATTCAATAAATCATGGAAATAACTACTTACCCATAATACTGAAATTAGTATATTATTATTTTAAATTTTGCAGGACAGACAATATTTTTACATTCAGAAATAAAATGTATACACAGAAACACATCACATGCACACTTGAGGGACTGTGCAATCTGGCTACATCATCTGACTCCCCAATACTTCATCAGGGTGATTCAGCTCATCTGGCTACCTAGGAAGAGGTCTCCTTCTCTCATCACTGCAGTCCCTCCCAAAGGCACAAACCCACAATCACTTTCCCCAGTGGAGGGCTGATTTTCCATCAAGGGTAAATCAGTAGTTGTGTTCCCATTAGAACCTCCAAACAAGTTATCAGTACATAGTAGCTGTGTGTGTAGTCTGACTGCCAGAATCCATGTAAGCTGTTATAGCAGGTTCTGAGCTGGATAAAGAAACCTAGGTAACGGGTTGCTTTTGTGGCTCTACAGTTGGCCTGAACAATTTTCCTACTGTATTATCCTGATCTGTATATCCTACAGGTTCTGTGTGACCTTTCACTTTGTGATCTCACAACTGTGGAACTACAGCCACAGTAGATTATATTCTACAATCGAGGGAAATAGGAAAAGAGTGTCAATACTTCCCCTTTCAGGAGCCTTGAAAAGGTTTTACATATTGTTAGTTGTATCTCAATAGACAGAACCTGGTGAGGCAAGAGTGACTAACATTGTGGTATTCTAGCTGCACTTACTGTTATTTCAATAAAGCAAGATCCTGAACTGAAGAAAAAGGAGGAAATAGCCAATGGCAATGAAAGCTCTGCTCCAAAGATACACTATAGTATTAAATAGTGGTTATACTTGGGAACAAAATGATAGGTGACTTTAATTCTATTTATTTTCTAAAAATTGGGCTGACAAGATAGATCTCAGTGGGGAAAGACACGTCACCAAGGCTGATGACTGAGATTGATATCTAGTACCCACTACCAAGTTGTTCTGACTTCACATGCATAATAGCACATGCACACCCACACCAATACAAGATAATGATTTAAATCTTTTTATAAAACTTACTTTTTAAAAAGTATTATTTTGCAAAAGAAAAATAATCAGTTCATTGTTTTCAACACAAAGCTGTCTTCAGATGCCAAGTAATAGGTGCCAAATACAGCTAGCTCAGTATTCTACCAGCCAGTGCACTTTGTCTGGCAGATCTATCAAAAGAGCCTCAAAGCAGAGATCTTAAAGACTTTGGCAGGGGCTGGAGACATGGCTCAGCAACTGAAAGCACCAGTTGCTTTTTTTTTTTGGGGGGGGGGGGGTCAGGCTCATTTCCCAATACCCACATAGCCGCTCATAACCATCTGTTACTCTAGTTCCTGAGGATCTGATGCCCTCTTTTGACCTCTGAGGTCACCAGGCAAAACAGTCATACACATAAAACAAAAACGAATAATTTTTTAAAAAGACTTCGATAAAGTTTATCTTAGGAGTCAGAGAATCACATCCAAACTACCACTACCCACCATTGCCAGATAGCAAATCCATCTAAACGCAGTGGTCCTCAACTATGGGTTGTGGCACCCCGAATGACCCCTTTCACAGTGGTTTCATAGCAGATATCCTATATATCCAATATTACATGATTCCTAACAACGCAAACTATAGTTATAAAGTAGCAACAAGATAATTTCATGGATTGGGGTCACTTCAGCATAAAAAACTGTATTAAAGGGTGGCAGCAATAGGAAGGTTGAGAACCACGGATCTAACAGTTAAATTATACATGACCTTTCTCATCAACGTTTTATCAGTCTTTGAACAGTACTTTATATTGGTTTAAATAATGTGCATTTATAAGTTTCCTGAATTTTTCCTCATCACACTATAAGACCTATCTTTATTTATGTTACTATACTATGTTAATAGTATGACCACTGTTAACAGATTTCTCTAGAATATCTTTCTCGGGGCATTTTAAACATGATTATATTCAAGTTATTACTCTTATCCTATTTAAACCTTCATTATAACAATTTTATTACAAACTCTGTAAACATTTCAATTAGCTCATTAGTAAGAATGTCTTCTGCTTGGCTCTTCTATTTCCGGCATGTGCCACTGTACTGGTGACATGTTTAGTTTAATACTATTTGCTGAATTAAATACATGGCTAGATAGTGACAAGTGAAAGGAACTTTTTTTTTCAGTTTATTTAGCAAATAAACTTAGAAGTGGCCTCAGCCTGTCACCAATCCAAGGAATTCTAGCCTTAGATAATGCTTTTGAGGGGCTGTATTTAGCTTTCCATACAAAGAGAATCCTCTCCCCTAAATAGTTGCACTGAAAGCCTGTTGTGCACCTGTGCCTTTGTATACATATTTAACCAAATGCCACTGTTTTCTTATCTATAGGGCATTTACTCTCCTTTCTACTCTCAAACCTCAATGGTATAGCAGAACCATTCCAGATCCAGCAAATAGCACTTGGGTAAAGAAGTATCCTATTATGGAGGTAAGATACAAACCACATTGACAGTCAGTATAGTGCCCGTGATGAACACATCTAAGGAAACCCCCAGGAATAAGATACTGTGGGTGAGCTGAGTTGATAAAGAGTCAACATGAGAACTTCTGAAGCCCATGAGCATAAAACCCACCAGGCTTTATTCTCCCATGATCTTCCATGCTCTTCCTCAGTCCAACTTATTTCAAAGAGAAAGCAAGTAGTTTTTGCCAATTGGACCAGTACTCAGATAACTGATCCAAACAGATAACTGGTTAACTTTCCCAATCCTGCTGAAGCACAGAACAGAAAGGTAAAAAGAATCATTGGTTTTGGGGAAAGCCATTATGTAAAAGCTTTATGGAAGAGCTGGCTCAGCGGACAAGAGAATTTTTCCTGATGCTGTAGGCTGAGAATTTTCTTCAAGATTCTTCTCTTGAATTATTTCCTTAAGACAGAGGCCAGTGACCCAGCCTCTGCTTAGAGGAACTGATCCTAGGCATCTCTGCTTTAGAAACTTAAATCAGTTCAGTGTTTTTGCAATTGGGTCTGGAGGGACCTGCCTGTTGCTCACAATGTTTGTGTTTTGGGTACAAGTTACCTGAAAACCAAGCACCATCATATTGTATACTACAGTGAAGAGTAAACAAGAAAATGCCACGTAAAGCAAATGTTTTTCACTTGTTTTGTTGTTGGGCTTTTGAGTTTTGTTGTGTATTTTTTTGGGGGGGGAGGGGGTTAGAATAAGATTTTACTCTGTAGCTCTGGTTGGCCTCAAACTCAGAGATCCCAAATGCCTCAGACTCCCAGTGCTTGGATTATGGGCATTATCCACCATGTCCATTTCTTTTCAGTTTTCATTCTCTTCCCAAGAACAACCATACCTGAAGACTTCTATTTTGTTTACATTAAGTAACAAGCGCAAGAACAGTGACTATAACAGATGTACATTCCCAATATACTACCTATTATGTACTTTACAAGTACATAATTATAATGCATTAACATTTATACATAACCTACATACTACTTCCTATGTAGTAGGCACTTTTAATTTCATGCATTGACAATTTATTGACAGCGGTCATACTATTATCATTTTCCAGATGAGAAAATTGAGGCAAAGGATGAAATAACTTGCCCAATACTCGTCAGTGATAAATGATAGATCCTTAATTCATTTCCAAGCAGAATATGAAGACATTTTACCTTACAATAGACCTTTAAGCACAAGATGAGCAGTTTTCCTAGTAGACCAAAACACTGAGCTGAATAGACTCACCTATCAATATACTAGCCCTCATTATGAGATGACACGAACTATAGAACAACACAACGGAAAACCACGAAGCCTTAATAAATGCCTTGCTGGTGTGGATTCAAGTACCAGGATTTGAACCAACTGAGCTTGACATTAGAATGTTTTAAGCTTAGAAGCCTAAATCACAGTGGGAGGTAGCTCTCTCCTGGGTGAAAGCAGTGCCCTTCACCCTGAACTCTGATCAGGTAATAGAGACAGAGATGCTACAAGCCTTTATAAAATGCTAAGTTGCCCAAAGGTTTAGAGACAGTAGAGTAACAAATTGGCATATAAACACATACAAAAAGCCAAATGGCACAAGTACATTCGCCACAATGTAAGTACAAGCAAAACATGTGCTTAAAGGGTTTTTCAACTGTGTGTGTGTGTGTGTGTGTGTGTGTGTTAGGGGAGCAGATGATGCTCCTGAACCCTGGGGTTAATGGAACTTTTCCTGGGGCTTTCTATAAGCCAGCCCCAAAAATGTGCTGGGGACTTAAGAAGTCTATCAGTGTTGCCCCACAGAGGCAGAACAGCTCACCTAAGTAAAACAGCCCTTCCCATCCTGTTATCTTTCCCACATGGTAGCTTTGCTTTTGGCACAGCTGCCATCCATGCATATTCTAGACAAACCTACATGCCAGGACCAACTTGAGAGCCAACATTTTTTAAAAATAAGGTTGGAAGTTCTTTGTGGACAGTGTTATCACTCATTTGTTGCCATAAAACAAGCTGGCCATATCAGAGGCTAATTATACCAAGACTCTCTGTACAACTTGTCATTTAATGAGAAAAAGAAGGCAGAGTTGATCAAATTTTCCCAGCCAAAGAATATCAAAGCTGGGACTTGTCGTCGGAATTCACCCAGTTATGTCTTTGGATCCTCATGAGTGATGTGCCTGTGCTGCTGAGTAGAGTGCAATGAGCAACAGAAACTAAGAACAGTGAAGGGTTGGTGACACTAGGAAACTACGTTGGAGTTAAACAGTAGATAGATGCAGAAAGAAGTAGACTAGGAGTTAAGCATATGTGTTAATGGCACGGAGCTCTACCTTGGGAAGCCCAAGCACAGGAAGAGTGTAAGGATGTAAGAATGCAACTAAAGCCTAGGAGAAATGTTCCAAGTGTGGAAGACTTTAATTTGGCAACGGGCAGTAAACTTAGAAAGGAAAAGAGGGGGCAACCAACAGGTTCCTGACATTATCAGAAAAATTAAATAATGACATTATCCAAACTAGCCAAAGAGGAAAAGATGAAAATCTGTTACAGAAAAGCTATTCAAGTGGTCTTTCTTAAATGCCAAATCTGACAAGAACATTTCCTTACCTGAAACCATTTAATTCTGTCAAAGCCCAAACCCCTTAGCATGCCCCCAAAAGACCCTCATGGTACGATGAAGATATGATGCCTTTAATCACACTTTTAATCCTAGCACTCAGTAGGCAGAGATTCAAGCTAGCCAGGGCTACATAACAATGATCCTGTCTTTAGTAAAAGTGCTTCATGAGTAGTCTTTCTCATTTCTAAATCCCATTTTTTTTTCTTTTCTAGTACTAACAGGGTTAGGGGTGTGATACAGTCAGTGACTGGTAAAGTAGATGCCTTATCCTGCACAAACCTAAGTTTGATTCTCAACAAAAGGGTAATGGGCAAACTGGAAGGCTTTATACACCAATTTCCCTCTACTACCTCCAACCTGGAAAATATTCCATCCCTCTCCAGACTGCCCTACATTTCTTCTTTCTACTTCCCATACCTTTGCTACTGGGGGGAGGGGGGGGAAGAAAGCAAGTGGACTAAAGGTTAAGCTGAGCAGTGAATCTGTCCTTGGCAGGAGAATGGCAGTGATGGGAGTAGTGGGTGAGGATGGAAGTAAAATCTGGCTCTGGTCTCTCCAAAATTTAAAGGCCTAAGTTTCTCACCTGAGGCAGGGTGGTCGGGTGTGAGGTTTTGGAAACCAGGATAAATAGGCTATCAAAGTAACCTACACATCCACTCTTCTCACAGGAGAAGATCCAGCTACCTACGGATAATCTTCTGATAGCCTGGCCTACTCTTGAAGAACCTGAGCCCCTGATCATCAATGAAGTCGTCTACCAAATGATCCCAGTCATCAGACAACCCTATTGCTTCAAAAGTGGACAAGAGTTCCAAGGTTACTCTACCTCCAAAGAAGACACAATGTATATTGCCACCAATCCACAAGCTACAGGAACTCTCACAGCTGAGACGAGACAATTAGTGAACCTGTACAAGGTGCTAGGAAGCAGGGATCCTGACTCAAAACTGGGCAACCTGACCAGCCCCTTGACAGTCATCCCAGTGAACTACCTTCCTAGCCAGGAAGGCTATTTACCCTCCAACATAGAAGACCTATCACATGAGGCTGATCCAACTGATTCTTTAGACTTGGAGCATCAACATATCTCTCTTTCTATTTTTTCACCAAGCTCTCTCCACCCACACAGCTTCTGTGGTAAAAGGCTGACTCTAGATCGGTTAAAGATGGGCTGTGACTCCCTCACGAGTAATGAGGGTTGATACTAGCAGTCAGTACACCCCATAGTAGAATTAAAATGGCAGCACAATATATTTGCCCACTTCATACTCCAATGGTCACCATCTTTGGTAGTTATGAGGCCTGTCTATAGATTCAGGACAGTGCAAACAAGCCAGCTGTCTCTGGATTAAATTAGCTTCACCAGACGGACTTGAAAATCTTATGGATAAGGAAGACCAACATTGATAAACATCAATATAGAAGGGGCCCCAAGATAGCCATGCTCATCATTTGTGACACACACACAAACCCACACCAGGTGTTTCACCTTTAACATGTCAATCACTATCAGCTTGATGGAGTATTGCCTCTGTGCTTACTCCATCTAACTCTTCTGTTATAGCATGTGTTGCCTTCAAAACCAGCTATCTCTGGTCTAAAGCTTCAATCTACAAGAACCCATACTTTGCTATTGTTTCTTCTTAACTATGGCCTGACTCAGCATGCTCTATAATACCTCTGGCAATGTCCAGTGCCTCCTGAAAAGTCCAAAACAGGTTTTTCTTAAAATATCAACCCTGACTATCTCCACATCATCCTCATCAGTTAACACTACATTTGTGTGTTTGGTATTTTCATTTAACAAAGTATCTATTGCAAATCTGTACTTCCTTTTCTAACCTAATAAATTAGCAATGTCCATATAATCCAGTCGTATAAACTAAACTGTTCTTAGATTTTCTCTTTCCCTCAAAGCCCTAGGTGATATTTCTCTTGTCAAGATTTCTCAACTCATCAAAAGACCTATGTAAGGCTGAAAGTCTCTTCCATACTTTCCCTCAGAAGATTGTCTTATCCCTTAGTATTATACTACAACCAACTCGACAAGGGCTTCCCAGTATAGTGCCTGGTTGTGTCACCTGTCACTGTTCAGTTGGCTTGCTTCCTACCCTCTACTCTAGCACAAGCATTCACAATAACTACTGAAACATTAACATGTGTGTGTGTGTGGGGGGGGAAATACTTTAAATGTACATTAGGAAATTATCACTTTGCCTGATTTCTCAATGTCAGAGGACCATTCCCAGTAATTTCTGTGAATTCCTGCAAAACAACTTCCCCTGATCCCCAGATAAAACTCCAAATAGTTTCAAGTCTTTCATTCCTTGGTGTTTTTCAACTCTAAAATACATTCCACCAACAACTTACATCCTCTTTTTAATTAATAAAATTCCACAAGTCTCTGGAAACTAAACGCCAGTGTATACCACAACAAAGGAATTCATTGGAATCTCCCTGATTTTTTATTTGTATGAAGGTAGAATCCAGAGCATTGTTAGGTAAACACTTCACTGCGCTTTGTCCAGACTTAAGGTTCAGGTAGATACTCAAGCAGCCCTGAAAATGTTCCTTTTCCAGAGCCAGTTTCTTTTCTAGTTCTATCTGCAGGCAAGTGGAGTGTTAAACTCAATCTCCCCTTAGTCCTAAACCCACTAGCACTTTGTAGCTACAATCACACACAGCTCACCCATGTTCTGGAGCAAGGAGGAAAAAAAAAATGCCTGTTGTCTACCATTCTGATATCAAAGATGAAGAAGCCCTCACGGTTCATTTTTCCATCTAGCCTACAGGACTCATGCGCACTTTATGCTTCTTATTAAATGCTTTACTTGAGAAGGTGGATGTCTACAACATCTTCATTTAAGAGTTTAGAAAAGACCTTCCTTCTTTCCTACAATAGAAAGGCAATTCAGACTAAAACTGCTCAGTGATATAGCACATACAAGCACATAGCCTACCACATAAAAGAACTTGGGTTGGACTCCCCAGAAGCAGAGAACAAGGTGGCATTTCCAATTTGAGTAATGGAAAGAATCAAGCTGAAATATATAACTTATACCAATATAAACTAATTAAAACACAGAAAATAGGTTCCTTAACAGGGCTCTCATATGGATAACTAAGTCTGCACTTCAATATCCATTACGTGTGGTCAACTGTAATTAAAGAAATGAAAACCAAATACTATTTAAATATTTTCACCAGCTTGCAAAGATTACAGAGCATGGTAGTCAGTATTAGAGAAACTGGAATTAATTAGTAGACGGATTCTGAAGGGCAGCTGGACAATAGTCAATAAAACTCTTAACCACCAATTCAATTCTCATCAACAGATAAAAATAGCTTAATATACTAAGAACATGTAATTTCCCAACAGTAAGTGAAGTGAGAATGGTGGCCCTCCGAAGACAAAGCAAAAACCTAAACTGTACTGTTCCACTGGTTTCTGTAATTTTCTTTAATGATAGTAAGGATAAAACCCATGGCCTTGTACATGCTAGAGCTATAATTTCAGCCTTCCACATTTTAGTACCTAACTTAATTTAGGGCATAGCTGAGTAGTTTAGAGCAATTGTTCTTGCAACAAACAGTTTCTACTCCCAACACAACATGGTATGTTAATAAACTCCAGTTCCACATCTGATACCCAATTCTGGCCTCCATGGTCATGGCATACAAGCAGTGTACACACTTAAATCCAAAACACCCATATACATAAAACAAGTTTTACACTGGATCAAAACTTAACTGTTAAATCTAGGGGTCAGGTTATGCAACCCAATGCCTCTGCCTTCTGCACGCAAGTGAGAGGACCATACAAGTCCACTGGACCTGTCTCAGCAGGTTAGAAATATACTGGTACCAACTTCCAAATGTTTGCTTTTTATTGGTATGATAAAACATCATGACCAAAAAGCAATGTGGGGCACAAAGGGTTTACTTGGTTTACATACCCCAATCACAGACCATCATCAGAGGAAGCCAGGGCAGGAACTGAAGCAGAAACCACAGAGAAACACTGTTTACTGGCACAAGTACAGCTAACCACTAGGCTTTGAGTACATCTACATCTTCCCCAAAGCAACAAGAAGTATTCGCCTGGTGCCAAGTTGTGCCCTAGTTTGCTTTCTCTGGATGTGATAAAACCCTGACCAAAAATACAGACTTGACAAACAAGTACATATACATTCTAATCACTGAAGGAAGTCAGAGACAGAACGTGGTAGCAGGAACTGAAGCAAAAGACCATGAACACTGTTCTCTGTCTTGTTCACCTTGCTTCTTAGGAAAAAAAAAAAAAAAGCAACCCAGGGATCAGGGGTGTCACCTCCCCCTTTAAGTTGGGCCTTCTCACATCAATCATTAACCAAGAAATTATCACCATGGAAATGGCTACAGACCAATATAAGCAATTCCACAATTATGCTCCCTTCCCAGACAACTGTGCTAAATTCACAAAAGACCTAACCATTTCATTGATAAAATAAAATGAATCGTACAAGATGCAGAGATCTGGTTTTAAGATAGGGCTGTAATATGTAACAAGACTTCAGCTTATAACCTTAAATTCAGCCTCAAGTATCACCAAAGTCTAGCACATGCCCTTTAAACACTTATCTGAGAATAATCTTTCACCTCATAATTCTACCCAACTTAATATACTTTGAAGAGTAGCATAAATTACTTAAGCAAAATAAGTTCTTAATTTTGTGCCATGAATAAGTTATTGAAAGTCAGTAAAAACTGTTATTTTTCTGTCTTCATTATACAGTATACTTGGATGTTTTGAGAAAAAGGGTAGACCACGTACGTTACAGAGTGATTCTCATTAACTTCTCAAAAACCCTGAAACTCAAAAAATATTTTCACTAGTTTAAAAAATACTATAAAAAGTCTAGTGCACTCATAAGCTAGAGGTTAGTCTAGTCATGGTCTATATAACAAGTTCTCAGCCAGTAAGAAACATACCAGAATTCTATTTTTAATAACTATCTCCAAAACTAAATATAAGGAACAAAACCCCTGTTCATTATTTACTTAAAATTTAGATTTAATCATCCCTTTCATTCAGGCCTATCACTTAATAAAAAAAAAATCTAGATTCTTTGAGATACATGGAGGCTAGGCTTATCACTACTAATAAAAGAATCTTTTCTATACTTTTTTTAATAGTGACCAAGTGTCACTTTCATTTCAAAGTGTGAGGCACACACTACCTAACTGCTGAGAATATGGATTCACCATTCCACCCCCATGCTTACAAAGGGCAATGAACTGTCCAGGTCTCCCACACAGCAAAGTTGTCTAACTTTATGTTAGATGCTAACACCTAAGTAAACCCTTCATGAATCCATAAGGAATACACTTAAAAGGTATATAAAATCAAGTTGAAACTACCAGAAATTCTGGAATTCAGGAAAAATACAGAAAGAAAGAAGCTGCCAGAGATGGTAATGCCCATCTATAACCTCAGAAAACCCAAACTGGAGATATCCAATTTCAGGCCAGCTTGCAATACTGATGACCAACGCTATCATGGAGACATACGCTTGTTCATGTATGCAATAGGAGAGAACATACAGCATCTTGAACTTATTTATGGAACTCATTACTAAATTACTGAATGACTAAGAGCTCCATTTCTTCAACACAAAACAAAACTGCCTCCCTTAGTACTCACTCCCTGAGAACTCCCTGGCTAGAAGCATACTTAATCCCTAACAACACTCTAGTCAAATTAACCTGGACCATTTTAGTTTATGTGTATGAAAATAAATTCATATTGGACATTAGCACTAAATTTAAAAAATGACAACTGCAACTATAAGCCAAGTAATGTAGTGCAAACTAATTTAAGCTACAATATCTTGTTTAAAATTAGCAAAATCAGCGGCTCGATTTTTAATTCCAGTTCTAAGTAATCACTGTCCTCTTCTGAACTTAACGTGTTGTCACATGATCAAAGACAGACAAAGACAGAAACACACACACACACACACACTAAAATCTTAAAACTACTAGATACTGTCTCTTACTTTTTGACTATGCACAAATAGCTAGCTGAAAGACACCTTACCCCCACTGTAAAGTGACAGGACTGCTTTAAGAGTAGCATGACTTAATGCATATATAGAGGTAAATAAATCTTTATTTTAAAGGAGCTCTTACATTCGGGCCTGGAGACAATCAGGACATAGCTAGCAAAACCTACTTAAACTTCAGCAGTCACTTATCCCAAGAAAACCCAACAATTCAAGTTGAAGAATGTTTGATGACAGAACACGTGTCCAGGACACACAAATCCCTAGCACTTCAAATCAACCTAACCAAAAACAAACAAAACCCCACAAATCACCTGACGACTGGTTTTGTCACTGCAGATAAATTACTAAGGCTCTTCAGTAAGGTAATACTTTACTGTCTATACTAGCAGTCTGGTTTCTGGTCTTTTAGTAAACATGGGATATGACTTTTGTTTAATATATACATAATAATTTCTCTACAATTACAAGGGTTAGGGGTAGAATATATTTTCTGGACTTTTCCTTTACTGTGGTAAAGAATGATCACGGCTCTGGATGGATACCCAGTACCAAGTTAGTAGGGTGGGGGATGCAAAACTGCATGTATCATAGTTATATTATATATACCAATAGCCCAATGTCTGGCAACTTGTCCACAGATATGCCTATAATGTCTTACCTTTAAAGTCAGCATCAGTAAGGATTGTGCGGCTTTGCATTTTTAATTTTTAATACCTGGTTTCTTCCACCTGCTAATGCTCTTAAGACATTTTTAAAAATTTCAACACAAAATACTTACACTTCACTTGCAAACTCAGTATAACATTTTTTTCTATTTCAGTCATCTCTAGTAATTATAAAAATAACAATCAGAAGGAATGCGCAATCATCTCTCTGCAAACCCATACCAAAAATAAACCAAATACATTCACAACTCTGCAAATGACGTATCTTGAAGCAAATAAAATGAACTATAGAACTTGCTGTTACATTTAAGATCTCTCAGCAACACCAAATAGTATTCAACTAATAACTATACCCTCCCTTCAATCCAAGCTGGAAATGTCCCAAAAATTTCAACTGATACCATTTACCTTTAATAGCACTCAAGCCATTATATATCCACCCCTGAAATCACTGTACTAACTTCCCCAACTTTGTCATTATGATAGATATTCCTAGCAAATATAGGACTCAGCAGGTTTATCAAATAAAAACCTCACATGATATCTAAACATTCAAAAATCTTAAAGTAGCATTATCTTACGATAATGAAAAAGGGAAACCAAGAAACATATAAAGGGTTCCCACTTGATTGCTTTTATCTTTTAGGAAATGAGCATGAAAATAAATTGTTATTTTCAAAAAAACAGAAAGTTTACGTTTAGCTTTTGACATAAAGTGATCCTAAAAGGAAATTCACACGCTTCAGACAGAATTAACCCACATCTTCATATTCAGCCTACTCTGAAAGTCTGCAATAAAATAAATGCTGCTATGTTTTCTGGTCACAGTGACCCAGTGAATAAAACTTGTGCTTCTAAGAGCAGGTGTTTTCTACAACATGTTGCTGAAAATCTGTAAATCGTTACTATTAAAACAAGAATTAAGATACTTTAAAGTTTAAGCATACTGACTTAAGGGGCATATGCTACAATCTCAAAGGGGCCAACAAGTTGACATGGACTAATCCCTGCCTCTGAAAAGCAGGGGTCTGAACATGTGAACCTTCAAGCAGCACTAGTACAGAACATGTAAGTCACCAGCTCAAGTCTATTAAAAATCAAAACAAAAAACCCTTGTTTCCAAGCTGTCAGACTTGCTGGCAACAAGATTAACAAACGCATTGAATAAATGTACTATATAGCTTTTAGGTGTGTACATGAAACCAATCATCTAACTAGCAAAAAAGATCTCCAGTATTTTTATAATTACAACAGGTTTTTAAAAAAATGACAACTAAGTCTTTAAAGCTTTGAATAAAATTCCTTCCCTATTTAATCAATAAATGTGAATAAAAATACCCTAGAAAACCTGGATTTCTTTAACCATTCTATATATCTAACTTTTTAATAAGCAGTGATGCTTCTGTTCAAAGATTCCATCAATTACCTAATTTTCTAATAGAGGAAATGAAAACTGATATGTAACACTATCAACTCAAGACCATATCATAACATATAGGAAGTTCATAAACAAGAAAACTTGTTTTGAATTTTATGTATGGTGTTGATGTTCCAAATTAAAGCTGGCTTTGAAATACTAAAAGTTAAGATACTTTTCCCATCTCAGCACACGTACCAATGAGTGCCCTTTCATTTTTATAAAACCAAATAAAGATTGATTTTTGGGGGCTTTCATACACAAATACCAAATGACTAGCCTCTTATTTTATACAAGTTTAACTATTAGGCATTAACTAACTCTGCCCACCTTGTTCAAGGAAAGATAAAACCCACACCCACAAAACTATTTCACTGAACACAGGCTGTATCTATCAACAATAAGTAGCTTACAAGTTCCAAAAGCAGTGTTTAGTTTTACTTTTAAAATGAGGAAGCCATACATTTTAAAAGTAAATATAGGTGAATCAGGTATAATCTGAACCTAATAAACCATGCATGAGCCAAACGTTAATAAACCAATGTTTTGAATTTGTTCAAGTACTGACATTTCTGTATAAAGATTTAGTATATATCTGCTATCATAAGATGTGAAAAGAAATTTTTCACCTTCGAAATGAAAATATAGTTAAAATACATAGTGGTTAGTATTCCACACAGCATAAAATCTTTTAAGTCAGAAGTTTACATGTCCCAGCTGACCATGTGTGAAAATGCAAAGCAGGTATTAAAACCAGTATTATGTCCAATATTTAAAACCAGCTTGTAATTGAAGAACATCTAAATCCTTAATTAAAAAACACAAATGAAGTGAAAGCTTTAAACTGGTACACACTGTTCACACCTATATTTCAAGTTTGGAAATGCATATTTGCAAGCAGCAATACAAAAGTATCCATGAAGAATGCATAATCTCTGAAAATTATGAAAACATCCCTGCTACCAATACATTTCTAAATACAAAACTGACTAACATATTTGTTACTTCTGTGTAGCTAGAGAAGTTCGTTTTCAAAACAGATAAAATTCAGTCTTTAGGTGTGAATGGTATGAATGACAGTCTTTTTTTTTTTTTTTTTTTTTAATTCTTAGTTGTTTGGGATCCTTAAGCATGCAAAAGCTTTGAACAGGAGGGTCCACAAAGGAACCAGTGTTGTATTATGGCATCCAGTTAGGCCAGAGCTGGGAATGCCTCTGGGTCATCTACATCAGGAGCAGAAGCACTTGACTGGGGAGGGGAAAAAAAACAAAAACGAAAAATTAGCCACAATTCTCAAATTCTGAAAATAGCCTGCTAGTGCCTGTACTTAGTATAGACACTGAATTCTAAAAAAATTCATGTTAAGACACTACATAAAATAGATTAAAACTTCTACTTTAAAATTATAAACCAGAATAAATCTAAATATATTTGCAATGAGTTTCTTTCTGCAATGAAATACTGTAATTTGACGTGCTAGGGATCATACACAGGGCTTGTGCACAATAGGTTAAGTGTTCTACCAGAGTGACACTTCCTTCCCACCCCCATCAGGCAAGATTTTTGCCACTTGTAGCCCAGGCCACCCTCAAACTCATGATCTGACCAATATCCAAGTACTGGGATTATGGTTATGTCCTACCACAACCAAGCATACTTTGATTTCATATAAGTAGATTTCCATGCAGCGCGTAGTTCTATTACTAACTTTGTACTTTTCACTTTGCAACATAATAGTATTATTATTATAAAAGTTTAACAATCAGTGGGCAATTATTTAAATAGCACATTAAATGTTAGAAAAGAACCCAATTACTGACAGCCTGGAAAGCAAACCAAATTTTTGAAAATCCTCATATATGTAAAACCTTCCCCTTTAAAAAAGTCAGGAAAAAGTATCACTCATGACAAACCTATTGGATTGCTACCACATAACTATATGAAGCCTCCTAAGCAGGTAGGGTGTTGGTTCTCACCCTGTGGCTCATAACCCCTTTGTGATTGTGTGAGTGTAAACTTTTTCACAGGGGCTACATATCAGAGATCCACATTATAATTCACAACAGTAGCAAAAAATATTTATGAATTAGCAAGAAAAACAATCTTATGTTTGGGGGCTCACAACATAAGGAAAAGAGCTGCAACATTAGGAAGGTTGAAATTCACTGAGGTCAGGCTACTTAAAAAAAAAAAAATTACTAAGCCAGGTGTGTTAGTGCAAGTCTTTAAACCCAGAACTTGGGAGGCAGCCTGATCTACAGAGTGAATTCCAGGACAGACTGGTTGTAAAATGAGACAGTTTCAGAAACAAAAAAGCCCCCAAAATAAAAGTAAGATTTCAGTATTCTAAGATTTATTTTGAACTGGACACTAAGGTTATCCTTAATACTCTGTGAACAGGCAATTCTGAATTCAAAACCAACCCCTTGGGGATCTTTCTAAATTGTCGTTAATAACTTGCTTTATAGTAGAGCATGGTAGCAAAGGGCTAGTCACAAATCTTGGGAGGGTGAGGGCTGAACTAAAATAACATTAAATTCCATGTTTTTATTGTTTTTCAAGATAGAATTTCTCTGTGCAGCCCTGGCTATCTAGAACTTATTTTGTAGACCAAGCTGGTCTTGAACTTTCAGAGATCAACTACCAAGTGCTGGGATTAAGGGCATGAATCCTATTCTTCATTAAATCATGGCATAGACTAGTGTCTCAGGGGAACTTTTGCAATCCTAAAATTGTTCTATACCTGTATTTATTCAGCAGTGAGGCTATTCCTAGAGTAAAAATAAATACCAGAATGCAAAAAGTGTAACATAGCACCCTGACAGGTAGGGAGTAAGAATTCAATAGTATGGTTAATTCAACGTATTGACAGCACTACTCTAATCATTAAAGTGTCTTTAAAAAAAAAAAAAGGAAGGGGGGCAGATGTGGTGGTGCATGGCTTTAATCCCGGGACTCCACAAGCAGAGGCAGTCAGATCTGAGTTCAAAGACAGCCTGGTCTACATAGTGAGTTCCAGGACAGCTAGAGCTCCACAGTGAAATCCTGTCTCAAATGGTGCTTCTTGTTAATTCTTTCTTTAGTTCTGTTTATGCCCCTCCCTCCAAAATATCTAGCCAGTAATCATAAGTCTTAAATTGCTTAAAACAGAAAAAGCATCTTAAAATTACCTTATCAGTCCTGCTGCCACGGTTTGGACGACCACCACGCCCACGTCCACCACGTCCTCCTCTGCCACCACGTCCTGGGCGGCCTAGGTCTCCAAAATTGATCTCCAGTTGAGACGTTATATCATTTGCTGGCTTCCGGAAATGATGGTCCATAACTGAATCTTCAGCATGAGCCTAAAATGTTAAGTAAAGGTCCCTGAATAATTAATATAAAAGCAATAGTACATAATTTGTAAACATGCTTTCTTCCCCTAAAAGATGAATCATCAATCCTGTACTTTGTGTGTATGAATATATCCACTATCTAGCTCAACAAGTAATAATTCATTTGGGGCTCTTTAACAAATTTCTCTGAATTGCAGGCCATACCAGTCCTTGATTCCTGGCATATAATACAAGTGACAAGTTCCCACTCTAGTCCTAAATCTTCATTTAAAACAGTCCCTTCAAATTGGTACTCCAATATGATAAGGCATGTAGTTTCTACTTGTAATAAATCTGAAGACTTTTTTTAATCTATATTCTTTCAAAACTAGGACCTCCTTCCCAAGGCTGAAAGTACTTTAAGTTTTGTTGTTTACATACACAATTACATAGATTGAGCAAGCAATTACATAGGTTTAGCCTACTTCAAACACTAGATTTTATGTGCAACATGATTTTCAAATCAGGGGTGCTCTGTGCAAAATATTCCACAATATGAAACATGTTTGGTTTCAAGCATTTTAGAAAAGGATTACTCTCCTTCACTGTTCTTTCACCTAAATTACCCTAACTTCAAGTCAAACAGTATAAACTTTAGAGACTTTTGGAACTATAAATTAATCCACTAAAAAGACTTTGCTAATAAGGTGTTCCAAAACTAAGATCTTTATACATAATCTACATGTCTCAGCATAGAAAGAATAAAAATGTGACAATTCAAGAGTTTTGATTTCTTTGAAAAACACAGAAAAGATTATGGGAATGTGTTTTTGTTTTGATTCCAGGTGTGACTGCTTCAGACTGGACACAGCAGCTGCTATAGTTTATGCAATTGCATAATGTTTGGAATTCTGGGTACTTTTCAGAGGATAAATAAATGCTAGAACTTCAAGAGGTGGGGTGGGCTGGTTAGTTGGAGTTTATATACAAAGAGACAAGAAATTAGATTATCCTGACTGCTCCAGGCAGTGGTGGCACACGCCTTTAATCCCAGCACTTGGGAGGCAGAGGCAGGCAGATTTCTGAGTTTGAGGCCAGCCTGGTCTACAGAGTGAGTCCTAGGATAGCCAGGGCTACACAGAGAAACCCTGTCTCGAAAAAAACCAAATAAATAAATAACTAGATTATCCAGATTGCAAAGATCAAACTTATTATTCCATGGAACTCAATGCCGGTAATTAGAAGGAAGTAGTCTACAAACATAATCCCCCTTCCCAATCCCTTCATATATTCAGGGATCATCTTCCTTTCTTCTTTATCCCTTTTGCTCTCCTATGTTGTGTTAGGGGGTTGAAAAGGTGGAAGAAAAAAGAATCCACAAAACTAGCAAAAAGAATGGCTTCAATAAAGGAACTTACAACCTAATACCTAGCTTTTATATATTCTAGATGAAATTAGTTAAGCCTTGGCTGAAAAGTTCCCTTAACGCTAATCAAAGTTGACTTTTTCTTATTCTTAATACATATAAAATCTATTCTTGAAGGATAATGCATATACTACCCTTTCTAGCTACCTGAAATATCACAGCTGCTATTACTTTAAAACACAAATGAACATTTTCTTTACACTAGTTTCTGTATGCTGATACCAATTAAATTCCATCCCTTTAGTTATGACAACACTATATCAACAAATAAAAATTTTAAGGAAATTTGAAAGTCATGCTGTTGTAGAACAGCACCAAATAAATAAAAATTCTTTCTATAGCTTGTAGGTCTAAATGTTTGGTATTTCAAACCACTGGAGTCATTTATTAATTTTCTAAGCACAGAAGCAGTGAATAGATTTGAACCTGGATGGGTTTACTACAAGGAGGTTTTTGTTTTATTTTGTTTTTCGATACAGGGTTTCTCTGTATAGCCCTGGCTGTCCTGGAACATACTCTGTAGACCAGGCTGACCTCCAATTCAGAAATCCACCTGCCTCTGCCTTCCTAATGTTATGATTAAACGCATGTGCCACCACTGCCCGGCACTACAAAGAGTTTTGATACTCAGAGCACATTCCTAACTTTTAGGTTGAGTTTTAGAGTGTGATGATACTAAACAATAAACCCACTTCTATCTTTCCATAGAACCTAGGATGTCAATCCTCCTCTGATCTCAGCTCTGTCAATACAACAATTAAGCTTATAAGTTTATCATTCATTCATTTCTTCTCAGAACCACCTGATTATATGTCATATATAGTAACAATGTTAAATAAACCAGTAAGTCCATATTTAAACAAGTATTCACATTACTAAGATAAATAACCCAAGTAACTTGATATATAAGGATGTTAGTTTCAATGCTGTAAAACCAATTGCATATTTTATAATCTTCAAAAATCAAATTTTCTTACTTTATATAATACAACAGTACACAACATTTGCAGAAGATACTAAAATTCAGGAAGTGCCTGAAACCAGGCAGTACCAAATCCTACACTCTGCTTTAGTCCTATATATGAGCTGTATTAGGTTACTAATGGGCAAGTACACACAATGCACATACAGTTGTAAATCAATGATTCACACCCTCAGTTAGACAGTATAGAAAAATAAATGTTCTTAGCACACTATTGTGTGCTAATAATGCCTCTACCACACTATTCAGAATGACATGCAATATAAAATTATAGAGTTCTACAATTTTCTATTTAGTATTTTTGACCTTAGCTGTGATTAGAGGTTAAATGAAAAACAGAATGTTAAAAAAAAAAAAAACCACACACACACATAAATAGGACTATTTTATAGTTTTCTGCCAAGTTCAGAGTGAAATATTTTAAATTGGACACACATCTTAATACATTGATGAATTAATTACCTAATATCACAAGTAGCCTTTTCATCCTAACATGTTATTTTAAATGGCAATTTCTACAATAACTTTCTTAGTTCAATCTATAATAATGTTCATGTTTCAATCAGGATTCTGTCTATTATCATTCTACTTATACAATACTAGCAATTCTATCTGCAAGAATTAAGATAAAGATTCATTCTAATGAAGCAAGATTTACATTTTTAGACTTGACATTTCCAACAATTTCCATATATATCTTTATGGAGTAAATCTTAAAAATCATCCCTTCTCTAGAAACAACTCTATTTAACGTCAATTCTATTGAGCACTGTTTCTCATATTGGCCTCTGCCAGCAGTATGTCTAATAAACTAAAATGTATTAAGAAATTGAGTGCTCGGGTGGTGGCGGCGCACGCCTTTAATCCCAGCACTTGGGAAGCAGAGGCAGGAGGATTTCTGAGTTCGAGGCCGGCCTGGTCTACAGAGTGAGTTCCAGGCCAGCCAGGGCTACACAGAGAAACCCTGTCTCGAAAAAACCAAAAGAAACTGAGTGCTAAGTGTTATGACTCAATGGCAGAAAATATGCTTTTAGCATGTTCGAAACCCTGGGTTCAATCCCCAATATCAAAAATAAGTGGACAGAGCTGTAGAGATAGCTCAGCAGTTAAAAGCACTATACTCCTCTTCCAGAGGTTCTGAGCTCAATTCCCAGCAACCACATGGTGGCTCACAACCATCTGTAATGGGATTCAATGATGCCCTCTTTTGGTGTCTGAAGACAGCTACAGTGTACTCATATTAAATAAATAAATAAATCTTAGAAAAAAATAAGTAGATAAACAAAACCTCACTAAATCTTGTAAATTATAGGCTGCCTTCTTAACTTTACCTTTACATGACAGTTTGAATTTCTGACACAGCTCAATTTATGACATAAATAAATTCATGTATCAAAAAGGCCAGCAAAAACTGCTAGAGAAAAATGATTTATAAGAAATGTGTTTCACAGGCTGGAGAGATGGCTCAGTGGTTATGAACACTGACTGCTCTTCCAAAGGTTCTGAGTTCAAATCCCAGCAACCACATGGTGGCTCACAACCATCCATAGAGATCTGATGCCCTCTTCTGGTGCATCTTAAGACAGCTACTGTGTACTTAGATATAACAATAAACAAATCTTTAAAAAAATGTGCTTCACTAGATTCATATTTACATAAGCCTTAGCCCCTGTTTCTTAGATGAGGAAAAATACCAACGTTTCCCCCAAGTCCTGAACATTTTTCTTTCTAAGCAAGTTCCTATATCAATAAGATAATAAAGCTTAAGGGCTGGAGAGATGGCTCAGAATTTAAAAGCACTGACTGCTCTTCCAGAGGTCCTGAGTTCAAGACCCAGCAACCACATGGTGGCTCTCACAACCATTTATAATGGAATCTGATGCCTTCTGGTGTATCTCAAGACAGCTACAGTGTACTCATGTAAATAAATCTTAAAAAAAAACCTTAAAAGTTATCCCTATTAGTCAAGCAGTGGAGGCACATGCCTTTAATCCTAGCACTTGGAGGCAGAAGCAGGTTAATCTCAAGTTCAAGGCCAGAGTGGTCTACAAAGTAAGTCCCAAAACAGCCAGAGCTACATAGGAAGAAATTCTTATCTCAAAAAACAAAAGTTATCCATATGAAAATTAAAACAACTATAATTCAAGTCACATCTGAACAAGCTTAAACAATTTTAACTTTACCTCTTCACTTTTTGATTTATGCAGAACAAATCCCTTTTTCCATTGTCCATCAGCACCTTCATTTGGTTTTCGGATATTAAATTCTACCTTTGCTCGGTCTTTATTTTGAATAGCTTTCCACTCATCCAAAGTCATCTCTTTTGGACCCTCTTCCTTAACCTCTTCAACTTCGTTCTCCCTGTGAAAGATATTTAAAATTTATGCCTGGTGGCAGATACTAATTTTGTAGGAAAACGTTTGGGGGTTAAGAGCACGCAGTGACTTGCCACTCTCTTCTCATGATAGCTCACTACTCCCTGTAACTCCAGCTCCAGGAGACAGAAAACCCTATTCTAAACTTCTCAGACAACAGACAAGCAAATGGTACACATATACAGATGTAGGCAAAACACCCAAATACATAAATCAAAATTTTAAAAATGTGCATTTCAAATTACAATAAGAAATGAACTGTTAGTAATCTGCTAGAAAAGAACTATCAAAAGTAGAACCACAGTTTTCTATATAACCCAGTGACTGTGTCCAACATGTAGCACAGTAGAGAACACTAGTCTGCTTGCCCATTTACTTGTATATACAAATTAACTTGCCTTCTTAAATGAATATTTACCCTGAACTGGCCTTAACCCATTAATACTTTGAATATTTGAAACTGTACCATCTTGTATAATTTCATGCTCTACTTTCTCTTAAAACAGTGTATACAGTGCTTACAGTTGTTCATACATGCATGTTCACATAGAGGCATGCCCAAGGTCAATGTCAGTGTTTTCCTTGGGCTCTAGAAAAATCTTCCAATGCACACTAAAAGGGCTAAGGTTGGTCAGATGCACACCCATGTTGAAGCTCAAGCAGCAAGTGCTTTACTGACTGAACCAACCTCACCCCATCATTTTTATTTCATAAAGGAGACCATTATATCTAATGCTCTCCTACTTTAGCACTCAAACAAAATATAAATGCCTAATTTCTACAAATCTGAAATTCTACATAATTCTCAACTCAAACCAACCAACCTCTAACACATATGGACAGAAGACTGTGGTTTCACTCATAAAGGGACTGTCCACAAAACAAGCTGGTTTCAGTATTTATACCAAAAATAGTTATTTCCCAATGTAAGTCCTAGGTTTTAACTATTTTAATTATCTGTTCCCTTTTCTACATAAAGCACAGGCCTAGGGATCCAATATCTGAGTCTAATTCCAAATGTCACCAAACAAATCATTTGCTATTTTGGGGAGCTCTGCTTCCTTCCAAAGATAGCAAGTGATTTAGTTTATCATCATTGCTAAAGTATCTTTATGTAGTTCTTGATATTTGGACAGATTCTATCTTATAACTTCCTGGAGTAAATTTGCATTCAATATCGACAGGACATTGAATAAAGACTATCAAGTCCTTTTCCAAATAGAATTAATGCCCTGGAATTGCCCTAATGATTCAACAATTTTGACAGTAATACCTACCTTTAAAAACTACTGAAAGGGTATGCAGTCACTGATAAGGGGATATTGACCCAGAATCTCGGAATACCCTAGACACAATCAGCATATCAATAGATTTCTAAAAAGATGGAAGGAGAGACCCCTGGTCCTGGAAAGACTGGATGTAGGGGAACGCCAGGACAGAGTAACGAGAGGGGGTTGAATGGAGAAAAGAGGGAGGGAAGGGGGCTTATGGGACTTTCGGGGAGGGAGGAAACGGGAAAGGGGAAGTGATTTGGAACGTAAATTAAAAAAATAAAATAAAATAAAAAAAAAAAACTACTGAAAGTTTTACTTCTTAAACTTATCCTTCAAATATCCTTACATTTGGTTTCTCTCTACTAGGAGTAGACTACTACTCTAACATGGTAACCATCATCTTCATTAGAAATAATTACTCCAACTGCTCCTGAGTCCTGACCAGAGAAATCCTTTTTAATATTCCATGAATATATAATTTTCTTCTGAGAAACAGTCTTTGAGAATCACTCTGAAAAGTGACTCAGTTTTACTAAATAAAGAAAAAGGATGTGCTGAGTATTGTGGGGTACCATTAATCCCCACTATGCTCACCCCTCCAAAGTAACACATTTCATATATAAGTTCTTTTGTTGTTTTGTTTTAAGATAGGGTTTGTCTGTCTGTGTAGCACTGGCTGTCCTGAACTCTCTCTGTAGACCAGGCTCACCTTAAACTCAGAGATCCACCTGCCTCTTCCTCGCAAGTACTGGGATTGAAGCTGCACACCACCACCAACTAACTTAATAAAAATTCTCAATGTAAAAGACCATCTATTTTAATTTACTTTTGTATATATATTCCAGTGATATTCCTTATTCCAACAAGCTCACAAAATACAATGCTTCTCTCATCATTAAGAGTTGCTCACCAAAATAGCACCTTTTATTTTTATTCCTTTTTCTCATGTAGCTTCAGAGGGTCTCAAACTTGCACTGTAGCCCAGGCTGGCCTTGAAATTCCTGATCATCTTGCATCCACCTCCTAAGTGCTATAATTATGGACTTATGTCATCATGCCCAGCTACCAGAACTACTCTTGGAAGAAAGGAACCTTAGAAAGAATATTCCTTTCTCTCATCTATGTGGCCCGAGAATCACTATCCTACAAGAAATGACACAGATCAACACAATTCCAAGTAACAAAATAGAAAACCTAAAAATGAATCCATGTATTTACAGCCAATTGATTTTTCTTTACATAATATTCCAAGAACATGCACACTGGAGAATGACAATCTTCAATAAATGATACCAGGAAACATAGACTTTCTCCTATGCTCTATACGGAAACCAATTCTTTCACAGCTAAAAATTTTAAATAAATGGATTGGAGAGTGGTAGCACATGCCTTTAATCCCAGCTCTAGAGACAGAGGTGAGCAGATCTTGTCAACTGAAGCCAGCCTAGGCTACATATTGAGTTCTAGGTCACATACTGAGTTCTAGGCCAGCATTACAAAATTGTGAGACCTATCAAAAACCAAACAGGACTTGAAAAATGGTTCAAAAGTTAAGAGTCACTCTTCCTGAGAACCCAGATTTGATCATCAGTACCTACATACTTGCTATCATCTACAACTCCAGGTCCGATCTAATGATACCCCTCTGGGTACTGCATACATGTCTTATATATACATTCACATAAAACATCTATACACATAAAAATAACAACAAAGTTCAAATGGCAAGAATACCTCAGGGAAGTGGTCTGTCCAATGCCCCAAAAGGCAAGGAAACAAAAGCAAAATCTGACCAATGGGATTTCATCAAACTAAAAAACAATGTGCACAGAAGAAAATGCATCATAACCTATTCACCAACAAGAGACTAATATAATGTAAGAAATTCAAACAGCTCAACAACGAAAAATGAAAATGAGTAAATGAAGGGGCCAGAACCTGGGAAGCAATCTCTTTGAGAACAAGTCTACAAAAGTCTTTGAAGTCTCAAGAGTCTTTGAGTCTGGTCTACAAAGTGAGTTCTAGGGCAGCTAGAGCTGTTACAAAGAAAGACCCTGTCCACAAGACAAGGGGGGGGGTGTCAATGATAGAAAAGGCTTTTTCTCCCCAAAAGAAATATAAATAGCCACAAAGTATATGAAAAAAAAAAGTCCTACATCACTAATTATGAGAGGGAGAAAAAAACCAATAGGGCTGGGGATGTAACTCAGATGGTAGTGTATAGCTAGGACAGATGAAGAGTTCTAGAAATGTAAACCAGACATGATGGGGCGCCACCTGGAATCCCTGCACTTGGAAAGAATCATACATAAGCAAAGTAATCCATCATTACATAATTGAAGGTAAGTCAGAGCTACAAGAGACCCTGACTATAAAAACGAAACATCAAAACCACAGTATGATAAACAATTTCATTCTAGTCATAAATGGCTATTAACAGAGAAAGAAATGCTGGTGGAGGTTCTGAGAAAATACCTTCAAACTATCAAATGTATCAGAAATGCACATCCATACAATCACAATGGAAATCAAAGACTATCAAAAGAATAAAAACCTAGAAACAGACCTGACAATTTCACCAGTTAAAATATATTATGCTGAACCTAACTTTTCCTGGAGAGACATGAAAAACATGTATTTACTCCAGACCAAGCACACAAAAGGAAATTATTCTAGCTGCCTGGTGGACCAATGAGTTTCATTAGTTATTTATAGGAGTATGGGTAATTTATAAGAAATAACACCAAGAAAAAAAGAGCTTTCTGCCCACCCTTTAGCACTCATTAATTGCTTACACATACTCAGAGAGGGAAGGGGTCCTTAGACCACAGGGCAAGCTCCACTAGAACCTATGTTTAACAGCAGCTATTCTGACTTCAAGACAGCAATGCTCATGTCATAACCCAGTAACCTGAGTTCCACAACATATCCAAAGAAAATAAAATCAATGTGCCCAAAACACACCCAATATCCCATTGTTCACTACAGCACTAGAATAGTCCAGGCGATATAACACCCTCTTCCAGCCTCTGCAGATAATGCATGTGTGAATGCAGTGCACTTAGCACACATACAGGCAAACACTCATATATATAAAATTTTAAAAGAATGTTAATGAGCTAAAACATTCTCATCATTGCTTTTCATCGTTTCATAATAATTTGCTGCTTAAATTCACATTATTAGAAAAAAACTTAAAGAATTGGACCTAATTTATCAAGTATTTTCAAGTTGCCTAGTATTAGTTTGTATAACTGAAAAATGTTGAGATTACTTTGAACTATGACTAAACACTACAAATACTTCTTATACCAAAACCAGTACTTGGTTCAGTCTTTAACAATCCTACATATTTGGAGTAGAACAGCTGTCACTAGATCCTATCAAGTAAGTTCAAATACAGAGTACTTTGTTCCTTCTCTTTCATCCTTGAATAGCAACAGCTCGTTTTTTATGATCAGCTTTAAAAGGCTGTACTTTAAAATACATATATTCTTTCAAGATACACACACCTTTCTAAGGTGTATGAAAGCAGTACAATTATTATTAAGCCAACAAGATGGTAGTACACATCTATATTCTCAGTACTTACAAGGTGAGACAGGAGAATCCTGAATTTCCAGGCCAATTGAGAAAGTCTCACCTTATGCTAGTAAGATCAAATAACTGCATTAAATTAGTTACCTTACTGGTAACAACCCAGACCGGATTTCCATGTTAGAGTATTACTTCCTCACACAAAACCACTTACTTATTTTCAGTGTC
Source organism: Tokudaia tokunoshimensis (assembly GCA_036184795.1). NCBI lineage: Eukaryota > Metazoa > Chordata > Mammalia > Rodentia > Muridae > Tokudaia > Tokudaia tokunoshimensis. The sequence goes on along the minus strand of BTHU01000002.1, from coordinate 88,855,985 downwards.
TGCCACTGGGTGCTCTTCACCTTCAGGTGTTTCCTCAGTCACATTTGATTGATCCAAATCACTGCAATTATAAGACATTTGTTTCTGAATGTATTTGGGTGACTCTCTAAGGAAAGAAAGAAGAGAGGCATCTAGGTCCATTTACATGTAGCCAAAATTCCGTCATATCAAAAAATAAGAACTTTTACATTTTTTTATATATTTACTAATTTTATTTCTAATTTTACTCTCCAATAGATCTCTAAAAGAAAACAAATTATTAAATTAGCTTACATACTTTTAAAACAAAGCTTTCTTAGTCAGACAAAGCAGTGGAGGGCTGTAATTACACAGCAAGTGCAAGGCTAGCCTCAACTACAGAAAATCCATCTCAAAAGAAATCCAAAAACAAAAGTCAAGAGAGGAAGAGAGCTCCATCCACTTTCATAAGGACAAGACTACAATAGCTACAGTTAGAACTATTAGCCATAACATTCCCAGTATCCTCAGCACAGGGTTCCAGGACTGTATACACATGCATCATCAAAACAAAACTATTAATATATTTAAGTATAAAAAATTATTCATTTAATATAAACATTCCATAAGACACTGTAAGGTTAGATATAGCTTTAAGACAAAACATCTATTCTTGCTTCAGGAACAAAATTTTTAAGTTATTGATAATCCACTAGTAAGTTAGCAGTTCTGGTTTCACTGAAATTATTTAATTTGAAAAAAAAATCAGAATACCAACGTTAATTCATCTTTGACAGTTCCCCAGTTGTGAGATCCGCTACCGCCGCGTTTGTCCTCATGCTTCAGGCCACTGTAATGTGAAAAAGAACTAACAAAACTGAGTTAACATTATACTCTTTAGTTCTAAAAATTCAAATTTTGTTTTTATTAAATAAACACATTTAAATCTCATATATACAACAATCAATATAAGACTTACGATCTATCACTTCCACTATGCCTATCAAATTCACGCTTGCCACGAGAATCAAATCCATCGCCTCGGCCCATTCCACGTCCACGGCCTCCTCGACCCCTTCCAAGTCCACCTCGGCCTCGGATAGGCCGTTCAATAATCGGTCTACAAAGCAAATCAAAAATTTTTTATCGCTAATGTTTCCAGAAACAGGAAAAATCCACTCTAAGTTCTAAAATATAGAATATGCTTACTGGCTCATAACCCAACAACTAAATATATGGTGTAGAAAATTCCAAGTTTATTTCTACTCCTATGTGGGAGAATTAAACTGCTTTGCTCTTCTTTAAATCACTGTGGCCTAGAACACATTCACTTACTGACTCACTGCATATCATGCTGCTATTCATCTACCTATACACACTAAAACTACAATCATCACATGGAGCTTGTGTGTGACATGAGGGAGAGCCAATACCATTATCCTTTTAAACTCAGTGTCTGGGCAGAACAAGGAAGAGAAACTGAGCAGTGACTTAATTAAAATATTACTATTAAGATATCTAACTTAAAACATGTTATCAAAAATGTAAATATAACACTTATTTACATTTCTCTGAAACACAAAGTAATCACTCCAACTACTCTGCTCAACTTATAGCTTTACATTAAGATCTAACTATAAGGTGACAAAGCAAGAAAACCTTATTTAATGCTTACCTATCAACTGAAAATTCACCTCCTTCACCTTTTTCTTCAAGAGGCTTTTCAAATCTTCTTTCACGAGGTGGTCGCCTTTCTGGCCTCCTATCAATTATTTTCCCATCACCCTGAAGTTGTTGATCAGGTCTTCTTCCAACTCGCCTTATTCCTTATGACAAATAACCAACATAAGCAAATCATTTTTATAATACAAAAAGTTTAGGCTAAACTTTTAAAAGCTGAGAGGCATCATCTATGTATATTTAACAAACTAAAACATTCTTATTCAACAGTAAATATCTCAAACTTCATCTACAAGCATTCCATAACTGACACAGAAATCACAGGTACCATCTCTCCTTTAGTTTTCAAGTCAAAGTCACTTACTACAAAATTTCAAACTTACAGATAGTTCAATCAAGGGATATATTTTTGGCTTTTAAGACATCAAAGCCAATACCAGTAGCCATTCATAAATAATAAAGCACTAAATAACACTGTCACTAAATATGCCCCTCAGAAGAATGAAATTCACCCTATATTATTCTATATAAACTATATAATCTGGATGAAGAGGCAATAGACAACTCTTGATTCTATAAAATTGTAATTCTGAAAGGAAAACAAAAAGCATTTATGAGTTCTAGAAACAACTTTAAGACGGCTATTTGAACTAGACAGTCCTTACAACACTAACACTAGATTGGGCAAGGCATGTTTACAAACTCAAGGCCAATCTGGATTACAGAGACAATGTCCCAACTCAATCCCAAACAAGCAAAGCTATTTAACCAGAAAAACACCCACCTTCCTCAGACCCAAAACATTCAAAGTCCAAGTTATGTGTACACACATATCTCTATACACATTCCCAAATTTATTTTAATACTATCATGTAGCCAGTAGGAAATTCTTCATTATTAGTATGGATAGGAAACCTTTTTCTAGGTCTGTTCTTACAAGTAGGTTTTCAAAACAAATCAGACACAGAAAGACCTTCTTTTAGCAACTAAATGCTAAGGAGGCTGCAACTGTAGCTCATTACCAAGGTGTGAGGAACATGCATAGCCCTTAGTTCAGTCATAGAACCCTCTCAAAAAAAAAGGAAAATAGCAAACTTATGGCACTAAGTGATATTAAAGCATTAACTAATTTCCCTGCCTTGATTTTTTTCTGATAACAGGAAACTCACAATAAAGAACCAATATAAATTGAATTATTCATAGTCTTAAGGGCCAGTTGATAGTTAAATGCATGCCTAACACTTCAGATATGCTCTAATGTGTTAGCAGTTCAAAAAAAAAAATCAGCTGAGAAATTGTTTTTGTAAAATATTAAAAAATGTAACTAATTCTAAAAAATGGAACACCATCTGGACACATTCATTTGTTCAGATTATCTTTTATAGTCATACAGTAAAGGTGAAATTCCGTAATATTTAAAGCTCAGTCTCTGTAAATTCTCAGGGCAAGCCTTAAATGTAACCCTTATACCAAGGCATTTACATAAGTTTCATCAGAGGTATAGTGTATTGGGGTGGAGTTATAGAACCAGCTCAAGCCTTGTAATGATAACCAAGCTAAACACACCCAAGGAACAATGGCTTGCTTCTCCACCCAATATTCAGTATGAGGCCTACATAATCAGAAAAAAACTTACTAAACTCATCAAGGGGGCTGGGAGTGTCGCTCAGTGAGAGCCACTTTCGCTTAGTTTGCAAAATGCTGGGTTCTGCCACTATCACCACAAAATATAAATTCATCTACTGAAAAATGGTACTTTTAAAAAACCATGCAAGGTTTACTGTACTTACCAGATACTTGAGTTCTTAACTGCGCTAATATCCAGAGTTGTTTTTTTGCTAAGCCCTATAAAAACCTGGTCTACACTTAATGACATGTTGCCAATTCTCAAGTTCTTCAAATAGACATAAGCTAAAGAATTTATGTAAGAAAAATATTACATTCCAGCATTGTGTTAAGGAGACACAGGACACACCATAGGTTAACAATTGTTTCCACTCTTAGAGGTAGGTAGGTAGTTTGTAAGTCTATCAACCACCACCCAATACACAGCACTGATTGGCATTTTTATTCGAAATGTCCCCTTATGTGTATATAACCTCGCTTAAAATCAACTCTGGTTTAAGAGTGATCTAAGGTTTGAGTTGTGGAATGCAAAATTTTCCCCAGCAAGGACAAGGTTCTAAGTTCAATACCCAATACAACTCACCGAAGACTTAGAAATAACTAAGAAAAATGTTGACTACTAATGTGAAAAAGTTTTCTGAAGTAAATGACAAACTTAATCCTGGCTATAAATAAAAAATGCCCTGCATTGATGACTTACAATGCTAGTTTACAGGCAAGATCATAAATTGGCTTCGTGGTGAATACTGAGTAATTTAAAACCATGCTTCAAGCTTTGAACATGTTTTAATGAGTTCATCTACCTGATGTGTTTTGTTTACTCAACTTACTCACGTGCTTCTGTGAATTACAGTCATCAAGGAGGTAAATTTTAGCAGTTTAAATATTCCATCCAGTGTCCCTAACACATGAATTAAATATCTTATTCAACTATGTAAAGTCAAGAAGCTTAATCGGCTCAGTACTTCTGCTCAAGTGATGTTTTCTAATACTCCAGACTATGCTTCCAAATCTATTAGTAACAGAATTCTTCCCTTTTATAAACCTACCCTATAGGTACTGGATGTTTTACTCTAAGCCTTTACTAAAAGACTCCCCCCCCAAAAAAAAACCTTAAAACCTAACACAAGCTAATGAGAAACAATTCCTTTCATGAGCACGTGGCAGTAAGAGGCACTTTAACATAATAGCAATTCTAAAGGTTCACTAGTTATTCTATACCTACTCGCTATTTTTTTCCCTCACTTTCTTAGCCCCTAATTGCTTCACCTTTTCAACCAAAATAAGCCAGTAGTGGAGAAGAATGCTAAAATCAAAACTATGAAACTTCTTCTAGTGCCCTGGAATAGACCATTAACCGCCACTGAAGACCCGACCACGCTTTACGCACGTGCGGAGGAAAAGCTGCAGACTGGGCTTTGCTGCCGGGACATGACAGGCTGGGCACTCATTTCGCCCACGAGGCCCAGAGCAGGCAAAGCCCTATGACCTGGGGGCTCCAGGGAGTTAGAAGAAGGGATCGAGACATGAAATGGGTTCTGCTAATGACCAGTCTTAATTCAGAACTCCCTCTAAAATAAGTGGGGCCAAATTCTTTTCCTCTCCAACACTTTAATTCAAGCAAGTAAGTTACAGTAACTACTAAGAGAAGAGCGAAAGGGCACAACACAAAACGCACACGTGGGGACACAAACAGCAACTCCCTCCACTCTTAACAGTGCCCCAAAACACAGACCCAGCCCAAGTGGAAACTCCGAGCCCAGGCCTTTCCTCGAGGGTCCGCGCCATTGTGGGACAAGATGGCAGGGCAAGAGCCCATAGCAGGCAGCGACAGCCAGGAGCACGCCGGGCAGGAAGCAATGCCCGCGCTGCTCCCGGGAGCGTTGAGCTAGGAGGCGAGCGCCCGGCAGGAATCGGCGGGAACGCCCGGGCCGCCCTCTCGGAGCACGCTCAGTCCGCCCGCGGCGGGAAGGCTCCCGCCGAGCCGGCGAGCGGCGTTGACTTGGGACCAGCCACGCTCCCGACACCGTGAGCGGCTCCGCGGGCCCTCCAGCTGCACGAGCGAGTGGCGGCGCACGCCCCCGTCCTGCCCGCCAGCCCGGGCTCCCCACCGCCTCGCCCGGCTTTACCTTCTTTCTTAAGCGCCACGGGCGGCTGCGTCTCCTCCTTTTTGTCAGCCACGCCGACGCTGGGGGGCAGCGGATTCTTGCGGTCTTTCTGGGACTCTTTACGCAACTGTTTGCCTGCCGCGTTGGAGTTGGTCTGGGCCGCGGCCTGAGCGGCGCTCTTGGCCCCGGGGCCCCCAACGCCGCCCCCGCCGGCTTCTTTTTTCTTGTTCTCTGCTGCCTTCAGTACCTCGAAAGGGTCCGATTCGTCGTCAAATAGTTGGTCGAATCGGTTGGTGACCACGCAGCCGAAGCCTTCCTGTAGGTGCCCAGGCATGATGGTGGCTCGGCGGCGCGTTCCTCCACGGATTGCAGCGGACCGCGCCGAGCCAAAAGCGCCTGCTTCAGCTCTTCCCACAAGATGGCCGGGCTGAGAGAGGGGGGCCGCCTTCTCTTCCGGCGCCAGGCACACATCCGGGAGCGGCCTACGCCGCACAGCACCATGGGGCGAGTAGGCTATAGCTGAACATCCTGCGGTGTCTGCCTACTCCTGAACCACAACTCCCAGTGTGCACCGCGCAGCAACTCTTCGCGCGCGCCTGAGAGGCGGGATCTCAAGGAAAGAGTGCAGCGTGCTCGCTGAAGGTGGGGAAGTGAGTATGGGGCGGAGTTCTGCCACCTGCTCTTGTCACCCTTAAACTCTAGGGCTTTAGATACCTCTGAAAACAGGAAAACGCGAGGGCGTCTTCTGCTCACGAAAGTGTTCTCTGTCTTTGGTTTCGCTCACTCCGACCGGAGACTTTGGTTTCAAAGTCTCCGGCCGAGGACTTTCTCCACCTTTCAGGGAGGGTCAAGGTGACTCCCAGACCTAGTAACTGGAGCCTCAAAAACTTCCGGGGGTGGGGGGGGTGCCACACTAGGCTCCCGAGGGTTGCGACCGCACAGCTGCACGTCCCCGACTGTTGGGTTTCTAGAGCTGCTCTCCACCCTTCGTAACGAATCGGGGCAATTCGGTTTAATGTGGAACGGAATTCCAGGGTTGCTCTCGCCGAGACATGAATCTGCATGGCAGAACAAATCCAAAAGAAGAGTTGAACTAATTGGGTTGCGCGCCTTTTCCGGTCATTGCAGCCATGCTTTAAGAGCTGTTAAGTCCTGACTGTATTTCTGGACGCCCAGCAATCCTCTAAAGCAATGTTTGTGGAAACGCTTTCTAGATTCAACGCGATTAATTGATCTGTCAGTATCTGATCAGTCAAAGCTTAAGAGGCAGCGGTGTTAGTAAAGTGTGCTCCAGAGCCGGAGGTGGTGGTGCATGCCTTTAATCCGAGCACTTAGGAGGCAGAGGCAGGCGAATCTCTGAGTTAAGGCTAACCAGGTCTATAGAGCAAGTTCCAGGACAGCAGGGATTACATAAAAAACAAAAAACAAAAAAAACTGTCTTCAGCTCCCCAAATGTGCTCAAGAGGAAATGTTGTAGAGTACGTTGAAAATTATGTGTGAAGGGAGGAAACTTATTTAGTAATGACATGCTAACTGTGGCATTAGTTGGGAACCTTAAATCCCACTAAGGCAATCCAGTCCCAATACACACTATAATTTTCAGCCTTTTCCATTGATACAGGATGTAATAGAAAACATATCTCAGGTAGCAGGTGCTAGGAATGTTTCATCCTCACATCATTTTAGATAAATAACTATCCCCTTCTCAGTGATGAAATTGTCAGAAGTGATTATTAAGATCACACTTACATTAAGTGCTAGTGGCAGTCTTCTAACTGCACTATGAGACTGTTGACATCAATTCTGTAAACTAATCTCTGTCCTGATAGAAGTTAAGACAAGTGCTGAAATTCCAATAACTAATCAGGTTTAAACAACATGGTTGAAGATAATAACAATTTCTGAGCAGATTTAAGTCAATGCCTTGAGGAAACTAGAATATAGAGTTTTATTACAGGCATCAGCAGCACACCTCTTGATTTTCTTATGTTTTGTCCTCCTTAATGCCAAAATCATTTTTTTCCACATTGTTTCTTTTCCCCCACATCCACACTCTCACTCTCCCACAGCTTGTGTCTCTAACCCAATGCCCAACCAGTAGCTCTTAGCCATACTCCTTCTACCCTTTGAAAATAGCTCAAGAACAATGTGCAAGACCATGCTTTAACAAACCCTTTTTCTTCGCCAAGTATAGTAATTACCTTTTTTAGACCATTGCCACAATAACAGTGTTAAGAGCTAAAACAATATTTTATTATATGCCTAATGCATTTTACATATGATATCTCATTTAATCCTGACTGGCTCTTTGACTAAGTATTAGTCTCATTTTAAGATGAAGAAACTGAGGACTGGGGATGTTTCTCAGGAGCAGAGCATAGTGCATGTCAGGTACATTGTTCAGTCCCCAGAGGAAGGGTGGATAAGGAGAAAAGTGAAGAAAATAGGGTACAATGAGATGAAGTTACTCTCCCATATCTCAGAATAGGAGATGGAGAGGGCCTCTGCTAGTCATTTTGTATTGACAGATCATTAATTTCCTCAGATCTTCACATGTACCAATCATTGTTTGTCCTAAGAATATAGATTATACAGAGAGTTGGCTACCTAGATATATATAAGACTAACATACTTTTTCTCAGAATTTTACCTATTGTATAAATGTTAGGATTAAACGTTTGAGAGAACAGTAAGAATCTTTAAAGAACTTACAAATCTAGATTTTGGTTACTGCAGAAAAAGTTTAAAGCCCATTTTTAAAGTTATACAAGTAAAACCCAAAGTGGTAAATCTTTTACATCTTAGTATCTACTATTTAGTTGTTATTATTATACAACTATTAGCACTGACTTTGCCTTTATCCTAAAAAAATTAAAGTGGTCTTTAGAGCAAGTATATAGGTCAGTGATAGACCATTTGTTTAGCATATAGAAAATGCTATGTTTAATTCCAACACCACATATTCATGAGGTATACACACATATAGACTTTAAAATATAAAAATCCTGGACTGGGAAGATTGCTCAGAAGGTAAAAGTGCCACCAAGACTGACAATTTGAATCTGTCTCCTGGATCAACGGGATGAAAGGCAAAAAGGGCCTCCCATAGTTGTTCTCTGATCTCCACACTCATGCTGTGGTGCATTCACACTCACACACACACGAATAACATAAAAGTGTTTTTTAAAATGTCTAAAGAATGTCTGCTACTGTGTATAAGAGCATTTATAGGATAATCCTCACAGTAAGAGCAGAGGAGACTCTCCAACACTCTTAACTCAAATCCAGACTCCACAGCATTACGTGACCCACATTATGTTCCCATAAGTATACTCATGCAACATCACAGCGTTTATGTATAACAAGCAAGCTTCTCTTGAGAATATTCTATCAATGAATGTGAAAACTATCCAAGTGCCTTGACTAAATATACAGTTTATGTGTCTAATACTGGCCTACTAGGAAAACTCAAAAGCATGCACCGCTTTGATACTAGTACTCAATTTTCAGCCATGTTGAAATCTTGTTTTCACACATTTCTTTGAGCGTACATGTGGCCACATACCTGCATGCAAGCACACGTGGAGGCAGAAGTTGATGCTGGGAGTTTTCCTCATTCACTTCTTCACGTTCCTTTTTGAGATACGATCCCTCACTGAGCCTAGAGCTCACTGATTGGCTAGATTGGCTGGCTAGCAAACTCCAGAGGTTCTCTGAAGTCCTCCTTTTCAGGGCTGGAGTAACAGATGCACTCAGCTTCTCCCTGGGTGCTAGGGATTGAATTCAGGTCCTCAAGCGTTCTTTCATGGCAAGCACTTTACTGACAGCCATCTCCCCAGCTCTGATCACACATTTCTTAACAATCTCAATCCCCTGTTACTATAACTATAATTAATAACTTAACAACAGTTCTTTTAACATTCACTATGTCCTGGACACTGTGCTAAGTAAGTTATATGCTTCATTTTCTTTAGTTCTAAGAATAACTTGAAATTGTACTACTACCTCCAACCTTTTTTTAGTTTGTTTGTTTTTTTTTTACTGTTATTCACTTTACATGTACAGGTGTTTTGCCCTGCATGTATGTCTATGCACACCTGTGTACCTGTCACTGTGAAGGCCAGAGACAGCATTGGATCCCCTGGTATTGGAGTTACTAAACGTTGAGATCCTTTATGTGGTTGCTATGAATTGAACCTGTACACACTCCTCCTCTGGAAGAGCAGCACATGCTCCTAACTGTAGAGCCATCCCTCCAATCCCTCTAATCTTTTACATTTAGTGAAACTGAGTTTAAGTACTCTGACAAATTCATACTGACTAAAGTCCAAACTGTAATGTTTATTTATTTTTACTATATGTGCATTAATTTTTGCCTGCAGGTATGCATGTGCACCACAGAGGCTAAAAGATGGCAGTGGAACCCTTAGAACTAGAATTACAGATGGTGTGTGAGCCAACGTGTGTCTGTTGGGAACTAAATCCTGTCCTTTTGAAAGACAAGAAGTGCTCTTAACTGCTGAGCCATCTCTCCAAACCTGAACAGTCTGGTCTTACAGCTTGGTAGTAGCCCAGTCTTTATAATTGTGAGGACCATAAAGAGGAAAGAAGTCTATACATACTTTGTTACCACATGTACCAAAATAAAGCTATAACTCTGTTCTAACAGAACCCACTGGGGAGATAGGGATCACATAAAAGTAAGTGGGAGACTGATACATTTTTAGTGTTTACCTAATGTATAATTCATTTTTATAAACGGACACATTAAAGATGGTTGTTATGAGACAGGCTAATCTTCTGTGTATGAGGATAGAATGCTTTCAGCATAATATTGTAGTCCTGGGTTCTTGCTAAAATTAGACTACCAGAGCTAAAAACAGAAATATTGTGCTGCCTATTTTGCTACCTTAAACAGACTTCAAAGGATGAGCCTTTTGCTTTTAAATTTTAGTTCTTTTTGTCCTCCATTATGCTTTAAAAAAAAAACAAAAACAGAAAAAACTAAGAACAGTGTTGATAAACCCCACAAAACTTGTGTTATAGTCAAACCTACAGTCAGTCCCAGCACTCAGGAGGTTAAGGCAGGGGTGCTGCTATGATTTCAAAGCCAGCCTGGGTTGCAGAGTGATACTTTGTCTCAAAAGAACAGGACAACAAACAAAAAACAGAAAAGCAACTTACTAAATGGCTAATTGATTCACCATGTTGCCCATTCATCTAAATAGTACTGGTGTGTAGTTTTTTGGTTTGTTGCTGTTGTTGTTGTTGTTTTAGTTTTACTGTATTTTTTACTATCTTCACACAGCTGAGACCATCCATGGTCCTCAAACCTAGGCAGTCACTAAGGTGTTTTTCTCTGTGGTTGTCCATTCTCTACATATAAATAGAATCATACAGCATATAGTCTTTTTGTGGCTAGCTGCCTTCTGTCACCTATGCAATGTTTTCAAGGTTTACACTTGTTGTAGCATGAATCAATACATTACTGCTTCTTATGACTGAATAATGTTCCATTGCATGAATAGACTGCATTTTATTTATTCCTTTTTCAAGTTGACAGAAATTTAGGTATTTTAACTTTTTGTCATTCTCAAGTAATACTTTAAGAATATTAATTTACAGATTTTGTGTGACTATATGTATTCACTTCTCTGGGACATTTCATTGGATATAACAAAGTATCATTTCTGGGTTACATAGTAACACTATGCTTAGCATTTTTGAGGAACTGTTCATCTATTTATCCAAAAGGCTACTCCATTTAATGGCCCACCAACAATGAAGGAAGCCCCAGACCTTCATACTTTGCCATGGCTTGGTCTGTTTTTGGTCATAGCCATCCTGTTGAATATGACACGGGGTCTATGTGTCTTGGATTTGCATTTCCCTGAGAGCTGGAAGAACTGAGTACCTTCACTCCCACTTATTGACCCCTCTTATATATTCTTTAGAAGATATCTACTAAGATTATTTGCCTTTTAATAATTTCTATATTTATCTTTTGTTATTATGTCATAGGGCTTCTTCATGTGCTTTAGATGGTTGTGTCATCAGATATATTGTCTGCAAATATTTTCTCCTATCCTGTGGGCTGACTTTTTACTTTCTTTTCTCTTATTATTTTCACAAAAAGTCTTTTATTTAAAAGATGATTCAAGGTCCAGCAAAATGGCTCAGTAGGTAAAGGTACTTGATGTCTATAAATTGAGTTTGATTCCCAGGACCCACAAGATAGAGACAACTGACTCTGACAAGTTGTCCTGTGACCTACACACACTTGTCAAAGAATGTACATGTGCTTCTACCAACCCCACAAATAAGTAAGTAAATAAATAAATATGGTAAAACTAGATTTTAAAATTCCCAGGAGTGGTCACAAAATTCCATATCCTTAGATTTACTTTCTGTGTTAAAGCTGGATATTTGTGTTTAGAATTCTAGTCTTACATTTGAAAATATGAAATACTTCCTACCATCCTTGTGTCTGGGTGATTACAGTTCTTCCATGTTTTTTTTTCTAATCATAGTTCCTGTGCTATTGAAGCTAATGTTGACTTTTGACTTTCTCAGTAGTATCCTTTGAGGCATAAAAGGATCTTTTGATGAGGTACTATTATTTTTGTTTTGTTGATTATGCTTCTGTTGTCTCAACAAGGTTTTGCCCAACCTAAGTCTACAGAAGTTTTCTTCTATGCCTTCTGCTATAAATTGCCTGTAAGACAACTCAAGAGGCAGAGAAGCACAAGGAGTCTGTCTTAAAACACCAAGGGTTGTAAATATAACACAGTAGGAGTATGCTTGACTTTTTAAAAAGTATTAGTTTTAGGTCTTAGGATTCTAGGTATCAAATTTCAGTTATCAAGCTTATATGGCAAGCACTTGTCTAATTTCCCCCTGCCCAAGTTGTTCAGTTTAAATGTATCCAACAATGTTCTCATTGTGTCCGTAGAAAGCATTTTGAAAGTAAGTAATAGATTTCATACTTCCTGCTTTTATGTACACTTAGTCATGCAACAACTGTATGGTTTAATAGTTATTTAATTCAACAGCTGCTGAACATATTCCAGAGTATTGTTCTGATTTAACAGATTCTGTCGGAAACAAAGGCCTCTATTTTCTGTTAGTTTATTGTTATTATTTTTGAAAATAGTTTTTATACAATATATTTTGATTATAATTCTCCCTTCCTCATCTCCTCCTAGCTCCTCCCTGCCTCTTAGCACACCCAAATCCACACTCTTTTTTTGTTCTTTCTCATTAGAAAACAAATAAGCATATAATAATAGTAAAAGATAAAAACAAACCACAAACAAGAAAAAAAAGAAAAAAACACAAGAAATACAAACACATAGAAATACTACATTCTCAAACAAATTCAAAAAAAAAAGAAAAAAACACAAAATAGAAAATTATAACATAGAAGCAAAAACCAGTAGGATAAAAATAAAGTAAAAAGAAAGAACAATGCCCAAATAAATATTATGAGAACAAAAAACAAACAAACAAACAAAAATAGATTCATTTTGTTTTGGCCATCTACTGCTGGGCATGGGACCTGGATTTATGTGTGGTTGGTATCCCAAGTGAGACTCCATTGGAGAAATAGAATTTTTCATTGGCAAGCAGTTATCAATTAGAGATAGCTTCTGAGTTAGGGATGTGGACTTGTGTCCATTTCTACTCTAAGCACTGGGGCCCCATTAGGCCCTGACTTGCGGAGGCCCTGTGCATGCTGTCACAGTCTCTGAGTTCATATGTTGATCCAGCTTTGTTTAGGAAGGACTTGTTTCCTTAGTGTCTTCCATCTCCTTTGGCTCTTACAATCTTTCTACCACCTCATCCACTGAGTTGCCTGAGTTCTAAGGGAAGAGACTTGATGGAGGCATCCCATTTCGGACCAGGAATTCCAAGTTCTCTCACTCTCTCACACATTGTCCAACTGTAGGTCTTTTTTTTTTTAATTTATATATTTTCTATATTTTTTTTTACTTACATTCCCAATGATTTCCCCTTTCCCAGTTCCTCCCTCCCCAAAAGTCCCATAAGCCCTCTTCCCTCCCCTTGTTCCCCATTCAACCCCATCTCCCTTCTCTGTCCTGGTATTCTCCTACATCCAGTCTTTCCAGGACCAGGGGTCTCTCCTTCCATCTTCTTGGAAATCTATTGATATGTGAATTGTGTCTTGGGTATTCCGAGATTCTGGGTTAATATCCCCTTATCAGTGACTGCATACCATGTGTGTTCTTTTGTGATTGGGTTACCTCACTAAGGATGATATTTTCCAGTTCTGACCATTTGCCTAAGAATTTCATGAATTCATTGTTTTTAATTGCAGAGTAGTATTCCATTGTGTAAATATACCACATCTTCTGTATCCATTCCTCTGTTGAGGGACATCTGGGTTCTTTCCAGCTTCTGGCTATTATAAATAAGGCTTCTATGAACATAGTGGAGCATGTGTCCTTATTTCGTGCAGGGGAAGCCTCTGGGTATATGCCCAGGAGTGGTATAACAGGATCCTCCGAGAGTGTCATGCCCAGTTTTCTGAGGAACCGCCAGACTGCTTTCCAGACCCACCAGCAGTGGAGGAGTGTTCCTCTTTCTCCACATCATGCCAATACCTGCTGTCTCCTGTGTTTTTGATCTTAGCCATTCTGACTGGTGTGAGGTGGAATCTCAGGGTTGTTTTGATTTGCATTTCCCTAATGACTAAGGATGTTGAACATTTCTTTAGGTACTTCTCAGCCATTTGATATTCTTCAGGTGAGAACTCTGTTTAGCTCTGTACCCCATTTTTTTTTAAATAGGGTTATTTGGCTCTCTGGAGTCTAACTTCTTGAGTTCTTTGTATATATTGGATATTAGCCCTCTGTTGGATGTAGGGTTGGTAAAGATCTTTTCCCAGTTTGTTGGCTGCCGCTTTGTCTTTTTGATAGTGTCCTTTGCCTTACAGAAACTTTGCAATTTTATGAGGTCCCATTTGTCAATTCTTGATCTTAGAGCATAAGCTATTGCTGTTCTGTTCAGGAAGTTTTCCCCTGTACCCGTGTGTTCAAGGCTCTTTCTTAGTTTCTTTTCTATTAGTTTCAGTGTATCTGGTTTTATGTGGAGGTCCTTGATCCAGCTGTAGGTCTTGATATTTATTTCCATCTACTGCAGGAGGAAGCTTCTCTAATGATGACTGAGGAAGACACTGATCTATGGATATAACAATGCTATTAGGAGTCATTTTGTTGCTACATTCCATTAGCAGATGAGGAGTATTTGGTTTTCCTCTAGGTTCCTGGGCTATCTAGTCTCAATTTCTTGGCCACCGAAGCAATTTCACTATATACAGGTATGAGAGTCTCCCTCCCCCAACAGCTATCAATCATCAGTAGCTCCTTAGTAATGGGTGGGACCTGGAATCATCTGCTAGAATTTTGGCCAGACTAGCATTATGTAGGAACCACAGCTCATGTGACTTTCTGAGTGCTATAACTATATTGAGTACAAAAATTTGCATTTTGAGATGCTCTTCCCCCTCCTTCACCTTCATTCCACTTACTTTCTTTCTACTTTCTTTCCTAGATATCCCCTGAGCCTTGGTGTCAGGCCTTATTTTCTAACCTCACAACACTCATAACTCTCATACTCTAAGTGTTTGCTATGTGTTAGGCATTATATTTGTCACTTTATTTATGGTTAATCAACAGTCATAATAATCAATGAAGAAAGCTTGTTATCTATGCAGAAACATGAAAAATACAAAAAGAAAAAGAAAATATGCCTAGTTAGAATTAATGCCAGATAGCAGATGGCTTTTTTCTTTTGACTATATTAAATGCTCGAATAAATTTTTAACCAAGATAGAAATTCATCAAAAAATGGAATTTATAGTTCCATGTTTTCCCATGTATTCATAGGCTTCTACAACCATCACTTTGATCTAATTTTAGAACACTTTATTTGCCCTTAAAAGAAATCTGATACCTAGTAACAATCTCTGTCATTTCCCCTCTTCCCTGTTTCCTTTTCTATCTTCCTCACTCCCTTCCTTTTTCTTTCCTTCTTCCCTCTCTCCCTTCTTTAATTATTTCTGCCTTTGTTCTTTCTCCCTCCTGCTTTCCCATCCTTTATTTTATATCCTAATTTTAAGTTGAAAACAGGGTCTAGTTAGGTAACTCGGGCTAGCTTTGAACTCTTGTTCATGCCAGTAGGCTTAGATTTTTCAAAACCTACTTTAATTGTGGTTCTTTAATGTTTTAACCTCCCTTCCTACCCATCACTCACTAGAGGTAGTGGGGAAGAAAGGTTAAGAAGAAATAGGAGTTATGGGCCTGTTTAGAAATAGTTCTTTGGGGTGATTCCAATCTTTGATATCAACAGTCCAGTCCCACAGCAAAACACCAAACACAAATCAGTGCAAATGGCTTGATCCAGAAGAAGTGAGTCTCTGCCAATTGGTATGAGTCCATGGAAGCAGCAAGAAGCAGCCGGAATACCACCAGAAGGTCTTTGGTGTGTTTCTATCTATGAAGTCACAACAAGTAAAGATTAGTGAAGAGAGCAAGGTGAACCAATGCAAAAGCGTTTTCAGGAAAGACCAGCTTCAGCAGAGCCCAACAATGATAAGCAAAGAGGTGCAAGGCAAACGAATGTAAGAGCACTGTCCACTCTCTGTTGGATTATATTTCTACTCTTTCAAAACATCATGTGTCCTCTCAAGCATCTGCTCCAGCAAAACATTGCATGCCCTTTTACCAGTCAGCTTCCAGAAAAACACCACATGTCTTTTCTTAGCAGAATGTCCTCTCACAAAACAGTTTCCAGAAAAATATCACATGACACAACTGTATCTCCAACAAAACCAGAAATTCCCACTTCACATGCCTCTACCTTCTTTGCTTTGTTGACCAGACTAGCCTCAAACAGAGATCTGCCTGCCTCTGCCTCCTGAGTGCTGGAGGTATGCCACCACACCCAGGAGGCAGAAGCAGACAGATATCTATGAGTTTGAGGCCAGCCTAGTCTACATAACAAGCTCCACGTTAGCCAAGAATACAAAAAATAAATAAATAAAAACATACCCATGGAAGTTTGAATATGTCAGATTCCCTGGAGCTGGAATTATAGGCAGTTGTGAGCTGTCTGGTGTGGGTGCTAGGAACAGAACTGAGTTCTTCTATAAAAGCAACAAGCACTCTTAACCACTGAACCATTTTTCTAGCAGCAGAATATAACTACTGAAGACAAGTTAGGATATCACTGCCCTTCCAAAGCCACTCTGGTCTATCATTACAGTCCAATAACTCTCCCTCTTGTCTCCAACACATATTTTCTCTATCTCTAAGGTCATCACTCCAATGAAGGCCTTCATTTGTCAACAGGAGTGCATGGTGTTATGTAACTGGAGCTTTGACTCTAGCTCAAGTCTCACCTGGATTATTTTTTATCACGTCATTTGTAGAGGTCAAGCTTTTTATGATAAACCTCCCTTGCTTGCCCAGTTATCAGATGCCTACCTAGTTACGTTACTTATACTCCCACCTTTTAGTGCTTAGTGAGTGTAAAGAAGTGTCTTCTACAGCCTGGTGTGGTCATAAACACCTTTAATCCCAGCACTCTCCAGAAAAAAGCAGATGGATATATGTGAGTACTAGACCAGAGTACAAGGCCTGATCTACAAATTGAGTTCCAGGAGAGCCAGGACTGTTACACAGAAAAATCCTGTCTCAAAAAAAAAAAGTGTATACTGATTAGCAAAGGAGCCTAGTAGAAACTAGACTGAATCCTTTTTCTTTTTTCTTTTTTTTTTATTTTCTATATTTTTTTTTATTTACATTCCAAATGGACTGAATCCTTTTTCTTCTGAGCTTCTTATTCCTCAATATCTGCTCAGCAGGATCTCAGCACGCCAAGCATGTTCTTACATATTTCATATGGATATAAAACATAATAACTATGTGAGGATATCATTATCATTTATTTATTTTATATGTGGGACCAAGGATACAGAAAGGATAAATAATAAGTTGTTGCATGACCTTGGGCAAATGATCTACAAGGCTGCAATTCAAACAAAGTCTTTTGGTTCCTAACACCCCTAAAATTATTCTGCATCACCCATGTGTCTTTAATTGCTTGTCAAGTGATGAAATTAATGAATATAATCCTTTCTAGCGTCTATAAGAGCCCTGGGGGAGGAGTTCACAGACACATGCACTCATCTGCATATGGAGGCCAGAGGACAAACCTTAGCTATCATTATTCTTCTGCCACAAACCTTTTTAAAAAGATAGGTGCAGAGAGCATAGTCAATGGGCTGTAAGGTGTTCAACAAGTAGGATGTCCAGACAAGATTTGTCTTTTGAATATGCTTGGTTATTCTCACAAACAAACCTCAAAGTATCTTGCTAAAATAAAATTTAAACATATCTCACCAATCAGGGAACAATTCTTTGGGCAGAAATCCTGTTTCAGGGTTCCACTGCGGATTCTTCTCTGATGAGAATGCTTCAGAAGCTTGCAGGCTTCACCCCATATCTGCCATGATGTGGCAGACTGGAAGGATGGCACTGATGGAAGTCCAAGAGGTCGTTCAGAAAGTAGGCCAATGGCCAGAGATGACAGGCAAACCTGTGTAGGCCCAGCAAGACTGCTAAAAATTCAATGGTCACCAAAGCCAGGGCCAAGCACAGAGTCTCAAGTCCTCTTGCCAATGGGTATCAACAGAGGATTAGCGAGGTTGAGTCTCCAGAACATAGCAGTGAGATCCTAGAGACCATTTCCAAAGTTTCAATTTCTGTATCATTTCATTGGACAGTAGGACTACGTTGGATATTAGGACTACAACTTGGAGCATCCCTAGCACATTTACACCATCTTAAGCTTAGCTCATTAGCATATCAAGGCCTGTCTTGGGCTAAGTTTTTTCTGAGCTGCCTGGTGACCTGTCAGAGACTTGTTTCTGAGGACTAGCTCTTATCAGAGCTACCTGGTGGCAAACTTCTATCTCACTTGTATTACATTATTCCAAGTAACACAAAATGACGGGGGGTTGGAGAGATGGCTCAGCAGTTAAGAGAGCACTGGTTGCTCTTCCAGAGGTCCTGAATTCAATTTCCAGCAACGACACGGTTCTTCACAACCATCCGTAATGGAATCTAATACCCTCTTCTGATGTGTCTAAGGACAGCTACAATATATTCATATACATACAATTTAAAAGAAAAAATGATGTCTAAGCTACACAGAAGGGTTTTTAAGTTATGTTCCTTACAATAGGATTTCTCAGTAGACTGAAACTTGCTAGGTAGGCTAAATTGACTAGTCATTGAACTCCAGATATCTGCATGTCCCCACCTCCCCAGGGCTCGAACTACATGTCAGCCATCACACTTAGCTTATTTTTGTAGGTTCTATGTATCAAATTCAGGCCCTTTTGATTTCAAGACAAGCACTTTACCTATTGAGCTATCTCCCCAGCTCTCCCTCTGTCTTGAAAGCAGTAAAGCTAAAAGCAGCAGGCATGTATTTCATATCTAATATGGAAAATGTTATATATTACCTTGCAAACAGTTAAAATATTTAGAGAGTTTCTGGTATATGACAGTTAGTAGAAGTATTATAAATTTCCTTGCAGATAGTTAAAGTACTGGTATATGACAGTGGAGGCGTGTGAGTTAGTAGAACATGGTATAAATGTGAGGTTGTTCTAAAATAAAGACTTCTACTAAACTGTTTCATTTGCATGTGGCCTAGGGTGTAGACCTAAATGTCTCTAAGCCTTCATTTCCTTGTTTGTTAAATAGAGATGTAGTTCTTAGGACTGTGAGTATTCAAAGAATTAACACTTTCCAAAACAGAGTAGGGTGTGGCTAACAGAGTTGGAAGTGGCTAGAGAGAAGGCTTAGGGTTTAAGAGCACTTGCTGCTTTTTCAAAGGACCTCGGTTTGATTCTCAGCACCCACATTGTGGCTCATCTACAACTCTAGTGGTTGTTTTGTTTTGTGATCTTTGCAGGCACACTAGATGCACATGATGCACTCACATACCGTGACAGGGAAAGACAGTACAGAGGTCCCATCGTCTTGTATTCTTGTTGAGGCTATTTCAGGTTGAATGAGAATTTGATCTCCATAAGGAGGATTCCTATGGAAAATTACCCAACTCTATTCTAGGAACCCAAGGTTAAAATGCCCCCGATAACTTATTTTAGTTTCTATTAAACTGCTTGCTTGTGCAAAGCTCCCCTTGCAACTGTTCGGCAAGATTCCAGGATGTGGTTTTTACCTTTAAGAGCTGCTTTGTCTAAATGCTTGAGGCTATACTTGGGTCCCTGAATACCTGAGTGTAATCCCAGCTAGTTGGAATGAAGACTTTCAATTGACTATAAACTCTGTCTGAGTGGTCATTTCTGGCAAGATCCCAGAATCTGCCCCAGTAAGGTTCCCAGAGATTGAACCCTGACATGTAGGGACTATGGGACCCTCAGAGCAGGGAACAGTGTGCCACCTGGAGAGGACCCTTAAGAGGTACATACCCTGAGATGTTCCAGGGCTCCAGAATAAATAATCACTGATCTTGCTGCCAAGTGATCTATAGGTAGCCTGATGCTGCCACTCCAAAGGAAAAAAGTTAAATCAAAAGTAATCTTTTCTGAACACCTAGGGAGGTAAGTTTGGTCTGTAGGTATAGAGGACTCTTAGGAGAAGATGACTTGGGAGACACGTAAAAGAGCATGAGTTGGCAACACCACACAAGGTATTGTTTACAGGTGGGAGCAATTTTATCCAAGACCAGATCAGGTATATAGGGGCAGTGGTACATGGTAGTGCCCCAAGATAAGACTATCTGTGCACAATCTTGAAGCAAATGAACCTCAGCTCAAATAGCAGAGCTTTGAGCTTTGACTCAATCGCTTTGCTAGGGGAAAGACAAGGTTATAACCATTAACACTGGCAGCAGATAGGCTGTCAACATGGCCCATGTCCATGGGTTCTATACAGGAAGAAAAAATTGCTAATTTCAGCTAGAGTAGAAATCTTAGCCCTATTGGAAGCTATCTGGTTACCCAAGAGAGTGGCTATTGTCCATTGCAAAGGACACCAAAAAGGAATTCCCTAGAACCAAAGGCAATAGAGCAACTGACTTGGCCACCTAGGAAATGGGCCTAGAACCAGTGGAACCTCTCCAAGTCTCAGTAGCCCTGTTCAAGCCCAGTTTATGACCGCTTGCAAGATTGACTGGGCAAAACAAGAACTGACCAAACAGGATAAGCAAGGATGGTGAATAATGCTGGGCTGCAGGCTCATCCTCCCGCAGGCCTGGGAAGGCAACTGGATATGGATTTCCACCAAGTCACCCACCTAAGGGTCACAGAAAGTGTTGAATTCCTCATACCCAGCTATTATGTTCCAAATCAGGGAAGACTGAATAAAGACCTCCCCTTTAGATTCACCACCTGTACCTGTGTTCAGGTAAACCCCAAGGGAGGGAGGAAGATCCCATAAGATATCCTGGCTCAAAGAAATGGGCCTGGAAGATATTGGGAATTGAACTTTACTGATATCTGGCTTAGGGTTTTTGGCTAAAAATTTTGCGGGTGGTTGTAGACATCTTCTCAGAATTGGTGGAAGCCTACCCCACCCCAACAGAGGTTACTCCAATAGTTACAAAGGAACTTCTTCAGGAAATAATTTCTAGGTTTAGATTGACCTTAGTTTTGAGATCCAAAAATAATAGCCTGGCCTTCACAGCCAAAGTGTCTCAAAATAATGATAAGGTAATTATGCGTATAGGCCATAGAGGTCAGACAGAAAGGATGAATAGAACTCTTTAGGAGAGTCTGGCCATAACAGGACTGGAAACTTGCAAAAAAAATCAGGCCAACCTCTTCCTTTTTGCCTTGGTCAAGATCCAATGTGCTTCTTACTGGGAGGGGCTTCCTCCTTTTGAAATTATGCTTGGGAGACCACATCCCTCCTCCCCAAACTTCAAGATGGCCCCAAGGCAGCAATGTTTAATCACTCCCTTTTCAAGTTCTTGCAGGCTTTGCAGGAAGCTTGCCAGGCCATTGATCTGACTGTGGAGGGAATTCAACCATCTCCCACCTCTGAACCCACCGACCGTGTTTCCAGCCAGGAGACTTGATTTGAATAAAGACTATCCCTGCCTGGACCCTGGACCCTGTCTGGAAGGGGCCCAACAAGTCATTCTCATCACCCCAACTGCTGTTAAAGTAACTGATATGATGCCTTTAAAAAAGACCACTGAGGATGATGACAAATGAACTGTCACTTGGACCCTGGACTTCTTAAAGACAAGACTGATCAAAGCTTACTAACCTAGGTTAACCACCCACCAATGGTGGACCATCCTGCTAAGGACAAAACACCTCCATCATGTCTTGAAATTATTGGTGTGCTTGTACTAACAATTTAACTAAATGTGCCTCCTCCAACTCACTGAAGAGTCACACCCCCACTCTATGTATACTGATCTATGTTATTCCCCAAGTATATGCCTATGGAGGAGAGGAAGGGTCACATCAGATTGCCCTTGACTCAGTGTTAGTGAAGGTCAAATGGGTGCCAATTCTGGTCCTGATCCTAGTAAAGGCAGGAATAGCCAGTATAACTGCCATAGGTACCTCAGCCTTGATTCTTCGGAACCAAAACTTAGGAAACTAAATTCCTAGATAGACTTAGACTTAGGCCATTTGTAGAATTCTATTTCCAGGCTGGTGAGCCAAGTTAACTTACTCGCAGAGGTAGTTCTGCAGAACTGAAGGAAGCTAGACCTCCTTTTTATAAAACGAGAACTTTGGATGCCAAAATAAAAAATAAACAAAAATTTTAAAATGTCCCTAATACATAGAAGTAACCTACTCTGGTATTAGTTATGACTATGAGTAGTGCTGCCTGACCTTTATGACTGTAAGAGGAACCAATAGCGTCTCCATTTCTAGTATACACATTTCTGGAGTATTGCCATCCATGTATGGTTTCCATTATATCTACAATAGTAAGTTGTTCCAGAGAATATGGGCAAGTCCAGTAACTCAAAACCAAGGTTTTGGGAGGAAAGGAATTGTTAATCCCTGAAAGCAAATAACCTGAATTAAAGGCATGTGATGCGTTATTACCGGTCCCCTTTAGAGTACCTAATCTATTATTCTAATGAGTCATCACAAAAACCACATGGGAGTCTTGACTCTCACCACTCATTTTGTTTGCTTGTTGTTTTTTGTTGTCTTGTTGTTGTTTTGCTTTCTTGCTGTTTTTTTAGGCAGGTAGCCCTGAAAGGTAGCCCAGGTTGCTCTTAAACTCACAGCAATGCTTCTGCCTCAGCCTTCCAAGTATTACAGATGACATTACATCTAGTCTTTTCCCTCTTTGTATAAATAAATAAACTGAGGACTTTCGAGGCTTACAGTAAGTAGTAGAGAAGGGGTTTATTCCTAGAATCAAATTCCAAATAATCTTCCACTGATATCTTAGAGAAGAAATCCCTAGGATTCAGGAATGTAGTCTAGAAAATCTCAATGTTTTCCTCTTCTTTTTTGTTTTTGGTTTCGAGACAGGGTTTCTCTGTGTAGCCCTGGCTGTCCTGGAACTCACTCGTAGACCAGGCTGGCCTCCAACTCAGAAATCCGCCTGCCTCTGCCTCCCAAGTGTTGGGATTAAAGACATGCATCACCACTGCCTGGCTTTCAATGTTTTCCTCAATGTGAACTGGTAAGAAGGATTCAAAAGGTAATTTCTCTCAGTACCCTATGGCCCCAGCGGGAGATGAGAGTACCACGTGTGAATACGTCTAGGAGGCACATGCTTAATGTGAAGAGATCCTGAGCAAGACTTATTTTAATCACATTAGAAATAAACTAAAGACAAAGCTAAAATAGTCTGACGCTGTCTTGTCCATCCACATATGGCAATGTATGCCCACAGATTGGGCAGAGCTGGTAGAGTGGTCTGAGAAAGGCATAACATCTAATGAGAACAATGCTGTGTTCCAGATACCCCTGTGGAAAGTACTTTGCAAAGATGGAAATGATATGCTCATTCCACATGTGCTTCTGTAGCGTTGGTGTACAAATTCCCCAGCAGATAAGACTCTGTAAGAAAGTAAGGGAGCAGCAGGATGGCTCAGTGGTTAAGGGAGCTTGTTGTCCCAACACCCACATGGTGTAGCTCACTCACACCACTTACAACTCCATCTTCAAAGGATATGACACCCTCTTTTAAGATTTTGCTTTTGATGTGCTTTTAAGAGTATTTGTTCTTACATATGCATGGACATATACACATAAATAAAAATAAAATAATTTTAAAAAATAAGTAAGTGAGGTGAGAAATGGGATAGGTGGCTAAATTTAGTCATACTACAACATTTATGTATTTCAAAACACTGAGCATCACAACTGTACATCCATTTTATCTGTGTTTTTAAAAAATTAAGTAAAGGGCAAGCAAGATGGCTCAATAGATAAATGTGATTGCCGCCAAGCTTGACAACCCAGTTTGTCAACTGAATTTGACTCTCAGGTGCTACATGGTAGGAAAAGAGTACCAACTTGCACAAGCTGTCCTCTGATCCAGCACACACACACACACACACACACACACACACACACACACACACTCACACACATTAATACAAATTTTTTAAGTTTGAAAACAATAGTAAAGCATTTTTTTCTTGCTATGAATGACTTTCTGGATCGTTTGAGAAGACCAGAAAGAGGCTGGGCAGCCTTTACTTAGATTTCTTCAACCACTTTCTCTTGATACATGCTTTCTTTTTTTTTTTTTTTTTTTTTTTTTTTTGGTTTTTTGAGACAGGGTTTCTCTGTGTAGCCCTGGCTGTCCTGGAACTCACTTTGTAGACCAGGCTGGCCTCGAACTCAGAAATCCGCCTGCCTCTGCCTCCCAAGTGCTGGAAGATACATGCTTTCTGACAAATCTAAGCAACACAGAAAAGGCATGAGCCTTTCTGGTGATTGACAGTGAGGACTCTGTCAACAGGTAGCCTTATCTGCCCCCTGTGTGGGTGGGACATCTTAGAGACACCGACTAGTCAGACTTTGAAGGGAGCAGCTTCAGCAGAGACCAGCAGTATAATTCCATAGCTCCGCAGGAGTAGAGCACTGAGCTAAGACTGATATCCTTCTAAACAGAGGCTCTATGTATGGTCCACATCATGGGCCATGGAACCAGACTTATTCCAAGTACAATGACTAAAAGGACTCAAGAGGCCCGGAGTGAGAACTTTCCAGACCAATCAACCTATAGAATCATAAGACTTTATGATCAATGGTTTGGGAAAAGCATGACAGACTAGGCTGTGAATTAATAAAAGAGCAAAATTTGTTTGCAAAGCTTATCCACTGGGACTACACTGTGGAAGACACAGTGATATGGGGGAAAGAAGTCTCTTAGAGTTCATAGACTCAAGAAAATTTGAAAATGGACTCAAATGAAAACGCAACAATTTTATTAGCGTTTAAAAGAAAACCTACAGGGTAGGCAAACTATATAACCTCAGCTTCTGTCCCAAGGAAGAGAATGCAAGGGAGAAGGAAAAAGTCATGTCGTTTGAGCCGCCATTGAGGACAGATGCATTGCTGACAAGCAGCCATAAGGCAGGGAGAGAAGCTTTAGAGAGTAAGGAAGCCTAAAATTTGGGGAAAAGCTCAAAGTGTTAAGGAAAAACTATTCTCTCTCTCTCTCTCTCTCTCTCTCTCTCTCTCTCTCTCTCTCTCTCTCTCTCTCTCTTTCTCGTCAGCAAAACACATGGTAGAGTTAACTGGGAAGGGGAACCTTAAATGAGGCAATTTTGCAGGGCGTTTTCTCGATGTGGGAGGGTCCATCCCACAGTGGGTGGAGCTATCCCTGGACTGGTGGTCCTGGGCGGTGGTAAAAGAATGCAGGCTGAGCAAGGCAGTAAACAATACTCCTCCATGACTTTCTGTCTCAGGGTTCCTGTCTTAAATCTCTGCGTTGGCTCCCCTCAAGAAGCTGTGACTCAAGATATGGAGGCCAGATAAACCTTTTCTCCTCAAGTTGTTTTCGATCAAGGTATTGAATAGAAGCCAAATTAGGATACATCCTTAGAAAATTCATAGAAAAAAAGAAAAGAAAACACTGTGCTTCTATGAATAATTCAGAAATGCAGGCCCATTTATGACCCTACATGCCTATACCATGTAAGATTCTGCTCTAGGGGTGGGGATTCTGGGATGGGACAGTACAGTATCTCATTAAGGAGCTAATTATTCTGTCTGTCTCTTTAGCATGGCTTATGTTGAGTCCACCTTCCTAGGGGTAGTCCCTTGGCCAAAGTGATTGAACTAGCATAACTGGATTGTTGGGTCTCCACACAGGCCAAAGAGTCTATCTACTCTCTTGACCGGGAGCTTTTCTACTCTAACAGGGTACCCAAAGAAGATATTCAAAGAGTTAGTTTCTTTCTCTATCTTCTCCCCGTTTCTCCCTCCCACCTCTCCTCTCCCCCTTCCCCTCCGCCGTCTGTGTCCATGACATGTGTGCATGTCCCTATACATGGGTAGAGGACAGAAGACAGAGGAGGATGCTAGTTGTCCTCCTCTATCACTTTCTGCCTTACTTTAGGACGGAACCTGCTAATGAATCTAGAGTTAGCCATTCAACAATAGTGATCCCCTGTCTCAGTCTACAACAATACATTGGAGCTATAGATGTGCACACAGTCAAATTCAGCTTTCTGTGTGGGTGCTGGGATTTGAACTCAGGTTCTCATGCTTGTGTAGCAAATGCTCTTAACCAATGACCTTCCTTTTCTGCTTGTTTGCCTGACTCCCTTGAGATAATGCCATACTATGTAATGCAGTCTGGTCTCAAACTTATGATCATCCTGCCTATCCCCACTGAGTCCCCACAGTGCTGGGATGCTATGCATGTACATTCTTGGATATATTTCTTTTTCCATATTATATAAGAAATTCAAGGCATTTAGCAAAAACTTAATAAATTCCTTGAAAAAGAAAAAGATGTTAATTCCTGACTTATAGAGTTAGGTGTTTTGTATTGTAAGTTACTCAACAGTTACAAACACTGTAAAAGTCAGAAGGAATAGGCTACCAAGATAAACTCCTTGATAGGTGTTTGATCACAGGGTCCTTTCCACAACCTTGTTGCTTTTACCATTTTTCTAGTCAAAGGTAGTTGCAACTATTTGGTGGGAATTATTACTACATAATAAGCATATCCCTAAACTTAGTGAATTCCCTAGCCTGATAGAATGAAGAGTACATTTGAATGTATGCTGAAAATTACTAGCAGTAATAATCATTTCTCATATAGGATGACTGTGAAGTACTTCAGCAGAAAATCTGAGGCTAATTTCCTAGATTCAACCCCAGCGATCCAGGACAAGTGATTCCAACTCACAGAGAACCACCTGCTTCTATCTCCTGAGTCCTGGGATTAAAGGCATGCACCACCACTACACAGTTCTTCTGGCTTTCTTAAGCTCAGTTGATGGCATTGAAGACTTTACACTGGCTCTTATGATAGAGTCCCAGACCTTAGTAGACCCCCAGATCTTATCACAACTGATTTCATGGTGGCAGTAGCATTGAGGCTAGAAAACTCATCACGGAGATAGCACCACATGCCAAAATGAAAACAGACCTAATCCATCGAAGTCTACATAGTTCTGGGGAAGTCTCTAAATGCACTAACTTTGTTTTTTGGCTCTGGCTAACTGTTCTAGCTAACTGAAGTACATCAGTACACAGGATATGATTTTTGTGTTTAAGAGAACACTCTGAAGAAAGCTCAGTGCTACACTGGCATCCCAAACACCCATAGTCACTGGTGGTCTAAGAAAGACTTTCGATAGGCTTAAATCCATGCCCAAGCAGTCTTCCCTGATGAATACCCCACAACACTATGGGAAAGTTTGAGACATCTAATTCTGGGAATTCTCCACTGCCCTATCATTCTTACTAGCCCTATGGCTGCTTAACCTGGAATTGTAATGGTTGGGGATGCCCCCTTACTTTCTAGTCACGTTTGGTCATTTCGAAACTCAGAAAATGTGCTAAGTTACTGGATATTGACCCTTGTTTTTATCTTGATCCTGGACCTGGCCATAGGTTCCAAATTCTCCATTCCAAAGTACATTCACTCACCCTGGCTAAGCTAAAAAGCCCCATTTGGGAGGCCTCATACTAAATTTGATTGTTCAGTTCTCAGTTCAAATCTGGCCTCGATATACATTGGACAAAAGGCCGTTGCTTGCCAAAATTTAGAGCTCTTGATTTTAAATAACTAAATTTAGGTAATTCCACAAGATGGAATGCTAGTGTGCTGCTCCCTCCTCCGTATGACTCACAGTTCACACTAATCTTTCTTAAAGCTCTGGCTTACAACCACACCCAGAGCTGGAATGCCTGTCTTTTCTGCTGGGCCTCCAAACTTGAATCTTTACAATTATTCCTAACTGAGATAACATAAATTTTTTTTTCTTTATACCTCTTTTGCCTTATCTTTTTGGCCCATTAAGGCATCTGATTCTCCAAGTCTAGAAAATCCTATTTGTATCTTTATCAGCTAAGAGGTAATAGTATTGTCGATTGTCTGCTCCCTTATACAGACACAGACAAACTGGTTATGGATATGTACATCACTGGGTTCAGTCTTACAGAGATTCAAATGTCTTTGGAGTTTGGATAATATTGAAAAATAGAAGGCTGGCTCTGGAGTTGGCTTTTGACCCATCTGCTCCAGACCCAAGCATTGCTTCTTTAAAAGTGCCCCCCAGGGCTGGAGAGATGGCTCAGCAGTTAAGAGCACTAACTGCTCTTCCGGAGGTCCCAAGTTCAAACCCCAGCAACCACATGGTGGCTCACAACCATCTGTAATGAGATCCGATGCTCTCTTCTGGTGTGTCTGAAGACAGCTACAGTGTACTTACATATATAAAATAAATAAATCTTTAAAAAAAAAGTTTCCCCTAATGTTTCTCTCCTGGTCAGACTGGCCACCTGACTCTGTGACAGGGAAGAGAGCAAAATAGAACAGCCAGGAAAAGACACTTTGTGCTTGAAAACAAGTAAGCAGTAAACCATTTCCCACAGCAGTTACAAG
Source organism: Tokudaia tokunoshimensis (assembly GCA_036184795.1). Lineage (NCBI taxonomy): Eukaryota > Metazoa > Chordata > Mammalia > Rodentia > Muridae > Tokudaia > Tokudaia tokunoshimensis. The sequence goes on along the minus strand of BTHU01000002.1, from coordinate 88,827,493 downwards.
TGGCAAGGGTTAACTCTCTCAATTCCCACCTCCCAATCCCCATCCCTTGGTTTTGTTTACTGTCTTTAAAACTTTTAGCTTTCTGTCTTTTAGGATTTGTAAATTCATTGAGTGTGATTTTAAAAGTATATTTAGATAGTTTAAGTTTTCTATAACATAACATGTATGTAATTTGGATTCAACTTTTCTTTAGAAAAAAGTGTGTTCCTCATAGGCTCACCTTGAGGTAACGTCTTGGCTAAAATGATGTAGCAACTATGTAGCCTGTCACCATCTTGGCTGATGATGTAGCAACTATGTAGCTTGTCAGCATCTTGGCTGATTCACCTCATCAGGATAGAAACCCCCATCTTGGTTAAGTTGTTCACAGGGCATCTCTCTGACCATTGTATCCCCACATGGTTTGTTTTAAAACTGGGTCATATAAAAACTGTGACCTTTTTTTTTTCTATCTTTGTTAAGCTTGAGATATTTGGCAAAACTGAGTCATAAAAAGGTGATGTTTTTGCTGTCTTTGTTAAGCTTTAGTTATTTGGAGAAACTGAGTCATATAAAAAACTGGCAACTGGCATTTTGTAAAGTACTAGGATCATAAAAATGAGGTTCTCAGTCTCTCTGTGAACTGTAACTATAGTTTAAAGTTTATTTTAATTCTAAAGTATGTTTATTTCAAGAATATAATTTTAAGGCTCAAACTTAACAAGGATAAAAGTGCAAAATTCTAATCTTATAAAAGGTACCAACTTGTTGTAAACTCTTAAAAATAGTTAAGATATATGAGTTAATGGTCAGCCATGCTAAGTACAATTGCAATTTGTTTACAAAGACAAGCCTACAGGGCTAGACCAATTTATACCTCCCATTATATAACTTTCTGTAATATTATCCAAGTTAAGCCTAGAAGTAACTCTAAGTAAACTTAGTTATTTAGTGTAGAATATTTAAAATCAGGTATAAAAATTTGATTATAAAAAAATTGAATGTTTGAGTAAAACAGATTAAATTTATAATGTGCTTGCGTGGCAGAAAACTCCTCAGCTCAAGTCATTCCCTTGGATGGAGCTCCATTCTACCAGAGTAAATTTCATGCTAGTCTCATTACAGGACAAGGATACATTGGAAATAAGACCTCACATAGACTGCTGTTTCTGTATCTGGCTGTGTGGGCTCAACCAGCTCCAGCCATGTAAATTAAACCAGAAAGAAACCTCCTCCTATCCAGTTATTCCTCATGTCTCATATGACAGGGACATGGAGTCTCTGGCCCTATGGAGAATCTCTAGAGTTTTCACCCACACCCTAAATGTCTCAGCCAATGGAGAGGCAAATGGCAATTACTCTACCCTCAATATCTCCTGAACTAACATTTGAGGATGCTGTGAACCAGAGAACCTTGTATATAAGACATGTGACTGATATGAGACCTGCATGCTAGTTCAGCTGGCCATGTCCTTTACCCTGACATTCAGTTCTTCCTCTTAGCACAAGCTACTTCCAGGGTCCACACCCTAGCCACCCGTCTTCATTGATTAAAGGAGGTTGCCAGGTACTACTCTGTCATCAAACTCACAGCTTAGGAAAGTTATTCAGAACAGCTAAGCAGAGTTTTTGACAGTTGGTTTTGTATCTATAGAGTTAACAAATGATTCTATTAAGTGATGTATCAGGGCTTTAGATTCCTCAGGAGGAAATGACTTAGATGAAGGAGAATCTCTCCAACCTGGGCTTACCTGTGGCACTTTGGGAATATAATCTAGTCTCTGCCCAGCTAGAGAGCTCCAGCGCTAGTCCCTTTGCTCTTCCCTCGAAGATTACAAGAAATATACAGGTTTTGGCAGTGATGCTTGTCTAAGTGATGGCAGGGAAGTTGTGTAAGATATTCTAAAAGTCAAAAATTCACTTAAATTAGTTATCTTGCTTAACAACTAATCTATTTAAAAATAGAATTTTTTAAAGAAATATGCTTACTGCTGTCAGTATGTGGAGGCCTAGAGCTTTGTCCATGGAGAAGAATAAAGAGTTGGCTTTAGCCTTCTTTGCAATGTCCATGTTACATGTAATTTATGTTTACAGATTTGACATGGCTGACTGCTTTTATCTTTCATCTGTTGGTTAAGTATATGGAATAAAAATATTGTAGGGAATTTGTTCAAAGGTTCTGTTTAATAGGGTTGATTTTAGAAAACCAGTAAAATGAGTCATTTACTCTTGACAAGTAACTCTTTGTCTCTGAATTTTTAAATTGGAAGATGGAATTATTTCTTTTGGAGGAATATAATTTAGAATTAAATTGTCTCTTCATTCAGCCTGATAATTACTACAGGCATAACAACTTGACATTAACAAAAATATGAATTAGGTTATGTTTTCAAATACTAGACATGGTCATTTAAAGTAATAGTCCCAAGTTTTAAAAATTTTACCTAAGCAAATTGTTTTTAACCAAAAAATTGTATTTTACATGAGATACTCTGGTTTTGCTCATTATCTAAGAACTAGCATTGTTAACATTCGAAATAAATATACAAAGTTTATCATATGTGGAAGTAAAGGGTATCACTTAGATACTTTCTATTCAGAGTCATTCCTTAGATGCTGACTTGACTTTATGGGACATCTTTTACAAAGCTTTCAGTTGCTTGTCCTTTATACAGTAGTCTGATGTAAACAAAACAGCTAATTCTAGTTACCTTGCCCATCTACAGAATTCTGCTGCATGGGTTCAACCAATTCTACCATCAAATTTAGCTCATGTTAATGCTAATATAAACGTTTTCTTCATGTAACTTTGTCTCTTAATGTTCCCTACAAACTTGCACAGTTATTTTCTCCTGGGTTATGTTCTGGATCTTCACCAACTTAAATTATATTATGGATCCTTGGAGACCCTCTTCAGAGGCTCTCTAACTGCTTCTTCCCAAATCACCCTTCTGTCAGCCTTGAAACAGTTACCAAGAGATCAACTGCCTCTAACCCTAAAAGCAGTTCAGGTGACTAGAAGGCAGGGCCACCCAACTCTACCCTTTTCTTGCCACTCTAGACATTGTTTGGGGGACTCGGAACTAAAAGAGCTAGACTGAAGCTTTCTTTGCATCAACTAACCTTTCTGCCTCACCAACTCAGATCATCTTAATATCCTTCAGTACCAGCTCAACTCATTGACTGCTGTGGTACTCCAAGATTTGTGCCCTCCTCCTTGCATAATACTGCTTCCATGCCACCAAATTCTAACTAGTTTGAGCTGTTGCCTACAGACATGAACCAGACAAAAATGTAACCCCAAGCCTCTTCATATGTATGTGCTTCTAATTCTCTACTACTCTGGGTCCTTCCGTGGATCGCCTCTTTCTTCCTTATTATCCTCATGACTATGTTTTTGCCCCATCCCTTAAATATTTTCCTTACAGAACTTCACCCTATATCCAAACAAAACGTTCCACACAAGCTCCCCCAATAGCTTTCACCCTGTTGCGTCTCCCTCCATTTGTTCCTGGTTCATCTGCAAACAGATCTTTTAGATGCTGTGAAGAAACTCTAGCTAAAAGCGACCTTCATTCTGTTCACTGCAGACCAGATACAGTTCTTCACATTAGTCCTCTATTTCCTCCTGTTCCCTCCTTTTTTTTTTAAATAATGGATATTTTTTTTTAAAGATTTATTTATTTATTTAATGTATATGAGTACACTGGCACTATCTTCAGACACACCAGAAAAGGGCGTCGGATTCCGTTGCAGACAGTTGTGAGCCACCATGTGGTTGTTGGGAACTGAACTCAGGACTTCTGGAAGAGCAGCTAGTGCTCTTAACCACTGAGCCATCTCTCCAGCCCCTGTTCCCTCCTTTTGATGCTCTGTAGCTCGTTGCTACTTCCGCTAGCTCATTTCCATGTAGCCGGTCAGGCAATAGGACCAGTCACTGTCACTCTGAATCAACTATATGCTCACTTTCTCTCACTGTCCCACTTTGTATATCCCAACTTCGCTCCACCCCCTCCCCTAGTCGTCCCAGGAAATGAGTCTCTCAGTTCTACTCAGTAGCCAAATCATTTGCTTGCATACCTCCAATAGTAGTTTCCCAAGACTCCTCAGGAATACAGAGCAAGTGCCTGCTCCCTCACAGCTGATCAAAATAGTATTCTCCCTTTGAGACTTAACTCTAGGGCACCCCTTCAATGCACCCATGATCACTCCTTCTAACAAAGACTCAATAGAAAAAAATGAAACCCCTGCCCAGCATTTTATATATCCTGTCAGAATTAGGAATGATAGTTTCCTGCTAAAGAACTACACTTTTCACCTTCCTTTGTGGACCTTGAAAATCATTTTCACACCGAAAAGCGCTACCTCCCATCTTCTTCTGTAGGTGCCTTTCCCACAAGGAGAAGCCACACACATCCACACATGGGTGACAAAATGCCCCCTCACAGTGAATAAATATCCCGCTTAAGGTCAAATGAAGCTGTTTTTTCCCACCATCTCTCTATAGCTGCTTAACTTGCCTAACAGTGGGGGTGCTGGCAGACATTTGTGTATTTGAATGTCAGTGGACATAATCAAACTTTTTATCTGCAGTGAAGTGTGGGAAGGTTCCTATGATGTGGAATCACATATATGTATATATGTGTATACACACATGTCTATAACACACAAATATATACATATGTGCATGTATGTATATATACATATATCATACATACATACATACACATATGAGCTTAGTTTAGGTTTAGGTTTTGGCACTTAACAGACACAGGCTAGGTTGTGTTTAGCCACCAAATGACTTCTAAATAGACCAAAAACCATCAGCCAAGTTTCAGTTGAGAACTCTTCAGATTCCTGACTTGTGAGTTAATCCAAATACAACACTTAAATATACACCTTCTATCAAATGAAATTTGTGCTTACTTAAGATGTTCATGACTGTGTGCCTTGCCCTTTGTGGTTTCTTCATTGACCATTTTTATTTGTTTGTTCTCAAGGAGTCTTAAGGTAAGAGAAGTCCCTCTGATGTAGAGAAAGGCATTCGGTACCTACAAAACCAGTTTTCCATTTACAAGGATGCGGCCTTGTTCAGGGAGAGCAGCACACCTGTGGATCTGTTGTTGCCACCCTCACTGCTACCTCCTCTTCAACTGCCAGTGTCCTTTTCTCATGCTGACTTGACCACATTCCTGGAATAATTTATTTCAGGGGTCTACCTCCTTCCCCGGGCAAGGACCTCCTCCCTGAGAGAGCAAAGCCTTGAGGGCTGAGGAAACCTGGCCCTGAGCCCTTCAGTTTCCCCACAAGGACAAGCAGTAGGAGACAAAGTAGAGCAGAGAAAACAGATGTCTGACTTCTTGATGGTTAGTTTCCTCATGGACTAGATGCTCATGTATTAGAATACTTACTGCTACTAACTCCACCAGTGAGTGGAGGGCATAAAGAATGAAGCCTCCTAACTGGCAGAGCAGCATATCCAATTTCTCCTTACGGGAACTCCAGCATCCCCAAATGAATAGAGAAGTCATAGAAAGCTGGTGAAGCAGGCAAGAGACAGCAGGGCCCTGAAATTACAAGTCTTCTTACCGGGACCTAATGAGAAAGTTGGCTAGGATAGGTTAGGTTTTATTTTTCAGAATAGTTTTTAATTGATTCTCAAACTGTTTCATACATACATACATACATACATACACACACATACATACACATATATAGTCCATCTTGACTATGACTACGTTTTTTAGGTGTGAAAAATGTCAGAAGGGAGTTAAAGAACAGTTTACCAGAATATCCTTCCTTTGTCCAGATTGTCTGATGCTTTAGACACAACGGTTGCCTTTATCTGTTCCCCCTTGCCATCAAAACCCTTCTAACAGAAACATGCCATGGCTGCAAAGGATCATCTCTATGATCTTTCCTGAAGACAGGGGGATATGAGGTCAGTGTCAGACTCTCTAGTCCAGCTCAGCCACGTATTATATGCCCATGAGCACATCTTGCGTTTGCTCAAAACAAAAAGGTATCAATGCTACTTCATTCAGAGGATAACAAATTCAGTCTTAAAAGTTTGAGGATACCCTTCACACATACTGTTAGGTGTAGAAGATAGATAGGAAACAAAATTAAATCTTTCCCTTTATTTTTTGATGGGAGAGCAGAGAATAACCCAGGCAATATGGCAGATAGTAACTAGTAAAATCAAGAAAAATAAATAAAGCCAGAGGAGAGAACTGGGATCCAGGGAGCAATGTATCGGTTTACATAGGGAGCTCTAAAAAGCCTCCATAATTATCTGTCCTCCCTGTATAGTCTGAAATGAGAATGGAGAGTATCCTGGGCTGACCTGAGAAATCCATGAAATAATGAGGGAAATTTAACATAACACTTGGAATATCCTGGATATTGTATCCACACTGTTTATATAATCCAGAAGGCAGTCTATGTTATTGTAGAAAACACTATAGATGTTAAAAGTAAGTTTGGGGTAGCAAAGAAAGAGATGATCATTTCAATTGATGTGTCTGGATGTGGCAGACTTACTTTTGATCAAGTGGGTATGCTGGCAAGGGTGCTCTTGGTTTTTATTCTAAAGAAGGTGGTGACCATTTCCATTCCCCATTAGCTGGGGTCCTCAGTTTGATTTAATTAACTACTCTGAAAAGAACTTGTGCCTAACAAATGTAAGTAACAGCAAGGGGTCTCTGCTCCAAGGAGAAAAGGACAACTGTACCAAGCCAACAGTTTTCTATAATAGAGAGCAATGGACCTTTGAGGATACAAAAGTTTTACTGGGTGGGGAGGATTAAAACATTTATAAGAATTACAAAGTTGAAAAGAGTAAAAGATTTTAATTCCTTGTCCTAAACATGAGTTTTATAGTACTTGATAGAAAACACTCATAGTTGACTACATGGGTAGATGGAAATAACTAAAAAAAGAGGCGACTCAGATGGTTGGTACACTCATATTTTGTTGCAATTTACAGGCAAAAGTACCTCTGTGGGAGAGATATGTTTTAATCTAGCACAAAAGATGCTGGGGGGGGGTTCTCCAGCAAACATTCCCAACTCTGAAGTTACCATGTGCATTGAACTATTTCCCATCATCAACCATAATAATGCTGAGGAGGACATTAATCATGCTGTTTATAGGTTTGTAAATGCATTTCTTCCAAAGGCCTCAAGTGTTTAATGGACATGACCTAATTTACCCTCTCAGGTCTAGCCTCATTTAATAGATGAGGAAACTGAGGCATAAAGAAGCTAAGTAACTTCTTCAAGTCAAGCATGTACCTAGGGAACTGATCCAGATGCCAAACCTCTGCTGTTTCTGCCTAGCTCTGTCTCTCTAGAGAGAAGATGATGTGCATGAATCCCATGGCACTGGGTGCTTCTGTATCTACCCCTTGCCTATTGCATAGCCAGTGATCAGGAAATGGTTATTTTGTGTTCCCAAGGAAGAAACTTCTTTAATATTGCTAAAATATTAACTATATAGCATGTTTCATTGAGAGACACTTTTTGCTTATATGTTAAGATGGCATAAATATAAACTTTGATTGGTAAAGGAAGCATAGTTTGGAAATACCTTTTTCTCAGTGAAAGCCAGTCAACAGGAGCCCCTACCAAAAGAAGGCATTTGATCTTTTTTTTGGGGGGGGGGTGGAGGGGCTGTTCTGCAACTTTATTTGACATTCAGCAGATTAGTTCTCAACCACATTGCCTGTCTGTAGATTTTTGAATGTGGTAACAGGCACGTAGGTTACCAATGTGTAGAGCTTGTTTGGTGAATCCTCATCCTTATTACGTTTTCTGGACAAACATACTTAGATGCAATATGGAACATTCCTTATTCTCTTGATCCAGACAGCTTTATCAAGCCTGGTGTCAATGTGTGCATTTGGTGTCCCCATTTCCTTCATGGCAAACTTCTGAATTTCTTTGAGTGCCTAAGGAGCATGCTTCTTGAAGCCCACTCCATGGATATGCTTGTGAATGTTGATGATGTATTCTCAGATCACCACCTCGCTGATGGCAGAACAGCCCTTCTTCTTCTCGCCACCCTTCTTTGTGGAAGCCATTCTGCCAGCCCAAGTTGGAAAGGAAGGGCACGAGAGATTCTGATCATCTTTTCTTATGCTTGGCATTGGACATACTTGAATGTTTACTCTTGACAACAAATTGTTTCAGGGAGAATCTTCAACTATACTCTATAAATTAGAAAACAAGTTATTCAAAATTTAAGGTCTTTATCTAATGCCACAGAACTAATAAATGACAAAGCTGAGATTTAACCCCCCATATCATTGTGTTTACTGAATCTCCACATCTTCCAAAAAGCCAGACAACCCAGTTCACATATCCCACCCCATCCTGTGATCTGACCATCCGGGATGAGGGGTGAATCATCATCCTGCATAAAATATTAGCAAATTTTTAAAATAAAATCATCATGCAACATTTGAATATTTCAATGTTACTATTGTCAACCTTCCTAATAAAAATGTTTAATAGGTGTAAAAGTATACAACTAAAATTTGGGATTTTGTCTCAGTTTTAATGATTTAATTTTCCCTTTGCTCATTAGCATGCGTAATGGTCAGCTTTCTGTACTGACATTTTAGAGCATCTTTTTTCTATTTATTTTCTTTTATGTGTATGGATATTTGACATGGGTTGGTCTGTATACCATGTGTATACTGGTACTCCTGGAGGGTCTCAGATTCCCTGGAAGTGGAGTTACAGACAGTTGGGAGCCATCAAGTAGGCACTGGGAATTTAAGTCCAAGTTTTCCTGGAAAAATAGCAAATACTTTTAACACTGAACCATCTCTTCAGCCCCTTGGAGCATAGAGTTGCCAGATGGAAGCTCTGAACCCTGAGGAAGTTCTGAAATGTACACAATATGGTATCATATCCTTCTCAGGAAGAGCAATATACTAAAATGCTTTGAACACCACTTTTACTTGACTATTTACATCATTCAAACTGATCAAATGATGCAAAAATAAGATAATTAAGCAGCTGGGTATGGTGGTACACACCTTTAGTTCCAGCGCTTAGAAGGCAGATGCATAGCCAGGCAGGGATGGTGCATGCCTTTAATCCCAGTACTTGGGAGGCAGAGGCAGGCGGATTTCTGAGTTCGAGGCCAGCCTGGTCTACAGAGTGAGTTCCAGAACAGCCATGGCTACACAGAGAAACCCTGTCTCAAAAAACCAAGAAAAAAAAAAAGAAGAAGAAGAAGGCAGATGCAGGTGGATCCATGTGAATTCAGGCCAGCCTGGTCTGCAAAGCAAATTCTAGAACAGCCAGAGTTACATGGTAAGAGCCTGTCTCAAAAAGACAACAGAAACAAAGGTAAATTATGTGTATATAATTTAATAACTCAAGCAACTACAAGCACTTGCACATGAATACAGACACACACATACACACACACACACACACACAGAGAGAGAGAGAGAGAGAGAGAGAAAGAGAGAGAGAGAACGCTATGGAAAAAGATACACTCAAAATACTAGACAAATAAAATGGAATTATAAAAATGTTCAATGGTAAACACCTGTAATTTCAGCATTCAGAAACCTGAAGCAGGAAGATTATGAATTTGAGGCAAATCTGGGCTACACACTGAGATCCTTCTTCAAAACAAGCAAGTAAGCAAAACATAACAAAAGGTTTTAACTAGCTCACAGGAATGCAGGTTAGAGAAAAAAATTAAAAAGTAAAAACATATCAACCAGGCTTGGTGGCACATCCCCAGTTCCATCTCTGTAGAGACTGGAATGGGGGAATCTTATGTCAGGGGCTAGTCTCACCCATGTATTGAGTTTGAAGCCAGCCTAGAGTATATCACGATAGCTTTTCCAACCACAATGAAATCAAATAAGAAAAGCAAAAAGATAGCAAATATCTCCAAACAGGTAGACATCTGCATAAATAATTCCCAGATTAAAAAAAGAAAGTTTAAAAAGACCTAGAAAGAAATGACAGCACAAAAAATATTGACGTTTGTAAGGTGTAACTAAGGTAGATCTTGGAGGCTCTGCTCTGTCCTTTGAATTCCCTAGTACTTTGCATTTTTCTGTAGCAAAATAAGAAAGTTTCTACTTTAAATCATTTCTTCGCCATCTTCTTAGCTTCTGGGCAGGCTAATGTCTTACTCTTTTATACTGTAGTTGTTTCAGTGTTCAGTAAAAGTTGTCTTAACAAGTTAATGACTAGACATACCAAGTCACTTAACTACATGGAACTGAGACCAAATGAATCCATACCTAGTGAGAGACATATCCTTCTTCACTGGGAACCACTGCATAGGCACCAGTGTAAGTCACTGCCTTGTCTGTCCCAGGATGGCTTCCTTAACTGTAGAGCAGCTAAGAGTGCATTCAGCAATGAACGATCAGAGTAGAAAATATTCCACATACATAATTCCATATTCTTCTTCTCAGTCAAATTAATTTCACTTGTTAATTAAGTCAGGTCACAGAGCAAAGATCTAGCTAGCTCAATGGAAGTGTTTGTGTAGCAGCATGGGGGGCCATAGTTCAACCCAGCTTTGAAAAACTGTCAGGCTCCACTCTTCTCCCTTGCCTTCCTCAACTCTCTTACTTTTCCCATGCCTCCTTCCTACTCTTGCTCTATCCATGCACCCATAAAACCTACCTTCAAAAGGACCATAAAGCTCCTTTATTACAGTTTCCTATTCACTAACTGGAAAAACTGTAGTCAGGGAAGGTTAAGCTACAAGCTTAGTTTGGAATTGAATTGACTGGACTGAGAATATTCTGAGAAAAGCATTTAGCATGAACCAAATTAGAAAGCATAATTATGCTCAGTAAGCAAGCAAGCAAGTAAGTATGGAAATGACCCTGAACCTATAAAGACAGACTGAAAATATAGGTATCCTCAGAAACTGGACTATTCCCGAAAGGTGAGTGTGCCGGAATCTGTGGATCGTTTTAGAGTTCTACAAGAATGATGAAACCCGAACGTCACAGTCTTGACCCTCCATCTCTAAGACTCTGTAGATGCTGTGAAATTTTACTTACTTTTTCAATCAAAGAAAGTAATTTATTTGTATACATATGGTTGTGTGGCTGTATGTAGGTGTGTGTATTCTGTGTGTGCAGTGGCTATGGAAGCCAGAAGAGAGGATGGGATACCCCAGAATGGGAGTTAACTGGTGGTAGAGAGTTGTCATATGGGTGCTAAAAATTAAATCTGGGCCCTCTGAAAGAGCAGCTAGTGCTCTTAACTGCTGAGCCATACTTTAGCCCACTTTAAAAAATAACATAAGCAGAGTGGTGGTGGTGCATGCACTTGGAAAAAAGCAGAAGCAGGAGGATCTCTGCGAGTTTTGGCCAGCTTAGTCCTCAGAGTGAGTCCCAGGACAGCCAGAGCTATATAGTAAAAACAAAGAAACAAATAAAAACAAACAAGCGAACAAAAAAGAGAAGAAACAAAAAAGTAAACTAATCAGGTGATGGTGTACTCCTTTAATCCCAACACTCAGGAGACAGAGGCAGACAGATCTCCAAGTTTGAGACCAGTCTGGTCTACAGAGTGAATTCTAGAACAGCCAGGGCTACACAGAGGAACCCAACCTCAAAAAAAAAAAAAAAAAAAAAACCAACCAACCAATCAATCAATCAATTGATATCACATTTATCTGTGTATTTGTATGTGTATGTGCTGTGGCATTCATGTAGCCTTGTTCTCTCAGCTGGTCAGTCCTCATTCTGTTGTTTGTTCATTTTTTAAAAGATAATTAGACCCAGAGATTTGTGACCCTTAGGTACTTGCTGTACCTTGAAGTGATGTCATCAGCCACCCTTTTAGTCTTTGACACCTTTAGAAACACTGAAACTTGTCTCTTCTCCCTTTTTTTTTTCCTCCTTAACCTACCTTCATTCTATTCTTTGGTTGATGATGAGAAAATTTAAACTTTGGTGTAATTAAGCCTAAAATATCAAATGAAAGTGAAATAAAATAACTATAGGGCAGCAAGCACTAACAGAGTTTTGCTTTTCTTCCATAATCATTATTACAAAGCAAGAAAAGTGCAGACACTTCAATCATTACCCCATCAAAAAACTCGCAGGAGGCACAATCCGGATAAGTCAGGATCTCCAGGGAGCCTAGCCTGTAAACCAGCAGCAATTACCTTTCTTCTCTGAAGTCAACCAGACTGGAGGCTGACTGCGTCCCTAGCCTCACTCCAGGTGTGGAAGGACTGGTGTGATTATCGCTACTTAAGGCAGGCTGTCAGATTCTGCACTAAGAAAGAGGAAAACCCGTGGGACTTGTCAGTCAAGTGCTCAACTGCAATTTGCCCGGTCATGCACAAAACAGTGAGCAAAGCAGCAGCCACAGCATTAAATAGTGGCAAGGGAGACAGGAGCTCGGTGTGGTGATGCAGGCTTGCCGTATAGCTAGTTGAAGGCTACCCTGAACTACCCAGGGAACTCCTGTTTCAAAACTCAAAACGCAAAGCAAAACAAGCCTATGTCTTTCCTTGGTCTTAAGGCTCCAGGCACCCCCGCACACCCACAGGATTATCTTGTTTGTTTGTTTTGTGTGTGTACATGCACATTCCAGCATGCAAGTATGGAGGACAAGACAACAACCTGCAGGAGTCTGTTCTCTCCTTCTACTATGTGGAGCCTGGGCATTGATTACGGTTCTTTAGGCATTTGGGCAAGTCAGCCTCTTTTATTTGAATTCTCTTCGCTGCTCAGATGCTAAAGTGGAAGTCTGGGATCTGTGGGGCTATCGCAGGGCTGTGAAGCATTTGTAACTGTGGTTCCTAGAGTGATGGTATTTGGCACTTAGTCGCTGTCACTCTCGGCATATCTTTCTCAGCTCTGTGTCTCAGCTTACTCTTTGGATAATTCTGTAAGAACGTTCCTCACCCAGGCTGAAAAATCAGTGTTCATTTCCTTCCTCTTCCTTTTTTTTTTGTTTGTTTTTCGAGACAGGGTTTCTCTGTGTAGCCCTGGCTGTCCTGGAACTCACTTTGTAGACCAGGCTGGCCTCGAACTCAGAAATCCACCTGCCTCTGCCTCCCAAATGCTGGGATTAAAGGGGTGCGCCACCACCGGCTACCAATTGATTTTGCCTAGGAGATTTATCATGACTGAGTCTCCAGTCCTACTACCGAAACTCTACCCATAAGTCATTTCACCAAACCTCCAAGCTGGAAAAAAGTCAAAACAAAAATTTAAAAAGGCATTAATAATTTTACCTTGGAGCAAGAACCTGGGACTTTTTAAAAAGAAATCAATTTTTATCTGTACATTTATATAGTCTGTGACACTCTTAACTAGTATGAACTACCTTTGTGATTTTAAATGGACCTAGGAGCAGGGTGTGTCATTCTAGGACGAGTATTTGGTGTGATGGACCGAGGGTGGGGCTGAAGCATTTGGAAATAAATACATTTTCACATGCGACATAATCCAGACCCAAACTCATTCCTCACGGGGCTGAAGTGGCAGAACTGGCTTCTATAAATAGACAGGCGTGTTCGGTCTGGATTCTTGTACAATATCATCTGACAACTGGACGGATAAAACGTGCTGGGAGAGAACTAAGCAGGGGAGAGGAGAAGAAAGAGAGGAAACTGCCAAGCGAATCAGAAGGCCCCTCGGTGGGAGACGCTTGTAGCCGGGCTGTCTTTTCCAAGTTTCACAGTATGGGCTTGCAGAGGAGCCAGCAGGGCTTTCAGGCTCTCTCCGATTCACACGTCACAGGTGCTATTTACAGAGCTGCCCCAGGGGTCCAGCTCCACGGGGTGCTTTTTGATGTGCGCTACTAAGGCTAGACAATTTCTAAGACAGCCAACAGCTGCTACCGGTTTTTAAAGGGAAATGCTAACGTGGCAAAAGAAAATCACACAGACTCCTGGGAGTAAAAGGTTTTTCATCACCTTGCACTGGCTTCTGACTGGGAGCTACCACAATGGCTTCTTAGCAGCTTTTCATGAGCCCAGTGCCCAAAGGTTGAGAGGCCTTGAGTGACAGTCTTTGGGCTGTGCCTCAGTCATTGCTTGGTTCATCTTCTCTGCAATTAGTGCTTGTGGGGACTCTGCGATTAGGCCACAGGCTTGTGTTTGCTTCCGTGGTCAAATGAGTTGCTGAGGTATGGAGAAGTTTCTAGAAGCCTTACGCAAACGTGTTTTCATTAATGAGTACCTGCTTCATCAAAAGCACGCGGATTATATTTAGAATGAGCAAGGAACTAAGACAACAAGACACAATAAATATCTGTTGAACGACTAGTGAAACGTGGTGTTTAAAAGCAAACGCTTTTAAGCTCCGTGGGGTTCAAGCTAAGTGTAGCTTAATGACCTTTGTCAAGTTCAAGCTTTCTAAGTAAGAACAGTTGGTTTCTAGTTTAACCACTGAACATACAATTCATTTAACTTCTCTAAGTCTTGTTTTTTCTCAACCATAAAATGAGATAATTATACATGCCTTGTCTACAAAGTTGTCAGTAGGATCAAATGAGATAATGTCATAAAAGCCCTTTATAAATTAGAACATACTATATAAATGCAAACTATTATTATGCTTAATTCTAGTGACTAGTAATAATGAACTGGTGGAACCAATAATCCTATTGTCCCCGACCAGTTCCACCCACTCTGCCTTCTAGGCACCTCCACCTACTTCTTTCTATGACTTCAGTGAAAGATGGGGAAGAGAACACCGCAGACATTTCCCTAGTTAACTTTCCCAAACACAGATCTATGAAGATATAGCTAAAAGAAAGGAATACGTAGTTTAAGAATACAATTGCTTATTTTTATTGCTGGGGTTTGAACCCAGGGCCTTATACATGCTAAGCGAGCACTCTGCCACTGCCCAGACAATTCTGCCTCCCTTCCTCCCCGACAAAGTCTTCAGCCTTTGTGGTGGTGATGCATACGATCTGTGCTGAGAAGGGACTGAAGGCAAAAGGCAGAGTCACAAACACTCCCAGAGTGTTCTCAGGGAGCAGCTTCAGGGCTTCTCTCAGACCTTCCTTCTGTCTCCTGTAGCAATCTGCTCCAGCTGGTCCCGAAGTCCTTCAAGAAAGAAGTAAAAGCTAGTTAGGGAGGCTAAATGGAATTTGAACTTAACATAATAAATTATAACTTATAATAAATAATAAATATAAAATAAATAAATAATATATATGCGCTGTAGAGCTGAATTTTGGTCAAATTCATTGGTTCAAGTCTCAGTTTCTTCACCTTTAAAATGGAATTTTATCTATTTTATAGGCTGTTGTAAGACATAAAAGAAACTTCTCTGCTGTCATTATTCATAATGCAACAGATGTTGCTTCTAATTAGAGGTAGAACAGGTAATGTAGATTCATCCAGCTTGAAAGCCAGAGATAAAATCGTAGTCATCCAAACTCTAGAATTAGAGCGGTTACCTATCCTTCCTCACCCAGAGCAAGTTCTGCTACTGCTCATAGAATTTTTTCCCTAAACTGGGCAGTGGTGGCACATGCCTTTAATCCCAGCACTTGGGAGGCAGAGGCAGACAGATTTCTGAGTTCAAGACCAGCCTGGTCTACAGAGTGTCTTTCAGGACAGTCAGAGCTACACAGAGAAACCCTGTCTCGAAAAACCAAAAAAAAAAAAAAAATCCCTAAGACTTTATACTGAGTTAGTTAGTGCTTAATTTGTTTATCACATGTATTTATGTTGTGTATTGTGGACATATGTATGCCACAGTAAATATGTGGAGGTCAGAGGAAAGCTTGGAGAAGTTGATTCTTTCCTCTCACCATATGAATTCCAGGGATTGAACACAGGCTGTTGGGCCTGGCAAGTGCCTCTACCTGCTCAGCCATCTCGCTGGTCCATGAGTTAGTTCTTAAATATCCCCATTCTCAGATAATCTAGACTTGCATCCTTTAAAATAGCTCAGATATCAATCACACAACTCCCAATGTTTAGAAAACTCTAAACAGGAATCCAGAATTTAAAGTGGCTTTCTGCATCTGAGTCCAAAGCATAGTTACCAGTTCCCTCAGTGCATACCAGGTTGACTTCACTACTCTGGTAGAAACAGGAATAACATGGGTCAGCAGCAGGTGTCCCTGCTGGCTGGAGATTTGAAGAGGACTGACCAGGACAAGTCAGCTCATCACTCAATGTAACTGCCCTTGGTGGTTTAGGGCTGCCTAGCTGAGAGAATAACTTGAGTTCCTGTGACACACTTGCCTCTTCTCACTCCCCACTCCCTTCTGGGTAGCTTCACACATTCTCAACTTTTCCTGCTGATTCCCAAATGTCTATCCTCAATCTCTAGGGATTTCTCCTAAGTCTAAGTTGTTATCTGTAGTCTTCTGGTATCATTTGAATGTCCCATTGGTACCCCAAACTCACCAGCTCCCAGGCTGTTGTCCTCATCCATATATCCACAGACTGGCCTTTACTCTGGGTTTGGTGCCTTCCACCCAGAGATCTCTATCTTAGTGAATGAAGCATCCTCCACCCAGCTGTTTAATAGCAGCAGGTGGTTCTTGACATCTTCCTCCCACAGCCAGTCTCTCACCAAGTCCAAGCCTTTCTACCTGCTAAACATTTCTGGAATTCACCTTCTCTTCACCCCTGCTTCTATTAGCTCAACTTCAGACTGTGATTATCTTTTGCCTGAATTATCACAAGAGCCTCCAAACTGGTTGTCTTATATTCAGCCCCAGCACCGATCCATTGCCCACAATAGGAATGTTTTGATGTATACAAGTCTAATCAGGTCTTCCTTCCTTTTAAAGGAAAATGTTTTGTTTCTATGTGCTCAGAGAAGAAAATACAAGCCTCCTGTGATCTGTTGAGGTGACTCCCTCAGCATCACCTCTTGTTATCCTTTTTCTTTTTACCAATGTTCTGATTCAACCTTGGGTACACATTAAGGTCACCTGGAGAGTATTTAGATGTCCTTAAAGCTGGGCTGTGTTGATGATGAGTAAAACTGTCCACCCCCTCGTCTTTTATCCTTTGCACACATTGTTGGCTTTACTGAAACTCTTTCTTCCTCGTGTTTTCTCTATCTGCTACTTAGATGTCATATTCATCCTTCATCCCTCAACTGGGGTATTATGTTGTCCTCACTCTCCCAAGCTTGGTGCTTTGTCTTGAAATGAATTTAAACATTTTCAAGTGAAAAATTCCCCACAATTGCATTTTGAGATGTGTCTGAAGAGAGTGAAGGACAGGATCTCACCATTTAGTGTGGATGAATTACAGAACCAGAGCCAGAGTACGTGGGCAACTTCTTGGCTTGTGCGCACACTGCCTCTCTTCCTCCAGGGCACCAGTATTCGAGAATAAAATCTAGAATATGTCTATGCTATGCCTGCATGGCGTGGAGGGAATTAATTGCCATCAAAGTGAATGATAGTCATCAAAGAAGGCAAGGAGGAAAAGGGAGGGGAATCAGAGCTTCCTTTTTTGGGCTTTTTGTTTGCTCCTTTGTTTGGTTTTTGTCTACAATAGTTATACTCAGCAACACTCTACTGTGGATTTTGTGGATTCAGTGGTGACAATGACAGATCAGATCCAGGAGAGGGACAAGCTGCAGTCAGCATGCAAAGGCCCAAGAAAAATGCTAGAAAGTGAAAACTACCGATGAGCAAGAGTGAGGATTTTAGATTGGGTGTTTCTGGAAGGCAAGGGGGTCAGCCATGCCACAATCAGAGAGAAGAGAATTTCCTACTCAAATAACAGCTGCTACAAAGGTCTACACAGAAGGGAGCCCAGGAGGAAGACACCCAAGGCAAAAACAGTGCAAACACTGACCAGCCAGAAGATGCTGAGAGGAAAGTGGACTAAGGACTGAGGTGAGCAAAGACTGGATCACATGAAATTTATGGTCCACAACTTATTATTTGACTTTTAGTATGAAGACAACAGGAAGCTACAAAGGGTTTAATTGTCAGGGAAGAGATCTGATTTGTGCATAGTCTGTGCACAATGGTATCTTGTGTAAATGGTATCTTGAGGCTGGAGAGATGGCTCAGCTTGAGGCTGGAGAGATGGCTCAGTGGTTAAGAGCACTGACTGCTCTTCCAGATGTCCTGAATTCAATTCCCAGCAACCACATGGTGGCTTTCAACCATCTGTAATGGGGTCTGGTGCCATCTTCTGGTGTGTCTGAAGAGAACAATGGTGTACTTATATGCATAAAATAAATAAATAAGTCTTTTTTAAAAAATGGTATATTAACTCTGGAATGGACTAGAGAAGAGAAGTAGGCTCCCTTGAAGAAATAAACCATCTCTCACAAGTGGTTGCTTGTTCTGATTTAGTTTGGATTGTTTAGATCTCATAGTTGGGCATGTTTCAGGAGTCTACTCCTAAAGGGCCAGAATCTGAAGAGTTGGCTCCCATGGCTGGTGTTGGGGAAATCAAAAGAAGTAGGGAATAAACCACTAATTGTGGAGGAGAGAATATGTATATTTATCCTTTCCTCTAAAAACCAGGAAACAGAAGAAACATACTTGTTGGAATCTCTCCCTGCAGAAGACATGGTATATTCCACTTCCTTTCCCAAGGTACCTGGAGTCCCTTGATCAATATCCTTCCAAAGGTTTAACAAGTTAACCCCTTTCTAGTTTCCTGAATTTGTTTTCCAGGACTTTGGGGCCTGTCTGATTTTTCTGTCATGGTTGTTGGATTTGTTTTCCTGTTCTGCCTCTTCACATAGCACTGGAGATAGCAATTGTTTGCCTGGCTCTCCAGTTCTCCCAGCCTTTGGATTGTCCTTCTGTGGCTTCTTTCCTCCACTCCACTTATTTCTACCAAATTTCATCTGGACAATATTCTGTGTGACAGAGGAAGGATTTAACTACTGTAGACTATGCCTCTGCTTCCTAGGAAACTACTACCCAGTTCCCCTAACCCAGGGTAATGGTAGAATGTGCCTGGTCCAACCTGACTTCTATAAATAACCTGTCATAAAGTTACCAAAGGAAAATTTAATGATTCAGAGCACAGATCCAAGCTTTCCTGTCTCTTGCTTTAGTACTGGTTGCCATGACATTGTGCTGAAAGCTAAGTATACGAGTGGTTCTCACTGAATGAGGATATGTTATGTGCCTAGCTCCCTACTAGGATCCCAGTAATCCCAGAGGTTTATAATCTTTTTACGATACAAGGTTTATCATCATTTTCTTATTGTCTAGGCTCTGTAGAATTGAATTCCCATTTGATGAAAGTAATAGAGATGAGGTTCTGAGTTGGCCAGGCTCCAGAGCCTCCAGGGACTTAACTACAACTTGCTTATCCTGGATTTAGCCATCACATCTCTCCTTCTATGAGTTCATTGCCTGAAATAATTCTTTCAAGATCATAATTACAAAAGATTACCCACTGTGAACTTAATGGGAGCTACTACTGATTGTCAACATGACAGAATCTGGAATCACCAAGGAGCCAGGACTCTAGGCATGCCTTTCAGGGATTATCTAGATTAGGTTAATTGAGGTAGGAAGAGCCACTTTAACTCCAGATGACATCAGCTAGGGGCCTAGATTGAAGAACAAAGAGAAAGTAAACTGAGCACAAGCTCTCATCACATGCTCTTCTGACTGTAGATGCCATTTGACTAGCAGCCTCCTCAAGCTTCTGCCATATGACTTTCCCACTATGATGGGCTGTACCTTCAAACAGTGAGCCAAAGTAAGTCCATTCTCCTTTAAGTTGCTTTGATCAGAGAATTTTATAACAGCATTAGGGAAAGTAACTGATGTGAACTTGATTATCCATGCTGAGATATTTTTCTTCTGAGAATATATGGTAGAAGGAGGGTCTCGTTGATGACAGATCCAATCCAAAGTGCTGGGTTTCAATTCAAGCAATCTTATTTCCTCTTCTCAATTAATAGACTAAATATCATATGTGAAAATGTTAATCTTGGGATTATATGGAGTGCTGCCAATATTTAATATTTAACTATTATATCTAATTATTTAACTTTTTAAAAAAAACAAACCAAATATGTATTTGTTTAGGAAATAAGAAAGACATTAAGGTTAAAGGGAGAAAGTGGAGGCATTTTGTGGATGCCACAGGACAGACTACATCTGTGAGAGCAGAGCCAGAGAGGATCAGTTGTGCCTGTCAGAGCATTAGGATTTGAAATTTAGCCTTTTAAACCTAGGATCTCGAAATGCATGTGATTCCTGTCCCTTGGACTGTCAGGTTTATGTAGGAATCTTGGAAACAATGGAAACAAAACTGAATTAGAATGAGCTTTTGGCTATTATGAACCACTACGAAGTATGTGGGTTGCTCGAAACCCTCCTGGCTTTGCTTTCGTTGAATTTGAGGACCCCCGAGACGCTACTGCTGATATCCGCAAATGATGAAGAGAGAAGTCAGAAGTTGTGGCCTGCCTCTCTCTTGAGGTCATCACTCTTGATGTGATTAGCATAGGAGGAGGCCTCCACCTCAGCGCAGATCTCCAAGAAGGAGAAGCTTTTCCGAAAGCCAGAGCAGATCACTTTCTAGAGATAGAAGAGAAAGGTCTGTGTCTAGTGAGAGAAATCACAAGTGGTCTCTCGATCCTTCTCAAGGTCTCATAACCGATCTAGGTCAAACGAAAGGAAATAGAAGACCAGTTTGCAAAAGAAGTGGTGTACAGGAAATAACTTCATTTGACAGGAGTATTTACAAGAAATTAAAATTTTGTTTGAGACATCATAAGCTTGCTGCATTTTTAAGATGTTTTAGCCTGTTCAAATTTGTTTTGTCTCTCGGAACAGTGACACACAAAACAATGTAATTCTATATGGTTTCAAATGGATCATATGAGTCATGTGATATCAAGAATTGTTACTTTACAATGTTCCCTTAAGCAAGATTGAATTTGCTTTGAACTTTAGTTTTTCATAGACTGAAATAAACCTAGATCTTGCACAGTTAAAGTGTGATGTACTGATGATATAGAAACTTCTGGAGGAGTTTGACTAAAGCTGTAGTTCCTCTAGTAGCTGAGACAAGCAGACTTTAAAAGCTGCTGTGAACACAAGCCAACAGGGGAAGGGTAGGAACAGAAAGTTTTCAAAGAGGTTCCCTCCTGGTTGTGGAACTGCTGTAACATCTTTATTAGGAAATGTAAAACTAAGACACCAGTGTCCTGTAAGTTTAAGGGTACATTGTAGAGCTGAACTTTTGAGTCACTGTGCAAGACCTTTTTTTTCATGCTGTCATTTGTGATATGCTTTTGAGAATCCTTGGGTTAAAGTTTTCGTCGCAAATTGTTATTTAATTTAAAAGCCTGTTTTTCCTTGCACACAAATCTGTGAACTTAGTATCAAATCCAGGTATAATATTCCTATTGGAAGCCATACTTAGATTTTCTTGTAAAGTGCTTTTGAATTAATAAAACACCAGCATAATTGTGTAGTCGTCAACTGAGCGAACCCACTGCTGCCATTGTTCTTATCCAGAGGAAAAAGAGGAAAAATGGAAAATCAAAGAACCATGAATGGGGAAAATTCATTTACATTGTCTTTAAGCAAGCTGATAAGTTACTTGTATGGAAAATCAGATGTGGCTGTAGTTACATAGTCATGTTGATTGCAGATCCTTCTTCCTCCTCCTTAAAATATCTGTCTTAGGGTTTTATTGCTGTGAAGAGACACCATGATCAAGGCAACTCTTTTTTTTTATGTATATACTGTTTTTTTTTTATGAGTATACTGTTGTCTTCAGACACACCAGAAAGAGGGCATCGGATCTCATTACAGATGGTTGTAAGCCACCATGTGGTTGCTGGAAATTGAACTCAGGACCTCTGGAAGAATAATCGGTGATCTCAACCACTGAGTCATCTCTCCTGCCCCTCAAGGCAACGCTTATAAAGGACAACATTTAATTGAGGGTAGCTTACAGCTTCCAAGATTTAGTCCATTTCTGTCATGGCAGGAAACATGGCAGAGAGCAGGCAGGCATGGTGCTGGAGAAGAGGCTGATAGTTCTACATCTTGATCCAAAGACAGCAGAAGGAGATTGTGTCTCATACTGGAATTAGCTTGAGCATATATAACCTCAAAGCCCGCCTCCACAGTGACATACTTCCTTCAGTAAGGCCACACCTCCTAATAGTGTCATTCTCTAAGGCCAAGCATTCAAACATATGAATCTATGGGGACATAACTATTCAAACTACCACATTCCACTCCCTAGTCCCCATAGGCTTGTAGCCATAACATAATGCAAAATGCATTTAGTCCAACTTCAAAAGTCCCCATAGTCTATCATAGACTTAACAATGTTTAAAAGTCCAGAGTTCAAAGTCTCTTCTGAGGTTCATGTAATCTCTTAATTGTAGTCTTCAGACACATTCCTGGCTTCAGCAACTTTCCTTAGTTGCAGAGGAATATTTCATAATCCCTTTCTTCTATCCTTGATTCCAAAGCCAGAAGTACGTGGTTGAAGCTACCAAGTTCTGATGTTTGCTGGGGCTGAAACATGACCCTTTCATTCAATTACATTTTCACCATCTTTCCATTTTCCATGGTTTCCTTCTCAGCCTAACATTGGTGATAACAGAATTTGCTCTATAGATCAGGTTGGTCTTGAACTTATTGCAGGAAATATTAAAAAAGGAATCCCTGCCAACTCTCCACAGCAGCGGTGCCGGACCACGCTCCTGTTCTCCTGTTACTGCTCTGGACTCTTTGGAGCAGTCCCGGCCACTCTCTGGAGCTAGCCCTTGCAGCATCTCTCTTGCTTGTCCCGCGAGTTCTTCTCACTTCCACACAATGCCCATACATCCCAATTATCTCGTAGAAACAAACATGACTCTTAATGCTTGATTATTTAGCCAATTAGATTTATGTATATTATAAACACAATTACAAGATGCCAATACAGTAATTCCAGAGCCAATTAAAAGTGATAAAGCTTTATTCCAATATTTCTAACCTTATGAAAACACACAGAAAAAACGACAGAAGCCATCCTGGTTCTCCTCTCTTCTCTCCCCACAACTCCTCACTCTGCCCCCTTTTTCCCTGTCGAATCACAGATCTTCCACTGCCCTAATATGATTGGACATGGAAAATATTGTAACATGAACTCAGAGATCTACATGCCTCTGCCTCTTGAGTGCTAGGATTAAAGGTGTATAACACCATGCCTAGACTTAAGCTTTTCTTTAACTCCTTTTCACAAATTGAATGCTTAGCTGGGTGGGATAGTGCCCTGAGGTCACCATTCCCTTAATTCTATTTAATATCTTTAATCTCTTTATCTCCTTGAACACAGGATTTAGTTTCATTCCACTTTCTGGTGCCCCTTTCATCCTTGAAACATATATTTTGTATTTTTCCTTGCTCAGCTTGCTCTGTTTTATCAAAATGCTCTTCATAAGAGTGAGCTACAGGACAGAATCTATATTAGACTTTTGAGATTTCCTTTGCCAATGCAAAATTAATTTAAATCTCCTCACCTGAGTCTCAAGCAGACAAAGGCAAACTCCTCATCAACATATCACAAGAATGATCTCTAGGCAACACACTAAAATTCTTCTCTAAACTTTTTGAGCCAGGCCCCCAGAGTTCAAGTCACCCTCAGCACTACTGTCTTTCCATGCTTCTATTGGTAGGACCCATTTAGCTGTGCTTAAAGAAAGCATTCAACTGCTTTCCTAATTTAATGCCCACAAATCCACATTCCTCCAAATGAAAGCAAGGAACAGCCCTATTGTAGCAATACCCCAATGCCTGGTACCAACTTCTGTCTTAGGGTTTTATTGCTGTGAAAAAAATACCATTACCATGACAACTGTGGTAGTTTGAATAGGTATAACCTCCATAGATTCAGGTGTGTGAATGCTTGGCCCATAGAGAGTTGTGCTATTAGGAGATGTGGCCTTGTTGGAGTAGGTGTGGGCTTGTTGGAGGAAGTATGTTGCTGTGGAGGTGAGGCTTTGAGGTCTCCTGTGCTCAAACTAGACCCAGTGTTGCACACAGTATTTCCTTGCTGCCTGCAGATCAACATGTAGAACTCTCAGCTCCTTCTCCAGCATCATGTCTGCCTGTGCCCTGCCATACTCCCTGCCATGAAAATAATGGACTATACCTCTGAAACTATAAACCAACCCCAATTAAATATTTTTTGTTAGAAGAGTTGCCATGGTCATGGTGTTTCTTCACAGCAATAAAACCCTAACTAAAACACCAACTCTTTTAAAGGAAAACATTACACTGGGGCTGGCCTATACTTTCAGAGATTTAGTCCATTATCCTTATGGCAAAATGCATGGCAGCGTGCAGGGAGACATGGTGCTGGAGAAGGAGCTGAGAATTTTACACCGTTCTGTCGGCAATAAGAAGTGAACTGGCTTGAGTTTCTGAGACCTCAAAGCCCACCCCACAGTGATGCACCTCCTTCAACAAGGCCACACCTACTCCAACAAGACCACACTTGAATATGGGCCTATCAGGGCCATTTTTATTCAAACCATCACATTCCACTCCTTGGTCCCCATAGGCTCCCAACAAGGCCACACCTACTCCAACAAGACCACACTTGAAATGGGCCTATCAGGGACATTTTTATTCAAACCACAACATTCCACTCCTTGGTCCCCATAGACTCATAGTCATATCATAATGTAAAATTGTACTTATTCCAACTTCAAACATCCCGATCGTCTATCACAGTCTCAATCCTGTTTAAAACTAGTTCAGATGCCTAAGTATCTTCTGAGATTCATGCAATCTCTTAACTCTAATTTCCCATAAAACAAAAATCAAGAAGCAGATCACATACTTTCAACATATACTGGCACAGGATATTTATTGTCATTCCAAATTGGAGGAAAGGGAGCATGGTGAGGAAATACTATTCCAAAGCAAGACCAAAACCAGCTGGGCAAACTCCAAACTCTGCATCTCCATGCCTGACGTCAAAGTGCTCTTCAGATTTCCAACTCCCTTCACCTTTGTTGATTGTGGCATACTTCTCCTTCTCAGGCTGGTTCTACTCCCTGCTAGGAGCTTTCCTCAGCAGGTGTCCCATGATTCTGGCACCTCCAACATCTTGGGTCTCTAAGGCAAGTCAAGCTTCACCTTTACAGCCTCACACAATGACCTCTCTAGGCCTCCATGCACAGACACCCCTGACACATGCCTAGCCTCAGCAGCTTCCCTAGTTGAGGAGGAAGATTGCACAATCCCTATCTTCTATTCTTGACTCTAAAACCAGAAACGTGTGGCTGAAACTGCCAAGTTCTGCTGCGTACTGGGGCTGGAGCATACCTCTCCTTGTTCAATTACATCTTTACCAGCTTTCTGTTTTCAATGGTTTCTTTCTCTGCCTAAACTTGGCTGTTCTGAAACTTGCTCTGTAGATTAGGCTAGGCTCAAACTCAGAGATCTGCCTACCTCTCCCTTCAGAGTGCGGGATTAAAGGAGTGCACCATCACACTTGGCTCTCTGCTTTTCTTTAATTCCTTTTCACAAATTGGAAGTTTAACTGGGCTGGATTTTGCCTTGAGGTCACCACTCCCTTTATTGCTTTTAACATCAGGCTTTTCTGTAGTCAGTTTACACTTCCTGGTGCCTCCTTTCTCCTCAAATGGTACATCTTCTATTTTTACTTGCTCAGTTTGCTACTTTTCATCATAAATTCGAATAAGTATGTCTACTAATAACCAAGCAACACAGTCGATACTAGGCTATATGGAAATTTCCACTGCTAAAGCTGCTAATAGAGACCTCTTCAATTTATCCACAAGCAGATCTTTTGGATAATATCAAAAAGCAGCCACATTCTTCACCAAAATATCACAGGAACAGCTTCTAGGCCACATGTTAATATTTTTCTCTGAAGTTTCTTGAACTGGGTTCTCCACAGTTCAAATAACATTTAGCACTACTGTCTTCCATGCTCCTTCTTACTAGTATAGCCCATTAAACTATGCAGGCAGACATGGTGCTGGAGAAGGAACTGAGAGTTCTATATCTGTTTTTGCAGGCAGCAGGAAATGAACTTGCTACTAGCCAAGCAAGGCCTGCCCACTGAGTTATGACTCCTGAGAGATGTTCTGTTGCCTGCCTTCTCTGGTTTATTTATTTGTAATATAATATTTCATTTTGTTTTGTTTACTACAAACTAAAAAGAGTGAAAAAAGATATCAAACCCTTAGGCTCTCAACCATGTTACCATGGACCTACAAGTTGGATGTTTAAAGGCATTAGCAGTATAAACAGGGTGTGTCTACTCTCTAAGACATGTAGATTTTGGCTTTCCATGTAATATCCATGCCCAAGAATTTGCAATAGCTGCCCCAGTTCACAGAAGAAAGGACTCTTATTCCTGTGAAGGTCTATATAAAGAAGGGATGAAAATGAAGTTCTAGGCTGGAGAGATGACTCAGCAGTTAAGAGCACTGGCTGCTCTTTCAGAGGTCTTGAGTTCAATTCCCAGCAACTACATGATGGCTCACAACCATCTGTAATGGGATCTGATGCCCTCCTCTGGTGTGTCTGAAGACAGCTACGGTGTACTCATAAATAAAATAAATCTTTAAAAAAAACAAGTCTCAAACAAACAAGCTAGCAAACAAAGAGCATACTCTACTCTACTCTAC
The DNA here is from genome assembly GCA_036184795.1 of Tokudaia tokunoshimensis. Taxonomy (NCBI): domain Eukaryota; kingdom Metazoa; phylum Chordata; class Mammalia; order Rodentia; family Muridae; genus Tokudaia; species Tokudaia tokunoshimensis. Next base: position 88,800,903 of record BTHU01000002.1, on the reverse strand, counting down.
TCTGCTCCACTCTTGTGGATCATTCAAGTTTGGTTCCTAGCACTCACAACAGCCTAATGGATTTATAATCCCAATACTTGGAAGGCTTAGGCAGGAGGATCACTGTGAGTTTGATAACAACATGAGCTACATAGTGAATTCCAGGCTAACCAGGGCTATACAGAAAAACTCTGGGGAAAAAAAAATGAAGTTCTATGTTAGATCAACAACTGGTATTCTATCTTAATTAGGGTTTTACTGCTACAAACAGACACCATGACCAAGGCAACTCTTATAAGGACAACATTTAATTGGGGCTGGCTTACAGGTTCAGAGGTTTGGTTCATTATCATCAAGGCAAGAACATGGTAGTATCCAGGCAGGCATGGTGTAGGAGGAGCTGAGAGTTCTACATCTTTATGTGAAAGCTGTTAGTGGAATACTGATTTCCAGGCAGCTAGGATGAGGGTCTTAAAGCCTACACCATCGTGCCACACTTACTATTCCAAAAAGGCCACGCCTACTCCAACAGGGGTCACATCTTTTAATAGTGCCACTTCCTGGTCAAACATATACCAGTGATCATATATCCCAATAGTACTAATTTATTGGCTTTATCCAGAAAACGTGTACGTGTGTGCATGCATGCATGTCTGTCTATGTTTGTGTGTTCTTTTTCCAGATAAGCTATAAGTGACAATCTTTAGACCTTTATTTTAAAAATCATGCAAATTGCAGATAGGCTTCCCACTGCTTAATCACATTTAATAGCAATGGCTGAGAGAAGTCTTAGAACCCTGAAACTTAATTAACTCTGCTGCCCTGAGCAGTCACCTGCCTCCACCGCTTCTTCAGGAAGATGAAATGGAGACAGTATTGGCTCTTCCTTCCCTTCTTCCCCTTTTTTCTTTCATTTGTCCTTCTCCCACTCTCCCTCCCTTTCTCCCTCCCTCCCTCCGTCCCTCCCTTCTATTCTCCTTCCCTCCTTTCCTTTCTTCCTTCCTTCCTTCTTTCCTTCCTTCCTTCCTTCTTTCCTTCCTTCCTTCCTTCCTTCTTTCCTTCCTTCTTCCTTCCAGAAATACTTTTTGAGCTCCTGCATTGTGTAACCTCTGAAAATATACACTGCAATGAGAGAAAAAAATAAGTTATTTTCTAGATTTATAACTATCTAGTTGGGTGAAACAGATTCTCTGTATCTTTGTCTCTGTATTTTTCTCTGTCTCTGTCTTTCTTTCTGTCTCCATGTGTATGTGCATGTGTGCCCAATGTAGTCTTTAGATTTCACTCTATATGAGCTGGGAAGACACTGGAAGGGTTCTGTAAAAGAGTACAAACATGATCTACACTGTGTTCGGAAGATATACTTTCTAGGTTGTTTTCATCTGTGGACTCAATGTGTGTTTAAGGATTGACATCCCAGACACCTTAGGAGATTGGCATGAATGTGTGAGCTAGTGATTGAGCAGTGCCTCTCACAGTGTCTGGTGACTTGTTTTCTGTTTTACCCCATGGGAAGCTGCCACTCCATCACTAAGGCTTTCCCCTAACAAATGACATAACATCTGTTCAAAGGTCAATGCAATGAAGAAGTAAACCTAAGCTTTCTCTAGCATGTGTCCAATCTGAACAAACTTAGTCCAAATACAAAATACAAAATTTGAGGATGGAAAACAATAGAAGCTTGACTCTAAAACAGCTCTTTTGCCTTCACCCAGTCTTTTCATGGTGGCTAGAGATAATCATAACTCAAGGCTAAGGTCATCATACAAATGTAAATTTTAACCTCAGATGCTTTTAGTAGGCCCTATTCTTCCATTTTCAATGTGCTGTGATCTTTAGGATCAAATTACTAACTAACCACCCAAGGACTCTAGTTTCTGATGGTCCAGCTCAATTGCCTACTATCTGTGTGACTAAGCAAAGCACTGATTGCTCTGTACCTCAGGTTTGCCACCTATACCTCAGGGATAATAGTGATAACCATTTTTATGTTTCTGTGAACTGGAATGAAGTAAAATGTTATCTTAGTTTGAGTTTTATTGCTATGGAGAGATACCATGACCACAACAACTCTTATAAAGGAAAACATTTAGTTGGGGCTGGTCTACATTTTCAGAGACTTAGTACATTAGTATTCTACATCTTGATCCAAAGGCAGCCAGGAGGAGAGGCTCCTCTGCACTGGGTGGAGTTTGAGCATAAGATTTCAAAGCTTACCCCCACATTGATGCACTTCCTTCAACAAGGCCACACCTACTTCAATAAGGACATACCTCCTAATAGTGCCAATTCCTGTGGGCCAAGCATATTCAAATCACCACACCACCTAATAGTGCCAGTTTCCATGAGCCAAGTATATTCAAATCACCACATTCCACTACCTGGCCAACATAGGGTTGTTCACACATGTGAGTCTATGGAGGCCATACCTAAACATAGCACATAGCATAGTGCTAAATACATTTAGTCCAACTTCAAAAGTCCCAATAGTCTATAGCAGTCTCAACAATGTTAAAAGTCCAAAGTTCAAATTCTCTTCCAAGATTCATGCAATCTCTTAACTGTAATCCCCTATAAAATCAAAATAAAAAAAGCAGATCACATACTTCCAACATCACAGGATATACATTATCATTTCAAAATATAGGGAAGGGAATACTGGACCAAAACAAGACCAGAAACCAGCTGAGAAAACTTCAAATTCTGCATCTCCATGTTTTATGTCAAAATGCTTTTCAGATTGCTAACTCTTTTCAGCTTTTTTTTTTTTAAACTGCAACAAAATTCTTTTTCTTAGGCTGTTTCTACTCCCTGTTAGCAGCTTTCCTCTGAAGGTATCCCACACCTCTGGCATCTCTAACCTCCAAGGCAACTTCAACTTTACAGCTTCTTGCTCCAATGTCTAGGATCCACATAAGATTTTCTGGCCTCCTCCAAAAGGTTTGAGTCACTTCTCCAGCTCTGCCCTCTGTGGCACTCTAGGCTCTGGCTAATTCCACTCCACTGATGATGCTGCTATTGCTGTTCTTGGTGGTCATCCCAAGGCACTGGCATCTCAAATTTGCTGGGATCTTACACAGCAAATAGGCTGCACTTTTACCAATAACCTCTCATAGGTTCTTTTCATGGTGCCTGCCTCAACTTCTTTGCATGACCCCTTCAGTCCTGGGCCTTCAACTGGCATGGAGGCTGGACCTTCACCAATAGTCTTTCCTGGCGTCTCACAGTGCCAAGCCTCAGCTACTCTCCATGACTCCTTCATGCCTTCAACTAGTACCACCTGGGTAATCACTCTTGCATATTACCACATCATAAAGTCTATCTTTAGAACACAGCTTCTCTGTGCTCTCAGAAAACACTTCCCAGAAGAATTCACCTCAGTGATGCTGTTCTTTTCCTAATCACCACTATTTTCTTAACTCTAGCTAACGGGCAACAACTTTCCCAGTAACCCCTTCTATTGCTGACTCTAAGGGTCACATGGACAAAGATGCAAAGTACTGATGCTTGCTGAGGCTTGAACACAGCCCTCTTGTCACATTACATTATCACCAGCTTTCTGTTTTTGATGACTTCCTTTAGCTGCCTAAACTTGGCTGTCCTGGAACTTGCTCGGTAGAATGACTTTGAACTCAATAGATCTGCATACCTCTGTCTTCTGGGTTCTGGGATTAAAGGCATGTACCACCATGCCTGAATCTAAGCTTTTCTTTACCAGAAATTTGCTCTATACTAGGCTGGACTTGAACTCAGAGATCTGCTTGCCACTGTCTCCTGGGATTAAATACATGTACCAATATGCCTGGACTTAAGCTTTTCTTCAGATACTTTTCAGAAGATATTAATAAACTTGGCCACTATGCCTCAAGATTCAAAACAAAAGTGTGTGTAATCCCACATCAATATCTAGATCAAAAGCCTGTATTTTCCAGCCTCAAGATCAGGATCACTGGTATCCTCTCCATTTTTAGTTTGTAGTTCATTCCAGATATAGTCAAGTTGACAACTGAGCATAGCTATCACAACCCATACCTTGTGAATTAGACACACAATCATATCTCCTTATGTTTAAATGAAAACAATAACCAGGTCATAATAACGGCTAACACAATTCTCTTTTGTTCAACTACAAACACATAAACAAGAATCTTAGCTGAGTAGGAGTCTTAAGCATTAAAAAGGGTTACTGGGACAATTGATGCTGGTTAGCTGGAGCTAAGATGTAAAGCATTCCACTGCTTTACTAATCCAAAGTCCCAAAATCCACATTCCTCTAAACAAAGTGATAGTCCTATCATAGGAATACCCCAGTCCCTGGTACCAACTTCTGTCTTAGTTTGGGTATTATTGCTGTGAAGAGACTCCATGAACAAAACAATAAAGAAAAACATTTAATTGGGGCTGGCATACAGTTTCAGAAGGTTAGTCCGTTATCATGACTGGAAGCATGGAAGTGTGTAGGCAGATATGGTACTAAAGGAACTGATAATTCTACATCTTGATCCAAAGGCAGCCAGGAGGAGACTGGAATTCCACACTGGGTGGAGCTTAAGAATAGAAGACCTCAAAGCCCACTCTCATAGTGACACACTTCCTCTAACAAGTCCACACCTCCTAATAGTGCCACTTCCCATGGGCCAAGCATATTCAAACCACCACAAAAAGTACATTCTTTATTAAAACAAATATTTTATTTGCAGTTATGCAAACTAAAAGAGCTTTGACGAATGGAACAAGAATGGTATGTTTGCAGGAGAAAGCAAGGGGTCAGTAATGCTACTGTGCACAAGAAAATGCAGGTCTAAGTGGAGACTGTGAGCACCTTATAAAGGAGAAGAAACCTCTCTATGTCTAGAGCAAGAAGACAGAGACAGAAAGAACTACAAAGATATGATCTGCCTACTTCTCTGTCTTGCCAGAGGCTCCTTCTACCAAAGCAGTGCCTTCAGACACCTAGCATAGCCAAGGTCTATGGTTTTCTGAGGGAAGGTAGCTTCCACGTTAGCTGACTGTACCCCACTTTGTGCCTATCTAATGAAACTTGGTAGAGAGGTGAGGAACAGAGTCATTGGTATTAAGAGGGCTTTTTGCAGGTTATCCATCCAACCCTTCATTGAACAGACCTTGCCCAGAGATGTTAAGACTTGCTTATGGGGGCTCATAACCATCTATAATGAGATCTGGTGTCCCCTTCTGGCCTGCAGTTGTATATGCAGGCAGAATGCTAAATGCTGTATACATAATAAATAAATCTTTAAAAAAAAAAAGACTTGCTTACTGTCACATAATGAACAACATCACAGCCACCATACTTTATTTCCTAAATTATCTATGGTTTTACCTTCTCTTTCTGACTCTGCTAATAGGTAGATTAAGAAATAGAGATCTGTTAATCAAAAAGAGTCATAAGGGACTTTTCCTTAGTGGTTAGTTGTCCAAGATCAGAAACACAATGTGAGGCACTCTTTATGTGTGTTTTGCCTATGTTTGTCTTCCTGTGTCACCTGTGTGTGCCTGTTGCCTGGAGACCAAAGGAGGGCATCAAATCTCCTGGAATTGAAGTTACAGCATCAAGTTGTCTGAGATAAAAAGTAACACTAGCCGGGCAGTGGTGGCGCACGCCTTTAATCCCAGCACTTGGGAGGCAGAGGCAGGTGGATTTCTGAGTTTGAGGCCAGCCTGGTCTACAGAATTAGTTCCAGGACAGCCAGGGCTATACAGAGAAACCCTGTCTCAAAAAAAAAAAAAGTAACACTAATTCCTCCCTAATTCTGAGGGTGAGGCTTCTCTATATGCTGCTTAAGGCAGTGTCAGTCTATGAAATCACCCCCAAAAGACAATGCACTGACATGGATTAAGCATCTTTAAGGATCTCAACCACTTTGACATAACAGTTTTGTTTATAGATTATTAAGTATCCAATTATAGACTTTATCATATATTTTTGATGTATTTGAAAAATGTAATTCTTGTTGGGTTGACATAGATTTTATTGTAATAGCTTGAAGTTAAGAATTAAAAATATCTTCAAAGTAGTGACATATTTTGCAGTTGTTTAAAAAAAAAAGCATTTGGGGCTAGAGATATGACACAGTAGAGAAGAATGTTTGCTGCTGTTCCCAGGGACTTGAGTTTGGTTCTTAGCATCCACGTTGGGTGACCCACACCTTCCTGTAACTACACTTCCAGGAGATCTGAAGTATTTTTCTCAACTCTGCAGGCACATCACATGGGTGGCATACACACAGAGACACATGCAAATATACATAAAATTAAAAATAAGAGACATTTGCATCCTACCATGGTGGTGTGTACCTCTAGTCCCTGATACTGTAAGCTGAGATGGACCACTTGAGCCCAATAGTTCGATATCAAACCTAATAACATAGCAAGATGGTATGTTTGTTTAAAAAAGGGGCCGGAGAGATGGCTCAGTTGTTAAGAGACCTTGTTCTTGCAGAGAACCAGGGTTAGGTTCTCAGCACTCACATGGTGACTCTCAAGCCATCCATAACTTCAGTTCTGGAAGATCAGATGCCCCTTTATGATGTTTGCAGACACCAGGCACACACATGGTGCACACACATTCATGTAGGCAAAACATGCCTACACATAAAATAAATTTTTAAAATCTAAAATGATATGTTTTTAAGGAAAGAACAAAAAAAGTGAAAAGAAACCAAACCCTTTTGTGCTTCAAAGAACACAATGAGAACAAGGAAACAATAACCTATACAATGGGAGGAAACATTCTCAAACTCTTTATTAAGTAAAGAACTTACACTCAGAAGCTATTAAAAAACAAACCCCTCACAAAGCCAAATAAAAAGACAATCTAATGGGAACATGGAAAATAAGTCACTCATCAAAGCAGGAGTAAGAATAGCAAAAGAACAGCTTGAAACCACCATCAGTGTCATTAGCCACTAAGAACATGAAAGGCTAAACTCCAATGAGAGCCTATCTCACACTCACAGTGTGAGTATGATAATAAATAAAGAAGGTAGCACGGGATAACAAGGATGTGCAGACATCCCAGCTCATTTGCTGTTTGAGGGAATGGGCAATGGTCCATCCATGACAGTTCACAAAACGTCAAACATGAGTTACCGTAGGACCTAGACGTTCCACTCAAGGGTTAAATAGACAAGAGAACTTTAAAGATACACTTGTATACACCTATTCACAGCAGCAGCATTAACAGTAGTTAAAAATAGAAATAGGGCTGATGAAATGGCTCAATGGGTAATGCACTCAATGTACAAGCCTGCTATGAAGTGGAAACCTAAGGGATCTTTGGAAAGTCAGTTGGATGGTGTTTTGTTAGGGCAAACACGTGAAGGAGTGTTTTCCTGGAAGTGGACACAGTTAAAAAAGACTAGGACAGACTCATGAAGGAATGCTTAACTAAAACAGACGCAGAAGAAAAGATGTTCTCTTAAAGCAAACAGACAAAAGGACGAGTAATGAAAGTTTTTTTCCCTAACAACACCCATATATTGGTCTACTTTACATTACTTACTTGGGATACATTTGTTGGGACTCCATAGAGAGAAATGCACCAAATACTTCTGGTGCCATGTTGTAGTTTTTTGCTACTTCTGATGACTTGGGCTGATGAACAGCTGAAACAGGCACACGTGCTGAGGCAAGACACGTGCTGAGACAAGACCCGTGGAGGACACGTGATGTTTAGAGGGTATAAATAGGATGCAATGGATAGTGACAGAGACTGAACTTGGCTCGTTGGTAGAACTAGCAATGCAATGTGTCCCTGAGAGAGGCACAGCTGAGAACTCCTGGTGTCCCTCTGGGTCCCTCCTGTTGACTGGACCTGAGGCTGAGGCCTGGCAGTCACTGCTAGATAGTATCACCTCTGTTGATTTGTGTTTGCTATTCTAACTCTATCTGTAAAGTATTTATAAGTAGATCGAACTGTTGCCACTGACCTGTAAATTAAACTGCGGATTTCCAGACAACAGGGATTGGAGTTGCTCCAAAGAACCTTTCTAAACAGGTCCACTTTCTCGGTATCTTGTTCCCCTACTACCTCTGGTGGGTGGTAGGCTAACAGAGAGGTTAAAACATTAAAAAAAAAAATTAAAAACAACATTTTAAAAAATTAAAGTTACACTGGTGACCAAAGTTTGATTCCCCAAAATAAAGGTGGAAGCCATGGCTTGACTCCTGAAAGTTGTCCTCTGATCTCCATGCATGTACTGTGGTACATGTACACTCACTCACATGTGTGCATACATGTGAATGTGCATGTGCATACACACATACACACTAATGATAATAATAAATAATTTTTAAAGTTGGAAATAATCTAAATGTTCACCAACTAATGAATTATATACCTATACCACGTGTGCTCTACGGGTCTTGTCTTATTTGTACTAAGTTTGTTCAGATTGGGCACATGCTCAAGAAAGCTTAGGTTTCCTTCTTCGTTGCATTGGCCTTTGGACAGATGTTATGTCATTTGTCAGGGCAAAGCCTTAGTGATGGAGTAGAATACTGTTTGGCAAACAAAAGGATTGACAGACTGACACACCCTACTGTCTAGATGATCTAAGCCTTGAGATGACCATTCTAAGTGGAAGAAGCCACTTTCAAATGATCACACACCATACTTATTTATAGAAAATGCTCAAAACAGGCTCATGCCTGAAATGGAAAAGAGAATAGTGGGTCATGGGGTTGGGAGTAAGGCAAGTGGAGAGTGGCTGCTACTGGGTAAAAATAGTGTTATGCTCTAGAATTGATTGTGGTGATAGTTTCTCAACTTTGTATGCTCAAAACCGTTGAGCTATATGTGCTAAGTGGGTGACCTGTAAATGATATCTTAATAAAACTACTAAAAATCAGGGCTGGAGAAATGGCTCAGAGGTTAAGAACCTTTGCGGAGTGTACTTCCTAGCATACACACAGTAGCTCATAAACATCTATAACTCCTGTTCCAGAGGACCCATTGTTTTGTTCTATGCAGGTACCAGGCACACATGTAGGGCACAGACACAAGCAGCTAAAACATCCATACACATAAAATAAAAGTGATTTGTATGTCATAGAGAGATGGTTCAGCAATTAAGAACATTGGCTGCTCTTCCAGAGGGTCTGAGTTCGATTCCCAGTATTCACAGTCTCACAAGTGTCTGGAGCTCCAATTCTGTGAGATCTGACATATTCTTCTAGACTATGTGGTTCACAGACATACATGCATGCAAAATACTCATAAATAATAGCAAAAATAGAACATTTTTAAATATTAAAAAAGTAATAAAAAAATCTGTGTGTAAACACATGTAAGTGGAAGAAATTCCAATAATACGAATGGATGCTTCAGAGCTGTATATTGCAAATGGTGCTTTTACTTTGTTGAAAAGAAAAAGAAAACATCTTACAAACATCTGATAAAAAATGCAGTACGGAGTTAATGAAATTAACTCCATTAACTCCACTAGGAATTCTAGCCACATAAATAGGATTGTATGATGTGTGACCATTTGAGACTCATTTGATCTTCTCAAGGCTTATCTAGATGGTGGCGTGTGTCAGTCTGTCATTTTTGGTTGCCAAAAGTCTTATCAGGTGGAGGGCTCTAGATTCTCAGTACTGGGGGTGGGTGGTGGGAGGAGCTGAAGCAAGCGAAACCAAAAATGTATTGTGCAGTGGAGGAGCTCCCAGGCACCTGCCACATGGTTTCTAACAGTGCTCCTGGAACAAAGGAGCCTTGTCCTCATGGGAGGAGGAGATGAGTTTGGACTCATGTTTTGAGTTTAGTATTGGTTTTCTATCCTAAAATCCACACTACATATAGTTGGCTATCTGTATCCTGTTACACATTCAACCAGCCATGCATCAAAAAAGTAGTGAGGGACTGAAGAGATGGCTCAGCTAACAAAGGTGACTGCTGTCAATACTGATGACCTGATTACAGTTCCAGGGACCTACTTGGTGGAAGGAAGGACTGGCTGGTTCATGTTGTCCTCTGCCTTTCATACATATATGCTTGTGCATGAGCATACACGTGCATGCGTGTGCACACGCGAACACACACACATACACACACTAAAATGTAATAAAACATTTTAAATGATTAAATGTTTTATTTATTTTTAAACTTTATTATACAAACATTGCAATCACACACAGGCTACTACCACATCTTGACACACACACAGACACATACACACACACACACACACACACACACACACACACAAAATTAGCTAGAGCAAGCCTGAAGACTGTATAACTCAATGAACTTCTATATAGTTAGAGTAGCCATTAGGATCAGAAGCTGTGGAGCTTTACTTTCAATTTTCCACTTTCACTATCAAATATATTTTTATGCACTTATTTATCCCCTAAAGTGAAAAATACATGCTGGATTTATAACCAGAAAATAATTAGCTTTATCTCCTCTTTCATGACTCACACCCATTACCAGACTTAGTTCATCTTCATACCCTAATATTTACCCTTTCTTGTTCTTCTTTCTCCATGTTATACTGTACCCACATGTACATTTGCTTACATAAATATGTACATTATTGGCTAAAGTCTATATGTGATGGAGAACATGCAGTTTTTTCTCTCCAAGATTGTGTGACTTCACTTAATATTATCCATTCTAAGAGCACCCATTTTCCTACACATTTTTCTTTAGAACTGAATAATATTCATATATACGTATATATCATACAAACATATATGTACACTAAATGTATATATACATTTCCATTATTCATTTCCCTGTTGATGGGCTGATCCTAATTCTTTGCTGTAGTGAATAAAGCAGCAATAAATGAAGCTAGGCCTATGATGGTGATATCTTTAAATATGAATAGTAATTCAGCATAACAACTATTTACATAGCCTTTAGATATTATAAATGATCTGGAGATGGCTTAAAGTATATGAAAGAATATGTACAGTATCTACATAAGAGATTTTGTAGCATCCCTGGATTTTGGTAACTGGGTGTCCTGAGGCAAGCCCATGGATATAGGTATAGATATATGGATATCTCTCTCTCTCTCTCTCTCTCTCTCTCTCTCTCTCTCTCTCTCTCTCTGCTGGACAAACCAAGCTTTCTTTTCTTCCTCAAATCCACAGAGGAGCCATGCTAGATTCATTCCCTGGAGGGAATCACACTCCCCAGCTGGCCTCTCTCCAGGCAGCCAGTTGGCCAGTTGGCCTCTTTATCTTACAAAACAGCTCTGACTGACAAAACCTTGGCCCTGTTTGGAAATTGCTTCTCCTATGCTCTCTTAAACAAAATTAATTTGAAACGGTTAGTCTAATATGAATTGTTTTTTAGGTCTGAGAAGCATGTGTTCAAAGAGGGAGGGGACCTCTGCAGGCAGCCTTTGGACTGCTTGCTTGGCATTTATTTTCCTTCCCAGCACCGGTGATATGAAGCCTGAAGAAAGACTGGAGAGAGGTTGGAGCCCATTTATCTGGGGGAGTGGTTGAGGGTCTCTGGGGTTACTTAGCTCAACAAGGAAAAACCCAGGGAGATTCTGAGAATAGAATCCATGAGCTGTTGACATGGAAAAAACTTTTGGAATATTTCCAGGAAAATTGGATGAATACTGAAACGTTCCAAGAAAACAAACTGCTTTAAAACGACAAAGAAACTTTAACAACTGGCTTGATCCAAACAATGGGTCCCCTAGCTAAGGGGATGAGTTCTGATCCAGAAGGTCTATGTGAAAAATGTTTTGTTCTCCTCAGACCAGAGCTGGAAGAGCAGCCTGTGACCTGGATCACCTGAGTGACCTGGATCACCTGAGTGACCTGGATCACCTGAGTGACCTGGATCACCTGAGGGCTTCAGGTCTGCAACGGGACTGGGTGGGACTTACTGGGAAGGTGACTGAAAAATACAACCTACCTGTAAGAGCCAGAAGAAGAAGAGAAACCCAGCCACGTGGTAGTGATGCACACCTTTAATCCCAGCACTCGTGCAGCAGAGAAAGAGGGATTCTTTGAGTTTGAGACTAGCCTGGTCTATAGAATGAGTTGCAGGATAGCCATGACTACACAGAGAAACCCTGTCTCAAAAAATAAAAACAAAAAAAGAACCCCTCCCCACCAAAAAAAAAAAAAGGAAGAAGAAGAGGAAGAAAAAGAAGAAGATGAGGAGGAGGAGAAGGAGGAGGAGAAACTATATTTTAAAGAGAAAATAGAGGAAGAGCTTCAGGAAACTATAAAGGAATGGAAAACACTGAAAAAGAGCACAGACAGGCCACGATGCATAGAAGTAAGGAGCTGAGCACCTCAGTGACAGTTTCTACTGAAGTGTCTTAGATGACAGAAGCCATTTCCAGGTAATGCTGGGTAATCTTATACTCAGGACAAGGCCAGAGTTTTCATAAGCTTCAAACCCGTAATTCCTTTCACGTCAGGGTCAGTGGTAAAGAGAAATTTTGTGCCATTATCTGACTCAGAGTAGCAGTCACACACCATTTTGGAAGAGGATCCTATTCTTAGAAGCTGAGCTACTCCAGTGGGTTGAAAGTAGGGAACAAGACAGGGATTCTCAGTTTTGTCATCTACAGCATCTGGGTGTAGGAAAACCCAGATAGGCAGCTATGAGAGCAAGAGAATGGTTGCTGACCAGCCCTGGGGTCCAGGACATAGGAGGCTTGGCTCTGGCAGCCAAGTGCATAGGGAAAAATAGGCCAGGAGCAGATCTCATCAACTGACAAAAACCCCGGACTTGAGCCTGAGGCTAGCATGTAGACCAAAGCCTGGATCCACCAATCAGTCATTCACTGTGATACAGCCTGAAACTCTGGAGTTCCAGGGGTGTGCTTAGTAGCCAGTATCTTCATCCCTCCAGCAGAATGACTGATGCTTAAGAAGTCTTGGAAGTAGGGAGACAGGTACTTATATGTACAAATCACAGTATTAAGACCACTTTCCACATTCTAAATGCACCCAGGAGACACCCTTCAGCTAAAATATTAGTCACCAAAGGAAGTATGGTCTGAGAAGTTTTAGAAGGGTGGGAGAACCTTTGTAACCCACAGAACTCAGAGGCCCTGGTACTCAAAGCAGGAAAACTATCAAGGTGAAGACAGCTCTGGTGACCCCAGTCACTTGTTCAATGCACACTCAGCAACAACATAAACAGCAGATTAGACAAGAGTCCACAATTCAAAAGACCCCCCACTCCATGCACAGAACTGGAAGATCCAGAAGGAAACTATTCCAACATTTATCTCATCTTTATTTATTTTTACTTTTTTGTGTCATTATTTTGGTTGTTTTTTTAAATGCATGTTTAGCAATATTTTTACTTTATGATTTTTTTTTTTAAAGAATTACATCTTGGGTCTGGGAAGATGGCTCAGTGGGTAAAATTGCTTGCTATTCAATCCTAATAACTTAGTTCAGTGACAAGAACTCACATAAAAGTTGAGGTGATATGTGTCACTCTTACTTTGAGACAAGAGATGGAACAGGAGAATCACTCAGAAGCTTTGCAGGCTAGCTAGCCTGAAATACACCATGCAAAGGGCAAGAAAATGATAAAAGTTTTGTCTCAATAAGCTGGAACAAGAGAACTAACTCCCCAAAGTGTCCTCTGACAAACGTGTCTGACACAGACATGATATGGTATATGTGTGCCTGTGCATGATGTGTGTGTGTGTGTGTGTGTGTGTGTGTGTGAAAGAGAGAGAGAGAGAGAGAGAGAGAGAGAGAGAGAGAGAGAGAGAGAGAGAGAGATTGATTCTAGAAGAGGATATTGGATCCCCTGGAGCTGGAGTTACACTCAATTGTGAGTCACCTGACATAGGAACTAGGAACCAAATTCTGAAAAAGCATCAAAGGCTCCTAATTGCTCAGTCATCTCTCAAGCCCTTATTACTTATTTTTAAATTATATTTAAAAACTTTTTAAAACTGTATTATATTTAAAAACTTTTTAAAACTGTATTATTGTATATGTGTACGTATGTATAATGTGTATATGTGGGTTCATGTGCCACAGTATAGGTGTAGAAGTCAGCAGATAATCTAACAGAAAATCAGCCAACAAAATTATAGGTATTAGTAAATCTCTTTCATTAGAAACATTAAATGTAAATAACTTCAACTCACCAATAAAGAGATACAGACTAGTTGACTGAATTAAAAACTAGATACAGTTATCTATCGTCTTGATGAAACATCTGTCATCTGGTAAAGATTCCACAACTGAACATCTAAGATGGAAAACAGCCTATCAAATTGTAGTTTGAATGAGAGTGACACCCTTCAGTTCATGTATTTGAATGCTTGGTGCCCAGTTGGTCGAACTGTTTGGGAAGGATTAGGAGGTGTGGCCTTATTGGAGGACGTGTATCCCTGGAGGAAGGCTTTGAAGTTTCTAAAATGCCATGATATTCCCAGTCCTATTCCTCTATCTTTTTGCTGATAAAGATACAAATGATGGCACACACCTCTGATTCCAGCACTTAAGAGGAAGAGGAAGGCAGATCTTTGAGTTAAAGGCCAGTCTGGTCTACAAAGCAAGTTCCAGGATAGCCAGGGTTATGTTGAGAAACCCTGTCTCAACAACAACAACAACACCCCACAGATTGACAAACCTCCAGGCAAACTAACCAAAAGGATCAGAACACCCTGGATGTGGTGACTCATATCTATAATCTCAGCATTCAGAAGGCTGAAGCAGATGAATCTCATGATTTGGGGCTCAACTGGGCTACAGAGTGAGATCCTAGTGAGATCCATGTGAGTTATGTGTGTGTGTGTATGTGTGTATGTGTATGAGATAGAACCAAATTAATAAAGTTAAAGATGGCCAAAGAGAGATTATTATAGATCCCAATAATATCAAGGCAACCAAATGAGGGAACTTTGAAATTTTATTTTAGGCTCAGCAGTTAAAATTATATACTATTCTCACTGAGGACCCAAGTTCAGCTACTAGCACCCACACTGGGTCGCTTACAGCCTACTATAACTCAAGCTCCAGAAGGACTTGACACCTCTGGCCTCTGTGAGCCTCTATACCTGTGTGCACACACATACACATATACAATTGAAAATAATAAACAATAAAAATACATTCTTTTTTTAAAAAGAAGACATATTTCAAACAAGTTGAAAATCTAGAAGAAATAGACAAATGTCTAGATGTATATGAGCTACCCAAATCAAGTCAGGACAATAAAAACAAACTCAAACAGAGCCAACAACACTGAAGCAGTAATAAATATTCTTCCAACAAGGAAGAAACTCAGGATGAGACACATTCACTACTGAATTATACCAAACCTTTAAAAAAGAGCTAATACCAGTGTTTCTCAACTATTCCATGAAACAGAATGGAAATGAATACTGACAAATTCATGCCACAAAGCCTGCATTACTTGGTCACCAAACCCAGATAAGGACTCAGTAAAGAAAGAAAACTACAGACCAAGTTCCCTGATGAACTATATGCAACAATTCTCAATATATTTTTTGAAAACTGAAATGAAGAGCACATTAAAAAGATCATACTCCTTAAGCCATCAGGAATGAAAGTGTATATAGTTCAACATATGCAAACCAAGAAGTATAATTCAGCACGGGAAACACATGATGATCTTAATCAATACAGAGAGGGCCTGTGTTGCAGTTCAATAACCTTTAATGATAAAAGCCCTGATGAGACTAGAAAACCAAGGAACATACACCAACATAAGAAAGGCTATGCTCGCTGGGCGGTGGTGGCACACGCCTTTAATCCTAGCACTTGGGAGGCAGAGGCAGAGGCAGAGGCAGAGGCAGAGGCAGAGGCAGAGGCAGAGGCAGAGGCAGAGGTAGAGGTAGAGGCAGGCAGATTTCTGAGTTCAAGGCCAGCCTGGTCTACAGAGTGAGTTCCAGGACAGCCAGGGCTACACAGAGAAACTCTGTCTCGAAAAGCAAACAAACAAGCAAAAAGGGCTATGCTCCACAAAGTCACAGAAAGTACCATACTAAAGAGGAAAGTGTTTGTTCTAAAACCTAGAATGAGAACTATTTATTCTTTCCATTTTCATGCAATCTAGTACTTAAAGTTTGAGCTAGAAATAAAAAGTAAAGGAACAACTACAGTTATCCCAATTTGTAGACAACATGATCCTGTACTAAAAGAACTCTAAATGGAATTTTCAGACTTCAATGAGAGAAAAGGCTCCTGTGAAGGCTGGATGCCCCAGTGTAGAGGCCAGGTCAGGAAAATGGGAGGCGGGGTTGGTAAGAAGGGGAAGAGGGGATGGGATAGGGGGTTTTCAGAGGGGTAATGAGGAAAGAGGATGCTATTTGAAATGTAAATAAAGTAAATATCTAATAAAAAATTAAAAAAAAAAAGACTTCACCAGAAAACCCCTTGACCTGATAATTACTTTCAGCAAAGAAGAAAAAGCATATACAGCCTTAATTCCAATTCCATAAGATCTTGTGCCCTCTTCTGGCCTCCAGCAGCATTGCATGCTCATGGAATACACACAAGAATAAGAAATTAAAATAAATATAAAAATGAAAAATAAAAAGCATCCAATAAAACTACATCCATCCTCCCCTTCCAAAAAAGGAAAGAAACAGAATGAAAAAGAGTTAAAAGTTGAAAAAGCAAAGCATGAGGAATTTGTGATGAAAACGTACTGGACAGATGGACAGGGACACACACACACACACACACACACACACGCACGCACGCACGCACGCACCATATATATACTCTAATTTGGACCCTTAAGAATGTTTAGGTTGCTCTAATGGTAATTGAAACTTCTTTTTTCTCTCAAGCTAGTAAGGAGAATGCTGGTATAAGAAGAAAAGCTTTATCTGACAGCAAAATGATGCTAGAGAATAAAAAAATAAAGGAGAGATTGACAGGGTTTATTCTTTGCTTTCCTCCTTTTGCGGTTAAGTACTCGACAAAAGCCGTGGATGGGAGGGAGGGAGCTTACTTTGGCTCATAGTTTGAAGTACAGTTAGAAGTAGGTCACCTTTATTTTTCTCATCTGAGTCCTGCCACCTGAACAACCAAAGTAGCCTAAACCATGACCACAGACCACTCCTGTCTTTTCTCCTGCCCTGAAGCAGGGAGAATGAAGGAAAGTGCTGCTGCTGCAGGCTGAGGCTAGGAAAATGTCTAATGCTCTTGTGCCCAAACGTCCATGGAATGGAGTCGATCCAGGAGCTGCTTGCTTAAACCGCCCCCATCCAGTTTGTCTATATGAGCAAATGGTATACCATAAGATGCCTAGTGAAGAGTAAGCTGCATGCCAGGTAAAGGTTTGCTTCTGGAGAGTACTTTGGTCATAAAAGGAAAAAAAAAATAGAGTAACTGGGGAGCAATTCAGGGGCTTAGCAATGAGCTATTTGTTCACAGGAGAATCGAGGGACGAGTCTCCTGAGCCTGGGTCCTAGTCCTCTGTGTTCTGCAGCAGATGAAGGGGAGCACCAATGTTGGTAGTAACTAGGTGTACACTTCTTTTCTTCAGATTCTATGATCCTATCATCTCATTGTGGTCTTGGAGAGGGAGGAGTAGCCAGCCTTAGGCGATAGACAATGGAAAGAGCAAGGTTGCTTACAGGAGAGCTGTCACTGCAGCATCACACACACACACACACACCCTGGGTCGATCCCCACCCCCACCCCCCAATTCCTGCACTATGTAAACCAGAAGGTTCCTTATGTTCTGGCAAACTCAGTCCCAGAGGCCAAATTCGGTCTTCCAGTCCACATATCTACCCATGCCGTTTGAGTACTAACTGTCTTTGGTGAATTTCCTGCTACAGTTACACAGTTCAGTGGTGGGAGAGACTTATGGCTCACTGAGTTGAACATGGTTCTGTTTAGTCACCCACACAGACTTGCTGAGTCTGTTCTACAGGAACTAATAGTCCAGCAGAAACATTTTCACACACAGAAGGATACATTTTCATACTGGAGTCCAAATTGCAAAAGTGTAACTCCAACTACCCAGGGAGCCTGAACCTTCCATAACTCCCAGCTCTTCCCAATTCTCAAGACTCCGTGCCAAGGTCACCACCTCCAATCCTCCTTCCTGTCTCAACGCTGCTTGATTGTGACTTAATTTTGTTGTTCCCTACAGCTAAGTCTAAGAGCATCTTTTATAAACCGTAACCTACCATAGAATGAGGTTTAGTTTTTAATAAAATTTATTTTATTCTATTTTTATGTGTGTGGATGTTTTGCCTGCATGTATTGTCTATTGCATTCATGCCTGGTGCCTGAGAGACCAGAGATGGTGTTGGATCCCCTGAGACTGGAGTTACAAACAATTTTGAGCTGCCATGTGGGTGCCGGGACTTGAATCCAGGTCCTTTGGGAGAACAGACAATGCTCATAATCTTTGTGCCATATCTACAGACCAGAATGAGGTTTTGTATAGTGACTTTCTCCCCAGTGGATTATGATATCTTTGTGAACAAGAACTGTATATTATACACTTTCATTTTCTATTGCATTTGTTTATCTATTTGTTTAGTGTGTGTGTATATGTGTGTGTGTGTGTGTGTGAGTGTACACATGTGAAGGTCAGAGAAGAGCTTGCAGGAGTCAGTTCTATTATTATTATTATTATTATTATTATTATTACTCCAAATAATAAATTTGGTGTTGGTATTCTTAAGTTGTTCATCTGCAGATTCAGCCAACCACCCATACATTTTTTAATGTGTTTTTTCAGAACACACACACAGATTCCTTGATGTTGTTCTGTAAATAATACAGTATAGTGGCTAGAGATGGTCTAATGTGTATGGAGATTGAGCACTGGTTTAATGAAGTGCTATACCACTTTACCGAAGGGACTTGAGCATCTACAATTCTAGTGTCTGTGGAGGGTTATTGAAATCCTAGGCATCAAAGGGTTAACGCAGACCCTTATCACTGAACACAAGTACAGATGTGCTGACACAGTCACACAGAGAAGAAAATGACTCTCCTCTCTCTGTCTCTCTTTCTCGCTCTCTTCCTGCCTTCCTTTTTCTTTTTTTAATGTGTATGAGTGTTTCGCCTGCAAGCATTTTACAGTCTACAGAGACCAGAAGAGCCAAGGGACTCTTCTTACCCAGTGTCACAAAGCTAGAAAGTGCATGTATCAACTGAAATTCCAAGTAACTCCTTAATTGACTAATCACAAATCTCAGATACAAGCTAGGTCTGAGGCCCTGGGATAAGCCTGTTCCTTTCCTTTGAACTGCAAATGGATGGTTTCTGTCAGGCTGGAAATCCCTGCTCCAGAGGCTATCTGATGACTCGCACTGTGCTGGCATTGAATGTCCAGGGATTGCCTTCTGGGAGACTCTGCCGTTTTAATGATATGTCAGCTGGGTTTCCTCATTGAATTACACCATTTGCCACTTTGAAGTCAGCCTGAGTTATCAGATTTACTTTCCCAGGGTGCCACAGAGGAACACTACAGTGAAGGAGTTACTCCCAGTCCCCCAATTCTGCTTTGACAGATTTTTCTCTTGCTAAGGTCAGCAGGATTGTGGATTGGCTGCAGCCCGAAGGCTGTGTGTGCCTGTCTTCTGTAATCACTTGCTCCACCTTCCAGCCCAGCTGAGAATTAACCTGTTTCATACATAGATATCGAGGAGGTCAGTGAACTGGCTTAAAGAGATTCTGAGGACAGTAGTTAAAGACACTGGTATTGAGCCAGGTGTGGGGACATATACCTTTAATCCCAGCACTCTGGAGACAGAGGCAGGTGGATCTCTACTAGTTCAAGGGCATTACGGTCTACACAGAGGGTTCCAGAGTCACATAGAGAAACCCTGTCCAAAATAAAATAAAATAAAAATTAAAAAAAAAAGGAGCAGAAAGCCATTGCCTGTATGACTTGCCAGACTTCATTCCAAAGCTGGTTCTGATTAGAAACATGGTATCCAGAGCCTCTTGTCTGTCCTCTCTTGGTTTCTGGTTTGCACTTGGTGCAGCCTTTTTCACAGGAGATGCTTGGGCTTTGGGGTAAAGGCCTGGATCAAGGTTGAAGAAGTCAGCCTTGGACAGAGAGATACTGGAGCTGGAGTGTCCCTTGCCTCAGCACATGTGAGTCAGTATGTTGTCACCACAGCTAGGCCTGACTGGGCTGCTCCAGGCCCTAGGGGAAGAAGAGAGACATGATTTCTGTCATCTTGGAGCAGTGCAGAGACTAAAAATGCACAGTCATACAGATGATTGCAAATTATGGTTGTAGGACATTGAGTAGGCTATTATAAAGTATAAGCAAAAGTGGGAATGATGTGGCATGTCTATTTTGAAAGGAAGAAGCAAAAATGGCCTTTTTCAGGGTGTAAAAGGCTATATTGAAGACTGATGGGCCAGAAGAATAGAACAGGCAGTTCCAGGACAGGGAACTGATGGTGCGAAGGCTGCAGAACAGAAGTCAGCCCGAGCAAACTGAAATAGACTCACCGACCTTTATTATTGACTTTTCTGAGCCTGTGGCCTGGAGCTTGCTGGACGGGCTCTCTGTCACTGAGCTACATTCCCAGCCCTCGCTAGCTCATGAACCTTCAGTCTCCTGCCCTTATTTCCTGTAAACTCACCCCTGGTGAGAGCTGAGACTCTAGTTTGCTGGGTCTGCAATCCATCATGAGCTTTTATCCTCAGAGTGGAGGACAGTTTAGGACATGAGGCTCTTTCTGTCTTGCTTGATGGTTAGCAGAACGTACCAGTACAAATTATTCTGGTTGTCTGGAGTCAGATGGCCTGGGTTCAGATTCTCACTCTGCTACCTGTAAATCACAGCTTTAGAAATGCTCTTTACCTACCCCACGCTTCAGCATTCACGTCTGTGAAATAGGCCTAGGAAGAAAAGCATCTACTTTGGCAGCTTAGTAAGAAAGTTCCTGGGTTGTCTCCTTGGGGCATGACTTGTCACATTCAACTGCCCCTCTGCTTTTCAGTGTTCCCACCATGGCCTTGGGTGACTTCAAGGACATTAGTGTTGTGAGAACCCTGTCAGAAACATCAGGCCAGCTCCCCACGACCAAGGGGGGACACAGCCGGACAGGAACTTTCCATTCTGTCCATGACTGCCTGGGGTAAGGACAGATATGGAAATGGGCTAAACAGAACTACCCTGCCTAGGGTTAGGACAGAGAGGGAAGTGACTAAAAGACAATGCCAGGAAATACCAGGAACACCACAAGGTGGGCAGGACAGGGCTGAATGACAGAGACAACCTCCCCATTTGAGTTGACCAATAATTTTAAATGTTGCTCAGGGTAGCCAATCACAGTCGTCCAACTCAGGCGACCACTGAACTCCCTGCCAAAAAGTTTATAAAAAGAGTATGCTTTGTGAGCTTGTAGTCTCCTCTTGCCTGCATGCTGGGGGACCCTAATGTACATTGGAGCATTAAACCTCTTGCAGATTGCAGCAATTTCGGTCTCTGTGGCCTTATTGAGTGGGGGTCTTCCGACGGACTCTAACAGTGTGCATTCCCAGATGCACTGTTCCTGGAGTCCTGGAGTTTGCCTTGATTACACAGTCCAGTGCAGAGCAATGTTTCAATGAGGTTCTGTGCCATGAACTTCATCCCCTTTGATCCTCCCAATAACTTAAGAAGTAGGTATTATATCTTTATAGAAACTCAGCTTACAGTCAGACCAAGCCATTGCTGTTCCTGGGCACACCCCTGAGTTTTTGATTCAGGAGGAATAGGCAAGGCTTGGGAACCTTAATTACACCTACTTCCAATTCTCTTTCCCACTTGTAACATTAACCAGCTAAGCTTCCAGATTGTCACTGGCTAGAAAGTTCATGCGTGCTAAGGGTACAGTTTAGCAAGGTAGGCAGGTAATTTCAATATAAAAACATTAAGGATTAAAAAAAAAAGATGTGTGTGTGTGTGTGTGTGTGTGTGTGTGTGTGTGTGTGTGAGTGCCTGTGGCTGTCAGAAGATGTCAGGTCCACTAAAGACAGAGTTACAGGTGACTGTGAGCTAACAACATGTGTGCTGGGAACCCCTGTCCTCTGCAAAAACAGCAAGTGCTCTTACCTCCTAAGCCATCTTTCTAGCCCATAAATATTTTTGTAAGTGAATCTACCCAGCCCACGTCTTTGTTTGCCCAAATCAGTAATTCTCTAATGAGGACGGTGGAACTGATAAAATTGCCCTCAAGAGTTCTGCTTCACATAATCCCAATTCACAATTTCTTTCTCTTTATTTATAGGTTTTGTGTGCATATGATGTGTTGAGGGAGCACATGTGGCATGTGTGTGCTTTCAGGAGAGGGTTCTTTCCTTCCTTACATTGGTCCTGAGGGCTGAGTTTAAGTTGCTAGGTTTGGTGACAAGTGCCTTTACCTGCTGACCAGTTTCACCAAATCAAATTCACAACTTCTCATTCTGAATTCCAACAAATTAAGCAAGTTCCCTAAAAACCATTTTCTCTCTTTTTAAAAGCTATATGACAGGCTGGGGAGTTGGCTCATCGGTTAAGAGCACTTGTTGCTCTGGTAGAGAACTTGGGTTCAATTCCTGGCAAACCATGGCAGCTCATACCTGCCTGTAACTCCAGTCCCAGGAGACCCAAAGCTCTCTTCTGGCCTTTGAGGGCCCCAGGAACCCATGTGGTACACAGACATATGTGTAGGCAAAATATTCATTCAGATAAAAAAAAAATAAGCCGGGCACACCATTAATCCCAGCACTTGGGAGGCAGAGGCAGGCGGATTTCTGAGTTTAAGGCTAGCCTGGTCTACAGAGTGAGTTCCAGGACAACCAGGGCTACACAGAGAAACCCTGTCTTGAAAAACCAAACAAACAAACAAACAAACAAAAATAAAAATAAAATAAAGTATATCAATCTAAAAATTAAAAGTATACTTACATGCAAGAGTGTTTTGATTGCATGTATGCGTTTTGATTGCAGATTTGCTTTGGGCCTTCAGAGGGGAGAAGAGGGCATTGGATACCCTGGGGGTGGATATACAGAAGTTTGTGAGTTGCCATATTTGTGCTGGCAATTGAATGTGGGTCCTCTGAAAGAGCAGCCAGTATATTTTACCACCAAGCCATGTCTTTATCCCCTTCCTTTTTATCTTTTATTCTGGAAATCAAGCCCAGGGCTTTATACATGCTGAGTACACACTCAGCCACTGAGTATTGCTCCAACTTTGAAACTCTTAAGATTACACAAAGCCTGACCTGACCTGAAATAAAGTGACTGGCAAGTGCTTTTAAGCTACGTGCTGTGGATATTTATGTGCTTCATTGCACACAATAACAATGTGCTGGGCTGGGAGCTTGAATCAACTGTCTGTAGTTATATAGCAGATTACCCTCAGAACTTAGTTGTTTCTGTTGTTGTTGTTGTTGTTTCAATGTTTGGTTTTAAACAACAAGCATTTATTATGTTAAGAATTCAGAAGCAGGTTAGTTTGATGATTTGGGCTCAGAATCTCTTATGGCTAATATGGTAATATAGGCATGTAATTCCAGCACTCTGGAGGCTGAAACATGAGGATCCCTGGTTGAAAGCCAGCCTGGGTTGCCTAATGAGTTCAAGGTCAGCTAGGGCTACAAATCTGATCTTATTTCATAAATAAGTAAATTGTACTGGGGAGAAGATGGCTCAAGTAGATAAATCACTTACCAGACAGGCGTAAGGACCAAATCTCCAGAACTCACAGGGAAGTCAGGCAGCATGGTGTTCAACTCCTGCCTCAGCCCTCCCACGGGGAGGTGGGAAGTGGTACCCTCTGCCACCTCAGTCCTCTCACAGTGTGGTGGGAGACAGACACAGGACTGGCATAAGCAACGGAAGACAGCAAAGGAGACTCTGATCTTCCGATGGAAGGTGAAGAACTAATCTAAGGTTTTCCTTTGACCTCTGCTCAAATGTCTGCTGTTTGCACACACCAATGAGCATAAGCAAATGCTTTTAACTCTGGCTCCAAGAGATCTGACGCCCTCCTCTGGTTTTAGTGGCATTTGCAAGCATACATATATACCTATACTCATACATAAACATAGTAAGAATATATTTAAATAAATGAAGCCTAATACATTTTAGTGTATTTTTAGGCTGGAAGGAAACTCATGAAGTACCAAGCAGATGGATTCTAACGTCATCTTCTTCACTCTACAGATGAGTAACTCAAGGTTCAAAGAAGAAAAAAGAAAATTTTCTAACAACACATGTCTTATATTTGCTTCAGCTCTATGACTTCATCAAATTCTCCCAGCATATCTCTTTTTATTCTTACTTTATTCATAATAAAAGAAGGATTACAGAATAAACAGCTTTTTCCAGAACTGATTCCTGCTGCTTCCAGGAGTCAAGGTCAAAATCTAAGGCACACATATGCCTGCCTGGTGGGACTCTCCATATAACATCCGATCACTTAGGATAAGGCAACCCCGCATCCCCACAAATCAAGATGAAGAAAACTTTCTGCCTATATAGCAAGAGACCTCTCAGAGAACATCTCAGTATCTTCTTCTTTAGCCAATGGTTTACTTGAGCCAAGAATATCAGAAGTTACAGAGGGCAGTGCCTCTTAAAGTGGGATCACAAATTTCAGAGCATGAGGTACTATCTCATGAGGTCCTACTCTATATCCCACATCATATGCTTGAGCCTCTATTGTAAATGATATATATCATCATGATAGTTATTTTCATAATCAAGAATTAATCAAATTAATATTTATGAAACATTACTGTGCACTTGGAAGTTGTTCATGTGTCTTTCCTCAACACAGCTTTCCAGCCTGTAGGCTGCTGACATTATCATTGCACAGAAAGGTATCTGAGGCACAGAGAAGTTAAGTCATTTTCCCATGCTCACTCAGCAAGAAAAAGCAGCAGAGCCAGGCCTGAAATCTAGGCACGGGAACCTCCACCTTATCCATGTATTCAACATACCTGTGTGAGAAGCTTTTGTGCCCTGATATAGTAGATGTTGTAAGTGGAGCATCAAGCTGTCTACCGGCAAGACTGAGAAAGTAGAGGCAGAAATGGAGAACCATCTGCAAGCATTTCAGAATATTGTACGAAGGTGCTCAGAGTGATCTAACACAGTTAGGAAGATGGTAGAAGAGGTGAGCTTTGGATAGAGACCTGTAAGATCAATTACATGGAATTTGTATTGCGATCTACAGAGGCATGCAGCTGAAAGCCTGGAACTGGGAAGGGGTCCTGGAATATGGCAGCTTCACAAGTCCAGGGTCTGTCTTGGAAGTGTTGGATGCTCTGAAACTGGATGATAATTGCAGAAGATTGTGAGTATAATGATGTAACAGAAGTGATTGAATTATATACTTTAAAACAAGGAATATTCGATGTGAATTTGGGGTCATGGGTAGGGAAATAAGCTGATGTCTGTCCTTCACAAATCAGGGAATGGGATTGGGATGTAACTGGATATGACGGAACAGTCAGGGAGTGGTGAGCTGGTTCAGAATGCCTGCTGTCAAGGGCTTGGGGAGGGTGGAGTAGACACAGGTCTCAGAGCGGTGGTTTTTTTTTTTTTAACATGTTTTTTAAATTAATTGTTCGATAATTTCATAAAATCTATTTTGATCATATCATTCTCCCCCTCCTCCTGAGAAACACTTTTTTTTTAAGAAAAAAAAAAGAATCTAACGAGGCATGGTGGTGCATGCCTTTAATCTCAGCTCTCAGGAGGCAGAGGCAGGCACATTTCTGTGAGTTCAAGGCCCACCTGGTCTACATAAAGAATTCCAGGACAGCTAGAGCTACACTGTGAGACAGTCTCCACCCCCCACCACCCCCCCACACCCCAATCCAAAAAAAAAAAAGTGAAATCTGATCCTTTTGTGAAGAACGGTACTTGTGGGAAAGTAGAGACCAGAGGAAGGTTATCTAACTGCTCAGGGCAGAGTGAGACTTACACTACATACCAAGAACATACCCATCTTTCCTGTGACTTTCATTCTTTCCTTTTGGCATTCCTCCAGTGAGAAGCAGTAGGTTTACATCCTATTTTCCACTTGGATGTATTGCTGCTGGGAACAGTAAGTACAGTGAACAGAACAGGCATGGCGCTGGCTGACTCAGAGTCAGCGGTCTGGTCAGGCAGACTGGCAATAATGCACCCACTATGACACAGTTGATAGACTAGGATGTGAAAAGTGACATGGAAGTCTGAGGTCAGGTGCTTGCTTTGTTGTGCCTGTCACATTACCTGAAGTTAGAGGTCCTAGATCGATCCCTTGAGCAAGAGACCATGAACAAGTCCTTCAAGTTCTGCTTGCTGCCAGTGTCCACATAAGACACATGGCAGTCTAACAGCAGTACTGTCTGCCTAAAGGCCTGGAGGTGAACTAATGCTTCAGGGCATGAGGGTCAACCTCCCTGGCAGAAGCTCCAAACAGCTGACCCTTTCCCATACAGTAAATCCTGATCAGGTACCTGGTACTGATAACCTTGAACCCATCAGTATCTGACATCAGGATTGAAGATCCTTTGAGATGCTAAAGTGCATTATATAGAGAAGAACACTTCTTAGGAAGTGTTCATTTGGGGCGTCTAGTGAATCTCAACACTGTGAAAGGCACTGCCTCTCTGTTCTCTCCCATGCCAGCCATGTAGGAATAGGCCTGAACTTTATGATTTCCTAAGAGTTTACTCCTCAAGAGAAGGTTATTCCCTGGCATCTTACAAAATATCCTTAAGGAGGTCAATAATGTCATTATTCTTTGTAATTGTGATAGAGTGCATACCTGCCAGGATCTTCATTACTGGAGATTCGGCCTGGCTATACACTCCCTAAGACATGAGTGCCTAAATCCTGTAGTCAGGGATTAAAGCTTCCATGTGCCAGTCAATGAGATAGATGTTGGGACTACAGAAGAGAAAATGGTAAGTCCTAGTCCAGATCACAGGCTGTCTAACCTGTGGGAAATGAATCAATGGTTTCTGTGATTTGAGGGTGATAAAGTAGGAGCACAGAGGTAAACTGAGTCACCTTGCCTGAGGTGCAATTTAGATGATCAGATCAAGGCCAGGCTCCAGTGTCCAGGCCCAGATGGTGATAACTGCACTGCTCTGCCCTCAGCACAAAAAGGCAAATACTTGTGTTCTTTAACTTAATCCTCCTGACAATTCCATGCATGAGAACTAACGCCGGGTAACATTTACAAAATGCCTGACTTAAGTCACCACTCCATCCACATTAGTTACTGTGGTGGCGGAGCTGCACATTGGACAGGAGAGCAGAGAATGGAAAATGAGACTCAGAAGTCCATAGAGTCAAAGCACATGTGTGGGGAAAGCATCAGAAAGGCCCAGAAAGTGGTTTGGATTTTCACTGCTGCCAGGGTAACTGGGTACGAAGTCGTGAATTCACCTACTGGGTTACTCCGGAGAGATATCAAAACAACAAATAAAGTGAGAATTGAGATTCCACCGTTGATATCTCCGGAGAGGCTTCTTAGCAGATGGCTGGCCTGTCGGAGGGCAGACTGAACTGCCGAATAGAATGTCACTCAGCAGCTGTCCCTCCCTCTTCATCCTTCCTGAATCCTGAGTCTGAAAGGCAAAGCCACCTTTCCCAGTCCCCTTTACTGGTTCTGTGTGCATCAGAGCCCACCACTGAGATGTATTCATAGAAGACTCAAAATGAGAGTGGATTAAAGGCATGAAAATAGAATCACCCAGGGTCCTGCTGCACGAGCGAAGCCACCATTATAGATGGAAGTGTCTGGTCCTGTGAGTCAGCATAGCAGCCCAGTTTACCAATCTAGGGCAGTGTCTGGTGCCTTTTCTGGGGGGCTCAGTCTAGTGGGTGTACCTCTAGCCTTTTCTTCTATTTTGTGAAGGATCAGTTTCCGGTATCTATTTAACACTGCTACAATTTTTTTTCCCCTCTAATTGTTTTTCAAAATCTCAATATGAAACCATCTGATTAGCATATCTGGACTTGGACAAGGTACTTAACATTCCTGAGTTTTTATTTCTTCAGCTATAAAATAGTTCTGAAACCACCTCCTATAGGGTAGTGTTAAATGAGGGTCGTGTGGACACCTTTCGAAAGGTGCATGTCGAGCAGATGCCGAAGTCTGCAGTCTGTAGAACCATCTACGCTCTAGCTGTGTGAGTGCTTAGGCTTTCTGCAGTCCTGGTGGAGCTATGGATGAGCAGTGAGTGCATGCTCCTGTGCTCTTCTGTTTGCTTGTGAGAGTTAGAGCTAACTCCCTTGGTGACCAGCACAGGGCCAGGCTCACAGCTCACAGCATTTCCCACTTGAATGTTAGTGTCCTTCCCTTCCTTTTAACTTATGCTATATATTGTTGTTGTTGTTGTTTCTGTTTATTTGTGTGTGTGTGAGTGTGTGTGTGTTTAAATTAGCATATAAAGTACTAGGTATCTTTCCGATTTTCTTTCCTTGAAGAAAGGTCTCATAGTGGAGTCCTGTCTACCCTAAGGCTTACTATGCTTACCAGGCTGGCCTTGAACACACGATAATTCACTTGCTGAGATTGAAGACCTGTACCACTATGTCATGCTATTATGAATTTTACAATCAAAATGTATTACATTTGGTTGTCTTCCTTGCCTCGCCTCCAGCTTCATTCCCCGCTTGTAGCCTTCTCTCCCATATGTTTTCAGGCCACATGTGCTCCCCCTCTTCTTTGCATCTCTTCTTAGCCTCCCTTGGCCTTTTTAGTTTTCTAGGCTTTACCCACATTTACTCCTGCTTATGTGCAAAAGTTTGTACATTATGAACTAGGATCCACATGTGAGAAAGAACACATGTTTTCTGCTTTTCTGAGTCTGGGTCACTTGAACTAATACTTTTCAGAGTTGTTCATTTTCCTGCCAATTTCAAAACTTCAATTTTCTTTATGGCTGAGTAAAATGCAACACTGTATCTATATCATATTTTCATTACCTGTTTGTCTATTGATAAGCATCTAGTCTGGTTTCATTATTTTATTATTGTGAATAGAGCAGCAATAAACATGGATGTGTAATATCTTTGTGGTAGGATAGGAAGTCTTTTGGGTATATGTCCAACGTACATACACACAGTGGTTCTCTTTTTAATTTTTTTGAGAAACCTCCAGACTGATTTCCATATTGACCATACTAGTTTGCACTCCTTCCAGAAGTGAAGGTTCCTCTTTCCCCACATCTTAATCAGCATTTGCTGTTAGTTTTCTCTCTAATTTTATGTGTATGGGTGTTTTGCCTGCATATATATTTGTATACCACATACGTGTCCGGTGCTTGCAGAGAGTAGAAAAGGGTGTTCAATACCCTGGGTCTGTAGTTACAAGTACTTAGGAACCACCACGTGACTTCTGAGAATCAAACTCAGGTCCTCTGGAAGACCAGCCAGTGCTCTTAACTGCTGAGCCATTCCTCCAGCACCTGCATTTCCTTATCGTTATTGTTTTTGTTTGATGTGTATATGAGAGTGTGTGTGTAGATGCCACACATACATGTGAATGTTGAAGATGAGTTCGGTCTCTTCTTCCAGCAAGAGTTCCTGGGATGAGCTCGGGTTTATGCAGCAAGTGAGTCTATCTGCTGAGCCATCTCCCTGACCCAGCTTCCTTGGTGACAAACATTCTTATAGGGCTGAGATGCTATCCCAATGAAGTTTTAATTAACATTTCTCTGATGCTGAATATTTAAAAAAATTCTTAGTGACTATTGGTGCTTTTTCTTTCTGAGAACTCATTTTCATCTCAATAAGCCTATTTGTTGATTGGCTGTTTAGCTTTTGTTGGCATTGAATTTTTTAACTCTTTATAAGTTTTAGCCATTAGTACCCTATCCAAAGCCTAGTTGGCAACTATATTGTCCCATTCTGAGTACTGTTTGTTTACTTTGCTGATAGTTTCCTTTGTTGTCAAGAAACTTTTTAACTTCACGTAACCCTATATGTTACTATTTCCTGTGCTATTGGAGAGGTGTTCAAACCTTTTACCTTGATGCGCAATCTCCATGTTTTCTTCTAGTAGTGTCGGGGTTTCAGGTTTTTGAATTAAGGTCTTTGAGTTACTTGGAACTGATCTCTGTACACAGTGAAAGAATAGGTCTAATTTTATTCTTCTATTAGTAGATGTCTAGCTTTGTCAGCAACATTTGTTGAATAAGCTGTTTTTCCTCCTTTGTATGTTTTTGATGACTGTCAAAATTTAGGTGGCTTTAGCTGTGTGGATTTATTTCTGTATGGATCCTCTACTGTGTTCAGTTAGTTGATCTGCATGTCTTTTTCTGTGCCAGGACCAGGCTCTCTTTGTTACTGTTACATGGAATCATACATAGTTTGAATTCAAGTGTGATACCTCCAGCTTTGTTCTTTTTCTTTAGGATTGCTTTGGCACTGTATGGTCCTTTTTGTTTCCACAAAAATACTTGGAATTTTTTTTTTTTCTAATTCAGCGAAGACTGCCATTGGGGGCTATTTTTAAAAGAAATGATATCATCTCTGTAGCTTACTTTTGTTAATATAGTCGTTTTCATGATACTAATTATGTTATGGCAGATGTGTAGTAACTCACTGTTGATGAGAATAGCTGGAAAGTAATGAGTTAAGGATGCAATAAGGAATGTGGTTATACCACCAGACTTGCTCTTTCTCTGTAATACAAAACCAACAGTGTTCTGGTGCTCTGGAGATTGATCTTCTCATACTTATTTCTTGGTACTAACTGTCCTTTTCTCCTGCCATCACAAGCAAAGCTTTGCCTTATTTCGTAAGAGCTTTGCTCTAAGAGTGAACAGGGCGGGGTATGCTTTCTGAGACGCTGCAGTGTCAATACGATGGAAATGGGAGGAGGGAATGTTCTACTGCGTGTCCTGCCTTTCTGCTAAGGGTGCCTGGGTGCCTCCCACACTCTGCCAGGAGGAGGCAGGGCAAAGTCCCAAATAGGGAGTCCACAGTGCCTCCTGGATTCCTTTTGGAGTACCCAGGGCTCTGCCAGTGAACCTCCTGGAGAGGGAGTCAGGAAGCAGGAGGTGGGGTCTGAGGTCTATGTTTCTCCTCAGAGCATTTAAAGGCCTGGCAGAAAGGGGACTGTGCCCTGGGACAAACTGGAGAGGGTCAAGCACCAGAGGGGCTAGAGGGGAGAAAGCCTTCCTCCAGAGTTTTAGGTGTACCTCTTTAGTAGTTGAAGGCCTTTCCACAATGATCCTTAATGAAGCAGATCTCTGGGATGACCCTTGCTTGTTCATATTGCTTCATTTGGTGGTGGATGTAAATACGTACACTTTATTCAGGGTAAACCAGAGATTCTGGCATGGCCTTGGTAGGGACAGAATGACTCGGTTCCTGCTCCTGGGACAGGGCCAGCAGGCATAGGCCTCCATGAGTGTCGATGGTTGCTGTGGTTATAAGGCTTGTTTGTATAATAATGTACATATTTTCATATTCCTCTGAGGAATGTCCTCCCTGTTAACATTAATGACCCCATGATAATCAGAAACAGCACGAGTCCGGGAGGCAAAGGTGTGGTTGTGTCTCAGAAAAATGGTAAATGCTGAGACCTTCAGGACAGCCCTTAAACTATAGAAAAGAGCTCTAAAAACATGGGTTCAAAAATACACAATTTCTCAACTATGCAAAATATAAGGATGAAATATGGATTATGAGGGGCTTCACGAATCTAAAGGAACAAAAGCAGCTGTGCTGTGAGCCAACTTGTCAGAAAGATACTAGCGAGGGAGATAAAGAGATTTAGGGAGTGATTATCAAAGGAGATTCCACCCAGCTAAATTTTATTTGTTTATGCTTACAAATTCAGGCAGATTCCCGAGTTCAGGGTCAGCCTGGGACAGAACAAAGTTAGATCCACTATCAAAAGGAAACCTGGAGTAAATGCCTGGATTGATACATAAAATAAAAGATTGGTCTTATGATCTGCAAGAGATTAGATCTGCAGAGAATTATTTTAGACTATCAAGAGAAAACTGCTTGGAGAACTGTATTGAGCAGAGAATAGCATGAGAAAGCTGGAGAGAGAGAG
The DNA here is from genome assembly GCA_036184795.1 of Tokudaia tokunoshimensis. NCBI lineage: Eukaryota > Metazoa > Chordata > Mammalia > Rodentia > Muridae > Tokudaia > Tokudaia tokunoshimensis. The sequence continues at coordinate 88,768,942 of BTHU01000002.1, read as the reverse complement.
AGAGAGAGAGAGAGAGAGAGAGAGAGAGAGAGAGAGAGAGAGAGAGAGAGAGAGAGAGAGAGAGACTGAGACTGAAAAGCAAAACATAGGCCACCAGCTTGGACCCACAATTTGATTCAAGTTGTTTGTTTTGTGCAGCTACCAGATACCCCTTCTCTCAGAACCCCTCTCCAAGCAGAGGCTGGTCCTTGACAAATACCTAGGAAGAGTATTCAGCTCTTTGGCTGAAGGATCAAGGCTATCTAGACACCTCATTAGCATGGAGAGGAATGGCAGAGAGCCCTAGATCCTCTCTGTAGAGGGAGGGTGGGGGGAGGAGGGACAGGAGGAGTAGAGAAGGAGGTTCCTAGAGCAGGTGCAGAGACAGAGAGAGAATGGCTCCACTCCTGCCATTCTCAAATCTCTGAGATTCCCAGGGTTTGAGCTCATTCAACCTTACCAGTTCTTATGCCTGTCTAGTAGCATGGTCCCACATGCCCTACAATGGAAGAGTAGTGCTGGACACTTAGGAGGTAGGTGGGCTTGTAAAAACAGTGGTAGGAAGCCGATGTTATCTGTGGTTGGGAGTGGTCAGATAAAGTCAGCAGATGGAGGAGAGGAGAAGCTAAAGAAGCACACAGAAAATGGGGGAAATAGTGGCTAGTTTAGGGTTACACATGGCCACTCTTGAGGTTTACTTCTCAGCAAGAAGGTTGAGGAGTAAAATCCACTGAGATGGATTTGCAGAGCCCTCAACAGACATTTGTGTTGGGTGCCTCCGGTGTGTTCCTGAAAGCAGGTAGAGGGAAGAATCTGGTTTGTTGTGGTTTATTATCCCTCCCAGAGCCTAGCCTGTCCTTTGCACAGTAGCTATCACAGCTGTATGTTTATTTTGAGTGACTATTCAGTTTGTGATGTTTTTTTAATTGGTTTTAATTTTGTAACTATTACTTTAGGGCTGGAGAGATGGCTCAGCGGTTAAGAGGATTGACCTCTCTTCCAGAGGTCCTGAGTTCAATTCCCAGCAACCACATGGTGGCTCCCAACCATTTGTAATGGGGTCTGATGCTCTCTTCTGGTGTGTCTGAAGACAGCAATGGCGGTATACTCATATGTATAAAATAAATAAATAAATCTTTAAAAAAAGGATATTCTTTTAAAGCTTTTAAAGCACCTTTAAAGTTCTTTTTCTTTGCCTTCAGAATGAAAGCCCATTTTTTTTTTTTTGGTTTTTCGAGACAGGGTTTCTCTGTGTAGCCCTGGCTGTCCTGGAACTCACTCAGTAGACCAGGCTGGCCTCGAACTCAGAAATCCGCCTGCCTCTGCCTCCCAAGTGCTGGGATTAAAGGCGTGCGCCACCACTGCCCGGCTGAAAGCCCATTTTTTTACAGTGGTGGTTTGGATGAGAATGGTCCCCACAGGTTCATAGATTTTAGTACTTGATCCTCAGTTGGAAGAACTGTTTGGGAAGGATTAGGATATATGGTCTTGTTAGAGGAAGTGTGTCACTGGAGCAGTCTCCAAGATTTCAAAAGACTCATACATTCCCAATGTCTCCTTTGGCCTCACTTTAGTATCTCAAGATGTAAGCGCTCAGCTACCACTCCAGCACCATGCCTGCCTGCCTGCTGCCATGTACCCTGCCTGGATGGCCATGGACTCTAACTCTCTAAAACTGTACGCTCCAAATAAATTCTTCCTTCTGGAAGTTGCCTTGGTCATGGTATCTTATCATAGCAATAGAAATTAATAAAACATTTACTTAACATGACAAGTTTTTACAAGATCCAGTTCCAATTTGCTTCAAACTTCACTTCCCACCACTCCCTCCAGACCTTCAATCTTTCCCTCTAGCAGTATTGAACTTTCTTAGGCCTCCACGTCTTCTCTTGTGCCACGCAATTTTCTTTGCTTAGAATATTCCCCTCCTACCTCAATTTTTGAAACATAGACCTATGTATACTACCTGGAGCTTGTCTCCTTGTGCTGGATAGTTTTATGTCAACTTGACACAAGCTAAAATCATCTGAATCTTAATAATGATATGCTTCTATAAGATCTGGCTGTAGACAAGTCACCTGGACTTAAAGTGCCTTAATAATAGCTAATTACAACAGTCACAGGCATTTGACAGGTGAAGGCTATGCCATGTCCTCTCAGCTCATGGGGATTGTGCCATGACAAGTATTATCTCCTTGGAGGAAGGAGTCTGCTCCTCCACAGCCAGCACTACTCATGGCTGCTGCATTTTGGCTTTAGTCTTTGGGTATTGGCAACTGTAGTAGAATGCATGGTGCACCCACATCCAAGTCTCTTAAACCTGTGGCTGGCATGTCACGTGCCAAGAGCAACACTGAAGACTCGATCAAGTTGAACCTGGATTTGCCAGGTAGGTTCAGAGTAATTAGAAAGGTTCTTCTTAGACGGTGGATCTTACATCATGAAATGGGGAGTGGGCTGGGAGAAGAGCAGGAAAGGAGGTGGAGGGAAGAAGAGAGGGAAGGAAAGGGAAATGGAGGGAAGGGGAGCAGGTAGGGAAAGGAAGAGGATGGGGAAGAGGAGGTGGGAGAAGAGTAAGATGCAGAGGATAAAGAGCGCAAGGTAGGAGAAGAGAAGGTCCCACGTAGGAAGGAAACTAGCCTGGTTTACAGTCTCTCTTTGAGGCTCTGTATTCAAACCATAGACTCAAAGAACTTAGAGTTTACCTGGCTTTCCTGCTGCAGGAAGAAAAGTCAGAGGTCCTGGGAACTTCTAGGGGATGAACTAGAGCTAGAGGAGGGGCTTGTCTCTGGGAGAAAGATGGACAACCTAGCAAGGACCTAGCAGGAAAGGCTAGAGCTGAGATAGTAGTGGTCAGGTAACCACATCTTGGCCGGACTGCTTAGTGTACCTGCTTTCTGCCTTCCATGTTAATTTTACTCTCTTGTACTTGGGGCCTTTGGATCTTTCTGCAACTTTTCCCAAGGTGGCCCATGGAATGAATCTCCTTTTCACCATTAACTTGGCGCTTTCAATTAGCTCTTCTCAGATCAATGGCTGCACCAGACTTGCTGAGGCACAGGCTGTCGCTCTAAGTCAGGTTATGGAAAGAGACTGTAGTGATGTGTTTTTGAGGAAGGAAGAAGAAGCCACAAGAACTGGAGATCCCCCTGTAGATGACAGCTCTGCCAATAACTAGTTGTTGACAGAACTGTAAGACAAAAAAAAATGCCAGTTAGGGCCATGGTTATTTTGTTCACAGTTGTAACGGGCAACTAATAGAGCACCTTTTTGGAGTAAGTGCCACACAACAGCAAGATCATAATCTATCATCAAAACACTGCTAGGTCCTGGCAGGGATGATTCTCTGGAGGCCAGTGGTCATGTTTGCCTGGGTCTACACACAGCAGTCAGCATCCACAGAGGGGCAGGTTCAGACTGCCCTTAAAGGGCCCAGTCTGGAGACTTAGGAAGAATTCTCCCTGGTGTGGAAGCCATTTCAGAGGCTTCTGAGCCAGCATCATACAATGCAAAAGGAAGCCTGGATAGTGGCCAAGACCGGAAAATTGTCTTGCTATAAATAGCACTGTGATAAACTGTCTTGTATGACAACATGTTTCTAAAGGTGGCCCCTAGACCTGTGTTTGTCCCTGAAACACTTTCAGGGAGTCCACAGGGAAAAAGATTTAAAACATCAACAAAACACTGTCAAACCGACAGTGGAGGGTTTTTTTATTATTATTATTATTATTTTTAAAAACTTCATTATTTGAAAAAAGTTGCAAATGAAAAAAATCAACTCATCAAAATTAACCATACTCAAAGATTAACTCAATAGATTTTCTACACACACAACAGCCATTCAGATGAAAGTTGTAGAACTTCATATTGGATTTTATACTAGCAAATATGTTGTCACTCACTTATCCAGCACCCCAAACAAGATATTTACAACAGATTTAGAACCAGAAAACAATTACCTTTAAAGAGCCATCCTTTTATACCCTCTTTTATAATTTGTATCCATTACTTGCATCCAGTCCTTCCTCATTCCTCAATTTTTAACCTTTCTTGATCTGTTTTCTATATATTATACTGTACTCACATATACATTTGTTTACATATATTATGAGCTAGACTCCACATATGAAAGAGAACATGCAGTTTTTTTCTTTCTTCTTTTAATATATTTTATTTATATGAGTACACTGTTGCTGTCTTCAGACACACCAGAAGAGGGCATCAGATCCCAATACAGATGGTTGTGAGCTATAATGTGATTACTGGGAATTGAACTCAGGACCTCTGGAAGAGCAGTCAGTGCTCCTAACCTCTGAGCCATCTCTCCAGCTCAGTTTTTTTCTTTCTAAGAGTGTATGATCTCACCTAATATTTTACATTCTAAGGATATCCATTTTTCTTCAAATTTTGTGATTACATTCTTCTTTAGAACTGAATAGTATTTTATATTTTCCTTCATAATATATTATTTTTATTTAATATATTTCAATATATATATTATTTTATTATCCACTCATCTGTTGACAGATGGGGTGTTTCTAATTCTTTGCTACAAGGAATAAAGCAGTAATATACACAGGGCTTGAATAACTCTATGGTAGGGCTGGAGTTCTCTGGATTTATGCCAAGCAGTGAAATGCATGTGGTCAAATGGCTGTTCTATTTTTAATTTTTTGAGAAATTTCCAAACTGATTTCCACAACGGTTGTTTTCACTTGCACCCCCACCAACAGTCAAGGAGGGTTCCTTTCTCCACATCCTCTCCCATATTTGCTGTCAGATTAATGATAGCTGTTCTGACCAGGCAGTTAATTGCATATACTTGACAGCCAAGGACATTGAACACTTTATTAAATCGTTATTGACCATTTGTGTGTCTTTCTTAAGAAGTGTCTATTCAGTGCATTTACCCATCTGTTGATTGTCTTGTTTTTGTTTCCTGGGTATTTTTTTTTTTTTTGCAATTCTTTGTAAATTCTGGTATTAAGCACTTGTTCAAAGTGCAGCAGGTAAAGTTTTTCTCCCAGACTGTTTGTTTGCTCTTCTGGTTGTTTCCTTTGCTGTATAGAAACTATTTTCATGTAGTCCCATCTGTTGATACTAGGGGAACGGTTCCCGGGCTGTTAGTGTTCTATTCAAAACATTCTTGCCTACCTCAGTATTCTGAAGGGTACTCTCTAATTTTTTTTTCTGCTAGAAGTTTCATTGTTTCATGTTTTATATTAAGATCTTTGATCTATTTTGAATTTATTTTTTCTGCAGTGTGAAATAGAAAAATCTAGTTTCATTTTTCTGCAGCAGAAATCCAATTTTGCCCGCACCATTTGTTGGATAGGCTTCCCTCCAACCCCCACCCTCAGGGGAATTTTTGTTTGTTTGTTTGTTTGTTTGTTTGTTGGATTGGTTGGTTGGTTGGTTTTTGCTTCCGTCGTAAAGTCTTAAGTGGGCATAGGTTTGTATTTTATTTCTGGATACTCTATTCTATTCCATTGGTCTACCTGTCCATTTTTATGCCACCACGAGGTTGTCTTTATCACTATAGTTCTATAGTATAATCTGATGGTGGGTATTGAAACACCTCCAGCAGGGTTCTTACTCACGATTATTCATGGTCTTTTGTGATTCCATATGAATTCTTGTATTAGTTTTCTAAGCCTATTGTGATGGTTTATATATGCTTGGCCCAGGGAGTGGCACTATTAGAAGGTGTGGCCCTATTGAAGTAGGTGTGGCCTTGTGGGAATAGGTGTGTCTCTGTGGGTGTGGGTTTTAAGACCCTCATCTTAAGTGCCCTGGAAGCCAGTATTCTGCTAGCAGTCTTCAGATGAAGATGTAGAACTCTCAGCTCTTCCTGCACTATGCCTGCCTGGATGCTGCCATGTTCCGTCCTTGATGACAACGGATTGAACCTCTGAACCTGTAAGCCAGTTCAAGTTAAATGTTGCCCTTATAAGAGTTGCCTTGGTCATGGTGTCTGTTCACAACAGTAAAACCTTAACTAAGACAGGGTGCACTTATGAAATAGAATATCGGAATTTTAAGTTTTGCATCAAATGTGGATTTGATGAAATAAATTTTATTAATATGGGCATTAATTTTTGCCAATCCAGGAGCTTTTGTGACTTCCTTTCTCAATATTGATGTTTTCATTACATAAGTCTTTCACTATTGTTACATAGATTTCATTTTCTTTTACTTCCTTGGTTAGATATATTTCTAAACATTTATTTCTTTTGGAGTTATTTTGAATGAAATTTTTTTATATAATTTTTCTCTCTGGAAATTATTAGTATAAGTAAAGTAGTACCTTTTTAAAACTTTAATACTGCAACTTTACCCAAAGCATCATGGGGCGGAGCTTCGGGTGGTGGGAAGAGCGGCCACCAGAATGGAGGTTCAGGAGAGCGGCTGTGGTCCGGCCGAGAGTGGGGCGCAGGAGCCCTCGCCTGTCCCCCGCAAGACCGCTGGCCGCTACGAGCTGCCGTGGGTTGAAAAGTACAGACCCGTAAAGCTCAGCGAAATAGTGGGAAATGAAGACACTGTGAGCAGGCTGGAGGTCTTTGCAAGAGAAGGCAATGTGCCCAACATTATCATTGCTGGTCCCCCAGGGACTGGCAAGACGACCAGCATCCTCTGCTTGGCGAGAGCGCTTCTGGGCCCGGCCCTGAATAATGCAGTTCTGGAACTCAATGCGTCAAATGACAGGGGCATCGATGTGGTGAGGAATAAGATCAAAATGTTCGCCCAACAGAAAGTCACCTTTCCCAAGGGCCGGCACAAGATCATCATTCTGGATGAGGCAGACAGCATGACGGACGGTGCCCAGCAGGCCCTCAGGAGAACCATGGAAATCTACTCCAAGACGACCCGCTTCGCTCTGGCCTGTAACACTTCAGACAAGATCATAGAGCCCATCCAGTCACGCTGTGCGGTGCTCCGCTACACCAAGCTCACCGACGCTCAGGTCCTCAGCAGGCTCATGAATGTCATCGAGAAGGAACAGGTGCCATACACAGATGACGGCCTGGAAGCCGTCATCTTCACAGCCCAGGGAGACAAGCGCAAGGCACTGAACAACCTGCAGTCCACCTTCTCAGGATTTGGCTATATCAACAGCGAGAATGTTTTCAAGGTCTGTGACGAGCCCCACCCCCTGCTGGTGAAGGAGATGATCCAGCACTGTGTGAACGCCAACATCGATGAGGCCTGTAAGATTCTTGCTCACCTGTGGCACCTGGGCTGCTCACCAGAGATGTCATCGGCAATATTTTCCGAGTGTGTAAAACCTTCCTGATGGGTGAATACTTGAAACTGGAGTTCATCAAGGAGATCGGATACACTCACATGAAAGTGGCGGAAGGAGTGAACTCCCTGCTGCAGATGGCTGGACTGCTAGCCAGGCTGTGTCAGAAGACCCTGGCTCCAGTGGCCAGTTGACTTGAGACACCCCCACTAATGAAACTAGGAGAGTCTCTGTCGCTGAGACACTGATGTTCCTTCCCGCTTTCCAGTTGTGGGAGATGTGCCTCAGCCTTTGCTAGAACATGCTCGATTTGTTTTTGTTCTATGAGAATAGTCTCTGTAGCCCAGGCTGGCCTTGAACTCCTGATCCTCCCGCCTCTGCCTGCCGAGTACTGGGGTTACAGGTGTGTGTCATGTTTGCTTTCTGCGGTACTACGATGGAACCCAGGACTCGTGCATGTCAGACAAGCACCCTGCTGGCTGGGCTACAGTGAGAGACAGCTCTGAAGATTTCCACAGGGCTGCCTCTGCTCTTCAGTGTGTGAACTCAGCCTCAGCCCTGGACGTGGGGCATGGTGGGCAAGCTCTGACCTCCTCAGTCTTCTTGTCATTGTAGCTGACAAAGCCTTTGGATGATTGTCTTGCAATGCTTAATTGCTTGAGGCCTTGGGAAGTCCAGCGTCTTCTCCTGCCTGTTGTACCACAATATTAGAAAGTGTACCTAGGGCCAGCCACACACCTGGCCTCCTGAGTTCCACCCCAAGAACCCACAAGAAGGTGGAAGAGAACTGACTCCACAGACATTCTCTGGGGTGCCAGTGTGGTGGAGCACGCCTTTGATCTCATCACTCGGGAGGCAGAGGCAGGGGATCTCTGTGAGTTCCAGGACAGCCAGGGCTACATATAGAAAGACCTGTCTCAAAAAAAAAAAACAAAAAAAGATGTCTTCTGGGTCTTGTACACATACACAGATAATAAGTAAAATTGTAAAAATCTTTAAAAATTAAAGAAACCAGGCACAGTAGCATACACCATAAAAAAAAAATAATACTGCAACTTTACAGTGTTTATTAGTTCCAAGAGATTCTTAGTAAGCTTACTAGAGTTCTTTAAGTAAAGAATCATGTTGTTTGAAAACAGAGATCATTTGACATCTTCCCCTATTTATACCCCTTTTATGTCTTTTTCTTGTTTAATTGTTATAACTAAAACTTTTGGTACTATATCAAATGAAAGAGAGGGGAGAGTGGGCATCCTTGTCTAGTTTATAATTTTAGAGAAATTACCTCTCTGTGTCCATCTTATATACTGTTGCCTAGAGGTTTGTTTTATGTAGCCTTTATTATTTTGAGGTCTACTACATCTATTCCCAAAGTCTCCAGAACTTTTTTTCATAAGGGCATGTTGGACTTACTCAGATGTCTTTTCTGTTATCAACTGAGTGATTATGTGGTTTGTAAATCTTATTAACTTTTTAAAGAACCAACTCTTTAGGTGATTTTTGTCTATTGTTCTTTTAATATCCATCTTTTTAATTTCTTCCTTAATCTTTATTGCTTTTTGCTATCTACTGTGTTCCAGACCAGCTACTTAATGTTTTTCAGGAGAATTGAGGTACATAATTAGGTTGTTAGGATATTTATTTGATATTACTCAGATATTTTTCTTTATGATTTATTTTTTTATTTTATGTATGTGAGTACACTGTCACTCTCTTCAGACACACGAGAAGAAACCATCAGATCTCATTACAGATGATTATGAGCCACAGTGTGGTTGCTAGGAATTGAACTCAGTACCTCTGGAAGAGCAATCAGTGCTCTTAAATTCTGAGCCATCTTTCCAGCCCCAAGATTATTTTTAATATGAGCCCTTGTCTCTGTAAACTTTACTCATAGAACAGCCTTGGCTGCATCTCAGGGGTCCTGATAGAATGGATTTATACTATCATTTGTCTCTAGGAATATTTTTTTCTCTCTGATTTCTTGGACGATTCCCTGTTCATTCAAAAATTCGTTATTTACTCTCCAGTATTTTTGTGGTTTCTCTTATTATCGACTTCTAGTTTTATTGCACCATGGTCTAATAGGATACAAGCAATTATCTCATTATTTTCCTTGCTCCAGTAAACTCCAATATACTATGGTTGCACAGTATATTTTAGCTTTAAAGTTTCTTTACTTGTTTTTGTTAGGAAGACCTATCTAAGTATGAGAATAGACTATTGAAGTTTCCTCTATTATTGTATCAGGATCTTTGAGGTCTTTTATGTCTTTTAGTGTTTATTTTTATTAAATTAGGAGTTACAGTGTTTGGTACATGAAGGCTTATAATTGCTCTATCTTCTTAATGAATTGTTTTATTTGTTAATATGTAGTGTCCTTTCTCTTCTAATTAGCCCTGGTTAGATTTTGTCTGATATAAGGACAGCTATGCAAGTTGTTTATGTTTTTCATTTTCTTGTAGTTTGCTTTTTGACCTTTGATGTTAAGCTTGGGGTATCTTTCCCAGTTACGTGTGTTTGATGGAGACCTTATACAGTCATTTCTTATTTTTTAATCTAATCCATTAGTCTGTATCTTTCAGTGATAACTTGAGACTATCTACATGTAAAGTTATTATAGGAAAGGGTTTACTTTTCCTGTAAATGTGCTAGGTCATTTGTTTTGTTTTACTTGATTGTTGGTATCATTTTCCTTCTCATTTTAATTTTTAGGGTTTAGTGAGTTGCTGTTTTGTATGTGTTTTTCCTTCCCAAGTCTAGTTTATTTGTCTGAAGTTGGGCTATGTTTCATCTTCCTTCCTGTAAAGTATTCCACTAAGAACTTTCTGTAGAGATGGCTTGGTTCTCACGAGTTGCCTTAATTTGTGTCTGTCTTGTTATTTTTCTCTCAGTTTTGAAAGATGGTTTTCAGGGTTTAACTTTTGGATCACAGTGGTTTCCTTTCAGAGCTTGGCCTCATGTTCTCAGAGATCTGACTAACTTTCCCTCCTAAGTGCTGGCATTAAAGAAGTGCCCCACCACACCCAAGTTATTTGCTTTCAATGTTTCAATCTCCTTACTAAATTTCTCTTTCATATTTTGAACTTTTGCCTCCAATTTAACTGTTACCTTCACTTCAGAGGGTGTCTTGTCAAGGTTTTGAATAGATTTTAATTTATGCATCTTTGTTTGAATCTTTATATGACTGCTATTTTTTTTAAAACAGTAAGACTCTAAATTCTTTTTCAGACATCTCAGCTCTCTCTGTAAGTTTGTATTTTCTTAAAGGGAGTTCATCAGTGAGTGATGGATCATGGGTTGCATTATATTTTTGTGTTGCTTTATCATGTTTTATGATTCTATTTAAGTGGATTTGTTTTGAAACTATCTTCTTCCACGTCTATAACCTTGGTCACCTCTGGATTCTATGAACCTACTGGAGGTAAAGTAACAAATTTCAGACCCAGTGATGTCTGTCTACTATTAGGAGTTGTGGTTAGAGTCACCAGCTTAAAGCAACCTGTGGGAGTGCAGCTGTACAAACTCCAGGTCCTGTAGTGATCAGTGGGACCCCAGAATTATAACCCCCAAACCCACAATGACCTCAGAGACTTCTGGAACCAGAGCTCCGACTCTCAGGGGACCCTGGATATATTGAAGCCTAACCTCATGCCTTGTGTTGACTTTTAGGTCATTGTACTGAAGTTCTGGTTACCCAGAACCCTCCAGTCCTGCAGAAGCAGGAATCCAGATCACCAGTGCTCTCTGGCCAGGCAGAAGCCAGATGCTTGAAGACTCTTTAGTCCCAGAAAAAGCCAGAGACTTGATCAGCCAGTGATCTCTGGTCCTGCAGACATGGAAAGCCTCTATGTTTACCTATTTATGTAGAAGAGAGCATGCACAAGCATGTCAGAGGACATCGAAGAGTGGGTTCCAGGTATAGTTTTTACAGGTACATGATGTGTGAAACTGTTATGGACTGAATACAACAAGAAGTCACCTTTTTTATGCCAATAGTAAAGAGAGTGGAAACCAATTTTGTTGTTTGGAATTCCCCCCCCCCCCCAAAATGCTATTTATTTAAAAATACTATTTAGGGCTGTTGAGATGGTTCAGTGGTTAGGAATGCTTCTGCCCTTGCAGAACCCACATCCTGGGGCTCACACATGCCTGTGACTTCAGTTCCAGGGTATCTACCTCCTTTTCCTGGCTTCTGTGGATACCTGATCTCATGTGTGCGCGCGTGCGCGCGCGCGCACACACACACACACACACACAGACATACACATATACAAATAAAAATAAAAACTTTGAAAATATTATTTATGATAACACATAATGATGTAATGTTGCTATTTTAAAATGAGTGTATTTCTTAAATATTGTGATGATGACAATGAGGAGGTGGGAAAGGTGGTGTTGGAGGAGGAAGAGGAGGAAACAGAGTCTTGCTGGCCTAGGCTGGCCTGCAACTGAAATTGGCCTGTCCCCACCTCCTGAGTGCTGTGATCACAGAGCATACACAGATGCCAGCATCAATATTAATTTCTAGTGTTAAATGTTTGTGGAAAGGACCCAGATGAATAGTAGAGCTTTGAGGTTTTTCCAGGAATAAAAAGGAGTCAGGAAACCAAAAGGCATGCTATCTACCGAGGTCCACAAATACTGAGACTAGTCTCTATAATTTATTTAAAATGAAGTCATAGACTTTAGTTGAAGGATCTGTTTCTAATTCTCTGCAAAGAGCAAAGCAGATGTGCCCATTCCCAACTAACCAAGGAAGAAGCTCAGTAGCTGCTGAATGACACAGGTCCCTCCAAGGGCTGAAGGCTTTGCTTTCATTTCTCCTAGGTGCTGGGTTTTTCATTATGATTCCTAAACAAAGGCCCACTGGCTGGCAAGAGGCCTGGACAGTCCTGTACAGGCTATTTGCAAGCCAGGTGGGTTAGAGGAGATGCTACAAGACAGACTGGCTCCCTGCCTGACTCTGAGCTCCCTCTGCAGGCTGGTAGCAGGTTCTACATTTTCCTTGCTTAATCTTTTTTTTATTTTTATTTTCTAAGTTTTTTTATTTACGTTCCAAATCATTTCTTCTTTCCCATTTCCTCTCTCCCCGAAAGTCCCATAAGCCCCCTTCCCTCCCTCTGTTCCCCCTTCAACCCCCTCTCACTTCTCTGTCCTGGCATTCCCCTACATCCAGTCTTTCCAGGACCAGGGGTTTCTCCTTCCATCTTCTTGGAAATCTATTGATATGCAAATTGTGTCTAGGGTATTCCGAGATTCTGGGTTAATATCCCCTTATCAGTGACTGCATACCATGTGTGTTCTTTTGTGATTGGGTTACCTCACTAAGGATGATATTTTCAAGTTCTGACCATTTACCTAGGAATTTCGTGAGTTCATTGTTTTTAATTGCAGAGTAGTATTCCATTGTGTAAATATACCACATCTTCTGAATCCATTCTTCCGTTGAGGGACATCTGGGTTCTTTTCAGCTTCTGGCTATTATAAATAAGGCTGCTATGAACATAGTGGAGCATGTGTCCTTATTACATGCAGGTAACCTCCACATAAAACCAGACACACTGAAACTAATAGAAAGGAAACTAGGGAAGAACCTTGAACATGTGGGCACAGCGGAGAATTTCCTGAACAGAACTCCAATAGCTTATGCTCTAAGATCAAGAATTGACAAATGAGACCTCATAAAATTACAAAGTTTCTGTAAGGCAAAAGACACTGTCAAAAAGACAAAGCGGCAACCAACTAACTGGGAAATGATCTTTACCAACCCTACATCCGACAGAGGGCTAATATCCAATATATACAAAGAACTCAAGAAGGTAGACTCCAGAGAGCCAAGTAACCCTATTAAAAAATGGGGTACAGAGCTAAACAAAGAGTTCTCACCTGAAGAATATCTAATGGCTGAGAAGCACCTAAAGAGATGTTCATCATCCTTAGTTATTAGGGAAATGCAAATCAAAACAACCCTGAGATTCCATCTCACACGAGTCAGAATGGCTAAGATCAAAAACACAGGAGACAGCAGTTGGTGAGGATGTGGAGAAAGAGGAACACTCCTCTACTGCTAGTGGGATTGCAAGCTGATACAACCACTCTGGAAAGGAGTCTGGCGGTTCCTCAGAAAACCAGGCATGACACTCCCGTAGGATCCGGCTATACCACTCCTGGGCATATATCCTTGCTTAATCTTATTGCTCAGCCTGAACTTTCAGCCCAGGAGTTTGAACTTCACAAATAATCTGAATCCTCAGAGCAGAAACCATTCAGAATGCATTGCAGTGAGTGAATGAATGAATGAATATCATTAACCTTGATCTAAGCCTGGGTTTGGCTCACACAGAATCATTTGACTTGTTGCATTTCAGTCACAAAATAGTCAGAAAGATCTCTCCAGTTCCAGTGTGCTATGACTCTTGGGGCAAACTGACCCCAACTCTCACAGCAGGGAGGGACTTGGGTCAAACCTTGAATTCGTAGGTTTGACTTCAGTCCGATATGGCATTTACAGACCTCGAGGAGAATATTCTTTACCAACCACAGATTTAAAGACTGTTTTATTACAGTTCACACACATTTATAAAGTAAGCAATCATGAGTTGGCACTAACTGAAGCACAGGACCTAGGGAAGTACGTGTATTTTCTCATCCGATCCATATCAGAAACCTATAACTTGGGTCCAGTGCTTTGAATAAGAATGTCCCACCACCACCACACACACCCAATAGGGTCATCTGTTTGAATGTTTGGTTCACAGTTTGTGAATAGGAAGGATTGGGAGGTCTCAACATAGTTGAGAAATTATATGTTTTTGAACTCATGTTTTTAGAGTTCATTGAAGAAGGTATGTCACTGGGAGTGGGATATAAGGTTTTGAAACATACACCAGGCCCAGTCTCAAATTTTCTGCCTGCTGCCTGGGAATTGGGATGTAAGTTCTCAGCTACTGCTCCATAGTCATATCTGCCTGCCCCCCCCCCATTCTCTGCAGTGCTGGTGATGGACTCACCCTCTGAATCTGTAAGCAAGCCTCAATTAAATGCCTTCATTTAAGTTGCCTTAACCACGGAGCTTTCCTGGCAGTGCCTTTGATCTTCAAGGGCCCTCCATTCTTCTAAGTAGCAAAAGTCACTCCTCTCTTTTGTCTCTTCCTTTTGCACAGTGTCAGGAATCACATGCGATGTGCAATCTTGATAGCAGTTTCTCTCCATAGATTTTCTGACCAAATCAGACATTCTGTTAAAAACATTCTAAAAGATCTGTTCACTCTCCAGAAATCTCCAGAGAGCTCAGCCCTTGCTAGAGAAAAATTCTAAAAAAACCAAAGTGCTATCACTTTCTGCTAGCTCATCTCAAGCAGACCAAAAAGCTCAGTCAGTTTTTTAATTTACATATCAATTCAGTTATTTATTCCAGGTTCCCTCATAACCATCCCACAAATCAGCATTCTATGACTTTAGTTCCTTGATTGTTAGGAAGAGACCACAAGCATAGCACAATAAGATAGCTGGGTGGGACTCCACCCTGGAATTACCATTCTGACCCCGCCTGGACCTAACTTGGTCCCAGGCTGACCTTGAACTCAAGAATCTGCCTGCATTTGTGCATTTGTATCTGCCTGTCTTTGTATCTTTCTGAAAAGCTGGCACAGAGTGTAGCAGCCTCTGTTCCTTTAAATCTGTGAAGCTCCTTATACAATTCATATTGCATCCTTATATTTTTGCATAGTTGAGAAATTATATGTTTTTGAACTCATGTTTTTAGAGTTCTTTTCTACAGCCTTAAGGGCTGTCCTGAAGGTCCCAGCATTTACCATTTTGCTAAAGACATTAACCATACCTTCATTTCCCAGACTCATGCTGTCTCTGATTATCATGGGGTCATTACCGTTAACTGGGAGGGCATTCCTGGGAAAAACGTGAAAATACACGTTCATTATTATACAAGCAAGCCTTATGCCCACAGCAGCCATCGACCCTCTTCTGGAGGCCCACACCTGCTGGCTCTGTACCAGGGGCAGGAAACCGTGTCATACTGTCCCTTACATGGCCATGCTGGACTCAGCACACTGGGTTCACAGTGATGCCAGCTATGAAACTCTGATGCAAGTGTCCCCCTTTGGTTTTGGCTTGGTAAATATTGCTGCTATTCATGTTTGATGGTAGTATGAAGGAGACTAACAACTACTCTACCACCAAGTTCTTCAACCTGGTAACTTACTAAAAATTATTAAATAGGATCTTGAATTGTACCAGGAGAATATTATTATATATTATTTATACATTACTAAAGTAAACAAACATGCAAAAATACTACCACCACCACTACTCTTTGCCATTATTCCTGACATTGTCCCTAAACAAATCAGCTATTTTATGAACCACCAGCCATCCAAGAAAGTCTCTAGAATGGGTATCGATGCTCTTCTCCATCTCTCCATGGTTGCCGTAGAGGTTTCCCAGTATTAATTACTACTTCTAGTCAGTGATGTTTGGTCAGAAGTAACTGGCCTGTTCTAAAGAGACAACTGTATCCCCTTCGCTTTGGCTACTATTGAAATAATGAATCTGAAGAAACTAGAATTCCCTAGGGAGAAGAGGAAACTTAAAGCCTAGGACAGCGAGAAGGGAAACTTTTTTCTAGGAAGATTTGCAACTTGTCAGGCCACTTTTCAGGAAAATGGAGCAGGAACAAAGTTGGTTACTGGTGGGTAGGAACCTCATCAGGAGTGCTTCGATATGCATGGCTCTTGTTAGGTTTCTTTTTTGTTTGTTTGTTTGTTTTTTTCACACCCACGGAGGTGGTTGAGAATGCCTGGGCGTGGGGGTAAAATGGCTGTGACCCTTTTTAGGAGTGAAAATGATTGTAGCACATTTCCTCCTGTAATCGCTCCTCCCTTGCATGTGGACTTGCCTGGCTGCAAGGGAAGCTGGGAAATGTAGTTTTTGTATCAGGAAACTATCAACTCTGACCTCAACTTAAACCTAACCTCACGTTGGGCTCTGGAAGAGGAATCCTGACAGTTGTTCTCTTTGTCCCTCTTCCGTTTTCAGCTCTTTTACTGTTAACTTGGCTGTTTTAACTGGCTTACAGGTGGAAGAACTTGGTTCGGGTTTCTTGTGGCATAGACTGCAACAGACAATAAAAGCAGAGGTTTTTTTGTTTTGTTTTTTGTTGTTGTTCTAGACCTGCTCTTTTTTTTAATTTTATTTTATTTTATTGGATATTTCTTTTTATTTACATTTCAAATGTTTTCCCCTTTCCAGGTCTCCCCTTCAGAAACCCTCTATCCCATCCCTCTTCCCCCTCCCTCTATGAGGGTGCTCCCCCTCCCGCCCCCATCCCATCTTCCCACCCTGGCATTCCCCTACACCAGGACATCGAACACCCTCAGGCCCAAGGGCCTCTCCTCCCAACAGATGTCCAACAAGGCCATCCTAAGGCAGAGGTTTTTTTATGGTTATGCTATCTTGATGCAACACTGTTGTTGGCCACTGCCGCCCTGTGAGTCGCATCCTGGTCTGCTGGAGCCTGAGTGACTAGTCGTTTTTGGTTTTTTGTTTGTTTGTTTTCTAAATCTGTTAAGAATGGAGCCTAGGGTTTTGTACATGCCAGTGTTCAGCATCTCCAACTGCTGGCCAACTGCATTTCAAATGGGAAAGATAGGACCTTGCAAACATAATGGGTAACTTGGTGGAGAAATAAATGGTTCAGAGAGGAAACACAAAAGTATGAGTCTCTTTCAAATGTTTCCATCCTTTCCCATTTATTTTCTCTTTGAATTCCTGACTATCCCTCACCCAGATTTGCTTCATTATAAACATAAGGGACCTCAGGGCCTTGGACATACTAAGCCTCACTCTCCCACTGCGCTGTGCCCCAGTCCAGCCCTCCGTCCTTATAACTACAGCACCTCTGTGTATAGAGGCAGCCATATGTGCAAACACTTGCAAAGACTAGCCATTTACTGATCAGCCCCAAGTAGGTCCAGACACACAGCTTCTGAATTCCTTCATGGAATTCAGACTTATGCTTTGCTAACCCTGGGTGGATGATAGGAAGCTACACATCTCTTCTTTGGTAATCAGAATGGTAGACAGAAATGTCAGGTAGAATTAAATGACAGCAATGTAGACGGGGCAGATCACCTGGGACATGAAATCCTGTGATGATGACTGACCGTGCAGTCTAGTGGATGAGAACTGGGAAGGAGGTGATTAAAATCCCCCATCTCCATCATGTGTTAGCTAACGTGGTGGTAGGCAGTGCTCTCACCCCCGCAGAGACTATCCTCTCTACTTTTGTGTGTGTGTGCCCTGGGATCAGAACCAGGTGTAGTTCATGCTATGCAAGCACCTTTTCAAGTGAGCTATACCCCCAGCCCTCTTTGTGGTTTAATTCTGAAAGTTAAATGAGATAACCCATCTATGGTGATAGATATTTAGAAACATTGGCTAAATGCCAGGCTTGGTTTCTTGCCTTAGGGGTTGTTTGTTTGTTTCTTTTTAAGATTCATGAAAAAGTTTTTAAGTGGCCTGCATATGAATGAGTACCTGTGGAATCCAGCAAAGGATGTTGGATCCTGGTGGCTGGATTTACAGAAGTTATGTGCTGCCCTACGTGAATGCTAGGAACTTGTGTCCTATGCAGATATAAGAACCAGTGTTCTTAACCTCCCTGTTCATCTCTCTAGTCCTCAGGCTGGATTTTTTGAGGCTTTGGTTTCTCCTCTCAGAGAAACCTGCTGAGAAAGAAAATGCAGTTTTTGACCTTTTCTTGTCTCAAACCAGTGTACTGGGTGCCGGCTTGCTCTAGCCTTATGAAATTTGATAGGGCCCACCGTGATGGTACAAAATACACTTTAAAGTAAACATCTGTGGAGTTGACATACCAGAGTCAACTCAAGTCTTACCGGTACCAGTCCCACATAGGTGCATGTTCTTGTTATTTTCACTTAAAAGGCCTCTCATTTTCCCTTATAAACTTTATTATTTAAAAAGAACCGCCGGGCGGTGGTGGCGCACGCCTTTAATCCCAGCACTTGGGAGGCAGAGGCAGGAGGATTTCTGAGTTCGAGGCCAGCCTGGTCTACACAGTGAGTTCCAGGACAGCCAGGGCTACACAGAGAAACCCTGTCTCAAAAAAAAAAAAACAAAAAAACAAACAAACAAAAAAAAAAGAACCTTGGAAATACAATTAAGCAAACAAAGAACACACATAAACACACACACACCCCAAAATTAACCAGCCCTAAGGCTATATATCTCAATGAACTTCTATACAGTTCGAACAGCTATTCTGAAGCCATATTTAGAGCTTCACGTTGGATTTTATACTTTCACTATCGAATTTTGTGTGCTCTTTACTTTAAAACAAAACAAAAATAAAGACTTGCACACTGTGCCTGAATGTTTCTTAGAAACTATTGCTGATTAGGTGGGCACAGCCATCCTGTGCTGGGGGCATACACCTTTTGCCATTCCTGGAGTCTGAAGGGTCTGGCTTGACCCTTCAAAAGGACAAGGAAAGCACCTGAGGCCTCTGGGGTCTGTGCATCTCTGCAGGTAGTTTTGATCGTCCAAGCAGGGAGCATCCCAGGGCTCTTGGCAAAAGGTTTCTTCAGGACTAGTGTGGAGGATGAAGACTCTGCTCAGAGATCATGAGCAAAGGGCCTAGCTAGACCTCCGGGCTCTGCTCACACCCCTCCTCCTCAGCCTTAAGAACAAAGAGAGCCTTTGGTGACACTCCTTGCCTGCTTCTCAGATCAGATCCTGTTCTTCCATCCCCTGCCACAGTGAGTCAAGTCACCATTAGCACTCAGTTCCCAAGCTGAAAACCTGAATGTACTTGCCTTTCTCTTCCCCCTCTTCTCTGTCTGCCTCTCCCAGCCCCTCAGGTCATTCAGATCATTCGTAAAATCTGACTAAGTCTTCCCAAGTACTGGCTTGAGATTGCTCTCAACCACTGATGACTGTTCGTAGGCCCTTTCACCTTGACGTTGACAATGATTTATAACTCCACCAGGGCTCCAGAACTTTTGACACTAAATGAAAGAGAAAAGCCGTGAAGCAAAGGCAGGAGGATTTCAAGTTGGGGGCTGATACACCATAGGGAACAAAGTTGCCCCTATGGAGCACAGTAGGAATGAGCAGGAAGTGTGTAAATAGTTTACACAGACCTCTCCTTCATCAAGATGGCCTAAAACAAAGCTTATTGAAGCTTGCTTCCGTGCCCCATCCTTCCCCCTTTCCTCAGTAATCCTATGCTCAGGCAACTTCCTGCTTCATGTACCAGCCCAGGAGACCTTTGCTCAGTGACTGGAGGGGTTTCCTTTTGAAAAAAAAAATTTTTTATTACTTTCTATTTAGGGAACAAGAAAACAGGTTTGGAGAGGTTGGGTAACTTGCCAAATGTCACAAGGAAGTGATAAAACCTTAATGCTATCACAAGTAATCTAACTTTTCAGACCTCATGTTTTGCCATTCATACTAAGGTGGAGAGGACTAACAAGGCCCTTGTGTAGCGGCAAACCTTGCTGCAGTAGGAGAGACAGAGAGAAACATGGTACTAAAGTTAATTAGGCATCATAGATACACTGAAGCCACGAGGAAGAACTAGTCGGATATGTTCATGACCTCTGCACACCTCAGTATGGCTTTCAGCATAGTCTTTAGTAGCTAGGCGTAAATATTTCCATACAAACATTGAAAAATACTACATAATTGGGGAATGACCCAGTGGAAGGACCAACTCTACCAACTCTGCTCTTAATCAAAAATTGTTCCTCCACACGATACAGGTCCCTTTAGCCTGCTACTAAAATGATGCACAGGCTCTGGGTGGGAGGAGGGGACCTTGAGCCCCCTAGTAACAAAGATCTTTCTCCTTCTGAGGGGCTAGTAGAAAATCTCAGGCCACAGAAATAGTTGCCACAAAACATTCTATCAGCTCTTCTGTCAGCCGTCTGTCTCCTTTGTCTTAACCTTCATTTCCATAGGAGCGGTATGTGGGGCTGATTCTGAAGCTCCTCTTCCCTCTTCCTTCTGTCCGTCCTCTCTCTTTCACTTCCAGCATGTCATTATGGTTTTAATCTGAAATGTCCCCACAGGCTCATGGTTAGCACACTCAGATTCCAGTTTATGATACAATTTTGAAGGTCATGGATCCTTTTGGACATGTGGAACTGGGTCACTAGGGCCTTCGGAGGTTATACTCACTGCTGGCTCAGCCTGTCATACTTTGTCATGCCACAGTGGGAAGCCTCTTCCACAGACTTCTGCTATCATGACTTCTCATCTATGATGGGCTAACACCTCTTTGAAAACCATGAGTCTGAAAGGGTTAACTCAGAAACTTTGGAAAGGTCATAGAACACTGGCCCCTCCCAGAAGGGCAAGTGTTCCCCCTCCCAGAAGGAAGAGGCTAAATTACATTCCTCAGACCACTAGGGAAGGCCCAGAGTCCTTTGGCCACCTACCTCATCCCCTAAGAACCAATTAGTTTAAAGGTAACACTGTTTTGCCAATCACACTGTGCCTGATGGTGGCTGCCCTGAGGGACTGTATAAAGGCCCACACAGCCCAGCGCAAGGGGCGGGGAGTCATTCTCTCTCCATGTGCAGGGTGGCCCCAGCATGCTGGAAATTAAATAAAAATTCCTCTTGCTTTTTGCATTGATTCCCGTCTCCATGTTGTGTTCACTCAGGGGGGTCTCTCCTCTAAGTTAAGGCTCTTCAGAGTCTTACAAGTCAAAATAAAACCTTCCTCTGTGAGGTTGTTTCCGTCAGATATTTTGTAAGACAATAAAAATAAAAAGTAACTAATGCACATGTATTAAGCATTCACAGTGCTGAAAGTACAATATGAAGCAAACTTGTTCCTTTGGAGACTCAATGTTCCCCTCAGGGTGGGAAGAAGGACATGAGAGCCCACTGTGCGGGCCTTTATACAGTCCTCAGGGCAGCCGCCATTAGGCTCAATGTGATTAGCAGAACAGTGTTTGTTACCTTTAAACTAATTGGTTGTTAGGGAATGAGGTAGGTGACCATGGTCTCAGAATAACTCTGGGCCTCCTCTAGCCGCAGGGACCTCCCTGTGGTCTGAGGAATGTAATTTTAGCCTCTTCCTTCTGGGAGGGGCAAGTGTTCTACGACCTTTCCAAAGTTCCTGAACTAACCCTTTCAAGTCCAAGTGTGCCAATTGTGATTCCAGCTCCAGGATTATAGTGTAGCTTTGTGATCTTGATGAGTTAGTCCCCTGTCCTCTCTTGAACTTTTTCCCTACACATGTAGGATAAGGAAACACTAGAATTCACCTCATGGGGTTGTTGTGCCATGACAGGAATATATAGCATTCATGTAGAATGGTGCCTGGCTCATGAAATACCAGAGGCAGTCTTGAGTTGAGTGTGCCTTGTCTGAAATGTTTAAGTCCAGGAGAGTTTCAGATTTCATTCTTTTTTTTAAAAATTATTTATTTATTTTACGTATATGAGTACACTGTAGCTGTCTTCAGATACACCAGAAGAGGGTATCAGATCCCATTACAGATGGTTGTGAACCACCATGTAGTTGCTGGGAATTGAACTCACGACCTCTGGAAGAGCAGTCGGTGCTCTTAACTGTTGAGTCATCTCTTTCACTCTTTTTAAATTTAGAAATCTTCCTATATTCATGTGTGTATGCATGTACATTAACATCCCTACACATTCAAATAAAATATACACATTCAAACCATATATATATGTATATATGATATAGTGACATTTAGTGGCTATGGGATGGACCCAAGGACCATATACAACACTTTGAATGTACTTGCATTGCATTGAGACTGTCACAGAGGGTCAGATGTGAAGTTTCCATTTATGGCCTCCTGTTGGGATTTTAGACATTTCTGACTTCAGGCTCTCAGGGTCTAATCTGCACTGTTATTTGCACAGAGTGGCTTCAGTCCTGGAAGCTGTGTTCTGTCACTTATATCCCCAAGGTAAATCGCCCTGTGTGTTAGGTAGCTAGGTCCAGCATAGCCCTCTCAGCTAGTGAAGTTATCAGCCTTGACTATGGTTGTTTGGTTTTTAAATGGAAACAGTCATTTCTGTCACTTTTCTTAGCCTGAAGTGACTTCTTTAACCAAGGATTCAAAAAGAGTCATGACCTAACCCCATAAGACTGAGTGCTGGGCTGGCAACCAGCCAGGGAGAGCGAGTGTAGCAGTGTCCAGGTTTCCAGTTCCCAGCTCAGATCTACACTGAGCTTTGTCAACTTTAGAACCCATGTGATGTGTACAAGTATGTGCATATGTGCATATGCTTACATGTGTATAGCATATGCATGCACATAATATATGCATATACACATATATGTAAATGCATGACCGTGTGAATACACATGTAGGTTTAAATATATGGGTATGAGTGCTGCTGTGTAAGCATGTGGAAGTATAAACACACACATATAGATATGTGCATGTGTGTTCTTGAAGGTATATGCATGCACATGTTTGAGGATATACATGAATGTGTGTTAATTTGCTTTGGTAGGTGCATGTGTGTGTACTTGTGTGGGGAAGTATATATGTTCACATGTGTTCACTAATGAATTCAAGTGTGGTCATGTGTATATATGCATGAGTGGATGTGTTTTGTGTACACATGTCCATATGTGTCTATGCTTCTGTTTGTAAGTAATGTGTACAAGTATAACAAGTACACACTTGTATGTTCATGTGCACGTGTGTGTATCTATGTCTGTGAATATGCATTTTATGCAAGTATGGTTTTGTATGTATATGTGTATGGTGTTTGAGGTGTGCTGGGGTTGGGTAGAGAAGGAGCTTGGATCAGTACTATCCGTGAGGAAGCAGACGCCTAAACTTATTGTTCGACTGGTATGTCAGAGTCTACTCATCAGACTCTTTCTTTTAAATATGCTGCTAGGAATAATTATTCCTCTCTTGGGAATTTTTCAGTTGTAAAGTTGAACCACTGCATGTGTGTTTGACGTAGGTCAGCAAAGTGGCCCTGTCTGGTTCTGCCGCCTAAGCAACGCTGCCTGTGTGGTCATTTAATTAAAGCTCTCCCATCAGCACCGAGAGCTTTGCTGTCCTGCTTGACATCGCTTCCACAGTCACACCAGCAGAGGACTCCAAGTCAGCATGCCATGAACATGTGGGCAAAAAGATTATTCAGGTCCTGCTGCCTTCAGCCTCTGATACAAGTGTTTCCACAGACTGTGGGTGCTGCAAGGTGATGTTGAGAGTCACGCTGTTACTCGGGGATAAGTAGGGCTCAAGTGCCTTGCCCAATCAAACCTGGAACAGAACATTACTGAGTAAGCAGGGCAGGTCAGTGCACGTTCTGATTCCAGAGGCACCACTTCCTGTGTGTCTCAGATAAGTGGCTTAGCTCCTCTGTGCATATCTCTCCTTGTTTGTTTTCTGAGATGGAACTTCATGTAGCCCGTGTAGCCTTGAATTCCCGATCTTGCCTCTACCTCCCCAGTGCTGGGATTACAGGCACTTGTAAAACTTCTTTCTATCTGAAAATGCCCTCAATCTCTTATCTTTAACCCCAATGCGGAGAACACAGACTCTGCTACCTTAACTCCCACAGCAGTGACATTTAATTCACCCCAAGCAACTTGGCCGTAAACCTAGTCCTAATTGGACAGTAAGTTTTTCTATTCCCTTTGTTTTACTTCATGCAGTTCTTTTTTAGTTTTTTATTCTATTTTATTTCTTTGTATTTCTCGACAACAGTGATATCCGTCTCTGTCTCTCTCCCTCCCTCTCCCCCCCCCTTTATTTTTTTTTAAAAAGATAGTGGTTATAGAGTACAGCACCAGGTTCTACTAGAAAAGATACTCAACTAACCCCCTATTCTGCAGGAACTCCCAGTTGTGCACAAGGTGACTCTGTTTCCCTTTGAACAATGTGTACAAAACAGACAGCAAGGGTGAATTTGAAGATCCAGTTACAAAAAAAAAAAAAAAATCCTGTCCCGACCAGGCTCTGCCATCTCACTAGGGCAGTGTGTTCATTTTTAAAATCATGATAAGATTAAACAAGCAAGCAAGCAACAACAGACTGCAACCTACAATAGAGCCCTTGAAAGCAGAAGGATGAATGTGGGAATTTGCTGGGGAAACAAGGAGCCCAGCGGGAAGGGAATAAGTAGTGGATTATCTCTGTAAGAGTCTCATCTCGAGCTCCTTTGTCCACTCATTTATTATCTCAGCAAACACAAGCTGGCATCATCCTGGTCTGGGCCATGTGACTCATGTCCAAGAAGTAAACATTCTAGTGAGCAGATGTAGCTGTGAGAAAGGTGTACACAGGGCAACTGTTTTCCCCTGGGTCTGAGCTTCTTACCAGCATCCAGATAGTGTTTGAGCTTAAGGCAGAGAATGAGAAATCCCCTGGCAAAGGGTATTTTCTTCCCAGTTTCTTTTTAAAATTCCACTCTTAAAGAAATCTACTGTAGGACTGGGAGCAGTGGTGTACAACTATAACCCTAACACTCAGGGAGCTGATGCAGCAGTATTGGGAATTCTGGGCTAGAATCAGCTACCTAGAAAGACCACATCTAGAACCCTACCCCCCAAATGTGTAACTCTTACTGATGAGCATGTATTTCCAATGCCCATGGTCCTTATCTGCCTTAGCAAATTCAAGCACTGTTGTGTGCACCGATGTTGGAGAGGAGATAATTGTCTCTCTTTTTGAATAAAACTACAAGAAAAGACCATCTTTGCCGGGCTTTGTGCTCATAAATAGGTCAGCTAACCAGGAGAATCCTAAAGCCCTTCTCTTTAAAGTGAACTCCAGCTAGCTTTGCAGACTGTTGAGTCAGGAGCGAGGTCAGCTGCTGTAACAGTGGTTCCAGCACGACACTCCCCCAATATGCACATAAGGCTTTGTGGGATTCAAAGGGCTTTCGCCAATACCATCTAGCATGACCCTACTGTGATCCTTCAGAGGCCAGGTTAATGTTGCCATGCCCATGCTACAGATAAAGGAAACAATATTCTGGGAAGTAAAATGACAAACTCAAGTGGCAGAAGTTAGTTTTCAACTGGGTCTAATGACACTGACATGCTAATTACATAACAATGGCAGAAAAGATGGTGGTTGGTGTTAATCCTCATATGACATAGCATGAACATCGGAGTAGGGGAAGGGAGAAGAATTTAATCCTTTCCTCCCTTCTTTTCTTTTCTCCTTCCCTCTCTTCTTCCTTCCTTCTAGACCATTTGTAAAAGAGAAGAGAAGGAGAGGAGAATGTACCAGATAATTAAGCAGATAATCACAAGTTAGCAGCCAAGTGTTATGGAAGTTGAAATTATGCCACAGATTTGAAACGGTGTGTCAGAAACATATTAACCAAGGCTGACCTGTAGGCAAATATTTAAAAACAAAACAAAATCAAGAAGTTTCTTAAATTAGAAGTTAGGACCAGGGATAGAGTGTAGTGGTAGTCTACCATGCACAAGGCCCTGGATTTAATTCCCAACATCACAAACAGCCCCGCCCACCCCAGCACGGAGATCAGCTAAGACTTGCTCACATTTTTTGCCAGCAGAGACGGTTTAGACTTTTGCCACATGGGGGCGCCTGATACCACCGGGTCATAAGGAGAACACCCTGCTAGACCAAGTTCCTGAATGGCTCCTCCTCACCCTGTGCACACTATGTCACAACAAGGGCTCAGAGGAATACACAACTCCACCCCGAAGTACAGCAAACAACTTAGTGGACCCCTTGTGTCTGCTGTCCAACTTCAACAAGCATCAGCCATGCTGGGTCACCTTTCCTCTCACTGCTATATTCCCTCTTTTCATTACTGCAGTTAATCTCAGGAGTAGACACATGAAGGTGAATGTTTTGGTATATTTAAGACAGTTTGAGAGAAAAAATGATTACCAGTCAATCTCACCACTTTTTGTTTGTTTGTTTGTTTGTTTGTTTGATTGACTGATTTTTGAGACAGGGTTTCTCTGTGTAACCTAGGCTGTCCTGGAACTCACTCTGTAGACCAGGCTGGCCTCAAACTCAGAAATCCATCTGCCTCTGCCTCCCAAGTGCTGGGATTAAAGGCGTGCAACACCACTGCCCAGCAATCTCACCACTTTTTTTTTTTGGTTTTTTCGAGACAGGGTTTCTCTGTGTAGCACTGGCTGTCCTGGAACTCACTCTGTAGACCAGGCTGGCCTCGAACTCAGAAATCCACCTGCCTCTGCCTCCCAAGTGCTGGGATTAAAGGCGTGTTGAATGGGGCGGATGGAGCAAGAACATTGTGTAAAGGACAATGATTTCAAATGTAAGAAGCAAAGGAGGAAGGAAGGCAGAGTGCTGCACCATGCATTGTTATTTTGCCCTCCAAAAAGATACGAATGCTGTCATTTAGTTCCTGTCATCATTTAGTTCAAAGGTGAGTGTTAGAGAAGAGTATCTGTGTCAAAGATGGGCTGGGAATGCAGCATCATGTCACATCAAAGATGTGCTCTCCACGTTCTAGTAGAGTGCTTTCTGCTACGTATACCTAAGGGCATTCTGCCATGGCTGGAAGCTAACAAGACCTTCCAATGTCAACCCTTCCCTTCTGTTCTCCCATGTACCCAACTAATTTCATGGTCACTAGGTTAATCCCTGCAGATTTCTCCATCCTCAGATGGAGGAAGAGTTTCCATACTCAGGATTCCTGGGAAGAATTAAGCTCCTTATTTAAAACATTGTTTTCTCCCATTGCAAGTCATTAGAAAATGTTATCCAGCAACATTGATGAACTCGTAAATCAACTGATGATAGGTGTTATTGTGACAGTGTACATCATAATCCTGGCATCCAGGAAGCAATCCAGGAGGGCCTCAAGTCTGAGGTCAGCCTATACAGCGACCTATATAGTGAGATGTGTTTTGTTTTGTTTTGCGTTAATGTTAAGGGATGGCTCAGGTGTTAAGAGCACTTGCTGCTTTTACAGAGACCTGAGTTGAGTTCCCAGCATCCATTTTGGGCAACTCATAACTTCCTGTAATTCCAGCTCCAGGGAATCTAACACTTTCTGCTCTCTACAGCCAACATCACACATGTAAATAAGAAATGTCTTTACAAAGATCACACACACACACACATACACACACACACACACACACACACATATAGTGGTTGGGGTAAGTTATTGTGGAAAAACCAAGAAATTTTATTTAAATGTGTTCTTAAGTACATGACTTTGCATTTGACTGTGACAATAAGGGATTAAATGAATCCTTGGTGACTTGGGGGAAATGGTTCAACATTATTAGAGAAGGAAATTGGCCAGTCATGAAAACTTGGAGTATGACACACTTCAAGGACTGGCCTTATCAGTCTTCTGCTGAGAAAGACCCTTGGCCAGCAGACCTGAACGGTGAAGTCCATTGGCAAGGCAATCCCTGTAATGGTTAAGAACTCTATTGACAGCTAAGCTGGGGAACACATTCCATTCAACACTTGTTCACCAAGTCTCCTCTGGATAATTTGGCTTCATAAGAATGAACTTTTCAACAGGGTCAGAACATGTTGGTCTGGCCAGTATGAACTTTTAGCACTGTGGAATCTGATTTTCTCATCACAAACAAATCAGCTGGCTTTCGGGTCATACCTTGGCTTCTGTGTTCACTTGCCCAGGAGGAGAGATTGGTCTCTCTTAGAGGATTGGCTTTCTCCCTGACAGCTTTCATCCAGCCAGTCATCCAATGATCATGCCTGAGGGACAGGTTTCAGGCAGAGAGAAGCAACAAAGACAGATCTACTCTCAAGAATAGAGTGCAGAGGTTCTGAGGTCTCAGAGAGATTTAGTCTCTGGGCATGATGCTCCTAGGCCCCTGCACAGGGAGCTGAAAATCCCCGTGGCTTAAAGGAAGAGTTGGGATTCTTGTACTCCCACCACTGGCACCCTGAACTCCACTCAAACCAGTTGGCTCAATTCAGCTAATGAGCTATGTTTTTCTTACCGACAGGAGACCAGGCAGTTCTCAGAAAAAACTGTGTCGTGTTACCCCCTCTGTTACATCTTTTAGTGGCTCTTATCTACAGCATCAAGTTCTCTTAACAGAAAAACAGAAAAGCTGATTGCTTCTCTATCTCAATCATTAAATCTCTGTGTGGCTACAAGACACAATGCTATTGAAGATGTAGAATGGAAATTGTCATGCTATTTGGGCTTGGTGACATACATATGTAATCTCAACACTTCAGAGTAGAGGCAGGAGGATCAGAAGTTTAAATACAAAAAGAAGAGACCAGGGAACCTGACAGATCCCTGGAAACTTCTAGGTAAAGGGGTGTCTGAGCAAGGCTGGTGAGGAAATCTAGGAACAGGAGAGGCAGAGGTAGCCAGAGTAGGTCTCCATAGAGAGCCTGGTTTACCTGCTAGGTGTAAGTCATGGTTTGATGTGCATCAAAATGTTTGAGCACTTGGTCCCCAGCAGGTGCTGTTCTGGGAAGTTCTGGGACAAATGAATATGGGACCTAACCATTGAACATAGGCCCTTGACAATTATAGTCTGCCCCACTTCTGGTTTTGTTCTGTTTCCTGATGTCCCAATCCCCCCACTCAGGACATATCTTCCCCAGCCACTGTTCCTCTTTGCTATGATGAACTGAGCCTCTGATACCACTGGCCAAGAAAAACTTTCTCCTCTTAAATTATTTCTGTCAAATATTTTCTCACAGCAACTAGAGAAATAGCTAATCCATTATCCATCCACCATTGCCTAATAGGAGTGTTCTGTATTAGATGGGCTGGCCTAAGTCCTATAGACAGGAGACAAAGATATCCCTACCCCAGTTCCAAGCTATTGTGAAGCTCATCTTCTAGAAACTCGAAGCTTAAAAAGAAGGAACAAGCAATGGTAGATATCTTCCAGGAAATGAAGCAGAGGGATCCAACTGTCGAAATGGGTGGTGACCGTTGCTGGGCTCCAACACCAAGCATAGCACTTGGCATGCTGTTAGTGAGTAGATTACTCTCTGTGGCTGAATTAGAACCACAGTGGGTGGAATGGAGACTTGGATTCAGTTTATGCCAATAATCTGTGAGCTAGAATGACCCATTGAGTTTAGCAAATATATTGTAATCATATAAATTTCTTTCTTGGTTTTTACTGCTGTTAAGCACACTATTAAGTGTCTCAATGATCCCAAGAATTCTCCCGGCAACAAATGTCCTCTACCCGAGAGGTGCAATTGAAAGCCTGAACTCGTGGCTGCGGCTCCTAGCACTCGTCACCAAACCAGAGTAAATGGTTCTCATGTGCCAGGTTGATCAAGCTGTGTTCTTCTCCTTCTGACGACTGCCTCCCTTAATCAGTCGTCAGGTACCACTGCTTCTAGTCCCAACTGTTAAATAAAGGAAAATTCACAGTCAAATGCACAGCCTTGGCTGATGTTTTTTATTAAGAAAAACATTTGTGAGGCTAAAAATACAGCTCAGCTATAGAGTGCTTGGCCTGGGGGGCATGGGTGGAGTGAAAGAAAAGGAAAATACTTCGATCCTTTTAGCATAAGAAAATGTTCATCGCAGAAAATAACACAAAATGCACAAAATCGACCCAGGAGCGGGGGGATAAAAGCTACCTGTAATCCTAATAACCACATAACCAATAATCAGTCAATGTTTGTATTGAGGTGTGTTTCTTCTTACTGGAGATTGAATTTAGAGCCAGATAAAGTGCTACCATTGTGATGAGCTATACACACAGCCTGGTATACTTCTTGAAGACTTTTTAATGCAAGCATACACACACACACACACACACACACACACACACACACACACACACACACTTTACATTGTTAAATATGAGGTTATATACTATGTTTCTTTTGGCACATCACTGTGGCCTGGTCCCATATTACAACCTCCAGATTTCCATTTCAAATTTCTCCCTAGCCTATACCGTCCTCTGAAAGCATACTTTTCCTGAATCATTCTGTTCAGTATCCTCAGAGGTTTCCTACCCTGACCTCCTACACACAAATTCCAAGTCATTTTAGACATTATTCGAGGCCATTCAACTTGACTCTCCATCACTCCTTCTGTTACTTTCCTAGATGTAGGAAGCAGCACAAACCTGGCGTCTCCCTAGTCCCTTGCTGCAGCTTCCTACCTCTGTACTCAGTGTTCCCTTGCATTTCTAGCTGTCCCTTCTGCATTCCTAGCTGTTGGAATCCCAGGCCTCTTCCTAAGCTTCACTTAGTGATGGTCTTTTCTAGAAAGCTTGTCTTCACCCCAAGGCCCCTAGTGAATGCACTACACACTGAGCCAAGTTTTTTTTCTTGACAGGAAAAAAAATATCATCACTCTTGTCAAGTCCTTACAACATACTTTCCTTCTTCAGATGTGTGTGTGTGTGTGTGTGTGTGTGTGTGTGTGTGTGTGTGTGTGTGCATATCAGAATCAACATACTTACATATATATTATGGTAGATTGTGTAAAGAAAGATTAATTAGAGGGCACACTTAAGTTTCACACTTCACTTCCACTATTATTTTTCTCACTTATAAAAATTGTATATGTCTACAGAAGTATGCATTTTTTGTATACATATGTATATTTACAACAACAATAATAAGGGCTTTATATTGTATTTCCTGAAGATTGTCACTTATAAGATACTAGGAAATCTCACAGCACCTGTGAATACTGGGTGACTATGGTGTTTTGTTAGGGACATGTAGGGAAAGGCACCTGAGTCTCATCTTTGCATTAATCTGGTTGGCTCCTCCTTGTTTTTCTGCAATTAAGTTGACAAACAGCTCTTAATAAATTCACTGAGCTGAATCATGGGCACCGTGACACTTGACTGGGTGGATTTCAATGATGCGCAAGTTGTGAGTCAGTTACCTCTTCTCAAAAATGATAGCATTAAGGGCCCTTTTCATAGCTGAGAAGTTAGATTTGAGTCAGCCCTTTAGAAATGTCTCAAATATCTACAATATCTCAAATCCACAAACAGAGCAAAGACAGGAGTGTCCTATGGACTGTCTTCCCCAAGAGAAGTGTCTAGTTCTCATGACATTCTTATGAGTTGATTTTTTTTTTAAATATTTTTAAATTTAATGTGTGTCAATGTATATCATATGTATGCCTGATGCACCCTGAGGCCAGTAGAGGGCATTGGATCTCTGACTCCTCTGCATCATTAAGAGCAGTGCTCTTAACCACTGAGCCAACTCTCCAGCCACCACATCTAAACATTTAAAACAGTATCTTGCTGTGTGTCTCAGGTTGGCCATGAGCTTGTAATCATCCCGCCTCAACCTCCTGATGGCTGCTCTGGGGTTATAAGTGCAGCTAACATAACCATATCTTGGGCTGGCTTATTTTAGGGTAATCAGGATATGAGCATGCAGGCCCAGCCTCGCCCAGAGACTAGGTTGCCAGATTGTTTGCCTGACCTTCATCCATCGTTGATCCAGTAAGCTTCAAACCATGCAGACAAGAACCGGTGGTGGGTTCATATGACACCCAGACTCTCTCAGAGCGTTTATTGTTGTCCATTTGTGATGAAGCCTTCTCCTGAACCCTGGGCTTTATCACTCAACTTTCTCTTTTCCTCGTAGTCTCTCCCTTCCTAGATTCCATCCACTCATGTGGCTTTTTTTTTTCTAAGCTTTTTTTTATTTGCATTCAAAATCATTTCCCCTTTCCCATTTCCTCCCTCCCCGAAAGTCTCATAAGCCCCTTCCCTCCCTCTGTTCCCCATTCAACCCCCTCTCGCTTCTCTGTCCTGGCATTCCCCTACATCCAGTCTTTCTAGGACCAGGGGTCTCTCCTTCCATCTTCTTAGAAATCTATTGATATGCGAATTGTGTCTAGGGTATTCTGAGATTCTGGGTTAATATCCCCTTATCAGTGACTGCATACCATGTGTGTTCTTTTGTGATTGGGTTACCTCACTAAGGATGATATTTTCAAGTTCTGACCATTTGCCTAGGAATTTCGTGAATTCATTGTTTTTAATTGCAGAGTAGTATTCCATTGTGTAAATATACCACATCTTCTGAATCCATTCCTTCGTTGAGGGACATCTGGGTTCTTTCCAGCTTCTGGCTATTATAAATAAGGCTGCTATGAACATAGTGGAGCATGTGTCCTTATTGCGTGCAGGTAAAGCCTCTGGGTACACTCATGTGGCTTTAATACCACCTCTCTCACAGGGCAACCATCCATTTCAGAGACGCATGCACCCGACCCTAACTTGTTACTACAATCTGGATATTGGCATTGTAAAGTCTACCTGTTTAAAATGAGGTGGTCAGCAGCTCTTTACTATTTTTTTTTTTTGACTAGGAGGATGATACCACCTACACCCAAACCCTCAAGGAAAACACTAGAGAGGTTTTATCATCAATGTCTCCTCTTCTTTGCAACTCTGCCTCGTTAGCCTACAATGACGTAATAACCACCAAGTTCTGCCCTGCCAGTTCAGCAACATTTTTTTTTAATTTTGTTGTTGTTGTTGTTGTCTTTTAAAAATGGTTTCACAGTATAGCTATGGCTCTCCTGGAATTCACTATGTAGACCAGGCTGGCTTAGAACTCACAGAGATTTGCCTGCCTCTTCCTTCCAAGTGTTGAGATTAAAGGCATACACCACCACACCTGGCTCCATTCAGCAAATTTTTGAACAGATTTGTCTTCTGATCTTTGCTTTTTTGTCTTAGCATTTCTATTGATGTGAAGAGACACCATGGCGATGGCAACTCTTATACAGGAAAATATTTCATTGAGGTTTGGTTCATTATCATCGTGGCGGGACATGGCAGTGTACAGGCAGACGTGGTGCTGGAGGAGCCAAGAGTTCTACGTCTTGATCCACAGACTTCAGAAGGAGACTGTGCACTACACTGGATCTGGCTTGAACACAGGAGACCTCAAACTCCCCTCACTTCCAACAGTGACACACTTCCTTCAAAGGCACACCTGCTCCAACAAGGGCATACCTCCTAATTCAAACATGTGAGTCTATGGAGGCCATTCCTACTTAGCGCTGTTCATGTTCCCTCCTGACACTATTCTCTCTCTCTCTCTCTTGTTTATTAGATTTATTATTCTTTTGTTTTTGTTTTTTCTTTTTTTATTAGATATATTCATAATTTACATTTCAAATGACTTCCCCTTTCCTGGTTCCCCCATCCCCGAAAGTCCCATAAGCTCCCTTCCCTCCCCCTATTCCCCAATCAACCCCCTTCCACTTCCCTGTCCTGGTATTCCCCTCCACTGCTGCATTGACACTCTATTCTCTTGCTAGGGTACTACAAATGCTAATAAATGACACTTGAGTAAGTCCCTTGTATCCAGGATGGGGTGGAATTTTTTGGGAGGGAGCAGGGAGTCATAGCACCACATTGTTTTATTTGCACTTTGCCATAGCCAACCCAACCAACAGCTGGAAAGAGAGTGCATCCAGAGGCATTTGGGAGAGTCCAGAGCAGAAAGAAAAAGAATCAGACAAGACATAGCCAGTTCTATCTGCAGGAGAAGCTAGACAAGCAAGAGAGAAAATAGCTAGAATATCAGAGCTAGGGGGAAAACCCTGCCTTTATGTAGAGAATGAATGTGTATCTGGGAGCAGGGAAGCCTATAGGTTACAACAACCTGGGAAATAGCATAGTGGAGTCAGAGAGGTGAGAGGACCAGGAGGCTAGCAAAGACTTTTAAATGCATAACAAGTAACTGTGAATAAGGCCAATGTGGACTTTTATTAGGTAGCCACAGGTGTGTGTCATTGGAGAGCCATGCGTCCCTTTCACCAGAGTCAAGCAAAGGCAATAGAAAGGATTCCTTTTGGCAGACAGAGACCTGTTTCACAGTTTCCTGAGGAATTGCCTGGTAAAAATCCTTCTGTAGTCCCACTTGAATTTAGACTGTCATTTCTGGGCATATGCACTGCCCTTTGGAGTTTGAGGCCTAACACAAGCCAAAGGTGGGTTGACTTTATCCAGACCGGAAACAGTTCTATTGACACATAGAGTCTTACCCTGATCTAACATCATAATCTGACATCATATCTTCTGTTTTCTCTTCTTGTACTATTTGCTCCTTTCTCTCCTCCAGTCTCTGCTTCTCATTCCCTCCCATTTTATGTTTTTATAGATGAAGATTGATGTATTCCGAGACACATATTGCATATATTTAATGTGTGCAGTTTATTGAGTTTGAACATGCCATAGGTTTATGTCTTCACATTAATTCTTCCTGTTCTTTTTGTGTTAACAGAGCAGACAGAAGTGTGTGTGTGTGTTTCTTTTTGTTGTTGGGTTTTTGTTTATTATTGTTTACAAGCACACTAAACAAAGTTGACTAACAAGTTGGTTATACACTCACTATCAATGTTTCTTCTTCTCATTAAAGTTTCAACTCCTGTTTGTAGCTCACTGTGCCCTGAAAGACTGGGACAAACTGTCCTTCCAAGTGTCACATAATGTCACTGTGCCCTGTCTCTCTGTCCTCTCCTACCCTTCAGATGATTTGATTCACAGATACACAGAGATCCTTCCTGATCACAATGGTTGTTCCTTCTGCTATGTCTAATCCATAAGCATCTTTTAGGTTGCACCTTAGGGAGAAGTCACAGGATTGAACAGACTTGTGCAAACCGCCCTAGAACTCTGCACTTTCTCTTTTATCCTGATGACTGTCATTTGGTCAACAGCTTGCCTGATGTTGGTTTCCTCTATTAAACTGGAGGTCCATGAAGTGAAGTTAGGAACTTCACTTACAAGTTAGTTGTCTTCCTTACACAAATTCAGGTGTTCAACAAATGCCTGTATGTTGTTAGTGGTAAAAGGTGTCCTAACTTAAGGTCTTTATGAAATAGGAAGACATTAGTAATTTCAGTGGTTCTCTTTCAGTTTTGAATGATTTTGTTTATTGCTTGTCCACTGAGTTCCACTTTTTCATAGACTTTGTATGAACACTCACCACTAGCCAGCACACTGGAAACTGGGAACCAAAGTCGACTTAGACTCTGAGCTTATGCAGAGGAGTTTACCAACTAAGTAGGAATAGATCACATTTACGTTTTTGTGGAAAATGCACACCAGGGAAGGGTTGTGGATTGTTATAGTAGTAACACCTTCTTGTGTAATACTTGATGAGATTATTTGTCCAAGAATAGTCAGGTGTCAGAGAAAGAGTTTGGACTCTTTTGACCTAGTCACTATGGTGATGGCCAGGTTAATTACAGTACCGCCCAGGGTCAGGACAGCTGAGCTGACTCATCCAGTAAATACAACAACCAAAAGTGAGGCCAAGCCAAGTTATCAGGTGGGGGTTGGTCCACAGGGGCAGCAGACAACAGCTCACCATGGAGCTACTCAGGTGATATCATTCTGGCTGACACAAAGGTTGTTTGCAGCTAAAGACTTTCTTTTCTAAGCTGTGGTTTTCCAATAAGGACTGAGCCCAGAGTTGAACAACACCCTATCTTCATGAGAGCCAAGCTTGCATCTGGTGCCACTCTCCAGTGATAACTTCATGAGGCTGTTTCCTCTAGGAGAATAGGAGAGATAGAGCCATATAAGGCAATTTCTTCTCTAAACTTGACAGTCATTAGTTTCTTCCTGTCTTCAAATTACACCATAGGTGTGATTTCACATTGGTGATCCTGCCTTTTCTTTCTTCACTTCTTGTCTCTCTCTCTCTCTCCCCTCATCCTTTCTTCAATCCTGGAAACTGCCAGTTGAGGCAAGATAAGCATGATCTGCCTGGGCTGCAGAGGAACACAGTAAGTTTCTGTATCTTGGTGGTCTAGTGGTTTGCAGAAGTATTTAAGAGACTCAAGGTCAAGTAGATGGAAAGAGAGATGAGAAATTATTTAAAGGTTGCTACTGCCACCACAGGAGCCATGATCTATGGAGGCATTCTCATAGAAAGCCCTTGACTGTCCTGCCAGGGACTGCTTTATTTTAAAATCTGCCTGGTCTGGCCTCAGCTTCAGAGAAGAGGTGACTGTCACCCGTGAAGATGGCAGTGAGGGAACCATACTGCTGTAAGTTTTGGATTGCTCCCTCCTACCAGCCTTTCCAGGATAGTTATAAACTTAAGAGGTTTAGTACTGTCCCTGTTCACAGAGTGGAGGCTGGGCTTCTCAAACCTGACATGGTGGTCACTCATGATCTAGTCAAAAAATCTGTTGAAATGTACACAGGGCTTAGAGTGAAGATTTCCTTGAAGATAGTGTGGGCTTTAGTGTCAAGAATGTTTCTGTTAAAAGTGTTCATGGTGGCAATGTTTCTGGCAACAGCTAAACTGACATACCAAAGGGGTAGCAGCTGGCTTGACTGCTCAGGTGATTTCCTGAACCCCTCAGGCCAAACTAGTGCTGGCTGAGTCACTGCACTGGATTGGTGTGCAGCTCCCATGCTTGTTAATTTGCTAAGCTGAAAGGAAAAACGGATGGCCATTCTGATAAGACACTGAAAGACGGCGCAGATGAGATGGCTCAGTGGGTAAAAACAGGCCTCCTGACATGAGTCTGATCCCAAGAACACATGGTGGAAGAAGAGAACTAGTTCTGGAGAATTATCATCTCATCTCTGTATTTGTGTCATGACATGTACATGTGTTACACATACACACATACAGAGAGAGGGAGAGGGAGAGGGAGAGGGAGAGAGAGAGAGAGAGAAAGACAGAGAAGAAGGAAGAGAAGAAGGAGGAGGAAGAGGCAGGAAGGAGGGAAAAAAGGTTGGAAGATGACCCTGAATCCTTGAAATCTGCCAACACAGCTATCATCATCAGTATGGCTCCAAGCAAGTCCATGCATGTTCTGAGAGGTCATTTTGCTGTCTGTGACATGAAATAAATTGGTCATTGTGGACATCAAAGATGTGGGCAAGAGGGCTGCTGGAGCTGCCACAGTCACCAAGTCCGTCCAGAAAACACAGAAGGCTAAATGAGTGTTATCCCTAACACCTGCTGCTCAGTCTCAGTTAGCTGGAAGAATGGCCGCAGAGCTGTTTGTCTCAACTGGCCATCTATGTTTAATAGTGAAGATCTAGTTAGTGGCATCCTAAAACTTCCAGAAGAAACAGAGAACATTTTATGGATAATAGGGGAGGAAGGATATGGTGTGGCAGAGGGAGAGAGAGGGAGGGAGGGAGAGACAGAAAGATTGATGTAAGTTATTCATTTTAAAAATCAGTACTTTTTATGGGAACAATTTGACCAAAAATCTCTCAGATATACATTAACACAAAGTTGAATAACAACAACAAAAAGAAATAAAACAACAAAAACGAACAAAAAAAACATTAAAAAGAAAAGAAAAAACCTAATGTATTGTCGTTAGCTCCTTTGGGTCACTTTGAACTTCCTTAATGCCAATCACAAAAGAATGACAAAGTGTTTTGTCGACCTTGTAGTTGTAAGGATATTCAGCCCAGGAACCTGTTGTAGGTGCGCGGAAGGGCTATGCAGAGAGGAAGTGAGAGGCAGAGTCCCAGCCAAGCTAAGAAAGGGCAAGCTTTGCAGAGGGTGAGGTACAATAAGAGCCAGGTCCAGGCAGGAGAAGAGGAACAGCAGGTCAAATCAGAAGCCTGCTTATTAGTACACTCGTAGGTGAAGGGGGAGGCTGAGTCAGCCGGACTCAGTGGCTGAGCAGTCCTGAGGCAGTCCTGACCTTTCTACTCCTGGGATCTACAGCACAGGGCTCAGAGCCTAGGGGTGGGGATGGGCTCAGATACAAGGAATGCAGGGAGCACAGAGAGCTTGGTGGGGAGGAGGGCAGGCCCACTGGAGGAGCTAGCCTTCTGGAGCCAGAAACCACGCCTGTCTACACCTTTCAAAGCTTTATCGCCGGTAAAAGTTAAGCAATTTGATTTTTACCGTGTAAGCAATTAAAGAGTCTCTAATTTACTTGTCTCTAAGCAAATGTGGGACAATCACCCCCGAGCTTCATCCCGTCCAGCACGTACTCTGGCGACAGTTCTCTCATATCTTAGATTTTTGTAATGCACTTTTGTAGTCGTTGCTGTTATTGTGTAGATACATATTTTGCTGGTAAGGGTGTTTTGTTTTGTGGGGGTTTTCGGTTTTGTTTTGGTTTGCTCATGTTTTATTTTGCAAGCATTTCATCCGATGGCTTCTCACCATAACATTCTAGGCAGGAAAATCATTCCTTTTCCTCCTGCTGCAGGGGCAAGAGGCCAGGAGTTTGCCAGTAGCATTGTCTGACTGCCTTCCCCAGCTTCCTTCATCTGAACCCTGCCACCCCAAGTCACCTTTCACCGCAGGTCAAAAGCCACTTCCGTGGGTTTCACCTGGGCTGCCTACTGTTTGCATTTCCTGCCCACACTCTGTGGTCATAGCCTGCTCCTCACTGATACTTTGGCCAGACCTATGTTTTGTTTTTGTTTGGGGCCAGGGATAGAACCCAGGTCTTAGAGTGTGCTGGGGAAGTGTGTGCGGTTGCTTTTGTCCTGTTTTGCCTTTGAAACAGTCTCACTATGTAGCTCTCACTGGTCTGGAATTCACTATATATATATATAGTGAATAGCTGGCCTTGAACTCCTAGAGATCTGTCTGTCTCTTCCTCCAGAGCGCTGACATTAAAGGCAGTACCATTGTTCCTGACAGACGTGTGTATTTAAGGTTATCTTGCAAGCCACTGATGGCTGTGAAATTAAGGCAGAGAGGCAAAGTAACATTTTCAGCTTCGAATTACACATTTTGGTATATTTTGTGCTGCATTTGAATATTAATAAATCCGTGTTTGCTACTTAACTATTTTCTATCTATGATTATACTTAACAACATACACATTAAAAGTGAGTGCTATCTCATGAAAACTTTGGTTTGTAGGCAAACAAAATATGCATGTGCACGAGTTATGCAGTGGTGAAGGAGGCAGGCAGAGAGGACTTCCGGGTATGCTGGCAGATTAGCTGTGGCAATAAAATCCCATGAAAGAAAATAGCCAAGAAAATATGCACTAGGAAACAAGGAGATGGCTCACTTGGTAAAGTGCCAGGTGGGGAAGCAGGGCAGTGCAGTCTGTAACCCCAGACTGGTGGGGCAGGTCCGTGCAGATCTCTGGAGCTCAGGGGCCAGCCAGTATTAGTGTAGCTGAATTGGTGTATTCCAGGTTCAGTGAAAAGACAAGTAAGTGGAGGGCAACTGAAGAAGACACTCAACGGTGACCTCTGGCCTCTACATGCACACACACGAGATAATCTATCCTGTAGCAGGCAAGATCTGTAAAGTAGCTTTATCCAAATGGGCTATCCAAAGCAGAAGCCATGAATCAGCAAAAATCCAATCCAGCTGCAGGCGCTCCGCTAAGCCGAGCGGAAATGACCAGAGAGTGCTTCTATCTCACAAGTAGGTCCTACAGATAGAAGAGATGCTGAGAAAGAGCGCAGGGGCAAGCTGAGGACCATGGGAACCACCAGGCAGTGGGTCACCCCTAACACATGCTGGTCATGGTGACCGCTCAGAGCGCTGGGGAAGTCAAAGTCCACGTCCCACAGCCACGCCCACAGCACTGAGCACCAAGGAGAGAGAGAGAGACATTGCCAAAAACTCCCTTTAGAAGGTAAGAGGCCTGAACAGTATTGCTTCTAGAGGTTTCGGCTGCAATTGTACATCGTCCCTCCCACATGGTGCAGTTTGTTACATGAAACATCATTAAGGGAAAGAATCCAAAGCCCCTCAAACCACGGAATAAGCTTAGCTATTCTTTAATCTAATATATTTTTATTATAGTTGCCTCTTTTAAATTTTATATGATGGTTAATTTAGTAATTTTTAATATTTAAATTTTAATTTCTTTAATTTTTAATCTCTAATTTCTACCCTTGCATATAGTTATATGTATACACACACACACATATACATATAAAAATGGTTTTGCTTTTGATTGTTAAGTTCTAGGATTGCTCTGCTCTTCCCATCACCTACACTAAGACTGGGCACACTATTAATCTTCTCATGTACAACTTACACACTTTCCCTCTCATTCCTGTCTCATTTTCTCCCATTTCATAACCTGCTATACTCTATTCCTCACAACCATAACCTTCCACAGCTTTGAAAATTTGTGGACCCTGAATGTATCCCATCTTCTCCTTTTCTACTACTTCTCCCTCTATATCTTTTTCAAGGTTGCTCTAACGCTAGTCCCCATCCTTGGAACACCATACTCCTCTCTCTCTCCTAATCTAAGTGACTAATTCTAGTA
The DNA here is from genome assembly GCA_036184795.1 of Tokudaia tokunoshimensis. Classification (NCBI taxonomy): domain Eukaryota; kingdom Metazoa; phylum Chordata; class Mammalia; order Rodentia; family Muridae; genus Tokudaia; species Tokudaia tokunoshimensis. The sequence goes on along the minus strand of BTHU01000002.1, from coordinate 88,728,488 downwards.
TATGCTGTAGTGTCTTTGCTTATCTTCTAACAGTTGTTGAAGTTGACAGTGCCACTCTGGTTGACTAACTAGTATAGCATTTGCATGGAGGGCATATTCAGAAGCTGTGACTGCTCTTGCAGTTAATATTCTACACTGGGAAAAATACAGAGGCAGAACCAGGCACCCTGAGTTCTGGGACTAAAGTTCTAAATACTTCACACCTTGATTGTTTTTAGAAAACAAGCAGGAAAACAAATAAATTAGAATAAAACAAAACAAATGGAGAAAACCAAAATCACAAGAAACACACACACACACACACACACACACACACACACACACTCACTCAGTCTTGAGCCCCCCTAAAAACACAGAATTGGAAACCAGTATCAGTAGTGTGAACTCATCTACAAATCCCTCTGGATCTTAAAGGCATAAGAATCTTTGGACAGAGGTGGTTTTGGCACACTGTAAGCAAAGTGCAAAGAAAATCAGCCCTACCCACCTCTAATTCCTCAGCCTCAGGAAATGTGCACTTAGTAAATGTGAAGTCAGAAAACTTACAGGCCAGACCGTCAGTTTGACTTTGATGTTGTCTTAAAGGGCACAAAGCTCAACTGGGGTCAAATGACTAGTGTTGTGGTACCATACAGTTCCCATTCAGTGTGTGGTACAACCTCCAAAGGTGGGTTGGGTAGCTTGTCCCAGGGCCACTGTATGCCTCCTTGCTGTCCCAGCCTCTCATAGCAGGAACAGAGGTAGATGCTAGAAGCATGTTCATCCCATTCAGCCCAGACTTGATTTCACATGTGTGTAGGAAGATCCAGGTCATGCTTAAAGAGCCATTGCTCCTAGATGTTTGTATGCTGGATTCTCCAAAGTTTCTATGCTGTGAGAGATGAAAAACTGTGGTGGCTCATCACTGGGAGAAAGAGGCTTCCCCAGAAAGGGGTGCTGTTGTCAATGCTACCTGTGAGACCAGAAGAAACCAATTCAGAGACAATGAATGGCTCTATTGAAAGAATCTTTACCAAGAAATGAGAATCTCTCCAGGAATCTCCTCCTGGGAGAGGAAATAGCTGAAGCCCTGGGAGTCAGCCAAAGGAGAAACTGGTCTCCTAGAAAAAGATTGACAACTTGTGAAAAAAAAAATTGTTAGAGGGACTTGAAGCAAAGACAATGGTGGACAAGGGACCACATCTTACTTGACTATTTATGAATATCTCTTGCTTCCTATTTAAACCTTACCCCCCTCCCCCCGTCAAGATCCCTGAATGTAGAACTGGGGCATTGCTAGAACTGTTTGACTCTTCCCAATGTGACCACATTGAATAAATAGCATGTTTCTGCTTTCTCTATTAAAAATAAAAATAACCCATAATCTTATGGAGTTCAGCTCAAGAGTTGATTACATCTGGAGATGTTCACAATGGTAGAGTAATTATCTACCACACTTGAGGTTCTGGGTTAGATCACCAGCAACTCACACACACACACACACGCACGCACGCACGCACGCACGCACGCACGCACGCACGCACACACACACACCACCACCACCACCACCATCACTACCACCACCACCACAACAACAAAACATTTATTTTTAGCTGACCTTTGACCAAATCACCACACATCACAAAGTGTAAATGTAAAATATCATCCTGTATCAGTTTAAAAGTGTTCAGAATTTCTCATTTATATATCATCTGGGTTATGCTTTGACTTATACTGTGTTGAATTTTTTTCTCTTTGTGGTTATTGATCATCCATCCCTCTTCAAGAAACTGCATTTATTTGATTTATTCAAGTGGTAAGATTGTCCTTAAAGAAACAAGTCTCTATATGGGTAGGCGGAGGCAGGTGTTGTGTACCTTAGCAGAAGGCCATGGTAACACCCAGCTGACACCAGATGATGGCGCCAGAGAAGAAGCTGGGAACAGAAGTGTGGGTCAGCATGAGAGGATCTCCCAATATCTCGTTTCCAAATACAAAACTTTTCTGCATTCTTCAAGTGCCAGACACTAGCTGTTCTGTTCTGTACAGTGATGTATCATGAGGGTTCGCTAGCTGGCTACCATCAGAAAAGACAAGGTGTTGTCAATTAGAATCAATTAGAAGCACACACACACACACACACACTCACACTCGCTAAGGCACCTAACACTTGCACTATCACTGTCCCCCTTCTGCAGGGCTCCTTGCTGTTCATATCTTTATATTTATAGTAAACATTATGCCATGCCAGCCAAGGCAGAATATAAACGTTTTCATATGTGTCAGACAGCAGTTTCCTAGCATGACCTACCAGCACTGCAGGTAGGTAGTACCTCTCATCTCTGGGCATGAGTAGAATCACTTGTTTATGCCACCAGGCTTGACATCATGTATCATACTAACACATAATACAAGCTTCATGTATTTTCTTGGTGTCATGATATGGAAAAGTTGGAAAACATCACACTCCTTGACTCTTGGAAACAGCTTATGGTACAGTTGGTAGAGGATAATACAGATATAAGCAGTGGGGCCAGAACTGAACCCGGATGGCTGTGTGTGGATTTCCATGTCTTTGACTCTGGTTGCCTGTGAGAGTGTAAAGAAGCTAGGAAAAAAAAAATCCAAGAAGTTGTCATAGTCAAAAGACACCTGATATAAGATGTTTAAATGTAATGTGATATCCTGAGTTCCCACAGAGGTGGAGTATTTGTTTAGCATATAAGAGGTCCTGGATTCAAAACACCAGGGAGGAAATAAAAAATGCAAGACCAATATTTAACACAGCGAGTGTGGTAGAGAGTGTGCACCCAACCGCTACCCTTCATATTTGCAAAAGGCATTCATTCTGGGTTTCAGGCAAAGCACCAGGGCAAAGGGGGATCTAATCTGTTTGTGCCCTTGGATGTGGCTCTTAAACCTGTTTATCTGGATGTCTCATCTCCTCTGAAGACTTTGCTTTCAGTCCCTAAGCCCGTCTACCCAGAAAGACTGTGAGATGCAGTCCCCAGACACTCTGGTTTGTAGACTTACTGACTTGACAACAACCCATTGTCATACACAACGCCAGGTCACTTGGCCCTTTAGTCAGAGAAGAAACAATGTTGAGTGACATGAGCATCTTTCTTGTAAACATATTTAAAAAAAAATCCCTTAAAGAAAATGGGAAGAAGGGGAAGTATCAGCTGGGCTGTCTAACTCATTAGTTTTGGTCCTCGGCATTTAGAGGAAATTCACCACAGTCAAAGTCCCTGGGGGATAAGTAGCCAGTCCAGCTTGACCACTGGAGGGAAAGTCCCCTTGACAGTATCGCAGCCATGCACTTCAAGCTTGCCGAAGCAAAACACACATGGTGCAAACACAATGAGCTGGGAGTAATCTAGCCCTTCCTGAAGATAGCAACCTGCAGAAAACATACTTCAGAGTCCCAGAGCCAGGGATCACTCTGTACTGCTGAGCCAGGGCACGACGCAGCCTGTGGAGCCACACCAAGATGACTTGTTCAAACAGCTTGTGGCCTCGCAGATGCCTTTTCCTTGCTCCCTCCTGGTCTCATACTCCTGTTATCACGGGTACCTGTGCTTGAACACTTCCAGTCTTATTCTCTTCTGCTCCACTCTGCAGGGAGGATCCCCAATCTTAGGAACTTTACCTGGTTAACTGTGGTCACACGGTTGGTAAGTAGCAATGTCAGGACTCTACCCCATGACCTGACTCCAAGGCCATTCGTGGTTTTCCACATCAAGTCTCTCTCTCATCCTGAGATTCCCCTGCCCTGTCCCCTAGCCACCTGTGGTTTCCTGCCCTGGCCAGATGAAGCTATGTAGCAGCTGCTTTTCTTCCTGGGAAGCTTCAGCAGTCCCTTCTCTTCACTGCCGAGTCACAGCGTCTTAGTGCCATGTCCTTAGCTGGAACAGTCAGAGGAAAGTGTCTGGAAACTCCCCTGGGTCTTATCAGCAAAGAATTCGGTGAAGCTAATTCCTTGGCTTTCTCAGACTTCACCTTGCCCTGAGAGAATAAGGAAGGCTGGGAAGGCGTGAGTGTGAAAATGGGCTCTTGGAGTTAGAGAAAGCTTTCCATGCTAACACAGGGATACAGTAGTCCCTGTAAACACTATACTGACAGCTGGTCTTCAAGGGCCTGAGGGCATGAGGTACTATGTCTAGTGCTCCCCTCCTTGCCAGCTCCCTAGTCCTAACAACATCAGCCCAAAGCAACAGCTAGCACGAATCAAATGCCTATTACACTAGAAGCAAGAGCCATGAGGTCAAGAGCATTAGATGGTATGAACTCCACAAGGTTATTTAACCTCTTCGAGCCTCAGGCTTCTATCTGCCACTTGTCAGAACTGATGAAATTTTTATGAGATTAAATAAAGTCATGTATAGTGTCTGATCCATCATGAGCACTCAAATAATCATAGTTATTAGCATTATTAAGTGTAAGACAACCATATTGCCTTCATGAATCCAGGCTGGACAAACTTATGGAGCACTGAGTTTGCCTTAGGAGCTATGCATGTCTCTGGGAGAGGTAGAAAGCCAGAGATATTTGCCTGAAAGGAGCTCACAGGACACAGGCCCAGTGTCAAATTGTTTACAAAAATATGAAGAAAATATTTGTAGATAGGGTACGCCAACAACAGAGAAACAGCAGGAGGGTAGTCTAAACCTTGGAGAAGGTGCTGTTTAGACCGATGTGAAGAGGAGGAACTGGCAGTCGGGACATAGAAAGGGACAGCTAGAGGAAAGACTTAGGCATTGCTTAAGGTTAATAGCAGAAGGTGGAATGGCTTGGGACAAAAGAGCTCACAGGGCCTGACTAGCCAAGCTGAGCTGGAGAGGACATTTACCTTCTAACCTGTGGCAGGGAGGGCTCTCTCTCATGACAGAGAGAAAAAGAGGAAGGTTCCAGGAATGATGGTGCACAGTGGTGTTGTGACTGTCTCTTGCATAGTAGGCTCACTGGGAGAAACTAGGACTTCTAGACTCTCAAAATGGAGCACCTGGTGAAACTATGTGCCACGGTGTCTGGAAAAATGGTCTTACAGTACCTGCCCAGTTAGCACTCCCTATGGTTGAGTGCCATTAGCCTCTTCCAGATGGGTCCAGGCAGAGGGCTTCCCAGCAATCAGAGAAATCTGAAAGAGCTGATGAACCCAACAAACAAGGACACCAGAGTTTACCCAAGGTCCTACTGCAGGCCAGCAGCCAAACTGCAATTCGCACCCAGGCCTATGTGCTCCCAGCACCCGCCTTCTTAACCACCACAATATACCTCAGCCCGTGATGATGCGCTTTCAAAACAGAGTAACGGTGGATCTCTGATTCATTTCCAAACACAAGAATTAGTCCTCCCTGTCTTAAACTCACTAATTCTCTGTCCACACAATGAGTCTGACATTCCATCTCTAGCCACGGTGCCCATATTTAGAATACTTCAAATGTTGTCCCAGGAAAACACACCGTAAACAGACAGGAGAGCAGAGGGGGGTGGAGAAGAGGGGGAGGGGGAGGGATGTGGCAGCTGCCAACACCTGTTCTCCCAGGACTGCAGCCCAATGCAATCCTCAGGCTGTCTGCCCCTGTCACCCAACTTCTGTCAGTGTGGGGTAGGGGGTGCCACATCCAAATATTTGGTACACTGACCATGTAGCCCGGGCAGCGGCTGTGAAATAGGAGTCCGAGAGCAAGGTTGAGCAGGGCAGGGAGTAAAAGCCCCCAGGACCTTTGATTCTTTTTCCAAAGTCCAGTTTACACCAGCAGCATGCTGGTGTGAGGCTGGCAGCCCACAAGGAAGGATGAAGTGAATGCTGGCTCGGCAACAGGCAGGAGTCATGACACAAGGACAAAGAATTATTTACTCCCTGGGAACAGGTGCTGCCTGGGACTCACAGTCCTCGCTGGCTTGCTTCTCTGCCCACATGTCCCAGCCCTTCTCAGACGCAGCTCCTTCCAGGGCCACAAGAAGCTATAGTCCTGGACACTGCTTCCTTGGTGACCTTTGGCAGCACAAAGCTTGCAAGGCGCCTGGCAGGTGCCATGAGGAGGGCACAGTACCAGCTTGGGCTGTGTGCCTGCTAGAATCAGCTCACTTTATAAACAATTGGTACCATGTCAGGTAGTAAGCTCATCTGTGCCCTGATGAGCTTGCGACCTCCCTGTCCATACCCACACAGGTACAATAGAATAGTAAAGGGCATGCTGTGGAGGAGTGAAGGAAATGTGCGATTGCTTGTGAGGGTCTCCGCTCTGTGCAATTCGCCTCCAGGAGACTGCTCTCCACTCCGAACTTCTCGCTGTACAGTGAGAGGCAGACAACTGAACAAGTAGATGCCGGCTTCCATCAGTTGTCCTTTCTTTCCCTGATTGTTATTTCTTTCAAGCTCTGCTTGGTAAGCGTACAAGAGGAAGGTTTAGAGTTTGCAGGCTTACAAAACAATATAGACAGCATCTGACACATTTGTTTGTATGGTAGGATTATGGCCAGAGAAGGGGAATGGAGAAAGCAAGGGGCTTCTTGTCTCATGAACAGCCCACAGTCTGTATCCTCATCCCTTACTCCATATTCCCATAGTCCTCAGAACACAGAGATGGTGTCTCGGAACTCTCCTTGGTCCAGGAATGCAGAGAGGAAAAGGAGCAGAGAGGCAATGACCCTCCGTGGCTTAGAGTCACAAGGCCATGTGAAGCCAGGCTGTGCCAAAGAGGAGCTTGGGAGAAGATAGCCATCTGGTTTCCTGGTTGACCTTTGTCCTCTCTCCTAGACTGCAGTAAAACTGCACCTTCACCAGCATTCAGTACTGCCCCGACTGTAAGGCACCTTATCAGTCACAGAGAGCGCTTTCTAACTGGTAAATTGGTATATCCTCCAGTTCTCCAAAATCCTGCAGTAGCAAGATCCAAAATCCCTGCCTTGCAGACTTCAGCTTTCTGCCAGATGAACGTGGCTAATGATCATCTAGACCCCTCCCCACTAGCTCTCAAGCTCATCTTTCCCCATCCATCTTACTACAACAGAACTGAGCAGTATGCCATCTCCCCCCTCTTTAGACTGGCTTCCTAGAGGACCCTCATGCAGCCTTCAAAACTCCACAGGACAATCTCGTAAGAGCAATCATGTAGGCTTTGTACCGTCTTCTTATTTTTGTCTGACGCCTTGTCTTCCCTTCGGCTTCAAACAACTCCCTTATCCAACACCCTGCCTAAACCAAGTGATCTCAACTCCTGCATGACTTGAGTTATCCTCTGCCTTTTAACCTGTTCTTCATTTTGTAGGACTGAAGAACTCCTCAGTCTATGGTGGACCATAGCAAAAGTCAAAGGAGAGAAAGGATTTAGTATTGCTGAGCTGTGGGACCTCCCCTGTACTCATTCGGTCTCACAACAGTTCATCAGAGAATTTGACTTTCATCTTACAGTATAAGACAATGGACTCAGAGACTGTATGGGACTGTTCCAATGTCACTGGGTGGATAGATTGTGGTTGTTAGCATTTTTATCTAAGCTCTGCCCCACAGTTACCTGGCAACAGCCAGGCATACCTGGCTCACTATAAAAGGGACTGCTTGCCCCACTCCTCTCTTTCTTGCCTTCTTGCTCTCACTTTGTCCTCTCGCCTTTCCCCTCTCTCCCCATTCCCCTCCAACCCAGGCTGCCTCACCGCACAGGGGGAGGGTGTAGAGAAAGTCTATGGAGTTGAAAGGTGGTTCTTAATTACCCTCCATGCAGGCTAAGAAGAAAGCCCACTGTTGTCACAAATATCCCATGTTTAAATTCTGGTTTTAGAAGGGGTTCCTGTCTTCTTCCTCGACCTTAGGTGATCTTATTGTCTGATATCCTATCCCTCACTACATTGTACAATAGCACTGGTTCCTGCTTCTGGTTTCCACATCTTATTGCTCCAACCAAAGACTGGAAATATTACCTATACAGTGACTGAGATAATGTCAGGTACATGGCAAATAGTCAACCAGTTAAGTCGTTTGTTCCAAAGACTTACTGATTGACAGATGCAGACCCAGCCCCTCCTCCCAGTCCCACGTTATCTTGGGCCAGTCAGTTAATATAATCTTTTGTCTCTAATGTCAGCATTAAGGCCTACTATTGACCAAAGTAATTTGTTGAATTCTAACAGCAGCCCCAAGAGGCAACTATCTTCATGATTACATTTTATAGAAAAAGGAAAACAAAACACAAAGGTTAAAAGACTTTCTCAGGGGCTGGTAAGATGGCTCAGCGGTTAAGAGCACTAACTGCTCTTCTAAAGGTCCTGAGTTCAAATCCCAACATGGTGGCTCACAACCATCCATAACAAGATCTGACACCCTCTTCTGGAGTGTCCGAAGACAGCCACAGTATACTTACATATAATAATAAATAAATCTTAAAAAAAAGACTTTCTCAGAGCCATAAAACCAGGAAGTCCCCTGGATTCAAAACCTGGCAGCCTGTGTCCAAAGTCCATGATCTAACCATTACATTTCACACCTGTCCCTCTCTCTCTCTCGATTCCCCCATTCTTCTCTCCATCCATCCTTCCTTCCTTCCTTCCTTCCTTCCTTCCTTCCTTCCTTCCTTTCCAGACAGACCCTCACTATGTAACACTGGCTAGCCTAGAACTTGATATGCAGACCAGGCTGGCATCTAACTCTCAGCGATCCACCCACTTCTCCTGAATGTTGAGATTTAAGACGTGTGCCACCACACTTGATTTTGTAAGTTTCTTCTCTCTCTCTCTCTCTCTCTCTCTCTCTCTCTCTCTCTCTCTCTCTCTCTCTCTCTTTCATCTTCCTCTTCTTCTTTTTAGGTTTTGTGAGACAGGGTTTCTCTGTGTAGCCTTGGGTGTCCTGGAGCTTGTTCTATAGACCAGGCTAGCCTCGAACTCACATAAATCTGTCTGCTTCTGCCTCCCAAATGCTGGGATTGAAGGTAAGTGCTATCATCGCAGACCTGTAGATTTCTTTTTAAGGCATAAACATTAACCTCATCCACTTCACCGCATGGTAGTGTGCCGGGAGGTAATATGACTCTCCAGAATAGATTAGGGACTCTGGAATCCAAAGGTCTGGGCTGACTACAATATAAGTAGAAGTCCTGTGAGTCCCCCAAAGTGGTCCTAAATCGAGTATTGTGCTTTACTTTCTCAAGGACTCTCACTATAGCACAGATTCTCTATCGGGTGTTGAAATTAAACACAGTAGACCGGTGGGGACCTCAGTTTTGTTATCTGTAAAGTGGGCTTTGGGGCTGACAGCTCAGGCCTCTCTTGTGGGACCCTCTTCATGTGCTCACATTCCACGATATATTCCTCAGCCTGGACTTTCACAGATGCCACACTCTCTCCTGCATGTCACTCAGTCCTCCCACCCACTCATCCTCCTTGGTTTTCCACCACTTCCTCCTCTTCCTGGCCTCAGCTTCTGTTCACCAGGAGCAATGCTCTCCACACTCCGCCTTGCAGACTTCAGCTTTCTGACAGGCAAGGACATGTTTTACAGGCATATTTCCCCCCCCCCACCCCCGCAGAGCTCACAACTAAGCATTTCCTGGCCAGGGGAGAGACTCTGAGGCTTCTCAGAAAGCACAGGGACTTGACTACTACAAAATCTGAACTCCCAGCCTCCTGCCTCAGACCTCCTGCCATGCAACCAAGCCAGCAACACATCTTTAGTGGTTCCCCCCCCCTGTGGTCACTAAAGATTACTGAAGAACAAATATAAAGAACTAAATTACTCTTTTCAATCACCCATCACCATGATTGTTTTGTAATATTTCCTTTTTATCTCCATGCAAGTAACATACTTGGAAGAAATAATATTCCTCAAGACAAAAAAGAAAAAGTTTTTGTAACTTCTTTTTACCTGACATTTTATTGTCCTTGATAAAAAGTTTTTCTATTGAAGAAGGTTTTGAAATTTTGACTAAGGAATAACATATACTCCCATTCATAATACATTTTTAGAAATTTTGCCAGTTGTATGCACTCATGCAGATTTTGCTATAATCGAGACTTAGGATATTCGTATCATTTTCAAAAGATCCTGAATACCCTGCGAGGTCGATCCTTTCTCTAGCTATGCATGTGATCTGGTGGTGAGGTCCTGGCATGTACGGATGAGGAGCTGTCCCACGAGTGTAGCCCAGCTCTCGCCTGACTTTTGATGCCCACACTAGTCTGTTAGGGAATTCCCTGGCTCTTTTGTTATTGTTGTCATTTATGAATCGTCGACCGTAAGATGACACTCTGTTTTTGTCTGCATTAAATCCCAACCCTGTGAGCTCTTTAATTATATCTGTGACTATTTCCTTGGGATAGATGCTTAGACTAGGAATTGTTAGACCATCGGGTATGTACAGTTTTAAGGCTGATGATAAATATTTGTGCAAGTTACTTTTGATCCCTCTGAGTCCATTTCCTCATTTGTTAAATATGGATTAAAAATTCCGACCCAAAGGAGTGGTAAGGATTACATGAGGCAAAACATAAGATTCTTTGACTAACTAGTAAACTATGCACATTTGAGATGTGACTAGGAGGGTGAGCCTTCCATCACATGGAAACGACCGACTCCCACTTCTACCTCTGAGGCTGTTGATCTTGAATGAGCTGTGTTACCTTGACACACTTCAGTTTTGCTTTGTCAAACAGGAGTGATGGGTCACTCTTCTTGGGAATGTTAGGTGAAGTTCAATACTTCTGGAAGGAACTTAAATAATCCCTGGCCCATGACTGCACAATATCTTTCAGTTATTAGTTCTGGTCTGAGTTCTTGGTTACGAATAGACATTAAGTGTATTTAACTGAGGCCTAAGCCTTGTTCTTGGAGCCCTCCATCTGTTCAGGACATGGTATTGCTTTTCTGACATTTGAGGCTGATTGCTGAGGCTACTTACTACTCATTCTATTCTGCTGTAGTCATCCCAGGCGACCCAGTGTCTTTGTGCCACTTACTTCAAGAGATAGCTGCCTCATCCACCAAGGCTTCCAAGACTTGACCAGGGCACTGAGGAAATGAAGAAAAGACAGACACAAAGAAATGCTGGGACTGGCTGTACTGGCAGCCTGGTAATCAGCATGTTTGTTATATACGATTGAACAGAGAGGTGGGGTAATTGTATGCAGTTAAACAGGGAGGTGGGGTTTATGGGACACAGATTAATGAGGAGGCAGGTTTAGCTAATTTTAGTAGGAGCAGTCTCAGTTCTGAGCAGTTTTCAGACTGTAAACATCTCATTTTCTGCACACACTATCAACAGTCTGGTGGAACAGGAGGGAAGACTTTGCCATTTGACCCATGTTAGGGATCTTTAACATGGCTGTGCCTATGTCAACAGAACCTATTCTTTCAGGACTTCCCTCACTTCCTAAAAAGAGGCAGCCAATCAGCTGAGTCTCAGACTTCCTTGACAAGGCATGAATCAAAATACACCTGCTTTTCTTCAGCTTCTACAGACAGATAGACCTGTCTATCTCCTCCTTTACTAAAGGCCTGCAAAATGAGGGAATTTCCTAAAATAGGAAATGGGCTTGAACATGGAAGGGAACCACTATGGTTTTACTTTTTTGTATTATAATAACTGAAAACATGTTTTGTACTTATTCTGCAACCTATAATACATGCTATTTTAGAAAAACTTCTTGATGTCCTCCTTGATAAAAGATGTGAGAACATTGCATTTAGGTGGTATTTGTTGTACTGTGCTCTCTTTCTATGCAACTAGCTCTGCAGAACCTTCCAGCACTGAGGAGTGTGTGTACGAGTAAGAAAGGGCAGATACAATCTGTGACTACTGAAAAATACTGTTGACCACATCCACAAATTTACTTCCTGTTGCTTTGATAAAATGGCTATTTTCATTAGAATGGAGAAAGATGACAGAAGGGGATATATATGTCTAGTGCACTGACCATGACCCAGAGGAACCAAAGGGCTGCTCTGATTTCAGAGCAGAGTTCATGGAACTTTCTCCTTTATATCTCTGCTATGATTTATCGAACACTTAATGGACACATCCTTGTTTAAGCCTTTATATGTTTGTTTGTCTTGTTTTGCTTTGTTTGTTGAGACAGGGTTTCTCTTTGTGGCCCTGTCTGTCCTGGAACTTGCTCTAGAGATGAGGCTGGTCTCAAGCTCAGAGATCTGCCTGCCTCTGCCTTCCAAGTGCTGGGATTAAACATGTGTGACATCGCAGCATGGCCTTCTTCCTTAATTCTTGCAGTCACCTTGTAATGGGGAAGCTGGAACTCAAAGGACATAAGGTGTGATGGTTTGAATGAGAACCCATCCCACCCACCAAACTCAGAAATTTGAATTCTTGGTCACCAGTCAGTGGAGCTGTTTGGGAAGGATTGGGAGGTGTGGCCTTGTCGGAGGAGGTGTGTTGCTGGGGGTGAGCTTTGAGGTTTCAAAAGCCCAGTTCAGGTCCAGTGTCTCTTGCTCTCCGCCTCCTGACTGCCAAGCAGGATGTCAAGCTTTCAACCACTGCCCTAGCGCCATGGCTGTCTATTTCCTGCCATGATGATGGTGAACTAATGCTCTAAACGATAAGCAAGACCCAGATTTTATGAGACTTGCCTTGGTCATGGTATGTCATCACAGCAATAGTACAGTGACAACAGAACAATGTCTAAGACACATGTTTTCAGGCTCACACAGTTCTGAGCAAAAAAAAAAAATGTGTTATTGAAGCAGGGTCTTCTGGCGAGCATTTGGCTGGAAATTTACAAACAACATGGACGTGGCTGCAAGAACTGGGCATAGGGTCACTGTATAGAGAGACACGTGAGCAGGATGGACAGCAAAATGGAATCAAAACCAGGAAAGCGCACGTCTAAGAGGCGAGTTCCCCAAGGATGCTTAGGCATCCTAAGCAGATCCCCGAGACTTCAAGCCCAGGGAGATCACTAGTCAGCCACAAGACAGATCCTTTCAGCTTTCCTTTCATTTACCCAAAAGCTTTATTGTGAAAGGTTAAGTGAATATCGACCTATGCAAAATAAAATTTAGAGAGTTTTAATTACTTCTAATCGCTGCACTTAAACAACAACATTACCATTTTAACCTATTGCTGCAAGGGAGTATGCACATATTCCCTTTGCCCAAATGAATGGTATCTCACTAAAGCATTATTTGCACTCTGAAGTACTGAAGCTAGGACCAACAGGTGAGGTTTGGGGGGAGTTACAACCTACAACATTCCCCTTCTGAAAAATATTTTCAAATCACACCAAAGAATGGTAACCAATGAAGGTCTTCTGGAAAGGTAAACTAATGAGGCTCACGGTTGATTGAGGCAGATGAGCTGTTCGCATCTCAGGGATTGGAGATGTAGCTGCTTATCATCCTGTTCTGGGGCCACAGCATCTGGAAACCAAATTTACCCTTGAAAGTGCAGGTGTTCTTTTCACAGCTAATCTCACCGCTCCCTGGGGCTTTGAAAATACCTTTCTGATGATACAGAATCAGAGCTCCTGGGTTGACACTGCTGTTTCACAAGACTGTGACTCTCCAGGTACTTTTTCAACTTAGGATAAATCCAACAGCTCACCCGTGTGTCATCCCTGCATGCTTTATGCAAGACGTGGTTTTGGAAGGAGTCTAGCTGCAGTTCTGTTGCATGGGTTGATATTCTGATTGTTAACCTGCATGTTACGTGGGTAACAGACCCTCCCCCTCTGTGCCCTCACCCTCCCTGGCCTTCTGTGACCTGACTCCAATGTAGATGTGGTTATCTCTCTGATCATCTGTTTCTGCTGCTTGCCCGTGTGTGTCTGTCTGTCTTGCTCACTGTGTCCCCTCAACAGCTGACGTGGGGACAGCTGATCTTTCTGGCATAGTCAGCAAATCCCAAACTGCTCATGCCAGAAGCCTCCAGAGACAGGGAATGGCAGTGTCAAACTGGGTCAACGGAGAGGGAAGGGCCAGAGGGCAAGCTTGGGTATAGAGACGGAGTTGGAGGAGGGGCTGCACTAAATGAGTGTGACACGGGGCTTGAGGAAGGGAAGACTGCTGGAAATGGGCACAGAAGCCTTCCCCAAGAGATCTGTGCAGCCATCTCTCTAAGCTTCCATTCATTTACACACCTATTATGTGGGAGACATTTTACGAGGCACTAGGAATGATACAGGTACAAAACAAAGTCCCCATTTTCATGAATTAAACATGATAAACAGAAGGGATAAACCCATGCCACATCCATGCTTTGAGATGAATCCTGAAATGGGTAAGGGTCTGCAGGGAAGGCCTCTGAGGAGACAGCAGTTTAGTGAAGACCTAAATGAAGTTGAGCAAAAACCATGTGGGCTAATGTAATTGAGAGAAAACCATGTGAGTTAATCAGGGAAATGTAGGCCAGCCAAGGGACAAAGATATATCAGACCTTGAGACAAGACTGGGCCTAGTGTCAAGGAAGGAAGCCAGTAAGATGAAATATGTAGGGACAGTAATATTCGCCATTAAAAATGCTTCAAAATATAAAAGGTTTTAGTATAGGCATGACACCCAAAACCCTTTTGGATTTATAACAACTCACATTTAATAGTTTTTGGGTAAGGGATGTTCAACATTTATAATCTTTGCAGGTATTGTCTAATCTGAAAGCTCTCAACTGGTTCAAGCATATTGGATAATGGATCGTTAACCTACATTAACTCACGTATGTCTCACAAATACTAAAAGGGAGGGACTCAAATCACCCTGTTTACAGTGCAGAGACAAAAGCATGGACAGATGGAACTTGCCCAGGCACACACAGCTCATGTGTGCTGAGTCTGGGTCCACGCTCAAGACTCACTCCTAACCACAATCTGTCCTTGGCTTGGAGCTTCAGCTTTGTTTTGTGTAGCAATGATCCCGCTGCCCTCTCATCTGCATAGGTATTTCAAGGTCAAAGCTAGTACCATTAAGGCTCGGGTCTGCCATAGCATCAGCATGTAGACTTACGGCGGGTTTGAGAAAAAAGAGTAGGCAAGAGAATGTCAGTAGGAAGAAAAGTTGAGAAGTGCGGCATTTTCGAGATGGTTAGAACCACCAAAGAAAGTTACGAGGTGTTTGAGGACCCTGAAGAGGAAGCATCTCATCAAGGCCTTCCTGGAGGAAAGGGGGTACTCTGAAGCCAGGTCATCCGAGCAAAGGAAAGGGTGCCAAGTCAGCCTTGGCTTCCCTCTTCTCATCCAGTGAACCCTGAGTGTGGTAAACGCCACTGCTCTCCCGGTAGGTTCTACTTTTAACTGTCAGCTAAGAGCTGATCTGTTTCCTCCTGCCTCCTTCATCCTGACCCCCTGCTGCTTTCCTCAGGCGTTGAAGCAGCCAAGAAGTGAGAAGAGCCCCAGAGGCTGCAGATGCCTCTTGGACTTCGCTCACAGGCAGGAAAAGTGTTTTGGATGCAACAGAATCTTTTGCAAAAATGGTCCTTTCCCTGAATGCCAGCACAGGGCAACTGTGGCTGAGGGATCCGGTAGGGGAAGGCCACGCCCACTCATCCAGCTGGTTCTGGAAGAATAAAGGAGGCAGGAAGGAGCCTTGGAACCACAAGAAAGGCAAAATCAACAGCTGGGTGTGAAGAACCCCCCCACTGCCTGGCAGGGCCGGGACCTCCTTTGCCAACCATACTTCCTACAGGCCTGGCCCTTATTTTCTTCCTCAGCAGGGAGAAAGAGGTGTGGAAGTGGGTGGCTCTCAGGAGAGTGTGGCAGTTTTGAAGTAAAGAAGAGTTGTTTCTGATGTCTGCCCAGAGGTAAAGCTGAGACCCACAGGAATGAATTTGTGGTTCCGGTAGAAGGAGCGATGTTGACAAGGAATTCTTGGATTGGTTTTATGTCCTTAAAGCTGCTGCCAAGCCAAAGAGGGAAGGGAAGTTCAGCAGAGAAGTATGTGCTGAGTCTCCCTGCCCCCCAACACCCACACAGACTTGGCCTCCAGTGCCAATCAGCACATGACTTAGGCTCTCTAACCAAAGTTCTCCCATGAGGGAATTTTGCTGGCAGGACCCCGAGTTCAGGGGGCATAAAGGTCAAATGAGTGGGGTGTCTCTAAACAGGGCCAGCCTGAGCTGAGAACCTTGTGGCCTCTCACACTTCCATATCAAAGAGGAGAAACGTGACCAAGCAGAGCTAAACCAGCTCAAAGAAGGCGTTCCAGAAGCCAGAGAGACCCCCGAAGAAACGCCATATTTGAGTTGACACTTAGTATATGACAGAAGGGGGTGTGGGACGTCCCCTTCCCACATATCAGTCACAGAAAGCTGAAGGTCATTTGGCTGCCTGACCAGTCACCAGCTCTGGATACCTTGACCTTAGATAACTCACTTAGCTTTGTGCTCTTGGTTACCTTGTCTTTCAAACCAACTAAAAATGTCCACATAACCAGGTTCCTAAAAATACTAAATAAGAACATGTACTTATAGAGCTGAGATATGGTTTGCAACCACTTGATAAACTGCAGTGTTCATGAAAATTTTCCATTAGTATCTGTCAGGAGGCACAACTTCTTTCTTGGGGCCTTTTTGATTATGAAGTCCTAAACTAAGGCTCGGCTGAGGTGTGGGTGGAGAGATGGCGTGACAGATTACTGCCAGGGCACAGCTCTGAGCAGGAGCAGGAGGTACAGTTGAGCTTCTTTTGGATGACATGGAAGTCCCAGAATGCAGATTTCATTCTCTGTCCTTTGCATCTTTCCAATCAACATAGTTAAACCCACTAATGATGGGAGGGGTGGCTTACATCTGCATCCTGAAACTGGAAAGCTGAGTCATCTCTCTTTTTTCTGAGGCAAGCTCTTACTGTAGCTCATACTGTCCTCAAATTTATAATCTTCTTACCTTGACTTCCCCAGTGGTGGGATGATAAGCACCACTATGTCTGATTCTCAGATTTTAATTTCTGTTACTATTGTTGTTGACAGGGTCTTCTGTAGCCCAGGCTGGCATCTAACTTATTATGTACCTGAGACTGGCTTTGGACTCCTGTCTCTATCTTTCAAGTGCTGGTAATTCAGGTTTCTGCTACCATGCTCAGTTCTCTCTCTCTCTCTCTCTCTCTCTCTCTCTCTCTCTCTCTCTCTCTCTGTGTATGTGTGTGTTTGCACCTGCATGCTTGCACATGCGTGTTCATGGACACTCATGCATATCATACTGTATACACATGCATATGTAGAGGCTAGAGGTCATATAGGGTTGTCCTCAACAACAACCCTATGCATTATTTTTTGGGGGGGGGGAGGGGGGAAACAGGCTTTCTCCCTGAACCTAGGGAGCTTGCTGACTAGCTAGACTAATTGGCCATTGAGACCGGAGTATCTGCCTGTCTCTTCCTCCTCAGTGCTAGCATTGCAGGCACTCGGCAGTGCACCTGGCTTTTGTGTGGGTGCTGGGGATCAAACTTAGGTCCTGATGCTTCCATGCCAAGTACTCTACTTGCTTAGCCATTTACCGTCCCTAATATGTCTTTTAAAATTTAAATTTAAACAAATTAATGAACCCAATCAGGTGAAATTGTTTTTTACACCAAAGTTAAATAGACAACATGTGGCTGCATTTTTAAAAATTAAGTTGAATTTTTAAATGTATGAATATTTTGCCTGCAAGGATATACGTGTACCACATACAAGCCTGGTGTTCACGGAAGACAAAAGAGAGCACCAAATCCTTTGGAACTGTATTAATGCATGCCTGTGTCTACCATGAAGGTCCTCTGCAAGAACGACAAGTGTTCCCACCCCCTGAGTCATCTGTCCAGCCTAAAGCTGTTTTGTGCAGCACGATTCCAGGCCTTTCCTTTCTCCCTCTCTCCAACCTCCTGTGCTTATTCCATGGCATACCACATGCACAGCTCCTGCCTACCTTCCACAGCCTCACTCTTAGGAGGCCTGCTGCTGAGCACAAATGCCGGGAATTTGCTTCTGAATCTTAGAGAGTGACTTGTTTTACTTCACTCATTTTTTTTTTCTCATGCCAGGCTGTAAATGAAAGGCCATTCTTTGTATGAAGCTCTTAGATCAGGGGTTTATTTCCAGACCACAGGCTGATGGGGCTTTACACTCTCCAAACAGAACTTGGCGGGGATCCCTCAGGAGGCTGTTTGAGACATATGTCACTCCATCCGTTTGCCTCAGCATGACAGAGTCCCAATGGTTATCCTCCATAGTTTAACTGGCCGGAAACTGCAGTGCTAATGATTAGAATGTACAAGTGTGTTTTTCCTCAGCTACTATAGGGATTCAGGCCGTATTTGGGAGGAAAACTCCGAGATTCTGTGCTAGATAAACTAGCTGAGAGGCAACAGATCTAGTCTGCAAGGGTGCCCTGTGCATGGTCACTTGAACTGGGGTGCTCCTGTTATAGCTAGATGATGAAAAGCCACTGAAGGAAACACTGGGTTAAAAAAGAATGTTTTGTTTTCATCCTAATTCCTGGAGGCACCCAGATGCAGCATCGAACCAGCTGAGAACAATGGCAGACCTGGGGACTGTGTCATCGTGGGCTGCTGGCTCTGCCTTGTTGATTGAGCTTGACAAGGTTTCCCGCTCCAGCAACTGACCAGTGCCAGCAAACAGCTGGCGTGTCCAGTCTTTGTTTTCAGGCCTTTTAATTGGGTTGCGTGATTCTTGGAGTAAATGGAATCGATGAGTTGTTTAACTTATTAATCAAATGTCAGAGTTATTAAAGGGACAGTTCCATGCCCCAGACTGTGCTTGGGTCTGTGGAGGGCTCAAAATAGGATGCTAATCCCCAAGGTAGGAGGGATGATTCCAATTTCTCATGGCTATTGTGAGGACTTAGAGGCTGTGAAGAAAGGGCCAGGCCCAAAGCAGGAGGAGTCTGTGGGCTCCCCTCCCTGTTTCCAGCACAGCCCACTCCCTTAGCCTGAATCTACACATCACACACTACAGCCAGAAGCACTGGGCAGGTTCATAACTAAAACCTCCCATTGTGCAGTGAGTCAGATCCAAGCTCTGATCTGAAAGAGGCCCTATTCTATCCCATTGAGCCCTTGTTCCCATCTCCTGCTTGCCCCAGTCCAGCCATGTGCCCTCTGGTTGCTCTCTCCACCAAGTCCCCTTACCTCAAGGGCTCTGTTCTAACAAGTGCTCCCTAATGCAATGTTCTTCTCTCAGATTTTTTTTTTTAAACATAGTTGGTCCTGGATATTCAGGACACATCTTCATATTTCCTTGTCATCCAATCTCAATTACATCCTCCTCCTCTCTTGGTGGTATCCAGCTGGCTCTATTTCCTTAATAATTCCCAATGCTCACTACCTGAGATTCTCTGGGAAGGAGGGAGGGTTTATTTATTTGTGACAACAGCCTTTTTTTTAAAGGCAAAAGAACGGTGTTTTATCAGTTTGCCTTACGTTTTCAAACCCTACACCTTCAGAGTGCCCAGGAAGGTCCTTAGTTATCCTTTGACCAATGAATGGTTGATATGACGAGGGAATTAACTGGTGCTTAGGGTAGCAGTTAGGAAAGGTTACATGATGTGTTTTACTGTTTGATGTAGAGTTTTTACTTTTGATCAGACTAAGGAATTAGCTATCTTCCCTAATGCAGGCTGTAGACTTTTGGGTTCCTCTAAGGTCCTCTAGTGTAAAATGGTTACTCTGTTTATTGCCAGTTGGATGTGGCTATTCAGAAGTGCACCTAATTCACCCTTTAAAAATGTATTTTTAATTTTCAAATTATTTTTAATTCTCTGGTGAGTCCCTGACTCTCTCTTGGGTGTCCAGTCGTTCCCTGAACCTCAGCACAGGGATATTTCCCACATAGAAAGTCTGCCACTGAGTTCAGAGCCTTCTGTGTTTCTTCCTAACTACTCCTCTCTTTGCCTCTTTGATCCACCTTGCTATCCTTATAGACAAATAGGCAGCCTCCTTGGTATTTCCCCTGTTACATGCATGTGGGGTCAGCCTATGCTCCCTGCCAGCTGGCTCTGTCCAAAACACTTCTCCTCCATCCACTTCCCCCACACCTACCATTTTCCTACTCCCCTTTGCTAGTTCTCAGGATCTCTTATAGCCCTAGCTATCCTGGAACTCACTCTGTAGACCAGGCTGGCCTCGAAATCAGAAATCCGCTTGCCTCTGCCTCCCAAGTGCTGGGATTAGCAGTGTGTGCCACCACTGCCCGGACTGAGTTTTCTTATTAGATTCCATGCTCCACTTCTCTGGTCTTCAAGTCTACAATCTCCCAAGTGGGTCACATCATTTTATACACTTGGAGTCAAAGCTCCTTAGCATGGCTTCAGAGACTTTAACACTGCTCACTTCATAGGCAGAGCTACTATGTTATCTATGTTTATGGCAGAGGAAGGGAACCTCGAGGGAAACCTGCCAGAGTTCATAGAGCACTGGCTACTATATGCCCTTCCTTAGTTATGCCTCTCAGCCATGCTGTACAGGGATAATTGTATTTCCCCCTTTCCCCTTCCGCTTTCAAGCAGATGATGTTTTATCAACAGGGCAGCTTTGCAAACCTGGTGGTCAGGTGAAGGGGCAGGTAGCTTGGCATGCCATGTGACACAAGCTCTTTCTCAGGTTTTCATATGATGTGCCTATGGCTTTTGTGTTTGCTGACAAACACAGCAGGGAACTCAGCACTGTGTGTGCTTGAGTAGATGTTACTGTTATGCGTGTGGTTAAGAGTCTGAAACCCATGCAAGGCAAATTCTTGACTTCTCAGGGTTTTTTTGTTTGTTTGTTGTTTGTTTGTTCTCTCTCTCTCTCTCTCTCTCTCTCTCTCTCTCTCTCTCTCTGTTGTATTTGTTAGGTATTGAACCCATAGTCCTGCACATGCTAGACAAATACTTTAACCACTGATGTGTAGCTACCTCCTCCACCTCCTATCATGTTCTTGGAGATGGGCTTTGCTGAATTACTCAGAATGAACACATTCAGTAGACCAGGTAGACCTTGAACCGGCTCAGTGTCCTGAGTGATTTCCTGTTCTTAAGCATTATCTGTTGTTCTGTACCTTGCCAAGTCATATATCCCGGGACCCTCCCACATACTTTCTTGCTCCCCCACGTCTGTCTTTCTAGAGTAACTCAGTTTTAGCTGGACAATACTTTCTTAGCAGTGTCATCAAACACATTCGATTAAAACCAACCAACCAACCAACCAACAAAACAAAAAACCTTCCCTGCACATTTTTGCTGTTGTTGTTGCCTCTGGAATTATTCTCTTATTTGTAAAGTCAGCTTTATTTCCTGTACACTTTTCAACCACAAACATGTCTGCAGAAGCATAAATACTTCCTAAATATTTTCAGATAGATTAATATTCTGTTGGTTTCACTTCTAGGTTTCATCTCACTGTTGGCTTCAATAGAGGGACTTACAGTTGTACACTGGACTGCTTTCAGTGTATCTCACAGGTATAGTGCACCAGGTTTGCTGTGTGCATTAGTCAGGGTTCTCTAGAGTCACAGAACTTATATAGTCTCTATATAGTAAGGGAATTTGTTGATGACTTACAGTCTGTAGTCCAACTCCCCAGCAATGGTCGGCTGTGAATGGAAGACCAAGGAGCTAGCAATTGTTCAGTCCCACAAGGTAAGAAGATGAAGAAAAACGAATCTTCCTTCTTCCAATGTCCTTATGTAGGTCTCCAGCAGAAGGTGTGACCCAGATTAAAGGTGTGTGCCACCAGGCCTGGATCTGGGACTTGTTTTGTCCCAGGCTGACCTTGAACTCAGTGAGCTCCTTGCCTTAGTCTCCTGGGATTCATAGCCACTATGCCTCAAGATCTGGATCACAGGTGAGCCTTCCAATTCTGGATTGTAATTCATTCCAGATAGAGTCAAGTTGACAACCTGGAATAGCCACTAGAATGTGCATACATTTAGAACTGTAATGTCCTCTTCATGAACTTTTCCCTTAAGCGGTAGGCTATCTTTATCCTTTAGAACTAGTTTTTGTCTGCAATCTGCTTCTTTCCCCCCTTTCTTTAGATACCAGAACATGGACGCCCGCTTGTTCTCTACCTCCTTTTGCTTAGAATAACTTTTCTATATGCTACCCTGAGGTAGTGTCTTTCTTTTATGAGGAGGTGTATTTCTAGAAGGCACTAAAGAGATCCTGTTTTTAATACATTCTAATGGTCTGTGTTTTGATTAGTGAATTGCAACAATTCATGTTCGAAGTTATTCTTGAAAGCAGTAATTCCTGCCATTTCTATTGATTTTGTAGGGTTCAGTGTTTCCCCATCCTCTCTTGTTTAAATCATTCAAGTATAACTTATTGTTTTCTGTGGTCTCACATATATGTTTGTCTTTCTTCAATCTGAAGTGTTCTGTAGAGTTGCCTTAATGGTCATGTATTCCTTTAACTCTATTGTTATCATTATTGTAATTTTTATTATAATTATTTTGGCCACAGAACATTTTTCTTTGTTTTTCTAATATGACTACTATATGCCTATTCGGATATAGTAGTCTGGGTTGGAAGTTGTCTTTCTAGACTTGAAATACATAATTCCACACTCTCCTGGACTTTCGAATCTGTTAGGAAATCTGCTGTTGTTCTGATGGGTTTTCTTTATATTTTTCTCTGATTACTTTCAATATTCATTCTTTGTTCTGTTCATTCTGTACATTCTGGTTTAATTACAATATGACTTAAGGGTGTTCTTTTCTAATGTTGTCTATTTAGTATTTTAAACACTGCTATTTGGATTGGCATTCATTTTCCCTAATTTTTAAAATGTTCTGCCATGATTTTTTTAAAATTGTTTTTTAATTTTTTTAGAACTAACTTCTCCTCTGCTATGCCTGTTAGTCTTAAATGTTGTCTTTTGTTGTGTTCCAAGTACTGACAAGTCCACTTATCCCTTATTAATTTATCTTTGTCTTCATTGGAAAGTCTCAGTTCTCCCACCTTGACTTCAAGCTCAGGGATTCTGACCTCTATTTCTTATGGAGGCTTTTATTTGATTTATTGTATTTTTCATTTCCAATGTTCCAGTTCAGACTTTTCTTTGTTTTGTTTTGTTTTTGAATGTCTTTATTGACTTTTCTTCATCTTTCTCTTTTTTAAATTATTTTTTTATTTTATTATGCATACGAGTGTTTTGCCTGCACCATATACACTATATGCATGCCTGGGGCCCACAGAAATCAGAAGGCTTTGTTAGATCACTGGGAACTAGAGTTATGATGTTTGTGAGCTGCCACGTGGGTGCTGGGAATTGAACCCTGCTCCCCTGCCAGAGCAACAAGGGTTTCTAACCACTGAATCATCTCTCAATACCCCTTTCTTACTTATCTTGAATTGCCTTCCTTTAATTCTACTGCTTTTGTTTTTTGTTTGTTTTTGTCTTCTCCTGGGATTCATTCAAAAGTTTTTTCTTCATCTTTTTTTTTTTAGATTATTTGAACACATAATAATTCTTCTGAATTCTTTATGTGGAATTTTGTGTAACTCACCCTCAGAGGAGGCCATCGCTGCAGGTTCATAATTTTTGGAGGATTATGTTACCTTGGAGTTTCATGTTCTTATGTTACTGTGCTGATATTTATACACATGGTCTTAGTTCATTGTTTAGATTTTGATCAGCTGTATGCTTTCAGTTTAAGTACTGGCAATATTCACATGAGGCTTGGTTGTGGGAGAATGGAAGTGCATAGTTCAGAATATCGATCCTTACTTAGTCCAGCTGCTCGGGGTACATGTTATGCCCTCTCTATAACTCTTAGAGTAGATTATTAACTATGAGGTAATCATAGCTGTTGGAAATACCATCTACACAAATTTCCTACTATCCAATCAACAACAATGGTACTTTGATTTATTAGCTGTAGGGTTATAAATGAACAAGGATAGTGTCTGAGTTACTCCAGTCATTGCTGGGATAAAATACCTCTCAAAATAAATTTAACAAAGGGAAGCTTTGTTTTGGCTCATGGTTTGAGGTTGTAATCCATCATGGTAGGGAAGTTATAACATCAGGGACTTGTGGCAGCTGGTCATATTGTAGTGGCTTCTAATCTGTCACCTCACTCACAAGTCTCTCAGTGAATGTTTCTGGAATAACCCTGTTGAGTCCAACCCTGAAGGACGTGGTACATTCCTTTCCATTTACATTTTTTTCCTCAACCTCTCAATCCAAATTAACTGCAGCTGTTGTCATGATCTTTCTCCTCTGCTGCTCCATGATTGCTGTCACCTTAGGAGACAAATGTTTGTACCTGAAAAAGCTCAAGACTTTTCCATAGGGAGGCCCTGCCTTGATTCCTAAATTTCAGCTTGTTCTTCCAACACTTATTGCTGTGAGACACATGAGCAAAGGCAACAATGTGTTTGCAGCTACAAACTCATGGATAACTTTAGGATAACTCATGGAAATTTGATACAACAAAAAATTTATTTTTTTACTAGGTTAAATCTGCTAGGTTGGACACTGTTGCTTGCTAATCATTAAGTCTGAACATCTCAACTTGGAAAAAAAAAAACACTCTTTGGTTAATAAAAACAGCCTGACACAGATCTCCTCAGTCAGGTGACTGTATTATGTTAAAACTTAATGTAACAAACACACAAACACAGCTCCCCCACCCTCCCAGAACCCAAATCTACCACAGCTAAAAATAGCCCTTGGCCTTTTCCTAAGACTCAAAAACAGGAATACATTTCTTGTTTGCCTCCTTGTGTGTTCTGCACAGGGACGGATGCTGTGCATGTCCTGGCTTGTATACACTGGAGCAAACTCTAGTCAGTTGATTATAAACCCAATAGATCAAAGGAAGAAGCAAGTCCCCTGCTTGCTTAGGGTCCCTAGGTATAATATACAGTTGACCTAGGTGCTCACTGGAGGGAGCTACCACTCAGAGGAGGCCTCTGGTGAGTGTCTATGTCCTATGCCTATGGAAACAGGTGCCTTATGTTTTAATCCTTCTAATTCATGATGGCGCCTTACCATGTTCATAGATTTTTACTTTAATGGAGACTTCAGAAGATAAGAGTATGCCCTTAGTAAGCTGAGACAGTGTGAGACAGGATTCAAACCCATTTCAGTCCTAATGAACATCACACCAAGCTACCCTGCCAGGAGTAGTTGTCCCTAGAAACGTGTTCCCTTTCTTAACAAGCTGGGTCTGCTCATAGTTCTAATTGCTTTAAAGACTTTTTTTTTTTTTTTTGAGACAGGGTTTCTCTGTATAGCCCTGGCTGTCCTGGAACTCACTCTGTAGATCAGGCTAGCCTCAAACTCAGAAATCTGCCTGCCTTTGCCTCCCAAGTGCTGAGATTAAAGGCGTGCACCAGCACTGCCCGGTAAAACATTTTTATATTTCATCTGATAATGACTCCTTTCACAGCTGCTCTAGATACGAGGTTAGAGTCTAGATTTTGGATGTAGAATACATATTTTACAAATTCATTCAACAGATATGTTTTGAGTATCAGTACTCTTCTGACAAGGAAAAGAAGATAGAGGAGAAGGAGGAGGAGGAAGAGGAGGAGAAGAAGAAAAAGGAGGAGGACAAGGAGAGGGGAGCTGCAGTAGAAGACAGAGTATATAAGCCAACTGTTAGGTCACACTTATTCCTCACTGACTGAAGAAAACAGTGCTCAGTTGCTCCATTGTATGTGAGTTGTAATGATTCTGACTCCTTGCTTTGCATATCCCCATGCTCACATCTCTCTCCTCCCTTTGAGACTCAGCAGAAACTCTCCTTTCTTCAGAAGCATCCCCTGCACTCCATGAGGGATCCCTGCTCCTGTGGCTCCTGACAAACCTTGGTAATGACTTTTGATGGTCAGGGCCGGGCATTCTTCCCAGCACACAGTGAGTCCTCACAAATATTATGAACAGGACTCCTCCAGAGGGAAGGGTGATGGGGCCTCTGTTCAAAGACATGAAGGGCTTGGCAGACATTCTAAGGCATGAATGCTCTGACATATTAGACCACATCTGCCTTGAGCTGAAGTAGGTCAGTCCCCGACCTAGTTGCAGAAATTTCTTAAATAGGACAATGTTGTTTTGTTTGTTTGTTTTCCAAGACAGAGTTTCTCTAACTTGCTTTGCAGACTGGGCTGGCCTTGTATTGACAGAGATCTTCCTTCTGCCTCCAGAGTGCTGGGATATTTCCTTCCTTCCTTCCTTCCTTCATTTGTAAAAAGTTATGTATATGTATCTGAATTTGTATCTACCAAATTCATGAATGTGCCGTCAGATGCCAGAAAAGAGCATCAGATCCCCTAGAAAGAGCTACAGGTAGTTATGAGTCACCTGACATGAGTATTACACTTTCCCCCAGATATTTTCACAACTGCCACTGTAGTGCCTGCTGAGCTTTTCCTACTCAAAAGGCTATAGTATATAGGTCCAGCATCCTCCAGGCCCCCAGGTCCAGCATTCTCCAGGTCCCCAGATATAGCATCCCCCAGGCTCCCAGGTCTAGCATCTTCCAGGCCCCCAGGTCCAGTATCCCTCAGGTCCCCAGGACCAGCATCCCCCAAGCCCCCAGGTCCAACATCTCCCAGGTCCCCAGGTCCAGCATCCTCCAGGCCCCCAGGTCCAGCATTCCCCAGGTTCCCAGATCTAGCACCCTCAGGCTTCTAGGTCCAGCATCTTCCAGGCCTCCAGGTCCAGCATCCCCCAGGCCCCCAGGTCCAGTATCCCCCAGGCCTCCAGGTTCAGCATCCCCCAGACTCCCAGATCCAGTATCCCCCAGGCCCTTAGGTCAAGCATTACCCAGTCCCCAGGTCCAGCAGCACCCAGTGCCCAGGTATAGCAGCATCCAGCACCCAAGTACAGCAGCACCTAGCACCCAGGTCCAGCAGCACCCAGCACCCAAGACCAGAAGCACCCAGCACCCAGGTCCAGCAGCACCCTACCCCAAGGAGGAGGACTCCAGGTAGCCTTTGCTCCTGTAGAATCCTTATTCTACACAGAGACACAAATTTTAATCACAAGACCAAATACATTTTATTTCTAATGCAGCATTCATGCTCACCTGGTGGCTGCTTTTAGAAAGGCAGGTCCTGATCATGGTGAGTTAAAGTTTTGATGCATTCTTGAATTCAGTTGGCCAGAATTTTGTTGAGTATTTTTGCATCGATGTTCATGAGGGAAATTGGTCTGAAATTCTCCTTCCTTGTTTGGTCTTTGTTTGGCTTAGGTATAAGCATTATTGTGGCTTCATAGAATGAGTTGGGTAGTGTTTCTCGAGTTTCTATTTTGTGGAATAATTTGAAGAGTATTGGTATTAGCTCTTCTTTGAAGATCTGATAGAATTCCCCGCTAAACCCATCAGGCCCTGGGCTCTTTTTTGATGGGAGACTATTAAGGACTGCTTCTATTTCCTCAGGACTTATGGAACTATTTAGATGGTTTATCTGGTCCTGTTTTAATGGTGGCACCAGGTATGTATCAAGAAAGTTGTCCATTTCGTCCAGATTTTCAAACTTTGTTGAATATAAGTTCTTGTAGTAGGATCTGATGATTTTTTGAA
The DNA here is from genome assembly GCA_036184795.1 of Tokudaia tokunoshimensis. Taxonomy (NCBI): domain Eukaryota; kingdom Metazoa; phylum Chordata; class Mammalia; order Rodentia; family Muridae; genus Tokudaia; species Tokudaia tokunoshimensis. The sequence goes on along the minus strand of BTHU01000002.1, from coordinate 88,701,061 downwards.
TTTCCACAGTTTCTGTTATGCCTCCCTTTTCATTAATGATTTTATTAATTTGGGTAGTGCTCCTTTGCTCTCTGGTTAGTCTGGCTAAGGGTTTATCTATCTTGTTGATTTTCTCAAAGAACCAGCTCCTGGTTTTGTTGATTCTTTGTATAGTTCTTTTTGTTTCTATTTGGTTGATTTGGGCCCTGAGTTTGATTATTTCCTACTGTCTGCTCCTCTTGGGTGTATTTGTTTCTTTTTGTTCTAGAGCTTTGAAGTGCACTGTCAAGCTGTTGGTGTAAGCTCTCTCCATTTTCTTTTTGGAGGCACTCAGAGCTATGAGGTTTCCTCTTAGCACTGCTTTCATTGTGTCCCATAAGTTTTGGTATGATGTGTCTTCATTTTCATTGAATTCTAAAAAGTATTTAATTTCTTTCTTAATTTCTTCCTTTACCAAGCTATCGCTGAGAAGAGCATTGTTCAAAGTCCACGTGTATGTGTGTTTTCCATTGTTTTTGTTTGTGCTTAAGACTAGCCTTAGGCCGTGGTGATCTGATAAGGTGTATGGAATAATTTCAATATTTCTGTATCTGTTGAGGCTGTTTTGTGACCAATTATATGGTCAATTTTGGAGAAGGTACCATGAGGTGCTGAGAAGAAGGTATATTCTTTTGCTTTAGGATGGAATGTTCTATAAATATCTGTTAGATCCATTTGTTCCATAACTTCAGTTAGTTTCACTGTGTCTCTGTTTAGTTTCTGTACCCATGATTTGTCCATTGTTGAGAGTGGGGTGTTGAAGTCTTCCACTATAATTGTGTGGGGTGCAATGTGTGCTTTGAGCTTTAGTAAAGTTTCTTTTATGAATGTGGGTGCCCTTGCGTTGGGAGCATAGATGTTCAGTATTGGGAGTTCATCTTGGTAGACTTTTCCTTTGACCAGAATGAAGTGACCCTCCTTATCTTTTTTGACAACTTTTGGTTGAAAGTCAATTTTATCCAATATAAGAATGGCTACTCCAGCTTGTTTCTTGGGACCATTTGCTTGGAAAACTGTTTTCCATCTTTTGACTCTGAAGTAGTGACTGCCTTTGTTACTTTGATGGGTTTCTTGTCTGCAGAAAATGTTGGGTCCTGCTTACATATCCAGTCTGTTAGTCTATGTCTTTTTATTGAGGAATTGAGACCACTGATGTTAAGAGATATTAAGGAAAAGTGATTGTTGCTTACTGTTATCTTCTTTGTTGAAGGTGAAATTCTGTTTGTGTAGCTATCTTCTATTGGGTTTGTTGAAAGATTACTTTATTGCTTTTTCTACAGTGTGGTTTCCTGTCTTGTGTTGGTATTTTCCACCCATTATCCTTTGTAGAGCTGGATTTGTGGAAAGATATTGTGTAAATTTGCTTTTGTCATGGAACGTCTTGTTTTCTCTGTCTATGGTAATTGAAAGTTTTGCTGGGTATAGCAGTCTGGGCTGACATTTATGTTCTCTTAGGGTCTGTATGACATCTGCCCAGGATCTTCTAGCTTTCATAGTTTCTGGATGGTTCAATATACAGAAATCCATCAACATAATCCACTACATAAACAAACATAAGGAAAAAACCCACACGGTCATTTCATTAGATGCTGAAAAAGTTTTTTACAAAATCCAGCATCCCTTTATGATAAAAAGTCTTGAAGAGAGCAGGAATCCAAGGCCCGTACCTAAACATAGTGAAAGCAATATACTACAAACGAGTAGCCAACATCAAATTAAATGGAGAGAAACTGGAAGCAATCCCAAAACTTAATACTTAAGCGATCCCAAAACTTCTACCAGAGAACTCCTAAAGCTGATAAACAACTTCGGCAAAGTGACTGGATATAAAATTAACTCAAGTAAATCAGTAGCCTTCCTGTAATCAAAGGATAAACAAGCTGATAAAGAAATTAGGGAAATGACACCCTTCACAATAGTCCCAAATAATATTTCATACCTTGGTGTGACCCGAACAAAGCAAATGAAAGATCTGTATGACAAAAACTTCAAGCCACTGAAGAAAGAAATCGAAGAAGATCTCAGAAGATAAAAAGATCTCCCATGTTCATGGATTGGCAGGATCAATATAGTAAAAATGGCCATCTTGGCAAAAGCAAGATTCAATGCAATCCCCAACAAAATCCCAAATCAATTCTTCATAGATCTAGAAAGAGCAATTCTCAAATTCATCTGGAATAACAAGAAACCTAGGATAGCAAAAACTATTCTCCACAACAAAAGATCTCCTGGGGAAATCACCATCCCTGACTTCAAGCTCTACTACAGAGCAATAGTGATAAAAACTGTTTGATATTGGTATGGAGACAGGCAGGAAAATCAATGGAATAGAATTGAAGACCCAGAAAAGAAACCACACATGTCTGGTCACTTGATATTTGAAAAAGGAGCTAAAAACATCCAGTGGAAAAAAAAGACAGCATTTTTAGCAAATGGTGCTGAATCAACTGGCGGTCAGCATGCAGAAAAATGCAAATCGACCCATTCTTATCTCCTTGTACAAAGCTCAAGTCCAAGTGGATCAAAGACCTACACATAAAACCAGACACAATGAAGCTTATAGAGGAGAAAGTGGGGAGGAATCTTGAACACATGGGGCACAGGGGAAAATTCCTGAACAGAACACCAATGGCTTATGCCCTAAGAACAAGAATTGACAAATGGGACCTCATGAAACTGCAAAGCTTCTGTAAGGCAAAGGATGTGGTCAGTAAGACAAAACGGCAACCAACAAATTGGGAAAAGATCTTTACCAATCCTATATCCAATAGAGGGCTAATATCCAATATATACAAAGAAGAAGTTAGGCTCAAGAGAGTCAACCCTATTAAAAAATGGGGTAGAGAGCTAAACAGGGAATTCTCAACTGAGGAAACTTGAATGGCTCTAAAGCACCTAAAGAAATGTTCAGCATTCTTTGTAACCAGGGAAATGCAAATGAAACAACACTGAGATTCCACCTCACACTGGTCAGAATAGCTAAGATAAAAAAACTCAGGGGACAGCAGATGCTGGAGAGGATGTGGGGAAAGAGGAACACTTCTCCATTGTTGGTGGGATTGCAAGCTGGTAAAACCACTCTGGAAATCAGTTTGGCGACTCCTCAGAATTAGACATAGTACTACCTGAGGACCCAGCTATACCACTCCTGGGCATATACCCAGAAGATGTTCCTACAGTAATAAGGACGCATGCTCCACTATGTTCATAACTGCCTTATTCATAATAGCCAGAAGCTGGAAAGAACCCAGATGTCCTTCAACTGAGGAATGGATACAGAAGGTATAAAGGGTACAAGTCAGATGAACCTTGTTAACCTCTGAGCTGAGTCCAGTTTCAGATCCAGGCTCCTCTACTCTCCAGCTTTAGCAAGCCACTGCAGCTCTTTCAACTTCGGTTTTCCAGTCTGAAAAATAGAAGCCAACCACCCCTTGGGGCTTCCATGAGGGTTAAACAAGAGTGTCTGCAACACAGCAAGGTGTCCCTGGACAGAGGCCCTTCCTTGTGGTATATATACACAATGGTGTACTATTCAGCTATTAAAAACAATGAATTCATGAAACTCTTAGGCAAATGGATGGAACTAGAAAGTGTCATCCTGAGCGAGGTAACCCAATCACAAAAGAACACACATGGTATGTACTCACTGCTAAGTGGAAATTAGCCCAAAAGCCCAAAATAAACAAGTTACAATTCACAGACCACAGGAAGCTCAAGAAGGTGGAGGACTGAAGTGGGGGTGCTTGGGTTCCTCTGAGAAAGGGAACAATACACTTATAGGAACAATAATGGAGGCAAAGTGTGGAGCAGGGACTGAAGTAAAGGCCACCCAGAGACTGCTCTACCAGGGGATTCACCCTATAAACCGTCACCAAACCCCAACACTACTATGGACGACAAGAAGTGCATACCAAAAGGAGCATGCCATGGTTGTCTTCGGAGGAGTCCTGCCAGAGCCTTGCACATACAGAGGCAGATGCTAGCAGCCAAACATTGGTCTGGGAGTGCAGTCCCCAGGGAGGTCCCCAAGGGAGGAGTTGGAGGGTGAACTGGAGGAGCTAAAGTGGTTTACAGCCTCATGGGAAGATCTATGATGTTGGCCACCCAGACACCCCAGGACTCCCAAGGACTAAACCATCAACCAAGGGTACACATGGTTCCAGCCAAAAATGTGGCAGAGGAATGCCTTGTCAGGCATCAGTGGGAGGAGAGGTCCTTGGTCAGGTGAAGGCTCAATAGATGCCCCAACAAGGGGAAATCGGGGGGGGGGGAGGTAGGAGTGGGTTGGGTGGAGGGGCGTATACTTGGAGGCAGGGAGTGGGAGGAGGGTTTGGGGGGGATTGGGCATTGGGGAGGGGGGAAACCGGGAAAGGTTTTACCACTTGAAATGTAAATGAAGATTATATTTAATAAAAAAGAAAGAAAGAAAGAAAGAAAGAAAGAAAGAAAGGCAGGTCCTATATAAAATCTGCCTGACCTGCATTTATTAAGTGAGGCGTGAACCCTCTATTAGTATTTTAAGTATGGAGAAATCCTCTGGTCACTCTGCACAAAAAAAAAAAAAAAACCATGCAGGTTTACCCAGCACACCTCCTCAGGTAAAGCTTCACATTTTCAGAGTCCTGCGTGAAGACTTGGGCCCCTGCTGATCAGTCCTCTTCCCTCTCGATGTGGATTCTGGGTCATCAGGCTTGGCAGCAAACACCTTTACCTGCTGAGCTATTTCATAGACCCTGCAAGGTCAATTTAAAAATAATTTTATCCAGTTGTTCCTTCACCAAAGTGCTACAGCCCATCTCTGCCCAAATTCTGTGTTTGTTTTGAAGCAGCCTATGAGAAGACTTTGTATCCAAGGGTGACCCAGGAGTAGCAGAGTTGAATGGATCACAGGTCATTGTGCAGCCTGTCTAAGTCAGGGAATTCTGGCTGGAAAATAGTATTAGAGCTTCACACATTAACTCTTTTTAAAATTTTCTTTCTTTTTCTTCTTCTTGATGTTCTTGTTCCTCCTCCTCCTCTTCCTCCTCCTTCTCTTAAAAAGAGAAATAACACAGGCTCAGCCACATCAGTAAACATTATTAGCAGTTACCACACACTTGTCTATCCAGTTGTATGCAAGCCCTAAGGACAGGGACAGCTGTGGCCTGATGTTATAATTCTAGCCCTCGACAGTATCTGCAGAGCAAGTAATCAATATGTGACTGGACAATTCTTGGCGGAAAAAAAAATGCTTTGTAATTCTCAGGTGAAATACACTGGGAAATAACAGCCCAGGATTTTCTTCTACTCATTTTCAATGAAGCCGGATGAACCTTGTTAACCTCTGAGCCGAGTCTAGCTTCAGATCCAGGCTCCCCTACTCTCCAGCTTTAGCAAGCCACTGCAGCTCTTTCAACTTCGGTTTTCCTGTCTGAAAAATAGATGCCAGTCATCCCTTGGGGCTTCCATGAGGGTTAAACAAGAGTGTCTGCAGCACAGCAAGGTGTCCCTGGACAGAGGCCCTTCCTTGCTCCTGTCAGCACAAAGACTGGCAAGGTCACAGAAGCCTGCCATTTCAGGCGGGCAAGTAGTTCTGAATGTTTCCTCCACTGGAAGATTGGACAGCTGGTAGCAACTAGGCACCTGTGTGTGGTTAGAGGCACCCAAGTGGGGCCTCGCTCATCAAGCCCTGCCTGGAGGCCAGTTTCAGGAACTGTGGGTGGTGAGAAATATCTGCTTTGAAGCCAGCAATTGTACCCAGAGTTCTTTCTAGATTTGAACACAACCCCAAGTCTAACTCTAATGTCAAGTTCTGTGTGTGGCCTCCACTTGAATAAAGTCTGGGTGTTCTCTACTCCTTTATGGTCTGGACAGTGGAAACTCTTAAAGCACGGGGTCCATTGGTTTTGGGGGGCATTTGGAGAGTTCAGGGTATCTGTCACTATTTCGTTTGATACAACACTCCACAGACAGATCAGTTTTCAATTGTGGTGAAACACACACGTAAGGTTTACCACTTCGGCCATTTAAAAATGCAAAGCTCCTTGTGAATGGAGCTGACATGAAGGCATCATCATCTGCTGTCACAGCTGTCAAGTTCTAGAATATATATACATATATACACATACATATATATGATATAGATATATTCTGGAAAACTAGCTCTACTCACCATCCTTTCTGTGTTCTAGAATCTGGTACATTTCATTTAGCTTAAGATTCTCAACCACACTGTAGCGTGTGCCATAGCTCCCTTCCCTTTTAAGACTAAATACTGTTCTGTTGTGCCTCTCTATCACTGAGCCATCTGTTCCACTGGTGGACCAACTGCTCCGTCACTGTAATGAAGCGTCTATGAAAATGAGCACAAATGCCTCTCTGGTCCTTTCCCTTCTTTTGAGAATATGCTCAGAAGTGAAATGGCTGAATTGTATGGCAGCTCTGATTTTAGTTTTTAGAGGACAGCTACACTGTTTTCCACAGCGGTTAGTTATAGCATTATTCATTCTTATTGACAACGTACAGGTTCTAATTTCTCTGCATCCTTATCAATGCTTTTCTCCTTTCTTTCTTTCTTTTTTTCCTTTCTCTATTGCAGTACTGGCGTTTGAACCTAAGGCCTCATGAATGCTAGGCACATGCTTTGTCACGGACTACATCTCTAGCCCTGTGCATTAGTGTTTGGTTTGGTGAGAGGCTCACTATGGATGTAGCCCATGCTGGCCTTGAATTTTCAATCCTCATGCCTCTGCCTCCGCCTCCTGAGTTCTGGAAATACGTTTGTTACCTCTTTGCCAGGGTTTGTCCCATTCATTTTCAATCACAATTTTCCAAACAAAACTATGATGTCAAAATAGAAGGTAACTTGCTCAAGCTAATCAGTAGTGAGGCTAGCCGGTGCTGGATTCCTCCTGATGTAGATCTCCTGCTAAGGCTCTGGTGCCACAGGCTTTGAGTGTGGGCCTTACTCTCTCTACCCAACACACCTCTCCTCCAGGCTGCAGCAAGCCCCTGCTCCACCTGTGGCCTTCTGCAAACATGTCTTAGGCAGTGTGGTGGTAATTGCTCGTGAGGACCCTGGAGCCGGTCTCCTGAGGGAGCTGACTTGTGGCTTTACCGCTCACTAACTGTACAGTCCGATGGAAGTCTTGTCGCAACCCTGGCTAGCCGTCTTTTACTCCTTAACTGAAAACCATGTGGAAGAGGTGCTTCTGCCTTTGAGGGTTGCTGGGGACATTTCATGAAACACACAGGAAGAAGTCCTTAGCTCCACACTGACCCTGGCATGCAGGCTGCCCACCCGCAGTGGCACCGCATAAGCTAACCCACTACAAAAAAGTTGACTAAATGTTTTCAACAGCTCCAGTCAGTTACCAGCCGGGATGAGAGCAGAGGTGGACTGGTAGGAACCGGTCTTTCCTTCCCTGGAACTAGCCACCCTCATCCTGCAGCCAGGCTTCCATTTACATAACAGGTTGAACTGCAAGGCCAGAGGGAAAGGCCCAGACTAGCCCCACCCCTCACACTGTTTAGTACTCTCAAGTACTTCTTGGCTAGGGTAGGGTGCTGTAAACCAGTAATCTTTGGTTCTCAAGGTAGAAGCAGTGCTCAGGATTTTACCTGGCTTCTTCCTTCCTTCCTTCCTTCCTTCCTTCCTTCCTTCCTTCCTTCCTCCCTTCCTTCCTTTCTTTGTTCCTTCCTTTGAGGGGTGAGTTAGGGGTGGGAACTTCCATGTGGCCCTTGCGAGCCTGGAACTGGCAATAAGCAGAAGATGACTTTGAACTCTAGATCCTCCTGGTTCCACCTCCCAGATTCTAGGATTACAAGTTGAGCTGTTTTACAAAGCATGCATTTTTAAAAACAACTCAACTGACACCTTTTAAGAGAAAGCCAGGCTTCAAGGGAGGAACCAAGTGTATGAGTGGAGGCATCATCTGCTGCACGACAGTATCCTTACATACATCCAGGATGTGCAGCACCCACATTCCCTGGCCCATAGCAAACCAAGAGGTAAGCAAGCATGTGTTGAAGAAAGACATTTAAGCTAGCTAATATTTTAAGCACCCATTATAGACCAGGCAGAGCTAACAGCAGTATCAATCAAATGGTTACTCATACTTGGGTGGTATATGCTCACCCCAAGCCAATTTAAACATTACAGGTGTTACCCTCACTTGGACAAATAAAGAAGTGGGGTCTCATATGTAAAGTTTCAGCTAAATTCTCCTCACCTGGAAATGGAGGAGCCAGTATTTGAACCTTGGTTCTCTTGGGCCACTACCTGACCAAGCTTTGTTGGCATGTCCTTAACCCTCTACACACACAGATCAACTAGTGTGGGAGAAAAGTTGATGGTCTCCCCACCTTTTCCTTCTGGAAGTGACCCAGAGAGGAACTTTAGTTTCTCCTCCATTCAAAGAATTCCAGGGCTGGAGGAAAATGATGGGTCCCTTTCTGTCAGTGCTGGAGGCTTGGGTGTGATTTGCTGAAACTAATTAGATCCTCTTTCATTCTCTGAGCTCCAAGCACTTTTCTCCACTTGACTTGCTAATCTTAGCCCAGGCCCTCAAGCATAATTAGTCCTATTGGGAGCCGAACAACCAAAGGAAAAACACTGGATCTTGGTCGGCCTCCTGTCCTGGGCACCTTTTCCTGGAAGAAGTGGTATTAGCTTTGCCTTCTACTTCCACATTACCTTTTGGCAGTCGGGTTCTGAAAATAAATTGTGGTTGCTTTGACTCTCTCTCAGTGTACAAATTTGGGATGCAAAAAAATGCCACACTGTTTATTTTTCAGCTTTAAGCTCATCTCTGTCAAACATGAGTCTTCCTTCTCTCTAGGTTTAGGGCAAAGCCAATCTCAGCTTTGATTGAGCATGGCTGACTATCCTATGTCAGGATTCTCATAGCTTCCCTGTGGCTGTGGTCTATGGTATTAGGCACTGAGATGCCTGTAAGCAGTGCCTTCTGACCCAGTGCTCTATGAAATGGAAATTCAGTTATCAGCCTGACCAGGTTACAACACTCTCAACCTTTGTAGTTACAACCTCCCAACCTTTGGAGACAGAGTCTTACTTCTGTAGTCCTGGCTGTCCTGGAACTCTTTGTAAACCAGGCTGACCACAGAGGCCTACCTGCTTCTGCTTCTGGAGTTGTGGATACCTTTGTATGCACCACCACACCAAGCCCAATGGTTATTCCGTGTAGCAGCAAGTCTCAGTCTGCTGGTGGCACTGAAAGATATCTGCCACATTTTATGACCCCTCCAGGGCTCTCTCCTGACTTTTCAGTTTCGTTTCAGTTTTCAGTGATGAATTCTGGCTCTTAACAAAGCCACAGACATTGTCTCCCCTAAGGCAGGGGAAACAAAAGGCCCAGAGATCCTCTTGAGATGCATATCAGTATCAAGGGTCTTTGAGCTGAATATTAATTATCAGGGTCCTCTTGAGTTGTATATCAGTACAAACAGAGGACAAAGCTTGTACCACCCATTTCCTTTTTGTTCCAGAGCAGAGGAAACAACTCTGCAGGTAACATCCTGTAAACTTGCATGCCAGAAAAGAGATGCTTTCCGAGAAAACTCAAGATGTATTATTCTGACAGGACCACCATAACTAAGCACCATGGAACAGGAAGCTTAAGCAAGAGCCTTTATTTTCTCATATTCTGGAGGGTGGAAGGCCAGGGATGCTGTGGAAGTGTTTGATTTCTCCTATGGTGTTCTTCCCACTATGGCCTTGGTACACCCCTGTGTACCTGTGCACATTCTGGAGGAGAGTTTCTGTTGAAGGCCTCATCTCTATTAATCACTTCTTGGAGACTGAAGACCTTACCTCCAAATGCACAATCACATTCTAAGGTACTAGAGGTTGGGGAATTCAACACATGAATTTAGGAACAAACTATGACCCACCCCTTGCCACAAAGGTTAACTGTTATTTTTTAAACACCTCAGATTTACCCCCTTTGCTGTCTATAAATAGCAACTATTTCCTTGCAGGTTTTGGAGTACAGAACTCTGGGTCCAAATTCCTCATTCAGCATTCTCTAGCTGTGGAAACTCAGACACGTTGTTGCACATCTCTGAACCTCAGTGCGGAATCTGTAAAACGTAGAAAACAGTCTCCACTGGAAGGTGCTCCAGGGATCGCATGAGATGGTATTGCCAATACACTAGAAGAAATGTAGCATGTACTACCATGAGAGGTGTCCCTGTCACCCACCTGTTGGATCCCAACTCACCCAGAGGCTGTATTCTCCCCATTGGTTTGATTGTGGATCACCTGAGCATTTTGTCACTAGTGATATTTAATTCTTTATATCATAAAGGTATTCTAGGGAAGAAGGGAGGGGTAGCTTGACGTACAGACGCAGCAACAGACACCATACAACCCTCCAACCCTGCATGACTGACATTTAATTACTCTTGAGGGCAGGGTTTATGTTCTCTCAGCAGCCTTCTTGGCTTCTGTGTAACAGATGCCAGTGGGCCCTGCTCAGTTACAACCACTAAAAATGTTTTCAGACACTGCCAAATGTCACTTGGAGTACACAGCAGCCCCAGCCAAGAGCCATTACTTTAGCATGACTCTAGAGCTTAGGTCAGTGGGTCCTAAACTGTTGTGCCTGGAACCACCAGAACGAATCTCAACAAAAACAGGCTCCCGGGCCTCATCCTCAGAGGGTCTGATTCAGTGTGCCTGCCACAGAGCCCATGACTTCACATCTCATTCATTTCAGGTGTTGTAGGTGCTACTGGTCCAGGACCATTTGGGAGCAGTCATCTCAGTAACATTCATGCCCATATGCTGAGCCCTTTCGGGGCTGAGACAAAAGCTGCAGAGTAACAAGAAATCTACGGACAGGGTTTGTTTTGTTTTGTTTTTATTTTCCTTTTGAGCCAGAGTCTCACTGTGTAGTTCTGGCTGTCCTAGAAATTTTCTATGTAGACCAGGCTGATCTTGAACTCACAGACATCTGTCATCCTCTGCCCTCCAAGTACTGGTCTCTTTAGGAACACACTCATGAAAGATCTCCCTGACTGTGAGTGATGGTGGAGGGATGGGGAGAGAGTGACTGCAAATGAGGTCAGCCTGTGAGTCAGGAAAGAGTCCATGGGACTCGGGAAGACTATGGAAGAATACTGACCACAGCAGTTTTACACACAGAGGATCAGCACTTGCCAACATTCATGGGATTCAAATTTATCTCTATTTTAGTCACTGTTCTGGGTACTGGGGTCACAAGAAGAGCCTCACAGACAGGGGAAAAAAAAAAACAACCAAAGCAAAATTAAAAAAGAAACCAAAACAACTTTGACCTCATATTGCTTACAAGGAATAAGGACACTGAGCAGTGAAACACACTTTAAAAGTATTTTGTTCATAAGAGAACAAATCAGAGTAAATGGGAATGGAAGGGGGAAGGCGGTTACAGTTTTAAGTGACATGATTTTTCAGTGGTGTGCTGATACAGGAAATAATTGGCAAAGGTCTGATTTGTAGCAGTGACCAATTTCAGTAATGTAAATATGCCTGCCATGGCCATAGTGAGGCTGGCATCAGGTGGGAACTGTAAAGAAGTGTACCATGGGATAGCACTCTGCAGGGTTTCTACCAGGGATGATAGATATAAATAGCCCTTGGGTACATAACAGTAAAGAATAGGAAAATGGTCAGTTTCGAGTATTTTAAAGATATTTATTTGTTTTTATTTTAGGTGCATCAGTGTTTTGCCCAAATGCATGTGTATGTACCACATACATGCAATGCCAAAAAGGTCAGAGAGGGCACTAGATCACCTGGAACTGGAGTTATAGATGGTCATGAGGCAGCATATGGTTGCTGAGAACAGAGCACAGGTCCTCTTGAAGGGCTGCTAGTCTCTTCACCACTTAGCAACCTCTAGCCCAGAATTTTGAGTATTTTAAAATATTGGTTTCTGATATCAAGTATGAATATTTTAACTTTTATTAAGGGCGTGGCCATGTTTTACCTATTCATCTCTCATGGTTCCTGAAATGCGGCAGTCTGTTCTTTTGATCTGAGACTCACTAGTGGTTAGGAAACAAGATTTAGCTTGTTGAGAAAGTAAATTTAAATAGAGACCTGAGGGTAACAGGGTTGGGGGGGGGACTTGGAGGGGGTGGAAGGACAGCTATGTGCGCAGCCATGTCCTCTCCTGGGAAAGAAACATCCATACCTGGGTATCCACTCATCCCTGCCCTGGCACGTGCTGTCCTCTGAGTCCCAACAATCCCTGACCTTCTATCATCTAGTGTCAACCGACTGAGCCAAAGTCATAGATGACTTCTTGGACAGAATTTCTACCTGATTCCTTTAAATCCTTTTTTGGAAAAGGAGGAGGCTGAGAAGATGATATTAACACACAAATGACCCAAGTAAGGAAACAGCACTCTCCCTGATTCTGTGCCACCTTGAACTGAGTGTGTTAGCTGTTGCCATTACCATCTGTATCCTGTCCCTGTCTGCCTCCCTCAATCAAACGTCTGGGGTGTAGGCTGTCCTGCTCGAGCTTGATATCCTTACATGTGATTGATGAATGGTTAATATGCCATGAATCTGTGATGGCTGAAGACCTGAACAGGCCTCTGGAAAGGCCCTTCGGTTGGGTGAATCCAATCAGCGGGGTCCACTCTGCTGTAGTGAAGCTTGTTAGCACACATCTGTTCTGTTCTCTAGGAAGGTGAGACAGAAGGGAGCCTGCTCAAGCCAACAGCCATAGCTAATTGGCCACAGCACCACTGTTCGGTCCACTTGAGGCTTACAAGCCTGTTAAGCCTTCATATCAACCCAACTATGGGTGTTACATATCTTTAAGAACCATTCCATCTTACCTACTAGGAAAATGAGGCTGGGAATGGGAAAGTCAGCCAAGGTCATCCAAGGAGTGAGTGACAAAGGTTTCACTGCATGTGTAAGCACCAGTTCCAGGTAGTAAGGAGTCTAGTCATGTAAAATATTAACCACAACTGTTGCAGGCATGAATGAGTGCTCTTTAGAACCATAGCCATGCTTGAGTGCACAGAGAGATCAGTGAGTTGAGTTCGGTTTGGGAACCAGGAGCATAGGCACTATGCTGTCTCTGAAGAACAAATATAGGGGTTCTGATCCCCCTACTGAGAATGTAGGTGTGGGTTTCCAGGAAGCTAGCTAGGATCTCCCAATGGACCTGGGCATGTTTCATTTATTGGTTTATGTATTCTCTGAAACAAGTTAGGATGATATAATTTTAAAAAATTTTTTAACTTATTTTGTCACTTTCCTGATATTTCCTACTGTAGCAGACTGCTCAGACCTCAGGCACAGAGTTATTAAGGAGAAAGGCCTGCAACCCCTTTCTGGTTTTGATATTTTCAAACCCAAACCCCATCAGAAATGGAGAGGATAGATAGGCATCCCTAAAATGTTTCCTTTGGGGAGGTGGTGGGAAAAGTTAATAGGAACAGGGCTGAGAGGCTGGGTATGATGGAACACACCTTTAATCCCAACACTCAGGAGACATGGGCAGGTAGATATCTGTGATTTGGAGGCCAGCCTGGTGAGTTTCAGGACAGTCAGGGGTTTGTAGAAAGACCCTGTCTTGAAAAGCAAAAACCAAGCCAAACAAACTAATTCCTGGGAGCTAGGACTGCCCACAAACTCTGGGAAGCCCAGGGGTAGGGGTGTTATGCCCTTCCCCACACTGAGCCTTAGAGAAAGTCCCCAGGAGTAAATGTTTACAGCACTAACCATCAGACAAACTCGGATACGCTCTGTCCAGGCATACAGAAACAGAGGATCCCACGTGACCTGGGAAATATGGGGGTGGTAGAGTCCCTGCTAGATCTCAGTGGTCAGTGGGACAGAACACTGAAGCCCATGGAGACTGGTGCCTTGAGTTCTACTTGGTCACTTAATGTCTCACAAGAAACCCAGATACTGGGTGTTTGACAAGAAGCCCAAGAGACAGGTGAATGAACAACAGTTAATGCCAGTGCTCTGAGTCATGGCACGGTGTAGTGAGATTTACCACAATCCTGGCAAAAGGTGAAGAAAACCTAGGTTGACAGCTTTTACTTTCTAGCACCCCAAAAATATGTGCATAAAGATTAAGTTTAAAGCTATAATAAATAAATAAATAAATAAATAAATAATGAGAGAGAGAGAGAAGAGTCAAAAGATATGAGAAGTGAGGCAAGGCTTCAGGGGTTGGGAAGAGAAAAGAAACCAAGAGAATGAGGCTGTCAGAATGGGGCACCGCTATCTCCCTTCTCAGAAGTGGTGCCAGGCCTTGGCTTCCCTAACAGCTCTGTGTACACAATTGGAAGGGGTGATGGACACTAGATACTTCGAGCTAACTCTTGTATCTAGAAGGTTTTTTTGGAGCCAGGCCTGGTGATATATACCTAGAATGGGAGGTAGGGGATCGAGTGCAGAGGTGGGATAGAATGCACAAGGCCAGCCTGGGCTACATAGTAAGACAGTGTCTCAAAACAAAACAAAGAAACATTCTTTGTCCCATTATAGACAGATTACTGGGCTGAAAAGAAAGAAATGTTTTCTAAGGCGCTAGTCAGTGATGCTTCCAGGAAGACAAAGACACTAGCAGAATTCACCTGAAAACCTGCCGTGGGTGTAGCTGTATCCCCCACCTCCACCTACAGATTGGAAATCCCAACCTATGCAAATTTGATCTTATCTGCAAACAGGATATTTGAAGACCTTACGATTAAGGTGTGATGACTGCAGAGACAGACATGCAGACTGGGATAACACTGTGTGGAGATGAAGACAGAGCTTCGCAACACCCCTATAAATGGAGAAATGTAGAGATTTGCCTGCAAGCCAACAGGCACAGAAGTGAAAACAGCCTCCCTCAAAGCCCTGCATGAAGCCACGCCAGCCAGTACTTTGATCTTAGATCTAGCCCCGGAACTGTGAGACAATACATTTCTGACGTTTGAGTCGCTCAGTTTGTGGTACTTTGTTATGACCCCTTAAGACACTAAACAGTATCTGACTCAACACCCTGTGACTTAAACTACCCAGTTACACAGCACTTCTGTTGAACAACATGCTAGAAACTAAACTATTCTCTGCTCTGGTCACTTTCCTTCACTGCCTCCCATCTCCCATCACAAGGTTCTCTCCACACTTCCATGTGAAGCCATGTCAAGCCTCTGTTCCCCACCCCCACCCCAGGTCTCTGGGGACTGCAGCATTGTGCACTATCCTCAGACCTCTGTGTTGTGGCTCTTGTACCTAATCTGAAATGCTATCCTCTGTTCACATGGAAAGTTCCAGGATGTTTCTGGTCTTCCTTCTCCAAGACTGCATGCAGCATTAAGAGAGAGCAGGTTGACCTGCTGGGGATCCGTTTTGCCAACAGACATGACATTCTCCGTAGTGCCTCAGATGTTCTAGAGTGGTCCAAAAGAAGTGAACTTTTTAAAACATGCCCCCCTCCCTCCAAGACATCTGATCCTGAATTCTTCTTCCTTTGGTTTCTCAAATTTGCTTTACCATAAAACAGGATACAGCTTCAAATAACCCTATATTTGACATATAGCTATTCCAACAACAGGGCTTTCAATCTTCAAGAAACCCTTATTTCTGCTTAGTTCCTCTTGGTACTCTGTTTTATCAAGGTTCGTTCCATCATCAGCCTGGAGCAGCTGGAGCAGAGAAACTTTTCTTTTTCCTTTATTCATTTTTCTTTTGCATTTGAGAGTAGATTTGGTTAGAGACCTTTAACTGTGTACAGTTAGAGAACACACATGAAATTAACACCCAGGTAGGCCTGCCTCCCCTCCACTTCCAGAATGAGTCAGAGACCCCAGCAGAGCACAGGCAGGCTGGGAGCAGAAGGTAGAAAAGGAGAAACAGAAGCACTCCTCTTTCCTCCATGTGGTACACCCTAAATATTTTGCAAGTAGGCTTGGATGGGGACTGGTCACAGGTGACTCTGAGGCCAGGGCACTTACATCTGACAGCATTGTTCCAAAACAATGGAAGGATTCAGATACAACAGAGCTTATTCCAATCAGATCATCTTTCAAAAAAAATTAAATCTACTCTTAAAATGGAAACGCTTCATCATGCCATTTCAAATTCCTTCTCCGTTTCTAGACCCTGATTATTGCAGCAGATGATGCTGGAGCCTCTTGGCTCACGAGCATCCTTGAGTGTGGGGTGTGAACAATGCTCATATTAGTCAGGAGGAGCTCGAGGTAGATGGAGTGGCATATATCTGCTCCTTAGGGCCTGGGGGAGGCTACAAACTCTCTTTTAGTATCTAACAGCCGCCGTCCTCAGATCACCCATCTCTGGTCTCATGAAGAATGGCTTGTACCTCCACTATTGCTGCAGCCGTGATATCCAGATATCAGTGAAAAAGCAGAGTTCACACAGCCAGAATAGGTGTAAAGATAGAGGAAAGTCCGGAATCTCTCTCTCTCTCTCTCTCTCTCTCTCTCTCTCTCTCTCTCTCTCTCTCTCTCTCTTCCTTCTGATGCCAGCTGTTTTAGCATTTAGTATTGAGATCTGAGGGTTCCAGAGGAGGATCCAGGTGTCAAGGAATTCAGGGGAGGCCCCAGGGCTCCCTGGATGTTCCCATTAATACAGGCAGAACCGTGGCTCCCCTCAAGGCTTCAGGCAATTTGAGAGTATGGGTGCCACCCTGTTCAAGTACCTAGTATACACTGGCTAATAACAGGTGCTTGGAAATAAGTCCCAGGGACTAAATCACCAACCAAGGAATACACATGGAGGGACCCATGGCTCCAGTTGCATTTGTAGCAGAGGATGGCATTATCTGGGCATCAATGAGAAGAGAGGCCCTTGGTCCTGTAAAGGGTTGGTGCCCCCAGAGTAAGGGAATGCTAGGGCAGTGAGATGGGAGTGGGTGGGTGGATGAGCTCCCTCACAGAAGCATGGGGGCGGGGGATGGGATAGGGAGTTTGTGGAGGGGAAACCGGGAAGGGGGATAACATTTGAAGTGTAAATAAATAAAATAACCAATACAAAGTATTCAATAATAATAATAATAATAATAATAAAGTTAAGAACTGAAGCCTCCCTTCCCTAGACTCTGTTAGAGACTCTTATTCACCCTGGTATCCTGTTGTCCTCAGAGGTTGGCAGGGAGCAGACCTCAGCTGACTTGATTGATTAGCTGTAGCCCCACGTGTCTGGGCTGGAGGAGTTGCTTCAGACAGGTCACTCATCGTCTCCCCTCCAAATCTGCCAGCCCAGCAAACAGCTCTGCAGAATCATTCCCAGCAATCCCACACATGACTGTGGTCAGCCAGGAACAAAAGCCACCAGAAAATAACACTCCACTCTTCATCCAGCTCTCTCAAATGAACTGGAGTATTAAAATGGAGTCACTGTTGTCCTGATCACATCTTGTCAACAGAATTACAGGCTTTTAAGCCAACAGTGACCGAATACACCTTTGCAGGAATCAGAATCAATGCTCTGGGCAGTGGAAGCAAAAGCCAGTAAACAAGATTGTGGTATGGACTCCCTTGACCTAGACTTTCAGGAAGGAGCTGACTCATTGCCCAGACCAGCACTCCCCGAATTGCTCAGAGCCAAACAAACTCCTGTTTTCCCAGCTGCACAATGCCTTCACTGCATCGAGCCGGTTGCCAGAAAGCAAGAGGAGAAACCCGAATTTGTTTTGCAAGGGGGATCACGGCAGCTGGATTTTGTTTGTCCATTTTCATGACGGGACAAGAGATATAAAAATAGAGGAAATTAGGCTTTTTAGTTACTGAAAAGGAAATAAATATTTTTCTCCTGTTTAGCGATCTGGTTATGTTATTACTTAGCTTACAGACTTCAGTGACTTACTTCAGACTCCTTGGTGTAAGTTCCAAGTCTTTTGAAACTTGTTTGAGATCCTTCCAGCCACACCTGTCCCACTTCCTCCCACTAAGAGCTGCTCTGGAGTTCCGCCAGGCTGTCATCTGCAGTGTCTGCAGTGCTGTCATCTATAGTGCTGTAGTCGACAGTGCTCCCTTCGGCAATGTCTGCAGTGCTGTCATAAATAGTGCTGTAGTCGACAGTGCTCCCATCTGCAGTGTCTGCTATGCTATTGTCTGTAGTGCTGTCTTCTGCAGTATCTGCAGTGCTGTCTTCTGCAGTTTCTGCAGTATCTGCAATGATGTCTTCTGCAGTGTCTGCAGTGTCTGTAGTGTTGTCATCTATAGTGCTGTAGTCTTCAGTGACTGCAGTGATGTCATCTGCACTGTCTGTAGTGTTGTCATCTATAGTGCTGTAGTCTACAGTGCTGTCATCTGCAGTGACTGCAGTGATGTCATCTGCACTGTCTGTAGTGTTGTCATCTATAGTGCTGTAGTCTACAGTGCTGTAGTCTTCAGTGACTGCAGTGATGTCATCTGCATTGTCTGTAGTGTTGTCATCTATAGTGCTGTAGTCTACAGTGCTGTCATCTGCAGTGACTGCAGTGATGTCATCTGCAGTGTCTGCAGTGCTGTCATCTATAGTGCTGTAGTCTATAGTGCTCTCATCTGCAGTGTCTGCAGTGATGTCATCTGCACTGTCTGTAGTGTTGTCATCTATAGTGCTGTAGTCTATAGTGCTGTCATCTGCAGTGACTGCAGTGATGTCATCTGCACTGTCTGTAGTGTTGTCATCTATAGTGCTGTAGTCTACAGTGCTGTCATCTGCAGTGACTGCAGTGATGTCATCTGCACTGTCTGTAGTGTTGTCATCTATAGTGCTGTAGTCTATAGTGCTCTCATCTGCAGTGACTGCAGTGATGTCATCTGCAGTGTCTGTAGTGTTGTCATCTATAGTGCTGTAGTCTACAGTGCTCTCATCTGCAGTGACTGCAGTGATGTCATCTGCAGTGTCTGCAGTGCTGTCATCTATAGTGCTGTAGTCTTCAGTGCTCTCATCTGCAGTGACTGCAGTGATGTCATCTGCATTGTCTGTAGTGTTGTCATCTATAGTGCTGTAGTCTACAGTGCTGTCATCTGCAGTGACTGCAGTGATGTCATCTGCACTGTCTGTAGTGTTGTCATCTATAGTGCTGTAGTCTACAGTGCTGTCATCTGCAGTGACTGCAGTGCTGTCATCTGCACTGTCTGCAGTGCTGTCATCTATAGTGCTGTAGTCTACAGTGCTGTCATCTGCAGTGACTGCAGTGATGTCATCTGCACTGTCTGTAGTGTTGTCATCTATAGTGCTGTAGTCTACAGTGCTGTCATCTGCAGTGACTGCAGTGATGTCATCTGCACTGTCTGCAGTGCTGTCATCTATAGTGCTGTAGTCTTCAGTGCTGTCATCTGCAGTGTCTGCAGTGATGTCATCTGCACTGTCTGTAGTGTTGTCATCTATAGTGCTGTAGTCTACAGTGCTGTCATCTGCAGTGACTGCAGTGATGTCATCTGCACTGTCTGTAGTGTTGTCATCTATAGTGCTGTAGTCTACAGTGCTGTCATCTGCAGTGACTGCAGTGCTGTCATCTGCAGTGTCTGCAGTGATGTCATCTGCACTGTCTGTAGTGTTGTCATCTATAGTGCTGTAGTCTATAGTGCTGTCATCTGCAGTGTCTGCAGTGATGTCATCTGCACTGTCTGTAGTGTTGTCATCTATAGTGCTGTAATCTACAGTGCTGTCATCTGCAGTGTCTGCAGTGATGTCATCTGCACTGTCTGTAGTGTTGTCATCTATAGTGCTGTAGTCTATAGTGCTCTCATCTGCAGTGACTGCAGTGCTCTCATCTGCAGTGACTGCAGTGATGTCATCTGCAGTGTCTGCAGTGCTGTCATCTATAGTGCTGTAGTCTATAGTGCTGTCATCTGCAGTGTCTGCAGTGCTGTAGTCTGCAGTGCTGTCATCTACAGTGCTGATGTCTGCTCTGCAGAGTTGCTGTCTTCAGTGCCGTTGTCTCCAGTGTTTGCAGTGTTGCTGTCTGTAATGCTGTCTTTCCCCTTCAGTGACCCACATCCGTTTGCACCTTTGTAGTTTTTCTCACCTTCACCTTGGAACAGTCTTCTATGCAGTAGTCTTGAGGGAAATGCCAACTTATCTTTTGCTTATTTTATTTATTTACTTATTTATTTGGTGGTTTGCTGAATGAAACCCAGGAAGTTACACAGGCTGGCCATGTCCTCTAACACTAAGTTACAGCTATATTCTTCTAACTCATCTCTCAAGATAGATCCCAGAGTCTCTCATACTGTCACTCACCTCAGCAGCAGAATCAGAAGTATCTTCACCTGATTCTCCACAACATGGTTTTGGTGTGTCACCCCTGGTCCTTATTTATTGCACCACCTACCCATTCATTCATTGAACAATACCCACTGTCTTTCCTCATTGTACCAGATAATATGGTAATTCCTGGGAATCCAGGTGATTAAATCCTTTTACAAAGGGGAGGTAGTGCTCAAAAGAGTACATCATTTTTTTACAGGGCAGAGTTCCACTTTTTGATAAAGGTAAGTACTAATGGTTTAAGATATCAAAGAAGGCCATATACTCCATTCTGGTTGATAGAAGATGATCTGGAAATCTTCCAGGAGGAGGTGGCACCCACAGAGCTCAAAAGATAGGCACTTTCTTATATACTCTTTCAGGTATCTTGGCAGAATACTCATTGAGGAATGAGGCTAGTTATAGATCATATCAAATCAGGTCAATTATGCTACAAGTTTATTGAGTCCTTTGCAAGGGGGCAAACACTGTTGTTTTGATGTAGTTTGAAAAGTAGGAACAATAGCTGAGAAGGGAGATAGGAGGCGGGATGGAGAATACAGCAGAGGGACTCAAGGATACATTCCCAGTTTAGGACACAGGCAGTTAGTGGATGGGAGCTGTGCTGTGCAGGTGTTGGACTGCACACTCACCACAGTGAGCACTACAGGAGAGGGTGTCAGCAGGTGCCAGCACCGAACATCACAAGAGACTAGAGAATGGGTGGCTGCTTCTCTTCCTTCCTTCCTTCCTTCTTTCCTTCCTTCCTTCTTTCCTTCCTTCCTTTCTTCCTTCCTTCCTTCCTTCCTTCCTTTCCTCTTCTCTTCTCTTCTCTTCTCTTCTCTTCTCTTCTCTTCTCTTCTCTTCTCTTCTCTTCTCTTCTCTTCTCTTCTCTTCTCTTCTCTTCTCTTCTCTCCTCTCCTCTCCTCTCCTCTCCTCTCCTCTCCTCTTCTTCTCTTCCCTTCCCTTCCCTTCCCTTCCCTTCCCTTCCCTCCCTCTCTCTCTCTCTCTTTCTCTCTCTCTCTCATCCTGATCACAGCACCACCTCTTCTCCCAATTTCCCACAGTCCCTCCCCTTCTCTGAAAAAGTGGAGCCCCCCCCCGGTACCAACCCCCCCTGGCACATCAAGTCACTGCAGACTAGGTGCATCCTTTCCCATTGAGGCCAGACAAGGCAGCCCAGTTAGGGGAACAGGATCCACAGACAGGCAGTAGATTCAGTAGTAGTTCCCACTTCAGTTGTTGGGAACCTGCATGAAGACCAAACTGCACATTTGCTTCATATGTGGGGGGGGCCTAGGTGAAGCCCAAGTATGTTTTTCGTTGGTAGTCCAGTCTATGGGAGCTCCCAAGGGTCCAGTTTAGTTGATTCTTTTGGTCTTCTTGTGGAGTCCCTATTCCCTCCAGGTTCCTCAATCCCTCCCCTAACTCTTCCACAAGATTTTGAGGGCTCCATACCATATAATGTTTGGATATCTCTGTGGGTCTCTGCATTTGTTTCAGTCAGCTTCTGAGTGGAACTTCTCACAGGACAGTTATTGTAGGCTCCTGTCTGCAAGCATAACAGAGTATCATTAATAGTGTCAGGGACTGGGTTCTTGCTCATGAGATCGATCTTAAGTTGGGCAGTCATTGGTTGGCCCTTCCCTCAGTCTCTGCTCCATCTTTGTCCTTGCACTTCTCGTAGGCAGGACAGATTTTGGGTCAAAGGTTTTATGGGTTGGTTGGTGTCCATATCCCTCCACTGAGAGTCCTGCTTGGCTTCAGGAGGTGGCCACACCAGGCGCCATATCCCCCACTGCTAGGAGTCTCAGCTACAGACACCCTCATAGACTCCCTAGAGCCTCCCTCATCCCAAGTCTGTGACACATCCTAGAAATGCTATCCCCCCCCCCCCGTACCCCTACAGCCACCAATTTCCATTTACTCTCCCGGTCTTCTCCCCCTGGCTATACTTACACCTGATCCTCACCCGCAGTTCCCCTCTCCCACTGAGTTAACCTCCCTCCCTCCACTTCCAATGACTATTTTCTTTCCCCTTCTGAGTGATATTCAAGCATCCTCCCTTGGGCCCTCCTTGTTATGTAGCTTCTTTGGGTCTGTGAATTTTAGCTTGGGTACTTTATTCTTGTACTTTATGGCTAATATCCACTTATAACAGCACACAGCATGCACGTCTTTTGTGTCTTGGTTAGCTCACTCAGGATGTTACAAATAAAACAGAGTATAGAGCTAAATAGACAATTTTCAACAGAGGAATCTCTAATGACCGAGAAACATTTATAGAAGAGATGTTCAACATTTTCAGTCTTCAGGGAAATGCAAATCAAAATATTTCTGAGATTCCACCTTATACCCACCAGAATGGCTAAATCAAAAACTCAGGAGGCAGCACATGCTGGTAAGGATGTGGAGCAAGGGGTACACTCCTCCATTGCTGGTGGGAGTGCAAACTTGTTCAACCACTCTGGAAACCAATCTGGAGGTTCCTCAGTAAATTGGAAATAGTTCTACCTCAAGACTCATTCATTCTACTCTGGTCATGTACCTAAAAGATGCTTTACCATACCAGAAGGACATGTGCTCCACTATGCTCATAGCAGCTTTATTCATAATAGCCAGAAGCTGGAAACCACCCAGATGTCCCTCAGTTGAAGAATGGATAAAGAAAATGTGGTTCATTTACACAATGGAATACTATTCAGCTATTAAAAAGGACATCATGAAATTTGCAGGCAAATGGATTGTCTTAGTCAGGGTTTCTACTCCTGCACAAAACATTATGACCAAGAAGCAAGTTGGGTAGGAAAGGGTTTATTCAGCTTACACTTCCACACTGCTGTTCATTACCAAAGGAAGTCAGGACTGGAACTCAAGCAAGTCAGGAAACAGGAGCTGATCCAGAGGCCATGGAGAGATGTTACTTACTGGCTTGCTTCCCCTGGCTTGCTCAGCTTGCTCTCTTATAGAACTCAAGACTACCAGCCCAGGGATGGCACCACCCACAATGGGCCCTCCCGCCTTGATCACTAATTGAGGAAATGCCTTACAGCGGGATCTCATGAAGGCATTTCTTCGCCTGAAGCTCCTTTCTCTGTGATAACTCCAGCTTGTGTCAAGTTGACACACAAAACCAGTCAGTACAATTGACTCCTTGTCAACTTGACATACAAACACATCACTATTAAGCCTCAACCCTTACTTTCTTATTCATTCCCAAGATCTAAATAACTTTAAAAGTTCCACAGTCCTCACATATTAAAAATTGAATCCTTTTAAAATATCCATTATCTTTTAAAATTCAAAGTCTTCTAAAAAAAATCAAAGTCTCTTAACTGTGGGCTCCACTAAAATACCTTCTTACTTCAAGAGGGAAAAATATTAGGGCACAGTCACAATTAAAAGCAAAATCAAACTCCAATTGACCAATGTCTGGGATCCACTCACGATCTTCTAGGCTCCTCCAAGTGTTTGGGTCACCTCTCCAGTTCTGCCCTTTGTAGCATATGCCTTGTTATCTAGGTTCCAGCTGTCTGTACTCCACTGCTGCTACTGTTCTTGGTGGTCATCTCATGGTACTGGCATCTTCAAAACACTGCTGTCTTCTGCTGCAACTAGGTTTCACCAATAGCCTCTCATAGGCTCTCTTCATGTTGCCAAGCCTCAACTCCTTTGCATGGCCCCTTCAGTCTTAGGCCATCAATTGCAACTGAGGCTGCACCTTCCTTCACCAATGGCCTTCCACGGCCTCTCACAGTGCCGAGCTTCAGACATTCTTCATGACCCTTTGTGCCTTCAAAACCAGTACCACCTGGATGACTCTTATACATTACCAGGTCCAGCCACAGCACAAGGTACAACTTTGGCTATCTCTGGATCACAGCCTCTGTGCTCTCAGAAAACACTTCCCAGAAGATTTCACCTCAATGATGCTAGTCTCTTCTTAATCACCACTAATTTCTTAGCTCCAGCTAACCAGCAACAATAGTCCCAGTAATGCAAAGTTTTTGCTTTAGTAGTTCTGGTATCTTGTTAATCACAGCTGATTCTTCAGCCCTAGCTAACCAAAACCACAGAATCTTCACAATCAAAATAACAATGGCCCTGATAAGAGTCTTTTGTCTTCCCTCTGAAATTTCACAAGTCAGGTCTCCATCTTCTGCACTGTTCTCAACATTATCTTCCAAGCTCCTACACAGCATCCCATAGAGCTCTTAACACCAAATGTATCTTCTAGCCCAAAGTTCCACAGACCTTCCCAAAACATGGTCAGGTTGTCACAGGAATACCCCACTATGCTGGTACCAATTTGTCTTAGGGTTTCTATTCTTGCACAAACATCATGACCAAGAAGCAAGTTGGGGAGGAAAGGTTTATTCAGCTTACACTTCCACACTGTTGTTCATCACTTAAGGAAGTAAGGACTGGAACTCAAGCAGGAGCTGATGCAGAGGCCATGGAGAGATGTTACTTACTGGCTTATTTCCCCTGGTTTGTTCAGCTTGCTCTCTTATGGAACCCAAGACTACCAGGCCAGGGATGGCACCATTCACAATGGGCCCTCACCCCTTGATCACTAATTGAGGAAATGCCTTACAGCTGGATCTCATGGAGGCATTTCTTCACCTGAAGCTCCTTTCTCTGTGATAACTCCAGCTTGTGTCAAGTTGACACACAAAACCAGCCACTACATGGATGGAACTAGAAAGTACACTCTTGAGTGAGATAACTCCTTTTTCTTCGAAGGGGAGTTTCTGTTCTATTGTGGCTGAGCAGAGAGGTTCACTTTCCTGCATGTTCCTCTGGCTCACTGTCTTGAGACAACAGAAATCTCTGCTGTAAATCACTCATCCTTTCCATGTCTGGACCATTTTGACATATCACCAAACAGGATTATAAAGGAAGCTTGACTACTAGGTAGAAGACTTGAATAAGGCATTTGGTTGTTAACTATGCTACTATTCAGCAATTGGGACTACTGATAGTGCTATTGTGCAAACAATTATTAATAACCAAGAGTTGATTTTAAATATTAGGATTATTTAAGGTCCTAATATGGTTGGAGGTGACACTTTAACCCGATTTTAGTGCCCCTACTTTTATCACATTTTTTTAAAATGGGGGTAATCTAAACTGAAATTTTGATTGTCAAAAGTTCCATATTAAAATCACTAATCCCTTACAATTGTAATGTATCATTAATATACCATTAATAATCCCTTTCTCCAGATCTGGCTCTCTCAAAAGCATTCTTTGGTTCCCATTTAACTTCCAGTTTCATTCATGCATTCAGATGCATGGTTTTAGATAGATGTACTGTATACAGGTCTGACTATTGCAGATGTTGCCGTTAGGAAGCAAAGTTCTTACTTTAATCAGTGCTTCCTGAGGAACTCTACTGGGGTTTGCTACTGAAGGGTGGCACGCAACCTACCACTAGCTAGTGAGATCACATAAGCAGGCTCTTCTTCCCCCTTTTCCAGTGAGAGGAACTCACATGCTGGGCTTTGCACATGCTTGGCAAGTGCTTTACCACTGGGCTGCAAACCAGCCACAAACAAGCTCTTTTTTTTTTTTTAAAGTAAATCTTTTCACCATTTTTCTCCATTCCTTTTCAACAACAGAATTTTATTCCAAAAATAAATAATAGTTTAATGCTTCAAAGTCTTTTATTAGTCAAGGTATCACATTCCCCCCACTCCCCATATCAAAAGAAAAAAATTCACATGTGTCCTGGGTACTTTTTATTGTCAACTTGACTCATCCTAGAGTTGTCTGGGAAGAGGGACCTAAGTTGAAGAACTGCCTCCAACAGGTTGCCTGTGGGCATGTCTCTGGGGCTTTTTCTTGGTTGCTAATAGAAGTAGGAGACCTCAGTTCACTGTGGGCAGTGCCATCCTTAGGAAGGTGACCTTGAACTGTATAAGAAAGGTAGTAGAACGTGAGCCAGTGAGGGAACCAATAAGTAGCCTTCTTCTATGGTTCCTGTCTCCAGGTTCGTGCCTTGAGTTCCTGCTCTAAAATCCCTCAGTGATGGATTGTGACCTGGAAGGACAAGCAAAATAAACTCTCTCCTCCCCATGTTGTTTTTGGTCATAGTGTTTGTCACTGCCAACTAATACACTATATAAGTTCAAGTCTACAAAAGTGCTTATATTTTTCTGGATTTAGTTACTATTAAGGTAGAATTAGTTAAGACAACAGGAGATATTAAATCTGATGCATAATAATTAAACACAGAAAGCACATTTTTATTGGAATTACAGTAAGTTATAAGTCAAATGGTTTTTCTCAAGTGTTTCTCTTCCCCATTGTGCTGAGCAAGGCAGGACGCAGCACCCTTTCTAATTTCTAATTTTTTTTTTTTTTACAGAGACAGGCATGGAGAAATTGTTCATATAAGTAAGTAGAAGGGGATGGATTTATCAATCAAGTCTATTTTAGAGATGTAGAAAATGAACATGCAGTCATTTATTATGAAAATATTTTAATGGTCTACTCAACTCCATTAGGATGTCCTTCAGTTCCATTAAAATTCAAGAGTTGGAAAGTGCCTGATTTGCTGAGGCTTTAGTCCCCAGTCTCTAGAGTCCAGTTCTGTGATGATGTTTACAGTGGTCCCTTTGTTAGACAGAGGCTTCTGTATGAGCAGTGTTCCAATACCAGGGTAGACAGAGGTATGTGTGTATATATGTGTGTGTGTGTGTGTGTGTGTGTGTGTGTTTGATAAGGATGGACATAGGACATATATACAGGACAAGAGGAACATCACTCGGATCAATCAGACATGTTATTATTTGTCAAGAGTACACATGGGGCTGGGGGATATTAACTTGATTCTTTACCACCCCTCTTCCAGATGTACCTTTTGGAAGTCCTTCCAACAGCCTATCACTTTAAAACATACTGTGGTAAAAATCCATGTTAGGTACCAGGATTTATTTACTTGACAATAAAGCTTTTTCTCAGAATACCTATTAATATCTTGAAAGAATGAATGTTCTTGGAATAGTTCCTGGGAAACACTACATTAGAGGTTTGTTTAATAAATTTTAATTAGCTCCCTAACTAATAAGATCTAAAGCTTTGAGCTAGAGATAGTTGTAGTTGTGGGTCAGACGATGGTTATGATTGTGGTGATGATGAATGAGGAGGGGAGGAAGAGAAAGAGAAGGGAAAGACAATGAGAAGGCGAAGGAAGAGATGGAGGAGGGAGAGAGAAGAATGAGAAAAGTTTTGTGTGTGGTTCACAAAGCAGAGATTCCCTGGCATAGGCAGTTGTTAACACAACAGTATCTTTCTGGGCAGGCAGCCATGGACTACAGCAGTGGCTCAATAATACAACAATGTCCAAATAGTCTGCAGACTACTTCAGATTTCCTAGTCTCCGTCATTGGGTGAGGCCATGATGTGCCCTGAGAGACAGTGTTGTGGGTTGTTTCCAAGCTGTAGTGTTGACAAACCTATAGGAAGCTCTCCATTGTCTTTCTTCTTTAACACTAAAACTATCTTACATAGAGATGGTGATGTTCCTGGACTCGTGAGACATGGTGAGGACATGTGGAGGACAATTGCCCTGGAGAAATATAATGAACTTTGGGCAAAGGAGAAATAAATAAAGTACATTTTTGCTAAGTCACTGTTTTATTTTTTTTAACTTAAAAATTATAGACAAGCGTGTGTCTGTTTAAGTGTATGCCCTTGCACAGAACCCATAAGAAAGTCTCAGAACCCCTCGGGCCAAAGTTACAAGTAGTCGTGAGCCACCTGATGTTGCTGCTGGAAACCAGCCTGGAGCTCTTAACTAACCACTGAACCATCTTTAAATGAATTAAGTTGTATCTAGAAAACTTTTATTATGGCATTTTCACACATAGGAATCAATATTATTGTTCTTATCCATCTTTTTTCCCTACATCCTCCCTATTGCTGGTCCTCTCTCCAAATAGTTTCTCCTTTGCTTTCACACTGTGTGCTTCCCCTGACTCCTTGAAGACCCTTTCCTTCTCTTTCATAGTCCCCTATCAACTTCAAATGGTGTAGTTCCTCGAAAACCACTGTGTTAGGTACCAGGATTTGCTTTCTTGACAAACCTTTTTCTCATAGTATTCATAATATCTGATAGAATATTAAACAATACAGTTTTAAATATTTAAATATTTCTGCATATAAGAATACACAAATATATCATTTGAGTATGGCTTATTTTTCTTAACACGATGATTTCCAATCCAGTCCAATCTGATCCATTTTCCTGCAGATTTCATAATTTCACTTCTTTATGGCTACACAAAATGCCACATTTCATTATCTTTTCATGTGGTGATAACTATGTAGGCTGCTTCCATTTCCCCACTATTGTGTCTAGGTCAGCAACAAACATGGATGTGCAAATATCTCGTTGGTATGTTGCAAGTCACTGATACTTGCAGCTACTCATGGCATAACTTGAACTCTTGCATTAAAGCATAAGGTTCTTGTAGTGGTTTGAATAAAAATGTCCCCCGCAGGTTCATACATTTGAACACTTAGTCTCAGGTTGGTAGTGCTGTTTAAGGAGATTGGAAAAAGTCACCAGAGGTGAGCTTTAAGAATTTAAAGACTCAGGTCATTCCCAGTTGTCCTTTCTTTGTGCTTGGAGCTCACCAGCACCATAGTCATTAAAGTTGGAAATTGGAGACCTGTCTCTGACTCTTCATCTTTCTCAGCCTCAGTTCATCTGTCCTGCCTCTGCCCTCCACCCTACTTCTTTAAGCCTCTATCTTTCCTTCTTCCTGTTTAGCATCTCCCCCATCCCTCTCAAGCAAATCCTTTATCCAGCCTTAGGCATGAATCTCCTATGTCTCCCACAGTTCTTTATTTGCGCCCACCAAACTCCATGGGTAAGATCAAGTCTAGACATTTCTCTACGGCTCAGGACCTCTGGGATCTGCTGCTTGTCCAGCTTTATGGCAAACTGTTCTTGCTTTCCACCCGTTCCCAGGGGTGTCCTCACAATGGATGGAAATGCTTGTCTTGAGGTCTTTGTTTTGTCCTCTGGTGAGCATCACAACACCGCAGCTGTTCTGGGGACAGAACTGGCAGAGCACTGGTTATGTAGTCTGATGGGTAGGGACTTTCTGATTCTTGACCTTGCAATACACAGAGTGCTGGGAGGACAGCAGGCTTCCTGGAAAGGTTGCTGACACTGGAGTCAGACGGCATACCTGCTTTGATGCTGGTCAACTGTGTGGGCCTGGGTAATCTCCCTGGTGTCTGCATTTGAAAGTAGAAAGAAGCCACTGAGGTGCCCCAGGTTGGACCAAGGGCAAGTTGCAGCAATTGCTAGAATTTTATAATTCTGACTCCTCAGTTTCAGGAGTGGACAGAACATGCTGAGCACTTACCATGGGGATTTGGTGGAAGCAAATAAAGGTACTCTGTGAGCAGTCATGGCTCAGCTACTCACTTAGAAGTGCTCTCTGAGAAAGTTATTTCCCCTGTTCTGACCTCCAGCTCTCCCTGGAAGCAATGATTTAGAGCTAGTTCAGAGTCTTTAGGCCCATTGTCATTAGTATCCTGTCAGTAATCCAACTTTGGTTTATGAGCTATGGTCTGCTCCGAAGTACTCAGAGCATCCATTTCTTTTTCTTTCTAATGTGCTCAACTGTGCACACATCACTGAAGATGATGTCACAGGCCCTTACATCAGCTTCCCTCTCATATATACTGAGGGGAAACAGGCTGACTGTGTCCTGAGCCAGAAGGTCAGAGATGTTATGTTTCTTGCACTGTAACAATGAGGGAGGGGAGAGCAGGAAGGAGTTCCCCCTGTTGAAATGCATAGAATTTAGTGCAAATGACAAATTCTTGTGAGAACCAGGTCAAATCCAGATCCAGCCAAAGGTTCCATTGCCTCCTTACATGAGGTCTGATCATTTCTTACAACTTCTGGGCTCTGACCAGCCCCGATGATGAATGCTGCTCCCTCTGCCCACTGCTGGAACAGGAGTTCACATGACTGTACTCCCATTCTGATGTTTCCTTATTATTTCATTGTGCAGCATGAAGTACAAAAGCCATACTCCTCTTTCAATTAGGTTTTTTTCATGGCTCTTTAAATCTTTTTTCTTTTTAAAGATTAATTAATTAATTTTATATGTACGTGTGTGTGTGTGTGTGTGTGTGTGTGTGTGTTTGTGTGTGTGTGTAAATATGTATACTGCCTGAGTGCATATTCCCAAGAAGACCAGAAGAAAGTGTTAGATCCTTGGAACCAGAGCCATCATGGGTAAGCCCTCACAGGTGCGGAAACCACACCCTGGTTCTCTGGAAGAGCAGCCAGGGCTCTTACCCATGGAGTCATGTCTCCAGCTCTTAATTAAATAATATTCTGAAAGTTTTATTTTATTTTATGTGTATGAATGCTTTGCCTGCATGTGCACATGTGCACCATATGTGTGCCTGCTGCTTTCAGAGGATGGAAGAGGGCACCACATCTCCTGGAACTGGAGTTACAAACAGTTGTGAACCACCATGTGGGTGCTGGGAATAGAAAACATGTCCTCTGCAAGAGTGCTCTTAACCACTGAGACTTCTCTCTGTCCCTTGAGTAATTGCTTTTAGTAGCCATCTGCTCCCCATATATTTGAAGTAATCAGAATGATAGTCTCTTAAAGAGGGTGTGAATGGAAAGGAACTTATATGGCCATAGGTAGAGAAGACAAATATTGTCAGTCTCCGAAGCCCTGAAACTGGATTACAGTGATTGTCCCTTTATTCTTCTGACTTTGGCTTCATATATCCTCTTCAGTTCATGTGTCAGAACCTTTATCCCCAGTGCAGTAGTGTTGGGAGGCTGGGTATGTACGAGGTGACTAGGTCAGGCCTCTGCCTTTGTGGGTAGATGGAGCTCCTGACCATGGTGGTGACATTGATTATAGCATGATGGGCTCCTGCTTTCCACCATGGAATGATGTGTTATTAGGCCCTTAAGAGATGCTGACACCTTGATATTTCACTTGTTAGCCTCCAGAACTAAGAGAATTACAAAATACACCTTGCTAGTCTATGGTGTTCTGTCGTAATGACACAAAACAAACTAAGGCACTAAAAAGTTTGAAATTCATTGAAAGAAAGGTCCAGGCAATTTTTCCTGAGGGGCAGAGCTAATGAGCAAGAGTCTCAGCTATATGGCCTCCATCTCTTCTTCGACACCTTATGCTCTTATGGCATCTTTTTGTAGAGTAGGAGTGGGCTGGCACAGATGAAGAGATTTACTCTCTGTTTCATGGCGGTTGTGTCATGTTCACAGATTCTACTCTGAAGTATTTCGTCTTTTCTCCATTTATTCTACAAACAATTACTGAGTGCAGGTTAGATATGTTCCAGGCTCCATGTGAACTAGACGCTGGAGACTTTGCTATCCAGGATGGTCCTAATGCTAGTTATTTGCCAACTCATCCAGATGAGGAAAATACCAAATGAGTTCTGGAGAAATAAGTGCCTGATTAATAGCACAATTACACGCATATTTAAACAATTTTTGGCAATTATTTTTAAAATCTGTCTTCCCTTTCAGACTAAAATCACAGAAGGATAATGACTCTGCTTCCATTGTATCTTCCAGCCCAATAGCCAGTTCATGAGGAATGATTCAGGACATATTTGTGAAGACGAAAAGGAAAGATGAACAGGGAAAGGAGACTTAAATAGAGAAGAGAGGAAAGGGTGGGGGGGATGAGAAAGACCAAGGAGGAGGAGAGGAGAAAGTAGCTTGTCTCCCAGAAGAAGGGTGAAATGGCATTGTGAATAAGACAGAACACGTAAAGCTAAGCTAGACAGAGCATGGAGAAAGAGAGGAAATGGTTAAAAACAAGGGAATATCACGACCTCCACTACTGAGCTGTGCAGTAGGGCTTGCTCTCCATCTGCAAATGTCTGTGAGGAAAGTTCTGGTTTTGCTTGTGCAGTGCCCAGGTGTCTTCTGACCCAGACTGAAGCATCTTGACTCTCTTGAGAGGTGAGCCATATCTCTGGCAAGAACCCAGGTTACTTGGGAAGTGAGACCTGTGGCTAAGGACTATAGTCTGGGCTCAAAATGAGCTGCCTCTAGCCTCTGAGGCCAAGAGTCCAGAGTTAGTGTTCTAGCCAAGGGCACTGCTGGGATGAGAACTATGCCAAGAAGGACTTAATGTACACCTTATTCTGAGGCATCCCTAGAGCCTCATCATGAAAAATGCCTTTGATCTTGGCCCACTCACCTTGTAAGCTGTCTCTCCAGAGCCCGACTTCTTATCTGTTACAGTAATAGCACTAAGTCTGTACCTTTCTTGCTCTCTTAGGTGTCTTCCATTTCACACTGAGCTTTGATCTGCTTATGATAAAAAGCATGTTCCCCAGGCTACTGTCACAGTGGGTGTCTGGAAGTCGCACCCTGCCTTCAGGAAGGACTCTGGGAAACAGGCAGGATTTAGGACAGGTGTGTTGTGTGCCAGGCCTTGGGCTAAGCACCTTCATTGTGGGTTTTCCTCCAAGTTTTCCAGTATCCCTAGGAGGCAGGTGCTGTGATGGCTCCTGGTAACCAGGGACGGGAATGAGGCCCAACCATCTGGCAAAACCACATATCCATCTGTCTGTACACTCCCAACCACAGCAGTGGGAATGGGATCAATAGGCAGGTGACACAAGTCAGGCTAAACTGGGCCAAGGTTTCAGCTGAAACATGGATAAGAGATTAGCACTGAAATAATTAAGTGTATGTTTAAGGCTTCCTTCTATTGTACATGTGAGCCTCAGTTTTTCATTTCCTAGAATGACCTACTTTTATTTAAGTTAAAATGCAATTTTCTTTTGTGGAGTTTCATTACATTGCCCAGGGTGCCTTTAGAACTGGTGATCCTCCTGTCTCAGTCTCCTAAGTGGTAAGATTACAGACATGAACTAGTACCAGGCAAAAACAGTGAATATTTAAAATAAAGTACCCAGTGCATAATGTTGCAGTGGCTGTTCACCTACGAAGGGTGAAGGCAGTCACGGACTCTGCCTCTGAGTCCTGCAGAAGCCCTGGGGCTGGCTTTGATCTTGATCATTGGATTCTGTCACTGTGCTTTCTGGTGACACCTGGGATGGTGATCTGGGCTTTTCCTAACTGTCTTCACTTCTGTGGGCCTGTCTGGTCTCTGGGTCATGGCTGGGTTTTGACAGGGCCAACACTAGTGTAAAAGGTGACTGGGTAAAGGTCAGGGAAAGAAGTGTCTTCAGTGTCATTACTATAAGGAGCCATAAGAGCTCTCTGCCTTCAGAGCCAGTGGAGCTGAGGACCCTCTGTCCTCCGTGCTGGCAGCTGGGTAGTCAGGAGAGGTGATGGCTCGTTCAAGCACACATAGAACTTGAGAGGGGTCCGGAGAGGGAAGGTTGTGAAGTTTGCTCTGCCTCATCATGGTAAAGCTTTCCTTCCCCACGCCCATGTACCTGGACTCTGACCTTTGTACTTTCTGTGGGCTCCAGGCCTCCCACTCAGGGGACACTCTGAGTTTATTCAGTACTCACTATCATTGAGAGCATAGAAAACTTCCCTATCCCTGAGAATGAGGTTTTGCTGTTATGTGAGCCTGAGTTTGAATTTCAGCTCTGTCTCTGGTCTCTTCCTCTGCACACAGGGTGCTGAGCCTCCCAGGTTCCATAAAATCGACATTCTCGTAGACACACTCGGATGACAAGACCTGAGACAGAGACACATCTTGCTTGAGCTGATAGTGGGGAGCATTCTGAGGGGAGCCTTCAGAGGCTCCACTGGGCCTCAAAGCTGGAGCTGTGGGTCATTTCCTCATTATCTTCCATATCCCAGGACAGAAGGTACCTTACTCCTGAGTCTGCATTTCTCTCCCCAGTTACTGTCTCACACACCATGTATCTATTCTGAGTCACGTAGTGAAACCTTTGTCCTCAATATTCTCAGGCCTTGCAGGATCTCTCCAGCTTCTTGTTTTTCAACTTCAGTTTCTACAATAAATTAATTCCTATGTGCTCATATACATATATATAAACTTATAATATACATATAGATACATATATGTGCATGTATGTGTATAGATATACACCCACACAGATACATACATTCATTTGGAGACACATGCGGTCACGTGGTACTTTTCTAGACAACCATTTTTTTTCATCTTATCTCGTCTTCCTCTGTCCTCTCTTCCCTTTGTTCCCAGGGTAACTCGTGCTCACAGACATTTATGTCCTTTCCAACTTTCTATGTACCTACTCCCTGCTCTGAGGAAATGCCTGTCTGCCCTGGGTCTCCTTACTGGCCATGTAGGGGAATTAAGTGGCTTCCTGCTGCAGGGTGTGCAGGGTGCTTACTTTGCCCAGTGCTTGCCACTGGGACAATAAGCCTTTGTCTGTTTGTACTGTTACAGCCTTTTTTTTTTAAACAAACTTTATTACTTTTTTTTAAAGGCAAATAAAAAAATATCACACACAAAAATTAATCAAACATTTTAATGTGCTTCCATACAGTTAGAGTAGAAATTTTGAAGAAGTGGAACTTCACTTGAATTGTATATTTTCACTATACATTTTAATGCACTTGTCCACTATAGACTACCCCACCCCCAAGTCCATGGCAGAACTAGAAAAACAATTAACTTTATATCTTCTGTCATACCAAGAGATGAGAAACTGTCACGGGGAGAGAAATTCAGACTCTGGAGTAAGCTACCCTCTGCCCTGGGAAAACAGAGTACCGTGTGTACGGTAGATAGTGGGACTACCCACAGGTCCAGCTCTGACTCATAACTCATGTGCATTACCTGTATCCAGTCCTTCTGAATTTATTCATTCAGTGTGTGTGTGTGTGTGTGTGTGTGTGTGTGTGTGTGTGTAGAAGTCAGAGGACTCCTTGAAGGAATTATCTCCTTCTACCATGCGCGTCCCAGGGATCGAATTCAGGTTATCAAGTTTGATGGCAAGTTCTTTTACCTGCTGAGCCAATTCATTGGCTCCCTGCCTTTTTTAAAAATAAAAAAGAAGAAACTCTTGGAAAGGCCTATATAGTCTGCCCCTCAGCTCTGGGCGCTGCAGAGACTGGCCTTGCCCCCAGGATCCCAGAGAACCTCCTTTGCATTCTGCCAGGGACCACAGCATGCTGTTAGACCCCAGTCACTCTTTACCCAGATCTCTTTAGACTTCCATTTTTTTGGCTCTCTGTTTGAACATCGGGAGGACCTCCCTAGGACCAAGCTTCTGTGTACACTCTCACAGAACATATTTGTGCTGTTGATCACTGACCCACTGATAGGACTGTCCTTCCTGATCCACTCAGTGACCAGGATGTACAGTCACATGGGCTGGGTCATGTCTGTTGCTCAGCTTCTTGCCCCTAAATACCAGAATCTCCAAAATTCCTCGACTGCATGGATTAAAAAAAAAGTATGTTGAATAAATGAACCAGTAATAGCTTTATTGTTGTATGCTTCTAAATTACAGCCTATCTCAAGGGCTAACAACGGTAGCTAAAAAAAAGCTACATACATTAGAATACATTCAAACACACACACACACACACAACACACACACACACACACACGTATATATAAGTGCCAAAGAAAATAGCCACACATAAAAAAATATTATTGTATAGGCCACATTCACTGACCAGAATGCAATAAAGTTAGAAATTAACAAATACAGCAAAGAAAAATCTATACTCCTAAAACATGAAAACATTCTAGTTCTAGTTCTAGAACTCTCTTAGTTTATGGAGGAATGAAACCACTTGGAAGTGGACCACATAGGGCCAGAGCAGCTTCCAAGAAAGAGCTCTGTCCTTACTTCACTCTTTAAAAACATAAAAATGATGGGGGAAAAAAAAGAAACAAAATAAGACCAAGTGGGAGGAAGTGAATTAATTACTATAGATGGAGAAATTAATGAAATTGGGTTGGGGCAGAGGACTCAGTAAAACCAACAAGAAAACCACAGTCTTGGGCCAGGACTGTAGCTCAGTGGTTAAGTGCCTGCTTAGCTTGCACAAGCTCCTGGCTTTGAACACTAACTTTAAACACAGACACACAAAACCTCAGGGGGAAAAAAAAACAAACCAAACTCAAACAAACAAGCAAAACAAAGCAAAGTAAAACATGAAAACTAAAACAGATGAGAAAAAAATCAGCACAGATTTTTTTTTTTAAGTTAAAAATTATGTGGGGGCAGGGTGGGTGCTGGATGATGAGTCAGCACTCAGGAGCACCAGTTGCTTTTACAGTGGACCTGAGTTCAGTCCTCAGCACCCTCAGGGTGCTCAGTCATTCATGCCCCAGTTCCAGAAGACACGTGGGCAAAACACATATACATAAAATAAACTGTAAAAATATTTGGCTAGAAGTCAATTTTAAGGAGAGATAAAGTGCTCAATAGGCAGTATAAGGCATGAAAAAGTAATATAAATGTAAAGTCTAACATCAATAGCTTTTTAATACTAAATCTGAAACCCAGAAAAAAAAAGAATGATTTACTA
This sequence comes from Tokudaia tokunoshimensis, assembly GCA_036184795.1. Classification (NCBI taxonomy): domain Eukaryota; kingdom Metazoa; phylum Chordata; class Mammalia; order Rodentia; family Muridae; genus Tokudaia; species Tokudaia tokunoshimensis. The sequence goes on along the minus strand of BTHU01000002.1, from coordinate 88,664,330 downwards.
AGAAAATACAACTAAACCAAATTTGTCCAAGAAGTAGGAAATACCAATGAAGTAATGACTATTAAAGAAACTAAAGTGTTGGGCGGTGGTGGCACATACCTTTAATCCCAGCACTTGGGAGGCAGAGGCAGGAGGATTTCTGAGTTCGAGGCCAGCCTGGTCTACAAAGTGAGTTCCAGGACAGCCAGGGCCACACAGAGAAACCCTGTCTCGAAAAAACAAACAAACAAACAAAAAAAAACAAAACAAAAAAACCCCTAACTCAAGAAACTAAAGTGTTAGTTTAAATGTTATCTCTTTCTAGCCTGTGCAAAGAACATTAGGCAAAAATATCAATCAATAATAGGTTTGTCTTTTGATTGGTACGTTTGACGCTGATTCCTTGTTACCCACCCCACACGCCCAACCTGGGTCCAGACCAGAGCAGTGAAGACAGAACTCAGCCCTTCTGGGAGGCTGCCACCAAAACCCCAAAACAAAAAAGGCAGGTCAGTAAAGTCTTCAGGGAAGGAGATAAGAGGAGGAAGATGTCCAAATCAAAGTGAAGTTACGCTTGGTTGGGCTGGCTCACTGCAAGTAGTCCTAGCATATGGGAGGCTGAAACAGGAGAACTTTGAGTTGGGGCTAGCCTCTGCTACATGGCGAGAACCCTTTTCAAAACCAAAATAAAAATGGAGTCACCTGTGCCAGTCCTTCCAAAGGAAGTGGTTCTTAACATATGCTGACCAGAACTAAATTGCTTTCAGTATAACTCATACCATTGATAAACTCCTCTAGCAAAGTGGAGGCAAGAAAGGTCTAAGCATTTTCTTCATGGTCCATACTCATGGAGCTTTGTAGAAGAAGAGAGGACCTCATGCAGCCCTCATGCTGGATGCTCTCTGGCTGCAGCTCCATGTCATGTTTTGCTTTATAATGGTGCTGTATAACGCTTCTCTCAGCCCTGATATCTTTCTCTTCACGTGCATGCATCTGCAGTCTCTTTCTCATTTCTCATTTTTCTCAATTCTGTTCTATTTCTCAACTCACTGATTATACCTACTTATTATTCCTTTAACAATAACAATAATGATAATAAAAACAATAGGTTTATAATCTTATATAGACTTAAACAAGCCATTTAAAGAGGCTGTAAATAAGAAAAACTGAAACATTATACATGACAGAAGATATTAGTAACAAAATACCAGATGTTAGAAAATATTTGCATATATTTATTCATGTTTATATAAGCATACATATACCCATACACATATGACAATATATAATGAGCAATAGAAACTATTTTTTTTTTTTTTTGGAAAATGTTAGCATTTAATTAACCCCTGGAATGGCCTTTAAGCCACCAGGACACAGGCATCTCCAACACCCTTAATCTTCTCTTCAGCTCTTCTGCTGAAGAATTTGGCCTTCATGACAACAGGTTCCTACACTTGATCTTAGCCAAAAGGCCGAGAAGCGATGACAACAGGTTCCTTAGGGAGCTTTCCCTTGCCTAGAACTCTGTAGTAGCCTGATCCAACACCACCAATGATGGGGGCAGCTCCGATCTTAATTTTTGCTGCATCGACCCGTGTCTGCTCGCTGGCCAACGTCCACAATTTATCCAGGTTGACATTTGGGCAGAAGCTCTGGTTCCTCTTCAAGTGGTCATGCCTCATACCGACTTTCCCAAAGTAAGCTGGATGATATTTGTCAAAGTTGATCCTGTGGTGATGCACGTCTCCAGCCTTCCCACGGCCCCCTGGGTCCTTGTTGTGGTGCCGATGCGGCCCTGGTCATGGCTCACGTCATGGCTCACGTGGCCCGGGAGTTTCTGTGTCTTCCTCAGTCTGGATGGCATGGTGGTGGCGGGCAATAGAAACTATTAAAGCATACCTGCCCTCAGATTTTTATGTTGAAACCCAAATTCTCCAAATGATTGCACTTGAAAGTTGGATTTCTTTCTGTTTTATTATTTTTGTTTGTTTCTTTTATTTATTTTTAATTTTTTAAAAATGAATTTTTAAAAAATTTTAATTGAAAAACATTTCATACAATGCATTCTGATGACACTTTTCTCCTCCCTAAACTTTTCCCAGGTCCTCCTTACCTCCTCACCCCTCACCCACTCAATTCTCTCTCTTAAAAAAAAAAAAAAAAAAAAAAAAAAACCAAAAAGCAAAAACCACATACACAAACCTGGTGAAAACACAGAAACAGAAACCAAACTAAACAAGCAAATAAGAAAAAAAAAAAGGTGTGTCTTTCCACTTCAAATGACTTAATTAAGAAAAATCCCTTGCAGGTGAGCTTAACATCTTGGGGTTTAATTAATTCCAGATGTAGTAAAGTTGACAACTAAGAATAGCCTTCACATGATGTGACAGATATCTGAAAAAAGAGGTCAGAAGATAGTCCAAGGTCACCCAACCTCTAAGCCAGGACCTGAAGCCAAGACTTTCTAAGTACATTGTCCCTCCTCTGAAGAGCTGAATGACCAGGCTGCAAGTTTTTGAAGCAATAAACATCATTAGCAGGGGCGTAAATCATAGGAGCGGAGTGCTGAGCACAAGGACTCAGCTCCCACAGCCTACGGATGAGTTCCCGGGAGCTCAGGGAGCATCGCTTTCACATACACGTGAATATCTACAGTACTTGAGAGACTTAGAAATTAATCTAACAGGGTGCTTGATCTCAGGAAGATGGCAACCTAAATAAACCATCTTTCTTTAAAATAGCACGATATTGGGGAGGGGGGAACGTGCAGTTTCTATGGAAATAATTTGAGAAATCTTCACAGATTGAGAAAGGGAATCATCATAAGATCTAGGAAGTCTGCTTTGAGTAAAAGAATTTCTCAACATAGATGTTTATACATCTATGTTCAGAGCATCACTATTCATAGAAGCTAAAATGCTAGAAGCAGCCCAGGTATGCTTCTGCTCATGGGCAGACAAGGAAATGTGCACCAATACTCAGTGCCTGGAATAAAGGCAGTTCTGGCATATACTACACATGGATGGACCTGGAAAGCCTAAGTGCCATCAGTGAGCCACAGGACACTGGCTCCAGTGAGATGAGAGACCTAGAGTTGATGACTGCTGGAGGCAGAAAGAATGGCAGTTACCCGGGACTGGGGTACGGACAAGGGCATAGAGAGCTATAGTTCAGGCAGAGAAGGGATGCTGTGAAGGTTCTGAAATGGGTAGTGGTGATGTTGCACACCAGTGTATGTATACATAATGGCATTGTACTCCATGTGCTTTTAAACTTCATAAAAGTGGTAAATTTGTTTATCATTATTGCTGTTGTTGTTGAAACTGAGTATCATGTGGCAGTGCACTCAAGTGTAGATTGTGTACATGTGTGAGAGCATCCCATGTAACACAGCCAAGTACAATGAACATACACAAGGAAATTCACTAGGTTGTAACTAAAGGCTCCTGGCTGCACAAGGCTAGACAAACTTGACAGCTTGAGTTCAAGGCTAAAACCCACAGTGGGAGGACAGAACTGACTCCCAAAAGCTGTTCTCTGACCACCATTCGTTCGATGTGGAATGCACACAACTGTACTTATGCCCAAACACATACACATATGCACTAATACTACATAAAATAAAAATTTAAAAGAAGTGACTTAATTATATTATATTAAACAACAACACTACATAAAGCAGAGAGTTGTGAAGGGGATAAAACCCGGAGTGACAGTCCCACTGGTGCATGGTCCAGCACAAGGCCAGGCTCCACACACTCTCTGTCTCATACATTTTCCCTATAGTTTGAGAGAGAAAGACCATCTTCTATCCATGTAACACCAGGAAGCAAGTGCCCACACAGGGTCCTAACCAGCAACAAACTGGCTCAAAATTTTAGATAAGAGTAAAGTATGACAAAGCCAAAATGAGTATTTAAGGAGATCTAGAAAGGTTGAATGGAGATCTGGGTTAAGAATATCTCAAAATTAGCTCCACAAAGGGAAATGATACATTTCACTTACGTTTTCTAAAGTTTTGTTTTAGAAATGTAAACAATTACAGTCTAAATCTACAGTATAAGGAAGAAAATAAAGCCACACCTAATTTCACCCACAGTGACTCAGCATTAGCATTTCAATATATAACCTATTTTCCTATATATCTGGAGAGCAATGGCTAGCTCCTTGCTAGGCCCCTGCAGACTGGGTGTGGCCTCTGCAGGCTCAGACAGAGCAGATCTTGCTAGGAATCCCCTTCCGGTGCCCAGCCTGGGTGGTGACATTTCTCTGATCTCCGGATGTAGTCACAAGGCCAAAGTGGCTTGTCTGCATCAGGAATAGCAAGGAGCAACAGCAGGAGTCTGCTCACAAGTACAGTCCTAACCCTTTTATGAAACGCACACCGGAATGAACACACCAGAATGAGCTGACTGGAGATTTCAAAACAGACACCCAGAAATGGCAAATTCTGAAACAAAAAGGTCACCCGACTTCGCTCCATCACCAAGGTTCGGTTTTCTACAAACCCTGCCTTTTACAGGCCCCCAACACAGGCAGTTCTTCCTTCCCTGAGAGTTCTCAAAGCTAATTTCCACAAGCAAAGTTGCTGTTTTACAAGTGAATATACCTGCATGACCAGGGAGCTAGCATGTGACATCAGAGGCTGCAAAGAATGATGGGAAGGACTGATGGATATGAAAACCGGGAATCCTATGATTTAGTCTGAAGTTTATGTGGAAGACTTATGCATTCATTCAACTAACATTTACAGTAACCCTGTACTAGAGCAGGGCTTTCCAAGAGCAACGGAGCACGTGTGATTTGTCATTTTCTATTAGCAACCTCTACAAAGCAGGAAGAAGCTAGGCATGGTGGCATACATGTCTTTATTGTGGCATTTGGGAGGCAGAGGCAGGCAAATTTCTGTGAATTTGATGCCAGCTTAGTCTATATAGCAAGTTTCAGGTCAGGCAGGGCTACAGAGAGAGATCCTGTCTCAAAAAACAAAACAATATAGACAAGTAAAATTAATTTTAATATGCCTTATAGACTAAGTATATTTAAATTGTCAGCATTTCAATAAATAACCTGTATGAAAATTGAGTTTTTAACTCTGTACAGGTCTTCAGGATTTGGTAGTTTTATACTTAACAATAATCTCAGCCAACATAACAGACCTTTACCATGTAGAGTTGAATTATATTTAAGGTGCCATAACACAGACAGCTGAAAAGATTCATATATCCAGATTATTACAAGCATAGTTAGGGACTGAATGAAAATTTAAATGTAAATAAATTAAAACTTAACAAGATTAAAAGTTTAGCTCCTGCATCCCACTGGCCACATGACACACACTTTTGGAGCTCAGTGACTGTGTATGGCTCTCAGCTACTGTAGGACCCACAGTTCTAGACCTTAAGATGCAACACCAAACCTGCCCTTGAACCAACTGAACAGGGAGCTCCAGCAAAGACACCAACAACTATAAGAAGTATTCTGGTCAAAACCAGCTAGGACAGACATTTGTAGGTTAAGTTTTGTTTAGTTCAGGAGACACACAAAAAAAGGTATATAATATAGACGATCTTTATACATAAATGTACATTCATTCAACAATTTTTTTTTAAATATTTATTTTGTCAGGTGTGATGGTGTGCACTGTTAGTCCTAGCCGGCTTGTAGATTTCTGTGAGGTCAATGTGACTACATAGAGAGTTCCAGTCCGGTCAGGAAGCCAGAGAGTTATAGTGAGATTCTGTCAAAAAAAAAAAAAGAAAGAAAGATTCATTTTAGTTTTACTTATGTTGTTGCATTATTTATTTCTGTGTGTGTTTTTATGTGTACATACATCCAGGTTCTTTTGGAGGTCAGCAGATGATCGTCAGGTGTCCTGTTGCTAGAGTTACAGGTAGCTGTGAGCCACCAAATGTGGGTGCTAGGAACAGACCTGCCATCCTATGTATGTTTTCAGAATGAAGGTGTGCTGCTTAGAATTTTGATTTGCCATTCTTGTACAAGTCAGATTGACGCATTATGTGTTGGGGGGGTGTTAATTTTAGGATTCCACTCATAGGCTATGGTTGAGACAGAGCCAATGGGAAGGGGCACCTGAGGCAGATCCAGGTCATCACTTACCCATCTACCATCCTCACACCCTTTTCTGGCTAACCTGAGGTAGCAAGCAGAGACCTTACGGAATCTGGTCATGGCCTACCAGGGTCATGGGAAATTATGATTAGCTTAACTTTTGCTAGGGCAAGGCGTATAACCGAGTTACGGCCAGTGGGGTTTCAGGATAACTATTCTGTAATGCCTCTGGCAGAAAGTTTCTTTGTGAATGGAAAGACAGAGCAGATGAGGAAAACTTCTTTGACCCTGCCCCTTTCTCCTTGTGTGAAATGCAGTTCCATGACTACCTGTAGCTATCATGTTATGAATGTAGTGAGATTAGCCCACGGCAGGCAAAAGTACCCCACTGAAGATGGGTATATGTGGGCAGGTGCAGACTATAGACTTTTCCCTCCAGTTGAGGTATATAGCCCAGCCTGGTCCTAACCTCACTATACAATCAAGGCTCATCTTGAACTCCTAATCCTCCTGTCATTCTCAAGTGCTAGGACTATAGGCATATAGTACCGCATCTATTATGAATAATAATTAAATATGCTTATTAATAAAGTTACTATTAGGTACCATCCCCCCATTCCTGGGGCAGAAAGCTTCATGACTCTATGTGCATAATTCTCCAATGCACAGAATGCACCTTCCACTTCTGTACTATGGTCAGGATAACACCTGAAAGCCACCACACCTGACCCTGACCCAGCTACCAGAAACCAGGTGTTTGCTGTTGAATCTTCTCTTTCAGTCTCTGGTGGTCACAGAAGAGCGTAAAGATGCTGCTCTTTGGTTTTAACTAGAGACAACTATTGTAGAGTTCGTTGCTGTAATTAGAATGCAGTAAACCATGAACTGGTGGCTGCCTCTTCCTTTACCTTACCACCAAGCTCCTTTTGAGGCCCATCTGCACATCCCTCTGCAACCCCCCACCTACATGCAGCTCCCCTGTGGAAGCCCTTGGTACCAACTTCATTCATCCTCAACCACACACTCACTTTATTTTGCGATGCTGGGTATCGGATATGGGGCCTTGTGAGTTATAGACAAGCACTCTACTGCTGAGATACATCATCAGAACTATTTTGCTTTTATTTTGAGACACGATGTCACAGAATTACCCAGGCTGGCCTTGAACTCACCCTGTAGCTCATACAAACCTTGAACTTACAGATTCTGCCGTCTCGACTGCAGGGTAGCTGTGATGGCAGATGTGTGGGAACTGGCCAGTCTTAACCGTGCGGGATTGTGCAGCACCTTCTGGAGCCCTGACCTGACCTTCGTGATGACTGCAGCTCTGGGAAGCATGTCCTTGGATTGTGCTGCTTTGCAACTCCTGTGGTATCTAGAACTAAAGAGGCATGAAGTTGTGGTCAAAAATAAAAAATAAAATCTGTACAGCAGGTCAGCAATAAAATGACAGTGTGAGACAGGCATCCTTGTTTATGGAGTGACATTTAAACCAGTGGGGAGTTGAGGGTCTAGATGGCCACCAAGTCACCTCACGCTCCTATGTTCTACTCCTGTATTTGACTCCAAGTTTTATCTTTGTTTCTTAACATGTGGGTCAGTCTGGAAGCCACAAGATGCTTTAACTATTTTGCTGGTGTTCTTTTAAAGTCTCCTATTTCTTCTGCTCATACTGCAAAGAACTTATTCTAAATCTTTCCACTCCTTTCTTGGAAATTCTCCACGCTCCCATTTTTTGCCACAGAAGGACAAGCATCCTTCAGATGTTTCCTGGGAACTCTGCTCTGCTCCCCCTTTGCCCTGTCCAAAAGGACCACCTAAGAAGGACTGGGTAGAGAGGGAAGCCATGCCTCTGGTTGCTTAATCTCAAACAGGACCAAAGCTAGCTAGTAAAGGGTGTCCTATCTGGGGCAGACAAGAATCAAAACAGTCTAGGTCTCCAGGGAGCTCTGACAGTGCAAACACAGGAAGCCAGGGAAACTCACTAGCTTACAGAGACAAACAGGAGACATGAACTTGGCAGAAATCAACTACAGTAGAAGACTGGAGACTGAGCAAGGAGGTCCGGAGCCCAGCCTATGACAGGGTTGCTTCACCCCAGTCAAAAGGAAAACTGAGAGGACACCTCCTTTCACAATTTTTCCCCTTGGCTCATCTTTTACAGTTAACTGACTATTCAATTTACTACACAAAATCAATTCCCTCCAAACTCTGAGTACTGCCCACAAACCTGTCTATTTACTTGATTGCCAGTACATTTGTGGGGCACACAGTGGGACACTGTCATCAGGATAGTCAATGCCTCAGGAGAACAGTGGTTTCCTTAGGTTAAACAGCCTGTGGGTGGGAGGGCTTCTAACTTGTCTGGAAGGAGAGAAAGACAGTAAAAAGTGCTCAGCAAAATACTAGTTTAAGAGGCTGCTTAGAAAACCAAACAGGCCTCCGTCAGTTCCAGAACAGCAGCAGTGTGCAGGGGATGCAGCGGGTGGGGGCTGCCAGAAGCCCGAGAAGCAAGTAAACAGCTGCAATTGATAGATTTCCCCAAGTGATCAGGGGCACGCAGAGCAACCACCCCAGGAAAGCAACGAAAAGAGAAGAACAATATCAAAAGAGACCAAGGCAAAATGGGGCATCCCTGGAGGAAAAGAACAGTTTTCCCATTAGACAAAAGAAGTTCCACGTTATAAGACATGCTGGTTATCTAGGAGGAAGAGAAGAGGATGGAGAGAATGGGGTTTTCAGGACAATTGCTTTTAAAACCATTTCTCCTTCTTCTCCTCCTCTTCTTCCTCCTCTTCCTCTTTCTCCTCTTCCTCCTCCTCCCCATTCTCTTTCTTCTCTTCTTCCTTCTCCTCCCTTTTCCTCTCCCCTTCTTCTTTCTGCCTTCTCCTTCTTCTTCTTTCCTTTTCTCACCTCCTTCGTAATAACAGACCAAAGATGAGCTCAAATGAGATCCCTGGGCAGTTTCACTTCAGCCCACATCTGTATAAAGAGCTAGGACAGCAGAGGGCTGGAAGTGCAGTCAGCCTGTGGAGTCACCAAAGAGACTCCCTGAGGTCTCAGCTTTCTGTTACTGGCCGGCCTTGGGCCAGGCAGTCACTGTAGGGATGAAGCAACAAGGTCAACAAAAAGTGAGAAGTTTGCTTCCTGAACTTCCATGCAGCGTAGAGATCTTTATAGTGAAGAACGCTCCCAGTGTCTAGGAAGATGAGCAGTCTGAGAGTAGAGAGGGATCATGTCAAGGACAGGCTGACAGGAGGCATTGGGAGTGACTTGATGGAACAGATAATGGTGCAATGGCCATGGCTGTGCCCCTCCTTGTTTCCCAGGGAGCTCCTGAGGGGATCTAGGCTTCTTGAGGTATGCTGCGCTCAGCACTTCTTTGGCATTTAGCTGCCCTTTCCTCCCTTGGCCTCCTGCCACATCCTCTGACCTATTTACAAAGCTAGATCATTTTCAGTATCCATTCTTCCCCCCACTTTGCTCTGTAGCCCTTAACCCTACTATGTGACCCTGTAAATTCTGCCTGGGTCCTGGCAGATGTCCATAGCTTTCTATAAGGATCATTTCCAAGCACACTTACCACATGCTTTCTTTCCTCCCCACACAAATGAGTTAGATTTTAAGTTAATTTAGGATATAGTACGGTTGGAGGAGGACTTGCCTCCTATGCACAAGACCCTGGGTTCTATCCTTAGTACCCCATGAACGAGGCATGGTGGTGCAAGCCTGTCATCCTAGCATTGTGAGGGGGAGGCAGGAAGATCAGAAGACCAAAGTTACTTTAGACAATACAACAAGTTTGAAGGTAGCTAAATTACATGAGACATACTGTCTCCAAAGAAAGGGGGGAGTTCCTCTGCTCCCACCCTCCTCCTCCAATGATAAGACATACAGCACAGGTCCTCTGCCAACATCTTGCCATCTTGTGGTTGCATTCCCCTCAACAGCTGCAACAGCTCTTCTCCTTCCTCAAGCCTCAGAGTCAGTTCTCCCTAGCCGCTGCTCTGGTCGGCAGATGAAGTCACCCCGACTTAAGGAGTCAGGTCATCTTACATCTTCACTCTCTCCTGAAACTTGTTCTACAGCCTGCATTCCTTGCTATTTAGTTTACTGTCTCCTCTGCAGGACAAAGGGTTTCAGATCTAGCTGTGGTTTTACTCCAAGAGCTAGAAAAAAGAAAATCTAGATATTCATAAAAGAACTTAAAACAGGATCTTAAAGAGGTGCTCGGAGTCTTCACGCATCATTTACAGCATCATTTACAGCCAACCTATAGAAGCAACCCCCAATTCGACTCAAAGAGAGATATCAAAATACGGGATAGGTCTATTTGGGGATGTTATTAAAGAGGAAAGAAATGGGTCTGGGGAGATGACTCAGAGGGTGAGAGCTTGCTGTCCAATCATAAGGACCTGAGTTCTAATTCCCAGTACCTACATTAAAAACAAAACAAAATGAAACAAAACAAAAGAAAACAACAAAACCAAAAACCTGAGTGGTCACATGCCTGTAACCTCACCAGTGTGGGGGTGGTGGAGACAGAAGAATAATTAGGGCTTGCTGGCCACCAGCCTAGTTCCAGGCTCAGTGAGAGTTTCTCTCTCAAGGGAATAAAACCGAACATCTCTGACTTCCTCCTCTGGCCTCTCTGAACACACACACACACACACACACACACACACACACACACACACACCACACAATATACATACACAACACACACACCATTCACACATACCCAACACACACACACCACACACCCCACACATACATCCCACACACACACACCCCACACACACACACACCCCACACACAATATACATACACAACACACACACCACACACACACACTACACACACACATAACACACATAACACACATACAACACACACAACATACATACACAACACACACCATACACACACCACACACACCATACACACACCCAACACACACACCCCACACACCCCACACATACACCCCATACACACACACCCCCCACACACCACACACAACACACACAGCACACACACACACATACACACATACACACACACCAAATTAAATGAATAAACAAGACATAGAAAAGAAGTTGTGATTTAAGCTACAATATGGATGATCGTGAGGACTAAAAGCTTCAAGAAATGGCCCCATCGTGAGGGCACCTTGAGTAGTCGGAGTCAGAGAGACAAGTATAGCAGTGACCATTGGGGGTCAGGGGAGGGAGGATGCAGAGCTACTACTGAAAGGGTATGAAGACTTTCCCAGTAGGACATGCTCTGTGGGTGAGTAGGTGTTGCTTATGCTCAGTACCACTGAACTATATACCTTAAAAGGGTTGAAATTATAAATTTTATGTGCATGCATGACCATAGAAATAAAGGTTTTATTTAAAAAATATAATAGGTTCTTTTTCCTCATGCAGGTTCTTAGATCAGAATTTCCAGAGTGTTGAAAGTTTTTGTATTTTTTTTCCTTTTAAGAGAGAGTGGCGTTGTGCCAGACATTGTGCTGGAGTCAGGGATTCATTCAGACTTGAACCATGTGACAGATTCTCCTTTAAAGGGCTTGCAGTCCAGGTAAGACAGCAGCAAGAACTTCACAAGTGCTGGGCAAGGCTGGGAAATGCAGAGGACTGAAGGGAGTGAGGTGACCTTGACTCCCGGGTCAGAGGGCAAGGGAGACAGTCTGGCAGGATCCCCAAAGAAGTTCTGAGTTCAATCTCCAACCAGTCCACACCTGCTTCCCCTCACTCATTGTGATTTGTCACTGAGTTAAAACATTTGACAGGCTTAAAGTCCTGTCCCTATCCCTCCCTTTGAAGATGTATCCTGGGTCTCTAATTGCCACGTGGCAGAGAAAGTCTTTGGTTTTACCCAGTCTTGTCTCATGTGACTTTCCTCTTCCACACCCTCAGGATCAGAGTCTTACTTCCTGTCCTACAATGCCCAAATGCCCATTCCAAAGTGAGGGTGACAGGTGGTGGAGACCACACTCCTAGGTCAGACCTTGAAAAGCTCCCAAGGACTGTGTGGGCGGGGGATAAGTCAGATAAGGACACAGTTGTATGAAAATTAAACCCATTACACTGTGCTAACCTAAAAATTCAAGATGAAATGATTTCTCCCCTTCCTTCTCCACTCCCCCCCCCCTTCCTTGACACCCAGGGAAACACTTGCTCTAGACGGGCAAGCCAAGGAAATGACCTGCAGGACTGGTTTTGCAGCTCGAACAAATCCTCAGTTTTTTCCAGGCATAGTGGCACATGCTTGCCGGTTCAGCTTTTGGGAGGCTGGGGCCAGTCTGAGCATCTAGAAAATTTGAGGCCAGTTTGTATCATGACAGAGAGATTCTGAAACAAAAAGCAAGCAAAGAACTAGACAAATATAGCAACTTAATTTTGCTGGGAGAAAATGCCTGAGCAGCCGGGGCTTTATTTGCCTGCATGGTTCTCTGTCTGTTCATACATTCACTCAACGTTTTTTTTATGTTGTTGTTGTTGTTATTGTTGTTGTTGTTTTCCAAAACCAAATATGGGGCTGAATAGTCTCACCACATTTCATTTCTCTTTAGAATCCAGGAATTGTCCTCCTGGACTTTACTTTCCCTGTATCCTGATTGCAGGGCTCTCTGTCCCTCACTTGTCACCTTTCCTCACTTACAAGGCATTGCCCCAAACCTCTATCCTTGCTGCATCCCCTTCTCTCCCCGCCCCTCCTTTCTCTCATTCCCAAAAGAGAGAAGGCAACAGCAGGCAGGGAGAGCCTCACCCAGGGTACAGCAATGTGGAAGAAAAGTGAAGAGAGACTGGACCGGAAGCCCCGGGAGGCAGGGCGCCTCTAAGAAGGTGTGGGCAGGCTAATGAGTACCTGGCACTCCTATGTTGGACAGTAATGACCCGGCTCTGCTGCACCGTCATGCTCTGACTCTGGTCTGGAACTCGGAGGGAGTGTCACCTCTGTGTGACACAGTGGTGGGCTGCAGAGGGGCAGCAGCTGTTGGCTGTCATTCTTCTTCCAGCTGTTCTACGAAGCGCTCCTAGCGCTCCCACGCTGGTATACCTGTGCCTGCCTGCGCTCATTAGTACCGCTTGTCCCCTTAGGAGGCTCATTCGTTCCAGTGTGTCCACTAATGCTTGATAGCTTGAGAGTGTTAAGGGTGAGCCCCGAGCCATACGAGAGAATGTGATTTTGAAGATGTTCAAACTGCCTTCTCCGTGAGACTGCTCGCCTCCTGCTCCCATCCTATAAAGCTGGCGCCCTCACTAGCGCTTCTGGCCTAGCCACACTCTACTCTGTGTGGTTTTAGGTTTTTAAAGATACGAAAGTGCAGTTTCTCCAGTGGTTGGCGAGCACTGTATACCTACTTGTCTTTGCATTCCTGTAGCCGGATACAAATGATGTGTACAGTAGGTAGGCACCCAAACATTCCTTGGATGAGTTACACAGGAAAGACTACTGGGCTAACTGCAAGAGCATGCCAAGCTGAGTGAACCCGGGGCAAGGAGCTCATCTCAGCTGTAGCTCCAGCACACCCTGGCTTTATGAACAAGACAAGACACTAAGGGAGTACTGTTGGCCTTCTCTGGTTGGTATGTACAAAAAGAAACCACTGTAATTCAGTACCCATTCTGATGCTATTGGGAGTGTTTATGGCCATAGACTAAGTACCCATTCTGAAGGAGGCTTGTTGGGTGTGCCCATCCCAGTGACAAACTTATCATGAAGAACAGCTTTGGATATGACACAGTGAAGACACTCTAAAGTTCTGTGAGAATGTCCATTATGGTTGTTTTTCGTGTTTATGTGTGTGTGGTGTATAAATATATATGAGTGTTTGCATGTGTGTCAGCACGGGTGTGTAGGATCCAAAGGTGATGTCATGTGTCTTCCTTCATCCTTCTCTACCTCATTAATTGAGACAGGGTCTCTCGCTTGAATCCAGAGTTCATCAATTTGTCTAGTCTAGCTAGTCAGCTTTCTTCAGGGATCTTATCTGTCTCCCAAGCACTGGGATTATAAGAGAGCCGCCACACCCACCAGACACTGCCATCAGTGCTGAGGATCCTGACTCTGGTCCCCATACTTGTACAAAAGTGCTTTACCTACTGAGTCATCCCTTAGACTCTCTCTCTCTCTGTCTGTCTGTCTGTCTGTCTCTCTCTCTCTCTCATATATATATATATATATATATATATATTTATATATTTGAACACCCTCAGTAACACAAGTTTCAAATCTTTTATTTCTAACCTAGCTGATGTATGTCCTCAGTTCCAGGCAGGTACATCAGATCCTGATGAACTTATAAGCAACAGCATGTTGCAGTATTTAGTTCTTACACATCTAAGGCAGCTTCGTCTTATATTATTTCCCTGTGAGGCATGTACCTGGTTAAATCGGCCTAGTGTTGTGAGCAAGACTGTCTCTTTGCAGACTCCAAACTTTGGCTCGTAGTCACCCCATGCTTTGGGAATGGGTCATCCCTCTTCCCCCACTGAAATCTTATCATATTTGAAGACCAACAAAGATCTCATTGCCACCAAAGTGATCTCTTTCTCTGGAAAAAGAATCTCACCATATACCCTAGGCTCAAACTCATGGTTCTCATGCCTCCACCGCCTAAGTGCAGGGATTGTAGCTCACGGCTAACATGAGCTCTCTGTACTCATACTTTTGTTATTAGTACTTGTAGTGTCACAGATCTGCTACCATTACTAACACCCAGCTGGGAGGCTCAATTTGCATATCTTCTTTCTACCATTTACTAGTTGCCAGGCATTAAGAAAATGGATCTTGGCTGGGCATGGTAGCACATGCTTTTAATTCTAGCACTCAGAGACAGAAGCAAACAGCTCTCTGTGAGTTCGAGGCCAGCCTGGTCCTGAGAGCAAGTTCCAGGACAGCCGGATCTACATAGTGAGACCCTGTCTCAGAAAACAAAACAACAAAACCAGCAGTAACCACAGCAAGAGAAACAACAAGAAAGAAAGAAAGAAAGAAAGAAAGAAAGAAAGAAAGAAAGAAAGAAAGAAAGAAAGAAAGGAAGGAAGGAAGGAAGGAAAGAAGGAAGGAAGGAAGAGAGAGAAAGAAGGAAAGAAAGGAAGGAAGAAAGGAAGAGAAAGAGAGAAAATAGATCTTTCTGTATTCTTCTTCTGCAAATTAGATACACGTCCTTCCATATCCAGGAGCTACTGTGAGGATCTTGCTATACAAACTGGAAGCGTGTGTTATACAACCCTCATTAGCAGATGAGATCATAACTCTGCTTTTACAGAATGTAAAAGGTATTTTCGTGCATGGCTAACTTTAGTGAGTTCCATGTCCAGTCCCGATGTTAGTCACTTTATCTATACAGTTTCAGTGATTTCTCACAGTGATTATAAGCATCTAATTTCTAAAAAACAAGAGATAGACTGAGAAAGTAAGACAACATGCCTTAACTCACAAATCTTTCATTTCTGTAGACTTCAAATTTAACTCCTAATCCTATACACTGATATTGTACCCGTCATCTCCTTAATACCTTGTATGTCTTGTAATACTAGTCTCCTCATGGGTTACTGAGGACAGAGTTTATTTGAGATTTCTGGCTAAAGTCTGTCTATTAAGTGCTGAAGTAAATACTCATTAGTATATTTTCGTTTGGCTGATTAGCTTCTCCACATTTGTTGAGCCTCTGCAATGCCAGATACACAAAAAGTTCCACTGTAAGTAGACCTTTCTATTGCAGTCTGGCATATGCTACACTGCACATGTCTATCCCCAACAGAGTGGAAGCTCAGCCGAGGGAACAACAGATGGGTCAGTTCAGTGCACGGTGAATCAACCACATGCAAATACCCCAAATATAAACTTTCCAAGAAAGCTCCGTGTGCTTGGCTGGCATGCAAACCTTAGAGGAGAGGAGTCCCTCTGCCCTTGGGGATTGTACAGTGCTGGAAACAGCTCTCCAACTGTGTTTACATCAGCAGATCTAGGGCAAGGTAACTGCTGGAAGGTAGCTGCCTGCTCTGAGGACTCTTCCTCTGGCCCATGGACAGAGCTCTACCCCTCTGGGCTACAGACACAGCATAGCTAGCTTTCCACAAGACACTCCACACCCTGAACTGACTAAAGTAAACACGTAAGACAGGAGAAAGGGGTGCTGTTCAGTCTCCCAGGCAGTGAGCATACACTGCTTCACCGCCCCTCACTAAACTCACATGGCCATTTCTAGCAGTATTCTCAAACCTACCCCTTCCCACTTCTGCTGCCTGCCTGAAAAGTACTTGGGTCAGAAAAGTTTCCAGAGGGAACTGCTTCATCCCCCCCCCAACTAAGTTTCTAAACTTAACTAAGTCTGTGTTCATCTTTTTGTGCCCCTTTCTTACCATAGAGAGGGGATAGTCCCACAATCATAAGCTGATCCCATCACACAATACCAGAAGTCACTGGCTCGCAACAGTAGTGCTCTCAATTCCCCAATAAAAAGACAATAGACCCTGTCCCTGTGCCTGCTCCTGTTCCCTTTCCATGCCAAGAGTTTGTGGCACACACTCAGGAAGTAGTGGAGGCACAATCTCCACTTAGTCTTGCTACGACTTGATGTCCCAAGACAGGATGGTACTCAAGAGTGGCTTCCCCTTCTCTGAGGCGAAGGGAAGGGAGAAATTCAGGGAGGGATGTGTGAAGGTGGGACTGGAGGAGGGCTCTGATCAGAATGTAAAGTGAATAATAATTATAGTAATAATGATGAGAAGATCATTATATAGAGAAGAGCAGTCTAGCTCCCTGGGCTGGAGACTTCAGGGTAGGAAGGGTGTATCCAAGTCAGGATGGCCCTGCAATAGGGTGGTTCTGGTGCTGGTCAAACAGATACATACATGTAGAAGAATGCAAATAGATTCATACTTATCACCCTGCACAAAACTCAATTCCAAATGGATAAAGGACATCAACATAAGCTCAGATACCCTGAATCTGATAGAAGAGAAAGTGGGGAACAGGCTTGAACTCATTGGAATAGGAAAAAATCTTTCTGAACATGACACCAATAGCACAGGAACTAAGAGCAACAATACATAAATGAGATGCCATGATACTGAACATCTTCTGTATGGCAAAGGACACTGTTATTTGGGTAAAGCAGCAGGCTACAGAATGAGGGAAGATTTTTACCAATTACCCATATGATTTTTGGTTGTTAGCCTAACCTTTAATGGCCGAGTCATCTCTCCAGCCCACCAATTGCACATCTTATAGGAAGTTAGTATCTAAAATATATAAAGAACTTGCCAGGTAGTGGTGGCACACACCTTTAATCCCAGCACTTGGGAGGCAGAGACAGGCAGATCTCTGAGTTCAGGCCAACCTGGTCTCTACAGAATGAGTTCCCAGACAGCCAAGGCTACACAGAGAAATGCTATCTTGAAAAAAAAATACAAAAACAAAAACGGAAACAAAAAACAAAATTAAACCAAACCAAACAAACAAACTGAAGAAAACACTGAACATCAAGAAAATGAATAATCCAAGTAAAAATGGAGCATATAGGTAAACAGACAGGTCTAAAGGATGAAGTACAAATAGCTGAGAAGTACTGAAAGACATGTCCAACAACCTTAGATATCAGAGAAATGCAAATCAAAACTAGTTTGATATTTCATCTTATACTAGCCAGAATGGCCAATATCAATAAAACAAATGACAGCTCATGCTGACAAAGATGTGGGTAAGGAGAACACTCATCCATTGCTGGTGGGAGTGCAAACTTACATAGCCACTATGGAAATCCGTGTGGTGGTTCCTCAGGAAGATGCAAATCAGTCTATCCCAAGATCCAGCTATACTGCTCTTGGGCATAAACCCTAGGGACATTTCATTCTATAACAGAGACACTTGACTCATTGTTGCTATATTCATAATACCCCCAAAGTAGAAAGTGCCTAGACATACACCAACAGATGAGTTGATGATGGAAATGTAGTACATTTCCACAACAGAAGATCACTCCTCTATTAAAAAATGAAAATGTTTTGATTTGCATTTCCCTAATGACTAAGGATGTTGAACATTTCTTTAGAAATTGAAGAAGACCTCAGAAGATGGAAAAATCTTCCGTGCTCACGGATTGGCAGGATTAATATAGTAAAAATGACCATCTTACCAAAAAAAAAAAAAAACAAAAACAAAAACAATGAATTCACGAAATTCCTAGGCAAATGGTCAGAACTTGAAAATATCATCCTTAGTGAGGTAACCCAATCACAAAAGAACACACATAGTACGCAGTCACTGATAAGGGGATATTAACCCAGAATCTCGGAATACCCTAGACACAATACGCGTATCAGTAGATTTCCAAGAAGATGGAAGGAGAGACCCTGGTCCTGGAAAGACTGGATGCAGGGGAATGCCAGGACAGAGAAGCGAGAGGGGGTTGAATGGGGAACAGAGGGAGGGAAGGGGGGTTATGGGACTTTCGGGGAGGGAGGAAACGGGAAAGGGGAAATCATTTGGAATGTAAGTAAAAAATATAGAAAATAAAAAAAAAATGAAAACGTGAAATACACAGATAAACGGATGGAACTAGAAAAAAATGAGCTAACCAAGACCCCCAAAACCAAATACTGTATGTGTTCTCTTATATGTGGCTGTTAGCTTTTAAATCTTTGATAGATGTGTTACTATCCTAATTATTGCAAATGTTAGGTATAAGGTAAGGAACCAGAGGAAACAGCGGGATCTCCCAAGGAAGGAGAAATAGTATAGAGAAATAGGAACAGGAAGTTTAGGTGAAGAGGAGGAAGGAGAGGGGAGTAAGCAAGGGGAAGGGGTGGACAGTTAATACTAAGGGCCATTTGATGAATCATACAGAAATCTATGATAGTAGAAGTTTCTTAAAATGTATACATATATGAAAGAAATCTAAAAAGAATTACCAAATAACAGGGAGACAAAGCCCAAACTAGACATCTCTGTGACATCAAGTGAAACCTCCAGTGTCAGGAATAGGTTACATCTAACTGAGTTGTTGGTCAAAGGGGCCCCATAGAAACCCCCAAACAACTCAGGCTACTGCCAAGGCTATTGGTTACTCTCCACAAATTGATGGTAAGCCTTATTGCTAAAGACAACACTTATATATCTCATTGAAACTTGAAGAGTCAAGCTGGTGCCTAAGTACTCTTTGGCTAGAGTTTGCACACTACCAGAGGAGAAAAGTAAACACCAACCTTGCTACAAACCCTTTGATTACAATGGTGACCTGACTGCATGACATGCTGGTACAAAAGTGGCCCAAGTGATGTGGGAGAAATCAACCATTATCTGCTTAGATTTCAGGTCTACTCCATGAGTTGGAATGCATCTCTGACACTGTTCCAATGGCCAAGAATCTGGAATTATCAAGGTTATGGGCTCAAGGGAAAACCCAATACTATTGATCTGATCAAGGAACACAGGATCAAAATGACTTTTAATGACATTCTACTATACCCATAGCTCACTGTCTCCCTCAGCCATCATTAGAGAAGCTCCCTCCTCCAGTTGATGGAAATTAATACAGAGACCCACAATTGGACAATGTGCAGATGTGGAGACCTTGAAACAATGGGATGTCTTCATCTAATCCCTCCACTCAGGGTTCAGGGAACTTTGTAGAAGAGGAGGCGGAAATATTAGAATAGCCAGGGAAATGGAAGCAAGGAAGCAAGGCCTAATGCACGTATATACTGACAAAGGCTGTGGCAGCATTCACAGGGCCGGCACAGATCCAAACCAGACAGGGTCCCAGTGCTAGGATGCAGAAGTAGACACAAGTGCCCATTTCTAACTCAGGCGCTAGCTCCAATTAGCAACCACTTACAAATAACACTGAGTTTTTCCAAGGGAGTCTTACTTACTGAGTGTACAAACTACACTTAAAGGCAGGTCCCATGCCCAGCACAAATAACAGGGGTGTCCAGCACAAAGCAAATTCAAAGATATTTTGGGAGAAAGTATTTTTTGTCTTATATTGATTTATTTGAGGTGTGTGCACACGTGCACGCATGCATGTGTGTCTGCCTGTTTATCTATGTACCTCTTGTGCTCTTTTTCTTTTTTCTGTATCATAGTTCATTTTGTTTTATCTTTTCTTATTTGTCTTTTTATTTGCTTCTGTGTTTTCTTAAGCACGAGAAAGATGGTGTGGAGTTGGATGGAGGTGGAAAGGATCTGGGAGAAGAGAAAATCATGATCAGAATATATTGTATGAAATAATTTCATTGTCAATCAAAGACATACATTTAATTTAAAAATGCCTTGCCATCACATTCTGTTCCAGCTGCTATCTTTGTTTCTAAGATTTTCCACATAGGTCCACATTTCTTCTCATTTCCTTACCCTTTTCTACATTTTAATTTAAAAAAAACTATAGAAAAAGTATAGAAGACATAACCAATATTCAAAGTTCTTATGTGTACCTATCAGATTTCATCTCCCTATAACCTTCGAAAGATAATCACTGTTTTGAAATTTGTTTTTAATTATTCTTTTGCTTTTTTTCCTTTTAAATATTTTTTAACAACATAATAATGGATTTCATTATGACACTTTCCTACAGGTGTATGTTTTGATCACATTTACCTCCATTTCCCTATTTTTCTCCCTCCCACTCCAGTTGATCTTCTTCCCAATGATTCTTCCCTTCTTCTTTCATGTCTAGGGTATGAATGAGCTGGGAGCACAGGCAACTTACCAGTGATCGCATCACCAGAGGAAATCTCTCTTCCTCCACTAATCACCATCAGCTGTCCTAGATAGTCAAGACATAGTGGGCCTCATTAGCTTGTTCTCATCTATGATGGAAGGTCAATAGACCCCTATTTGTTCTGCTGTTCTGTAAGTGGTCAGGAGCCGAATGCCCACATCTGGCCCAGACAAAAGTGTCCTACCACTCTCTTCCTTCACCTCTCACATTCCTTTTGCTCTCTTCTCTTTGACATTCCTTGAGCTTTGGAGGAGATGACATCATTGTCCAACTTAGGACTGAGCACTCAAGAGTCACTTTTTCTCTGCACTGAAATCTCTTGAGTCTCTGCAGTAACTGATACCTAAATGAAAAAGAAGCTTTTCTGACCAAAGATGACAGCAACAACATAAATATTGAGTAGGCATTTTGACAGGTACATCCTGTTCATTTAGCAAAGTGTGCAGTCACCCTCTAGGGTCTATGACCTTCTTGGATAAGCTTTTGACTGGGTACATTTGTTAATTCCTTCTTGTGAAAAAGTTTCAAGTTCAATCACAACTCGTTACCCCCATAACTGTCATGCTACAATCATACCAGTGGCACATCTTGCTTAGCAAGTCAGTAGTACAGCACAGAGTCCAGAGCTAAGAAAGCCTCTTGACAACAATTTCCCCCATCAGCCTTCCCAGCACCTATACACACTATGAAAGCTATGCTCTTCTTTAAGAAAACCAGACTTATTATAACTTATATGTAATAAATCACATGATGAAAATATACAATGCAATGAATTTTGCCAAGTATAATCAGTAACAACCACCACAATTACAACTTAGGTTTCATTCACCTGAAGTCTGTCTCTTCCCCTTCTCTCAGCTGCTCACAAACCACTGCTTCCTGAAAGTTTTTCCTGGAGTTTTATATACAGTATGCAATCTTTTCCATTTTACCTCTTCCGGTGAATACAGTACTTTTGAGAGTCATTTCCTGATTTATGCAGCATTGTCCAACTAATCAGTTGGCAAATAAGTGAGTTATTAATCATTTTAGAACACTATGACTAATACTGCTGTGAGAGGTCATGGACGAGTGTGTGTGTGTGTGTGTGTGTGTGTGTGTATCATATTTTATTTTAAGTTTCTTTAAAATATTTACTATTTTATGTATGTGAGTACACTGTTGCTGTCTTCAGACACACCAGAAGAGGGCATAGGACCCCAGTAGAGATGGCTGTGAGCCACCATGTGGTTGCTGGGAATTGAACTCAGGACCTCTGGAGGAACAGACAGTGCTCTTAACCACTGAGCCATATCTCCAGCCCGACAAGTTTATTTATGAGCATATCTTTTCACTTTTTCTTGGGTGAACACCCAGGTATGAGATTGCTGAATTGTGTGTAAAGTATATGCTTAGCTTTCAAGACACTCTCAACATTCGCCAAAGTGGTTGAACAGTTTTTTTTTTAATTTTTTTTATTGAATATATTCTTCATTTACATTTCAAATGTTATACCTTTTCCCAGTTTCCCCTCTCCCAGAAAACCCCCAACCTATCCTCCCACCCCCTGCCTCCAAGAATATGCCCCTCCACCCAACCCACCCCCACCTATGCCCCCCTTGATTTCCCCACGCTGGGGCATCTATCAAGCCTGGCTGAACTGGTTTTTATTGTTGTTGTTTTGTTTGTTCATCTCCCTCAGCAATATGTGAAATTTCCAGTTACTGCAAAGCCTTGTTGGCACTTCGTGATGTTTATTTAACTTCAGTCACTACAGCTGCCATGCTTGAAAAATTTCTGTGCCTTTTAATGTACCCCAACCCACATACTCAGCAGAGGACAAAAGCTCTATGGCTTAAACCACTGAGCGTAACCTCTGACCACATCATTGGTCATCAATAAGCCAAGCGCTAGGGAGCCAAGCACACCTAGTCCTGGAGGGAAGCAGGTGGGTGGAGAGGAGTGACGTCATACTCTAGGAGAGACAGGTTTTGAGTTTTGAGTGCAGACAAGTCAGTTATCTAATGAGACAAAAAGCAATAATTATAAGTAGAATAAATAAAATATAAAATAAAAGCATATTATCTCAATGTTTGCTTTTTAAACAAGAAAAAATAATCAGAAGAAGATCATACTTGGGAGATAAAAAGATAATCAATAAAAATTGAGTCCAAAAGGCTCTAGATATTAGATTTAAGAAATATTTAAAGGTGTCTTTTATCAATATGTATAAGGAAATTCATTTTTAATTATTCAAGAAAATAAGTCTCACTGTGTAGCATTGGGTGGCCTGGAACTCATCATGTAGACCAGGCCGAACTCAAACTCAGATATTCCCCTGCTTCTTCCCATGAAGATCAGGGATTAAAAGCCACATTCTGCCAAAGTATAAGGAATTTAAAATGCATTTGTTTGAAAAAGCAGGGGCTGTGTGCTACCATTGGGTGAGAGCAGCTGGGCCCCTTTTCTGGGAGAAGGACCTCCAGCTGCCAAAAACGTCACCGAAATGATGAAGCCCAATAAGTTGTTCTGCCATAAAGGCATCTGTGAACCCAAGGATAGATCCGCACAACCACAAATCCAAAGACGAGAGAAATGTAGAAGAAAATTAAACAGAGCCATAGAGCTCCTTGTTGGGTCACATAAAATAGTCTTGTTGCTTGTTTGCTTTGGTTTTTTAAGACAGGGTTTCTCTGTGTAGCCCTGGATGTCCTGGAACTCGCTCTGTAGACCAGGCTGGTCTTGAACCCCTAGAGATCTGCCTGCCTTGGCTGGGATTACATGTGTGCACCACCACCACCACTGCCTGGCCAAAGAAAGGAAAGCAGAAACAACAACAACAACCACAACAATTGCTGATTTGTTTGGGCCTAGGAGGTGGCTCAGTGGGTGAAGAGCTTGTTGAATGAGCATGAAAGACAGAGTTCAGATCCCCAAAATACCATGTAAATAGGGGTTGGGGTTACCTGTATTTCCTCCACTGAGAAAGCAGAGACACCGGTCCCTGCAGCAAATGGACAGACAGAGTAGTCAGACCAGTAGAGAGCCATCCAGGAGGGCTCTTTATATCAATCTTGGGCTTCACACACACATACACACACACACACACACGCCCACATGCCCACATATCCACACATGTGACTGCATAAAATGCATGTATGTATACCACACTAATATGGACATGAATACAAAATAGTGTACATAATTATATATTTTCTCTTCATCTCTTTAAAGTTACTCTTATATTTTGGCATGTATTTGTATGCATGTGTTGTGCTTGGGTGGGGACGCACTTACTGTGGATGGACATATTCACCCGGATGTGCACTTATAGAGGTCCAAAGTCAACTTTTGGTATCTCTCTCTATTGCTTTCTGTCTTATCTTTTGAGAAATGCTGGTTCACTTAACCTGAAGCTGTCAATTTCCCATATACTGGCTGACTAATTAACTCCCTGTGATCCTCCTGACTGCCCCACATCATCCCTAGCATTAGGATTATAGGGCAGATGCTGCTGCGTCCAGGTTTTATCTTTTATCAAGCATAGGTCTTGTTTGTGCAGCAAGTACTTCATTTCCCAAACCGACTCTCTGAAATGAATCTTGCAACACTGCATTACAACATTGTGTGTGTGTGTGTGTGTGTGTGTGTGTACTAAAGTGGTCAGAGGCTCCTATATATTAGCAACAATCATTAGCATTTACTTGATCTATAGTGGGATAAGTTAAAGAAGCACTCTGGTTTTAGAGAAATCCTCAAAATGAAGCCAAAAGTACAGTTACCAAGTCAAAAGAAGAATTAGAGTGGAATAAAAAATAATAACACACAAAAAGATAAAGGAGGGATAGACAAAACAAAACAAAACCAGGGGAAAGGAATAGGGGAAAGGAGCAAACAGGCTGACTTATCCAACAAGTTCATATTGACGCCCAATGTGAATGGACCAGACACACGAATCAAAAGCCGGCGAACGTGACACTGGATAGGAAAGGGAGAAGGAATACACATCTCCCACAACCAAAGCCAAACCGCATCCAACGAAAATTTCACTTTCAGTATGGTGGCTTTCGTCTCTAGAAGTTCCAAGTGGGTATTCTTAATCATATTTTCAAGTTATTTCTTCATTACGTTGATATTTTTTCTGCCTTCTGGACACAGAAAACATATTTATGATGGTGGTTTGAACATTCCTGTCCACTGCTTCACCAATGATATCATTTCTGTTTCTGTTTCTATTGCTTGTACTTTTACCCATATTCTAGGTCATAATTTTGCTCATTTCTTATTTATAGTTATGCTTTCTAGTTTCTTATTTTTAAATCATATGCTGGGCATTATGAATTTTTGTTGCTGCTTTCCAGATTTCCTTATGCTCTTTGAACATTGTTATATTTCCTTCTGGCACAGAGTCAGGCTTTTTGGATTACAGTTGGGTCTTTTCCAGCTTTCTGTTAAGCCTTATTACTGGGGAGTAGGTTTTGCACCTCTTGAATCCCACTACTAAGAAGGTATTTAATATCTAAGGTTCCTTCTGATATGTCAACCATTATAAGACCTTTTTGCTTTGAATTGTGGAAACAAAAACATCTCTCATTTTTTGGGAGGTCTGGGAATGATTCTGCCCTCTTCTTTCTGGAAAGCCTTTCCCTGACATCCAGGAGTGTTCTCTGTCACTCTCGCAAGGATTAGTATATAGCCAAAGACTTGAAGTGAATCTTCCTGTAAATTCTTAGAGCTGTCCTGTCTGGCTGTCTGTCCACCCTGGGTTACTCTGCTGTGTGAGTTGTGGCCACTTTATTCTCCAACTCCACTTTCTGTTCCCTCCAATTGCCCAGGCCGAGGCCTGGAAGAGTCACTGAAATGCTGTCTTACTAGGAGAGACCCATTACTATTGGCTCACTTTCTCAAATCATTGTTTGACATATTTTCTAGTTGTTTATGAAAGGGTAGATTTACTGTGTGTTCCAAGATCTAGCCAGAAGTTTTTTATTCTTTATCTTTTAAAAACATTTCAAATATAGATTCCACAATTAAAAAAAATAGATATAGTAAGTATTCACATTTGCCTATTCCTTTCCTCTGTTTTTTATTTGTTTGAGAAATTCATGCATAAATAGAGTATGTTTTGACCAAATCCACACCCCATTCCCTCACCTCCAACTCTTTCTTATTCTTGTATTACTACTTTTCCACTCCCCAACATCATGTGCTCTTTTTAAAACCCATTGTGTACGCTTCATGCTGCTAGTATGTGCATGGGTGTAGGGTCATCCAACAGAACATCGGCAACCTATCAGGGACTTCATTTCCTGAAGACCACTGACTCCCTCTCCCCCAAGAACTCCTCAGTTGTCAATAGCTCCTCAGCTAGCAAGACTTAACGAGCCTCTCTCCCATCTAACTTTTGAATAACCTTTATGGTTTGGGGGTTTTGATTTTATTTTTTTTATTTATTTATTTTTTTAATGTAGCTTTGGCTGTCCTGGAACTAGCTCTGTATAACAGGCTGGCCTCGAACTTACACAGATCCACCTGCAGCTGCCTCCCAAGTGCTGGAATTAAATGCATGTGCCATCACCACTAGGCTTAAAACATCTTTTATTATATGAGTATATAAAGCTTTTTTTCTTTCAGTGTCTGTTTTTCTTTAGCTTTATGCTGATGAGAACAACAGTTAACACATTCTCACATATGTCCACTAGTGGGCACATACAGGCATTTCCCTATAGGATATTCCCTGAAATAGACTCGCTGAGGTTTAGGGTAAGAAACATCCTCTTTCTAAGACAATGCCCTACTTTTCAGTTTTCAACCTACCATGCTACTTTCTGTTTTTTTCCATCACAAGACTCTCCTCAACCAGCCTTTGCTCAAGCCACTTTCCTTTCCTAAAACCCATCCTCATTTTCATTTACAAAGTTTGCCCTTTACAACCTATGACCTTCGCCCAGAAACCTCCTTTGACTTCCCACATGAATTGGCTGTTGCTTTAATTGAATGTGGTTGATTAAACTCACATAAAAGTCTAATCACTTATCCCACTCTATCATTTAGGGTTATGTCCACTGGGAGTGATGAGGTTAGGTCCTTCAGGTGAAGCCATATGATTGAGTCCTGGTATCTCTATAAGAAGAGAGACCACACAGGTAGAGATACACACGTACTTCTGCATGTTGCAGCTGAGGGGTCTTTACAGGAACTCATACAATTATCCTTAGACCTTGTACCTCCAGGATGGTAAGCCAGCTTCCAGAATTTTACTGTACTGTAACAATGAATACCAATTTATATTTTCCCCTTTATTTCTCATCATAGCACCAAGATCATTTATTGTTCCTTCCTTCCTTAGCTATAAGCTTATTAGAGTGTGTTTCCCATTGAATGTTATTTGTTTAGTGCCTAGATCAATTACTGGTATGCAGTAAACATTTGTAAGATGCTCTTTGAATGACCGAATAAACAATCAAAATATATTATAATCTCGATTTTACAAACAAGAATTTGAGGTTTAGAAGTAGCTGTACAAACAGAAATAAGATAGCAGCTAAAGAAGCTGAGCTTTGAATCTAGTATATGTTTTTCAGGCTTTGAAAAGCACAGTTCAGATAATGTAACTTTTTAATAGTTTTGAAGGTAGCCTTGGGAGTTTCTTGGATTGCTTCAGTAGCCAGTGTTCCAGAACTTGGGGAAATTTTCTAAGCAGAAACCAACTCATCCATCTATGAGGTAAGGAGCATCTTTAGTCTAGTATGTTAAAAACATATTCTTTTTGAAGGATTTCTATACAGGATATGGGATAGTGAACATGCTTCACCTTCAATTTTGGAAGATTCCGCAGACTTAAGGTCAACTTTATTGATCCTTTAAGGAAATTGTGATGAAGGGCTCCCCAGCCCTATCTTTAACCACAGAGCAGATGGCTGCTCTTGCAGAAGACAAGAGGTTAGTTTCCACCACCCACATTGGGTACCTGTCACTACAACTTCAGGGGATCTGACACCTTCTGGCCTCTATGGGCACCCATACATATCTATCAGACACACACAAACACATATTAAGTAATTAAATAAAACTTTTAAAAAGTGAAACAAAACTTTAATGAGTTATTGTAGATTTCTTGTGCACAGAAACCAGATCCTTACATCTTGGATTCCTTGATGTCTAGCATTGTAACTTGCAGTGAATTCTCCACATTCACTGGAGAAGCGAGAGTGGCTTTTATGGAGACTCTGTATAGCCTTCTAATCCTTTGCAAGGCATTTCTGGTGACCTCAATCTACAGGCCAACACAGGAACCTGTCTGCCACTCCTGCCTGACTCTCTTTCTCTAGCCTCTGCAGAGTGGTGGTCAAACACCACTCGCTCCAGTTACACAAAGGAAATGCAGACCTAAAGACATGCATCTGTGCTTTTGCATCTGATCTCTGTCCTTACAATACTCTCCCTTTCCATGGTTAGCCAACTCTTACTCATTCTATACAACTCCAATTGAGTTATCTCTCCCCAGGGTTATTTGAATGCCCTGCCCTGCATTCTAAAATATTCTGCACTTAGCACTTTATTACACTGGACCATGTTTCTCAACTGTATGTTCTTCTCCCTGATAAACGTCAACCCTTCAAGGACAGAACTTTGCAGCCTAGGAAGCCAACACAGAGCCCGGCACACAGTACATATTTAGCTCATAATGAGTAAATGTCTGTAGGCTATAGATTGTAGTAGGTTAAAGGAACATAAAGAGAACGATGTTCAGGAATAGGTAATAGTTATATGCCACCTACTAAATGCTGAACCTTTTTTTTAATATTTGGAAGGAATTACCCATTCAAGGTAGAAATTTTTTTTTTATTATGTTCCTACCACTAAAGAAAGGAATGAAGAAGCAGAGAGGTTGAGTGGCTTCTCCAGGGTCACACCCAGCCAGGCAGTCATTTTCTCCAGTTCTTAACCATGGTACTGTACTGCCTAGACCCTTGTATGAACCCTGTCCCTAAGGAGTTCAAAGTCTCATGAAAGGAGGCGGGCAGGTGGGAGACTAATCACCACGCAGGGTTATTATGTGAGGTGTATGGAGACATAAGGGAGCCATGGATGCAAGAAGTGGAAGCACATGCTTTCAGATCTGCCTTCTCTAAGAAGCAGAGTTCTAACTGGGCTTTAAAGAAAGAGCATTCTGATTGGAGTGGAGGGAAAGACTTGCTAGGCAGAGACAAGGCAGGCAGCACAGAGGAATGAAACAACATGTTTTGGGTTCTGCTGCCAGCTACCTACATTGTTGAGCCCAACACAAATGTCGCTGTGGACACACACATTATTAACAATTTCATAACAGTTATAGCAGCCTGCTAAATCAAACAGGAAGTGCTTCCAAGCTTTGTGCAACCGAACAGGTGTCACATGGATAAAGGCAGACCTGATAGATACCATAAATGCTTCAGAATTGCTGGAACAAGAAGTACCTAAGCAGTACTTTATGAGGCAGGAAATGATACTGGCAAGGTCAGTGGAGGCCAGATCGTGTAAGGAGGCTGGAATCTGTCCCATAACTAGCAAGAAGCCACAGAAGGTTTCCTAGCAGTGATGTAATCTGATTGGATTACTTTGTAAAAAGACTCTTCTGGTAGTCCTGCCAGAGGCAGATGGGAGCGTAAGGGAGGAAACCCTGGCCAGCTCAGCAGTAGTTGTGATTGTATGGGCCAGAGAGGCTCCAGCCTTGAACTTGGCCTTTGTACCAGGGATATCCAAGAAAGGTAGTGCAGAGAAACACTAGGAAGATGGCTTGCAGAGTTAATACTTAAGGTGCACAAAGTACTCACAGGAAAGAAAGAGGCATGGGTGTGGGCCAGCAGAGGTTATAAAGTTCAAAATAAAAGAACACCATTTTTGCTTTGGTCTGTTAGACTGATTCAAATGCTGCCTGTTCTAATTATTTAACACCATCTTAACCTTTTTAATAGAGAAGCCCATCCTAGAGAAGGCACAAATGCAAGAAATGAAGCTGTTGTGCAGGTCTCCATTTCTATAACTTGCACGAGTCGGTGAAGAACCTGTTTATCACTGGTTTCCTTCCAAATAGCCTCTGGGTGTCACTGGAGTTCCCCATGAGATAGAACTGATCCTTACACCCATTGGATGAGATTTCTCAGTTACCAAACTATTCTCAGGAAGCTTCCTGCATTCTTTTTATTGTACGAACCCTGTTTCGTCTAATCTACAAAGTAAGAATTACATGAGCACATCAGCGCTTTGGTATGACAACTCACTGATATGGAGTGTAAATGCCAAAAAAAAAAAAGGTTCAGAGTCATTCCCACAGCTAAATTCCTTTTATTTAACCCTCTGATTGTGTGCTCTTCTATTTGGTTTTTCTTGCTTCAGTTCATTCGTGTGAACTGCCCAATCTGACTCCCTTTTACTTCTTTGCTGAGAAACTTTAGGACCTAGGACATCAACTCACACATTGAAACTGTCAAGGTATCTGCACAAAATTCATAACTGTCTATATTAAGTAATCTTTCAAAGCAAGAGGGGTGGGTAATTCTATAGCTCACTTCCTGTTTCCAGGGACAACCATAACACTATAAATTTAATGTTTCCACATTTTGTTGGTACTAGTGCCTAGGATCTTGCGTGTGCTTTGCAGAAGCCCTATCACTGAGGTACAACCCAATCAACATGTTTAATATTTTACCTGTCCTTCAATAGGGTAGCATTCTTTAGATAATGGGCTAATAACTTGGCTGCTGAGGCAGAATGATCATGACCTTTCACCTCAGATGAGTGAGATCACAGGTACGTTGTTAGATGAGTTATTTACCTTTCAAATGGAGTCTAAAATGGAGTGTAGAGCTGCATTGTAAGGTCAGAAGAATGAATGACCTCACAGATGTGTAAAGCAGCCGTGCTGAGTGAAACCACCCATAAAACTGGACACCTGGACAGCCTATGTATATTTTGTAAAGGAAATATTTAATATCTTTATTATGCTGTCACCAATGTCAATTGCTTGGTTAGCTTCTAAAGTACAGGTAGCTTTCCTCCCTATTGCTAAGTGGTCCCCACTTCAGGACCTCATTAAGTTTCTAAAGCCTGAACCTGACTATCCTGGGTCAGGTCAAGAAACATACCATCTTCATCCTATGAATAGCAAGGTACTCTCCTCTTTCCCTTTCTACAAACTGGGTTTGGTTTCTTAGTGCTTCAGTAATTTCCTCAGAAGTCTCCCTCAACCTTGACCAAATTGTTTGATTGAACCCTGGCTATGATTCTCATAGTAACTTCTAATGTTAAGTATTATAACTTTCCACAATGAAAAATTAAATAATTAATCCTATTTTTTTTTCTTCAACATCAACTCCTTTGGAACTCTGTCTCTTTCTTCACTAGAGACAGAGCACCAGGTATACTGCCTTGTATCCAATAGGTACTTAATAGCAGCATGTGAGTAAAGGAATGAATGTTGGACCAATATTAAGTGATTTGCATAAACATGTATATTACTCATGGGTATAAATTATTAGAGTAGACTATTTATTTGATTCATAGATATATGAATTTCAACATCTTGAAAATATCAAACAACACATGTATAATATATGTAC
Organism: Tokudaia tokunoshimensis; assembly: GCA_036184795.1. Lineage (NCBI taxonomy): Eukaryota > Metazoa > Chordata > Mammalia > Rodentia > Muridae > Tokudaia > Tokudaia tokunoshimensis. Next base: position 88,632,962 of record BTHU01000002.1, on the reverse strand, counting down.
TGAAGTGGGGATGATCTGTGCAGATCCAGACACATTGTTTCTCTTAATAATTACTGTATATGAGGATGTATACTTACATCTCGGTGGAACTAATTACCATCTCTCATAGATGTCATGTCCCACACCCAAGAGGTGTAGACAGCAGGAAATAATCAAACTCAGGGTTGAAATCAACCAAGTAGAAACAAAAAGAACAATACAAAGAATCAACAAAACCAGGATCTGGTTCTTTGAGAAAATCAACAAGATAGATAAACCCTTAGCCAGACTAACCAGAGGGCACAGAAGCAGTATCCAAATTAACAAAATCAGAAATGAAGAGGGAGATATAACAACAGAAACTGAGAAAATTCAAAAAATCATCAGATCCTACTACAAAAGTCTATATTCAACACAACTGGAAAATCCGGATGAAATGGACAATTTTCCAGAAAGATACCAAATATCAAAGTTAAATCAGTATCAGATAAACCATCTAAACAGTCCCATAACCCCTTAAGAAATAGATGCCATGTCCCTGGTAAAGACTGATAAAGAGACCCATGTGAGAGTATATGAAGTCTCCCTAAGGAGGCTAACTATGTCCTAGAGTGAGTTTCTGAGTATAAGATCTCAGCAGTAGATCCAAAAACATGTGTGATGGCAACACTGAGAAACTATCAATGTGTAAGGCACCAAGTCTGCCAACATTGGTGCAATGCACCAAAGGTACTTAAGCTGAGATTTGGTTATGTTGAAGAAATTTTCCAAAGTCACAGAACTAGGATCCCAAACAAAGACAACCAATCAACACAAATGTCACAAAGAAAATATTGAGAAAGGCAAGGGAGTCTATGCAGGAGCAAGAGAGATTGGTAAAGTGGACCTTGCACACACAGCCTGAGAAGGTCCTTTTGCTAAGAAATTAGAATTCTAAAACCTTGGTCTTTGACCCATTCTGTCCTCCTAACATCTGTTCCATTAAAATATAAAGACTCCATGCACGTGATGCTTTGAGGAATGAAAAAAAAACAAAATAATGTGTCTCAGAATGACAAGGAGCAGCACCTCAGCAGGATAAGGAATTAGACACTCTGAAAGGATAAGAGGGGTAGTTGGAGAGCATGCGCCAGGGGAAGAACAGAATCCCAAGAGAAGAGCTAGTGGGCACTAAGGACAGCTCCTTCCAATTCTTCATATTACTGTATCTCATCTGTCAGGTCACCTTTGCCTCTTCAGTGCACAGTTGAGGTCTGATCCCCATCACAGTTCATCCTGGAGCCTTGGACTTCCTTTGCATTCTCTATGATTAAGATAAAGTTAAGTAGTTCTGCCATTAACCAAGTTGCTCATACAATCTGAAGTCACTTTTGATACCTACCCTTTACTCATTAGCCAAAGCACAATTCTTGCTCTGTTCCTTCAGGTTCACTCATACCCTTCCTCTGTGAACCCTCTACATGCTAGTCCACCTGTTATTAAATAGCATCAACCTTCGCCACAAGATCCCTCTATGGAGTTAGGGACCATGCCTACCATTTTGCCATTATATATCCAGAGTTGAGCAAATTAATCACACAGTAAGAAATAATTGTCCAAGAACAAATAAATGGGGCTGGAGAAATAGCTCAGCAGTTAAGAGCACTGACTGCTCTTCCAGAGGTCCTGAGTTCAATTCCCAGCAACCACATGGTGGCTCACAACCATCCTTAATGGGAATCCGATGCCCTCTTCTGGTGTGTCTGAAGACAGTGACAGTGTACTCATATACATAAAATAAATAAATACATTTTTTTAAAAGAACAAATAAATGTTTGTTGATTAATGAATAGTGTTCACAATTATGTACTGAGTCAGTGCTCTATGGTACACGATGTCAACAAGGACACAGTGAAAAAGATAAATTAGTCTTGATCTAGAACACACAGTTTGGCATCGTCTTCCATTTCTCTACTGAAGTAAGGTAATGGATTTCAGAGCAGCTTATGATTATTTCTGTCTTCCCTGAGGTCTTTTAAGTGGTATGTCTTAGTTTTTAAATGTCCCATTTTAAGTCTCTCTTATTTCCTCACTGGCAAGGTAAAATCCTCAAAGGCAGAAAAATGGAGTATGTGTATGTCTGTTTGTGTGTGTGTGTGGGGGGGGTGTTTGTATATGGGAGTATTTGTACATTTGTGTGTGTGTGTGGCTATGTATATGTTTTTGTGTTGGGGTGTTTGTGGGTAGAGGTGTTTATATATGGGGGTATTTATATATGGACATGCATGTGTGCATGTGTGTGTTATCTGAGTCTGCATAGAAACTTCTTGTAACAAGCTGTTTTGAAAGCCACCAAGATGACTCTGCAGGAAAAGGTATTTGACACTCAAGCCTGGTGACTTGAGTTCATCCCTAGAAAATAAATATGGCAAGAGCAAACTGATTCCACAAAGCTGACCTTAACCTTCATATTGATGCTATATCATTCACTCAAGTGTACACACACACATACAATCTGTTATGAACTAGACAGAGACTCAGTAAACTGTCTTACAAGGATTGAGAATTTAAGCAAGCTATGAGCCCTAGATTTTGTACTAAGACCCTATCTCAAAACAAATAGTCAACCAAACAACAAAGTGTTTGTGTGTATATATGTGCACACATATGTGACTTGACAAAAATTATTTAGGTAAGTGTTCTGATAAGAACAAAAATATTTATGGGATGCAGAGGTTGTGTGAAACGAAAGGCAGTTCAGAGCTTGATTTGGCCTTATATCTTTATTGGGTTACACAAGCATCTTGTGCTTCATTGAAGATAAATTTCACCTCAAAAAATTTTAATCAAAAAATTTAATTACTTTGTTATTTTATATGTATGCGTGATTTGTCTGTGCATCATGTATGTGCAGTGTACACAGAGACCGGAAGAGGGTGTCAGGATCCCCAAAACAGTTGTAAGACACTTTGCAGGTGCTGCATATTGAACCTGAGTCCTCTACAAGATCAACAATTACTGAACATCTCTCTAGCCTCACTTTAAAATGTCTTAAGTAAAATATATTTATTAGGGAAAACATCAATAAGAATTGTGAAGAAAAAAAACCCCAGCATAACTTGTGACCCTGCACTCAGAAGAGCACTCTTACATTTTCACACGTGGCTTTCCTATTATTTCTATATACATACTTAGCCTGGAGTTGGATAGAAAGTATCTTTTTTTTTTAAAATAAACTGTATACTAAGAACATTCATGAAGATTCTTTATAATTATCTCTTAAAGGATTAATTTGCTAAATAGAACAAGGGTTCTACATTTGTTTGGTGATGTCTGGAGCCTATGATACCCAGCATCCTCTGCAGCAGTGTGGAATGTGAAATCACTCCCTAAAGAGCTTCCTTTGATTGAGTCCTGAATCCTAGCTACCAGAAGAGCACAAGAGTAAATCATGAGGCTGGGAGTAGAACATTTAGTTGATGAAGTACATAAAGTATCGTCTCAGAATTTGCTCTTCTGTCATCCTCAGATGGTTAAACCATTAGAAGACCCAGTCCATGGTACACTGGGCTTATTTTTTTTTTTTTTAACTTGGGGAGACCTGCATCATTGCATGACTAGGTTGTTGTGATTTACAACCTCAGAAACATGCCACAGCATGAGCTCATACAAGCAAAGCTCACATTTATATACGAAATTCAAAAATCACACTTAATTGAAAACTATATTTGAAGTCAACAAAGTGACAGATCACCTTTAGAACTATTTTAAAAGTCCCATTGTCGCAAATGGGAAAATGGCTCAGGGGACGAAGTGCTCCAGTGTAAGTTTCTGAGTTCAAATCTTCAGAACCCATGTAAAGCCAGATGTGGTAGCGAGCATCTCTAACCCCTGAAATGTAGGCAAAGAGTCCACAGAACCAGCTAACCTGGCACATACAGCTGCAAACAAGAGATCCTGTTTCAAATAGGATGGCAGGAGACTGACGTCAATCTGCTCTCTGTGATCCACACACATCTGTGCTCACATACATGATCATTAACACATTAAGTGTGGTTCACATAGCAAGAAGTGTTATAACTCGTGGGTAAATATTCTGGGGAGTCCTCTCTTGCCAATGATGGGAAACATTCAGACAGAATCATTTGAAAAGTAGAAAAGCAAGGGCCAGAAGCAAAGATCTGTGAGAAACAGAAATGTCTTCAGCTTTATACTTCTGGCAAATGATAAAAGGCATCTCTAATGACAGCAGCCAGATGGAGATCAAATGACAGCTGGGAGTTGATAATGGCCCCCAGCCCTCCGGCAGACAAGCACAGCGTAGTGGCAGGGGGTGTCAGATGGGTGGGGGTGGGGGTGAGGGGGTGAGGCAGGGGAAGCGTGTTCCTGGCACCACAGCTCAGTTCCGGGAGCAACAGTATTATCCATGTCAGCCATGACCAGTTCTGAGGTGCTGCCTGCCAGCCAGCTGCTACATTCCTCAACCATTTCAGCCTGGCCCTTTCGTCCTTTATACTCTGGCCTCTAGTTACTGGATACTATCAGCTAATTAATGTCCCCTAAGGTGGGAGGGTTCAGATAGATGTTGAGGCTGCAGTTGCTGGTTTGAAAGTTCACAAACACAGGAAGCCTTCAGAGGATGAAAGAGAACATAAGGGCATTCTAAAGTGGATTTTGGGGGAAGTCGTTGTTTGGTATATAAAGAGGCACAGATGAGAAATATTTGCATAACATCAAGGCCAACTCCTTAGCACACGGAAATACATCATTCCCATTGTCAAATCTCTTACTTCATCCAAGAAGGACCGTGCATATTGGTTGTAGCCATGGCTGCACTGAAATTCAGAGGACACTTTCATCATTGTGGATGGACTGGGAGGCCTAGTGTTTTTGTGACCATCATTGACAGTGTAAAGGTTAGAGAAAATGAAAACAGACATGTTTTATTGAGATGAAAGAAATCACAACAAATATAGTTAAAATGGAAATTATAGATATAGCACCATATCATTAACAATGTATGACTTTTTCATGATGAGCTATGTACTATAAGTACTAAACAGACATATTACCTCAGTTAATGCTGTTTCTTAAATATTATTTGTATGATTTTTAACCCTGAAAGAAGAATGTTATTTTTTCCTAATGCTGGAATTAAATGCATATGCCACTACATGGGTCTAGACACTCTTGAGTTTTGAATACTATGCAAATAAGTTAGTTTAGAAGCTTTCTTTATTAATAAAATCTTAGCAAAGAATGAAGGGGGAAATGTCACCAAACCTGAGAAGAGTAGATGGCAGAGCACTGGAGAGGACCGCCTTGAAGGCTCCTAGGAGCTCAAACCAAAGAGAACTGTGGCTGGATTCAAGGCCACGAGTGTATAGCTTCGGGTCACAGATGGGTGTGTTTTGATAGTTTGGATGTAATATATAAACCTAAACTTCTAAAACTGAGTAGAGGGTCCAGTTGCTAGGGATAATTAGAGACACGCCAAATTAACTGAACTTAATTCAGATGGTCATTAAACAAGAAGTCCACCTGGCCCCAGTCCTTTCCCCATCTGTTGTGGATGTTCTCTGATGCTTGAGTTCCCACCAGCTCCCAGGTGTGGCCTGTTTATGAGGACTCAGTGCCAAACTGTACACCACAGCATTTGGGAAGCAGTCAATGTGTTGAGGTTAATACAGCCAACTAACTGTAAGAGAGAGAGCTTCAACTGAACTCTGGAGGCGAAATGGAAATTTTGAAAAATCAATATCAAAGCTGTGAAAAACGTGCTTTGAATTCTTAGACACATTCTTTGGAGATTTAAATTTTAAGGCCAAAACACTGTCAATGTGTCTGTCTGTCGGTCTGTCTGTGTCTCTATGTGTATATGTGTCTTTTTGTCTCTGCCTCTGTCCGTCTGTCGCTCTCTCTCTCTCTCTCTCTCTCTCTCTCTCTCTCTCTCTCTCTCTCTCTCTCTCTCTCTCTCAGTGGTGAAAAGGGATGGCATGTTTCAGTGACTGCAGAAAATAATAGAATAACAAATTAATAAGTACAAAATGTTAGAGCTGGAATGTACTTAGAGAACAGCCTTCTTATTTCCAGTTGTGCTCACCGTGTGTCTCAGGGGCTGCGGCTGGGCTGAATACATGTGTGTGAATGGGTGCTGGGTAGAAGCCGATGCCTACCCCGCATCCCATTCCCTTTAGGCCACTGCAGCCACACTTCTGCTCTGCCTGTGTGGGGATGATGCCCATATTGTCTTTGGAGAAAATTCTGTTTTGTGGGTTTTTTTTTCTTTTTAGGTTTCATAACTATTTGGCAAATGAAAAAACTGAGTAATGGAGCCAGTAAATAACCTGCATTACAGGACATATTATCTAATGCACACCCTTGGAAGGACATCAAACTAGATTTATCATAGTTGGCTACACATACAAAGTAGCTACATAGATCTTAATTGTACAGCATCACTTCAAAACGTCCTTAAATACAGACTAGGTATAAAATGTAAGCAATGAAATAAGTCTACAAGCAGCTTCTCATGTATTTGTAGTAAGGCTGCCTACAATAGAGAGGACAATTTGTTCGTTCACCCTTTGAGGTTCCAGCTGACAATCCATAGAAAATCCATGGCTTGTTTGTGTTTAGTGGTTAGAAGTATTAACAAAACTACTTCTCACTCCTGGGCTCGCTCCTGGGTCTTATAAGGAGCTGAACCAAAACATATGGGGAAAATCATATATGTCATCATGAGAATGCTGTTAAACACCATCCATCACTCTGCCACACACTGATATGGTCTGTGAAGCACAGAAGTGTTCACACAGGACAGATAGTCACAGTGTGTGAATGCTATCTTATAGCATAAGGTTTACTGCTTTCTTAAAAGCATTGAAGTTAGAGGGGTAAATTGTAGTAAAGACTGCTCAAACTTTCCTTTATTCTTCATTTCTTTTGTTTTCAATCTTCTGAAAATTGTTTGTTATCCTTATTTACACTGCATCTTTAAACTTTCCCATCTAAAAAAAGGACCTCCCTAAACATTTTAAGAATTGGGATATTTCAGTGGTAGAACATAACAAAGATTCAGTTCCCAGCATAAAAACAAACAAACAAAAGACGCATCACGATTATAATCTGTTTATGCTACAATGAAAGAATAAGCCTTGAATTTGGCAATTAAGCGCCTTTTTTACTTACTAAGTTTTAGAGTTCAGCGTAAGTTAGTAGAGATCACCGATCACTAGTTTATAAACCATACCAGTTGATGGCTCTTAAAAAACAAACAACCTATTCTCACAACACTAGGGCAGCATGGAGGGAGTATGAAGAATAATGTGCAATAGTAGGCACAGCCCTCTGTGCTTTAGCAAGGCCACAAGCAAGACCGCCTCTACTTTGGTTTGTACAAAAAGACCAAGTTACAGCCCTAACTCTAGTTCATTCACCACAACCTTAATACATCTTTTCAGCATCAGATCTGAGTTAAAAGAATGTTTAAGGGTCTACTGTATATAAGGCACTATTCTATTCACTTGGAGATTGATCAGTGAACCAAAGTAAATTTGCAACCCCTTTAGGGGGCTGAACAACCCTTTTATAGGAGTTGTATATAAGATATTCTGCAATTAGCTAGACACATTGAGATTTGCAATAGTAGTAAAATTACAGTTGTGAAGTAACAACAAAATTAATTTTATGGTGGGGGATTCATCACAACATGAGGAACTGTATTTAAAAGTCGCAGCATTAGGAAGGTTGCAAACCACTGTTCTAACCACGGAACTTACACTTAATGACTGGGATGGTCAGTAGAGGACAGTCAGGTAGCCAAAGTTTTTAAGAAAGTTAGATGTGTCAGAGGATGAGTGGTGATGTACTTAAAAAAAAGAGCACAGCCTTTGCAGATCAGTTGTATTGTAGAGGTGTTGAAACGTCTACACTTCTGGAGGTGAACAGATCAGAGGCCAGTGCATACATTCATTTTAGTGGGACTTGGCCGAGATCACAAGAAAAGGTTGCTTGATGTTACAGTTTGAAGTAGAGTCAATAGAATTTACTGATAGTGTGGAAGAGGGCAGAGAGAAAAAGGAATGGTGATGCCACCAACTACAGCAGGGACAGACTTAGAAGAACACAAGGCTGGACAACTTTTGTCATCTGAAGTTCGAAATGCTTACTGATAAAGATGAGTAAGCACCAAGGTTCAGCCGACTGCGTATACATTTGATAGTCACTGGAGTATCAATATTAAGTCCATGAGACTAGATGAGGTCATGAAGACCATGAGGACAGATAGAGAAGAGGTTCAAGGACAGAGCTGTTGAGAGGAAGAAGCAAACTTTGCAATGAAGCTGATGTGGAAAGAGGGTCATTTCTTTCAGAGAGGAAGCTCCGAGCCTGTAAGACAAGAGGCCGACCTACAACAGTCGGCTACCAAACCCGCTTTCTTTCCCAGGAGTCAGCCTATCGAACAGAGCCTCTCAAAACACCCCTGGGATAGAAGGCTTCTGAGGCAAACTCTTGTTGAGAGGTAGGGAAATGTGGTGAGGGGTGTCTTGAAGGCTCTAGTCCTCTTATTTTGACATGCTGACTGGCTGGTGAGATTTGAACATCTAGAAGCAACACAGGGCAACTGGCCCAAACTGTCCACAACACCATGATTCCATTACTCTCTCTCCCCCCACCACCCTTCTCTCCATGTAGCCTTGACTGACTCAATGGCAATCCTCCTATTTCTATCTCCTGAGTATGGGATTATAGGCATATGTTACCATGTCAAACTATCATGGTTCTTTATAGCAGAAAAAGAGTTGCCATTGGATAAGTAATTCTTAAACCCCAAATTAGTGGAACTGGGACTATTGTACAGTTTTACATGAGAGGTAATGTATTATCCATGTCTAGTGGCTTAGATAAGAACATTTGCCATCAAGCCTGACAATCTGAGTTTGATCCCTAGCACCCATGTGGTGGGAAGACAGAACTCCTGAAAGCTGTCTGCTGACATTTCCACATGTGTGCCTATATGTGCACAAACATATCTCTCTCTCTCACACACACACTAGATATGCACACACATCACACACATATCATACACACAGCACACACACAAATATCACACATACAAATCATATACACACATATCACACACATCATACATACACACAAAGTACAACAAACAAATGGTAAACAGTTTAAGAATGTCTAAAAAGGTATATTTTATTTTTAATTATGTGGATGTGGGGGTCCATATGAGTATGTGAGTGCAGGTGCCCCCAGGAGGCCAGAAGCATCAGACCCCTGTGGGTCTGGAATTATAGGCAGTTGTGAGCCATCAGACATGGATGCTCAGACCAAACTTGGGTTCTCTGAAAGAGCATTATACTCTCTTAACCACAGTACTATCTCTCCATCACCCCATTTTTTAATTAAACAACATTCACTTACTATTTCAGAGCTTCTGACTATCTGAAGTCTGAGCACAGGTACTCCATGGGAAAGAAGTTGGGGAGCTGGGGGAGGATGGCCTATTCTTGGTTCTATAAGTCTGGCTAACAACTCAGGTCTAGGGAGTTCATAGGCTCAGGTAGGCAGGGAACTGCCTTTTAAATATCTGTGCTTATACCCACAGACAAGAGTGACTCCCATTCAATGAGGGAAGCCTTTCCAAACAAAGGACAGTGGTGAGTACAGACACTCATAGCTGCTCAAGACACTGAAAATCAGCAATGGTTATGGGGTCCAGCCCAAAGCAAGACAGGAACACCATCTCCTCTAAGGCTCAGGAATATTGCAGAGGAAAATGCAGAAGTAAGAGCCAGACAATAGAGTAAAGGCTGTGAAACACCATTCTCTAGACTCAATACAAGTATTGCAATTATTAACCTTCAACTACTATAGTTACCTGCATCAGACCCATAGACTATCAGTTCTATCAACAATAAGTCGAAGAACAGGAAGTGGGGAGGACTCCCTGGGCTCCACCTGAACCATTGCTAGTGATGGACTCTGGAAGATGGGGAATGACTGTCTTTAGTTGTGTGCCCACTGCTGAGACCACTGGTCTCCAAATTCATGGTTGCACAGACAGCCTTGGGTAATCTCAGTGGATCACAAAGCAAAGTAAATAGCCATGAGTATAAGACAGAGATTTGTGGGAATAGTGTTGATGAGGTGATTGGCAAGTGGGGGATGTGAGTAGGAAATCTGTGTTTTGTATATGTGTGAAACTGTCTAAGACATTTAATTAATAGATTAATAACAGTATGTAGTAGTACTAATAGTCTAGACACAGACCACTGGTCTCCCGCTCTAAGTCACAGCATGCTTAAATCAGTGTTGGTCAGGCCACATTCCCATCTAGAAGCTTGATGAGGAAGGATCTGTTTCTAAGCTTCCATGGGCTGTTAGAATAATTGCTTTCCTTGTTACTGCAGTTTGCTTCTTTCAAGCCAGCAACAGAAAAATATATTCAGTCTCTCTTTAGAGAAGGTCCATTTCTCTTCTAAAGACCTCAACTGCAGCTAACAGTTCAGTCACTCTCCCCCACGTGGTCTGCTCTGGGCCAAGGAGACATCTATTTAATCTGACTCCCAAGAACACAACATAGGCAAGCACACACACGAACACCTACATGAGCATGCACCGACATGACCTTATCTGTCTGAGTCAGGGCTATACAGGAGAATTTCCCTTTCTTTCATTCAGAGTCAACTGCTCAGGACCTTAATTACACTTACAAAGTCCTTTCCTCTTTGCAACAGAATGTAAAACCCTATTTTCATATTTTATTAGTTAAAGCAAGTCATGAGTTTTGCTCACACTCAGGAGTGGATAGAGATCATTATGACCATATTGGACTTTTTCCCATTCCTGTGACAGGTCAAGAAACTAAACTTTCACGTTCCATTCTGTCTCAGACACACTTCTCATGGCTGTAAAGAAGAAAAATATACCTGACATAAAGAAGAAAAGAAAGAGTTTTTGTGGCTCAGAGTTTCAAAGGCTCTGTTGACTGGCAAGCTGTGAGATCATCACATGGAAACACGGGGCAGAAGATGCCTAACCCCTGGCAGGAAGGAGGCAAGAGAAAGGAAGGGACCTGGAACTATTGATATCCTTCAGAAGCAAGTCCCCAGTTACCCACTTCTTCCAGCTAGGCACCAGCTCCTAACACTTCTGCTGCAGTCTAAAGTAGCACCACTATCTGCAGACCAAGCCTTCGCTGCCCGAGCTTTGGAGGGGTGAAGGAGAGAGTGCAGGAGGGGGAGGAGAGGGGAGGGGAGGGGAGAGGACTTTTCATATCCAAGCTACAAATTCAAAGGAAATACTGATCCTAAGGAAAGACACATTTTTAGATGATGGTAAATCTTGTCCAAATAATGTTCTGAAACAAAAATGGAGGTAAACTCACAGGTTTGCTTTAAAATGAACAAACAAACAAACAAACAAAAAAACCCAAACCCCAAAACAAAACCCCAACCCCAAAAACAAAACCAAAAAAGATATCAATTATATGCAGATAAACAAGAGCAACAAGAAGTTGAAGCCTTATGATTGTATAACTTGGGATTTCAGTTCTAGGCAGTAGACTATGAGTTGACTCACACTGAAATAACAGGGTCCTTTCCTTCAGTAGCATTGGGTACTGTTTGAAAGAAGGAAACACTACAATTATGTATTATAGAACCAGTAAGAGGAATGTATGTATGATAAGGATGAGGATGATGTCACAGAAACTTTAATATGAAAAACAGCAAAATAATTTAATAATTGTCTAGTACCTACTTCCCCATGACTACTAGATATAACCATTTAGAGATTTTATAAATATAATTAAAATATCATTCTGTAGCATATTTTCTTAATTAGTGACTTATGTGGGAGGGTTCAGCCCATTGTAAGAGGTACCATCCCTGAGCTGGTCAGAGGTTCTATAAGAGGGCTGTCTAAACAAGCCATGGGAAGCAGGGCAGTAAACAGCACTCTTCCTTCCGTGGGCTCTGCAGCAGCTACTGCCTCCAGGCTCCTGCCTGATTTGAGTTCCTGCCTTGGCTTCCCCACAATGGACTGTGTGATTCAGCATACATAAACCAAATAAACCGTTTCCTTTCCAAGTTGCCATGGTATTTTTTATCACAGCAAAAGAAACCCTATCTAAAACAGCAACTTTACATATTGGAGTTGTTATGAGGACTATAAACATCTATCACTATAATCCAGGTCTCTAATATACAACTGCAATCAAGCAGGGAAGCTGAATGTAGTTCTATAACACCCATAGAAGACAGTCACTGATGACACATTCCAGGTAGACTCAGCAATGAGGTAATATGATACAAGCTTGTCTGAGTCAGAATGGATGACATGAATAGTTTTTGAATACCAGAAGACTCGTTCAAGACTTGGATAAAATTCCTTTTTATAAGGCTAAGCATAGTATGAGGGATAAATACTATACTTTTACTATGTTATACACATTTTGAACTTCAAATAACTGCCTTTATTGGGGCACTATAGTACTACATTTCATCTGAATTGGCATAAACAGAGCATGGTTCTACTGTCCCACAGCTTCCATTCAGATGAGAAATTATGGGACTTTCAGCATAGCTAGCCAATGACAGTGAATACCATTTTGTCCTAAAATCCAGTTGAAACACAGGTGTGATGGCGATTCTTGGTTGTCAACTTCACTACATCTGCAATTATCTAAAATTCAAAAATAGAGGACACTCTAGTGAAGAATTTTTTGCTTAATTTGAAATAGGAAGCTTCACTTCTAATCCAGATTCAGAGGCAGGAAGACACACTCCTAATCTGGATCTTGAGGTGACAAGACACACTGAGGTCTTGAAGACACACCTTTAATCTGGGCCACTCCTTGTGTTGGAAGTTTATACATGGCAAAAGGAAGTGTTTGCTCATTGCCTGCTTGCTTTAGCCTTGCTAGCAAGTCTATCCCTTTGCCACCATCAGAGCCTACTTCAGTGGGATTCCAGCACATATAGAAGACCAACTGAGACATCTAGCCTCATGAACTGAACAACTTCTGATTCTTAGAGTTTCTGTTCAAGTCAGCCATTGTTGGATTAGTTGGACTATAGACTGCCTATAAGTCAACCTAATAAATCCCCTTTGTGTGTGTGTGTGTGTGTGTGTGTATGTATGTATACATATACATATGCATACATATATATTCATTTTATATGTTCCGCTACTCCTAGGAACCCTGTTTAATACCATGGATATATCAATTAGATCCTGAAGTCTTTGTAGAGAAAGGACCAGAAATTGTTCAGGGCTTGAGTGTTTGAATTGATGTTAAAGGTGAGTTTTCTGAGAATTCATGCACAGGACTGGAGGGTCATGAGGTGTTGATGAATTCTCAGATTCTTTTCAACTCATGACACCCACTGTACTATTGAGTATAGGACTTGTGCTGGGTGTTGAGGACACCAAGCTGATGAAGTCATAGTCTCTGCTGTCACATGATCCTCTAATTCTTTGTTAGCTTGCATCCTTCCAAAGAACTTCTAAGAAACGTCTAATGGGTAGAACTCCAGGGAACACAGTTCATTAGTCTCCAAATGATGACTTGGATCAGTTTGGGCAATTTTGGTTTTATAAAGCTGAAAATGCTTTAGAGCCAGTTACCTGTCTTGCTCCTAGAACAAAATTAAGAAAGGAAGGGTTTATTCCTGGGTACAGTCCATCCTGGGGAAGGCTTGACAGCCAGAGCTGGAGGTGGCTGGTCACATGGCATCCTCAGTTAGGAATGAACCAGGAATGCCCAGTGTAGCTGTTTTCCTTTTCACATTCAGTGAAGGCTCCAAGCCCACGGAATGGTTTTATCCACCCTAATCTAGATGATCCGTTGTTTTAGTTATGATTCTAGATCACCATTAAGGTAACGATCACTGTTAACCATCACAATTGAAGCCTAAACTTCAATATTGAAATTTTGTTCCTGTTGCTGTTTTGCAGGGCTAGAGATCAAATTCTGAGCCTGAGCCTGGAACATGCTAGGCAACTGCTCTACCATTGAGCTAGACTCCCAGGCCCATGGTAGAGGAATTCATATTCTCTCCCTTTCCCTTTTCTTTCCTTTTCTCTCTCTCTCTCTCTCTCTCTCTCTCTCTCTCTCTCTCTTTCTTTCTTTCGAGTGCTCTAACTACATATACACCTGCATTCCAGAAGAGGGCATCAGATCCCATTGGGAATTGAACTCAGGACCTCTGGAATGACAGCCAGTGTGCTTAACAACTGAGCCATCTCTCCAGCCCTGAGGAATTCTTTAACAAGCATAGCCATTTAAAGATTTAAGGCATAAGTATGAGGTACACAAGTACTCAGGGTAAGTCATATACTGGCACTTGTTTCTTTACTCAAATATTGTCTCTTGGGGACATCTCCAATAAGTGAATTAGAAAACCAATCTATCAATTTCCCATTAAGTTACGATTAAGAGAACTTGAAAATATTTTATCCACAAGAATAAAAACTTAAGGATGCAAAACTCACATGTACCTCTGCAAAATTTACTTCTGTAACTGTAAGCTGCCCAGTGACCTCAGTATAAGCACTGTGAGGAATGCAAACCTATGGGCAGCAGTTTCACCACTCTCCGTGACTAGTAGGTTCAGGCGATGCTTTTTTATTTATTGAATAAGCTCATAAAACAAAGGGAGTTTTGAGCTATCCAGTAAAAGTTTTTCATTAAAAATTGTTTTTAACTTGTAACTCCTGCTTGCAGTTTTTGAATGAAGGTTTGCCTTTTACCAACAATTTGCTATTATCTCAAAGGTGAAATTTTAGCACAGGGCGAGAATGTACTACAGTTACAGCTTCATGATTCAGCATCAGGAATTCCGAGTGAGATCATAAACAGTAAAGGCAGTGTCATACTCTCCTGCCTGTGGTGGGAAGCTCAGGGACCATCATGAGCACCTCGAATTTAGACTGTGGCACCTCTGAATATCACAGAATCTGTCTCTTAGTTCTTACTTGATCAGAAGGAGCCTTCTTCAGGAAAGATTTTAAGAACGGTCAATTTGGCTCGTTAAACATGTGATCACCAACTCCCCCCCTCGCCCCCCCCCCACACCTTACATGGAATGGGCAGAAATTTCACCAGCTTTTTGTGGAAAAAATTCCAACTTGGTATTGTGCCATCACTACATACAAATGTGCTGAGATTTTTCTCCCTGGAGTTTCAAATTCTCACAACCAACCAAAACCAAATCAAACCAGCCATCAGGGCACCAAAAGAGAATAAGCAGCTTTATCTGAAACTTGCATATAAACACTTCTGAAGCAAGCTTTGCCTGGTACGTCTGGACACTTAAAAATATGCTTACTCACAGCTAGACTGGAGTGCATTAATCCCTGGAAATAAATTTTAAAAAGCAGCCCCTTAACACAAAGGACACGAAACGACAATCAAAAGATGTCTACAACCAGAAAAACAATTAGCAGGCTGTTTCAGTCCGAGCTGAGGACACTCGAACCACTGCAAAGCGCTCCGCACCAGATGGCTCCACAAACTACCTAGAGCTGGCTCAAGACCCCACCAACCCGGCTTTAGCACCACCTTCGTCCGGTGGGCTCCCTCCCGTGTAGCTCCGCCCCCTTCCGCTCAACTCTGCCTGGCTCGGTGGAGCGAAGGTCTGAGTGTCAACGTCTGCCAATTTGCATAACCCAATGGCCTGACTGCATGTAAATGAAGCTGGACGTGGTTGGCTGAGGGCGAGCCCCATATCTTCGGACTCCGGCCCTTTGTCCTCCAGTGGCCCCGAGGCAGCTGAGTGCGGTTCCCCGGCGAGGTTAGGCGAGAAGCCGGCGGGAGCGGAGAAGGGCGGGTGGGAGCGAGCGCAGAGCCGGCGCCGCGCACTGTGGGGGCCAGGAGCAGCCCGCGCGCCGCGTGAGGGACTCGCACTTGCAATATGACTTTGGAGGAATTCTCGGCTGCAGAGCAGAAGACTGAAAGGTAAGTGTGCCCGCGGACTCGGTGGATGCCGCCCCTCCCGCCTCTCGACCGGGGACCCGGCTGACCCGCTGTCGCCCTGCGTTCTGCAGGATGGACACTGTGGGCGATGCCCTGGAGGAAGTGCTCAGCAAGGCTCGGAGTCAGCGCACCATTACCGTCGGCGTGTACGAGGCTGCCAAGCTGCTCAACGTGTAAGTGGCCCCGGCAACCCGCGTCCCCCTCCCCCCCCCGCTCGCCCACCTCTACCCCGCGCTCCCCGGGAGCGTATGCTCTCACTCACCGCTGCCCCGCTGCCCGCAGAGACCCCGATAACGTGGTACTGTGCCTGCTGGCTGCGGACGAAGACGACGACCGGGACGTGGCTCTGCAGATTCATTTCACCCTCATCCGTGCGTTCTGCTGCGAGAACGACATCAACATCCTGCGGGTCAGCAACCCGGGTCGGCTAGCCGAGCTGCTGCTACTGGAGAACGACACGGGCCCGGCGGAGAGCGGGGGTGCCGCGCAGACCCCGGACCTGCACTGTGTGCTGGTGACGGTAAGAGACCCGGGGCTACAGCACAGAATCTGCTGGGGTGGACCTTGTCCGAGCTAGCCCGACACTGATCTCGCGGGGGTTCTGATATGGAGCGGAGCGTGTCTAAGCTCGTGGGTGGCCTCCAGCGGCGAAAGATATCTCTGTGAGTCAGCAGGCTGCCCCTACCTACCTCTGCACTACCTCGCGTGACTAATTCGTTGAGCAGAACAGATTAGATAAAGCCAAATAAATTCCCGGTTCACCCTTCGCTAAGAAGTCAGCTTCATTCTTCATTTACTGTCAAAGCTAAAGATAGAAGTGGTGTGGGAGACAGACCTTATTAATTCCCTGGATATAGATACTCTGAAGTGGACAGTGGAATTCTTTTCTTTGCTACTCTTGAATTTGTTTAAACGAGCCCGCTCCACGCTCCTCCCCACCGCTTAAAAATGTGTGGTGGGTGGATAGTGTTTTCAGAAAGAAATGTGCAGTCTTGGCCTTCTGGGTTTTTTTGTTTTTGTTTTTTTGTTTTTTGTTTTTGTTTGTTTGTTTTCGTACTTCTGACTAGTGTAGGGAAGTGGCAGCCTGGTTACTTGTTGCTGCCAGTGAAAAGTGCTATTCATCGTCAGGGAAGATAAGAGTTCAGCTGCCTGCCCTGCAGCTCTCACCGTGCGCACAGCCTGAGAATGTTTTTCGGGAGTATTTTACTTATGACCGACCCCACCAGGGGACATGCTTGGAAGGGTGTGTTTAAGAATGATAACCTCGTGCAGACTGGGGTAGTTAATATGCAACACTGTAGTTCAGTGTGCATTACAGGTGTTTAGACTTTGCTAAATGCTGTTTAACAGAATGTTCAGGGTTTGACCCTTTCAAAAGCAGTACAATTAGTTTCTGAAGCTGATTATTTTCTGGGGAAGTAATTTTTCTAAATCTGTTCTCAGAACCCACATTCATCACAATGGAAGGATCCTGCCTTAAGTCAACTTATTTGTTTTTGCCGGGAAAGTCGCTACATGGATCAGTGGGTGCCGGTGATTAATCTCCCCGAACGGTGATGGCATCGGAATGGGAATAACTGAACCAAATTGCACTGAAGTTTTGAAATACCTTTGTAGTTACTCAAGCAGTCGCTCCCCACGCTGATGCAAGGATTACAGAAACTGATGTCAAAGGGCCGAGTTCTACTGCACGAGGGCTCTGAGATGACTTTGCAGAGGGAGAGAGAGAGGTGAGCCTGACGAAGGGAGCCATGAGGAAACAGAAATCCAAGTCAAAAGGGACAAAAACTACAAAGAACTGTGCAAAAGAAAACTGCTAATTTAGGATGGCCAGGTTACATTCAAATAAGCCAAATATTGCTTTGTTGAAACTTTAAATGTGTAGCAATAGTTTGAGTTTTTTTTTTTTTTTTGGTCTTTTATGCCCTCAAATAAAAGGAGAGTGAAAAGGATTAATCATATTTTCAAGCCACAGTTTAATGTATTTTGATGAGATGTTGAATTCTCAGAAGTTTTATTATTAAATCGTACTAAGTTATTTTATGATGTGAAAGGTTATTTATGATAAAGTTTTTGAAGCACATTATCTAAAATAAACTGGTATGGAATAATTGTGTTATTTCTCAATGTGTGGTTTGTGTTTTACATTATCAGGCATTTTGTTGAAGCTTTGCTTTGTTTTTCACTAGGCAGAAAGATGGGGGATTGTAGAAAGTTTGGGTAAGGGAATATGTAGTTTCACCTTGCAAAGTCTTGAATTACAATGAATTATTTAAATGCTATAACTAATTGCGTGCAAAACGTGGAAGCAGAGAGGAGGGTTACCAAAGCTGCCTGAAGGTGAGTGAAGCTTTTACTGAGGAAAAAACATTATTTTATTGATGGCATAAGAAATGAGCTTAATTTCTCTAGGTAGAGAGAGGGAAAGGATAACAGCTACCAACGTTAATGCAGTGGTGGAGGCCTGAAAGATCAGAGCCTGCAGAGAGACCTGCAGGCCTCTGGGTGCTCTGGTGTAAGCAGATAAGCAAGAGAGGGTTGGGAAGGTGGGGGTTTGGCTCAGACACTGACAGGAGTTCTTGCATCACCATTATGTCTTTGAGCTTCTTTCTGCGAACTTGCCACAGTCCGCAGAAGGAAGTGACATGGTCAGTGCTGTAGGTGGATAACACAGGGATGTACGGGTAGTTAATAGGGTTAATGGCTGTACAGTACCAGTGTAAGGTAGAACCAGGACTAAGGGCAGGCTTTGTCGTGTTTGTAGCCTCTTCCCAGAGCAGTTTCACTACTGCTGTGAGGGGTCTGGTTATGTCAGGGAAGAAGTGTCAGAGAAAAAGGAAGAAAGAAAAAAAAACACTTCAGTAGAAGAAGCCTTTCTACAGTTCTACTGTCTGGTTAGAAAGCACCTGATAATTAACTGTAGCAGGCCCATGTAGGCAGAGCCAAGGAAAGCAAAGCTGCATGCTGAAGAAAAAGCCTGGTAGGGCTGTTTGCATCTCTCTCTCTCTCTCTCTCTCTCTCTCTCTCTCTCTCTCTCTCTCTCTCCCTCCCTCTCTCTCCCTCTCTCTCTCTCCCCACCCCCTCTGGAACTCCTTGGGCCCCTATGGTTTGCCAGCCTTCTTGTGACCATCAGGGAGAGCAGAAGAAGTAATAAAGCCCTTAAGCTTCTGCCCATCTTGTCTAGGCCCATGAGCCTTCTGTTTTTCTACTCTTAGGAATGTGGATTTCTAGGCCTTATTTAGTCTTCTTTTGCTTTAAGCCAACGTGTAATCCCAAACAACTGGAATAACAGCATTTACTTTGTATATTAGCAGGAGATTTGAGAGCAATTCCTTACGAGCAAGACCTTTAGCCTAGCCACTAGAGGCTTGTTCAGTTTGTTTCCACAACTGTTGTATTTCATGAACTAAGTTAAACCAAGTAGGACAAGTGGAGAAGAGCAGCTGTTTGCTGGAAAGGAAATTGGGTGGCAGGCATGCATGTCTCCATCAGGCCTCCCCCATTCTCATTCATCCATGTGTAAAATGAAGAGCACATTACCCAGCCTTCAGAGTTGCTTTTTATAGCTTTGTCATCTCTTGGAAGGATGAACTAATATCTGGTCCGTAGATGTATCCATACATTAGGTGATGAGGTAATATTTGTTAAATAAATGAATGATTGGAAATCATTATAAACCCGAGGCTGCAGCTTCAGTGATAGAGCATGTATGAGATCCTGCAATATCTCTGGCCTGGGGAAAAATAATTACTACCTAGCACGTGGTATTTGTTCGGATCATAGCAACAGGAGAATATTGAAGGCCTTACAGAGATTTGTTACTTATCATACATATTATTAAAAAGGAGTTTGAGTCACTTAAATCCCAGTGCTTAGTGATATGAAGTAGTGGGATACAACCTAAAGATTACTCCATTTCTTGAAAATGCTCAACAATAAGTGCAGTTAGATATTCTTTTGATTTTTGTTTTGTTGTTCTTTCATAAGACAACTCAAAAATGAGTTAAAAAAAAATTATGAGCCGTTGGCTTAGTAGGGTGTTTGCTACCAAGCCTGACAGCCTGAGTTTGATCTCTGAGACCTAAGGTAGAAGAAGAGACTTGACTTTTCAAACTTGTATGACCACACAAGTGCATGACATGTGCACATCATGCACTTACACACACACACACACACACACACACACACACACCCCTATATATCACACCACATTAATAAAATTCATAAAAAGATAAATCTATGAAATGGTTAAGTATAAATAAAGTGCCTCTAACTTATGCTAATATTTAGTTAATTGCTTTAGAAATTATTAAACAAAGTTGGGGCAGGAGGATTACTTTGAGTTTAAGGCCACTGGGCTACCTAGTACCAACCCACCCTGGTATCCTCTTAAAAACACAAAAGCAAACAACTGACTTCTTTACATGCAACAAGAACAAAGACTTCACACACCTGCTGAGATGTGCTGTTTGCTGAAAAGTGGAAAATACCTATTTTTCCACAGGTGACTTCACAGCTTCAATATTGCTTCTGCTTTGTCTGGTTAGTCTGGGTCTTCAGTAAGGTAAAGCTTTGTAATGAGAAGAGTCCATGAAAGTAACCTTTTATAATAAACTGTTTCACAAGCTAAAATAAAAGGTGCTATTTGTAGGAAATAGGAACTTGTAGAGTGTGCTTTATGACCTTACTATAATCTTCAATCTTAAAAATATTGTATTCTTGCCAAATAGGAAAAGGTCTGTTTTCTTCAAGAACAAAGCTTGATAGCACTGAAACAACCCAAAGCCAGGGTCCCTCAAACTAGAGGCTGAATTTTTCTTTTCCTTTAAACAATTCTTACATGAACATAAGAACTTTGAAAAAGTTGTACTTCCAACTACTACTAAGAGCTATTTAGTGAGTGTTTACTGTGGTCATTAGACTTGGCTAAAAAAGAATACTTTGGCCTCAGGAAGCTCACAGTCTAGTGAACAGAAAGCACATTGATAGGGCCTAAAGTAGAGTCCAGCAAGAAAGGCATAAAGGACTATTGTGGAAATTTGAAAGGGAGAAGTTTCCTGAGGGCATATAGAACAGAACTGAGGAAAAGGTTGTAAGTTCTTTGATCAGAGTTAGCATTGCATTTTGCAGACAACATAAAAATGCTTGGCTGATGGATTGTATACAATTCTGCTAGATGCTGCAGGGGCTAGAGATGTAGCCTATGGACCTCTTTGCACCGAAAAGTTTATAATTTGTAAGAAAGTTAAGCAAGTTCCTATAATAGATTTATTGGATGTCTGTCATGTACATAGTACTGTGTCCCAGGGCTATAAAAGCAGCAGTGACTTACCTTCAAGGATGTGCCTAGTTTGGTGTGTGTGTGTGTGTGTGTGTGTGTGTGTGTGTCCCTACCATGACACTGGGTGAATAGGAAGGTGTCCTAAGGATTCCTGAGGCTGGAGACAGGTCACTAAAGGTGAACCATTTGCCAGGCAAAGTGAAGGGCTTTGTTGCAGGAGGAGCTCAGATGATGGGGTTGACATTCTTCTTGATGAAGGAGCTCTGCATGTTTGGGACATATCAAGATAGCTTCGTGCCAAGTACTTTGCCAACTACAATTCGCCAGCACTCACAACAGTCCTATGGCAGTAGGTTTGTTACTGTCCTCATGCTGCAAAGGAAAAGAGACTAATTTGCCCAGGAGCAAATTGTTAATGAGTGGCAAAGCAAGGGCGCATCAGGTCTACTGGATAGAAGGTGATGAAGCAGGAAAGACAGAAGGCACCAAACCAAGATTCTGTTTTAAAGACAAGCTTTGACCCACTCACCCTTTGATGATGGAAAGCTCTTTAAAAATAACTGGGAGAGTGGGGTTGTGTAACTATGCTGAGAGGAATGAAGACATTCTAATGTAAGACTGCCCTTCCCTTTGGCTATCTTACTATTGAGACAATGGACCCCAAGGAACTGGAATTCTCCTGGGAGTCTCATGCAGAGAAGAAAAGGACTGGCGCTGCCAGCCAGCAGGGGAGCTTTGTCCCACAGTGCTGAATACTTGCAGGATAGACCTGGAGGCTGGAGCCTAAACAATGAGTGATGTGTCAGTGATAGGGAGGACCACCCCTTGACCAGGACTGCACATTTCTGGTCCTCAATTTAAATCTAAGCCTCATGCCAGGAATTAGGAGGGGGAGGAGGAGGAGGAAGGGGAGGAGGTCATTAAATCTCTTATTTGTTCCTTTTCCGGATGCGATGTGAATCTCTTTTGCTGCATTTCACTATTGTCTCCAATTTCCGATTGAGGCTACATGGCTGGGTCCAGCTTGTTAGAACCAGAGCAACTCCAGGAACACTGGGGCTGTAGTTCAGTGGTAGAGTGCAAAGGGGCAGGGGGTGGGGGAGGGGGGACATTTATGCATGTATAAATTATACATTTATTTTTGTAGCACAATCGAGAGAAGAGATGGGATATCACACTATGAGGGAACCTGGAAAAGATGATGCCATGAATCGCAAAATCCTGAGAGGTTAGAAAGTGCAGCCAATTGAAATTTTGTTCACACATTATTTAACAATTTAAAAAAAATTAGTAGTAAAACACTTAAACATGGGCAAACTTCTAGTGTTTGAAAGTTTACTTCTGATTACTACCAGTTAGGTAAATTAGTTAAAATAAAGGCACCAATGCCCTGGACATTTAGATCCTAGAAGCACTCAATGCATTGCTACCTGTTTCCTCTTTACCAGGGAGTTGCTGGAAGCCCTCACTTTATCACTAATCTAGCTGTATACCAAGTGCTCACTTTAGCTCTTCCCCTCTCATTTGGGCTAACCGAACACTTTTGTTAAAAATCCAGTACTTGCAATCCTGGTGACTGAGGCAGAAGGATTGCTACATAACCAGACCAACATCCAGGGCTCAGTACAAGCTGTGTGCCAAGTGCTGTGCTAGAGCCTGCTGCATAAGATTGCTCCCATGTGGTTTCTGCATAAAGGCAACTCTCGGATCAGTGTGGTACCAAGGCAAGCTTGGCAAATAGCCCCAATCACACCCCTTTGCCTGTGCAGTGTGATGGTCAGAAAGCCTTCCAGGAAAGGGTGATGCCTGACCTGAGTCACAAGTCTTAATTGGGATTCTGTTAGGAAGAAGGGTGGATCTCGCTCAGTACTGTTTACCCAGGTTTAGGTATTAAGGGAGTAAAGACAGGCAAAGGCACGAAGAGGCAGAGACACACTCAGGACTTTCTTTGCATGCCTGGCACAGCAGCATGGACTTTGCTCTCCAGACAGTGAGGTGACTCAGGATTATTTATTTGTTTGTTTATTTATTGGTAGGATTTTGGGTAAACCTTGAACTCAGTATTGTAGCCAAGGCTAGCTTTGAACTCCTGATCCTCCTATCTCACTTTCCAAGTGTTGGGATTACAGGTTAGTGCTATCACATCTGGCTTGAAGATTTTTACACACACACACACACACACACACACACACACACACACCCTACACGTACCACCCAGAAAAAAAAAAGGTTCAAATCTGAATGTTTTCTGGTTCTTTCCTCTTAGGTAGATTCAGGTCTCTAGGCCCTAGCATTCTGGATCTCATAGGCTTGCCTGGCAGAGAACTAGTTAGAAGTTAGAGCTCCTGATTGTCTTATTCCCTGCCCTGTCCTTTACTGTCCTTTGATAGCCTTCAGAGTAGATATGTCATGTACTTGTCTTATCCCCTTGACCATGGTTTGGGAATAACGAATGTAGCTTTCAGCCAGAGATCTTCATAACACCTTTATTCTAGGGGAGAATTTCTTCTGGTGATTCACGGTGGATAGACACATGAATCTCGGCTGCCTACTCCAGGGACACAGAAGAGGCTGGAGATCAGAGCTCTGGGTTTAGACCTGAGGGTGAGCCCAGGGATTTTCAGTGATATGCTTGAACCAATTTCATTTGCAGCTAAAAGTAAGTAAACAATAGCAGCTGGAATACAGGGCTTTAATGGAACAACTGTGACAGTCCCAAGTAAATCAAGACAAACTCCACTGTCAGTTCAGTGCAGAAATGGTTCAAGACACCAGGGGATGGGTCTGAGACATATCTGGGAGTTAAGTAGGCATAAGCTGGTTATCAGTCTGAGGAATGGGAATGCCTCTTGGGCTTTCAGATCAGGCAGTTTAGGTGTAACAGTGCTATCAACTGAACTTTGGGGAGGGGAGAGTTTAGCCCTGGATTTATAGTTCGGGTCCTAATATGAATATTTAAACATGTCCAGTAGAGGGTTGTCAAGATGGATAAAGATTAAGAGCACTGGCTGCTCTTTCAGAGGACCTGGGATCAGTTTCTAGCACCACAGGGCAGCTTACAACCATTTGAAACTCCAGTCCCAGGGGATCAAACACTGTCTTCTGGCCTCTATGGGCACTATATACGCTTATAGCCAGGCAAAACTCTCATACACAAAATAAAAAGAAGTAAGTCTCTAAAGACCATGTCCAGTAGGACAGACACGGTGGCACATTCCTATTGAGGAAGCTGAGCCAGGAGGATCACATGAGCCCCAGAGTTCAAGACCAATCACGGTTAACAGTGAAACTCTCACCTCAGAACAAAAGAAAAAACACAATACCACATACAGAACAAAACTCAGGTTGGTGCGGTAGTGCAGAACCATGACCCCAGCACAGGGGCACAAAGGCAGAGGGTCGCTGTACGTTCTAGGCCAACCTGAGCCACCCAACTAAGTTCTAGGCCTGCAAGACCCCATCTCAAAAGCAAGCAAGCAAACAGAAGACAAAGACTCCCTGCACAATGACAAAAGTACTCTAAAGGGGCTAGAAAAACAAAAACAAAAAAGCCAAACCATCCAGCTTTCAGCATGAAGATGTGGCGTGATCTCTCAAGGAAAATAGCCAAAGTCCGAGAAGCCTCTGGGGGTCACAAAACAGACACCTGTGGCTGTGGAGGAAAGTAAGAGACAGGATCAGGAGGTGGAAGAGCAGGGGGAAAGTCTGAGGTCACAGAGGACAGTGGTGTAAGAGGGTGGTCACACTGTTAGGAAGGTCTCTGAAGCAGTGATGGGCTTGCCCCACGGAACCTGGAAACTGTTGTGTGTGTGATCGGCTCCATTCTACCAGTGGTAGTAGTAAAAGTCAGGTTGTAGTCCCCTGAGAGGTGGGACAAGGAGCCAGAACACATCCACTGGACAGCTTTGATCAAGGGGGAAAGACCCAAGCCTCAGGAGTGTGGCTTTGACTGGGGCCTCTCTTCATACTAGTCTGCTAAGATATAACTGGTGCTACAAGCTTGTGCAGCCACAGGTAACTTCTCCACCAAGACCTTTAAAACCATGCTCCAAAATAAATTCTTTCTCCCTTAAAACTAACTGCTCGGTTACTGCCAAGAAGCAATGCATCTACAATCCTTCCCCTATTCTTCACCGAAAAGGCTCTACTCATCCTTCAAAGTCCAACAGATACTTTGCCTTCTCCCCAAGACTGTTGCCAATTCCCCCAGGCATAGCAAGAGCAATACAGCTTTTGCCAAACTGAGTAGTAATTTATCTTTCCATCCTCCTGCCCATTCACCATTATTTCCAAACAAACTCTGATGCAACTGACCTGCCTGGGGCAATGGGGAATGAAGAAACCATAGACACATGTACAGAAATGCTGGGGCTAGGTGGGCCATGCTCTCAGATGGAGATGCACCAGTAGCCTGGAAAGACTCAGGGTGTTTCTCTCATATATATATATGATATATATGTATATGTATATTTGCTGGTTAGCTAATCTGGATAAGAGGTCTATGTAGAGGAGCAGTCTCAGGTTGCAGTCATTTGGAGGACGAAGTTGTGGTTGATACTTTCAGCACATACTATCAACATCCATTCTGGAATCAGGAAAGGCCTTGCCATTTCCATGGGTTTGAGGCACTGAAGTCCTTAGCACAGCCATGCTCATGCTAATAATACACATTCTCTCAGTACTTCACCTGCTCCCTGCAAACTCCCTTTTGTCTTTTTGGAGTTTATCCAAGAGTGTATCTTCCATTGTGCTACTTTCCTGGCAAATGAGTCAATGAAAGTCAAAGGCCTTGTCATTCACAAGTGACTTACCATAAGAAAGATCTTTGAAGAACTTCTCTTAAGTCTATTACCGTAGACAATTTGAAACTGAAATGCCTTTCTGCAATTAATTTTTCCTTAAAAAATTTCTTCTGTTCTAGTGATAAGTCCATCACTGAAACAGTAAGCAGTGACTCTTCAAACACCTCTAATTATACACCATGAACCCATTCTTCTCAGCCTCCTTGTTCTGAACTCTGCTTCTCTCCAATTTTCTTTCTTCCCCTAGCGCAGAGAGCATGCAGACCCCCCCTTACCACAAATTATGCAGTCAACGTCCCCACATTTAGGGAAATAGCAAGGGTCAGCACATCCAGAGTGCCATGGATAATCCTTGCCCTGGGGAAATCACCTTGGTGATTGTGCAGACTAGTTTTTATGACAACTTGACACACGTCTGAATCTTTGGAAGAGGGAACAGTAATTGAGAAAATGCCCCTACCAGATTGGCCTGTGTACAAGCTTGTAGTTCATTTTCTTAATTGATGACTGATGGGGGAGGGCCCAGTTCAATGTGGGTGGTGTCTCTACCCCACCCCTTAGTGGTGGTGATGAGTTTCTAGGTTATACAAGAAAGCAGGCTAAGCAAACCAGTAACCAGTGCTCCTCCATGGCCTCTGTGTCAGCTCTTGCCTCCAGGTTCTTGCTGGGGTTTGAGTTTCTTCCCTGACTTCAGTTTGTGACGGACTGTGATATAGAACAAGCTGAAATCAATCCTTTCCTCTCACATTTTTTTGGTCATGGTATTTATCACAGCAATGGAAACCTAAGACAGTGATCATGGCAAAATTCAATTTTCATGATGAAATTCAAAGCTAGAGGAAAATGTTAGGCATTGCCTAGCCTGAATTCTTTTTACTAGACAAGAAAACAAAACCAGAGATCCTAGCTCTCCTGTGCTGAGACATCAAACTGGCAACCAGGTGGGAGACTGGATGGCTCAGTAGGTCCTCCTCTGTGGTCAAACAAGTTCGGAAGACATTACAAGGAAAATCGAACAGTTCACAAATTTTGTTATAGCATATTTATAATCATTTTACTATGTTACTGTTATTCAGCTGACTGTGCCCAATTTAAAATTAAACTTTATCATAAATATGTACATACAAGAAAAAGTTGTCTGCATAGCACTTGTTACTCTCTGTGGTTTTGAGTGCCCACTGACAGCATTTAGAATGTATCCCCTGTGGACTGGAAAGGAGAGTAAGGAGCAAAGGGGACCATGTGGTTTTTCTATGTAAAGCAAACTATAAGAATCTTAATTTAAAAAGCAAATGTAGCTAAGCTTCTATGTTTGTGTGTGTGTAACTTCAGCCAAAAATAGTAGTTATTGCCTGGATTTGCTGTGAGATTTAAGTTAATTAATAGAAGCAAAATATTACAAATAGTACCTGATCAGAGTACTTACCTGGAATAGGCCATCCTTTACTCTTTACCCAGATATTATATTTTGTTCCTTTCAGACAGGCTTTCATGTAGCCCAGGCTAGTCTCACTATGAATCTTAGGGTGACCTTGAACTTCCGATTCTCTTTTGCCTCTATTTCCCAAGTGTTGGGAATTCCCCACAGAAGCCATCATACTTCCTGGTCCTCTTGATTACTAAAGAAGTTGTTTCCTTACTTTCTTGATTTTAAGATTCGAAGTACTTTCATTAGCAAAACAACAACAAACAAAACAAAACTAAAACTTGCCTGTTCAAAACTAAAAACAGGGAGGCCTACCTGGGCATAGAATTTGGATGACATAAACTTAGGATTTTCATACACATGAGCGCGCGCACACACACACACACACACACACACACACACACACACACAAATTCATTTTGAGACAGGGTCTCACTATGTAGACCAGGTTGGCCTGGAACTCAAAGATCTACTTGCTTCTGCCTCCTGAGTGCTGAAATTAAAGGCGAGAAGGGTGTGTCACCATGCCAGGTTTTATTTTACATTTCACTTGTGTATGCATGTGTGCACATCGATGCAGGTGTCTGTATTGGTTATTTTTCTTTTGCTGTGATAAGTCACTATGACCATCATGCAGGGAGTATGGCAGCAGGCAGGCATGGTGCTAAGCAGTATCTGAGAGTTAGATCTTGATCAAGCATGGTGCAGAGATATAGTTGTTAATGGAGTGGATTTGGAGACCTAACCTTGTCCCTGTGACACAGTTCCTGCAACTAGGCCACAACACCTAATACTTCCCCAATAGTTCTGCCAACAAGCTTTTATGTAGCCCAGGCTGGCCTCACCATGAATCTGAGGGTAACCTTCAACTTCTGATTCTCTTTTGCTGCTACTTCCCAAGTGTTGGGATTCCCAACCAAGTATTCAAATATCGTTGCCTATGTTGGCTATTCTCATTTGAGTTACCAGTGTCTGTGGAGACCACAAGAGAGCATTAGACCCCCTGAACTGGAGTTAGAAATGTCAGGAATCCAAGATGGTTGGTGGGAACCAAACTTGGGACTTCTGCAAGGGTAGCAAATGCTCATAATTGCTGAGTCACTCTTCTGCACGTCTGAGTGATAGGGTATAACCCCTATATTATTCCACACCCTATATTAAAATATGCCTCACTGATATCAGATCTGAGACTTATTCAGAACTTTTTAAAAACGATGTATCTATTTATATATAAGAACACTCTATTTGTATGTATGCCTGCATGAAAGAAGAGAGAATCAGACATAAGAGGGCATCAGATCCCACTATTGGATCTGATGTTGGAGTCACCATGTAGTTGTTGGGAATTGAATTCAGAACCTATGAAGGAGCAGCCAGTGCTCTTAACCATTGAGTTATCTCTCCTGAACAAACCACTTGTAATATATTGGCCATGGAAGAAAGAATATGCCAAGGTTAGAAGCAGACTGTAATCCTCTGCTTATAGTGTCACAAGGCCTTTGTGTAGTTTTGAACTAAAGATAGGTTGTGCTAGTTACATTTAAAAAGTGTAAACTTGTTTAAAAAACACACTTCAGAAGGTAACTTTATCTAACCCGTTAAACTAGTTCTAGCTTCCTTGGACAAGTAAAATTATGTAACTGGTGAGCTGAAGGCTTAATTTGTAGTTGAGAGTGTCTCCTTCATAGAGTGTGCACTTACAAAGTTTGAAGTGCTAGTTTCAATACCCATCACCAAAGGAAAAGAACTGTATACCACCCCATTGTAAGGGAACCTTAATAACCTGGTCTACTGGTACCTGGGTCAGCAGGTTCTCTCCCATGTGACTGGTGTTAGATTCTAGCTCAGAATCTAACAGAACCCCAGGTCCCTGTGTCATATGGTTTATGTCCTCAGGCTTTTAGTGAATGTCATTAAGCAGCTTGTATGGAGGTGTTGGGTCTACCAGAGGCACAATTTGCATATGGATGTCTAGCTACTCCTCCTTGAGTCTGGCATCATCCCATTTGTATTTTAACTGATTTTATTACTCACTGTCATAGCAGTATGGACTGCCTATGAGGACTGGAAGGTATTACCTGGGATACTGCATCTGTAATGATTTCCAATGATACTTAAACATTTACTATTACCTTGTTTTCCTTTGTGCTAACAAGCATTGCTTCCTACATAATTGTATTTTATGGTGTCAACAAGCTCATATTAAACCATTAATATCTTAGGATGAATTTACTTGGACTGCAGTTTTTTAAGATCTTTTATTTTTAGTCATGTCTATGAGTGTGTATCTTTGTGGGGTATGGGCTCGTGCTTCCCTTGGGAATTCAGAGTCATCAGATCTCCTGGAGCTGGAGGCACATTTAGGTTGTCTGCTATCGAGTGCTGGGAACTGAACTCAGGTCTTCAAGTCAGTTCATGCTCTTAACCAGCTCTCCAGCCCCTGGACAGTAATATCTTGCAGGACGAAGTCAATATTGAACTCTGAACAAACTGATTGTTGAGATGAATGTTCTTAAGACTCACAGTACAGTAGTCCAGGGCTGACCTGGACAGTCAAATGCTATTTGAATTCCAATGTGCATCTGAATGACTCATGCAAGGACAAGGCACAGAAAGGGCCCATCTGAAGGCCATTTGCTGCTCACAACAGTCCCAGCCTGGGGTAGCAGAGAGCAAAGGCAAATCAGTTAAAGGAGATGACCATATCAACGCTCCACAAAGACAGAGCTGATGATGGGTCACATTCTACAAACAGGCTCAGAGCTGTAAGTCAATACTGAGACAAGACACACAGACAGGGGTGTAAGACTGCCTATCACTCAGTGAAAAGACTGGAGAGGCTATCAGTAGCAAGTGTCTCTGTGTAATACACTTGACTGTGAGAAGTTGACGATGATACAAATGGAGAAAAGTTGAAACACTGAGTAACATGTATCTCTGGGCTGCTATTGCCATTCTTGGCAGGTATTTGCTGCCTGTAACTTTGGGAAGTATATACTTACCTGGCAGTCTTGGCAGGGACCTCCGGTCCATACCGTATGGTAGTGCACACTCACCTGCCGCTCTTATCGCCACTGTTGGCAGGTGCCTCCTGTCCATAATGGAGAGTAGTGTACATGTCACCTGCCACTCTGCCACCCCTTTCAATTTTGTCTTCTCCTTTCTCTTTAAAAATTCACTCTTACTAAACCCCACTATCTCTCATTCCCAATACAGTTGTCTCTAAAGAGTCACAAAAAGTGTGGGAGGGGTTGTAGCAGGGATGAAAAAAGGGTGACTAAAAAACAGCTTTAGGGAGTTCAGTAACAACTGGTAGAAGTGCTGGTGAGCTGTAGCCTGATTCTCATCCCCAGAGCAGTTGCTCTCTGTAATCCTTTCTAGGCAGGCTGAGTGAGAACCTCCTGTTCTGTCATGTGCGCCTGCGTGTGCGCATGTGTGTATGTGTGTGTGTTTGTGCGCATGTGTGCTCCTGTGTGCTGTGGGGGTGGGGCTCTGTAAGGTGGGGGTTTTATTACCTGGGGTTAGTGGGCTGCTGCCTTGTCTGACCTTCATCATTGCAGGGGGATTACAGAGTTGGAAAGCATTGTATCTTCAGCAACTGCAGTGTTAACTGGTTGTCATGGTCGCCGATGGGACTCAGGAAGGTGTCACTCCCTAGCCACCTCATAAGCCTCTTGATCTTACAGGATAGATGCAGTGTATGGGAGACCTACATCTGAGCTTGGAGTCCCCTTTTACTTCCTCACAAGATTCAAGCCAATGCAGTGCTTTTTTTCTGTTTATCAAGCCTCTGCACACGTATCACCTTAGTAGCCCTCCTAATAGATTTTGTTGTGACATTTGTCCCTCCTTCTGGCTCCCAGAAGACCCTTTCATGACTCACTTCTACATATGATTCTGCAAGGATAGAGATACACGGCAGCACCCCACCCTCCTCATGCCATCCCTAAGGCTATGGAGGCCTGGAGGAGCTTCGTTTATCTGCACACCACAGCTCCTGGCTCTCAGAAGGTTCTTAGACAATGTCAAGTGAATGAAGAGAAAGGGAAGAGGAATAGTCTTTTATTAATTTATTGGGCAAAACACAGGAAGGAGTCAATGATGCACTGACCCAGTAAGTAAAGCTTTTAATGACTCTTCTCTCACATTTGTGAGCATGTTAGCAAGTGAAAAAATGCTTTTATTCTTTCCAAAGAACAGAGTTCCAAATAACGATCACAGTTTTAAAGTGATTAAGATGCTGGATGAATAGCCAAAGAATATTATCAAATAACAAAATCTCAACAACTTATCAAATAAAACTTTACTGAGACATAAGAGAATATGTGTTAGGAGTTAACATGGCTAAAAATGAAACATCACAGAGATAGTAAGTCCATAAACCCAGAACAGGCACTGAATAACAAGTGATTAGGTGAGCACACACCACAGACAAGCCGGTATTTGAAGCAGCTTATAGCACCAACACGTTGGCAGGACCGGCAGAGAGGCAGGCCGTTTAACCAAGGCATCTGGGAATAGGGAGGATCTCAGCCATCTGCTTCTACTCCCTTGTGACAAAGGGGGAAGGGGAGGCTCAGAGAGCTGATGTGCCTGGTCCTAAGTCACCCGGCACAGGACTGACCAGGCCATCGACCTGGTAAGTGCTCTATTCTATTTTATTTGACGAATTCTTCCTACTAACAGGCTTACGATGAAAGAAAACAACAAACTTCATAGCATACTTCAGTATTACATTTATTTCATTGGAGGTGACTTGGGCCTGTGCATGGACACACTTTTAATACAAATTCAAGGTGATGAGTCTGACAGTTCTACTTTAGTGGTAAGCTGGTAGAAGGTGGCACCTGAACAAATATAATTTGGCACATATTTTTAAATGCTATTTGTGTGTGTGTGTGTGTGTGTGTGTGTGTGTGTGTAGAGGTCAGAAGACAACCTGCAGGATTCCATCAGTTCTTTTCTTTTACACTGTGCATCCTGAAGATCAAACACAGGCTGCTGGGCCTGGCATCAAGCACCTTTACCCACTGAGCCATCCTGCCGGTCCCAGTTTGACACATCTTACATTGTGTAAACAAAGAATGAAAATTATTAACTCGTTGGTATAAAATTTCCCTCATGGATAGTTTAAAGATCAGCAAAGTATAAAAATAATCCGAACACAGAAAAAGCAGACCAAGCCTTCCCTTGAAAGTGTCATCATGACACTCTTTTTCTTTCATATAGTAAAGAATTTAAAAACATGACGTCAAAGAAACAGGCTATCTAGCTACAATCCACAGCTTAGGAGCCACTTGCTGTATTTTCCCTATTTAAAAATATGTATGTTTCTTCAAAATGCTCTGGAGTCATGGAATCTTGTGTACTCTATCTTGCCAGGGCCAAGGACAAATTTAAGACGAACTACAGGGATCAGAGTATAAAGAGTATAACGCTCGCAGGAGTGTCAGTTCAGACAACAGACTGAACATACAGAAAGGAAGCCAAGTTGTGAGTGTGGGAAAAAAATTCCACATGGGACTTCTGTGCATCATGACATCACCAACGTACTGCTGCAGTTACCGGACTTCATAAGTGAACAAAGACAGATAAATAAAAGTGACTCCTACATGTCATATATATGTATACATATAGTATACTTTCTCACATAGACATCTAGTTATAAGTAAGTCAACACTTGGCTAATGATTTCCCTTCTGGGTCCAGCATCAAAGAATCTGATTTTACTATAATTGTGAGCATAGCTCAGGTCTGGTTAGAAGTTACAAGACACTTACTGTCTCTAATCAAGGAAAAGGCAACAAAATCTCCTGGGATCTCAAGTTCATTTCTTACCACTAAAAGTATATTAACAAAAAATATGTTTAAGTACTAAAGAATATACTATGTTTGCTACCAATAATGTGCACATGATTGCATAAAAAATTCTATAATAAACTGCCTTATAAATATTTAAAGAAACATGTTTAAGATTAGAGTGAATATAAGATTAGTGTTCTGAAACTATCAGTAGAAAAATATACTTGTAAAAAAAGAATGTTCCATTAAATGTAAAAACTGTCTTTTTGGTGTACATTTCCATCTTTCCCCTTTCCAGGTAAAAGTGTGCCCTCTCCCCTGAACGGGTGCCTTTAATCCAGCTGGGAACTAAGCAGTGAGAACAGCTGTGGGCAGTGCTGTGGCCTCCATGCTCAGTTCCAAGAGCTGAGCAGATGGGGAACTTGGAGAGATTCTGATGCCTTTGAGTCACTTAGGAATAGGACTGCATGTTTACCATCAAAAAGCAGGATGCTCAAAGCCCAGGCATTAGTCAGTAAAATACATTTTCTTTTAGTGCACACTGTATACAAGTGAGGGAAATTTGATAAACAACTCCTGGGGCTAAGTCCTTTTTGAGAACACTTTTTAAAATCCTTCATTAGTAATTACCTTAATAAACTAAAATATCACAGGCTTTGTGTTTGGTTTGGGTTTCTAATTGATTATTTTAAATAGTCACTGTGACAAAGTCAAAATCCCTTCTTGGTCATGGCAGGTTATGTGCCTCTGGGATCCCTACTGGACACCTCGAGGGAATGTGGGCTATTTTCATGATCGGAGTAAAAGTGAGGACCTCAACACCCAACTGCTCGATGTTGGAACTGTTCTACAGAATGCAAGCCCCACTTTGGAAGGGCCCTTCCTTCCCCAGGGTGGTTTGTGAACATGGTAGTGTTGAAACTGCAGGCATCTGCAGAGAGCTCAGGTGTCTATATTGCTTGAGTGTTTTTTCCCCACTGTGGTCCACCCAGTTAAAACTGGGAAAGAGGGAATGTCCCTCCGAAAACAGGTGCTCTAGCAGCAAGGACAGGTACCATGCTGGTGAGGAGGAAGGGGGAGGGCTGCCTGTAAAGCTGGGCGCAGGAGAGCAGCTGTTTTCAGGGATTTCTGCTCCCTTTGTGAGGCTCTCAGTTCATTCTTCCCTTCCAGTCATGAGGGTGGAAGTTTCTGAGGTGGCCACCTCCAATCTAGCAGAGATCAAGAGCCCTGGAGTGTAAGCTGTCCAGGGGCCTCCCGAGAGTCTCTTCCCCTTTCTTAGCCTCAGGATCACAGAAGCCCAAATGACTGATATGAATTAAGACCCCATCAAAGGGCTTTCAGTTTTAGCCTTAGGTTTTTAACTGGCACAGTTTATTGTACACTAAGGGGCCAGCACAATTCCAATTGAGGAGAGAGAACAGCATCAGCTCATTATAATGTAGATGATTTTTGCAATGTTCTTTCATTACCTTTTTTTTTTTTGTACAAAAATTACATGGAAAGAATCTGTTATTCTACCTACACAGAGTTAGGATATATAACTCTGAAGGGCAGATGCTACTGCAGGAAATTTCAGGGTGGTTAGTGCCCATAGTGCAAAAAGATATGGTTGTAGACACATGCCGCCTCCCCAGATCCCTTACATGGGATATAGGTTGGCACAAACCTTATTAAGAACAGAATATAAAGGTTTTTGACTGAAGTGATTCCAGACATTTTAATTTGCCGGTGTTTAGACAATGTAAGTCTTGACATATCTTAATTGTATATTGTAAAGACAAGCTTCCCACAACTCCCCTGCCACTTTCCTTATACAGTAACCCAGTATGATACCATAGTTATCAAATAGAAAATGAGATTGTTATTCTGTATTAAATCAGTAAAGGGCAAAGAAAGGACAACTTGAAAAAGAGAGGCTTCAGGGTCTATTATTCCAAGAGAAGGGTGTTTTAGTTACTAGCTGTGGTTACCAGGTAAGCCGAAGGAATCTCTTCAGGTTGCTTCTGTGGTTTGCATTAAGAGGCAAGGGGTGCTTCCTGGTCCACTATAAGATGATGCAGGTCTTCTTATCCTTGAACGGGTTTTCTGAGGTCGGTATGCCCATCAGCAGAGGGTCACTCCGGGCATGCTCCTCACAGTATGACATCAGGTCTGCAGATGCTTTTGAGACCTGACATGGACAAAAATAAGAAAGAGAAGACTTTATTGACAAATGTCAGTAGTGTATCTGAACCCAATAACATGGATCAGTGACATAGCATGGCCTTCAGGTCAAGTGCAGGGAAAATGGTACCTGGCCAGAAAGACTTGCCTTAACTAAGTGATCAGATGAGGACATCTCTCCCACAAGCAAAAACATTTAACTAGAAACAGGCAACAATCAATCTCCATTCTAAGTGATGGCAATTCTGTGAAACAAGTTGCCTGGATTCCCCATAAAATACACTGTTGGTTAAATACCGTTGTTATAGAACCCTGAAGTGCAATGATTTTCAAGTGGCTTAAAGAAAAAGTCCTAGTGTTTTCTGTATCAACGTGGAGCAAAAGAGAGACACTGAGAGAAAATAAAAGCAAATGACATTTAACAGTATGCAATGGTTGAGAAGTGTAAATGAACTACTGTGAACCCCTGTGAAGCGAATGCTCAGCTGAGTGGGTAAGGCTCCTGCTGCCAAGCACGATGACCTGTATTCCTTCCCCAGGACCCACATGGTATGAGAGAACAGTCTTCTATACTGTGCTCTGGCTTCTACATGTGTGCTTATTACTGACACCCCCTTGCCCTGCCTCTCCCCACGCGCGCGCAAGCGCGCGCGCGCACACACACACACACACACACACACACACACACACACCCCCTCACCAAAAAAATAATAAAAAGTGAGTGAGTGTTTGGATATTTGTCATTCTTCTGTAGTATGAAATGTTTCAAAATAAAAGTTAGGGAAAAAGAAGGAAAGGCATGTGAGTCAAGGGGAAGTTTACATTTTAATTTCTATGCAAGAGGAAGACGACTGGTACATAGAACAGAATTTAAGAATTGGATAATGGAGCCCATACTCGAGTAAGCTTTGAGATTTGCTCCCAGGAACCTAGTGTGGGGTTAGTGAAAAGCACAACAGTAGCACAGGAAGGCACTGTGCCTTTCTCTGGGGTGGCATGTGCAACTCTGTCTTGTGAAGGGAGGCTGCTAACAGACTCCAGGAGTGACAAGACCAGAGCTATGAGGGCCACCACAGGAACCTCAAGCTTTGCAGACAGGTGACTATCTCCAGTCAGGTAATTGCTTCCATTTCAGGAAACAGCATGAGTCATAACATTCCAGGGCTCTCAAGGGTCAGTTTTTTCAGGGTTGAAGGAAACACTTCAAGGTCAAGGTACCTAAGAAAATGTATCTGTTTCAAGATGGTGTCTCTATTAACCCTGGGGCATAGGCCGATCACTCAGTGCCACACCAAAAGGCAGGTTTTTTTTTGTTGTTTTTTTTTTGCTTTTTTGTTTTGTTTTTTTCTTCAGGAAGAGTAAAACTGGCAGTTAGTGCAACACTTTGATAACTCTATAACACTTGATAAATTCTGGAAGGATGACAAAGATGTTTATCAACGTCACTGGGAATCCTGTCCCCTCTCTGAAGACAAGCCTTGATCACACTCACTCAGGAAAGGCAGGCACTTCCAGGAAAGCTTGTCTAGGGCCTGACAGAGGACTAGCTTAGACATTTGGTCCCTCAGCTGTTTTTGGAGTAACACCTGTGGTGGCTAGGAAATGAAAACTAAATTCTTGTCAGCCTGCTCCAGGAAAGGCCTGGAAGCAAGCTGCACAGAGCAGAACACACCACCAGGTTGCTCACACTTGCCTTTATTCTTTCGATGGAGGCTTCCAACCTCAGCTGCTGCACAGTTCTCCTAGCTTGGGCTATGCTGTTGGTGCTTGCCGTCTTGCTGGACATCTTTGAGGATTCTTTCCTGAAATCTGAAGAGAATTTTTAAGAATGTGAACAGCATTTCCTTTGGGTTATATGATTTGAACCTTTATTAAAATGTGTTACTTGAAGGGAACTGGCTGCATATCCCCAACTATCCCATCCAAAAATGCTCCACAGTAATTCCTGTGATGATTTAGACATGCCAGCTTGCCAGTCATCTGAGTATCTACAAGACCTTTCTGCGGAAATTTAGCACTGACCAGTTTAATCCAGGTGCCCTGACATACTACAGAAAAGTTTCCTTTAAAGAACTTTCTAAGAAATAATGCAGGAGTTAAAGGACCTACCGCAAACTCAAGCGGCTGGCAGCAGAGCATGTTACCATCACCACAACCCCCATAACAGAAGGCTTCATTTCTATTGGCCTGATGAAAATTTCAAGTCACAGGAAATGGTGATGAAGCCCTCCCCTAAAGAACTCTACACACAGGGCAATTGTTAGGGGATATCAGATGTGCAGTACATTTAAGACTATTGGCAGGTAAACAAGTCCATATTTAAAAGGGGGTGGGGGGGGACATCCAGTTGAAGGACTCTCCAAGATAGATCTACAGCAATGTATAATAGCCTGAAATAGTAAAATGTTATCATTCCTCCCTACCTTATCCTGATGGCAAGATACTTGCTCAACCTGCCCTTGCATGCTAGAGGGTTGATTCTCCTCTCTGGCCTGAGCCCTTGGATTCTACACCACCCTGCTGCCTTGTCTGTGCAACCAGATGATGCAAAGCAGTGGAAAGAGCCTGGCCCTTGAGCTCTGACCTGTCTGCATAGCCAAGGGCACTATTTCAAGAGGAAGACAGGTCCAGGGCAAGTACTGCCTGGTACCCCTGCCATATATGGCTACATTCATGCCTAGAGTGGTGGCAACTGGAGAAAAAGGCTGAGCTGGCAGGAAGGTGGCAGTTTCATGACTCATGGGAGCAGGTGGGCAGTAGGTGTGCCTCCCTGGCACTATGTGAGGACTCAGCAGTCTAGGGCACCATGGCGCCAGCAGCAAACCCAGGCTGACTCATTCTTTGGGAGGGCTTGCTGCTGCATAAGGCTTAGACCAGACAAGGTATAAAACACCAGTAATAAAGACCGAGTGAGGGGCCCGAGACATAGATGTCTCCACCAAGGGCTGAGTCAATGATCTCAGAGGGCTGAACCCTTTGGTGTTCATTTTTACAAATTTATACAAAACCAAAACACACTCAAAAAACAAAGCCCATGATTTCCCTTCGATCTATGTGCAGGACTTTGGACTCAGCCTTGGCAGCGGGCTTCTAGGTACCAGGCTTGGCTGCTTCCCTGCTACTAATCAGGAGGTTGAAAGTGGGCAGGCTGTTTCACTTTGACTGCTTATCTTCTCATTTGTAAGAGAAGGGCGCCATTATCCACCTCAACAGCTTATGCATATCTAGTATGGGGTCCAGAACAATGGTGGTTCGCAAACTGCAGCAGCAGGCTGTACTGGAATCCCCAGCACTCTTCCCTACCTGCTCAGTAGACCTCAGGGGTTCTGATTAATTTGGTTGAGGCAGGGCCCTTTACAACAAGTCATTAGGCAATTTTGCCACATCAGTATCAGGACAGAACCAAAGGGGTGGTGACTGCCAATAGTGGATTAGGGGAATAGGAAGGGCCCAGTAGAACAGAGGTACATAACAAGGAAGTGTATGGCAGGGCAGGGTGGCCTTGCCTTGTCTGAGGCCTTAAGTGACCGTGATTCAACACACAGACTAACAGACTCTTCCTCAGATTCCAGTCATGCAGCCCCACCCAAGAGAGAGGCTTAGGGTCTCCTGGGGAGGGGGAAGGTGCATCCCATCCAGTGACTTGGCCCAAATCCCTTAATCTGCTTCCAGGGTAGGGCCTATTAATCAGGGTCTGAAGTGTCAGCAAGGCATGGGCACAGGGTGCAGGGTCCCGATATCTGTCCCTGCAGCCTGGGAACCTGGTGGCTGGTTGAATGTGACCCTGACTCTGAGTACCTTGTGGTTTGTAGGCTGCACCCTCAGGGTTTCTCCATGTTCCCTTTGCATGAGAATAATGCCAAGCATTCTCTTTTTCTCAACCTTCAGGTACAGTTTCTAAGGCCAGGGCAAATCTTCACATAAATGCAGGAGAGGTCACACATGAACATCACTCATTGCTCCTACCTGTGTGGCCATCAGCAAACAATTCACAGTCCAAATCTATTTATAAAAGTCTGGGAAGTTCCCTCTTTCAGTGAAGATAGCTATACAGAGTTATACGGGGGACTTCTTCCCTTCCCCGACTGTGTTACAATTAACAGTTAATCCAGCTAGCTTGTAAGCCAAGATAAAATAAAATGAAAACAATAAAAACAGCAACCCACAATTCATTCCTGCCAGTCCAGGCCTCTGCTGCTCTTTAGTTGTACTTGGTCAGACTCCTAGCCCCTTACTCCCTTCCATGGGGAGATGTTGCAGGTTCCCAGGCTCTAAGAGGTCCATACTTAGATTTTTTTTCCTACTCTTCTTTTCCTCCACACCCCCTCTTTCCTTCTAAGAAAATGGGGGTGAGGTGTGTGGTGGGGGAGCGTGTCTTCACTATGCCTAGGCTAGCTCCAGTCTCCTAGGCACAAACCATCCTCCTGCTGAAACATCCTAAACAGCTGGAGCTAGAGGCACAAGATACTACACTGGGCCAAGCAACTTCCTGTCTCCCTTTTGAAGCAGGGTCTCAAAAGGTAGGCATCTTTTCTCATCACTGAGAGGGGGCTCTTCCTCTGTGGATAATTTGTTGATGGCCACACAGGTAGGAGTGTGCTGGTTCAGGCTGGCCTTGAACTTGTAATTCTCATGCTTCCCACCCAAGTTCTGGGACGACAGGCTTGAGGCAACACCTACAGTAACATGTTTTCAATTAACCACTTCTGGTACTGGGTTGGGTGTGTTGAGAATGGATGGTAAAAAAGGCACAGTGCCCACCCTCACAGAGGCAGCACTGAAGAGTAACTAGAAGCTCTCCTTTTCTGCTTCAAGGGAGCCCAATCCTATCACACCACTTGCCACCCTTCTCAGTTTCCCAGCTCAAAGGTAATTTTTCTGCAAGTTCCTTCCCCTCTGCTGGTTCTCTAGATAACTGTACCTAGAGAACTAGTTAACATTTAGAAATAAAAGTATTTTAACTTCATTCTTAAATACAAAGTGCTTTTATTACATTTCTGTAGCAACAGCTTTGGGAAGTTAATTCAACTTGTGGGCAGCCTAGAAAATAGCCTCTAGGCCACTGGGAAGGAAAGGAATCTCTGATTAGTGTTCTTGTGTAAAGAGAAATCAGACCAAAATTTTATAATTTTAAGTAGAAGAGCATCTTTCAGAGACATGGAATTCTACTGAGCTGCCTCAAATCAGATAGGCTGTCTCTTTCAGTGCTTGGAGGGAGGCTTTTCTGGGGCTGGGACTGGCTAGAGAGGACCTTCCTCCTTGCAGATACTTTGTAAAACCTTAACTAATGTCCTGGGGCAGAGCAAGACCACAGTGATAGAAAATAGCCCCAAATGTATGTATTCTCTCCTGGACAGGAGTGCCAGGCTGTCTGTCTTAAGCACCAGCTTGCTTTATCCAGAGCTTCCAGGGCAAATACTACCTGGCATTTTTATGGAAACTGGGAGCTTGTGTGTTGCTTTCATAGTCTTTCAGGAAGCCTTATTATAACCCTGCATGAGGTTATTACTATTGTCTTAAAGGTGAGGCACTGGAACTAGGAAGGATGGCTCCCAGGTAATCCAGTCTATGTATTCCATGCAGCTTGTGAGACTTTTCTCTCCAGATGTCCCCCTTCCCACCTGCACCACAGAAAGTGGTTCATGAACACTGGGAGCACCTCTGACCCTCTGTAGGACTTGCTGGCTGCCTTGTGTTTATGGATGTCTACTTGGAGCACAATACTTTTCTGGCCCACAGTCAGAGAAGGCTTCACTGCTGCATCCAGGAGTTAGCCAAGAACATTCTCCGTAGCTCATAGGCAAGGGCTGACATCAGCACCAGGTCATGATGGTGGCAGTGTGTGTCTTGAACCCCAGCACTCCATTCTGCCCAGTAGAGGCAAAATCCAAGAACTTGAGCCAATGGCCACCTGATGAGACACAGCTGTTGCCTCTTTTTAGCTTCATTCATGGGCAAAATAATGGAATAGACATGGGGTATTTAGCTAATCAAATGGTTTGCACTGGTTCTGATGCTATGGTTCTTAGAAACTCCTAGGAAAAAGATGTTCCATTAAGGGAATACAGGCACTTAGCACTTAAATCTGTGTCAAGAGGACCTGAGCCAAAGAGGAGAGTGAGCATAAAATGTGTCACAGAGCATACTCTTCAGTAGAAGGAACAGAGGAGACTATAGTCTGAATGACAAGTCACAGTGGCCTGGCCAGGAGCTAATCACTGGGGCGAAGCAACTTCCAAGAACAAACATCCCTTTGTGGCTGTAACAAAAGAGCAAGTCTCCATTTACTCCAGTCCCCTCTGCATCTTCTGTAAAAGAGGCACGAAGACCTGCCTCCTAGGGCTGTGTGAGATGGGACACAGACACAAGCTGTGCTCAAAGTGCCGTCCACAGAGTGCTGGCTCAGTCTCATGTTCTTAGTGTGAACCACGATTAATGCACTGCTGGAGAATTATGAGGTTATGTGATCAGGTAGCAATAACTTTAATACGGCTTAAGAGGGGTGAAGTGCAGGGCAGGT
Organism: Tokudaia tokunoshimensis; assembly: GCA_036184795.1. Classification (NCBI taxonomy): domain Eukaryota; kingdom Metazoa; phylum Chordata; class Mammalia; order Rodentia; family Muridae; genus Tokudaia; species Tokudaia tokunoshimensis. Next base: position 88,591,010 of record BTHU01000002.1, on the reverse strand, counting down.
TGTTACAGCCTTTCACCCTCGTGAGCACTTACGATCATATCAGAGCCTGAAGGCTAATGGTTAGACTGAGTCCCACGTGTACTGTACAGTGTGTTTTAGCATCAAATTGACTATCACCCTTTGGAAAAGAGAGATTTCAGCTGGACAAGGTGCATGCCTTTAATCCCAGCGCTCAGGAGGCAGAGGTAGGTAGACACTCAAAGCCAGCCAAGGGTACCCAGTGAGACTGTCTCTAAAAACAACAACAAATTTATGAATGAACCAACAAATGAGTAAAAATAAATAGAAAAATAGAGATTTCACTGTAGAAGGATGACATTTAGAAAAATTGGAAAATCCTTAGCTGGATCTGACAGGCAGCTGCTCCTCTGACATCTGCTCTGGGTGCTCTGGACATGCAGTTACAGGGTAGCACGGACTTGCTCTTCTCAGCAAAGGCCTTGTGTAAGACTCCCTAACTGTTTAAGCCTCAACCTACTTATGATAAGAAATGGTGATAACACTACTTTCCTATTTAAAGGACTGTTAAAAGTATCAGATAAAATTAGCATGTGTGTAGGTATGATTTAGTGCTAGGATATGTGCTTACTGTAATTGAGGCCTTGGATTCAATCACTGCTACTGGGAAAAGCATGTAGATTAATGAATATAAAGAATTCTTTTTGGAGTGCTTAGCATCTGTATTCTTATCTGTGTGGTGTGCACCGCCCTCTTTAATGCCTACTGTAGTTCCAGGTGCTTGGCAGAGGTCTGCCTTCTTCCTGGCATATGTCACTGAACTAGGGAGCAATAAACGATATGTCCCAACATTCATGGGAGATACTGTGCTCCCCACCCCAAATTCATACACTGAAGGACTAACCCCAGCATGGCAGAGTGTGACTGTATCTGAAGACAGGATCTTCTTCTTTTTTTTTTTTTTTTGTATGACAAAATAAGTTTAATCGTGGCTTAGAAATTTCAAACATTTAACTGTTTGAAATAGAATTTCAACTCAATTGGGAGAGAAGCTTTATAGATTTACATTGATGAATATTCAAATGTATAATTTAGATACATAGTGTTGGCTTATCATATGCTAAAATAATTTCAAAAATTATTTGGCCTAGTTTGGTCTATGAACCATTTTAGTGGGTAGTATTACTGTAGGCCCTTTTCCTCTAGTTCATTCATATATATTTATATAAGGACAGGATCTTCTAAGAGGTAAATGAGTTAAAATGAGAGCACCGGAGTAGGCCCTTACCCCAGAAGTCCCCATAACGTTTATAAGAAAGGGAGATTTGGGCCTAGAGACTCATAAAGGGAGACAAGTAGGCCAACACTTAGATTTCACATTTCTCATCTCTATAAATGAGGGGAAAAAAACCCAAAAAACCAAAACTGTTGTTGCTTAAGCCCCTGGCCTGTGGTAACTGGATAATATTCACAGCAAATGGCCACACCTAGGTTCTCTCACCATCGAAACAGTTCTCAAAGTATTTAGAAATTATCTGGCACATGGGAGTGACAGGAATTTTTACAGACAAGAAGGGTGGAAGACAGGCAGCTGTTTGAGGAGCTGGGGGTGTGGTATCCCATAGTCTCGTCATCAATCATAGAGAGGCTACATGGGATGGTGGCCTATTGGTTCTGCACTGGGCATTGAACCCTGGCTCAATTTTGTAGTGGCTTGGAGTCCTTTCTAGGGACTCTAGTGAGAGACTGTGCTGCCTTTCAGTGATTACACAGGTAACTCAGTCTGTCTTAAGACCATTTCTGCTAAAACTGCAGGGTGCTTTCTGTGGACTGTAACTGAAGCATGAGTCACACAGAATTATTAACCTGCTATTAGTAGTTTACAGGTTAGCTCTGACTTCTATTACTGCCCTGCTATCATTGCTGACCACCTCAGAATCCTAGACTTCAGTGGAGGAAGGACCAACTCTTAACCCTCCTTTTCCCAGCTGAGGTAGGTTATGGATTGTGAGACCAAGGGAACCCAAGCCTGTGGCCAAGCTGCACACGCTACCCAGCTCCTACCAACCATCACGCTGTGGTTTGTGCAGAGGAAAAGGAGAAGCAGTAAGGAGGGTCTGTACAAGAATAGGAATACACTTTTTGTATGGAGAAGATGTATCATCTAGAGATCTTTAAGAGACATTTACATAATTCAGAATCAGCCAAACAGGAAAAGATAACATTCCTCTCAAAGACTCTGCAGGGCTCCCCTGTGAAGATCTTTTCTGACATCTTTCTTTGGCTTATCTTGTCTTGTTTTTTGTTTGTTTTTGAGACAGGGTTTCTTTGTGTAGCCATGGCTGTCCTAGAACTTACTCTGTAGACCCGTCTAGTCTGGCCTCAATCTCAGAGATCTGCCTGCCTCTGTCTCTAAGTGGATTAAAGGTGTGTGCCACCAAGGCACATTTCCAAATAATAACGATAAAGATGGTAAGTTAAAATGGTTAATTTTGACAACTGCCAACATTTGCTGAGTACAATTTGTACCAGATGCACACATCATTGCATTTAATTTTCTTAGCAATGTCAGGAGTCCTGACCCTTTATTACTTCTTTTGCAAATAGTACACAGAGGTTATAAATAAATGAATAAATTAATGAATAAATAAATAGATAAATAAATAAATTGCCTGAGGTCACACATGGTGGGACTACAGCTCAGGCCATGTGACTCTTAAGATGTTATTATATACATCACCCTGTGAAGTTTGCCTTAGATAGCAGAGTCCAGGATGGAGCTGGCAAAAAGGAATGGCATGTATCCACTAACCTCACTGCATAAAAAGTGGCACTGGGCTCCATTCAGGGGCTCATTTTCACGGTTGGTCCCCTCAAGCAGTGTGAGCAGAAGTGTGGAGTGGAGGGAATTTGCAAGAAGGGGAACAAGGGTTAAAGAGTACAGGACAACTGCCCCAGACCCTAGGTGGGGCTACTGTAAGAACACAGATGATTGCAACATCCCATGTGCCCTGAGATGCTGGGAAGGAGCCAGGAGAATTAGCCAATCTCCATAATAAATGCAATGGGCAGAGCTGTTGGGCCTTGGCAGTGAGGCCCATCCTTTACTGAGTATCTAAGAACACCTGAGGCACTCGCTTCAGGAAGCTGGTTCTGGAGGTCTGCAACTGGGCCCAGACAAACAATTTAAGTACTTCCATGGAAGACTTTCCTGAAATACCAGTAGTGATGGCCAGACTCTGCCTCTGGCTCCAGCATCTTTATTTCTGCCTTTAATTAAAATGGGTCTATTTAGAAGAATGCTACTTTCTGTCCATGCATGACTGACTTTTCAAAGCTCTGACTAAGCCCTGAATGATTCTCTTTTTGATGACATTAGCCTACAGGGTTGACTTCCTTTAGCATGAAATCGTTCTATTAGTGGACATTCTTCTTTGCTACCAAAGTTCAAATTGGTTTCCACGACAGATACTTCCTTCTGGAAAGTACTACAATGTTAGACGATCTGTGCTTGCCACACACAGTGGCATGCTTCTACACAGTGCTCTCTGGCTTCAGTGCAGATAGTCTCAGGTTCACCTTGGGGTACTGGTGTAGCAGAGCCATCAAGGGATTTTACTGTCGAATAAATTTAAATCCCAGCTTGTCACCTGCTACGCCAAGATGGTTTACTTCCGAATCTCAGTTCCCTTACCTGTCAAATGGGAAGGGATAGTAACAAGAACTATCCACATCAAGGGAAGCTTCCAGGATGAGCTAAGGATTCAGCACTTGTCTGACTCCTCACAGGATAGAAAGTGCAGTTACCAACATATGTCACCAATACCCTTGACCTAAATATCAAGATGCAAACTGTCCACAGAGACACGTAAAACCCAATGAAACCACACAGCCTGCCCATTTGTTCTGATATCCTTCTCAAGATGGAACGCCTCCACTGTCCTGATCACAGTAGACTTTTTCCTCAGCCCTCCTTTTATCTCCTCATATCAAGATCTGTCTGACAGAGATGTGGGCTACTTGCTATCATTTTATTTTTTTAAAGGACCACATGAAAAGAAAGATAGAAAAAAAGATATTATATTAAATGCATTTAGCTTAACATAACCCATATAAAAGTATTGAGATAGTTTATATTTTGGGGTACTGAACCATTGAAACACACTGAATCTTAACTGGATCAGCGGCATTTGAGTGCTCAATAGTGACAGCACCACACTGGCTTCAGTAGTGGCTGTTTCAGTGCACAGAAGAATCTCAGACTAGGGTACTCTCAAGCCTCTCAAATACAACTCTGACAAATTCCACTTTCATTTTCCCTAATTCTTGGCCTCTGGTTTAGCTGAATCCAGGCTCTGAGCACCTCAAGTCAGAGCTACTGTATCACCCCTGAATCAACACACCCTTATCCCCTGTAGTGGGTAATAATTAAAAATGAGTACCACACCACCAGTCCGGCGGGTCTCGCATGGAGCGGCTCTCACTGTCGCCGCTGAGCCAATCTCTACTAGCTAGCTCTCACAGCATCCCAGCTGTTTCCTCTCCTCCATAGACTCTGTAAACGGCTGGAGTCCCATGCTCCCGCCATGCATCTAAATACCTGGGTAAAGCATGACTCTTAAACTTAGTCAGCCAAATATGTTTATGTATATAAAACTCCCAATTACATAATGCCAATTTACAATGATAAAGTCTTATCCCAATATTTCTAACCTCTCCAAAACACCAGAAATATGTCTGAAGCCATCTGGATATCTGTACCTCTCCTTCTCTGCTCTGCTCCTGAGGTCCTCGTCCTCGTCCTCATCCTCATCCTCGTCCTCGTCCTCTCCCTCTCTCCTCCCCCCTTAGCTCCTCCTCCTCCTCTCCTCTCCAATCACTGGCCTCAATGTGAATGCATAGGAAATATCTTGCAACAGTCCCCAACCTTCCAGTCTCATCTGGCCTGACCAGTACAGTCCAGCCCTAGCTTATACCTCTGAAAGGCTGACTTGAACAAGATGCAGGGGTTTGCCAGGGTGCCCCTTGAAAGTCCAAAAGGTTTGCACTCAAGGCCATCTCAGAATTCTGCATCATAATAAAACTTTTAATCACAAATGAAGCTTTTTTCTATATAGTGTGCACCAAATGCCAGGTACCAGGTGAGACATGGCACTTGGTGTATAGTCCTAAGTCCTCACAATTACCTGAGGAAGACTCCATTTTATTTCTAGTTTCATACATGACATCAGCCATGTGTCAAGCACCAGACAGCTAAAAAGCTGCTAGGATAAAATTTGAGTTCCATATAAATTGATTCTAGGGTTCAGACCTGGAATTTTTATTGCTACACAGAAACAGGGTCAGGGTGTAGCAGTCATGTCCTTGACTTTGCATTGAGTTTTCAAGTCTTGGGCCTTCACTCAAGTTCTCTGCCAGGTTCTTGGCTCTATTTAAATTTTCTCTAGCTTAGGTTCCTGTTTACATTGCTATTCTCTTCAGGAAAAGCTTCAGTAACTACTTTTGCTTGGAGTGACTAATCCTCTTTATTACTTAATTCCTGCTATATGCTTATAGATTGGGAGGCGAAAGGATTCCTGAAGGGCCTGACCATGCATGGAAAGGGTAGGTAGGGCAAGCTGTGCATGAATATTTGCTATCCAATGCATATTGGCACCTAACTGATTGTACACAAGCATTGTAATATAGTGATTACATGTCTTCATTACCATGTGCCAGTGACTGTAACTAGTATTCAGTGTTCTGTGCAAATACATGCTTATTTAGTATCCCTGGAGGTTGGATTTATCATGCCCAAAGAACTCAGAAAGGTTACAGAATTCCCAAGATCACAAAACTAGAGATTTTAGTTCATATTTCTTCGACATCAAACCCATGTCCTGATCATCTTGTTCTACTTTCCCTCTCACAGTGACTAATGCAGAGGAAGAGACTTCCATAAATACCTGGATTAGAGTAAGACATACAGCAAAGCAACTATGTATTAGCTAGTGTGAAACCACCACTGAGGAGTGCTTTTATACCTGATGCTTGCTATCTTAGAAAGAGGATACACCTTGCTGGTCTTTCCCACAGGTATCCAGTAAAACTGTCTATTCTAAGTCAATGAATACTCACTGGTATGCTTCCTTGCATAGATTTTGGGTAGGTGGAATTCCTGGCTTTCCCATGTATTTGATGAGGACAAATATGTTCGCTCTGTGAATCCTCACCTCCAGTACGAGATGGCACCCAGGTTCCAAGGACCATGCTACTATGTACCCATGTGAAGAATCTAAACAAGTTTTCAGCTTGAGGGAGGTCCAAGAGGTGTCCTATGACCTACAGCAGTGTAGTTCTCAGCCCCTGATTTAATGCTGGGCCACGCTCCATCTGTCCAGACAAATGTTTATCGTTAACACTGGGAACAATGCTTATGATCATGTTTTACCTATAATCTAGTTCAGCAAGAAAATATTGGCCTGGAAAATATTTGTTTATATCTGCACGGCTGGTTTAAGATAACTAAATGGCTCATGTGTTTATTCAAGAATGAATGAATGAATGTTGAAAACTGGTAATGTGGAGAGAGAGGAAGGCATCAGTTAATGTATGTTGACATGAGCTATGTCAAGGATCCCAGTGCCTGATCTCAGATCAGTGAGAGTGGCAAAGGCTTCCTCTGGTCCAAGTGGGAGTGGTATATGTAGAAACTATCAACCACGACAGCTTCCTTCTCCAGGATGACTAAAGCCTGAGACTGCTAAATCTACCTCTTTTGTCCAGCTGTATACAATAAGCCCACCTCCTAGATTGCCAAGCATAAAATAAGGTTCAGGCCTGGGTGGGTGATGTCTTCCTTTAGAATGAGCACAGCCCACCAGATCATAGCTTTTTTGTACAGTGTCTGTTCTTTCTTCATTCTTGTGTCACACCAGTTAGATCAATCTCTGAAGCTAGGCTTTTCTATGTTAGGGACCATGTTGAGGGCTTTATATAATGTTTTTATTTACTCTCTACAACACCCCTAAAAAAGAAGTTCCTGTTATTTTATTAATTAGCGTTTTTGCTAGGAGTATAAACAGTAAGCACCAATGACATTCCAGTGGTCTACAGTAAACCGCAGCTATCCTGGGCCCTGAGAGATGGCTCAGTGGGGCTTGCTCTACAGCACGAGGAATGCAGTGGATTGAATGAGAATGTCTTCCATAGGCTCCTTTGAATACTTGGCTTTTGGAGGAACACTTTAGGCGAAAGATTAGGAGATGTGGCCTTGGTGGAAGAGGTGAATCACTTAGGGGTAGGCTTTGAAGCTTGGGGTTGGCTTGAGGTTTCAAGCATCCACCCCATTCCGTTAGCTCTCTCTGCCTTTTGCTCTAGGATCAAGTAAGCTCTTGGCTGCTCTTGTACCACGACTGCTCCACCATCATGAGCTCCACTCTGTCTGAAATGATAAGCCCAATTAAACACTTCCTTTTATAAGTTGCCTTGGTCATGGTGTTTTGTTATAGCAATAGAGAAATAACTACGACAAGGACTTAAGTTCAAGTCCCTACCACCCAGGTTAAAGAAAAATCTGCATATTGAATGTGCACACCTTTAACCACTTGTCAGGTGGGTCTCAGGAGCTCTTCGGCTAGCCAGTTTACTGAACTGGTAAACTGTCTCAAGGTATTAAGGCAAAGAGTGGCTCCACTTGTGTACACACAAGAATGCACACATGCCTTAGAGCACTATAGAAGACACATGCTACTATGATAATGGTGTGAACTCCAAATGGCATAAGAGAAATTAAATTCTACCTGCTCCACGTGGTGGTGCTCTTATACATTTGTGAGAGAAAGGGTCCACAAAGGGTAACAGACCGCACTGAAGGTATTCTATAGTACAGCGGCTCTCAGCCTGTGCTCTGCACACCAGAAGCAGCAACCTCAGGATATCTGTGAATTCCTTAGGAACAGTAATTCTCAAATTCCAACCCAGACCCACTGAATCAGAACTGGGGTGGACCCTGTCAATGTGTGTCCTAGAAGGACCCCTGCCCCGAGTACTTCAGGTGAGGGTCTGGAGAGATAGCTCAGTGGTTAAGAGCTCAGACTGCTGTCTTGGTTCAGTTTCTATCACCAACCTTGGAGGAGGCTCACAAACCCTTATAACTCTAGCTCCAGAGCATCTGACACCTTCTGTCCTTTGTAGGCATCTGTACTCACATGTGCACACAGCCACACACATACATATATACACAATTACAAATAAAGAAAAATATAAAGAATGTTAAGTCCCCGCTCATTCTTATGCCTCTCAAGTTAAGGAAGTACTCACTGCCCTGGACAGGTGCAAACCAGAGCTCTCAAACAGCAGGAAGACCTGGCTACGGAATAAACAAACAACTCTTCTAGTCAAACACACTTGATCAGATTCCTTACGTTATTCTAGAACTAAGCCTAGCCTCAGAAGCACAATTGTGCACAGCCTACACAAAGGCAAAGACTTTGAGAGAAGTCTGATTAAGGAAGGATGCAGAATCGCCAATTTGCTTAGGCTGGGGACTTGGTTTAAAGACCTATGATAGAGGTCTGTTACTATTTCCATACCTGAACTCAGAAACTGTTCTTTGTATCCACCTGACATATTGAGTGTTGTTCCCATCAGCCTTCCCTAGGGACCTAGGAACTTGTCCTTCTGTTACCTCCATGGCTCAGTAGAGCTGAAGATTGTTTCTAAGCAGACTTCCTACCTACCCTATATATTATCTTCTCCTATTCCTTACCATGACAATGCAAAAGAGACAAAATTAGGATTCTAGCCTTAAGACCTAGCATCTGGTCCACATGAAGCCAAGGGGCATGCCTTCTATCATGGCTAACCATATAGGAGCTTGCCTTTCGAGAGCATCCAATACCCCAAAGAGTGGAAATGTGGCAATAAGACTCTGCTGTATCCATTTTGGATTACAGGGGACATGCAGCCACTGCTTTGCTTTGAAGAGACAGGACATGGTTAACAAGAACCAGCCTTCCAGGGAGGGCCTGAGAAGACTATGTAGTTCAGTGACACTGACAACCACCAGCTGGCACTGAGCATGGCTCAGTCATAAGGGCTGGTTTGGTGGCTTATGCTTCCACCAGGGTGAACCCTGGGAGGAATGTAAGTGGGACAATGAACATCGGAAGGCAGCAGTTAGGAAGTTGGAGAAACAAGTGGCCACTGATGGCTCGTGCAGACTCAATGTACAGGTGACTGAAATGAATCAACCCTTGAAGGACTGCAACTCAAGGTAGAGATGAAGAGGGGTATGGATTTCAAAACACTTACTGGCAAGAGGAGTAGGGCACAGCCTAGAGTTATTTTCTTAGAGAAATGGGGCCACCAAAGGGTTCCTGGCACAAGTGACAGGCCTCATCGAGCTAATGGGGAAAGGGATAGGCTAGCTCCGACAGGGAGACAACTGAGAGCCAGAGAAGTTCAGGCAGATTGTTTTCAAGGAAAGTTTATGTACAGCCCATGTGATAAGGTTTGGCAGTCAAATGAGAGTAGTTTCAAATCTCAGCCCTGTCATCCAGTGCAGAATGGTGTAAAGATATTTAATCTTCATGAACTCCCAGATTTTCTGTAAAACAAGATGAGGAGAGTGCTACCTCACAGGACATAATGATCAACCAAAACCACACAGAAAATAGCCAGCACGAGAAAATCACACAGGGTTATCTACATCTCCAACGTCATTGCGATCAACATCACCGTCCGCAGTCAGTGCTTCAAACAAGCGAATGCAACTGTGCAAAGGGCTGGTTGTAGGGGACTAAAAAATGAGTAAGATTCCATTCTTGCCATTGAGCCAGAAGGCTCTGACAGAGACAGAGACAGATCTGACTTCCAGGCACTTCAGAGGAAGATACTAGAGTTCATCTGGGCTCCTATGTCTTCAGCCCAGGATCAAAGCAGGACATTTTTAGAGGAGTAGACAAGGGGCAACTGTGTCACAAAAGCCAGGGGGAAGAGAGGGCATGCTTCCAGAAGGCAGCTAAAGCCACGGAAGCATCTGTAGTTAAAAACATACTCAGAAAGCATGTAAGAGGAAGACATTCCAAACTGTTCCTTCTGACAGTGACAGGAATTCTAAGAGGACTTAGTGTTATTCATGCACAAGTGCAGTTGTGAGGTTTTGTTTTGGACAATAGAGTATGCTTTGAGAGTACCTGCGTTCGCTAACTATTGTTCCGTAACACAACGGCTTGATATGGCTAGTCTCAAAGGGCAGCTTACTCTGGGGATCCTGTCTCTTCCTCCATGAGGCTTGAGCTACAGGCAGGTGACCATATGCACCCAGAATTTACATAGGTTCTGAACTCATATCTTTTTCTTTGTCTGGAAAGTGCTTTAACCACTAGCCATCTTCCAGCCTCAGATAAAGATTTTTTTTTAATCTGTTGTTTTTTAAAGATTTATTTTTATTGCTTTTGGTTATATATAGGTGTATGTTTGCATACAGGTATGTGCACATGAGTGTAGGTACCGTTGGAAGCCAGAGTCATTAAGGTTCTTTGGGAATAGGCATCAGATCTCCTTGGAGCTGGAGTTACCAACAGTAGTGAACTGCCTAATGTGGATTTCAGGAACTGACCTCAGGTCCTCTGGAAGAACAGAATGCTTTTAACCACCAAGCCATCTCTCTCCAGCCCCAGTTAAGGAGTATTGGTACATGTAATAGACATGAAATCTCTTAAATATAATGAGCAAAGCCCACCAGGGGCAGACGAGAACAAGCTGTGTAGTTGGGTTTATATATATAGTTCAAGCTCTGCTATAACACGAAGAACAGAGCCATCTGGAATTCCTGCAGTGAGCAGTAAGAGGAAGTCCCTCATCCGCCCCTGTGGGTAAGGTACCTGGTTCTGAGCTTCATGGAACCGAAGTGTTTTATGTTCAAAGGGTAAGACGCTGCAAATGCAAGGAGTTCCCAAGTTCACTTCTTCTAGTTCAGACTTGGTGTTTATATGATTAGAACTCTAAGTCTCAAGGCAAAGTCATCAACTTGGCCAACAACTTCTTTATAAAAAAGTTGAGGGGAAACATAGAACTAGGGTTGAAGGCTTGACTGGTCCATCCAACAGTAATATCAATACCTTCTGAGCTGTTTGGTTCACCAACTTTCATAAACATTTTAGCATGTCTTCAACTTATTTAAAGATTGCTAAGGAATACACATTAATTCAAAGGTATATACATTTTCTTCAAATAAAGTACAAAACTTAAAAATAAGATTCTTCAAATTGTTGCAAAGGATCACTTCAGACACCAGAAGAGTAGCTGGGGAGCTGGCTCAGGACTCCTGAAAACACACATGAATATATGCATACATATATGCACACACTGGATAAAAGACACTAAGTTACTATACAACAATTTGCCTGGTAAATTTTGTTCACTCAAATTAAAAAAAATTGCAAGACAAAATTTTCAAATAGAATGGCGTGGAAAATTCTTCTTTGTAAACTCTGGAAAAGAATTTCTATAGCTATTGTCAGCCCTGGACTTTCCAGGCCTGACCTCTTTGAAGCACTGGAAATTATTTGGCATAGTAACGTGAAATGGCATCATGGAATTTTTTTTTACAAATGCTGATATCTGCTTCATGTATCTTTTCTCCAGCCTAATCTTAGATCTGTCTGATGGTCTCCTGGAAGGATGGTGCCAAACGCACATAGTTGCTTATGTCTTCTATGTATAACAAACAGTACGTTCAGGCTGGTTTGATTTATTATGACATGTGGGTAGCAAGAATAGATTGTTTTGTAAGTCTTCTTCATAATTCAGGAAATAAAGAGTGTGGTGGTTTGAATAGGTTATGGCCCCAATAGACTCATATGTTTGAATGCTTGTCCCATAGGGAGTGACACTATTAGGAGGTGTGACCTTGTTGGAAGTGTGTCACTGTGGGGGCAGGCATTGAGGTCTACTGTGCTCAAGCTACACCCAGTTAGTTTTCTTCTGCTGCATGAGGATAAACTCTCAGCTCCTCCAGCACCATGTTTGCCTGCACGCTGCCACACTTCCTGCCATGATAATGATAGACTAAACCTCTGAAATTGTAAGCCAGCCACAATTTAGTTTTTTCCTTTATAAGAGTTTAACCATGGTCATGGTGTTTCTTCCCAGCAATGAAACTCTAACTAAGCCAAAGAGGAACAACGTTATCTTGAAATCATGTACAGAGCAAGACCCAACACAGTTTAATGAACTGATCACAGAACAAGGCCCTCACAAACACACTTATGAAACACTTCAGGAGTATGCACTATAGGGAAGCAGTGAGAAGGCTTGCACTCAGTGTATGAAAAGGAGACTTCTCAAACCAGTGAATGCTTTCACAAATGGATCATCCACTGGACAAGGCTAACAGAAACTATTAAGCTCTGGTTCTAATGAGATGCCCATTAGAAACCACAAGTACAAAGTTAAAATACAGCACTTTTACATAACTTCTTCTGTCCATTGAAAGAAATTCCATTAAGTGCACCCAGTGTGTCCGTGTTCTCAAGACCTGTGCACCAGTGAATGGGAGGTGATCCTTATCTGGGAAGCTGGGCAGTATGGCATCAAGAGACTTTATAAAACAAAGAGCTTTCTTAAATATTATCTATACTGGACAGGGTCAATTAATTACTAAAATTTATTTAAATTCTTTTTTGGAGGTTTGTGTGAACATCTTGAATTTAATATGCAATTTATGCTAGACAAATTTTATTGAAGATAATTTTTAAAAACTCCAGATTTTTTAAAATTTATTTATTTCTGCCTCGAGACTATTTCCTAGCCTATCAAGGGCTTCCTTCTTAAATAAAAACGTATGTTCTCACCACTTTCAGTAATTTCACAGGGATAGTTAACAGAGGACATCTCTGTCCTCCCCCTTTGCTTGGCTTGGATGTTGTTACATGTGACCCCTATGAGGATCATCTGCAGGAAGTGTGGTCTTAATATGGCACCACTATGTGGTAGAATCTAGTGAAAGACCCTTAAGTAATTGGGAACATGCTCCCTTGGAAGGGAATAATGTAGTACTCAAACCCTGGCTACTTCCCTTGAAAGTGGGTTGTTATAAAACAGCAAGGCTGGTCTCTTCCTATCGTGACCTCTCTGCATGTCTCACTGATACTGTGATACCATCTGCCATGATGTTCTCACCTGCTGCCACACATGAAGACATAAAATATCAGGCTTCCAGGCTTCAGAACTGTGATCTAAATTAGCTTTTCTTTATAAAGTAGTACAGGATATTGTAACATGAAAGAGAATCCACAACCAAGTGTCTAGGAATATATTCTTACTAGGCCTGCTTTTCAGAGTCACTTGAGTAAATGCTATAATTCACTCAAGTTCCAACCTCACCCTGCACCACTAAACTACATACTGGGGATAGGACTTGGCTCAGGTGCATTCTGGGAAAGTTGTATGTAATTCTGATGTGCACTCCTCCTTTGAAAGTCATATGCCTAGACCAGTGGTTCTCATCTTTCCTAATGCTGCACCTCATGCTGTGGTGACCCTCAGCCATAAAATTATTGTTTTATGGTTGTTTTTGTTGCTACTTCATAACTGTAATTTTGCTACTGTTATCAGTTGGGTTGTAAATATCTATGTTTTTGATGGTCTTAGGTCACTCCTGTGAAATGGTCATTTGATCTCCACAGGCTTGTGACCCACAGGTTGAGAACCGCTGGGTTAAGTGTTTATCACAGCAACAGAAGCAATCTGGGACAGTATGTCTTCGTGTTTTAAACAGGCTGCCGTGCTTCCTGTCTCTAAGCACAGCTGTTCTTGAAGCCCTGCTCTGGTGTAGCTTTCCCATCCTGACTCAGCCCACCACTCCCAAGGGAGCTGAGGAGCCCCGCCTGTCTTTGGGCTCTCAGCTGTCTGTAAGTCCAGAACATTACTCAGATGATTCAGCACCATCTTCCTTTTACTACAGCTACTGCTTCAGTAGTTCTGTTTCTGAGATCAGCATCTTGTCTCCTCATGTCCACAGGATCAGCTGGCCTGTACTGGTACCATTTTCCTTCTGTGCTTCCGCCTCCATGTGCCAGCCTGCAACTGTACATTCAAACTTTGCTTACCGTTTTTTGTGAGGTGGTTGCATCAACTTTGGCTTTCTTCGTTCTCTGATGCCCTATTCTAAGTTTTCTGAACTAAGAGACAACTGGGTTTGGCCCAGACATCCTGACAATGGCAAAGCTAAACTAGCAAACCCGAGAGTACTGCTCTGATAGAAGTGGGATTAGAGTCTGAAGCATCACCAGTTCCCTTTTCTCCCCACAGCTTGCCTGCGGGCGGGGGGGGGGGGGGCGGGTGTCACTGAAACTACATAGGCAGGTTTATCTTCCTGAAACTCAGCTCTGATGGGTTATGTCAGCAGGTTGGCGGGAATATGAATTCCATTTTGATGAGTTATGCCAACCAGTTGATGGGGATGTGAATTTCACCTGCAGTCTTGCAGTCAAAACATTTGTATATTTTTATTTCATACGATGTACAGTCCCAGTGAATGTGCACCTCACTGACTGGGACACAGATCTAGAAGTTCACAGCAGCACTTGTTAAAGCAGGTTACAAATGAAACTGTCCTGCTGAGCACTGAATGGATTTCATGTGCACAAAGAATATGGCAGAGAACCAGCTCAGACACCTGTAGTGACAGTGATGGGCTGTAAACAAGGTTGAATGAGAGAAGCCAGCCACAGAGGATGAAAATGGAGTGTGCCCCATATGGTTCAGCCAATGCAGAACAGAAACAGGTCAAACTGCTCTATGTTGTCAGAAGCCAGGAGGCTGGGCACTCATAAATGGTGGTACATTTATAAAAGTCATAAAAGTACCGGGACAATGCTTGCCATCTGAAGGCCCCTGCAGTCAGGATCAGGGAGCGTCTCTGTGTGCTGAACTAGGTACAACAAGCTGCCCCTGGGCTTCTCGCTTTTTGGTGGATTCTCCCACCTTAAATACCCCCAAAGCCTGGTGAAATGTGATGTGGGCCCTTTCTGGGGAGAGGCTCACAGCAGTCCACAGCAGGCACACACAGCATCTTTCTACCTATGAGGTTCTTTTTCATTCTTTGCTTTAGCCTGTGGTTATCTGTCACTTCCTATCTTGTACTGTCCTTTCACTTAAGGACAGAGGGTTCTGGTGGTAGTGTGTCAGTTTGCATGTAGTGAACAAATGCATATGCAGCATCCACTTAAAATGCACCTAAATGAACGAGGAAGGACAACTGGAATGCTGAAAACAAACAAACAAAAAACAAACAAAAACCAAAACCGAAAAGCATACAAGAACAACAAAAAACTCCTCGATCTGGTATGCAATAAAAATGAGGTGAGTGAACTAGGGCTCCATATGCAGAGGCTGTTTCTGCCCAAATGTTCACTGTGGTGGCCAATACTGAGAGGAAGGACTGCCACGGTAGTGGCGAAGTCAGGTTACTGAACAGACAACTGCACACAGGTACAAGTGAACAGTGTGTCCCGGCCACCATCCTCTGATGAACCACTGGGTGTTTGTGTGCCACGGTGAAGTACTTTGATGCTGGGCAGCTCCTAGGAACACTCACTGTGCTCTCTGTCCCTCCCTGTGTGCCACCTTCTACTTCTGAAGCTGCTTCCCTCTCATTAGCATACCTCAGAAGAATCCTGCGATCTTAACACCTTGGACACCAGCATAGGAGAAAATGGGCAAACAGAGACCTGAGGTTCCTCAGAACAGAAGGTGCTGACTACCAGTGAGGACACTGGTAGTCAGCATTCGCTCTGTATAGCTAGAGCTCTGCAGAGATGACTAGGGATGACGAATGCCCTCACCTGTACTGGAGCATGGAGCTGGGATTGGGTGGTTACGGTGTTTCTTCATGAACACAAGCAGTTCCTGGGAAGCTTGAAGCTGGTGTGTGAGCAGCTCCTGCAGCTCCCCAGGGGGAGGAGCAGGCCTGGCAAAGGGAAAGTAAAACTGCCCACTTGACCGCTCCAGAGCCAGTCTGCGGCTCCAGAAGTCTGTGCTATGCAGGGCCAAAGTGCCTGAAATGAACTCATTTCTGTCTGCGCTCCTTCAGGGAGAGCCTTCCAGCAGCCAGGCTAGTCCCAGCTTCTAGACACTACACCATTTAGTCCCGGTTTTCTAAAGCTGGCTCAAAAGCAGTGAACAAGGAATATGCTGCAAAATCCAAACTGTACTCATGTGAACAAAATGCTACAATTCCTTCCTTCTCAGTTCACTCCAAAGGGTAGCCACTGTCCATAATCTTTTCCCCCACCACGCCCTCAACTGCCTTTTACAAACAGACCATATACATGGATATGGGTTTTTAAACAAATGGGGTCTATTTGTATATAGTTCTGCAAATTGCTATTTCACACAACAATACACACACCATGGGCAATCAGCCTTGCTACACAGGTGGCTAAGCTATTTCCCTGATTTCAATTTTGAGACATTTAAAGTCTTTATAAAAAAAAGGGGGGGGGAAGGGGGGTAGGATGCAACAAAATACTGAGGGTCATTTTGGAAATTAGAAAATTCCTTTAGCTGATTCTTTTTCTTCTCAGATCATGCTAGAGGTTAACACAGGATCGGTTTCAGAAAACACAGGGGGAAGATGAGCAGAACCCAACCACAGGCTATCTGCCTAGAGAAGGACTTCTACTGGTGGGCCAGGTAGACCAGGAACCAAAGACCAACATCCAGAAGTGATGCCTGAAGAATTCTAAGACTCCTCGGACAATGTTCATTCTCCTTGGAGGAGCTGTTCTAGGGCAGGAACAATATTCCGTATGCTTCCTATTCTGGAAGTCCAGGGCCCAGTGGTTTTGTAAACACAGTTGTACTATTCAAACAGAGCTTTCCTTCCTGTCTCACCAGTGTGTTCTTTGTAGCCTCTGTTGGGTCACCTACATCATGTGGCTAACCCTGACAGCTACCCTCTGTCCCTGGAGAAGTAAATGCTAACCCTGACTCAAGGGCAAAAACATACTATCTAGATCAGAGCTCAGCTTGAAAGAACTTTCTGGAGCAGTCATACGGGGAAGAGGCAGAGAAGGGACCAGAGAGCTAGAGAGGAAGTGGGGGCGAGATTTTCTCCAATGTATTCTCAAGATCTGTGAAGCAGCATCTTGGTGAGTCCATAGGAGGCACACAATTTGATTCTCTCTGTCGTATACGAGCAACAACTTCTCTACATTCACAATGGTGATGAGTTTCTTTAGGTGCCTTGACTGATTTGATCCTCACAATGTTTCTCCAAATGCATGCCGTTACTCCAAATTCTTTCTGTTACATGGATGAGGCCTGTGAGCTTAACATGTTTTACCTATGGAGTAGCACAAACAGGATTGGAAACCAGGAACCTCTGCTTCCAAAGTATGTGACTGGTACCATCTTACACTGCCTTCTTAGTCTACCATGTTGTAATATACCCCCTACCCCTGCCTAACACACTCATTCACATAATTTAAAATACATCCTTCTTTAAAGAAGATCTTAATGTGACTGGCTCCAAAATCTCAACACATGAGCTCTCCTGATGATCAAGAATGCCATGTGACTGAGAACAAAGAAATTACAATACTTCAAAAAGGCAGACAATCTCTTATGATGATAGGGAATGCCACACAATCAAGAATACAAATAGGACTGGATAGCTCAGCAGTTTAAAGTATGTAGTACTCTTCCATAGGATCCAAGTTCATTCCTAGCATCTACATCAGGCAGCTCGCAACATCTCCAGCACCAGGGATCTGGCAACTCTGGCATCTGAGGGTACCCACACTTACCCATACACACACAGCTAATAATTATAAAATAACAAAAGCAGAATTTTTAAGAGAGCTCAATTGTTTTGATAAAGAAAGTCCTCTGATATTGGGATAGATGCAGACAAGGAAATGGAATAATGTCCTGAGTAGAAATAGAGGAAGATGTCCTTCAGAAGGGACCAGCTAAGCTCATGGGCTACTGTGCACAGGTTAAGATGTGTGTCAATTTTGGAGGGATAAATTCTCATTGCTGAGCAGAAAATGGCATGGCATCTATGGGGTGCACTCATCTATGGTCATTACCTTGGAAAGGTGCTCTGGGACTTTGTTTAGGGGGGCTGACTCCCAGACATGTCACACTCATACCTACCTTGCCCTCACTTCTTTTGGTCTCATACCTGGCAAACATGGGAGAGCTAAGAGAAAAGTAAACCAGAAAGCTCGTCAAGCCATAAGCAGGCAAGGCTGGAGCAGAAGACCACTTCCCCCAAAGCTAACATGAACACAGGCATGAGAAATACCCTGCCCTCAGTGGGCTAGAGTGCCTCAGCTCCCCACCTGACCCTCTTCTGTTGTTTAACTATTGTAAGTGCACAGGGTAGTGAGCCAGGGCCCATGGGCTGTGAGGCAGGGCTGTGTGCACAATGGAACTGTCAGGGTGGCTTCTCAGTGGAACTTGCTGAGCTCTGCAGGCTTAGACTCATGATGCCAAACTCAGGAATAGTGGCTCATGGGTCACCTTCTCTGCCAGGGAAACCATCCATGTGGCAAGAACAGACAATTCGCTGGCAAGAACAGTCTGGGGAGACAGCCAGCAACCTCAGGAGCCAGGGCATGGGTTGGTGGAAGATTAAAACCTAGGGGATTGGGGTTGAATCCTTGGATCACTTCCAATTAGTTTCTGTTTCTTCTTGTGTAAGATGGAAGGCCTGCTTCTCCCAGGGTCATTCCTGCAGACATCCAATGTCCACCCCAATGATACCAGGGAAGGACCTCATCTCTGTTTTGCAAATGTGCAAACCGGCTTGCAGGGGTGAACATGGCTAATATGTTTAGTTACTAAAGCTGTGGGGCCAGAATTTAAATCAAGAACTGACTACTGTGTCCCTTCCTCTACACAGGGTTTAAAAAAAATGATGCCTATACCTAAAATCAAATCTTAATTTTCAACACAAGCAGTACTTTATTACTGATTACTGAAAATCCTATTTTAGCAACCTTTCCTGTGCTACTTACACTTCTACGTCACTAATGGAAGGTGTTTGGCAAACTGCAAGTAGGTTTTGCAATCTGCTAAAACAAGGTCTCATTAAACTGCTCATAAAAACATTTGGCAAAATAAATCACTAAAACAATCTCAAGAGCCACTATAAATGATTTTTGTTCTATAGCAACATAAATTTATGGTTTAAAGAGAGAGTAAAAAGACAACTGGCACACTGATAGCACACAGAGCCTTCAAGAAACCCAGGCTCAGCTGGGTGGGGGCGGCACAAGCCTTTAATCCCAGCACTCAGGAGGCAGGGGCAGGGGAATATCTGGTCTACAAGAGTGAGTTCTAGACAGCCAGGGCTACACAGTGAAACCCTGCCTCAGAAACAAACAAACAAACAAACGAACAAATGGCCCCCCAAAACAAACAAATCAACAACAAAACCAAAAACAAAACAAAACAAAAATCCCAGGGCTGATCCAGGCTCAGCTGTCAGTCTGCTGGATGGTTTACTCAGCCCACTAGTCACCTCTTCTCTCCTTTCTGTATTAGTCAACTGAGGACTCCAGACATCAGTGCCTCTCACGTATTTTAATATAAAATTGGGACAAACACTAATTGTCCTTCCCCATGACTACTGTCCTTGAAGCCTCCTGATAATCATGTGTGAGGACAGACAGTCAGTCCTAGTAACATCTTCACTTGAGTCCTAGCTCTAAGATTGTGATGGTTTTCAGCTTGTGTGGAGTCTGCAAACACCCTCTGCTCCTGGCAGGAACCAACCATCATTTAAAGGCCAATCTCTCATTTCATCATAAACCAGTAGTTTTTGTATTTTGTTTGTAACAATGAAACAAAATTTCAGTTAGTAATTTTACTTTGCACTAAACTAAATTCACTGTGCAATAGCTACAGATTAACTTACACACACACACACACACACACACACGCCCCTTAACCAAGAACCTAAACCCTCCCTAATTTTCAGCCATGAATGCTCCCTGGAGCTCTGGCCACTCAGCTCCTCCTACCTGTTTAAGACTTCAAACCTCCCTGTGGAAGGCACATCTTGGGATACATTCCTGTCATGATTGCCAAAATGCTCTCTCCTGTGGCATATTCTTTTCTGAACTGTAAAATCATTAGCCCAAATGCTCAAACCTGAAGGACTTTCACCTGACATCTTCCTGATGAAGGTAACATGCACAGACAATTCACTACATGGGCCTTATGATCTTAATTCACCCTAAGTTTACTGAACAGCTCCTTTCCTTAAGAGACCTACAGGAATAGACGACAGCATAGGAAGCAAGCCGACATCATACCAGTGAGGCAGGGTGTTGTATGAGCAAAGGAGCTGTACTCCCCCCAACGGCTGGGGATTAACATTGTATGATGCCCTGTGGGTCCAAATATCAGATGAACAGCAGAGTTAAAAAGTATTAGCTTCCATATCTGCAACAAGAGCAAGTCAGCCCTGGGTTGGAAACAGACACATGACTTCAAATCTTCAGAGCCTACTCATAAAACCCACCAAGGAATTGGACCTTCACAAATGGCCAGGAGTACTTACAGCTGTGATAAGTCACTGTTTCAATTCTTCCCCAAAAGTATAAAAACTGGGCTCTAGGACTCTAGCTCAGTGGTAGCATACTTGCCTAGCTAGACTACTCAGGATTCTGTGTTCAAGCCACAGCACACATCACATTAACATTTGTATCTTTGTACACAGTAATTCTAACCCACAGGAATAATCCATGACACGTGCATTGAGCCAGACACTAAAAAATATTTACTGAAAATAAAATATAAGGATTAAAAGAAATTCTCAAATATAAAATGGTATGTGGTGGCATGCCAACTGGACATTGAGTTCTGTACCATGGAGGGTACAAACTTTGAAGAATTTATTGGTATATAAAATAACTTAGGAACATATCTATATGAGATTTCTGTAATCTACAAAGCTTGTAAGGAGTACATATTACACTGAGTGAGTGGAACAAATGAGGTTCACTCGTTAGAGAAGACTGTGGATGTTCTCTTACCATTGTTGCTTGAGCAGTGAAAGAATGGAAAACAGGATGTCTGTATTTTCCCCTCATTCATATGGAGCAATGGTCTATAAATTAAAACCACTGGGCTGATTCTAGTCTACTGTCAGTTTCTTTTTACGAATAAAGTTTTCTAAGAACATAGGTCATGCGCTTGCTTATCTGTCATTTGCAGTTGTTTCCAGCTGGACTGAACAGCTGTGACAGAGACCATATGGTTCACAAACCTGGCATATTAGCTATTTGTTCTGTCATGGGACAGGTTTGTCAAACCCAATTCCAGAGTAAGGGATGGTCATCCCATTCCACTGCAGAAGTCCACCACATATGCAACCCTGTAGCCTGAATCTTTCAAAGTTTTTCTGTGAACTTAGCCCCTAGGTGTAAATCAGCTCCTCAGGGTGTACCATAGATTAAATACCTTTTGCAGGAAGGAATTTTCAGGAAGGGATTCTTATTGGCTAAACCCTCAGGACCTCTAGATACCTCATCAGCATGGAGAATTCTGTTCTGATTTATACCTAATCTTCAGAGGAACTCAAGGCTTCCTCCACACTCAGAGCTAAATTAGAAGTTATCATCTAAGATTACATAAGAATACAAACTTACTATCTAAGTTGAGACTTAGTTTACTTTTTGAGTTTCGCCCAGCCACTGGGGTGTGGGAACACTACTTGGGACGAAAACAGGAGGTACTCGGCTCCACCTTCCATCTTGCTGCAGGGTGTGGAAACTCAGCCAGGCAGACAACATAGTGCTAGATTACATTGACTCTACTGACCCTACGTCCACTTTCACATGATGGGCTCACTGGAAGCACCAGTACACAGTTCTGGGGGTGGGAAACACAGCCTACAGATGTGGGAGGCCAAGGCTGGGGACTCCCTGTCATCCAGTCTCAGCTGGAAACTGAGCAGAGGAGTCTGGATAGACTGTTGGGGGTCCAGGGGCCTGCAATGAGGAGCCTTGAGCCAGGGGCTCCTAAACTCCTGGACATCCAGAGCTGCTGGGTCAGGGGAGTTAGGAATGGAGATGTGTCCATGGGCTGAGGAGCAGGGGTAGGGAGTGCCATGTGTGATAGTTCTTAGCTTAGTGGCAATTGTTTATTGGTCGTGGAAAATGGGTGTAAATCAGCTCCTCAGGGTGGACCATAGATTAAATACCTTTTGCTGGAAGGAATGTTTGGGAAGGGATTCTTATTGGCTAAACCCTCAGGACCTCTAGATACCTCATCAGCATGGAGAACTCTGTTCTGATTTACATGACCATACGCCATATTTTTATGTAGGGAGTGTGGTCACATGACAGGGGTCTGGTTACCAAGTTTCCTGGCATGGCCCACTGTCCCACAACTCTTAATTTCCTAAATTTTATTTTCATTTCTATGTGTATGTCTGTGTGAATGTGTGTCATCTGTGTGTTGGTGAGAGCTGAAGTTGAAAAGGGTGTGAGATCACATGGAACAAGGGTTATAGGTAACTGTGAACCACTGGCACCGTTGCTGGGAACCAAACTTGATTCCTTTGGAAGAGAAGCAGGTACTCTTAACCATTGCCACTTCTCCAGCTACCAGAAATGTTTCTTATGTTAGAAGATTAAAAATGAGAACTGAAAAGCATTTTTTACAACTTAGAGGTTCTGTGTATTTGTTTTTGAAAACTCAACCTTTTGGGAAGAAGAGTTGAGTTTCAGGGTTTTTCTTCTTTAAGATAAGGTCTCCTGTAGCCTGGGCTGATCTCAAACTCCACAAGTAGCCAACAATGACCTTGAACTTCTGACCTTCCAGTCTTTACATTCTAAACTGCTAGGGCTACAGATGCATGTGGGATCCTAGTTGTTTCAACTGACTGTTCCCCTGGCTTTATAGTAATATCTTCTTATGTAAGGCCACAGACAAGGACTTCCAAACTTCTTACGCACTACAAACAAATCAACCCTGGGAGTAAGTTTATCACATTCCACCCAGAGTCCATAAGGGTTTACCTCTACTGTTATATGCCTGGCATCTGCTTCCTATGTTTCCTGGGGGTCAGCAATATACTGCCACAAACATGGACTGGGAGTGCACTGGCTTGTCCCAAACAGAAACAGATCACTAAAAGTATTCATTACTCTTGAATTCCAAACACTATTAGATGCTCCAATGGTTGTGAAAGTTGTGTGAAACAGAATAAGTTACTTAAAAATATTCTATACAATTTATGAAGCTAGAGAGATGGCTCAGATGTTAAGAGATCTTCCTGGGCAACCGTGAGGATTGCAGTTTGGATGCCAGCATTCACATAGCAAGCCAGGCGTACTATGCATGAGTAAAGCTTCACAAAACACAAGATGATACTTGGCTACACAGCATTCACTAATCAACCGGCATCAAGAGACGTTTCATTTTCATGAGCCCAGACTCTGCATTTCCCCTAATAAGCTCTACCTAGTCTCTGTAATTACTTAATAATAATAAATAATAATAAATATTATATATATAAAATCTAGTGGGAAGTAGGGCTCTCTAAGTTTAAGAATCTGAGTGTGGAATTTATATTCAGTGTACCTGAAGCAACAGCAAGGTGTTCCTAGGCATCACAGAAATATCATTGTCATTATGCCTCTTCCCTGTGAGGCTGGAGATCAAGAAGGTAGCTTCGGAGACTTGACTACCCAGTGACAGACTGGTAGTGAATTCAGCATCTAGAACCTCTTGTTTTCCAGATCAGTAAGTAGACAGACTACATCGGTACCTTTCTGGTAACACTGGAGCTGGTCGCCATACTAGCACCATCTAGTGTCAGATCTTGTTGGTTTTCTTTCAATTTAAATTAACTCACTTTTTAATATGGATAAAGCAAAATGTAATATATTTTTGTTAACAGATAATAAAAACTTCTCCTAATCCATGGCATGAGGTTTCGTATAGTACAAACAGATTCTTTATCTGCTGTCAGCACAGTTAGCGGCTACAGAAAAAGGCCTACACAGGGTTTCTTCTTGGTGAAAGTTAGTTACATTCAGCAGCCCTGCTTGAATTTGATTCCCTTTCCCCCAAATGAAATGAAATGTTTACCTAAATTGATAATTTATTCTTAGAACTCCAAAAACTCAAACTGCAACTAATATCACTTTTGTTATACTTAAGACATTCCAGATATAATTAAACAACTAAATTGTATATATGTAGGAATAGAAGGTAAATTACCAGACAAATCAGTTAACATATTTTTCAAAACATATGTATGCTGGTCCGAAGAGATTTGGGAATACCAGCTGGATAGCAAAGAGTTTTCTAGGAAGCACCAAAAGGGAGAGAGTGGTGTTTATCTGCCAGCAGAGTACTAAAAATGTTGGTAGAAATCATGCACTATACCACTTTCAATAAGGAGAAAGACACATAGAAAGTGGGAGGAGGAGGGAGAAAGAAAAGGAGGGAGAGATAAATGGAGGGACCACCTGACCCCCAAAAGGCACTGTAAGGAGAGTAGGGTCAGTGTTTGCTGGGCACTTCTACCCCAGACACAACTTTAGACATGATCACCCCTGTTCCCTTCATGCTCACCCTGTCTGAGATTTACTCTCATTCCTACTTTGGTATAAATATAACCAAAGGCAGAAAGAAGTGACGTCACCAGAGCTGGCAAACTGCAGTTGAATGGAGGAACAGAACGGCCACTCACAGCAGTTTCCGAAGCAAGATGGGCCTGAGATAAACAGCAGGCCTTTTATCCAGCTGCATGGAATTCTAGAGCAGAGACTGCATTCAAATGCTTTCTTTTTTCCAGACAGGGCCTCTCTACATAGTCCTAGCTATCCTAGAACTCACTGCATAGATCAGGCTGGCCTTGAACTCCCAGAGATCTGCCTTCCTCTGAGAACGCTCAGATTAAACGCATATGTAACCATGCCTGGCTTGTATTGAAATTTTTAGGTGTCCCAAGAACTCTCTCTCCTTTCCAGTGCCCTGAACTGTGTTCTGGCATTTCTTTCAGGAGTCAGACTTCAGATATGCAAAGCAGTTCTGAGAAAGGTGCAATATAGTCTAGAATTCACGTTTCCAAGCTAGTGCTATACGAGGCTGGACAAAGGCACTTCCCCAGAATCACAAATGGGCAGCGATAGTGGACTCGGGTGCTGGGAGGCAAGGTGCATGTGTGTGTTACTCATCTTAGTCTCCTCTCAGTCTACCAAGATGAAAAAGGCTCCACGGCCCAAAGTCACAGACATAGTAATGTGAAAATCTGGATTCTGAATCTAGGCTTCTCTCACTCAAGATCCTCTGTGTATTAGCATCCCCCCTAAGAGGGCAAGGGACCCCACTGGAACTACTGGAAACGACATCCAGAATCAAGTTCATAAATGAAAGTGCAAATCCAGTTTGTGTGGGTTTGAGCAGCTGTGTGACCGGCTTCCTCTGTGATGGAGAGGACAGTGCTTCTGTTCTTGTACCACTTTCTACACTTACTTGAAAAATGAGTGTTTCAATGCTTGTGAGGTGTTGAGAATATGCTGGACACATAGTAAATGTTTACCTGTGTGAAACAAATAAAACATACAGTTTACTCTTAACTACCACACAGTCTAATCATCCTGCCCCTGGGCATATATTCTTAAAGAGTCACAGCCTGTAAACAAGATAGACGATTATATTCTCTTCTTTGTCATAGTGCTATTCACAGCAGTCAGTTATAGAACCAGCCCAGGTGTCCATCAAGGATGAGGATAAAGAAAATGGGATAGATACACAATGAGTGTTACTCAGCCAGAAAAAAGAACACATCATGTTATGTACAGCAACATGTATGGAACTTCAGCATCCAAGTATGCCAGCACCAGATAAATAACGTTTTCTCTCACATACGGGAAAAAATATACGTAGTACTTAAGTAGAAGCAGGACTGTTTGGGAAAGGGATCAGCGGGGAGAGGGGGGAGACAAAGAAAAAGTGGGATCAATGTCTTCAAAATAGAGGGCACACATGTATGGAGACCCTGTAATAAAACCCATTATTTTGTACAACTAATACATGAAGAGAGAAATCTAGTTAAAAATTTAAACTTGAATAAAGGTTAGTATCTCTAAAGAAGAAAATAAACTCCATCTTTGGTGGGTATTTATACATAGATGGCCAATGAAGGAACAATGAGCGGCCCATTGGTGCCGTGTGTATGAGTCAACTGCCTTCCACAGGGGCCCGTATACAAGACCATCACCTATACTGCTGGGACCTCAGGCTTTCCAGCTGCTGAACTAAAGAATACCAGATCTGGTGGGGCATGGGCTCTGGAGCTTGAAGGCATCCGACTCCTGTGGGCCTTGTTTCCTCCAGTGGTGAAGGCAGCCTATGTGATGAGGCAGCAAGGGCCAGGGAAAGGACACAGGGCATGATCCCCTAGAGCCAGCACCTACCAATGAATTCACTTTTCTTTTACATTTATAGCATATGTGTGTCTCTGTGTGGGAGAGAGAGTTCAGGGAAAACATCTGTGTGTGCACATGCCACAAGTGTGTGGGGTCAGAGGACATCTTGGAGGAACTCTTTTTTTCCACATAGGTTCCAGGGATTGAACTCAGGTCATCAGACACAGCACACTTTTGGGTTGAACTGAGCTAGATTTTCTTTGAGTCAACAAATTTTATAGCTTTGGAAAAATTGCTCCATTTCTTTAATTTACTTCTATAAAATTCTGCAATTTACTTCTATAAAAAGGACAAAATAGTGCTCCCTTTCCATTTTTCAGAATTGGGGTTAGATAAGCTGAATTTGATAGATACAGAGGAAAATGGGCTCTCCAAGATGGCCTATACCTGGTAGGAGGTGTACATTTGTGGTGCCTAGCATTCTCCAAAATAATCTCCTGAACTGTCTACTCTTGGTATCTCTCAGCCCTACAACTATTGGGGAGGCCATCACTTAGCCTGTCTTCATGGACTGTTTGTGAAGGTCTACTAAATGGATCCATGAATCGAGGAACTAACAAGCTGACCTAAAGGCTCAAGGAGAGCTAGACACTGAGGAACAGAGACAGAGAGGGTTAAAGCTCTTTGTATCACTTGATCCTCAAATTCTTTCCTCTAGGGAGGGGGTTTGGGTTCTAGAATGATCAACTATAAAGTGGTTAAATTAACATGCTCTCCAAGTGCACAGGCTTTCTAAAGATGAACACCAACTGGGATAATTAAAGGCCAGAGTCTCTCCTTTAAGAAACTGACGCCCCTATAAACTACCTGCTGACACAGCATAATTACGCTGATTCCTGTAAAAATGCAGGACACTTTCCCCTCCTTTCTTAACTTCCCCCTCAAGCTCGACAGGCACTTAAATCTACCAGAACTAAAAGGAATGTTGCAAGTACTCCTTCTCAGTAACAGACTATCAAAGCCTCAGAAGTAGCTGGTGCTGCAGAGGCAAGGGGGTGGGGCAGTGCAGTCCAGGAGAGGAAGTGTCAAAGCAGTTTGCCACTGAGGGATGGAGAAGTACCCAGTAGCCTCTTGTTATTGTATACCCATGTGGCTCAAAAATAAAATATGTAAATTTTTAGTGATCTGAAAATAAGAGCTTGATTTATTAACCTTACCAGTTGGTGTTTTGACTTATAAATTATATACAAATAATTATGCTTTGATGCTGGAGAGCAGTTAATCCAGGGTTGGCAATATTTTGTGAACTACAGCACTATAAGGATCTTTAAGAATCCGAGGAAGGCTAAAGGCAAAGAGAGAAATGTATGTGGGTTAGAGGACTTGCATGCTCTGAGTTCCAGTTTGAGAGGAGCGGCAGCGAGACATCCCAAAGCCCAGCATGCATGGGAATGCTTTTCTTGGGAGGATGCTAGAAACCACGTCAAAGAAGCAAGGGGTTTGAAAAATGATGAGTTTCAACTAAGTTACTTCCATTTATCCTGATGTCATTTCTGGATACACTTCCATACAAACAAAACTGTAAATAACTCCTAACTTGCAGCTTTAGCACAAGGGATCTTCCAAGAATTGGGTGGTGCAAGATCATGCCTTTGGGATAAGAGTGTCAGAGTCTCCCTCAGTCGGTGTCATTCCTAACAGAGCATTAGTTCCAGAAAGTGTGGTGTAACATCTTCATTAACAAAGACCAACTTGACAGGAGCTCACACTATTTTCATATACTTAGGGTAGGGTACATAGGTGAAGGTTTAAGAGGCAAGTATTCATAGTCAATGCAGACGACAGAAGTACTGAAAAACTTGGTTTTGCATCTGAAATAGAGCTGTTCTATGTTAGCTAGCCTGTGAAGGACTGGGTATGTGTGTGTGGTGGGTGGGTAGCACCATATGTGGACCATGAAAGCCTGCATCCCTCCTCCTCTCATTGGAACACCCACAACCTGGTGGGAACTTGATGGAAGTTGAACTGGCTATTTTTGCTGTGCAGGAATGTTTGCTCTCTATGCCAAAGTTGAGTTACACTGGGCCTACACGGTGCTGACTGTAGGGCAGAGATCTGCCCTTTGGGAGCAAAGTCTAACCTCACAGATAGTGGCTGAAATGTTTCATTCTCCTAGTCTGCAAAGCACAAACAATTATGGAACGTGCTACATTTGAACAAGAGACTATTGTCTACAAGGGGGACAGGAACAGGAGGAGGGAGAGGTAAAATAAAATCTTCCTTTTGCGGGGGGTGGAATAAAAGAGAGAGCCTGAAACACAGACTCAAGTATACATTCAAGGAATTCTTTTGCTTGCAAACTATTTCTTGACATTTGGTGACTGATCAGTAAAGGTTTCTGGCTTTCCAAGGGTAGTGTCTGAGAAGCCTGAAGGGTTTGGTGGCAGCCACAAAAAAAACAATTGTCAGAAGTCAGAGTAACCCAGCCTACCACAGACCACAGGGAAGAACCCTTACAGAAGGCTCCAGTAATGCATGCATGTTTTTCATTCTCTTGGAGACACGAGGGATTTCCAACATTAGTGCAAAAGCAAAGAGGAAGATGAGCTGGAGTCTGGAGACTAGGGGGGAGGGGCACAGTGATTACCGCGAACTCTCATTCTTGTCTTTCCTGAGTGAGGCAGAGTCCACCCAGTCTCTACAGAAACTCAGAATTCCACACCCTGATGCCCCGATTTTGTTGTCTGGAAGTGAAACTCTTCCCCCAAACAAGAGACCTGCAGAGAGCGAGTGCAATGGGGGCTTTGGAAAGGCAGTCTCTTTCGACAGACTCAGCAGTCTTTGTTGTGTGATCCTGCTGTGTCCTGGTTTATTTTCTGTTTCTCCATACACTGTCCTACTGCACAGGGAAGCCCAGAAGTGCTTCTCCCTTAGCAGCTGCCAGCCACCTCAGCAGTTCCCTTACAGGCCCTTCTTTTGGAAAAGAACTTCATCTCTTTCTTTTCCAAGGCGTCTCCATTGGTTTCTTACTTCCCATCTGCTTTCTTTCCCTCTACTAGCTCAGGCCAGTAAGGCAGTAAATAAGAAGGAATCTAAGAAGAACACTGTATTTAGGGGTACAGGCCATATTTGCCACACCAGTGAAGCATTGGGCAAGTTACTGAACCTCCCTGCATTTCACTTATGTTCAACTGGAACTGTTAACAGGGCAACTGCTATTTCAGGATAACATCATCTGGAGTTTTAGTAATATAAAATCCCTTATAAAACGAGGCAAATTTGTACAGAGTACTTTGGTGCTGAAACCACAGTAAATACCAGTATATGTTCTATGCTACCTGTGACTACTGTGATTAATATTGCCAACTTCACAGAATATAGAATCACCTAGGAGACAAGCCTCTGTCTGGGTGTGCCTGTGATTTTGTACTAACAAGTAAGATGACCCACATTACCTCTGGGTGGGTAGAACCTTCCCACAGGCTGAGCTGCAGACTGAATAGCAGGAACAGCTCCATCAGAGCACAACATTTATTGTTCTGTTTCCTGAGTGCAGGTGCAGTGTGACCAGATACCTCACGTTTCTACTGCTAAGAATTCATGTCATAATGGACTGTGGGCCAATATAAAAATTCCTTCTTTTAAATTACTTTTCTTTTTTTTTCAGAGATTTTTATTTTATTGTTTTGTATTGAAAGTCAAGCAAAGCCAAGTTTATTTATCAAAGACAATTTTATTCGAGTCAGAAAGAAAAGTCCAGAGGCAGCCAAGCTGCGAATCTCACAAACTGTCCAGAGATGGAGAATAGAAAAGATGAGGGAGGGGACCATGGACTTGGAGTTTAGCTGTTGGCCTGAAGGTGAGACTCATGGTGGGGAGGGGGCTTTAGAGGAAGAGAAACGACTTTATAAAGAGTGTTATGAAAAACTTGCTTAGAAAAGTGAGAGAGAGAAAAGGAAAAGTAGGAAGAATGCTTTCTAAGAGACTGCCTTTATTTTATTGTGTGTGTGTGTTTATGTGCATGTGAGTACAAATGCCCTTGAAGGCAGAAGGCATGAGTAAGCCCTGAAGGTGGAGTTACTAGCAGGTAGGAAATGCCTGTGTGTAGGTGCTGAGAACTGAACTCTTGTTCAGGCTCTTGCACCCGGCTCTCCACCACTGAGCCATCTCTCCTGCCTCTTTGTCCCCAAATGGAGGAGCTAGAGAAAGGACCCAAGGAGCTGAAGGGGTTTGCAGCTCCATAGGAGCAACAACAATATGAACCAACCAGTACCCCCAGAGCTCCCAGGGACAAAACCACCAACCAAAGAGTACACATGGAAGGACCCATGGCTCCAGATGCATATGCAGCAGAGTAGGGCCTTATCGGATATCACGGGGAGGAGAGGCCCTTGATTCTGGGAAGGCTCGATGCCCCAGTGTAGGGGAATGCCAGGACAGGGAAGCAGGAGTGGGTGGGTTAGTGAGCAGGGGGAGGGGAGGATGGGATAGGGGGTTTTCAGAGGGGAAACAAGGAAAGGGAATAAGATTTGAAATGTAAATAAAGGAAATATCTAACAACAAAAAAAGAGGCTTTAGTCAAGTATTCTGTTGCAGCAGGAAAAGTAAGCCAACCACAGGTATAATGACATTGAGGTCAGTTCTCTGAGTGGAATGGCATCATTTCGGCTAATGCACACAGGCAAAATTCACTGCTTCTAAAATCACACTACAGTAAGAAAGAGTCTGGATGTGGGTCCTTGCTAACAGCAATCCTTGGAAAGCACTTCTCAGGGAGCCTGGTGTACAACAGAGTGAAGGGATTACTTCAGGAGCTGTGAGTCAGGCCAGACTGGTTGATTTGGATACTTTCACCTAGCAGCTTTGAAACTTTTTTTTGCCACTAGCATTCCTGGTGGGTTGGGCCACAACCCACATTTGAGAATTTTACTCCCAACTTGTCTGTCCTTCTCAATGCACCTATGGCCTCAAAGTTGATGGAAATGAAAAGCATCAAGTTCTCTTCATAACTACAGCCTTGGCCAGGGCCCCTGTCCCTGTTTCCACCCTCACCCCTACCTCTCAGGTGAGTCACTGGCCAACACTTGCCTCCTTTGCAGACTTACTGAAAATTAGACAAGAACATACAATCAGCTTCAAATGTCAGGTTCCAGACATTCTGATTCACTCAGTGGAACTTGGGGTGAGAAGTGCCTGCTACCCAGCCTGCTCCAAAATAACTTCACATCAAAACATGTCAATAGAAATCACTACTAAAAGTAGATAGATAGATGATAGATAGATAGATAGATAGATAGATAGATAGATAGATAGATAGATAGATACACACATACATAGATACATAGATAGATATATAGGTAGGTAGATAGAAAAAAGGGAGAAAAAGATGGCCAAGAAGGAGGCAAAAGCAGTCGAAGGAAATGGAGCGTTTTAAAAGACCAAGAAGGTTGGAGCTTCCTTCTCCGGTGTGGTTTCAAGTTGCCCATGCCAGGATCACTACAGTCAGGGGTTCACCCTCAAGGCTCTCCAGGAAGAATGAGAAAGTCTTTGGTGCCTGGGGATTATAAATGAATAGAGAACATGCTCCAGGGTGGAACCCTGCATTTTCCCGATTAACCACACTGGCTTCACATCCCCTTCCCTGCTGCTGCTTGCAGACTCCTGTGTTTTGGCTCAGGCACCATAGAAGTTGCTTTATAGTCAGGTCTTCCCTCTTCACTAGGTGTAGACTCCTGGAGGGCAGACACGCTTCTTTCTGTCTTTTGTTCCTCTCTTCTACGCTTATCAGTGTAATCTACCCAGCAGTCATTCAATAAACGCTTGATGATGGCTTAGTGCTGAGAATTTTACACATCAGTAGGTGACGGCTTTATATCATTAGCCCCCAACTTATAAATCAGTAGGAGTTCAAAAGTTGACTTGAAAGAAGCTCCTTATGGGGCATATTTCTCCATGGAGACAGCTGGGGTTTAGGTTTCTAGGGCCACTCAGTTCTCAGAGTGCCCTTACATATTCATCTGCCGGCTTACTGAGCGCTATCATTTATCTCAGGTCTCCCTTCAAACTGGCAGTGCTCAAATAACTAAATCATGGTATCAAAAGGAGTACAAATGTAATCACCCATGAGCCTGGTCCCTGGGAACCACTTCTTAGAAGGCTGTGTACATTACAGAGCAAAGGGCTTATTTTATTCTCCAGACTATAGAATATATTTATGTCTTTCAATCTACCTTAATGATCATTTGTTACCGCGACATTAACTTCTGCAGAATTCTCACCTTAGTGGTTGTATTTTCTTAGTGTGTATGTATGCAGGAAGCGCCAAGCTCAAAGCCCTAGAACCCAAGTAAAAGTAGGGTGCAGTAGCATAGCCTGTGATCCCTGTGTTCCTATGCCCAGATGGGAAGAGAACCCCTGGAACCTCACGGGTCAGCTAGTCTTGTGCACAAAGAAGTAAGCAGCAAAGGTCATCTCAGGCAAGGTAGAAGGTGAGGACTAAGTGACCTGCACATGTGTGCCACGTAAGTGTACACTCACATTCATACACATGAACTCGTCCACACACACAGTTGGAGGAAGTCTACATACTCTCTCACTGGACAAAAAAAGCTTTCAGTGGCTCAGAGCCCATGTACTGAGACAAATACATCTTCCCTCAGCATTAAGAGAGATGCCAGGTCAATTTGTGATACATGACAAACACAAGCTCATCAAGTATGGACAGAAAACGCATTGAGAAGCAGGAGCTAGTCCTGTTGTAGCATATCTGATATACCTTCACGGTTGACAAGTGACTGAAGCACCATTTTCCCAAGTAATAATCTTAGTCCACCACACAAAAGCCCTCCACTTGCCTAGGCTACAATGGGAGCTATCTGCCACCATTTCCAGAAACTTATTATGTGCTAGAAGCTGTTTGACAACAAATGACATCATTCATCTCTACGACCTTAGAAGGATCCCAGAGAGACAAAGGGAGCTGGAATCAGATGTTCATCACAGTTTCCAGCAGCATTCCCTGAGAAGTGGGGGGTGGAGCCTGGAGCCTCTCTGCCTCCTGCAGTCCTAGCACTGCACTTGCTTCACTGTCCCACAAAGCTCTGTTTCTGTCTTCCCTACTTAGCTCCAGGAAGGCAAGATCCATACCTTCTTCATTTGTCACCACCAGTACTCGAAACGGTGCTGAGACACAGTGGCCATAAGGGAAGCTCTTGTTGTTTAGTAGTTCTGATTCATGCTCTACAGTGAGCAGATGACCTAGTGGCCACTAGAGTTATTACATCAACAGTAAGTACTAGGCAGGCCAGCTAGATCAGAGGCCAGAGCCACAGAGCCACAGCATCCCCACCCTCCCCACGGGGATTTGTGCCTTTGTGTTCTGCAGCTGTATTTCTGCCTGTCCTTGTCTCCTGTACTAGACTGTACTTCAGGAAATGCTTGGTCAATGATGAATGGAGGCTCTCTGCAGAGGTATCTAGTAAACAAAGCACTGGCATGAGACAAGGGACAAGGAGCCACATTCAGAAATGCCCTGATTCCCTTCAACAGTTCCTACCTGGGCTGTTGCAATGCTTGTTAATGCAAGAATGCCTGCACTCATTGGGCAAGTGGCCAGCACTAAGTGACAGTGCACGTAAGCACACTGCTAAGACATAAGTATGCTACACAGGACGAGTGCTGTCACACAGACCTTGCTGTCCCTGCCTGGACCTGGAGAGGTATGATCTGTTTGCCTGCTCTCAGTATCTCCTCCCTCCATCTCTCTTTACCACTGTCTCTGTTCATATTCTTAAGAGGATGATGTGTGGCCTCTTGGCACAACCCCAGGGCCCTATGTGTCTGTCCCTGATTACCTGGCTTCTCCTGACCACCCACCCAGCAGCCTCCCACAGAGAGAGTACTGGCTGCATCTTTGCTCACCCTTCTATCCCAACTGCAGACCTATTGCTATGGTCTCCAGCTCAGGGAGTAGCACAGATGTGTGGCAGATGCCTAGACCCCATCCCCCCTCCCTGCATCCCTCTGCTACGTCCAGGCTCTCCTCTCTACACCTTCCCTGCAGTCCTCTCTTATTTATTTCTTGCCAGTAGAGTGATCTTTCTGAAAGGAAAATGTCCCCATGTTTGCACAGTTTAGACATCACTTCCTCCAGAAAGCCTTGCCAACCACTCCATTTGTACTTCCTTCAGGGAAACAGGGCACACGCTCCTAAGGCTTCTTTCCCAGGAATAAATAAGCTCAATGGCCCATTTGTCCTCTGAGCCATGCATAGTGTCTACCAATTCTCTGTGTTTCTATGGTGGTGTGGCCTCTTGAGTAATCTTGATTGTCACTCCCCCTCCCTGGTCTGCTGGCCTCATAAGTTCCCTCTTCATGTGACTACAGTAAGTCTAGACTGGGATAGATCACATAAGTGTCAGAGATAAGTACAGGAAGGGCATGTGTCCTAATTCTTTCCAGGGAAACATGAGGGGAAACTGACTAGTGGGCTTCAAGAGATATCTTCATCTTAAAGGAGAGGTACGTCAACAAGCAGTTCTTTATTCTGTGTTGGTGCTGGTCTGTGAAGAATAAGAAGAGATGTCTGGTGCTCCAGGGATGGAGTAATAGAAAAAAGGCCTTGATAGGGCGGTGGTGGCACACGCCTCTAAACCCAGCACTTGGGAGGCAGAGGCAGGAGGATTTCTGAGTTCGAGGCCAGCCTGGTCTACAAAGTGAGTTCCAGGACAGCCAGGGCTACAGAGAAACCCTGTCTTGAAAAACCAAAAAAAAAAAAGGAAAAAAGGCCTTGCTCTTGATCTTGTCTTGCTCTGCTGTCTTAGTATACTGGAGCCAGATTACACACAGACTTACTTCCTCTCTCCTGCTGGCCTGGGACTCACTACATAGCTCAGTTATTTTTCAAATCTTGTCTTGAGGCATCTGAGTAAAAACCTTCCTGCTTCCTTTAGACTGTGGGTATACAAGGGCAGGTTTGCATTTGACATGTTTTCATTCCTCCCTGAGGTTGGTGGTCGATCTTATCCTGAATTTGAGTGAGGAGCTACCTCCATTGTTCAGTCTTATATTAAATGTGCCTTTATTCTGAGGATCATCCTTCTTCAGGCTGACTTTATTTGCTAATGTTCAATAGAGGAAGAAAATATAAAAGCCCCATGATCCATCCTAGGAGCAAAAGCTGTCAGCCTACCCTGACATACTCCATCACACTGAGTGCATTATTGTGCAAAGTGTACACTCAGAATGTTTGCTAAATGAAAATCTAATTTGCCTCTGATGAGTCAAGAGCACTTGGGAATTTTATAATGTTCTCAGACTTTAACAATGAATAGTAGTCTTCAACTAAGTGTGCTAAATATATCCTGGTCCTAGGCCTTCACTAGAAAAAATTTGTTTGTTTACAGGAGAGGCTCTGTACTGCAGTGATGAAGCTCTAAATAGAACAAGCAGAGCTGAGCACTGTACAATGAAGCAGAAGCTGGATGTGCACTGCTGCCCATCTTGTCTGTGCTATGCTCTGGTACTATGACTGCTGGCCAGACAAACCTACTGACCTCAATGGGCTTAAAGGCTGAGGGTTGAGGACAATGAAAAGCAACTTCAAAACGGTGTGGAGATAGGGCTGCAGGGATGGTTCAGAGATAAGACTGTTTGCTGCTCTTCTAGAAGACTGGAGTTCTGGTCCCAGTCAGTATCTATACCAGGGGCTCACAACTGCCTGTAACTCCAGCTCCTGGAGATCTGATGCTCTCTTCTGGCCCCTATGGATACCTTTACACATGTGCTTGTGCTTTGCTTGTGCGTGAACATACACACACCAGTGTGACAAATGCTTTTTAAGAAGATGGAGGACACAGTATGGGTCATAAGGTCAGATGTATACGGAGGAGGCTTCCCAGAGGATCATCTGCAATTCACCAGAACATAAAAGGACAGTTCATCCAAAGAGAGTCAAACAAAGTTATACTAAAGAGCGTGTACTTGACAAGAGGCCCATCATGGCTGTGTGAGGAACATAAGTGACAAGCCTGAACTGTGGAGAGATGCAGATCTGCTGTGGGGCAGACAGGAGTTGCTACGGTCATGCACTCACTATAGAGCAGCAGGGGCTTCTTAAGCTGAAACAGGTTGACAACAAAAGATGCAAGGTCTCAATGCCTGGCTGTTATGTAAAGGTGACAGCTTTGGATAGCTCCAGTTTTCCAGTGGAAAAGCAGGGGCAAGGGAGTTAGGGGCAACATGGTAGAATGCAGCAGTTTTAAATTTTCTTTTTGTCTGAAAAACTCTTGTTGGAATGAAGTAGGGAAGGCCGATACTTTTAAAGAGGCAGGGGCGGCTCCTGCTGAGCTTTGTGTGTATGTATACACTTGTGACTTGAGGCCTTCGTCTTCAGCCACCCTTTCCCATAGCTCTGTGAGCATGGGGATGGATCTGGTCCCAGCGCAGCTGCTGACTCCTGTATGCTGCAACTCAAATGGCCATGCATCTTTTCCTCTGTTCACAGGCCTCATCAAGGTCAGACCTTGTAGTCTCTGAAACCAAACAGACTGTAGGAGTAGTCTGCACTTCTTTTTTTTCTTCTACTACTGTTGTCCATTTTATTATTTTTTTGTTTACTTTATCTTTTTACATTTGTTTATATCCTATTTTTTGTTTACTTTATTTTCTATATTCTTTATTTACATTCCAAATGATTTCCCCTTTCCAGGTTCCCTCCTCCCTGAAAGTCCCATAAGCCCTCTTCCCTCCCCCTGTTCCCCAGTCAACCCCCTCCCACTTCTCTGTCCTGGTATTCCCCTGGGCATGACACTCCCGGAGGATCCGGCTATACCACTCCTGGGCATATACCCAGAGGACTCCCTGGCATGCAATAAGGACACATGCTCCACTATGTTCATAGCAGCCTTATTTATAATAGCCAGAAGCTGGAAAGAACCCAGATGTTCTTCAACGGAGGAATGGATACAGAAAATATGGTATTTTTATACAATGGAATACTACTCAGCAATTAAAACAATGAATTCATGAAATTCTTAGGCAAACTGGAACTGGAAAATATCATCCTTAGTAAGGTAACCCAATCACAAAAGAACACACATGGTATGCAGTCACTGATAAGTGGATATTAGCCCAGAAGCTCAGAATACCCCAAGACACAATTCACATATCAACTGATTCCCAAGAAGAAGGTAGGAGAGGTTCCTGGTCCTAGTCTGCACTTCTTAACAATTCTCTGGACCAGAGTTTTTTAGGTGGTGTATCTTGTATGGGTTTTGACCTGCCTCAACCACAGATATAGTACAGCCACAGGACAGGGCCTGGGTAGTCCAGTTCAAACACGAAACAGGCTCTTTCCTCCATAAAACATTATGATTTTTCTAAGTGTGTCATTTTGAAAGGACAGGCAATCTCGTTGCAGGTAGAAAAGAAAACACCCAGAGAAGTCCAACTCTCACCTGGCCTCCCAATCTCTTCCTTTAGTTCCCATGTCTACTAGCTCTCTGATTACAAGAAAAAGAGCCTGATTCTATCTGTACACCGGGAAGATAAATAATGGCCAATGTAGCTACAAGGCGATGATCAGTATGGCTGATTAGTCAATGACAAATGGAATGCTGTCCACCTAGGCTGTCAACCTACTCCTCCTGCTTCCATGGATACATTCCTCCGCCTCCCAACAGCTCCACACTTTTCCCACTACTTCTGACAACGTGATTCTGGTCAGTGGAAAATGTTCTTGTATTTAGAGAGAAAAGTTCCAAAAGAAAGATACTGCTTTTCTTGAGAGGGTGGCATCAGGTGTCCCAAGATACTGAA
Organism: Tokudaia tokunoshimensis; assembly: GCA_036184795.1. Classification (NCBI taxonomy): domain Eukaryota; kingdom Metazoa; phylum Chordata; class Mammalia; order Rodentia; family Muridae; genus Tokudaia; species Tokudaia tokunoshimensis. The sequence goes on along the minus strand of BTHU01000002.1, from coordinate 88,552,842 downwards.
GGAATGCTGAGGTCTGAAGAATATTTGAGAGCTGTCTGCTGAAAGTAAGCATGCTACAGGGAGCAAGTGGCTACAGAAACAAGCCTGGTGCTCTGATCTGAGAGTCTGATGAGGTTTTACTCCAACTTCATTTGGACGACCTACTATGGCAGCACAACAGAAAGAAAACCAGTGAGCCTGCAGGATGATAAGCTGAGCCTGCTCCCTCCCCAGGCCTTGGCAGCACCAAGACCCAGCCTGGTGATCTGGGCAATGACCCTTAGTGAATCCTCCCCAGGCACTGGGCTGGTATCAGGACTGTGGAGCATGCTCGCACTGGACTGGAAGGTGCTTTGTGCATGTGATAGTACACACTGATGGCGCAATACTGAGGGCTAGACTGTTACTATGGCAACCTCCAGCTATGGCTTTCTGAAGCTACACAGACTATGCAGAACATAACTACCCAAGAGCAAACAAGTCCAGGAAATATCTATGTCAGAAATTAAATAGAATAAAATGAACTAAGAGTCTCCCAAGGACGCTGTTTCCTGACTGTTCTACTTGAAAGACATACTATTTCTAACAAAAACTGAAGAGTGGAGTCTACCACAGGGAATGGCATTCAATGTCCCAGAATACTAATGGCAGCAGGCAGAAGTACAATTTTGGGTGGAAGACGTAGTAGACCTGTACAGTTTCTTCTTGTCTGCATTGATGAATTATAGGTCCTTAACTATGCTGGTCATAAACATTTACCAAGTACTTTCTTCATATAAAATATAATGTAGCAAACTTTTTTAAAAAAGTACTTTGGAATCAAGTGTGGATTTGTGTTCTGAACCATTCCTTCTTGACCCTGCCAGGGTCACCCTGTGCCTGGGTTTCCTAATCTTAAAATGATGGCAGTGATAGTACATATATTTGAGTTGTTATGAGCATTGCAGTTAAAGTCTTAGAATCACAGTTGACTTGCAGGAAGTATGGGCATATTACGATCTTTCTATGCCTCAGTTTTGTTATCTGTAAAATGAACACAATAATTATATCCATGTCAAAGGGAAGTTTTGTGAGGACTAGGTAGAAAAAAATTCATGTGTAGCAATCAACATATTACCTTCTAAATATTAAGTTTGCAATAAATACTAATAGATTTTATTCATAGATTTTTAAAAACAGAAATCAGATACCCAGACACAAACAATAGCTCGTGCAAAAAAACCCTGTTCTTGTATGATTTTTACTAAAGACATTAACCTTCCTTCACCCTAAGTTCTAATTATCTATAAAATACTTCTGGGTGCTAATTATGCTGCGGAGTGACACCCCAAGTATCTGTGATATTTGTTCTTATACTTTAGGCTGCCCTTTGCCCTCTGTTGGGACGGCACCATACTACTATCTGAGGGACTATTTGAAAAGCTGGCTTTGTGAAACAGGAACAAGGCACGAAGCCTTTGGACGCTGGCACTTGGCAGGTGATAGAAGAGCTCTGTTTTACAGCATCTGACTCCAGGAGTAACCCACATTACTGCTGACTGTGTATAGTTCCTTTCATCACCTGGTAAAGACTTGACCACAGGACTTACATTTGCTGCCAAGAGACCTGTGAGGTTCCCCTGTATTAGCATGAGTAGAATCTTGGGCTCTAAATCACATTTATCTGGAAAGTCCACATATGCAATGCTTGAAGAAACTTTCTGCGTCTTTCTTCAAGGTGAGCCAGCCACCTCATCCAGGGGCAACCAGTTTCTAATTAGAATTACACAAGCTTGGGCACTCACTGCTCTTTTTAACTTTCTCTATTAGTTGACCAGTGATGACACCTAGTGGCTGGTCAAGAGGCTAGCATGTGGTTCCTTTTAAGCTAGGGTACCAGGGCCCTGGGCAGGACCTGATCTCATTCAAGACACAGAGAAATGTAACAACTTGCCTAAAGTGAAAGCCAACGGTAGGAAATGTAGAAAAGCTAGACCTCTTGGCAGTAAGCAAGTGCATGCATTCTCAGTGTTATAAAATAACATGCTAGCTTGTGTGTAAAGGACTCTGTCACTAAATGGCTTGCCTGGTAAGTATGAGAACCTGAGTTGACCCCCAGCAACCACACATAAAAAGCTATGTTTCGTGGTACATAGTTGTAATCTGGAAGCTGGGAGATGGAGACAGACAGGCTGACACCTGAGGCTCACTGGCCAGTCAGGTTAGCTTAGTTGGCAAGTTCCAGGCCAGTCATCTGAGAATTATCACCCAAGGCTGTGCTGTGGCCTCCACACCCAAACCCACTTGCACATTTACCCATACAGAGATGACTCTGCCACCAGACACTACCAGAAGCCTCCTGGATACTAGCTTACTCTGGAAAAGGCCTACAGTGGAGAGTGGTTACTATTAGTCTTGCTTTAAAACTGACAGAATCTGGTTTGAGGTAATAAACCTTGTGCCTTTCTAAGTTACTGGGCTAGATACGATCATGTTTTTAATGATTTTCCCCCCTATTTTTGCAAAGTGTGTGTTTATTACTGAATGCTTATTTTGTGTGAGACCCTCACATTACATTAGCTCATATAAACCTAGGAACCGTGAGGCAGGTTTAAAATGAGGTATTTATGAGAAGGGTTCTAAGATAAAAAGAATATCTAATCTAACCCAGGGTTTGTGTATATTTGATTTAGCTTCATAGTAGAGGGGAAAATGTACTAGGGCCCTAAGTTTCTCATGATAGGAATAGAAAATGAACCTCTAAATGGTTCAAAGATAAGGTGCTGTCCAGGGGAATGCAGAGCTCGGTGCTTAAGAATACTTTCTTGGAGAAACTTTGGACCCTGAAAAGCCAGACAGCATGGCTTCTTGGTCTTATTAATGGTTTCAAATGAGTAAACACTCAAGCAGCTCAGCTGAGTACATGAGAGATTAGACAACTCTCCGCCATGCCACCTTCATGCCATCTTCCTCATCTGCACACACAGCATGTGCTTTCCTTGGTAGGACAACAAGGCAAACTCTACAGGAATGCTACAAATAAACTAAGTTATGTCACCTGATGTTTTTCTGGAAGCTGTCTTGTGAGAGGATGTTTTGCTGAAGGAGACACACGAGAGGTTGTTTTGTTGAGAACACACATGTGGTGTTTTTCTGGAAGCTGTCTTGTGAAAGGGCATGTGATGTTTTTACTGGAGCAGATGCTTGAGAGGGTGCATGATGTTTATAAAGAATATAAATATAATCCTAGAGAGAGAGGATGCCCTTGCATTGGTTCTCTTCGCAATGCTTCGCTGGTCTTCGCTGATGAAGCTCTTGCATTAGTACACCTTGCACTTTGCTGGTCTTCACTGATCTTTGCTTGTTGTGACTTTGTAGAGAGAATCACACCAAAGAACTTCTCATGGTATTCTGGCTGGTTCTTGCCACTTTCATGGATTCACGCCAATTGTCACAGCCTCTATTTCTTCTGGATTGAGCCACTGCTACTGATTCGGGTTTAGTGTCTGTCGACTGGGCTGGACTGTTGTTACTAATTTGTGTTTAGTGTTTTGGACTGGACTGCTGATATCCTGACAATGAAGATTGGAATTGCCCCAAAGAACTACTTCTAAACAGGTCCACAAACCCTGTTTCCTATTAGTCTTTCTTTTTCCCTACTTCTTTCTGGTTTGTGGGATAAAAGAGAGGTTGAAATGTTTAAGAATCCTTATTAAAGTAGGTTTTGAACAATCTAAGTCTACATAAGACCTGTAGCTCTTGTAAGATTGACCCCTCCAACCAGGGCCTCCACAATGGCACAACAGAAGACCGTGGCAAACAAAGCTGTACTTTGTCAGTCTGCTCTGTGTGGGAGCTCACACTTAACATCCAATCCTAAGAGATGAAAGCATCTCCTCAGGTAAGTCTTACACATGAAAGCATCTCCTCAGGTAAGTCTTACACACTGCCTGCCATTTCTACCCAAACCCAAGTCGCTGATTCAGGAACTGCTGCATTCACAGGAGTCCTACATTCCTGGCTAGCCCAGGAAGCAAGTCTCTGACTTATCTAACCTGACCTGTGCACTATAAACATCTTTAGAAGGGACACTGCTATGGTATCTGGCTCACAGGAGTTGCTATACCCAAAGAACTGAAAACAAAGTGAGGAATTCCAGAGCCAGAGAAGCTTAGAGTTATCTTGGCTAATTCCTACCCAATATAGGACTTCCCTCAAACTATTATTTTAAAGGGCCAGAGAAGTGGAAGAAGTGGAAATAGAAGAATCAGAAGTTCAAGGTCATCCTTTACTTTACCCAGGTTACCCTGGGTTCTATGAGACCCTGTCTGAACACATATGTATGTAGGTTTTTTGTATATACCCATATATGTACATATTTAGTACATACAGAACTCTATTTAGTAGAATATAGTGATAGAGAAACAAAGATCACAGGTCACTCTGATTTTTTGTATGACACACCCTTTTCTTTACCTTGCTGCAGGTCAAACCTAGGGTCTTATGCGTACTAGGCAAGCATTTTGCAAAGTTCTATCTCCAACTCTTTGCCTTTATCTTAGCAAAACCCTGTCTCAAAAATTATAATTCCTTCTAATCTTTCCTGTGCTATGTCACTTCAGCAAAAGCATCTCCATGTGGGATTCTTTATAATACATTTTTTATGAACAACACATTGTGGTGCCTTTTTGAGGTTTAAGTCTCCTTATACTGCCGAGGGTGGTCTGAAACTGCTCAATTCAAGTTGTCTTTTCTCCTTGACTCTTTTTTTTTTTTTAAGACAGGGTTTCTCTGTATAGCCTTGGCTGTCTTGGAACTCACTCTGTAGACCAGGCTGGCCTCAAACTCAGAAATCCACCTGCTTCTGCCTCCCAAGTACTGGGATTCAAGGCGTGCATCACCACTGCCCTGTTCTCCTTGACTCTAGAGGAAATGTGGCTACAGATTCACCACTGAGACTAGCTTATGACTTAGAACAAGTGCCTTTTACTTAGTCAAATCCTTCCAACTTCAATATCTTACTATACTTACTTTAATCCCAATCTCCTCTTTTTTTTTTTAAGATTTATTTATCTATTATATGTAAGTACACTGTAGCTGTCTTCAGACACTCCAGAAGAGGGCATCAGATCTCATTATGGATGGTTGTGAGCCACCATGTGGTTGTTGGGATTTGAACTCAGGACCTCTGGAAGGGCAGTCAGTGCTCTTAACCACTGAGCCATTTCTCCAGCCCCCCTCCCCACCCCCCCACCCTCCAGCTCCTCTTAAAGGATGGAGAAAGACAGATATACAAGCAGGCAGACAGTCAAATACATAGACATCTATTTCCTACTAGTAAGGACTTCTCTTATACAGCTATATTATAATTAGTCAACTCAGGAAATTAGTATAGATCTAACCTTCAGTCTTATTCAGATTTTGGCAACTGTCCATTATAGTAATTGAGAAAATCCAAACTTGTACACTATTTCCCATTGTCATGTCTCTTTTAACACAAATATCTTAGTTGATATTTTATTGCTGTGAAGAGACACCATGACCAAGGCAACAAATAAAATAAAGCATTTAACTGGGGGCTACTTACGGTTTCAGAGTCACTTCATTTTTATTAAGATGGGGAGCATGGCAATAGTCAGATAGGCAGAGTGCTAGAGCAGCAGCTGAGAGTTCACATCTGATCTGTAAGTTTCAGGCAGAGAGAAAGAAAGGAAGACAGGGAGGGAGCGGGGAGAGGAAGAAAGGGAGGCCTGGAATAGGTGTTTGAAACCTCAAAGCCCACCTCCAGAGACACGTCTCCTCCAACAAGGTCATATCTCCTAATCTAATCCTTAGTGAATAGTCTATCAACTGGGAACCAAATATTCAAATATATAAGAAGCCTATGGGAGCCAGTCAAGCCATCACACAAAGGGTATCTCCTGAGTCAGTCTGTGTATTTGACAATGTGGGTATTTGTTAAGAGTAGAATGTCCCATAATTTGAAACTGCTGGCTTTTTCTTTCTTATAAGACACAAGTATGTACCTTTGGCAGTGGTACTACAGACACATTCATGCATCACTTTTAAGGACATGTGAGATTCTATTTGGATAAACATTTCCTTGTAAAATCTTGGGAGTATGCTGTAATTTTTCTATAATTCCAAATTGAATTCCTATGTCACATCCTTATCTACTGGCTTTTCCCTAACAATATCTTTCCTTAACAAAATAAAGGTTGTTGATCATTTTGTTATTGTTAGTACTGATTTTAAGATTTTTAGCTCAGGCTGGCCTTGACTTTACTAGCTAAGGTTAGCCTTGAAACCTTCTACCTAGCATATGCTGAGATTACATACTTGCGCCATCAAGTCTTGCTCAAATCTGTTAAATTTTAAAACTCTTTTCAATCTGCATCCAGCAAGGAATTCTGTCTTAGCCTTCCTAGCCCTGACTATTGACATGATATTCTGTCCCAAACTCCCTATATAGATAAGGCTGGCTTCAAACTCACAGAGATATGCCTGTCTCTGCCTCCGACATGCAGGGACTACAGGTGTGTGCCTTTTAACTTAAAGTATGGCTATAAAAAGTCCTGACCTCTCATGGCCCCGCACACATCTCTTTTTTGTTCTCTTGTTCAGTTACTCAGTTCATATTTACCTAGTGTCTACTTCTGAGCAAGTGTTCACGGAATAGGATAAACTGCTTCAATAAGAGAACTAACACAGAACGGGTGGGGATTTCTGAATACGTGGGAGGAGTATTCTAAACCAGCAGGGAAGAGCCTGGTTCTTCAAGACGGGCAAATAAGCAGGTAAGGCTGTAGCTGGGAGCCCAGAGGCAAGAGGGTGTGGCCTCTGAGGCATGGCCAGTTTCATCTTACATCATAGCAGGCCTTTGTATCCAGGCATGCTACACCTGTGGATTTAATTAACTGTACAACAAAAATATTTCAGGGCAGGAGGGTAGCAAGTCATGTTTGCATTACACATGTACAGGATTTGGGGGTCATTATTCCCTCAACAGCACAGCATAACATTTGTATAGGACTTGCCTTGTATTTGACAGTAGAAGCAATCTAAAGATGACTTAAGGTATAGAAGAGGAGTCCAGGTGTGGTGACACATCTAAAACCCTAGTATTTCTTAGGAAACCAAAGCATGAGCATCTAGAGCTCAAGGCCAATTTGAGATATACATTAAGACTTGTCTCAAAAGTCAAAAGCACTTATGAGCATATGTACATTATGAGCATATGTACATTATTATGCAGGCACATGCCATTTAATACAAAGAACTGCAGTGCTAATGGGAGATTCCTAATGGTAGCTTTATTGCTAGGGACAGACATCTAAAAAGAGAGAAAGATACCGATGGCTGTGTGGACATGCGCGTGTGCTCTTTCTGTAACAGGGGTGTCAAGGAAGGTCAGAGTGAAGATGGGTGTTGACAAAGGAGATGAGCCAGTTCTAGGGACCCATCTAGTTCACCAGAAATTCAAGCTTCCCAGGACCCACTGTCATCTCTAATTGTCCTTAGAGGTGGAAGATGCCAGAGAAACACATCCCATCAACTTGTTCCAGATGAAGCCTGCTGGGTGTTTAGAGCAACTAGTCTCTAGAAGCCTGAGGCAAAAAAAGTAAGTTGATGATACTCTCATCTTTTTCCTATATAAAATTTAGAAGAAATGAAATACTAAGCACAAAATATTTAAGAATTTCCCTCAGTAATTATTAATGCCTCTGCCAAGTGTTTTACAAATTAACAATAACTTACAACATGTGTGCATTTTCTTTTAAGGAAAAACAGTTCCAGAGGACAACTGACCTGGCGTATGAATACTATATGATCTCAGCAGTGCCACATCCTCAGGCGCTGAAGTGCGCCCAGGGTTCTGGAGAGAGGAGGTTGTAGAAAAAGCAAACACTAAACCCATCACTAAACACCACCATTGCGTCTGTCACTTGGGGGATAAAGATGACAGCATGTTCATCACAAGATGGAAGTACTGCAGTCGAACAACAGACGATGGGTGAGACTTTTCCTATGGATGCTTTCCATTTATAAAGGACACAGTCAACTCTGAACGACTGGGCCATGGCCCTGTCTCACCGCTCTAAGTGATTAGAGGCCTCTGCAACCCTGGCTTGTTTTGAATTCTTCTTTGAATATACAAAAAGTAGAGAGTTGTGAGATTACTCCTTAATCTAATTGCAACTAGAATCTGTCCCCCCCCCCCCCCCCAGCATTTGCTAGTAGTAATACCAACAATTTAAAGTAAACTGACTTGTGCTCGCTTCGGCAGCACATATACTAAAGTAAACTGACTTTATTTTCAAGACTCCAGATATATGTATTCAGTTCATAGTTGAAAGTTCCTATTTTCTGATTGATAGCTTTTTTATCCCTGACAAATTCTTTTTAATATTTGTTTTTTTTTTAAATTGTTTGCCAGTGCAGATACCTGCTAAGGCCAAAGGTTAGATCCCTTGGAGCTAGAGTTACAGTCATGTATGAGCCACCTGATATGGACAGTAGAAACTGAGCTCAGGTCCCATGAAGAGCAGTACATGCTCCTAATCACCGAGCCAACTATATAAAGCCCTAAAGTTATAAAGTTGTGCATCCTTGGTAAAGTCTTAAAGAGGGAGAGGATGCACATCACTAGTGATAATTTGATATGAACCGCAGCAGTGGTAGGTTTTGCTAACTGTTCACTGTGTATTAAATAAGAATGAAATGTCAACTTAATGGCAGCTTAACCATTTCACTCTTTACCACTATAAATGGGTGTCCAACTCTAAGCTTCTAATAATACTCTCAAGGGATGCAGAGGGAACATTCTATGCTTGGGATGGCCTGTGTTAAGTCATTCTCTAGTCCTCCTCCAGGGGGCAAGGATGGCCAGGGTTGTACTGGAAACCTCACACCTGGTTTCCTGCACCCAGGGGTTTTTCCCTTCTCCCTTTTCTGCTCAGTACAGATCACTCAGGCTGATGAGCAAAGTGCTTTAGCCCTTTTATGCAGAGAGGCAACAGAGAGTTAAGGGCTGAGAGTGATCAGGTACACATCAACACTTATCTGTATAGTCTTGCAGGCCGGATGGTTCTCCTAAGGCTTGGCTCATGGCCATGGTTTTGCTGAAGTTTTCTTTTTAAAGGAGAGCTTTCCCGTGTTTGTTTTAGTCATTGGTTGCTTCCAAGGCTCCTTTCTAATGCCTCCTCTGTGGAGCTTTTGGTCAACCACAGCTGCAGTGGAGGCCTGAGAGTGAGGGCCTCTCTTAATGGAGGAGCGGTGGGACTTCATCATATCATAGAGGGTGCTTGGTGGCCACGAGTGACTCTGGCAGCAGTTCCCCCCAAGCTGGGTTGTTTTTTCTTCTTTAAAAGGGTCAAGAGTCCTCACTGAACATCCAGGTCTAGCCCTACCTCCTGTGAGGAGTCCTGTGGGGATTGAGTGTTTGTATGCTGATGACCACACAGCAGGGCAAAGGAAAGGCCTGGCCATCAGTCCTGTTACACTTACATGCAGATCCAAGTGTTGTAGGTTCTGAGTTTTTACATTACCTTGAGAATCTTCTTTAAACAAAAAATACAAAATTAAAGTCAGGCCTGTTTATATACACTTGTAATCAGATGATCTGAAAGTTGAGATCATTACAAGTTTGAGGACAGTGTGGTCTACAGAGCACAATGTAAAATTTGTCAGGTCTCATGAGCACAGGAATGGGAATGGTTGACTGCTGTCACAAGAACTGAGACTTAGGAGGTAAACCACTGGTAGTTTGTTGTGGGCCCTGCTTGTGGAGAAGTTTGAGAAGGTGGACAAGGTATGCCTATAAACCTTTTGTTCCTCTATGGCCAGAGTAGACCACAGGCTTGTAAAAAAAAAAAAGTGTAAGGTAGATACTCACTAAACATTTGGTAACCAACGGTTTAAAGTGGTCTGCTGAATGCCGCAGACCCATCCACCGCTTCCCTTTTTGCAACTGCCTAGTCATATTTTATCTTCCAAATAAAGGAAGATTGTTGCTCAAACGGTGCTGTCAGGACCAGTACAGGCATGGGTTTCTTGCTCATCTGGTTATTCATTCACCAGAAGAGCACAGGCATGTGTTACAAAACACAGACTACTAAACTAGCTCAGCCCAAACCCATGCAGCCCTGACGCTGTACACATTGCCTGTATGTACTACAGGATACTGGGCCTGGAGCTCCATCTACTTTGGACTGCCCTGGAGGGGACTGTTGAAGGAGTGCCTGACACACGAAAAGGCACCTTCCTGCTCAGTCCCTCCTCTGTTCCTGTCCGTCCTGTGCACATCAGCACATGGTTCCAAGTCCCCTTCTTCTCCCTTTCTTCCCAAGGGAAGTAACATTCTCTGCACAGCTTCCTGTTGGCACCTGTTCTTCTACTGAAAGAAAACAAAATAAACATCTGAACTTAGAGCAGTTCTCTAAATTTGGCTGTAAATATATATTTTCCTAATCCTTGTAAAAAATATATATAATCTGGTAGCAAAATCACTGTCTCATTTTAACAATGAAATGAGATCTAAAAAAGGGAAAGCTGTTTAATTAGGTCAGTGTGGCTGCTTTTTATATGTACTAGTTTGGTAACTAGAAGCTTCTCAATTGCCAAATGTTCTTTCTCAAACAAAACAGACAGCAACTTTACACATAAAAGTGTCTTCATGGTGCTGTTCACCGTTTATCACAAGGAACAAAGCATTCTTCAAATGCATGTCTATACAAAGGAGCTGATACCATGACAGGAAAATGCTCAGTGTGCCATGCCTGCTCCAAGCACTGCAAGCTTTCCTTTCCATGACACTGGACACTATTATCCTCACAAAAATGACCCGATCTAGGTTACAGGTAGAAAGTTAATCCTTACTACCTAAGCTCTGAGTTCTCGCACTGTAAAATGACCAATAAACTTTATAACATGGGTGTTTTTAAAAATAACACTATTTATCCGTGTGACTGTGTGCAGCACATGTCAGTACATGTGTGGTGGTCAAAGGACAATGTTCAAGAATCAGTTCTCACCTTTTATGTGGGTTCTAGTAATAGAAGTTAGGTTACCAGTTTTGGTAGCCAGTGTCTTAATCTACTGAGCCACCAACCCAGCCCAAGACAGTTATTTTTTTCAAAGCATATACATATTTTAGGTTACTCTCAAATTCCTATTTGATTTAAACAATCTGATGAAGTGGTCTACTTTAAAAATGACTTTAAAAGTTTTCAAAATATAATACTAGTCACATATAACTCATGCTAGCCATGTACAAATAATACTAGAAACTGAAGAAGGCTGAGTACTGACTACAGAGAGGGAGGCTGCAGTAAGCTCACCATGTGCGGTGCTTCCTGTAGTGGTGATCATGTTATGCAAGTGAATTATCCCACGAACAGATGAAGCAAATGAGACTCAGCATAAGTCACTCCTCAATTGGTTCTGTAACTGAAGAAGGCTCAAACCTCTGGCCTCTTAGTCTAACTTCTTCCCCGCTTCAAAAGATGCACTGTGGTGGTTTGGAACAGAATGGTCTGCAAAGACTCATATATTTGAATGCTTTGTCTCCATTTGGTGGCAGTTTGGGAAGAATTAGGAAATGCAGTCTCACTGGAGAAAGTGTTTGACTGGGGGTGGGCTTTGGGGTTTTGAAAGACAGTATTAAGTTGGCCCTCACTATTTCCTGCTGGGGATTGGAAATGTGAGGTCTCAGCTGCTGCTCCAGTCACTTGTCACCTGCTTCCTCTGCTCTGCCATCATGAACTTTTATCGCTATTAAACTGTAAACTGGAAATCGACTCTTCTTTCAGTAAGTTGCACTGGTCACGGTGCTTTAACACAGCAATAGAAAAGTAGCTAATACATACATAAGCAGCATGTTTTAGCAGGAGTGTATAAAGTATTTCGTGTCTGTACCCAGGTCTTCAAATGGTCATGTGGAAACCACGATAGGTTTTCAGGCTAAAAGACGAAGGCAAGCAGTTGAGGACTTGAGTTCTTTCTGAGCACCTGATTCCCAGAATCACCTTGGCATGAAGCTCATGTGGGTCTGTAGGAGGGAGTTGGAGAACTATATCCTGTGTTATCTTCGTCAACAGCCAGGAAATATACCATGATTCACACTTAGAATGTTACAATGCTCAAAATGCCATTAACATATTGTTAGACCATTGTACCATGAGTGACTCCAGCTTTAGCTACTTGAAAACCTTAGGAACGTATCACTTACTGAACTGAACTGCTCCCTTCATTGTAGCAGGGTGGGGGTACCAAACTGTGATCCCAGTACTGGGGAAGCTAAGGCAGCAGAGCCACAAATTCAAGGCTGAATTTTAAGCATTTCACCTAGAGAATGAGAAACAGCTGCTGGCTCCTAAGCATGATATTTGGAGTGATGAAGCCAACCAATGGGAAGAGAAAAGAGAATAAGAGTCAGGGATAGGGGTGCATAGTAATAAAACATAATAAATATATGAAATACATTTATTGTCATAACAAAATCCACTATTTTGTAAGCTGATTAAACAGGTAAGAAGGACTATTTATGCAGCAAAAAGGGTCTCTTTTCAGTGAAGAGGTGTAACATTCCACAAGGCTTGATTTGGTGGAACTGATAAGCTCTGTGCAGAGCCCTCATCAAAACACCCTCATGATGCAGCAAACCATGTCTTGGATCAAGATAAACTGTCAGGGTGCTGAGCATGAGAAATGGTGACTGAGCAGTTTCCACAGAGGCTCTAGATTTCTCTAGGGTTACATCAAATGTACTTTGGTATGAGGGCAATGAAACCTACCCAGGGACATCAGTCAAAAGCTTCCATGTGCTCACTGAGAACAGGGTATCTGAGACTTACTTTAGGACCCTCCTGCACAGCTAAGGTAGGTACCTCATGGTAGTCTTTTGAGACAAGTTCAGAGAGGCTACTTTTAAAGGCAGCTTCTGCCCAAATCTCTGGACAATGGTGTAACATCTATCCAAGGGAAGCAAATGTGAGAGGGATTGTTCAAAATGTCAGAGTAAATGGCTGTCTCCTCCACAACACAAGTAAGGGAATACATGCATCTTGAGCTCTAGAAGACAGCCTGAGTGTCCCTTACAACAGATGAGAGAAGGGACTGGACACCAGAAGCTGTGTCCAGAAACCAGTGCTGTAGGATCATGGAAGGTACAGAGAGGTTCAGTGGGGAGTTCAGGACAAAGCTGCACAAGAATCCAATAACAAGATCAATTTCCTCCATCAGCCTGTTGTAGTATGACTGTTTCCCCCTCTAGATATAACATGTTCAGTTCATGCAAGCCATCTTAAAGTAGATAATTCTTGGTCAAGTACCAAGAACCACTAACCAGCAAAACAAAACAGCAGTAGCTAGGTCTATGGCAATGGTAATACAGTTACTGACTGTGCTCTAGTAGAGAGAGAAAGGGCCAGTCACAAGGTCATTTTTCCTATTCCCCACATTCCCAGCTTCAAAGGCTCTTGAGAGATGCTGGAGTCTTCAGGAAGCAGAAGGATATCTGAAAGAGGGCCTCCAGGAGGCGGTTATCCACAATAAGGTGGGAATTTTCAGTGCTGCAGCTCTTTGGGCTCACCTGCTGTTGAGTCTGTTCTGCTCTAGGTTACCTACATTATGTCAAAGTTTTCAGATGGGCCTTGCCCTAGACACTACTTTGAGGACAGAAGATGACTCTGTACTTGAGTGGTCACAAGAGCAGAACCTTGTGGCCAGCAGCACTGATAGCTTATTCCTAGGAGTGTGTATGCCACCTTATAAACTTACCAGAGTAAATGGAGACCACAGGGAGCCATGGGCATATTAAAATTCTATTAAGAAAAACAGGTCCAAATACTTACCAGACATACCAGACCAAAGAAAGACTAGAACTCTCTAACCTGGACACCACCTAGCAGTGTTAATAGCAAAAGCCCCAGTGACCTGTCACTGACCACCTGATGTGTGCATCAAGGACCAACAGGCAGAGGACTTCAGATTGTCCTTTCAGCTTGACTTGGGCCCCAGTTTTGCCAGCAACCTTCTTCCACTGACACCCGCCCACCCTCCCGTGAAGCTGTCTGGCCTTGGTCCTTGACAACTATGATGGAGACACTCATAACTGCCGCGGATTCTGATTCTTTGCAGCTTCATATGGTTTGGTTATCTTGTCAACAGAGACATAGATCCCTGTCAGTTTCCCAGCTTTGGTTTCTGAAGCCTCTTTAACTTCCTGTCTCTTTAATTTTATGAAGTGTCACTCTATAACCTACATATATGCATGAACAAGGACATATTTACTATTTGATACATAGCATGTGATCTGAGAACTAGTATTAGTAATTAAGATTTGAATAAAAGAATCAGAGTTTGCTTCATTGAAAACCACTATATCCTATAAATTTATTGTTATTCAAGAAATTGTGACACTGGAAAGACACAAATGAGTTAGTTGTCTGTTTCTGACACAGGGCATTCAGGATAATCATGTTCCTAAAGGCAGCACTGCCCCCACACTCTGTAAATAAGCTTAAAAAACTACTAATTTGCCAAGCTAAAGTTTGGTGGAATTGCATTTGGTTTACGTTGCTGTCCTATCTGAGTGAACTTCCTAGGAAAAGCCAACACATCACAGTCCTTTGCATTCTCCTAACTGTGGCACACAGAGACACAAAGGTAAGAGGAAGAGGAGGTGGCCTTCCCTAGAGAGTACTGCAAATTTTTAACTGCGCTTGTGTGTGTGTGTGTGCGTGTGTGTGCGTGTGTGTTGGGGTAGAGTATGAACCTCACTTAGTTCCTTAAACAATTCCATAAGATTGGTATCTATCCAATCTGACATATAAGGAAACTGGCTCAGAGACAAGCGGTATGCCCTGGATCACAGTTATCTACCCAATCTTGTTGGAGTAGGTGTGGCTCTACTGTAGGAAGTACATCTCAGTTACTTCCTACTGCTTGTGGATTGTGAGGTAGAACTCTCAGCTCCTTTCTCCAGCACCATGCCTGCCTGCATACCACCATGCTTCCAACCACAGCAATAATGGACTGAACTGTAAGCTCAACCCAATTAAATATTTTCCTTTATTAGAGTTGCCATGGTCATGATATTTCTTAGTGGCAATAAAACCCTAACTAAGACAGTGCAGGTCTGGAACAGACTGGGAAACCAATGAACCACATGATGTTAGCAATGGCTTCTAATGTTGGGGCTTTGATCCTACTACCTGTGCATGCAAAGGTGAGGATGGGACCTACAAGAACACACAGATGTAAGAAGAACAAAAGAGACTTGTCCTGTGCTTCCAGAATGGCAGCTGGAAGGTGCTGGTCCCAGCAGGATGTACTGGGACAGATTTGAGGTTCTTGGAGTTAGTCATGTAGAAATATGCAGTTCAGATAATGCACATAAAGTATTTAGTAGAACCTGGCATTAGGTAAATGGCAGCTATGACTGTGAAAACCTTATACATAAAGCTGGAAAACCCAGTATATAATTTAAGGTAAAATGCTCAGCCACTGACATCACTGTCTGTTCCACAAGCAGCCATGTTTATAATGGACATTAAACTTCAATAGGTGAGCCAAGAACAGAGGCTAATGCCAGAGACTAAACTAGCCAAATTAAAAACAGCCACAGTTAAGTCAAACAATAGTTTATCAGCGGGGTCCAGTGAGAGAGTTATGGAACACAAGATCTCTCATGCACCTGGTTTTCTAAATCATCACGGAAGTCTGCAGATCCACTAAAGCTCAACCACTGCCTCCCGGTACCAACTATTCCATGACTCCTTGGGATGCAACTTGAAGTCCTCAACCCAGGGGCTTCCCACCAATCCAAAAGTTAAGGCCATTCACTCTCATCCCTGGCATATGCTCACTGTTCATAGCCTGGCTCATAACATACCAAGGCTACATCTAATTTTCAACATTTGATGTTTAACTGACTCCAAATTACAAAATTTTTAAATCAGACCACTGTGGTACTTAGAGATTTTATCTGCTTGGCATCTTTTTCTCCATCCTTCCTTTTGTGAAAACTCTTCCCTCCCCCCTCCCCAACATAGGGAACCCACCACATTCGGTTTTGGTGGACTTGCCTTCCTTCTGTCATGGGACATAAGAGCAGCATGGTCAGAGATACTGCTTGTTGTCTACTGCTCACTTGTAATCATGCTGAATCCAACAGGATATCCACACCAGGCCTGTAAAACACTTCCTTGGCACTACTCTTAGAATTATGGCTGAAGAGTTACTCCTGTTAAGATACAGGCTACAAGAACGGCAGTTGACACTAATGGTTACAGATGCCACTGAGGTGTGGCTATGGCGTGTGGTGCATAGATGGGGATGACACTGATGGAATTAAGGTGGGAGGAGAACAAGACAGAGAATATAAATGGCTGGATGAAGGCCTCTGAGCCCTTAACACAACTGTGCAGGACAAACATACCAATCACATAAGTCAGTAACCTAGTCTAAGTCAGAGTTCTGTTGATTACAAGCAGAATAACCGTAACTAATAAACCTTATTTAAGGGAAAACATAGTCCCAAAGGAAACTTCCTTCCATGAATAGTCCATTCCCCATAGAATTCTGGGAGCCTTTTTAGTAACAATCTTGACTGAATTAAAATTGCTTCTATGAATGAAATTCTCATGGTAAGTCTAGCTATCAATGGTTGATAACTTTAACACCAGACCGTTGCTAGGGACAGGTAGATCTAGGTATTTTCAAGAATATAAAAGACCACACACACATACACACACACACACCACCACCACCAATGCGGCAGAATATATATAAACATATAATAAAATATTTATTATTAACATATATTATAAAAATGGTATGGTGTGACACCTGTAATCCGGGCACTTGGGAGGCTGAAGCAGGAGGATTTTTAATTTCAGGTCAGCCTGGAATAAACAGTGAGAATGACACTATCTCAAGAAAAATTGCTCTGTAAATGGATGGGGAAATCTGTGCCTGGCAGACAGCATCCCCTAATTACTACCACTGATGCTGTTTTAATCAATCTCCCATTTCTGCCATTTCCACTCAACTTCCCACTGTCTGTTCCTCTTCCATGACTATATAGGAAATTTCTTTCTTCAAACTACCAAGTAGTCAGAGATCTACATTAACTAACGTCTTTCAGTTCTACCTTACGGTCTACACAGCATTTTTTCTGGAAAGCTTTGAGTTAAATATCATCCCCTCTTTCCAGACAAGAAAACTGCAGCATAGAAAGGTAGCTTTGTAAAGGAAATTCCTAGAGTTGTGCTTAAACCCAAGCTTTCCCTAAGTTCTTTGCTCCTGGACTGCCAAGCTGTGAAGCATCACTTGATTCCTGAGGTCTTTCCCAAGCCTGATGAATGAAAGTCACACAGTCTGTTCTGCAGTGGGTGCCTCCTGTGAGCTGGGGCACGGGTGGTGTGGATGAGGGCAGTCCTGGGCCACTTTCTGCTTACCTAAGTATCTGTTATACTTTCTGCCTGTGTTGTGGGGCCACAAGGAAGGCATATAGAAATTTCTGCTTTCAAAGAGCTAACAAAGCCCCCCAAAAAGGGTAGAGTAGGCAAGGTGAAAAAAGTGGACATGCTTGGCTTGTAAGGAGGCTGCGACAGTGAAATCACAGTCAGCTAAAACAACCGAGCCTTAAAATCAAAAACAAAAACAAGAGAAGGGGAAGCAGAATGAAATAAGATGCCTTATGTGATGGCAAACAGATTAACTTGATCCTCCCCCGGCCCCCACCTCCCAAAAAAAAAAAACCTAGGGGTGAGAGAAATGGCTCAGAAAGCAAATGTTAGCTGTGAAAACTTGATGACCCATATTCAATCCTCAGTCCCCATGCAAAACACCTGCGTGGTGGCATGTGCTTGTAATCCCAATACTGGTGATGCAGACAGTCAGACCTCTGGGCTTGCTGGCCAGTGAACCAAGCCTAATTGGCCATCTACAGGTCTGGGGAAAAAAACAAACAAACAAAAGCAAAAGACAGGGTCAATGGCTCCTGAGGAATGACACCCGTGGTTTACCTCTGACTTGGACACAAATAGCACAACACAAAGAGTAAAGAGAAAAGGTCAAAGTGAGCAGGAGAGGATGGAGCAGTAGGGAGTAAGGTAGAGAAGCCAAGGAGAGGTGCCTGCGCTGGTGTGAGGGGGCAGAAGGTGGAGGTGGTTTCTGAACACAGCAGGGGACATCTTGAAGGACAAGCTAATGTGGCACCAAGAGGAGTCTATCCAGGGGGCAGGCATTATAAACAGTTTATCCAACAGTCACATGACCAGCAAAACAAAGCCTCATTCACCTAGAATTTATTCATGAATATCTCAGCTCAAACCAGAAGAATCATATAACTGAGATGAGCCCAAACCACGCACACCCCATTCCCCCCCCCCCCGAATCTGAAGATAAACAACTGCTATTTGAGGAGTAAATTTGGGTGGCTTATTATAGAGGAAAAGCTTACAACACCACAGTCAGTCTACAGCTGCAAGACCAGGAAGTGATACCATATTAATCCTCACAAGCTTTCACTACCACTGAGGTACTGTCACCAGTCAGTCACTCTAAGGCTAGAGGAGAAAGAATACAAAGCACTAATTATGGCCTGGGGCTGAAGGGTTGGCTCTGCGCAGAGAGCACTGGCTGCTCCTGTGGAGGATCTGAGGACCCAGCTCAGTCTCCAACACTCAGGTGGTGACTCACAACCATCTCTTCTGGCATCTGCATTTATGTGCACACACCTCCACACATGCATACACATAATGAAGAATTGTAAAACAACACAATTAAAGTGAGTACAGCCTAATGTGTGGTAGCCGTGCACCCATTTTCACTACGACATACTTCAAAGCAAACTCTGAATTCCTTAGCCAAGGAACACTCTGGTGCTATACACTGTATGAAACAAGGAGGGCATCAACATGGACCTGGGAAGGGCTTCATTATACAGAAGGTTTTAGTTTAATAGCTTCTGGCGTCTATCACAGATCCACTCCTTCCTCAATTCTTTGCAAAACAAACAAAAACAACAACAAAAACCCAACAAAACAAAAAACATTTTTTTACGGCATGGAAAATTCATAAATCAGTTAGAGAAAAATGTGCAAATAAATATTCATATTTTTTAGGGATGCATTTGACTAAAAATGTGACTAGCATTTTAAAAGCAACTCCACATAGCCACTTTGAAAAATGAATGAAGACCTTACCAGCAAGGCTTTGTGTGGTCCAATGCCTCCAGGTTTTAAATGGTGGGGTGAATCTGAAAGAGAGTTAAACAGACATCCCAGGAGTGAATCATATGTGGAAAGGATCTGCTTTCATCCCAAGTGACTGTAAAGCTGAGGATTTATTCTTTTAGTTACAGATTAACAAAGCTTATTCCTGGCTCCTACTAGAGAAGAGAGTGAATTTTTGCCTACATACTTCAACTTCCTGAATAGAAGGCATTCTTGCATCTGCCTCAGAGAGTGGCTAGAAGGCTGAGGCCAGCATAACTATAAATGGTAGTGTTTTCATCCAAACTCTGCAAGTGAGCAAAAGCCTCCTCGGTTGTCACTCTTGCTCTGGTCCCACAACCCCCTTCTACTAGGATTAAGCCTAACTTGAAGGACACAAGGAGGGATGTGCCAGGCTTTCTAATGCAGTCACCTGAGCATGTAAATAACAAAATTTTGCCCTATCATTAATGGTGAGTCCCAAGAGAAATATAATACAAGCTACGTCAAAAAATAAAAAGCAGATCAAAGCCTTGACAAGAGATTTGAATGATTAAAAATACTATTGGAACATGAAGTCCACATAAAACCTAAAGTCATTTTACATTTCTTCATTTAAATAAACCTTGTTGTATATATTGAGGTTGATAGCATGACGTTATGGGATAATTACATCCATAGAGAAATGTCGGGAGGTGATCTGTGCACAGGCAGCCTGGTCTCAGGTGAACCCCTGGATGTTATCCCTCTTCCCATTTTCTCCTCCACAAGTCCTCTAACCCCTCCTCCCCTACCTGCCCACCTACTCCTTCTTCAGCAGCCTAGCGTTCCCCTATCCTTGGTCCACAGGACCAAGGGGCTCCCCTCTCATTCTCACCAAATCTTAACATTACCCTTTCAGCTATACTAGTCAGTGAGCCCCT
Source organism: Tokudaia tokunoshimensis (assembly GCA_036184795.1). NCBI lineage: Eukaryota > Metazoa > Chordata > Mammalia > Rodentia > Muridae > Tokudaia > Tokudaia tokunoshimensis. Next base: position 88,532,738 of record BTHU01000002.1, on the reverse strand, counting down.
GGGATCGGCCTGTCTTTGCCCTACAACACTAGCGTAACAAATGTGTACCGCTGCATGGTGCTGGTAACCTGAACTCAGCTCCGCAAGCTTGGGCAGCAAAGACTTTTATCCACTGAGACATTTCCCCAGCTGCCAAAATGGAGCTACGAGTCACCATTTTCTTCTCAAAACAATCCGTCACTACCTGTCTTAGCAGAAATCGGTACTGTCCAGGTGCCTGCAGGGCCTGCCCTTGTTCTTTTTCCTCTACTAATCCTCAAGGCCACTTTGTGTGGGAAGTGCATAATGAGGCCCCTGAAGCACAGTGAGATTACAAGCCTTGCCTATGGCTTTCAGAGGGTGGCAGGGTCGACCTCCAGAGTCCACACTTGTAAAAACTACGCCCAATTAAATCGAAACATTTCCAAATAAGATATTCCTTTCATTTTAATTAGAAGCATTAATTATCAAAATCAGCTTTCATGATAACATGGTTAGACGGTAACAGTAATGTCAGATAGGACAGTTACTTCATGCTTAAAAATTGAAAACAATTTGACTTGGTAACATGAAAACCAAAAGCAGGCCTGGAGTCAAGCAGTGCAATGAGTCTGGCATCTGCTTGAATGAGGAGGAAGGGAAGGAGGGGAGGATCATGTGTGATCTATAGAGCACCTTGTCTCTTTCATCTGTCTCAGCAAAAGGCCTATCTTTTTATCATTCTCCAGAAAGTCACAAGTATATCTATGCCATCTGTTTTTAGCAGCAGTAGGGAGTTAAGGCCAAAAGAATAAATCAGAAAAGAATAGACAAAAAAATCATACCCATTTACTTTATCTATACATGGGCAGAAAGGAAGTGCAACTTTGACCCACAGGGTGAATTGGCCAGCTCATCCATGATACCTCATAGCCTGCAGGCAGGGGCAGCAGCACACTGTTGTTCAGAGTCACACCCAAACCTGCAAGAAGACTCACACAACCTCCCAGTTGTCTCATTCCTACTGGTCCCTCCGTTCCCCACAGACATGCTATTCTTCAGTCATCCAGATATCCCTGCTAACCAGCCCAGTGATAACTATGTTCGCCACTGCAGTCACATTTTTTTCTCAGCTGACAAACACATAGCAGGCGGCAGGTAGAGTAAGAGCTGGTCTTTATGGAGCTAGGTACCAATGCGCCACAAGCCCCCTTAATGCTGTCAGTAATTCCGTGAGTCACCCTTGATTGCCCCATTTAGCAGGTAGGTACATAGGCATAGCTAAGTCAGGAAGTAGCCTAAGGTCACAAGGCTTGCAGGTTATAGCAGCAGTTGGTGAAGCCAGACAACCTGATTCCAGAGCCAGTGCTCTAACAGCTACACTGAACCAGTACCAACCTGATTCCAGAGCCTGTGCTCTACCAGTGACTCTGAACCAGTACCAACCTGATTTCAGAGCCTGTGCTCTAACAGTTACACTGAACCAGTACCAACTTGGTCCCACTGCCCTCCTCACCATCCTTACACCTACTGCCACAGTAGCTCTTGGGCTTTAGTTTGTGATTGTGCTGGTCTCTCTGCAGACTTTTACAGAATCTTGGAAGGTTGAGAACCACCTCTGTATCTCATCCTTGGGTCTCTGAGACCTAAAATGTTCAGAATACAGTGGGTGCTCAATAAAGACACACATGGAAAAGTGGCACTGCAAGGATGGCACACAGGGTCTCAAAAACACAGAGTAGAGTCTCTTGGTTTATCTACTTCAACAAAGCACAGTTTGTCTTTGTCTTTTAAATCCAGCCGTTACCAAGTACCATTACTTCCTAGGCCTATTCGGTACAGGAGGGAACATAAATAACTTAGTCACATTTCCAAGACATTCTTTACTTTGATTCCACCATGGATATGGGCCATGTGTGCATCATGCATGTGTCTGCTTGTGTGAAGGTCAATGCACAGCTTGAGGGGTTGTTCCTAAGGCACCATCCACCTGTTTTTGAGACAGAATCTCTTTCTGACGAGAATTCTCCATGAAGGCCAGGCAGACAGCTAGGACCAGGGTCTTGCCTGTTACTCTGTGTAGCATCTGATTTACTGTGTGCTACTACAGCTACCTTCTATATACAGGTGCTTGGGGCTGAATTCAGTCCTTATACTTGCAAAGCAGGTAGTTACTGACTGAGCTTCCTTCCTGGCCTCCACATATGGGTCTTACATGGAAAGCACGCCTAAGTAGTAGCATACAACGGCTTTGTCTGGAGAAAAGAAAGCCACGATGAGAATTGTCCTTGCTTGTCAGAAAATGGCTTAGAGTTCTATGGAATCTCTCTAAACTCCTCCTGGATGACCACAGAAAGGAACTTTATATAAGGACAAGGTCCTTTAACTGTAGAAAAGGCAGCTTTAGGATCAGAGACATACAAAGACCTCCAGTAAGAAATAGCTCTAACTTATTCCAAAGACTGCACCTGGACTGTGGCCCAGCACACTCACATATAAATGCTGTTAGCCGTAGTGTCCACTGAACTACAGAGACATCACTTACTACTATCTCATGAACATGAGTATCAGTGGCATCTGTCATTCACAACCAAATTATGTGTCTGTATTTTGATTTTTGTTATCTCAAGTGTTTACTGAGAGATTTACAAAGCACTGGGGATGCAGCACTGAATAAGGTGAATGGTGTTTCTGACGTAAGGCCTGTACAGGGTAATAATGTGCAGAAACACTAGGAAGTCAATTTCAAGCAATGGTAGCTCTAAATTTTTTTTCACAAGTGAGGAGAATGCCATGACTACTGAAGAGTTCATCTACTCATTTGCAGCTACATGGAGGTATCTAGAAGAGGCAACAGTGGGCAAAAAGTGACCAATTCTGAGGCCAGTTGATTGGTCAGGTGAGAAGGAATGGTGTGGTCTAGAATGGTCATGGTAGGAACAGAAGTGAGTGGACTCTGAAGGTAGAATGACCAGGACCAGGAAATGATGTGGCTGGCCCACTTTAACCAAGGGCCTTCCATTTTTGCCTCCACTCAAGATGGATTCCTTGTTGGCTTAAGCTGTCTACTGAGAGTAATCTAGAGAGAGCCCATCCATAATATGCATACTAAAAGCCTATTTTCTTTAAAAAAAGATTTATCTTATTTTATGTTTGAGTGGTTTGCCTGCATGCATGTGTATGTACCTCATGCATGGATGGTGCCTGCAGAAGTTAGAAAGGGGTTCCTAGAACTAAAGTTACAGATGGCTGTGAGCCATTGTGTAGATGCCAGGAATAAAATCCAGGCCCTCTGAAAGAGCAGCCAGTACTCTTAACCACCAAAGTACCTCTCCTTGTAGTAGCTGGTAGTCCATGTTTTCAACCAATGCAAGGATAAACTGAGTAGTCTGACAATACCAGTAACACAGAAAAAGAATTAATATACCTGTTCTTTCATGTGTGGAAATCAGAGGACAAATTACTAGGACAATTGCTCTCAAGAAATGTTAGCAAATTCAGCAAGTCTACCAAAGTGATAACTATCCTTAACCTGTCTTTTATGAAGTTAATAACTTAAAATCTAACGTAGGTTTTGCTCTATTTCATTTGTTTTGATACTGCAGTGGACTTAACTGTCTTGATCGTCTAAGTGCTGGGATTACAGGTGTCTACCACCACAAGTGGCTCTGCTTTTGTTGTTTCTGTTGTTTGTTTATCGGTGTTGTTTTTTAACTTAGAATAAACACACATTTTGTCACAATCTCTAGCATCCTCACTTTGAAACCTTGTTATAGACAATGGTTATCAAGGAAACCTCTAATAGCCAGGTACTCAACATAACTGCTTAGGTTGACCTGGACTCTGTGTAACATGTCGAATATACTTGGGCCGTAGGTACAGAGCTGTAAACTAAAGCAGCAGACGATTCAAGAATATTCCTTTCCACACACCAGGTAGTGAGTAAAATGTAAAAAAGGCTAAATGGCTTTCCAGGAGGAGATGCAGAAACCTTCCAAGTCATTAATTGCCAAAGGCCTGCTATTAAATCCTAGTTCAAATGCATCTACCCAGAAAGCTTAGCAAATGCTATCCAGTTCCAATTTCCTGGTAAGAAGAGTGTCAGGAGAATGAATGGGGATGTGAGCTTTACTAATTTGACAAAAAAAGCAATGCTGTGTAACACACTGTTAGAGATTAATGAAAAGAATTCTAAAAGTCCAACATGCTTGGACAGAACTATTTAAGAAGCCCCCTCCCCCAGAAAATAAAAGATATAGAACTTAGCAGCACTTATCACTGATAATGTATGTTAAAATTACTTTGCCTTCTAAAAATTCCAGTTTTATTGGAGTACTCTAGGCTGTTAGATTTTATGTTGAAAATAATTATTCTGTTCACATGGCTTAGTTCTCCTCTTTGGACTTTTGTCAATACAGTGTCTTGCTATGTAGCCCAGGTTGACCTCAAAGCTTAGTGCAATTCTCCTGTCTCACCCTTTCAGGGGGCTAGATCATAGGCAGTAGGGTCCTCCACACATTGCCATTTCTAGCTTCTTTCATATCACCGCACACTTAGTAATATAAGTTAAACTCTATTTCATTTTGTAAACAACTCCTATGACTCCTGCCTCAAAATACCTTCTGAATCTATCCAGCTTCTACCATCACCTCTCCAAGGCAGCCAGTATCTCTTACGTAGATGACTGCTATAACCCTTTCCAGATTTTGGATCTCATTCTTGTCTCCTCAGTCTGGTCTCCATCCAGTAAGCAAAGAGCAGTTCACTTCACTCCCCTGCTCAGAAGTCTCAGGAGCCTTAGCATACTCATTGAAGACCATCCTTTGGTCACCGGACATCCTTGGTCTAGCCCTCTGTCCAGCCACATGGAGCTTGTTTCTCTTCAAATATCACTAGCAAACTCCAGCCTTGAGGCCTTCAAGTATATTCCCTTTCTACTGGGACCATAAGTAGACACCTATTCCTACCTATCTGGTTTCTTCAGAAGAGCCCTCCTCCTCCCCCACATTGCTCTGCTATGTCAGTGTACCTCCTGATGCTCTCCTTTCTAGCTACTGACTTACAAGAATCTCTCCCACTGGAATGAAAATTCCATGAGCAAATGGACTGTATGCTCAAAGCTGTACCCCAGGGTCTGAAATGAAGCCCGACAAGAATAAGCATTCAATAAAAACTTTATTTAATTTATATGTGTGTGGGGAGGGAGGGAGAGAGCAAGCACACATGCTCATATATGGGTACATGCATGTGACCTGAGATGCTGAGAACAGGTGTCTTCTTCAATTAATTTCTAGGCTAAACCTCAAGTTTACTGATTTGGCTAAACTGGCCAGCCACCAAGCTCTGGGGTCCGCATGCCTATACCACCATTGCTGCTTTGTCTGGCTTTTACACGGGTGCTGGAATTTGGAAACTCAGGTCCTCATGCTTGTACAACAAGCACGTCACCCACTGAAGCATCTTCCATTTCCCACAGGTACTATAAATTGGCCAGAAATATTTTCTGTTGAAGTGGGTTTCAGTTAGTACTAGGAAAATGTTTCTCATTTCCAAAAATGATAAACAAACTTGCAAAGAAATTACATGAGTTCAATGGAAAATATCAGGGCTATACTTGAAATGTTTGGTAGGCAACTGATGTTCTTCAGTCTTCTGTCTCTAAAGGCCTTAAGGCTTTGCTGCTTTAAACAATATACTCTTGTTTGCCCTATCTGTGGTTGGTAGGTAGCACAGTTTCTTCCTGTTGCTTCTAAATACTGCTGGCTCTGATCTCAGTGCCAAGTGGGTTGCTCCACTACTTTTGTTGCTTGGTTCAATGAAATCTGGGGCCAACAGCCACTGAAAACACTGTAGAACATTAAGAAAACTCTTGGGAGAGGGAGTTTTAGAAACAAGCACAAACCCTTCCCAAGTGGGTCCTTTTGGGTTCAGACAGCTTGGCTGATACGGGTGCCTTTCAGAGGGGCAGCGTTTCCTCTTCATGAATGAGTCCCATTGATGAGGACACACTAGGCAGTGTTAGCTCTAGGGACATCCACTCTACCCTGGCATCTGTGCGGGGTGGTAGAGAAGGGGACCCCACAGAGACCACTATTTCCCATCACACTTTTACCATTTGTTTGCCTCCCCAAGAAACTTGAGTCAGCTCCAACAAGTTAGAGCAAGTGTCAATTGTCATTTCTTTCTCCAATTTGTTTTCTTTTTACATTTTATTTATTTTTGTTGTGAGGTGGGCTGGGCCAAAGTGTGCCTGTGGAACTCAGGGAGTCAGGCTTGCTCAGCAAGTACTGTACTTCCCTATCCCTTATGTTTGTTGTAAGACAGGGTCTATACAGCTCAGACTTGCCTAGCACTTGAAGTCTACCTGAGCCGGTGTCCTGAGTGCTGGGAACACAGGTCTGTAACACCCACCTGGTTCATCTCTTCCTTTCTTTTAAAATGACTTACTTATTTTTATGTGCATTGGTGTTTTGCCTGGATGTATGTTTGTGTGAAGGTGTGGGATCCCCTAGAACGTGAGTTGTAGGCAGTTGTGAGTTGCCATGAACGCGCTGGGAAGTGAAACTGAGTCCTCTGCAAGAACAGACAGCAGTCTTAACCACTGAATCATTTCTCTAGCTCCTCACCTCTCTATTTCTTAAAGCATAATCTTTCTGGAGATTTTAAAGGTGAGACTTTGGGATTCTTTCATAAAAATAAGGCATTCTTTTAGAAAATGTTTACTGCATTTATTTATTGTGGTGGGAGGCACCCTCATACCATAGCGCACATGTGGAGGCCAGGAACAACTTGAGGGAGTGGGTTCTGCTCTTCACCACATAGGTCCTGGGAATCAAACTCACAGCAGACATGGCGAGTGCCTTTATCCATTTAGCCATTCTGCTGACCCCCAAACAAGATATTGTGTTGGGGGTTGGTTGTGTGCGCTATATATTCAGAAGCTGATTCCTGTGTCCAGAGATCTAATTACGCTAGCTCTGTCATGATTACTTAACCATCTGCTATCTCAATGTTGTGTAAAGAATGCTCCTTAATTATCTGACTGGTTGATAAGGAGCTGATCAGCCTATGGTTGGGCAGAGGAGATAGGAAGGCTAGATTTGTGATCCCAACCAGGGGTTCCAGGGAGGAGAGGAAGGACCATGAGGAAAAGAGACCCAGTGGAGAGACCAAGAGGTGGCCATAAGGCAGAGGGTCCAGGAGGAGTCTTGATAAAGCAGGTTGCCAAGGGATTCACCATGAGGACACACATGGAGCAGAGCAAACCAGTGGCAGACTCAGATGGAAGGTAAAGAATCATGTGGCTGAAAAATAGTCATAGAGGATTAGAATAGCTTAGAACCTGCCTAGCCTAGGCTTACAGATTGTTAATAAACTTGATCAGTCTTTGTTTCAATTATTTGGGAGCTAACAGGAACAGATAAGGATTTTGTGCTTAAATTACAGATTACAATATTCTAAATTTTGAATTACTTGAGAATTCACAGCACAGTTCAAAGATCTGGTCACAAGCTAGCGCTACATATAACATAAATAAAACACACTGATTTTTCTGCCCAGTGACCTCCTCAATAAGTATAATGTAACAAATGAGTCTTGGTAGAGTTTTATTTATGAAGTTTCTTTAATGTTTAAATGGTCCCGTGTGATGCGGTATACCCTCTCACTGTTGGTCCTCTCTGTGACCCTCGTTCACCAGTGATTCTGACTGTGATGTGGATCCTCTAACCATATAGGAATTTAAGCTTTTGGGTAGTATGTCCAAAAGAAAATACTAAATATAATTTACAAAAGAAGCATGTTGTTACTCGTTAGTATATCCCCACAAAGCCCCCCTCCCTTCCTCCTTCTCTTCCTTCCTTCCTTTCTTTTTTTCTTTCTTTCTTTCTCAGAAATCTGGATTCCTGGACTATGAGCACAGTTTAACTTTGAATGGAATTCCAGGGTCTCTACTACCTGGACTACGCAAATGGCTTCAGTTCTTCCTCCTCTACATACCCAGCTTAGGCAGCCAATGGAAACCAAGGATTGCTAACTTTTTTTTTTAATTTTATCAAATGTTTGTATGATTTTAATACAGAATTTTTTAAATGTTTATTAAAGTCTTATAATCTGTGAGATGGATGACACAAAGAATAAGATACAAATAATGCATGAGTTAGCATGCCACACACAAATTAACCACATGGGTTTTTAACTCCCAGAATGCACTTTTGTGAAGTATGTGCTATGTTTTTAATATTGAAAACAAGTACTCAAATATAGTCAGGACTCCAGATAGAGCTACACCAGCAAGTGGGTAAGAACTCACTTTTGTTTCTGAAGTCCAAGCCTCTGAACGGGCTGGTCAGGCCTTAGCTAGCTGCACCCACTCAGTGACCATCACCAGACTTCTCAGGTACCCAGCTATATTCAATGTGAAGTAAAAAATATCCCAAGTCTTACACCAAAATACAGGCTCTGATTCAGAAGTTGAGCTTAACTTTTTCTTTAAATAAGGCAATAGGGGAAGGGGATTGGTGACTTTTTGAGTGACCCTCATATTCCTGTACTCTTCTGCAAAGCTTCACTGCAAACACTCTCAAATGCCTGCCCACCCAAATACTGTTGTATATTTTCTTCTCCTCCTCAAGGTGTTTGGGTGAGTAACTAATCTGTTAATAGTCCTTCGGACAGTTTTGATGTACTTCTGGCAATATTCAAGGTTAAAAGATTTCAGATGCCTAACACTAACTCCCACATGTCTCCCTATGTGAATTCTTTCATTCCTCTATTCTTTTGCTATCCAGAAAGGCCGAGAGCCCTTCCAGACTTGGGAGAGGGTGGGAAGGACACTGAGAGCTGGAGGACGGGAGGAGAGCTGAGACATGCTGTATTTTAGGCATGTCATAGCTGTTAGACTCACGAGCACACAGCAGCTGTGCTTACCTGCTCATGACCTGCACAAGACTGGATCCATCAACGTTCATGAAGCCTCACTGTGCCCTGAGGAGCTAATGTGCTTAATGGTTTCCAGGAAAGGGGAAGTCATTTTCTTGAGTACTACACCACTAGTAACTTGCCCATAGTCTGGTAAATAACCCCCAAGCGTGGTTACTTAAGCAACCCTAATTAAACTCTGTGAGTCACGAGCAGATACTGAGACATGAGAGGGATGAGTAGCAGAAAGAAGAGGGCACGGAGGGGGTAAGAGAGAGTAAGGGGTGAGTGTAGTCACATATATACATGTACAACAATGTGAAAGAATAAGTAACTAAAAATTAAAGTAAGGCAAGGACTGGAAAGCGGGCTCACAGGTACCACTCTTAAAGAGGGGACCAGTATATGGTTAAATGACTCAGAATCACCTCTAACTCCAGCTCAGGAAGATCCAATGCTCTCTTCTGCCTTTGTGGGCACTCACGAACATGGCTACATTCATAAATATTTGTTTAACTTTTTTTAAAAGTCAGGGGTGGGAATGAAAACCCTCACATACACAACTGGCAGAAAGGCTGTAACAGCCATTTGGTGACCATGAGAAATTTAAAATCAAAAAGCGATACAACCAAGGGGGTAATTTAATGGGTCGAGGCAAGCATGGACCTTTAATGACAGTAAGGAGAACAGCTGCTTCCTCCATGATATAGCCCTTAACTTTTTAGGGCCATAACTGATCAGTTTGTTTTTCTGACATGTTTAGCCTTAATAGTCATGAAATGACAAGGCTTGCAGATTTAGGAAATTCATTTAGCAAACTAGCAACTGACAGGACAAAAATGACATACTCAGGATGTCTTTATGCCATCTAATTCAGGAGCCTCTGGGCTTTCTCCATCTAGAGCAGCTGCTCCATCCACCAATCAGAGTTGTCTTCTTTCATTTTCTTCTGCCAACAACTCAGGGCTGAACCAGTTCTTTACAATGGACACTGCCCCAGGCACAAAGGGTCCAAACCACCTCAGGGACACAAAACAACTATAGCCATTTTAGAGACAAAGACACTGAGGTTCTTGGGGTCTAAATGTTTTCCTACATTAAAACTCTGTTTAGCCTCATTGGGATTCAACTATGTGAATGTTTGTCTTACGTGTCAATACATGCCACATGCGCCTCACTGTGCTTCAAATGTTAGGCATTGCTTCAGTCGCCTAACTTACATGTAACAAGAAACTCTACTGCCTTTTGATATTCTATAATTCAGGTGAGAAGCTAAGTCAATAGTCACTTACGGGGCAGGGCTTATTTTACTGCCATTACAAGAAGAGCTGGGAGCATGAGGACAAAGGAAAAGGGCCATATACAATGAGGGTAGACGTAAAGACAGACCAACAGACTCAAATACAGGCTCCATCTACATGAAAATATGAGTCTGCATTCATAAGAACACCAGTGCACAATTCAAGTTTAGAACTTAATGGAATAATGGAAACTGGCTCTTTCTACTGCTTACCTTTAGAGTCATTATATTATCAATGTTGGAAATTTTTATGAACATATGCTTACAATTTAACATTTGACCAATTTTTAAAAGGCGTGTTTTTGTGTCCATGAGAACATGAATGCTCTCCTTTTTCATTATTATTATTATTTTGTTCACAGTGCCTTCTTGACAAAATACATCCATTTATTTACAGACTAAACATGTACAATGTTCCTAATGTCTGAAGGCGCCCCAAGAATGAATGCCGTGTGGAACCATACATTCCTGTACTACAGATGCAGGTACGTTAGGCTCCATTCAAGAGACATGCGCCTTGCCTTGCTGGGCTGCTACACCATGCATTTCTTCACCCTTCTCTTGGTTAATTCTGGATAATTCACGAAGTTCTAAACTTAGATGCAACAGTAACAAAAGAAACAGTACTATTTCCTGAGTATTCTACCACAATTCAGGCGCACTGGTAAGTACTTTCCTGTGAATCCCATTTCAACCTGGTCTTACATTGTCATCCCAAAGTATACAAAGCAGAAGGCAGGCACTAAAGACGTTTGCTAGATGTATGATAATTTATACATATAAGGGTACCTTTCATGTCCACATCTTGAAGTAACTGTTAGAATTATCAGACTTTTTATAGAAGTAAAGTTAGTTGATTTAAGCCAAGACTGACAGAAACAAGCAACTTAGCCCTGTCTCAGCTCACTGTTCTCTAAGCTCCGGCTTGTTCTCACTTGGAATATTTTATTAGTTAAAAGTACTAGATAAAAAAAATAAAAATCATGCACACGAAGGTAAATTCTTAGATTCTTTTTCTTTTTAGAAAAACATGAAACTAGACACTAACTCAAGTAAAAACAGCACAAAAATAAAACTGCACACCAAGATCTAAGGGAGCCCAAGTAGGGGTTGGTGGCCTGTGCAGAAAAGCCCCTTTTTTAGTTCTGAATTTTGGAAAATTCCCCTAAATTGATTTTACTCAAATAATTCCCAGCTAAACTTTCCACACTTTATCAGAAGAGGTTTGAACCTTGAAAATGGGTGGGACAATAAAAAAAAATTCAGTCCAGCTCCAGGGCTACCTATGGGGGGCATATACCATGTGTGTGCACACATCATTAACTAGAAAGCTTTAACCTCAGGGTTATGGCCACCGGCTGACTCCCCCCGCCCCAGGTGTCCCCTGACCTCAGTGTCTTTCATCTTTACATTCCAGTCTCAGGTTTCATGTTCATATAAAGAAGTTGAGCACGTGGTGCTGGTGCTCACACTGGGGTGAGCCGACTTGGACTTAAGGGCTCTTGTCGTTAGCTTCCATCAGCTGTGGTTTGTAGGTAAGGAAGGAGAAGGATATACACACTAGTTAGGACAAAAGCCACTGTTCTTCCTGAACAACCAAGACACAAGGAGCCTCTTTCTTTTGTGGTACAAGGCTTTGCCAGTGGGCTTCTGAAAATACATGGAAGAAAACCAATCCTGGTTTTCTCGACAGTCAGCCCAGATGTCTGCAATCACATGTGTTTGGGTCTTCTTGTACGCACCAGCAAGCAAGCTGGGTGCCCTTCAATTTGACTTAACTCTGATATTGTCTACCTGGATAAAGCATTTTATCCCATACTTAAGGCACAATCCCTAAGACTTCAGGCTCTAGGCAAAAAGCCCTTGTACTTTTTACCTCTGCTTCTGACTGGCTAGAAACATCCATTCTTAACCCCGTTACCCCTACCTTCTGTTCATTAATTTGTTAGAGCAGTTCATAGAATTCAGAAAACATTCCTGGTCTATTTGAGAGGATAGGTAGTTAAAGACCAGATGAAGGGATAGATAGCTACAACAGAGCATGTGGAAAGAGATAAGGAACTATCATGTTCTTTCTAGGGGCATCAACTTCCAGGAACTACCAGGAAGCTCTCCAAGCTCTACTCTTCTCACTTTTTATGGAGGCTTCATTACACAAGCATGGCTGGCTGATAAAAGTCACAAGCTGCCATAACCTTTTCCCTCTCAAAAGTTTGGCATGTTAGGACTTCTACCACAGCCATCTATTCTTGCTATAGCGTTCTGTTTTGTTGTTTTATTTAGTTAACCCTCATCCTGAAGCTACCTAAGGACTGGCTACTATAAATGATCTCATTAGCATACTTACCACACTTCTAACTCAATGCTGACCACTTGTTATTGGATAAAGAATTGGGACTCATCCTTGAGAAGGACTTTCTCACTCTCAGAATTCCTTAATTGCCTATAGTATTTGTCTGTAAGTGGGTGTGGGTTAATGGTGTGTCCTGTCCACTTGGGGCTCTGGCCACTGGGGAGGCAGGACGAGGGAGTTTTGACTGTGCTTTTCCCATGCCGGCACCTGGCAGGCCCCAGCTATGGGAAGTCAGGCTATGGGAAACCGTGGGACCCCGCTCTGGGGGTGGTGGAGTGCAGTCTGAGGTCCCTGGGGACTGCTGGAGCCAGCTCGGGGGTCCCTGGGCCTGTGCAGAGGCTGGGCCGTCAGGTTCTCAGACTACTGGGCACCCCAGATGCTGCTGGATGCTGTGGAAGAGCTGAGAACGGAGTGGGGGTCCAAGGGCTGGATCTAGCCCGGGGCCAAAGGGGAAAAGGGGAGGAGAGTCCTTGGGTTGTTTAGTGGGTGGCTTGGCTTGGTGGAGGTCTAGTCTGGGAACACTAAGAGGCCTTCTACAAGAGATTAGCAGCCGGCTTTTTAGACAAAGGTCTGTTCCATTGCTCCCCTCAGCAGATCCCAATGAAAAGAGACAGTCCATGGTTTTAAGGTATTTATTTTCACGGCGGAGAGTGTGATGAGTAAAACTGTACCCCACTTTCTCAGGGCAGGCCTGAGGTTAAATATCTTTTGCAGGGAGGAGTGTCTGGGAAGGTGCATTTATTGGCAAAGCCCTTCAGACCTTTAGGTACCTCATTAAAATGGAGATCTGTTGTGAGGCTACACGACCTGTGTTCACGATTTCTACCTGTGAAGGGGCTTGGGGCATTACCCTTATGTGACCGATGGCCATAGACCTATGGAGAGCTGCTGCCTCCTGTCAGGGGCCTGGTGTCCAGGAGTGTGGCAAAACGCCTACTGTCCCTTGCATGGTCACTGGCCAGGTCACCAGGGTTTCAAACCTAGCTCAACCAGAAATCAGGCTGCCTTTCACAGTCCCAAGAGTGGGGCCCCAGGAGAATCATTACAAAAATTTTCATGAAACATTTTTAAACTTCCCAATTTCAGTTTCTTATATGCCAACAGTTATTATATATGTTAACAGATTAAGCTAAATAAAAACCCACAGGACTCTCAATTTTTAAAAGTGTCAGAAGGTTTGAGAAACCAAAACATTAAATAACCTCCTGTCTTATTATTATTCAGTCTCAAAAACAAAACAAAAGTTGCAATCGCTGAATGCTTCAGTAAAGGCTGACTCTTCTAATGCTGTTTAACTATGAACATCTCTATGGCTGGGACAGTGGTACTACCACCTAGGTCCTATCTAGGCAAGAAAACATTACAGGATCCTACCTAGTGCTTTGCTGTCCACAGTCAAGCCTGCGGTGCATCAGAGATGCAAAATAGAGAATTCACTAGAGAAACCAATAAAAAAAAATGTGGCTAGTTAAGCATGCGACTAAATCAGAGTGTTTTTCTGAGACACCAGGCTTGATGGTCAGGAGAAGAGCTTTATTCTTTACTGTGTCACATGGTAGATTAAAAAGATATGTTTTGAAATGAAGTTTAGTTAAGTAACTTCCACTGCATACATCAAGGACATCCTTAAGTAACATTTTTTTTTTCTCACTCTGAGCATAAAGTTGTAAGGCATGTGACTACTGCCTTGATTAATAATTAAGCAACAGAAGTTTATTCCATGACTTTTGCAGCATATCCCAAATGTCAACAAAGTGAAAACACCAAGAAACATCTTAATATTATAGAACTACATCTCACCTTGTTGCTCCCTGAAAGGATCTGAGACAACTCAGTGTTTGTGGACCACACTTGGCAAAACACCTGCTTTTTAAAGGTTTTAGCAAGAACGGCTGAACTCCGCCATAAACGACACCATTCTATTCAATGACAAGTGTCCAGAAAGCTGTAATGAATAGCAGAGCTTTTCAGCTTGGCCATCTGGAGGACACAAGATGGAGCTGGTAAGATGGCGCTGTTGCACAACAGTGCAAGCTTGACACTGTGAGTGTGATCTCCAGAACCCAGATGAAGGTGGGAGGTGAGGAGTGAGTTCACAGAGAACTTCCAGCATCCATACTAGGGCTGTGACACATGTCCACACACACAAGAAGGAAAACAAAAAACTACACTGTATTTTTTAAGGAACAGAAGACTAGAAGTGGAAACTAAAGGTTAGCAAGATGCAAGGAGCTTTTCTGGTGAAGCAGAAGAGAGCAGTTCTGAGGAACGAGCACCCTGCACCAGGCAAAGTGTACTCCACAAGGACCAAGGACCACCCGACACAGTCCCACAAGAAATCAAGGGTGAGCCAATGTCCAGTCTGGGAGCTCTGAACAGTAGGACAAGCAGGAGAAAACATGCAGTAAATACCCCCTGAATGAACGGATGAACGACTCAGAGAAATGAACTACCTCTTATGGTAACAAAGGCAAGAAACTCTAGGGCTGAACCCAGGCTTTCAAAGTCATGTTGTTTTCCATAGATCAATGTCTTCAAAACGACAAAAGACACGGCTGGGATAGGGTGGGGTGGATGTTAATTCAGGGAATGGCAGAAAACACAGCCAGAGTGGGGGATGTTAATACAGGACTCTGTGAAGTGACAGGGTCACATTTGTGACCTACACAGAAGGGAGGACAGGAGGAGATCAATGTGTATCCCAGCTGAGTGTCTAAGCTGTTCCTGAGGCAGGGTGTTGGACAAAACACACGAACTGTCCTTAACTCTAATGCTACACTACATGAGTTTACACAAGTTGCATATCCAGTTTGGTCCTTACCTGCCTGTACTACAGAGTTTGGAGTGATACTGATACTAATTTCTCACAGATTTTGTGAGCATTTAATGAAATAATCTATGTGGGAAAAGGAATACAGTTCTTGGCTTAATAAATATTGCTTTTTAGAAAGGAAAGAGACGAAAAAGGAGGGGAAAAACAGGAAAACGGGTGTGGGAAAGAAAGAAAAGGACACAGAGAGAGGAGGAATATTTGCAGACTACTGGAGTGAGTCCAGACAGTGTCAGAGAGAGCAGTTCTGCCTGCCCTGTTATGATTTCCTAACAGAATAAGAAGCTTCATGACATTCCACGATCCCAAGTCTGGGTGATGAGAAAAATGAGCTGAAATGAATGTGCCCGCAGGGCATCCAGTCCAAGGTACCAAGGAAACCAGTGCTGAGGTTGCAAAGGCTTTGAAAGTCTGCGCAAGTCCACAGTGGAGAAGGAAATGCTAAGTCACAGAAGGACACAATACAAGGACAGACACGTGTGGGACACAGGACATGGATAATAAAGCCGGATGGAGAAATAAGAGGCAAGATACTCAAGACATACCTGTAAAACCACTTAGTTCCCACTCTGGCTGGCCAGGCGTGTTTCGCACCCACCCTGCTTTCTAGTCAGCCATACCACTCTCTACAAACGTGAAAGCTGATGCTTTTGTCACTGGACTTGGGCACATTACGCTCTTGTACCTGTTCTCTGGAACCAATGTTTCTTCAAAAGTGGCATATTAAGATCATATTATAAGCATGGCGAAGTGGGCTGAGGCGATGGCTAGTCAGTGGGCGCAGCACTTGCCACACAAGCGTAAGAACCTGAGTTCAGATCCCCAGCCGCCTTAGAACAAGCAGCTGAGGCGCTGTGCCTGGAAACCTCGTGCTGAGGCAGACATGGGTTCTTTGGCACCTGCTGGACAGCTAGTCTTACCAAATAGGAGGGTGAGACTTTGTCTCAAAAAAAAACCCAGAGTGTGCTGGCTGGTTTTATGTCAACTTGATATAAGCTAGAGTTACTGGAGAGGAGGGAGCCTCAATTGAGAAAATACCTCTGTAAGATTCTTTATTAGTGATTGATGTGGGAAGGTCCAGCTCAGTGTAGGTGGTGCCTTCCCTGGGCTTTGGTCTATAAGAAAGCAGGCTGAGGAGCAATGCGGAACGAGTTGGTAAGCAGCACTCTTCCATGGCCTCTGCATCAGCTCCTGCTTCCAGACTGTTGCCCTGTTTGAGTTCCTGTCCTGACTTCCTTTGATGATAAACACTGCTATGGAAGTATAAGCCAAATAAATGTTCCTCCTCATGTTGCTTTGGTTTTACATTTTATGACAGTAATAGTGACCCTAAGTAGGATAGTGAATAACTGAAGAAGACACGTAATATCAACTATTGGCCTCCACACGTACAATACAAGAGCACATTACATATGCATGAACATACATACACAAAGAATTATTAACTGAAATGAGCAGTGCTGCATGGTACATTTGAAGGTGTAGGTCCCTCACAGGCTGTAGGATAGCTCTGGCCCAGGCAGCCTTCCTACCCAGTCATATCCTTCCCTCTGACCCAATCTAGGTAGTCTTTTTTTTTTTTTGGTTTTTCGAGACAGGGTTTCTCTGTGTAGCCCTGGCTGTCCTGGAACTCACTCTGTAGACCAGGCTGGCCTCGAACTCAGAAATCTGCCTGCCTCTGCCTCCCAAGTGCTGGGATTAAAGGCATGCGCCACCACCGCCCGGCTAGCTAGGTAGTCTTAACACCTCTCCCGCAGCTCCCATTGTGTGTGTCCTTAGGTGTGGCCCTGATCTAAAGCTCACCACACATCAGATGCTCAACCAGCCAGTTCTAAATGGGTGTGTGAGCCCCAGAGGCAGACAGAAGAGCCATCAGAGGCATACCAGTCAGGAAGCAAATTTGCCCTGGCCTGAGAAACTGAAAGAATTACGAGGACAGTCTGAGATGAGCTTCAGAAGGAGAAAGTGGATAGCATGAACAAGCCTTAGAGATATGGGGTGTATTATCATGGAGTGAACTGGTTCTCGGCAGGACAAGACACAAGAAGTCATAGGCATCGCTGTGGTCTACAGCCTTCCTAAGCACAGCCCAGCTCAATTACAACTTATTCTTTTTTTTATAAATATTTTTTAGATTTATTTATTTATTTTATGTATCTGGAGTACACTGTCGCTCTCTTCAGACAAATCAGAAGAGGGCATTGGATCCCATTACAGATGGGAGACACCATGTGGTTAGTGGGAATTGAACTCAGGACCTCTGGAAGAGCAGTCAGTGCTCTAACTGCTGAGCCATCTCTCCAGCCCTACAATTTAATCTTGTAGTATTAAGTACACCTTTAGGAGAGGCATTTCCATTTAAGTTATTGAACTCATATTTCTTTAATTTTTCTCCTCGGGTAATAATGAAAATAGGTTGAAAGTACTGATCTAGGAAAGGGGGCGTGGGGATGGCGGGAGAGCGTCGGGACGAACTGGAGCACACACTGAAGCAGCGGTCCTTCCTGTAGGTTCCTCTCTACTCTGTGCGAGCCCCCTGAGGCAGCGCACTCACAGCATGCCAGCCTGAGGGAGGTGCTTCATAGCCACCATCTACTTTATCATAACCAACTTTCCAGAAAGAAAAACAAAAGGCACATGTGTGGTAACAATTCTGCAAGGCCAACTGACTGAACTTCCTGACGCTGGAGAGTTAAGTGTTGCAGACCAGACTGAAAGCACCTTGTCCTATTTTCAATTCCCCCAGAAACCTACTCATCCCTGTGTCCAATCCTTGTGACTATGAAAAGTTTTCTTAGCAGACCACTAGCCTCTACCTAATGATGTCATCACATAGCCCCTGAAACCTACAACAGGGTCCCCCACTTTGCTATAACCACCCCTCCACACACTTAGTTTATGTTCATGATGCTGTGTAACAAAGCCCTGACAAAAGCAGCTTAAGGGTGAAGGGGATTATTTCAGCCCATCGTTCAAGGCTGTAGTTCACCATGACAGAAGTCCAGGTGCAAGAGCATTTGAAACAACTGGTCACATTGAAACCACAACCACAACAGTGAACCTACCTACCCCACCCGACATTCTCATAAACATGCAGCACAGCCAACACAGTGTGAGAAACCTACGTTGGCCTAAAAATCTAGGAAATTCCCATATACAACACATATACAAGCCTCAAAAATACACTCCTTTGCTAAAATGGGGCAATCCCAATCTGTGATATTTTTAGGAAAAAATGGGAAATAGAAAGGGTGTGAGTCACTGTGTGGGTGCTGTGAACTGAACATGGGTCCTCTGCAAGAGTAATAAAATGGTCTTAGCCAGTGAGCATCTCTTTAGCCAGGATGATAATTTTATTATTTGTGTCTAAAACAATATGCAGGAAAATTAAATCTGCCATTAAAATTTCTAAACCTTATTAACAAAATCTTTAACAACATCATTTAAGTATTTTTAACTTAAGGTCTGCTAAAATTACTATTACTGACAGGATTAAATTAAGCCATGTACATGTATACCTGTGGACATAAACACCCCAGGATGAGTCGTGAACTTGCAACTAGGGCTTTCATGTGTGGAAGCTATGGCTTTGTCACTATTCTCTCTTTATATCATGTTACCATGTTCTCCCCCCCCCGCCCTGCACTGTTTCTGTTAAATTTGGGACTAAAGTTATTCAAAGACTTTCCTTCCATCAGGCCTAAGAGACTGTAGAAACTGAAATGCTGACTTTGAGCTCTTTGAACTTCCCAGTGGAATGATTTGGATCTGGCATTCTTAAATGTTAATTGTGGAAACTGAGGCTAAAAAAAAAAAAAAGAATTATTGCAGGTTCAGAAGAGAGATAACTAACATTGTATATTTAAAGGATGATTACATTACCTAAACATGCTTTAATTACTTCTCAAAAATGTCTAAACTTTTTAAATCAATTAAGAAAATAAAAAAATTAAGCGTCTTGGTAGAAACATGCCTGCACAGCCTCTGTACTTTGTTCCATATAAAATATATACATATTTGTTCAGTGTTGATATCTCTGGTTTTGTTAATGGGAAGACATATGCAGTAGCCAATCAACACTAATTCAATGATTATAATAGAGAGATTTGTTACAAATAATGTTATAAAATTAGAAAACAAAGTTATCAAGATAAAAACAGTATTATTCACAAAAAGGCTGATGTTTGTGTCAGAAAATTTTCTTGTGATACAATTATATAATATAAAATAGACTTCTGACAGATAAAACATGATAACATGTTTGGTTTTAAGCAGTAAAGGCACTTAGAAAAACCCAACATTTATAAAAACTCTGTCAACTGGAAATAAACATCCTCTGATTGACAAAGAATGTCTCTAAAAACCCCACTGTGAGCCTTGTGGAGTGAGTGCCCTAATTCCAGCAGTTGGGAAACTCTAGTAGAAGGGTGGGCACATTTCAAGGCAACCCTAGGCTACAAGCCAAAATGGGCCAGGACTGTAAGAACTCATCTCACAAAGACAAAAACAAAACACCTCCCCACTAAAAATCTCCAAAAACAAAAATACCTCAAAAGCTGCAGTTAACAGAATGTTTAGTAGTGTTAAACACAATGTTTTAAACAGAAAGCTTTCCTAAAATTAGAAAAGGTCAGCATGCCCTCTCCCCAGGGTTTTCTTCTCTTTCCTTCAGAAAGATCTCATTTTTGGGAGAGGGAGAGAGAGAGGGAGAGAGGGAGGGAGGGAGGGAGGGAGAGAGACAGAGAGAGAGAGAGAGAGAGAGAGAGAGAGAGAGAGAGAGAGAGAGAGAGAGAGAGAGAGAAAGAAAGGAGTGTGTGGGTGTGGTGTGACTGTGTGCCCATGTTGTGCAGAGGAGGAAGTTAGACTGCCCAGAGCTAGACTTCCAGGCATTTGGAGCTGGGGACCAAACTCAGTTCGGTAAGAGAGTCCTTAACTTGTGAGCTGTCTCTCTAGCTCATCTTCTCTTTTTATTTTTCGTTCTTGTTTCTTCTCTTTCATTCAGATCTACTGTTTTCCTCTCATAGTCCCCTTTCTATTTTCACATCCTACACAGGTATGAGTATATATGTTTATGTATAAACTTAAATCTAGAGTCTACACATGAGAACACATGCAAAATCTGTCTTCTTCCAATTATTTAGAGCAAAGTCAAATTCTATCATATATATATATTTTAAAAATGTGTTTTATATATATATATATATATATATATATATATATATATATAAAACACATTTTTAAAATCCATTAATCTGAAGATAAGCTGCTTCTGCTTCCAACATTGTATTCAAAGGGCTAATGAAACCAAAAGATAAATAAAAAATAAACAAAAATCTGTGAGATTATAGAGATGCTTACCACCAAGTCTGACAGGCTAAATTTGATCCCCAGAATAAACACGGAAGAGAGAATGAACTGACTCCCCAGAATTGTCCTTTGACCTTCAAGTGTAAGCCTGTGTGTATGTGTATACATGTACACATGCATGTATACATACACACACACACAAATGTAAAAGATAAATGGGTAAAAAATAAAGGTTTGTTTACATGTGACATGATCATCTATAAATCTGAAAAAAATATCAAAACTTGTCTCTAGTCTAATAAGTGATCAAATGAAGGTTACTGGATACAAGTCAACTTTATTATACACACACACACCCACCCACAACACACACACACACACCCACAACACACACATATGATCATGTTGAATTTCAAAATAAAATTTATATTAGCACCTTCCAAGTGAAATGTTGTTATAAACACTATGTATGGAAAACTATAAAATTCTGATGAAATGAATCAAAGATCTGAATAAATGAACAGTACATGTTCATAGATAGAAAACAGCAGTGATCTTATGATTGTAATTCTTCCCAACTTGATCTTTATCATCACCAAAATCTACAGAATTTCTTTATAAACTAATAAACTCATTCTAAGGTGTACACAGAGAAGCAAAAGACCTGGAATAGTTAAATCACTATTAAAGAACCACTTTGGAGGACTGAATTTGACTGCAAGACTCAGAGTGCTACAGTAATCAGGTAGCAAAGGTCCTGGCAAAAGTGTAGTTAGAACAATGGAAAGAGTCAGAAACAGACGCTCATAAACACCATTTGCCAACCTTTGATAAGAAAGTAAACAAGGGCAATGGCATGAAGACTCTTCTCAACAAAGTCATCAAAAACCAAACCAGAGACACACCTCACCACCTTCACATGGAGTCAAGACTGATGACAGATCTAATGGAAAAACTAAAAACTAAAAACCAGAAGCTACCCTAGGAGCATGTGGGAATGCTTGGCTATCATAACAGTTAATACCAATTGAGAACTTGACAGAATCTAAGATCGCCTGGGAGAGGGAGCTCTGGGCATATCTGTGGGGATGATCTCAGCTGTCCTGACTGAGTAAATTGAAGCGGGAAGACCTGCTCCCTGCAGACAGCACCATTTCCTGGAGTGGGATCTGGACTGCTCATGTTCTCCACATGCACTCAATGCTCTATGTCCCAAATTCTGGAAGTATGTGATCAGCAGCTTCGAGTTCCTGCCATCACAACCTCTCCACCACAGCAACAGGAAACTAAAGGATGACGGGTGTGGGGTAGGGTGGGTGGAGGGTAGCATGGCTTCTCAGAAATAACTGAAAGATGATCCAGTCAAAGAGAACCCATGCACTTCCTTCCCTTCATTAAAACGAAAAGGCAAAACAAAAACCTTCTGCTCTGCTAAAGACCATGCCATGAGAATGGAAAGAGAAACCATAGGCAGAATGAAAATATTTGCAAAAGAAATTTCTGATAAAGACCTATTATCAAAAAGAGGGAGAAATCCTTAAAAACCAGCAGTAAGCAGTACAACACTTACCTGGTGGGTCCAATGCCCTGGATTTGGTTCTCAAGCCCTTACATACTTTCAACAATAAGAAAACAACCAGTCTGATATACTGCATACCTACTAGAACACCCAAATCCACAACACCACGACCAAATGCTGATGAGGATAGAGGACCACAGGAGTTAATGATGGATGTGCAAAGAGGCCCAGACACTTTGGAAACACTCTGTTAACTTCTCATAAAAGTAAATGCAGCCCTACCACACAGTCCAGTTAAGTGTGTCCTCTGGTGTTTACTCAAATGAACTGAGAACTTCTGTTTAGACAAAAATGTGCATGTGGATGTCTGTCCAGAGTTTGTCTATAATTGCTAAATCTTTAGGAGGTAATAAATATCCAGTGTATATTACTAAATAAAGTAGACCATTTGAAAGGTTATACATTATAGCAATCTCAACTAGTGGACAGTCTGGAAAAGCTAAACTACTAAGACAGTAGAAACACTAGTGGTTCTTGGGGTAGGAGCTGAGGGAGGATGGACAAGAGAACAGAGCACTTCCAGGGCTATGTGGCTGTTGTGTAGAATACTACAGTAGTGAATATAGGTTACAGAGTTTTCAAAACCTACAGAAAATGAAACTCAAAGCATCTTTGTCACTGAGACACACATTACAACTTTTGGTGGTGCCATTTAAAAAATTAAAAAGCCTACCATACCCATAAACCATAATATAAAGCAGTCTGGTATAATAAAGTAATATTCCTAGGGAATTTGGGAGCACCCACAGTTATACCACTTCACACTGACCCAACAGTCTAGGGTTTCCACAGATGCTGTGTCAAATGTTACCTTCTGCTTAGAGCAAATATTTCAAAAGTACTAGTGGAGCTTGCTGCTGCAGAGGAAGCTGTCTTGTCAAAACTGAATGGTACATCCTGAACCAAATGGAGTCTACCGATTGATGCTGTGCCCTACCAGCTAAAATTCCTGTCTTAGAATAAAAGTCTGAGAGCTACTGCAGCCATATTGACCTTGATACCCAAGAGAGTTTTACTTACTGAAGAAAACAAGGCACCAAATATTGATTTTGAGACTTAGCAAAGCTAAAGATCAGAAAGCCAAAGAGAGAAAAGGGAAGAGAGAATCTGAATTGAGAAAATACCCCCACCAGAACGGCCTGTCAGCAAGTCTGTGGTGGCATTTTCTTGATTAATAATTAATATGAGAGGTTATAGCCCACTGTGGTTTTGGATGACATAAGAAAGCAGGTTGAACAAGTCATATGCGGAACACACCAGTAAGTAGCCATGGCCTCTGCATCTGTTCCTGTCTCCAGGTTCCTGCCCTGACTTCCTCAAGCTGCTTTGGTCGTGGTGTCTTATCACAGCACTAGAAGCCCTACAGCAGACCCCAGTAGAAGGGCATCGGCTTTGGTGTCTTAGGTGAGACAGCTCACTGCGGTGACAGGTTAGAGAATGCCTACCTCAGTGCTGTTAGCCTGAACTCACTGCCTTCCCAGCTCAGGTTTCACAAGAGCTGAGAGCTTTGAGTCTCTGGTCCCACAATGACAATCATCTGGAAACATCGAGTTCATCCAACTACACTGTCTTAGAGTAAAGAAAACCTACCCCAAACTAGTACTCAAACTGAAATGCTTCCAGACACAACAATATTTTTGAAAAGAAAATAAAAAAGCTTGTGAAGAAAGCTCCTCCCATGACTTTTAAAGCTCAAGCATCTCCCCTATCTCTGGGAGGGATAGGATAGGTGTTAAGGTCAGCTGACAGATGAGGAAACAGAGGCACAGCCATATCATTATGATAAGTAGAAAGCAGGTCTAATCAAAAAGCACCCAAGATGGGGGCCTCAGAGAGCCCTAGTTCAGCCTCACTGGGCAAGAGTTACCCTTTGAAAGGGGAGAGGGTTCGGCCTTTCACTAGACCACAATGAGAAGCAAGACGCTAGAGCTCATTCCTTCTTGATGTCCAAAATGGACAATTATACACATTTAAATTTTAAATTGAGCAAGAGAAAGCAACACAGTCAATGTCTTAGAAACACTGGGCATATTTTCAGTGCTCAAGAGCCATGTCTGACAGTGGCTCCCACGTGAGGCAGAAAGTCCAGCTCAGGGCTGTAGGGCACCTTGCACACAGATGCCGCTGCAGCCTGCACCATGTGACACAAGGCTGTAGTTGCTGGCACCTGCTGCTGGACTGGGAGTCCTGGAGCTGCTTCCAAGCAGGTTCATGAGTTTGGGCAAAACTGAGTCTCCCTCCACTCTTCTTTATAAAAATGTCTTTCTGCAGTAACATCCTAGAATTCTGCTCACAAATGGGAGACTATTCAATCTATCTATCCTGCCCATGTTGATCCTTTATCGAATCAGACCAAGGGACGAACATCATCAGATATTTAGTACTTCCTGGAGGATCATTCTCTAAGTCCAAGTTGAATAGCATGCTTTCAGTATATCCAGGTTACCATATGAAACAGTCATAAGAAGACTTTACTCACCAGAAAAGTCAGCTGGAAACAGAGAAGATGCTCACACCAATGTCCTTCCCATATGAACCTGCAGAAGGAAAAGTTTGCAGTTTAGGGATGGAATTCTTGTTCCTCTTGAATGAGTCTTGTTTCTTTCTGCCACAGATTAGGAATGACATGGTTATGAGATGTAAGTATGAGTTAATGCCTAAGCACCGAGGGCCCTTTTCAACAGACACTGCAGGTCATCTCTTTCTAGCGTTGAGCTCTGACTGCTTTCCTTCTGGCCTTTATCTCCACCCATGGAAAACATCTTATGCAAAGGCTTTATCTACCACCTCTTGGAGGAAGATGAATTTGAGAGCATGGTGGTTTGACTGAGAAGGCCCCCACATGCTCTTATGCTTGAATGCTTGGCCCCCAGTTAATGGAACTGTTTGGGAAGGATTGCGAGGCACGGTCTTTGTTAGAGAAGATGCACTGAGGGTGACCTTTGAGGTTTAAAAGTCCCACATCTGAGGTGTTAACTTCAGTTGATAAATGAGGAAACCAAGACACAAACAGGTCATTTTGATTACAAAAGTCATGTAATTTCAGGAGCCAGGAGAGATAATAGAGGGAAAGGAGGATGGATGCTAAAGTTGCCTGCTCTCCTCTGCCTGCTGCCTGTGGCTCAGGATGCAAAACCCTCAGGATGCAACTGCTCCTGCAACATGCTGTCTCCTTCCCACCCTAATGATCATGGGTCAATTCTCTGAAACTGTAAGAAAGCCCCCAACTAAGTTCTTTCTTCTGTAAGTTACCTTGGTCATGATGTCTCCTCACAGCAATAAAACAGTAAATAAGACAAAGAGTGTGTTTTAAGAGGTAAATAGTGGTTTATGCCTCTAATCCCAGGTCTTGGGAAGCCGAAGCAGGAGGACTGCCATGATTTTGAGGTTAGCCTTGCCAACACAGTGAGTTCTAAGCCAGCATGGGTTAAAGTGGTTTGGTGATCTCACTATACTCTACTGGGGAAATGCAAAAGCAAAGTTCCATGCCAAAGAAAACAAAAACCTCAAATCACTGTGCTAAAGGGAATTATTTATCCTGGGAGAATTCACAGAAGGCTGGACTGTGGCAATTTTAGCATCCCCTCCCATTATCTCTCCTGGCTCCGGCAATTACATTAATTAAGTTTTAGTTAATTAAAATGGCAATAGGAAGTGCCGAATACAGTCATAAACACATTGGTAATTAACTCACACCTCACAGGAAGTCATTTCTATTTTACAGTAGAGGACACCTAGACATGGAAAGGTTAACTTCTTCAAGGTCACATAAGTTGAAGGTGGCAGGGCTGAGATTTATATCCTATCTATCAGGCTTCTACATTGCCAACACGCAAAACCCTTTTTCAATACTGACAACAGATATTTTAAAAATCATTACAAAACATTTCAGGGACATACAACCAAAGAGAAAAAAAGAATTGGGCTTGCTTGGCAAACAGTTCCAGGCTTGTCCCAACACCCTTCCAGACTGCCATCTTTGAATCTTTCCTGTTGAATTCTGGAGAACACCAATCTTTTAATTCTGCCACTTTCCCAACAATTACTCTTAAACCTCCTTGGCATTGTTTTCTGGTAAAATAACAACAACAAAAAAACCAAAACAACCAAAAAACAAGACAGAAAACACCTTTGACTTCAATTTAATAGTCAACTAAAGACATATTATCCACAACAAAACTTCAACTACAGCTAGATTCTTAGCAAGGATACCTTACAGGAAACAGAAACTGAGTGGGTCCTGGCAACTCCAGTCCATTAAACTGTGACAGCCAGGCTGCGAGGCTCTTAGGATGCTCACCTCAACCTGCCATCTCTTCCCTGGACTTTACACTGTAAGTGCTGACTCTGCTGAGCCTCGGAACTTTAGAATGCTACAAAGACTTTTAGTGTTTTATATACTTCAGAGAACAATCTTGTGACCAGTAAAAGGCAGAGTCTTTCAAAGGTACAAAAAAAGAAAAATAACTGATAATCATCAACAACAATAAAATACCAACATAAAAAGCCTGAGCTAGTCTGCTGTCCATGTGTGCATCCTTGGACAAGCTAGTGTACCTCTCGTAGCTGTAGTTTTCTCTTTGTAAAATTAATTACACTTTCTTTAGAAGTTTTCCATACCTGGTAAAGTGTAGGCACATGGATGGGTATAGGGGCTCATTCTTAGAATCCTTGGATTGGAAAGGCCAAGGCAAGAAAATCAATAGCTTAATATCAGCTTGGACTACAAAGTCAGTTCCAGGCCAGCCTGGGCTACAGAGGCAGAGTTGCCAAAAAACAAAACAATCCACCAAAACAAAAACAGACAAACAAAGGAATAAAAACAAGGAAGAGAGGGAGATTGGGAGGGCAGATAAACAACATAGCTTCTCTTAATCAAATGTCATAAAAATGACCAAGTTGTATCCTTGAGATTTCGTTTTTAATATTTAACAGGTTTGTGAGCATAAAGTTCTCACTTTCAGGTTCTTTTGGAACATTCTTGCTCTCCAGAGAGAGAGAGAATAACACATATGGATTAGAAATTCAAGACAAGCAAAACCTTTGTTTTAAAAAGAAAAAAAACCCCAAAACCCAAATGAACTCAAATAGTCCACATGCTTTTCCTGAAAGTCACAGATAAATTAAATGTGCTGGACATGAAATTCATGTTAAGCATGAAAACAATTTCTCATAAAAACTGGAAGTCCACCCTGCCTTTAAACAAGTTTACTCGTAGGCTCCATGTTATAGCAAGGTGGTCAAGAGTTAACACTTGATGTCCCAGAATCATAATACCCCATCTTCTCTCTGGAAAGACACTTCCCGACATGCCTCACAGCCTCAGTCATGGCACTTGAACCTGTGGGTCTCACCTGAGCTGAGCTGTGGTGTGCATTACTGTGTGGAAAAGGGAACAGAGACAGTCTTCCTCTGAGGGCATTCTGTTTTGTTCTTATACAACAGGATGCAGTAACAATGTAAATGTACAAGTTTCTGGTTTGACCCTGCCCCCTTTAATGGGTGGATTTCACAAGGCCTGACAAATTTCAAGGATGGGGCTTGCGTAGATCTGTGCTCAAAGGTTCCTCTAGACCTCATAGGTAGATGAGAAAACCAAATGGAATTCATGACTCTTGGGCAGCCAGGGACTGATTCTGCCCTGCCACCGAGACTCCACCGAGACTCTATCTGGCTACCCTACAAGGTTCTTACACTGAACCTCGCTTGAGCTCCACAGAGGCACTGCCTTGGATCACACCCAGAAGGGCTGACTCCACAGGTCTGGGTGCGGTTGGGTGTCGTGATTTTCAGTCACTCCCAGTTGATGTCGCCACACTGACAAGCGTGTGACCCACACCCTGGGAACTTCTGCTTCAGGGAAGCTGTTGGATCCTACTCCCTCGGACGACTGCTTTCTCTCTAACTAGACAACACACTTAAAGGAACACAACATCAAAAACTCTTCAGCTTTTTCATGCCACGAGGGTTAAGGTCAGAGCCTTCCTGTGTGCTCAGCCCTCCCCTCTGCCTGCCTTCACAATAAAGATTACAACACAAGCTGAGTGAGTAAGCACAACACACGCTTCCCAGCAGAAGGTAAGAGGGAATGCTCTGAAAGGGTAGAGGGCTTGTGTACCAAGAAGCAGTCTGCGACAGACTCCGCTGCCCTTTGGACACGGCTTTCCATCCTCTGAGCTCCACCTAGCTCCTCCTCCTTGACCCTAGTTAGTTCTAAGTCTTTACTCTCCTCCCTTCCTCCACTCTCAGGCAGCTCCAGCTGGGTGCTCTTCCCAGCCTCTCCCTCGGTTTCCAGGTGGACCTTCACACTCATAAATACCTTCAGGGTGGCCGGGAGGGAGCTGGGCGGGGAGGATGTTCCCTAAGGCTCTCCCTTAGGCCAGGCTCTTGCTCACTCAATTCCCATGCCTGGTTGAAGCCAGGTGACAATGAGGGGCTGAGCGTGGCCAGCCCCTGCAAAGCTCTCAAGTCTTGGGGTTGAGTTCACAAGAAAATACATAGCCAGGAAAACAAGGGGCATGGGATTCTAATCCCATCTTTGCCATTTATCAGCCAGCTTAAATGACTCTGGGCAAATACCAGAAGCTATCTAGAAGTGTCCCAGTTTCCCTAACTGTAAGGCAGAAATTAATGTTTTGACCCGATTCTTCCTGAAGCTTCTGAAAACTATTAAATTATCAGTTATTTAATTCAATACATCTCAAGAGACAGACTTATATATACTAACATGGCTGTCACTGTGAATGAAAATATGACACTGATTCAAGAGACACAACATATCGAGAAGACAAAACATATAGGCAAAACTACCCAGTCCAACATAATCATTAGTATACTGGTTGACTAGCTTATTACAGTAAATATAGGCAAGAAAAATATTAATGTGCCCAGATTAAAGTTTAGAGAGCAAAGTCACACTGAGTAATTTATAAACTCTGAGCTCAGGCACTTTTCTAGGACGGACTTGCCTCGGGACAATTTTGAGAGAGGAGGATGCTACTAGCCTAGGGTCACAAATGGAAGGTCTCAGACTTTGGGAGGAAGTCTTTCAATCCCACACATGGCTGGAGTATTACAGCTAGGCTTTAGCCACTGTCTTGACATAAAACATGTACCGCCATCTTCTATCACACTGCCTCTGCCTTACCTGTGAAATCATTCTTGACTCCTCCAAGCCCTTCCCAGACAGGCTCAGCCTCCCCAACACTGTCCTTACACTCCTTGCCTCATGGACCTTAGAACAGTGAGGACTATGTACATCACTGGTGCCTCATACACATCTTCTTAACAAGTCAACAATACACAGAACTAGGCTGGGTCAAAGAGATAGGCAGAAGCTCACTGGTTAAAGAAAAACTTTCTCATAATGGACTACCCTCCTTGTGTTCTCAAACCTCATGATAGGGTGCTTAGTATGTGTGTGCACTACACTTCAGCAGACAGAGGGTAGGAACTGATCTGTTTGTTTATTTCTACCTTACTCTGGAAGAACATTTTGTAGAATGCAATAAAAATGAATTCCTATAAGCTGGACAATATGCAAATTCATTGATATCGAAGCTGCTACAGAGATTACTAATTGTATCTTCTCAATTTCTGTACTTGTTGCCTGCTGGGAGAGTGGGGCGAGGCTGACCTGAAAGCAGCAGGCTAGACCAGCTGTGCCTGCCACACAGAGAGCAGCTAGCTAGTACAGTTCATGGAGGGTGCGCACACGAAGCACTGCTGAGAGAATCTCACTATTAACTCCTTTTCAATCTACAGGTTACCTGTGGGGTAGGTGCTCTGTCACCTCCACTTTACGGGTAGTGAAACAGACAAAATGCTTAAGGGGATTTCAAGACTTCAGGACTGGTAAGAACCATCGCTGGACTGAACCTGGACGGGAAGCTCCTTACGGACAGGACTGGGATGATTTTGGGGGAACCCACTGTCTGTCATGCAGGAAGTAACCATTCAGATCTTCATTTCAGAGAAATCACCTGGTGACAGCAGAGTGCAAAAGTCAGGGACAGAGAGAGGCTGGTTAGCAAGTGGCCAGGGACAGGGCTACCTGGGATAGAAGGAAGAGTTGGAGAGAGATCAGATAACTCAGGGGTTCAGAGTCTAACATCTTGTAGGGAGGGGAAGGTCCTGAAAAGACCTGAGGCAAAAAGAAAACCAGACTCAAAAGGATGATGAGCTCAGCTTTCAAAAACGTTTACCTGAATGTAATTTTCTTGGCAAAATGTGTGCCCGATTCCTGAGCATTTTGAGCTCAAGTATCCTCTCTTTTTCTCTGCTTCTGCCAAACTACCCTCTTACACATCCCCCTATGCTCTGGTACACTTAAAATGGTTTTAAAAGCAAGAATTAAAAATAGTTCCAAAACTGTCACCCCTTTGAAGTCATACAAAGCTCATGTCTGGGGGACAGGCTCCCAGCTCACTATAGCTGATCTGTGAACAGAGATTTCTCTATGAAATCTCTTTGGCATTTTCATTAAACCCAGTATCTTAGTTACTGTTCTATTGCTGTGAAGAGAGCCCACGGTCAAGGCAATTATAGAAGAAAACATTTACTCGGGGGCTTGCTTACAGTGTCAGGGCTAGTCCATGGTCATCCTGGTGGGAAGCAGACCACATAGTACTGGAGCAGCAGCTAACAGAGTCATATCCTGCTCCACAGGCAGTAGGCAGAGAGAAAGACGCTGGGTCTGGCATGGGCTTTTGAAACCTCAGAGCCTACACCCAGTGACACACTGTCTCCATTCCAAATAGTTTCACTAACTGGGGACCGACATTCAAACATATAAGCCTATGGGAGACATTTTCATTCAGGATACCACACGGTACACATGTACACGTGTGTGTGTGTGTGTGTGTGTGTGTGTGTTGCTTATTATTTCACTCAGGGCCTTATGCATACTATGAGGCACTCTCAGTGAGTTGCATCCCAGTTCCATCATCTGGCTCTCTCTTCCTACCAAAAAGGCCTTCTTCTTTTTTTGTGCTCAGCTACATTAAGATTACAGGTGAGATCAGGCTGCCTTTTGCTCATCCTGGTCTCAGCAGAAGTATTTTACACAGAGGTCTTTCCTAGGTTCCCCATTAAGGCAGCCCTCTTATTTTCCTGCCTCCTAGTTCTATGACCTTCACAGTACATATCCTGTCCCGAACAGATACTGTTAGTGTAGTTTTACTAAAGAACTGCTCATATCTTGTTTAAAGCCTTAATCCCACAGATCAGGCAACTGTTCTGTTGACTTAAAAAGATCATTAGGGTATTTAAAAGGATGAAGGCTTGGGGCTTTTGTCTCAGTGAATTAAACATTAAATAGCAAAAATCCAAGGTTGACATCAAAGGAAAACATGTCTTCCCCTTTATCTCCTTCCTAGTTAGCAGACCATCCGCCCTAGTGGGTGGAAGCCTCTCCTGTGACATTTTTCATATGCTGTTCTTCAGGGACAGTGTGCTAAGTGAATACATAAAAAGTATACCAACTTCAGAATCCTTTGAACTCATACGAGGAAAGCCACTACCACTGTTTATTGCCCCCTTCCAAACCCACTTTCTCCCCTGTAAATGGAGCTGGTGTACCCTACCTCATGTTCCTACAAGGAGGAAGTGTCCTAGCACATGCCTACCTGTGGCACTTAAGTACTAATCACTATCGTTTTTATCAAGTTTACTGTCAGCAAAATGTATTCTCCCAATTAGGGTTTGACAAATGCACCAAGGTTCAAGGTGACGGACAGGTAATTGTGCAACCACTGTGACCATGGCATTTGTGTGGAAACAGCTAACACTCAAGCATGCTTTCTAACATTCCCAGTGTTTTATGAGCATCTGTCACTCCTCTATGCTAACCCAGAGACAGTCATTTTGCCACTGCTGATATTAGGATGACTCCTCAGGAACTCTCCTCCTACCTAAGCTGTTCAAGTCCTCTAACTCCTGGAACCTGTGAATGCTAGACCAAATCTACCCAAACAACCCTCAGAAGCCGAGAATTTCCCTAGCTAGAGAATAGAGTAGAAGGACCCACTAAAGCCCAGATACAAGAAGGGTCTGCTGTACTAATGCCCAATCTAAGGTATAAAGCCCAATGACAAGTACCAAAAAAGTCTCTAAAAAGTGCAGGTGGCCTGGACTGAGAGACAAGAAACAAATCTCAAAGAATAGAAGTCTACCAACAACCTGAAAGAGCCTGAGGTAAACGGTAAATTCTTCCCAGAGCCTCTAATAAAAACCAAGCTGGCCAACACTTCAAGGAGACATACCAGTTGCACACATACCCTGGCTTCTGATCTACAGAACTATGAGATAAAACATCTAGTTGTCTTAAGCTGTTTTTGATAATCTGTTATAGCAGTTATCAAAACTAACCCTCTTATGCTGATGTTTGATATAATTTAACTGACAGTATTTCTTTTCCCTGACAGCTAAGAGAAATGGCCTATTTCATAACTGACAGCATCTTAGATTAGCTGAAATACACCTACCAGCTGTTTTGCAAGTAGACATTAGATTAAGCCACCAGGTAATTCACACTGCAGGCTTGAATTCTGAAGCAGTTAAGTATGCTGCCACACAGCTCGCAAGCGTTAGAGTCTACTATAAAGGTCAAAGATGACACAGGTGCCCAGGCCAGCATCCAACACAGGATCCTTGACACAGCTGAACACAAAGACCCAGAGGTACTTACCTCAGTAACACTCACTCATATACTAAGGATTGGGCACTCAAATGTGCTGGGTATCCTTCTAGGTACTAGGATAAAATAGGCTCTAACCTTTTCCTTGTGGAATGGACACTTTAGCAAAGAGCATCAACAGTGACATACTACAATGTGCACTAGAAAAAAGTTACCATCCACAGCACTCCATTGCTTGTGTGTGTGTGTGTGTGTGTGTAAGAGAGAGAGAGGGAGACAGAGAGAGGTAGAGACAGAGAGAAGTGATCTTTTCCCCTTGGTCACTCCTCCCTATGGCTAATGAACTCTGAGTTTGTTCTTAGAGATTTTTGTTTGCTTTTGAGAAAGGTCTTGCTGACAGCCTGCACTGGCACCAATTTCTCTTTTAGCCCAGGCTAACCATAAACTTATGAACATTCTGCCTTAAGTCCCTGAAGGGTACGATTACAGGCATGTGTCACCATGCCCAACTGGTTTATTTTTTATGTACAGGTAAACCAGCTTTACATAGGACTGCCTTTTATGAATTTCTAAAAAAAAAAAAAATTAAAAAAAGACCAGAACTTTCTCTTCACTAAATCAGATTTCCTCTCTTTCAACAGAATTCAGTCTTTTAAAAACTGAAAATTAATTTTAGATTAAGAACATCCCAAACATTTACTGTGACTAAAGAGCATACGGAGGGGCTGGAAAGCTCTCTCAGGGGTTACGATGAATCCTGCTTTCCCAGAGGACCTGAGCTGAGTCCCTAGCACCCACACCAGAAGGCTGGCTCATCACTGTACTCAGCTGCACAGGATCCACTGCACACACATGGCACACACTCACACAGACATTGGAACACAAGTATACAGGCGGAATTTTTTTTTTTAAAGGGCACCTCAAAAGCAAAGTGCAGCTCCATCTCTTCATGTTCCTAGAATGCTGAGCTCTGACCCTCTTAGGCCATTTTTGCTTTCATCTCCTTTACCTTGGAAGGACCGAACACCTCCCTGGTTGTAAACATCATACAGAACAGCCCAATATGAGAACAAACAAATTTGACCCATATGACCTTTCTAGAGACATGCATATGTGAAGAAGTCTAGACTTCTGAAAAGATTTTTTACAGAAAATATAATTAGAATCTACATGTTTTAATCTCTTTTTCAATCTCCCTACACACTCATTATGTACACACATGTATGTGCTGTGTATCTGTATGTATGGGGGGAGGGGAGGAAGGTACAGAGAAATTCTAGGCTAGAAGATATTTTTTTGTGGCCTTGGAGAAGCCACAAGTTAATAACGCCAGCCATTAGCTGAAGCCAGTAATTAAGACATTAGCAAATGCAGCAAAACCATACTTTGTCCTTGTCTTGATTCTGTACTAATGATCTGGTAGCCCACTCCACCCAGGCTCACATTCTTAAGTCTATATTTAAGAAATTCTGACAGAATCTACACAAGAACAGTTACAAAGTCCCACAAGAGAACTTACCAGCTTCAACAATGTCTCAAAGGCCCATACTTAATTCAAACCTCCACTTCGCTTCTAATTGTGGGAAAAAAAAAAAACTACCAAATCACTACTCTAAACTGCCACTTCTCACCAACCAGATTAGCAAAGTAAAAATGAACTGGCAGTCTCTTCCTGAAGGTCTCTGAGCAGCACGCTGATCCAATACTTCCTGAAGGTGCTCACTGAGCCCAGCGGCTCCGCAGACCACTTGGGGTAATAAGCAAAATAGCATGCTTAAGCTGTCTTCACAGGACCTAAGACCAAAGGATCAGATTCAATCCACTGATCCAGTTGCATCCGCACAATGGAAAGCTGATGCGACTGAAAGAAAAGCTATTTCTGACACACTGCTAATTTAACCCAGCCAGGCAGACAACAGTAGAGAAAACATCTATACAAAAGAATGAGAAGAAACATACGCAGCATTAAATGTACAAGTTAATCCCTGTAGCTGGTATGAAAAAGGCCTGTCTGAGAAAGGGATAGAAGCAAGCTTTAGTATTTTCCTTTCTACCATCGATTGTTAAACTGGGGGCGTACATTTTAATATCTTCTCTTATGAAGAGATTGTCCCTATGAATATGAGGTGTAGGTAACAAGTTCTCAGGCCAAAGGTTGTAGGTCAGAGAAACTCCGTGCAGAGTTCAGGAAGTGAGCGTAGTGAATGT
The DNA here is from genome assembly GCA_036184795.1 of Tokudaia tokunoshimensis. Lineage (NCBI taxonomy): Eukaryota > Metazoa > Chordata > Mammalia > Rodentia > Muridae > Tokudaia > Tokudaia tokunoshimensis. Next base: position 88,497,648 of record BTHU01000002.1, on the reverse strand, counting down.
GGACAGGGTGACTTCTGCCCTTGTGGGTGTGGGCAGCCTGGAGTCCCTGTTATGTATTATAGCCAGAAGGAAGTTGGGGAAGTACAGGTAAATGGAAGGCAAAGGCAGGAAGCCAGCACTACCTCCCAGGCAGCACGCCAGGAGTGTTTATTTGCTCTTTGGACTAAGGAGTAGCTGAAGCATTGTGCTTATCGACTACATAGGTTAGACACGAGGCAAAGCACAGGCAGATGCGTGGTACAAGGTCTCTGAAATCACACTGAAATGCAGCAGATGAGTCTACTGGTTAAGGAAGGCCACGGGGAAGTTTCGTTAGGAATGGTTGCCTGCTATTTCTGCTTTGGGAACCCAAGTTCGACTGAACGTTATCTGCTCCACTTAACCAAAAGCGCAAGGCATTCACTTTTCTAGACATGCTGGCATCTTTTCACAAGGTGGTCTGCCCATATAACAGCAGAAAGCAGAAGGGCACAGTGCAGACCCCCCCCCCCGTCACCTTCACACAGCACCTGACAGCTACACCCACCCAACAGGGCTCTCCTCTCACCTGCTATCCCAAGCCTCGAAAAAACCTGCAGGAAGAGGAAGCTAATTTTGACAGCAAACTTAAAGAGCTGTTTAACAGACAGCTGGCAGTAAAGGAGATACTGATAAATGCTTAGCTTCTGGTGGCTCTGGCACCAGCCTTTCCTACTTCTCTCCTGAATTAGAAGTCGTTTTCCAAAAGACGCAGTTCCAAAGGCTCCTATAGCTACACTCACCACTATTTATCCAAAGCAAGAGGACCAACCACATCTGTCTAATACCCAACAGGAATCTCTCTCCACCTTCCCAGCAGTTCCTATGACTCCCTTTCTGTGTCATGGACATGAGGGTGCTTTAGTGGGCAGAAATTAGTGCAGAGGAATGCATGAGCTGTTCCTAGCTCAACAAGTATTAGGTGATCCCAAAACTGCTGCTGTGCAATCAACACTAAACAATGTCAAGGACAACCAGGTCTTTAGCTGCCCCTTAAAGCATGATGAATCCACGAGAAAGAAGTCATTAATTAATCTGTGTACTACTGAAGAAGGTATGATTCCCAGAAAATACAATTTAATTTCCTTTCTTGATCAATTTCCTGTCTTGATCAAAGACAGTGGCTTATGCATCTTGATGGCACACATTCAGGGAGCATGGCCTTATTTCTTCAGTCCTCTGGCATTTGTTAAGTTCTTACTATGGGTCACAGTCTACAACTCAGGGCATTCTGAAGGCTATTGCAGCTGAACAGGCTTTGAGAGGCAGAGCTATGGTCAGACACAGTACTCTGTGGGTTAGGAAAGCAAAGCCCACCAACACCAAAACACCCAAGTGGACTGGAAAGAAACACCTCCACAGTCCAGAATAGTCCTATTCCAGTACAGGGTTTTGTTCTGACGGATTTTGCTGTAGGTTTGGTTATTTTGCTTGTTTTTTGTTTGCTTGTTTGTCTTCTTAATGGTGTGAGGAAGCTTGTTTTTTGAGACAAGAGTTCCATTGTGTAGCCCTGGCTATCCTGAAAATCAGTATGTAGTAGGCCAGGCTGGTCTCAATTTCCTAGCAATCTTCTTGCCTCTGCCCCTTAAGTGCTTGGTCTACTTTTTTTTTTCCTTAATTTGCTAGAGATTCTGGTGAACAAAATTTGAAGTTACCATGAGCTTGGATCCGAGTCAATGCATCCCAGTGGGAACTAATGACTTAGGGTCTAGTGGTCAGGGGTATCTTGGCCAGCAGTATTAGTGGCTAACAGAAATTCAGTAGAAATCTGAGGGTTATCAATCAGTGACCTGTCCTTCTGACTGTCTTATAGGGCTTGTACATTGTCATGCTTAACGAAGGTTCTCCAGAGAGACTTCAAGTGTGGATGATGGCAATGAGGCCCGCATGTCAGTGACCACAGGTGACCACATCCACCCAAATCTCATCTGGGCTCAAGCTTCTCTTCTCAGTCAGACACATGTCAACTATTGTACGACCTTCCCTGCAAGAGGAATGACTACAGCCTATTCTACAAGAAAGTACACAGAATACACGGACTTCTGAATCCCTGGCCCTAAAGTCACAAACTTAAAATCAACAAATGGAAAAAGTACAAGTTCTTAACAACTGATTCATTCAGACAGATCCAGAAAAAAAAACTTCTTTTAGCTACAATCTTTGGGAGCAGCTCAAAGTATCAAGTCTGAAAGGTCTGCAACACTCTCATTCATTGTTCTGTAACCTTCTGAAGTGCAGACCTATTAAAAAGAAGACAAAATCCCTCCTTGTGCCAGGATATCAACCAGACACTAGCAGCTAAGCATTTTTATGACACACAATAAAATCTGCCATGACAAACCAAACATTTAAGTGACACTAGAAATGATTTTCAAGAGAGATTTGGCAGCAAATGGAGTAACCCAGCTGGAAGCCATCTTCAGTTCAATCATTTCTACCCTCTGCCCAGGAACAAGCTGCTTACTCCTGCCCTTAAAAGAAAACGTAAGGTGCCCTGCACCTACTAGCAGGAGCTACGCTGGAACAGAACTTTGCAAGTCAGTTTTCTCTTCTGCCCAACCAAGGCTTCCTATGAAAAGACAGCTTCACAGGTCTCTGAAAGACTGGTCTGTGAATGTACCTCAGGCCTGTTGGGTCTTAGATTTATATGAGGCACCAACTGCAATGGCTGAGGATGTGGTGAGCTCTGAAGGAGAGACCCCCATAATTCTCTTCTGGTTACTTGTCTCACTTATTTAAGAAGCCCTATCTAAGGGGATATTAACCCAGAATCTTGGAATACCCAAGACACAATTCACATATCAATAGATTTCCAAGAAGATGGAAGGAGAGACCCCTGGTCCTGGAAAGACTGGATGTAGGGGAATGCCAGGACAGAGAAGCGAGAGGGGGTTGAATGGGGAAAAGAGGGAGGGAAGGGGGCTTATGGGACTTTCGGGGAGGGAGGAAACGGGAAAGGGGAAAATCATCTGGAATGTAAATAAAAAAAACTTAGAAAATAAAAAAAAAAGAAGCCCTATCTATGTATCTCTTGACTTGATTTACAACTTTCCAAATTACATGCTCCCATTAAGCCCTCTATTTTCTCTCCTTTGACTGTATGGGCCCCTCCTGTGATTCTGGGTAGAGTGTTGAATCAGCTACAAAATTACAGCAACTCCAGGGAAAAATTTTTTTTTATCCCTTGAAGTTTGAATGCTTAAGAAACATTAGCCTCACGTGGGCCTTGTTGAGAACTGGACAAGACCTGAACTCAGAAAAAGCCTAGGAAGGCTCAGGGTAGATGACAGTTTGATGACTAGAATCAGTCAAGTGTACTGCAATCACGTCGTATCGGTAACTGTTCTGAGCTTTACTGCACCCATTTGTTCCTCAATTCTGTCATTCAGGACAGACTACAGGTGCCCTATAAATGCATCTTGTCGAGGCAGAAGACCTGGACCTGAGAAGTACCCACTTCCGTGAAATCAGGCTTGGCTTACATAGCTCTTTCTTATTTACTACGAACTTCTAATATCTCTATGGTAGCAGAGATCCATCATCCCTAGCACTTGAAGGTGGCAACACAAGATCTATAAGTTCAAGGCCTGACTGGGTAGCAGTGTATAGAACCACATAGCACATACAAGGTCCTAGATTCAATTGCCAGTAAAACACAGTAAAACACACACACACACACACACACACACACCCCAAATGCACACTAAACATCTCTTACAAAGATAAACCTAAAAACTTCTGAAGGGCTTCCCATTTACTAGGAAGGTTTGGGTCCTTCATTTGATGGCATTCATGTGTGACAAAAGTTGGTGTTTTTTTCTTTCCCAAGGCCACGAAATCCTGCTGTATGTAGTTATACACCAGAATTTATTTTGAGTAACTATTGTGAATGATCTGTTACATGGACATGCTTATTAGGAAACCTGGGAGAAAATGGAGGCACCCATTTGTATCTTCTTCCGTCTTTACAAAAATACATAGCTAGCTCTAACTGTAATAATGCACTATATTTGTACCTGTCTTTCAACTGTGTAACCTAAAACAAACCTCTTGTCTGAGTTACCGATCAGAAAAAAAGACGAAATTAAGATCTAGAATTAATTTGTTGAGTAAGTTGATATCAAAACCCATTTCATATTTAAAAGACAAAATATTATTGCCTAATCACTGCATACTTTCTTACTTTGTAAGTACAATTTGGCAGGACTTTTTAAATAATAATAGCCTTTTTGATTTGGGAGAAATATGAAAATCTTGTGTGGTTATTTTCCTGCAACACATACTCATTATCTGTACAAAGATATCTTCACATTAATACTTACTGAATGTCTAACATCGTCTACCTAGCAAATTCATTTATTCCTCACAACCTCAGTATAGCACAAAGAAACTAACAAGTCATCTCATCTATACACCTAGGAGCACAAGTCAGTAACCCACCATTATACTGTAACATTCCAGGAGTAAAAGCAAGCAATGACTTATTCAATCAAGTCTTTCAGTATGTTAGAGGACAATGTCACAGGCCCCGAACAATTCCTAATGAGCCCTGTACCCTTTATCTTTGAAATCCACTAAGCTAGCACTCCTGCGTCACTGCTGCAGACATGGGTGATGCTATGCATCTGATCAGCATTAAGGGAGAAGCAGATGCTTAAAGGGGTTTGTTCTTACAAGTAAAAGCTTTTTTTCAACTTTGTAAATTTTAGCAAATGATTCAGTGACTCTATGAGTTTATTTCCTGAATTAACCATCTACTCTCACAAAATTTTCAAAATAAACACAATTAGTCCCCACTTCTTATAGCCTATCTGCTGGCCTTGGACAGCCGTACACACAAGAGCCAACTACTTCACACTCTTGGATCACATCTTTTCAAATTTTAACAATCATTCTTGGTTAAAGACAAATGTTACTTCCATTTTTTATTTAATTTCCTATCCAAGGTTAATAAATGTAACTACTTAAAATAAAAATCCTCTTTAAACTTAAAAGGCAACTTATGTTCCTAATTTCGTAGCCTTAAATACTATGTATTTAACGACATCAAAAGCATTATTAAAATTATTGGTCCATCAATCATTTTCATACTGCTATGGGTGAAACAGGACATACAAGCTTATACACATTCACACACACACACACACACACACACACACACACACACACACACACAATCTGCTCAACCTCTAGCTTTTTTTTTTTAAGCAAGATCTCACTCTAATATAGGCTAGCCTAGAACTTACTATGTTGTCCAAACTGGCTTTGAGCTGAGAATAATTCTCCTGCCTCGGCTTTGTCAACTGCTGAGATTACAGGTGTGAGTTCCCCTGCCAGCACTCATCACTCTTTGGAACTTAAAATGGTGGTATCTTGCATTTTCAGAATGTTCTGCTTATCATAATTTATCAAGTAACCTGTTATGTAAACTAGGTTAAAAAAGAAAAGTGATTATTCTAAGCACTTTATGTAGGTTAGTTTCAGTCTGTGTTTTCCAAAGACTGACTGATACACTTTCATCAAAACACTACAAGTAGAGACCACTGTTACTCCTACTTTACAAATCAGATTGAAAAGGGCTAAATAATATTCTCATCCTGGTCTGTCTGACAAGAAGCCCTACATAGTAAACCACTGTCAAGTGGTTTCCCCTTTCAGTCAGGCTCAGAAAAATGCCTCTATAACTTTACCTTCCTAGGTAAGGCTTACACTAAAATGAAACAAACAACAAAATCTAATTAAAACGCAGCATAGTAAGTGAGATCATTCTAAGTCTGATTTTTTTTTCCGACTAGAGAGAGGATTGGAATAAAAATTATTGGGCATTAGCTAACTTTTCTGAAGTTCTTTTTTACTGTGAGGCTCTTTGCTCTCACCACCTGAACGCCATGTGTGTTCTGTAACCTGTGACAACAGCAACCCAACTGAAAGAGATTTGTCTTTCAAATAAGCTCAGAGCTTTCGGCACAGGCCATTACACCCCATCTCTATACCACACTTGTAGTCTCCTGCGACGCACAGAACCTTATTCTTATATGGTTCTATACAAATCTAAGAGCGCACACTGTTCTACACACAGTAAAGTGCTTGTGCTAAATACAGCTGCATTGTAGCTACTGTTCAGCATTCAGTGAACCTCACCCAGGGCTTTATGGTGCTGGGTGACTGCTAAGAAAGGCAAAAGGTCTGAATATTTTATCTAAACGACCACTTAGCAATCTACAATAGATTGCTTTTTAAAATGTGGTTGGGAGGAAAGAGGTGGTCAGTGGGAGGAGCTTGAAAGAGGGTAAGGGGGTATACATGTCTGAAACAGAAAAAAATAAAAGAAAAATTAAAAATATGTGAGAACCTTATGGTTATTTATTGGAAAATGACCCCGCTGACATATACATTTTTGTTCTAAAAAGGGAGGGAGGACCTCCATACTTGAAAGTGACTGCTTGACAGTAGTAAATTTAACCTCACTGTTCTAGAGTGACCTGCTTTCCCAGCTTCCATGGGGAAGGGCTGGGATCCAGTGGTAATTTACATCCACGGTCTGAAGTGCCAAACAATGGTGCAGCAGGGTGACCAGCACTCTAAAAACAAAGCCAAGCTATTGCTTTAAAAATTGAGAACACCCAGACACAGAGCCTGGCTCTGACAACATCCAAAAGATTCATTATAGACAATCTATTCAGGAGACGCTACGATCGCCCCAGGAAATATAAACACTGTCCAAAGACAGCAGAGGGGAGAGGAAATAACTGACCGGAATGAGGCGAATCATGTGAAGTCCGTCCAACAAGGCCTAAGACATCCCCAGTGTTTCCACTTGGAGCTGCGTTTAAACGTGCCCTGGCACATGGGCACAGATCTCCCCTCCAGCTCAGGCATGGGGCTGCTTCCTTTCCTACCCACTTGTTTGTGCACAGCCACGCCCGCACAGGAGGACCACGAGACCACAGGCCTCGGCAGATCCTTCCAGCTGATTTCCAGTTGCTTAAAGTTTAACAAGAATCACGGCTCCCTTTGTGAAAGTTATGAATGATTTAAATCAAGTTTACAAGACATCCACAGCCAGGATAAACGAATGTCGGGAGACACTAGCAATGGCGTCTTAAAAATGATGTTTAATTGACAGGCCCTAACTAAAATAAAGAGGAGGTTTTTATAACCCACGGGCTAAGCTTCAGGCGCTACATTAAAAAAAAAAAAAAAAAAAAAAAAAAAAAGCACACCAGGCTCAAGTTTGAACTCCGACCTTCCTGTTCCAGTCACTGCCGCAGGGTCCCTCGTGGAGTGTCACCCGAGTGCTCTCCACGATCCCCTCCTTCCCCGCCGCCACCCCCCGGTGAGGACCCAGCACGGAGGCTGCTAACCCACGCGCGTCCAGAGATCGGAGGAGGGGCGTGCGTGGCGGCCCGTCCCGCTCCTCCCGCACCACCGCGACCTGGCGGCTACTCCCGGGTCTTTCTCCCTCGGGGCGAGGCCGGGCAAGGCAGCTACGGAGACCCAGTCTCGGGGGCCACTCGCGCTCCCTGGGCTCTCGCGTCCGTGGGCCCCGGCGGGCCTCGCTCCCACTTCCCGCAGTACGGGCTTCCTTCCTCCGCTCCCTCGCTCCAGCCCGCTGCCAGCTCGCGGGACCCACAGGCGGCCCCGAAGTAGCGGCGACCGCCCCGCCCCGTCCGGTCCCGGTCCCGGCGCTAGCTTGGCACTCACTCTCTGCCGTCGCCGCCGCCGCTGCCAGGGAGTCCTGCTCTCCGCGCTCCCGGGACCGCCCGACCTCTCCTCCCTACCCCGCTCCGGCTCCTCCCCTCGCGCGTGGGCGGGGCGCACGGCCCGGTGGGCGGGGCGGCCGCCGCCACCCCCTCCGCTCCCGCCCACGGGCCCCGGACGCGGTCGCCGCGCCCTGCTGCGGCCGTCGGTGGTCAGGACACGTGTACCCGCAGCGGGGTTGGTGCGGCTCGCTGCGGTGCGGCAGGCCCGGGCAACCATGCGAGGTCACCACCATGAGCTGCCACTACGACCACATACCGCCGAGTTCTCCGCAGTCCTCAGACTGCGAAGAGGATCTCTGCCAAACCCCACACAAAAGTGGGGCTCTGATCCAGAAAGGTCTGAGGAAACGGCCACCGTCGTATTTAAAGGACTCTGGGGCCACAGGGAGGTTGTTTCCCAGAAATGGAGGTAAAGCCAGATTGTTAACTCTGTGCTTCCGAATGCTCCAAACTGGGCAGAGTAATAAATTAATTGGACAGGTTGGGTTTTTTTTTTTTAAAGCATTTGGAATTTGGCAGATCGAAGCTTTTGCTTTTACAAAAGCTGCTTACAGCCATTCAAGAAAACGAAGCACCTGCTATGTGGGGTCAAGCATTATGCTAAACGTGATAGGAGATACCATGAATCCAAGGGAGGCTTGCTTAGTCCTATAGAGATAGATTCACAGAAATGGTAGTACTCAGCAGTTGGCTGGAGTACTCCAAGGTGTGAGTCATGGGCAGAGTCTCCTTTTGAAATGATGTTACTATTGGGTGAGAACAGGGGGCACTAACTGGTCTCAGTCAGTGCCTTGGAAGGAAGGAAAAGGAAGGGAGGGAGGGGGGAGGAAAGGGTGGAGGGAAGAAGGAAGAAGGGGAGGAAAGGGGAGGGAGGGAAGGAAGGAAGATGGGAGGGGAAACATCTTGGAGGTTGGGTCGGGAGAATGGGAGGGAAAGTTGGGTGTGATGAGGATACTTGTTAGGATGCTTGTATGAAATTGTTAAAGAATAAATAAAAGATATTCCTTAAAAGATCAAACAGAAATAAATAAGTACAAATATTGAGTGAAGATGCACTGTGGGGTTTCTCCTGCAGAAGAGAAATGGGTCCTGGAGATGCTGGGATCTAGGTACTGAATCCCACTGAAGGCATTAAATTCACTCGTTTGCACTTTTACCCAGGAATGCCTTGCTTGGCCAGTGTGGTCTGAACAGCCTCCAGAAGATGTTCTTTTTGAGGTACAAACCACAGCCCTCCTTTTATTTCCTACTTTCTACAGTTAGGAAACACTTGACTGGTTCAGATAGTCACAGTTCAAAGATGCAACCTAAACAGAATGGCCAGACACAAGAATGGACTATTAACAGTTGTGATTTTCACCTCTGGATCATTATATAGCCCAGTACTTCCTGTACTTTTAAATTTTCTCTCACTAGTCTGTGACAAAAATAAACAAAGTGGCTCGTTGAAGAATGTCTGGCACCTCAAATTGTAACCACAGAACAGTCTTCTGCATAGGATAGAACAGAAATCAAGATCATGTACAAACTTGTGCAGAAATTGTCTATTGACATCAACTTATTTAAGTATGGCCTTTTATTTTGTCTCCCCTCACACGTTATCCTTTTTTTAATTTCTTTTTTTTTTGGTACTAAAATGTCAGCCTGCAACAAATTAAGAATAAAATATAGTTAATCATTTATACCTGCAGGGGTCTGAATCCTCAGATTCAACTACAGATTGAAAATATTTGAAAATAAAATTGAGTCTGTTGTGAACAAGTATGTTCTTTGTCTTTATTTCATTTATAATACAGTATAACAAAAATTAATATTTACATTGTATAGGACTAGATAATAAATAATCTAGGAATAATTAAAACTATCATATGCAAATGCAGGTAAGTTATAGGCAAATACTATGTCATTTTCTACAAGAGTTTTCTATCCTTGGATTTTAATCTTTGGCTGAAGGAGGGTCCTGGAGCCAATCCCCTGTGGGTACGGAGGGACAACTGTACTACAGAGAGTTGGGAAGTTCTGATCATAGTAGCCAAAAGGCAAAACAGTAAGAGCTAACATTTAACCAGTACTTCCTGTGTGGCAGATGTTGCTTTAAGAGTCTTACATGTATTAAATCTTTTCATTCTCCTAGCAACCCTAGCCTGTAGGCACAGCAAAGTTAACCCAATGAGTCTGACAGTGGCAGAGACTGGTTTTAAATGTAGGATGCTTAAACAGTTTGTGCTTTTAACTATGATTCTGGACCTGTTTCCTGAACTTTGGTGACTTACATTCCATCTCCACATGGCTCTCCTTTCTATTGCATGCATACGTACATATGTACATACATACATACAAATGTATGTGTGTGTAATAGTATAAATAATGTATATTGTATTTTATATATATATATATATATATATATATATATATGTGGGCTCACTTGTTTTATGTAAATAAGTATATGCCTTTTCAGTTAGCAGTTCCACTCATGAAATCATGGGTTAATCATCAAGCATTTTTTTTTAACCTGTACATAGTAAGTATATGTCCAACTCTATCAATTTCTGTTAATATTTGGTCTGATCTCTTGCCATCCTACTCCCAGCTTTATGAACACTGATTCCAAGTGTACTTCTTGCCTGCCAGCACCCGCATCTTATGGTCAAACTTCCGCTTTCAGCTTCAGAATGTTCTATCCCTGGGCACAGGGCAGCTGGAAGAACCTGGCAACTACTGTACTTCTTGTGTCTTTTCTTCAAGCAGTGACAAGAGTGGAGGTAAAAAAAAATGCTCCATCTGTTTTGATGCCAATTGGAATGACTCAAGGCTGTGTCTAAGATGTCAGCAGCACTCCCTGCAGTGGTTGAATAAGAATCTTCCCTTTTCTCCAGTTCTTTGCTTAGTATCATCTTCCCTTCTCTTCTTGGTCTTCCCAGTTCCATTTCCTACCCCTGTCAAATTTTTTGGGAATATATTCCAACCGAGACCTGCAATATAATTTATGTGACTCAATGCAGAATGAAAATTGCTCAAAAATTATTTAAGAATTTCAAAATGGTATGGCTGAGCATTAAGTCAAACCTAGGTTCCTGTGTACTGCACAGGGGTGTGTGACTGTCCTTGGCACATTGGTAAGGCTCTCCTAGATTCTGATACATCATTTTCCTTAAGTTTTTCTTCATCTCAGACTCTGCTTCTAGAGAATCTCAAGCTAAAATAACAGCTGTTAAAGTAACAATAAGCCAGCAGCAGCCCATATCACACAGGAAGAATTATGTTTTCGTAGATAGAGCTCTGGCCACAGAAAGAGCTATAGTTATCAAGAAAGGTCTGGATTAATGAGGTGAGAAAATGAGTTTCAGTTATGATTCTCACTGACACTTAAGTGTGCTAAGTGTGAATTTCTGTAGTGCTTTAGATGAAGTATCCAGGAAAAACCTTTCCTTAAAGTTCTAATTGGTTAAAAGAGACACCTGTAAGGAAGTAAGGCTGGGAGCACTGGTGGGAAGGACAAGAGCCTCTCAATGTAGAGACAGCTGAAGCCTTAGCTGAGGCTACAGCCTAGCCCAGGACTGAAGCTGGGTGAGTCTTCCGAGTTGCCCTGAATTGAGTCCATGTCATTGACCTTGTTTGTTTGTTTTGGGCTTTCTGGTTAGCTGAATGGTAGGTTGATTGGTTGATTGTATCGACTCAGGGCCATGATTTGACCTCTGTGTCTCTGTATTTTACATTACTAGAAAGAGGCAGTACTTTGACAAAGTAGATTGCTAGGGCAGTGCCCATTGATGTATATGCTCTGTAGCAAGGAACATCTGTGCCAACCTACAGCATGGTCCTGGGAGAGGCTTTGCAGATGGGTATCTCCCAGATTTACTTGTTTACCATTAGGAATAATAGGAGTATGTAACTGATCTCAACAGGGAGTGACTTAGATTTTTATAATTGATTATGTGGGGGCACACATGCTCTGGTGAGTGCATAGAGGTCAGCAGAAAGCTTTTAGGGAGTCACTTCTTCTTTTCCACCTTTATGTGGGTTCTAGGTACCAATCTCAGGTAACTTACCCACTGAGCCATCTCACTAGGCCCCCTGAGTGCAGCTTTGTATGTCACGCTGGGGCAACTGCTGGTTATACTTTATCTGGTATCATGGGTCTATTTAATTTACTCTTTAGTTCATTCCCAAGTTTTCTATACATTTCTTATCTTTTCTTCGTTTGTTCTCTGTATTTATTTACATACTGCCCTCCCCATGGCTCAGAAATAAAGCAAATAAATCAGTTGCCTGTAAAAGAATCAGTTGCTGTAAAAAGAAAGAAAGGAAGAAAGAGGAAAGAAAGAAAGAAAGAAAGGAAAGAAAGAAAGAAAAAAAGAAAGAAAGAGGAAAGAAAGAAAGAAGAGGATCAGGGTGAGATCAGTCTCACGGGTGAGGTTTAGGGATAAGTGAGTTTGTAAAGGAGCTGTAAGAGGAGACTTCTAAAATCCCAAGTCTATAAAAGCCAAATGTTACAAAAGAGGTGACATTCTCCCCTGTATAAACCTTCCTGAAGCCAGCAAGATAAATGATTTTATAGCCCAAGACAGCTATTCTTTAAAATTGATTGCAGTTTATGTGTAAACCTACTGCGAATTTTGTTCACTATTCAATGACACTACTCTGTAAGCTTTTATCCAATATTCAATAATATCACAATAACTAAAGCATCAGTAGGAAGGAAGGGGAACTGAGGCTAACCAGTGATCGATCAGGTTCTACAGACTTCAGAACTTGTATAGGAATCAGCTTCATTCTCTGTGGTATTTTTGACTTGTCCTGTTGTACATGGCTACCTTCTGTTTGAATCTGCCCTAGACATTATGAAGAACTACCTCCTTTTAAATAAGTTAGTGTTCCACAAATTGTTTTTTTCTGCTCAGTCAGAGGCTGCCATATTCCAATGTAGAAGTTAGCTAAGGGAGAAGCACTCAGGGTCCTGGGAATCCCTGGGTAATCTGTTGTAACCCAGGTGGGACCAGGAGAATGAACTATGATCCAAATAATGGCTACAGATTAGAAGGCAATTTAATATAGTTCTATCCTCAAGTGAGATTACCCTATTGCTTACTAATGAAGTTTCTACATCATTATCAAGTTAGATTCTTGATAGTGGAAGTTCCAATACTGTTGTCTAGAAGTTAAATATATTGGCTCAAGAGTTCATGAGTTTCCCATAGCTCAAGAACCAACCAAAAAAATGGAAAGCAAATGATATGGAAAACAATTCAAATGTCCATTGTAGGAGACAGAATGACTCCTTTCTAGTTCTCTGTCCTCTAAAGTCTCTACTTTAATTTCTGTTTCCACCTCCCTCTCATTCACTAACTGTCCCCTATGATGTGCTCAGGTGGTTCCTTCAGGAAGGGTTGTCTTACCTCCTGTGTTTTGCATCTTTCACACACACGGGCAGTGTGTTTTTAGGCTTCATTTATCATGGTTCCTTCCTTTCTTACATCTCCTCTCTCTCCAGTTTCTTCCTTCTTTCCCCATCTCCCTCTTTATCCCCTCTCCCTTTTTGTCTTAGTCAGTGTTCTATTGCTGGGAAGAGACACCATGACCACAGCAACTCTTATCATGGAAAACATTTAATTCGAACCTGCTTAGACTTCCAGAGGTTTAGTCCATTACTGTCATGGTGGGAAGCAGGGCAGCTCATAGGCAGACATGGTGCTGGAAAGGTTGCTTAGAGTTCTGCATCTGGATTGGCAGGCATCAGGAAGTGAGAGTTACTAAGCCTGGCTTGAGCACTTGAAGCTCTAAAGCCCCAAGTGACATACTTCTTCCAACAAAGCCACACTTCCTAATCTTTGTGCCACTCTCTAGTGACCAAGGATTCAAATATAGGAATGTCCCTATGGAAGCCACTCCTATTCAAATCATTACACTTTAAAACTTGTTTTGTCTCTTTTTTTTTGTTATCCTTTTGTGATGATTTGTATATGCTTGGCTCAGGGATTGGCACTATTAGAAGGTGTAGCCCTGTTGTAGTAGGTGTGGCCTTGGAGTAGGTGTGTCACTGTGGGTGTGGGCTTTAAGACCCTCATCCTAGCTGCCTGGAATCCACTATTCTGCTGGCAGCCATCAGATGAAGATATAGAACTCTCAGCTCAGCCTGCGCCATGCCTGCCTGGACGCTGCCATGGTCCTGCTCTGTTGATACTGGACTGAAACTGTGAACCTATAAGCCAGCCCCAACCGGTCATGGTGTCTGTTCACAGCAGTAAAACCCTTCCTAAGACACCTTTATGTCACAACTTTCTTTTCTTTTACTATTTTAATGTTTTTTTGATATTTATAAAATTTTAAATTATTCATTATATATGTTTAAATATATATTAAAATTGTTAAACCATTAGAAGGAAATACTAGGCATATTGTTGTCTAACATTTAATAAGACCTTGCTGTGTTTAATGCATTGTTCTAAGAATTTTATACATGTTATTTCATAAATTGAAACCTCAGCCATCTTCATTTCATGGGTGAAATATTTGATACAAGCCTTACAGAAAACGAATAAGGTGTTATAAAATGTACTTTTTGTTCCTACACTGAGTGTTCTCATAAGTGAGTGTTCAGTAGAAATGTTTTTCAAAGGTGCTTTGATCTGTGGTTGACTACTTGGATGAGGAACTAGCAAAGAAAAAGAGCTCATTGCTTTGGGAAGTGAAGTTTGGGGCTTTGTCCCACAAAAGCTCCCTCAGCAGGGAGCTATAAGTCTAATGATCAAAATTTAGTATAAAGAGATAACCAGATTATCTCCTTAGCTCGCCTAGAAGGCTAGATCTATAAATCAGCAGAAAATCCCTCTTCCTTGAGTAGAGACTGGCTTTATTTAGAACAGCTAGGGTATTCAGCTGGGCAGAGCAGCCAGCTGGAGACAGACTAGGATTCTTTCCTGGGTGATTTCTTTTTTCATTCGTTTTTTTTTTTTCCCTAACTGAAGCTTACTTATACCCCAGGCTAGCTTGGGGTTCCTCATACATAGCTCAGACTAACTAGCAAATATTACTGTCTAATGCTCCTGAGTGCTGGATTACATACGTGTTCAGAGAGTACTGTGAATCAGTGTGTATCCAGAGCATGGTTGCCATGGGAAGAGGTGTAAACGATGGTTCACCTGTGCACAGAGGCACAGACACATTAAGCAGAAGACAATATAGGTGGTAAATAAGCATGAACTCAGCGGCCACTGGGATTAGCACCTACTGACTTCCTCCTTGAAGCAACTGACCCAAACCCTAGGTAAGTAGGGTAGGAACACCCTTGCTCCTGGATGCTGGATGGAGCTTTTCTTTGAGTGACATAACAACATAGTAACACTTCGTGCGTGTGTGTGTGTGTGTGTGTGTGTGTGCGCTGGGGGTGAATTTCCTTCTTAACATTTCTATTTAGTAATGATAAATATGCTGTTATTTTGAAGCTTGCTTATGGATGATTCTGTATTCTGTCAATGCAAAAATACAATTCTCACAGTACTCACCTTAAAGGAACTAAAAGATAGTTTATTTGGGTTATCCCAAGTGCCATGTTCCAAATGTCTCTGTGAAGCTTTATAGTAATGGACCAAAGAAAATCATAAACCAAGACATTTTCCAAATACATTGGTAGAAAGATCTGGTATGGGGCTGAAAAGTCCTTTCAGAGGACTGGGGTTGGATTTCCAGCATCCATATAGCAGCTTGCAACCATTTACAACCCCACTTCCAGGGCATCCAATCCCCTTTTCTGAACTCTACAGACACCAGACATTAATGTACTGCACACACATGCATATAAGCAAAACACCCATACATGTAAAAAAAAAATCAAGTAGGTGGACAGGTCATAGAAAAGCAGGGGTATTTCAGCCATAGGCTTCAGATGCTATCTCACAACATTCTTAGCCTTTTTTGGTTGTTGGGAACTGGAGACAGGGGGAAGGGCCTGTTTTTATATCCCAAAGGATTTACCTCTTGGTCACATCCGGAGGGCAATAAAATGGCTGTTAATGAATGCCCAAAGCTAATTTGGCTCAGGACTTGTATTATCCCATTCTCTCCATATCACTGCCTTCATGATCAGTCACTCAGACTTGAGAAGTCTCAGGGGAAGCTGTGGCTCCTTCCAGGAGACTCTGCTCATAGCTCTCCCTGTTTAGCCAGGCATCGATATTTGGCAAGGGCCAAATACTCAATTTCCCTCGTTGGTAGGGTGAGCTCCTGCTCAGTGTCTGAAGTAGATAAGACCGAGCAGAAGGTAAGAAAGCAGTCTTTAGGAGAAAAAGAGAACTGATAAAGCCATTAAGAAAAAGTTCCTACGCAGTCCGTCACATAAAAAAAAAAAAGGAAAATTTCTGCAATGTGTTGTCGAAATCTACTGGCCATTGTGATCCAAATCCAATTATGAGTATGTTTTATTTATTTTGTATGCATGTGTGTGCATGTGCGTGGATGTACTTGTGTCACAGCCCATATGTGGGGACCTGAGAACAACTTTTGAAAGCCAGTTCTTTCCTTTCGCTATGTGGGTTCTAGAGATTGAATTTTATCATAATGTCTACCTCAGAGCCATCTCCTCTACCCCTGTTTTTTCATTTTCTTTTCTTTTTTCTTTTGTCCTTCTGTAATTTGATATAATCTATAATCTATAATAGGATTAATATACTTAAAATAATCAAGAAAACTGTCCTAACAAGGAGAAGCTAACAGATAATGGAAATGAGTATTTTAAACAACCAAAATTTATACATTTCTAAAAACTAGATTGTATGTTTAGACATGTTTGTATGTTTCACAGTCATTTATGAAACTTTAAAGAGTTTTACTTATATTTGGAGTATTTAAATAAGTATCTATCTATCTATGTATCTATCTATCTAGTATCTATTTATTTGAGACAGGTCTCACTATGTAGCCTTGGCTGCCCTGGAACCTACTATATAGAACAGTATGACCTTAAACTCCTCCCATGCAATTCTATTAAACCACGATTAGCATTATTCTATTTCTTGCAACCACAGTGAGTTGTGAGATACTAAGTACTTTAAACAATTAAAAATATCTACTTGTAAATGATTTAACAAAGCTAACCATGCAAGAACTGTTCATTTACTCGAGTTCTCAGCTGTCAATGTGGTTAAGGTTGAGCAGCATCCCGATGTCTGAGGTCCAGGCACATGTGTTGGAAGGAAACATTAGCACACACTTGATGTGAGACTTATAAAATTTCATGGCATGAAATTTTGCCCTCCAGGAATCTGGACAGTCTTTTCCCTCCAGGCAGAAGGGAGTCTTTGGTGTGATAGCTATTTTGTTTTGTTTGTGTTGATTTTTTTTCTTTTTGCAGTTAAAATCATGTTTTTCATTTTCTTTTAAGGAAGACTTTGAAAGCAATTCTGAATTTTTAGTTATCACATTTAAAAGTCCCTTTTGTGTTCCTCTTTTAGTAGAGATGGCACATATAAGTTTTAATTTTTTCTTTTTTTTATTAAAGGAAGTAAAAAAATTCATGATAAAATCAAAGATTTACATGGAA
Organism: Tokudaia tokunoshimensis; assembly: GCA_036184795.1. Lineage (NCBI taxonomy): Eukaryota > Metazoa > Chordata > Mammalia > Rodentia > Muridae > Tokudaia > Tokudaia tokunoshimensis. Next base: position 88,480,332 of record BTHU01000002.1, on the reverse strand, counting down.
AATATTTCTGATAAAATTGAAGGAATATATAGAAAAGTACGTTAAAATTGATAATTTTCATGGAAAATTAAAGAGTAAAATAGTAGACATAAAAAACATTGCTAAATTAATTGAAAAAAGAAGTAGAAACATTACATGATAGAATTGGAGATTTATGTGGAAAATATTTCTGATAAAATTGTACAAAAATATAGAATAACATGGTAAAATTGAAGATTATCATGGAAAATTATACAGATAAAATGGTAGGCATAAAAATATTTCTAAGTTGATTGAAAGTGGAATTATAAACATTTTCTGATAAAATTGAAGATTCATATGGAAAATATTTCTAATAAAATTGAAGAAATACGGCCATTTGCATCAGGGAACCAGGCAGCTCCATAGCCTTCTGTGCTTGGCCCACCAGGAGAGAGTGATCTTCCAGCAGCTTCTGAGTGGGAAGGTGAGATCTCTACCTTCTCTCTGGAGGGGTACAGCTGGGAGCGCACGGGGTATACGATCAGTGGAGCAGCTAGGACAGGAGTCTTCCCTTCCTGCGGCCATCATTTGCAGCAGGGAACCAGACAGCTCCACAGCCTTCTGTGCACAGACCCTGCCAGAAGAGAGTTGCTCTCCCAGGAGTACAGACACAGGTTTATAGGGCCAAAGGAGGGGCAAGCTCCAACCAGAGACAACAAGACCAACTAACACCAGAAATAACCAGATGGTGAAAGGCAAGCACAAGACCCCTATCAACAGAAACCAAGGCTACTTGGCAACATCAGAGCCCAATTCTCCCACCACTGCAAATCCCGGATACCCCAACACACTGGAAAAGCAAGAGTTGGATTTAAAGTCTCTTCTCATGATGCTATTAGAGGACATCAAGAAGGACATAAATAACTCCCTTAAAGAAATACAGGAGAACATGGGTCAAATGGTAAAAGTGCCTAAAGAGGAAACACAAAAATCCCTGAAAGAAACACAGGGGAGCATGGGTGAACAGGTAGAGGCCCTTAAAGAGGAAACACAAAAATCCCTGAAAGAATTACAGGTGAACACAAACAAACAAGTGAAGGAACTGAACAAAACCATCCAGGATCTAAAAATGGAAGTAGAAACAATAAAGAAATCACAAAGTGAGACATCTCTGGAGATAGAAAATCTTGGAAAAAATTCAGGAGTCATAGATGCAAGCATCAACAACAGAATACAAGAGATAGAAGAAAGAATCTCAGGGGCTGAAGATATCATAGAAAACATTGACTCAACAGTCAAAGAAAATGCAAATTGCAAAAAGCTCCTGAGCCAAAACATCCAGGAATTCCAGGACACAATGAGACCAAACCTAAGGATTATAGGTATAGAAGAGAGTGAAGATTTCCAACTTAAAGGGCCAGTAAATATCTTCAACAAAATTATAGAAGAAAACATCCCTAACCTAAAGAAAGAGATGTCCATGAACATACAAGAAGCCTACAGAACTCCAAACAGACTGGACCAGACCAGAAAGCTCTCCCGGCACATAATAATCAAAACACCAAATGTAGTAAACAAAGAAAGAATATTAAAAGCAGTAAGAGAAAAAGGTCAAGTAACCTATAAAGGCAGGCCTATCAGAATTACACCAGACTTCTCACCTGAGACGATGAAAGCTATAAGATCCTGGGCAGATCTCATACAGACCCTAAGGGAACACAAATGCCAGCCCAAACTACTATACCCAGCAAAACCCTCAATTACCATAGATGGAGAAACCAAGACATTCCATGATAAAGCCAAATGTACACAATATCTTTCCACAAACCCAGCCCTACAAAGGATAATAGATGGAAAACGCCAATAAGAGGAGGGAAACTACACCCTAGAAAAAGCAAGAAAGTAATCTTTTTCCAACAAACCCAAACTAAAGTAACCACACAAACATGAAAATAACATCAAAAATAACAGGAAGCAACAATCATTATTCCTTAATATCTTATAACATCAATAGACTCAATTCCCCAACAAAAAACATAGCCTAACAGAAATATTTTTTCATGTAAATCTTCAATTTTATCAGAAAAGGTTGTGATTCCTCTTTCAATTTAGTAATGTTTTTTATGTCTACCATTTTAAATGTATTATTTTCCATGATAATCTTTAATTTTAACATTTTTCTATATATTTCTTCAATTTTATCAGAAATATTTTCCATGTAAATCTTCAATTTATCAGACAATGTCTATAATTTTACTTTCAATCAACTTAGGAACATTTTTATACCTTCCATTTTATCTGTATAATTTTCCATATAATAATCAGTTTCAACATGTTTTTCTATATATTTCTTGAATTTTTTTCAGAAATATTTTCTTTGTAGATCTTCAATTTTATCAGAAAATGTTTATAATTCCACTTTCAAAAACTTAGGAATTTTTTATGCCTACCATTCTATCTGTATAATTTTTCCATGAAATACTCAATCTTAATGTGTTTTTTATATATTTCTTCAATTTTTTCAGAGATATTTTCCATGTAAATCTTCAATTTTTTCAGAAAATGTTTATAATATCACTTTCAATCAACTTAGAAATATTTTTATGCTTACCATTTTATCTGTATAATTTTCTATGATAATCTTCAATTTTAATGTTTTTCCATATATATTTTTCAATTTTATCAGAGATATTTTCCATGTAAATCTTCAATTTTATCAGAAAATGTTTGTAATTCTACTTTCAATCAACTGAAGAATATTTTTATTCCTACCATCTTATCTGTATAATTTTTCACAAAATAGTTTTAACGTGTTTTTCTATGTATTTCTTGAGTTTTATCAGAAGTATTTTCCTTGTAGATTTTCAGTTTTATCAGAAAATGTTTATAATTCCACTTTCAATCAATAGGAATATTTTTATACCTACCATTTTATCCGTATAATTTTTCCCTGAAGTAGTCAATCTTAACGTGTTTTTCTATATATTTCTTCAATTTTATCAGAGGTATTTTCCATGTATCTTTACACAATGGAATACTACTCAGCAATTAAAAACAATGAATTCATGAAATTCTTAGGCAAATTGGAAACAGGGGGAGGGAAGAGGGCTTATGGGACTTTTGGGGAAGGGGGGAACTGGGAAAGGGGAAATCATTTGGAATGTAAATAAAGGATACAGAAAATAAAAATAATAATAAAAATAATTGAAGAAATACATAGAAAAACATGTCAAACGTGAAGACTATCGTGGAAAATAATATACATAAAATGGTAGACATAAAATGGTATAAATGGCACCTGGAAGGCTCCTGTCCCAGTTGCTCCTCTGATCCTACTCCATGTGTGCTCCTAGCTGTTCCCCTCCAGAGAGAGATTGGAGAGAAGGTAGAGATCTCACCTCCACGCTCGGGAGTGGAAGCACTGCTGGGAGATCACTCTTTCCTTGTGGGCTGTGCACAGAAGGCTGTGGCACCGCCTGGCTCCCTGGTGCAAATGGCGGCCAGAAGACCAAGTTTTAATTTTTTATAGGCTGCCAAAGTCCTTACTTTATAAGAAGATAATGTATGTTTTCTAAAAGGGGTATATCTCAGAAGGAAGGCAAAGTTTCAGTTAATTTTGACAACCTATTATCTCTATTTGTCTCTCTAATAGTCTGAGGTTATGAATAGATTTAAATATTTGTCCATTAAAATGAGTTCCATAACTACTGTGTGATTTAACAGAATTCCTTTAATAGGATATATATATATATATATATATATATATATATATATATATATACACACTAGGCTGGCTGCAAATTCAGAGATTCATCTGTTCCTGCTTCCCCAGTGATGGAATTAAATATGTGAAACAGCACACCTGGCTACAATTTGCTTATTTTCATTTTATGTGTATGAGTGTTTGTCTGTATGTGTATATACGTACTATCTACATCGAGGTATCTGAAGTTTTTGGAAGATGGTGTATGATCTTTTGGAACTGGAGTTCAGAGAGTTATGAACTCCACATCCTCCCCACATCCTACATATCCAACTCCATGTCTTCTCTTTCTCTTCAAAAAATAAATAGGAAAATAAAAAAGCAAACATACCAGAATTTTAAAACAAACAAACAAAAATGATAAAGCACAAGAAAGACGCACAGATGGACACAAACAAACAAAACCCTTAAAACATTCCAAAATTGGCAAAAAATGGAAAGAAAAGAGAGAGAGAGAGAGAGAGAGAGAGAGAGAGGAAGGAAAAATCTACAAATTTGGTTGGGTATGGGGACTATCCTTAAATATTATTTATATACTCACAGAGATAAAATCAAGGGATAAAACTGATTTTCCTTTGCAAGCGGTTGTCAATTAGAGATAGTTTCTTGTTTGGGGATGGAAGATCTTGTCCACTTTTCTCTCTCAGCACTGGTAACTCATCTGTCTTGAATCTGTGCAGGTCCTGTTTCTGCTACCGCCGTCTCTGTGAGTTCATATGTGTTTCCTGTTGTGTCTGGAAAACAGTTTCTTTAGTGTCATCTGTCCCCTCTGGCTCTTATAATCTTTTAGTCTCTTCTTCCTCTTATCTCTCTGAGCCCTGAGGAAAAGGGTGTGATATCCCATTTAGGACTAAGTGCTGAAAAGTTCCTCACTCTCTGCACATTGTCAGTTGTGGGTCTCCATGTTAGTTTGCATTGACGGTAAGAGGAAGCTTCTCTGAATGACAGCTGAGAGAGCAATGATCTATGATGTAGCAGTTTGCCATTAGGAGTCATTGTAGGTTTGTGTTCCGTATTTGGTTTTCCCCTAGGACTGTGGCCTTTTGAGTCTTGGGTTATTAGTCACCTAGGTATGGGTTCCACCTCCTGGATTGTGCCTTAGATCCAATCAGACAGTGGTTGGCTACTCTTACAACTTTTGTGTCACTATTGCTCTAATGTATCTTCTAGGTAGGTTACTGTTATATTACTGCTGAAGGTCAAAGAGTTTGTAATTGGATAATGTTGATGATTACTTTTTCCCTCTGGTAGTGCATAGGGTACCTTCTAGTACCATGAACACTATCCAGTAGGGGTGAAGGCTCTAGTTAGGTTTCATCTTGAATTCTCCTTTCAATGAGATATGAAAGTGTTAACTTCAGCAGTATAACTGTGCCATCAGTTTGTAGATAAAAACCAATAATCTTGGTGATAGATTGAGTTGCTTGAGTGCTGTCATGAGCCCCTTTAGCCAACAGCTCCATTTCAAGTAAAGCATTCCTGGCACAGGAAGTTTCACTTGGTAGCAAAAGATGTCTAGTTAGGGTTGGAATAATTCCTTCAGTAAGAATTTTCTCTACTGTTGAGAAAATAGCTGTCTCGTAAGGGAGGGTTTTATTCAATAAGAAATCCAAAGATGTGAGAAAATAAAAAATAAAGTGTAAGGCAGGCAATGTTAGCCTTTAAATCCCAGCACTTAAGAGGCAATAGCAGTTGGATCTCTGTGAGTTCAAGGCCAGTCTGGTCTACAGAGTGATTTCTAGGATAACCATCACTAAAAAGTCTTATAAGTTTAGACACCTCATTTAGTAAAAGGGTAAAACAAAGTCCTTGTTTTCCTAAATCAGTTTTTAAAAAGTACTAAAAAACAGATCGATACTTAAGAAAGCTTATTATTATAAACAGAGAGTTAGGCATTATTCTATCTCAGGATGTTGATAAAAATTTAGTAACTGTTGTACAGAACTATCTTCAGACTGTCACCATCTCCAGAGTTTTGGCCGGACCTGCTCTCAAAAAAGTCACCACTGGTCTTGTTGATGGTGGACATTCCTCAAGGAGGGTGTATGGAGAGCCACAGGATTCTCACCTCAGTATATAGCCATGTCTCTAGACCATTTTGCTATTCTGTCCTAATTACACATGGCCTCAGGATCTTAAGGAAGGGCTAGAGTATGCAGGTAACAGGGGAAGGGATCTCTATCTTCAAAGCAATGAGACATTGTCATCATTCTTGGGAATAGACATTCCAGAGCAGCTGTTTAAGGTCATCCCTGTGTCTGCCTATAATCTCTCACCCACTGGTCTGTAAGTAAGCCTAGTTCCCTAACTGGACTGTCTGGTTTGGCCTCAGTGGGAGAAGATGTGCTTAGTTCTACTGCGGCTAGAAGTCCCAGGGTGGGGTGATACCCAAGAGGGGCTTCCCCTTCTCTGAGGAGAAGGGGAGGAGATCATGTGGGGAGGGGTTTGTAAGAGTGGGACTGGGAGGAGAGGAGGGAGGGGGCTTCATCGGGGATGTAAAGTCAATAAATAAATAAATACATCATTGAAAAAAAATCCCCTGTAATTCTTCACATCTCATCCACTGAACTTTGGTGGAATTAAACTTTGGTTTTTTCATTGGAAGCTTACGAAGAAGGGGTAGACACTGTCTAGCCCTCATCTCCCCACAACTGACTTAGGTATAACCATGTTCAATTTCTCACACTCCTTCTACAACATAATTCACTCTTTTAGCTTTCTTTTCATCTATTTCTGTTTTGTAACCATCTTTATCTTGCCATACAAAGTATTTATCTTTTTATTTATTAAAAATATTAAAATCATTACATGTAAGCCTGTGTAGGCCAGCAGATAGCATTGAATCTCCTAAAACAGGAATTACAGATAGTAGTAAGACACCACGTGAGTGCTGGGAATCAACTTGCATCCTGGGAAGAGCAACCAGTATTCTTAGTGGCTAAGCCATCCTTTCTGCCTCCTTTTACCTCTTTTTAACTTTCTCTTATCAAATATATATTGCATACATTAGATCTCTTTTTCTTTCCTTCTGGATTCCTTTTGTTTAAGCCTTATTAGACCTGGTCTGGCCTCAGTGGGAGAAGACTCACCTAACCCTCAGAGACTTGAGGCCTCAGGGAGTGGGGAGGTCTGGTGGAGTAGGGAGCATCCTCTTGGAGATGGGGGTTGGAGGGGAGGGGATGAGGAACTGTGGGAGGGAGGACAGGGAGGAAGGCAATGACTGGACTGTAAAAGAATAAAAGTAAAAAAAAAAAAAAAAGAATGATCCCTATTGGCTAGTGTATTAGAATGCTTAGTCGTCAGAGAGTGGCACTGCTTGGGAAGAATTGGAAGGTGTGGCAGAGTTGAAATAGGTTTGACTTTGCTGGAGGAAGTGTGTCACTAGGGATGGGTTATAAGGTTTTAAATGCCAATGATAAGCCAAGATCTCATTCTTGCCTAGGAGATTAGGATGCAGCCCTCAGCTACTTCTCTAGCACCATTTCTGCCTGTGTGCTGCCATGCTTTCCACTATAAGGATAATAAGCTAAACCTCTGAAACCGCGGCCAGCAAGCTCCAATTAAATGCTCTCCTTTATGGTCATGGTGTCTTTTCACAGCAACAGAACACTCACCAAGACATCAAGTAAACATTGTAAATAAAGCCAAGGACATATAGACAATACAGAATGCCAAGTTTTTAAAAACTAAGAATTGGTAGTTCTCATTGGTATTTGTTTTTTTATTTCACTAAAAATTTCCATACAATGTACTTTGATCATACTTTCCCCCTCCACCTTTCCTCAGATCCTTTCATCTCCATACTCACCAAACATTGTGTTGTTCCCTTCCCCTCTCTTCTCTCTCTTTCTTTCTCAAAAAAGCAAAAAACAAGCAAAATTTTTAAAAAGAAATGATTGAACAAAAACAAAACAAAAGACAAAAATCAAAACAGACACAAAGACAAAAAAATACCCAACCTAAACAACAATATGTTCATTTTGTGTTGGCAAGTAATCATGGATATGGGGCCTATACTGGAGTATAGTTGATATGCCCAGTAATATTCCTTTGGGAAAAGCTGATTTTTCCTTTGCAATCAGGCATCACTTGTCTCCCATCCTCCTCCCTATTTAGTCCTGCTGATTTTTTGTTTGTTTTTTTTTGTTTGTTTGTTCTTTTTTTGGTTTTTTTTGTTTGTTTTGGAGACAGGGTTTCTCTGAGTAGCCCTGGCTGTCCTGGAACTCACTCTGTAAACCAGGCTGGCCTCAAACTCAGAAATCTGCCTGCCTCTGCCTCCCAAGTGCTGGGATTAAAGGTGTGCGCCACCACTGTCTTGCTCCCTATTTAGTCCTAATAGACTAGTTTCCCATTTGTCTCACCATTGCAATATATTCTTGTTCTCCTTGTAGGGGAGATCCTCTCCTTCCACTTATTCCCTTACAAGGTACCTAATCTTGGTGGTTATTTGGAATGTAGCATGCTTATCATAGGCTTAAAAGCTAGCATCAGCATATAAGAGAAAATACAATATTTGTATTTTTGTGTCTGACTTACCTCACTCAGGACAACTTTTTTCTAGCTGCATATATTTACCTGAACTTTTCTTTTTTTTTTTTTTATAGTTGAACAATGCTCCCTTGTGTAAACATACCCAACAATTTCATGACTTTTTCAGTAGCTGATGGACCTCAAGGGTGTTTCCAATTTCTAGCTGTTATGAGTGGAGCTGCAATGAACGTGGTTGAGCAAGAGTCTCTGTAGTAGGATATAGAGTCTTTTGGGTATATGCCCAAGAGTGGTATAGTTGGATCTTGAGTAGATCTGATTCTAGATTTTTGAGAAGCTGCCATACTGATTTCCATAGTGGCTGTACCAGTTTGCACTCTTACTAGCAATGAATAAGTGGTTCTCTTTCCCCACATCCTTCATTTTGAAACATTCCCTTGAAGAACTGTTGACACAGTAAAATATTCCAGTGGCCATTTGGTTATATCTCGGATGAACAGAAATGCTTGAAACAGAGATATGAAATTCAGTAAAACTGAAGGATTAATAAATTTTAAGAGTCTTCTTGGGAAAAGGTTGGTCTTAAGTTGTTCTAAACTGTGAGGATGAGAGACTTGGTAGTGGTGCACAAGATGCTGTGTTAGGCTGGGCATGGTAGCAGATACTGCTAATTCCAGCATTTGGTAGGCAGAAGTAGGCAGATCTCTGTAAGTTCAAAGCCAGCCAGTAAAACCCCATCTCAAAACAGGCAAGTAAGCAAGCAAACAAGATTCAAGGTTAGGGAAAGACAATGGCAGGAAACAATGAAAGACAAAGGCAGGAAGCAATGAAAGAGAACAGTGTGAATTGAGTAGATGTGGGCCTTAGTACATGGATTCAAAAAGAGTAACAGCTAAGGAGCCTTGACCATGACTGAAGGGAGCACCTATAGCCAGGAGGAATGGTAACTTTGCATGGCATTTACTTGGAACATCATAATGACCTCAAGTCAGTCTTAAGTTTCCAATGATTCTGATTCATCATTATAATTCAGCATCAGTCTAATGAATTAAGGAAGGAAAGATTGTCCATAGTTAAGGCAAACCAACAGAGATGTAAGCAGTAGCTAATAGGAACAGATATAGTATAGGAAGGAGATACAAGAATAGAGTGCATGTCTTAAATGAGAGATGACTAAATCCATCAACAGGTGTGTGCAGTTTTGTAATTCAGGAAATGCCCTGCATGCTTTTTTGGAGGAGTGGTTAGATTGCTTGTAATTGTATAGTGTTAGGTAATTGTGATTGTTTTAATTCATTTTTAGATTTTATTTATTTGTTTCTTTTTAAAAAACAAGGTCTCACTATACATCGCTGGCTGTTCTGGCACTTGCTATGTAGATCAGGCTAGCCTTAAACTCACAAAGATCTGTCTCCCTAGTGCTAGGATTAACAGTGTGTGCTAGCACACTTGGCTACTACATTTAAGATTTTGAAAGAGTTGACGTGCAGTCTGGCTAGGGAAGCAGGTAGGCTTGCTGCAGATCAGCTCCCATCCATCAGCTCCTAAACCAGCACTGCAGTCTTATCCCCAGCCCTGGATCCAAACTCCTGCTGCAGCCTTCCTTCTTTCCCCTGTCCTAGTTACCAGGGGATCACACAGATCTACTCCTTTAAACGTCTTTCCCCCTACTCATCCCAGAACCCAGCTCCACCTGACATTTGCTGGAATCTGCAGGCCACTCTAGCCAGGTAAGCAGGTCCGCCAACTGTAGATCTTCATCTCTTTCTCCACTCCTCCAAGTTCAATCCCCAAATCGCATCTCCAGCTCTGTAGCAGACTACATGCTGTGGCTTCTCCTCACTCTCTACCCCAATTTCCAGGTGATTTGGCAGATTCTGGTAGGACACCCTGCTTTCTTCCCTCCAGTAGATCCTCTCAGTGCTCCCTTCTAGCCCATTCCCATTGCTAAATATCCACTCCCAATGCCTAGAAATACATTATACCTAGAAGCCTTAGTGGCCACAACTGTATTTGTCTTATGTTCCCTACTCTTTCTCCTTCTGGGGCAAATACATCTCCTTTGTATTGAGAACTTGGTCTTGGTGTGTGTGATGGCTGTTCCTGGTTGTCAACTTGACTACATCTGGAATGAAGTTCAATCCAGAAATGGAGGGCACACACTTTTGATTCAGATCTTGAGGCATAGTGACCATGAAAAGCTTCAGCCCAGGCAAAGTAGTGTATGCCTTTAATCCCAGGAGACTGAGGCAAGCAAATTTCTGTGTTCAAGGCCAGCCTAAGACAGCAACTTCTAAATCCAGGTGTGGTGGTACATACCTTTAATTTGGGCCATACCTTCTGCTGGATGCCTACATAAGGATGATGGAAGAAAGAAGATTCACTCTGCTTGTCCTTACTTGCCAGCACATCTGTTGGAAACTCCTTCTTCATGATTCCAGCTTATACAGAAGACGAGCTGAAACAACTAGCCTCATGGGACTGAGGAGCTGCTACTAGAGTCTTGGACTTCCCATTCACAGATGCCCATTGTTGGATTACAGACTGTAAATCATTACAATAAATTCTCTTAATATATAGACATTTCATAAGTGTTTGACTCTAGAGAACCCTGACTAATACAGTGTCTCTTGTGCGGATTCTGATCTTTTCAGAAAGAATGTGCAGTGTTTGTCTCTCTGGACTTGAGTTGCTTCACTCAGTATAATTTTTTTCTAGTTCCATTCATTTTCCACCAAATTTCAAATAAATCTCATTGTGTGTGTACCACATTTTCATTATCTATCCATCAGTTGATGACATCTAGGCTGGCTCCATCTCCTAGCTGTTATAAATAAACATCAATGAACACTGAGGTACAAATATTGTAGTAGGAGACAGAGTCCTTTGGGCACATGCCCAGGAATGGTATAGATGGATCATATGACAGTTTTATTGTTTTGGCTTCCAGTTTCTTGTCTGTACCTGGACATTTAGCTGATGAAAGTGACTTTAATAAGATCATGAAAACAAAGGAAAGGTGTCATTTGTATGGCAGATGACCAACAATGGATAGCCATCATATGATTTGATGCCTCACTTAATTGCACAGAAAAACTTAGAGTCCTACAATTAAGGCTGAAACTGCTGAGGCTGAAAGAGAACTTGATTTCAAAATTCTTAGCCCTTTCCTCTTTTACTCCCTATGCCATGGATACTTTTTTTTTTTAAAAGCCGGACCAGATGTCCTCCAGATGTTAACAATAGCCCAGGTGTGGGCCCTTTACTCTTTAGCTAGTTGAGGGAGGATTCCTTGGGGTTCACAACCTAAGTCCAGTCAAAAATCACTGAAAATGCATCTCATATTGTTGAATTTGTCTAGTGACATGTACTGGTGAATGTGGCCTTATGAGGGAGGCTCTTTGTGGCCTCTGCCAAGATGGCTCATGTGTACATTTGTGCATGTGCCATCTGATTTGGCATGCTTGATAAGAAGAGAGACTCCTTAATTCTAAATTCTCAGTTTTAGCACCTGATAAGCACTAGAGGTCTCAAACAAACTTTTGGAGCCTCCACCTTTATCTGTTGAATGTTGTATTAATCCCATGGGGTCATTATGAGTATGTAATTTGGTAACCTGTGCCTATTAATGTTTTTTCCCAAAGGCTGAAATAATGTAAACATTTAATAATGTTTGTCTTATTATCCAAGTTAACAATAACCCTTATCCCTTACTCTTATTCCCCTGAGACTCAGTTCTGCCAGCCTTGGTCACAGGCAACATTCCAGCATGATCTCATGAGTGAAGTACATGAGCCACACGGAGTAGCCAGCTCCTTTTCATCTCCTTGGAAGCTCACACTCGTAGTAGATGTTCTCTTTGATAACCCTTTCTCCAAACTGCATTTATGCAAGATAGAGTTCTTCTGTCCAGCCAGATAAGCTATGAAGACAAGTAGGAAGAAGGTCGAGAATAAGCTGTTTCCTGACACACTGCACCAAGTCCCTGAGCTTGGGTAACCTTCCCTCTTCCATGGAACTTGTTATCTGTTATGAAGACACAATCCCTAACCTCCGAAGTGGGATACTGCCAAGCACCCATTTTGTTTGGAACTTGGCACAGAATGTAGAATTTGGCACAGACTATACAACTGTGTGAATATTACTTTTATTTGTATGGGAGAAAATCAAATTTATAGTAGTTCCTGAGCTTTAGCTGTAGGCTAAAGTTCAGTCAGACACCTCCTATGCATACAGCAATTTCTGGCTCCATTTTTTCAGGCTGACAGATGATTCTTCTTTGCAAAATTCTAAAATACTTGAGCATCTTTCAAATGCTTTCTGAAATGTTGCTAACTATACTGTACTTATCAAGGAATATTGCTTTTCATCTTTTTCTCTTGTGGGAATTATGATGGAGAGAAAAATAGGCTTTCACCACAAAAGGAAGGAAACAGTTTTTTGATATTTAACTCGTAGTACAGGCAGCAAAACAAATTTCCAGACTTTAGGCCCATATGAAAGATTGCTGAATGGAAAGGTGAAATGTGGCCATGTGGAAGCAGGGTCTCACAGTGTGGAGTGCAGCTCAGTTCTTCACACATACTCTCAGGACACTTCATCAGCTTTCCCCCTGCACAGTGTAGGATTCAACAGGGCCTCATACATGCAAGACAAACGCTGAACCAGAGAGCTACTTCAGTAGCCTTCACTCCTATATAGCTCCCAGTAGCCTCACCTTGCTTCTTATATGAATCTCACATAGGAGCTGGGATTATTTACTATATTTTCTTCTGCTAATGTTCTGAAAGATTGGGCAGCTCAATTCATGTACTAGATATTCATTGAGAGCGTACTGTGTATCAAGTAATGTTAGAAGCAGTGGAGAGTATCCTCATACAGACTCATTCTAGTGGTTGACGGGGAGAAGTGTGTATATATAATATGCCAGATAATGCTGAGAGTATGGAAAAAATAAAATGCCGAATTGGAAAGGTGCGTGTGTACACACATGTGTATAAGTATGTGTGTGTGTGTGTGTGTTTCAATTTTAAATGAGTTAGAAAATGCCAGATTGAAATGACATTTGCGGTGCTGAAAAGATGGCTCAGCAGTTAAGAACACTTACTTGCCCTTACAGAGGACCCCTGTTTGGTTCCCTGAATCCACACTGAGATGCTCAAGAACTGCTTGTAGTGCCAGGACCAGGGGTCTTGATTTCCTCTTTTGACCCCCGTGTAAAGGACCATTCCTGTACATAGTGCACATGTAAGCAGTAATACACAATGCACAGATGAACTAGCAAATACACATACATAAACATACACTACATCTCAGTAAAGACCCAAAGAAGAACAAGAAAGCTATGAGGATTCCTGAAATGAGACATTTCAGGAAGAGGTAATAGAATTGCAAAAGCTTGGGGGGTGGGCGGAAGAAATATGCCAAAGCAGAGCAAATGGGGGTGGGAAGAGCCAAGAGATGAAGTTTGGAGGGTTTAGAAGATTTGAGGAAAAGTACATAGTATGATCTAGGTTTTAAAAGAGTCACTCAGAGCACTGTGTGAGGAGACTCACTCAAGGCAGGGTGGGAGGAAAAGTTAGGAACCCAATTAAGAGCCACTGACATTGTCTAGAAGAGAGGGATTGCCTGGGTTAAAGTTGGCAGTGGGAGAGGCATGAAAAGTACACAGACCTAGAACTGACAGGATTCGCTGCTAAAGTAGTTGTGGGTGTCAGAGGAGAAGAGGAACCAATGATGAAGCCACAGAGTTGCCATGCTTTGTACATGGGGAGAGTATGGACAGGGTGGGCTTGCATGAAAGGAAGCAAAGAATCAGACTTAGCAAGTGTAAATGTGAACTTTAAATTAAACATCTCAGTTGAGACTTTCGGACTGCAGTTTGATGCATGTGTTTGTGATTCGTGGTGGAGGTCTGATTGCAAAAATAAATTTGGCAATCATTGGAATACAGTTTTTCGTCTCTAAAACTTGAGGTTGACTACTTGAGGACTTGCAGTGAGTCATTTGCTTACCCGACAGGTAGCCACCCTTTCCCTCCATCTTGGATTCTAATGCTGGCATCTGGTGACCTTCGTTTGGACCTGCCTACCCAATTGGTGTTCCCTCCTTGCTTTCTCTTTCTTTCTTTTTTTTTTTAAAGATTTATTATTATATCTAAGTACACTGTAGCTGTCTTCAGTCACACTAGAAGAGGTCATCAGGTCTCTTTACGAATGGTTGTGAGCCACAATGTGGTTGCTGGGATTTGAACTCAGGACGTTTGGAGAACAATCAGTGCTCCTAACTGCTGAGCCATCTCTCCAGCCCTGCTTTCTCTTTCTTGGTTACCTCCATCTGAGTATGTGTGCTGTGTGCCTGTTTGCACCACAGGTAGCCCTAGACTTTCTCTCTCTGGGACTTCCATTGTTACTGTTAGGGGACCTGTGCTGCATGCCTGTGAAACCCACTGATAATAGCCCTCACCTCTACTTCTATTTGACACTGTAACCTTGACCTCTGAGGAACTGCAGGGAGACTCTGACTCCAGAGAGTGACAAATGGTATTTTCCAAGTCTGGGTCTCCTGAGCGCTGGGACTATTTTAGCTTATCTGATTGTATTTCTTTATTTCTTTTCTTTTAATATCTTTATCCAAATGTCCTCCTCCCCTCACCCTGTCCCCTCACATTACTTACCCCTCTTTTATTTTCTTCTATCCCTAGCTATGCTGTGCTTCCTCCTTTATCCATCAATGTGCCCAGCATGCTCTGTGTTCCTTACTTCCTAAAATAACTGACATTTAAGGGGTAATGGTTATTTGACTATTACTATGTTTTCATATGGTGTCTATACCATAATTATTTTGTAGACAATATGGTACTTTCAAAGGAGTACTAGAAATTGAGCCCGGTGTCCCAATCATCAGTGTAGAAAAAAACATCTCAACCCAATTCCCTTAAGCACTGTAAAAAACATTGAATCCCCTTGAATATTGTTTAAAAAAAAACAAAAAACTTCCACTGAAAGGAAGAATGATTTTTAAAAATCCAATAAATGACTTACCACAAATGCATGTGTTTCAATATAAAAGCCCAGGTAGCTTCAAAAAACAAAACAAAACACAAAACAAAACAAAACATGGCAACATAGTTCCCCACAAAATTATTAATCCCATAATAAAGGTTTCCAATGAGAGCAACTTAGATGAAATCCCAGACAAAGAATAAACAAGAAAAACTCTATGGTCAAAGAAATAAGAGGACACAAAAACTGCTGAATGAATTACAAGACAACACAAACCACTTAATGAATAAGGAAGTTGCAATGGCTAATTTTATGTCAACTTCATAGAAGCTAGAGTCATGAGAGAGAAAAGAAACCCAATTGAGAAAATGTCCCCTTTAGAGTCACCTGTATGACATTCCCTTAATTACTGATTGATATGGGAGGGTCCAGCCCATTGAGGATGGGGTCATCACTGGGCTGGTGGGTCTGAGTTGTATAAGGAAGCAAGCTGAGTAAGCCATGGGGGAACAAGCCAGTAAGCCACACCTCTAGGGTGTCTGCCATGCTCCTCCCTCCAGATTTTTGCCCTGTTTGAATTCTTTTCCTGACTTTAGTGCTGGACTAAGACTGTGGAAGGGTAAGCAAGTGAAAGCCCTTTCCTCCCTAATTTGATTTTGGTTATGGTGTTTCATCATAGTAATAGTAACTGTAACTAAGAAGCCAATGTAGGATATAAATGTAGAATTCAGTAAAAAGTCATGCTGAAAAAAGGTCAAATTGAAGTGCTGACAGTGAAAAATTCAATAATTCAAGGATGAATTTCCATGCACAGCATGGAGAAGCCAGAACATCGGTCTTAAACACAAGGCAGAGGAACTGGAGCATTTAGCCATAACAAAAATAGTTTAGTGAGAAAGTATTAATAGAATATTTTAGATACATGAGACACTATGACAAAGCCAAATTCATGACTTGTGAACAGAGATGAAGGAGAATTTTATGGTAAATGCTTAGGAAACATTTTTTAAAAATCCATTGGAGAGATCAAGGTATATTAGGCATTTAGAACCCCAACCAGACAAAACCACAAAGTCACAGATAAAGGTAAGTGCATCAGAATATCAGTATAATCTCAGCAGAAACTTGTTTTAGAATTTCACACGAGTATCAAATAATTTCATCATATTCAGCCCTCCCTTCTCCTCCTCCCATGTTCCACTTTCTTATCTCAAATTCCCATCTTGTTCCTTTATAATTGGGTGTGTAGTGTGTGTGTGTGTGTGAGAGAGAGAGAGAGAGAGAGAGAGAGAGAGAGAGAGAGAGAGAGAGAGAGAGAGAGAGACAGAGAGACAGAGAGAGACAGAGACAGAGACAGAGAGAGAGAGACAGAGAGAGAGAGAGACAGAGAGAGACAGAGAGAGACAGAGAGAGAGTGATTCCAATTAGTGTTTTTCATATGTACTTGAGTGTATAGCTGACTACTTGAGCATGGGCAATTATCTTATTTAGGGTTTCTATTGCTGAGATAAAACATCATGACTAAAAACAACTTGGTGATAAAAGGGATTATTTAAGCTTACATATCCCAATAATAATGCATCATGAAGGGAAGTCTGGACAAGAACTTAAGGCAGGAATCTGGAGGCAGGAACTGATGCAGAGCTCATGGACAACGGCTGCTTACTGGCTTGCTCTTCTTGCCATCCTCTGCCCACCTTTTATATACAACTATGAACACAGGCTTGGTGGTGGCATTACCCCTAGTGGGTTGGGTCCTTCCACATC
This sequence comes from Tokudaia tokunoshimensis, assembly GCA_036184795.1. Classification (NCBI taxonomy): domain Eukaryota; kingdom Metazoa; phylum Chordata; class Mammalia; order Rodentia; family Muridae; genus Tokudaia; species Tokudaia tokunoshimensis. The sequence continues at coordinate 88,463,349 of BTHU01000002.1, read as the reverse complement.
AATCATTAATCAAGAAAATACCCTTCAGGCTCACTGACTGGAGCCTGAATATGGTGGCGGGAGTTTTCTTAACTGAGGTTCCATCTTCCCAAATGACTCCAGATTGTGTTAAGTAAAAAGTAGCCACCATTGCAGCCTATCAGGCAGCTTTTCCCTGAAGAAAACTGACTCTCTTTCACTCAGAAGTCATCTGTAACTCTTTAAGTAGGAGTGGGACCTTGTGTGCCCTTACTCCATATGTGCTGAAGAATTGACTGGGGTGGTCTTGTGCATTTAGCCATATTGTTGGGAGTTCATCGGTGTAACATCTCAGTCATGTCCATAAAACAATGTTTTACAATAGTTCTTCTAACCCTACAGTCTTTCTGCTTCCTCTTCTATGCTGTTCTCTAAGCTTCTATGATGTTTCTCTAAGGGGTTGTGTTACAGATATTACAGATATACCACATGGGGATGGGAACTCTACAATCACTTATTCTGTGCACTTTGACCAGTTGTGGTTCTCTGGAATGGCCTCCAACTACTGCAAAAAGCTTCTTTGATGGGGAGGTGAGAGCTGAACTCAACTAGGGTATATGGATAAGCATTTAGAAGGCAATTGGATACTATATCAGTTTAGCAAAAACAGTAGTTTAGTAGGTTCTTTTCTTGAGTCTATGACCTCTCAGCCATGGGTTCCTGGCTAGGTTTAGAGTATCAGGCCTAAGTTCCCTCTTATCAAGCAGACCTTAAGTCAAATCAGACAGCTGTTGGCCACTCCCAAGATACTGCACTGTTTGGCATATCTTGCTAGACTAGTCATTATTGTAGTTCATAGGATTTACATCTCCATAGAACTGTTAGTAACTTTTCTTTCCTAGCAGCTTGAATAATATCTTCCAACATTATAAAGGTGGGCTGTGTGTGGTTCTCTTGGGCTTGCTTGACCAACAGTTCCAAGAGAGATATCCTTACTTGGCACTGAGCATTTTGTTTTCCAGTTTATGGCTTCTAGGAGAATTTATCTCCACTCTGTTGAATAGCTCTATTTAACTATGTATAGAAACTTTAAAAGCTAAGAGTTAAGGAAGCCTGGGATGATGTATTTCAAGCTTTGAAAGACAACAATTGCCAGTCTGGATTACTATACATATCAAAGCTGTCACAATTGAAAGAGAAAGAAACTTTTTCTATGATAAATCAGCCCCAAAGAAGGCATGAGTACTCAATCAACTTTACAGAAGATACTTGAGTGTATCTTTTGGATTGAAGAGAAAGATAAGCACATTTATTAGGCTACAGGAAAGAATAAAGCATATTAGAATAGTAGCCAAGTATATGAAAAACAGGAAAATACCAAAAGGAATAATTCAACAAAGTGACAGGAATTAATATATGCCTTTCAATAATTACTTTGAATATTAATGGTATAAATTTCACAAGCAAAAGTCATATTAATGAGATTAAAAAACAAGATCTATTTGTTGCTTCCTACAATGCATCTTAACATCAAAGAAAAATGCAAACATAAAGGTGCAATGATGAAAAAGTTATTCCTAACAAATGGAACTAGGAAATAATAAGCAGACATAAGTGTTCTAACACCTGACAAAATAAACTTCCAAGCAGTCAGAAGAGGGAAACAGTCACTTCATACATACTGACTAAGGGATAAATCCATCAGAGAACATGACAATTTTAAGCATGTATAAACCTAACATGCTGTACCCAATCTTATGAACAAATACTGTTAAATGTAGACACATAGACTAACACCAGTACAATAATGTTGAATGAGTGATGTAGATACCCCAATCTCACCATAGAAAGACCAGTTCAATAAAAATTAAGCAAAACATCATCTGAGTTAAGTGGTATCAATGATCAAATGGATCTAAAAGAAATCTACAGACTATTCCAACTGAACACTACAAAATACACATTCTTCTCAAAATCTATGGAATTTTATCTCTAATAGATCATGTAAAAGGACACAAAGTAAGTACCAACAAATATAGAGCAACTGAAATAATTTCTTGCATTCTGCTTGACCAGAATGGAATAAAACTACAAAATAACAGCAAGAGAAATTATAAAACATACACCAAATCATGGATATTGAGCAACAGGCTATTGAATAATGAATGGGACATTAAAGAAACCATGAAGGAAACATGAGATCAAGAACCAAGAAGTCATGGAAGAATGTATTTAAGGCCTGGAGGAAATAACTGTCAATCAAGATTGTTATACTTTGAAAAGTTACCTCTGAAAAATTGATGGAGAAGGCTGTAGTGCCTTCTCCAGCACTTTAATCCACCTTTAATCCCAGCACTTAGGAGGCAGTGACAGGTGGCTCTCTATAAGATCAAGACCAGCCTGTTCTACATAGTTTCAGCACATCCAGGATTATGTAGCGAGACCCTGTTTCAATAAAAACAAACAAACAAAAAAACAAGAACAAAAAAAAGGCAAAAATAATTCGATGGAGAAATAAGAACATTTGAAGACAAGAACAAATTAAGACAATATGGCAAGCAAGTTGGAAAATAATACTTAAGGAACACTATACTGAAGATAGGCTTATCCAAGAACATAGGAAGATACATTTCATGAAAGATCAGATGAATAGAGGATGACCAGGAAGAATACCATCATATCTAATAAAATAAACCAATGAACCCCATATATCTTATTTTTCAGTAGTGAGCAGAGAAAAGAATGACTAATGTCCCAACAAACAAGACCTATAATAGTCATAAAAACGGCAAAATTATTAATAATTAACCTTTAATATAAAGGGCTTCAGTGTATCAATTAAAAGATACAGATTGGGCCAGCTTTCCTTCCGCGACCTCTGTTCCCGCGGACTGCGCTGGAGAGACGGGTACCCCAGGCTCCCTACCCCCAATATAACATCACTTGGGACACGGCCTGTTGGGGCTTCCATCTGTGCCCGAGGGCGGGTCGGCGCTGTGGTCGTCTGGGTGCCAGATCGGCGGGCCATCGCTTCTACAGGGAGAGCGGTGCCACGGAGAGTGCCCTCTGCCATCTTTGCTCCAGTGACCAGGTAGTTGGGACCGCCAGGCTCAGAGACAGACAGGCATAATATCGCTTCGGTCTCAGGCAGCTTGTGTGTAACCTGCTCCCAGGTGCTGGGCTGATCTGCAGTAACCAGCGCGCCAGCTCTGCTGTGGGACCTTCTGCCTGGTGGAGGGACCCCGCGCTGGGAGGGAGCCTGCCAGCTTTCCTTCCACGACCTCTGTTCCCGCGGACTGCACTGGAGAGACGGGGAGAGACTTCTGCCTGGCAGAGGGACGCCCCCTCCCCCCCCAGGAGAGATCACACACCCCTGCACAGGGCAGGAGCCTGCCAGCCTCCCTTTGGCGACCTCTGCTCCAGGAATCCACTAGGCTGAGCCTTTAGATGTGCAAGGCCTCCCCAATATAAGATCACTTGGGGCAAGGCACATTAGGGCTCCAAAGTCACTCAGGACCAGGCAGGCCCCAGAAATCGGTGCCAGGGGAATCCTGGCAATCCAGGGGGGGCAGAAATAGCTTTGCAGGCTCACAGGAGGTCCAACCAACAGCCAGTGGCAGCAGGACCAACTAACACCAGAGGTATCCAGATGGCAAAAGGCAAACGTAGGAATGTTACTAACAGTAATCAAAGTAATGTGGGACCATCCGAACCCAACTCTCCAACAGCAGCAAGTCCTGGATACCCCACCACACCCGAAAGACAAGATCTGGATTTAAAATCACTTCTCATGATGCTATTAGAGGATCACAAGAAGGACACAAATAAATCTCATAAAGAGTTACAGGAGACCATGAATCAACGGTTAGAAGCCCTTACAAAGGAAACACAAAAATCGCTTAGAGAAATGCGGGAGAACATGGATCAAAAAGATGGAGGCGCACAAGGAGACAACACAAAAATTGCTTAACGAGATGAATCAACGGGTAGATGCACTCACAAAGGAATCACAAAATTTGCATAAAGAAATGCAGAAGAATATGGGTCAACAGATGGATGCCCATAAGGAGGCAACACAAAAATTGCTTAAAGAAATGAATCAACGGTTAGATGCCCTTACAAAGGAAACACGAGAACTGCTTAAAGAAATGCAGGAGACGATGGATCAACGGATGGAATCCCATGAGGAGGAAACACAAAAATCGCTCAGAGAAGTGCAGGAGAACGTGGGTCATCAGGAAGAAATCCTGAAAGAGGTAATGCAAAAATACCTTAAAGAAATACAGGAAAATACAAACAAACAAGTGAAGGATCTCAGCAAATCCATCCAGGAACTAAAAAAGGAAGTAGAAACAACTAAGAAATCACAAAGGGAGACAACTTTGGAGATAGAAAACCTTGGGAAGAAATCAGGAGTCATAGATGCAAACATCAACAATAGAATACAAGAGATGGAAGAAAGAATCTCAGGTGCTGAAGATTCCATAGAAAGCATCGACTCAACAGTCAAAGAAAATGCAAAATGCAAAAAACGTGTAACCCAAAACATCCAGGAAATCCAGGACACAATGAGAAGACCAAACCTAAGGATTATAGGTATAGATGAGAGTGAAGATTTGCAACTTAAAGGGCCCAGTAAACATCTTCAACAAAATTATGGAGGAAACCTTCCCTAACTTAAAGAGAGAGATGCCGATGAACGTACAAGAAGCCTACAGAACTCCAAACAGACTGGACCAGAACAGAAATACCTCCCCGTCACATAATAATCAAAACACCGAATGTTCTAAACAAAGAAAGAATACTAAATGCAGTAAGAGAAAAGGGCCAAGTAACATACAAAGGAAGACCTATCCGAATCACATCAGACTTCTCACCAGAGACTATGAAAGCCAGAAGATCCTGGGCAGATCTCATGCAGACACTAAGAGAGCACAAATGCCAGCCTAGACTACTCTACCCAGCAAAACTCTCAATCACCATAGATGGAGAGACCAAGATATTCCATGATAAAACCAAATTTTCACAATATCTTTCCACAAATCCAGCCCTGCAACGGATAATAGGTGGAAACCTCCAATACAGGGAGAGAAACAACACCCTGGAAAAAATGAGATAATAACCTTGAATCAAACCCAAAAGTAGATAACCACTCAAACATAAAGATAGCGTCAAGAATGGCAGATGGCAATAATCACTATGCCTTAATCTCTCTTAATATCAATGGTCTCAATTCCCCAATTAAAAGACATAGACTAGCAGACTGGATATGTAAACAGGACCCAGCATTTTGCTGCATGCAGGAAACGCACCTCAGTGTCAAAGACAAACACTACCTCAGAGTAAAAGGCTGGAAAACAATTTTACAAGCAAATGGCCCCAAGAAACGAGGTGGAGTAGCCATCCTAATATCGGATAAAATTGATTTTCAACCTAAAGTCATCAAAAAAGACACAGAAGGACACTACATACTGATCAAGGGAAAAATCCACCATCAAGAACTCTCAATTCTGAATATCTATGCTCCAAATGCAAGGGCACCCTCATTCGTTAAAGAAACTTTACTAAAGCTCAAAGCACACATCGCACCGCACACAATAATAGTGGGTGACTTCAACACCCCGCTATATGTATATGTATGTATATGTATATGCTATATGTTTCTGGCTATATATATGCTGGGTCCTGTTTACGTATCCAGTCTGCTAGTCTATGTCTTTTAATTGGGGAATTGAGACCATTGATATTAAGAGAGATTAAGCCATAGTGATTATTGCCATCTGCCATTCTTGACGCTATCTTTATGTTTGAGTGGTTATCTACTTTTGGGTTTGATTCACGGTTATTATCTCATTTTTTCCAGGGTGTTGTTTCTCTCCCTGTATTGGAGGTTTCCACCTATTATCCGTTGCAGGGCTGGATTTGTGGAAAGATATTGTGAAAATTTGGTTTTATCATGGAATATCTTGGTCTCTCCATCTATGGTGATTGAGAGTTTTGCTGGGTAGAGTAGTCTAGGCTGGCATTTGTGCTCTCTTAGTGTCTGCATGAGATCTGCCCAGGATCTTCTGGCTTTCATAGTCTCTGGTGAGAAGTCTGATGTGATTCGGATAGGTCTTCCTTTGTATGTTACTTGGCCCTTTTCTCTTACTGCTTTTAATATTCTTTCTTTGTTTAGAACATTTGATGTTTTGATTATTATGTGACGGGAGGTATTTCTGTTCTGGTCCAGTCTGTTTGGAGTTCTGTAGGCTTCTTGTACGTTCATCGGCATCTCTCTCTTTAAGTTAGGGAAGTTTTCCTCCATAATGTTTTGGGTTACACGTTTTTTGCATTTTGCATTTTCTTTGACTGTTGAGTCGATGCTTTCTATAGAATCTTCAGCACCTGAGATTCTTTCTTCCATCTCTTGTATTCTATTGTTGATGTTTGCATCTATGACTCCTGATTTCTTCCCAAGATTTTCTATCTCCAAAGTTGTCTCCCTTTGTGATTTCTTAGTTGTTTCTACTTCCTTTTTTAGTTCCTGGATGGATTTGCTGAGATCCTTCACTTGTTTGTTTGTATTATCCTGTATTTCTTTAAGGTATTTTTGCATTACCTCTTTCAGGATTTCTGCCTGTTGACCCACGTTCTCCTGCATTTCTCTGAGCGATTTTTGTGTTTCCTCCTCATGGGATTCCATCCGTTGATCCATCGTCTCCTGCATTTCTTTAAGCAGTTCTCGTGTTTCCTTTGTAAGGGCATCTAACCGTTGATTCATTTCTTTAAGCAATTTTTGTGTTGCCTCCTTATGGGCATCCGTCTGTTGACCCATATTCTTCTGCATTTCTTTATGCAATTTTTGTGATTCCTTTGTGAGTGCATCTACCCGTTGATTCATCTCATTAAGCGATTTTTGTGTTGTCTCCTTGTGCGCCTCCATCTTTTGATCCATGTTCTCCCGCATTTCTCTAAGCGATTTTTGTGTTTCCTTTGTAAGGGCTTCTAACCGTTGATTCATGGTCTCCTGTAATTCTTTATTAGGTTTATTTGTGTCCTTCTTGTGATCCTCTAATAGCATCATGAGAAGTGATTTTAAATCCAGATCTTGTCTTTCAGGTGTGGTGGGGTATCCAGGACTTGCTGCTGTTGGAGAGTTGGGTTCGGATGGTGCCATATTACTTTGATTTCTGTTAGTAACGTTCCTACGTTTGCCTTTTGCCATCTGGTTACCTCTGATGTTAGTTGGTCCTGCTGTCACTGACTGTTGGTTGGACCTCCTGTGAGCCTGCAAAGCTATTTCTGCCCCCCAGGATTCCTCTGGCACAGATTTCTGGGGTCTGCCCTGCTCCTGAGTGACTTTGGAGCCCTAATGTGCCTTGCCCCAAGTGATGTTATATTGGGGAGTCCTTGCACATCCAAAGGCTCAGCGTAGTGGATTCCTGGAGCAGAGGTCGCCAAAGGGAGGCTGGTAGGATCCTGCCCTGTGCAGGGGTGTGTGATCTCTCCTAGAGTGTGGGGGGGGGAGGGGGCATCCCTCTGCCAGGCAGAAGTCCCACAGCAGAGCTGGCGTGCTGGTTACTACCGATCTGCCCAGCACTTGGGAGCCGTGTACACACCAAGCCGCCCGAGACCCAAGCGATATTATGCCTGTCTGTCTCAGAGCCTGGCAGTCCCAACTTCCCGGCCACTGGACCAAAGATAGCGGAGTGCACTCTGCACTCTCTCCATGGCGCTGGTCACCCTGCAGAGGCAATGGCCTGCAGATCTGGCACCCAGACGACCACAGCGCTGTCCAGTTCTTGGGAGAAGGCGGAAGCCCCAACAGGCCATGTCCCAAGCGATGTTCTATTGGGGAGAACCTGGGTACCTGTCTCGTCAGTGCAGTCTACCAGAACAGAGGTTGCGGAAGGGAACCTTCTTTCTGTTTCTACTTGGTTGATTTCTGCCCTGAGTTTGATTATTTCCTACCATCTATTCCTCTTGGGTGTATTTGCTTCCTTTTTGCTCTAGAGCTTTCAGGTCTGCTGTCAAGTTGCTAGTTTAAGCTCTCCAGTTTCTATTTTGAGGCACTTAAAGCTATGAATTTCCCTCTTAAGACTGCTTTCATTGTGTCCCTTAAGTTTTGTTATAATGTGTCTTCATTTTCATTAAATTCTAAAAAATCTTTAATTTCTTTCTTTATTTCTTCCTTGACCAAGGTATCATTGAGTAGAGCACTGTTAAACTTCCATGTGTATGGGTGCTCTCCATTGTTTTTGTTGGCATTTAAGATCAGGCTTAGTTCTTGGTGATCTTATAGGGCACATGGGATTATTTCAATATTCTTGTATCTGTTGAAGCCTGATTTACGACCAATTATATGGTCAGTTTTGGAGAAGGTACCATGAGTTCTGAGAAGAAGATATGTTTTTTTGCTTTAGGATGAAATGTTCTATAAATATCTGTTAGATCCATTTGGTTCATAACTTTTGTTAGTTTCACTGTGTCTCTGTTTAATTTCTGTTTCTGTGATCTGTCCATTGCTGACAGTGGCATGTTGAAGTTTTCCACTATCATTGTGTGGGGCGTGATGTGTGCTTTGAGCTATAGTAAAGTTTCTTTTATGAATTTGGGTGCTCTTGCCATTGGAGCATAGATGTTCAGAATTGAGAGTTCATCTTGGTAGATTTTTCCTTTGAACAGTATGAAGTGTCCTTCCTTATCTTTTTTGATAACTTTTGATTGAAATTTGATTTTTATTTGATATTAGTATGGTTACTCCAGCTTGTTTCTTGGTACTATTTGCATGGAAAATTGTTTCCAACCTTTTACTCTGAGGTAGTGTCTGTCTTTGTCACTGATGTGCATTTCCTGTATATAGCAAAATGCTGGGTCCTGTTTACATATTCATTGTTAGTCTATGTCTTTTTATTTGGGAATTGAGTCCATTTATGTTGAGATATTAAGGAAAGGTGATTTTTGCTTCCTCTTATTTTTGTTGTTAGAGGTGGAATTATGTTTGTGTGGCTATCTTCTTTTGGGTTTGTTGAAGTAGTATTTTCTTGTTTTTTCTAGGTTGTAGTTTCCTTCCTTGTGTTGGTGTTTTCCATCTATTATCCTTTGTAGGGTTGGATTTGTGGAAAGATACTGTGTAAATTTGGTTTTGTCATGGAATATCTTGGTTTCTCCATCTATGCTAATTGAGAGTTTTGCTGGGTATAATAGTCTGGGCCGACATTTGTGTTCTCTCAGGGTCTATATGACATCTGTCCAGGATCTTCTGGCTTTTATAGTCTTTGGTGAGAATTATGGTGTAATTGTGATAGGTCTGTCTTTATATGTTACTTGACCTTTTCCCCTTACTGCTTTTAATATTCTTTATTTTTTCCTGTGCATTTGGTGTTTTGACTATTATATGATGGGAACAATTTCTTCTCTGGTCCAATCTACTTGGAGTTCTGTAGGCTTCTTGTATGTTTACGGGCATCTCTTTCTTTAGGTTAGGGAAGTTTTCTTCTATAATTTTGGTGAAGATATTTACTGACTTTTTAAATTGGTAATCTTAAACAACTGTTATTTTAAATTAGAGTCTTGCTCTTCTGGTGTATTGGAGTATCCAGGGCTCACTGTGGTAAGAGACCTGGTTTCTGATTATGCCAATCAGACTTGGATTCTATTGCTTATGTTCTTGCCCTTGCCTCTTGCCATCTGCTTATCTCTGGTGTTAGCTGGTCTTTCTTTTATGAGAGTAACACTGTAATCATCTCCAAGCCCCTGAGGAAAGTTTTCAGCATGTACTGAAGTGAGGAGAGCTTTGAGTAACTGATCCCTATGTTAAAAAGATTTTGACTTAGCAAGGTATAGGATTAAAAGGACAGAGGCAACAATAGATAAGAGGTCACCTTATGTGTGCCTAGCATTGCCTATAGTGTTGGGACAAGCAAATGAGTGAGCCAGAGAAAAGAATCCTGAGTGAACTTGTGTTATTAGAGAATTCTCATCACAAGAAGGAGTAAAAAGGGGGAGGTGATGCCACAGGGATCTTCAGACAATGGACAAGAGGCAAATACAGATGGCACTGTTCACTCCAACTGTTAATATAATCTCTGAATGGGATGAACTCCTCTCAAGCAACAGAGGTGATGAGGGTAGTAGATCTCTCCATAAAAGCAACAAAAAGAAACAACACCAATAACAAAGGGCATTCTCTGGGCAGAACCTGTCCAGAAGTTATCCAGTCATTCACAAAACCCTCTGGTTTGCTATCCATTCAAAACCCAGATCTACCAATACTTGTGGGGGGAAGAAGTGAAACCTAATCTATCCTGTATTCATAAAACACAAAGTTGATACCAGGTCTTTTGTACACTGGCAGTTTAATGTAAAGCCAAATGACAGGGAAGGTCCCTCAGCAGCAGCACCATTTCCAAACCAAACTCAAAATTAAATTCAAAGTATAGGCTTATCTTCTAGGCAAATCAGAAGAACTCCAACTGTTCTGGTATCTGGGAACACAGCAGGCATTTCAGACCTTTCCAGAGTTAGCAAAGAAGATTAAGGAGATCCTTGAACATTTTCAGGGGGCAACTCCCTTGAAACCTCCACCCTGGCAAGGAAGGCCTGGAGTGAGGCCTTCCTGAGTCCCAAGTGGTGTGAGAAATCTCACTGGGGCCTCCAATTTTGTCATGGATCACACAAGAAAGTTACTGACTGACGTGCTCATAAAGCCAATTAAATATATAGATAGTTCTTTATTTAAGTCTTAGATCAAAAGCAGGCTCTTCTCACAGAAACACTCAGACCCAAGGTGGGGTAGGGATTTTAAAGTCAAAAGACTGCAGTTCTATCACATGCAAGCTAAGGGGTTTCTTTTGGTTTTGGTTTTTATTTTTCACAGCAGGGAACAAGGGACCCTATGACCTGCAATACATCTTACAAACATTTCTCAGAAGATTATATTATCATAATGAAGTACTGAGGTATCCTAATGAGTTACAAGTAATTTTATGTCAAAATGGAGCATTGTATATCATGATGATGTGAGTATGATTTGAGGTAGAACAGTGTATTGTTAAAAGAGGCTAATTTTCACATGACAATTAGGCATTATGCTGTCACCCCAGTACATTTTGGAATCACACTTGAGCATGATGTTGACATGATTAAGCTTGTGATGCCACAGTGGAAAGTTGTAATGTCTCAGTGTAGCATTATAACATCACAACTGAGAGTTGTGATGTTTTGATGTGGCACCCAAGCCCTGTGGCCTAGAGCAGGCAGGTGCCACTAAGATGAATTCATGGTGGAGAAGACAGAAAGATAGAAAAACAAAACAGTGTGTGTGGTTTGCAAAAAGACAGAGCTGGAGACATGATGGTGTGACAGGTCAGAGAGAGAGAGAGAGAGAGAGAGAGAGAGAGAGAGAGAGAGAAACAGCTGGTGGACATGCGCTATCATTGTCCAGTAGGCTCAGCGAGATGATGTATAACAACCACAACCTCAACCCCAAACCTGCTACCAGGCTGAGAATCACCCTGGCTCTGGACAATGACTGGGGCCTCTCCTCAGTTGATGGTATGAATACAGGCAGAAAATGACTCCTCAAATGAACTTGCTTTTTCCCTTTTAGGGAGGTATCATGGAGGAGGTGGCAGACATGGGAAAACTGGGAAGTGAACATGATGGGGGTTCATAATGGGAGAGTCCCAAATAACTTTAAAAAAATTTTTAATCACACGCAAAAAAAGAATTGTGATGTCTCAATATAGAATTGTAATATCATGATGGAGCACTACAATGTCACAGCATAGAATTGTGGTGTCATAATTTGGCATTGTGAGACCACAATGGGGAATGATAATATCAGAGCAGAGCATTGTAATAACACAAAAAAGAACTACAGTATGTTAGCAAGACAGTGTGATGTCAAAATGGCAAACTATAATACCATAATGAGACATTATAATGTCACAATGAGACATTTTCCTAACATAATCTGGAATTGTCACAGTAAAAAATGTTGATGACGAAATTGAGCATTGTGACATTACAATTGAGCATTATATTGTTACAATGGAGAATTATAATGTCATACTGTGACATCAATTGCATAACAGCATTTCAGTTATAAGGGAGAATAAAAATACCACAATATAGAATTTTTGTATCACAATGGGGCATTTTAATGTCAAACAGAGAATTGTGATTTCCTAATGGCATTGCAGTGTCAGATTGTGCAAAGAATTGTGATGACAAAACTGAGCTTGTAAAGTCAAATCAGTTATTATAGTGGAATAATGAGATTTAATTTATGGTGTCACAGTAAGGAACTGTAATATCACAGTAGAGCAATATGAAGTCACATGGTGAACTTTTACACAAAAATGATTATAATAAATAAAGGGGCATTGTGGTGTCATGATCAGGCAGTAAAATGTCACGACAGAAAGCTGTGATGTCACAACGATCCTTTTTTTTTTAAACTAGGTCTTATTACATAGACCAGACTGACCTCAAACTCACAGGGATCTGCTTGCTTCTGCCTCCCAAGTACTGGGGTTAAAGGCATCCCAACACAATGGAGCTTTTTGATGTCACCTTTTTTTTTAAATTGAATATATTCTTCATTTACATTTCAAATGTTGTACCCTTTCCTGTTTTCCCCTCTCCCCAAAAACCCCCAACCCATCCTCCCACCCCCTGCCTCCAAGAATATGCCCCTCCACCAAACCCATTCCCACCTACCCCCCTCAACTTCCCCACACTGGGGCATCTATCGAGCCTTCATAGGACCAAGGACCTCTCATCCCACTGATGCTCGATAAGGCATTCCTCTGCCTTGGCTAGAACCATGAGTACCCCTGGCTTAGTCCCTGGGAGCCCTGGGGCATCTGGGTGACCAACATTGTCGTTCTTCCCACGGGGCTGCAAACCCCTTCAGCTCCTCCAGTTCACCCTCCAACTCCTCCACTGGGGACCCTGCACTCAGTCCAATGGTTGGCTGCTAGCATCTGCCTCTGTATCTGTAAGGTTCTGGCAGGACCCTCTAAAAGACAACCATAACAGGCTCCTTTCAGCATGCACTCCTTGTCATCCATAATAGTGTCGGGGTTTGGTGACTGTTTATACGATGAATCCCCAGGTAGGACAGTCTCTGGGTGGCCTTTCCTTCAGTCTCTGCTCCACACTTTGTCTTCATAATTGCTCCTGTGAGTGTTTTTGTTCCCTTTCTCAGAAAAACCAAAGCACTCCCACTTTGGCCTTCCTTCTTCTTGAGCTTCCTGTGGTCTGTGAATTGTAACTTGTTTATTTTGAGCTTTTGGGCTAACATCCACTTATCATTGAGTGCGTACCATGTTTGTTATTTTGTGATTGGGTTACCTCACTCAGGATGACACTTTTTAGTTCCATCTACTTGCCTAAGAATTTCATGAATTTATTGTTTTTAATAGCTGAATAGTACTCCGTTTTGTATACTACAATTTCTGTATCTGTTCCTCTGTTGAAGGACATCTGGGTTCTTTCCAGCTTCTGTCTATTTTAAATAAGGCTGCTATGAACATAGTGGAGCATGTGTCCTTATTACATGTTTGAGCATCTTCTGGTTATATGCCCAGGAGTGGTATAGCTGGGTCCTCAGGTCTAGTCTATGTCTAGTTTTCTGAGGAACCACCAAACTGATTTCCAGAGTGTTTTACCAGCTTGCAGTCCCACCAGCAATGGAGAAGTGTTCCTCTTTCTCCACATCCTTTCCAGCATCTGCTGTCTGAGTTTTTCATCTTAGCCATTCTGACTGGTATGAGGTGGAATCTCAGGGTTGGTTTGATTTGCATTTCCCTGATAACTAAGGATGTTGAATAACAAAAAACACAAGCTATCGAAAACTATTCTCCACAACAAAAGATCTCCTGGGGGAATCACCATCCCTAACCTCAAGTTCTAATACAGAGCATTAGTGATAAAAACTGCATGGTATTGGTATGGAGACAGGCAGGAAGATCAATGGAACAGAATTGAAGACCCAGAAATGAACTCACACACCTATGGTCACTTGATATTTGACAAAGGAGCCAAAAACATCCAGTGGAAAAAAGACAGCATTTTTAGCAAATGGTGCTAGATCAACTTGAGGTCAGCATGCAGAAAAATGCAAATTGACCCATTCTTATCTCCTTGTACAAAGCTCAAGTCCAAGTGGATCAAAGACTTCCACATAAAACCAGATAGACTGAAGCTTATAGAGGAGAAAGTGGGGAAGAGCCTTGAACACATGGGCACAGCAGAAAATTTCCCAAATAGAACACCAATGACTTATGCTCTAAGAACAAGAATTGACAAATGGGACCTCATAAAACTGCAAAGCTTCTGTAAGGCAAAGGACACTGTCAATAGGACAAAATGGCAACCAACGGATTGGGAAAAGATCTTTACCAATCCTACATCCAATAGAGGGCTAATATCCAATGTATACAAAGGACTCAAGAAGTTAGACTTCAGAGTGTCAAGTAACCCTATTAAAAATGGGGTACAGAGCTAAACAGAGAATTCTCTACTGAGGAAACTTGAATGGCTCGGAAGCACCTAAAGAGATGTCACCCTTTTTATGAGCAACATAAACAAAGGAGCAATTGTGATAGCATACTGGAACATGGTGACATCATAATGGAGAACTGTAATGTCACAATGGGTCATTTTTGTTAGGCTAGTTCACATTCTTGATCAAGATGGAGTTACCTAAGACACCAAGATGGGTGACCCAGTGGGAATCAGCCCCTTCAGGGAAATGGAAACTGAAAGTTCTGTGTTTCTCAGAGTCATATGACCCTTCCTTCAGCAGATCAGCTTGACCACAGCATGCTGATATTTTAATGACGAGAAGTCCCTTATAGTCATTTTGCTTACAACAGTTCCTTCTCCCCATAATGCTCTCTCACTACTCTTACACCCAACTTAAGCCACCCCATTAAAAACTAGGGAAGAACCTTGAACATATGGGCACAGGGGAGAATTTCCTGAACAGAACTCCAATAGCTTATGCTCTAAGATCAAGAATAGACAAATGGGACCTCATTAAATTACAAAGTTTTTGCAAGGCAAAAGACACTGTCAAAAAGACAAAGCGGCAACCTACTAACTGGGAAATGATCTTTACCAACCTTACATCCAACAGAGGGCTAATATCCAATATATACAAAGAACTCAAGAATTTAAACTCCAGAGAGGCAAGTAACCCTATTAAAAAAATTATTTAAAAATGGGGTACAGAGCTAAACAAAGAGTTCTCACCTGAAGAATATCTAATGGCTGAGAAGCACCTAAAGAGATGTTCATCATCCTTAGTCATTAGGGAAATGCAAATCAAAACAACTCTGAGATTCCATCTCACACCAGTCAGGATGGCTAAGATCAAAAACACAGGAGACAGCAGTTGTTGGCGAGGATGTGGAGAAAGAGGAACACTCCTCCACTGCTGGTGGAATTGCAAGCTGGTACAACCACTCTGGAAAGCAGTCTGGCGTTTCCTCAGAAAACTGGGCATGACACTCCCGGAGGATCCGGCTATACCACTCCTGGGCATATATCCAGAGGCTTTACCTGCATGCAATAAGGACACATGCTCCACTATGTTCATAGCAGCCTTATTTATAATAGCCAGAAGCTGGAAAGAACCCAGATGTCCCTCAACGGAGGAATGGATTCAGAAGATGTGGTATATTTACACAATGGAATACTACTCTGCAATTAAAAACAATGAATTCACGAAATTCCTAGGCAAATGGTCAGATCTTGAAAATATCATCCTTAGTGAGGTAACCCAATCACAAAAGAACACACATGGTATGCAGTCACTGATAAGGGGATATTGACCCAGAATCTCTCGGAATACCCTAGACACAATCCGCATATCAATAGATTTCTAAGAAGATGGAAGGAGAGACCCCTGGTCCTGGAAAGACTGGATGTAGGGGAACGCCAGGACAGAGTAACGAGAGGGGGTTGAATGGAGAAAAGAGGGAGGGAAGGGGGCTTATGGGACTTTCAGGGAGGGAGGAAATGGGAAAGGGGAAGTGATTTGGAATGTAAATTAAAAAAATAAAATAAAATAAAAAAAAGATACAGATTGGATTTAAAACAAACAAACACTTCAAACAATACCCAGCTATCTGTTTCTCCATAAGACACATCTCACTGATACTCGCACACACACACACACACACACACACACACACACACACACCACATGTGTATAGCCAGAAACTAAACAGGGACACAGTGAATCTAATTGAAGCCTTGGACCAAATGGAACTAACTGATATATATAGAACATTTCATCCTAGAGCTAAAGAATACACCTTCTTCTCAGCTCCTCATGGTACCTTCTCCAAAATTGACCATATAATTGGTCACAAATCAGACCTCAACAGATACAAGAAGATAGAAATAATCCCATGCCTCCTATCAGATCACTATGGAATAAGGGTGGTCTTCAATGGCAACAAAAACAAAAGAAAACCCACATACACATGGAGGCTGAACAATGCTCTACTCAATGATAACTTGGTCAAGGTGGAAATAAAGAAAGAAATCAAAGACTTTTTGAAAGTTAATGAAAATGAAGGCACAACATACCCTAATTTATGGGACACAATGAAAGCAGTGCTAAGAGGAAAATTCATAGCCCTGAGTGCCGCCAAAAAGAAACGGGAGACAGCATACACTAACAGCTTAATGGCACACCTGAAAGCCCTGGAACAAAAAGAAGCAAATACACCAAAGAGGAGTAGAAGGCAGGAAATCATCAAACTCAGGGCTGAAATCAATCAAGTAGAAACAAATAAAACCATACAAAGAATCAACAAAACGAGGAGTTGGTTCTTTGAGAAAATCAACAAGATAGATAAGCCCTTAGCCAGACTAACCAGAGGGCACAGAGATAGTATCCAAATTAATAAAATCAGAAACGAAAAGGGAGAGATAACAACAGAAACTGAGGAAATTCAAAAAAATCATCAGATCCTACTACAAAAACCTGTATTCAACACAACTAGAAAATCTTGAGGAAATGGACAATTTCCTTGACAGATACCAAGTACCAAAATTAAATCAGGATCAAATAGATCATCTAAACCGTCCTATAACCCCTGAAGAAATAGAAGTTGTCATTGGAAGTCTTCCAACCAAAAAAAGCACAGGTCCAGATGGTTTTAGTGCAGAATTCTATCAGACCTTCAAAGAAGACCTAACACCAATACTCTTCAAACTGTTCCACAAAATAGAAACAGAAGGAACACTACCCAACTCGTTCTATGAAGCCACAATTACACTAATACCAAAAGCACACAAAGATCCGACGAAGAAAGAGAATCTCAGGCCAATCTCTCTTATGAATATCGATGCAAAAATACTCAATAAAATTCTTGCCAACCGAATCCAAGAACACATCAAAACGATCATTCACCACGATCAAGTAGGCTTCATCCCAGGGATGCAGGGATGGTTCAATATAAGGAAATCCATCAATGTAATCCACTACATAAACAATCTCAAAGAAAAAAACCACATGGTCATCTCATTAGATGCTGAGAAAGCATTTGACAAAATTCAGCATCCTTTCATGCTAAAGGTCTTGGAAAGATCAGGAATTCAAGGCCCATATCTAAACATAGTAAAAGCAATTTACAGCAAACCAGTAGCCAGCATCAATCTAAATGGAGAGAAACTTGAAGCAATCCCACTAAAATCAGGGACTAGACAAGGCTGCCCTCTCTCTCCATATCTTTTCAATATAGTACTTGAAGTTCTAGCTAGAGCAATTAGACAACAAAAAGAGGTCAAAGGGATACAAATTGGAAAGGAAGAAGTCAAACTATCACTATTTGCAGACGATATGATAGTATACTTAAGTGACCCAAAGAACTCCACCAGAGAACTCCTACAGCTGATAAACGACTTCAGCAAAGTGGCCGGATATAAAATCAACTCAAGCAAGTCAGAAGCCTTCCTATACTCAAAGGATAAGCAGGCTGAGAAAGAAGTAAGAGAAATAATACCCTTTACTATAGCCACAAACCATATTAAGTATCTTGGCGTGACTCTAACCAAACAAGTGAAAGATCTGTATGACAAGAACTTCAAGTCTCTGAAGAAAGAAATTGAAGAAGACCTCAGAAGATGGAAAAATCTGCCATGCTCATGGATTGGCAGGATTAATATAGTAAAATGAGCATCTTACCAAAAGTAATACACAGATTCAATGCAATCCCCATCAAAATCCCAACTCAATTCTTCATAGAGTTAGAAAGAGCAATTCAAAAATTCATCTGGAATAACAGAAAACCCAGAATAGCTAAAACTATTCTTAAGAATAAAAGAACCTCTGGGGGAATCAGTATCCCGGACCTCAAGCTGTACTACAGAGCAATAGTGTTAAAAACTGCATGGTATTGGTACAGTAACAGACATGTAGAGCAATGGAACAGAATTGAAGACCCAGAAATGAATCCACACTCCTATGGTCACTTGATCTTTGACAAAGGAGCTAAAATCATCCAGTGGAAAAAAGATAGCCTTTTCAACAAATGGTGCTGGCTCAGCTGGAGGTCAACATGCAGAAGAATGCAAATTGACCCATCCTTATCTCCTTGCACTAAGCTCAATTCTAAGTGGATCAAAGATCTCCACATAAAACCAGACACACTGAAAGTAATAGAAGGGAAACTAGGGAAGAACCTTGAACATATGGGCACAGGGGAGAATTTCCTGAACAGAACTCCAATAGCTTATGCTCTAAGATCAAGAATAGACAAATGGGACCTCATTAAATTACAAAGTTTTTGCAAGGCAAAAGACACCGTCAAAAAGACAAAGTGGCAACCAACTAACTGGGAAATGATCTTTACCAACCTTACATCCGACAGAGGGCTAATATCCAAGATATACAAAAAACTCAAGAAGTTAAACTCCAGAGAGGCAAGTAACCCTATTAAAAAATGGGGTACAGAGCTACACAAAGAGTTCTCACCTGAAGAATATCTAATGGCTGAGAAGCACCTAAAGAGATGTTCATCATCCTTAGTCATTAGGGAAATGCAAATCAAAACAACCCTGGGATTCCATCTCACACCAGTCAGGATGGCTAAGATCAAAAACACAGGAGACAGCAGTTGTTGGCGAGGATGTGGAGAAAGAGGAACACTTCTCCACTGCTGGTGGAATTGCAGGCTGGTACAACCACTCTGGAAAGCAGTCTGGCGTTTCCTCAGAAAACTGGGCATGACACTCCCGGAGGATCCGGCTATACCACTCCTGGGCATATACCCAGAGGCTTTCCCTGCATGCAATAAGGACACATGCTCCACTATGTTCATAGCAGCCTTATTTATAATAGCCAGAAGCTGGAAAGAACCCAGATGTCCCTCAACGGAGGAATGGATTCAGAAGATGTGGTCTATCTACACAATGGAATACTACTCTGCAATTAAAAACAATGAATTCACGAAATTCCTAGGCTAATGGTCAGAACTTGAAAATATCATCCTTAGTGAGGTAACCCAATCACAAAAGAACACACAAGGTATGCAGTTACTGATAAGGTGATATTAACCTAGAATCTCGGAATACCCTAGACACAATTCGCATATCAATAGATTTCTAAGAAGATGGAAGGAGAGACCCCTGGTCCTGGAAAGACTGGATGTAGGGGAATGCCAGGACAGAGAAACGAGAGGGGGTTGAATGGAGAAAAGAGGGAGGGAAGGGGGCTTATGGGACTTTCGGGGAGGGAGGAAACGGGAAAGGGGAAATGATTTGGAATGTAAATTAAAAAAAAACTTAGGAAATAAATAAATAAATAAAAAACCTTAAATATAATTAAAAAAAAGAGACAAAAAGAACTATACGAAGAATCAACAAAACCAGGAGCTTATTCTTTGAAAAAATCAACATGAAAGATAAACCCTTAGCCAGACTAACCACAGGGCACAGAGATAGTATCCAAATTAAAAAATCAGAAATGAAAAGGGAAATATAACAACAGAAACTGAGCAAATCCAAAAAATCATCAGATCCTACTACAAAAGTCTATATTCAACAAACCTGGAAAATCTGGATGAAATGGACAATTTTCCAGACGGATACTAAGTATCAAAGTTAAATCAGTATCAGATAAACCATCTAAATAGTCCCATATCCCCTAAAGAAATAGAAGCAGTCATTAATAGTCTCCCAAGGAAAAAAAAATGATCCAGGACCAGGTTTTAGTGCAGAATTCTATTAGACCTTCAAAGAAGACCTAATACCAATTCTCTTCAAACTATTCCACAAAATAGATACAGAAGCAACACTACCTAATACAATCTGTGAAGCCACAATCATGCTTATGCCTAAACCACACAAAGACCCAACAAAGAAAGAGAACTTCAGACCAATTTCCCTTATGAACATTGTTGCAAAAATACTCAATAAAATTCTTGCCAAGAACACATCAAAATGATCATTCACCATGATCAAGTAGGCTTCATCCCAGGGATGCAGAGATGGTTCAATATATGGAAATCCATCAACGTAATCCACTACATAAACAAACTCAAAGAAAAAACCACAGGGTCATTTCATTAGATGCTGAAAAAGCTTTTGACAAAATTCAGCATCCCTTCATGATAAAAGTCTTGGAAAGATCAGAAATTCAAGGCCCGTACCTAAGCACAGTAAAAGTAATATACAGCAACCCAGTAGCTAAACTAAATGGAGAGAAACTTGAAGCAATCCTACTAAAATCAGGGACTAGACAAGGCTGTTCACTCTCTCCCTATCTATTCAATGTAGTACTTGAAGTTCTAAGTAGAGCAATTAGATAACAAAAGGAGGCCAAATGGGTACAAATTGGAAAGGAAGAAGTCAAAACATCACTATTTGTGACTCCAAAAATTCTAGCACAGAACTCCTAAAGCTGATAAACAACTTCAGCAAAGTGCCTGGGTATAAAATTAACTCAAACAAATCAGTAGCCTTCCTCCACTCAAATAATAAACAGACTAAGAAAGAAATTAGAGAAATGGCACTCTTTATAATAGTCACAAATAATATTACATACCTTGGTGTCACTTTAACCCAGCAAGTGAAAGATCTGTATGATGAAACTTCAAGTCTCTGAAGAAAGAAACAGAAGATCTCAGAAGATGGAAAGATCTCCTGTGTTCATGGATTGGCTTGATTAATATAGTAAAAATGGTCCTCTTGCCAAAAGCAATATACAGATTCAATGCAATCCCCATCAAAATTCCAACTCCAGTCTTCATATAGTTAGAAAGATCAATTTGTAAATTAATTTGAATTAACAAAAAAACCCAGGATAGCTAAAACTATTCTCAACAACAAAACACCTTCTGGGGGAATGACCATCTGTGACATCAAGCTATATTTCAGAGCACTAGTGATAAAAACTGTATGGTATTCATACAGAGACAGGCAGGAAGATCACTGGAATAGAATCGAAGACCAAGAAATTAACCCCACACATCTATGGTCACTTTATATTTGACAAAGGAGCTTTTTTGGAGTAAGTGTGGTCTTGTTGGAGAAAGTATATCACTGGGCATGGGCATTGGGTTTCAATGTTTAAGCAAGGCCCAGTTTCTCTCTGTTGCCTGCCAATCCAGATATAGAACTCTCAGCTATTTATCTATCACCATGTCTAACTGTATACTGCCATGATTCAACCATGATGATAATAAACTCTGAAACTCTGAATCCTCTGAAACTGTAAGCCAGTACCAATTAAATGTTTTCCTTTTCTAAGATTTGGCATGGTCATTGTGTCTCTTTATGGTAGAACACTGACTAACACAACTACCATCAGCTTTACACCCCAGTAGACTAAAATTTCCTTTGCACCCACTTACCAACTCAGTCTGACAACTCTCTGTCTGAAGAATACCTCCTAGCCCTTCTAGATTCCACAGAGGAAGCAACCCCTTATCTTGGGACCTACTCTGAAACTCAAGTACATGCTAGAGCAGAGTTGAGTCAGAGTGGGATACCCTGAACTGTATCAAGTTCTTCTCCAAGAAGAGTGGGAGGGAACTTTTAAATCTTTAGAGTTATCATGTCCAGGCTCAGTGATGGTTTCCTAAGGAAAGGGTAGAGGCAAACCCTCCAGGCTTGATTACATACTACCTATGAGTCATGATAAGTCTCTTGGCTACAGACACACTAATATGAAGTCTGGAAATATTCCTTGGGGCAAAAGGCTAGACTAGGGATTCCTCATTCATCTCCTGACAACACACACTTATCAAGAGACTGTTGGAAGCAAGGATCTTCATCCCATGCCAGGCCATCCGGAATGCACCTTTTCAGAGAGTCTGCAAGCCAGGAACTTCAGATTATTCATTCATCCAGTATCTTGAGGAGGTTATTAAGTGAACAGAGATCATTTATACTATTATTCCAAACCCATACACTCTGCTTAGCTTTTTCCATCAGATCATCAAGTCTATTCAGTCCTAGACTTGGAAGGAGACTTTCTCTTGTGACTCTACCCTACTGGGTCTGGTATGCCAGCCCATATTTGCCTTTGAGTGGATCAAATCAATGTTTGGTGAGACAAGTCAGGTAACATGACACAATAACTCTAAGGATTTAAAATTTCCCTTCCACTCTTCTGGGAACTGTTGGAGAAGAACTTGATAGAGCTCAGGGTGTCCCACCCTGACTCAACTCAGCTCCAGAATGTAGATGATCTTTTATTGGCAGTGGACAACTTAGCCACTTGCTTAAAAGATACCAAAAACTTGTTCCAGTTCCAGATGTTGAAGTCTCTACAAAGAAGGCCCAACTCTGCTAAATAGAAGTTTCCTACTTGGGATACAAGCTTACACAAGGGAGAAGACTCTCAGTGCCACTCAGAAGGAGACCACTCTTTTGGATCTCCAGACCAAGAAACAGTTAAAGGAATTCCTGGGGGTGGTGGGATACCGAAGTCTCTGGATTCCAGAGTTTGCCAAAAGAGCTCCACCTCTTGAGTCATCAACAGTGAGTGAACAGCAGTTCAGTTGGACAGAGAGATACAGTAACAGGTTTTCCAAGATTTAAAGTAATCCCTAACCAGAGCCCTTGCCTTAGCTTTACCCCATGATACTAAGCTGTTTGATCTTTTCCTCCATGAGACTTAAGGCATTTCGAAGGGCATTCTATCTTAGACAAGGAGACCCTGGTGGAGGCCCATGACATACTCATTCAAGCTCTTGGATGGGTCCAGAGGCCTTGGGAGGCCTGCTTGCCATGGGGCCATAGCTACAACATTCATTATGGTAAAAGATGCTGACAAGCACAACTTAGACTGAGATTGGATCCTGTTGACTTCCTCCTATCCCTAACCCCCACTATCAAGACTCTCTCCTGCAGGAGGTAAATGGTTGAGTCATTCAATATTAGAATGATATTGTGCCAGCTCTGCCTCACCTTCACTGCCATTCAGAGCCTTAACCCCATGACACTGATGCTTGATGACAACTCTGAAGCCCCTTTGCAGGCCTGAAAATCTGTTGCCCATTTCCCAGACTAGCTGCTAGGATCTCAGAGATGCTTCTTGGCTCAAGGCAGATGTTGACCTGTTGGAGTGGTGACCAAATGAGATGTCCAAAGGCAGAACTGATTGCACCTGCCCAAGCTCTGGGAGGGTGGGTGAGGGTAAACAAGTGAACATTTATATAGACAGTGGGTATGTTTTGTCACACTTCGTGTTCAGGTCATAGTTCACAAGGAAAGAAGACAGAAAATGTTCTGGCTCTCCTTAAAGCCATCCGGCTTTCCCAAAAGGTGGCTGTTATACACTGTAAGAGCCAATTAAATGACCAACATTTTGAAGCAAAGAAAACTGGAGGGTAGATCAGGCAGCCCAGCATTCTGTGGAGCTACTTTACCATATTACCTGTAACATTTCCTGTCCCAAAACTTCATCCACGACTAACTTGTAGCCAGGAAGAAAGAGACATGGCACATTCCCAGACAGAACAGGGTGGTGTATCTTGCTTAACTCCAGGATCATTCTCTGGGAGGCCCTTGGATATCTTTTAGTGAATTAGTCAGGAGATATTAAGGAGACTTTACAAAAGTTAGAGGCAATTTAGACTAAAGACAGCAAAAGAATGAGTCAAATAATGTCCAGTGCTATGAAATGTTTGACCAGAACCCCTGGCTCTCAGTTCTCATTTCTGACCTGACCCTCCTCCTCACAAGGCTTGCAGAAGGACCTTGTATAATCAACAGTGTCTTAAAGTCTGCAAAAGAAAGAACCCAATATTCACCCCTTGATAAGAATCAGAGATTTGAAAGTTACTGAAAGAAGTGGGGAAATGAAATGGCCTAGGAGAGGTCAGGTTAACCTGACCCTACTCCTCCTCCCCCTTGGAGTCACAGCCTATGTGTAAACAAATGGTTTCTCCCTCCTGGGAAATAAAACTTGTAAGATATCTCATAGATCAAAGGGTTCTTCCTTCCTCTTGAGAAAGGATTCCTTGAAATAGATAGATAGATAGATAGGTAGATAGATAGATAGATAGATAACCAAACACTTGAGCCTGCAGCTGGTGTGACTTGATGTAGTCTTCCTGACTAAAAACCTTACCATGCCTTGCTTATTGGGCATGGGGTGAGAGTTCTCTGTGGCAGAAGCAGCTTAAATGAAGGATTACTTATTTACCTAATTGGCTTGATAAGCATGGTGGTCTGGAACTTTCTTGAATGATATATAGCATTATAATGCTAAGTCATAGGATCACAATGCTCCATATTACTCCATAATTCTTCATTGTGACACAGTTCTTACAAGTGTTCACTGTAAGTAATAGTTCTCCATTCTGACATCACAATAACTCACTTTGACATTACAGTACGAGCACAATGAAACATTATGTCATCCTTATGTTTTCACTGTAAAATAAGCTTCCTCTTTGAGACATCATAATTCCCCCATTGAGAGATCACAATTCTCCATTCTACCACCACAGTGCTGAATTGTAACAACACAGTGATCAATTATGCCTTTAAAATGTTCTGTTGTGACCAAACAGTGTCCAATTGTCACAGAAATTCCCCATTGTGGTATTGAGATTCTACTCTGTGATACTACAATTCACCATTGTGACATCACAATACCCCACTAAGGCACCATAATTTTTCATTATGATGCCATAATGCTGCATTGTAACATCATAGTACTAAGATTCTCAGCAGGATTCTCATATTCTATTGTGACAACATAATGTAGTATAGTGACATAACAATGCTTCATTGTCATATCATAATCCTTCCTTATATATTATATTCCACATTTTGACAATACAATACCCCATTGTGACATCACAAAGCCCTGTTATCTCTGTATTGTGACATCATAATATTATGACCTCATAATATTTCATTTAACACCACAATGCTCAGCTTTACACTCATAGCTCTCTACTGTAACAACATAAAACCTATTGTGATATCACAATGCTTGTCTTGAGATCAGATTTTAGCATTATGATAACACACTGTCCCATTGTGATATTGCAATGCCCATTATTAAATTACAATTCTCCATTTTAACATCAAAATGTCCTTTTATGATGTGACAATGCTATACTTTGACATCACGAGTCTCCATTATGACAACATAATTTTTGCCTGTCACATTAAAAAGTCTCTCTGTGTCAATGCAACTCTGCAAAACATTACAATTCTCTATTGTAACAACATAGGGTCCCACTGTGTTAATACAGTGCCACATTGTATCCTTATAACTCCATTTTATAAATATGTCTTTTTTTAGCCGGGCGGTGGTGGCGCACGCCTTTAATCCTAGCACTTGGGAGGCAGAGGCAGGTGGATTTCTGAGTTCGAGGCCAGCCTGGTCTACAGAGCGAGTTCCAGGCCAGCTAGGGCTATACAGAGAAACCCTGTCTCGAAAAATCCAAAAAAAAAAAAATGTCCTTTTTTAAAGTTTTCTCTACATAACCCTGCTAATCTTGGAACTTGCTATGCAAACCAAGATGGCCTTGAACTCATAGAGATCTGCTTGGTTCTCCCTCCTGAATGTTGGAATTAAATATTCCCCTGCCTGCCATGCATTACAGCTCTCCCTTGTGACTTTACAACAAAATAGCTCCTTTTAGCATCACAGGGAGCCATTGTGATATCACAACTTTCCATTTTGACCACCCCATTATGCCACCATCATTTTCCATTGTATCATCATAATGTTCCACAATGACATCATAACGTTTCATTGAGACATCACAGTTCCCTATTATGAAGTCATAGTTTACTGTTCTGACAGCATAAGGGTTCTTAGGAAACCCAGATATTAGTATTCTCACAAATCAGACTTCCAACTTTACTCTCCATTTGTGTTAGCAGCCTCCAGGAGGTATGCAGTCCTGAAGCCTGGCAACTTTATTAACGGGCACTCATACCATCAACTTAAGGGAAAAAGACACATATTCTCAAGTCCAGGAGGGTGTTCCTGTATGTCAACATGAACAAATGCCTGGGAAGTAGACATTTTGCTTTATGCAATCAAGTTTTTCTTCTCTTAACCTGACTTGATTATTTCAAATATTACTTAAATAGGTTCTGATTCTTGGCTTTCATAAAGATTGTTCTAGAGAAGTAATTGTCAGTCTGTGGGTTGCAACCCCTTTGAGGGGAGTGGTCTAACAACCCTTTCACAGGGGTTGACTAAGACCATTGGAAAACACAAATATTTATATTATAATTCATGACTAGCAAACAGAGTTATGAAGTAGCAACAAAAATAATTTCATGGTTGGGATCATCACAACATGAGGTACTGTAGTAAAGGGTCACAGCATTGTGGAAGTTGAGAACCACTTTCCTAGAAGAAGCATTAGCCCTTGACATAGCACTATGAGAAAAGAGAGAAAATTCAACGTTCTCTCTTTGCTTTCTCAACATATTTTCAACCTGGTATGATGCATGTTATATAATGCATTTTGCCTCTGTGTGAAGTAAGTGATATTGCATGAAAAAAATGAGGTAATTAAATAATCCTGGAGTGGTTTGAGTTAATGCCTTTTATAGTTTGAGTGAGGGATAAAGAATGAAAAATTAATTTATGCTTCTGCTTATAGAATTACAATCTCTCTCTCTCTCTCTCTCTCTCTCTCTCTCTCTCTCTCTCTCTCTCTCATCTCTCATGTACACACACAGGCAGGCAGGCAGGCAGGCAGACACACAAAAAACCTTTAAGTAGAACTCGTCATTTTGAGAAAGCACTTCCCAAATTATTCACACATTTTCACTAGGCAAAGAATACCAGGGGGAGTATAGTTGGAAGGAAATGGAGAACAGGAAGGTTCAAAAACTGCCACATGCTCAGTTCAGCCATATGATAGCCCTAGCTCTGAGGCAGATGTGGAAAGCAAGGCTGCTATGGGAAAAGAATTGGGAATTGAATTTTGGCTAAGAGACCAGGGCTTTCAGCTTAAATCTTGAAAGGATATCTTTTAATACCACATCTTCCTTAGGTCTGTAATACCAGATGTGTTAAATGTAGTCATTTTTACCATTTTCTCCTGTGCCCAGGTATGGTAAAGCTCAGGTGTAAGGAAGACGCGAGTGTCCCTCAGAAGCTATGCTCTATGAAGCCTTTAGATTAGTATACATGTAATTAACTCTATAAATTGATCCCTGGATTCAATGAAGAGAGAAACTACCTGCTTAGAGGAATGAAAATACCTGCCTAGAGACAAGGTGGGTCATGATGTCAGACCTTATCTCTATGGCTGACTATTGGACCACACTGGGTTTTGCCTATACTGTCCCCTTCCACTATGTTGTAGGTTAAATGAGAGGTTGCCCACATTTTCAAGCATTTGAATGTTTGGTTGCCAGTTGGTGGTCCTGTTTGGGGATGCTTTGGAGGTATGGCCATGCTGAAGAAACTATGTCACTGGATGCTGTTGTTGAGAGCTTGAAGACTTGATGCAATTTTGAGTTTGCTCTCACTGCTTCCTGTTTGTGGTTTGACGTGAGCACTCATCTGCTGTTCCTGGCAATATGCCTGATGCTTGCTGCCATGCTTCCTGGCCATGATTGACTCTTTCCTGTGGAACTGTTAGCCAAGAAAATTATTTCTTTTATAATTTGCCTTGGTTTTTGTGTCTTATCACAGCAACAGAAATGGATATAAAACACTGGATGACGAATAGCACTGGGTCTGGGAAGTGAGAAAAAAATACTTGAAGGAAGATAAGGGACTCACTGCTCTGCTGCTGGCTTCAGTCTGGTGTCTGAACTTTAAGATGAACTATCTGGTGGCTCCAAGATTAACTCATTAGTTGAGAAAAGAGATGGAATTTCCCCACATCCATGAGATGAATCTGGCACTTCAAAGGTTGTTCCTTTTGTTGCTATATAGATGCTCACTCCCTCCGTGAGGATAATGCTAACTATAGATTGACACTATTGATGATGAGCACAATCAAGCCTGCATCTGAGTATGTGCACATGCTAGCTCTCCTTAGGCTTCTGTAATCAAGAATACCATGTTTTCCTGGAGCATCAAGTGTGTTCTCTGGGGAGACTAGATTGAAGCAGTGTTCAAGCCTCAAGCTATAAATGTATGGAGGAGAAAATGTAAACGTCTAGTCTAGTCTGCTGTATGAAGGAGGTTTTTGCTCTATCTTCCTCTGACACTCTTAAAGGTCTCTGGTTTCTGCCATGCTACCAACTAAATATTTACAGCGTAGGGAAATTACTTGACCCCTCTAATTTACTTAGTACTTTGCTTTGGTGGTGTTGCAGAAATTTCTGGGAAACTGAGTCATTGAGCTGTTTTATTTTATTTTTCCAAGTGGGCAGAGGAAAGTTTGTTAGGTTGGTAGGTCACACCCAGATCACTCTGTAGTTGCCTGGGCTTCCTTTCTTGGATTCAATAGACTTTTATTACTCGGAAGTAAGCAAACAGGAAGTGCAAGTACAAAAGCAACTGTGACCAGGTAGGGTTAAAATTTCATAACTCTGCCCTCTCAGTGCCTTAAGTTCCTGGAGATACTGCAAGTGGAGCAAGGCAGTTCAACAGAACTATTTCAGCACTGGGGAATTTCCTTTGTTTCAACACATGGCAGTTTGGGGATTTTCCATCACATTCCCTCCTGTTAGGAACATTAAATGAAACCATTTTTGTGTAATCTGGAAATGATGTTGAAGGCAAGTTGTGTCATTTTTGAATCAAGAATTTGTTTTGACAAAATGAATACAAACATGTTTTGATTTAATGGATGTTATTGTTGTAAAAGACAAGTCTTGACAGTGTAAACATAACATGATTTGACTCTGAATAAAACAGAAGAAAAGTATGTGACAATTTATATGATAAGTCATGAGCTGACACACCCAAAGAGTTTGAGAACTGAAATGAGACAGGCCCCAGGATTGCAGGGCATTTCAAGCCACCATACTAATTTCTAGGACTTTGACATTAGCTACTGTGTGACTCTGGCTCTGAAGACAATTGAGTGTCCAGTACCAGCGTCAAGTTCCCTCCTGTCAGTGCTTGCCACTTGCTGACTCTCAAGGATCTTCTGGAATTTCCAATAGTGCCATCCTCCCAGCCTGCAATAGCCGAAGGACCTCACATGGATTTGGGTTGAACTTGCTTCTCAAATGTCCTCATGGGAAAGGATTCCCCAGCATTTCCTATCCATCATTTCTATTTGATGAGGTAACTGTTTACATGGGACTACCGTTATCTATAGCATGGTATCATAAGGAATGTTTGTGTAAATAAACCAAGCATATTCTAAACACAAATCTCATGTGGATATCCTAATTGCCAAGCATCCCACAGCTCGCTGGCTGTGTTATACACACCTTCTCTTTTTGATCCTAATACTTTGTGATTTTTCTGAAGGAATCCTCTGATACTGGTGGAGGATCTGGAGTCCAACTGCTTCTATCCTGTTTCTGATGAACTGAGCTAGAAGCCTTATAAGACATTGACCAAATAGTAGAGTCAGGAGAATGATAACCAAAGGCCCCACTGGAGATGAGTTAGCCATGGGCTGCAGGAGGCCCAGGTCTTATCCCAGTAAGATTCTTTGGTCTTGTCTCAGGCCTTGATTTGTTCTAACAATTGTCTAGCAATTTCATTACTATTCATGATTGTTTTGTATAGAAACAACCTTCTTTTTCTAGAAAGACATGTATGCCACCTTATCCAGAAGGTCTAGCCTTCTACCTTGGCTGCCAGGGAGTCTATATATATGGCTTTGCAGGGTGACTATACTCTGTTAGGCTTTGCTGAGGCCCTCTTATACTTTTGCTGGAAAGCTGGCTATGTTGGACCTGTTGGATCATAAGCATGGTTGACTGTGGCAGAATCATCAATGAGGGTCATGCTCAATAATATTGGGAATAAGATAGGATTTCTTTTTCCCTTGTTTCAAGTATTGATCTACATCTGGTCCAAGGATTTCTTATTTTCTTGTCCCAAGTATTGGCTACCTCTGGTCCAAGGAGAATATCTAGGTGTGAAGCCATGCATACCATTCTGAATGCCCCTCCCATGCTAACTGATAAGGGACAGCAGAGACAGAATAAAAAGTACTTAGAAATAGAGGAAAGACTTTGGATTTCACACTATGGGTCTGAGAGAATCCAGGCACCCAGAAACCCAAAAGGAGGGAGGATCTGCAAGTTCATTAGACAGGAACCAATGTGATAATACAAGGAAAAAGGACACTCGAAGAATGAATGCCCCAGGACCAAATATTACCCCTTGATAAGAATCAAAGATTTGAAAGTTACTGAAAATGGCGTAGGAGAGGTCAGGTTAACCTGACCCCACTCTTCCTCCCCCTTGGAGCCACAGCCTATGTGTAAATAAATGGCTTTTCTCTACTGGGAAATGACACTTGTAAGATATTTCATAGATCAAAGAGTTCCTCCTTCCTCCTGAGAAAGGATTCCTTGAAGTAGACAGATGATAGACAGACAGACAGACAGACAGATAATAGATAGATAACTAAACCCTTGAGTCTGCAGTTGGTGTGACTTGATGTAGTCTTCTTGACTTTTAAAAACCTTGCCATGCCTTGCTTATTGGGGGTGGGGTTTC
This sequence comes from Tokudaia tokunoshimensis, assembly GCA_036184795.1. NCBI lineage: Eukaryota > Metazoa > Chordata > Mammalia > Rodentia > Muridae > Tokudaia > Tokudaia tokunoshimensis. Next base: position 88,432,304 of record BTHU01000002.1, on the reverse strand, counting down.
AAATTGTAATCCTCTACCTGAAACTTCCACCATATCCCCCTCCTACCTGCTGCCACCCTCAAAGTCAAAAACCCTAAATTCCAGTGTCTGCTTTGTATCCTGCCTTGCTACCCAGGACTATTCAAGACAATGGGAAACCTCCAGTTTTGACCAGGTTTGTTACTCAGGAACTCCATTCTGAACTCCCTTGAGGATGGCGTGCCTTGTTCTGAGAAGAGCCTAAAGGTCTCCAAATATCTTGAGATCCCATTTGGATGCTCACCCACAGCACCGCCAGTCCTTTATTCAAGCTCTTCCTGCCGCAGAGAACTCTCACACCACCCCCAATCAGGTTTTGCTTTTTCATGCTTTTCAGTCCATACTGGGCAAAGAGTTTTAAAGACCCTGTGCAATGAAAGTGGATGGAGTTCATTTCTTCAGACATAGAATGAAATCTTCTTTTCTCCCATTTCTGATTTATCCGTCGTAGAACCTGATGAATTCCCACTTTGCCTTTCCCTGGTGAAGATGGAGTACTGTGTTCTGGATAAGAATTACAGTTACAATCCACTTTCAGGGTCCCCGAGCTCCCATGGAATGGACAATTATAAAATGTAGGCAAGCATCAGGACCGCCGGGAGTTGATGTACACTTGAGAAATGAATTGAGAGTGCCTTGGAATTTGCATTCAGAATGGCTGCCAAGGAGGTAAGAATGCCAAGATCTTAAGATTCCTCCAAAAAACCATGATGCATGAAGATGTTCCAAGGCTCAAAGCTAACGTAACATTTTGTCAAGCTAATACATGCTTTTATGTAAATATATGCTTATTTTTTCTGGTTTTTTTTAAACCTTCACATTTATCTTTTTGATGAGTTTTACAATACTACAAAAACCAAAATGATAAAGTGTTTTGGCATATTCCTGAATCCCTGGCACTTCAGGAGGAAGAAGGAGGAGAATGAAGAATTTAAGGGTAGCCTGGGGTGCCTAGTTTTGTTTTATTCCAGAAGGACATAAAAATTAACCAAGTGGGTTTACGTTATCCTCAGTGATGTCTTAGGTACTCCCTGTATTCTAAGACTGAAAATGCACATTTTATAAGAAAAAAAATCTTACTGTGGTAGTTTCTCACAATTTAAAAATGTTGTTAATTGTATTAAAAATTACCTCACATAGTTTAGTTATTACCTGGACTTAAAAAAAAAGAAAGCAAAGAAAAACTGAAGTGCTAGTTCAAGGGAATGCCATATACTTCCCCACAAACTTCACCACTGTTCTTATACTCATTGTCAGGCACATCCACTTTTCCCCCTTATTTTAGTGGCTTTGTTTCAGTCAAAAACACTGAACACCATAGATGATTTAAGGTTTTTTTTGAGTTAAATTATTCTGATAACTATTTTAGAACAGGAATAATCCATTCATCAATAACCTTGAGAAACATAATATAAAATTTGATTGAAGAAATGACTGGCAGTTCAGTTAAAAGGAGTTTAAGAGTCCAAATGAGAATATCCCATTTTCCTTTTGTGCTGAGAAATGTTCTGGGCATAGAGCAGATATTCAGTGAATATTTACACAAGGATCCAGGAGTGCAGCTGGAATTTAGAATCTCCTTCCAAACAGAGTCTGCATAGAGGTGAGGAAATATAAAAGGTTTATTGGAACATGAACAATAACTGGGGAAAATAATCCGATCAGATTTTTTTGAGTTTTATTTATTTATTTATTTATTTATTTTACATTTTTTTTATATTCTAAGTTTTTTTAATTTTCATGCCAAATCATTTCCCCCTTCCCGTTTCCTCCCTCCCTGAAAGTCCCATAAGCCCCCTTCCCTGCCTCTTTTCCCCATTCAACCCCCTCTCGCTTCTCTGTCCTGGCATTCCCCTACATCCAGTCTTTCCAGGACCGGAGTCTCTCCTTCCATCTTCTTGGAAATCTATTGATATGCGAATTGTGTCTAGGGTATTCTGAGATTCTGGATTAATATCCCCTTATCAGTGACTGCATACCATGTGTGATATTTTGTGATTGGGTTACCTCACTAAGGATGATATTTTCCAGTTCTGACCATTTGCCTAGGAATTTCGTGAATTCATTGTTTTTAATTGCAGAGTAGTGAAACTTCCTGGGAATTGCTCATGAGCGGGTTCGACGTGGAGGGAGAGCTGAAGAGTGAAACTACGGGGGTTGAGAGAAAAGAACACACAGAGACATTAGTGCATGGCTGTACAAAATCTTTCTAAATTTCTTTGGGGACAAGAGCGACAATATATATGCTGTGGGCGTGACCCTCCCTCCCAAAGCTGCGAGTCTTCTCAGCAGGTCTCCGGCAGGCTGAGAGATGTTGCCATAACAGATCTCAGGAGGATCACAGGGTCTGCTACTCAGCAGGAGATGGCAACTGACCCTCTTTTGCAGGAGATTGAGTTCCTTTGAAGTGCCAGAGGGACTCTGACATCTCTGTCAAGTGGGAGGAGGTGTGGCTTGAATTCCTCAGCTCTGAGTAGGTGAAATGCAGGCAACTGAATTCTGCCTAGAGGCTATATGGCATTACAATGGCTCTCTACATCTCCTCCTTCCTTATTAGTTTAAACAAGTGGATAGTAAATCCGTCCAAGACGGTGGGCTGTTGACCAGGAGTGGGAGCAGAGGTCTAATTCCCCTCGTGGAGAACAAATAATTGTTTCCACCTTTTAGACGGCTCTTGGTGTCTTTTGGAGGGGAGGGGCAGAGCCGTAGATTAGTGGGATATCCCCACAGAGTGCATGGTGGTCAGAAGACCGACACCAACCCCTTTGCAAATCAGACTTGCTCCCCAGAGACTCAGAACCAGATACTTAAATCCTCTCTGTGCAATGCTTCGCTGTGCACCCCCTGATGCCCATGTCAGCTCGTAAGCAGACACACATAGATCTGAGTTCTATGTGGCTCCATGAAGGAGATCCACTTATATAGGTTTTGATGCTGGAGTCACGTAATTGCCAAATGCCTTACTAGTCTTTAACAGACAGCCTCTTTTCAATTCAGGTGAGCATGGATTGAGATAATCTGCTTAAGATACAAGACAAAGAGTTAAGAAAGACACAATATTCAGTTGCAAATTAGCTTGTCTTTGGAAGGTCCCAGGAATTAAATTGTAAATGAGTAGCTCTTAAAACACAACTTGACTTAAAACAGCTTAACTTCCCAGTGTGAAGGGAAATGGCTTTGAGAGTTAACAGACACCTGTTACTTCTCAGAAAGAATGGAGACTATATTTGAAATTAACTCAGTTGGCTGATAATTATTATTAGCCATCTTCATAATTGGAATTTCCAATATTGGGCTTATTACTAGACCACTTCATAATTGAGTAAACTGATCACATTAAAGGAAGGAGAAGAGTCATTATAACTCTTCTTTTAGATTAATTTTTTATGGCAGTTTTAACAGTCTCCACTGTTCTCTGTCCCACAAGATCTAAAGCTTACAACAAGGCAGTGTATTTAATCTGGGACATAGGCAAGTAAAGTCACCATTGTCAGGGCACTCAGCAAATTCACAGGTCGGCATTATTTTTGGCATATCACACTCATCACTATAGCAGCTAGAATGCTTCTGTAGCATTCTGTGGAAAAACATAAACATGCCTTCTTCTCCATATTAAATAACTGAACAGGATCATGCCATATGACAATAAGTTGATCCTTTCATCTCACCTAGGTATGATTATGCCTAGTTGTTGGATGCTATACACTCAGCAAGGAGTTCCTTGGCATCCAAATTTTTAAAATTTTCTTAAAAATATAAAGTATAATTTAAACAATATGCACAGGGATACAATTTCCCTCCTTTTTTGTTTTTTTATTTAGAAGATATTGTTTAAAAGTTACACAAAATATCTAGTCCTTGAGAATTATATCACATTAAATCATTAAAATCATCTCAAATATTTGATGACTGTGATAAATATCTAGTTCCATTATTTGTTTTAATCTTAATTGGAACACTAAGAATAGAGAATAATATAGGCAATGACTATGTAAGCATAGAAAATAAACGTAGCATTTTTAGTTGCTTTTCCAGTTAGAGCAGTTGCAACTAGAAAGCCTGAAAATGTATCATTAGTCATATGCACATATTTTAATTTTCTAAAATCAGAAATATGAGTGCCATTCATTTGTAATAATTGATTAATTCCTCTAGAGGTAACACCATTATGTGGTACAGGAGAAGTTGAGGACACCAAGAACAAGCCTCTCCAATTTGATGTGCACAATTTCTAAAAATATAAAATTATTTTTAAGCCATTACTATTTTGATGATGTAAAGAATATGATTGTATGGCCAATTGTTCCTATGCAAGACCTATAGTCTGCCTGGGATACAAATCCCTCCTGCCCCGGGATGAGCTCTTAAATGTCCAGAGGACAGTCATTTGAAGGAACAGTATCTTCTCTTGACTTGAGTTGTATTTGCATAAATCATTGCAAAATTTAAGAATTAGCAGTATCTAAAAAAGGAACAATTTTAAGCAATTATAAGCCATGAGCTATATATATTTATTGACTATCAGTATATAAATTAAAGGCTTGATTGTTAACATTTTAAAAATAGTGGCTACAACACCCAAGTCAATTATCTGTGCTGAAGCAGGGGGAAACTCAAAAAGAATAAACATGTAATCTAATTGCATGAGCTTCACTCCCATAGTAGATGCATTCTTTATAGGATGCATGTTAACAACTTGTCTTTTGGATAACAATTATGAATTTTGCCTAAAACGCTTACCATGTAGTAGACCAACTATCAATACTCTGCAATGACCAATTTGATTGCTGTTTGAAACAAGGAGCAAATGTTTCATCAGGTTCTTAAGACATTCCTTTTAAAACACTTAATACACCAATATCTTTATTGGAGGATGTTAAAACTTTACTTGGAGATGAAAAAAGGTGATTCTACATTAATGTTCCCTTTGCAAAGGAATGGCAGTGAATACATAATATAAAACCTTCTGCAAATGATTTTACAATTGTCAGGATCCCTAAAGCAAAAAAGACCTTTTAAATCTATAGTAATTTTGTAGGCCAAATTTTAATATCTTCATAATTTTTACATAGCCTCATTGATCTTTCATAGATCTTACATTTGAACTCTTTTTTAAACCACACCTGGATAAATCTCCAGTGTAAATACCTTCTAATCTGAGCCTATTGTCTAAAGTCAGGCCCACACCCGCCTGTGTAGGACCTTAGCCTGCAACCAGCCAATATGGCAATTTGAGGGCTCCCATAAAGATTTTACTAATATTGCACTGAAATTTCCTTTTTAATCTTGAGAAAAAAAAATTTACCTTTACAACTGTATCTAATAAACTTGTGAAAAAGTAGCAACAGGCCTATACTGGCCACAGCTGTTTTTAAACTTTATCACTCTAGAAGTTATCTTTGAGAATCATGAGCCTTAATTAGACTGAAAACTGCAGTTTTTAAACATAATTTTTAACTTTCTTTGCAATATTAGAAAATACCTAAAACTTTGAAAATAAAGCCCAATTTTAAACCATCTATTCCCTTTAAAATCAATGGTAAACACATTACTTGTACACTTTAAAGATTGTCTGCCAGCTCTCATGTTTGAATGCATGAGAGTGTAACTTATAATATCTCATTAAGAAAACATTATTTTAAATCTTATCTCTTATAAGACTAATCTCTTAGGATCAGATCCACATAAAACATTACGCCAATCTGGACGTATCTTAGAGGCTTGTATTTCCTGGGTTGGGTCATGCCACCTGTTGCTTAAGATGGCTCCAACCCTGAATTACCAGTTTTAAACTAATTTTTTGTTACCGACATTACATCCTTTAAAAAACTTATGAGCCAATATTCTATAGTCAAAACATTTAAACATACTTATATCTTTAACATCAATTAGAAACAAGAATAAAGCAACTATGCAAGTCTTATAAATTTAAACCAAACACATTTTTCTTTTCTCTAGCTGTAATTTTAAGAGAAAAAGCATGTTGGACCCAATAACTACAATTATATAGCTTTTTCTAGGATAAATAACCATAAAATGAGTGACCAGGTAGTTGGGACCGCCAGGCTCAGAGACAGACAGGCATAATATCGCTTCGGTCTCAGGCAGCTTGTGTGTAACCTGCTCCCAGGTGCTGGGCTGATCTGCAGTAACCAGCGCGCCAGCTCTGCTGTGGGACTTCTGCCTGGTGGAGGGACCCCGCGCAGGGAGGGAGCCTGCCAGCTTCCCTTCCGCGACCTCTGTTCCCGCGGACTGCGCTGGAGAGACGGGTACCCCAGGCTCCTTACCCCCAATATAACATCACTTGGGACACGGCCTGTTGGGGCTTCCGTCTGTGCCCGAGGGCGGGTCGGCGCTGTGGTCGTCTGGGTGCCAGATCGGTGGGCCATCGCGTCTACAGGGTGAGCGGCGCCACGGAGAGTGCCCTCCGCCATCTTTGCTCCAGTGACTGGGAAGTTGGGACCACCAGGCTCAGAGACAGACAGGCATAATATCTCTTCGGTCTCGGGCGGCTTGTGTGTAACCTGCTCCCAGGTGCTGGGCTGATCTGCAGTGACCAGCGCGCCAGATCTGCTGTGGGACTTCTGCCTGGCAGAGGGACGCCCCCTCCCCCCCAGGAGAGATCACACACCCCTGCACAGGGCAGGAGCCTGCCAGCCTCCCTTTGGCGACCTCTGCTCCAGGAATCCACTAGGCTGAGCCTTTAGATGTGCAAGGCCTCCCCAATATAAGATCACTTGGGGCAAGGCACATTAGGGCTCCAAAGTCACTCAGGAGCAGACAGGCCCCAGAAATCGGTGCCAGGGGAATCCTGGTAATCCAGGGGGGGGGGGGCAGAAATAGCTTTGCAGGCTCACAGGAGGTCCAACCAACAGCCAGTGGCAGCAGGACCAACTAACACCAGAGGTATCCAGATGGCAAAAGGCAAATGTAGGAATGTTACTAACAGTAATCAAAGTAATATGGCACCATCCGAACCCAACTCTCCAACAGCAGCAAGTCCTGGATACCCCACCACACCCGAAAGACAAGATCTGGATTTAAAATCACTTCCCATGATGCTATTAGAGGATCACAAGAAGGACACAAATAAATCTCATAAAGAGTTACAGGAGACCATGAATCAACGGCTAGAAGCCCTTACAAAGGAAACACAAAAATCGCTTAGAGAAATGCGGGAGAACATGGATCAAAAGATGGAGGCGCACAAGGAAACAACACAAAAATCGCTTAACGAGATGAATCAACGGGTAGATGCACTCACAAAGGAATCACAAAATTTGCATAAAGAAATGCAGAAGAATATGGGTCAACAGATGGATGCCCATAAGGAGGCAACACAAAAATTGCTTAAAGAAATGAATCAACGGTTAGATGCCCTTACAAAGGAAACACGAGAACTGCTTAAAAAAATGCAGGAGACGATGGATCAACAGATGGAATCCCATGAGGAGGAAACACAAAAATCGCTCAGAGAAATGCAGGAGAACGTGGGTCATCAGGAAGAAATCCTGAAAGAGGTAATGCAAAAATACCTTAAAGAAATACAGGAAAATACAAACAAACAAGTGAAGGATCTCAGCAAATCCATCCAGGAACTGAAAAAGGAAGTAGAAACAACTAAGAAATCACAAAGGGAGACAACTTTGGAGATAGAAAACCTTGGGAAGAAATCAGGAGTCATAGATGCAAACATCAACAATAGAATACAAGAGATGGAAGAAAGAATCTCAGGTGCTGAAGATTCCATAGAAAGCATCGACTCAACAGTCAAAGAAAATGCAAAATGCAAAAAACGTGTAACCCAAAACATCCAGGAAATCCAGGACACAATGAGAAGACCAAACCTAAGGATTATAGGTATAGATGAGAGTGAAGATTTGCAACTTAAAGGGCCAGTAAACATCTTCAACAAAATTATGGAGGAAAACTTCCCTAACTTAAAGAGAGAGATGCCGATGAACATACAAGAAGCCTACAGAACTCCAAAGAGACTGGACCAGAACAGAAATACCTCCCGTCACATAATAATCAAAACACCGAATGTTCTAAACAAAGAAAGAATACTAAATGCAGTAAGAGAAAAGGGCCAAGTAACATACAAAGGAAGACCTATCCGAATCACATCAGACTTCTCACCAGAGACTATGAAAGCCAGAAGATCCTGGGCAGATCTCATGCAGACACTAAGAGAGCACAAATGCCAGCCTAGACTACTCTACCCAGCAAAACTCTCAATCACCATAGATGGAGAGACCAAGATATTCCATGATAAAACCAAATTTTCACAATATCTTTCCACAAATCCAGCCCTGCAACGGATAATAGGTGGAAACCTCCAATACAGGGAGAGAAACAACACCCTGGAAAAAATGAGATAATAACCTTCTTGAATCAAACCCAAAAGTAGATAACCACTCAAACATAAAGATAGCGTCAAGAATGGCAGATGGCAATAATCACTATGCCTTAATCTCTCTTAATATCAATGGTCTCAATTCCCCAATTAAAAGACATAGACTAGCAGACTGGATACGTAAACAGGACCCAGCATTTTGCTGCATGCAGGAAACGCACCTCAGTGTCAAAGACAAACACTACCTCAGAGTAAAAGGCTGGAAAACAATTTTACAGCAAATGGCCCCAAGAAACGAGATGGAGTAGCCATCCTAATATCGGATAAAATTGATTTTCAACCTAAAGTCATCAAAAAAGACACAGAAGGACACTACATACTGATCAAGGGAAAAATCCACCATCAAGAACTCTCAATTCTGAATATCTATGCTCCAAATGCAAGGGCACCCTCATTCGTAAAAGAAACTTTACTAAAACTCAAAGCACACATTGCACCGCACACAATAATAGTGGGTGACTTCAACACCCCGCTCTCTGAAATGGATCCTTCAGGAAAGCAGAAACTAAACAGGGACACAGTGAATCTAATTGAAGCCTTGGACCAAATGGAACTAACTGATATATATAGAACATTTCATCCTAGAGCTAAAGAATACACCTTCTTCTCAGCTCCTCATGGTACCTTCTCCAAAATTGACCATATAATTGGTCACAAATCAGACCTCAACAGATACAAGAAGATAGAAATAATCCCATGCCTCCTATCAGATCACTATGGAATAAGGGTGGTCTTCAATGGCAACAAAAACAAAAGAAAACCCACATACACATGGAGGCTGAACAATGCTCTACTCAATGATAACTTGGTCAAGGTGGAAATAAAGAAAGAAATCAAAGACTTTTTGAAAGTTAATGAAAATGAAGGCACAACATACCCAAATTTATGGGACACAATGAAAGCAGTGCTAAGAGGAAAATTCATAGCCCTGAGTGCCGCCAAAAAGAAACGGGAGACAGCATACACTAACAGCTTAATGGCACACCTGAAAGCCCTGGAACATAAAGAAGCAAATACACCAAAGAGGAGTAGAAGGCAGGAAATCATCAAACTCAGGGCTGAAATCAATCAAGTAGAAACAAATAAAACCATACAAAGAATCAACAAAACGAGGAGTTGGTTCTTTGAGAAAATCAACAAGATAGATAAGCCTTTAGCCAGACTAACCAGAGGGCACAGAGATAGTATCCAAATTAATAAAATCAGAAACGAAAAGGGAGAGATAACAACAGAAACTGAGGAAATTCAAAAATCATCAGATCCTACTACAAAAACCTGTATTCAACACAACTAGAAAATCTTGAGGAAATGGACAATTTCCTTGACAGATACCAAGTACCAAAATTAAATCAGGATCAAATAGACCATCTAAACCGTCCTATAACCCCTGAAGAAATAGAAGTTGTCATTGGAAGTCTTCCAACCAAAAAAAGCACAGGTCCAGATGGTTTTAGTGCAGAATTCTATCAGACCTTCAAAGAAGACCTAACAGCAATACTCTTCAAACTGTTCCACAAAATAGAAGGGTATCATTTCTCTCACTTCTTTCTCAGCCTGCTTATCCTTTGAGTATAGGAAGGGTACTGACTTGCTTGAGTTGATTTTATATCCGGCCACTTTGCTGAAGTTGTTTATCAGCTGTATGAGTTCTCTGGTGGAGTTCTTTGGGTCGCTTAAGTATACTATCATATCATCTGCAAATAGTGATAGCTTGACTTCTTCCTTTACAATTTGTATCCCTTTGACCTCCTTTTGTTGTCTAATTGCTCTAGCTAGAACTTCAAATACTAAATTGAAAAGATATATATAGAGAGGGCAGCCTTGTCTAGTCTCTGATTTTAGTGGGATTGCTTCAAGTTTCTCTACATTTAGATTGATGTTGGGTACCGGTTTGCTGTAAATTGCTTTTACTATGTTTAGATATGGGCTTCGAATTCCTGATTTTTCCAAGACCTTTAAAATGAAAGAATGCTGAATTTTGTCAAATGATTTCTCAGCATCTAATGAAATGACCATGTGGGTTTTTCTTTGATATTGTTTATGTAGTAGATGACATTGATGGACTTCCTTATATTTAACCATCCCTGTATGCCTAGAATGAAGCCTACTTGATCGTGGTGAATGATCGTTTTGATGTGTTCTTGGATTCGGCTGGCAAGAATTTTATTGAGTATTTTTGCATCGATATTCATAAGAGAAATTGGCCTGAGATTCTCTTTCTTTGTCGGATCTTTTTGTGATTTTGGTATTAGCATAATTGTGACTTCATAGAACGAGTTGGGTAATGTTCTTTCTGTTTTTATTTTGTGGAATAGTTTGAAGAGTATTGGTGTTAGGTCTTCTTTGAAGGTCTGATAGAATTCTGCACTAAAACCATCTGGACCTGTGCTCTCTTTGGTTGGAAGACTTCCAATGATAACTTCTATTTCTTCAGGGGTTAGAGGACGGTTAGATGGTCTATTTGATCCTGATTTAATTTTTGTATTTGGTATCTGTCTAGGAAATTGTCCATTTCCTCAAGATTTTCTAGTTGTGTTGAATACAGGCTTTTGTAGTAGGATCTGATGATTTTTTGAATTTCCTCAGTTTCTGTTGTTATCCCTCTATTTTCATTTATAGGATGAATCCCCAGGAAAGACAGTATCTGTGTGGCCTTTCCTTCAGTCTCTACTCCACACTTTGTCTCCATAGTTGTTCCTGTGAGTATTTTGTTCCCTTTCTCCGAGGAACCAAAGAACCCCCACTTTGGTCTTCTTTTTCTTGAGCTTTCTATGGTCTGTGAATTGTAACATGTTTATTTTGAGCTTTTGGTCTAACATCCACTTATCAGTGAGTGCATACCATGTGTGTTCTTTTGTGATTGGATTACCTCACTCAGGATGACACTTTCTAGTTCCATTCATTTGCCTAAGAATTTCATGAATTCATTGTTTTTAATAGCTGAATAGTACTCCATTGTGTAGATATACCATAATTTCTGTATCTGTTCCTCTGTTGAAGGACATCTGGATTCTTTCCAGCTTCTGGCTATTATAAATAAGGCTGCTATGAACATAGAAGAGCATGTGTCCTTATTACATGTTGGAGTATCTTCTGGGTATATGCCCAGGACATGTCCAATTTTCTGAAGAACCGCCAAACTGATTTCAAGAGTGGTTTTACCAGCTTGCAACCCCACCAGCAATGGTGTAGTGTTCCTCTTTCTCCACATCCTTTCCAGCATCTGCTGTCCCCTGAATTTTTCACCTTAGCCATTCTGACTGGTGTGAGGTGGAATCTCAGTGTTGTTTTGCTTTGCATTTCCCTGATAACCTAGGATGCTGAATATTTCTTTAGGTGCTTCAGAGTCATTCGAGTTTCCTCAGTTGAAAATTCCCTGTTTTGCTCTGTACCCCATTTTTTAACAGGGTTATTTGACACTCTGGTGTCTAACTTCTTGAGTTCTTTGTATACATTGGATATTAGCCCTCTATTGAATATAGGATTGGTAAAGATCTTTTCCCAATCTGTTGGTTGCCATTTTGTCCTATTGACAGTGTCCTTTGCCTTATAGATGCTTTGCAGTTTTATGAGGTCCCATTTGTTGGTTCCTGTTCTTAGAGCATAAGCCATTGGTGTTCTATTCAGGAAATTTTCCCCAGTGCTCATGTGATTCAGATTCTTCCCCACTTTCTCCTCTATAAGCTTCAGTCTATCTGTTTTTTTGTGGAGGTCCTTGATCCACTTGGATTTAAGCTTTGTACAAGGAGATAATTAGTCAATTTGCATTTTTCTGCATGCTGACCTCCAGCACCATTTGTTAAAAATGCTGTCTTTTTTTTCCACTGGATGCTTTATCTCCTTTGTCAAATATCAAGTGACAGTAGGTGTGTGGGTTCATATCTGTGTCTTCAATTCTATTCCATTGATCTTCCTGCTTGTCTCTGTACCAATACCAAACAGTTTTTATCACTATTGCTCTGTAGTAGAGCTTGAGGTCAGGGATTGTGATTCCCCCAGTAGATCTTTTGTTTTGGAGAATAGTTTCACTATCCTGGGTTTTTTGTTATTCCAAATGAATTTGCAGATTGCTCTGTCTAGTTCTATGATGAAGTGAGTTGGAATTTTGATGGGGATTGCATTGAACCTGTAGATTGCTTTTGGCAAGATGGCCATTTTTACTATATTAATCCTTCCAATCCATGAGCATCAGAGATCCTTCCATCTTCTGAGATCTTCTATGATTTCTTGAAGTTCTTGTCATACAGATCTTTCACTTGCTTGGTTAGAGTCTCACCAAGGTATGTAATATTATTTGTGACTATTGTGAAGAGTGTCATTTCCCTAATTTCTTTCTCAGCTTGTTTATCCTTTGAGTAGAGGAAGGGTACTGATTTGTTTGAGTTAATTTTATATCCAGCCACTTTGCTGAAGTTGTTTCACAGTTTTAGGAGTTCTCTGGTGGAAGTTTTTGGGGTCACTTAAGTATAAGATCATATCATTTGCAAATAGTGATACTTTAATTTCTTCGCTTCCAATTTGTATACCCTTGACATCCTTTTGTTTTCTTATTGCTCTGACTAGGACTTTGAGTACTATATTAAATAGATAGGGAGAGAGTGGGCAGCCTTGTCTGGTCCCCGATTTTAGTGGTATTGCTTCAAATCTCTCTCCATTTAGTTTGATGTTAGCTACTGGTTTACAGTATATTGCTTTCACTATGTTTAGGTACCGGCCTTGAATTCCTGATCTCGCCAAGACTTTTATCATGAAGGGATGCTGAATTTTGTCAAAAGCGTTTTTAGCATCTAATGAAATGACCATGTGGTTATTTTCTTTGAGTTCGTTTATGTAGTGGATTACATTGATGGATTTCCTTATATTGAACCATCCCTGCATCCCTGGGATGAAGCCTACTTGACCATGGTGAATTATTGCTTTGATGCATTCTTTCATTCGGTTGGCAAGAATTCTGTTGAGAATTTTTGCATCAATGTTCATAAGGAAATTGTTCTGAAGTTCTCTTTCCTTGTTTGATCTTTGTTTGGTTTAGGTGTAAGTGTTATTGTGGCTTTATAGAATGAATTGGGTAGTGTTATTGTGGAATAGTTTGAAGGGTATTAGCTCTTCTTTGAAGATCTGATAGAATTCCCCACTAAACTCATCTGGTCCTGGACTTTTTTGTTGTGTTGTTGTTGGGAGACTATTAACAACTCTTTCTATTTCCTCAGGATTTATGGGACTACTTAGATGGTTTATCTGATCCTGTTTTAACATTGGCACCTGGTATGTATCTAGAAAATTGTCCATTTTATCCAGATTTTTCCAATTTTGTTGAGTATAAGCTCTTGTAGTAGGATCTGATGATTTTTTTTTAATTTCCACAGTTTCAGTTTTGTGTCCCGTTTTCTTTTCTTATTTTAATTTGGGTAGTGCCTCTGTGCCCTGTGGTTAGTCTGGCTAAGGGTTTATCTATCTTGTTGATTTTCTCAAACTACCAGCTCCTGGTTTTGTTGAATCTTTGTATGGTCCTTTTTGTTTGTATTTGGTTGATTTCAGCCTTGAGTTTGATATTTCCTGCCATCTACTCCTCTTGGGTGTATTTGCTTCTTTTTGTTCTAGAGCTTTCAGGTGTGTTGTGAAGCTGTTAGTGTAAGCTCCCTCCATTTTCTTTTTGGAGGCATTTAGAACTATGAGTTTTCTTCTTAGCACCGTTTTCATTGTGTCCCATAAGTTTTGGTGTGATGTGTTTTCCTTTTCATTAAATTCTAAAAAGTCCTTAATTTCTTTCTTTATTTCTTCATTGACCAAGTTATCATTGAGTAGAGCATTGTTCAATGTCCATGTGTATGCGTGTTTTCTGTTGTTTTTGTTTGAACTCAAGACCAGCCTTAGGCCACGGTGATCCGATAGGGTGCATGAAATTATTTCAATATTCCTATTTCTGTTGAGGCTTGTTTTGTGACCAATTATATGGTCAGTTTTGTAGAAGGTACCATGAGGTGCTGAGAAGAAGGTATTTTTTTTTTGCCTGAGGATGAAATGTTCTAAAAATATCTGTTAGGTCCATTTGATCCATAACTTTAGTTAGTTTCACTGTGTCTCTGCTTAGTTTCTGTTTCCATGATTTGTCCATTGTTGAGAGTGGGGTGTTGAAGTCTCCCACAATAATTGTGAGGGGTGCAATGTGTGCTTTGAGCTTTAGTAAAGTTTCTTTTATGAATGTGGGTGCCCTTGCATTTGGAGTATAGATGTTCAGAATTGAGAGTTCATCTTGGTAGATTTTTCCTTTGATAAGTATGAAGTGTCCCGTCTTATCTTTTTTGACAACTTTGGTTGAAAATCCACTTTATCTGGTATAAGTATGGCCACTCCAGCTTGTGTCTTGGGACCATTTACTTGGAAAATTGTTTTCCAACCTTTGACTCTGAGGTAGTGAGTGTCTTTGTCACTGAGGTGGGTTTCTTGCATGCAGCAAAATGTTGGGTCCTGTTTACATATCCAGTCTTTTAATCTATGTCTTTTTATTGGAAAATTGAGACCATTGATGTTAAGAGATATTAAGGAAAGATGATTGTTGTTTCCTGTTAATTTCATTGTTAAAGGTGGAATTCTTTTTGTGTGGCTATGTTCTTTTGGGTTTGTTGAAAGAAGAATACTTTATTGCTTTTTCTAGGGTGTAGTTTCTTGCCTTATGTTGGTATTTTCCACCCATTACCCTTTGAAGCGCTGGTTTGTTGAAAGATATTGTGTAAATTTGGTTTTATCATGGAATATCTTGCTTTCTCCATCTATGGTAATGGAGAGTTTTGCTGGGTATAGTAGCCTGGGCTGACATGTTCTCTTAGGGTCTGTATGATATCTGCCCAGGATCTTCTAGATTTCATAGTTTCTGGTGAGAAACTGGTGTAATTTTGGTAGGTCTGTGTTTATGTTATTTGACCTTTTTCGCTTACTGCTTTTAATATTATTTATTTGTTTAGTGCATTTGGTGTTTTGATTATTATGTGCCGGGAGGACTTTCTGGTCTGGTCCAGTCTGTTTGGAGTTCTGTAGGCTTCTTGTATGTTCATGGTCATCTTTTTCTTTAGGTTAGGGAAGTTTTCTTCTATAATTTTGTTGAAGATACTTACTGGCCCTTTAAGTTGTAAATCTTTGCTCTCTTCTATGCCTATAATCCTTAGGTTTGATCTTCTCATTGTGTCTTGGATTTTCTGGATGTTTTGGGTTACAAGCCTTTTGCATTTTGCATTTTCTTTGACTGTTGAGTCAATGTTTTCTATTGTATCTTCAGCTCCTGAGATTCTTTCTTCTATCTCTTGTATTCTGTTGTTGATACTTGTATGTATGACTCCTGAATTCTTTCCAAGGTTTTCTATCTCCAGAGATGTCTCACTTTGTGATTTCTTTAGTGTTTCTATTTGTATTTTTAGATCCTGGATAGTTTTGTTCAGTTCCTTCATTTGTTTGCTTGTGTTTTCCTGAAATTCTTTAAGGGATTTTTGTGTTTCCTCTTCAAGGGCTCTTGACACATGTTCTCCCATAATTCCCTAAGGGATTTTTGTGTTTCCTCTTTAAGGGCTTCTACATGTTGACCGTGTTCTCTTGTATTTCTTTAAGGGAGTTATTTATGTCCTTCTTGAAGTCCCCTATCAGCATCATGAGATGTGATTTTAAATCCAGATCTTGCTTTTCCACTGTGTTGGGTTTATCCAGGATTTTCTGTTGTGGGAGAACTGGGTTGTGATGGTGCCATGTTGCTTTGGTTTCTGTTGGTAATGATCTTGCGTTTGCCTTTTGCCATCTAGTTTTCTCTGGTGTTAGCTGGTCTTGCTGTCTCTGATTTTGGCTTATCTGTCCTGCAAGCCTATATATATGTACTCCTGGGATTCTCGTTCTCTCCATGCACACAGGTATGTAGGCTCTCTTGGGAGACTAGCTCTCCTGTGCTCCCAGGCCTGTCTCTACTCCAAATGCCCTGAGTGCAGCTGGTTTTCTAGGGATTATCAGGAGATGTTGTGTTCACTGTAGCACACCTGGCAAGTTTTTGCTACAGCAGAAGGAGCAAATGCCCTGAGTGCAGCTGATTCTCTAGGAAGTATCAGGAGATAGTGTCTTCACTGTGGCAGACCTGGCAAGATTCTGCCATAGCAGAAAGGGCAAATGCCCTGAGTGGCTGGTTCTCTAGGAATTATCAGGAGGTCATGTATTCACTGTGGCAGACCTGGCAAGAAATCTGCCATAGCAGAAAGGGCAAATGCCCTGAGTGGCTGGTTCTCAAATACCCTGAGTGGCTGGTTCTCTAGGAAGTATCAGGAGACTGTGTATTCATTGTGGCAGACCTGGGAAGATTCTGCCACAGCAGAAAGGGCAAATGCCCTGAATGACTAGTTCTCAATTTTCCTGAGTGGTTGGTTCTCTTGGAAATATCAGGAGATAGAATCTTCACTGTGGCAGACCTGGTAAGGTTCTGCCACAGCAGAAAGGGCTGGCAGTGGTAGAAGGGGGAGAAGGATTGGAAGGGGACTGCTATTCAGAAGGGCGGGGTTTTTGGTGGTTCAATCATATAGTTTCTATTGAATTATTTTAGAGCCCCACTGCTGAGGCCAGAATGAAAATATGCTTCAAATAGAGTTATTGTTGTTTAATAGTTTTCTTACTTTTGATTGTTGATTAAAAGTCATGGTCTTATATTGTAGATTGAGACCTCAGGTACATATGCTATGTGACACAAGTAAATGTGTGAACTTGTGCATGTGTACACACACACACACACACACACACACACATACACACAGACAGACACAATTATATACTAAATTACCTCAAAATTACATGGCAAATACAAAATAAGATCTAATGATTTTTTTCCTGTATGATATAATAAGAAACATTTTTGTAATTATCAGGAATGTGCATTTATTACTAAATAATTGTGGGTCTTTAAAGTAATATCTTGCATAATGACTGATCAGTTAAGCAAAAAAGAAAAGAATGCAAATGTGGAAAAAATGAACTGCTTTTTATCTTAAATTAACTTTCCCAACTCTCCCCCATAAGCTATTCCTGCCCCAGAGTTAATACTTATACAGAACACTGGCACTGTATGTGTTAAAAACTCAGTGCAATGGAGCTTCCTTTACTGAATTTAGCTTTAAAAATCTATACTATTGAATTTTGTTACTGTAGAAATGACTTTTTTTCTTTTTTTAAATTGAATATATCCTTCATTTACATTTCAAATGCTAAAACCTTTCCCAGTTCCCCCCTTCCCCCAAAAACCCCAACCCCTCTTCCCACCCCCTGCCTCCAAGTATATGCCCCTCCACCTGACCCTCTCCCACCTCTCCCCTCCCCATTTCCCTTTGTTGGGGCATCTATTGAGCCTTCACAGGACCAAGGACCCCTCCTCCACTGATGCCCGACAAGGCATTCCTCTGCCACACTTTTGACTGCTACCATGTGTACCCCTTGGTTGATGGTTTAGCCCTGGGAGTCCTGGGGTATCTAGGTGGCTGACATCATTGTTTTTCCCATGGGGCTGTAAACCTCTTTTATGTCAACTACTAATAGTTCTTTGAGCATACCATCCTGACAAAACTTTGATTAAAATCTTACACATCAGCATTCACCCATAGGAACCTTAACTTTGCCTCCACCACCCAACTCTGTACCCAGACTCCTTACATATTCCTCCATGGTCTAGCCTAGTGAATAACTCTGATCTCCTCACCCATATCTTTTCCTTATTCTGACCAATCTTTGCCTGGGTCTCATAACCAGTGAACCATATTAGTCTGATATTCAACAAGATCATAGAAGAAAACATCCCCAAATTAAGGAAAGACACACTCATACAGATTTAAAAAACACACAGAATACCAAATAGATAAAACCAGAAAAGAAACTCTCTGTGGAATACGATAACTAAAACAATAAGTATACATAATGAAGGAAGCATATTGAAAGCTTCAAAAGAAAAAACGCAAGTCATGAACACAGGAAAACCCATCACAATAACATGTGATTTCTCAATAGAAACTTCAAAAGCCAGAAGAGCCTAGAGCAAGGCATTCCATCTCCTAAAAGACAATAGCAGCCATACTAAATAATATACTCTTCAAAACTATCTGCCAAGTTTGAATGAGAAAGGAGAACTTTCAACAACATAAAA
The DNA here is from genome assembly GCA_036184795.1 of Tokudaia tokunoshimensis. NCBI lineage: Eukaryota > Metazoa > Chordata > Mammalia > Rodentia > Muridae > Tokudaia > Tokudaia tokunoshimensis. The sequence goes on along the minus strand of BTHU01000002.1, from coordinate 88,413,717 downwards.
CCTTAAAAACAATTGTATCCAGCAACCCAAATCTAAGGAAATCAAGAAACATTAATTCTGGCAGAATAGAGGAATAAGGCTAGCAAAGAGATTGTGTAAAGTAGTATTAAAACATAATTATTAAAACACAAAATACCTGGGGCTGGAGAGATGGCTCAACAGATAAGAGCACTGACTGCTCTTCCAGAGGTCCTGAGTTCAATTCCCTTCAACCACATGATGGTTCACAACCATCTGTAATGGAACTTAATGCCCTCTTCTGTTGTGTCTGAAGATGAGGACAGTGTACTCACATACAATAAATAAATAAATAAATAAATAAATAAATAAATAATATTTAAAAAACATAAAATACCACCGAAAACACAAATCACAACACAAAACCAACAACATAAATAACCACAATTAACATTTACATTGTAATAATAACTTTAAAGTTTTAATGGCCTCAGTCCCCCAATCAAAAGACATAGATTGGCTGAATGGATCAAGAATTAAAATCCATCTATCTGTTGCCAACACGAAACACATCTTAGATGTAGCAAAGGATAACCTTGTCGGGCATCAATGGGAGGAGAGGCCCTTGGTCCTGTGAAGCTTCGATGCCCCAGTGTAGAGGAATGCCAGGACTGGTGGGTGGGGGAACACTCTCATAAAATCAGGAGGGGGTGATGGGATAGGGGTTCTGACAGGGGTGGGAATTGGGAAAAGGGATAACATTAGAAACGTAAATAAAGAAAATATCCAATTTTAAAAAACAAGAAAATTGAAAAAAAAAACACATCTTAGTTTTAAAGATAGGAACCACCTTAGAGTAAAGGATGGACAAAGGCACTCCAATCAAATCGACTAGGAAGCAATCAGTTGTCACTATTCTAACATTTGGCAAAAGAGTCTTAGAATAAAACTAATCAAAAGAATTAAAGAATTCCTTCAACCTAATGAAGAGAACAGTTAACCAAGGAGACTTTACTCTCCTCAACATATATAGTCATCAAAGCCTGGGGCTCCCAATAACCCAATCTCTCTCTCTCTCTCTCTCTCTCTCTCTCTCTCTCTCTCTCTCTCTCTCACATACACACACACACTGTTAAATTTAAAGACACAGATTAATACCAATCCATTAATAATAGGTGATTTTAAGACTCCAGTTTGTCTAATAAACATGTCATATTGGACAAAAATAAAAAAGAAACATAAGAATTAATCACCTTCACACATCAAGTGAACTTAACAGCTATCTATAGAATATTCTATCTGAACATCTTCACCTGGTTGACTGTTTCCTTGGCTGTACAGATGCTGTTTCTTTTTATGAAGACCCACTCGTCAATTGTTTACCTTTCTTGTTGGGCAAATGGAGTCCTATTCAGGAAGTCCTTTCCTCTACCTATATCATGTAGGGTACTATCTATGTTCTCTTCTAGCAGTTTCAGTGTTTCATGTTTAGGTCTTTGATCCATTTGGACTTAGTTTTTGTCTAACTTCATTCTTTTGCATCTGCTCATTCAGTTTTGCCAGAATCTTTTGTTGAAGTTACTTTCTTTTGTTCTAGTGCATACTTTGGCAACTTGTTGAAATTACATGTATTCATGTTCGTGCCTTTAATTTTGTTCTACTGGTCTGCATGTCTGTTTTTTTTTGTGCCAGCACCATATTGTTTTTATTACTATTGCTCTGTAATATGTATTAAGAACTGAAATTATGGGGCTGGAAAGAAGGCTCAGAGGTTAAGAGCACTGGCTGTTCTTTTAGAGGTCTTGAGTTTAAGGACCTCTTCGTGACTCATGATTGTCTGTAATGAGATCTGGTGCCCTCTGCTGGCATACATGCAGGCAGAACACTATATATATATAATAACTAAATAAATTTAAAACAAATAAAAATACAAAAACAAACAAACAAAATTACTGGGATTTGGATTGCTCCAGCACTGCTCTTTTTGTTCAGGTTTGTTTGGTTATCTGGGGTCATTGTGGTTCCATGAGAAATTTAGGTTAGTTTTTCTGTAAAGAATAAGATGAAGATTTTTATTGGTATTGCATTGGATATGTAAATAGCTTTTGGTAGAATGGTCATTTTCATAATATTAATTCTACTAATCTATGAGCAAGGGAAGCCTTTCTATTTTCTAGTGTCTTTCTTTAGAGGTTTTAAGTCTTCATTGTAGAGTTTATTCACTCCCATTGTTAGGTTTATTCTTAAATATTTTCTTTTCTTTTCTTTTTTCTTTTTCTTTTAATTAGATATTACTTCATTTACATTTCAAATGTTATCCCATTTCCTGGTTTCCCTTCCAAAAACACCCTATCCCATTCCCCATTCTGCCTGCTAACCAATTCACCCACTCCTGCTTCCCTGTCTTGGCATTCCCCTGTTCTAGGGCATCGAGCCTTCTCAGGACCAAGGGCCTTTCCTCCCTTTGATGACCAACAAGGCCATCCTCTGCTACATATGCAGCTGGAGCCACCGGTCCCTCCATGTGTACTCTTTGGTTAATGGTTTAGTCCCTAGGAGCTCTAGGGGTACTGATTGGTTCATATTATTGTTCCTCCTATGGGGCTGCAAGCTCCTTCAGCTCCTTGGGTCCTTTCTCTAGCTCCTCCATTGGGGACTTTGTGCTCAGTCCAATGATTGGCTGAGAACACCCACCTCTGTATTTGTCAGGTACTGCCAGAGCCTCTCAGGAGACCTCTCAGGCTCCTGTCAGCAAGCACTTGTTGGCATCCAAAATAGTGTCTGGGTTTGGTAACTGTTTATGGGATGGATCCCCAGGTGGGGCAGTCTCTGGAAGGTCTTTCCTTCAGTCTCTTCTCCACACTTTGTCTCTGTATCTCCTCCCATGGGTATTTGTTACCCTTTCTAAAAAGGACCAAAGTATCCATTCTTTGGTCGTCCTTCTTCTTGAGCTTTGTTTGATCTGTGAATTGTATCTTGGATATTCGAAGCTTCTGGTTTAATATCCACTTATCAGTGACTGCATACCAGGTGTGTTCTTTTGTGATTGGGTTACCTCACTCAGGATATTTTCTAGTTCCGAAAATTTGCCTAAGAATTTCATGAATTCATTGTTTTTAATTGCTGAGTAGTATTCCACTGTGTAAATATACCACATTTTCTGTATCCATTCCTCCATTGAGGGACATCTGGGTTCTTTCCAGCTTCTGGCTATTATAAATAAGGCTGCTATGAACATAGTGGAGCATGTATCCTTATTGCATGCTGGGGAGTCCTGTGGGTATATGTCCAGGAGTGGTATAACAGGATCTTCTGGGAGTGTCATAGCCAGTTTTCTGAGGAACCGCCAGACTGATTTCTAGAGTGGTTGTACCAGCTTGCAATCCCACCAGCAGTGGAGGAGTGTTCCTCTTTCTCCACATCCTCGCCAACACTTGCTATCTCCTGAGTTTTTGATCTTAGCCATTCTGACTCATTGAGGTCAGAATGTTTTGATTTGCATTTCCCTAATGACTAAGGATGTTGAACATTTCTTTAGGAGCTTCTCAGCCATTTGATATTCTTCAGGTGAAAATTCTTTGTTTATCTCTGTACCCCATTTTTAATAGGGTTATTTGGCTCTCTGGAGACTAACTTCTTGAGTTCTTTGTATATATTGAATATTAGCACTCTGTTGAATGTAGGGTTGGTAAAGATCTTTTCCCAATTTGTTGGCTGCCATTTTGTCTGATTGACAGTGTGCTTTGCCTTACAGAAACTTTGTAATTTTATGAGGTTCCATTTGTCAATTCTTGATCTTAGAGAATAAGCTAATGGTGTTCTGTTCAGGAAAATATCCCCTGTGCCCATGTGCTCAAGGCTCTTTTCCAGTTCTTTTCTATTAGTTTCAGTGTGTCTGGTTTTATGTGGAGGTCCTTGATCAACTTGAAGTTGAGCGTAGTACAAGGAAATAAGAATGGATCAATTTGCATTCTTCTGCATTCTAGCCACCAACTGAGCCAGCCCCTTTTGTTGAAAAGGCTATCTTTTTTCCACTGGATGGTTTTAGCTCCTTTCTCAAAGATTAAGTGACCATAGGTGTGTGGGTTCATTTCTGGGTCTTTAATTCTATTCCATTGATCTACATGCCTGTTACTGTACCAATACCACACAGTTTTTTTTTTTTTTTTGTTTTTTTCGAGACAGGGTTTCTCTGTGTAGCTCTGGCTGTCCTGGAACTCACTCCGTAGACCAGGCTGGCCTCGAACTCAGAAATCCTCCTGCCTCTGCCTCCCAAATACTGGGATTAAAGGCGTGCGCCACCACCGCCCGGCTAATACCACACAGTTTTAAACACTATTCCTCTGTATTATTGCTTGAGGTCTGGGATACTGATACCCCCAGAAGTTCTTTTACTGTTGAGAATAGTTTTAGCTAGCCTGGTTTTTTTGGCATTCCAGATGAATTTGAGAATTGCTCTTTCTAACTCTATGAAGAATTGGGTTGGGATTTTGATGGGGATTGCATTGAATCTGTATATTGCTTTTGGCAAGATGGCCATTTTTACTATATTAATCCTGCCAATCCATGAGCATGGAAGATTTTCCTTCTTCTGAGGTCTTCTTCAATTTCCTTCAGAGACTTGAAGTTCTTGTCATACAGATCTTTCACTCGTTTGGTTAGAGTCACACCAAGATACTTTATATTGTTTGTGGCTATTGTGAAGGGTGTCATTTCCCTAATTTCTTTCTTAGCTTGCTTATCCTTTGAGTATAGGAAGGCTACTGATTTGCTTGAGTTGATTTTATATCTGGCCACTTTGCTGAAGTTGTTTATCAGCTGTAGGAGTTCTCTGGTGGAGTTTTTTGGGTCACTTAAGTATACTATCATATCATTTGCAAATAGTGATAGTTTGACTTCTTCCTTTCCAATTTGTATCCCTTTGACCTCCTTATGTCGTCTAATTGCTCTAGCTAGAACTTCAAGTACTATATTGAAAAGATATGGAGAGAGTGGACAGCCTTGTCTAGTCCCTGATTTTAGTGGGATTGCTTCAAGTTTCTCTCCATTTAGTTTGATGTTGGCTACTGGTTTGCTGTATATTGCTTTTACTATGGTTAGATATGCTCCTTGAATTCCTGATCTTTTCAAGACTTTTAGCCTGAAAGGATGCGAATTTTGTCAAATGCTTTTTCAGAATCCAGTGAAATGACCATGTGTTTTTTTTTTCTTTTAGATTGTTTATGTAGTGGATTTCATTGATGGATTTCCATATGGTGAACCATCCCTGCATCCCTGGGGTGAAGCCTTGATCATGGTGAATGATCATTTTGTTGTGTTCTTGGATTCAGTTGGCAAGAATTTTATTCAGTGTCTTTGCATCGATATTCACAAGGGAAATTGGTCTGAAATTCTCTTTCTTTGTTGGATCTTTGTGTGGTTTTGGTATCAGCGAAATTGTGGCTTCATAGAACGGGTTGGGTAGTGTTCCTTCTGTTTCTATTTTGTGGAATAGTTTGAAGAGTATTGGTGTTAGGTCTTTTTTGAAGGTCTGATAGAATTCTGCACTGAAACCATCTGGTCCTGTGCATTTTTTGGTTGGAAGACTTTCAATGATCACTTCTATTTCTTTAGGGGTTATGGGACTCTTTAGATGGTCTATTTGATCCTGACTTAATTTTTGTATTTGGTATCAGTCTAGGAAATTGTCCATTTCTTCGAAATTTTCCAGTTGTGTTGAGTATAGGCTTTTGTAGCAGGATCTGATGATTTTTTTTTGAATTTCCTGTTTCTGCTGTTATATCTCCCTTTTCATTTCTGATTTTGTTAATTTGGATACTGTCTCTGTGCACTCTGGCTAGTCTGGCTAAGTTTATCTATCTTGTTGATTTTCTCAAAGAACCAGCTCCTGGTTTTGTTGATTCTGTGTATAGTTCTATTTGTTTCTACTTGATTGATTTCAGCCCTGAGTTTGATGATTTCCTGCCTTCTTCTCCTCTTGGGTGTATTAGCTTCTTTTTGTTCCAGGGCTTTCAGGTGTGCCTTTAAGCTGCTAGTGTATGCTCTCTCCCATTTCTTTTTGGAGGCACTCAGGGCTATGAGTTTTCCTCTTAGCACTGGTTTTATTTTGTTCATAAATTAGGGTATGTTGTGCCTTCATTTTCATTAAATTCTAAAAAGTCTTTGATTTCTTTCTTTATTTCCTCCTTGACCAAGTTATCATTGAGTAGAGCATTGTTCAGCCTCCATGTGTATGTGGGCTTTCTGTTGTTTTTGTTGCCATTGAAGACCACCCTTATTCCATAGTGATCTGATAGGAGGCATGGGATTAGTTCGATCTTCTTATATCTGTTTAGGTCTGTTTTTGGAGAAGGTACCATGAGGTGCTGAGAAGAAGGTATATTCTTTTGCTTTAGGATGAAATGTTCTATATATATCTATTGGTTCCATTTGGCCAAAGGCTTCAACTAGATTCACTGTGTCCCTGTTTAGTTTCTGCTTTCCTGAATGATCCATTTCAGAGAGCAGGTTGTTGAAGTCACCCACTATTATTGTGTGAGGTGCGATGTGTGTTTTGAGATTTAGTAAAGTTTCTTTAACGAATGTGGGCACCCTTGTGTTTGGAGCATATATATTCAGAATTGAGAGTTCTTCTTGATGAATATTTCCTTTGATCAGTATGTAGTGTCCTTCTGTGTCTTTTTTGATGACTTTAGGTTGAAAGTCAATTTTATCTGATATTAGGATGGCTACTCCGGCTCGTTTCCTCGGACCATTTGCTTGTAAAATTGTTTTCCAGCCTTTTACTCTGAGGTAGTGTTTGTCTTTGACACTGAGGTACATTTCCTGCACGCAGCAAAATGCTGGGTCCTGTTACATATCCAGTCTGTTAGTCTATGTCTTTTTATTGGGGAATTGAGACCATTGATATTAAGAGAAAGGAATAGTGAGTATTGCCACCTGTTATTCTTGACGCTCTCTTTATGTTTGAGTGGTTATCTACTTTTGGGTTTGATGAAAGAAGGTTACTATCTTGTTTTTCCAGGGTGTAGTTTCTCTCCTTGTATTGGCGGTTTCCACCTATTATCTTTTGTAGGGCTGGGTTTGTGGAAAGATATTGTGTAAATTTGGTTTTATCATGGAATATCTTGGTCTCTCCATCTATGGTGATTGAGAGTTTTGCTGGGGGTTCTGGAAGTGTTCCTCTGAGCAACAGGCGTGGTCCTACCTGTGCTCTCATGCCTCTCTGCACTCCTTCGGAGGGACAGGTGACTGAAAGGGCAGAAGGAACCGAAGGGGAGTGGTATTCAAGAGGGTTGGGGTTTTGGTGGTTGCTGGGTAGTGAATCCTGCAGGACCCCCAGCAGCAGCTCTGGGACTCCTTTGGTTGGAGGGGGTTCTTATAGACTACTCTGAGTACCGCGAGTTCTCTAGGATGGATCCGGAGATGGTGTCTTCACTGTAGCAGACCGGCCAAGAGTCTGCTCCAGCAATAAGGACAGGCAGTGGAAGGGCCGTATTTTTCAATGATGTGGAATATATATTTTAAAGGTATGCAGTTATGATTTTCTTAATTTCATTGGTTCCTGTTGTAATGGCTTCCTTTTCAGGTCTAATTCTATTAATTTTGTTTTACACAATTTCTACGTTGTTGCCGCTCCAAACTCTCCTGACTCTTCCCTCCTACTCCCTGTCAAAGTCATGCCCTTTTTTTAAGAGAAATTTTGTAAATATAGCACTTATGAAATTTCCTGAAAAGACAAAGAGTTAAATAAAAATCATAAATTTCTGACACAATATTAATTATGTATTTCCCTTTTCTCAGCCTCTCTCCCCTTTATTCTGAGCTGATACCCTATTGGAAGACCTGCAGTTTTTCAAAATAAAAGTGACTTTTTTTTTTTACTATTCATTTATGTAGTGTGCACTTTCACACCACATTGTAAATGTGCAGGTTAGTAACCCACTTGTAGATGTTCTCTCTTTTTATTCTGTGTGTCCTTGGGATTGAATGCTTGTGATGAGACTTGATGAAGGATGCCTTAATCATATTGGCCCATCTTGTCTGCCTAAATGTCACCATGGAAATGTAGGATGAATTTGAATTAAGAGAATAACCAGGGTGGCAATCATAATTATACTTTATGATAAATTATAAATAAGGAGTCACTGACAGTTGTGTGTCAACACCATGAGACATTTGTCAGTTCCTTCTTTATCTGAGTATGTGATATAAAGTATACTGTTAATATAATCACCAGAATTGGTTAAAGAGTAAGCATGGAAGAAGAGTCCATAACAGGAGCCTATAGGCTTTTGTCTAAAGTGTAGAGGATGGAAGTTTTCTATTCCTTCTGCTAGAGAAGTGCAGCATGATCTATCTGAAGCCTTAAACTGGCCATATAGCAAAGGACAATCTTGAATTTCTGATTCTCCCACCACTACTTCCTGAGTGTAGTAATTATATATGTGTACATTACTATGTGTGGTAATACATGTAATAATTATTGTTACTATTGTGGTGCTGAGTTTCAAACCCAGATATTCATATTTTGTGCTTAGAGAGTCATGTACTCTATGAACTGACCTACATCCCAGCCCCACAGCCCATTTCTCTCTCTTTTTTATTTTTTTGGCCCATTGCTCTGAACCATTTTATTTAACAAAAAATCAAACACTCCCACTCCATGCTGACACTCAGCTTTTCTATAAGAAAGTAAATACAGTAAAATCCTACCAGCAGCAATAACAGTGTTTTTTGCTCTTATTCACTGTATGGACCCAATCCTCTATGCACAGTGCAATGACACCACGGCACTCCCCATTTTCCATCAGAAGATACAGTGCAAAATACTCCACAAAATAACTGGTGTCATATCGCAGAGTCTGTAAGAAAAGGATCCTACATTTCAAACTGCATTTAAGATTAAGATTAAACCAGCACCCCAATATGGCCAGACTTGGGACTTTGGTAGGCAGTGCTGATAAGCCCATTTCCATGCACATAGTGGAGTCAGCACTGGACAACGCTACCAGGAAGGGATTTGATAGTCCTGATGGTTAATGCAAGGAGCTCTAAAGAGCATAGGCAAACTCTCAAAACAACCACAGAACAAGCACATACTGTCATATTATTTCAGTGTCCTCAGCCTAAAGGAAGCTACTGGGGCTCTACTATTTGCCTGTTAACCAGTTGTCACTACCTTCTGAAGACAGAGCTCAGATTATTGATTATCTGGACATGCCAAAGTAGGCTATTGAGAGTAGTATTTCTCAACCTACCTATTGCTGCAACCCTTTATTACAGTTCCCTTATATTGTGGTGACTCCTAACCATAAAACTATTTTTGTTGCTACTTCATAACTTTAATTTTGCTACTGTTATGAATGGTAATATATATAGGTGTTTTCCGGTGGTCTTTTGTGGGTGGCAACCCACAGGGTGAACCACTGATCTAGTGACTACTGTCCCTCAAAACTTGATCCCGTTAAATGGTGAAGTATTAAAGCATACCAATCAGTTCAGAAACTTAGAGGTGATAAAAGTGCATTAATATACTTGGTGCTCTTTAAGCAGCTGGCCAATGGGAGTCTGATCATGCATGCCCCAGTGAGTATATGGGTAAAATAAATTGGACTTGTTTTCCATTTTGGTGGTGGGAATCCAGGAGGTTTCACAGGATGGGGGCAGACCTGGGACAAATGAGAAATGAGTGTGACTGGGGCACATGATGTGAAACTCCTCCCTAAGCAATCAATAACAATACTATATTAGAAAGAAAGAATGCGATACTATCAGTGGAGCAGCTGGGACAGGAATCTTCCCTTCCAGCTGCCATGTGCAGCAGGGAACCAGCCAGCTCCAAAGCCTTCTGTGCTTAGCCCACCAGGAGAGAGTGATCTTCCAGCAGAGATTTCACTTCTGATGCAGAGGTGAGATCTCCACCTTTTCTCTGGAGGGTTAAAGCTAGGAGCACACAGGGCATATGATCAGTGGAGCAGCGGGGACAGGAGTCTTCTCTTCCAGCTGCCATCTGCAGCAGGGGACCAGGCAGCTCCAAAGCCTTCTGTGCTTAGCCCACCAGGAGAGAGTGATCTCCCAGCAGCGATTTCACTTCTGAGTGTGGAGGTGAGATCTCTACCTTCTCTCTGGAGGGGTACAGCTAGGAGCACACAAAGCATATGATCATTGGAGCAGTGGGGACAGGAGTCTTCTCTTCCGTCCGCCATTTGCAGCAGGGAACCAGACAGCTCCACAGCCTTCTGTGCACAGACCCTGCCAGAAGAGAGTTGCTCTCCCAGGAGTACAGACACAGGTTTACAGGGCCATATGAGGGGCAAGCTCCAACCAGAGACAACAAGACCAACTAACACCAGAAATAACCAGATGGCGAAAAGCAAGCACAAGACCCTTATCAACAGAAACAAAGGCTACTTGGCAACATCAGAGCCCAGTTCTCCCACCACAACAAATCCTGGATACCCCAACACACTGGAAAAGCAAGAGGTGGATTTAAAGTCTCTTCTCACATTGCTGTTAGAGAACATCAAGAAGTACATAAATAACTCCCTTAAAGAAATACTGGAGAACATGGGTCAAATGGTAAAGGCCCTTAAAGAGGAAACACAAAAGTCCCTGTAAGAAGTACAGGGGAGCATGGGTGAACAGGCCCTTAAAGAGGAAACACAAAAATCCCTGAAAGAATTACAGGAGAACACAAACAAACAAGTGAAGGAACTGAACAAAACCATCCAGGATCTAAAAATGGAAGTAGAAACAATAAAGAAACCACAAAGTTAGACATCTCTGGAGATAGAAAATCTTGGAAAGAATTCAGGAGTCATAGATGCAAGCATCAACAACAGAATACAAGAGATAGAAGAAAGAATCTCAGGGTCTGAAGATACCATAGAAAACATAGACTCAACAGTCAACGAAAATGCAAAATACAAAAAGCTCCTGAGCCAAAACATCCAGGAAATCTAGGACACAATGAGAAGACCAAACCTAAAGATTATAGGTATAGAAGAGAGTGAAGATTTACAACTTAAAGGGCCAGTAAATATCTTCAGCAAAATTATAGAAGAAAACTTCCCTAACCTAAAGAAAGAGATGTCCATGAACATACAAGAAGCCTGCAGAACTCCAAACTGACAGACCAGACCAGAAAGTCCTCCCGGCACATAATAATCAAAACACCAAATGCGCTAAACAAAGAAGAATATTAAAAGCAGTAAGAGAAAAAGGTCAAGTAACCTATAAAGGCAGGCCTATCAGAATTACACCAGACTTCTCACCTGAAATGAAAGCCAGAAGATCTTGGGCAGATCTCATACAGACGCTAAGAGCACACAAATGCCAGCCCAAACTACTATACCCAGCAAAACTCTCAATTACCATAGATGGAGAAACCAAGATATTCCATGATAAAACCAAATTTACACAATATCTTTCCACAAATCCAGCCCTACAAAGGATGATAGATGGAAAACGGCAACATGAGGAGGGAAACTACACCCTAGAAAAAGCAAGAAAGAAATCTTTTTCCAACAAACCCAAACTAAAGTAACCACACAAACATGAAAATAACATCAAAAATAACAGGAAGCAACAATCATTATTCCTTAATATCTTATAACATCAATAGACTCAATTCCCCAACAAAGGCATAGTTTAACAGAGATGTTTTTCATGTGGATCTTCGATTTTATCAGAAAATGTTTGTGACTCCTCTTTCAATTTCGTAATGCCTTTTGTGTCTACCATTTTGACTGTATTATTTTCCATGATAATCTTTAATTTTAACATTTGTTTCTGTGTATTTCTTCCATTTTTTCGGAGGTGGTTTTCATGTAGATCTTCGGTTTTGCGGGGTGCGGGGGGTGTGTTTGTAGTTCCACTTTCAATCAATTTAAGAATGTTTTTGTGCCTACCATTTTGTTGGTATAATTGTCCATGATAATCTTCAATTTTAATGTTTTTCTGTATTTTTCTTCAATTTTATCAGAAGTATTTTCCATGTGGATCTTCAGTTTTATCAGACAATCTCTATAATTTTACTTTCAATCAACTTAGGAATATTTTTATACCTTCCATTTTATCTGTATAATTTTCCATGTAATAGTCAGTTTTAACATGGTTTTCTATATATTTCTTGAATATTTTTTAGGAATATTTTCCTTGTAGATCATCAATTTTATCAGAAAGTGTTTATAATTCCACTTTCTAAAAACTTAGGAATATTTTTATGCCTACTATTTCATCTGTATAATTTTTCCATGCAATACTCAATCTTAATGCATTTTTCATATATTTCTTCAATTTTATCAGAGATATTTTCTATGTAAATCTTCAATTTTATCAGAAAATGTTTTTACTTCTACTTTCAATCAATTTAGGAATATTTTTATGTCTACCATCTTATCTGTATAATTTTTCATGAAATAGTTTTAATGTGTTTTTCTATATATTTCTTGAGTTTTATCAGAAATACTTTCCGTGTAGATTTTCAATTTTATCAGAAAATGTTTATAATTCCACTTTCAATCAACTTAGGAATATTTTTATGCCTACCATTTTATCTGTATAAATTTTCTATGAAATAGTCACTCTTAACGTGTTTTTCTATATATTTCTTCAATTTTATCAGAGATATTTTCCATGTATATTTACACAACGGAATACTACTCAGCAATTAAAAACAATGAATTCATGAAATTCTTAGGTAAATGGGGAACAGGGGGAGGGAAGAGGGCTTATGGGACTTTCGGGGATGGGGGAACCAGGAAAGGGGAAATCATTTGGAATGTAAATAAAGAATATAGAAAATAAAAATAAAAAAAAGAACATTGAAAAAAAAAGAAAGAAAGAATATTTCCTCTGTTCTTGCCATGTTATGAAGCACAAATTCAAAATGGTAAAAAATGATTACTAACTCAATTTTCCATAACAGACATTAGGAATAACATACTGTCTGAGAGACGGCTTTCACAATATCTGTTCAGTACTTTCAGATTAATAATTATTTCAGGTATTTTGTTATGTTAGTTTTCCTATTTGTGTTATGTTAGTTTTTTGTCAATTTGACAGACTAGAGTCATTGAAGAAAGAACCTCAACTGAAAAAACTGTTACCATAAAATTGGACTAAAGGCAAGGCTTTGGAGGCATTTCCTTTACTGATGATGTGAAGGGGCCCAGCCACTGGGCGTGGTATTATCCCATGGCAGGTCCAGGGCTGTATATAATGTAGGCTGAGCAAGCCATAGGGAACAAGCCACAAGCACTGTTCCTCCAAGGATCCCACAGCAATCCCTTCCTCAAGTTCTTGCCCTGATTTCCCTTCACAATGGACTAAAACTATAAAGTGAAACAAACCCTTTCCCTAAGTTGATTTTAGTAGTCTTAGTCACAGCTATCAAGGTCTGATACATTACTGGTTTTTTGTTTGTTTGTTTGTTTTTTGTTTTTTTAAAAGACAACCCATGGGGTGATTGCCACCTATCCTATGGCATTTCATCTGATTTTTTTGAGCTAATTTTATATCTGGCCACTTTGCTGAAGTTGTTTATCAGCTGTAGGAGTTCTCTCTTGGAGTTTTTGGAGTCACTTATGTATATTATCATATTGTCTGCAAATGGTGGTAGTTTGACTTCTTCCTTTCCAATTTGTATCCCGTTGACCTCCTTTTGTTGTCTAATTGCTCTAGTTAGAACATCAAGTACTATGCTGAATAGATAGAAAGAGAGAGGGCTCATTTTTACTATATTAATCCTGCCAATCCATGAGCATGGCAGATTTTTCCATCTCCTGAGGTCTTCTTCAATTTCTTTCTTCAGAGACTTGAAGTTCTTGTCATACAGATCTTTCACTTGTTTGGTTAGAGTCACGCCAAGATACTTTATATGGTTAGTGGCTATCGTGAAGGGTATCATTTCTCTTACTTCTTTCTCAGCCTGCTTATCCTTTGAGTATAGGAAGGCTTCTGAGTTGCTTGAGTTGATTATATCCGGCCACTTTGCTGAAGTCGTTTATCAGCTGTAGGAGTTCTCTGGTGGAGTTCTTTGGGTCGCTTAAGTATACTATCATATCATCTGCAAATAGTGATAGTTTGACTTCTTCCTTTCCAATTTGTATCCCTTTGACCTCTTTTTGTTGTCTAATTGCTCTAGCTATAACTTCAAGTACTATATTGAAAAGATATGGAGAGAGAGGGCAGCCTTAATGAGCATCTTACCAAAAGTAATATACAGATTCAATGCAATCCCCATCAAAATCCCAACTCAATTCTTCATAGAGTTAGAAAGAGCAATTCAAAAATTCATCTGGAATAACAGAAAACCCAGAATAGCTAAAACTATTCTCAAGAGTAAAAGAACCTCTGGGGGAATCAGTATCCCGGACCTCAAGCTGTACTACAGAGCAATAGTGTTAAAAACCGCATGGTATTGGTACAGGGACAGGCATGTAGATCAATGGAACAGAATTGAAGACCCAGAAATGAATCCACACTCCTATGGTCACTTGATCTTTGACAAAGGAGCTAAAACCATCCAGTGGGCAAAAAAGATAGCCTTTTCAACAAATGGTGCTGGCTCAGCTGGAGGTCAACATGCAGAAGAATGCAAATTGACCCATTCTTATCTCCTTGCACTAAGCTCAATTCTAAGTGGATCAAGGATCTCCACATAAAACCAGACACACTGAAAGTAATAGAAGGGAAACTAGGGAAGAACCTTGAACATATGGGCACAGGGGAGAATTTCCTGAACAGAACTCCAATAGCTTATGCTCTAAGATCAAGAAGAGACAAATGGGACCTCATTAAATTACAAAATTTTTGCAAGGCAAAAGACACTGTCAAAAAGACAAAGCGGCAACCAACTAACTGGGAAATGATCTTTACCAACCTTACATCCGACAGAGGGCTAATATCCAATATATACAAAGAACTCAAGAAGTTAAACTCCAGAGAGGCAAGTGACCCTATTAAAAAATGGGGTACAGAGGTAAACCAAGAGTTCTCACCTGAAGAATATCTAATGGCTGAGAAGCACCTAGAGAGATGTTCATCATCCTTAGTCATTAGGGAAATGCAAATCAAAACAACCCTGAGATTCCATCTCACACCAGTCAGGATGGCTAAGATCAAAACCACAGGAGACAGCAGTTGTTGGCGAGGATGTGGAGAAAGAGGAACACTTCTCCACTGCTGGTGGAATTGCAAGCTGGTACAACCACTCTGGAAAGCAGTCTGGTGGTTCCTCAGAAAGCTGGGCATGACACTCCTGGAAGATCCGGCTATACCACTCCTGGTCATATACCCAGAGGCTTTACCTGAATGCAATAAGGACACATGCTCCACTATGTTCATAGCAGCCTTATTTATAATAGCCAGAAGTTGGAAAGAACCCAGATGTCCCTCAACGGAGGAATGGATTCAGAAGATGTGGTATATCTACACAATGGAATACTACTCTGCAATTAAAAACAATGAATTCACGAAATTCCTAGGCAAATGGTCAGATCTTGAAAATATCATCCTTAGTGAGGTAACCCAATCACAAAAGAACACACATGGTATGCAGTCACTGATAAGGGGATACTAACCCAGAATCTTGGAATACCCTAGACACAATTCGCATATCAATAGATTTCTAAGAAGATGGAAGGAGAGACCCCTGGTCCTGGAAAGACTGGATGTAGGGGAATGCCAGGACAGAGAAACGAGAGGGGGTTGAATGGAGAAAAGAGGGAGGGAAGGGGGCTTATGGGACTTTCGGGGAGGGAGGAAACGGGAAAGGGGAAATGATTTGGAATGTAAATTAAAATAAAAAAATAAAAAAAAAAGAAAGAGCGAGGGCAGCCTTGTCTTTGTATTCTTATCTAGAGGCCTTTAAAGGCAAACCCAAACAGGTCTCCACAAGAAACACATAACTGAATCTGACAAATGCAATATCTATTTTAAAAGCTATTCATTTGTCCAAATTTACTCCTGAATTTCTTTATGATTTCTAGAAATTTTCTGGTGAAATTCTTTGGCTCTCTAGTTTATAGTATCATGTCATCTGCAAATAGAGATCGTTTGACTAATTTTTTTTTCTGTATCTGTATCCCTTCAATTTCCACATCTTGCCTTATTAACTCTTGCTATCTGGTTCTTTGACTAAAGTGTTTAAAGGAGTTGGGTATTCCTATCTTGTTCCTGATTTCTCAGGGATTGCTTCAAGCGTTTCTTTAATGAGAATAATGTCCAGTATGTTTTTCCCAAACACAGCTTTTACTAGGTTGAGGCATATTCCTCCTAAGCCTACATTCTCTAGATCTTTTATTATGGAAAGTTGTTGGATGTTTTCAAAGTTTTTCTCTGCATCTGTTGACATGTTTATGTGATTTTTGTCTTTAAGTCAACTTATGTAGTTTATTAACATTTATTCACTTGTGTCTGTTGAACCATCCCTATATTTATGGGATAAAGTCAACTTGGTCATGTTGTATAATCTTTTTGATATGCGTGTGCATTCTGTTTGCAAGTATTTTATTGAGTCTATGTTTATCTTTGTTATTGGCCTGTAGTTTTTTTTTGTTGTTTTGTTTTGTTTAATTGTATCTTTACCCTGTTTTGGTATTAGAATGATCCTGGCTTCATAGAAATACTTTGGGGGTACTCCTTCTGTTTCTATTTCTTCAATAGTTTGAAAAGGGGTGGCTGTTACTTTTTGAATGTGTGGTGAAATTCTTCTATGAATCTATCTGTCCACAGGCTTTTTTTTTTAAGCTGGAAGACTTTTTATTATTATTTTCATCTTTTTATTTATTATGTCTCTGTTTGGGTTCTTTACTTCTTAGTATAATTTTGGTAATTTGGCAGAATAGAGAAAAACAGCAATTTCTTTCGGTTTTGCAGGTTAATGGAGTATAGGTTTTGAAAATATTCCCTTATAATACTTTGGATTTCTTTGTTGTTTGTTGTAGTTTCCCTGTTCATTTTTGAGTCTTTTAATTTTGGGTTCTTTCTCTATTTCTTTCTCTCTTTCATTCTTTCTCTGTTTCTTTCTTTCTCCTTCCTTCCCTCCCTCCCTCCCTCTCTCCTTTCTTTCTTTCTTTCTTTCTTTCTTTCTTTCTTTCTTTCTTTCCTTCCTTCCTTCCTTCCTTCCTTCCTTCCTTCCTTCCTTCCTTCCTTCCTTCTTTCTTTCTTTCTTTCTTTCTTTCTTTCTTTCTCTTTTGGTCAGTTGGGCCAGGGGTTTGTCAATCTTCACAAAGAGCCACTTCTTAGATACACTGATTCTTTGTTCTGATTAATTAAATTCTGCTCTGATTATTATTATTATGTGATGTCTGGATTTGATTCGATTTGATTTGATATTTTGGTGTCCTAGGCATAAGACAGCTTTGGCTGCCAAGCCAGGCATCAAGCTAAGGTGAACTTTTGTTGTGACTGCCATCTGCTTTGGCCCTGACTGTTATATAAACAATATCGTACAAGGTTTCTGTTTCACTATTGCTGGGCTGGTGGTGACTTTGTATTTCTTTCCACAGTCTTTTTTTCTATGTTCATTCTATGTTCAGACTGAACTTTTGCTTATGGTATTTTGTTTATTTGTTTGTTTGTTGAACACATTTTTTAGTCTGCTTGTTCCATAATAATTTTTCATTCTCCTTTAGTTATGGCAGATAGACTTTCTAGTTATATTTGTTTGCCTGACCTTCATAGTCCTTTAGAACTTGGAAGGCATCATTCCAGGATCTCTTAGCTTTGAAAGTTACCATTGAGAAATAAGCTGTTATTCTGATGGCCTTTTTCCTTTTTATGTGACTTGCAGCTTTTCTCTTGAAACTTAAAATACAGTTTTGTTGTTGTTGCTGCTGTTGTTGTTATTATTGTTATATATTTTGGCTATGATATGCTATGGAGATTTTTTTCTTCTGGTTCTATTTGGTGTTCTACACGCTTCTTGCATCAGTATGGATATTTCTTTCCTTAGTTTTGGAAAGTTTTCTTCTCTGATCTTTTTAAAGAGCAGTTCAATGCCATTTACTTTGGAATCTTCTACATCAACTATACCTATAATTTTAAGGCTTTTTAAAAATTGTGTCCCATGTGTGTGTTCCATTTCTCTCTCTCTCTCTCTCTCTCTGCATATGTGTGTATGTGTTTGCCTATTACTAAGTTTTCATATTTCATAATTATTTGGTCTACATTCTCTACTTTATCTTTAGGTCCTGATATTCTTTCTCCTACTTTCTACTTCTTCTTGAGATGCTTTCCTTTGAGTTTTCTAGTTGAGTTATTCGGTTTTCAAATCCATATTCATTTCAGCTTGAGTCCTCTTCATATTTATACCTCCTTATGTAATTTTGTTCTCAAGTTCTGGATTATCTCCATTTCTATCACCCTTATGTTGGTGTTTTCTTGAGCATTACTCAAGCATTTATTCTCCTTTGGTTCTGTCTCCTTCGTTTCACTCAGTTCTTTGTATCTGCTTAAACCTAATAAAATTTATGATTGTTATTTTAAATTTGTGTCCTCTGATTCATCTATGTTTTTCTTGTTGGTAGACATTTCTGTGAGACTGGTGGGTATAAAAGAAAAGATAATGAATTCATGTTTCACATTGTTTCCATTTTGACAATTATATAGGACCTTATGGACATTTTATTAGCAGAAGGATCTTTGCTCAGTGAGTATAAAGACTATCTCCTAGGTTCACAACATATGTGTTTTGGAGGACCTTCAGTGGCTCTAAAGGTCACTGTGACATCCACAGAACAAGTTGATTAAAGTACCACAGAACAGAAGGTAGAAGAAGTTGGAGAAAGAACTGGGGATTCAAGAGATTTAGGGAGAATTGCTTAAGGCATCCTGAAGCCATCTTTTATTCCCTCACTCTAAGAGATAAGCTTTAACTTCAAGTCAGGGATGCATCCCCTGCATCCTGGACATGGAAAATGAGCTCCCTCCCACAACTCTTGGAGGAGCCAAGAGAGGACAACGTGAGTCCTAGAGTTTGAGGGCTTGAGGTGAAGAATAAATAAAGACTATGATTTAAAGTCTATTACTTAAGCTGAAATCTTAATACAGGAAAGGGAGCCAGCAGGGCAGGGCTGCAGCTTCTATCTGAAGCACCAAATGCACAAAGATGGCTACAGTGCCAAGCCCCATCCTGAATTATACTGAAGGATGGGTTTTAAATCATAGGACTAAAAATTCCCTGGAGCTAGTGTGGAGCATGGCATAGTCTGTTTGTTTAATGGACAACCTCTAGCTTGGCTGCTATCCAATTTCTAGGGCAACTAGAAATTGGTGGACCCATAGTACTGCCTTCTATGCCAAACATAAGCTTAGAGGAGTCACTGATCTGGTTGGAGACCTCAGTCTGATGTAGTCATTGTGGGACACTCACATGTTTGGCCAGTAGAAGCTCCTTATTCTCATCTTGGTGTTTACAGACTAGCCTGTGCATACCATCAAATACCACATGAAAAGATCGATTTGAACATGCAGGGAGTATAGGTAGGGTACAAAAGAGATGGCCACCGGTGTTTTGTTGCCTCTAGGACTAAGGGAACTGGGAACATAGGGCCCTGTGAAATAGTGACCTTTGCAGTATCCCCAAACTTGGGGAAAGGCAATGAAGAAGTGTGGAATTGTAGCACAGATACAAAAACCTCATGGCTTGTGTCTGGGCCCTGCCTATACTAAGGGAGATCCCTTATCATATCCCACCCTAATTCTGCAACTTGCTTCTTTCATTAACCAAGAAGCAAGGTAAAAGTCATTATGGGACTTAGGAAAAGGGGAGGGACACTGTGACGTAGTGTAGTTCCCTGGGATGCCACAAGAGGTCTGTCATCAGAAATGTGGGAAAACAAATCAAAGCTTTCCTTCAATGGTTAATTGTCTCACAATGCAAATTCAATTCCCAGCTTTGAAGGTTTTTCTGAGTTAAAGGGAGGGCACTTGACTGGAAAAGTGGGATCTTGTGACTTGGAATGGGGATGTGTGGGAGGACCTTTAAAAGGTGGCAGGTGTCAATTTTCAGTTTCTGATGGACGCACTGCACCTGAGTCTCCCTGACCATAGAAGTTGAGATGCATTCCTACCCTGCAATGGTGCTCTATCTGCCCTTGCCTGAGGGAATTAATTCTGCATCATCTGTGCAGCAAGCAGTGACCTTCCCTACAGGAGAAGTCAGAACAGACAATGCTGATGTCTCTCAGGGCCCAACTATCATTGGATCTTGTTGACCTATAACTACGCTCAAGGCTAAATAGGCCCCTAGAATGAGATACAAGTGTGGCCCAAAAGAAGGTATGCTGTATTTTCAAAGAAATTAATGAGTTTGCTATTTCATTCAAATATGAGTCTGGGGAATATGTGACATAATGAAATTTAAGACCATTGGGTAATGGCAAAAGAAACATAAAACTGGATCAGTCTGAGTTTATTGAAATAAGATCATTGAACAGAGAGTCGAGGCTTAACATTGAAGTTCACACCTTTTTTCATAATACAAAAAGAGTTTACTGAAGTATTTGTTAAAAGATGGCTTACTGAGATGGAGCTGTGGGTACCTGATATCTCTTGGCTAATACTGATGACATTAATTTAAGGGTCAAGGTAATTTGAAATGTTTGAGTGGATTTATTGCTTGCAATGTAATTGTCTTGGTGCTAGAGAAATGGCTTAGTTGTTAAGAACATTCGGTGCTTTTCCAGACAATTCAAGTTCAGTTCCCAGCACCCACGTTGAGCAACTCAAAACAAGTTTTATTCATAATCTTTTCCCCATTATTTTTTGAGAATGACCTTCAGTCCTTTACTAGGGTCACTATACATTGGAGAAAAAGAAATTATCAGATTTAACTGCCCTATTGAATACTGGTTCTGAATTGACAGTGATTCCCAGAGACCTCAAAAGCACCATGACTTTTCAGTTAAAGTACAGTCTTCCCTTCCAGCCGCCATTTGCAGCAGGGAACCAGGCAGCTCCATAGCCTTCTGTGCTTAGCCCAACAGGAGAGAATGATCTCCAAGCAGTGATTTCACTTCTGAGTGTGGAGGTGAGATCTCCTCCATCTCTCTGGAGGGGTACATCTAGGAGCACACAAGGCATACGATCAGTGGAGCAGCTGGGACAGGAGTCTTCTCTTCCAGCCGCCATCTGCAGCAGGGAACCAGACAGCTCCACAGCCTTCTGTGCACAGACCCTGCCAGAAGAGAGTTGGTCTCCCAGGAGTACAGACACAGGTTTACAGGCCCATAGGAGGAGTAAGCTCCAGCCAGAGACAACAAGACCAACTAACACCAGAGATAACCAGATGGCGAAAAGCAAGCACAAGACCCCTACCAACAGAAACCAAGGCTACTTGGCAACATCAGAGCCCAGTTCTCCCACCACAGCAAGTTCCGGATACCCCAACACACTGGAAAAGCAAGAGTTGGATTTAAAATCTCATCTCATGATGCTGTTAGAGAACATCAAGAAGTACATAAATAACTCCCTTAAAGAAATACAGGAGAATATGGGTCAAATGGTAAAAGTGCCTAAAGAGGAAACACAAAAATCCCTGTAAGAAATACAGGGAAGCATGGGTGAACAGGTAGAGGCCCTTAAAGAGGAAACACAAAAATTCCTGAAAGAATTACAGGAGAACACAAACAAAAAAGTGAAGGAACTGAACAAAACCATCCAGGATCTAAAAATGGAAGTAGAAACAATAAAGAAATCACAAAGTGAGACATCTCTGGAGATAGAAAATCTTGGAAAGAATTCAGGAGTCATAGATGCAAGCATCAACAACAGAATACAAGAGATAGAAGAAAGAATCTCAGGGTCTGAAGATACCATAGAAAACATTGACTCAACATTTAAAGAAAATGCAAAATGCAAAAAGCTCCTGAGCCAAAACATCCAGGAAATCTAGGATACAATAAGAAGACCAAACCTAAGGATTATAGGTATAGAAGAGAGTGAAGATTTATAACTTAAAGGGCCAGTAAATATCTTCAACAAAATTATAGAAGAAAACTTCCCTAACCTAAAGAAAGAGATGTCCATGAACATACAAGAAGCCTATATATTGGTAGGGCACCAAGTTCAGCTTGCAAATAAAGTTATTTAATGAAAACATAATCAGAAAGTATATTCATGTTAAGAATACAGAGGAAACATATTTCATGTAACTGAAAAAAATTAGATCATCAAACTTTTAATTCTCTGGCTGGTATATTTATACTATAGAGAGCCATTGTAATGCCATATAGCCTCTAGGCAGAATTCAGCTGCCTGCCTTTCACCTAATTGGAGCTGAGGAATTCAAGCCACACCTCCTCCCACCTGACAGAGACGTGAGAGCCCCTCTGGCACTTCAAAAGTGCTACAGTTTCCTGTGAAAGTTGCCAGCTCCTGCAGAGTAGCAAACCCTGTGAAAGTAACATCTGATTGAGATCTGTTATGGCAACATCAGCTCAGCCTGCCAGAGACCTGCTGAGAAGACTCGCAACTTTGGGAGGGAGGGTCACGCCCACAGCACATATATTGTTGCCCTTGTCCCCAAAGAAAGATAGAAAGACTTTGTACAGCCATGCACTAATGTCTCTGTGTGTTCTTTTCTCTCGATCCCCGTAGTTTCACTCTTCAGCTCTCCCTCCACATAGAACCTGCTCGTGAGCAATTCCCGGGAAGTTTCAGATGGCGCCTTGAACGTGGGATGTGGAAAAGGAGAGAACTACTGAGGAACACTGTCTGTTGGTGGAGCTCCATGGAAAAGAAATAAAGGTTAAGTATCCAGGGCCTTGTAAGCAACAGAGTATTAATTTTAGTGCTAAAAATGTTGAGTTTTAAAGGCTATGCAAGGGGCAGAAAGAAGGGATACGGCAATACTAGGTGAATCAGCCTAGCCCGATGCTGAGATCAACTAGGGGTGACAGTGATGTGAAACCGGGAATTTTGTCAGGCTAGTTGGCCGTGGTCTAGAACCGAACTCCAGGCAAGAGAAAATTAGGGCATAAAATAAAATAAAATAAAAAGAATAAAAACCAAAAAAAAAAAAACCAAGAAAAAAAAGAGAAAAGTAGATTTTAGAAACATGAGAAAGACAGAAGGAAAATGGATTTTAAAAGTCTCCTAGGCACAAGGAGAAATAGAAAGCACGCTTCCCTTGATTTACATGTCCTTGGTGTATGTCCTTTGTTCATCCTTTGTGCACCAATATGTCCACGTGTCAATTTGCTTCTTGTTGTTTGAATGGCTGTTCTATGTTTCATGTTGAAAGGAAAAAATGGTAAAAACTTCATCTGCTGGTGGTTCATCTCTTAATACAGTCTCACTTTATGGTTATTTATCCTAGAAAATCTATATAATTGTAGTTATTAGGTCCAAAGTGCTTTTTCTCTTAAAATTACAGCTAGAGAAAAGAAAAAATGTGTTTGGTTTAAATTTATGTTGAGTTTTAAAGGCTATGCAAGGGGCAGAAAGAAGGGATACGGCAATACTAGGTGAATCAGCCTAGCCCGATGCTGTATTGGTGTATATTCATAGAATTTTATTATAGTTACTTTATTCTTGTTTCTAATTGATGTTAAAGATATAAGTATGTTTAAATGTTTTGACTATAGAATATTGGCTCATAAGTTTTTAAAGGATGTAATGTCGGTAACAAAAAATTAGTTTAAAACTGGTAATTCAGGATTGGAGCCATCTTAAGCAACACGTGGCATGACCCAACCCAGGAAATACAGGCCTCTAAGATACATCCAGATTGGCGTAATGTTTTATGTGGATCTGATCCTAAGAGATTAGTCTTATAAGAAATAAGATTTAAAATAATATTTTCTTAATGAGATATTATAAGTTACACTGTCATGCATTCAAACATGAAAGCTGGCAGACAAACTTTAAAGTGTACAAGTAATGTGTTTACCATTGATTTTAAAGGGAATAGATGGTTTAAAATTGGGCTTTACTTTTCAAAGTTGTAGGTTTTTCTAATATTACAAAGAAAGTTAAAAATTATGTTTAAAAACAGCAATTTTCAGTCTAATTAAAGGCTCATGATTCTCAAAGATAACTTCTAGAGTGATAAAGTTTAAAAACAGCTGTGGCCAGTATAGGCCTGTTGCTACTTTTTCACAAGTTTATTAGATACAGTTGTAAAGGTAATTTTTTTTTCCTCAAGATTAAAAAGGAGATTTCAGTGCGATTTTAGTAAAGTCTTTATGGGAGCCCTCAAATTACCATATTGGCTGGCTGCAGGCTAAGGTCCTACACAGGCGGGTGTGGGCCTGGCTTTAGACAATAGGGTCAGATTAGAAGGTTTTTACACTAGAGATTTATCCAGGTGTGGTTTAAAATATAGTTCAAATTTAAGATCTATGAAAGATCAATGAGGCTATGTAGAAATTATAAAGACATTATAATGTGGCCTATAAAATTATTATAGATTTAAATTTTTTTTTTTTGCTTTAGGGATCCTGATAATTGTAAAAGCATTTGCAGAAGGTTTTTCCTCAAGAAATGGCTGATAACCTTACCTTATGTGAGAAAATATGTTTCATCTCTGCTTCAGTACAAGAAGTTAGGATTTTAAATCTTTCAGTGTATATTCATAGAATTTTATTATAGGCCTTTTCTCTTAACAATGGGTTTTAAAATTTTTTTAAGTAGTTGTTGCCCCTAAAAAGATTCAAAGGTAATGTATTAATTGTATCCTAGGTTAATTGAAGCATTTGCAGAAGGTTTTATATTATGTATTCACTGCCATTCCTTGGCAAAGGGAGCATTAATGTAGAATCACCTTTTTTCATCTCCAAGTAAAGTTTTAACATCCTCCGATAAAGATATTGGTGTGTTAAGTGTTTTAAAGAAATGTCTTAAGAACCTGATGAAACATTTGTTCTTTGTTTCAAACAGCAATCAAATTGGTCATTGCAGAGTATTGATAGTTGGTCTACTACATGGCAAGATTTTTAGGCAAAATTGATAGTTGTTATCCAAAAGACAAGTTGTTAACATGCATCCTATAAAGAATGCATCTATGTGGGAGTGAAGCACATGCAATTAGATTACATGTTTATTCTTTTTGAGTTTCCCCCTGCTTCAACACAGATAATTAATTGACTTAGGTGTTGTAGCCACTATTTTTAAAATGTTAACAATCAAGCTTTTAATTTATATACTGATAGCCAATAAACATATGTAGCTCATGGCTTATAATTGCTTAAAATTGTTCCTTTTTTAGATACTGTTAATTCTTAAATTTTGCAATGATTTATGCAAATACAACTCAAGTCAAGAGAAGATACTGTTCCTTCAAATGACTGTCCTCTGGACATTTAAGAGCTCATCTCGGGGCAGGAGGGATTTGTATCCCAGGCAGACTATAGGCCTTGCATAGGAACAATTGGCCATGCAATCATATTCTTTACACCATCAAAATAGTAATGGCTTAAAAATAATTTTATATTTTTAGAAATTGTGCACATCAAATTGTAGAGGCTTGTTCTTGGTGTCCTCAACTTCTCCTGTACCACATAATGGTGTTACTTCTATAGGAATTAATCAATTATTACAAATGAATGGTACTCATATTTCTGATTTTAGAAAATTAAAATATGTGCATATGACTAATGATACATTTTCAGACTTTCTAGTTGCAACTGCTCTAACTGGAAAAGCAACTAAAAATGCTACGTTTATTTTCTATGCTTACATAGTCATTGCCTATATTATTCTCTATTCTTAGTGTTCCAATTAAGATTAAAACAAATAATGGAACTAGATATTTATTACAGTCATCAAATATTTGAGATGATTTTAATGATTTAATGTGATATAATTCTCAAGGACGAGATATTGTGTAACTTTTAAACAATATCTTCTAAATAAAAAACAAAAAAGGAGGGAAATTGTATCCCTGTGCATATTGTTTAAATTATGCTTTATATTTTTAAGAAAATTTTAAAAATTTGGATGCCAAGGAACTCCTTGCTGAGTGTATAGCATTCAACAACTAGGCATAATCATGCCTAGGTGAGATGAAAGGATCAACTTATTGTCATATGGCATGATCCTGTTCAGTTATTTAATATGGAGAAGAAGGCATGTTTATGTTTTTCCACAGAATGCTACAGAAGCATTCTAGCTGCTATAGTGATGAGTGTGACATGCCAAAAATAATGCCGACCTGTGAATTTGCTGAGTGCCCTGACAATGGTGACTTTACTTGCCTATGTCCCAGATTAAATACACTGCCTTGCTGTAAGCTTTAGATCTTGTGGGACAGAGAACAGTGGAGACTGTTAAAACTGCCATAAAAATTAATCTAAAAGAAGAGTTATAATGACTCTTCTCCATCCTTTAATGTGATCAGTTTACTCAATTATGAAGTGGTCTAGTAATAAGCCCAATATTGGAGATTCCAATTATGAAGATGGCTAATAATAATCAGCCAATTGCGTTAATTTCAAATATAGTCTCCATTCTTTCTGAGAAGTAACAGGTCTCTGTTAACTCTCAAAGCCATTTCCCTTCACACTGGGAAGTTAAGCTGTTTTAAGTCAAGTTGTGTTTTAAGAGCTACTCATTTACAATTTAATTCCTGGGACCTTCCAAAGACAAGCTAATTTGCAACTGAATATTGTATCTTTCTTAACTCTTTGTCTTGTATTTTAAGCAGATTGTCTCCATCCAGGCTCACCTGAATTGAAAACAGGCTGTCAAAGACTAGTAAGGCATTTGGCAATTACATGACTCTGAGGCATCAAAAACCTATTTAAGTGGATCTCCTTCATGGAGCCACATAGAACTCAGATCTATGTGTGTCTGCTTACGAGCTGACATGGGCATCAGGGGGTGTACAGCGAAGCATTGCACAGAGAGGATTTAAGTATCTGGTTCTGAGTCTCTGGGGAGCAAGTCTGATTTGCAAAGGGGTTGGTGTCGGTCTTCTGACCACCATGCACTCTGTGGGGATGTCCCACTAACCTAAGGCTCTGCCCCTTCCCTCCAAAAGACACCAAGAGCCGTCTAAAAGGTGGAAACAATTATTTGTTCTCCACGAGGGGAATTAGACCTCTGCTCCTGTTCCTGGTCAACAGCCTGCTGTCATGGATGGATTTACTATCCACTTGTTTAAATTAATAAGGAAGGAGGAGATGTAGAGGACCATTGTAATACCATATAGCCTCTAGGCAGAATTCAGCTGCCTGCATTTCACCTACACAGAGCTGAGGAATTCCAGCCACACCTCCTCCCACCTGACAGAGATGTCAGAGCCCCTCTGGCACTTCAAAAGAGCTACAATTTCCTGTGAAAGTTGCCAGCTCCTGCAGAGTAGCAAACCCTGTGAAAATAACATCTGACTGAGATCTGTTATGGCAACATCAGCTCAGCCTGCCAGAGACCTGCTGAGAAGACTCGCAGCTTTGGGAGGGAGGGTCACGCCCACAGCACATATATTGTTGCCCTTGTCCCCAAAGAAAGATAGAAAGACTTTGTACAGCCATGCACTAATGTCTCTTTGTGTTCTTTTCTTTCGACCCCCGTAGTTTCACTCTTCAGCCCTCCCTCCACATAGAACCCACTCGTGAGCAATTCCTGGGAAGTTTCACTATACCATTATTGTTTTTAGTTGCTTATTATTTTTTAATTGGATATTTTTATTTTCATTTCACATTTTATCCCCTTTCCCAGTTTCCACTCCAGAAACTCCCTCTCCTTGCTTCTATGAGGGTGCTCCTAGACCCACCCACACACTCCCACCTCTCAGTCCTAGCATTCCCCTACATTGAGGCATTGATTAACTACTTATTCTTGATTACCCTTTCTCTAACTTTTGATGTTCCATACTGGACATCTTTTCATATATATATATATCTCCTGCCTTGCTGTAAGCTTTAGATCTTGTGGGACAGAGAACAGTGGAGACTGTTAAAACTGCCATAAAAAATTAATCTAAAAGTAGAGTTATAATGACTCTTCTCCATCCTTTAATGTGATCAGTTTACTCAATTATGAAGTGGTCTAGTAATAAGCCCAATATTGGAGATTCCAATTATGAAGATGGCTAATAATAATCAGCCAATTGAGTTTATATATATATATATATATATCTCCTCTCTGTATAGAATGTTATAGAAAATACATGAATTCCCAGTCACATCTATATAGAATGCACACTTTTTGTGCCTGTATTACACCTGAGCCTCATATATTAGAAATCAAGTTCTATTGATTTAAGTCACCTCATTTTGTAGTTAACACCTAAAAATAGAGTGATGAGTACACAACATAAACCACATTTGTACAAATAAATAAAAATTCTGCTGAGCTTGGAAAAAAGTCACAAAAGAAGCTGAAAAAGTCATATCAGTCTCATATTCCATAATTTTGCTATATACCCCATTTTGCAACTATCAATGTCATGATTAACACCTCTAAAGGAATCACAATGATAATTCATAATAATCCCATTGTTTTAGCCAGCAAAATATCTTTCTCAATTCATCTGTTTTTATGTTTCTTTTTCCAAGAGATCTCACATCTCTTGGAGCTGGAATTAAAGACAAAGATACAGTTGGAGACCATTAGTGTAACTCCACAGGTATTAAATGGTTAACCATTAGTTATGGTTATAAATGGAACTAGATGTCTCCCAGTTTAGTTCTTACCCCACTTAAACCTTTTGTGAGACTCTTCTGCAGATTGAAGGAAGTAACTGCCAGCACAACACATACACTAGAGTTTCTTTCTTTCTTTCTTTCTTTCTTTCTTTCTTTCTTTCTTTCTTTCTTTCTTTCTTTCTTTCTTTCTTTCTCAGGGGAAGAGGAGCTCGATTGTTAACAGTATGATTCCTTATGACTTTTCAGCCATCCCTGTGTTGATATTTTACCTATCTCTCTCCCTCTTTTGTAAGGTTCTCCCACCCATTTTCTAATTCCCTTACCGGAGCAATTGTGTTCTGATATACTCCATTATTTTGCTCCCACTTTCTCCTGTCTTAATGTCTCCCTCCTTCCCTAAGGAGGTCCCTTTTACATTTCTCTTCTCAGATCCCTGTATCCTACAATTCCCCCTTTATACTCTTCCCACCTTCTTCTTTCTCCCACTTCCCAAGATGCCCCTCTTCTATTTCCCTGATCAGAAGATTTGTACCCTTCTATTTCTTGTTCCCTCTCTATTGTGAACTACCACCCTGCCCCTATGCCAACAATGATCCCCTTTTATTTTCCTGCTTTCCATAGTTTCTACAGGCTACATAATCTCATCTGAAGATGTGGAGCTGGGAGTCTCCAACAGAAGCGAACACGTGATACTAAGACAAACACAATTTTCAACACATTGTGACAAACATGCACTCACCAAAGATGACCAGATAGTGATTCTGTTTTGGAGTTATTGTTTTAAAATACATTCATTGCCATAGGTAAAAAAGAATTTTCCCTGTGTTATTGTAGATCATCAGCACACACACACTGTTTTTACAGTTTATCTCAACAGTCTTACATTTGGTGCCTATGTTAGTTATTTGTCCTGGTTACCATTGTCATTATTTTATCAAATTAATTCAGAACTTTAAAATCATCCTGTGATAGAGAAATAGAAAACTACTACACTTACTCAGATTCTTGTGTAAAAAAGATTACATACAATTATACTTTCAAGTTCACTATTATAGTCCACATATACAATATAATTGATGCATGTATGTATGGATATAATGCAAAGTTAGTGATGAGACCACTCTAAATCCTTACCAGGAGTATAAAGCCATATATCATACATTTTGTATTTACATGATTTTTGCTTAGTCTAGTAAAGTAATTGATTCATTTCGATTACCAGAGCCAAACATCTGATTCTTCCACTGACAAAAACTTACAGTAGCTTCCCAGTGATGTTCAGTTTTTTAAAAGCTCCATGATAATATTTAATTCAAGTGGTCTCCAAACTGTTAGAACTGTAGGCCAATTTCAACTTTAAAGCTGCAAATGGTCAAACCATATATTTATAATCATTTATTATTAATTGTACATCTACAACTTATAAATATATGACTTGTATTATAAGTCATATAAAAGGGATAACATAATAAGATAAAATAGAGTAGTCTAAATTGTTTTCCCTTATGCACTTCAACATTTCTACCTCATATCCATTGCTTTACAAATGTTTATCACGTACAGAAAATGATGCATCTTTTAATTCATCAAGTGGCATCTTTCTCTGGGGCTCACTGGACCAGAAAAAGACCATAGTTACCATGGCTACAAACTGAGTTGTTAACATATACATGCACTAAGAAAGGCCATTTGTTTTATTTGAAGACAAATTGTAATGCTAGGGTCAATCTACGTAGTCTGCACATTCTAGGAACACACTCTTAACTGACACCTACAAGTCCTCAAGCTCTGACTATTGCTGACTCATTTGTTTGTGCTGTGCTGATGCAGGCTTGACCTTGCTGTATAGCCCAGGATGTTCTTGAATTTATGTTCCTTTGACTTCTGCCTCCTGCGTGCTGAAGCTACCGGTGTTCACACCACTCTGAGTTGTTTAATTTAAATTTTAAGTATGTAGCAGACATTTTTATTTGATGACACTGAAAGTTCGATAACTGAAGAAGCAGAAGATTTATACTAACTAACCAGAAAGTCATAGAATAAAAGAAATCATCACAGATACAGTCTACAAAGTAATGCAGAGCCAAGAAGTAACTGAAGAAGCAGAAGATTTATACTAATATAACGCTAACCAGAAAGTCATAGAATAAAAGAAAACATCACAGATAGAATCTACAAAGTAATACAGTGCCAAAAAGAATTGAACCCTCTGTGACACACTGGACACTCACTAACCCTGCAGTCTGTAGTAGTGTGCAGGTCGGGGCTGCTCAGGCCAATGTGAAAACACTGGAGCAGATTCAGAGCAGACACTGACGTATAGTTATAGTGTAGGTTGTATAGTGTAGGTTGTAAAATTTAGTTGTAATTAATAAAACCCAAAGTGTGCCCATAAACATTGGTAATAGTGGAGAAGCCATCACTATTAAATTGATCCAGACCAAAAGATTAAGCAGTTCTAAAAGCATCTGTCTGAAGAGACCTGAAATGAAAGAGACCAAGAGCTGCTTTCTCTCAAGTTCTACATTCTTCCAAGAAAAACCATTTTACCCCTTCATGATATCAGTATTTGATTTTAGAACAGTCTTGTTTGATCAATTTTTGGTGATCTTTGCCTTATGATTTTTGGAGATTTAATAATATAAGTACATACAAATATACTACATCACAGGTTTCATTACCATTTTAAGATTTACCATACTTAGTGAGTAATAACCAAAAAGCTGTATGACTGCTCAGAGAGAACCTAGAGTGAGTATGTGATTTCAGGTGACAAGACAGATGTTGTTGGCTGATGTACTGTCCACTGTCAGCAGCAAGAATACGTCTTCAGAACTCTCAGGAGATGACGACCTCAGCCACCCAAGCTAGTTCCTTATAATCTTTATGAGATATATAAAGATAGCATGAATAAATCCTGATCAATTACTAATTGGGTATTAATTCATAGCTATTACCTGACCCTCTTAAATAACTTAATTCATCCTCTTAAATAAAGCATGAATTATTGGTTGGGAATGGAGTTTAGTGCAGATGTAATTGAAAGGACTAAAGGCTGACTAGAATATTACATTCTCACAGTTACAAGCCAGTTCCCTTGAGATGAATCAGTAGCAGCAGCAGAAGTGTCACTGCAGAGACTATGGGGAAGCCATCATACCCAGAGTGCAAGACACATGTCATGGTTTTGGGGAAATATATAAAAATGTTCACTGAAAATGTGTGTGTGTGATTATTTGTGTGAAATTATTTGGCTAATGGGCCTAAGAATAGAGAAATAGCATAATGTATGCCAGTGCTGCTAACCTGAATACCTATACATCCCTTAAGTGAAAAAAAAAAGTTATGTAAAATATGTTTGTTAAATAAAATGACCATTATGGAAAATTAAGAGTGTGTGCTTTATTTTCCAATTGACTTGAACAGCTCTATGGCCCCTGCCTAGTGTACTAGTGCAAACTTTTAATCTGAATTATTATAAAAAACCTGAAAATTATATAATTCTTAAAAATATAAGCTCATATTTATATCAGTTGCTTTTTCTGGTGTTGATACCTTTTGGCCAGTGACTTAATGACAGTTATTAGCATTATTTTGTAGCATTTATTGACAATGATTTCATAACTCTACATTATATGTTTTCTACTTTTAATTTTTTGTATTCTCTGTATGAGAGATAGGTTCTCACTCTCTAATCAAACTAATGATGCTCCTGACTTAGCTTTGAAAGCGCTGGGATCCTAGATGTGTGACACCACACCTGCCTTCATTTACTATTTTAATCTCACATATATCATATATTGTATATTGTATACCATATATCATATGTCATATTATTTACAGTGTATATCCACTGTAAAAATAAGTGATAGATTATGTGACATTTTCATTCAACATATAATACCCATTGCTTGTCTTTACCCTTTTAGCCTTTCCTGTCTCTATCCACCCTTCAGCTTCACCCTGAAACTTTCCCCAACATCTCCCTTTTACAGTCATGTATGTACTATCCTGAAACCATATAAGGTGAAATCTATGTTATTTATAAATTATTACACTAATATTTCTATTTCTACAAGAATCTGTTGTGTTTGCTTATGCTACAGAATGGCTCAAAAGTAAAATTCTAAGCAGAGAATTCTCTAAACATTTATTGCAGTATCCTGTTCCTATTCTACCACCTACTTACAGCTAGCTCTCAGTATTAATGAAAAGAAAAAGAAACCCTCTCCCAGCTGGACCTTTGATAAACATCCTTGTAGAATGAGGCCCTAAGAAGTAGTTATAAGGAAGAAATGTCATCAGTTCATCTCCCTCTAGATCCATAATTATCATGTCAGCTGGAGAAGGCAGTTCTGACCTTGAGGTTGTTACAAAGTGGCACCATCAAATGGAAAAGTGAACTTCCCTACTTCCAGGAGAACAGTAGAGTAGTAACAGCTGAACTCTGGGTTTCCCATGTGTGGGCTATTCTCCAGGCCATATCTGTCTGTGTGAACACAATAAAACTAATAAGGATAACATTTCCTTTAACAGAAGTAGAAAGACATTTCAGATTCCCCAAGGTATCCTTCTTGCTTGGAAAATATTCCTGGTAGCTTCCATACCTCAGGGTCTCATCTAGAAATTAATAACACTGATGCTAAAATTATAAAAAACCTCACCTGCTCCAAACACACTTAGGAAAAGTAATCTTTCTTACAGAGAGCACAGTGGTGAGGTAATGTAACTGTACTGACAGTAGAAATGAGTGTAGGGGCGGGAAGGCAGAAGTGGCCCCTGTTGGCTTAGTTTGAGGCTTCTTTGCGGGCAGCTTGGGGCTAGCTGGGGCGTGGCCAGGAACACTCCAAACACAGACCTGTGGCTTTCATTTCTCTATTGGTGAGAGCAAGAGAGCATCAGCTAAAGTTTCAGATGCGATTTCTACTCAATACCCAGTGGTGGATCACGGATTTAATGCTGTGGTTATAGGTGCTGGAGGGGCAGGCTTACAAGTTGCATTTGGCCTTTCTGAGGCAGGGTTTAATTTGGCATGTCTTACAAAGCTCATTCCTACCCGATCACATACTGTTGCAGCACAGGGAGATATCAATGCTGCACTGGGGAAACATGGAAGAGGACAACTGGAGATGGCATTTCTATGACACTGTGAAAGGCTCTGACTGTCTGGGGGATCAGGATGCCATTCATTGCATGACAGAGCAAGCTCCTGCCTCTGTGCTTGAGCTAGAAAATTATGGTATGACATTTAGCATAACTGAAAATGGAAAGATTTATCAGCGTGCATTTGGTGGACAGAGCCTCAAGTTTGGGAAAGGCGGGCAGGCCCATTGGTGTTTGCTGTGTGACTGATCAGACAGCCCACTCACTCTTACACACCCTGTATGCAAGAGTAAGGCTGACTTGGTGGTAAACGATGGTGTTTATGATAACAGTGGATATGTCATACTACATGTGGCAATCACCCCTTGAGTTGTTTTTTTAAAAAAACAAAGAACAAACAAACAAACAAAAAAACCAGTAATGTTCTACCTTGATAGCTGTGACAAAGACTACTAAAATCAACTTAGGAAAAGGGTTTGTTTCACTTTATAGTTTTAGTCCATTGTGAAGGGAAGTCAGGGCAAGAACTTGAGGAAGGGATTGCTGTGGGATCCTTGGAGGAACAGTGCTTGTGGCTTGTTTTCTATGGCTTGCTCAGCCTACATTATATACAGCCCTGGACCTGCCATGGGATAATACCATGCCCAGTGGCTGGGTCCCTTCATATCATCAGTAAAGGAAATGCCTCCAAAGGCTTGCCTCTAGTCCAATTTTATGGTAACAGTTTTTTCAGTTGAGGTTCTTTCTTCAATGACTCTAGTCTGTCAAATTGACAGAAAACTAACATAACACAAATAGGAAAACTAACATAACAAAATACCTGAAATAATTATTAATCTGAAAGTATTGAACAGATATTGTGAAAGCTGTCTCTCAGACAGTATGTTATTCCTAATGTCTGTTTTGGAAAATTGAGTTAGTAATCATTTCTTACCATTTTGAATTTGTGCTTCATAAAATGCCAAGAACAGAGGAAATATTCTTTCTTTCTAACATAGTATTGTTACTGATTGTTTAGGGAGGAGTTTCACATCATGTGCCCCAGTCACACTCACTTCTCATTTGTCCCAGGTCTGCCTCTATCCTGTGAAACCTCCTGGATTCCCACCACCAAAATGGAAAACAAGTCCAATTTATTTTACCCATATACTCACTGGGGCATGCATGATCAGACTCCCAGTGGCCAGCCGCTTAAAGAGCACTAAGTATATTAATGTACTTTTATCACCTCTAAGTTTCTGAACTGATTGGTATGCTTTAATACTTCACCATTTAACTGGATCAAGTTTTGAGGGACAGTAGTCACTAGATCAGTGGTTCACCCTGTGGGTTGCCACCCACAAAAGACCACTGGAAAACGCCTATTTGTATTACCATTCATAACAATAGCAAAATTATAGTTATGAAGTAGCAACAAAAGTAATTTTATGGTTAGGAGTCACCACAATATAAGGGAACTGTAATAAAGGGTTGCAGCAATAGGTAGGTTGAGAAAAACTACTCTAGATAGCCTACTTTGGCATGTCCAGATAATCAATAATCTGAGCTCTGTCTTCAGAAGGTAGTGATAACTGGTTAACAGGCAAATAGTAGAGCCCCAGTAGCTTCCTTTAGGCTGAGGACACTGAAATAATATGACAGTATGTGCTTGTTCTGTGGTTGTTTTGAGAGTTTGCCTATGCTCTTTAGAGCTCCTTGCATTAACCATCAGGACTATCAAATCCCTTCCTGGTAGCGTTGTCCAGTGCTGACTCCACTATGTGCATGGAAATGGGCTTATCAGCACTGCCTACCAAAGTCCCAAGTCTGGCCATATTGGGGTGCTGGTTTAATCTTAATCTTAAATGCAGTTTGAAATGTAGGATCCTTTTCTTACAGTCTCTGCGATATGACACCAGTTATTTTGTGGAGTATTTTGCACTGTATCTTCTGATGGAAAATGGGGAGTGCCGTGGTGTCATTGCACTGTGCATAGAGGATTGGGTCCATACAGTGAATAAGAGCAAAAAACACTGTTATTGCTGCTGGTAGGATTTTACTGTATTTACTTTCTTATAGAAAAGCTGAGTGTCAGCATGGGGGTGGGAGTGTTTGATTTTTTGTTAAATAAAATGGTTCAGAGCAATGGGCCAAAGGAAAAAAAAAAGAGAGAAATGGGCTGCGGGGCTGGGATGTAGGTCAGTTCATAGAGTACATGACTCTCTAAGCACAAAATATGAATATTTGGGTTTGAAACTCAGCACCACAATAGTAACAATAATTATTACATGTATTACCACACATAGTAATGTACACATATATAATTACTACACTCAGGAAGTAGTGGTGGGAGAATCAGAAATTCAAGATTGTCCTTTGCTATATGGCCAGTTTAAGGCTTCAGATAGATCATGCTGCACTTCTCTAGCAGAAGGAATAGAAAACTTCCATCCTCTACACTTTAGACAAAAGCCTATAGGCTCCTGTTATGGACTCTTCTTCCATGCTTACTCTTTAACCAATTCTGGTGATTATATTAACAGTATACTTTATATCACATACTCAGATAAAGAAGGAACTGACAAATGTCTCATGGTGTTGACACACAACTGTCAGTGACTCCTTATTTATAATTTATCATAAAGTATAATTATGATTGCCACCTTGGTTATTCTCTTAATTCAAATTCATCCTACATTTCAATAGTGACATTTAGGCAGACACGTTGGACCAATGGGACAAAGGCATCCTTCAGGTCTCACCACAGGCACTCAATCTCAAGGACACACACAGTAAAAAGAGAGAACATCTACAAGTGAGACACTAGGCTGTACATATGTAATATGACATGAAAGTGCACACTCAGAAAAAAAGTGACTTTTATTTTGTAAAATTACAGGTCTTCCAATAGGGTATCAGCTCAGAATAAAGAGGAGAGAGGCTGAAAAAAAGGGGAAATACATAATTAACATTGCGAGACTCTCAATTACCATAGATCAATTACATAGATATTCCATGATAAAACCAAATTTACACAATATCTTTCCCCAAATCCAGCCCTACAAAGGATAATAGATGGAAAACGCCAACACAAGGAGGAAAACTACACCCTAAAAAAAAGCAAGAAAGTAATCTTTTTCCAACAAACCCAAAAGAAAGTAATCACACAAACATAAAAAGAACATAAAAAAAATAACAGGAAGCAACAATCACTATTCCTTAATATCTTATAACGTCAATAGACTCAATTCCCCAACAAAAAACAGTCTAACAGAGATGTTTCTCATGTGGATCTTATATATAGCAAACCAGTAGCCAACATCAAACTAAATGGAGAGAAACTTGAAGCAATCCCACTAAAGTCAGGGACTAGATAAGGCTGCCCACTCTCTTCCTACCTATTCAATATAGTACTCGAAGTCCTACCCAGAGCAATTAGACAACATAAGGAGGTCAAAGGGCTAGAAATTGCAAAGGAAGAAGTCAAACCATCACTATTTGTAGATGATATGATAGTATACTTAAGTGACCCCAAAAATTCAACCAGAGAACGCCTACAGCTGATAACAACTTTAGCAAAGTGGCTGGATATAAAATTAACTCAAACAAATCAGTAGCTCCCATAGTCAAAGGATAAACAGGCTGAGAAAGACATTATGGAAAAGACACCCTTTACAATAGTCACAAACAATATAAAGTTCTTGGTGTGACTCTAACCAAAAAAGTGAAAGATCTCTATGACAAGAGATTCAAGTCTCTCAAGAAAGAAATCAAAGAAGACCTCAGAAGATGGAAAGATCTCTCATGCTCATGGATTGGCAGGATTAATATAGTAAAAATGGCCAACTTGCAAAAGCAATCTGCAGATTCAATGCAATTCCCACCAAAATCCCAACTCAATTCTTCAGAGAGTTAGAAAGAGAAATTCTCAGATCCATCTAGAATAACAAAAAAACCCAGGAGAGCTAAAACTATTCTCAACAATAAAAGAATTGCTGGGGGAATCAGCATCATGGTCCTCAAGCTGTACTACAGAGCAATAGTGTTAAAAATTGCATGGTGTTGGTACAGAGACAGGCAGGAAGACCAATGGAATAGAAATGAAGACCTAGAAATGAACCCATACACCTATGGTCACTTGATTTTTGAAAAAGGAGCTAAAACCATCCAGTGGAAAAAAGACATTTTCAACAAATGGTGCTGGTTGAACTGGTGATCAGTATGCAGAAAAATGCATATCAACCCATTCTTATCTCCTTGTACAAAGTTCAAGTTCAAGTGGATCAAGAACCTCTGCATAAAACCAGATACACTGAAACTAATAGAAGAGAGTGTGGAAGACCTTCAAACACATGGGCACAGGGGAAATTTTCCTGAACAGAACCCCAATGGCATATGCTCTAGGATCAGCAATCAACAAATGGGACCTTATAAAATTGCAAAGCTTCTATAAGGCAAAAGACACTGTCTTTCTTTTTTTTTGAGACAGGGTTTCTCTGTATAGCCCTGGCTGTCCTGGAACTCACTGTGTAGACCAGGCTGGCCTCGAACTCAGAAGTCCTCCTGCCTCTGCCTCCCAAGTGCTGGGACTAAAGGCGTGTGCCACCACTGCCCAGCAAGACACTGTCAATAGGACAAAATGGCAACAAACTGATTGGGAAAAATCTTTACCAATCCTACATCCCATAGAGGGCTAATATTAAATATATACAAAGAACTCCAGAGAATCAAATAACTCTATTAAAATGGGGTACACAGCTAAACAGGGAATTTTCAACTGAGGACTATTGAATGGCCAAGAAGCACCTAAAGAAATGATCAACATCCTTAGTTATCAGGGCAATGCAAATCAAAAGAAACTTGAGATTCCACCTCACACCAGTTAGAATGGCTAAGATAAAAAACTCAGGTGCCCACAGATACTGGCGAAGAGATGGAGAAAGAGGAACACCCCTCCATGGCTGGTGGGATTGTAAGCTGGTACAACCACTCTGGAAATCAGTCTGGTGGTTCCTCAGAGAATTAGATATAGTATTACTAGAGGACCCAGCTGGACAACTCCTTGGTGTATGCACAAAAGATTCTCCAATATATAAAAATGACACATGCTCCACTATGTTCATAGCAGCCTTATCTATAATAGCCAGAAGCTGGAAAGAACCAAGATGTCCTTCAATAGAGGAATGGATACAGAAAATATAGTACATTTACACGATGAAATACTACTCAGCTATTAAAAACAATGAAATCATGAAATTCTGAGGCATATGGATGGAACTAGAAAATATCATCCTGAGTGAGGTAACCCAATCATAAAAGAACACACAAGGAATGCACTCACTGATAAGTGGATATTAGTCCAAAAGCTCTGATACAGTTCACAGACCACATGAAGCTCAAGCAAAAGGAAGACCAAAGTGTTGGAACTTAGGTCTTTCTTAGAAGGGGGAACAAAGTACTCAAGGAAGCAAATACAGAGACAAACTGTAGAGCAAAGACTAAATGAAAGGCCATCCAGAGACTGCCACACATGGGGATACATCTCATATACAGTCACCAATCCCAGACACTATTTTGAATGCCAGGAAGTCCATGCTGGCAGGAACCTGATATCATTGTCTTCTGAGAAGTTCTGACAGAGCCTGAGAAATACAGAGGCAGATGCTCTCAGCCAACCATTGGACTGAGCATGGGGCCCCCAAGGGAGGAGTTAAAGGACTGAAGGAACTGAAGGGGTTTGCAGCCCCATAGGAAGAACAACAATATGAACCAACCGGACACCCCAGAGCTCCCAGGGACTAAACTACCAACCAAGGAGTACACATGGAGGAATTGACCCATCACTCCTGCCATGT
Source organism: Tokudaia tokunoshimensis (assembly GCA_036184795.1). Taxonomy (NCBI): domain Eukaryota; kingdom Metazoa; phylum Chordata; class Mammalia; order Rodentia; family Muridae; genus Tokudaia; species Tokudaia tokunoshimensis. The sequence goes on along the minus strand of BTHU01000002.1, from coordinate 88,374,221 downwards.
ATATAGCCGAGGATGGCTTTGTCAAGCATCACTGGGAGGAGAGGCCCTTGGTCCTGTGAAGACTTGATGTCCCAATGTAGGGGAATTCAAGGGTGGGGAGGCAGGAGTAGGTGGGTGGGTGGGTTAACACCCTTATAGAAGCAGGTAGAGTTAGGGGTGTGATTTCAATACTGAAATTTCCACCAAAAGACAGGTCATCTGGACAAAAATAAACAGAAAAACTTAAGAATTAATTGACATCATACATCAAATGGACTTAACACACACCTACCAAATATTCCATCCAAACACTAAAGAATATACATTTCACTTCACAACACATAGTTCTCTAAAATAGATCACATCCTGAAATTCAAAATAAATCATGACATATTCAAAAAGTCTGAAATCACTCTTTGTACGCTATTTGACTACAATGCAATAAAACTTAAAATTGATAGCTAACAAAATTCTAGTAAATACACATCTCACAGAGGTTGAACAACACATTACAGAATGATGCCTGAGTCAAAGAAGAAATCAATAAAAAATAAAAACTTCCTAGAACTAAAGAAAAATGAAAACCACACAATGAATCCTCTGGGATACATTGACAGAGGTCCTGTGAGAGACAGTGATAGCTCTCAGTACCTATTAAAAATTAGAAACAGTTCAAATAATTACTTAATGATGCAACACAAAAAGTGGGGGAAAATATGACAAACAAAATACAAACCCACTCGACATCAAGCAATAACAAAATAAAAAGCAGAAATCAACAAAATAGAAACAAAGGAAAAACATCAACAAATATAAGAACGAATTCTTTTAGAATACAAACAAATTGAGAGACCCTTGGCCCAACTGATCAAAAGAAAGAAAGAGGAGCCCAAATAAACAGATTCAGAGATATCCAGGTAGCACAGGGAGGTAGCTAACCACCCAGGAGCTCGGAGAGGCCTGTCAGCACAGATAGGACCACCCCTGCTGCTCAGATGATCATGTCTGGAACCCTCAGGCAGAAGCCTTCTGGTTTCTCTCAGGCTGGGGACCATCCTCTGTCACAGAGTGCCATATCCAGGTGGCACAGGGAGATAGCTAACCACCCAGGAGTGCAGGGAGGCCTGAGAGCACAGGTAGGACCACCCCTATTGCTTAGAGGAACCAGCTGGAAACCCTAAAGACACAAGAGCATAGGAGCAGCCTGGGACAGGAGTCTTCCGATTTCTGTCCACACCTAGAGGTGATCCTGAGCCACAGAGCTATATACACAAATACCACACCACAAGATAGCTGGTCTCCTAGGAACAACTACATACTTGGGTGCACAGGTAAGAACACCACCTCTCTTCAAATTCCTAGCCCAAGAGAGCCCTGCTCAGAGCAATCAGGACACAGGAACCAAGGATGAGCTGGGGATAGGATCCTTCTGGTTTCTGTCTGCATGCCAGAGCTGACACTATATCCCAGCTCTCCATACCTAAATTCCTCCCAGAGAAGACTGATCTTCCAGGAGCACAAAAACAGAGGCTTGCCGGACTGATAAGCCACAGTCACAGACAGCAAGACCAGCTAACACCAGAGATAACCAGATGGCAAAAGGCAAACACAAGAACATTACCAACAGAAACCAAGAAACATGGCACCATCCAAACCCAGTTCTGCCAAAACAGCAAGGCCTGGATAAACCCAACACAGTGGAAAAGCAAGATCTGGATTTAAAAGCACATCTCATGGTGCTGATAGAGGACTTCAAGAAGGACATAAATAACTCCCTTAAAGAAATCCAGGAGAACATGTGTCAAGAGGTAGAAGCCCTTAAAGAGGAAGCAGAAAAATCCCTTAAAGAATTAAAGGAAAACACAAATGGACAAGTGAAGGAATTGAAAAAACCATCCAGGATCTAAAAATGGAAGTAGAGACAATAAAGAAATTACAAAGGAAGACAACTCTGGAGATAGAAAACCTTGGAAAGAAATCAGGAGTCATAGATGCAAGTATCAACAACAGAATACAAGAGATAGAAGAAAGAATCTCAGCTGTTGAAGATACCATATAAACATTGACTCAACAGGTAAAGTAAATGCTTGTACCTCAAAACATCAAGGAAATCAAAGACAAAATGAGAAGACCAAACCTAAGGATTATAGGTATAGAAGAGAGGGAAGATTTAAAACATAAAGGGCCAATTAATATCTTCAACAAAAATATACAAGAAAATTTCACTAAACTAAAGAAAGAGATGCCCATGAACATACAAGAAGCCTACAGAACTCCAAACAGACTGGACCTGAACAGAAATTCCTCCCAGCACATAATAATCAAAACACCAATGCCCCAAACAAAGAAAGAATATTAAAAGCAGTAAGGGAAAAAGGTCAAGAAACTTATAAAGGCAGACCTATCAGAATTACACCAGACTTCTCACTAGAGACCATGAAAGCTAGAAGATCCTGGGCAGATATCATACAGACCCTAAGAAAACACAAATGCGAGCCCAGACTACTATACTCTGCAAAACTCTCAATCACCATAGATGGAGAAAACAAGATATTTCATGATAAAACCAAATTTACACAATGTCTTTCCACAAATCCAGCCCTACAAAGAATAGTAGATAGAAAAATGCCAACACAAGGAGGGAAACTACACCCTAGAAAAAGCAAGAAAGTAATGTTCTTTCAACAAACCCAAAAGAAGATAACCACACAAACATAAAAAGAACATCAAAAATAACAGGAAGCAACAATCACTATTCCTTAATATCTCTTAACTTCAATGAATTCAATTCACCAATAAAAAGCCATAGACTAACAGACTGGATAAGTAAATAGGATCCAGCATTTTGCTGCATGCAGAAAATGCACCTCTGTGTCAAAGACAAACACTACCTCAGAGTAAAAGGCTGGAAAACAATTTTCCAAGCAAATGGTTCCAGGAATCAAGCTGGAGTAGCGATTCTAATATCGAATAAAATCGACGTTCAACCAAAAGTCATCAAAAAAGACATGGAAGGACACTTCATACTCGTCAAAGGAAAAAATCTACCAAGAATTCTCAATTCTGAACATCTATGCTCCAAATGCAAGGGCACCCACATTTGTAATAGACACTTACTAAAGCTCAAAGCATTCATTGCACCTCACACAATAATTGTGGGTGATATCAACACCCCACTCTCATCAATGGACAGATCATGGAAACACAAACTAAACAGAAACACATTGAATCTAACAGAAGTCATGGACCAAATGGATTTAGCAGATATCTATAGAACATTTTATCTTATCAAAGGAGTATACATTCTTAGCACTTCATGGTACCTTCTCCAAAATTGACCATATCATTGGTCACAAAACACAGCTAAACAGATATGAGAAAATTGAAATAACCCCATGCTTTCTATCACATCACTACAGATTAAGACTGGTGTTCAATAGCAACAAAAACAACAGAAAGCCCACATACACATGGAAGCTAAACAATGCTCTGCTCAATGATACCATGGTCAAGGAAGAAATAAGGAAAGAAATCGAAGACTTTTTAGAGTTTAATGAAAATGAAGGCACAAGATACCCAAATTTATGGAACACAATGAAAGCAGCACTAAGAGGAAAACTAATAGTTCTGAGTGCCTCCAAAAAGAAACTGGAAAGAGCATACACTAGCAGCTTAACAGCACACCTGAAAACTCTAGAACAGAAAGTCATATACTTAACACAAGAGGAAAATCTAGATGAAACGGACAATATTCTAGACAGATACCAATTACCAAAGTTAATCAGGATCAGATAGACCATCTAACAGTCCCATAATCTCTAAAGAAATTGGAGCAGTCATTGAAAGTGTCCCAACCAAAAAAAAGCCCGGTATCAGATGGTTTTAGTGCAAAATTTTATAGGACATTCAAAGAAGGCCTAACACCAATACTTTTCAAACTATTCTACAAAATAGAAACAGAAGAAACACTGCACAACTTGTTCTATGAAGCCACAATTACTCTCATAACTAAACCACACAAAGATCTAAAAAAAAGAGAACTTCAGAACAATTTCCCTTATGAATTTTGATGCAAAAATACTCAATAAAAATTCTTGCCAACTGAATCCAAGAACACATAAAAAGAATCACTTACCATGATCAAGTAGGCTTCATCCCAGGGATGCAGGGATGGCTCAATTTACGGAAATCCATCAATGTAATCCACTACATAAACAAGCTCATGGGGAAAAAAAACCCACACACGATCATTTCATTACACACTGAGCAAGCATTTGACAAAATTCAACATCCTTTCATGCTAAAAGTCTTGGAAAGATCAGGAATTCAAGTCCTATACCTAGACATAGTAAAAGCAATATATAGCAAACCAGTAGCTCACATCAAACTAAATGGAGAGAAACTTGAAGCAATCCCACTAAAATCAGGGATAGACAAGGCTGCCCTCTCTCTCCCTATCTCTTCAATATAGTACTTGAAGTTCTAGCTAGAGCAATTGGACAACATAAGGAGGTCAAAGGGATAGAAATTGCAAAGGAAGAAGTCAAACTATCACTATTTGCAGATGATATAGTATACTTACGTGACCCCAAAAACTCCAACAAAGAACTCCTACAGCTGACAAATAACTTCAGCAAAGTGGCTGAATACAAAATTAACTCAAACAAATCAGTAACTTTCTTATACTCAAAGGATAAACAGGCTGAGAAAGAAATTATGGAAAAGACACACTTCACAATAGTCACAAACAATATAAAGTATCTTGGTGTGTGACTCTAACCAAAAAAGTGAAAGATTTCTATAACAAGAACTTCAAATTTCCCGAAAAAGAAATTGAAGATCTCAGAAGATGGAAAGATCTCCCATGCTCATGGAATGGCAGGATTAACATAGTAAAAATGGACATCCTCCCAAAAGCAATCTACAGATTCAATGCAATCCCCATCCAAATTCCAACTCAATTCTTCATGGAGTTAGAAAGAGCAATTCTCAAATTCATCTGGAATAACAAAAAACCCAGGATAGCTAAAACTATTCTAAACAATAACTGCTGCGAGAATCATTATCCCTGACCTCAAACAGTACTACAGAGCAATAGTGATAAAAACTGCATGGTATTGGTACGGTGACAGGAAGGCATATCAATGGAATAGAACTGAAGACCCAGAAATGAACTCACACACCTATGGTCACTTGATCTTTGTCAAAGGAGCTAAAACCATCCAGTGGGAAAAAGATAGCCTTTTCAACAAATGGTTCTGGTTAAACTGGCAGATAGCATGCAGAAGAATGCAAATTGATCCATTCTTATCTCTTTGTACAAAGCTCAAGTCCAAATGGATCAAACCAGATACACTGGCGCTAACAGAAAAGAAGGTGGGGAAGAGCTTCCAGCACATGAATACAGGGGAAAAGTTCCTGAACAGAACACCCATGGCTTATGCTCTAAGATCAAGAATTGACGAATAGGATCTCATAAAATTACAAAGCTTCTGTAAGGAAAAGGATACTGTCAATAGGACAAAATGGCAACCAACAAATTGGGAAAAGATCTTTGCCAACCCTACACCCGATAGAGGGCTAATATCCAATAAATACAAAGAACTCAAGAAGTTAGACTCCAGAGAAACAAATAACCCTGTTAAAAAATGGGGTACAGAGCCAAACAGAGAATTCTAAATTGGGGAATACTGAATGGACGACAAACACTTAAAGAAACATTCAATATCTTTAGTCATCAGGGAAATGCAAATCGAAACAACCCTGAGATTCCACTTCATACCAGTCAGAATGGCTAACATCAAAAACTCAGGTGACAGCAGGTACTGGTGAGGATGTGGAGAAAGAAGAACACTCCTCCACTGCTGGTGGGATTACAAGCTGGTACAACCACACTGGAAATCAGTTTGGTGGTTCTTCAGAAAATTGGGTATTGACTCTTGGGTTTACAGATGAGACAGCTATCTTCTCTCCAGCGAATGAGCTGGCAGCTACAGCCAGGAGCACAGGGAACATTGGAGTGCCAGAACAACTGGGACAGGGTCCGCCAGGGCCCCACCTGCACCCAGGAGCTGGGCAGTGCCACAGCACTCTGTACCAGAGAAGAGCCGGTCAACCAGGGGTGCTGGCACAGAGATGCAGGCCCACAGGAGGGACAAGTGCCAGTCAGAGACAGCAGGACAAACTAACACCAGAGATAATCAGATGGTGAAAGCCAAATGTAGGAACATTATCAACAGAAATCAAGGCAACATGGCACCATCCAAAACCATATCTCCCACAAGAGAAAGTTCTGGATACCCCAACACACTGGAAAACCAAGATTTGGATTTAAAATCACAGCACACGATGCTGATAGAGGGCTTCAAGAAAGACATAAATAACTCACTTAAAGAAATACAGGAGAACACAGGTAAACAGGTAGAAGCCCTTAAATAATTACAGGAAAACACAACCAAACAGGTGAAGGAATTCAGCAAAACCATCCAGGATCTAAAAATGGAGGTAGAAACAATAAACAAATTACAAAAGGAAGCAACTCTGGACATAAAAACCTAGGAAAGATGTCAGGAGTTATAGATGCAAGCATCAACAACAGAGTACAAGAGATAGAAGAGAGAATCTCAGACGCAGAAGACACAACAGTAGCATAGACACAACAGTCAAAGAAAATGCAAAATGCAAAAAGTTCCTGACCCAAAAATCCGGGAAATCCAGGACAAAATGAGAAGACCAAACTTAAGGATTATAGGTATAGAAGAGAGTGAAGATTTATAACTTAAAGGGCCAGTAAACGCCTTCAACAAAATTATAGAAGAAAACTTCCCTAACCAAAAGAAAGAGATGCCCATGAACATGAAAGAAGCCTACAAAACTCCAAATAGATTGGAGCAGAAAATAAATTCTTCCCATCACATAATAATTAAAACACCAAATGTACTAAACAAAGAAAGAATATTAAAAGTAGTAAGGGCAAAAGGTCAAGTAGCGTATATAGGCAGACCTATCAGAATTATACCAGATTTCTTGCCAGAGACTATGAAAGCTAAAGAAATCCCGGGCAGATACAGAACCTAAGGGAACATAAATGCCCATGCAGGCTACTATACCCAGCAAATATCTCAATTACCATAGATGGAGAAACCAAGTTATTCCATGAAAAAAACTAATTTACACAATATCTTTCCACAAATCCAGCCCTTCAAAGGATAATTAATGAAAAAAACAACAAAAGGAGGAAAACTATACATTAAAAAAGGCAAGAAACTAATCTTTTAACATACCAAAAAGAAGAGAGCCACACAAACATAACTCCACCTCTAATAACAAAAATAATAGGAAGCAACAATCACTTGTCCTTAATATCTCTTAATATCAATGTACTCAATTCTCCAATAAAAAGACATAGACTAACAGACTGGATACATAAGCAGGACCCAACATTTTGCTGCATACAGAAAAGCCACCTCAGGCACAAAGACAGACACTACCTCAACGTAAAAGGCTGGAAAACAATTTTCCAAGCAAATGGTCCCAAGAAACAAGCTGGTGTAGACAGCCTAATATTGAATAAAATTGACTTTCAACCTAAAGTAATCAAAAACGATAAGAAAGGATACTTCATACTCATCAAAGGAATAAACTACCAAGATGAATTCTCAATTCTGAACATATATTCTCCAAATTTATGGGCATCCACATTCATAAAAGAAACTTTACTAAAGTTCAAAGAGCACATTGCACCCCACAGAATAATAGTGGGAGACTTCAACACCCCACTCTCGTCAATGGACAAATCATGGAAACACAAACTAAATAGAGAAACAGTGAAACTAACAGAAGCTATGAAACAAATGGATTTAACAGATATCTATAGAACATTTTATCCTAAAACAAAAGAATACCTTGTTTTCAGCACCTCATAATACCTTCTCCAAAATTGACCATATACTCAGTCACAAAACAGACCTCAGCAGATATAAGATTGAAATAATTGCACCCTATCAGATCACCACAGACTAAGGCTGGTCTTCAATAGCAACAAAAACAACAGAAAGCCCACATATACATGGAAACTGAACAACACTCTACTCAAGGATAACTTGGTGAAGGAAGAAATAAAAAAATTAAATACTTTTTAGAATTTAATGAAAAAGAAGCTAGAACATACCCAAAAGTATGGGACAGAATGAAAACAGTGCTAAGAGGAAAACTCACAGCTCTGAACACCTCCAAAAAGAAACTGGAAAGAGCATACACTAACAGCTTAACAGCACAGCTGAAGGCTCTAGAACAAAATGAAGCAAATATACCCAAGAGGAGTAGACAGCAGGAAATAATCAAGCTCAGGGCTGAAATCAACCAAGTAGAAACAAAAAGAACTATAAAATGAATCAACAAAATCAGGAGCTGGTTCTTTGAGAAAATCAATAAATAGATAAAACTTTAGCCAGACTAACCAGAGGGCACATAGACAGTATCCGAATTAACAAAATCAGAAATGGAAAGGGAGATAAAGCAACAGAAACTGAGGAAATTCAAAAAAATCATCAGATGCTACTACAAAATAATATATGCAATAGAATTGGAAAATCTGGATGAAATGGACAATTTTCTAGACAGATACCAGGTACCAAAGTTAAATCAGGATCAGATGGTGATCTAAACAATTCCATAACCCCTAAAGAAATAGAAGCAGTCATTAACAGTCTCCCAAACAAAAAAAAACTTCAAGATCAGATGGGTTCAGTTCAGTGTTCTACCAGACCTTCAATGAAAACATAACACCAATACTCTTCAAACTGTTCCACAAAATAGAAACAGAAGGACCACTACCCAACTCATTTTATGAAGCCACAATTACTCCGATACCTAAACCACACAAAGACCCAACAAAGAAAGAGAACTTTAGACTAATTTCCCTTATGAATATCGATGCAAAAATACTCAGTAAAATTCTTGCCAACCGAATCCAAGAACACATCAAAATGATCATCCATCATGATCAAGTAGGCTTCATCCCAGGGATGCAGGGATGGTTCAATATATGGAAATCCATCAATGTAATCCACTACATAAACAATCTCAAAGGAAAAAAAAACCCACATGATCATTTCATTAGATGCTGAGAAAGCATTTGAAAAATCCAACACCTCTTCATGATAAAAGTCTTGGAAAGATGAGGAATTCAAGGCCCATACCTAAACATAGTGAAAGCAATATACAGCAAACCAGTGGCCAACATCAAACTAAATGGAGAGAAACTTGAAGCAATCCCACTCAAATCAGGAACTAGACAAGTCTGTCCACTCTCTCCCTACCTGTTCAATATAGTACTCAAAGTCCTAGCCAGAGCAATTAGACAACCAAAGAAGGTCAAAGGGATTCAAATTGGAAAGGAAGAAGTCAAAGTATCCTTATTTGCAGATGATATGATGTATGCTTAAGTGACCCCAAAATTCTTCCAGAGAACTCCTAAACCTGATAAACAACTTCAGCAAAGTGGCTGGATATAAAATTAACTCAAACAAATCAGTAGCCTTCCTATACTCAAAGGATAAGGAGGCTGAGAAAGAAATTAGGGAAATGACACACTTCACAATAGTCACAAATAATATAAAATGCTAACCAAGCAAGTGAAAGATCTATATGACAAGAACTTCAAGTCTCTGAAGAAAGAAATTGAAGATCTCAGAAGATGGAAAGATCTCAGATGCTCATGGGTTGGCAGGATTAATATAGTAAAAATGGCCATCTTGCCTAAAGCAATCTACACATTCAATGCAATCCCCATCAAAATTCCAACTCAATTCTTCAGAGAGTTAGAAAGAGCAATTTCAAAATTTATCTGGAATAACAAAAAACCCAGGATAGCTAAAACTATTCTCAACAATAAAAGAACTTCTGCTGGAATCACTATCCCTGACTTCAAGCTCTACCACAGAGCAATAGTTTTAAAAACTGTGTGGTATTTGTACAGAGACAGGCAGGTATATCAATGGAATAGAATTGAAGACCCTGAAATAAATCCACACTCCTATGGTCACTTGATCTTTGACAAAGGAACTAAAACCATTCAGTGGAAAAAAGACAGCATCTTCAACAAATAGTGCTGGGTTAACTGGCAGTCAATAAGTAGAAGGATGCAAATTGATCTATTCTTATATCCCTGTACAAAGCTCAAGTCCAAGTGGATAAAGACCTCAACATAAAACCAGAGACACTGAATCTAATAGATGAGAAAGTGGGGAAGAATCTGGAGCACATGGGCACAGGGGAAAGTTTCCTGAAAAGAACACCAATAGTTTATGCTCTAAGATCAAGAATTGACAAATGGGACTTCATAAAATTGCAAATCTTCTGTAAGGCAAAGGACACTGTCAATAGGACAAAATGTCAACCAACAGATTGGAAAAAGATCTCTCCCACTCCTACTTCTGATAGAGGGCTAATATCCAGTATGTACAAAGAATTCAAGAAGTTAGATTCCAGAGAAACAAATAACTCTGGTAAAAAATGGGGTACAGAGCTAAACAAAGAATTCTCAACTGATGAACACCGAATGGTTGAGAAACACCTAAAGAAATGCAAATCAAAACAATCCTGAGATTCCATCTCACCAGTCAGAATGGCCAAGATCAAAAACTCACAGCAAATTCTGGAGAGGATGTGGAGAAAGAGAAGCACTCCTCCATTGCTAGTGGGATTGCAAGCTGGTAAAACCACTCTGGAAGTCAGTTTGGTGGTTCCCCAGAAAATTGGACATAGCACTATCTGAACTTTTGGACATATACTCAGAAAATGCTCCAACATATAATAGTTACTCATTCTCCACTATGTTCATAGCAGCCATATTTATAATAGCCAGAAGCTACTAAGAACCCACATGTCCCTCAACAGAGAAATGGATACAGAAAATGTGGTATATTTATACAATGGAGTACTACATAGCTATTAAAAACAATGAATTAATGAAATTCTTAGGCAAATGGATGGAGCTAGAAAATATCATCTTGAGTGAGATAACCCAATCACAAAAGAACATACATGGTATGCACTCGCTGATAAGTGTATATTAGCCCAAAATCTTGGAATACCCAAGATACAACTCACAGATCACATGAAGCTCAAGAAAGAGGAAGACCAAAGTGCAGATACTTTGATCTGTATTGGAAAGTGGATGAAAATACCCATGACTTACAGCCAACCAATAGAAAAAACATAGGGTCCCCAATGGAGCAGCTAGGCAAAGTACCCAAGGACCTGAAGAGGTTTGCAACCCTGCAGGAGGAACAATAATATGTACCAACCAGTACCCCCAGAGCTTCCAGGGACTAAACCACCAACCAGAGTATATACATGGAGGTACCCATGGCTCCAGCTACATATGTAGCAGAAGATGACCATTTCAGACACCAATGAGAGGAGAGACCATTGGTGCTGTGAAGGCTCAATTCCCCAGAATAGGGGAATGCAAGTCAGGAGATTGGGGAGGGAGGGATGAGCAGGGATGGGGAAATGGGATAGGGGATTTTCGGAGGGGTAACTTGGAAAGGGGATAGCATTTGAAATGTAAATAAAGGAAATATCTAATTAAAAACAGCAAAAAAAAAAGCGAATATTGGACATAGCACTACCTGAGGGCCCAGCTATACCACTCCTGGGGATATACCCAGAGGATTCTCCAACATGTAATAAGGACACATGCTCCACTATGTTCATAGCAGCTATATTTATAATAGCAGAAGCTAGAAAGAACCCAGATGTCCATCAATGGATGAGTGGATACAGAAAATGTGGTACATTTACACAATGGAACACTACTCAGCTATTTAAAACAATGAATTCATGAAATTAATAGGCAAATGAATGGAACTAGAAAATATCATCCTGAGTGAGATAACTCAGTCACAAGAGAACACACATGATATGCACTCACTGTCAAGTGGATATTAGCCCAGAAGCGTGGAATAACCAAGATACAATTCACAGAACAAATGAAGCTCAAGAAGGAAGACCAAAGTAGGAATACTTTGTCTTTCTTAGGAGGGGGAACAAAATACCCATGGGAGGAGATAGAGAGACAAAGCATGGAGAAGAGACTGAAGGAAAGACCATCCAGAGACTGCTCCACCTGGGAATCCATCACATATACAGTTACAAAACCCATACACTATTGTGATGCCAACAAGTGCTTGCTGACAGGAGTCTGATGTAGCTGTCTCCTGAGAGGCTTTGACAATACCTGACAAATACAAAGGTGGATGCTCTCAGCCAACCATTGGACTGAGCACAAAGTCCCCAATGGAGGAGCTAGAGAAAGGAGCCAAGGAGCTGAAGGAGCTTGCAGCTCCATAGGAGGAACAACAATATGAACCAACCAGTACCCCAGAGCTCCCAGGGACTAAACCACCAACCAAAGAGTACACATGGAGGGACCCATGGCTCCTGCTGCATATGTAGCAGAGGATGGCCTTGTGGGACATCAATGGAAGGAGAGGCCCTTGGTCCTGGGAATACTTGATGCCCCAGTATAGGCGAATGCCAGGGCAGGGGGATGGGATAGGGTGTTTTCAGAGGGGAAACCAGGAAAGGGGATAACATTTGAAAATATCTAAAAAAAAAAAGCCAAAGAATGAAAAGTTCCTGCCTATTTTAAGTCATGTTTTTGGAAGAAGTTTTGTAGTCTTCACTCTAGACCCCAAGCCAAGTCAGCTGAATGGCTTTGAGCTGCCATACTATAATGATAAACTGGTTCAGCTCCTAGTGACTTAGCTTGGATCCCCCACCATGATGATGATATGATTCAGCCTGCCAAGGGGTTATGAGAGGAGTTAACATCTTCTTTTTATAGTAATTGAACCTTTGAGAGGGCTCTATTTTTACCTCTTTTGCTTTCTCTCCCTCCCTTTCCCTCTCCCTCCCCCTCCCCTTCCTCTCACTTTTGACTTTGAAGAGCCATCATGGAAGGAACTCTGGATAAGAGATAGGGCTTTTCTCTTTGGGCTTGCAGGAACCACAAATAAGCAGCCAGCAGGACACAGGTAAAACAGGACTCTAAGAAAGAGAGCTAAGGAGTCCTCATGGGTTTTTGAGGCACTTAAGAGAAAGGTAGACTAGCTTGGTAGAATGAAACAGATAGAGATTTCATTTTTTTATTTTCTATATTTTTTTATTTACATTCCAAATGATTTCCCCTTTCCCGTTTCCTCCCTCCCTGAAAGTCCCATAAGCTCCCTTCCCTCCTTCTGTTCCCCATTCAACCCCCTCTCGTTTCTCTGGTCTGGTATTCACCTACATCCAAGCTTTCCAGGACCAGGGGTCTCTCCTTCCATCTTCTTGGAAATCTATTGATAAGTGAATTGCATTTTGGGTATTCCGAGATTCTGGGTTAACATCCCCTTTACAGTGACTACATACCATGTGGGTTCTTTTGTGATTGGGTTACCTCACTAAGGATGATATTTTCCAGTACTGACCATTTGCCTAGGAATTTCGTGAATTCATTTTTTTTTGGTAAGATGGTCATTTTTACTATATTAATCCTGCCAATCCATGAGCATGGCAGATTTTTCCATCTTCTGAGGTCTTCTTCAATTTCTTTCTTCAGAGACTTGAAGTTCTTGTCATACAGATCTTTCACTTGTTTGGTTAGTCACACCAAGATACTTTATATGGTTTGTGGCTATCGTGAAGTGTATCATTTCTCTTATTTCTTTCTCAGCCTGCTTATCGTTTGAGTATAGGAAGGCTACTGATTTGCTTGAGTTGATTTTATATCTGGCCACTTTGCTGAAGTTGTTTATCAGCTGTAGGAGTTCTCTGGTGGAGTTCTTTGGGTCGCTTAAGTATACTATCATATCGTCTGCAAATAGTGATAGTTTGACTTCTTCCTTTCCAATTTGTATCCCTTTGACCTCCTTTTGTTGTCTAATTGCTCTAGCTAGAACTTCAAGTACTATATTGAAAAGATTTGGAGAGAGAGGGCAGCCTTGTCTAGTCCCTGATTTCAGTGGGATTGCTTCAAGTTTCTCTCCATTCAGATTGATGTTGGCTACCGGTTTGCTGTAAATTGCTTTTACTATGTTTAGATATGGGCCCCGAATTCCAGATCTTTCCATGACCTTTAGCATGAAAGGATGCTGAATTTTGTCAAATGCTTTCTCAGCATCTAATGAGATGACCATGTGGTTTTTTTCTTTGAGATTATTTATATAGTGGATTACATTGATGGATTTCCTTATATTGAACCACCCCTGCATCCCTGGGATGAAGACTACTCGATCGTGGTGAATGATCGTTTTGATGTGTTCTTGGATTCGGTTGGCAAGAATTTTATTGAGTATTTTTGCATCGATATTCATAAGAGAGATTGGCCTGAGATTCTCTTTCTTTGTCGGATATTTGTGTGCTTTTGGTATTAGCGTAATTGTGGCTTCTTAGAATGAGTTGGGTAGTGTTCCTTCTGTTTCTATTTTGTGGAACAGTTTGAAGAGTATTGGTGTTAGGTCTTCTTTGAAGACCTGATAGAATTCTGCACTAAAACCATCTGGACCTTTGCTTTTTTTGGTTGGAAGACTTCCAATGACGACTTCTATTTGTTTTTTGCATTTTGCATTTTCTTTGACTGTTGAGTCAATGCTTTCTATGGTATCTTCAGCACCTGAGATTCTTTCTTCCATCTCTTGTATTCTACTGTTGATGTTTGCATCTATGACTCCTGATTTTTGCCAAGGTTTTCTATCTCCAAAGTTGTCTCCCTTTGTGATTTCTTAGTTGTTTCTACTTCCTTTTTTTTGATCCTGGATGGATTTGCTGAGATCCTTCACTTGTTTGTTTGTATTTTCCTGTATTTCTTTAAGGTATTTTTGCATTTCCTCTTTCAGGATTTCTGCCTGTTGACCCATGTTCTCCTGTATTTCTCTAAGCGATTTTTGTGTTTCCTCCTCATGGGCTTCCATCTGTTGATCCATTGCCTCCTGCATTTCTTTAAGCAGTCCTCGTGTTTCCTTTGTAAGGGCATCTATCCATTTATTCATTTCTTTAAGCACTTTTTGTGTTGCCTCCCTATGGGCATCCATCTGTTGACCCAGATTCTTCTGCGTTTCTTTATGCAATTTTTGTGAGTCCTTTGAAAGTGCATCTAACCGTTGATTTATTTCTTTAAGCGATTTTTGTGTTGTCTTCTTGTGGGCCTCCATCTGTTGATCCATGTTCTCCTACATGTCTCTAAGCAATTTTTGTGTTTCCTTTGTAAGGGCTTCTAACCGGTGATTCATGGTCTCCTGTAATTCTTTAATTAGATTTATTTGTGTCCTTCTTGTGATCCTCTAATAGCATCACGAGAAGTGATTTTAAATCCAGATCTTGTCTTTCGGGTGTGGTGGGGTATCCAGGACTTGCTGCTGTTGGAGAGTTGGGTTCGGATGGTGCCATATTACTTTGATTTCTGTTAATACGTTTGCCTTTTGCCATCTGGTTACCTCTGGTGTTAGTTGGTCCTGCTGTCACTGGCTGTTGGTTGGACCTCCTGGGAGACTGCAAAGCTATTTCTGGCCCCCCTGGATTACCAGGATTTCCCTGGCACCGATTTCTGGGGTCTGCCCTGCTCCTGAGTGACTTTGGAGCCCTGATGTGCTTTGCCCCAAGAGATATTATATTGGGGATTCCCTGCACATCCAAAGGCTCAGCGTAGTGGATTCCCAGAGCAGACGTCACCAAAGGGAGGCTGGTAGGCTCCCGCCCTGTGCAGGGGTGTGTGATCTCTGGGGGCGTGGTGAGGGGGCGTCCCTCTGCAGGGCAGAAGTCCCACAGCAGGGCTGATGCGTCGATTACTGCAGACCTGCCCATCTCTTGGAGCAGGTTACACACAAGCTGCCTGAGGCCCAAGCGGTATTATGCCTGTCTGTCTCTGAGCCTGGTGGTCCCAACTACCTAGACACTGGAGCAAAGATGGCGGAGTGCACTCTGCACTCTCGGGGCGGTACAGGTCACCCTGCAGGGGGGATGGCCCACAGCAGAGCTGGCGCCCAGACGACCACAGCACTGTCCAGTTCTTGGGAGCAGATGGAAGCCCCAACAGGCCATGTCCCAAGCGATGTTATATTGGGGAGAACCTGAGTACCTGTCTCCTCAGTGCGGTAGATCCTGGAACAGATGTCGCCAAAGGGAAGCTGGTAGGCTCCTGCCCAGTGCAGGGTGGGGGGGGGGGTCCCTCTGCAAGGCAGAAGTCCCACTGCAGAGCTAGCACGCTCGTTACTGCAGATCTACCCAGCTCTTGGAGAAGGTTACACACAAGCTGCCTGAGACCAAAGCGATATTATGCCTGTCTGTCTCTGAGCCTGGCTGTCCCAACTACCTGGACACTGGAGCAAAGATGGCAGAGTGCACTCTGCAGTCTCTTGGTGGCCCAGGTCACCCTGCAGGGGGGATGGCCCACAGCAGAGCTGGCGCCCAGACGACCACAGTGCTGTTCAGTTCTTGGGAGCAAATGGAAGCCCCAACAGGCCGTGTCCCAAGCGATGTTATATTGGGGAGAACCTGAGTACCTGTCTCCTCAGTGAGGTAGATCCCGGAACAGATGTCGCCAAAGGGAAGCTGATAGGCTCCCGCTCAGTGCGGGGGTCCCTCTGTAAGGCAGAAGCGAATTCATTGTTTTAATAGCTGAGTAGTACTCCATTATATAAATGTACCACATTTTCTGTATCCATTTCTCTGTTGAGGAACATCTGGGTTCTTTCCAGTTCTGGCTATTATAAATATGGCTACTATGAAAATAGTGGAGCATGTGTCCTTATTACATGTTGGAGCATCTTCTGTGTATATGCCCAGGAGTGGTATAGCTGTGTCCTCAGGTAGTGCTATGTCCAATTTTCTGAGGAACCACAAACTGATTTCCAGAATGGTTGTACCACCTTGCAATCCCAACAGCAGTGGAGGAGTGTTCCTCTTTATCCATATCCTCGCCAGCATCTGCTATCACTTGAGTTTTTGACCTTAGCCATTCTGACTGATGTGAGCTAGAATCTCAGTGTCATCACTTATAACAACTTGACTTAGTCATTACTAGGATGTCTTGAAATCTCCTTTTCCAAGGATATTTTTTAATTGAAAAAGGAAGTAAAAATATTTTATGATAGAACTGAAGATTTACAAGGGAAATATTTCTAATAAAATTGTAGAAAAATATAAAATAACATTAAAATTAAAGATTATCATGGATAATTACAGATAAAATTGTAGGCATAATAATATTTCTAAGTTGATTGAAAGTGGAATTATAAACACTTTCTGATAAAATTGAATATCTACAAGGAAAATATTTCTGATAAAATTCAAGAACTATATAGAAAGACACATTAAAATTGACTATTTCATGGAAAATTATACAGATAAATTGGTAGGAATAAAAAATATTTCTAAGTTGATTGAAAGTAGAATTATAAACATTTTCTGATAAAATTGAAGCTTTACATGGAAAATATTTCTGATAAAATTGAAAAAATATATAGAAAAACATTAAAGTTGAAGAATATCATGGAAAATTATACAGATAAAATGGTAGGCATAAAAATATTTCTAAGTTGATTGAAAATGGAATTATAAACATTTTCTGATAAAATCCACTAGTCTTCAATAAATCCTAAGGCAGATTCTTGGGAAAAAGGCAGAAACCAACCATAATTTTTGCCAAAATATCAGATGAACATTCTCCAGGCTACTTTCTAGTATTTACCTCTCCTGGAATATCATAAGCTGGGGCCTTCATTGTTCTAGTTGCTCTCAGCACTGTTGGATTCCATGGTCCTAATAAGTTTCACTTAAATTATTCAACTGCCTATTTAAACCAAACTCTCAAAGTCTTTCATATTACCCTAATAGTTGGTGATAGTAGAGAGGCTGGATATAATGTGACTGAGTGTGGTTTGGTAGATTGGTAAGAATAGATACTGGTCCAAGGTTAGATCTCCTTTGCAGTGAAGACAGGTAAAGCCAGACTAAGCTAGTACAGTGGTTATGGGACCTAGGCTAAAACTGGTAGTTTGTAGGAAATGTGTGGACTAGGAGGTCAGGGATACTCACTAAGTAGATCCTGGTGGAAGATATGGAACTCTGGAAATGGACAAGGGTATTTGGGGTAGCACAATGGATCCTTTGGATAAATACAGATAGTTGAGTCCTAGAGGATGCCTAGAGATAGGTTGTGTTGTAGGCAGAGGTATCATATTTTTCAGTGTAGCAGAATATATATATTTTAAAAGTATGCCTATATGATTTTCTTAATTTCATTAGTGTCTCTTGTAACCACTCCCTTTTCAGATCTAATTTTTCTCAATTTGGGTCTTATTTTTATTTTTCTTTGGCTAAGGTCCTCTCAATATTGATTATTTTTCCAAAGCACCCACACTTCTACTCATTGATTCCTAGTATTAAATTTATTTTACATAATTTCTATCTTGTTGCCCCTCCAAATTCTAATGACTCTCCTTGACCAACTTTCTCCCTCTCAAAGTCATGAATTTTCTAAGAGAAATTTTGTAAATACAATATTCATGACATTTCCTGATAAGATAAATATTTAAATAAAAGCAATCATAAATTTCTGCCACAATGTTAATTATGGATTTCCTTTTCCTCAGACTCTTTCATTTTATTCTGAGCTGATATTCTATTGGAAGACCTGTAAATTGACAAAGTAAAATTCACTTTTTTTTTTACTATTTATTTATTGAGTGTTTACTTTTATGCCACATTGTATATGTGCAGGTTAGTGACCCACTTGTGGACTTTCTCTCCTTTTACTATGTGGGTCCTCGGGATTAAATGCTTGTGATGAGACTTGATGAAGGATGCCTTTGTCCCATTGGTCCAACATGCCTACCTAAATGTCACCATTTAAATGTAGGATGAATTCGAATTAAGAGAACAACCAATATGGCAGTCCTAATTAGAGGTGAAATATACTTTATGATAAATTATTAAAAAGGGAGTCACTGAGACTTATGTGTCAACACCAAGAGACATTCATCAGTTCCTTCTTTATCTGAGTGTGTGATGTCAACAATCCTGTTAATAAAATCAACAGAGTTGGTTAAGAAGTAGGCATGGAAGAGTAGTTCATAACAGAAGCCAAGATGGTTTTGTCTAAATTGTGAAGGAGGAAGTATTTTATTCCTCTTGGTGGAGAAATGCAGCATGATTTCCCAGAAGCCTCAAACTGACCATGTGGCAAAGGACAATCTTGAATTTCTGATTCTCCCATCACTATTCCTTGAGTGTCATAATTACATATGTGTACATTACTATGTGTGGTAATACATACAATAATTACTATTATGTGGTGCTCAGTTTCAAACCCAGATATTCATACTTTGTGCATACAGAGGCATGTACTCTACTGACTGACTTATCTCCCAACCCACAGCCCATTTCTACTGACAATACAGTTACATTACATCACCACTGTGCTCTCTGTAAGAAAGATTACTTTTCCTAAGTGTGTTTGGACGAAGCAACGTTTTTGTAATTTTAGCATCAGTGTTATTAATTTCTAGATGAGACCCTGAGGTACGGAGGCTACCAGGAATATTTTCCAAGCAGGAAGGATACCTTGGGGAATCTGAAATGTCTTTCTACTTCTGTTAAAGGAACTGTTATTATTGTTAGTTTTTGTTGTGTTCACAAGGACTGGGATCAGTTAAATCACACAGACAGATATGGCCTGGAGAGAATAGTCCACACATGGGAAACCCAGAGCTCAGTTGTTCCTACTCCATTGTTCTCCTGGAAGTAGGGAAGTTCACTTTTCCATTTGATGGTGCCACCTTGTAATAACCTCAAGGTCAGAACTGTCTTTTCAAGCTGACATAATAATTGTGGATCTAGAGGGAGATGAGCTGATGACATTTCTTCCTTATAACTAATTCTTAGGGTCTCATTCTACAAGGATGTTTATCAAAGGCCCAGCTGGTGAGTGTTTCTTTTTCTTTTCATTAATACTGAGAGCTAGATGTAAGTAGGTGGTAGAATAGGAACAGGATACTGCAATAAATGTTTAGAGAATTCTCTGCTTAGAATTTTACTTTTGAGCCATTCTGTAGCATAAGCAAACACAACAGATTCTTGCAGACAAACAATTATTAGTGTAATGATTTATAATAACATAGATTTCAATTATATGGTTTCAGAATATTATATACATAAGAGTAAAAGGGTACTATTGGGGAAAGTAAGGGGATCCAAGAGAACAGTGGGTAGAGACAGAAAAGGCTCTATTAGATCTATTCTGGGTATTTCAAAAGACCTGGATATTCCATCTTACTTATTTATTACATCCTTGTAAAGTTATTCTTACAAAAATGTAAGCTTGGAGATTTCAGTAAGCTTCTGAATGTCTCAATTAAAATAAATTTAGCTTTAATATTTCAAGTTTTCCCAATCAAATTTTGTAACATTGATATTGATGTAATAGAATAAGTTTTTCATTAGCCATGAGAAGAATATTTGCAATTCTCGGCTAGTATAAAATTATTTAAATTCAAAATCATCAATGCTTCCTTTCATAGTTACAAACAATAAGAGCTTGATAAAATACACATTCACAAAAATACCAAGTAAATTTTAAGTTTAGCTGCTTATTATCACAAGTCCATTTTTATTTTGCTAGAATATCATTTACTAATATATAATATATATGAGAATAAAATGGTAAATGAAGGCAGGTGTGGTGTCACACAATTATGATCCCAGCACTTTCAAAGCTAAGGCAGGAGCATCATTAGTTTTATTAGAGAGTGAGAACATATCTCTCCCACACACAAAAATCCAACAAAATCAAAGTAGAAAACATATAATGTAGAGTTATGACATCATTGTCAATAAATGGAACAAAATAATGCCAATAACTGTCATTAAGTCATTGTTCAAAGAGTATCAAAATTACAAGAAACAACTGATATAAATACGAGTGTAAGTTTATAAATATTACAGAATTTTCAGTTATGAATAATTTACATTAAAAGTCTGAACTAGTACACTAGGTAGGGCCCAGGATCTCATAAAGTGAACCAGAAAAAAGTGGACACACTCTATTTTCCTTAATGATCATTTCATATAACAAACATATTTTATATAACTCAGTTTTTCACTCAAGTGATGTACAGTTATTCATGTTAGCAGCACTGGCATACAGTATGCTATTCCTTTATTCTTAGGCCCAGTAGTCCAATAATGTCACACACACACACACACACACACACACAAACACTATCCAGTGAACATTTTCATATCTTTCCCAAACGCACACTAGGCAACTTGTGATGAAGCCCTGGGTATAACTGCTTCCCCACACTCTTTGCAGTGATACTTCTGCTACTGCTGTCTCAGGGGAACTGACTTGTAACTGTGAGATTATAATATTGTAGTCAGCTTCTAGTGCTTTCAGTTACACCTGCACTAAACTCAATTTCCAAAGAACAATTCATGCATTTAAGTTATTTAAGAGGAGAGGTAATAGCCATGAAAGAATACCTAATTAATAAGAGATCATGATTTATTCATACTGTTTTTATATATTTCATAAAGACTACATGGAAGTACCTTGGTTGGCTAAGATCATCATCTCCTGAGAGTCCTGAAGATTTACTCTTGCTGCTGACAGTGGACAGTACATCAGCCAACACCATCTATCTTATCACCTGAAATCACATACTCACTCTAGGTTCTCTTTGAGCAGTCATACAGGTTTTTGGTTATAACTCACTAAATATAGTAAATCTCAAAATAAAAATGAAACCTTTGATGTAATATATTTGTATGTTCCTTACATTATTAAAGATCCAAAAGCAGAAGGCAAAGATCATCAAACTATTCTGAAATCAAATACTGATATAATGAAGCAGTAAAATGGTTTTTCTTGGAAGAATGTAGAGCTTCCAGAAAAGCAGCTCTTGGTCTCTGTTGTTTTAGGTTTCTTCAGACAGATGCTTTCAAGCTGCTTAATCTTTTAGTTTGGGCCAATTTAATAGTGATGGCTTCTCTAGTATTACCAGTGTAGTACTAGGCACACTTTGGGTTTTATTACTTACAACTAAATTTTACAACCTACAGCGTTGGGAAAGCCAGAAACAGCAATAGCTATACATTCAGTGTCTACTCTGAATCTGCTCCAGTGTTTATACTTTGGTCTGAGCAGCCTGACCTTCACAATACTACAGATTGCAAGGTTAGTGAGTGTCCAGTGTGTCACAGTGCTTCTTGACAGGCTCTGCATTACTTTGTAGGCTCCATCTGTGATGTTTTCTTTTATTCTGTGACTTTCTGGCTAGCATTATATGGGTATAAATTTTGTGATTCTTCAGTTATGGAACTTTCAGTGTCATCAAGTAAAAATGTCTGCTATATACTTAAAATTTAAATTAAACAACTCAGATTGGTGTGAACACTAGTAGCTTCAGCATTCAGGAGGCAGAAGTCAAAGGAATATAAATTTGAGAACATCTTGGTCTATATAGCAAGGTCAGGTCTGTATCAACACAGAACAAAAGAACAAAGAATACTTAGAGCTTGAGGGCTTGTAGGTCTCAGTTAAGAGTGTGTTCCTAGAATTTCTAGTTCCTAGAATCTAAGACTACTTAGACTGACCCTAGCATTACAATTTGTTTTCAAATAAAGCTAATGACTTTTCTTAGTGCATGCATATGTTAACAACTTAGATGATATCCCTGGTAACTATAGTCTTTTTCTGGTGCAGTGAGTCCCAGAGAAAGATGCCATTAAATGAATTAGAAAGTGCATCATTTTCTGTATGTGATAAACATTTATAAAGCAATGTATATGAAGTAGAACAGTTGAAGTGAATCACTTTGGAATAATAAAAAATCATTTTAGATTACTCTCTTTTATTGTTATCCTTTTTATATGGTTTTTAATACTGTCATGTATTTATATGTTGTAGATCTATAATTAATAATAAATGACTATACCTATATGGTTTGATGATTTACAACTTTAAAGTTGGAATTGGTTTACAGTCCTTACAGTTTGGAGACCAACACTTGAATTAAATATTATCCTGGAACTTTTATTTATTTTATTTTATATATCTGGCTGTTATCCAGCATATATGTCTGTGCACCATTTGCATTCCTGCACCAGAAAACAATGGATACCCTGGAACTAGAGTTATAGAAAGTTTTGAGCCACCAGGTCATTACTGGAAAAATCAAACCCAGCTCCTCTGCAAGAGCAAAAAGCACTCTGAACACTGAGCTATCTATTCAGCTCCTGTCCTGGGCTTTTAAAAAACTGAACGTCACTGTGGAGCTAAGGTAAGTGTATTTCAGTGGAAGAATCAGATGTTTGGCTCTGGCAATTGGAATGAATCAACTCCTTTACTAGACTAAGCAAAAATCATGCAAATATAAAATGTATGAAATATGGCTTTATACTCCTGGTAAGGATTTAGAGTGATCTCATCAATAACTTCTGCATTATTCCTTTGCATTCATGCATCAATTATATTGTATATGTGGAATATACTAGTGAACTTGAAAGTGTAATTGTATTCACTCTTTTTTACACAAGAATCTGAGTAAGTTTAGTAGTTTTCTGTTTCCCTATCACAAGCTGATTTTAAAGCACTGAATTAAATTGATAAAATAATGACACTGGTATCCAGGACAAATAACTAACATAGGCACCAAAGGTAAGACTGTTGAGATAAAATGTAAAATGTATGGGTGCTGATGATGTAAAATAACACTGGGAACATTGTTTTTTACCCATGGCAAGGAATGTCTTTTAAAACAATAACTCCAAAGCAGAATCACTATCTGGTCATCTTTAGTGAGTTCATGTTGGTCACAATGTGTTGGAAATTGTGTTTGTCTTAGTATCACATGTTTTCTCTTGTTGGAGGCCCTCAGCTCCATATCTTGAGATGAGATTATGTGGCGTGTAGAAACTATGGAAGTCAGGAAAATAAAAGGGAACCATTGTTGGCATAGGGATGGGTTTGTAGTTAAAAATAGAGAGGGAAGAAAAAATAGAAGGGTACAAATTATCTGATCAGGGAAATAGGAGAAGAGGGGCTTAGCAAGGGAAAGAGAGAAGAAGCTAGAAAGAGCATAAAGGGGAATTGTAGGATACAGGGATCTGAGAAGGGAAAAACAAAAGGGACCTCCTTAGGGAATGAGGGAGACATTAAGACAGGAGAAAGTGGGGGCAAGGTAATGGTGCATAGCAGAACACAATTGCTCTGGTGAGAAAATGAGAAAATGGATGGGGATCTTTATAAAAGAGAGAAGGAGACAAATGAGAAAGAAGTAGATAGGTAAAATACTATCAGGTGTGGTTGAAAAACTATAAGAAATCATACTGTTAACACTGTTAACGATCTGCCTTCCCTTTGGCAAAAGAAATCTGGTGTATGTTTTGAGCTGGCAGTTACTTCTTTAGACCTGCTGTAGAGTCTCACAAAAGGTTTAAACGGGATGAGAACTAAACTGGGAGACGTCTATTTCCATTTATAAGCATAACTAATGGTTAAACATTTAACAGGTCTCCAACTAATGACACTAATGGTTGCCAACTATATCTTTGTCTTCAATTCCAGAACTGAGAGATGTATGATCTCTTTGAAAAAGAAACATTAAAACAGATGACGCAAGAAAGATATTTTGCTGACTAAAACAAAAGGATTATTATGAATTATCATTGTGATTCCTTTAGAATCATGATAAGGATAGTTGCAAAATGGGGCATAAAGCCAAATTATGGAATATGAGACTGATAAGACTTTTTCAATTTCTTTTGTGATTTTTCCCAACTCAGCATAATTTTTGTTCATTTGTACAAATGTGATTTATGTTGTGTGCTCATCACTATGTTTTTAGGTGTTAATCACAAAATGAGGTGATTTAAATCAATAGAACTTGCTTTCTAAGATATAAGGCTCAGGTGTAATACAGGCACACAAAGTGTGCATTCTATATAGATGTGACTGGGAATGCATGTATTTTCTATAACATTCTATACAGAGAGGAGATACATAGAGAGTTATGTAGAAATGTATGAAATTATGTCCAGTATGGAACATCAAAATAAGAGACAGAGTAATCAAGAAAAAGTAGCTCATCCATGTGTCAATATAGGGAAATGTTAGGGCTGGGATGTAGGAGTGGGAGGGTGGAAGCGGGAGAGGAAGGATTGGATAGGGGGTTTGTGGAGGGTAACTAAGAAAAGGATAACATTTGCAATGTAAATAAATAAAATATCCAATTAAAAATAAAAATAAGTAGCAAAACAATCATGGTATAAATATACCAACCAGAGAATCATAAGTTTGATATATCTAATATTTTTCAAATATATAAAAATGCTTCCTCTATGTTCTTAAGATGAATACACTTTCCAAATATGTTTTCATTGAATAATGTCCTTTATTTCCAAGCTGGACTTGGTGCCCTAGCCAATATATTTCTTTTTTTTTTCTACACTATCATAATCCTATATCACAGATCTAAGCCCATGGATTTGATCTGCTATCAATTGACCTTCATTCACATAATGATGTTCCTCACTGGAGGGAATGTTTGGCTTACAGATTTACTCAGGTCATTGAACATTGTGAATGACTTCATATGTAAGGCAATTTCTTACATAAACAGGGTGATGAGAGGCCTCTCTATCTGTATCACCTGCCTTCTGAGCGTGGTCCAGGCTGTCACAATCAGTCCCAGTAACTCACTGTTGGCAAAATTTAAACATAAACTAAAAAAATACATGATCTATTCTTTCTTCTATTTTTGGTTTTTCAATTTGTCATTTAGCAGTAACCGGGTCTTTTATGTAGGTGGTTATACCAATGTGAGTAAGTCCAACCAGATGAAGGTCACTAAATACTGCTCAGTCTTTTCCATGAACTACATCACCCAGGGATTGATTTTAACAATGACAAGCCTAAGAGATGTGCTTCTTGTAGGAGTCATGCTGACCATGAGTATATACATGGTGATTATCTTGTTCAGGCATCAGAGGCATTGCAAGCATCTTCATAGCAACAGCTACTTGAGAGCATCCCCTGAGAAAAGGGCCACTCAGACCATCTTGCTGCTGGTGTTTTTCTTTGTGGTCACATACTGGGTGGACTTCATCATCTCATCCACCTTAGTCCTGTTATGGATGTATGACCCAGTCAACCTGGCTATTCAGAAGTTTGTGATGAATGCTTATCCCACAATTTCTCCTTTGGTACAAATCAGTTCCGATAACCGAATAATCATTACACTAAAAATATGCCACCAGATTTTAAAAAAATGGTAATTTTTTCTTTTTTATCAAATGTTTATTTTATTTATATGTACTAGTTTTGAACTGACATGTATACATGTGTGCATTCCTGGTATTCACAGATGTCAGAAGAGGTCCTGGGATTCCCTGGATCTGGAGGTTCATATTGTCCTAAGGTTCCATGCTGGTGCAGCACCAATAAATTTTTTCCTAAAAAACAGAGTTTTCTTAAACTCTTTAATAGTTCAAGTAGAAAAGAAAGATTCTTCATATGACTTGAATAGAATTTGTCATATTATACTTATTCATTCTTTTGACATTTCTGCTACCAAGAAGTATACGGTTCTTAGTTCATTGTACATCATAAATTGTTATTTCCACAGGAATTCTCTTAGTCTCTCTTTTTTTACTCTACATCATAAATGTTGCCATGCTGATGTTATTCAATAGGTGATCCTTGCTGATAGTGACTATTAAAAGCTTTTTAAAAAAATATTTTCATTTACTCTAAATAAGAATATTTTAAATATTTGATTGTAGCTTTAATTCTGGTTCCTGATTAGAATTTCTATGTATCCGTAAAAGTAATGAATTTAAAGTTTCTAATTTTTTACTACTCATTAAGTACTACATACTTAATGAGTTTTATATGAAATTTTCATATGCATGAATATTTGCACTTCATTTCTTTCACCCTTACTAAAATATTGATAAATAAAAATTGTGTACATACACATACATGATATAGGACATGTTATTTGTGTATGGGTGTATGTATGTATATTTGTGCATAGATGATGGATGTGTGTGCATGTGAACATGGAGGCTGGGAGACAACTTTGGCTTGCTGGGAGCCTTCTTGGTCTCGATTGTGTTGAAGTGGGTCGCAGCATCAGTCATAGCTTTAAAGACAGATGATCTCTGGACTTAGTTTAAAGACTAATGGTCTCTGGCCTTCTAGATCTCTAATTATACTGAATTCTTGCTGCTAACTTTCAAAATATCCTGAAAATGTTCTTGCGTATTCTATAGTTTGAAGTTGCTGGCTTCATTTCTCTGTGTTTCTTTAGCTCCTTATAACTTTCTGTACTTTACTCATTATGCTTAAAGAAGCACTAGAGAAACATAACTCTTTCTTACTATTCTGTGCTTCCATAAGCCCTGAAAACTTAACTTTACTAATTTTTTATTACTTGTCCTTTAATAAGTACTAATATCTGGTGATTAACACATGCTGTTTAGCAGCAGGGAGTTAAGTAAAAGGATCTATTGCTGTTGCTCCTTTCTCTGGAGAATCAGCCTGAAACCTCTCTGGCTAAGCTGGTTATCTCTTTGTGAACCAGAAGGGAAGGAAAGGAAAGGTATTATGATGCTTTATATTAGGCATATATACACAGACACATGCATATTCATACATTCACACTCTGGCCTGGGTCAACTGTGACAATCAAATCTGCAACTATTCAAGTACCCTTACATACACACACACACACACACACACACACACACACACACACATATACACACACATACACACACATAAACACAGACATATACATTTGGATGGATGAATTCATGGAAGGATGTTTGCATGGATAAATGGATGGAAGGATGGATGGATGGATGGATGGATGGATGGATGGATGGATGGATGGGGCAGAACTCCCCAAGCCAAACCATCTAACCAGCATCTTTACTTCTTTTCCCTGGCCATTTTGCACCTTCTTTGACAAAAAGATCTTTTTGAAACTTATTTAATCATTTTATTTATTTATTTATTCATTTACTTATTTACGCTCAGATTTTATTTCACATCCTCTACCTCTTCCCTGCACCTCCTGTCTCCATGACAATATCCCCACCCTCCACCCTCCCTCACCTCACCAGATCTTTAAACTCCCTGGGACCTACAGTCTCTTGAGGGTTAGGTGCAACTTCTATGTCTGAAACCAGACCCAGGCAGTCCTGTACTGTATTTGTAGGGGGCCTCATATCAGCTGGAAATGCCGCCTGGTTGGTGGTCCAGTGTTTGAGCGATCTCAAGGTAGGAATGGGGAGGGTCCAGGCTAATTGAGACTGTTGGTCCTCCTACAGGACTGCCCACCTCCTCAGCATCTTCCAGCTTTTCCCTAATTCAACCACAGTTTCTGCCCATTGGTTGCGTGCAAATACATGCTTCCGACTCTTTCAGTTGCTTTTTATGTTTTTCAGAGGGCAGTCATGATAGGTCCTTTTTTTTGGCGAGCAAACCATAGCCTCAGTAATAGTGTCAGGCCTTGGGGCCGTCTCTTGTGCTGAATCCCACTTTTGGCCTGTCACTGGACCTTCTGTCTTTCAAGCTCCTCTCCATTTCTTTCTCTACAGTTCTTTCAGACTGGAACAATTATGGGCCAGAGTTTTGACTGTGGGATGACAACCCCATACCTCACTTGATGCCCTGTCTTTCTGTTTGAGGTGAGCTCTACAAGATCCCTCTCCCCAATGTAGGGCATTTCATCTAGCATCTGTCCCTTTGAGTCCTGAGATCCTCTCACCTCCCAGGGTTCTGGAGGGTACTCCCAACCTACTACCTCCCCAGGTTGCTTGTTTCCATTCTGTCTGATGGATCTGAGGACTTCAGTCCTTTTCTCCCACACAATAACAGATCATGTTCCCTTGTCCCCAACCCTGTCCACTTTCTCTCCAAGGTCCTTCCCTCTCTTTCCCCTTGTGATTGCTTTCTTTTCCCTCCCAAGTGGGACTGAGGCATCCTCACTTGGGCCTTTCAGCTTGTTGACCTCTATGAGTACTGCGGAATGTATCTTAGGTATTCTGGGTTTTTTTTGTTTGTTTGTTTGTTTTTTCTGCTACTAGCCACTTATTAGTGAGTATATACCATACAGATCTTTTTGGGTCTCAGTTACCTCAATCAGGATGATATTTTCTAGTTCCATCCATTTGCCTGCAAACTCAGGATGTCATCATTCTTAATAGATAAGCAGTATTCCATTGTGTAAGTGAACCACAATTTCTCTGTCCATTCTCCTGTCGTGGACATCTGGGTTGTTTCCAGCTTCTGGCTATCAAAAACAAGGCCACTATGAGCTTAGTGGAACACTGTGGTATGGTGGGGGCATTTTTAGGTACATTCCCAAGAGTGGTATTGCTGTGTCTTTGGGTAGATCTATTTCCAGTTTTCTGAGGAAACTCCAGATTGATTTGCAGAGTGGTTGTACAAGTAAGCAATCCCACCAGCAGTGGAGGAGTGTTCCTCTATCTCCACATCCTCGCCAACATGTGTTGTCACCTGAGGATTTGATCTTAGCCATTTTGATTGGTGTAAGGTGGAATCTCAGGATGATTTTGATTTGCATTTCTCTGATTACTAAGGACTTTGAACATTTCTTTAGGTGCTTCTCAGCCATTTGACATTCCTGTTGAGAATTCTCTGTTTAGTTATATACCCCATTTTTAAATTTAGTTGTTTGGTTTTTTGGTGGTCAGCTTTTTGAATTCTTTACGTATTTTGGATTTTAGCCCTCTCTTCGATGTGAGGCTAGTGAAGAACTGTTTTGTTAATCTGTAGGGTGTCGATTTGTCTTATTGACAATGTCCTTTGCCTTACAGAATCTTTGTTCTTTAGAAAATTACCTCAGAGATAAAATGTTACATAAAATGGGAGTTACAGAAGGATGTTAATATTAAGTTTAAATCAATGTTTCATTATGATATGCTCATTATAAATTAATAGCAACAGGTTTTTCATGGTCTTGCCTTATCATAGTGCAGTGCCTGCAACTTTATCCTTGGACCAAAATGTTTTTCCTTGAACACAAATTTGTCCCATGTCTATTTCTCTTTTTAATGTAGTTATGAAAAGTCATTGTATTTTTTATTATACAGCCTTTACTTATTACTATGAGGAGTGGCTACATTCTATTCTTGATTCTAACTTCATTACATCTTTATAGCAAGGCAACTATGACCATCTTTAAAAGTTTCTTCTCAAAATTATTTGACTCAAATCAGAAATTCTATAGAATCTTTATTGATTTTTCTATATACTATCATTACAAGATAGTACATTTTTGTAGGTCTGCAGAAATCTTCTCAAAAGGATGGGTTAATACGTAGTAATTGTTATATATGTAATAATAACATAAAGCATTTTTTTAATTTTTCTAAGTTTTTTTATTTACATTCCAAATGATTTCCCCTTTCCTGTTTCCTCCCTCCCCAAAAGTCCCATAAGCCCCCTTCCTCCTTCTGTTCCCCATTCAACCCCCTCTTGCTTCTCTGTCCTTGCATTCCCCTACATCCAGTCTTTCCAAGACCAGGGGGATGTCCTTCCATCTTCTTGGAAATCTATTGATATGCGAATTGTGTCTAGGGTATTCCGAGATTCTGGGTTAATATCCCCTTATCAGTGACTGCATACCATGTGTGTTCTTTTGTGATTGGGTTACCTCACTAAGGATGATAATTTCAAGTTCTGACCATTTGCCTAGGAATTTCGTGAATTCATTGTTTTTAATTGCAGAGTAGTATTCCATTGTGTAAATATACCACATCTTCTGAATCCATTCCTCCGTTGAGGGACATCTTGGTTCTTTCCAGCTTCTGGCTATTATAAATAGGGCTGCTATGAACATAGTGGAGAATGTGTCCCTATTTCGTGCAGGAGAATCCTCTGGGTATATGCCCAGGAGTGGTATAACAGGATCCTCCGGGATTGTCATGCCCAGTTTTCAGAGGAACCGCCAGACTGCTTTCCAGGGTGGTTGTACAAGCTTGCAATCCCACCAGCAGTGGAGGAGTGTTCCTTTTTCTCCACATCCTCGCCAACAACTGCTGTCTCCTGTGTTTTTGATCTTACCCATTCTGACTGGTGTGAGATGGAATCTCAGGGTTGTTTTGATTTGCATTTCCCTAATGACCAAGGATGTTGAACATCTCTTTAGGTGCTTCTCAGCCATTTTCAGGTGAGAACTCTTTGTTTAGCTCTGTACCCCATTTTTTAATAGGGTTACTTGGCTCTCTGGAGTCTAACTTCTTGTGTTCTTTGTATATATTGGATATTAGCCCTCTGTCGGATGTAGGGTTGGTAAAGATCATTTCCCAGTTTGTTGGTTGATGCTTTGTCCTTAGGACAGTATCCTTTGCCTTACAGAAACTTTGTAATTTTATGAGGTCCCATTTGTCAATTCTTGATCTTAGAGCATAAGCTATTGGAGTTCTGTTCAGGAAATTCTCCCTTGTGCCCATATGTTCAAGGTCCTTCCCTAGTTTCCTTTCTATTAGTTTCAGTGTGTCTGGTTTTATGTGGAGGTCCTTGATCCACTTGGAATAGAGCCTAGTGCAAGGAGTAAAGAATGGATCAATTTGCATTCTTCTGTATGTTGACCTCCAGTTGAACCAGCACCATTTGTTGAAAAGGCTATCTTTTTTCCACTGGATGGTTTTAGCTCCTTTGTCAAAGATCAAGTGACCATAGGAGTGTGGATTCATTTCTGGGTCTTCAATTCTGTTCCATTGATCTCCATGCCTGTCCCTGTACCAATACCATTCAGTTTTTAACACTATTGCTCTGTAGTACAGCTTGAGGTCCGGGATACTCATTCCCCTAGAAGTTCTTTTACTCTTGAAAA
Source organism: Tokudaia tokunoshimensis (assembly GCA_036184795.1). Lineage (NCBI taxonomy): Eukaryota > Metazoa > Chordata > Mammalia > Rodentia > Muridae > Tokudaia > Tokudaia tokunoshimensis. The sequence goes on along the minus strand of BTHU01000002.1, from coordinate 88,342,326 downwards.
TAGTTTTAGCTATCCTAGATTTTCTGTTATTCCAGATGAATTTTTGAATTGCTCTTTCTAACTCTTTGAAGAATTGCAATGGGATTTTGATGGGGATTGCATTGAATCTGTATATTGCTTTTGGCAAGATGGTCATTTTTACTATATTAATCCTGCCAATCCACGAGCACAGAAGATTTTTCCATCTTCTGAGGTCTTCTTCAATTTCATTCTTCAGAGACTTGAAGTTCTTTTCTTTTCGCTAGCCCTATAAACAAAACTTTACTAGAAAATAACCATACCCACTTGTTCATGTTTTGTCTGTGGCAGCTTCATGCAAAAATGGCAGAGTTGAGTAGTTTTGATTATAATGAAACCATATGGCCTGCAAAATTTAAAGCTCTTTTTTTAAAGTAAATTTGTCCTTACTAGAAAAACCCTTGCTCTATATCACATCTATATTTGAATTTTAAATTTTGAAAAGTATGTGGTAGTAGGATCTGAATAGAGAGTTTGATAACGATGACACTAAGTCCCAGGCAGTGAATTGTCTTTTCTCATGCACATCTAGAGCAATGGTCCTAGCTCAGGGTGAGTCCATCCATAAAGAAATGGTTGTGGAGCTCATGGTATCATTTCACAGCGCAGAACCTGTGGTCTTTTCCAGATACAAGGTTCTATGACCCTGTGATTATTCTTACCTTGACATAGTTTATTAGTTGCTATATGGAGGTCTTACTTTTCCAGGTTCCTTGACTTTGTTTTCTTTTTTATTGTGGCTTCCGTCCTTCACTTAGGGCCTTACAGAACTCAACTAAGGCTTTCTTTTCTTTTTTTTTTTAACTTTCGTTTTTTTAAATTTAATTTTATTTTCTAATTTTTTTTATATTTTTATTTACATTCAAAATCATTCCCCCTTTCCCGTTTCCTCCCTCCCCAAAAGTCCCATAAGCCCCCTTCCCTCCCACTTTTCCCCATTCAACTCCCTCTCGCTTCTCTGTCCTGGCATCTCCATACATCCAGTCTTTCCAGGACAAGGGGTCTCTCCTTCCGTCTTCTTGGAAATCTATTGATATGCGAATTGTGTCTAGGGTATTCCGAGATTCTGGATTAATATCCCCTTATCAGTGACTGCATACCATGTGTGTTCTTTTGTGATTGGTTTACCTCACTATGGATGATATTTTCAAGTTCTGACCATTTGCCTAGGAATTTCATGAATTCATTGTTTTTAATTGCAGTGTAGTATTCCATTGTGTAAATATAGCACATCTTCTGAATCCATTCCTTCATTGAGGGACATCTGGGTTATTTCCAGCTTCTGGCTATTATAAATAAGGCTGCTATGAACATAGTGGAGCATGTGTCCTTATTACATGCAGGTAAAGCCTCTGGGTATATGCCCAGGAGTGGTATAACAGGATCCACCGGGAGTGTCATGCCCAGTTTTCAGAGGAACCGCCAGACTGCTTTCCAGAGTGGTTGTACCAGCTTGCAATTCCACCAGCAGTGGAGGATTGTTCCTCTTTCTCCATATCCTTGCCAACAACTGCTGTCTCCTGTGTTTTTGATCTTAGCCATTCTGACTGGTGTGAAATGGAATCTCAGGGTTGTTTTGATTTGCATTTCCCTAATGACTAAGGATGATGAACATCTCTTTAGTTGCTTCTCAGCCATTAGATATTCTTCAGGTGAGAACTCTTTGTTTAGCTCTGTACCCCATTTTTTAATAGGGTTACTTACCTCTCTGGAGTTTAACTTCTTGAGTTATTTGTATATATTGGATATTAGCCCTCTGTCGGATGTAGGGGTGGTAAAGATCATTTCCAAGTTAGTTGGATTCCGCTTAGTCTTTTTGACAGTGTCTTTTGCCTTGCAGAAACTTTGTAATTTAATGAGGTCCTATTTGTCAATTCTTGATCTTAGAGCATAAGCTATTGGAATTCTATTCAAGAAATTCTCCCCTGTGCCCATATGTTCAAGATTCTTCCCTAGTTTCCTTTCTATTAGTTTCAGTGTGTCTGGTTTTATGTGGAGGTCCTTGATCCATTTGGAATTGAGCTTAGTGCAAGGAGATAAGAATGGATCAATTTGCATTCTTCTGCATCTTGACCTCCAGTTGAGCCAGCACCATTTGTTGAAAAGGCTATCTTTTTTCCACTGGATGGTTTTAGCTCCTTTGTCAAAGATCAAGTGACCATAGGAGTGTGGATTCATTTCTGGGTCTTCAATTTTGTTCCATTGATCTACATGCCTGTCCCTGTTCCAATACCATGCAGTTTTTAACACTATTGCTCTGTAGTACAGCTTGAGGACCGGGATATTGATTCCCCCAGAAGTTCTTTTCCTCTTGAGAATAGTTTTAGCTATCCTGGGTTTTCTGTTATTCCAGAAGAATTTTTGAATTGCTCTTTCTAACTCTATGAAGAATTGAGTTGGGATTTTGATGGGGATTGTATTGAATCTGTATATTGCTTTTGGCAAGATGGTCATTTTTATTATATTAATCTTGCCAATCCATGAGCATGGCCGGTTTTTCCATCTTCTGAGGTCTTCTTCAATTTCTTTCTTCAGAGACTTGAAGATCTTGTCATACAGATCTTTCACTTGTTTGTTTAGAGTCACACCAAGATACTTTATATGGTTTGTGGCTATCGTGAAGGGTATCATTTCATTTATTTCTTTCTCAGTCTGCTTATCCTTTGAGTATAGGAAGGCTACTGATTTACTTGAGTTGATTTTATATCCGGTCACTTTGCTGAAGTTGTTTATCAGCTGTAGGAGTTCTCTGGTGGAATTCTTTGGGTTGCTTAACTATACTATCATATCGTCTGCAAATAGTGATAGTTTGACTTCTTCCTTTCCAATTTGTATCCCTTTGACCTCCTTTTATTGTCTAATTGCTCTAGCTAGAATTTCAAGTATTTTTGCATCGATATTCATAAGAGAAATTGTTCTGAGATTCTCTTTCTTTGTTGGATCTTTGTGTGCTTTTGGTATTAGCGTAATTGTGGCTTCCTAGAATGAGTTGGGTAGTGTTCCTTCTGTTTCTATTTTGTGGAATAGTTTCAAGAGTATTGGTGTTAGGTCTTCTTTGTATGTCTGATAGAATTCTGCATTAAAACCGTCTGGACCTGTGCTTTTTTTGGTTGGAAGGCTTCCAATGACCACTTCTATTTCTTTAGGGGTTCTAGGATGGTTTAGATAGTCTATTTGATCCTGATTTAATTTTGGTATTTGGTATCTGTCTAGGAAATTGTCCATTTCCTCCAGATTTTCTAGTTGTGTTGAAAACAGGCTTTTGTAGTAGGATCTGATGATTTTTTGAATTTCCTCAGTTTCTGTTATTATCTCTCCTGTTTCGTTTCTGAGTTTGTTAATTTGGATACTGTCTCTGTGCCCTCTGGCTAGTCTGGCTAAGGACTTATCTATCTTGTTGATTTTCTCAAAGAACCAACTCCTAGTTTTGTTGATTCTTTGTGTGGTTTTATTTGTTTCTACTTGATTGATTTCAGCCATGAGTTTGATGATTTCCTGCCTTCTACTCCTCTTGGGTGTATTTTCTTCTTTCTCTTCCAGGGCTTTCAGGTGTGCCATTAAGCTGCTAGTTTATGCTCTCTCCTGTTCCTTTTTGGAGGCACTCAGAGCTATAAATTTTCCTCTTAGCACTGCTTTCATTGTGTCCCACAAATTAGGGTATGTTGTGCCTTCATTTTCATTAAATTTTTAAAAAGTCTTTGATTTCTTTCTTTATTTCCTCCTTGACCAAGTTATCATTGAGTAGAGCATTTTTCAGCCTCCATGTGTATGTGGGCTTTCTGTTGTGTTTGTTGCCATTGAAGACCACCCTTATTCCATAGTGATCTGACAGGAGGCATGGGATTAGTTCGATCTTCTTATATCTGTTGAGGTCTGTTTTGTGACCAATTGTATGGTCAATTTTAGAGAAGGTACCATGAGGTGTTGAGAAGAACATATATTCCTTTTCTTTAGGATGAAATGTTCTATATATATCTGTTAGTTCCATTTGGTCCAAGGCTTCAATTAGATTCACTGTGTCCCTGTTTAGTTTCTGCTTTCCTGAATGATCCATTTCAGAGAGCAGGGTGTTGAAGTCACCCACTATTAATGTGTTCGGTGTGATGTGTCCTTTGAGCTTTAGTAAAGTTTCCTTTATGAATGAGGGTGCCCTTGCATTTGGAGCATAGATATTCAGAATTGAGAGTTGTTCTTGGTGGATTTTTCCTTTGACCAGTATGTAGTGTCCTTCTGTGTGGTTTTTTTTTTAATGACTTTAGGTTGAAAGTCAGTTTTATCTGATATTAGGAAGGCTACTCTCGCTCGATTCCTGGGACCATTTGCTTGTAAAATTGTTTTCCAGCCTTTTACTTTGAGGTAGTTTTTGTCTTTGACACTGAGGTGCGTTTCCTGCACGCAGCAAAATGCTGGGTCCTGTTTATGTCATAAGTAGTCTGTTAGTCTATGTCTTTTTATTGGGGAATTGAGACCATTGATATTAAGAAATATTAAGGAATAGTGATTATTGCCACGTGCCATTCTTGATGCTATCTTTATGTTTGAGTGGTTATCTACTTTTGCGTTTGATGCAAGAAGGTTACTGTCTCGTTTTTTCCAGGGTGTAGTTTCTCTTTTTGTATTGGCGATGTCCACCTATTATCCTTTGTTTGGGGAAAGATATTGTGTAAATTTGGTTTTATCATCGAATATCTTGGTCTCTCCATCTATGGTGTTTGAGAGTTTTGCTGGGTATAGTAGTCTAGGCTGGCATTTTTGTTCTCTTAGTGTCTGCATTAGATCTGCCCAGGATCTTCTGGCTTTCATAGTCTCTGGTGAGAAGTCTGTAATGATTCTAATAGGTCTTCCTTTATATGTTACTTGACCTTTTTCTCTTACTGCTTTTAATATTCTTTCTTTGTTTAGTACATTTGGTGTTTTGATTATTATGTGACGGGAGGTATTTCTGTTCTGGTCCAGTCTGTTTGGAGTTCTGTAAGCTTCTTGTACATTCATCAACATCTCTCTCTTTAGGTTAGGGAAGTTTTCCTCCATAATTTTGTTGAAGATATTTTCTGGCCCTTTAAGTTGCAAATCTTCACTCTCATCTATACCTATAATACTTAAGTTTAGTCTTCTCCTTGTGTCCTGGATTTCCTGGATATTTTGGCTTACACAATTTTTTTGCATTTTGCATTTTCTTTGTTGAGTCCATGCTTTCTATGGTATCTTCAGCATTTGAGGTTCTTTCTTCCATCTCTTGTATTCTATTTTTGATGTTTGCATCTATGACTACTGGTTTCTTCTCAAGGTTTTCTATCTCCAAAGTTTTCTCACTTTGTGATTTCTTAGTTGTTTCTACATCCTTTTTTAGATCCTGGATGAATTTGCTCAGATCCTTCACTTGTTTGTATTTTCCTGTATTTCTTTAAGATATTTTTGCATTTCCTCTTTCAGGATTTCTGCCTGTTGACCCAAGTTCTCCTGTATTTCTCTAAGCGATTTTTATTTTTCCTCTTCATGGGCTTCCATCTGTTGATCCATAGTCTCCTGCATTTCTTTAACCGATTCTCGTGTTTCCTTTGTAAGGGCATCTATCCATTGATTCATGTTCTCCTATATTTCTTTATGAAATTTATTTGTGTCCTTCTTGAAGTCCTCTAATAGCATCATGAGAAGTGATTTTAAATCTATCTCTTGTCTATAGGGTGTGATGGGGTATCCAGGACTTGCTGCTGTTGGAGACTTGGTTTAGAATGTTGCCATATTGCCTTGATATCTGTTAGTAACGTTCCTACGTTTGCGTTTTGCCATCTGGTTACCTCTGGTGTTAGTTGGTCCTGCTGTCACTGGTTGTTGGTTGGACCTCCTTTGAGCCTGCAAGGCTATTTCTTCTCCCCTCCTCCTGGATTACCGGGATTCCCCTGGCACTGATTGCTGGGGCCTGTCCTGCTCCTGAATGACTTTGGAGCCCTGATGTGCTTTGCCCCAAGTGATGTTATATTGGGGAATCCCTGCACATCTAAAGGCTCAGCATAGTCGATCCCCGGAGCAGAGGTCACTAAGGGGAGGTTGGTGCACTCCCTCTCTGTGTGGGTGCACTCTCTCCCAGTGCAGGTCCCTCTGCAGGGCAGATGTCCCACAGCAGAGCTGGCGTGTAGATCACCACAGAACTGCCCAGCGCTTGGGAGCAGGGAGTACACAAGCTGGCTGAGTCCCAAGCGATATTATCCTTGATTGTCCCTGCGCCTGGAAATCTCAATTGCCCTGTTGCTAGAGCAATGATGGTGGAGTGCACTCTGCACCCTTTCAGTGCAAATCATCTGCAGGGCAGATGGCCCACAGCAGAGCTGGCGCCCAAACGACCACAGAGCTGTCCCGCTCTTGGGCACAGATGGAAGCCCAATAGGCTGTGTCCCAGGCGATGTTATATTGGGGAGTTCCTGGGTACCTGGATGCTCAGTGCAGTTGATCCCTGGAGCAGAGATTGCCAAGGGGATGCTTGTGTGCTCCCTCCCTGTGCGGGTGTGCTCTCTCCCAGTGCGGGTCCCTCTGCAGGGCAGATGTGCCACAGCAGAACTGGCACGTAGGTGACCACAGAACTGTCCAGCTCTTGGGAGCTTTCTTCTATAATTTTGTTGAAGATATTTACTGGCCCTTTAAGTTGGAAATCTTCACTCTCTTCTTATACCTATAATCCTAAGGTTTGGTATTCTCATTGTGTCCTGGAGTTCCTGGATATTTTGGCTCAGGAGCTTTTTGCAATTTGCATTTTCTTTGACTGTTGAGTCAATGTTTTCTATAGTATCTTCAGCACCTGAGATTCTTTCTTCTATGTCTTGTATTCTGTTGTTTATGCTTGCATCTATGACTCCTGAATTCTTTCCAAGATGTTCTATCTCCAGAGATGTCTCCCTTTGTGATTTGTTATTGATTCTACTCCCATTTTTAGATAGTGGATAATTTTGTTCAGTTCCTTCATTTGTTTGTGTTTTCCCACAATTCTTTAAGGGATTTTTTTGTTTCCTCTTTAAGGCCCTCTACCTGTTCACCGATGGTCTCCTCTATTTCTTTAAGGGATTTTTGTGTTTCCTCTTTAAGGGCTTTTACCTTTTGACCCATGTTCTCCTGTATTTCTTTAAGAGAGTTATTTATGTCCGTCTTGATGTCCTCTAAGAGCATCATGAGATGAGACTTTAAATCCAACTCTTGCTTTTCCAATGTGTTGTGTTATCTGGGACTTACTGTGGTGGGAGAACTGTGCTCTGATGATGCCACATAGCCTTGGTTTCTGTTGTTAGGGTTCTTGTGCTTGCCATTCGCCATCTGGTTATCTCTGGTGTTAGTTGGTCTTGTTGTCTCTGGGTGGAGCTTGTCTCTCCTATGGGCCTATAAGCCTGTGTCTGTATTACTGGAAGATCAACTCTCTTCTGGCAGAGTCTGTGCACAGAAGGCTGTGGAGCTGTCTGGTTCCCTGCTGCAAATGATGGCCGGAAGGGAAGACTCATGTCCCAGTAGCTCCACTGATCTTATGCTCTGTGTGCTCCTAGCTGCACCCCTCCAGAGAGAAGGTGGAAATCTCACCTCCACACTCAGAAGTGAATTCAATCCTGCTCCAAGATCACTCTCTTCTTGCAGCCTAAGCACAGAAGACTTTGGAGCTGCCTGGTTCACTGCTGCAAATCCAGGCATATTTTTAATATCAGCTTTTCTGACTCGAGTCAGAAAACCCATGAGCTATCCAGAGAGCTTTTGGAATTTTTTTTTCTAGCAAGGGAAAGCTGTCTCAAGCAGAGACAGCTATCTGAAGTGAAAGAGCTGCCTTGAGCAGAAAGCTATCTCAATCAGATTACCACGCCAAGAACTATCTGCAGAGAGCTGTCTAGGGAGCCATCCCTAGCAGACTACAAGGCTGTCAGCTTTCACCCTCCCCCTCCCACCATGTCCGCCAAAAAAAAAAATGCTTTGTTTACATAGTGAGATTCCCTGGAGAAAAGTAACTTTTCATTTGCAAGTTTACCTAGATGAACCACAGGACACAAATTAAAAAGAACAACCATAAACTTTATTAGGTTTAAGCAGATACAAAGAACTGAATGAAACTAAGGAGACAGAACCTAAGGAGAATAAGTGTTTGAGTAATGCTCAAGAAAACACAAACAAGGGTGATGGAAAATAACCCAAAACCTGAGAACAAGCACTCTCTCTCAATATCTCTCTCCCCCTCTCCCTGTCTCTCTCTGTCTCTGTCTCTTTCTGTCTCTCTCTGTCTGTCTCTGTCTCTGTCTCTCTCTCTCTCTCTCTCTCTCTCTCTCTCTCTCTCTCTCTCTCTCTCTCTCTCTCTCTCTCTCTCACTTTTGGCTTGGAAGACCTATCATTGTAGGAGCTCTGAGTAAGTGATAGACCTTTTCTCTTTGGGCTTGCAGGAACCACACAGAAGCAGCCAGCAGGACACAGGTGAAACCAGACTCTAGGAAGGAGAGCTAAGGAGTCCCCACGTGTTTTTGAGGAACTCAAGAGAAAGGTCAATTAGCTTTGTGGAACGACACAGATAGAGATTTCTAAAAAGCAAGCAGTTTAGTTATAGAATGAGGTTTGTAACTAGGTATTTTGTATATAGTCAAGAGAATAAAATTACCTGACTGAGCTAGCAGGTTTTTACCTCAGCTACCGCCTCCTGTGACTTTATTGGTATAAATATTAGTAAAATTTAAAAGGATAAGCATTACCATTAACTTCAGCAACTTAATATTTGACAAAGATGTCAAAAATAAGCCAGATGTCCTCATTTTTTAGGAGTTTGTTCATAACAAACACATTTTTTATGGGTTTGTTGTTGACTCTTTGGTTTAACTATGGTGTTTTATGTGAATCTAGAAAATAATACATTTCTTCAAGATTTTTTGCTTAATGGAGTACAGGTTTTGAAAATATCCTTTTACATTATTATGTATTTCTTTGAGGTCTCTTGTGTTGCTTCTATGTTCCTCTCTGAGTCTGTTTATTTGGGTCCCTCTTTTTTTCTTTTGATCAGTTTGTCCAAGGATCTCTCCATTTTGTTTGTATCCTAAGAGAATTGGTTCTTATATCTATTGATTTTTTTTGTTTGTTTCTGTTTAGTTGATTTCTGCTTTTTATTTTTATTACTTCTTCTGTCAAGTGAGTTTATATTTGGTTTGTTGCGTTTTCCCCCACCGTTTTGTGTTGTCATCAGGTAATTTATTTGTAATGTTCTGAAGTTTTAATAGGCACTTAGAGCTATCAATGTCTCTCACAGGACTGCTTTCAATGTATCCTAAAGGATTCATTGTGTGGTAATCATTTTTCTGTAGTTTTAGGAAGTTTTAATTTTTTATTGATTTCTTCTTTGACCCAGTCATCATTCTGTAATGAGTAGTTCAATCTCTGTGAGATGTGTATTTACTAGATATTTGTTAGCTGTACATTTTAAGTTTTATAATACAAAGAGTGATTTCCAACTGTTTGAATTTGTCATGATTTACTTTGAGTTTCAGGATGTGATCTATTTTAGAGAACTATGTGTTGTGGAATAAAATGTATATTCTTAGTGTTTTGATGGAATATTTGGTAGGTGTGTTAAATTCATTTCATGTATGATTTCAATTAATTCTTTTTTTAAATATATTTTTTATTGAATATAATCTTCATTTACATTTCAAGTGGTAAAATCTTTTCCAGTTTTCCCCCTCCCCAAAACCCCCCAACCCCTTCTCCCACTCCCTGCCTCCAAGTATATGTCCCTCCACCTGACCCACTCCCACCTCCCTCCCCCTCAATTTCCCCTTGTTGGGCATCTATTTAGCCTTCACCTGACCAAGAACCGCTCCTCCCACTGATGCCCGACAAGGCATTCCTCTGCCACATTTTTGACTGGACCCATGTGTACCCCTTGGTTCCTGGTTTAGTCCCTGGGAGTCCTGGACTGTCTAGGACATAAACATCATTGTATTCCTGTGGGGCTGTAACCCATTCAGCTCCTCCGAACTGCCCTCCAATTCCTCCATTGGGGACCCCACTCCCAGCCCAATGGTTGGCTACTAGCATCTGCCTCTGTATGTATAAGGCTCTGGCAGGGCCCCTCTGAAGACAACCATGGCATGCTCCTTTTGATATGTGCTTCTTGTTGTCCATAGTAGTGTTGGGGTTTGGTGATGGTTTATAGGGAGAATCCCCAGGTAGAGCAGTCTCTGGGGGGCCTTTACTTCAGTCTCTGTTCCACACTTTGCCTTCATTATTGCTCCTGTAAGTGCATTGTTCCCTTTCTCAGAGGAACCTAAGCACCCCCACTTCAGTCCTCCACCTTTTTGAGCTTCCTGTGGTCTGTGAATTATAAGGTGTTTGTTTTGAGCTTTTGGGCTAACATCCACTTATTAGTGCAAACCATGTTTGTTCTTTTGTGATTGGGTCATCTCTCTCAGGATGACACTTTCTAGTTCCATTTATTTGCCTAAGAATTTCATGAATTCACTGTTTTTAATACCAGACTAATCTACATTGTGTATAGATACCACAGTTTCTGTATCCATTCCTCAGTTGAAGGACATCTGTGTTCTTTCCAGCTTCTGGCTATTATGAATAAGGCAACTATGAACATAGTGGAGCATGTGTCCTTATTACATGTAGGAGCAGCTTCTTTATATATACCCAGGAGTGGTATAGCTGGGTCCTCAGGTAGTACTATGTCTAATTTTCTGAGGAATCGCCAAACTGAGTGGTTTTGATCTTCCTGCCTGTCACCATCCCAACACCAAACAGTTTTTATCACTATTGCTCTGTCGTAGAGCTTGAGGTCAGGGATGGTGATTCCCCAAGGAGATCTTTTGTTGTGGAGAATAGTTTTTGCTATCCTGGGTTTCTTGTTATTCCAGATGAATTTGAGAATAGCTCTTTCTAGATCTGTGAAGAATTTATTTGGGATTTTGGTGGGAATTGCATTGAATCTGTAGATTGCTTTTGGCAAGATGACCATTTTTATAATATTGATCCTGCCAATCCATGAAAATGGGAAATCTTTCCATCTTCTGAAATCTTCTTTGATTTCTTTTTTCAGAGGCTTGATGTTTTTGTCATAGAGATCTTTCTCTTGCTTTGTTAGGGTCATACCAAGGTATGAAATATTATTTGGGACTATTGTAAAGGGTGTTATTTCCCTAATTTCTCTCTCAGCTTGTTTATCCTTTGAGTAGAGGATGGCTACTGATTTGCTTCAGTTAATTTTATATCCAGTCACTTTGCTGAAGTTGTTTATCAGTTTTATGAGTTCTCTGATGGAAGCTTTGGGGTCACTTAAGTATATGATCATATCATCTGCAAACTGATATTTTGACTTCCTCTTTTCCAATTTGTATACCTTTGACCTTTTTTTGTTGTCTGATTGCTCTGGCTAGAACATCAAGTACTATATTGAGTAGTTAGGGAGAGAGTGGGCAGCCTTGTCTGGTTCCTGATTTTAGTGGGATTGCTTCAAGTTTCTCTCCATTTAATTTGATGTTAGCTACTGGCTTGCAGTATATTGCTTTCACTATGTTTAAGTATGGACCTTAGATTCCTGCTCTCTCCAAGAATTTATCATAAAGGGATGCTGGATTTTTTCAAAAGCTTTTTCCACATCTAATGAAATGACCATGTTGTTTTTTTTCCTTGAGTTTGGTTATATAGTGGATGATGTTGATGGATTTCCGTATATTGAACAATCCCTGCATCCCTGGGATGAAGCCTACCTGATCGTGGTGAATTATAGTTTTGATGCATTTTTGTATTCAGGTGGCCAGAATTTTGTTGAGTACTTTTGCATCAATGTTCATGAGGGAGATTGGTCTGAAGTTCTCCTTCCTTGTTTGTTCTTTGTTTGGTTTAGGTATAAGCATTATTGTGGCTTCATATAATGAGTTGGGTACTGTTCCTTGAGTTTCTATTTCATGGAATACTTTGAAGAGTAGCAGTATTAGCTCTTCTTTGAAGATCTGATAGAATTCCCTGCTAACCCATCTGGCCCTGGGCTCTTTTTTGATGGGAGACTATTAATGACTGCCTCTATTTCCTCAGAACTTATGGGATTAGTTAGATGGTTTATCTGATCCCAATTTAACATTGGCACCTGGCATGTATCAAGAAAATTGTCCATTTCATCCTGATTTTCAAACGTTGTTGACTATAAGTTCTTGTAGTAGGATCTGATGATTTTCTGAATTTCCACAGTTTCTGTTGTTATGTCTCCTTTTTTATTAGTGATTTTATTAATTTCGGTGGTGCTTCTTTGCCCTCTGGTTAGTGTGGCTAAGGGTTTATCGATCTTGTTGATTTTCTCAAAGAACTAGCTCCTGGTTTTGTTGACTGTTTGTATAGTTCTTTTTGTGTTTATTTGGTTGATTTCGGACCTGAGTTTGATTTTTTTCCCAGCCGTCTACTCCTCTTGCATGTAATTGCTTATTTTTGTTCTAGAGCTTGCAAGTGCTCTGTCAAGCTGTTAGTGTAGGCTTCCTCCATTTTCTTTTTGGGGGCTCTCAGAGCTCTGAGTTTTCCTCTTAGCACTGCTTTCATTGTGTGCCCTAAGTTTTGGTTTGATGTGTCTTCATTTTCATTGAATTCTAAAAAGTCTTTAATTTCTTTCTTTATTTCTTCTTTGATCAAGCTATCATTAAGAAGAGCATTGTTCAAGTCCACGTGTATGTGTATTTTCCGTTGTTTTTGTTTGCACTTAAGACTAGCCTTAATCCATGGTGATCTGATAAGGTGCATGGAATAATTTCAATATTTCTGTACCTGTTGAGGTCTGTTTTGTGACCAATTATATGGTTAATTTTGGAGAAGGTGCTATGAGGTGCTGAGAAGAATGTATATTCTATTGCATTATGGTGGAATGTTCTATAAATATCTGTTAGACCCATTTGATCCATAAGTTCAGTTAGTTTCAGTGTATCTCTGTTTAGTTTCTATTTCCATAATTTGTCCATTGTTGAGAGTGGGGTGTTGAAGTCTCCCACTATAATTGTGTGGGGTACAATGTGTGCTTTGAGCTTTAGTAAAGTTTCTTTTATGAATATGGGTACCCTTGCATTTGGAGCATGGATGTTCAGAATTGAGAGCTCTTCTTTGTAGTCTTTTCCTTTGGCCAGAATGAAGTGACCCTCCTTATCTTTTTTGACAAATTTTTGTTGAAAGACAATTTTATCTATATAAGAATGGTTACTCAAGCTTGTTTCTTGGGACCATTTGCTTGCAAAATTGTTTTCCAACCTTTGACTCTGAAGTAGTGACTGTCTTCATTACTTAGGTGGGTTTCTTGTATGCAGCAAAATGTTGGGTCCTGCTTAAGAATCCAGTCTGTTAGTCTATCTCTATATTTTTTTGGGGGGGGGGAACTGAGACCATTGATGTTAAGAGATATTAATGAAAAGTGATTTTGGATTACTGTTATCTTCTTTGTTAAAGGTGAAATTCTGTGGGCCATCTGCCCTGCTGAGTGATCTGTGCCAAGAGAGTGCAGAGTGCACTCTGCCATCTTTGCTCCGGCAACAGGGTATTTCGAACCTCCAGACACAGGGACAATCAAGCATAATATCGCTTGGGTCTCAGCCAGCTTGTGTGCTCCCTGCTCCCAAGAGCTGGGCAGGTCTGCGGTCACCTACAAGCAGGCTCTGCTATGGGCCATCTGCCCCGCAGACGGAACCCACGCTCTGGGAGAGAGCACACCAGCACAGGGCAGGAGCATACCAGCCTCCACTTGGCGACCTCTGCTCCGGGAATCCACTACACTGAGCCTTTGGATGTGCAGGTATTCCCCAATATAACATCACTTGGGGCAAGGCACATCAGGGCTCCAAAGTCACTCAGGAGCAGGGCAGGCCCCAGAAATTGGTGCCAGGGGAATCACGGTCATCTGGGTGGGGGGATAGCTTTGCAGGCTCACAGGAGGTCCAACCAACAACCAGTGACAGCAGGACCAACTAACACCAGAGGTAACCAGATGGCAAAAGGCAAATGTAGGAACGTTACTAACAAAAATCAAGGCAATATGACTGGCACCATCCGAACCCAATTCTCCAACAACAGCAAGTCCTGGATACCCCATCACACCCGAAAGGCAAGAGCTGGATTTAAAATCACTTCTCATGATGCTATTAGAGGATTTCAAGAAGGACACAAATAAATCTCATAAAGAAATACAGGAGAACATGGATCAATGGGTAGAAGCCCTTTCAAAGGAAACACAAAAATCGCTTAGAGAAATGCAGCAGAATATGGGTCAACTGATGGAGGCCCTTAAGGAGGCAACACAAAAAATCGCTTAAAGAAATGAATCAACGGGTAGATGCCCTTACAAAGGAAACATTAAAATTGCTTAAAGAAATGCAGAAGAATATGGGTCAACAGATGGAGGCCCATAGGGAGGCAACACAAAAATCACTTGAAGAAATGAATCAATGGGTAGATGCCCTTACAAAGAAAACACAAGAATTGTTAAAGAAATGCAGGAGACTATGGATCAATAGATGGAAGCCCATGAGGAGGAAAAACAAAAATCGCTTAGAGAAATACAGGAGAACGTGGGTCAACAGGCAGAAATCCTGAAAGAGGAAATGAAAAAATATGCTAAAGAAATACAGGAAAATATAAACAAACAAGTGAAGGATCTCAGCAAATCCACCCAAGATCTAAAAAAGGAAGTAGAAACAACTAAAAAATCACAAAGGGAGACAACTTTGGAGATAGAAAACCTTGAGAAGAAATCAGGAGTCATAGATGCAAACCTCAACAATAGAATACAAGAGAAAGAAGAAAGAATCTCAGGTGCTGAAGATACTGTAGAAAGCATCGACCCAACAGTCAAAGAAAATGCAAAATGCAAAAAACTTGTAACCCAAAACATTCAGGAAATCCAGGACAAAATGAGAAGACTGAACCTAAGTATTATAGGTATAGATGAGAGTGAAGATTTGCAACTTAAAGGGACAGTAAATATCTTCAACAAAATTATTTAGAGGAGAACTTCCCTAACCTAAGGAGAGAGATGCCTATGAATGTACAAGAAGCCTGCAGAACTCCAAACAGACTGGACCAGAACAGAAATACCTCCCGTCACATAATAATCAAAACACCAAATGTACTAAACAAAGAAAGAATATTAAAAGCAGTAAGAGAAAAAGGCCAAGTAACATATAAAGGAAGACCTATCCAAATCACATCAGATTTCTCACCAGAGACTATGAAAGCCAGAAGATCCTGGGCAGATCTCATGCAGACACTAAGAGAACACAAATGCCAGCCTAGACTATTATACCCAGCAAAGCTCTCAAACACCATAGATAGAGAGACCAAGATATTCCATGATAAAACCAAATTTACACAATATCTTTCCACAAACCCTGCCCTGCAAAGGATAATAGGTGGAAACTTCAAATAAAAGGAGAGAAAGAACACCCTGGAAAAAACGAGATAGTAACCTTCTTGCATTAAACCCAAAAGTAGATAACCACTCAAACATAAAGATAGTGTCAAGAATAGCAGGTGGCAATAATCACTATTCCTTAAGCTCTCTTAATATCAATGGTCTAAATTCCCCAATAAAAAGACATAGACTAACCACAGGGTGAGCGGCGCCACGGAGACTGCCCTCCGCCATCTTTGCTCCAGTGACCAGGTAGTTGGGACCGCCAGGCTCAGAGACAGACAGGCATAATATCGCTTCGGTTTCAGGCAGCTTGTGTGTAACCTGCTCCCAGGTGCTGGGCTGATCTGCAGTAACCAGCGCGCCAGTTCCGCGGTGGGACCTTCTGCCTGGTGGAGGGACCCCGCGCAGGGAGGGAGCCTGCCAGCTTCCCTTCCGCGACCTCTGTTCCCGCAGACTGCGCTGGAGAGACCGGTACCCAGGCTCTCCCCCCGATATAACATCACTTGGGACACGGCCTGTTGGGGCTTCCGTCTGTGCCCGAGGGCGGGTTGGCGCTGTGGTCGTCTGGGTGCCAGATCGGCGGGCCATCGTGACCACAGGGAGAGCGGTGTGAGCGGCGCCACGGAGAGTGCCCTCCGCCATCTTTGCTCCAGTGACCAGGTAGTTGGGACCACCAGGCTCAGAGACAGACAGGCATAATATCGCTTCGGTCTCAGGCAGCTTGTGTGAAGCCTGCTCCCAGGTGCTGGGCTGATCTGCAGTGACCAGCGCGCCAGATCTGCTGTGGGACTTCTGCCTGGCAGAGGGACGCCCCTTCCCCCCACCCCAGGAGAGATCACACACCCCTGCACAGGGCAGGAGCCTGCCAGCCTCCCTTTGGCGACCTCTGCTCCAGGAATCCACTAGGCTGAGCCTTTAGATGTGCAAGGCCTCCCCAATATAAGATCACTTGGGGCAAAGCACATTAGGGCTCCAAAGTCACTCAGGAGCAGGCAGGCCCCAGAAATCGGTGCCAGGGGAATCCTGGTAATCCAGGGGGGGCAGAAATAGCTTTGCAGGCTCACAGGAGGTCCAACCAACAGCCAGTGGCAGCAGGACCAACTAACACCAGAGGTATCCAGATGGCAAAAGGCAAACGTAGGAATGTTACTAACAGTAATCAAAGTAATGTGGGACCATCCGAACCCAACTCTCCAACAGCAGCAAGTCCTGGATACCCCACCACACCCGAAAGACAAGATCTGGATTTAAAATCACTTCTCATGATGCTATTAGAGGATCACAAGAAGGACACAAATAAATCTCATAAAGAGTTACAGGAGACCATGAATCAACGGTTAGAAGCCCTTACAAAGGAAACACAAAAATCGCTTAGAGAAATGTGGGAGAACATGGATCAAAAGATGGAGGCGCACAAGGAGACAACACAAAAATCGCTTAACGAGATGAATCAACGGGTAGATGCACTCACAAAGGAATCACAAAATTTGCATACAGAAATGCAGAAGAATATGGGTCAACAGACGGATGCCCATAAGGAGGCAACACAAAAATTGCTTAAAGAAATGAATCAACGGTTAGATGCCCTTACAAAGGAAACACGAGAACTGCTTAAAGAAATGCAGGAGACGATGGATCAACAGATGGAATCCCATGAGGAGGAAACACAAAAATCGCTCAGAGAAATGCAGGAGAACGTGGGTCATCAGGAAGAAATCCTGAAAGAGGTAATGCAAAAATACCTTAAAGAAATACAGGAAAATACAAACAAACAAGTGAAGGATCTCAGCAAATCCATCCAGGAACTAAAAAAGGAAGTAGAAACAACTAAGAAATCACAAAGGGAGACAACTTTGGAGATAGAAAACCTTGGGAAGAAATCAGGAGTCATAGATGCAAACATCAACAATAGAATACAAGAGATGGAAGAAAGAATCTCAGGTGCTGAAGATTCCATAGAAAGCATCGACTCAACAGTCAAAGAAAATGCAAAATGCAAAAAACGCGTAACCCAAAACATCCAGGAAATCCAGGACACAATGAGAAGACCAAACCTAAGGATTATAGGTATAGATGAGAGTGAAGATTTGCAACTTAAAGGGCCAGTAAACATCTTCAACAAAATTATGGAGGAAAACTTCCCTAACTTAAAGAGAGAGATGCCGATGAACATACAAGAAGCCTACAGAACTCCAAACAGACTGGACCAGAACAGAAATACCTCCCGTCACATAATAATCAAAACACCGAATGTTCTAAACAAAGAAAGAATACTAAATGCAGTAAGAGAAAAGGGCCAAGTAACATACAAAGGAAGACCTATCCGAATCACATCAGACTTCTCACCAGAGACTATGAAAGCCAGAAGATCCTGGGCAGATCTCATGCAGACACTAAGACAGCACAAATGCCAGCCTAGACTACTATACCCAGCAAAACTCTCAATCACCATAGATGGAGAGACCAAGATATTCCATGATAAAACCAAATTTTCACAATATCTTTCCACAAATCCAGCCCTGCAACGGATAATAGGTGGAAACCTCCAATACAGGGAGAGAAACAACACCCTGGAAAAAATGAGATAATAACCTTCTTGAATCAAACCCAAAAGTAGATAACCACTCAAACATAAAGATAGCGTCAAGAATGGCAGATGGCAATAATCACTATGCCTTAATCTCTCTTAATATCAATGGTCTCAATTCCCCAATTAAAAGACATAGACTAGCAGACTGGATACGTAAACAGGACCCAGCATTTTGCTGCATGCAGGAAACGCACCTCAGTGTCAAAGACAAACACTACCTCAGAGTAAAAGGCTGGAAAACAATTTTACAAGCAAATGGCCCCAAGAAACGAGGTGGAGTAGCCATCCTAATATCGGATAAAATTGATTTTCAACCCAAAGTCATCAAAAAAGACACAGAAGGACACTACATACTGATCAAGGGAAAAATCCACCATCAAGAACTCTCAATCCTGAATATCTATGCTCCAAATGCAAGGGCACCCTCATTCGTAAAAGAAACTTTACTAAAACTCAAAGCACACATCGCACCGCACACAATAATAGTGGGTGACTTCAACACCCCGCTCTCTGAAATGGATCGTTCAGGAAAGCAGAAACTAAACAGGGACACAGTGAATCTAATTGAAGCCTTGGACCAAATGGAACTAACTGATATATATAGAACATTTCATCCTAGAGCTAAAGAATACACCTTCTTCTCAGCTCCTCATGGTACCTTCTCCAAAATTGACCATATAATTGGTCACAAATCAGACCTCAACAGATACAAGAAGATAGAAATAATCCCATGCCTCCTATCAGATCACTATGGAATAAGGGTGGTCTTCAATGGCAACAAAAACAAAAGAAAACCCACGTACACATGGAGGCTGAACAATGCTCTACTCAATGATAACTTGGTCAAGGTGGAAATAAAGAAAGAAATCAAAGACTTTTTGAAAGTTAATGAAAATGAAGGCACAACATACCCTAACTTATGGGACACAATGAAAGCAGTGCTAAGAGGAAAATTCATAGCCCTGAGTGCCGCCAAAAAGAAACGGGAGACAGCATACACTAACAGCTTAATGGCACACCTGAAAGCCCTGGAACAAAAAGAAGCAAATACACCAAAGAGGAGTAGAAGGCAGGAAATCATCAAACTCAGGGCTGAAATCAATCAAGTAGAAACAAATAAAACCATACAAAGAATCAACAAAACGAGGAGTTGGTTCTTTGAGAAAATCAACAAGATAGATAAGCCCTTAGCCAGACTAACCAGAGGGCACAGAGATAGTATCCAAATTAATAAAATCAGAAACGAAAAGGGAGAGATAACAACAGAAACTGAGGAAATTCAAAAAATCATCAGATCCTACTACAAAAACCTGTATTCAACACAACTAGAAAATCTTGAGGAAATGGACAATTTCCTTGACAGATACCAAGTACCAAAATTAAATCAGGATCAAATAGACCATCTAAACCGTCCTATAACCCCTGAAGAAATAGAAGTTGTCATTGGAAGTCTTCCAACCAAAAAAAGCACAGGTCCAGATGGTTTTAGTGCAGAATTCTATCAGACCTTCAAAGAAGACCTAACACCAATACTCGTCAAACTGTTCCACAAAATAGAAACAGAAGGAACACTACCCAACTCGTTCTATGAAGCCACAATTACACTAATACCAAAAGCACACAAAGATCCGACAAAGAAAGAGAATCTCAGGCCAATCTCTCTTATGAATATCGATGCAAAAATACTCAATAAAATTCTTGCCAACCGAATCCAAGAACACATCAAAACGATCATTCACCACGATCAAGTAGGCTTCATCCCAGGGATGCAGGGATGGTTCAATATAAGGAAATCCATCAATGTAATCCACTACATAAACAATCTCAAAGAAAAAAACCACATGGTCATCTCATTAGATGCTGAGAAAGCATTTGACAAAATTCAGCATCCTTTCATGCTAAAGGTCTTGGAAAGATCAGGAATTCAAGGCCCATATCTAAACATAGTAAAAGCAATTTACAGCAAACCAGTAGCCAGCATCAATCTAAACGGAGAGAAACTTGAAGCAATCCCACTAAAATCAGGGACTAGACAAGGCTGCCCTCTCTCTCCATATCTTTTCAATATAGTACTTGAAGTTCTAGCTAGAGCAATTAGACAAGAAAAAGAGGTCAAAGGGATACAAATTGGAAAGGAAGAAGTCAAACTATCACTATTTGCAGACGATATGATAGTATACATAAGCGACCCAAAGAACTCCACCAGAGAACTCCTACAGCTGATAAACGACTTCAGCAAAGTGGCCGGATATAAAATCAACTCAAGCAAGTCAGAAGCCTTCCTATACTCAAAGGATAAGCAGGCTGAGAAAGAAGTAAGAGAAATAATACCCTTTACGATAGCCACAAACCATATTAAGTATCTTGGCGTGACGCTAACCAAACAAGTGAAAGATCTGTATGACAAGAACTTCAAGTCTCTGAAGAAAGAAATTGAAGAAGACCTCGGAAGATGGAAAAATCTGCCATGCTCATGGATTGGCAGGATTAATATAGTAAAAATGAGCATCTTACCAAAAGTAATACACAGATTCAATGCAATCCCCATCAAAATCCCAACTCAATTCTTCATAGAGTTAGAAAGAGCAATTCAAAAATTCATCTGGAATAACAGAAAACCCAGAATAGCTAAAACTATTCTCAAGAGTAAAAGAACCTCTGGGGGAATCAGTATCCCGGACCTCAAGCTGTACTACAGAGCAATAGTGTTAAAAACTGCATGGTATTGGTACAGTAACAGACATGTAGATCAATGGAACAGAATTGAAGACCCAGAAATGAATCCACACTCCTATGGTCACTTGATCTTTGACAAAGGAGCTAAAACCATCCAGTGGAAAAAAGATAGCCTTTTCAACAAATGGTGCTGGCTCAGCTGGAGGTCAACATGCAGAAGAATGCAAATTGACCCATCCTTATCTCCTTGCACTAAGCTCAATTCTAAGTGGATCAAAGATCTCCACATAAAACCAGACACACTGAAACTAATAGAAGGGAAACTAGGGAAGAACCTTGAACATATGGGCACAGGGGAGAATTTCCTGAACAGAACTCCAATAGCTTATACTCTAAGATCAAGAATAGACAAATGGGACCTCATTAAATTACAAAGTTTTTGCAAGGCAAAAGACACCGTCAAAAAGACAAAGCGGCAACCAACTAACTGGGAAATGATCTTTACCAACCTTACATCCGACAGAGGGCTAATATCCAAGATATACAAAGAACTCAAGAAGTTAAACTCCAGAGAGGCAAGTAACCCTATTAAAAAATGGGGTACAGAGCTCCACAAAGAGTTCTCACCTGAAGAATATCTAATGGCTGAGAAGCACCTAAAGAGATGTTCATCATCCTTAGTCATTAGGGAAATGCAGATCAAAACAACCCTGAGATTCCATCTCACACCAGTCAGGATGGCTAAGATCAAAAACACAGGAGACAGCAGTTGTTGGCGAGGATGTGGAGAAAGAGGAACACTCCTCCACTGCTGGTGGAATTGCAGGCTGGTACAACCACTCTGGAAAGCAGTCTGGCGGCTCCTCAGAAAACTGGGCATGACACTTCCGGAGGATCCGGCTATACCACTCCTGGGCATATACCCAGAGACTTTACCTACATGCAATAAGGACACATGCTCCACTATATTCATAGCAGCCTTATTTATAATAGCCAGAAGCTGGAAAGAACCCAGATGTCCCTCAACGGAGGAATGGATTCAGAAGATGTGGTATATTTACACAATGGAATACTACTCTGCAATTAAAAACAATGAATTCACGAAATTCCTAGGCAAATGGTCAGAACTTGAAAATATCATCCTTAGTGAGGTAACCCAATCACAAAAGATCACACATGGTATGAAGTCACTGATAAGGGGATATTGACCCAGAATCTCAGAATACCCTAGACACAATCAGCATATCAATAGATTTCTAAAAAGATGGAAGGAGAGACCCCTGGTCCTGGAAAGACTGGATGTAGGGGAACGCCAGGACAGAGTAATGAGAGGGGGTTGAACGGAGAAAAGAGGGAGGGAAGGGGGCTTATGGGACTTTCGGGGAGGGAGGAAACGGGAAAGGGGAAGTGATTTGGAATGTAAATTAAAAAAATAAAATAAAATTAAATTAAAAAAAAAAAGAATCATCCTTAATTATCAGGGAAATGCAAATCAAAAAAAAAAAAAGACATAGACTAACAGACTGGATACATAAACGGGACCCAGTATTTTGCTGCGTGCAGGAAACACACCTCAGTGTCAAAGACAAACACTACCTCAGAGTAAAAGGCTGGAAAATAATTTTACAAGCAAATGGTCCCAGGAAACGAGCCAGAGTAGCCATCCTAATATCAGATAAAACTGACTTTCAACCTAAAGTCATCAAAAAAGACACAGAAGGACACTACATACAGGTCAAAGAAGAAATCCACCAAGAAGAACTCTCAATTCTGAATAACTATGCTCCAAATAAAAGGGCACTCTCATTCGTAAAAGACACTTTACTAAAGCTCAAAACACACATCGCACCTCACACAATAATAGTGGGTGACTTCAACATCCTGCTCTCTGAAATGGATCGTTCAGGAAAGCAGAAACTAAACAGGGACACAGTGAATCTAATTGAAGCCTTGGACCAAATGGAACTAACAGATATGTATAGAACATGTCATCCTAAAGCAAAAGAATATATGTTCTTCTGAGCACCTCATGGTACATTCTCCAAAATTGACCATATAATTGGTCACAAAACAGACCTCAACAGATATAAGAAGATCAAACTAATCCCGTGTCTCCTATCAGATCACTATGGAATAAGGGTGGTCTTCAATGGCAACAAACACAACAGAAAGCCCACATACACATGGAGGCTGAACAATGCTCTACTCAATGATAACTTGGTCAAGGAGGAAATAAAGAAAGAAATCAAAGACTTTGTAAAATTTAATGAAAATGAAGGCAAACATAGCCTAATTTATGGGACACAATGAAAGCGGTGCTGAGAGGAAAATTCATAGCTCTGAGTGCCTCCAAAAAGAAACGGGAGAGAGCATACACTAGCAGCTTAATGGCACACCTGAAAGCCCTGGAAGAGAAAGAAGCAAATACACCCAAGAGGAGTAGAAGGCAGGAAATCATCAAACTCAGGGCTGAAATCAATCAAGTAGAAACAAATAAAACCATACAAAGAATCTACAAAACTAGGAGTTGGTTCTTTGAGAAAATCAACAAGATAGATAAACCCTTAGCCAGACTAGCCAGAGGGCACAGAGACAGTATCCAAATTAACAAACTCAGAAACGAAAAGGGAGAGATAACAACAGAACCTGAGGAAATTCAAAATCATCAGATCCTACTACAAAACCCTGTATTGAACAAAACTAGAAAATCTGGAGGAAATGGACAATTTCCTAGACAGATACCAAATACCGAAATTAAATCAGGATCTAATAGACCACCTAAACCGTCCTATAACCCCTGAAGAAATAGAAGTTGTCATTGGAAGTCTTCCAACCAAAAAAAGCCCAGGTCCAGAAGGTTTTAGTGCAGAATTCTATCAGACCTTCAAAGAAGACCTAACACTAATACTCTTCTAATTATTCCATAAAGTAGAAACAGAAGGAACACTACTAAACTCATTCTATGAAGCCACAATTACGCTAAAACCAAAAGCACACAAAGATCCAACAAAGAAAGAGAATCTCAGGCCAATCTCTCTTATGAATATCGATGCAAAAATACTCAATAAAATTCTTCCAACCGAATCCAAGAACACATCAAACGAGCATTCACCAAGAACATGTGAGCTTCATCCCAGGGATGCAGGGATGGTTCAATATAAGGAAGTCTATCAATGTAATCCACTACAAAAACAATCTCTAAGAAAAAAACCACATGGTCATTTCATTAGATGCAGAGAAAGCATTTGATAAAATTCAGCATCCTTTCATGTTAAAGGTCTTGGAAAGATCAGGAATTCGAGGCCCATATCTAAACATAGTAAAAGCAATTTATAGCAAACCGGTAGCCAACATCAATCTAAATGGAGAAAAACTGGCATCAATCCAACTAAAATTAGGGACTAGACAAGGCTGCCCTCTCTCTCCATATCTTTTCAATATAGAACTTGAAGTTCTAGCTAGAGCAACAAAAGGAGGCCAAAAGGATACAAATTGGAAAGGAAAAAGTCAAACTGTCACTATTTGCAAATGATATGATAGTATACTTAAGCGACCCTAAGAACTCCACCAGAGAACTCCTACAGCTGATAAACAACTTCAGCAAAGTGGCCAGATATAAAATCACCTCAAGCAAGTCAGTAGCCTTCTTATACTCAAACGATAAGCAGGTTGAGAAGGAAATAAGTGAAATAATACCCTTCACGATAGCCACAAACAATATAAAGTATCTTTATCTGATTCTAACCAAACAAGTGAAAGATCTGTAAGACAAGAACTTCAAGTCTCTGAAGAAAGAAATTGAAGAAGACCTCAGAAGATGGAAAACTCTGCCACTCTCATGGATTGGCAAGATTAATATAGTAAAAATGACCATCTTGCCAAAAGCAATATACAGATTCAATGCAATTCCCATTAAAATCCCAACTCAATTCTTCATAGAGTTAGAAAGAGAAATTCAATTCCACCAGCAGTGGAGGAGTGTTCCTCTTTCTCCACATCCTCGCCAACAACTGCTGTCTCCTGTGTTTTTGATCTTAGCCATTCTGACTGGTGTGAGATGGAATCTCAGGGTTGTTTTGATTTGCATTTCCCTAATGACTAAGGATGATGAACATCTCTTTAGGTGCTTCTCAGCCATTAGATATTCTTCAGGTGAGAACTCTTTGTTTAGCTCTGTACCCCATTTTTTAATGGGGTTGCTTGCCTCTCTGGAGTTTAACTTCTTGAGTTCTTTGTATATATTGGATATTAGCCTTCTGTCCGATGTAAGGTTGGTAAAGATCATTTCCCAGTTAGTTGGTTGCCGCTTTGTCAAGCTGGTACAACCACTCTGGAAAGCACTCTGGCTTTTCCTCAGAAAACTGGGAATGATACTCCCGGAGGATCTGGCTATACCACTCCTGTGCATATACCCAGAGGATTTACCTGCATGCAATAAGGACACATGCTCCACTATGTTCATAGCAGCCTTATTTATAATAGCCAGAAGCTGGAAAGAACCCAGATGTCCCTCAACGGAGGAATGGATTCAGAAGATGTGGTATATCTACACAACGGAATACTACTCTGCAATTAAAAGCAATGAATTCACGAAATTCCTAGGCAAATGGTCAGAACTTGAAATTATCATCCTTAGTGAGGTAACCCAATCACAAAAGAACACACATGGTATGCAGTCACTGATAAGGGGATATTAACCCAGAATCTCGGAATACCCTAGACACAATTCGCATATCAATAGATTTCTAAGAAGATGGAAGGAGAGACCCCTGGTCCTGGAAAGACTGGATGTAGGGGAACGCCAGGACAGAGAAACGAGAGTGGGTTGAATGGATAAAATAGGGAGGGAAGGGGGCTTATGGGACTTTTGGGGAGGGAGGAAATGGGAAAGGGGAAATGATTTGGAATGTAAATAAAAAAAACTTAGAAAATAAGAAAAAAAAGAAAAAGAAAGAGCAATTCAAAAATTCATCTGGAATAAGAGAAAACCCAGGATAGCTAAAACTAATCTCAAGGGTAATAGAACTTCTGAGGTAATCAGTACTACAGAGCAACAGTGTTAAAAACTGCAGGGTATTTTACAGTGACAGGCATGCAGATCAATGGAACAGAATTGAAGACCCACAAATGAATCCACACTCCTATGGTCGCTTGATCTTGGACAAAGTAGTAAAACCATCCAGTGGAAAAAAGATAGCCTTTTCAGCAAATGGTGCTGGCTCAACTGGAGGTCAACATGCAGAAGAATGCAAATTGACCCATTCTTATCTCCTTGCACTAAGCTCAATTCCAAGTGGATCAAGGACCTCCACATAAAACCAGACATACTGAAACTAATAGAAAGGAAACTAGTGAAGAACCTTGAACATGTGGGTACAGGGGAGAATTTCCTGAACAGAATTCCAATAGCTTATGCTCTAAGATCAAGAATTGACAAATTGGACCTCATAAAATTACATAGTTTCTGTAAGGCAAAAGACACTGTCAAAAAGACAAAGCACCAACCAACAAACTGGGAAATGATCTTTACCAACCTTACATCTGACAGAGGGCTAATATCCAATATATACAAAGAACTCAAGAAGGTAGACTCCAGAGAGTCAAGTAACCCCATTAAAAATGAGGTACAGAGCTCAACAAAGAGTTCTCACCTGAAGAATATCTAATGGCTGAGAAGCACCTAAAGAGATGTTCATCATCCTTAGTCATTAGGGAAACGCAAATCAAAACAACCCTGAGATTCCATCTCACACCAGTTAGAATGGCTAAGATCAAAACACAGGAGACAGCAGTTGTTGGCGAGGATGTGGAGAAAGAGGAACACTCCTCCACTGCTGGTAGGATTGCAAACTGATACAACCACTCTGGAAAGCAGTCTGGCGGTTCTTCAGAAAACTGGGCATGACACTCCCGGAGGATCCTGTTATACCACTCCTGGGCATATACCCAGAGGCTTCCCCTGCCTGCAATAAGGACACAAGCTCCACTATGTTCATAGCAGCCTTACTGATAATAGCCAGAAGCTGGAAATAACCCAGATGTCCCTCAATGGAGGAATGGATTCAGAAGATGTGGTATATTTACACAATGGAATACTACTCTGCAATTAAAAACAATGAATTCACTAAATTCCTAGGCAATGGTCAGAACTGAAAAATATCATCCTTAGTGAGGTAACCCAATCACAAAAGAACAGACATGGTATGCAGTCACTGATAAAGGGATATTAACCCAGAATCTCTGAATAGCTGGACACAATTCGCATATCAATAGATTTCCAAGAACATGGAAGGAGAGACACCTGGTCCTAGAAAGACTGGATGTAGGGGAATGCCAGGACAGAGAAACGAGAGGGGGTTGAATGGGGAAAAGAGGGAGGGAAGGGGGCTTATGGGACTTTCGGGGAGGGAGGAAACGGGAAAGGGGAAATCATTTGGAATGTAAAGAAATAAACTTAGAAAATAAAAAAAAAATAAAAAGGTGAAATTCTGCTTGTATAGTTATCTTCTATTGGGTTTCTTGAAAGATTACTTATTGCTTTTTCTACCGTGTGGTTTCTCAACTTGTGTTGGTATTTTCCACCCATTATCCTTTGTTGAGCTAGATTTGTGGAAAGATATTTTGTAAATTTGCTTTTGTCATGGAACGTCTTCGTTTCTCCATATATAGTAATTGAATGTTTTGCTGTGTATAGCAGTCTGGACTGACATTTATGTTCTCTTAGGGTCTGTATGACATCTGCCCAGGGTCTTCTAGCTTTCATAGTTTCTGGTGTGAAGTTTGTTGTAATTCTGATAGGTCTGCCTTTATACGTTATTTGACCTTGTTCCCTTACTGCTTTTAATATTATTTCTTTGTTTAGTGCATTTGGTGTTTTGATTATTATGTGACAGGAGGATTTTCTGCTTTGGTCCAGTCTGTTTGGAGTTCTATAGGGTTATAGTATGTTCATGGGCATCTCTTTCTTTAGGTTAGGGAAATTTTCTTCCATAATTTTGTTGAAGATGTTTACTGGCCCTTTACGATGTAAATCCTCGTTCTCTTCTATACCTATAATCCTAAGGTTGGGTCTTCTCATTGTATCCTGGATTTCCTGGATGTTTTGGGTTACCAGCTTTTTGCATTTTGTATTTTCTTTGACTGTTGTGTCAATGTTTTCTATGGAATCTTCAGCATCTCAGATTCTTTCTTGTATCTCTTATATTCTATAGTCAATGCTTGCATCTATGACTCCTAAATTCTTTCCATGGTTTTCTATCTCCAGAGATGTCTTACTTTGCGATTTCTTTATAGTTCTACTTCTATTTTTAGATCTTGGACAGTTTTGTTCAGTTCCTTCCATTGTTTGTTTCTGTTTTCCTGAAATTCTTTAAGGCATTTTTGTTTTTCCTCTTTAAGTGTTTCCACCTGTTGACCCATGTTCTCCTTGTTTCTTTTAGAGATCTTTTTGATTCCTCTTTAAGGGCTTCTGCATATTGACCCATGTTCTCCCATAGTTCCTTATGGAATTTTTGTGTTGCCTCTTTAAGGGTTTCTACCTGTTGACCCATGTTTTCCCATATTTCTTTAAGGGATTTTTGTGTCTCCTCTTTAAGTGCTTCTACCTGTTGACCCATATTCTCCTGCATTTCTTTAAGGGATTTTTGTGATTCTTCTTTAAGGGCTTCTACCTGTTGATCCATGTTCTCATGTATTTCTTTAAGGGAGTTATTTACATCCTTCTTGAATTCCTCTAACAGCATCATGAGATGTGATTTTAAATCTTGATTCTCTTATTTGATAGAGTATCCTGGATTTGCTGTTGTGGGAGAATTGGGTTCTGATGGGGCCATGTTGCCTTGGTTTCTGTTGGTAATGATCTTGCGTTTGCCTTTAGCCATCTAGTTATCTCCAGTGTTAGCTGGTGCTGCTGTCTCTGACTGTGACTTCTCTGTCCTTCAGGTCTGTGTATCTGTATTCCTGGGATTCCCTTTCTCTCAAATGTCCTGCATACAGCTGGTTTTCCAGGAAGTATCAGGAAATGGGGTCTTCCCTGTGGCCGACTTGTCAAGGGTCGAATGTCCTGCAAACTGTTGGTTCTCGAATGCCCTGCTGCTGCTGGATCTCAGGAAATATGGGCTTCCCCCATGCAGACGTGGCACAGGCCAAATGCCCCGCAGCTGCTTGATCTTGAATGCCTGCTGCTGTTGGATCTTGAATGCCCTGCTGATGCTGGATCTTGAATGCCCTACTGTTGCTGGATCTGGAATACCCCGCTGTTGCTGGAACACACCGGGAAATGCGGTCTTCCGTGTGGCAGACCTAGCACAGGTCTACCAAGTTAGAATGAACAGGACGTCAGCAAAGGAAGGAGGGGTAGTGGAGACAGAAGGGGCATGGTGATCCAGAGGGAAGGCAGGCTTAGATGGTTGTTGGGTAGTGGTTCCCCGCCTGTGGCTCTGGGCCTCCAGAGGTGTGACTATTTCTTAAGGAGTGCCCTGCTGCTGCTGGGTCTCTAGAAAACACCGGGACATGGGGTCTTTCCCGTGGCAGACCTAGCACAGCTCTACCATATCGGAATGAACAGGATGGGCCTCAAAACAGGGAGGGGTAGAGAAGACAGAAGGGGCGTGATTTCAATTAATTTTTATGTTTTTCTGTTTATTTTTATCCAGATGACCTGTCTTTTGGGGGTAAATTTGGGTATTGAAAGCACATTTTGTTAATCGATTGATTTTAATCTGTGCCTTTTAATTTAGTAGTAGGTATTTTCTTTCCTTCCTTCCTTCCTTTTCTTTTCTTTTCTTTTCTTCCCCTCGCTTCCCCTCCCTTCCTTCCCCTCCCTTCCCCTCCCTTCCTCCCTCCCTCCCTCTTTCCCTCCCTCCCTCCCTCCCTCCCTCCCTCCTTTCCTTCTTTCCTTTCTTCCCTCATCCTTCCCATATCTCTTTCTCTCTCTTCCTATCTTTCTCTCTCTCTCTCTCTCTCTCTCTCTCTCTCTCTCTCTCTCTCTCTCTCTCTCTCTCTCTCTCTTTCTTTTTTTCTTAAATGAAATTGGATGCCTCTCTGAGTTTGGTGCACATATATTTACAATAGTAATGCCTTCTTGGTTAACTATTCCTTTAATTAGAATGAAATGTTCCTCTTTATCTCTTCTTACTAGTTTTAGTTTGAAATCTATTTTGTCAGTTGTTTGGATAGTAACACTTGTTGCTTCCTGGATCCATTTGATTGGAATACTTTTGTCTATACTTTTACTTTAAAGGGGTGCCTGTCTTTAAGGTGCATTTCTTCTTTGGAGTAGATAGATGGAGTTTATTTCTTGATTTATTTGTTCAGTCTGTGACTTTTGAGTAGAGAATTGAAGCCATTCCTGTTTATTACTGAAATGTGTGTGTTAGTTATGAAGATTAGTTTGTTGTTTTTGGTGTTGATTTTGTTCTCAGCAATACTTTGTGTTTTTAGTAATCATGGTGTGTATTCTATTCATTCTATAGTCTGTCCATTATGTTCATTTCTCTCTTCAACCCAAAACAATCCTCCTATATCTTCTTTAGATTTGGCTTATTGAACATAAAAAATTTTAGAGGCTGTTTATATTATGAGAAAATGTTCCTTCTTCTTCAGTCATAACAGTAGTTTTGTTGGATATATTACCTTAGGTTGACTGTCATAGACTTTTAAGACTTGGAATGTATTTCTGTGGTTTTGGCTTTGAACGTTCCCATTGAGAAACCAGCTGTTCTTCTTAGAGACATTCTTTTATTTGATTTGCCATGTTTCTTTTGCAGCATTCAATACACTTTCTTTGGTCTGTATACTAGTGATATCATAAGACTATGAGATATCATGGAGATTTTCTTTTCCAGTTTTACTCATTTGGTGTTCTGTGGTTCCTTTTTTATTTGTATGAATTAGTGTTTGCATGATTTAAGGCAGTTTTCCTCTATGATAATATTGAAGATCTGGTCTATGCCACTGAGTAGAGGTTCTTCTCTGTCAGCTATGCGTATAAATTTCAAGATTTAGATTTTTCATGGCGTCTCGCATTTCTTGTGTGTTCTTTTCCTGTGTTTCATCTTTTACTCATATTCTTTATTTATGTGGTTGATATCTTCGATCTTTGGGATCTGATATTACGTCTTTGTCTTGATTCTATTTATAATGCTTTCCTTTGAGTGTTATAGCTGAGTCATTGGGTTTTCAGTGTCTTCTTCATTGCAGCTTGAGTCCTCTTCATGGACTCTATATCCTGGTTGAATTCTGTTGTCACATCTTGGACTGTTTTCATTATTTTTATCAACCTTTGTGTTTTCTTGGGCATGGCTTAGCCATTTATTCTTGTTGTGCTCTTTCTTCTTGATTTCACTGAGCTGTTTCTTTGTGCCTCATGTAGACTCCTTGAATTCATTATGGAAGTCTATGATTGTTTTTCTAAATTCTTTTTCCTTGGTTCATCTAGATGGTTCTTATTGATAAACATTTCTACAAGAGTTGGAGGGGAGACACTGGCTTCATATTTCATAGTGTTGGTATTTCTGAGAGGAGATCTGGGCATGTGAACTTTGTTATTTTTGAGTTTGTTATTGACGGAGCAGGTTGGTCAGGAGTGAAGATCTGTGTGTGTAGTGAGTTATGTCTAGAAGTTGGATATGGCTTGGGAAGCATGAAGTCAGAGGGCTAGAAGGGACAGCTGTACTTACTGTTCCAAGATATAAGTGTAAGCTTAGATAGGCATCTTATTTACTTTTCTATTGGTGTGAACAGACATCATGACCAAGGCAGCACATAAAAGGAAGCATTTAACTGGTGCCTTGTCTTCATTTGCAGAGTGTAGTCCATTAACATCATTACAGGGGGCATTGTTGGCCAGCAGTCAGGCATGGCATTAGAGGAGTAGCTGAGAGTTCACATCTGATTCATAAGTTATAGGCAGAGAGGCACAATGAGATTGATGTATGCTTTTGAAACTTCAAATCCTATCCCCAGTGAAATATGTCCTCTAACAAGACTACATCTACTACAAGTAGACCAAATGTTCTAATCTTTTCCAAACACTAACTGGAGACCAAGAATTCAGACATATAGGCCTATGGGGACTTTACCATTCAAACATGCACATTCAGATTGCTAACCACACATGCTTGTAGCCATATAATAATGCAAGCTGTATTTAGTTCAGCTTCAAAAATTCCCATAGTCTACTGATTCAGAGTCCATAATCCTTGTCTTCTGAAATGCAAGGTAATCTCTTAATTATAAAAAATGTTTTCTACTTCAAGTAAAAGGAAAAACAAAAAGAAAATGATATACTTACAACAAACAATGGCATAGAATATGCATTACCATTCCAAGAGGGAGGGAATGGAGCATAGTCGGAAAATACTGAAACAAATTGTAGAAAGTTCAAATACTTCATCCTGGTGTCTAATGTTACAGCATTTATTGTATAGGTTTTCTCATTCAGCTTTGTTAATTGTAAAGTACTTATTTAACTTGGGCTGACACCATACCTATCTGTGGCAGTCTTTGGCTAGTTTCCAGTGGATCTGGCATCTCTAACATTTTGGGGTCTCTTATATAATCCAGACTTTACTTCCATAGGTTCCTACAATGATATCTTGGGGGATCCTTGTAGGGACTCCACTATCCCATGCCTAGCCTCAGAGGCTTTCCTTAACTATACAGAAAGATTACATATTTCCTTTCCTGTGTTGTTATTGACTCTGAATCCAGAATCGTGTCCATAGCTGTCAATTTCTTTAGTTTTTTTGGTAGGAACTGTCCTCCTTACCATTACTTTGTATAAATCTTTCTGTGGACATTTATGTGTAGGAGATCCTTCTGGCCTTTCCTCTTCACTAGTTGAAAGGTTATCTGGGTGGTATCTTGCCACTTTTTGTTGTTGTTGTTGTTGTTGTTGTTGTTGTTTTAGCATCTGGGTTTTCATTAAATGGCTCATCTCTTTGAACACTGACTGGCTCCAGCAATATATTTCCTGATGCTCTTGTTCTCAAACTGTACATTTTATATTTGTCATTGCCAGGTTTACTCATTTTCATTGTAGAGCTTCATAAGAGTCATCACTTACAACCACCTTTCTCAGTCAATACGAGGATGCCTAGAAATCTCCTTTACCAAAGACTTTAATCGAATATTCTTCAATTTAGCCTAAGGCAGATTCTTGGGAAAAAGGCAGAAACCAACAATATTCTTTGCCAAAATATCAGAAAAAACATTATCTAGTCTACTTTCTAGTATTTGCCACCTCTGAAATATTGTAAGCTTGGGCCTCCATGGTTCTAGTTGCTCCCAGCACTGTTGGATTCCATGGTTCTAATAGTGTGGCCCATTAATTTTGAACAAACACTCAATGTCGTTCATATTTTTCCAGTAGTTGGTCTTAGTGGAGAGGCTGGATATATGATAGAGTCATGTGGTTTGGCAGATAGGTAAGGAACAGATATGAATCCTAGCTTAGAAGTTCTTTGCAGTGAAGACAGGGAAAGACAGACTAAGCTGGTACACCGGTTATGGGATCTAGGCTAAATTTGGTAGTTTGTAGAAAAGGTTTAGATAAGGAGGTCAGGGATAGTCACTAAGCTAGATCCTGATGGAAGATATGGAAACTCTGGAAATGGAGTGGGGTAGTTGGGGTAGCACAAAGTATCCACTGGGTAGATGTAAATAGTTGAGTTCTATACGAAGCCTTGAGATGTGCCATGTTGTAAGCAGAGGTATGATATTTTTCAGTGTAGTGGGATATATATTTTAAAGGTATGCCTTTATGATTTCCTCAATTTCATTAGTGTCTGTTGTAATGGCTCCCTTTTCGGGTCTAATTTTATAAATTTGTGTCTTATCTATATTTTAGTTTCACTAAGTGCTTCTCAATCTTGATTTTGCAAAGCACCACCAATTCTGTTCATTAATTCCTTGTATTAATTTTATTTTACATAATTTCTACCTTGTTGGCTCTCCAAATTCTCTTGACTCTCCCCCCACTAACTCCCTGTCAATGTAATGGCCTTTTCTAGGATAAATTTTGTAAGTACAGTATTCATGAAATTTCCTGAAAAGGTAAACATTGAAATAAAAATTGTAAATTTCTGTTCCGATATTAATTATGGATTTCCCTTTCCTAAGCCTCTTTTTACTTTATTCTGAACTGGTACACTATTGGAAGACCTGTAGGTTTATAAAATAAAAGTCACTGTTTTTTGTTTTTTGTGTTTACTATTTATTTTTTGAGTGTGCACTTTCATGCCACTTTGTATATGTGCAGGTTAATGATTCACTTGTGGATGTTCTCTCCTTTTACAATGTGGGTCCTTGGGATGGAATGGCTGTGATGAGTATTGGCAAAGGATGCTTTGGCCCCATTGGTCCATATTGACTGACTAAAAGTCACCATTAAGATGTAGGATGAATTTGAATTAAGAGAACAACCAATGAGGCAGTCATAATTAGAGCTAAAGTATACATTATGATATATTTGACAAGGGGAGTCACTGAAGATTATGTGCCCACAACAAGAGACTTTCATCAGTTTCTCCATTATCTGAGTGTGGGATATCAACATCCTGTTAATAAAATCAACAGAGCTATTTAAAGAGTAGGCATGGAAGAACAATCCATAACAGGAGCCTATAGGCTTTTGTCTAAACAATGGAGGGGGGAAGGTTTTTATCCTTCTTTTGGAAAAATTGTGAGTGATCTTCCAGAAGCTTCAAACTGGCTATTTAGTAAAGGACAATCTTGAATTTTTGATTCTCCCACCACTATTTCCTGAGTGTAGTAATTATATATATGTACATTGTTATGTGTGGTAATACATATAATAATTACTAATATGTGATGCTCAGTTTAAAACCCAGATATTCATACTTTGTGCATACAGAGGCATGTACTCTATTGAATGACCTATCTCCCAACCCACAGTCCATTTCTACTGACAATACAGTTACATTACATCACCACTGTGCTCTCTGTAAGAAAGATTACTTTTCCTAAGTGTGTTTGGATGAAGTAACATTTTTGTAATTTTAGCATTGGTGATATTAATTTCTAGATGAGACCCTGAGGTATGAAGGCTACCAGGAATATTTTCCAAGCAGGAAGGATACCTTGGGGAATCTGAAATGTCTTTTTACTTCTGTTAAAGGAACTGTTATTACTGTTAGTTTTGCTGTGTTCACAAGGACTGGGATCAGTGAAATTACACAGACAGATATGGCCTGGAGAGAATAGCCCACACATGGGAAACTCAGAGCTCAGCTGTTCCTACTCCACTGTTCTCCTGGAAGTAGGGAAGTTCACCTTTCCATTTGATGGTGCCACCTTGTAACAACCTAAGGTCAGAACTGCCTTCTCCAGCTGACATGAAAATTATGGATCTAGAGGGAGATGAGCTGATGACATTTCTTCCTTATAACTAATTCTTAGGGTCTCATTCTACAAGGATGTTTATCAAAGGCCCAGCTGGTGAGTGTTTCTTTTTCTTTTCATTAATACTGAGAGCTAGATGTAAGTAGGTGGTAGAATAGGAACAGGATACTGCAATAAATGTTTAGAGAATTCTCTGCTTAGAATTTTACTTTTGAGCCACTCTGTAGCATAAGCAAACACAACAGATTCTTGTAGACATACAAATATTAGTGTAATGATTTATAATAACATAGATTTCATTTAATATGGTTTCAGAATATTATATACATACGAGTAAAAGGGTACTATTGGGGAAAGTAAGGGGATCCAAGAGAACAGTGGGTAGAGACAGGAAAGGCTCCATTAGATCTATTCTGGGTATTTCAAAAGACCTGGATATTCCATCTTACTTATTTATTACATCCTTGTAAAGTTATTCTTACAAAAATGTAAGCTTGGAGATTTCAGTAAGCTTCTGAGTGTCTCAATTAAAATAAATTTAGCTTTAATATTTCAAGTTTTCCCAATCAAATTTTGTAACATTGATATTGATGTAATAGAATAAGTTTTTCATTAGCCATGAGAAGAATATTTGCAATTCTCGGCTAGTATAAAATTATTTAAATTCAAAATCATCAATGCTTCCTTTCATAGTTACAAACAATAAGAGCTTGATAAAATACACATTCACAAAAATACCAAGTAAATTTTAAGTTTAGCTGCTTATTATCACAAGTCCATTTTTATTTTGCTAGAATATCATTTACTAATATATAATATATAATGCATAATATATAATATATATGAGAATAAAATGGTAAATGAAGGCAGGTGTGGTCTCACAAAATTATGATCCCAGCACTTTCAAAGCTAAGGCAGGAGGATCATTAGTTTTATTAGAGAATGAGAACATATCTCTCCCACACACAAAAATCCAACAAAATCAAAGTAGAAAACATATAATGTAGAGTTATGACATCATTGTCAATAAATGGAACAAAATAATGCCAATAACTGTCATTAAGTCATTGTTCAAAGAGTATCAAAACCACCAAAAACTACTGATATGAGTTTATGTTTATAAATATTGCAGAATTTTCAGTTATGAATAATTTACATTAAAAGTCTGAACTAGTAGAGTAGGTAGGGCCCAGGATCTGATGAAGTGAGCCAGAAAAAAGTGGACACACTCTCTATTTTCCTTAATGATCATTTCATATAACAAACATATTTTATATAACTCAGTTTTTCACTCAAGTGATGTACAGTTATTCATGTTAGCAGTACTAGCATACAGTATTTTATTCCTCTATTCTTAGGCCCAGTAGTCCAACAATGTCACACACACACACACACACACACACACACACACACACACACACACACTCCAGTGAACATTTTCATATCTTTCCCAAACTCACATTATGCAACTTGTGATGAAGCCCTGGGTGTGACTGCTTCCCCACACTCTCTGCAGTGACACTTCTGCGACTGCTGCTTCATCTCAGGGAAACTGGCTTTTAACTGTGAGATTATAATATTGTAGTCAGCTTCTAGTGCTTTCAGTTACACCTGTGCATTAGCACATTTTAGATTATTCTCTTTTATTCCAAAGAACAATTGATGCATTTAAGTTATTTAAGAGGAGAGGTTGTTGGCGAGGATGTGGAGAAAGAGGAACACTCCTCCACTGCTGGTGGAATTGCAGGCTGGTACAACCACTCTGGAAAGCAGTCTGGCGGCTCCTCAGAAAACTGGGCATGACACTTCCGGAGGATCCGGCTATACCACTCCTGGGCATATACCCAGAGACTTTACCTGCATGCAATAAGGACACATGCTCCACTATATTCATAGCAGCCTTATTTATAATAGCCAGAAGCTGGAAAGAACCCAGATGTCCCTCAACGGAGGAATGGATTCAGAAGATGTGGTATATTTACACAATGGAATACTACTCTGCAATTAAAAACAATGAATTCACGAAATTCCTAGGCAAATGGTCAGAACTTGAAAATATCATCCTTAGTGAGGTAACCCAATCACAAAAGATCACACATGGTATGAAGTCACTGATAAGGGGATATTGACCCAGAATCTCAGAATACCCTAGACACAATCAGCATATCAATAGATTTCTAAAAAGATGGAAGGAGAGACCCCTGGTCCTGGAAAGACTGGATGTAGGGGAACGCCAGGACAGAGTAATGAGAGGGGGTTGAACGGAGAAAAGAGGGAGGGAAGGGGGCTTATGGGACTTTCGGGGAGGGAGGAAACGGGAAAGGGGAAGTGATTTGGAATGTAAATTAAAAAAATAAAATTAAATTAAATTAAAAAAAAAAAAAAAAAAAAAAAAAAAAAAGAGGAGAGGTAATAGCCATGAAAGAATACCTAATTAATAAGAGATCATGATTTATTCATACTGTTTTTATATATTTCATAAAGATTACATGGAACTATCTTGGGTGGCTAAGATCATCATCTCCTGAGAGTACTGAAGATTTACTCTTGCTGCTGACAGTGAACAGTATATCAGCCAACACCATCTATCTTATCACCTGAAATCACATACTCACTCTAGGTTCTCTTTGAGCAGTCATACAGGTTTTTGATTATAACTCACTAAATATGGAAAATCTCAAAATGGTAATGAAAC
The DNA here is from genome assembly GCA_036184795.1 of Tokudaia tokunoshimensis. Lineage (NCBI taxonomy): Eukaryota > Metazoa > Chordata > Mammalia > Rodentia > Muridae > Tokudaia > Tokudaia tokunoshimensis. The sequence goes on along the minus strand of BTHU01000002.1, from coordinate 88,304,595 downwards.
CTTTGATGTAGTATATTTGTATGTTCCTTATATTATTAAATATCCAAAAGCAGAAGGCAAAGATCATCAAGACAATTCTGAAATCCAATACTGAAATAATGAAGGGGTAAAATGCTTTTTCTTGGAAGAATGTAGAGCTTTGAAAAAAGCAGCTCTTGGTCTCTGTTGTTTTAGGTCTCCTCAGACATATTCTTTCAGGCTGCTTAATATTGTGGTTCCAGTCAATTTAATAGTGATGGCTTCTCTAGTATTACCAATGTTTATAGGCACACTTTGGGTTTTATTACTTATAACTAAATTTTACAACCTACAGGGATGGGAAATCCAGAAACAGTGATAGATATACATTCAGTGTCTACTCTGAATCTGCTCCACTTTAGCCTGAGCAGCCTGACCTGCACAATACTACAGATTGCAAGGTTAGTGAGTGTCCAGTGTGTCAGAGTGCTTCTTGACATCATTTTCTGTATGTGATAAGCATTTATAAAGCAATATATATGAAGTAGTATGGTTGAAGTGCATCACTTTGGAATAATAAAAAATCATTTTAGATTATTCTCTTTTATTGTTATCCTTTTTTATGGTTTGTAATACGTGTCATATATTTATATGTTGTAGATCTATAATTAATAATAAGTGACTATACCTATTTGGTTTGACAATTTGCAACTTTAAAGTTGGAATTGGCTTACATTTCTTACAGTTTGGAGACCAATACTTGAATTAAATATTATCCTGGAACTTTTATTTATTTTATTTTCTATATCTGGGTCTTATCCAGCATATATGTCTGTGCACCATTTGCATTCCTGCACCAGAAAACAATGGATACCCTGGAACTAGAGTTATAGATAGTTTTGAGCCACCAGGTCATTACTGGAAAAATCAAACCCAGCTCCTCTGCAAGAGCAAAAAGCACTCTGAACACTGAGCTATCTATTCAGCTCCTGTCCTGGAGCTTTTAAAAAACTGAACGTCACTGTGGAGCTAAGGTAAGTGTATTTCAGTGGAAGAATCAGATGTTTGGCTCTGGCAATTGGAATGAATCAACTCCTTTACTAGACTAAGCAAAAATCATGCAAATATAAAATGTATGAAATATGGCTTTATACTCCTGGTAAGGATTTAGAGTGATCTCATCAATAACTTCTGCATTATTCCTTTGCATTCATGCATCAATTATATTGTATATGTGGAATATACTAGTGAACTCGAAAGTGTAATTGTATTCACTCTTTTTTACACAAGAATCTGAGTAAGTTTAGTAGTTTTCTGTTTCCCTATCACAAGCTGATTTTAAAGCACTGAATTAATTTGATAAAATAATGACACTGGTAACCAGGACAAATAACTAACATAGGCACCAAAGGTAAGACTGTTGAGATAAAATGTAAAATGTACGGGTGCTGATGATGTAAAATAACACTGGGAACATTGTTTTTTACCCATGGCAAGGAATGTCTTTTAAAACAATAACTCCAAAGCAGAATCACTATCTGGTCATCTTTAGTGAGTTCATGTTTGTCACAATGTATTGAAAATTGTGTTTGTCTTAGTATCACATGTTTTCTCTTGTTGGAGGCTCCCAGCTCCATATCTTGAGATGAGATTATGTGGCATGTAGAAACTATGGGGGTCAGGAAAATAAAAGGGAACCATTGTTGGCATAGGGATGGGTTTGTAGTTAAAAATAGAGAGGGAAGAAAAAATAGAAGGGTACAAATTATCTGATCAGGGAAATAGGAGAAGAGGGGCTTAGCAAGGGAAAGAGAGAAGAAGCTAGAAAGAGCATAAAGGGGAATTGTAGGATACAGGGATCTGAGAAGGGAAAAACAAAAGGGACCTCCTTAGGGAATGAGGAAGACATTAAGACAGGAGAAAGTGGGGGCAAGGTAATGGTGCATAGCAGAACACAATTGCTCTGGTGGGAAAATGAGAAAATGGATGGGGATCTTTATAAAAGAAAGAAGGAGACAAGTGCAGAAAGAAGTAGATAGGTAAAATAATATCAGGTGTGGTTGAAAAACTATAAGAAATCATACTGTTAACACTGTTAACGATCGGCCTCCCCTTTTGCAAAAGAAATCTGGTGTATGTGTTGAGCTGGCAGTTACTTCTTTAGACCTGCTGTAGAGTCTCACAAAAGGTTTAAATGGAATGAGAACTAAACTGGGAGACATTCAGTTCCATTTATAAGCATAACTAATGGTTAAATATTTGATAGGTCTCCAACTAATGACACTAATGGTCACCAGCTGTAACTTTGTCTTCAATTCCAGAACTGAGAGATGTATGATCTCTTTGAAAAAGAAACATTAAAACAGATGACTCAATAAAGATATTTTGCTGACTAAAACAATGGTATTATTATGAATTATCATTGTGATTCCTTTAGAATCATGATATGGATAGTTGCCAAATGGGGTATAAAGCCAAATTATGGAATATGAGACTGATAAGACTTTTTCAATTTCTTTGTGATTTTTCCCAACTCAGCATAATTTCTGTTCTTTTGTACAAATGTGATTTATGTTGTGTGCTCATCACTATGTTTTTAGGTGTTAACCACAAAATGAGGTGATTTAAATCAATAGAACTTGCTTTCTAAGATATAAGGCTCAGGTGTAATACAGGCACACAAAGTGTGCATTCTATCTATATAGATGTGACTGGGAATGCATGTATTTTCTATAACATTCTATACAGAGAGGAGATACATAGAGAGTTATGTAGAAATGTATGAAATGATGTCCAGTATGGTACATCAAATGTTAGAGACAGGGTAATGAAGAAAAAGTAGCTAATCAATGCGTCAACATAGGGGAATACTAGGACTGGGAGGTGGGAGTGGGTGGGTGGGTCTAGGAGCACCCTCATAGAAGCAGGGAGAGGAAGGATTGGATAGGGGGTTTGTGGAGGGTAAACTGAGAAAAGGATAACATTTGCAATGTAAATAAATAAAATATCCAATTAAAAATAAAAATAAGTAGCAAAAAGATTATGGTATAAATCTACCAACAAGAGAATAAGTTTGATATATCTAATATTTTTTTCAGATATATGAAAAATGCTTCCTCTATGTTCTTAAGATGAATACACTTTCTGAATATGTTTTCATTGAATAATGTCCTTTATTTCCAAGCTGGACTTGGTGCCCTAGCCAATATATTTCTTTTTTTTTCCTACACTATCATAATCCTATGTCACAGATCTAAGCCCATGGACTTGATCTCCTATCAATTGACCTTCATTCACATAATGATGTTCCTCACTGGAGGGAATGTTTGGCTTACAGATTTACTTGGGTCATTGAACATTGTGAATGACTTCATATGTAAGGCAACTTCTTACATAAACAGGGAGATGAGAGGCCTCTCTATCTGCATCACCTGCCTTCTGAGCATGGTCCAGGCTGTCACAATCAGTCCCAGTAACTCACTGTTGGCAAAATTTAAACATAAACTAAAAAAGTACATGATCTATTCTTTCTTCTATTTTTGGTTTTTCAATTTGTCATTTAGCAGTAACCGGATCTTTTATGTAGGTGGTTATACCAATGTGAGTACGTCCAACCAGATGAAGGTCACTAAATACTGCTCAGTCTTTTCCATGAACTACATCATCCAGGGATTGATTTTAACAATGACAAGCCTAAGAAATGTGTTTCTTGTAGGAGTCATGCTGACCATGAGTACATATATGGTGATTATCTTGTTCAGACATCAGAGGCATTGCAAGCATCTTCATAGCAACAGCTACTTGAGAGCATCCCCTGAGAAAAGGGCCACTCAGACCATCTTGCTGCTGGTGTTTTTCTATGTGGTCACATACTGGGTGGACTTCATCATCTCATCCACCACAGTCCTGTTATGGAAGTATGACCCAGTCAACCTGACAATTCAGATGTTTGTGATGAATGCTTATCCCACAATTACTCCTTTGGTACAAATCAGTTCTGATAACCGAATAATCATTACACTAAAAATTAGGCAAAAAATATGCCACCAGATTTTTAAAAAACGGTAATTTTTTTCTTATTTAAAAAATGTTTATTTTATTTATATGTATTAGTTTTGGACTGATATGTATGCATATGTGCATTCCTGGTATTCACAGATGTCAGAAGAGGTCCTGGGATTCCCTGGATCTGGAGGTTCATATTGTCGTAAGGTTCCATGCTGGTGCAGCACCAATAAATTTTTTCCTTAAAAACAGATTTTTCATAAACTCTTTAATAGTTCAAGTAGAAAAGAAAGATTCTTCATAATACTTAAATAGAATTTGTCATATTATACTTATTCATTCTTTTGACATTTCTGCTGTCAAGAAGTATATGGTTCTTAAATTCATTATACATCATAAATTGTTATTTTCACAGGAATTCTCAGTCTCTCTTTTTTACTCTATATCATAAATATTACCTTGATGCTGATGTTATTCAATAGGTGATCCTTGCTGATAGTTACTTTTTAAAGCTTTTTAAAAATATATATTAATTTACTCTAAATAATCAAGAATATTTTAAATATTTGATTGTAGCTTTAATTCTGGTTCCTGATTAGAATTTCTATGTATCCATAAAAGTAATGAATTTAAAGTTTCCAATTTTTTACTACTCATTAAGTACTACATACTTAATGAGTTTTATATGAAATTTTCATATGCATGAATATTTGCACTTCATTTCTTTCACCCTTACTAAAATATTGATAAATAAAAATTGTGTACATACACATACATGATATAGGAAATGTTATTTGTGTATGGGTGTATGTATGTATATTTGTGCATAGATGATGGATGTGTGTGCATGTGAACATGGAGGCTGGGAGACAACTTTGGCTTGCTGGGAGCCTTCTTGGCCTCGATTGTGTTGAAGTGGGTCGCAGCATCAGTCATAGCTTTAAAGACAGATGGTCTCTGGACTTAGTTTAAAGACAAATGGTCTCTGGCCTTCTAGATCTCTAATTATACTGAATTCTTGCTGCTAACTTTCAAAATATCCTGAAAATGTTCTTGCGTATTCTATAGTTTGAAGTTGCTGGCTTCATTTCTCTGTGATTCTTTAGCTCCTTATAACTCTCTGTACTTTACTTAATTCATTATGCTTAAGGAAGCACTAGGGAAATGTAACTCTTTCTTACTATTCTGTGTTTCCATAAGCCCTGAAAACTTAACTTTACTAATTTTTTATTACTTATCCTTTAATAAGTACTAATATCTGGTGATTAAAACATGCTGTTTAGCAGCAGGGAGTTAAGTAAAAGGATTTATTGCTGTTGCTCCGTTCTATAGAGAATCAGCCTGAAACCTCTCTGGCTAAGCTGGTTATCTCTTTGTGAACCAGAAAGTAAGGGAAGGAAAGGAATTATGATGCTTTATATTAGGCATATATACACAGCCACATGCATATTCATACACCCACACTCTGGCCTGGGTCAACTGTGACAATCAACTCTGCAACTATTCCAGTATCCTTATATATATATATATATATAAGTATATATTCCAGTATCCTTATATATATATATATATATATATATATATATATATATATATATATATATAGTGTGTGTGTGTAAATATATATACACACATACATACATACTCATAGACACATTTGGATGGATGAATTCATGGATGGATGCTTGCATGGATAAATGGATGGATGAATGGATGGATGGATGGATAGATGGATGGATGCGTGGTTGGGGCAGAACTCCCCAAGCCAAACCATCCAACCAACATCTTTACTTCTTTTCCCTGTTCATTTTATACCTTCTTTGACAAAAAGATCTTTTTAAAATTTATTTATTTATTTATTTACACTCAGATTTTATTTCACATCCCCTACCTCTTCCCTTCCCCTCCTGTCTCCATGATAATATCTCCCCCACCCCCCCTACCTCACCAGACCTCTAAACTTCCTGGGACCTCCAGTCTCTTGAGGGTTAGGTGCAACTTCTATGTCTGAAACCAGACCCAGGCAGTCCTGTGCTGTATATGTGTAGGGGGCCTCATATCAGCTGGTATATGCTACCTGGTTGGTGGTCCAGTGTTTGAGAGATCTCAAGGCAGGAATGGGGAGGGTCCAGGCTAATTGAGACTGTTGGTCCTCCTACAGGGCTGCCCACGTCCTCAGCATCTTCCAGCTTTACCCTAATTCAACCACAGTTTCTGCCCATTGGTTGCGTGCAAATACATGCTTCCGACTCTTTCAGCTGCTTTTTATGTTTTTCAGAGGGCAGTCATGATAGGTCCTTTTTTTGGTGAGCAAACCATAGCCTCAGTAATAGTGTCAGGCCTTGGGGCTGTCTCTTGTGCTGAATCCCACTTTTGGCCTGTCACTGGACCTTCTGTCTTTCAAGCTCCTCTCCATTTCTTTCTCTACAGTTCTTTCAGACTGGAACAATTATGGGCCAGAGTTTTGACTGTGGGATGACAACCCCATACCTCACTTGATGCCCTGTCTTTCTGTTTGAGGTGAGCTCTACAAGATCCCTCTCCCCATTGTAGGGCATTTCATCTAGCATCTGTCCCTTTGAGTCCTGAGATCCTCTCACCTCCCAGGGTTCTGGAGGGTACTCCCAACCTACTACCTCCCCAGGTTGCTTGTGTCCATTCTGTCTGATGGATCTGAGGACTTCAGTCCTTTTCTCCCACACAATAACAGATCATGTTCCCCTCTTCCCCAACCCTGTCCACTTTCTCTCCAAGGTCATTCCCTCTCTTTCCCCTTGTGATTGCTTTCTTTTCCCTCCCAAGTGGGACTGAGGCATCCTCACTTGGACCTTTCAGCTTGTTGACCTCTATGAGTACTGTGGATTGTATCTTGGGTATTCTGGTTTTTTTTCCCCTAATAGCCACTTATTAGTGAGTACATACCATGCAGATCTTTTTGGGTCTCAGTTACCTCAATCAGGATGATATTTTTTAGTTCCATCCATTTGCCTGCAAACTCAGGATGTCATCATTCTTAATAGCTAAGCAGTATTCCATTGTGTAAGTGAACCACAGTTTCTCTGTCCATTCTCCTGTCATGGACATCTGGGTTGTTTCCAATTTATGGATATCATAAACAAGGCCACTATGAGCTCAGTATAACACTGTGGTATGGTGGGGCATTTTTAGGTATATTTCCAAGAGTGGTATTGCTGTGTCTTTGGGTAGATCTATTTCCAATTTTCTGAGGAAACTCCAGATTGATTTGCAGAGTGGTTGTACAAGTAAGCAATCCCACCAGCAGTGGAGGAGTGTTCCTCTATCTCCACATTCTCGCCAACATGTGTTGTCACCTGAGGATTTGATCTTAGCCATTTTGATTGGTGTAAGGTGGAATCTCAGGATGATTTTGATTTGCATTTCTCTGATTACTAAGGATTTTGAACTTTTCATTAGGTGCTTCTCAGCCATTTGAGATTCCTGTTGTGAATTCTCTGTTTAGTTCTATACCCCATATTTAAATTAGGTTGTTTTGGTTTTTTGGTGGTCAGCTTTTTGAATTCTTTACATATTTTGGATTTTAGCCCTCTATTGGATTTGAGGCTAGTGAAGATTTTATTTTCCCTATCTGTAGGTTGTCAACTTATCTTATTGACTATGTCCTTTGCCTTACAGAATCTTTGTTCTTTAGAAAATTACCTCAGAGATAAAATGTTACATAAAATGGGAGTTACAGAAGGATGTTAATATTAAGTTTAAATCAGTGTTTCAATATAATATGCTCATTATAAGTTAAAAGCAACAGGTTTTTCATGGTCTTGCCTTATCATAGTGCAGTGCCTGCAACTTTATCCTTGGACCAAAATGTTTTTCCTTGAACACAAATTTGTCCCATGTCTATTTCTCTTTTTAATGTAGTTATGTAAAGTCATTGTATTTTTTATTATACAGCCTTTACTTACTACTATGAGGAGTGGCTACATTCTATTCTTGATTCTAACTTCATTACATTTTTATAGCAAGGCAACTATGACCATCTCTAAAACATTCTTCTCAAAATTATTTGACTCAAATCAGAAATTCTATAGAATCTTTATCGATTTGTCATATAGTATCACTACACACTACACGATAGTACATTTTTGTAGGTCTGCAGAAATCTGCTCAAAAGGATGCGTTAATACCTAGTAATTGTTATATATATAATAATAACATAAAGCATATTAATAGCAGGAATCTTTCCTGAAATGTAATTTCCTCAGCTTTGCCTAAAGGAGCAAATCCGTCATAGTGGAGTCATCTCAGGATGATCACTTGCTAGCTTTTAGCTTCTCCTAGCAAGCTCCTGTCATTGGCTTTTGTTTTCCATATGCTATTCACCTTGTATTTTTAGACAGTCTATCACTGTAATCTGGGACATACCAATAAGTTAAGATAGTATTCTTCTGTCTCTGACACTCCAACTCTCTAATTAAAAGTGTTCACTAATGTGCACCTCTCTTTATAAGTTTTTTTCTCTTTTAGTGAAAATAGGTATTTTTTTTTAATTTAATTTTATTTTATTTTTTTAATTTACATTCCAAATCACTTCCCCTTTCCCGTTTCCTCCCTCCCCGAAAGTCCCATAAGCCCCCTTCCCTCCCTCTTTTCTCCGTTCAACCCCCTCTCATTACTCTGTCCTGGCGTTCCCCTACATCCAGTCTTTCCAGGACCAGGGGTCTCTCCTTCCATCTTTTTAGAAATCTATTGATATGCTGATTGTGTCTAGGGTATTCTGAGATTCTGGGTCAATATCCCCTTATCAGTGACTTCATACCATGTGTGATCTTTTGTGATTGGGTTACCTCACTAAGGATGATATTTTCAAGTTCTGACCATTTGCCTAGGAATTTCGTGAATTCATTGTTTTTAATTGCAGAGTAGTATTCCATTGTGTAAATATACCACATCTTCTGAATCCATTCCTTCGTTGAGGGACATCTGGGTTCTTTCCAGCTTCTGGCTATTATAAATAAGGCTGCTATGAATATAGTGGAGCATGTGTCCTTATTGCATGCAGGTAAAGTCTCTGGGTATATGCCCAGGAGTGGTATAGCCGGATCCTCCGGAAGTGTCATGCCCAGTTTTCTGAGGAGCCGCCAGACTGCTTTCCAGAGTGGTTGTACCAGCCTGCAATTCCACCAGCAGTGGAGGAGTGTTCCTCTTTCTCCACATCCTCGCCAACAACTGCTGTCTCCTGTGTTTTTGATCTTAGCCATCCTGACTGGTGTGAGATGGAATCTCAGGGTTGTTTTGATTTGCATTTCCCTAATGACTAAGGATGATGAACATCTCTTTAGGTACTTCTCAGCCATTAGATATTCTTCAGGTGAGAACTCTTTGTGGAGCTCTGTACCCCATTTTTTAATAGGGTTACTTGCCTCTCTGGAGTTTAACTTCTTGAGTTCTTTGTATATCTTGGATATTAGCCCTCTGTCGGATGTAAGGTTGGTAAAGATCATTTCCCAGTTAGTTGGTTGCCGCTTTGTCTTTTTGACGGTGTCTTTTGCCTTGCAAAAACTTTGTAATTTAATGAGGTCCCATTTGTCTATTCTTGATCTTAGAGTATAAGCTATTGGAGTTCTGTTCAGGAAATTCTCCCCTGTGCCCATATGTTCAAGGTTCTTCCCTAGTTTCCCTTCTATTAGTTTCAGTGTGTCTGGTTTTATGTGGAGATCTTTGATCCACTTAGAATTGAGCTTAGTGCAAGGAGATAAGGATGGGTCAATTTGCATTCTTCTGCATGTTGACCTCCAGCTGAGCCAGCACCATTTGTTGAAAAGGCTATCTTTTTTCCACTGGATGGTTTTAGCTCCTTTGTCAAAGATCAAGTGACCATAGGAGTGTGGATTCATTTCTGGGTCTTCAATTCTGTTCCATTGATCTACATGTCTGTTACTGTACCAATACCATGCAGTTTTTAACACTATTGCTCTGTAGTACAGCTTGAGGCCCGGGATACTGATTCCCCCAGAGGTTCTTTTACTCTTGAGAATAGTTTTAGCTATTCTGGGTTTTCTGTTATTCCAGATGAATTTTTTATACGTATATTCTGGTTAGGGTTTCCCTAATCCCTGCCCTTCTGAGTTCCTTCCCACATTTCCTTCAGCAAACAAGACTAAGGTAAAACAAAAACAAATAAACCAGAACAGGAGAAAACAGAAGAAAAAGAACCAGAGAAAAATCCTAAGAAATACAAGCAGACATAGAAACACACACATTTGCACTCACAGGATTCTCATAAAAACACAAATACAGAAGCCATAACATAGACACAAAGAACCTATAAAGATTCCCTTGAGATTTTTTTGAGTTAGCCATGTACTGTGGGTCAAAATGTAACCCACCTGTTAAGAAACAAAAGACTCTGATAACGAACTCTTAAAACATGAGTTCAAGAATATATAATTTCTCAACTATGCAAAATATAAGGATACAATATGAATTGTATAAGGTGATTCATGGACCTAAAAGAACAAAGGAAGCTGCACTGTGAGCCAGCTTGTCAGAAAGATACAACTGAAGGAAATTTAGGGAGTGGTGATCACAGGGCAAGATCCCGTCCAGCTAGGTTTACTATTTGTGCTTACAGAGGTAGGCCGATAGATTCCTGAGTTCAAGATCAGCCTGGGATAGAGCTAGTTTAGGCCCAGGGATGGTGGGGATCCAACCCAGCTAACTTATTGTCTTCTTAGAAAGACAGGCACATCTCTAAATCCATTTGCCATGTTAAAAAAAATGTACCTGATGTCTTTTCATAGGAGTCAAGAGGCTAGAGTCATGGAATGCTAATTTATGGGTTAATCAAAAGGGAACCTGGGGTAAATGACTGAATTGACATGTAAATAAAAGACAGGGCTTTGGTCTGCAAGAGTTGAGCTATCTGGATGAGCTGTCTGGAGATCTCTAGAGATTAAACACTGGTCTCTAATTTTTTCAGATTATTTTTTCTAGCAACTACCCAGAGAGAACTGCTTAGAGAGTGAACATTGCTATTTAAGATTTTCTTTCCCTAAAAAATCCAGGAATATTTTTTATGATAGAATTGAAGATTTACATGGGAAATATTTCTTTTCTATTTTTTTATTTTTTTATTAGATATATTCTTTATTTACATTTCAAATAATTTTCCTCTTACTGCTTCCCCCCTCCCCAAAATTCCCATAAGCCCTCTTCCCTCCCGCTGCTCCACAACCAACCCACTCTTGCCTCCCCTTCCTGGTATTCCCCTACACTGCCACATTGAGCCCTTACAGGACCAGGTGCCACTCCTTCCTTCTTCTTGATATCCTTTGATATGTGAATTGTTCCTTGGGTATTCCAAGCTTCTGGGCTAATATCCGCTTATCAGTGAGTGCATATCATATGTGATTTTTTTTGTGAATGGGTCATCTCACTCAGGATGACATTCTCCAGTTCCCCCCACTTGCCCAAGAATTTCATGAATTCATTGTTTTTAATAGCTGATTAGTGCTCCATAGTGTAAATATAACACATTTTCTGTATCCATTCCTCCGTTGAGGGACATCTGGGTTCTTTCCAGCTTCTGGCTATTATAATAAATAAGGCTGCTATGAACATAGTGGAGCACGTGTCCTTATTGCATGTTGGAGAATACTCTGGGTATATACCCAGTAGTGGTATAACTGGATCCTCCGGTAGTATTATGCCCAATTTTCTGAGGAAACACCAAACTGATCTCCAGAGTGGTTTTACCAGCTTGCAACCTCACCAGCAGTGGAGGAGTGTTCCTCTTTCTCTACATCCTCGCCAACACCTGCTTTCTCCTGAGTTTTTGATCTTAGCCATTCTGACTGGTGTGAGATGGAATCTCAGGGTTGTTTTGATTTGTATTTCCCTGATGACTAAGAATGCTGAACGTTTCTTTAGGTGTTTCTCAGCCATTCGATATTCCTTAGGTGAAAATTCTTTGTTTAGCTCTGTACCCCATTTTTAATAGGGTTATTTGGCTCTCTGGAATCTACCTTCCTGAGTCTTTGTATATCTTGGATATTAGCTCTCTGTCAGATGTAGGGTTAGTAAAGATCTTTTCCCAATTAGTTGGTTGCGGTTTTGTCCTTTTGACAGTGTCCTTTGCTTACAGAAACTTTGCAATTTTATGAGGTCCCATTTGTCAATTCTTGATCTTAGAGTATAAGCTATTGGTGTTCTGTTCAGGAAATTTCCCCCTGTGCCCATGTGCTCAAGGCACTTCCCAGTTTCTTTCCTATTAGTTTTAGTGTTTCTGGTTTTATGTGGAGGTCCTTGATCCACTTGGACTTTAACTTAGTACAAGGAGATAAGAATGTATCAATTTGCCTTCTTCTGCATGCTGACCTCCAGTTGAATCAGCACCATCTATTGAAAAGGCTATCTTTTATCCACTGGGTGGTTGTAGCTCCCTTGTCAAAGATCAAGTGACCATAGGTGTATGGGTTCATTTCTGAGTCTTCAATTCTGTTCCATTGATCTACCTGCCCATCACTGTACCAATACCATGCAGTTTTTAACACTATTGCTCTGTAGTACTGCTTGAGGTCAGGGATACTGATTTCCCCAGAAGTTCTTATACTGTTGAGAGTAGTTTTAGCTATCCTGGGTTTTTTGTTATTGCAGATGAATTTGAGAATTGCTCTTTCTAACTCTATGAAGAATGGAGTTGGGATTTTGATGGGGATTGCATTGAATCTGTATATTGCTTTTGGCAGGATAGCCATTTTTACTATATTAATCCTGCCAATTCATGAGCATGGCAGATCTTTCCATCTTCTGAGGTCTTCTTTGATATCTTTCTTCAGAGACTTGAAGTTCTTGTCATACAGATCTTTCACTTGTTTGGTTAGAGTCACACCAAGATACTTTATATTGTTTGTGGCTATCCTAATTTCTTTCTCAGCCTGCTTATCCTTTGAGTATAGGAAGGCTACTGATTTGCTTGAGTTAATTTTTTATCCAGCCACTTTGCTGAAGTTGTTTATGAGCTGTAGTTCTCTGGTGGAGTTTTTTGGGTCGCTTAAGTATACTATCATATCATCTGCAAATAGTGATAATTTGGCTTCTTCCTTTGCAATTTCTATCCCTTTGACCTCCTTTTGTTGTCTAATTGCTCTAGCTAGAACTTCAAGTTCTATATTGAATAAATGTGGAGAGAAAGGTCAGCCTTGTCTAGTCCCTGATTTTAGTGGGATTGCTTCAAGTTTCTCTCCATTTAGTTTGATGTTGGCTACCAGTTTGCTGTATATTGCTTTTACTATGTTTACGTATGGGCCTTGCATTCCTGTTATTTCCAAGACCTTTAACATGAAAGGATGCTGAATTTTGTCAAATGCTTTTTCAGCATCTAAAGAAATGACCCTGTGGTTTTTTCTTTGAGTTTGTTATGTAGTGGATTCCATTGATGGATTTCCTTATATTGAACCATCCCTGCATTCCTGGGATGAAGCCTACTTGATCATGATGTTTTATTGTGTTCCTGGATTCTGTTGGCAAGAATTTTTTTGAGTATTTTTGCATCTATATTCATAAGGGAAATTGGTCTGAAGTTCTCTTTCTTTGTTGGATCTTTGTGTGGTTTTGGTATCAGCGAAATTGTGGCTTCATAGAACGAGTTGGGTAGTGTTCCTTCTGTTTCTATTTTGTGGAATAGTTTGAAGAGTATTGGTGTTAGGTCTTCTTTGAAGATCTGATAGAATTCTGCACTAAAACCATCTGGTCCTGTGCTTCTTTTGGTTGGAAGACATTCAATGACCACTTCTATTTCTTCAGAGGTTATGGGACCATTTAGACAGTCTATATGATCCTGATTAAACTTTGGTAGATGGTATCTGTCTAGGAATTTGTCCATTTCGTCCAGATTTTCCAGTTGTGTTGACTATAGGCTTTTGTAGTGGAATCTGATGAATTTTTTGAATTTCCTCAGTTTCTGTTGTTATTTCTTCCTTTTTCATTTCTAATTTTGTTAATTTGGATACTGTCTCTGTGCCCTCTGGTTAGTCTGGCTAAAGGTTTATTTATCTTGTTGATTTTCTCAAAGAACCAACTTCTGGTTTTGTTGATTCTTTGTATGGTTCTTTTTGTTTCTACTCGGTTAATTTCAGCCCTGAGTTTGATGATTTCCTGCCTTCTGCTCCTCTTGGGTGTATTAGCTTCTTTCTGTTCTAAAGCTTTCAGGTGTGCTGTTAAGCTGCTAGTGTCTGTTCTCTCCAGCTTCTTTTTTGCGGCACTCAGAGCTATGAATTTTTTTCTTAGCGCTGCTTTCAATGTGTCCCATAAATTTGGGTATGTTGTGCCTTCATTTTCATTAAACTCTAAAAAGGTTTTGATTTCTTTCCTTATTTCTTCCTTGACCAAGGTATCATTGAGTAGAGCATTGTTCAGCTTCCATGTGTATGTGGGCTTTCTGTTGTTTTTGTTGCTGTTGAAGACCACCCTTACTCCATAGTGATCTGATAGGAGGCATGGGATTCTTCTTATATCTGTTGAGGCCTGTTTTGTGATCAATTATATGGTCGATTTTGCAGAAGGTACCATGATGTGCTGAGAAGAAGGTATATTCTTTTGCTTTAAGATGAAATGTTCTATATATATATATCTGTTAGTTCCATTTGGTCCAAGGCTTCGGTTAGATTCACTGTGTCCCTGTTTAGTTTCTGCTTTCCTGAATGATCCATTTCAGAGAGCGGGGTGTTGAAGTCACCCACTATTTTTGTGTGAGGTGCAATGTGTGCTTTGAGCTTTAGTAAGGTTTCTTTTACGAATGATGGTACCCTTGAATTTGGAGCACAGATGCTCAGAATTGGGAGTTTTTCCAGGTAGATTTTTCCTTTGATGTGTATAAAGTGTCCTTCCATGTCTTTTTTGATGACTTTTGGTTGAAAGCCAATTTTATCAAATATTAGAATGGCTACTCCAGCTTGTTTTCTGGAGTAGCCATTTGTTGGAAAACTGTTTTCCAGCCCTTTACTCTGAGGTGGTGTTTGTCTTTTACACTGAGATGCATTTCCTGTAAGTAGCAAAATGTTGGGTCTTGTTTACATATCCAGTCTTTTAGTCTATGTCTTTTTATTGGGGAATTGAGCCCATTGATATTAAGAGATATTAAGGAAAAGTGATTGTTACTTCCTGCTCTTTTTGTATATAATTTGTATGTTTGTGTGGTTATGTTTTTTGGGTTTGTTGCAATAGGATTAATTTCTTGCTTTTTCTAGTGTATAGTTTCTCTCCCTTTGTTGGTGTTTTCCATTCATTATCCTTTAAAGGGCTGGATTTGTGGAAAGATACTGTGTAAATTTGTTTTTGTCATGAAATACCTTGGTTTCTCCATCTATTACCATCTATGGTAATTGAGAGTTTTGCTGGGTATAGTAGTTTGGGCTGGCATTTGTGTTCTCTTAGGGTCTGTATGACATCTGCCCAGGCTCTTCTGGCTTTCATAGTCTCTGGTGAGAAGTCCGGTGTAATTCTGATAGGTCTACCTTTATATGTTATTTGACCTTTTTCTCTTACTGCTTTTAATATTTCTTTGTTTACTACATTTGGTGTTTTAATTATTATGTGACAGGAGGAATTTCTTTTCTGGTCAAATCTATTTGGAGTTCTGTAGGCCTCCTGTATGTTCATGGGCATCTCTTTCTTTAGGTTAGGGAAGTTTTCTTCTATAATTTTGTTGAAGATATTTACTGGCCCTTTAAGTTGTAAAGCTTAGCTCTCTTCTATACCTATAATCCTTTCAGGTTTGGTCTTCTCATTGTGTCCTGGATTTTCTGGATGTTTTGGGTCAGGAGTTTTTTGCATTTTTCATTTTCTTTGACTGTTGTATCAATGGTTTCTATGGTATCTTCTGCATCTGAGATTCTCTCTTCTATTTCTTGTATTCTGTTGTTGATGCTTGGATCCATGACTCCTGACTTTTTCCTAGGTTTTCTATGTACAGAGTTGTTTCCCTTTGTGATTTCTTTATTGTTTCTACCTCCATCTTTAGATCTTGGATGGCTTTGTTCTATTCCTTCTCCAGTTTTGTTGTGTTTTACCTTAGTTCTTCAAGAGCTTCTCCCTGTTTACTTGTGGTCTCCTCTATTTCTTTAAGGGAGTTATTTATGTCCTTCTTGAAGCCCTCTATCAGCATCATGAGCAGTGCTTTAAATCCAGTTCTTGCTTTTCTGGTGTGTTGGGGTATCCAGGACTTGCTGTTTTTGGAGAACTTGGTTCCGATGGAGCCATGTTGCCTTGGTTTGTATTGGTGATGTTCTTGCATTTGCCTTTTGCCATCTGGGTATCTCTGGTGTTAGCTGGTGTTGCTGTCTCTGACTGTGGTTTTTCTGTGCTCCTAGGAGACCTGTTCTCTCTGTGTACACTGATATGTAAGTACTTCTGCAAGACCCACTCTCTTATAGTTGTATTTAGGTATGTACCTCTGTGGCCCAGATCAACTCTGGGTGAAGGTGGTAATCAGAAGACTCCTGTCCCAGTCTGTTCCTAGGCTCTTGTGTCCTCAGGGTTTCAGGCTGATTCCTCTTAGCAGCAGGGGTAGTCCTATTGTACCACTGTGCCTCTCTGCATTCCTGAGTGGTTAGTTACCTCCTTGTATCCCTTGGATATGGTACCCAGTGGCAGAAGAAGGCTCCTCTGCAATACAGGTTTCTCCTGTGCTACCTGACTCCTCTCTCTCTCTCTCTCTCTCTCTCTCTCTCTCTCTCTCTCTCTCTCTGCTCTCACTTTTGGCTTGGAAGAGCTATCATTGTAGGAGCTCTGAGTAAGTGATAGACCTTTTCTCTTTGGGCTTGCAGGAACCACACAGAAGCAGCCAGAAGGACACAGTTGAAACAAGACTCTAGGAAAGAGAGCTAAGGAGTCCCCATGGGTTTTTGAGGAACTCAAGAGAAAGGTCAATTAGCTTTGTGGAACGACACAGATAGAAATTTCTAAAAAGCAAGCAGTTTAGTTATAGAATGAGGTTTGTAACTAGGTATTTTGTATATAGTCAAGAGAATAAAATTACCTGACTGAGCTAGCAGGTTTTTACCTCAGCTACCGCCTCCTGTGACTTTATTGGTATAAATATTAGTAAAATTTAAAAGGATAAGCATTACCATTAACTTCAGCAACTTAACATTTGACAAAGATGTCAAAAATAAGCCAGATGTCCTCATTTCTTAGGAGTTTGTTCATAACAAACACATTTTTTATGGGTTTGTTGTTGACTCTTTGGTTTAATTATGGTGTTTTATGTGAATCTAGAAAATAATACATTTCTTCAAGATTTTTTGCTTAATGGAGTACAGGTTTTGAAAATATCCTTTTACATTATTATGAATTTCTTTGAGGTCTCTTGTGTTGTTTCTATGTTCCTCTCTGAGTCTGTTTATTTGGGTCCCTCTTTTTTTCTTTTGATCAGTTTGTCCAAGGATCTCTCCATTTTGTTTGTATCCTAAGAGAATTGGTTCTTATATCTGTTGATTTTTTTCGTTTGTTTCTGTTTAGTTGATTTCTGCTTTTTATTTTTATTACTTCTTCTGTCAAGTGAGGTTATATTTGGTTTGTTGCATTTTCCCCCACCGTTTTGTGTTGTCATCAGGTAATTTATTTGTAATGTTCTGAAGTTTTAATAGGCACTTAGAGCTATCAATGTCTCTCACTGGACTGCTTTCAATGTATCCTAAAGGATTCATTGTGTGGTAATCATTTTTCTGTAGTTTTAGGAAGTTTTAATTTTTTTACTGATTTCTTCTTTGACCCAGTCATCATTCTGTAATGAGTAGTTCAATCTCTGTGAGATGTGTACTTACTAGATATTTGTTAGCTGTACATTTTAAGTTTTATAATACAAAGAGTGATTTCCAACTGTTTGAATTTGTCATGATTTACTTTGAGTTTCAGGATGTGATCTATTTTAGAGAACTATGTGTTGTGGAATAAAATGTATATTCTTAGTGTTTTGATGGAATATTTGGTAGGTGTGTTAAGTTCATTTCATGTATGATTTCAATTAATTCTTTTTTTAAATATATTTTTTATTGAATATAATCTTCATTTACATTTCAAGTGGTAAAATCTTTCCCAGTTTTCCCCCTCCCCAAAACCCCCAACCCCTTCTCCCACTCCCTGCCTCCAAGTATATGCCCCTCCACCTGACCCACTCCCACCTCCCTCCCCCTCAATTTCCCCTTGTTGGGCATCTATTTAGCCTTCACCTGACCAAGAAACACTCCTCCCACTGATGCCTGACTAGGCATTCCTCTGCCACATTTTTGACTGGTCCCATGTGTATCCCTTGATTCCTGGTTTAGTCCCTGGGAGTCCAGGAGTGTCTAGGTCGTCAACATCATTGTATTCCTGTGGGGCAGTAAACCCATTCAGCTCCTCCGAACTGCCCTCCAATTCCTCTATTGGGGACCCCACTCCCAGCCCAATGGTTGGCTACTAGCATCTGCCTCTGTACGTATAAGGCTCTGGCAGGGCCCCTCTGAAGACAACCATGGCATGCTCCTTTTGATATGTGCTTCTTGTTGTCCATAGTAGTGTTGGGGTTTGGTGATGGTTTATAGGGTGAATCCCCAGGTAGAGCAGTCTCTGGGGGGCCTTTACTTCAGTCTCTGTTCCACACTTTGCCTTCATTATTGCTCCTGTGAGTGCATTGTTCACTTTCTCAGAGGAACCCAAGTACCCCCACTTCAGTCTTCCAAATTCTTGAGCTTCCTGTGATCTGTGAATTGTAACTTGTTTATATTGAGCTTTTGGGCTAACATCCATTTATCAGTAAGTGAAAACCATGTGCATTCTTTTGTGATTGGGTGACCTCACTCAGGATGACACTTTCTAGTTCCATCCATTTGCCTAAGAATTTCATGAATTCATTGTTTTTAATAGCTGACTAAGGCAGACTGCACTGAAGCAACAGGTACCCACGCTCTATCCCCAATATAACATCACTTGGGACACGGCCTGTTGGGGCTTCCGTTTGCGCCCGAGAATGGGTCAGTGCTGTGGTCGTCTGGGTGCCAGATCGGCAGGCCATCGCGTCTGCAGGGTGAGCGGCGCCACGGAGAGTGTGCAGAGTGCCCTCTGCCATCTTTGCTCCAGTGACGGGGA
Organism: Tokudaia tokunoshimensis; assembly: GCA_036184795.1. NCBI lineage: Eukaryota > Metazoa > Chordata > Mammalia > Rodentia > Muridae > Tokudaia > Tokudaia tokunoshimensis. The sequence goes on along the minus strand of BTHU01000002.1, from coordinate 88,285,527 downwards.
AGTTGGGACAGCCAGGTTCTGAGACAGACAGGCATAATATCGCTTGGGTCTCGGGCGGCTTGTGTGTATGCGACTCCCAAGTGCTGGGCTGATCTGCAGTAACCAGCGCGCCAGCTCTGCTGTGGGACTTCTGCCTGACAGAGGGATGTCCCCTCCCCGCCCTAGGAGAGATCACACACCCCTGCACAGGGCAGGAGCCTACCAGCCTCCCTTTGGCGACCTCTGCTCCAGGAATCCACTAGGCTGAGCCTTTGGATGCGCAAGGCCTCCCCAATATAAGATCACTTGGGGCAAGGCACATTAGGGCTCCAAAGTCACCCAGGAGCAGGCAGGCCCCAGAAATCGGTGCCAGGGGAATCCTGGTAATCCAGGGGGGGCAGAAATAGCTTTGCAGGCTCACAGGAGGTCCAACCAACAGCCAGTGGCAGCAGGACCAACTAACACCAGAGGTATCCAGATGGCAAAAGGCAAACGTAGGAATGTTACTAACAGAAATCAAAGTAATGTGCGACCATCCGAACCCAACTCTCCAACAGCAGCAAGTCCTGGATGCCCCACCACACCCGAAAGACAAGATCTGGATTTAAAATCACTTCTCATGATCCTATTAGAGGATCACAAGAAGGACACAAATAAATCTCATAAAGAGTTACAGGAGACCATGAATCAGCGGTTAGAAGCCCTTACAAAGGAAACACAAAAATCGCTTAGAGAAATGCAGGAGAACATGGATCAAAAGATGGAGGCGCACAAGGAGACAACACAAAAATCGCTTAACGAGATGAATCAATGGGTAGATGCACTCACAAAGGAATCACAAAATTTGCATAAAGAAATGCAGAAGAATATGGGTCAACAGATGGATGCCCATAAGGAGGCAACACAAAAATTACTTAAAGGAATGAATCAACGGTTAGATGTCCTTACAAAGGAAACACGAGAACTGCTTAAAGAAATGCAGGAGACGATGGATCAACAGATGGAATCCCATGAGGAGGAAACACAAAAATCGCTCAGAGAAATGCAGGAGAACGTGGGTCATCAGGAAGAAATCCTGAAAGAGGTGATGCAAAAATACCTTAAAGAAATACAGGAAAATACAAACAAACAAGTGAAGGATCTCAGCAAATCCATCCAGGAACTAAAAAAGGAAGTAGAAACAACTAAGAAATCACAAAGGGAGACAACTTTGGAGATAGAAAACCTTGGGAAGAAATCAGGAGTCATAGATGCAAACATCAACAATAGAATACAAGAGATGGAAGAAAGAATCTCAGGTGCTGAAGATTCCATAGAAAGCATCGACTCAACAGTCAAAGAAAATGCAAAATGCAAAAAACGCGTAACCCAAAACATCCAGGAAATCCAGGACACAATGAGAAGACCAAACCTAGGGATTATAGGTATAGATGAGAGTGAAGATTTGCAACTTAAAGGGCCAGTAAACATCTTCAACAAAATTATGGAGGAAAACTTCCCTAACCTAAAGAGAGAGATGCCGATGAACGTACAAGAAGCCTACAGAACTCAAAACAGACTGGACCAGAACAGAAATACCTCCCGTCACATAATAATCAAAACACCGAATGTTCTAAACAAAGAAAGAATACTAAAAGCAGTAAGAGAAAAGGGCCAAGTAACATACAAAGGAAGACCTATCCGTATCACATCAGACTTCTCACCAGAGACTATGAAAGCCAGAAGATCCTGGGCAGATCTCATGCAGACACTAAGACAGCACAAATGCCAGCCTAGACTACTATACCCAGCAAAACTCTCAATCACCATAGATGGAGAGACCAAGATATTCCATGATAAAACCAAATTTTTACAATATCTTTCCACAAATCCAGCCCTGCAACGGATAATAGGTGGAAACCTCCAATACAGGGAGAGAAACAACACCCAGGAAAAAATGAGATAATAACCTTCTTGAATCAAACCCAAAAGTAGATAACCACTCAAACATAAAGATAGCGTCAAGAATGGCAGATGGCAATAATCACTATGCCTTAATCTCTTTTAATATCAATGGTCTCAATTCCCCAATTAAAAGACATAGACTAGCAGACTGGATACGTAAACAGGACCCAGCATTTTGCTGCATGCAGGAAACGCACCTCAGTGTCAAAGACAAACACTACCTCAGAGTAAAAGGCTGGAAAACAATTTTACAAGCAAATGGCCCCAAGAAACGAGGTGGAGTAGCCATCCTAATATCAGATAAAATTGATTTTCAACCTAAAGTCATCAAAAAAGACACAGAAGGACACTACATACTGATCAAGGGAAAAATCCACCATCAAGAACTCTCAATTCTGAATATCTATGCTCCAAATGCAAGGGCACCCTCATTCGTAAAAGAAACTTTACTAAAACTCAAAGCACACATCGCACCGCACACAATAATAGTGGGTGACTTCAACACCCTGCTCTCTGAAATGGATCATTCAGGAAAGCAGAAACTAAACAGGGACACAGAGAATCTAATTGAAGCCTTGGACCAAATGGAACTAACTGATATATATAGAACATTTCATCCTAGAGCTAAAGAATACAGCTTCTTCTCAGCTCCTCATGGTACCTTTTCCAAAATTGACCATATAATTGGTCACAAATCAGACCTCAACAGATATAAGAAGATAGAAATAATCCCATGCCTCCTATCAGATCACTATGGAATAAGGGTGGTCTTCAATGGCAACAGAAACAAAAGAAAACCCACGTACACATGGAGGCTGAACAATGCCCTACTCAATGATAACTTGGTCAAGGTGGAAACAAAGAAAGAAATCAAAGACTTTTTGAAAGTTAATGAAAATGAAGGCACAACATACCCTAATTTATGGGACACAATGAAAGCAGTGCTAAGAGGAAAATTCATAGCCCTGAGTGCCGCCAAAAAGAAACGGGAGACAGCATACACTAACAGCTTAATGGCACACCTGGGCCATCTTTGCTCCAGTGACCAGGTAGTTGGGACCGCCAGGCTCAGAGACAGACAGGCATAATATCGCTTCGGTTTCAGGCAGCTTGTGTGTAACCTGCTCCCAGGTGCTGGGCTGATCTGCAGTAACCAGCGCGCCAGTTCCGCGGTGGGACCTTCTGCCTGGTGGCGGGACCCCGCGCAGGGAGGGAGCCCGCCAGCTTCCCTTCCGCGACCTCTGTTCCCGCGGACTGCGCTGGAGAGACCGGTACCCAGGCTCTCCCCCCATATAACATCACTTGGGACACGGCCTGTTGGGGCTTCCGTCTGTGCCCGAGGGCGGGTTGGCGCTGTGGTCGTCTGGGTGCCAGATCGGCGGGCCATCGTGACCACAGGGTGAGCGGCGCCACGGAGACTGCCCTCCTCCATCTTTGCTCCAGTGACCAGGTAGTTGGGACCGCCAGGCTCAGAGACAGACAGGCATAATATCGCTTCGGTTTCAGGCAGCTTGTGTGTAACCTGCTCCCAGGTGCTGGGCTGATCTGCAGTAACCAGCACGCCAGTTCCGCGGTGGGACCTTCTGCCTGGTGGAGGGACCCCGCGCAGGGAGGGAGCCTGCCAGCTTCCCTCCCGCGACCTCTGTTCCCGCGGACTGCGCTGGAGAGACCGGTACCCAGGCTCTCCCCCCAATATAACATCACTTGGGACACGGCCTGTTGGGGCTTCCTTCTGTGCCCGAGGGCGGGTTGGCGCTGTGGTCGTCTGGGTGCCAGATCGGCGGGCCATCGTGACCACAGGGTGAGCAGCGCCACGGAGAGTGCCCTCCGCCATCTTTGCTCCAGTGACCAGGTAGTTGGGACCACCAGGCTCAGAGACAGACAGGCATAATATCGCTTCGGGTTCAGGCAGCTTGTGTGTAACCTGCTCCCAGGTGCTGGGCTGATCTGCAGTGACCAGCGCGCCAGATCTGCTGTGGGACTTCTGCCTGGCAGAGGGACGCCCCCTCCCCCCCCCAGGAGAGATCACACACCCCTGCACAGGGCAGGAGCCTGCCAGCCTCCCTTTGGCGACCTCTGCTCCAGGAATCCACTAGGCTGAGCCTTTAGATGTGCAAGGCCTCCCCAATATAAGATCACTTGGGGCAAAGCACATTAGGGCTCCAAAGTCACTCAGGAGCAGGCAGGCCCCAGAAATCGGTGCCAGGGGAATCCTGGTAATCCAGGGGGGGCAGAAATAGCTTTGCAGGCTCACAGGAGGTCCAACCAACAGCCAGTGGCAGCAGGACCAACTAACACCAGAGGTATCCAGATGGCAAAAGGCAAACGTAGGAATGTTACTAACAGTAATCAAAGTAATGTGGGACCATCCGAACCCAACTCTCCAACAGCAGCAAGTCCTGGATACCCCACCACACCCGAAAGACAAGATCTGGATTTAAAATCACTTCTCATGATGCTATTAGAGGATCACAAGAAGGACACAAATAAATCTCATAAAGAGTTACAGGAGACCATGAATCAACGGTTAGAAGCCCTTACAAAGGAAACACAAAAATCGCTTAGAGAAATGCGGGAGAACATGGATCAAAAGATGGAGGCGCACAAGGAGACAACACAAAAATCACTTAACGAGATGAATCAACGGGTAGATGCACTCACAAAGGAATCACAAAATTTGCATAAAGAAATGCAGAAGAATATGGGTCAACAGACGGATGCCCATAAGGAGGCAACACAAAAATTGCTTAAAGAAATGAATCAACGGTTAGATGCCCTTACAAAGGAAACACGAGAACTGCTTAAAGAAATGCAGGAGACGATGGATCAACAGATGGAATCCCATGAGGAGGAAACACAAAAATCGCTCAGAGAAATGCAGGAGAACGTGGGTCATCAGGAAGAAATCCTGAAAGAGGTAATGCAAAAATACCTTAAAGAAATACAGGAAAATACAAACAAACAAGTGAAGGATCTCAGCAAATCCATCCAGGAACTAAAAAAGGAAGTAGAAACAACTAAGAAATCACAAAGGGAGACAACTTTGGAGATAGAAAACCTTGGGAAGAAATCAGGAGTCATAGATGCAAACATCAACAATAGAATACAAGAGATGGAAGAAAGAATCTCAGGTGCTGAAGATTCCATAGAAAGCATCGACTCAACAGTCAAAGAAAATGCAAAATGCAAAAAACGCGTAACCCAAAACATCCAGGAAATCCAGGACACAATGAGAAGACCAAACCTAAGGATTATAGGTATAGATGAGAGTGAAGATTTGCAACTTAAAGGGCCAGTAAACATCTTCAACAAAATTATGGAGGAAAACTTCCCTAACTTAAAGAGAGAGATGCCGATGAACATACAAGAAGCCTACAGAACTCCAAACAGACTGGACCAGAACAGAAATACCTCCCGTCACATAATAATCAAAACACCGAATGTTCTAAACAAAGAAAGAATACTAAATGCAGTAAGAGAAAAGGGCCAAGTAACATACAAAGGAAGACCTATCCGAATCACATCAGACTTCTCACCAGAGACTATGAAAGCCAGAAGATCCTGGGCAGATCTCATGCAGACACTAAGACAGCACAAATGCCAGCCTAGACTACTATACCCAGCAAAACTCTCAATCACCATAGATGGAGAGACCAAGATATTCCATGATAAAACCAAATTTTCACAATATCTTTCCACAAATCCAGCCCTGCAACGGATAATAGGTGGAAACCTCCAATACAGGGAGAGAAACAACACCCTGGAAAAAATGAGATAATAACCTTCTTGAATCAAACCCAAAAGTAGATAACCACTCAAACATAAAGATAGCGTCAAGAATGGCAGATGGCAATAATCACTATGCCTTAATCTCTCTTAATATCAATGGTCTCAACTCCCCAATTAAAAGACATAGACTAGCAGACTGGATACGTAAACAGGACCCAGCTTTTTGCTGCATGCAGGAAACGCACCTCAGTGTCAAAGACAAACACTACCTCAGAGTAAAAGGCTGGAAAACAATTTTACAAGCAAATGGCCCCAAGAAACGAGGTGGAGTAGCCATCCTAATATCGGATAAAATTGATTTTCAACCCAAAGTCATCAAAAAAGACACAGAAGGACACTACATACTGATCAAGGGAAAAATCCACCATCAAGAACTCTCAATCCTGAATATCTATGCTCCAAATGCAAGGGCACCCTCATTCGTAAAAGAAACTTTACTAAAACTCAAAGCACACATCGCACCGCACACAATAATAGTGGGTGACTTCAACACCCCGCTCTCTGAAATGGATCGTTCAGGAAAGCAGAAACTAAACAGGGACACAGTGAATCTAATTGAAGCCTTGGACCAAATGGAACTAACTGATATATATAGAACATTTCATCCTAGAGCTAAAGAATACACCTTCTTCTCAGCTCCTCATGGTACCTTCTCCAAAATTGACCATATAATTGGTCACAAATCAGACCTCAACAGATACAAGAAGATAGAAATAATCCCATGCCTCCTATCAGATCACTATGGAATAAGGGTGGTCTTCAATGGCAACAAAAACAAAAGAAAACCCACGTACACATGGAGGCTGAACAATGCTCTACTCAATGATAACTTGGTCAAGGTGGAAATAAAGAAAGAAATCAAAGACTTTTTGAAAGTTAATGAAAATGAAGGCACAACATACCCTAACTTATGGGACACAATGAAAGCAGTGCTAAGAGGAAAATTCATAGCCCTGAGTGCCGCCAAAAAGAAACGGGAGACAGCATACACCAACAGCTTAATGGCACACCTGAAAGCCCTGGAACAAAAAGAAGCAAATACACCAAAGAGGAGTAGAAGGCAGGAAATCATCAAACTCAGGGCTGAAATCAATCAAGTAGAAACAAATAAAACCATACAAAGAATCAACAAAACGAGGAGTTGGTTCTTTGAGAAAATCAACAAGATAGATAAGCCCTTAGCCAGACTAACCAGAGGGCACAGAGATAGTATCCAAATTAATAAAATCAGAAACGAAAAGGGAGAGATAACAACAGAAACTGAGGAAATTCAAAAAATCATCAGATCCTACTACAAAAACCTGTATTCAACACAACTAGAAAATCTTGAGGAAATGGACAATTTCCTTGACAGATACCAAGTACCAAAATTAAATCAGGATCAAATAGACCATCTAAACCGTCCTATAACCCCTGAAGAAATAGAAGTTGTCATTGGAAGTCTTCCAACCAAAAAAAGCACAGGTCCAGATGGTTTTAGTGCAGAATTCTATCAGACCTTCAAAGAAGACCTAACACCAATACTCTTCAAACTGTTCCACAAAATAGAAACAGAAGGAACACTACCCAACTCGTTCTATGAAGCCACAATTACACTAATACCAAAAGCACACAAAGATCCGACAAAGAAAGAGAATCTCAGGCCAATCTCTCTTATGAATATCGATGCAAAAATACTCAATAAAATTCTTGCCAACCGAATCCAAGAACACATCAAAACGATCATTCACCACGATCAAGTAGGCTTCATCCCAGGGATGCAGGGATGGTTCAATATAAGGAAATCCATCAATGTAATCCACTATATAAACAATCTCAAAGAAAAAAACCACATGGTCATCTCATTAGATGCTGAGAAAGCATTTGACAAAATTCAGCATCCTTTCATGCTAAAGGTCTTGGAAAGATCAGGAATTCAAGGCCCATATCTAAACATAGTAAAAGCAATTTACAGCAAACCAGTAGCCAGCATCAATCTAAACGGAGAGAAACTTGAAGCAATCCCACTAAAATCAGGGACTAGACAAGGCTGCCCTCTCTCTCCATATCTTTTCAATATAGTACTTGAAGTTCTAGCTAGAGCAATTAGACAAGAAAAAGAGGTCAAAGGGATACAAATTGGAAAGGAAGAAGTCAAACTATCACTATTTGCAGACGATATGATAGTATACATAAGCGACCCAAAGAACTCCACCAGAGAACTCCTACAGCTGATAAACGACTTCAGCAAAGTGGCCGGATATAAAATCAACTCAAGCAAGTCAGAAGCCTTCCTATACTCAAAGGATAAGCAGGCTGAGAAAGAAGTAAGAGAAATAATACCCTTTACGATAGCCACAAACCATATTAAGTATCTTGGCGTGACGCTAACCAAACAAGTGAAAGATCTGTATGACAAGAACTTCAAGTCTCTGAAGAAAGAAATTGAAGAAGACCTCGGAAGATGGAAAAATCTGCCATGCTCATGGATTGGCAGGATTAATATAGTAAAAATGAGCATCTTACCAAAAGTAATACACAGATTCAATGCAATCCCCATCAAAATCCCAACTCAATTCTTCATAGAGTTAGAAAGAGCAATTCAAAAATTCATCTGGAATAACAGAAAACCCAGAATAGCTAAAACTATTCTCAAGAGTAAAAGAACCTCTGGGGGAATCAGTATCCCGGACCTCAAGCTGTACTACAGAGCAATAGTGTTAAAAACTGCATGGTATTGGTACAGTAACAGACATGTAGATCAATGGAACAGAATTGAAGACCCAGAAATGAATCCACACTCCTATGGTCACTTGATCTTTGACAAAGGAGCTAAAACCATCCAGTGGAAAAAAGATAGCCTTTTCAACAAATGGTGCTGGCTCAGCTGGAGGTCAACATGCAGAAGAATGCAAATTGACCCATCCTTATCTCCTTGCACTAAGCTCAATTCTAAGTGGATCAAAGATCTCCACATAAAACCAGACACACTGAAACTAATAGAAGGGAAGCTAGGGAAGAACCTTGAACATATGGGCACAGGGGAGAATTTCCTGAACAGAACTCCAATAGCTTATACTCTAAGATCAAGAATAGACAAATGGGACCTCATTAAATTACAAAGTTTTTGCAAGGCAAAAGACACCGTCAAAAAGACAAAGCGGCAACCAACTAACTGGGAAATGATCTTTACCAACCTTACATCCGACAGAGGGCTAATATCCAAGATATACAAAGAACTCAAGAAGTTAAACTCCAGAGAGGCAAGTAACCCTATTAAAAAATGGGGTACAGAGCTAAACAAAGAGTTCTCACCTGAAGAATATCTAATGGCTGAGAAGCACCTAAAGAGATGTTCATCATCCTTAGTCATTAGGGAAATGCAAATCAAAACAACCCTGAGATTCCATCTCACACCAGTCAGGATAGCTAAGATCAAAAACACAGGAGACAGCAGTTGTTGGCGAGGATGTGGAGAAAGAGGAACACTCCTCCACTGCTGGTGGAATTGCAGGCTGGTACAACCACTCTGGAAAGCAGTCTGGCGGCTCCTCAGAAAACTGGGCATGACACTTCCGGAGGATCCGGCTATACCACTCCTGGGCATATACCCAGAGACTTTACCTGCATGCAATAAGGACACATGCTCCACTATATTCATAGCAGCCTTATTTATAATAGCCAGAAGCTGGAAAGAACCCAGATGTCCCTCAACGGAGGAATGGATTCAGAAGATGTGGTATATTTACACAATGGAATACTACTCTGCAATTAAAAACAATGAATTCACGAAATTCCTAGGCAAATGGTCAGAACTTGAAAATATCATCCTTAGTGAGGTAACCCAATCACAAAAGATCACACATGGTATGAAGTCACTGATAAGGGGATATTGACCCAGAATCTCAGAATACCCTAGACACAATCAGCATATCAATAGATTTCTAAAAAGATGGAAGGAGAGACCCCTGGTCCTGGAAAGACTGGATGTAGGGGAACGCCAGGACAGAGTAATGAGAGGGGGTTGAACGGAGAAAAGAGGGAGGGAAGGGGGCTTATGGGACTTTCGGGGAGGGAGGAAACGGGAAAGGGGAAGTGATTTGGAATGTAAATTAAAAAAATAAAATAAAATAAAATTAAAAAAAAAAAAATGGCACACCTGAAAGCCCTGGAACAAAAAGAAGCAAATACACCAAAGAGGAGTAGAAGGCAGGAAATCATCAAACTCAGGGCTGAAATCAATCAAGTAGAAACAAATAAAACCATACAAAGAATCAACAAAACGAGGAGTTGGTTCTTTGAGAAAATCAACAAGATAGATAAGCCCTTAGCCAGACTAACCAGAGGGCACAGAGATAGTCTCTAAATTAATAAAATCAGAAATGAAAAGGGAGAGATAACAACAGAAACTGAGGACATTCAAAAAAATCATCAGATCCTACTACAAAAACCTGTATTCAACACAACTAGAAAACCTTGAGGAAATGGACAATTTCCTTGACAGATACCAAGTACCAAAATTAAATCAGGATCAAATAGACCATCTAAACCGTCCTATAAGCCCTGAAGAAATAGAAGTTGTCATTGGAAGTCTTCCAACCAAAATAAGCACAGGTCCAGATGGTTTTAGTGCAGAATTCTATCAGACCTTCAAAGAAGACCTAACACCAATACTCTTCAAACTGTTCCACAAAATAGAAACAGAAGGAACACTACCCAACTCGTTCTATGAAGCCACAATTACACTAATACCAAAAGCACACAAAGATCCGACAAAGAAAGAGAATCTCAGGCCAATCTCTCTTATGAATATCGATGCAAAAATACTCAATAAAATTCTTGCCAACCGAATCCAAGAACACATCAAAACGATCATTCACTACGATCAAGTGGGCTTCATTCAATGGATGCAGGGATGGTTCAATATAAGGAAATCCATCAACGTAATCCACTATATAAACAATCTCAAAGAAAAAAACCATATCGTCATCTCATTAGATGCTGAGAAAGCATTTGACAAAATTTAGCATCCTTTCATGCTAAAGGTCTTGGAAAGATCAGGAATTCAAGGCCCATATCTAAACATAGTAAAAGCAATTTACAGCAAACTGGTAGCCAGCATCAATCTAAATGGAGAGAAACTTGAAGCAATCCCACTAAAATCAGGGACTAGACAAGGCTGCCCTCTCTCTCCATATCTTTTCAATATAGTACTTGAAGTTCTAGCTAGAGCAATTAGACAACAAAAAGAGGTCAAAGGGATACAAATTGGAAAGGAAGAAGTCAAACTATCACTATTTGCAGACGATATGATAGCATACTTAAGCGACCCAAAGAACTCCACCAGAGAACTCCTACAGCTGATAAACGACTTCAGCAAAGTGGCCAGATATAAAATCAACTCAAGCAAGTCAGAAGCCTTCCTATACTCAAAGGATAAGCAGGCTGAGAAAGAAGTAAGAGAAATAATACCCTTCACAATAGCCACAAACCATATTAAGTATCTTGGTGTGACTCTAACCAAACAAGTGAAAGATCTGTATGACAAGAACTTCAAGTCTCTGAAGAAAGATATCAAAGAAGACCTCAGAAGATGGAAAAATCTGCCATGCTCATGGATTGGCAGGATTAATATAGTAAAAATGAGCATCTTACCAAAAGTAATACACAGATTCAATGCAATCCCCATCAAAATCCCAACTCAATTCTTCATAGAGTTAGAAAGAGCAATTCAAAAATTCATCTGGAATAACAGAAAACCCAGAATAGCTAAAACTATTCTCAAGAGTAAAAGAACCTCTGGGGGAATCAGTGTCCCGGACCTCAAGCTGTACTACAGAGCAATAGTGTTAAAAACCGCATGGTATTGGTACAGTGACAGACATGTAGATCAATGGAACAGAATTGAAGACCCAGAAATGAATCCACACTCCTATGGTCACTTGATCTTTGACAAAGGAGCTAAAACCATCCAGCGGAAAAAAGATAGCCTTTTCAACAAATGGTGCTGGCTCAGCTGGAGGCCAACATGCAGAAGAATGCAAATTGACCCATTCTTATCTCCTTGCACTAAGCTCAATTCTAAGTGGATCAAAGATCTCCACATAAAACCAGACACACTGAAACTAATAGAAGGCAAACTAGGGAAGAACCTTGAACATATGGGCACAGGGGAGAATTTCCTGAACAGAACTCCAATAGCTTATGCTCTAAGATCAAGAATAGACAAATGGGACCTCATTAAATTACAAAGTTTTTGCAAGGCAAAAGACACTGTCAAAAAGACAAAGCGGCAACCAACTAACTGGGAAATGATCTTTACCAACCTTACATCCGACAGAGGGCTAATATCCAATATATACAGAGAACTCAAGAAGTTAAACTCCAGAGAGGCAAGTAACCCTATTAAAAAATGGGGTACAGAGCTAAACAAAGTGTTCTCATCTGAAGAATATCTAATGGCAGAGAAGCACCTAAAGAGACGTTCATCATCCTTAGTCATTAGGGAAACGCAAATCAAAACAACCCTGAGATTCCATCTCACACCAGTCAGGATGGCTAAGATCAAAAACACAGGATACAGCAGTTGTTGGCAAGGATGTGGAGAAAGAGGAACACTCCTCCATTGCTGGTGGAATTGCAAGCTGGTACAACCACTCTGGAAAGCAGTCTGGCGGTTCCTCAGAAAACTGGGCATGACACTCCTGGAGGATCCGGCTATACCACTCCTGGGCATATACCCAGAGACTTTCCCTGCATGCAATAAGGACACATGCTCCACTATGTTCATAGCAGCCTTATTTATAATAGCCAGAAGCTGGAAAGAACCCAGATGTCCCTCAACGGAGGAATGGATTCAGAAGATGTGGTATATCTACACAATGGAATACTACTCTGCAATTAAAAACAATGAATTCACGAAATTCCTAGGCAAATGGTCAGATCTTGAAAATATCATCCTTAGTGAGGTAACCCAATCACAAAAGAACACACATGGTATGCAGTCACTGATAAGGGGATATTGACCCAGAATCTCGGAATACCCTAGACACAATCCGCATTTCAATAGATTTCTAAGAAGATGGAAGGAGAGACCCCTGGTCCTGGAAAGACTGGATGTAGGGGAATGCCAGGACAGAGAAACGAGAGGGGGTTGAATGGAGAAAAGAGGGAGGGAAGGGGGCTTATGGGACTTTCGGGGAGGGAGGAAACGGGAAAGGGGAAATGATTTGGAATGTAAATTAAAAAAAAATAAAATAAATAATTAAAAAAAATAGCTGACTAATACTCCATTGTGTATAGATACCACAGTTTCTGTATCCATTCCTCAGTTGAAGGACATCTGTGTTCTTTCCAGCTTCTCCCTATTATAAATAAGGCAACTATGAACATAGTGGAGCATGTGTCCTTATTACATGTAGGAGCATCTTCTGTGTATATACCCAGGAGTGGTATAGCTGGGTCCTCAGGTAGTACTATGTCTAATTTTCTGAGGAATTGCCAAACTGATTTCCAGAGTGGTTTTACCAGCTTGCAATCCCACCAACAATGGAGAAGTGTTCCTCTTTCCCCACATCCTCTCCAGCATCTGCTGTCCCCTGAGTTTTTTAGCATAACCTTTCTGACCAGTGTGAGGTGGAATCTCAGTGTTGTTTTGATTTGCATTTCCCTGATAACTGAGGATGCTGAACATTTCTTTAGGTGCTTTAGAGCCATTCGAGTTTCCTCACTTGAGAATTCCCTGTTTAGCTCTCTACCCCATTTTTTATTAGGGTTATTTGACTCTCTTGAGCCTAACTTCTTGAGTTCTTTGTATACCTTGGATAGTAACCCTCTATCAGATATAGGATTGGTAAAGATCTTTTCCCAAATTGTTGCTTGCCTTTTTGTCCTACTGACTGTGTCCTTTGCCTTACAGAAGCTTTGCAGCTTCATGAGGTCCCATTTGTCATTTCTTGTTCTTAGGGCTTAAGCCATTCATGTACTTTTCAGGAACTTTTCCCCTATGCCCATGTGTTCAAGATCCTTCCCCACTTTCTCCTGTATAAGCTTCAGTGTGTCTGGTTTTATGTGTAGGTCCTTGATCTACTTGGACTTGAATTTTGTACAAGGAGATAAGAATGGGTCGATTTGCATTTTTCTGCATGCTGACTGCCAGTTGATTCAGCACCATTTGTTAAAAATGCTGTCTTTTTTCCACTGTATGTTTTTAGCTCCTTTTCCAAATATCAAGTGACCATACATGTGGGTTCATACCTGGGTCTTTCATTCTATGCCATTGATCTTCCTGCCTGTCATCATACCAATACAAACAATTTTTTATCACTATTGCTCTATAGTAGAGCTTGAGGTCAGGGATGGTGATTCCCCCAGGAGATCTTTTGTTGTGGAGAATAGTTTTTGCTATCCTGGGTTTCTTGTTATTCCAGATGAATTTGAGAATAGCTCTTTCTAGATCTATGAAGAATTAATTTGGGATTTTGGTGGGAATTGCATTGAATCTGTAGATTGCTTTCGGCAAGATGGCCATTTTTACTATATTGATCCTGCCAATCCATGAACATGGGAGATCTTTCCATCTTCTGAGATCTTCTTTGATTTCTTTCTTCAGAGGGTTGAAGTTTTTGTCATAGAGATCTTTCACTTGCTTTGTTTGGGTCATACCAAGGTATGAAATATTATTTGGGACTATTGTGAAGGGTGTCATTTCCCTAATTTCTTTCTCAGCTTGTTCATCCTTTGAGTATAGGAAGGCTACTGATTTGCTTGAGTTAATTTTATATCTAGCAACTTTGCCGAAGGTGTTTATCAGCTTTAGGAGTTCTCTGGTGGAAGATTTGGGGTCGCTTAAATATACGATCATGTCATCTGCAAACAGTGATATTTTGACTTCCTCTTTTCCAATTTGTATACCTTTGACTTTTTTTGTTGTCTGATTGCTCTTGCTTGAACTTCAAGTACTATTTTGAATAGATAGGGAGAGAGTGGGCTTTCTTGTCTGGTCCCTGATTTTAGTGGGATTGCTTCAAGTTTCTCTCCATTTAGTTTGATGCTAGCTATTTTTTGCCGTATATTGCTTTCACTGTGTTTAGGTATGGGCCTTGGATTCCAGCTCTCTCCAAGACTTTTATCATAAAGGGATGCTGGATTTTGTCAAAAGCTTTTTCTGCATTTAATGAAATGACCATGTGGTTTTTTTTTCTTGAGTTTGTTTATATAGTGGATTATGTTGATGGATTTCCGTAAATTGAACCATCCCTGCATCCCTGGGATGAAGCCTACCTGATCGTGGTGAATTATAGTTTTGATACATTCTTCATTTGGTTGGCCAGAATTTTGTTGAGTATTTTTGCATCGATGTTCATGAGGGAAGTTCTCTTTCCTTGTTTTGTCTTTGTTTGGTTTAGGTATATGCGTTATTCTGAGTTCATAGAATGAGTTGGGTACTGTTCCTTGAGTTTCTATTTTGTGGAATAGTTTGAAGAGTATCTGTATTAGCTCTTCTTTGAAGATCTGATGGAATTCCTTGCTAAATCCATCTGGCCCAGGGCTCTTTTTCGTTGGGAGACTATTAGTGACTGCTTCTATTTCCTCAGGACTTATGGGACTATTTAGATGGTTTATCTGATACTGTTTTAACGTTGGCACCTGGTATGTATCAAGAACGTTGTCCATTTTGTCGTGGTTTTCAAACTTTATTGAGTATAAGTTCGTGTAGTAGTATCTGATGATTTTCTGAATTTCCACAGTTTCTGTTGTTATATCTCCTTTTTCATTAATGATTTTATTAATTTGGGTGGTGCTTCTTTGGCCTGTGGTTAGTCTGGATAAGGGTTTATCTATCTTTTTGATTTTCTCAAAGAATCAGCTCCTGGTTTTTTTGATTCTTTGTATAGTTCTTTTTGTTTCTATTTGGTTGATTTTGGTCCTGAGTTTTATTATTTCCTGCTGCCTACTTCTCTTGTATGTAATTGTTTCTTTTTGTTCTAGAGCTTTCAAGTGCTATGTCAAGCTGTTAGTGTAGGCTCTCTCCATTTTCTTTTTGAGGCACTCAGAGCTATTAGTTTTCCTCTTAGCACTGCTTTCATTGTGTCCCATAAGTTTTGTTATGATGTGTCTTCATTTTCATTGAATTTTAAAAAGTCTTTAATTTCTTTCTTTATTTCTTCTTTGATCAAGCTATCGTTGAGAAGAGCATTGTTCAAAGTCCATGTGTATGTGTGTTTTCCATTGTTTTTGTTTGTGTTTAAGACTAACCTTAGCTCGTGTTGATCTGATAAGGTGCATGGAATAATTTCAATATTTCTGTACCTGTTGAGGCCTGTTTTGTGACCAATTATATGATCAATTTTGGAGAAGGTGCCATGAGGTTCCGAGAAGAATGTATATTCTTTTGCTTTAGGGTGGAATGTTCTATAAATATCTGTTAGATCCATTTGTTCCATAACTTCAGTTAGTTTCACTGTGTCTCTGTTTAGTTTCTGTTTCCACGATTTGTCCATTGTTGAGAGTGGAATGTTGAAGTCTCCCACCATAATTGTGTGAGGTGCAAAGTGTGCTTTGAGCTTTACTAAAGTTTCTTTTATGAATGTGGGTGCCCTTGCATTTGGAGCATGGATGTTCAGAATTGAGAGCTCATCTTTGTAGACTTTTCCTTTGACCAGAATGAAGTGACCCTCCTTATCTTGTTTGACAACTTTTGTTTGAAAGTCAATTTTATCTGATATAAGAATGGCTACTCCAGCTTGTTTCTTGGGACCATTTGCTTGCAATATTGTTTTCCAACCTTTGACTCTGAAGTAGGGACTCCCTTTGTTACTTAGGTGGGTTTCTTGTATGCAGCAAAATGTTGGGTCTAGCTTATGTATTCAATCTATTAATCCATCTTTTTATTGGGGAATTGAAACCATTGATGTTAAGAGATATTAAGGAAAAGTGATTGTTGCTTACTGTTATCTTCTTTGTTAACGGTGAAATTCTGTTTGTATAGTTATCTTCTATTGGGTTTGTTGAAAGATTACTTTATTGATTTTTCTATGGTGTGGTTTCCCACGTTGTGTTGGTATTTTCCACCCATTATCCTTTGTAGAGCTAGATTTGTGGAAAGATATTGTGTAAATTTGCTTTTGTCAAGGAATGTCTTCTTTTCTCCGTCTATGGTAATTGAAAGTTTTGCTGGGTATAGCAGTCTGGGCTGACATTTATGTTCTCTTAGGGTCTGCATGATATCTTCCCAGGATCTTCCATCTTTCATAGTTTCTGGTGAGAAGTCTGGTGTAATTATGATAGATCTGCCTTTAAATGTTACTTGACTTTTACCCTTACTGCTTTTAATATTCTTTGTTTGTTTAGTGCATTTGGTGATTTGATTATTATGTGAGGGGAGGAATTTTTACCTGGTTAAATCTATTTGGAGTTCTATAGGTTTATAGTATGTTCATGGGCATCTCCTTCTTTAGGTTAGGGAAATTTTCCATAATTTTGTTGAAGATATTTACTGGCCCTTTATGATGTAAAACCTCATTCTCTTCTATACCTATAATCCTAAGTTTGGGTCTTCTCGTTGTATCCTGTATTTCCTGGATGTTTTTGGTTACCAGTTTTTTGCATTTTGTATTTTCTTTGACTGCTGCATCAATGTTTTCTATGGAATATTCAGTCCCTGAGATTCTTTCTTCTATCTCTTGTTTTTTATTGTTGATGCTTGCATCTATGACTCCTGAATTCTTTCCAAGGTTTTCTATTTCCAGAGATGTCTCACTTTGCGATTTCTTTATAGTTTCTACTTCTATTTTTAGATCTTGGACAGTTTTGTTCAGTTCCTTTACTTGTTTGTTTGTGTTTTCTAGAAATTCTTCAAGGGATTTTTGTGTTTTCTCTTTAAGGGCTTCCACCTGTTGACACATGTTCTCTTGTGTTTCTTTTAGAGATTTTTGTGATTCCTCTTTAAGGGCTTCTGCATGTTGACCCACGTTCTCCCATAGTTCCCTATCAGATTTTTTTGTTGCCTCTTTAAGGATTTCTAACTGTTGACCCATGTTTTCCCATATTTCTTTATGGGATTTTTGTGTCTCCTCTTTAAGGGCTTCTACCTGTTGACCCATATTCTCTTGCATTTCTTTAAGGGTTTTTTGTGATTCTTCTTTAAGGGCTTCTATCTGTTGATCCATATTCTCATGTATTTCTTTAAGGGAGTTATTTATGTCCTTCTTGAATTCCTCTAACAACATCATGAGATGTGATTTTAAATCTTGCTCTTGCTTCTCTGATGTGATTGAGTATCCTTGATTTGCTGTTGTGGGAGAACTGGGTTTTGATGATCCCATGTTGCCTTGGTTTCTGTTGGTAATGATCTTGCGTTTGCCTTTGGCCATCTAGTTATCTCCAGTGTTAGCTGGTGCTGCTGTCTCTGACTTTGACTTCTCTGTCCTTCAGGCCTGTGTATCTGTACTCCTGGGATTCCCTTTGCCTCAAATGTCCTGCATAGAGCTGCTTTTCCAGGAAATATCTGGAAATGGGGTCTTCCCTGTGGCATATTGGTAAGGGTTGAATGTCCTGCAAACTGTTGGTTCTCGAATGCCCTGCTGCTGCTGGATCTCAGGAAATGCAGGCTTCCCCCCATGCAGACCTGGCACAGACTAAATCCCCTGTGACTGCTAGATCTTGAATGCCTGCTGCTGTTGGATCTCGAATGCCCTGCTGTTGGTGGATCTCGAATACACTGCTGATGCTGGATCTCAAATGCCCTATTGTTGCTGGATCTCGAATGTCCTGCTATTGCTGCATCTCTAGAAAGCATCGGGAAATGGTGTCTACCACGTTGGAACAAACAGGAGGTCAGCCTAGGAGGGAGAGGTAGAGGAGATGGAAGGGATGTGATTTCAATTAATTCTTATGTTTTTCTGTTTATTTTTATCCAGATGACTTGTCTTTTGGGGGAAATTCGAGTATTGAAAGCATTTTGTTAATGGATTGATTTTAATCTGTACCTTTTAATTTGGTAGTATGTATTTTCCTTCCTTCCTTCCTTCCTTCCTTCCTTTCTTTCTTTCTTTCTTTCTTTCTTTCTTTCTTTCTTTCTTCCTTTCCTTTCCTTTTCTTTTTTCTTTTCTTTCCCTCCTTTCCTTCATTCCTTCTCCTCCATAACTCCCTCCCTCCCTTCCTTCTTTCCTTCCATCATCCCTTCCACTCTCTCTTTCTCTCTTTTCCTATCTTTCTCCTTCTTTCTTTCTTTTCTTTCTTTCTTTCTTTCTTTCTTTCTTTCTTTCTTTCTTCTTTCTTTCTTTCTTTCTTTCTTTCTTTCTTTCTTTCTTTCTTTCTTCTTTTCATGAAATTGGATGCCTCTCTGAGTTTGGTGCACATGTATTTAGGATAGTAATGCCTTCTTGGTTTACTCTTCCTTTAATTAGAATGAAATGTTCCTCTTTATTTCTTCTTAGTAGTTTTAGTTTCAAATCTATTTTGTCAGTTGTTTGGACAGTAACACATGTTCCTTCCTGGATCCATTTGATTGGAATACTTTTGTCTATACTTTTACTTTAAAGGGGTGTGTGTCTTTAAGGTGCATTTCTTCTTTGGAGCAGATAAATTGAGTTTATTTCTTGATTTATTTGTTCAGCCTGTGACTTTTAAGTAGAGAATTGAGGCCATTCCTGTTTTTTACTGAAATGTTTGTGCATTAGTTATGAAGATTATTTTGTTGTTTTTGGTGTTGATTTTGTTCTAAGCAGTACTTTGTGTTTTTAGTAATTATGGTGTGTATTCATTCTACAGTCTCTCTGTTATGCTCATTTCTCTCGTCAGTCCAAAACAATCCTTCCTGTATCTTCTTTAGATTTGGCTTATTGAACATAAAAAATTTTAGAGGCTGTTTATATTATGGGAAAATGTTCCTTCTTCTTCAGTCATAACAGTAGTTTTGTTGGATATATTACCTTATGCTGACTGTCATAGGCTTTTAAGACTTGGAATGTATGTCTATGGTTTTGGCTTTGAACATTCCCATTGAGAAACCAGCTGTTCTTCTTAGAGACATTCTTTTATTTGTGATTTGCCATGTTTCTCTTGCAGCATTCAATACACTTTCTTTGGTCTGTATACTGTGTATACATAGCTCTTGACTATGAGATACCATGGAGATTTTTTTCCTGTTTTGTTCATTTGGTGTTCTGTGGTTCTTTTTTTATTTGTATGAATTTGTCTTTGCATGATTTAAGGCAGTTTTCCTCTGTGATCATATTGAAGATCTGGTCTACGCCATTGAGTGGATGTTCTTCTCTGTCAACTATGCACATAAATTTCAAGGTTTAGATTTTTTATGGTGTCTCACATTTCTTGTGTGGTCTTTTCCTGTGTTTTATCTTTTATTCATATTCTTTGTTTATTTGGTTGATATCTTCTATCTTTAGGATCTAATATTATGTCTTCACCTTGATTCTATTTATGATGCTTTCCTTTAAGTGTTATACCTGGAGAGTGCACTCCGCCATCTTTGCTCTGGCAATAGGGCAACTCGAACCTCCAGAAACAGGGACAATCAAGAAAAATATCACATGGGTCTCAGCTAGCTTGTGTGCTGCCTACTCCCAAGAGCTGGGCAGGTCTGTAGTCACCTACGTGCCAGCTCTGCTCTGGGACATCTGCCCTGCAGAGGGACACCGCTACCCCATCTGGGAGAGAACACACCCGCACAGGGCGGGAGCATACCAGCCTCCCTTTGGCGACCTCTGTTCCGGGGATTGACTGCACTAAGGATACAGATACCCAGGGACCCCCCAATATAACATCACTTGGGACACAGCCTGTTGGGCTTTCATCTGCGCCCAAGAGCGGGACAGCTCTCTGGTCATCTGGGCAACAGCTCTGCTGTAGGCCATCTGCCCTTCAGAGTGATCTGTGCCCAGAGAGTGAAGAGTGCACCCCTCTATCTTTGCTCTTGCAACAGGGCAACTCAAACCTCCAGACACAGGGACAATCAAGCATAATATCTCTTGGGTCTCAACCAGCTTGTATGCTCCCTGCTCCCAAGATCTGGGCAGGTCTGGGGTCACCTACATGCCAGCTCTGCTGTGGGACATCTGCCCTGCAGAAGGACCCGCCCCTCCCACCGCTCTGGGAGAGTGCACCCGCATCCCGCAGGAGAGTACCAGCCTCCCCTTGGTGACTTCTGCTCCTGGAATTCACTACGCTGAGCCTTTGGATGTGCAGGGATTCCCCAGTATAACATCACTTTGGGCAAGGCACATCAGGGCTCCAAAGTCACTCAGGACCAGGGCAGGCCCCAGAAATCAGTGCCAGCGGAATCCCGGTAATACAGGGGGAGGGGGGCAGAAATAGCCTTGCAGGCTCACAGGAGGTCCAACCAACAGTCAGAGACAGCAGGACCAACTAACACCAGAGGTAACCAGATGGCAAAAGGCAAAGGTAGGAACGTTACTAACAGAAACCAAAGTAATATGGCCCCAGAAATTGGTGCCAGGGGAATCACGGTCATCTGGGTGGGGGAGATAGCTTTGCAGGCTCACAGGAGGTCCAACCAACAACCAGTGATAGCAGGACCAACTAACACCAGAGGTAACCAGATGGCAAAAGGCAAATAAATGTAGGAACGTTACCAACAAAAATCAAGGCAATATGACTGGCACCATCCGAACCCAATTCTCCAACAACAGCAAGTCCTGGATACCCCATCACACCCGAAAGGCAAGAGCTGGATTTAAAATCACTTCTCATGATGCTATTAGAGGATTTCAAGAAGGGCACAAATAAATCTCATAAAGAAATACAGGAGAACATGGATCAATGTGTAGAAGCCCTTCCAAAGGAAACACAAAAATCGCTTAGAGAAATGCAGCAGAATATGGGTCAACTGATGGAGGCCCTTAAGGAGGCAACACAAAAAATCGCTTAAAGAAATGAATCAACGGGTAGATGCCCTTACAAAGGAAACACAAAAATCACTTAAAGAAATGCAGAAGAATATGGGTCAACATATGGAGGCCCATAGGGAGGCAACACAAATCGCTTAAAGAAATGAATCAACGGTTAGATGCCCTTAAAGGAAATATGAGAATTGTTTAAAGAAATGCAGGAGACTATGGATCAATAGATGGAAGCCCATGAGGAGGAAACACAAAAATCACTTAGAGAAATACAGGAGAACTTGGGTCAACAGGCAGAAATCCTGGAAGAGGAAATGCAAAAATATGTTAAAGAAATACAGGAAAATACAAACAAACAGGTGAAGGATCTGAGCAAATCCATCCAGGATCTAAAAAAGGAAGTAGAAACAACTAAGAAACCAGAGAGGGAGACAACTTTGGAGATAGAAAACCTTGGGAAGAAATCAGGAGTCATAGATGCAAACATCAACAATAGAATACAATAGATGGAAGAAAGAACCTCAAATGCTGAAGACACTATAGAAAGCACCAACTCAACAGTCAAAGAAAATGCAAAATGCAAAAAACGTGTAACCCAAAACATCCAGGAAATCCAGGACACAATGAGAAGACCAAACCTAAGGATTATAGGTATAGATGAGAGTGAAGATTTGCAACTTAAAGGAACAGTAAATATCTTCAACAAAATTATAGAGGAGAACTTCCCTAACCTAAAGAAAGAGATGCCCATGAACATACAGGAGGCCTACAGAACTCCAAATAGATTTGACCAGAAAAGAAATTCCTGTTCTAACACTCCTGGGCATATAACCAAAGGATTCCCCTGCGTGCAATAAGGACACATTCTCCACTATGTTCATAGCAGCCTTATTTATAATATCCAGAAGCTGGAAAGAACCCAGATGTCCCTCAACAGAGGAATGGATTCAGAAGATGTGGTATAATTACACAATGGAATACTACTCTGCAATTAAAAACAATGAATTCACGAAATTCTTAGGCAAATGGTCAGAACTGGAAAATATCATCCTTAGTGAGGTAAGTCAATCCCAAAAGAACACACATGGTATGCAGTCACTGATAAGGGGATATTAACCCAGACTCTCAGAATACCCAAGACGCATTTCACATATCAATAGATTTCCAAGAAGATGGAAGGAGAGACCCCTGGTCCTGGAAAGACTGGATGTAGGGGAATACCAGGACAGAGAAGCGAGAGGGGGTTGATTGGGGAACAGAGGGAGGGAAGGGAGCTTATAGGACTTTCGGGGAGAGTGGAAACGGGAAAGGGGAAATGATTTTGAATGTAAATAAAAAAACTTAGATTTCCAAGAAGATGGAAGGAGAGACCCCTGGTCCTGGAAAGACTGGATGTAGGGGAATACCAGGACAGAGAAGCGAGAGGGGGTTGATTGGGGAACAGAGGGAGGGAAGGGAGCTTATAGGACTTTCGGGGAGAGTGGAAACGGGAAAGGGGAAATGATTTTGAATGTAAATAAAAAAACTTAGAAAAGAAAAAAAAAGAAAAAAGTGACCTTAGTCACTTGGTTTTTCAGTGTCTTCTCCATTGCAGTTTGAATTCTCTTCATGGATTCTATATCCTTCTTGAATTCTGTTGTCACATCTTGGACTGTTTTCATTATTTTTATCAACCTTTGTGTTTTCTTGGGCACTGCTTAGCCATTATTCTTGTTGTGCTCTTTCTTCTTGATTTCACTGAGCTGTTTCTTTGCATCTCATATAGACTCCTTGAATTCATTATGGAAGTCTATGATTGTTTTTCTAAATTCTGTTTCCTTGGTTCATCTAGGTGGTTCTTATTGATAAACATTTCTACAAGTTTTGGAGGGGAGACACTGGTTTCATATTTCATAGTGTTGGTATTTCTGTGAGGAGATCTGGGGATGTGAACTTTGTTATTTTTGAGTTTGTTATTGACGGAGCAGGTTGGTCAGGAGTGAAGATCTGTGTGTGTAGTGAGTTATGTCTAGAAGTTGGATATGGCTTGGGAAGCATGAAGTCAGAGGGCTAGAGGGGACAGCTGTACTTACTGTTCCAAGATATAAGTGTAAGCTTAGATAGGCATCTTATTCACTTTTCTATTGGTGTGAACAGACATCATGACCAAGGCAGCACATAAAAGGAAGCATTTAACTGGTGCTTTGTCTTCATTTGCAGAGTGTAGTCCATTATCATCATGACAGAGAGCATTGTTGACCAGCAGTCAGGCATGGCATTAGAGGAGTAGCTGAGAGTTCACATCTGATTCATAAGTTATAGGCAGAGAGACAAAATGAGATTGACATATGCTTCTGAAACCTCAAATCCTATCCCCAGTGAAATATGTCCTCTAACAAGACTACATCTTCTACAAGTAAGCCAAACCTTCTTTTTCAAACACTAACTGGAGACCAAGAATTCAGACATATAGGCCTATGAGGACTTTCCCATTCGGACATCACCATTCAATTTCCTAGCCCCACATGCTTATAACCAGATAGTAATGCAAGCTGTATCTAATCCAGCTTCAAAATTCCCATAATTTACTGATTCAGAGTCCAAAATCCATGTCTTCTGAATGTGAGGCAATCTCTTAATTATAAAAAATGTTTTCTACTTCAAGTCAAAGGAAAAACAGAAAGAAAATGATATACTTACAACAAACAATGGCCCAGAATATGCATTACCATTCCAAGAGGGAGGGAATGGAGCATAGTGAGAAAATACTGAAACAAATTGTAGAAAGTTCAAATCCAGCATCCCTGTGTCTAATGTTACAGCATTTATTGTATAGGTTTTCCCATACAGCTTTGTTAATGTTAAAGAATGTATTTAACTTGGGCTGACTCCATACCTATCTGTTGCAGTCCTTGGCTAGTATTCAATGCATCTGACATCTCTAACATTTTGGGGTCTCTTATATAATCCAGAGTTTACTCCCATTGGTTCCCGCAATGACATCTTGGGGATCCTTGTAGGGACTCCACTATCCTATGCCTAGCCTCAGAGGTTTTCCTTAACTGTAGAGAAAGATTACACATTTCCTTTCCTGTGTTGTTTTTGACTCTGAGTCCAGAATCGTGTCCATAGCTGTCAATTTCTTTAGTTTTTTTGGTAGGAACTGTCCTCCTTACCATTACTTTGTATAAATCTTTCTGTGGACATTTATGTGTAGGAGATCCTTCTGGCCTTTCCCTTTCACTGGTTGAAGAATTATCTGGGTGGTATCTTGCCACTTTTTTGTTGTTGTTCGTTTAGCATCTGGGTTTTCATTAAAAATCTCTTTTAGCCTTGACTGGCTCCAGCACTACATTTCCTGAAACTCTTTTTCTCCTCAAACTGTACATTTTATGTTTGTCATTGCCAGGTTTACTTATTTTCATTTTAGAGCTTCATAAGAGTCATCACTTACAACCACCTTTCTCAGTCAATACAAGGATGTCTAGAAATCTCCTTTATCAAAGACATTAATCGAATACTCTTCAATTTAGCCTAAGGCAGATTCTTGGGAAAAAGCCAGAAACAAACTATATCCTTTGCCAAAATATCAGAAGAACATTCTCTAAGCTCCTTTCTAGTATTTGCCACCTCTGAAATATTGTAAGCTGGGGCCTTCGTGGTTCTAGTTGCTCTCAGCACTGTTGGATTCCATGGTCCTATTAGTGCAGCCCATTAATTTAGACCAAAAACTCAAAGTCTTTCTATTTTTCCAATAGTTGATTTTAGTGGAGAGGCTGGATATGATGTGATAGAGTCATGTGGTTTGGCAGATAGGTAAGGAACAGATATGGTTCTTAGCTTAGAGCTCCTTTGCAGTGAAGACAGGTAAAAGAATAAGCTGGTACACTGGTTACGGGACCTAGGCTAAATCTGGTAGTTTGTAGAAAAGTTTTGGATAAGGAGGTCAGGGATACTCAATAAGCTAGATCCTGGTGGAAATATATGGAAACTGTAAATGGAGTATGGTAGTTGGGGTAGCACAAAGTATCCTCTGGGTAGATGCGGATAGTTGAGTTCTATATGAAGCCTTGAGATGTGTCATGTCGTAAGCAGAGGTTTGCTATTTTTCTTTTTTTTAAAATTTTTTTAATATTTTTTATTTTCTATATTCTTTATTTACATTCCAAATGATTTCCCCTTTCCCAGTTCTCCCTCTCCCCGAAAGTCCTATAAGCCCTCTTTCCTCCCCCTGTTCCCCATTTACTTAAGAATTTCATGAATCGATTGTTTTTACTTGCTGAGTAGTATTCCATTCTGTAAATATACATGGAAAATATCTCTGATAAAATTGAAGAAATGTATAGAAAAGCACGTTAAGATTGACTATTTCATGGAAAAATTATACAGATAAATGGTAGGCACAAAAATATTCCTAAGTTGATTGAAAGTGGAATTATAAACATTTTCTGATAAAATTGAAAATCTACAAGGAAAATATTTCTGATAAAACTCAAGAAATATATAGAAAAACACGTTAAACTGACTATTTCATGAAAAATTATACAGATAAGATGGCTGGCATAAAAATATTCCTAAATTGATTGAAAGTAGAATTAAAACATTTTCTGATAAAATTGAAGATTTACATGGAACTAGCTGATAAAATTGAAGATATTTATATAGATAAATTGGTAGGAATTAAAATATTACTAAGTTGAATGAAAGTAGAATCATAACAATTTTCTGATAAAATTGAGGATTTACATGGAAAATATTTCTGATAAAATTGAAAAAAATATGGAAAAACATTAAAATTGAAGATTATCATGGAAAATTATGCAGATAAAATGGTAGGCATACAAATATTTCTAAGTTGATTGAAAGTGAAATTGTAAACATTTTCAGATAAAATTGAAAATTTACATGGAAAATATCTCTGATAAAATTGAAGAAATATATAAAAATGTGTTAAGATTGAGTATTTCAGGGAAAAATTATACAGATAAAATGGTAGGCATAAAAATATTCCTATGTTTTTTGAAAGTGGAATTATAAACACTTTCTGATAAAATTGAAGATCTACAAGGAAAATATTCCTGAAAAAATTCAAGAAATATTTAGAGAAACATGTTAAAACTATTACATGGAACATTATACAGATAAAATGGAAGGTATAAAAATATTCCTAAGTTGATTGAAAGTAAAATTATAGACATTTTCTGATAAAACTGAAGATCTACATTGAAAATACTTCTGAAAAAATTGAAGAAAAATACAGAAAAACGTTAAAATTGAAGATTATCATGGACAATTATACCAACAAAATGGTAGGCACAAAAACATTCTTAAATTGATTGAAAGTGGAACTACAAACACCCCCAACCCCGGCAAAATTGAAGATCTACATGAAAAACACCTCCAACAAAATCGAAGAAATACACAGAAAAAATGTTAAGATTAAAGATTGTCATGGAAAATAATACAGTCAAAATGGTAGACACAAAAAGCATTACTAAATTGAAAGAGGAGTCACAAACATTTTCTGATAAAATCGAAGATCCACATGAAAAATATCTCTGTTAGATTATGTTTTTTGTTGTAGAATTGAGTCTATTGACATTATCAGATATTAAGGAATAGTGATTGTTGCTTCCTGTTATTTTTGATGTTCTTTGTATGTTTGTGTGGATACTTTCCTTTGGGTTTGTTTGAAAAAGATTACTTTCTTGCTTTTTCTAGGGTGTAGTTTCCCTCCTCATGTTGGCGTTTTCCATCTAATATCCTTTGTAAGGCTGGATTTGTTGAAAGATATTGTGTAAATTTGGTTTTATCCTGAAATATCTTGGTTTCTCCATCTATGGTAATTGAGAGTTTTGCTGGGTATAATAGTTTGGGCTGGCATTTATGTTCTCTTAGGGTCTGTATGAGATCTGCCCAGGATCTTCTGGTTCATCGTCTCAGGTGAGAAGTCTGGTGTAATTCTGATAGGCCTACCTTTATAGGTTACTTGACCTTTTTCTCTTACTGCTTTGAATATTCTTTCTTTGTTTAGTGCATTCGGTGTTTTGATTATTATGTGAGGGGAGGAATTTCTGCTCTGGTCCAGTCTGTTTGGAGTTCTATAGGCTACTTGTATGTTCATGGACATCTCTTTCTTTAGGTTAGGGAAGTTTTCTTCTATAATTTTGTTGAAGATATTTACTGGCCCTTTAAATTGGAAATCTTCACTCTCTTCTATACCTATAATCCTTAGGTTTGGTCTTCTCATTGTGTCCTGGATTTCCTGGATGTTTTGGCTCAGGAGTTTTTTGCATTTTGCATTTTCTTTGACTGTTGAGTCAATGTTTTCTATGGTATCTTCAGTCCCTGAGATTCTTTCTTCTATCTTTTGTATTCTGTTGTTGATGCTTGCATCTATGACTCTTGAATTCTTTCCAAGATTTTCTATCTCCAGAGATGTCTCACTTTGTGATTTCTTTATTGTTTCTACTTCCATTTTTAGATCCTGGATGGTTTTGTTCAGTTTCTGCACTTGTTTGTTTGTTTTCTCCTGTAATTCTTTCAGGGATTTTTGTGTTTCCTCTTTAAGGGCCTCTACCTGTTCACGCATGCTACCCTGTATTTCTTTCAGGGATTTTTTTTGTTTCCTCTTTAAGGGCTTTTACCATTTGACACATGTTCTCCTGTATGTCTTTAAGAGAGTTATTTATGTCCTTCTTGATGTCCTCTAACAGCATCGTGAGAAGAGACTTTAAATCCAACTCTTGCTTTTCCGGTGTGTTGGGGTATCCGGGATTTGCTGTGGTGGGAGAACTGGGCTCTGATGTTTCCCAGTAGCCTTGATTTCTGTTGGTAGGGTTCTTGCACTTGCCTTTCTCCATCTGGTTATTTCTGGTGTTAATTGGTCTTGTTGTCTCTGGCTGGAGCTTGACCCTCCTATGGGCCTGTAAAACTGTGTCTGTACTCCTGGGTAATCAACTCTCTTCTGGCAGGGTCTGTGCACAGAAGGCTGTGGAGCTGTCTGGTTCCCTGCTGCAAATGGCGGCTGGAAGAGAAGACTCCTGTCTCCGCTGCTCCAATGATCATATGCCTTGTGTGCTTCTAGCTTTAACCCTCCAGAGAGAAGGTGGAGATCTCACCTCTGCACTGAGAAGTGAAATCTTTGCTGGGAGATCACTCTTTCCTGGTGGGCTAAGCACAGAATGCTATGGAGCTGCCTGGTTCCCTGCCGCAAATGGCGGCTGAAAGGACAGACTCCTGTCCCAGCCGCTCCACTGATCGTATGTCCAGTGTGCTCCTAGCTGTACCCCTCCAGAGACAAGGTGGGGATCTCAATTCTGCACTCAGAAGTGAAATTGCTGCTGGGAGATCATTCTCTTCTGGTGGGCTAAGTACAGAAGGCTGTGGAGCTGCCTGGGCCGCCGCTGCAAATGGCGGCTGGAGGGGAAGACTCCAATCCCAGCTGCTCCACTGATCGTATGCCCTGTGCGCTCCTAGCTGTACCCCTCCAGAGAAAAGGTGGAGATCTCACCTCCGCACTCAGAAGTGAAATCTCTGCTGGGAGATCTTTCTCTGCTGGTGGGCTTAGCACAGAAGGTTGGGGAGCTGCCTGGTTCCATGCTGCAGATGGTGGCTGGAGAAAGTCGGTTTGCTATTTTTCAATGTAGTGTAATATATATTTTAAAGTTACGCCTTTATGATTTTCTTAATTTCATTGGTGTCTGTTGTAATGCCTCCCTTTTCAGGTCTAATTTTATAGAGTTTTGTCTTATTTATTTTAGTTTGTCTTAGGGCTTCTCAATCTTGATTTTTCAAAGTACCACCACTTCTGTTCTTTGATTCCTTGTATTAATTTTATTTTACATAATTTCTACCTTGTTGGTTCTCCAAATTCTCCTGACTCTCCCCTCACTAACTCCCTGTCAATGTAATGGCCTTTTCTGGGATAAATTTTGTAAACACAATACTCATGAAATTTCCTGAAAAGGTAAACATTGAAATAAAAAAAAATTGTAAATTTCTGTTACAATGTTAATTATGGATTGCCCTTTCCTAAGTCTCTTTCCACTTTCTGAGGTGTTACACTATTGGAAGACCTGTAGGTTTACAAAATAAAAGTCACTGTTTTTTGTTTTTTGTGCTTACTATTTATTTATTGAGTGTGCACATTCATGCCACATTGTATATGTGCAGGTTAATGACCCAATTGTGGATGTTCTCTCCTTTTACCATGTGGGTCCTTGGGATTGAATGACTGTGATGAGTCTTGGTAAAGGATGCTTTTGCCCCATTGGTTCATCTTGTCTGACTAAATGTCACCATTGAGATATAGGATGAATTTGAATTAAGAGAACAACCAATTAGAGCTGAAGTATACATTATGATAAAGTATAAAAAGGGAGTCACTGACAGTTATGTGCCAACAAGAGACATTCATTAGTTCCTTCTTTATCTGAGTGTGGGATGTCAACAATCCTGTTAATAAAATCACCAGAGTTGGTTAAGGAGTAGGCATGGAAGAACAGTCCATAACAGGAGCCTATAGGCTTTTGTCTATACAATGGAGGAGGGAAGATTTTTATCCTTCTGGTGGAGAAATTGTGAATGATCTTCCAGAAGCCTCAAACTGGCCATGTAGTAAAGGACAATCTTGAATTTTTGATTCACCCACCACTATTTCTGGAGTGTAGTAATTATATATGTGTACATTACTATATGTGGTAATACATACAATTATTACTATTATGTGGTGCTCAGTTTCAAACCCAGATATTCATACTTGACCTCCCAGCCCACAGCCCATTTCTACTGACAATACAGTTACATTAACTCACCACTGTGCTCTCTGTAAGAAAGACTACTTTTCCTAAGTGTGTTAGTGACATTTTTGCAATTTCAGCATCAGTGTTATTAATTTCTAGATGAGACCCTGAGGTATGGAGGCTACCAGGAATATTTTCCAAGCAGGAAGGATACCTTGGGGAATCTGAAATATCTTTCTTCCTCTGCTAAAGGAAATGTTATCATTGTTAGTTTTGTTGTGTTCACAAGGACTGGGATCAGTTAAATCACACAGACAGATATGGCCTGGAGAGAATAGTCCACACATGGGAAACCCAGAGCTCAGCTGTTCCTACTCCACTGTTCTCCTGGAAGTAGGGAAGTTCACCTTTCCATTTGATGGTGCCACCTTCTAACAACCTCAAGATTAGAAGTACCTTTTCCAGCTGACATGATAATTATGGATCTAGAGGAAGATGAGCTGATGACATTTCTTCCTTATAACTACTTCTTAGGGCCTCATTCTACAAGGATGTTTATCAAAGGCACGGCTTGTGAGTGTTTCTTTTTCTTTTCATTAATACTGAGAGCTAGCTGTAAGTAGGTGGTAGAATAAGATCAGGATTCTGTAGTAAATGTTTAGAGAATTCTCTTTTTAGAATTTTACTTTGAGACATTCTATAGCATAAGCAAACACAACAGATTCTTGTAGATATAGAAATATAAGCATAATGATCTATAACTAACAAAGATTTCACCTAAAATGGTTTCAGGATATTATATCTATAACAGTAGAGGGGAACTGTTGGGGGAAAGTATGGGGGTATAGCACAAGGATGGACAGAGACAGGAATGGCTAATATGGTGAAGACAAGCAAAGGGTATTTATATATTGAATGAAAATGTCATGTAATATATCACTTTTTTTTTACAGAGGATATACACTGATATATATGTAAAAGTAATTCCAAATGGAAAATTTTAACCAATTTATTTGACTATGGAGTATCCTGAGTGTGTACACTAATAATATTACAAACATGATTCTACCTAGCTAGTGGCAGCTGTGTTAGTTTTCTATCTCTGTCACAATACACTTGAAATACCTGAGAGGGTGAAAAACAAAGATGAGACATTTTTTTTGATTTTCGGGACTACATTTACAATATTGATTTATTTGAATTGTATTTTGTATTTTTACTTTTCTCAGATTAACTGGCTATATGCATTTATATGAAATTCTAGGTAGGAATATATAACAAATATTAAAAATATTAAGTGTTTATAAGAAATTTTCTAGTTTTTTTAAGTTTGCATACACTTAGGAATTCTTAGGAAAGTTTCAACTCATGGCCTAATAAAATGTAAGATGTTTCTAAGATTGTATAATAAGGTTTTTAATTACATACATTTGTTTATTCTATTATAATGATTTCTAATAACTTAGATCTCTTCTGGGTATTTCAAAAGTACCTGGAAATCTCATCTTACTTATTTATTAAATTCTTGTAAAGTTATTCTTACAAAAATGTAAGCTTGGAGATTTCAGTAAGAGTCTAAGTGTCTTAGTTAAAATAAATTTAGTTTGAATATTTTAAGTTTTCTAAATTAAACTTTGTAACATTGAGATTAATGTAATTGAGTAAATTTTTCATTAGCAGTGAGAAAAATATTTGCAATTCTTTAAGAGTATAAAATTATTTAAAGTCAAAATAACCAATGCTTTTTCTAATAGTTACAAACTACAATATCTTGATAAAATACAGGTTCAAGCAATACCAAGTAAATTTAAGTTTAGCTGCTGATTATCACAAGTCCATTTTTATTTTGCTGGAATATCATTTAGTAATATATAACATATAATGTATAATATATAATATATATGATAATAAAATAGAAATGAAGGCAGGTGTGGTGTCACACCTATGATCCCAGCACTCTCTTTCTTTCTTTCTTTCTTTCTTTCTTTCTTTCTTTCTTTTTTTGAAAATTGACAATTTTCATGGAAAATTCAAGAGTAAAATGGTAGACATGAAAAACATAGTTAAATTCATTGAAAAAGGAAGTAGAAACATTCTATCATGCAATTGAAGATTTATGTGGAAAATATTTCTGATAAAATTGTAGAAAAATATAGCATAACATGTTAAAATTGATTATTTCATGGGAAATTATACAGATAAAATGGTAGGCATAAAATAATTCTAAGTTGATTGAAAGTGCTGGTTCAACTGGAGGTCAGCATGCAGAAGAATGCAAATTGATCCATTCTTATCTCCTTGTACTAAGCTCAATTCCAAGTGGATCAAGGACCTCCATATAAAACCAGACACACTGAAACTAATAGAAAAGAAACTGGGGAAGAGCCTTGAGCACATGGACACAGGGGAAAATTTCCCGAACAGAACACCAATAGCTTATGCTCTAAGATCAAGAATTGACAGATGGGACCTCATAAAATTACAAAGTTTCTGTAAGGCAAAGGACACTGTCAAAAGGACAAAATGATCCCAGCACTTTCAAAGCTAAGGCCGGAGCATCATTATGTTGATTAAACAGTGAGAACATATCTCTCAAACCCAAAAAATGTACAACAAAATCAAAGTAGAAAACATATAATGTAGAGTTCTGACATATTGTCAATAAATGGAACAAAATAACGCCAATAACCGTCATTAAGTTACTGGCCAAAGAGTATCAACACCACAAAAACCAACTTAAAAAAATATGAGTTTATGTTTATAAGCATTACAGAATTTTCAGTTTGTTTTGAATAATTTGCACTAAAAGTCTGCACTAATACAATAGGCAGGACCCACAATCTGATGAAGTCAACTGGACAACAGAGGACACACTCTGTATTTTCCTTAATGATCATTTCATTTAACAAACATATTTTATATAACTCAGTTTTTCACTCAAGTGATATACAATTATTTATGTTAGCAGTGCTGGCCTTCAGTATGTTATTCCTCTATTTTTAGGCCCAGTAGTCCAATAATGTCACAAACACACACACACACACACACACACACACACACACACACACACACACACACACACTATCCGATGACATTTTCATATCTTTCCCAAACTCACACTAGGCATCTTGTGATGAAGCTCTGGGTATGATGGCTTCCTCACAGTCTCTACCGTGACACTTCTGCTGCTGCTGCTTCGTCTCAGGTAACTGACTTGTAATTCTGAGACTGTAATATTATAGTCAGCTTCTAGTGTTTTCTGTTACACCTGCACTAAACTCACTTTCCAAAGAATAATGCATGCATTTATGTTATTTAAGAGAATAAGGTAATGGCTATGAATTAATACCTAATTAATAAGTGATCAGGATTTATTCATGCTATCTTTATATATCTCATAAAGATTACATGGAATTAGCATGGGTGGCTAAAGTCATCATCTCCTGAGAATTCTGAAGACGTATTCTTGCTGCTGACAGTGGACAGTACATCAGCTAACACTATTTATCTTTTCACCTGAAAGTTACATACTCCAGGTTTTCTCTGAGCAGTCATACACCTTTTTCGTTATTATACACTAAATATGATAAATCTTAAAATGGTAATGAAACATTCGATGTAGTATAGTTAAATATCCAAAAACAGAAGGCAAAGATCACCAGAAATTGATCAAATAAGACTGTTCTAAAATCAAATACTGATATCATGAAGGGGTAAAATGGTTTTTCTTGGAAGAATGTAGAGCTTCAGAGAAAGCAGCTCTTGGTCTTTTGTTTCAGGTCTCTTCAGACAGATGCTTTCAGGCTGCTTAGTCTTTTGGTCTGGATTAATTTAATAGTGATGGCTTCTCCACTATTACCAGTGCTTATGTGCACACTTTGGGTTTTATTATTTACAATTAAATTTTACAACCTACAATGGTGGGAAATTCAGAAACAGCGATAACTATCCATCCAGTGTCTGCTCTGAATCTGCTCCAGTGTTTTCACATTGGCCTGAGCAGCCCCGACCTGCACACTACTACAGACTGCAGGGTTAGTGAGTGTCCAGTGTGTCACAGAGGGTTCAATTCTTTTTGGCACTGTATTACTTTGTAGATTCTATCTGTGATGTTTTCTTTTATTCTATGACTTTTTGGTTAGCGTTATATTAGTATAAATCTTCTGCTTCTTCAGTTATCGAATTTTCAGTGTCATCAAATAAAAATGTCTGCTAAATACTTAAAATTTAAATTAAACAACTCAGATTGGTGTGAACACCAGTAGCTTCAGCACGCAGGAGGCAGAACTCAAAGGAACATAAATTCTAGAACATCCTGGGCTATATAGCAAGGTCAAGCCTGTAACAGCACAGCACAAAAGAGAAAAGAATAGAACTTGAGGGCTTGTAGGTCTCAGTTAAGAATTTGTTCCTAGCATGTGCAAAATACTTAGATTTACCGTAGCATTACAATTTGTTTTCAAATAAAACAAATGACTTTTCTCTAGTGAGTGCATATGTTAATAACTCAGATTGTAACCATTGTAACTTGGGTCTTATTTTGGTGCAGTGAGCCCAAGAAAAATATGTTACTTGATGAATTAGAAGATGCATCATTTTCTGTATGTGATAAACATTTATAAAGCAATGTATATGAAGTAGAACAGTTGAAGTGTGTAACTCTGGGATAAGAAAAAATCATTTTAGATTACTCTATTTTATCTTATCTTGTTATCCTTTTTACATGGCATATAATACATGTGATATATTTGTAAGTTGTAGATGTATAATTAATATAAATGATTATAAGTATATGGTCTCACAATTTGCAACTTTAAAGTTGGAATTGACTTACAGTTCTTACAGGTTGGAGACCAAAACTTGCATTAAATATTATTATGGAGCTTTGATTTATTTTATTTTATTATATATATATATATATATATATAAAATATATATATATGTGTGTGTGTGTGTGTGTTTTCCTGCGTGTATGTCTGTGTACCATTTGCATGCCTGGACCAGAAGACAATGAATGTCCTGGAACTAGAGTTATAGATAGTCATATCTATCTATCTATCTATCTATCTATCTATCTATCTATCTATCTATCTATCTATCATCTATCTATCATCTATCTATCTATGTCATATATATATGCATATGTCATATATATATATATATATATATATATATATATATATATATATATATGCCACACAGTCATTGCTGGAAAAATCAAACCCAGCTCCTCTGCAAAAGCAAAACGTACGCTCAACACTGAGCTATCTCTTCAGCTCCTATCCTGGAACTTTTAAAAAACTTAACATCACTGCAGCTATTGTAAGTGTATGTCAGTGGAAAAATTAGATGTTTGGCTCTGGTAATTGAAATGAATCAATTCCTTTTCTAGACTAAGAAAAAAATCATGTAAATACAAAATGTATGACATATGGCTTTATACTCCTGTGGAGGTTTTAAAGTGATTTCATCACTAACTTCTCCATCATTTCTATACATACATGCATCAGTTATATTGTATATGTGGAATATACTAGTGAACTTGAAAGTATAATTGTATGCACTCTTTTTTACACAAGAATCTGAGTAAGTTTAGTAGTTTTCTGCTTTTCTATCACAAGCTGATTTTAAAGCACTGAATTAATTTGATAAAATAATGACACTGGTATCCAGGCCAAATAACTAACATAGGCACTGAAGATAAGACTGCTTAGATAAACTAAAAAAGTGTGTGGGTGCTGACAATGTACAATAAGATTGGGAACATTGTTTTCCCTCATGAGAAGGACTGTCTTTTAAAACAATAACTCCAAAACAGAATCACTATCTGGTCATCTTGGTGAATTCATATTTGTCATAATGTGTTGAAAACTGTATTTGTCTTAACATCACATGTTCTCTCTTGTTGGAGGCTTCCAGCTCCACATCTTCAGATGAGATTATGTAGCCTGTAGAAACTATGGAAGTCAGGAAAATAAAACAGGAATATTGTCAGCATAGGGGTGGGGTTGTAGTTAACAATGGAGAGGGGACAAGTAAAGGAAGGGTGCAAGTTATCTGATCAGGGAAATGGGAGAAGAGGGGCACTTAGGAAGGGGAAGAGAGAAGAAGGTAGGAAGAGTGTAAAGGGGAATTGTAGGATACAGGGATCTGAGAAGGGAAATACAAAAGGGACCTTCTTAGGGAAGGAGGGAGACATAAATACAGAAGAGAGTAGGCACAAGGTAATGGGGAGTAGAAGAACACAATTGCTCTGGTGGGGGAATGGAAAAATGGATGGGGAATCCTTACAAAAGAGGGAGGGAGATAAATACAGAAGGCAGTAGAGAAGTAAAATAACAACATGGATGGCTGAAAAGCCATAAGGAATCATACTATTAGCGATCTACCTCACTTCCCCCCAAAAAGAAAAGAAATCTAGTGTATGTGTTGAGCTGGAAGTTAGTTCTTTAAACCTGTAGTGGAGTCTCACAAAAGGTTTAAATGGAATAAGAATGAAACTGGGAAACATATAGGTCCATTTATAACCATAATTAATGGTTAGACAATTAATAGGTGTGGAGGGACACTAATGGTCTCTAACTGTACCTTTGTCTTTAATAACATATCTGAGGGATGTAAGATCTCTTGGAAAAAGAAACAAAACAGATGAATTGAGAATGATATTTTGCTGACCAAAACAGTGGGGTTATAGTCAATTATCATTGTGATTCCATTAGAAGTATTAATCCTAACATGGATAGTTGCAAAATGAGGCATAGCAAAATTATGGAATATGAGATTGATGTGACTTTTCGATTTCTTTTGTGACTTTTCCCGCAGTTCAGCATAATTTTTGTTCATTTGTACAAATGTGATTAATGTTCTCTGCTCATCACTGTTTTAGGTTTTAATTATGAACCTAGGTGATTTAAATCAATAGGACTGGATTTCTACAGTAAGAGGCTTAGGTATAATACAAGCACACAATGTGTGCAATCTATATAGATGTAACTGAGAATAACATCCTATGTAGAGAGGAGATACATAGAGATTTATAGAAATGTAGGAAATGATGTCCAGTATGGAACATCAAAATTTAGAAACAGGGTAATCAAGAATAAGTAACTTGAAAAAATAGTGATATAGACATACCAACCAGCGAATCATGTTTGATGTATCTAATATTTTTTTCAGATATATGAAAAATGTTTCCTCTGTGCTCTTAAGATG
Source organism: Tokudaia tokunoshimensis (assembly GCA_036184795.1). Lineage (NCBI taxonomy): Eukaryota > Metazoa > Chordata > Mammalia > Rodentia > Muridae > Tokudaia > Tokudaia tokunoshimensis. The sequence continues at coordinate 88,248,020 of BTHU01000002.1, read as the reverse complement.
AATACACTTTCCAATTATGTTTTCATTAAATAATGTCCTTTATTTCCAAGTTGGACTTGGAACCCTAGCCAATATATTTCTTCTTTTTTTCAACACTATGATAATTGTATGTCACAGATCTAAGCCCATGGACTTGATCTCCTGTCAATTGACCTTCATTCACACGATGATGTTCCTCACTGGAGGTGATATTTGGCTTACAGACTTATTTCAGTTACTGAACATTGAGAATGACTTCAAATGTAAGGCAACTTTTTACATAAACAGGATGACAAGAGGCCTCTCTATCTCCATCACTTGCCTTCTGAGTGTGGTCCAGGCTGTGACAATCAGTCCCAATACCTCTTTGTTGGCAAAATTTAAACATAAACTAAAAAAATACATGATCTATTCTTTCTTCTATTTTTGGTCTTTCAATTTGTAATTCAGCAGTAACCGGATCTTCTATGTTGGTGCTTATACTAATGTGAGTGAGACCAACTAGATGAAGGTCACTAAATACTGCTCACTCCTCCCCATGAACTACATCATCCAGGGACTGATTTTAACAATGACAACCTCCAGAGACACATTTCTTGTAGGAGTCATGCTGACCTCAAGTGCATATATGGTGATTATCTTGTTCAGACATCAGAGGCAATGCAAGCATCTTCATAGTAACAGCCTCTTGAGAGCGTCTCCTGAGAAAAGGGCCACCCAGACCATCTTGCTGCTGGTGTTTTTCTTTGTTGTTATGTACTGGATAGACTTCATCATCTCATCCACCTCAGTCCTGTTATGGATGTATGACCCAGTCATCCTGACTGTTCAGAAGTTTGTGATAAATGCCTATCCCACAGTTACTCCTTTGCTACAAATCAGTTCTGATAATCGTATAATCATTACACTGGAAAACATGCAGAAAATATGCCACTAGATTTTTTAAAAAGGGTAATTTTTCTCTTATTTAAAAACAATTTTTTATTTTTATTCATATGTATTAATTTTGGGCTGGCATGCATGCATGTGTGCATTCCTGGTATTCACAGAGATCAGAAGAGGTCATGGGATCCCCTGGATCTGGAGGTTCACATGGTTGTGTGTCATACTGGTGCAGCACAAATAATTATTTTTCCAAAAAAACCACATTTTTCTTAAACTGTTTAATAGCTCAAGTAGCAAAGCAATATTCTTCATATGGTTTAAATAGAATTTTTAGTATTACACTTATTCATTCTTTTGACATTTTTCTGCCAAGATGTCTATGGTTCTTAAGCTCATTGTACATCATAAGTTGATACTTCCACAGGAATTCCCTTAGTTTCTCCATTTCACTCTATAGCATAAATGTTCCTTTGATGCTGATGTTACTCAAAAGATGATTCTTGCTGATAGTGACTTTTTAAAGTTTTATTTGAAAATATTTTAATTGATGATAAATTATTAAAAATAGTTTAAATAACTGATTGTAGTTTTAATTCTGGTTCCTAATTATAATTTCTATGATTCCATAATAGTAATGAGTATAAAGTTTCCAGTTTTTACTACTCTTTAAGTGTTAAGTACTTAAGGAGTCTTATATGAAATTTTCATATGTATATTTGCACTTCATTTCATTTACCCTCTAAAATATTGATAAATAAAAATTGTGTACATACATATACCTGATATATAACATGTTATTTGTGTATGGGTCTATGCATGTATATGTGTACATAGATGAAGGATGTGTGTGCATGTGATCATGTATGCCATGAGACAACTTTGGCTTGCTGGCATCCTGCTCGGCCTGGCATGATCAAAGCAGGTCACAGCTGGTTCTGGTGGTGCAGGCTGGTAGGATTTGCTGAAGGAGGCAGAGGCAGGAGAATCTGGAGTTTGAGGCTAGCCTGGACTACACATTTTGTAGTTTTGGTGGCACACTCCTTTAATCCCAGCAGAGGCAGGTGGATTTCTGAGTTTGAGGCCAGTCTAGACTACAGAGTGAGTTCCAGGGCAACAAGGGCTACACAGAGAAACTCTGATCAAAAAAAAAAAACCAACAAAAAAAGATAACAAAAAAACAAACAAACAACAACAACAACAAAAAACATAGTAAAGTGGGACACAGCATTGAACACAGCTTTAAAGACTAATGGACTCTTGATGTAGCTTAAAGGCTTATGGTCTCTGGCCTTTTAGCTCTCTAACTATACTGAATGCTTGCTGGTAACTTCCAAGATATCCTGAAAACTTTCTTGCTTATTCTATAGTTTAAAACTGCTGACTTCTTTGTGCTTTATTTAACTCTTATAATTCTCTGTGCTTTATTTAACTCTTTATGGTTAAATAAGCACTAAGGAAACTTAACTTTCCTTACTCTTCTGTGCTTCATTAAGTGCTGAAAACTTAACTTTATTAACTCTTTATTACTTGTGCTTTAATAAGCACTACTATCTGGTGATTAACACATGCTGTTTAGCAGCAGGAAATTAAGTAAAAGGATTTATTGCTATTGCTCTTTTCTCTGATGTGTCAGCCAGAAGCCTCTCTGGCTAAGCTGGTTAACTATTTGTGAACTAGTTAAGAGGGAAAGGAAACACAATTAGATGCTTCATATAGGCAAATATGCACATACACATACACATACACATTTGTACACCCACACTCTGGCCGCAGCCGACTATCTGTTATAATCAACTCTGCAAGTATTCATGCATGCTTACACATATACCTATAGACAAAAAGACATATATATTTTGATGAATTGATGGATGGATGCACGGATGGATGGGGCAGAGCTCCCCAAGCCAAACCATCCCACCAACAACTTTCTTTTCTCTGGTCTTTGTATACCTTCTTAGACAAAAAGTTCTTCAGAAAATTACTTCAGAGATAAAATGTTACATAAAATAGGAGTTACAGAAGGATGTTAATATTAAGTTCAAAGTATAATATGCTCATTATAAGTTCAAAGCAATAGTTTTTTTCATGGCCTTGCCTTATCGTAGCGCATACCTGTAACTTTATCCTTGTACCAAAATATTTTTCCTTGAATACAGATGTCCCATGTCTATTTCTCTTTTTAGTATTACTATGAAAACTCATTTTATTTTTATTATGCAACCCTTATTTACTATTATGAGAAGTTGGTACATTCTATTGTTGATTCTAACTTCATTACATCTTTCTAGCAAGACAACTAAGATCATCTCTAAAAACTTTCTTCCTAAAATTATTTTAATCAAATCAGGAATTCAATAGAATCTTTGTTGGTTTGTGTATATAGCATTAATACAAGATAGTACATCTTTATAGGTCTGCAGAAATCTGCTCAAAAGGGTGGGTCAATACTTAGTGATTGTGATATATTTAATAATAAGGAAAAGCATATTAATAGCAGGAATCTTTCCTCAAATGTAATTTTTTCAGCCTTGCCTAAGAAGCAAATCGATCATAGCTTTACAACAGTGGAACCATCTCAAGAAGATCATTTGCTAATTTTTAGCTTTTCCTAGATGGCTCCTCGGGTTGGCTTTTCTTTTCTTTTCTTTTTTTGGAGGGTAGGGATATATTCTTTATTTACATTTCAAAAGTTATCCCATTTCCCAGTTTCCCCCTCCCAAATAGTCCCTATTCCATCATCCCTCTCCCTACATCTTTGAGGGTGTTCATCCACCCACCCCACTCCCACCTCCCTGTTCTCAATGCAGTTACATTGGTGCATCTATCTAGCCTTCATAGGACAAAGGACTTCTCCTCACCTTGATGTCTGACAAGGCTAGATGTGCAACTAGAGTCATGTGTACCCCTTGGTTGATGGCTTAGTCACTGGGAGTCCTGGGAGTCTGGTTGGTTGATACAGTTGTTCTTCCTATGAGGTTGCAAACCCCTTCATCTCCTATAGTCCTTTCTCTAACTCCTCCATTGGGGACCCTGTGTTCAGTCCAATGGTTGGCTGTGAGCATCTGCCTCTGTATTTGTAAGGCTCTGGCAGGGCTTCTCAGGAGACAGCCATATCAGGCTGCTTTCAGCAAGCATTTCTTGGCATCTACGATAGTGTTGGAGTTTGGTGACTGTATATGAGATGAATCCCCAGGTGGTACAGTTTCTGGATGGCCTTTGCTTAAGTCTCTGCTCTACACTTTATCTATATATTTGTTCCTGTGAGTATTTTGTTCCCATTCTCAGAAGAACCGAATCACCCACACTTTGGTCTTCCTCCTTGAGCTTCACATAGTATGTGAATTGTATCTGAGTTATTCAGAGTTTTGGGCTAATATCCACTTATCAGTTAGTGCATACCATGTGTGTTCCTTTGTGACTGGGTTACCTCACTCAGGATGACACTCTCTAGTTCCATCCATTTGCCTAAGAATTTCATGAATTCATCTTTCTTAATACATTTCTCTGTTGAGGGACATCTGGGTTCTTTGCAGCTTCTGACTATTATAAATAAGGCTGTTATGAACATTAGTGGAGCGTATGTTCTTAGTATATGTTGGAGCATCTTCTGGGTATAAACCCAGGAGTGGTACAGCTGGGTCCTTAGGTACTATGTCCAATTTTCTGAGGACCTGCCAAAGTGATTTCCAGAGTGGTTGTACCAGCTTGCAATTCTACCATCAAAGGAGAAGAGTTCCTCTTTCTCCACATCCTTGCCAGCATCTGTTGTCACCTGAGTTTTGAACTTAGCCATTCTGACTGGTCTAAAGTTTTTGTCATACAGATGTTTCACTTGCTTGGGTAGAGTCATACCAAGGTATGTTATATTATTTGTGACTATTGTGAAGTGTATCATTTCCCTAATTTCTTTCTCAGCCTGTTTATCCTGTGAGTAGAGGAAGACTACTGATTTGTTTGAGTTAAGTTTATATCCAGCCACTTTGCTACAGTTGTTTATCAGCTTTGTCATATCATCTGCAAATAGTGATATTTTTACTTCTTCCTTTCTAATTTGTATCCCTTTGACCTACTTTTGTTGTAAAATTGCTCTAGCTAGAACTTCAAGTACAATATTGAATATATAGGGAGAGAGAGAGAGAGAGCAGCCTTGTCTAGTTCCTGATTTTAGTGGGATTGCTTCAAGTTTCTATCCATTTAGTTTTACTTTGGCTACTGGATTGCTGTATATTACTTTTACTATGTTTAGGTATGGGCCTTGAATTAATGATCATTCAAAGACTTTTAACATGGAGATATGCTGAATTTTGTCAAATGCTGTTTCAGCATGTAATGATATGATCATGTGGTTTTATTCTTTGAGTTTGTTTATGTAGAGGATTATGTTTCTGGATTTCTGTATATTGAACCATCCCTGCATCCCTGGGATGAAGCCTACTTCATCATGGTGAAAGATTGTTTTGATGTATTCTTGGATTCGGTTGGCAATGATTTTATTGAGTATTTTTCCACCAACATTGGGAAATTGGACTGAAGTTGTCTTTCTTTGTTTGGTCTTTGTTAGGTTTAGGTTTAAGTAAAATTGTGGCTTCATAAAACGAATTTGGTAGTGTTCTTTGAGTTTCTATTTTGTAGAATAGTTTGAAGAGTATTGGAATTAGGTCTTCTTTGAAGTTCTGATAGAATTCTGCACTAAACCCATTTGGTCCTGGGCTTTCTTTGTTGGGAGACTATTAATGACTGCTTCTACTTCCTCAGGGGTTATGGGACTGTTTAGATGGTTTATGAGATCCTGTTTTAACTTTGGCACCTGGTATGTGTCTAGAAAATTATCCATTTCGTCCATATTTTCAAATGCTTTTTTTAGCATAAGCTTTTGTAGTAAGATCTGGTGCTTTTTTGAATTTCCACAATTTCCATTGTTATGTCTCCCTTTTCATTTCTGGTTTTATTAATTTGGGTACAATCTCTGTGCCCTCTGCTTATTCTGGCTAAGGGTTTATCTATCTTGTTGATTTTCTCAAAGAACCAGCCCCTGGTTTTGTTGATTTTTTTTTTTGTATAGCTCTTTTTGTTTCTATTTGGTTGATTTCAGCCCTGAGTTTATTTCCTGTAGTCTACTCCTCTTGGGTGTATTTGCTTCTTTTTGTTCTAGATCTTTCAGGTGTGCTGCCAAACTGCTTGTGTAAGCTGTCTCCAGTTTCTTTTTGGAGGCATTTAGAGGTATGAGTTTTCCTCTTACCACTGTTTTCATCATGTTCTGTAACTTTTGGCATGTTGTTCCTTCATTTTTATTAAATTCTAAAAAGTCTTTAATTTCTTTATTTTTTTCATTGACCAAGTTATCCCTGAGTAGAGCATTGTTCAACTTCCATGAGTATGTGTGTTTTTCACGGCTTTGTTGGAATTTAAGACCAGCCTTATACTGTGGTGATCTGATATGGTGCATGGGATTATTTCAATCTTCTTGTATTTGTTGAGGCCTGTTTTGTCATGGTCAATTTTGGAGAAGGTACCATGGGGTGCTGAGAAGGAGGTATATTCTTTTGCTTTAGGATGAAACGTTCTATAAATATGTTAGATCCATTTGGTTCATTACTTCCTAGGCAAATGGTCAGAACTTGAAAATATCATCCTTAGTGAGGTAACCCAATCACAAAAGAACACACATGGTATGCAGTCACTGATAAGGGGATATTAACCCAGAATCTCGGAATACTCAAGACAGAATTCGCATATCAATAGATTTCTAAGAAGATGGAAGGAGAGACCCCTGGTCCTGGAAAGACTGGATGTAGGTGAATGCCAGGACAGAGAAACGAGAGGGGGTTGAATGCAGAAAAGAGGGAGGGAAGGGGGCTTATGGGACTTTCGGGGAGGGAGGAAACGGGAAAGGGGAAATGATTTGGAATGTAAATAAAAAAACTTAGAAAATAAAAAAAATGGCATAAAAATTAATTGAAGGTGGAATTAAAAAAGGTGCGATAAAATCAGAGATTTACATGGAAAACATTTCTGATGAAATAGAAGAAATATATAGAAAAACATGTTAAAATTGAAGATTATCATGAAAAATAATGCAGATAAAATGGTAGACATAAAAAAATTACTAAATTAGTTGAAATAGGAATTACAAACATTTTCTGTTAAAATTGAAGATTTACATGAAAAATATTTCTGTTAGTCTATTTTTTTATTGGGGAATTGAGTCCATGGATGTTAAGAGATTAAGGAATAGTGATTGGTGCTTCTTGTTATTTTTGATGTTATTTTTATGTTTGTGTGAATATCTTCTTTTGGGTTTGTTGAAAGAAGATTACTTCCTTGCCTTTTCTAGGGTGTAGTTTTCCTCCTTGTGTTAACATTTTCCATTTATTATCCTTTGTAGGGTGGATTTGTGGACAAATATTGTGTAAATTTGGTTTTATCCTGGAATATCTTGGTTTCTCCATCTATGGTGATTGAGAGTTTTGCTGGGTATAGTAGTCTGGGCTGGCATTTGTGTTCTTTCAGAGTCTGTATGACATCTGCCCAGGATCTTCTGGCTTGCATGGTCTCTGGTAAGAGGTGTGGTATAATTCTGATAGGTCTGTCTTTATAAGTTACTTGCCCTTTGTCCCTTACTGCTTTTAATATTCTTTCTTTGTTTAGTGCATTTGGTGTTTTGATTATTATGGGACGGGAGGACTTTCTGTTCTGGTCCATTCTGTTTGGAGTTTTGTAGGCTTCTTGTATGTTCATGGGCATCTCTTTCTCTTTTTTTTTGTATACATATTTTTTATTGAATATAATCTTCATTTACATTTCAAGTGGTAAAACCTTTCCAAGTTTCCCCCTTCCCAAAACCCCACAAACCCTCCTCCCACTCCCTGCCTCCAAGTATATGCACCTCTACCCAACCTACTCCCACCTCCCCCCACCTCAATTTCCCCTTGTGGGGGCATCTATTTAGCCTTCAACTGACCAAGGACCACTCCTCCCACTGATGCCCTACAAGGCATTCCACTGTCACATTTTTGACTGGAACCATGTATACCCCTTGGTTGCTGGTTTAGTCCCTGGGAGTCCTGGAGCGTCTAGGTGGTCAACATCATTGTTCTTCCCATGGGGCTGTAAACCCATTCAGCTCCTCCGAACTGCCCTCCAATTCCTCCATTGGGGACTCCACTCCCAGCCCAATGGTTGACTACTAGCATCTGCCTCTGTATGTATAAGGCTCTGGCAGGGCCCCTCCGAAGACAACTATGGCATGCTCCTTTAGATATGTGTTTCTTGTCGTCCACAGTAGTGTTGGGGTTTGGTGACGGTTTATAGGGTGAAACCCCAGGTAGAGCAGTCTCTGGGGGGCCTTTACTTCAGTACCTGCTCCACACTTTGCCTCCATTATTGCTCCTGTAAGTGTATTATTGTTCCCTTTGTCAGAGGAACCCAAGTACCCCCACTTCAGTCTTCCAAATTCTTGAGCTTCCTGTGGTCTGTGAATTGTAACTTGTTTATTTTGAGCTTTTGGGCTAACATCCATTTATCAGTAAGTGAAAACCATGTGCATTCTTTTGTGATTGGGTGACCTCACTCAGGATGACACTTTCTAGTTCCATCCATTTGCCTAAGAATTTCATGAATTCATTGTTTTTAATAGCTGACTAATTCTCCATTGTGTATAGATACCACAGTTTCTGTATCCATTCCTCAGTTGAAGGACATCTGTGTTCTTTCCAGCTTCTGCCTATTATGAATAAGGCAGCTATAATCATAGTGGAGCATGTGTCCTTATTACATGTAGGGGCATCTTCTGCGTATATACCCAGGAGTGGTATAGCTGGGTCCTCAGGTAGTACTATGTCTAATTTTCTGAGGAATCACCAAACTGATTTCCAGAGTGGTTTTACCAACTTGCAATCCCACCAACAATGGAGAAGTGTTCCTCTTTCCCCACATCCTCTCCAGCTTCTCCTGTCCCCTGAGTTTTTCAGCATAACCTTTCTGACCGGTGTGAGGTGGAATCTCAGTGTTGTTTTGATTTGCATTTCCCTGATAACTGAGGATGCTGAACATTTCTTTAGGTGCTTTAGAGCCATTCGAGTTTCCTCACTTGAGAATTCCTTGTTTAGCTCTCTACCCCATTTTTAATAGGGTTATTTGACTCTCTTGAGCCTAACTTCTTGAGTTCTTTGTATACCTTGGATATTAGCGCTCTATCAGATGTAGGACTGATAAAGATCTTTCCCCAATTTGTTGGTTGCCTTTTTGTGCTACTGACTGTGTCCAGTGCCTTACAGAAGCTTTGTAGCTTCATGAGGTCCCATTTGTCATTTCTTGTTCTTAGGGCTTAAACCACTGGTGTACTGTCCAGGAACTTTTCCCCTATGCCCATGTTTTCAAGATTCTTCCTCATTTTCTCCTGTATAAGCTTCAGTGTGTCTGGTTTCATGTGTAGGTCCTTGATCCACTTGGACTTGAGCTTTGTACAAGGAGATAAGAGTGGGTCGATTTGCATTTTTCTGCATGCTGACCGCTAGTTGATCCAGCACCATTTGTTAAAAATGCTGTCTTTTTTCCACTGTATGTTTTTAGCTCCTTTGTCAAATATCAAGTGGCCATATGTGTGTGGGTTCATATCTGGGTCTTCCATTCTATTCCATTGATCTTCCTGCCTGTTACCATACCAATACAAAACAGTTTTTTATCACTATTACTCTATAGTAGAGCTTGAGGTCAGGGATGGTGATTCCCCCAGGAGATCTTTTGTTGTGGAGAATTATTTTTGCTATCCTGGGTTTCTTGTTATTCCAGATGAATTTGAGAATAGCTCTTTCTAGATCTATGAAGAATTAGTTTGGGATCTTGATGGAAATTGCATTGAATCTGTAGATTGCTTTCGGCAAGATGGCCATTTTTACTATATTGATCCTGCCAATCCATGAACATGGGAGATCTTTCCATCTTCTGAGATCTTCTTTGATTTCTTTCTTCAGAGGCTTGAAGATTTTCTCATAGAGATCTTTCACTTGCTTTGTTAGGGTCATACCAAGGTATGAAATAATATTTGGGACTATTGTAAAGGGTGTCATTTCCCTAATTTCTTTTTCAGCTTGTTTATCCTTTGAGTAGAGGAAGGCTTGAGTTAATTTTATATCCAGCAACTTTGCTGAAGTTGTTTATCAGCTTTAGGAGTTCTCTGATGGAAGTTCAGAGGTTGCTTAAGTATACGATCATATCATCTGCAAACAGTGATATTTTGACTTCTTCTTTTCCAATTTGTATACCTTTGACCTTTCTTTGTTGTCTGATTGCTCTGGCTAGAACATCAAGTACTATATTGAATAGATAGGGAGAGAGTGGGCGGCCTTGTCTGGTCCCGATTTTAGTGGGATTGCTTCAAGTTTCTCTCCATTTAGTTTGATGTAAGCTACTGGTTTGCAGTATATTGCTTTGACTATCTTTAGGTATGGGCCTTGGAATCCTGCTTTCTCCAAGACTTTTATCATAAAGGGATGCTGGATTTTGTCAAAAGCTTTTTCTGCATCTAATGAAATGACCATGTGATTTTTTTCTTGAGTTTGTTTATATAGTGGATTATGTTGATGGTTTCCTTATATTGAGCCATCCCTGCATCCCTGGGATGAAGCATACCTGATCGTGGTGAAATATAGTTTTGATGCATTCTTGATTTGGTTGGCCAGAATTTTGTTGAGTATTTTTGCATTGATGTTCATGAGGGAGATTGGTCTGAAGTTCTCCTTCCTTGTTTGGTCTTTGTTTGGTTTAGGTATAAGCGTTCTGACTTCATAGAATGAATTCGGTACTGTTCCTTGAGTTTCTATTTTGTGGAATAGTTTGAAGAGTTTCGGTATTAGTTCTTCTTTGAAGATCTGATAGAATTCCTTGCTAAACCCATCTGGCCCGGGGCTATTTTTCGTTGGGAGACTATTAATGACTGCTTCTATTTCCTCAGGAGTTATAAGACTATTTAGATGGTTTATCTGATACTGTTTTAACGTTGGCACCTGGTATGTATCAAGAAAGTTGTCCATTTTGACCTGGTTTTCAAACTTTATGATTTTCTGAATTTCCACAGTTTCTGTTGTTACGTCTCCTTCTTCATTAATGATTTTATTAATTTGGGTGGAGTTTCTTTGGCCTCTGGTTAGTCTGGCTAAGGATTTATCTATCTTGTTTTTCTCAAAGGAATTTTCTCCTGGTTTTGTTGGTTCTTTGTATAATTCTTTCTGTTTCTATTTGGTTGATTTCGGTCCTGAGTTTTATTATTTCCTGCTGCCTACTTCTCTTGTTTGTAATTGTTTCTTTTTGTTTTAGAGCTTTCAAGTGCTCTGTCAAGCTGTTAGTGTAGGCTCTGTCCATTTTCTTTTTGGAGGCACTCAGAACTATGAGTTTTCCTCTTAGCAGTACTTTCATTGTGTCCCATAAGTTTTGGTATGATGTGTCTCAATTTTCATTGAATTCTGAAAAGTCTCTAATATCTTTATTTCTTCTTTGATCAAGCTATCACTGAGAAGAGCATTTTTCAAAGTCCACGTGTATGTGTGTTTTCCATTGTTTTTGTTTGTGCTTAAGACTAGCTTTAGCCCATGGTGATCTGATAAGTTGCATGGAATAATTTCAATATTTCTATATCTGTTGGCCAATTATATGGTCAGTTTTGGAGAAGGTGCCATGAGGTTCCGAGAAGAATGTATATTCTTTTGCTTTAGGGTGGAATGTTCTATAAATATCTGTTAGATCCATTTGTTCCATAACTTCAGTTAGTTTCACTGTGTCTCTGTTTAGTTTCTGTTTCCATGATTTGTCCATTGTTGAGAGTGGGATGTTGAAGTCTCCCACTATTATTGTGTGGGTTGCAATGTGTGCTTTGAACTTTAGTAAAGTTTCTTTTATGAATGTGGGTGCCCTTGCATTTGGAGTATAGATGTTCAGAATTAAGAGCTCATCTTTGTAGACTTTTCCTTTGACCAGAATGAAGTAACCCTCCTCATCTTTTTTGACTTTTGTTTGAAAGTCAATTTTACCTGATATAAGAATGTCTACTCCAGCTTGTTTCTTGGGACCATTTGCTTGCAAAATTGTTTTCCAACCTTTGACTCTGAAGTAGTGACTGCCTTCGTTACTTAGGTGGGTTTCTTGTATGTAGCAAAATGTTGGGTCCTGCTTACATATCCAATCTATTAATCTATGTCTTTTTATTGAGGAATTGAGACCATTGATGTTAAGAGATATTAAGGAAAACTGATTTTTGCTTACTGTTATCTTCTTTGTTAAAGGTGAAATTCTGTTTGTATAGTTGTCTTCAATTGGGTTTGTTGAAAGATTACTTTATTTCTTTTTCTATGGTGTTGTTTCCTGCCTTGTGTTGTTATTTTCCACCCATTATCCTTTGTAGAGCTAGATTTGTGGAAAGATATTGTGTAAATTTGCTTTTGTCATGGAATGTCTTGTTTTCTCTGTCTCTGGTAATTGAAAGTTTTGCTGGGTGTAGCAGTCTGGTTGACATTTATGTTCTCTTAGGGTCTGTATGACATCTGTCCAGGATCTTGTAGCTTTCATAGTTTCTGGTGAGAAGTCTGGTGTAATTCTGATAGGTCTGCCTTTAAATGTTACTTGACATTTTTCCCTTACTGCTTTTAGTATTCTTTCTTTGTTTAGTGCATTTGGTGTTTTGATTATTAAGTGAGGGGAGGAATTTCTGCTCTGGTTCAGTCTGTTTGGAGTTCTATAGGCTTCTAGTATGTTCCTGTGCATCTCTTTCTTTAGGTTAGGGAAGTTTCCTTGTATAATTTTGTTGAAGATATTTACTGGCCCTTTAAGATGTAAATCCTCGTTCTCTTCTATACTTATAATCCTAAGTTGGATCTTCTCATTGTGTCCTGTATTTCCTGGATATTTTGGGTTACCAGCTTTTTGCATTTTGTATTTTCTTTGACTGTTGCGTCAATGTTTTCTATGGAATCTTCAGCATCTGAGAGTTTTTCTTCTATCTCTTGCATTCTATTGTTGATGCTTGCATCTATGACTCCTGAATTCTTTCCAAGGATTTCTATCTCCAGAGATGTCTCACTTTGCGATTTCTTTATAGTTTCTACTTCTATTTTTAGATATTGGACAGTTTTGTTCAGTTCCTTCTCTTGTTTGTTCGTGTTTTCTTGAAATTCTTTAAGGGATTTTTGTATTTCCTCTTTAAGGGCTTCCACCTGTTGACCCATGTTCACCTATGTTTCTTTTAGAGATTTTTGTGATTCCTCTTTAAGGGCTTCTGTATGTTGACCCATGTTCTCCCGTAGTTCCCTATCATATTTTTGTGTTGCTCCTTTAAAGTTTTCTATCTGTTGAACCATGTTTTCCCATATTTCTTTAAGGGATTTTTGTGTCTCCTCTTTAAGGGCTTCTACCTGTTGACCTATATTCTCCTGCCTTTCTTTAAGGGATTTTTGTGATTCTTCTTTAAGGTTTTCTACCCGTTGTCCCATGTTCTCATGTATTTCTCTAAGGGAGTTATTTACGTCCTTCTTGAATTCCTCTAACAACATCATGAGATGTGATTTTAAATCCTGCTCTTGCTTCTCTAATGTGATAGAGTTTTCTGGATTTGCTGTTGTGGGAGACCTTGGTTCTGATGGTGCCATGTTGCCTTGGTTTCTGTTGGTAATGATATTGTGTTTGACTTTGGCCATGTAGTTATCTCCAGTGTTAGCTGGTGGTGTTGTCTCTGACTGTGACTTCTCTGTCCTTCAGGCCTGTGTATCTGTACTCCTGGGATTCCCTTTCTCTCAAATGTCCTGCATACAGATGGTTTTCCAGGAAGTATCAGGATTTGGGGTCTTCCCTGTGGCAGACTTGGTAAGGGTTGAATGTCCTGCAAACTGTTGGTTCGCAAATGCCCTGCTGCTGCTGGATCTCAGGAAATGCGGGCTTCCCCCATGCAGACCTGGCACAGACTGAATGCTCCCTGCTGCTGGATCTCGAATACCCTGCTGATGCTGGATCTTGAATGCCCCACTGCTGCTGGATCTCTAGAAAGCACCGGGAAATGGGGTCTTCCTCCCTGGCAGACCTAGTACAGGTCTACCACATCGGAAAGAACAGGATGTGCAGCAAAGGAGGCAGAGGCGTGGTGATCCAGAGAGAAGGGGAGTTTAGATGGTTGCTGGGTAGTGGGTCCCCGCCTGCGGCTCTGGTCTTCCAGAGGTGGGACTGTTTCTTACTGAGTGTCCTGCTGCTGCTGGATCTTGAATGTCCCACTGCTTCTGGGTCTCTAGAAAGCACCGGGAAATGGGGTCTCCCCTGTGGCAGACCTAGCACAGGTCTACCACATCGGAAGGAACAGGAAGGGCAGCCAGGCATCTCTTTCTGAATGGAAGTTTTTTTCTATAATTTTGTTGAAGATATTTATTGGCCCTTTAAGTTGGAAATCTTCGCTCTCTTCTATACCTATAATTCATAGGTTTGGTCTTCTCATTGTGTCCTGGATTTCCTGGATGTTTTGGGTTACAAGCTTTATGCATTTTGCATTTTCTTTGACTTTTGAGTCATTGTTTTCTATGTTATCTTCAGCACCTGAGATTCTTTCTTCTATCTCTTGTATTCTTTTGTTGATGCTTGCATCCATGACTCCTGAATTCTTTCCAAGATTTTCTATCTCCATAGATGTCTCACTTTGTATTTTCTTTATTGTTTCTACTTCCACTTTGGATGGTTTTGTTCAGTTCCTTCACTTGATAGTTCCTGTTTTCCTGTAATTTTTTAAGGAATTTTTGTTTTTTCCCTTTAAGGGCTTCTGCCTGTTGACCTATGATCTCCTGTATTTCTTTAAGGGATTTATGTTTTTCCTCTTTAAGGGCTTTTACCTGTTGACCAATGTTCTTCTGTATTTCTTTAAGGGAGTTATTTACGTCCTTCTTGAAGCCCTCTCTCAGCATCATGAGATACAATTTTAAATCTAACTCTTGCTTTTCTGGTGTGTTTGGGCATCTGGGACTTGCTGTGGTGGGAGAACTCGGTTTTGATGTTGCCAAGTAGCCTTGGTTTCTGTTGGTAGGATTCTCGTGCTTGCCTTTCGCCATCTGGTTATCTCTGGTGCTAGTTGGTCTTACAGTCTCTGGCTGGAGCTTGTCCCTCCTGTGGGTCTGTAAGCCTGTGTCCATACTCCTCGGAGACCAACTCTCTTCTGGCAGGGTCTGTGCACAGAAGGCTGTGGAGCCACCTGGCTCCCTGGTGCGAAAGGCAGCCTGAAGACCTCTCTGTCCCAGGTGCTCCACTGATCATATGTCCTGTGCACTCCTAGATGTTCCCCTCCAGAGAGAAGGTGGGGATCTCTCATCACCACTCAGAAGTGAAAACGCTGAGCTTCACTCTCTAGTGGCAGACTGTGCACAGAAGGCTGTGGAGTCTCCTGGCTCCCTGGTCCACCTTAGAAATATTTTTATGCCTACCATTTTATGTGTATAATTTTCCATGATAATCTTCAATTTTAACATGTTATTCTATACTTTTCTACAATTTGTAAGAAATATTTTACACGTAAATCTTCAGTTCTATCATAAAATGTTTCCACTTCCTTTTTCAATTAAAAAAAAGAAAATAAATATTTTCATGCAATATATTTTGGTTAGGGTTTCCTCTCTTCTTGCTCCTTCCAGTTCTTCCCCATGTCTCCTTCAGCAATCAACACCAACATAAAACAAAAACAAATAAACCAGAATAGGACAAAACAGAAGAAAAAGAACCAGAGAAAAAGCCCAAGAAATACAAAGAGACATAGAAACACACACATTTACACTCACAGGAATCTCATAAAAACACAAATAGAGAAGCTATAACAGATTCAAAGGTCCTATGAAGATTCCATTGAGATTGTTTCAAGTTAGCCATCTACTGTGGGACAAGAATGGGGCCTACCTGTAAGAGTGCTTTGCTTCCCTAGTGAGATTCCCTTAGAGACAACTAATTTTTCATTAGCAAGTGATTATCAAATGGAGATAGTTCTGGATTAGTAATTGGATGGGAAGCTTCTGTCAATGTCTCCTTTCACCTCTAGGATCCCATATGGTAGAGACCTGTGAGACCTTGTGCATGCTGCCACAATCTCTGAGTTTACATGTGTGTCCATGTTTTGTATTTAGAAGAACTTGTTTTTCTTGGTTTCCTCAAATCCATCTGCCTCACATTCTTTCTATCCCCTCCATAAAGGGGTTTGTATTTTTGTCAATTGCTTTTTCAGCATCTAATGAGATGGTCATGTGTTATTTTTCTTTGAGTTTTCTTATATATAGTGGATTAAGTTGCTGGATTTCTGTATATTGAACTACCCCTGCATCCCTGGGATGAAGCCTACTTGATCATATTGAATGATTGTTTTGTTGTGTTCTTGAATTCAGTGTGTGAGGATGTTATTGAGTATTTTTGCATCGATATTCATAAGGGAAATTGGTGTGGAGTTCTCTTTCTTTTTTGGGTCTTTGTGTGGTTTAAGTTATTAGCATAACTGTGGCTTCATAAAACAAATTGGGTAGTGTTCCTTCTGTTTCTATTTTGTGGAATAGTTTGAATAGTATTGACATTAGGTCTTCTTTGAAGGTCTGATAGAATTCTGCACTAAAACTATCTGGTCCTGGGTTTTTTTTGGGGGGGGGTGGGAGACTTTTAATGACTGCTTCTATTTCTTTAGGGGTTATGGGACTATGTAGATGGTTTATCTGACCCTGATTTAACTTTGGTACATGTTATCTGTCTAGAAAATCATCCATTTCATTTAGATTTTCCAGTTTTGTTGAGTAAAAGCTTTTGTAGTAGGATCTGATGATCTTTTTTTTTTAATTTCTTCAGTTTCTATTGTTATGTCTCCCTTTTCATTTCTGATTTTAATTTGGATACTGTCTCTGTGCCTTCTGGTTTGTCTGGCTAAGTGTTTATCTATCTTGTTGATTTTCTCAAATAATCAACTCCTGGTTTTTGTTGATTCTTTGTATAGTTTTCTGTTTCTACTTGGTTGATTTTTGCCATGAGTTTGATTATTTTCTGCCATCTACTCCTCATGGGTGTATTTGCTTCTTTTTGTTCTAGAGTTTTTAGATGTACTGTTAAGCTGCTAGTGTATCATCTCTCCAGTTTCTTTATGGAGGCACTCAGATGTATGAGTTATTCTCTTAGCACTGCTTTCATTTTGTCCCATAAGTTTGGGTATTTTGTGCCTTCATTCTCATTAAATTCTAAAAAGTCTTTAATTTCTTTCTTTATTTCTTCACTGGAAATGTTGGGCATAGAAGGCACTAGTTGAATTATGTTGAATCAATAATATACTATGTACCAAAGAAATAACCCATCTTCAATGCAATCCCCAGCAACACCTGCTTTGTATCAAGAACAGTGCTAATTACTAGAAAAAGAATTTATTAGAATCATGTTTTCAATATGATCTCCATGCACTTTACAGCCAATCTACTGACTACAGCCCATGAATCAATAACAATTGCACATCTTGCAATTTTTCCTTCAAAGAAAAATTTACAACCATGTGCACTGCTTGAAGTATTACCTATGATGAATGATGCAGATTTTCCTTCACTGTGTCTTTCATGGTTGTTCTAGAAAGAGGCTATAGAAAGAAGCTTTACACCACTTCTGGGTGGTGTCTGCATAGTGTGCAGAACTATCAATAAATCTGGCCCTAATCTTCTCTTCTGTAATCATCTGATCATAGGTCACCGCTATAATGTCATCAATGGATGCTTGGCAACAGAAGACATTGTAACAGGAGTAGAACCATAAGCACTCTTTATTATTTGATGTGCCCTCAGAACCTATTGAGGCCTTATCACACATATACCACTTCCTTTCGATGACTAATTGCTACTAAGCACATCCTGCTTTCATAGTAGCAAAGCAGTCTGCAGCGCAACATGAACCAGTTGATGAGTCATATTTTATTGAAGCCTTATTTAAAACTAGTTGGCTTGGTGTGTCAAATAACACTGTTTATATGGGCAGTTAGAATCACATGGTCATCTGGTAGTCTACCAGCAAATGTTTGGTTTCTACCAAGGTTCAATAATAGGCCAAGGGCTGTCTCTCAAAGAGAGACTGTCTGCCTGCAAATGATGATAGAGCCTTGGTCCAAAATCCCAAAGGCTTCTATTGTGTTTCACATATTGGGCCTGCTAAAGCTCCAAACAGAATCCCTATCTGCTACTGAAACCTAAAGTATGTTGAATATCTCAGATATTTGGCCAAAGTGGCAAAGCAGCCAACAGCATTGTATGGACCTGTTTCAGAGTCTATCTTATTCCAGTACTATTTGAAACTAGCAGTTGTTCAAGTTACTTTGTATATGTAAAGCAACCAAGAAAGGAATTTTCTGTCCCCAGAATCTATATAGGCCCAGTACCATTGTTTCTTTCTTGGTAGTAGGTGGGATCAGGAGCAGCAATTTGCCTTCCAACTTACAAGGAATATTTTTAGACTTCTAAAAATTTCACTGAGGTAGAATGTCCTTGAATTGTTTCTGATCTTCTAATGTGTATGTGTTTTATCAAGTCCAAAAAGGCTTTTACTTCCTGGTTACTTGGTCTAAGCAGCATGCTGTCATCAATATAGTGGAACAGCATGATACCTTGAGGAAGATCAAGATCCCTTTGAACTAATTTATGATAGAGGCCTAATAGAGGATTGATATACCTTGAGGTAAAAATATAAAGATTTACTTCTGACATTTCTAGATTAAAGCAAATTGCTTTTGGTGGTTGATATAAACAAGAATTTTAAAAAAGCACTTGTGAGATTATTAGTTGCTTATCAGGTATCAGGAGATATGTTAATCTGCTCAAGTAAAGAAATCGTATCTGGTTTATCAAGTGCAATTTGAATCAGTTCCTCACTAACCTCATCATCACCAACAGCCATTCTCCATGAGGAATGCCCCATCATGGAATTCTCCATGTTTTCTATGGAGAATAATATACTTAAAGTGAGATGTGGTGGGTACCATTACCTTTACATTTTTCAAATCGATGGTAGTGGCACAGATTTCTGTAATCCATCTAAAAATGTGATATTGGTTTTGGTGTGCTGTTTTATTTAGTAAGTCAAACAACAACAAACCAAAGTCCAATGTTCTCAATTAGATCATTCCAACTATAATAACCCTCACACAACAGGTGAGGGAACATATTTGAGGCTTTCTGCTGTGAATGACAATTCCTGAAAAGAAGTTGTGTTTGGCTATGAACAAAAAACTCCTGGAAGGAGTCTGGTTTTGCAGAGACTGATGGACTGATTGGGATGTTAATACTGTGGGGAGATTGGAATTTTGTAAGTTCAAAGGCTATTTTGCCATGGGTTAGTTTTAACCCTCTAAAGCAGCCATTCCATGCCTTACTCTGTATCTGAACTTACACCTTGAAATAAGTAAAAAGACTTTTCGAAGCTATTGATTTAAACTAACATTTTGGGATAATAAATAATAAAGAAGCTTAGTACAACACTAGCTTCCACCAATTCAAGGGCTAAGAATGTCATTAGATGATATCTTGAGCCTATAGAAAAACTTCCCATATCTTGATGTATCCACCTCTCTGATGTGCCCACCAATGCCTTTTAAACTTGCCCTGTTTTATAATTTTCTTTGTTCTGTTGAACTATAAAAACTTTATGAAACCACTTCCACATTGGAACACAGAAGTGTTGGGAAAGCTGAATCTGTATTCCTAGGCCATGGTTACTCATGCTTAGTCTTGAGTAAAATGAGCATTTTATTCCTTTGAGGTGAGAGCTGTTACTTTTGCCAACACTGCCAACTTCTAAGACTATATATCTTAATTATACTTCCTGGGATTATGGAGATAACCATAGGTTGAGCTTTGGGCCCCATTGCAAATCAGATCTTAGACACAATTTCATCAGTCTTCTGATACCCATCAGCCTGTACTTTAACTGGAAAGTCATGGTGCTTTTGAGGACTCTGGGAATCATTCTCAATTCTGAACCAGAATTCTATAGGAATTTGATAAATATGTTAGTTTCTTTTTCTCCAGTGTATAATGACCCTAATAAAAGGCTAGTGGTGTTTCTTGAGAATATTTGGGGAAAGGTTATGAGTAAAACTTATTTTAAGCTGCTTAATGTGGGTGCTTGGAACCGAACTTGAATCCTCTGGAAGAGCACCAAATGTTCTTAACCACTGAACCACTTCTCCAGCCCTAGGAAAATTAACTTTCAAGCAGTGAATCCACTCAAACATTTCCAATTATCCTAACCCTGAAATTAATTTCATCAGGATTAACCAAGGGATATCAGGCATCCACTACTCCTTTTCAGTAGGCTATCTTTTGACTAATACTTCAGCAAACTCTTTTGGTATTATGCAAAAACATGTGCTAGCTTCAATATTAAACCTAGACTCTTGATGGGGAACCAGGCAGCTCCAAAGCCTTCTCTGCTTAGCCCGCCAGGAGAGAGTGATCTCCCAGCAGCGATTTCACCTCTGAGCATGGAGGTGAGATCTCCACCTTTTCTCTGGAGGGGTACAGCTAGGAGCACACAGGGCATCCGATCAGTGGAGTAGCTGGGACAGGAGTCTTCCCTTCCGGCCGCCATTTGCTGCAGGGAACCAGGCAGTTCCACAGCCTTCTGTGCACAGACCCTGCCAGAAGAGAGTTGGTCTCCCAGGAGTACAGACACAGGTTTACAGGCCCATAGGAGGGGCAACATCCCGCCGGAGACAACAAGACCAACTAACACCAGAGATAACCAGATGGCGAAAGGCAAGCGCAAGAACCCTACCAACAGAAACCAAGGCTACTTCGCAACATCAGAGCCCAGTTCTCCCACCACAGCAAGTCCTGGATGCCCCAACACACTGGAAAAGCAAGAGTTGGATTTAAAGTCTCTTCTCATGATGCTGTTAGAGGACATCAAGAAGGACATAAATAACTCCCTTAAAGAAATACAGGATCACATGGGTCATGGTGCTTTTGAGGTCTCTGGGAATCATTGTCAATTCGGAACCAGTATTCAATAGGGCAGTTAAATCTGATAATTTCTTTTTCTCCAATGTATAGTGACCCTAGTAAAGGACTGAAGGTCATTCTCAAGAATAATGGGGAAAAGATTATGAATAAAACTTGTTTTGAGTTGCTCAATGTGGGTGTTGGGAACTGAACTTGAAGTCTCTGGAAAAGCACCGAATGTTCTTAACAACTAAGCCATTTCTCTAGCACCAAGACAATTAAATTGCAAGCAATAAATCCACTCAAACATTTCAAATTACCCTGACCCTTAATGTCATCAGTATTAGCCAAGAGATATCAGGTATCCACAGCTCCTCCTCAGTAAGCCGTCTTTTAACAAATACTTCAGTAAACTCTTTCTGTATTATGAAAAAAGGTGTGAACGCCAATGTTAAGCCTAGACTCTCTGCTCAATGATCTTATTTCAATAAACTCAGACTGATCCAGTTTTGTTTCTTCTGCCATTACCCAACAGTCTTAAAATTCATGTCACATATTCCCCAGACTCATATTTGAATGAAATAGCAAACTCATTAATTTCTTTGAAAATACAGCATACCTTCTTTTGGGTCACACTTGTATCTCATTCTAGGGGCCTATTTAGCCTTGAGCGTAGTTAAAGGTCAACAAGATCCAATGATAGTTGGGCCCTGAGAGACATCAGCATTGTCTGTTCTGACTTCTCCTGTAGGGAAGGTCACTGTTTGCTGCACAGATGGTGCAGGATTAATTCCCTCAGGCAAGGGCAGAGAGAGCACCATTGCAGGGTAGGAATGCATCTTGACTTCTATGGTCAGGGAGATTCAGGTGCAGGGAGCCCATCAGAATCTGAAAATTGAACACCTGCCACCTTTTAAAGGTCCTCCCATACATCCCCATTCCAAGTCACAAGCTCCCACTTTTCTAGTCAAGTGCCCTCCCTTTAACTCAGAAAAACCTTCAAAGCTGAGAATTAAAGTTGCATTGTTATTCAGTTGACCAATAAACGAGGGCTTTGGTTTCTTTTCCTACAGTTCTGAAGAGAGATCTCCTGAGGCATCCCAGGGAACAACAGCACTACATCACAGTGCCCCCTTCCCTTTGCCTTAGTCCCATATTGACTTTTGCCATGCTTCTGAGTGTAAGAAGCAGATTGCACGATTAGGTTGGGATATGATAGGGGTCTTCCTTAGTATCTCCCTTGTGTCTTGGCACAGACACAAGCCATGAGCTTTTTGTATCTGTACTACAATTTCACACTTCTTCATTGCCTTTCCTCAAGTTTAGAGATACTGCATAGGTCACTACACAGGGCACTCTGTTCCCAGTTCCCTTTGTCCTAGAGACAACAAAACACCAGTGACCATTTCTTTTGTACGCTCTCCTATACTCCCAGCATGTTCAAATTGATCTTTTCATGCAGTATTTGATGGTGTGCACAGGCTCACCTGTAAACACCAAGATGAGAATAAGGAGCTTCTTTGTCCAAACATATGAGTGTCCCACAATGACCAGATCGGACTGAGATATTCCACCAGATCAGCAACTCCTCTAGGCCTATGCTTGGTATAGAAAGCAGTACTATGGGTCCACCAATTTCTAGTTGGCCTCGAAATTGGATAGCAGCCAAGCCAGTGGCTGTCCATTAGCAAACTGACTGGGCCGTGCTCCACATTAGCTCCAGGGAATGCTAAGTCCCATGTTTTAAAGTCCATCCTTTAGTATAATTCAGTGCAGGACTTGGCCCTGTAGTCATCTTTGTACATTTGGTAGTTTATAGAAGCTACAGATCTTCCCTGCAGCTCCCTTTGCCTATATTGGGATTTCAGCTTAAGTAACAAACTTTGAATCATAGTCTTTCTTTATTCTTCACCTCAAGTCCTCCAGCTCCAGGGCTCACCTTGTCTTCTGTTGGTTCCTCCAAGACTTGTGGGGGGGAGCTCATTTCCCATGTCCAGGATGCAGGGGATGCATCCCTGGCTTGAAGTTAAAGCTTGTCTCTTAGAATGAGGGGATCAAATTGCTTCAGGATGCCTTCAGCAATGCCCCCTCAATCTCCTGAACCCCCAGTTGTTTCTCCAACTTCCTCTACCTTTTGTTCTGCGGCACTTCAGTCAGCGTGGCCTATGGATGCCACAGTGATCTTCAGAGCTGGTGAAGATTCTCCAAAACACATATGATTGGAACCCAAGAAATACTCCTATGTTCACTGAACAATGATGCTTCTGCTAAGTAGGAGCTGCGTAGCTTTTCCTGTGCCACCTATGTCACTGTAAACCCTTCCTGGGTTCAGACACCTATCTTCAGGATTCACTGGGGATCCTTTCATTAGAACATTAAAGCCTTGTCATGGCTATTGCTTAGCTAGTATGTACAGGAGCTCCACATCCACATCCTACAGGCCTTCCTTCTTCTATGTTCTACCTCTGAATATTCATTCCTTCCTTCAAATCCCAAGACACAGGAGCTGATGCAGAAGAAATGGAAGGGTACTGATTATTAGCTTGCTCCCTAAGGATTCCTCAGACTACTTTCTTATAGAACTGATAATCACCAGCCCAGGGGTGTCCCTACCACAATGAGAAGGATGCTCACTCATTAATCATTTAAGAAAATGCTGCAGTCTTGCCTACAGCTCAATCCAATGAAGACAATTTCTCAGCTGGTGTTTCCTCCATTCATATGATTCTACCTTGCATCAAGGTGACATAAAATTAACCAGCACAGAGCTCATATCTACTTCCTTTCAATGTAGGGACCCTGTCTGGCTTGAACCTGTGCAGTCTTTAAATTTTTCCCAAGCCTATTTTTATGATAGTTTTTAAATGCTTTAATCTCCCTTCTAGCTCATCACCCACCAGAGGTAATAAAAAATAAGAGACACAGGGGAAGTGGGCCTGTTTAGAAATGGTTCTTTGGAGCAAATCTCATCCGCATTGTCAGGAAATCAACAGTTCAGTTCATTGGTCAGCAGCGACTGCTTGATCCACTCGCAAACAGTTCACAGAAATACTAGCAGTCCAGTTTGGTAGTGTCGGGATAGCAGCAGCAATGGCATGACCTAGCAGGACCATCCAGGCCTCAGCCAAATTGGCATGAGTCAGCAGGAGAAACCAGAGCCAACAGGAACACCAGAAGTTCTCAGCTGTGCCTCTTTCAGTGAAGTGGAGATCAGGGAAGATGAACAAGCATTGTACAGCTAGCTCTACCAGCAAGCAAGTCAAGTTCTCTCACAGTCTGTTGAGTCCTATTTATACTCCCTCCAAACATCACATCTTCCACATGTCCTGCCTTACCAGCAAGAAACCGCAGCACACCACCACAAGTTTTTTTAGTGTGTTTCTCTTTGTGGAGTCCTGACAAATGGAGCTCAACTATGCAATGTAAAGATGGACAAATACAATTGTGTCATTAGTGAAGAATTCTTCATTACCTGTCCTTTTACATGCTTGCTTTAGCAGAACATCCTTTTTAAAAAAAAATTATTATATGTAAGTACACTGTAGGTATTTTCAGACACTCCAGAAGAGGGCATTAGATCTTGTTACAGATGGTTTTGAGCCACCATGTGGTTGCTGGGATTTGAATTCAGGACCTTCAGAAGAGCAGTCTATGTTCTCAACCACTGAGCCATCTCTTCCACCCAGAACATCCTATCTCCTGTGTCTGCTTCAGCAAAGCATTCATTCACGTGTCTGCTTTAGCAGAACATCCTTTCCCTTGTGTCCACTTCAGAAAAACACTCCTTCATGTTATTTGCTCCAGCAAAACACCCTCCAACACAACTGACTTTCCAAAGAAGTTTTTACTTTGGAAGTCCTTGTGTGTGCTGTCAGTCTTTGCAGACTCTTATGTGCATCAGTCCTATTGTCTCATTTAGGACTGACTGTTCCAATGTGTCTCATTCTTTGCACATTGTTCAGCTGTGGGTCTCTGTGTTAGTTCCCATCTACTGTGAAAAGAAGCATTTCTGATGATGGTTGACAGAAGTTCTGATCTATGGGCATAGTTTTATCATCAGGAATCATAATACTGCTGTGATTCTTTAGCATAATAATAGTAATTGATTTTCCCCTAGGGTCATGGATTATCCAGTCTCAGGTTCTTGACTCCTTTAGCAATGTCAGATGTGGGTTTCATCTCATAAAGTAGGCCTTAAATTCAATCAGAAACTGTTGGTTACTCCCATAACATTTGTACCACTGTATATCTATCAGGTAGTTTACTGTTATAAGTCTGGTTGATAACTGGGTGATACTGTTGATTCCCCTCGGGTAGTGTGCAGAGTACCTTCCAGTAACCATCATATTTGATGTCATAGATTAGTGTTTTCCTCAGCAATTGGTCCTTACCATCAGTTTGTGGAAAATAATCAAATTGGTCTTCACTGTTTTTTGTGTAAGTGGCCTGAGGTAACCTCCAAAAGTGGTTCACAACTCTCTTCAACCAGAAGATCAAACAAAATAACCAAAATCAAGAGTTTCAAATGTTGATACTCACTTTACACACACCCAATGAAACAGCCCATTCCATCAAGGGTACTCGTATGTGAAAAGACACCAAAGTATTTGAAAAATATCACTTTAAAAAAGTAATGGATGCCCAGACTGGGTCAGTGGCCCTAAAATGGTACTAAATTATTGCAGCACAGGCTTAAAAATGCAGAGTAATGCTGAGCTTAAGGGTTTTAGATGTTTATTCTCTAGTCTTTGTACATATCCAAGTACACCAAACATCATAGTTGGATTAACTCTCATTCTTCCTAATAAACTCTGAAAATATTTTCTTAAGTCAACAACTGTGTGACAGGATTTAGCAAGTTTATAAAACTTGGGAGATATTTTTGTTCATTCAATCTGGTGATGATGTAAAGTAAATGATGATGGTGATGATGATGATGATGACAGACACCCACAGAGACAGAGGCAGAAACATACACGGGGGGGGAGAGGGAGAGGGAGGGAGGGAGGGAGGGAGAGGGAGGGAGGGAGGGAGGGAGGGAGAGAGAGAGAGAGAGAGAGAGAGAGAGCGCGATAAAAGTAAGTATGAACACTGGTATATGGCTGTTCAGGGCAGTAGATGCACAATCCCTGTGAATCCAGCAGTGTCACATAAGATTTTCCAGGTACATGAACATATTTCCTATTTTCATGCTAGCCTAAGATTGTGTGTTGAAAAACTAACCTGCACTCCACAAATCAAACCTCTATTTAAGATTGTACACTATTCAAAGAAGCCTCAAGTTTGACATCGTTGTAAATCATAAACATGAAAACTTCTCATGAAACCTGTGTTGAATCTGAGAATTAGTGAACAAGATTTAAAGGAAAACAGACCTCTGTCAAGAAGATAAAGAACAGGACATTAAAAAAGATACCTTTTACACTAAAGCCTTGAATAGAAAGCCTTGAATTTTTTGTTTTCTTCCTTTCCTGGCACTAAAGACTCAAAATGGCAGGTCAACAATAGCCAGGGGTCACTGACTAATGTGATGTCAACATTCTGAGGTTATATGCCAAAACTGAAAAACTCACACCCATTTGCCTAATTTGCTCCCATATTTTAAAACTTTCAAAATTAATTTTTATCTAGATAACTTTAGATTCAGGTGAAATTTCAAAATCTACTGCAGGAATTTCATCAATCTTTTGTCTATTTCATCACGGATAGAGATATGCATTCCCAAACTCAGGTATGGCACTATAAGCATATGTGGTGAACTGTTTCCTGTTGTCCAGTCTTGGAGGCTAAAAAGACAGCTTCTGTGGTGGTGGTCTATGGTTAGGGTGACTGTTGTTACGTTATACCACAAAAAATGGCATTATAGCTAAAATACACTCAATCCTTTCATGGAGTACCATTTTCAATGACAGGATAGCTGTCCTATAGGCCCAGTCTCTTAAACTCTATCATCTCTCACTGTAAAACTAAGGGCTAAAATTCTAGCACATAAACCCCTGAGTGCCAAGTCACATACAATCATAGAACCAGGATGTCAGCACTGACACTGTTAAGACATAGGACATTTCCATTACTATAAATCTTTATATGCCCCTTTTACAGTTACACTAATTGATTCCTCATGCTGGTCTACTTTTAATACCTAGCACCCACTTTTCCATTCTCCATTTCTGTACCTTTTTTCTTTTCAGAATGTGTAGTCAGGACTATATGACATATATAGCCTTTTAAGATTTTTTTTCCACTCAGCATAATCGGAGATCCATTCATATTGCTGGCACCATAGATTATTTTTGCCTTTATATCTCTTATTTGTATTGTTTTGCAGTTCATTTAACTATTCGGCTCTTGAAAGCCTGTTTGTTGGACTCGCTCCAGGATGAGCTATTATAAATAAAGTTGGTATAAAAGTTGGTGCAGACATTTTTTCCTGAAAGCTGTAATAATTAAGGAAAAAAAAATAGTATACTATTCATAGTGACCAGTAAACACATAATTGATTTTCTCTCAGGTATTAACACTGCAATATTTTTATATTTGGAAATGTTTCTTTAGAACTGATAACATCAGAGAATAGAGCTTAATTGGACAAAGGCACTAACAACTCTGGTGTCTTGACTCACATAATTAAATTATATACCCTGAGAATGAGTGGTGTTGTCCAGTAATTATAAAGAACAAAGGTTTTAGGCAGCATTAGCTTATACTTCTCCATTTTAGTGTTAATTTTTGTAACTATGGCTAAAGCACACAAGACAGTTGTGAGGGTTAATAGTGTCAATTAGGATCTAGAATCATCCATGAGACAAACCTTTGGGTACGCTTCTGAGGAATTGGACAAGGTCACTCCTGGCCATGCCTGGGAAAAAAGTTCAGGGTCAACTTCAGCTACATATCAAGTTCAAGGCTGGTCTAAATTAGATAATCTGTTTCAGAAAAATAAAAGCATTATCACAATAAAAGGATCATAATTAGGGCTAGAGAGATAGCTCAGCAGTTAAGGGCTAAGAGTACTTACTGCTCTTCCAGAAGACCCATGTTCAATTCCTAAAACCCATATGGTGGCTTGCTCACAGCTGTTATAACTCCAGTCCAGGAGATCCAATGCCTTCTTCTGGCTTCCACATGCACTGCATGCATGTAGTGTACATATAGATATACATTCAGGCAAAAACCATAAAAATAAATAATAGAATAAAAATAATTTGTGATTATTAATGCCCAGTTATATGACTCATGGATCAAGAGGCTGTGCCATTGAAACTTCAAAGGAAAAGTGTGCATTGTCACTTTCGTAGGAGAATCACATTTGTAAGGATCAGACTTCTTTTGTGGATTGATTAACTTTTTATCAGTAGCTGGTAAGTACGCTTGCTGCGCTGTATGGAGAGGGCAGAGCTTCTAGCTCTTCAATATTTCACCAGAAAACTTTCTTTCAACCAGAAAAGCTGGGGCTTTAGAAAGGAACAAAGACCACAATGTAAGGTACAAATTTATTTAGCTTCTTTAGTTGGGGTTTGTATAGTTGAATTTAGGTAATCAATCCACAAGAATAAAAAGAAGTTCACAGCTGGCCCTTAGCTAACCAGTTTTTTTAAAAGGAATTTCATGGGTATTGAGGTCTACAAACTACACACACACACACACACACACACACACACACAAATAAATCAACAAAGAGGCAAACAGTATAATCATTCTAAAGATTACAGTGGTAGTGTAGGCATACATAGTATATTGTAGTTGCAGTGTGGTTAGATGCACTTGCAACTCTTCTAGAGAATCTGAGTTTAGTGCCAATACCCACATTGTAGCCCACAACTGCCTAACTCATCCCCATGAACCTTTTAGCCTCTGCTAGTACCAAGCATGCTTGTGGGTAGACAAAACAGCACTGTCTTTTTTAAATTATAGGAGTAGGTCATTGACATACCAGAGAGGGCTGGATCTGGTGGACGAACCACAGGGCCATAGTATCACCAAAGTGTGACTGCTTGCGGAACTTCCTGACCTGTCTGGAAGAGGGTAAGAGGCCTTAGAAGGAAAAGAGGGTGGGCCTCAGCTGAGTCCTGACCTTGAACATGTCCCTACTGCTACCTTAGACCACCTAAGTCAAACCGTTCAAGTGCTTCATCAAGAAGGTGGATGATACCTTGATTGAGGGTGCAGCTCAATCATCCAGTCTAGTTCTCTTTTTAAAACAAACAAACAAACAAACAAACCAAAACAAAACATAGTAAGGGCTTTTCCTTTTTGCTTTAAGCTGGCCTTCTCAGTGAACCTGAAGTAAGTCATGGCTTTCACCAAACTCAGAGGACACCATCTCTTCAATGTAAGGCAAAAATTTGCTCATCACATCAGCAAGCTCTTCCCAGAGTAGCACAAGAAGTACCTGGAATCTGTCATGAACCTGTTAGAGCTGAGTCAGGAGCACTTGGCTAAGGCCCAGATACCAGCCATGTTTAGAGAGAGCTATTACCAAGGTGAAGGAGAATAGGTGACCAGTGTAAGAAGGGGAGGTGAAGACCCCCCAAACTGATAGCACTTAAAACAACTGCAGCTGCTATGGATGTACATCACATCTATCAAAACCGAGGAAGACACTTGAAATCAAAGATGTAACATCTGTTACAACAACAAATAACATTTTCCAAAAAGAGTTGAGAAGTTCTTCTTAAGCAAAAACATGTTTAGGACCAGACAGAATTGTGCCTGGTTTTCAGTTCATCCAATAGGATAAAAATTGCTATAAAAAAAAAACCTTGTTGCCAGGCTCAATGGTTAAGAGTATGTGTGACCTTGCAGAAGATCAGAGTTCAATTGCTAGCTTACAGCCACCTGAAACTCCAGCCCTAGGGTTTCTTGGGTCACTTGCAATTATGTACACATAACCACAAAAGCGCATACATATTCACATGCTTAAAAATATGTGTTTAAAAAGTAAACTTTCTGCCAAGTATCAGTGGTACAAGAATGGTTTCATGTTCAAATTTATCTGAGTACATAGTGGAGGAGAGAAACCACTAGTACATTTAAATCAAGTACAGTTTAGTTTTTAATTTTACCCAGGAGGCACAGAATTTCAATATATACCATTCCAATTCACTGGATCAGGGACACTAACCAAAGGTATAGACAGTGAAATGGTGCTGCAAGGCAGGTAGAGGCTTGTTCCTGATAAGATTTTTATCTTAAAAGCAAATGATTAGAGAGATATGGTGAGCATCTTGAGAGACACATCTCAATGTATGAATTGTATACATGATACGGCATAGTGTTAGGATATTGCCATAGACTGCATGAATCAAATAAGCCCTCCTCAATCTGCTCTAACTCCCCCCATCACCCTCCCAATACCTGCTATTCATTACTTCCAAGTCCACAATTTTTAGCCTCTAATAAAGTGTAATTCTCGCCTTTTTGTCCTCATTTCACTTGACGAAGGCATGTGGCTCTACCCATTTTACTGAAAATGACAGTCTTCACTTTTATGGCTAATATCATACTGTAATTGTTTTAACTTGCAGATCTCTGATGACTGAAGATTTTGACCTTTCTCATGTATTTGTTGGCAACTTAAATTTCTTGAAAAATTTCTATATGGATGATTTGTTCATCTTAAAAACCTCTAATAATGCTTGATAAAAACTGCAAGTTCCTTATACATTACAGATATTAAACTGCTGTGCTAGTTAAGGATCTGTAGAGGACTAGAATCCATAGAATAAAAAAAATGTGTATACACATAACATATATTTGTGAGCAGTTCCACAACGGCTCTCTCACTGGAGAGGCTGAAAACTCAGTGCATGTGGGCTGGATGCTTCAGCAGGCCCAATCCAGCATTGAAAACCCTGAAACGATGGTTTTGGTGTAAGAAAAAAAATCAGCCATAGCAACAATTTAAATAATCCTTTGTCAACCCCTTTTTATCTGTGTGGCCACCAAAAGGGGCCACCCACATTTGGGATGGGTCATCCCATAACAATTAATTGCTCAATTGAGGTCCTACTCAGGTGACTTAATTTTCTGCAAGTTGCCATTAAAACTGTCAGAATTTCTACCCAAATAAACACAGACACATATTTTCTTCTATAGTGTAGGGTTTTTTGTTTTGGGGTGGTGGTGGTGATGATTTTCTTTGTTGTGCGTTTTAGTTGGAGGCAATGCCATTTGTAAGCCTTTGCTGTTATTTCCTATGCCCTGGAGTCCTGTCCAAAAACTACTGTCAGCACCAATACTGTAAATACTAGTATGTTTTCTGGTAACTTACAGAGTTTTATGTTTGAGCTTTGGGTCTCCAATTAATGTTTGTACAGGGATTAACAACCTGTAAAGGGACAAGCTCACTGGGTAACACGACCCTCACGTCAAGTCTCCAAGGATCCATTTAAGGTCAGAAATGCTAGAAGTTTCACCTCTGTACCTTTCCCAATTCCACATTATTGCAGGTTGACTGACTCTCCTATGACCTGCCTTTCAGAGAGGCTAGGGACTTTGTACTTCTAGAATCTATTAACTACTAATAAATCCTGCTAGGCATTAAAAGTCCCTTGGGGGGATTTTCAGGGACCCCCACCTCCATCTAGCTAATTTATCAGATCCAGGGAACCTGCATTCTTAAGAAGTGTTATCAGATGATTCTTACACTTGGCCCAGACTATGGCTGAGACATATTTTTAATTTGATTAATTTATTTACTTTTTACTTTCTACTTTCTGAGACATGGGGTCTTGTATGTAGCTCAGGCTGCCTGAATTCAAATCCCAGCAACCACATGGTGGCTCACAACCATCTGTAATGAGATCAGATGCTCTCTTCTGGTGTGTCTGAAAACAGTTACAGTGTACTTATATATATAATAAACAAAAAGTATGTGTCTTTAAAAAGAAAGTACTCCAATGCTACCCTCCTTACTAATTACAGTTTATGTAATAGTTAATGCTGAATTTCTCTCCAATGTCATTATGGAGAGATGGGGTTTGGGGAGAAGTAGGAAGCACTAGAAAACATTGTACCAGCCCAACTTTTGAATGAAAAGACACAGGCAAAAAACTGAAAGGATGAGATCTTTTCAGGTACAGTGCAACCAGATCAAAGATGGTTGAACCAACCCAAGGCAAAAGACTTTCACTCAGTAAGACAAAACACAAAGGGTATATTTTATGGGATTAGTACAGAAAGGAGACATAGCAACCATAAACATTTACCAACCATTACAACAATGAAAAACTGGAAGGGCTTCAAAGAACAATACCAGCAAGAGGCTTTAAAACCTTTACCAGCAGTAATGTATTGAACGGATACAAACAAACAAACAAACAAACTAGAATTTATGTACAAATTGGCTATGTTTTGAGACATGATTGTCCTCAACAGCCATTGCAGAAAAGTTATGTTGGTTCCTCAAAAAATTAAAAAACAGAATTTTTATACAATCCTGCAGTGTATTTGGTTATATCCCCCAAATAATTAAAAGTATTAACTATATGTATATCCAGTCACAACTGCAATATTCACACTAGCTGAAACATGAAAATATCCCAAACATCCACAAATGGACAAACAGATAAAGTATGATTTAAACCCACAAAGGATAATATTGCTTATTCAAAAGGGAATTCTTAAATATACTGTATGGGTAACACTGAGGACATTAGGATAGTAAAACAGACAAGAGATGACTAAGATTTCATTTTTGGGAGATACTTAAAACAGTCACAATCAGAGATAGTCAACTACCTGATTCAGGGAGGAGCATCAGGAACTAACAGTTACAGGAATAGTTTTCCAAGATGAAGTATGTGGGAATGGATAGTGGAGACAACACAGCATTATTAATTTAAACTGTATCAGAAAGTAGGAAGCACTAATGTGTGGTAGTTTATGCCTACAACCAGCCTTGGGAAGCTGAGTTGGGAGGGATGTTGCAAATTCTCAAATAGCCTGTGCTATATACAATGAGTTCCAGGCCAATGTCTAGTTTTATATTTTCTTCTGGAATAATAGAAAAAATATCTACACATGAAACGTTTACTTGTCCTTGATCACCTCCCAACCTCTACCCCCACTGGCTGTGGTATCTTAGGACCACTGATGGCAGCATGTTCTCAACTCCAGGCCTGAGTTTGCAGCAGCTCCACTGACTGACAGACTCCTGCTTCTTTAAGACCTTGGGCTTTTCACAGGAGGGTCTTAGCCTTAAATATTATGCAGGTGCTGGGAAGGTCTACTTTTTCTCTATGGAAAACTATTACTAAGCATTTCTACTCAGCACTCTATCGTCTGTGCCAACTCACTGTACTCTGGGACACTTCCCTGCTGCTTTTGGAACTCCAGAGCTCCCTATTTTCTAGTAATTTAATTTTTTATGGTCTCTACAAAAAAAAAGTGAAGGTTACTAAACTCCTTACAAGTTTTTGGTTGCCCTCTGCTGACAAAAGCAGGAAAACAGAATCAGCACATCAGGCCTTGGCCAGGAGAGTAATACATAGCAAGTGAACAAGGTAACATTTTTGAAAAATGTTTGAAAAACTCAAAACAATAATTATAAAACACAGTGAACAAGGTCTGTATTAGTCAGGGTTCTCTAGAGTGATAGAACTTATGGAATGTCTCTATATATTAAGGGGGTGTGATGACTTACAGTCTGTAGTCCAACTAACCCAACAATCAGCAGCGATGGATGGGAAGTCCAAGAATCTAGTAGTTGCTCAGTCCTACATGGCTAGCTAGCTATTTAAGCTGGTCTTCTGTAGAAGCAGATTCCAACAGATGTGCTGGCAAGTTAAGTGGAAGCAGTCAGAGTAAATCTTCCTTTTTCCAATATCCTTATGTAGGCCTATAACAGGTGTGCTCCAGACTAAAGATGTGTACCCCCTTGCCTAGATCTGGGACTTGCTTTGTCCCAGGCTGACATTGAACTCAAAAAGATCTCCTTGTCTCA
The DNA here is from genome assembly GCA_036184795.1 of Tokudaia tokunoshimensis. Taxonomy (NCBI): domain Eukaryota; kingdom Metazoa; phylum Chordata; class Mammalia; order Rodentia; family Muridae; genus Tokudaia; species Tokudaia tokunoshimensis. The sequence continues at coordinate 88,214,258 of BTHU01000002.1, read as the reverse complement.
ATCTCCTGGGATTAAAGGCGTGTACTACCTTGCCTGGGCCTAAGCTTTTCATGGCCACTATGCCTCAAGATCTGGATCATAAGTCTGAGCTCCAATTCTGGATAGTAGTTCATTCCAGATAGTCACATTGACAACCAGGAATAACCATTACAAGGGCCCAATGCATTTTTTGTAGATCTTCTAGCTTATGTAAGTTCAGGCTAGGCCATGGTCTTTTCTTTTTTAATTATCTTTAATCTTTTTTTGCAGTCCAGTCATTATCCTCCTCCCACCCCACCCCTTCAGCCCACCAGGCCTCCCCACTCCCTGGGGCCTCAAGTTTCTCAAGGGTTAGGTGCATCTTCTCTTACTGAGGCCAGAACAGGCAGTCCTCTGCTTTGTCAGGGGCCTCTACTGGCTAGTGTACACTGCCTGGTTGGTGGCTCAGTGTCTAAGAGATCTCGGGGGTCCAGGTTAGTTGAGACTGCTGGTCTTCCTATGGGGTGGCCCTTCTCCACTTCTTCCAGCCTTTCTCTAATTCAACCACAGGGTTGCCCAGCTTCTGTCCATTAACTGCTTCTGTCTCGGTCAGCTGCTTGTTGGGCCTCTTGGAGGGCAGCGATGCTAGGCTCCTGTCTGTAAGCACACCATAGGATCAGTAATAGTGTCAGGTCTTGGATTCTCCCCTTGAGATGGATCCCAAGTTGGGCCAGTCACTATACCTCCTTTCCCTCAGTCTCTTTTCCATTTTTCTCCCTGTAGTTCTTTTAGGCAGGAACAATTCTGGGTTAGAATTTTTGACTGGGATGGCAAAACCCATCCCTCCACCTGATGCCCTGTCTTTCTACTGGAATGGACTTCTAACAGTGGAAATCACTGTTAGACTGGATTTCTCAGGTTGAGGATCCTAAAGACCATGAGCAGGTTCACCACATTCTGGGCTTCATTTCAGGCCTCAGTGGACTAAATAGAACCAGGCTTCCTCTACAGTAAATGGATGATTTAAGAGTTCAGTTCTGACCCAGAGACCCACCAGGTTATAACAGTATCTTAACTTCCCACGGATTAAGTGCTGGTCTCAAATCTTTTGGTTGTTAGATGAATTACCTGTCTCAATCCTCAAAGACAATCCTCAAAGAGGAAAGCACACATCTATTTGGAATTATAGGCCAAATATTTCCAACTAACTTCCAAAAAAAGCTCAGTCTGACTCCTTTACTTTAAAATATGTATATAAATAGTATAAAATCTCTAAGAGGTATGAAATGTTTTAAGGTATATGATCAACTTATAAGAATGCGATTTACGGAATTTACAGATAATACAGAACCTCAAAATTATTATAAACAAAGCTGCCACTGTGCTCGCTTCGGCAGCACATATACAAAGCTGTCACTTTTCCGGAAAAATTTAAATGTTGGAAAATTAGAACCAGCACATCTATTAAGAGTAGCAACGAAGCAAAGGATTAAGCTTGGTGCTCAAGATCATAAGAAACATGAGGCTGACAGTACAGCCTATTATGTGAACTAATTTCAGAGGACATCTGCCTCTTCACATTAACGGCACTGTTGTGATGAAGAAGGTAGTATGTAGTTGTTAGGGGATGGTTTTGTGGACTATGTATTCAGATGCTGATTATTCTGCAGAGATCTGGTTGCAGTCTGGAAGCTGGCATTGTCACGGTATTTGGAGCATCACCTATCTCAACGATGTGTAAAGATTGTTTTCCATCACATCTGATTATTTAATAAAGTGCTACCAAATGAAAAAGTAATTTTGGAGGCTTCTCTACACCACCCTTGTTCCTAAATAAATGATACAGAGACATAGTATTTTTATTACAAGCTTCTTGTGCTATAACTGGGCAGTGTTCTCATGTATTCTACCCAGCTATGATGGCCTGGCCTACTATCATGACAATGGCAGCCATCAGGAGTGCAACCGCCAACATTCGGGTTGCAACCTAATCTTAGGGCACAGCAATCAGCATCTAAATTTACAGTGCACAAAATCATCCCCGTCACATAATCAAAATGAACACAATCCATGCACTCAATCCATTAAAGTATCTGACTGTATTAACACCAAACTAAATACCAAAGATACTGTAACACAAATTTAAAACACAAGGGTTAATTTTTTTGTATCACTGTCATTTAAAGCTTGATTTTTATAAAACATTAAAATAAGAGTTCTTTATTACAGAAGTTAAACAGTATCAACTGCTTTGTGAGTTCAAGATATATACACCAAAATCAAATAATTAGCATGTATTTCAATATGGGGTCTATATAAAGAGAAATGTGTCTTATTGTTGCATTTCTTGGGTTCTTCCTGGACTTACCATACAATTAACAAGAGTGCTGCACATTATTAAGGGAACCAACAGATTCATTGTGGAATGAATTCCTTTAAAAATGGTCACTGTAGATAGAAAAACTTCTGTTAAAAAGCTAAGTATTCTGTCTAGTGATTTAGCTCGGAAGAACCTAAATTCTTCCGAGGGGATGGTTTGTGCACTGTCTCTTCAGTCACTGATGGGTTTTGTAGGTCACCATACTGTTCACTTTGTAGATTGTGGTCGTAAATGAGTGTAGACGAACTTCTCCAGAACTGGTAATAAACTGGGTTCTCGATTCTTCCCACGTTTCAGGTACCACCAAATCTTTATCAGTGTAAATCAGCAGGTCAAATGAACCTAAGGTGGGAATGAGAGTAAAGTACAGAACTTTTCAATAGTAAAGTTATCCTCCCTGCCTCTCTCAATGGATCCAGATTGGCAGCATTCATGACTGACTCTCAGAACTAAGGAAAGCTTTGATTCCTTTGATTTACATTTAAATGCTTCTTTATATCCTGGTTGAGCTAAATTGTTAGGGGAAGTATTTAGTGTTTTAACAGAAGTTTTTGTATGTGCAATGACCAGTTTTAAAGGAATTCATTCCACAATGCTAACAAAATCTGTTGGTTGCCCTTAATAATGTTCAGTACTCTTGTTGACTCTGGCAAGTCCAGGAGGAACCTAAGAAATGGATCAATAAGACACATTTATCAATGTTGGATCTTGGTTTTCTTCATCTGAATATTAAACAAGAAAATGTATCAACTATATGCGATTTAGTTTCTGGAAAAACACACTTGAGAATGACAATTCCATTCTTTTCCTCACCATCTCTTCAGTCATTGACAGGCGTTTTGTAGGCCACCATACTGTTCACTTTGTGGATTGTGGTCGTAAATGAGCGTAGACGGACTTCTTCAGAATTGGTAATAAATTGGGGTCCCGATTCTTCCCACTTTTCAGGTACCACCAAATCTTTGTCAGTGTAAATCAGCAGGTCAAATGAACCTAAGTTGGGAACGAGAGTAAAGTACAGAACTTTCCAATAGTAAAGCTGTCCTTGCCGCTCTCACTGGGAACCACTTTGAACCGCATCTTGCTAAAAAAGGTAGCTTAGCTGGTCTAATGATTATATTCCTCAATGGAAACTGGGAGTAGAACAGGGCATTATACTTCCTAGTTCAAAATAAAAGTAGTAAAATTGTGAGTATTGTTGTATACTTTCATTTTTTAGCATTTTCATTTTTTTCTTCATTTTCTTGAGTGTGTGTGTGTGGAAAACAGGTGGAGTCCCCAAAACAATGTCTGTTCTTTCACTTTATTCACTAAGCACAGCTTTTCAAGCAAACTGAGAGCTTGCCAATATGGATAGTTTTGGTAGTCAGATTGCTCTGATGCTCCTATTCCTGGCCTAGAGTCCTAGGTGAGCCATCACAACCATCTAGGGGATCCTGGTGGTAGGAATCCTAACTCAGGTCCTCACAGTTGCTCAGCAAGCATTTTAACCACTGAGCCATCTCCTCAGTCCTTGTCTCCACAGTTTCTGGAGACACATCTTTTTATTTGTGCTGTATTCTTTTTCACATATCCCATTTATGTTACAAGGCAATGATAAATTAAGAGATTTAACAAACGTGGGATCCTCCCAACAGTAGTGTGCATTTTCTCCAGCAAATTTAAGAGGTTGTACAATACTTACAAGAAACTTCCAACAGTGGCAGAAATGTCACAGTAGCTGTAATCTGTCTGATCACTGAACGGATTTCATCCTGTATGGCTTTCTGGGACTTTTCTCTACGAACACTATAAAAGAATCAAAGAAATAATTCATTCTAGGTTTCATTAAGTTAATTAAAACACACTGATATTTGAACAAAATGCTTCCAACAACACAGATGCAATACATTAGGAGACTAGAGATTAATGGCTAAAGATATTCTTGGTTTACTGTATCTGTATCTGTCCTTCCCATCATCCTTTATGGCTGATCTTAGTATCATGTCATTCAGTGCATGGTGAATAGTAAGTTTCCCAACCACTCTCAGTAAGCATATTTTTAGTAAGTCTTTAATATAAAGAAAAATGGATTCCAACAAATAAACTTGGTAGAACTTTGGCATTTTGCCTGCATGCCCATTTATGTGCACCACATGCATACCTGTTGCCGTGGATCCCCTGAAACTAGAGTTACAGAGAGTTGTGAGCTGCCATGTGTCTGCTGGAAATTGAACCTGGGTCCTCTGGAGGAGTAGCCAGTGCTCCAAACACTGAGTCATTTCTCCAGCCTGAATTTTGGCATTTATTTTTTAAAGTAACATCTAAATACCCAATTCCTGATTGAATCAAGTAAAATAAATTATATACAAATGTTTTTATAAGCTAACAACTTTATACAGATTGAAGACTTCAGAAACAAACTGCTCTTCATTACAGTAACTTACAGAAGTGTATGTATCGCATAATAGGCATTTCTGATGTAGAGTGCTTGCAATCTTCACTTTACAAAATTCACGACATTAGATGAAGTACAGCAGAGCTTCATCTAAATTAGGAATGAGTCTAGGATCATCTGTAGTTAACAGTACCTTTAAGCCAGTAATTAAATGGCCCACATATTATATTGTGAGAGGTTCAGGTATAACCACAGAAATGAAGGTCAAATCTCACCAATTTCTCCCAAAGACAGTATGCTAAAAGCATCTTATCTATACAAACCCTGACAGGCTATGAGGAACTCAGTAATCCCTCACAAACTAACAAAACTATTTGTAAAAACATACCATAGACAGTAATTTTAAGAAATTAGTTCAATACAATGTGAATTCATGCAACAACAAAACTTATAAAAACAAATTGAAGCAGGAATAATTCAGTTCATACTTACCCTTCCTCTTTTGCAGTTTTGTCACATTCAATATCAAACTGCCATCTTTCAAGGACCTCACCACTTTCAATATTTGAGATGACCACCACCAGCTTCTGAACTGAGCACTTGTACAGCCACTCTGTAACACACAAGGCAGCTCTTACACTCTAACCTATGACAGAGACTCTCTTCTGAAGACCCACTTTTCGATCTTACAAAATCCTTACAGTGGTATTTTGGACTTCCTTTCATACATAAGGAAGAAATTTAAATTCTCCAGATTACTATTAGGGGGAAGCCAGAGCATCACAGAGCAGTGAACCTGTACTTTCACTGTGATTCACAGTAAGCGCATAGGACATAGGCTTTAATCTAACCACTGTCAGTCACATCTGTGGTGGCTGTTCACCATAGAGAGACACTGTAAGAGCATAACAAAATCTGACTACTCTGGTAGGTGAGGAAAGGATTAGTTTTTACATTAACTGTACAAAGGAGAGGCAAATACAGGTTTTAAATGGGAAGGGCACGTGCGCGCGCACACGCGCGCACACACACACACACACACACACACACGCGCGCGCGCGCGCGCGCGCGCATGCACAGACTAATTGCAAAATAGATTCTTTTTAATAAAGTAAATAAATTACATAATTATGAAAAATCAAGATGCTATATCATATAAAATCTTATGTGTTAAATTAATGAAACTTTACTTTTAAGAATCAGGAAAGCCACAACTGTGTTTTAAGCAGAGTAATCAATTAACCTTGTTTTTCTAAACTATCATCCTTGGTAGTAAGTGAGCTGGAGGGGGTAAAAGATACCAGAATTCAAAGCAGATCTTATGCTAAAAGAGCCCTGCCTTTTTCGCCCATGAATTCATACCCAACCTGCACAAGTGTTGATGGATACTCTATTATGGATACGAATAGCAAGGCATGTTTAGAAGTATGGCCTTAAGCTAGGCACAGTGACAAATGCCTTTAGTCCCAGAACCGGGCTTATCTTTGTGAGTTCAATGATAGTCTCGTCTCCATAGCAAGTTCAATGACAGCCAGAGCTACACAAAGAGACTTATCTCAAAAGCAAAGCAAAGCAAAACCAACAAATCGGCCTTAAAGAGAGATGTCAAGCTAACCATGTTCATTCAGGTGGTCACCAAAAGGCCATTTTAATGCTGAAGTTAACAAAAAATGCAACTATAATGAAATTACAATTAAAACAAAGGAAAACACCCATACACATAAAACAAAACTCAAAGAGAACAAAAAGTCGTTGCAATGCTTTTAGAATTGGTATTTTGTATGATTTCATAGAAAGGTACAAAGCAAAACAGAAAGATGAAGTCATTTTAACTGGGTAAAATTTCCAATTTGTTGCACCTGGTTAACCTACAAAACCCATTCCTAAAGCAGCTTTAAGACTCCTAACATCAAGACATTCAGCCTCCTTAAGTAGCAGAAGAGGTGGGAATTCCTTCCATTACTTGCTTCCAATTCAGAATCACATTTGAGAAGGTATGCTGCTTTAAGCTACTTGGGACACTTACATATGCAAACCTGTAAGATGTAAAACTCAAAACGTAATTACCTTTTAGCTGCTCCACCACATTATTGAGATACTTTATGAGCTCGGGGTCAGTAGTCACAAGCAAGGTGAGTCCATATTTCTGCACTCGAGTAAAGGTTTCCGACGGATAAATGCCACGCTGATACAAAATGCTGTTAATGCCATATGCTGAAAACGAAAGAAATAAAGCCGTAAACGTGTACTAACGTTTTTGAAGTCTCCCAGAAAGCAGAATAGGCACAAAACGACACGGACAACCTTTAACCCAGCAAGGTCGAATTTCGCAGGGTTGCTAAGCGTAAATACAGAGTATGTGGTCGGAGGAAGTCAGCACAGACCCCAGCTTTCAAAGAGCGACTGAGCTGATGGCCCAGGTCAGCCCCGTTAGGTTTCAGGAGGCCCAGGCCTGCGCAGGATGGCGCAGCGTTCCCCGCCCCCGGGAGGATCGAGTAGTTCCGTCCTAGCACGCGTCCTAAAGCCCGGCCCAGGCAGCTTCCTTTGGCGGCGGGGACCGCGCTCAGCACTCACAAAAAAATTCGGCCACGATTTCTGCGCTCCCACGCAGGGTGATGCCTTGCTCTCGGGCCAGCTGCTGTGCCATCACTAGATCGAACGGAGAACACTATCAACCTCACCGCAGACGGCGCCCTAATGGCTTCTACAGCTATTCCCCGCCACCCGGTTCAAAAGTAACTACGCAGCCCGCCGTTGCTCTGTGCGCAGGCGTAACGAGCCGTAAGCCCCACCCACGTCTCCTGTTTCCGGCTTGGTTTTATAACTCCGAATCCATTCCCTAAGCCCGCCACATTTTTCCTTTTTATTCCCTAAGCCCCTCCCACGTAGAGAACAGGTCTCTTTTCAACTTTCCGCTCCGTACCGCTGCTTCCGTCGTAAACCCAATTTTCACCGCGGGCGAGCAGACCCTAAGCCCGCCCAAAGCGACTTGTATCCGGCCCTGGCTCCGCCCTCTCTGGCAGACTGAATGCGCAGGCGTAGAGTGGCCGGGGCGGATTCTTCCAGGTTCTGGTGCTCTGGAGGGTCCTCGGTGGGCGGGACCTCTGATCAGGTGTCCTAGAAGAGGCCCAGAGATGGTACTGGGATTACCTGCCTGCCAAACCCTTGGTCTGAGCATCCCTGATGCACAGTCTCAACTTCGAGGATAGTTTCAAGTCTGGGAAAGCCTGGTTTTTGGTTTCGTTTTTTTTTTTTTTTGAAAACGCAACTTTTCTGGAGAAATATGATGAAGGGAACTAGGTGGGATAGAAGCTTAGCGAGTAAAGGGGCTTGTCACCAAGGAGAGAGGCGAACCCTGTAAATGGTGGACACACACACACACAAAATTACTTAGAAATGTCTTTATTTTTCTATTACTACATAAATTTTATAATTCCACATAAGATTTAAATGATAGAGCCTCTTGATTTCCTTTCTTCGCAATTAGCCTGCTTTTAAGTTTTTACTCATACGTTCTTTCTTTTTGAGCATTTAAAGCCTATACCAGAGCATATAAGATTACACATGGGATTCATGCTACAGTTTTTATATCATACAGTGTATTGGGTTTACAGTTTTTATATTGTACAGTGTATTGGGTCCATGAGATGGCACATCTTTCAAGTATCCTAACTGCTTCTAACGCTGGTACTCAGACTGCATTTTGGAACCAGCTGACTATTAGAGATACTATAATATGCAGGTTTAAGAAGTTTAGAGCCTTTTTTGACAGTGTCTTTTGCCTTGCAAAAACTTTGTAATTTAATGAGGTCCCATTTGTCTATTCTTGATCTTAGAGCATAAGCTATTGGAGTTCTGTTCAGGAAATTCTCCCCTGTGCCCATATGTTCAAGGTTCTTCCTTAGTTTCCCTTCTATTAGTTTCAGTGTGTCTGGTTTTATGTGGAGATCTTTGATCCACTTAGAATTGAGCTTAGTGCAAGGAGATAAGAATGGGTCAATTTGCATTCTTCTGCATGTTGACCTCCAGCTGAGCCAGCACCATTTGTTGAAAAGGCTATCTTTTTTCCACTGGATGGTTTTAGCTCCTTTGTCAAAGATCAAGTGACCATAGGAGTGTGGATTCATTTCTGGGTCTTCAATTCTGTTCCATTGCAGTCTGGCGGTTCCTCAGAAAACTGGGCATGACATTCCCGGAGGATCCGGCTATACCACTCCTGGGTATATACCCAGAGGCTTTACCTGCATGCAATAAGGACACATGCTCCACTATGTTCATAGCAGCCTTATTTATAATAGCCAGAAGCTGGAAAGAACCCAGATGTCCCTCAACGGAGGAATGGATTCAGAAGATGTGGTATATCTACACAATGGAATACTACTCTGCAATTAAAAACAATGAATTCACGAAATTCCTAGGCAAATGGTCAGAACTTGAAAATATCATCCTTAGTGAGGTAACCCAATCACAAAAGAACACACATGGTATGCAGTCACTGATAAGGAGATATTGACCCAGAATCTCAGAATACCCTAGACACAATCCGCATATCAATAGATTTCTAAGAAGATGGAAGGAGAGACCCCTGGTCCTGGAAAGACTGGATGTAGGGGAACGCCAGGACAGAGAAACGAGAGGGGGTTGAATGGAGAAAAGAGGGAGGGAAGGGGGCTTATGGGACTTTCGGGGAGGGAGGAAACGGGAAAGGGGAAATGATTTGGAATGTAAATTAAAAAAAAAAATAAATAATAATAAAAAAAGAAGTTTAGAGCCTGAACTAAATAGATGCCAGAGAGCTTGTATAAGGGATACATCAGAGAAAGAAATTGTGACATATGAGGAAAAAGAATAAATTGGTGGCATAGCTAAAACTGAGGTACCAGCTTTTTCTTCCCAAATGGTGGTTGGACTTACTCTAGTTTAGTACAGCAACATTAAAAGGTCTGGAATCTTTGAGGGTTGATTTCTTTCCTATTAACTTTTGATCACTTGGTTTAGCATTACCTCCCTCCCCCTTTATCAAAAGCAATACTATAAAATACTTGAAAATTTCTCAGTTTCTCAAATTTACTTTGCCTCACAATTTTGTCGACTCCTGCTGTTCATTGTTTAGGGGAAGAATGTTTGAACAGGTAAGAGTAGAGATTGAGCCTTTCTCCCCCCCCCCCCCAGGATATTAAAAACAAGGTTTTTTTTTTCTAAATCTAGAAGCACATGAAGTTTGAGGCTGAAGAAATCCATTAATGACTTAATCAAATAATAGTATAATTGGTCTAGAGTGGTTAGCTCAAGATCCAGTTTCTAGTTAGTGGCAGATTTATTGGAGAATTTATACTGCCTAACTTAGTCTCCTTTTATAGCATATTTGTTTGAAAGAATGCCAATGAACTTTCTTATTGTTGTGGTTATATTTTGAGAAAAATTTACTAGATTTGGGCTAAGAAATTTACTCATTGATTAATAACACACATATTTTGCAGTAATAAGCCATAAAGAATTTTGTGTGGATACACTATTAATTCCGTTTACCAGAAGAGGGCAGTGTTTAACCATACAATACAACCTTTGAAAAGCAATGCAAATGAATGCTTCAGTGCAACATAGCACCAAGGGAGAAAAAAACCGAGGTTTCTAGTCATTTGTGTGTGGATAGTCAACCTCAGAATGAATGTTGAATGGTAATGTAGCACGGAATTTACATTCTCTTTAGAATTTAATATATGTACATCATGCATATTGGAAATATATGTAAATGAGGTTCTTAAAACTAAGCAGTTTATTTTAAATCTCATAGAACTGGAGATATGTATCATATTTTTATGCAATTTTCATCTGCCAATTTTTTCTTAAAGATAGTATTTTTTCACACTAGGAATTTTATTACATAGGTTTGAAGTATTTTTTAATTAATTCTTTTTGTTACAAAACTTAGTGTTACTTGGTTTCGTTTTTGTATTATTCTTGCAGTAGGCTTTTATGTATCCTATGCTGGCCTCAAGTTTTTTTATGTAGCCAAAGATGATCAGTATTTCTAATCTTTCTGCTTCCACCAGTGGAATGCTAGAATAACAGGTGTATAATATCCCTGCCAAATTTATTCAGTACTGGGAATTGAAACCAGGACTTCGTACAATCAATCTACCAACTGAGCTACCTCATAACCCCATAGTTTTATCTTACATAGAGTAATTTTCATTTATGTGAAGAACAAGAATTAAGTCAATCATTTTCTGTTCTGGTTACTTGGGGTTCACTTAGTATGCATAGTGAATACACATATATTACATGTTTTTTAATGATTAAATTGTAGCGTGTAAATTTCTTAAAGTCCTATTCTCCTTCCTCTTCCTTCCTTCCTAAGAATTCCTTGAGGCTCAGGTGCTCAACAAGAAAACATACATTTTAATGATGATATTTAATTAATTTGTAATGGCTTAAAAGATTTTATTTCTATTATTATTTATGTGTGGGCTTATGCTTGTGAGTGAAGTGTCTGTGTAGGCCAGAAGAGGATGTCATATCCCTTGGAGCTGGAGTTACAGGCCATGGTGAGCCACAGGCCTTGGGTGCTGGGAACCAGACTCAGGCTGTCTGGAAGGGCACTTAGCACTGGTCACTGCTAAGCCATCCCTCCAGAACAGAAATGGCTATGAAAAGTCAATATTTCATACTGGTACAGTTTACAATTTTAATGATCTAATTGTATACATGGCTATTTTTTAGTAAAAATTAAGTACTACATATTACTGAAAACTAATATAAATATAAATTCTTACAATAAAAATAGGTAGCATATTATCAGAAAACACTACCATGTTTTATTATTTATTTGTTATTTGTATGACATTTAGTGCAATTTTATTATGTTGGTGATAATTGCATTGTATTTTTTATATTTATTTATTTTGTGGGGTGAGGGGCTGTGTGCATGTGTGGAGATCAGAGGACAATTTGTAGGAGTCAGTTCTCTCCTTCTACCATGTGGGTTCTGGGGATGGAATTCAGGCTGTCAGGCTGGACATTCATTAAGCCACCTTGCCAGCCTTACATAGTATTTTATGCATAGTTAATCGTTGGTGAGTGAAAAGTGAACACATACATACATAATAAATTTGGAATATATTATATAGAATACAAGTGCATATTTTTAAAAATGCAATTAGAATTCAGAACAGCTCAAAAGGGTTTAAACATGAAAACCAATCACATAGTGATTGAGCAGCTAATAAACTATAGCCCTTTTTAGATGAGTAAAAATAGATTTAGTGTGTTAGGCCATTTTATAATTACTTATTGTGGTGAATTAAATAGGAATGACCCCCATAGGCTCATATATTTGAGTGACTGGTCATGAGGGAATGGCACTAGCTGAGAGGGCTTACTTGCTATTTAACTGTCTGCATAGTCTGAATAAAAACAATCTCCATAAACTCATGCCACTACTTAGAAGGATTAGGAGGTGTGGCCTTGTTGGAGTAAGTGTGGCCTTGTTGGAGGAAGTACGTTTCAGGGAATGAGATTTCAGAAGCTTAATCTAGGCCCAGCTGGCTCTCTCTGTCTCTCTGTCTCTCTTTCTCTCTGCCTCTGTGTCTGTGTCTCTCTGTCTCTGTCTGTCTCTGTCTGTCTGTGTCTCTGTGTCTCTCTCTTTCTGTCTGTCTCTGTCTCTCTCTCTCTCTCTCTCTCTCTCTCTCTCTCTCTCTCTCTCTCTCTCTCCCTCTCTCTCTCTCTCTCTCCTGGCTGCTGTCTCTGGATCCAGATGTAGACCTCTCAGCTACTTCTCCAGCACCAACCTGCCTGCAGCCTGCTGTGATTTTCCCCATCGGTTGCCATAGTTATGATGTCTCTTCACAGCACAGAACACTGACTAAGACATTTATTTAACTTAAATATTTTATGCTTATAATTCATTTTATTTGTTTATAAATATATCAAATATAGGATTGTCTTGTTACATAATAAGCAAATATAGATTTTTTTTTTTTTTTGGTTTTTCGAGACAAGGTTTCTCTGTATAGCCTTGGCTGTCCTGGATCTCACTCTATAGACTAGGCTGGCCTCGAAGTTAGAAATCCGAGTGCCTCTGCCTCCCAAATGCTGGAATTAAAGGCGTGTGCCACCACTGCCAGGCAGCAATTCTCTGTTTTAAGGTGTTCTTTATGTTGAGCCAGAATATACCTTTCCTAATTTATTTCACAGTATCATCAACATAAAGGAAAGTTGAAAAGAAATTATTTCCAAAAATATTATTAGACTCTAGTACAGAAATATACAGCATCTAGCATTTGTATATTAATAACTATACTATGACTTGTGTGCTAAATGTCCTTCATTGCATTCTTAAAGGTTGGTTTGATTAATTTTGGAGAATGATATACAATCTGATACTTATTTTCACAGTTGGTATTGTGGTTTAAATATGAAGTGTCTTGAAGGATCATGTGTGGAAAGCTTGCTCCCCAGCTGGTGACTTGTAGAGAGTCACATTGGGGTGTCATGTCACCTGGCAGGAACTTGACATTGACCAAGGTGAAGTTCTCCCAGCTTGTGAGCTGGAATTCCTGTGCTAGTCATAATCCAGCCCCACCTAGGGTGGAGTGAAGGTGAAGTTCATTGTTCCTCCAGGTCTACGAATTCCTGAATTAAGCAGGTGACCCACTCAGCTGCCCGAGCAGTGGTGTCAACACCAGAGAACAGCCGAACCAGTTCTGCAGACCTGTTTCCATTTTGCCCTGCCTATATATATTTGGAAAAACCCATTAAACTTGGAGCCTTGAGCAGGAAATATAGCCTTGGCTTCATGTTTCTCTTGTCACCCCGTCGTTTTTGTCCCCAGCTCTCTGTCCAGAGAACCCAATAACCCATTCGAATGTAACCGCAGATAACAGTAGCAGTAATTAGGCGCTGACCACACAGTAAGCACGATCTCATTGAAGTGTCACTTGTAACCTCGTGTGGTATAAGTAGGACAGGCCAAAGAACCAGCTTTGTCCCAGGGTGGTGGTTGCATACAACCTTAAGCCCAGCAGTCGAGAGGCAGGCAGATCTCTGAGTTCAAGACCTGCCTGGTCTACATAGTAAGTTTTGTGTAGCAAAGGCTACACAAAGAAAGTCTCAAGAAAACAACAAACAGAAAACACACAAAGCCTCTTTTGCAGTCAGTTTCCCAGGTGGGTGTGTAAAGGAGTGGGTGATGTGCTTCGTTGGAGGCAGGCAGAATTCCATCAAGGAGCTATGGCTGAGCCTGAAGAACTGTGGCACTCACAAGTACAGACCCTGTAGTAAGATAATTACCGACTAGGATGTCCCCCCCACCCCACTCCATACACTGAAGACCCTAATTTGCATGAGTACAATACAAGGGGACAGAAGTGCTCTTCTGCAAGAGTTTTGAAGTTTTGCTTTTGATTATTTCCATGTAGCTTTTCTCTTAGCCCAGGCTCAATTTAAATTCTCCATCATCCTGATCAGCTAGGTTTATAGACACTGAACAAACACCATGCTTTGCTTACCATAAATTTTATTTATTTATTTATTTTTTTTGAGATAAGGCCTCACTTCCTAGCTTGGTCTAAACTCACAATGTAGCCCAGGCTGCCTTTGTATTTGTAATTCTCCCACTTCAGCACCAATCCAAGAACTGGGATTACTGACTTGCACTAAGTATAGCTTTGCTTAACTCTCCCCTTTTCACGCTCTCCCTCCATTCCTTCCTTTTTATCAGGCTGGTCTGGATCTAAGTTTAACAATAGGCTCTGTCACAGCAGCCCTTCCATCTCTTTCATAAATGCTTCATAAACGTTGTCCTTAGTTTGTACTGAGACAAGAAGTGAAGGACCAGATCCGGGGGCTGCTTTGGCAACATGCACAGCAGAGTCATCCTCTGACCTTCTTTGGGGAACAGCAGTAGCCTCCTTATTCTTGTGGCGCACCCTCAGTGCAGTGGGCACAAACCGTGTGACCTCTGTCTTGGGATTGGTGATCTGGGACTTAGCACTGATAGTCACTGTGGCTTTCTTCTCGATGGCGGTTGCACTTGCATCATTTGCCTTCCGGTCGCTGAATGAGGCTGAGCAGGGCACTCAACACCCCTGGGTTGGGCAAAGGAGCTAGTGGGAAAAGGCCAGGTGGAGCAGGTCCAAGAGGAGCCACCAAGGGTGGGCGTATCATGCCAGGATGCCGAGGAGTGATACCTGGAGGTGCAGGAGGAGGTAGCCTTGGTGGGGTTCCTCGAGGAGGGAGCCCCGGGGGCAGACTTGAGGGAGGGCTAGGTGGTCGTCAGCCTGGTAGTGGTCCTGGAGGTAAAAGTCGTGGTAAAGGCCCTTGGATTCCTGGCATTCCAGATGGTCTCAGGAATGGAGGAGCCCCTGGAGGTGGCCCAGGAGGAAGGCCTGTAGGTGGTCCAGGAGGCCATAAGAGTAGGGCAGGTAGTGGTCCAAGAGGTGGTGGTCCTGGCATGAGAGGTGCTTGTATCTGAGAAGGAGGAATGAACTGTGGAGGAGCCTGCGGCTGTGCAGAGGCGGCAGATGTGCCATCAGATTGGCAATCTTCTTTATGATGCTTTTGGGATTGCTTTTCTGCTTCAAAATTATCGAAGTCATCATCGTCATTGTCAACACTCTTCTCCGAAAATTCTTCCACTTCCCGTCCTTCCTCAGGGATTTCCTGCCCTGCCGTTTGAAGCATCATGGATTGAAGAGGAGTCAGCTCCTTCATGCTCTTCTTCTTGCTTGATTTCCTAGGCAAAGCAGCAAATCGGACATTCAGACCCGATTTCTTCTCCTCAGCATTGTCGCGCGCTCACTGTCATCTTGGTGCCGAACTCATCCCTGTCATTCTCAGTGTCTGATCTGTCAGTGTCACTGTCCTCAGGCTTATCCTGATCCATGTCCTCAGGATAGCTGTCATCTTCCCTGGTGCTGGACACATCATCATCATCACCCCGCAGAGCAAGTTCTGGCCTATACAGCATGTCTTCATCTCGCCTCTGAGGGGGAAGATGTAGAGCAAAGCCCACTTTACCGCCACGCATCTGCAGAACTTGAGGAGGAGGTGGGCCGGGTGGAGGGCTGGGCGGTTTTCTGCCTGTGGGCAAAAGTGGAACACCATGTCCCAGGAAAGGGAGGATAGAAACTGCTCGAGTTGGAGGCCCGTATGCTAAGGTTTTCTTCAGGATGGAGAGTGGCTGGGCACCAGGAAGAGGAATGTCCTGGATCAAGATGTTGGAAGCACATGTTGCATGCCTGGAAAAGGGATGCCCTCTATTTCCACATGCTGAGCGTTCTTGACAGCATCAAAGTACCGGCTCAGCTGAGCTCTCTTTTGTTCATATTCTACTTCTAGTTTCCTCAGTTCTTTGTAAATATCTGGGTTTTTTTTTTCTATAAAGTCATAGACTTCATTGAAAGGTTTCTCGCAACTTTTTCCCACTTGTCTTTCAGTACTTTCTCATTCAACCGTGGCTGTTGCACTGGGTTAAACTCCATTTCATCCAATTTCTCCATGTCCCCGATAATCTGTTTGGGATCTTTCATCTTCAAAACCGCAGCTCAGATCATCTTGCGCTGTCTTTTGTTCTTTTTCAATTCGCTTTTCCGGGCTTCCTTTCGGGCTTGGTCTGCGGGTTCAGAAACTTCCCGCTCTTGGTGGAGGATGTTGATCTTCGTCCCATGGTGACAGTTTATATGATTTACTTCTTCATTTAAAAATAAAAGTTTGCTGTCCAACTAAGCCAACAATGGGCAGCTGTAAATAGGAAGTCCAAAAATCTAGTTGTTTTGGCTGGTCTTCTGTATAAGCTAGAATCCTCAAGAAGTAGGTTCCAGCAGATGTACTGGCAAGTAAGTGCAAGAGTGAATCTTCCTTCTTCCAATGTCCTTATGTAGGCCTCCAGCAGAAGGTGTGACCCAGATTAAAGGTGTGTGCCGCTGTGTCTGGATCTGGAACTTGCTTTGTCCCAGCCTGACCCTTGAACTCAGAGATCATATATGTATATACACACACACACACACACACACACACACACACACACACACACACATATATATATATATATACATACATACATACACACACATTTTATATATTATACACACACATTTTATATATATTTAAATATTATATATTTTATATATAATATATAAAATGTGTGTGTGTGTGTGTGTGTGTGTGTGTATAATGCTAGTGATATGGTTAAGGCCCTAGGATCAATCCTTAGCATTCCAAAAAATAAAATAAAAATAAAATGAATAAAAAGAGAAATGCTGGTGGACACACGGGAAAATGGACCTTACAAAATTTGAAGAGCCATTAAAAATTAAAGTGTGATGATCCCTCAAAATACTGAAAAGAGAACTACCACACTATCCAGTTTTGTCCATGTCTTAGGATACATTCAAAGGGTTGAAATAAATAATCAAGGAGAAATCTGCATGGCCATGTTCTTCTCTGGTATTATTCGCAGGGACGAAGATATGAACTCAGTCTAGTAGTCCATCAGCAGAGGATAATGAGAACGTAGTACCTGTATATTCACCATGAAGTAATACTTATCCACAAAGAAGAATGAAGTCCTGTTACTGCAAAATATATGGGACTGAAAGACATTATATTAAGTAAAATAAGGAAGATATAGAAAGATGAATATTGCATGTTCTCTATCATATGTGTAAACTAAAAACTATCAATTAGAAAGAAGAATGATTACCAGGGTAATCACTGGTAGGTGTAAGAGCAGAAGAAAGGATGGCTGAATTTGTACCATGTGTGCTATAAATGCATGTATAAATATATCATGCTAAAACTCACTAGTTTGTACAATCATTACCTATATAGAATGAATGAATAAATGTTATAAATAATAGAATTAAAAAACTTTGTGCATCATATTACACAAATATTCTGACCGAAGGATGAGGTATTAGTGAAAATCCAATTCATGTGGTTTGACAACTGCAAACAGTTCTAGCAGAAGGGAATACAGGGAAACATAAAAAGATGACAGATTCGGGATTAGTTAGGAAAGGTGTTCAGCTTGTTGGAACTCTGCAGAGCAAAGTGAATTCTTACAGGTCATGGTGGAGACTGACATGTAGCTTATGACATCATGTTAAGTCAGGTAATCTCCAAGCCAATACAAAGGTATCAATTTGGGTATTTTTAACAAATCTGTGAAAACTTTGCCTATCTCCCCAGTGCACCTGTTAGATGCATCTTGCCCTTTCATTATGTTGTTTTAAAAAAAATTCTTTTAGTGACTTTGCAGGAAAGGAAATGATTTGGGGTGATATTTTCAGGAAAGGAATAGAAATGAAGAAAATGGGACATGGAGAAATAAAACAATGAAGGAAACTTAGAAGAATGAAGAAAGAAGAGAATGTCATAAGAAATATATATTCTAAGCACAAGTGAGTTAGGTTAACTGGGAAAATACTGCTTCAGTAGTTTAGGTTACAGAGGAGTGAAGGAGAAGGGCAATGAACTGGCAGAATTTGTAACAGAAACGAGTAGTGTGAGCTAGGCCATGCCATGAACAGAGCAAAACATTTAATTTTTGATTTTTAAAAAAGTTTGGTTTTTTTTTTGTTTTTGACTTTTGTAAATGCCTTAAATGTGCAGCTTAATAAAACACAACTGGATCCTCCTATCTTCTGAACTGAATTCATTCTAATATAGTATTTTGGTTCAATGAAGAAAATTTGGCTTCACATAAATATACAGTTTAAAACCATGTACTTCACTAACTTTTTCAAATTCTTGTGGCTATTCATCATCCATATCATTTATGAACTCAGCAAATGAGCTCTTTAAAGGTCAGGTTTGTGGGTAATCTGAAACCATATGAATAAGGTTTTAAGATTTTAGAATCTATAATGTTTCTCAAAGATTTCCCCCCAAAGGAATCCACTTTTAATTAAAATATGTGATATTTCAATCATAATAAAACAACATCAAAGACATTCTAGAGTTTGATTTTCATCAGCTATTTTCTAAAACAGACAAAATGTACTCACATCTCTGGTCTTGATTTTTATAGTATTAGGTAAATTTGCTTT
Source organism: Tokudaia tokunoshimensis (assembly GCA_036184795.1). Lineage (NCBI taxonomy): Eukaryota > Metazoa > Chordata > Mammalia > Rodentia > Muridae > Tokudaia > Tokudaia tokunoshimensis. Next base: position 88,195,492 of record BTHU01000002.1, on the reverse strand, counting down.
AGTATTTATTATTTTTGGACTTTTTCCACTCAAGGCTTTTTTCTTATTCAAGTCTTATATTTTTAAAGTCTTTGGTCTTTATTGTTTTGCAGATAACCCGATATATATGGGTTAAATAGATGCACCAGTATCTGGGGCAGCAAACATTACCTCAGTGGTATTTGGCATGGTATTCTATTCTCAACATCTGTGTTCTCTGTGGGCAGGGAAGAAGAAAGCCATGTAAGCTTTGCTTGAGTTTAAGATCTAGAGTGGTTTTCAAAGAAAATGTTTGTTTCAGTTATAAATGTTTGTGACCCAAACTGACGTCAGAACACTCATTTCCTGTTGTGACATATATGTCAGACATTAAAAATAATTTAGACTGTGCCCACACATTGATTTGATGATATCTTTGTAAGCATTTGTATAAAATGTCACAACTACTGCTTATAAAAACTTAAAAATACTTTTTTTCTTTTCAAAGTAAGATCTCTTCACATTTAGATGATTTAAAGCAATGGTACTATTCCTAATTGACAAGTAGAGCAGTCCTGCTAGAGAATATGACTCTCTTATATATTCATGAGTCTAAAGAAACAATCCTCTGCTTTTTACTCCTGTCCCAGATATACTGTCTTCTCTAGAATATTGTGAATTTTAAAAATAAACCTAAAAGGTAACAACAATTTAGAAAGGCTTATAGCAAATTAGTGTGTACCAGCCACTGAGCAAGCCTCACCTACCTTACCACTTATCAAGCATAATTCCCTTCAGAGCAAGTCACTCCATCACAGAGAACTGACTGTAGAGCATCCTTCCTCCAGCAGCCTATAGTCTTAGACCACTAACAGGACAGTCCACATTGAACAGCTGAGTAAATCAATCCCAAACTGTTTGGGACAGGATTGAGAATGGCTACTCCCATAGATACTCTTCCGTACAGAAGTCTGAGGTAAATGTAGTGCCTCAGCCAGAAAATCCATTTTCTTTTTTTTTTTTTTTTTATTTTTGCTTTTATCTGATTGCAACAGTGCCCTGGCTTGTCTTTTTTATTTTATTTTATTTTATTTACATTCCAAATCATTTCCCCTTTCCCGTTTCCTCCCTCCCCGAAGTCCCATAAGCCACCTTCCCTCCCTCTTTTCTCCATTCAACCCCCTCTCGTTTCTCTGTCCTGGCATTCCCCTACATCCAGTCTTTCCAGGACCAGGGGTCTCTCCTTCCATCTTCTTAGAAATCTATTGATATGCGAATTGTGTCTAGGGTATTCCGAGATTCTGGGTTAATATCCCCTTATCAGTGACTGCATACCATGTGTGTTCTTTTGTGATTGGGTTACCTCACTAAGGATGATATTTTCAAGTTCTGACCATTTGCCTAGGAATTTCGTGAATTCATTGTTTTTAATTGCAGAGTAGTATTCCATTGTGTAGATATACCACATCTTCTGAATCCATTCCTCCGTTGAGGGACATCTGGGTTCTTTCCAGCTTCTGGCTATTATAAATAAGGCTGCTATGAACATAGTGGAGCATGTGTCCTTATTGCATGCAGGTAAAGCCTCTGGGTATATGCCCAGGAGTGGTATAGCCGGATCCTCCGGGAGTGTCATGCCCAGTTTTCTGAGGAACCGCCAGAGTGCTTTCCAGAGTGGTTGTACCAGCTTGTAATTCCACCAGCAGTGGAGGAGTGTTCCTCTTTCTCCACATTCTTGCCAAAAAGTTCTGTCTCCTGTGTTTTTGATCTTAGCCATTCTGACTTGTATGAGATGGAATCTCAGGGTTGTTTTGATTTGCATTTCCCTAATGACTAAGGATGATGAACATCTCTTTAGGTGCTTCTCAGCCATTAAATATTCTTCAGGTGAGAACTCTTTGTTTAGCTCTGTACCCCATTTTTTAATAGGGTTACTTGCCTCTCTGGAGTTTAACTTCTTGAGTTCTTTGTATATATTGGATATTAGCCCTCTGTCGGATGTAAGGTTGGTAAAGATCATTTCCCAGTTAGTTGGTTGCCGCTTTGTCTTTTTGACAGTGTCTTTTGCCTCGCAAAAACTTTGTAATTTAATGAGGTCCCATTTGTCTATTCTTGATCTTAGAGCATAAGCTATTTGAGTTCTATTCAGGAAATTCTCCCCTGTGCCCATATGTTCAAGGTTCTTCCCTAGTTTCCTTTCTATTAGTTTCAGTGTGTCTGGTTTTATGTGGAGATCTTTGATCCACTTGGAATTGAGCTTAGAGCAAGGAGATAAGAATGGGTCAATTTGCATTCTTCTGCATGTTGACCTCCAGCTGGGCCAGCACCATTTGTTGAAAAGGCTATCTTTTTTCCACTGGATGGTTTTAGCTCCTTTGTCAAAGATCAAGTGACCATAGGAGTGTGGATTCATTTCTGGGTCTTCAATTCTGTTCCATTGATCTACATGCCTGTCACTGTACCAATACCATGCGGTTTTTAACACTATTGCTCTGTAGTACAGCTTGAAAATCCATTTTCTAATGTATCTACTAATAAGGGAGAAGTAACACCTCCCTCCTCCCCTAGCAATCCCACAAAAATTCAAGTTCAAGACCTACTAGGAACACATATAGTCTCATCTTTGAGCAGTCCTTGATCATGTGGTTTTAAAGATTTTATTTTATGTTTTTAATATTATTTATTTTTATTTCATATGCATTGCTGCTTTATCTGCATGCAAGTCTGTATGAGGTTGTCATATCCCCAGGAACTGGAAATAATCCAGTCATGAGCTGCCATGTAGGTGCTGGGAATTGAACCTGGTTCCTGTGGAAGAACAGCCAGGGTTCTTAACTTCTGACCCCTTTCTCCAGCCCCTTAATTTTATTTTTTTAACAGTTTCAAGATAGTCAATCTAGCTCCTGCTATTTCATACACACTGAAGTGGAGATCCCACTGATTTCCAGTAGTTGCCTGCTCCCGCCCCTTCTGCCTCAGAACTTTGTGCAATCCCACCTGATTGCACGTATCATCTTTTTCTGGAATGCTGGCTTAGGTTTGCTATGTGCTTTTGAAAAACTTGCATGGGTGTTCATGAGCAGTGGAGGCTTGTTCTTATAATGCCTGCAGCTTTATTTTAGGTAAAATACTGACCTCATAAGATAAACTTGGAAATAGTTTCTCTTTTTCTAGTTTGTGGAAGAAGTTATATAGAATTCACATTATTTTGTCTTTGTTTTTGTTTTGTTTTTGGAAGGACTGGTTCTTTTTTTCAAAATGTCACTTGTCAATATTCAGTATCAAAACAGTTGCACTGCTGGGTTCTCTTTCTCCAGTTGGAGGAGAGTACAAACAAGTCAGGAATCAGCAGGGTGCCCACCTAAGAGACCTAGAAGAAACCACCTGAACATGGCAACTGGCTGGGGACATTGAAAAATCAGCATACCACTAGCCCACAGACTGCTAAGAATTCTCACAGCCAAGATAACCAACCCCCTAAAACCAAAATTTCAATAAAATGTAAAAAGTTCTTCCTCCTCCTCCTCCTCCTCCCCTCCTCCTCCCCCTCCCCTCCTCCTCCTCCTCCCCTCCTCCTCCACCTCCTCCTCCTCCTCCTCCTCCCCTCCTCCTCCACCTCCTCCTCCTCCTTCTCTACATTACCTATTCAAGATTTCTCCAGCAATGACTGATACAAAGCACAATGAGATGGCACTTTAGAGACAGCAGCTTCCGGGAAGGGCGATGAGATGACTTTCATGTGACTAAATAGGTGGTACAAACATAATTTTCCTTCTCTGCCTCCTTTAGGGGCAGGTGAACACTAAGAGGTCACCACAACACTAAGGGGCACCATGATCCATTTTTGAGCAATTGGGAAAGGGGTAGAGCCAAGACAAGTTTGGGCTCAGGACTAGGGTTGAATGGTAGAATGCTTGCCTAACATGCACAAGGCCGGGGAGGTGGGGCTGTCTCAGACGCCTCACTGTCTTATTTGGTCACATCTGATGGGAAAAGCAAAAAATAAAAATAAGTGTAAAGTTGTTCAAAGATATCAAAGCTGAAAACCTTCACAGCCCGAACAGTTTTTTGTTTTTTGGTTTTTTTGTTTTTTTGTTTTTGGCTAACTTTCTAGACTCCCCCTGCTGTTTGGCTAAGACTTGGTGCAGAGCACTGAGGTCTCCCACAGTGGAGCCTGCCTGGGCTTTGCTGGCTCTCAAGAAGGCAGGCCCATTCCTGTGTTTCTCCTCCATGGTGAGACAGTATCCATTAGGCTAAAATGTGCTGCTCCAAGCTGCAGAATTGCTTGGAATGTTAAAAATGCTAAGACAAAAACTAATCACAATGTGCATATCACAACTGCATTGAAGACACTTTGCATCATGCTCACATTCCCTTAAATATTGTTCCCAAAGGTGTTCAGAACCTCCAGCTGGAACTCTGGGAAGAGGCTGACACAGATTTGTGAAAAAGACAAGAGGGGTAGAGGGGTGGCAGGAGAGAAAGCAGCCTTCAGTTAAAAAGATCAGCCCTCAGTTACAAGGTCAAGAGTCAAGGTCAGAGGGAGGAGCGGCCCTAGGGCAGGGAAGGGGGAGCTCTACGTCTCGCTCAGGTCCTGCAGGGTCTGGTCCAGCATCCTTTGTGTACAGAGATGCTCCTCTTTGGTACACTTCAGCTAATCTTCTAAGTCATCAGTGGTCTTCTCCAGTTTGGCTACCAGTCTTTCAGCAAACTCAGCACGTGTTTCTGCCTTCTTGAGTCTATCAGTAAGAATCTTTATTTCTTCTTCATACTTGTCTTCTTTTTGAGAGAACTTTTCTTCAGCAGCAGTCAGACACGTCAGGTTCTGGTCCATCAGTCTGATCTGCTCATCCATTTTTCAGCAACGGGACTCTGCCAGCTCCACACGTTCCTCCGTGCGTTCCAAGTCACCTTCCACAATCACCAACTTACGAGCCACCTCTTCATACTTCCTATCTGGCTCTTCTGCAATGTGCTTTACTTCCCTTAGCTGGATTTCCATCTTTTCTTCATCTTTTAGAACCCGACTTTCAATCACCTTCATACCTCCCTCACTCTCATCAGCAGCCTTTTCCGTTTCCTCTAACTTCTGCAAAGCAGCGCTCTTGGGCACGGTCCAGCTCCTCTTCAACGAGCTGGATCCTGCGGTTCAAGGAGGCAACCTCAGCTTCATCCTGCTCCTGGGTCTGCCGGTCTTCCTCTACTTCCCTCTAGAGGTGCTCGGCCCTCTCCTCTGCCCTCTCTTCTGCATCATCAGCCTGCTGCTGACAGAACCTGGATCTTGCTCTTTGCCGCCCATTATTTTGTTTTTAAAAGCTAGACATACTTCTCTAATGAACATATCTGAAACAGGCATTATCTTTGTAAGATTTTCTTTTTCTGAGAATTCAATATAGTTACAGACATAGTACTATTTGGGTTTTTTTTCCCCCCCTCTGGAGTAAGGATGGATACTATGAATGACAGTTCCTGGAAAGAACCCGTGTTCTCTGAAATCTTCTGCACGGCTGATTGAGTGGTAAGAACTTCAGTGACTGTGGAGAGGTTGGAATGTTGCAGGTTCAGGGTCTAGTTATAATTTGTCTTGTGCTTTTTTCAGGCTTCTTCATGGCCAATCCTTGCCCATGTCTGTGTCTCAGCTAACACTGTGTCTAACAGGTAAAAGCTTTACATTAACAGGCCACTGCTTCAACCAATTGGAAGGCTAAGAATGCCATCAGACAGCATCTGAGACCTACTGAGAGCTTTCCCTGTTAGCTCTAGCCATCTATCTGTGTTTCCAGCAATAAATCTGAAAAGTACTTTGACTTACCACTTTCTTTGTTCTGTTACCATAAAGCTTTATCAAACTTTTACCACACTGGGGCATGGAATTACGGATAACTCAAATGTGTTCTTGGGCCATGGTCACTCCTATTTGACTCCAGAATAAACTATTTCTTATCCCTTTTGAGTTTGTGTACCGTGTTTACGTGCATGAGTGGGTGCTCGTGTGCATACACACACACACACACACACACACACACACACACACACACACACATTTTGTTTTAAGAAACTGGTCTAATGGATTAATAGCTTGCAAGAGTAGAAGCAGACGGTTGTCATAATTCTAAAGATGGTAGCATTATAAACGAGAGTGGATATAAAGCAGAAGAAAGTGGTGAATGGGTTTAGGGTTTATAAGGTCAGAGTGGGGTTAGACTACCTCCTACAAATTACTTACTGTATGTACGTGTTTGTCCTGTTTCCAGACAGAGACAAGGTTTCTTGAAGCCAAGCACCAATTCTTGCTTAATTGTATTTGACACTTTGCAGGGCTGTGACCAAATTAACGAAGAGGACAATTTAAAGGAAGCAAATAAACCTATTTGGGCTCTGTTTCTTAAAAGATTCAGTGCATTCTGGTGGGATAAGCGCAGTAGAGCAGCCCACATCAGGTATGATAGAAAACACAGCTGGGAATGCTGGAAGGAATCAGGGCTAGATAAGGCCCCAAGGATGAAGCCCAGAAGCCCACTTGCTTGTTTCTAGAACTTCACCAAGCAGTCCCAGTATAGAGGCAAACATTCAGCATATAGACCTGTGGAGGGAATTTCATATTATGATCATAAAATGAGAGTGTTCTGTGGAAGGGCTCAGCCTGAGAGAGCTCTGGCTGTAGGCAGGCTGAAGGCTCCACCCTCAGGGCAGTTGCACACACACGCACACACACACACACACACACACACACACACACACACACACACACACACACTCACAGTGCTTGGTGTTGCTGATTTCAGATAAATAGACTTTCTAATTTTAATTTACATAACATTAACACTTCCCAGGAGAAACCACAATTTGTACAGACTTTTTCTTACTGTCCTCATGCAATTAAAAAACCCCCACAGGGCATTCATTTACACTTGTAAAAGTGCTAGGCTGTGCTTTGTACCCTTTCATTTGCACTGCTTCTGATCTTCTCTCTCTAATTAAAAGGGGAACCTAGGGTAATAGAAACTGTGCTTTTTGGGTGGAAGTTCTTGGTTGTTTTGTCTGGTTGTCTTGAAGTAAAAGAAGGATACAAGTGCCTCATGGCCTGGCTCTCAAGAGGCTTTAAAGTTCAACTTGTTTGTACCATCTTTTGTGGAACTTTCAGTTTAGCTTCTATTACCTGTACCCTGCTTTGGTACAGCCCTAAGGATGTTCTTATATAGCCAGTCCCTTTGTGAGGAAGGCAGGATTTAAATTAGGTCTTGGAATAGGGATATGAATTTAGTATAAGGAGAAAATACAGCTTGTTAGACCTAGTTAAGAAAAAAACATGCCAGTGAGCTCGGATGGGGGAGAATGTCAGGAATATTTTATGGGCAATGCTGTGACTAGCTTTCTTGAGTAGCAATGATGGGTGGATACTATTGGTTGATAACTTGACACACCTTTAAGATGGTACTTTGACCAAGGAATTGCCTCCATCAGATTGTCTTGTAGGCATGTCTATAAGTCATTTTCTTGATCACAATTTATGTGCCACCCCTGGGCAAGAGGGTCTTGGGTTAAATAAGACACCAAGCTAAGCAAGCGGGGGGGGGGGTAGGGGGGTGAGGGGGTGGGGGGGGGAGCGAGCCAGTAAGCAGTATTCATCTCTGGTTTCTGTTTCACTCTCCTGCCTTGAATTCCTGACATGGCTGCCCTTGGTGGTGTACTCTAACCTATAAGCTAAGCTAAGTCTTGTCTACCCCAAGTTGCTTTTGGTTATGGTGTTTATCCCAGCAATAGAGACGCAAACTAGGTCAGAAATTGGTACCAGGAGCATGTGTATGATGGCCATGACCTTGTTGGTTCTGAAAAGTATTGTGAATGGAATTTGGAGCTTTGGGCTTTCAGAGCTTCAGTGCTCAGGGTGTGATGTGCTGTTCCGCTTGGAAGATAAGGGTGCTGAAAAAAATATGTAGACAATGCAAGCCTGGCTTGTAAAGTGGCGGAGGGAATTTTTTAAAACAAACTTTTAGTTTTTGAGATTATAAGTATGTAATTTCCTTTTCCCCTTTTCTTTCCTTCAAACCCTTCCATGTGCCATTGGCACTGGGCTCCACAACTCTACATTTTGAATGGTTGTGGTTTTCTGTAATAGTCTCTGTCTGTTGCAAAGAGAAGTTTCCTTGATGAGGGGTGATAACTACTTATCTCTGAGTATATTTAGGGAGTACTTAGGGATCATGCTGGTTTGGTAAAGTAGCCATTGTAGGTTTTCAAACTTCCAAGATTCATTACTCCTAGGTAGTTGGCTAGATTTCCTATATCAGGCAGGACTTTGGTCTTGTTGATCTTGTTTAACTTTTGTCCAGTTAAAGGGATGTTGTGTTACCATAATGGTCTGATGTACTATTAACCCTTAAGGTTCATGTGCCATGCTTGTCATTGTTGTGGTTCATAGGAGTCATAGCTGGGTAGGACTGCTGGTTGATTCCCACTTTTGGAAGCTTGCACGGCACCTTCTGGTACCATGAAAGCTAGTCCTTAGGGAGGAGGCTTTCAGGTCAGTTGCAGCTCAGGGCCTTTGGGCCCTATGTCTGAAGTGCATGATGTCTTCAGTAATAGTGACTTAGATTACACATATGAAGGGCAACCAAGGGCCATAGCAATAGCTCATACTATTAGAGGGTTTTCTTGGACAATGCTGACTGACAACTCAAAAGGAGCTTCTCATGCCTGGTATTGGGGTTTTGTTAGATTCCATCCTATGGGAGAATTTAATTTCAATTTTACATGTATTCTTATGTACTGATTTACATGTATTATCGATAATTTTAGGGATAGTGTTAGTAATATGATTTTTATGACTTTTTCAGACATCCTTACTATTATTTTATCCTTCCTCCTTCAGTATTTATCTCCCTTTCACCTCCCTAATTAGAGCTTTTGATTTTCCTCATTTCCTTCTTCAGATCACTCAGTCTTACTAGTCTCCTTTTATTCTGCCCCCCACCCTCAAACAATGGTCCTCTTTTAACTTTTTCAGTTGTGAAAATTTGGAACTAGGACCCTCAGATGAAAGGGAACATGTGATATTTGTCTTTTGGTCTGGGTTATCTCACTCAATATAATCCTTTGTAGTTTGGAGGGAAGTTTGGAAGTCCTTATCAGTCCTATTCATGTGATGTACCGATTTAAGAAATCTAATGAAGTGAAACTTTTGCCATCATTGGACAATAGATGTTGGTCAGCTGGTGCTGAAGAATCATCTGTGATTAATTAGATACTGAGAGGACTGAATTAGTTAGAGCCAGGCTGGTTCCATGACATGTAGCAAACTGTCAGTTTGGGAGACTAGCCCTAAGTTTCTGTTTCCCAGAAATGAGAACCCTGATCTAGGAACCTGTGGCCAGCCAACCACAGTCTCAGGCAGTCAATCTTAGGACACCTTGTCTTCTGGCCTGAAGTGAGACTAAGTAGCTAGAATGAATAATTGATCCCCAGGGAGGTCTTCAGAGCCTAATCAATTGTTAAATTAGTTAGATTCCTAGAAATAGAGCTAACCAATCAAGGTAAAAGGGCACATAGCCTTTTCTGGAATTCCCCTAACTGACAGTAAAAGCTAGGCCTTTGAGCCCACTAGGAGTCTCCATTTCCAAAATGGGGAGACCCCTGCATGCAGGAAATTCAGCTGAATCAGTGCTCTTTGCTTTTGCATACTATTTGAGTCTGGGATTTCATTCTCTGGTGATCTTGTTTCCAAAAGTTGTACCTATGGTGGTTTGAAAATGCTTGGCCCAGGGAGTGGCACTATTAGGAGGTGTGGCCTTGAACTCAGAGGTGTATGCCACCATGCCTGGGCCTAAGCTTTTCATGGCCACTGTGCCTCAAGATCTGGATCAAAAGACCATGTCTTCCCTTGTTCAACTGAAAAAGGATAAACAATAAGCTTATCTGAGTGGGATCTTGCCCTGAGATCACTATTCCCTGGGCCATGATTTCCATTGCTGCGAAGAAACACCATGACCAAGGCAACTCTTACAAACAACATTTAATTGGGGCTGGCTTACTAGTTCTGAAGTTCAGTCTATTATCTGGTGGGTAGTGTCCAGACAGGCATGGCACTGGAGAAGCTGAGAGTTTTATATCTTATTCCAATGACAAACAGGAGAAGACTCTTCAACAAGTCCAGGCTGTTGTGCAGGCTGCTCTACCACTTGGACCATATGATCCAGTAGACCTGATGGTTTTTGAGGTTTCAGTGGCAGACAGATATGCTGTTTAGAACCTTTGGCAGGTCTCTACAGGTGAATCACAGAAGAGACCTTTGGGATTTTGGAGCAAAGTTCTACAATCATCTGCAGACAATTATTTTCCCTTTGAAAAACAACTCTTGGCCTGCCATTAGGCCTTAGTAGAAACTGAACGTTTGACAATAGAACACCAAGTTACCATGTGACCTGAACTGCCCATCATGAACTGGGTGTTATTGGACTCACCAAGTCATAAAGTAGGATATGCACAGCAGCAGTCTATTATCAAAGAGAGCACAGCTGTGATCCATCATATCTTGAGGCTGGGTGACACAGGCTTTTGATCTAGATCTTGAGGAATAATGGCCATGAAAAGCTTAGACCCAGGCATTGTGGTACACACCTTTAATCCCAAGAGAAAAAGACAAGCAGACTTCTGAGTTCAGGGCCACACCTCCTAATAGTGCTACTCCCTGAACCAAGCATATTCAAACTACCATATTGTCATTCTCCGTTCTAACTGGCTGTATGTGGGATAGTTTCTTACTATTCTTTTTCAAGTATTGGATAAGCAGTCTGTGATGGTTTGTATATGCTTGACCGAGGGAGTGGCAATGTTGGAAGGTGTGGCTTTGTTGGGTTAGGTTTTGTCTTGTAGGCATGGGCTTTAATACCTTTGTTCTAGCTGCCTGGAGGCCAATATTCTAGCAGCCTTCAGGTGAAGATGTAGAACTCTCAGGTCCTCCCGCATCATGCCCGCCTGGATGCTGCTATGTTCCTGCCTTGATGATAATGGAACTGAATTTCTGAACCTGTATGCCAGCCCCAATTAAATGATGTCCTTATAAGAGTTGCATTGTTCATGATGTCTGTTAACAGCAGTAAAACTCTAAGACAGAAGTCCCTTAAATTTCTCTTCTAATATGTAGTCTAATTGTGTCTTGGGGTTGTAACTTAAAATTTGAATCTTTTCTTGTGTGTATTTTCTCTGTATATCATTTTTGACTCTTTATTTAGTTGATTTTTTTCCAGTCTTGAAGATGGAACCAGGGCTTCAAGCATACTAGGCTATTATCACTGTATCTCCAAGCCATTTTGTATATTTTTATTGTTGTTTATTTTCAGATTGTTGAGTTTGAATGGCCTTTTGTGCATTGTAGATATAAATCTTTTCTTAAATATTCTGTAATAGTGCTGATCCTTTAGTAATGTTTTATTAGAGTAAAATTTTAAGTCAATGTGTTTACTTTTGTGTATATGTGTGTATGTGCTTCTGTACCTCATTTATGACATGACAAGTATGCAGAAGTCTGAGGACAACTTGAGAGAGTTGATTCTCTCTATCATGTTAGACCTAGGAATTGAAATCATATTATTAGCTCTGGTGGAACATGTCATTTTGCTGACCTAAAGTTTTAAATGTTAATAAAGTTAAACATTTGTTTATTATTTTATGAATTATACTAACTCTATATTGTTAGTATTGCTAATTAAGAAATATTTGGGCCAGGGATGCAGTTCAATTGGTAGAGTGCTAGCCTACCATGAATATAATTGATTTCCATAACTGTATGGAAATAAATGAAATAGCATGTACTTGTTAGCCCTGCTCTTGGTATGTGGAGGCAGGTGAATCAGAAATTCAAGGTCAGCCTTGGTTACATAGTGAGTTCAAAGTAATCCTGTTATATTTGAGACCCTGTATAAATAATAAATAAACATTTACTTACTTCAAGAGGGAGAAGGCAAAAGTTTTATCTTATCATTTTCTTTACAACTTTTATCCACAATGTACATATTTTTAAAATTGTAAGTTTAGAGTATCTACTATTAAAAATATAAAAAAATTTGAGATCTTAGAGTACTTATATAGACTGGTTGAGCATCCCTCCATTTAACATTTTGAAGTTCAGATACTGGGTTTTTAGTTATAGGTACTTGACCTATAGTTGCCAGCATTTAAAACTTAAAAGATTTCAGGTAAGGTACCAGAACTTCCAATTCTCCTTCAAAATTGGAAGAGTTAGGAACATTGTCCCACACTCAGTGGTGTGCTCCTCTGAATGGAGTTATGCAATGAAATACCTGCCACCCTGGGAGGCCTCAGTTGGAAGGATGGCTTTAGTTACTGTGCTTTGCCACTAGGGTAGAGTTGACTAGTCTGGAGAAGGTTTTGAAGTATTTAGTTCTAGGAAGTAATGATTGGTTTAGCCGTAGGTGCTCCACCTTGCTCTGGTGAACACAGACTTGCCACCTCAGAACTAATTTTGGAACTAGCTTTACAAATTCTACAATCATTTCATTTCTTACCCTTGCAAACCTCCCTCAGGAGGTTAGGAGGGGTAGCTCCCCTATGACAGAGCTGGAAGGATGGCCATAGTTATTAGTTTTGCTTTTGCCATAAGGTAGAGTTGACTAATCTGGAGAGATTATATTAAGCAAATTCTTTTCTTATACACTATAATCTGAATACAGTTTCCCCTCTCTCTACTTCTCCCAGTTCCTTCCTCTCCATCCAGATCCATTCTTTCTGTCTTTCATTAGAAAAAAAACAACAAAAAAGCAAAACAGATTTCTAAGGGATAGCAAAATATAACAAAATAAAATATAATACAACAACAACAAAAAAAAACCCACTTTATCTTGACGTTGGATAAGATAACCCAACAAAAGGAAAAGAACGCTAAGAACCAACACAACAATCAGAGACATACTTGTTCATACAGTCAGGAATGCCATAAAAGTACGAAACTGAATGCTATAGTATATATATATATATATACACAGGGGACCTGGTGCCAACACCATTCTGTTTAAAATATAGTTAATGCTTTTTAATTTCATATTTAAAATCTCAAATGAACAGTGAAGTCTTAAAATTTCTCCAAGAACTATAGTTGTAGACTACATTTTTTGCAATCCCATTCCAGTTCTTCAGACATATCAGATTTCAAAAATTTTAATATCTATCTCCTTTGCCATCTCTGGACTGGACTGTTTTTGGTAATCTTTCTGATGTCACTAGCTTCTGAGCATATACACTGAAACCTTCAGGAGGGGTGTAAGCTGCTTAGAATAAGGTTCAAGAGATAGTGTTGTGGTTCTGACCCTTAGCAACATAAATAGTATGGTGCTCAGACCTGGCTACTCATAACTCTAAGTTTAAAATATTTTAGAAATATTAGTTTTTTAAGGTTATTCAATTAAAAAATGAGCAAATGAAGCAAACACTTCTCAAAAGAAGAAATGGCAATGCCCAAAAAAATTCATGGGAAAACCAAAATGCTCAATGTTATCTGTAGCCATCAGGGGAATGTCTGTCACACTATATCATCTCATTCTAGATAGAATGGTGACTTTCTAGAAAGCAAAAATAGCAAATGCTGGTATAAGTGTAGAGAAAAAGGAAATTTTAGTCACTGTTAATAGATGAGAAAATAAGTGTGCAACCAATGAGACCAAATACTAGTAGCCTTTGATGCTATTGGCATAGTACCTGGAAAAAATAACCAGAAAGGAGGAAAGGGGGGTCCATAGGGGTCTGAATGAAGATGGTCTCCATTTGTTTGAATGTTTAGTCACCACTTATTAAGACGGGAAGATTAGGAAGTGTGGCCTTATTTGAGTAAGTGTATCACTGGGAGTGGCCAACACCAGGCTATGTGTCTTTCTTTCTCTCTTCCCACAGATCAGAATGTAAAGCTCTCAGTTGCTCCTTTAGTGTCATGCTGCTGGGAGCCTCTGGCCCAGAGAGGATTGTGGTGGAGTAGCACAGAGTAGGACTCTGGTGATGGCTTTAAAGTCTGAGGGTCTCAGGGCTTTCTAATTCTCTAACCTGTACTGAAATGCTGATGATAACTTCTAAAAAGTCCTAAAAAATGTTCTTGCAGTTCTTGCTCTTTCCAAGGGTAAGAAGCTGCTGGCTTAGGCAATTGACACCTGTATCCTATACAGCGGTGGGGGTGGGGGTGGGGGAGATTAAGTAATGTGGCCTTTGTTCTATCTCAGCTCTAACTTTCAGCCTGCTACTCAGAAGCCACAGGAAGAAAAAGGGACACTTGGAAAAGTGATTATAGCATTTATTACTAGGTTGTAAAAAAGTTTCCTAAGAAAGCTTTCTAAGGGGAAAAGCAGAAAGATCCTAAGCAGGAAAAGGGGGAAAAAATTCTTCTAGGCTAGGGGAAAAGGAAAAATTTTTCAATCTCCTCTTTGTCCTCAGTACTTATACATCTTTCAGAATACATGATAATGTGTTACAAAGTTCATCACAAGTTCACACACACAAAAAAAATCAAATCATAAATTGAAATAGAAGTTTACAATAGAGAATGTTTATGTGCATATCTATTAAGGGGAATGTCAGGACAGAGAAGCGAGAGGGGGTTGAATGGGGGAAAGAGGGAGGGAAGGGGGCTTATGGGACTTTCGGGGAGGGAGGAAACGGGAAAGGGGAAATGATTTGGAATGTAAATAAAAAAACTTAGAAAATAAAAAAAAAAAAGAAGAAAGAAAAAGAGTAATCTGACTAAACATCCATTACCTGTCTCAGCTCCACAGGTTCACTGAAGTTTAGAAACCGTAACTAAGTTATTAGTGAAGTTTTATATAGATAAACCCAGTCAATATTTTATCTTCTGTCCTAGCACCTATAATAAATTATTAGTTCCCTTTTTATGACCTTATGGTTAATTGTTTTACAGCCTCTTGGAATGTGCTTTGAGTAGAAGAAAGTCTGGTTACTATCTAAGAACAATTAATTAGTGACACTTGGGAGACTGGCAGAGTTCTCATTGCAGTTTCGACTATCAGAAAAGGACCTAATAGCAGTCCCACTATAAAAGAGCTAATAATCACAGATATAATTTTAGGAATTCTTATAGGATCATCATTAAGACTTAAGAAGTCATCTACTTGTCTATATAGCATCACTATAAGACAGTACATCTTTGTGGATTTGCAGAGATCTGCTCCAAAGGGATGTGCTATTACTTAGTAGTTGTTAAATATGTTTAATAATAACAGGAAAAGCATATTAATAGCAGGAATCTTTCCAAAAATGAATCCCTTACAACCTTCCTTAATAAAGGTTGCAGATTATATATTGTTGCAGATTATATAATAATCTGAAGCAAGCCATATCAGCATGATCACCTGCTAGTTATTAGCTTGTCCCATTATGTCTCCTGACATCATGCCTGCCTGCCTCGTGCTATGATCCCCACCATGTCAGTGGTATCACCCTCTGAAACTATAAGCAAGCCCCTAAATAAAGAATTTCTTTTATAAGAATGGCCTTGGCCATGGTGTTTCTTCACAGCAATAGAACAGTAATCAAAACAGGGTATATTGGTTTGGGGTTAAAGACATGGTCTATGAAAAGCTGATTGCATTATTTCCAGTGGGTGGGTACTAATGCAGCAGGTATCGAGAAGCAGAATTGTTCACCTCATGGCAGCTGAGAAGCAGAGAGAGAGAGAGAGAGAGAGAGAGAGAGAGAGAGAGAGAGAGAGAGAGAGAGAGAGAGAGAGAGACAGAGAGACACAGAGAGAGACAGAGAGACACAGAGAGAGACAGAGAGACAGAGACAGAGACAGAGAGAAGGGTTAATGACAAGATGTACCAGGAGGCATTGCCATGGTGCACTTCTTCCAAGTAGGCCCTATTTTCCATACTAGAATCAGAAAAATGTAAAAACACGTCTATCATATCATCTAGACACCCAGCTTCTGGAGATCTATTCAAAAGGATTGAAATCAACACACAGAAGAGAAACCTACCAGCTTATGCATATTGTGGCACAATTCACTATTATTCAGACATAGTCTACCTAGGTGTCAGTCAAAAAGGGAATAGATAGGATATGATAAAGCATACAATGGAATACTATTCAGCCCCTTGAAGAATGAAAACACATACTTTACAGGAAAGGAGAAGAACCTGGAAGATTAAGTTAAACATACCACACAGAAGGCCAAGTCCCTCATAATCTCTATCATATAGAGATTCCTGGACAAGGAGTCAACACTTGGGTGTGGAAAGGAGTGAAGAGTAGAAAAGGGAGTCTGTATTTGATTGACATATGAAGTATGTATGTGCTGAATAATTACATGGAACCCTTTGACCTGAACAATTAATGGAAGCCCCATCAGTGTGTTTTAGGGAAAAAGTTCTGTTTTACCAAAAGCATCTTGCCATGCTTTATATAGCAATACTTTCCCTCTTTGTTGCAGAGAGCAATGGCATCCTTACATCTCTATGGTGAGTCTGATATAGACAGATCATATCACTGAAAAGTTGCTGAGCTGAGAATATAAGAATATTTTTGTTGTTGCTACATCTTTTAAAGCATTGATACAAATCAAAGGAGGCATTAAGGCATTTTTTTGAAAGACTAAAAAGTAAAATATAAAGGGATTTAAGTTTTTATTCCATAGATAACAGTCTTTCTGGAATTGCTTGTCAAATGTGACCATTAAAAGCAATCTTCAAAGTATCACTTGGGGTCATACATAAATTCTTTGTCTTGTTTTATTATACACAAGTCTTTTGAGGGATTTGTAGTTTATTTTGGAAGAGGTTTTAGCATTTCATAAGTTTACATTTAAGATTGTGGTATTGACTGACTCCTAAGCTGTAATGGACACAATGAATGGCTCTAACAGTCAATATGTCTGGAATGTTTGTCATTACTCTACTTGATAATTTTTAGAGAACCCCTATGATCCCTTTTCCTGAAGAGAACATCAAAGTTAGCTCCAAGTCATTTCAATGTGTGTAGATCTATGACATATTGTTGAATGAACATGATGACACTATTCTTCCAACACCAATAAATTTCAGGTAATTTAAGGTCAGATACTTAAGGGCCAAACCTACTATTTACTTTTCACTATTTCTGAATAGAAATACAACTATTTATAGCCTCTGTTGATAACCATAGAAAAGTAAGTGCTAAACTTTTGTTTTCTGTGGACATCTCATGGGAGAAGCTGCTGTACATGTTGATGGGCCTTTGGTCTGTGGTTGACAACAGATGCGGAAGAAGTATATTCAAAACTAAATAGCCTTTTTTTTCTTGAAGAGCAGTACTTACCTTTGAATCTTCTGAACATCAGTCAATCCCAATGTCAGGGCCGTTACTCCTCAATTTTGATTCAGACCTGAGGCAAGGGTTTTTCAGGGGCTTATTTCTTCAGACAGGGGTGGTTGCACAATGTCACCAAACTATGTGAGAGGTCTCATTCACAGCCCCTCCTCATATTTTTCTCTTTTTAGTCAGAATATCATCACATCAAAATTTTGTCATTAAATTGTAAAATTTTGGCATAGTATTTGGCTTTCTCCATTTCCCACATTCCCAAGGAGATTATGGACTGTGCCTCTGTGTTATATCACTCCTGTCAAGTTTCTCTTTTAAAGGTTATTTTGCCTCTACCTGGATGTGACTGTGTCTAAACCTTTGGCCTTTTCTGTTTTCAGTGTGGTCAGCATAGAGCTGATAGAGTACTCCCCTCCCAACGTTGCTGTGACTGTCCATTTCTTAATTTTCTGCTTAAGAATCCTATATTAATAATCCTGTTGAATAAAAAAAATCCTGACAGAAACAATGTAGGAATCAAATATTTACTTTGGCTCACAGTTTGAGAATTTAAAGCCTATCATAGTGGGAAAAGGCACTACAGGGTGGTTCCATCCATAGTAGAGGGAATATGGAGTCAGCATCCCTCTGTCACTCTGAACCAAGAAGTAAAGAGAACCCAGGAACCATGGGTGAGACTGTAACTGTCAAAGACTCCCAATGTTGACCTACTTCTTCAGTTAGGCCCTGTCTTCTGAAAGCTGAACTGCTTCCAAACAATGTCACTGATTGGAGAACAGACTCAGAGATAAGCTTGGGGACACATTTCAAAGTCAGACCTCAACAAGTCCCAGAGATTCCTTATCCCTTACCAAATTACAAAAGGAAATCATCAGCAGAGGCAAAGGTATAGTTTATAACAGACTTCACAATGAGTTCTTGTAGGCAACATGGATGAGAAAATATGAAATTACTTTTATGTAAAGCACCACATTAATTTTCCACAGATCTCCATAGATGTCTGTCTAAAATCTTTCATAGAAATGGGATTGAGTTTATATTAAATAACCTGTGTACTGTTCCTACAGCCCCCAAACTTATCAAACAATATTCACCCTCCATGCCTGTGACTTTCTTAGTGAAGATGCAGGATATTTAAGGTTTCATCATTACTATGTATTCAACCTTACTCATGTTTGTCAGCAGTAAAATTGAGATACTACCTGTGTAAATAGATTTTACAGACATGGCAATTTAAAAAAAGTATGATTTTTATCATTATGGAACTATAGGCTTGCTTTTCTCTATTTGGGGTTGAAATTTGCATAATTTAATCGTATGCTCTATTTTTAGTCTTTCCTGCTTCTTCTTTCCACGCTCCTTCAGCTATGATGGAAAAGGATTCCTCATAATTTTTGGCTAATTTTGTGCATAGCATTTCTTTTTTTTTTAAATATGGATGTAGCATACCTTTAGCTATGCATTTTTAAGCTTTACAGTATATTATACATGTTTTCCTTTAAATACATTCTGAAAACATAATGTCTGTTTAATAGTCCATCTTTCTTGACCAGGTCCTGTTTTGTGTTATTGGCTTGGGTCCAGATTTTTTGCATGCTCTGCAAGTTTAAATAATACTCCTGTGAACATCTTGGTACATAATTTTTTTTTTTGCTGGATTTCTGATTACTTCCTTATGCTGCAGTCCAACATCCAAATACTGTCTTTTTTTTTTTCTGGTGCCCAGGGACTAAACAGTCTGTCTGTTTTAACAATTGAAGTATGGTGAATATCTTTTCACTCAATGGTCTCTAGAGCTTCTTTTGAGCACTGAGGAGCTGGGGTGTTGTTCATTCATGCCTCAATGTTTTCCATGATGCCCTCTAATACTCTTAGTGGTCTAGCATACTTGTGAGGAGGACAGGGGAATAAACATAAGCTTTGTATACTTTGTAAGTGACAATGGCAAGAGGGTAAACTATGTGTGTGCACATCTCTGTGTGATTACAGTTGTGTATACAGTATGTGTATGCACAGCCATGTGTGGGTACAGTTGTGAAATATGTATGTACATGCACAACTACATGTGGGTACAGTTGTATAAACTGTATGTGCACACATCTCTGTGTGGGCACAGTTGTATAATCTATATGTGCGTGCATATCTCTGTGTGGATACAGTTGTGTAATCAATGTGTACATGCACAGCTATGTGTGGATACAGTGTGTGAATGCATGATTGTATGAGCTGTGTGTGTATGTGTGTGTGTAGCTGAGTAGACACACTTGTTTACAGCTGAGTGTTTATAGGTAGCTACTTTATTCTTATGAGTTATGAAGATGCTAGTACACAGACTTTAACATCTGCTGCCAAATATTAGTTTTAAAAGTCCTAAATCCCAAACCACAAAGCTTAAGTGACTATAGTAAATTATTTTCTTTCATTTCTTAGCACCCTCTCAGTCTGGCTACATTTTTCCTCACTTTCTATTTTTAATGTCCTTTTCAATTGAAGAACAAATTATGTAAAGTATACATGCTATTTCAGCTTCAATCTTTCATTTGTGATCTTAGTCTGTAGTTCAAGAAAGAGTTGATTATAGATACAAGTTTCAAAGAAAGCCCTTCCTCAAGGCATCAACTCAGCCATTTAGACAAACTATTCTTTACATTGTAAATTTAAATAGGATACTAGACCTTTTTGCCTATTTTTTCTTGGCTTTTCTTGACCCAGTGCTATGACTGTTTTTGTCACTATGAAACATTGGGAGCTTGCCCCTTTGGCTGTGTTTGCTTTGATTGAAGAGTGGGGTGTTACTCACCCTCATAAAATCCCATGGCTCTCATAGAGAGGCAGATCATGGAGTGGTATGTTCCTGACTGTGATGTCTGTGCCAACAGCTTTGCCTCACTAGGCATGCCAGAGTAACTGAGTGTTCAGTGTCATTCACACAGGGAAATACAGGTCTTATGTGGCCACTGTATATTTCTGAGATGTGTGAGCTGAGTAATCTATGGTACTGTAAATTTCCACTGGAAAATTTGAAACCCCCCGTAGGTAATACTGAAAGTAAAAAAATAAGTCCATTCGCAGGAAAACATGGTTTTATTACATTGTATCCTGTTGGAAGGCTATGGAGAGAACATTAAATGCAAAGTTAAGAGAGTCCCACGGGCAGTGCTGACACCAAAGAAAATGGCTGAGCAAATACAATGCAGTCCCTAGTGAGCCTGCTTGGCTGCATGCATCTCCTCATGGACCCTGCAGAAATAGAAATCAAACACTGCATCACACCAAACACTCCCCGCCCCCCACACACACAGGTTTGCATATTTCCCCAAGAACTTATCCTCTGTTTTCAAACAGCGTCCACTGTCAAGACAGGAAACTGAAACTTAGCTGCAGCAGACAGTCTCGGACGCTCAGCTGAGCTGCCTCACTCCTGTTCTGAGCCTCATCTCATTGTAGACCTTAAAGCTGGAGCTGACAGCAGTGAAACATGGAGAGACAGATCATTAGTTTACTCAACAGTGATGTCTGTATGTAAAATGTGTCCTATTTTGATTTCATTAAAGCTGGGGCTTCGATAGCAGAGCATGGGCTGACAGATTCTTGAGCAATTTTATTGATGAAAAATATGTTACTGTGGAGAGGCAAACTGAAGGAGGCAGCAGGTGGGCAGGTGGAAATATGTGACCCAGAAGAACACAATTCCATTCTTCATCTTCAGCACTTTTCCTAGGGACCATCGCAGTCACCAGATAGCCACTGGTGGCATTCAGAGCCTAAGTCTTCCCAATGTACTTCACAGAAATGTTTGAGCAGGAGCTTGGTGGACTCAAGGGAACAAGGCCCTGCTATTGTGTGAGTGGTAGTCCGTCTCCATTTTATTTAAATCATTGAGTTATGGTAAAACCCTCCAAGACTGAGCGCTATATTTACAAAAACTCACAGCTAAAATTAACTCAAATTAATTTCTATTTCTGAATTAAATTTGCCAAAAGAATTTCTATCTTTTGGGGTAACATGTATGCCATTCCAGTATTATATAGCTATCACACTGCCAAAAACAAAGAGGCATAGGTGATGTATGCTTGTATATGACATGCTAGAAGTAGGACAGTTAAAGAAAGGGAGTCAGACTAGATGTGTCACATTGAAATATGAATGTTTTTCTCCCACAGTTAAGGTTTTTTTCTAAGCTGGATAAACTAGATATTGGAAAATGTTATAAATTGTAACCACATAAACACACTTGGCTCAACTATCCTAGCTAGTTAGTTTCACGTCAACTTGACACAAGCCAGTCATCTGAGAGGAGAAAACCTCCACTGAGAAAATGCCTCCATGATATTGAGCTGTAGGCAAGTTTGTAGGGCATTTTCTTAATTAATGATCTAGGTGGGAGGGACCCATTGTGGGTGGTGCCATTCCCAGGCTGGTGGTCCAGGATTCTATAAGAAATTAGGCTGAGAAAACAATGGGGAGCAAGTCAGTAAGTAGCACCCTTCCATGGCCTCTGCATCAGTTCCTTCTTTCAGGTTCCTGTTCTGATTGAGTTCTTGCTCCAAAATCTCTGTATGGTGAACTGTCAACTGAAGCATAAGTGTGATAAGCCCTTTTCTCCCCAAGTTGCTTTTGGTCTTGGTGCTTCATCACAGCAATCAAAATCCTATCTTGGACAGCAACCATTTCAGCACAGAATGAGGTATGGCGTGTGAGAAGTAGGATGGTTTTGGTTTCCAGGAGTACTAATGGGTTAACAAGAATGCTGGCTTTGGTATAAAAGAGTGCCAAGGTAGCCTCTGTGTCAGAGGAGTGCTCTGAGGTATGGCACAGACTCAGCTCAGCATGGATTCTGCAGGTAGGGAAGCTGCTGTGAGAGACCACAGAGGCATGTCTGGAGCAAGGCATGAGAGACTACAGTGAAGTCATGTTTGTTGGACTGTGGAGTCCTTCCTATAGGAACCTCAAATGTACAACAGTTGGGAAAATCCTTACTAAACATGGTCTCCTACAGTACACAGAATAAGATCTCATGTGAGAACTCGATTTTCAAAAAACAAATGGTAACCAATAGTAGATTGGAAATTGCTTAAACTATGTGTTGGGCTAGGCAAAGCAAAACCTCATGTAAGTAAGTGATATGGATTAAAATAGGGTCATTAAAACAATGTATGAGAGAAATTGTTCCTCTTTTTCCACATCTGCCAGCATCTGCTGTCCCCTGAGTTTTTAATCTTAGCCATTCTGACTGGTGTGAGGTGGAATCTCAAGGTTGTTTTGAATTCCATTTCCCTTATGACTAAGGATGCTGAACATTTCTTTAGGTGCTTCTCAGCCATTTGGTATTCTGCAGTTGAGAATTCTCTGTTTAGCTCTGTACCCCATTTTTAATAGGGTTATTTGTTTCTCTGGAGTCTAACTTCTTGAGTTCTTTGTATATATTAGATATTATCCCTCTATTGGATGTAGGATTGGTAAAGATCTTTTCCCAATCTGTTGAGTACTGTTTTGTCCCATTGACAGTGTCCTTTGCCTTACAGAAACTTTGCAATTTTATGATGTCCCATTTGTCAATTCTTGATATCAGAGTGTAAGCTATTAGTGTTCTGTTCAGGAACTTTTCCCCTGTGCCCATATGCTCGGGGGTCTTCCCCAATTTCTTTTCTATTAGTTTCAGTGTATCTGGTTTTTTGTGGAGGTCCTTGATCCACTTGGACTTGAGCTTTGTACAACGGGATAAGAATGGATAGATTTGCATTCTTTTTTTTTAATTAGATATATTCTTTCCTTACATTTCACCTGTTTTCCCCTTTCCTGGTTCCCCACCCCCGAAAATCCCTTAATCCCTCCCCAATTCCTCTCCTCACTAAGCTTCCCACTCTCACTTCCCTGTCCTGGCATTCCCCTATACTAGGGCATCTAGCCTTCTCAGGACCAGGGGCCTTTTCTCCCTTTGATGTCCAATAAGGCCATCCTCTGCTGCATATGCATCTGGAGCCATGGGTCCCTCCATGTGTACTCTTTGGTTGGTGGTTTAGTCCCTGGGAGCTCTGGGCATACTGGTTGGTTCAAATTGTAGTTTCTCCTATGGCACTGCAAACCCCTTCAGCTCTTTGAGTCCTTTGTCTAGCTACTCCATTGGGGATCCTGTGCTCAGTTCAATTGTTGGCTAAGAGTATCCCCCTCTGTATTTGTCAGGCACTGGCAGAGCTTCCCAGGTGACAGCTATATCCGGCCCCTGTCAGCAAGCACTTGTTGGCAAGCACAATAGTGTCTGGGTTTTGTAACTGTAC
This sequence comes from Tokudaia tokunoshimensis, assembly GCA_036184795.1. NCBI lineage: Eukaryota > Metazoa > Chordata > Mammalia > Rodentia > Muridae > Tokudaia > Tokudaia tokunoshimensis. The sequence goes on along the minus strand of BTHU01000002.1, from coordinate 88,171,943 downwards.
ATGGGATGGATCCCTAGGAGGGCAGTCTCTGGATTGTCTTTCCCTCAGTTTCTGTTCCACACTTAGTCTCTGTATCTCCTCCTGTGGGTATTTGGTTCCCTCTTCTAAGAAGGACCAGAGTATCCATACTTTGTTCTTCCTTCTTCTTGAGCTTCATTTGGTCTGTGAATTGTATCTTGGGTATTCCAAGCTTCTGGGCTAATATCCATTTGTCAATGAGTATATACCATGTGTGTTCTTTTGTGATTGGATTACTTCACTCAGGATGATATTTTCTAGTTCCATCTATTTGCTTAAGAATTTGATGAATTCATTGTTTTTAATAGTTGAGTAGTATTCCATTGTGTAAATGCACCACATTTTATGTATCCATTCCTCTGTTGAGGGACATCTGAGTTCTTTCCAGCTTCTGGCTATTATAAATAAGATTGCTATGAACATAATGGAGTATGTGTCCTCATTACATGCTAGAGAATCCTCTGGGTATATTCCCAGGGGTGGAATAGCAGGATCCTCTGGTAGTATTATGCCCAATTTTCTGAGGAACCAGCCAAACTGATTTCCAGTTTGGTTGTACCAGCTTGCAGTTCCACCAGCAGTGGAGGAGTGTTCCTCTTTCTCCACGTCCTTGCCAGTACCTGCTGTCTCCTGAGTTTTGATCTTAGCCATTCTGACTGCTGTGAGGTGAAATCTCAGGGTTGTTTTGATTTGCATTTCCCTGATGACTAAGGATGTTGAACATTTCTTTAGGTGCTTCTCAGCCATTCGATATTCATCAGGTGAGAATTCTTTGTTTAGCTCTGTACCCCATTTTTAATAGGGTTATTTGGTTCTCTGGAGTCTAACTTCTTGAGTTCTTTTTATATATTGTATATTAGCCCTCTGTCAGATGTAGGGTTGGAAAGATCTTTTCCCTATTTGTTGGTTGTTGTTTAGTCCTATTAGCAGTGCATTCTTCTACATGCTAACTGCCAATTGAACCAGCACCATTTGTTGAAAATGCTGTCTTTTTTCCACTGGATGGTTTTAGCTCTTTTGTTAAAGATCAAGTGACCATAGGTGTGTGGGTTCATTTCTGGGTCTTCAATTCTATTCCTTTAGGTCTACCTGCCTGCCACTGTACCAATACCATGCAGATTTTATCAGGATTGCTCTGTAGTACAGCTTGAGGTCAGGGATGGTGATTCTGCCAGTTCTTTTATTGTTGAGAATAGTTTTAGCTATCCTGGGTTTTTTGTTATTCAAAATGAATTTGCAAATTGCTCTTTCTAACTCAGTGAAGAATTGAGTTGGAACTTTGATGGAGATTGCATTGAATTTGTAGATTGCTTTTGGCAATATGGCCATTTTTACTACATTAATCCTACCAATCAATGAGCGTGGGAGATCTTTTGATCTTCTGAGATCTTCAATTTCTTTCTTCAGAGACTTGAAGTTCTTGTCATACAGAACATTCACTTGTTTAGTTAGAGTCACACCAAGTATTTTATATTATTTTTGACTATTGTGAAGGGTGTTGCTTCTCTAATTTCTTTCTCAGCCTGTTTATCCTTTGAGTAGAGGAAGTCCACTGATTGGTTTGAGTTAATTTTATATCCCGTCACATTGCTGAAGTTGTTTATCAGGTTTAGGAGTTCTCTGGCAGAATTTTGGAGGTTACTGAAGTATATTATCATATCATCTGCAAATAATGATATTTTGACTTCTTCCTTTCCAATTTGTATCACTTTGACCTCGTTTTGTTGTCTAATTGCTCTGGCTAGTACTCTGAGTACTATATTGAATAGGTATGGAGAGAGTGGACAGCCTTTTCCAGTCCCTGATTTCAGTGGGATTTTTTTCAATTTTCTCTCCGTTTAGTTTGATGTTGGCTACTGGCTTGCTGTATATTGCTTTTACTATGTTTAGGTATAGGTTTTGAATTCCTGTTCTTTCCAAGACATTTATCATGAAGGGGTGTTGGATTTTGTTAAGTGCTTTTTCAGCATCTAATGAGATGATCATGTGGTTTTTTTCCTTGAGTTTGCTTATGTAGTGGATTATGTTGATGGATTTTCTTATATTGAATCATCCCTGCATACCTGGGATGAAGCCTACTTGATCATGATGTATGATCATTTTGATGTGTTCTTGGATTTGGTTTGCAATATTTTATTGAGTATTTTTACATTCATATTCATAATGGAAATTGGTCTGACGTTCTCCTTCTTTGTAGAGTCTTTGTGTGGATCAGGTAACAGAGTAATTGTGGCTTCCTAGAACTAGTTGGGTAGTGTTTCTTTTGTTTCTATTTTGTGGAATAGTTTGAAGAGTATTGGTGTTAGGTCTTCTTTGAAGGTCTGATAGAACTCTGCACTAAACTCATCTGGTCATTGGCTTTTCTTGGTTGGGAGACTATTGATGACTGCTTCTATTTTATTAGAGCTTATGGGGCTGTGTAAATCATTTATCTGATCCTGATTTAACTTTGGTACCTGGTATTTGTCTGGGAAATTGTCCATTTCATCCTGATTTTTCAGTTTTGTGGAATAAAGGCTTTTGTAGTAGGATCTGATGATCTTTTGGATTTCCTAGGTTTCTGTTGTCATGTCTCCCTTTTCATTTCTGATTTTGTTAATTTGGATACTGTCTCTGTGCACTCTGGTTAGTCTGGCTAAGGGTTTATCTATCTTGTTGGCTTTCTCAAAGAACCAGCTCCTGGTTTGGTTGATTCAGGATGACTGTGGAGTTGCTCAGCTCCTAGGTACAGATGGCGCCTGTATGGCTCCTGTTCTAGCTGCTCCCTGTATGCCCTGTGAGTTCCCAGCCATTTGCTTCTGGGCAGTTATTGGAGAGAAAGTGGAGATCTCACCTTTGTGCCCAGAAGTGAAAGCCTGCTGGGCGATCTCTCTTTCCTTGCGGGCTGTGCACAGAGGGCTGTGAAGCTGCCTGGCTCCCTGGTGGAAAATCAGTTGCTCTTACTCTTAAGTGTTTGTTCAAATATTATATGAGAACCAAGAAAGAAATACAGACTGATACAATTAGGGATAATTCTCAAAAGGGAAAGAAAGAGACCCATGGAATAGAATTAGAATCTTGTAGGATGCTGTCAGTCTGGGTAAATGTTTGTGCTTTTTTTTTTTAAATGAATATTGAAGTAAAGATTTCAACAGCCAACACAAACACTTCTCATATTCTGTAAATGCCTATGAAAATAACGAGCATGTTGAGAACCCTGCTGAAGGGTTCAGTTACATTGACTCCGTCATGGACCCAGTGCTGTGGCTTTGTAGTCTCTTCTCACATCTCCCCTTTGATGAAGACAATTTTTTTCAGTGTTAGGGGATGAAATGAAGTACTTGCCTCAACATGGAGTCTGACAGTTAGTCTGTTTGTGTATACTCACCTGTATACTGAATGGTTTCCATAGTCACCAAAGGCAAATCCATGTGAGTGAGATGAAAATTCTGATCTGGCTCCACTGGCAACACAACCACATTCAAACTGTCAATGTAAAAAAGCAACATGTAGCTGCTCTAATAGAAGCGTCCTGTCATTCTAGGCATGATCACTTCCCCCTAGATGGAAGTCCCAATCAAATACCAAAACAGTGATTTCTTGTCAGTCTGTGCTCTGTGGCTCAGTCGGAGAAGTATGCTGTAAACATGAGGGGGACAGATTATGAGCATGTTTGAGACAGTTTCAAGAAAGCTTCAGATTACTGAGGTCAACCAGTTGCTTTTATGTTTCAAACAACCCCACCTTGGTAAGAAAGGATAGTCTGAAGGTTTTGAATCTGGGTTGTTTTTATGTATAAATTAGAATGGTAAGACTACTCTTAAGTTGTTACTAGAAACTATAGCTTAAGCTTTCTTTAAAGCCCATGGTCTCTGACAGGGTTAACAACACCTCAGTCACATGGTAGCAAAGGGGGCATGCAAAGTTCCTTTCAGTGGGGTCATTTTTTTCTTTTTTTCCTTTTTTTATTATATATATTTATTTATTTATATATATTATTTATTATGTTATATTTATTATATATTTTATTATATCTATTATATATAAATATATATATATAAATGTATATATATATAATTTTTTTTTTACTTACATTTCAAATCTTATCCCGTTTCCTGGTTTCCCTGCTGACAAACCCTTATCCCATCCCCCCTCCCCCTGCTCACCAACCCACCCACTCCCATTTCCCTGTCCTGGCATTCCCATACACTGGGGCATCAAGCCTTCACAGGACCAAGGGCCTCACCTCCAGTGGGGATCATTTACACCTGAAGTCTAACTTGTAACATCTTCACTCTCTCTCTAGTACAATGACATTTCTGAGTATCAGCAAACAGCCACAGGAAGCAGCTATGATGAACAATAGTAAATCCACCTCTCTGATAACAAAAAATAGTGATGCCATTGCCATATTAGCTTTATGAATGAGAACATGCCAGGGTCTATACTTTTTCTACTGAAAGCGACTAAAGAAATTACTTTAGAATCAGACCCTAAAGCTGTTGACAAGGAGCGATCAAGCAATTTAGCCCATATTTCAAGGACCAGGGGAAAGTTAAGGAAGATCTATAATGATAAAGAAATTGATATATAGCAATGGCATTTAGGTTAAAGCCAAGACTCTTAGCAGAATAAGGGGCTAGATGTCATGGCCTATTATAGGAAAATGCCACAGGCTGAGAGGCATAACCAACCTAAATTTATTATCCCATTGTCATAGAGGCTAGAAACGCAGATTAAGATCTAGCAGTGGCAGTTTCTGAGGATGATGCACATCTAGACCAGAAGACACTATTTATGGCTGTTCCCATATTAGGAAGGTGGGCATCTCTAATGTCTCTTCTTCTGTAATGACTCAGTTACACCTGATGAGAACTCTACCTTAATAAGAACAGGAGATAGACACTGGTAAGGCAGATTTAGAGTGAACATTCTTGTCCTTTGTTCAAAACTGGAAATTCCCTGGCCTTATTCCAGTTGGAGGCTAGAAATGCTGGAAGCATTTGTGGCCTCTGAAACCTTGTCTAAGTTCTAAATGAATTTAGGATTATCGCTTTAGAATGGGGGATGTTAGAGTAGCCTTTCAGATCACTGAAGCTTTAAATTCTACTTTCCATTTCCCTCATAACACAAGAAAGGGGAACATCAGCCTTGGTATTCTTTTAGACCTGGTCAACAAAATAGTAATTCAGGTCTTGGGTAAAGACATGACATTCTGATATGCTCCTGAGACCACATTTTATTCTATTCTTTCCTCCCTTAAGAAGAAATCCTCTTGGGCCCATCAATTACCTGACCAAGAACTATTCCTCAAGAGGATGGTCTACCTAAAGCCATGATAAAGAGATGGGAGGAGTAATTGTGCTTTTAACGAGACAATGTACATTTCCTCCCAGAAGCCCTCAGTGCAGCTTCTTACAGAGCTGCTGCTGTGCAGCTGTGCTAAGTCTGACTGCTTTTTGAGTTAGGATGTTTTTTATACTTTGAAAAAGTCTGTTTTTAAACTGGCCAAAGTTCAAGTATGGTTTCTCTGGTACTTTGGGCTTTCTCACTCTATCTCTCTTTCGACTACTTCCACCTCTCCCCCTGCCTTTGCTGAGTAATTGCTTGCTGTAGGTAATTGCTTGAAGACCTTCATTGCTGAATATGCTGTTCTAACTCAAAAGGCATGGCATTTTCTCTTCTCCATATCCCTCATCCCAGTAACTTCTAAGATTTATACTGTTTATTTTTCTCTTAAGTTTAAATAAAATTGTCTTTGAGCTTCCTATTAAGTTGTTTTAAAATTCTTTTATCAATGAGACTAAAAGCCAAGTGAAGAGACCCCAGTTTCCCTGGTAACATATGGTACCCTACATAAGGCTCCTAAAACCTCTAGTAAACTAATGGATTTTTTTTTAACTTCACTGGATCTTCAAACCCTGTATCTAGTAGGCTATATGCTAGGTTTGGTAAGTCTAGTAGGCTTGTAGTTTTAACAAGTAAAGGTATATGTATGTGTATATATATATGGGCATGCATGTCTATGTGCATGTATGTGGAGGCAAAAGGCTACCATCAAGTGTCTTCTTCAATCTCTGGTCACCTTATTTTTTTGTGACAGCTCTCTGAACAGCTACACTGTCTGGCGAGCATACTACAGGGATCCTCCTGCTTCCACTTCCTTAGTGCTGGGATTATAAGCAAGCATCACCACACCTGGCCTTTTACATGGGCTCTGGAGATCTGAGCTCACTTACTCCTGCTTGTGAAGCAAGCACTTGACCCACTGATCTGTTTCCACAGACTCTAAAAGACATTTCAGTACAACTTTTTTGGATGAGAAAATTATACAGAATAGATTTGTTTATTTATTTATTTATTTATTTATTTATTTATTTATTTATATCTACTTATTTCATGTATGTGTGTATACCATCGCTGTCTTCAGACACACCAGAAGATGGCCTAGGATGCCCATTACAGATGGTTGTGAGCCACCCAGTTGTTGCTGGGAACTGAGCTCAGGACTTCTGGAAGATCAGTCAGTGCTCTTAACCACTGAGCCATCTCTCCAGTCCTACAGAATAGTTTTAATAAATCCATGTCAAAAAATGATAATCTGAAAATATAAGAATTCCACTTTTTATTACTGCCTTGACTTATTTGGTCATAGCCTATGCCATTCTCAGAAGAATTTTCTCTTTAGCAATTATTTTAAAACTTGTAATATATGTATCTTACTTAGATTTTAAGTATTCAACATATTTAAATTACCAAAAATAATGTATCTTAAAATATAAAACAGAAATATCATGGGAAATATGTGCCAGGATGTTTATATATAGAAACTTTGATAACCAGGTTACAAAAGACTGAAATTTCATTTGCTTATAATCTATAGTAATCATTTTTGTTTATGTTCCTACTGGTTTAATATCTTCTCCTGACCCCTTACATTCAGAGTCTGAGTGTTCATTAAAAAAAAAAAGTCTTGGTCCTTGCCAGATGGAATTGGAAGTTGTTTCGGTCATATTTTAATTGTCGTAACCCACTTCACAATTCCATCATGGATGAGGCCATTAGCGAATGACATCATTTTTGGTTGCTCCTAGACTGTAAAACCTAAAAAAGGCTTCTTTTCAGAATTAGTGCAGAAGAAAGTTCCTAAATATCTCTCTCTCTCTCTCTCTCTCTCTCTCTCTCTCTCTCTCTCTCTCTCTCTCACACACACACACACACACACACACACACACACACATTTGTGCATACAAAAACACAAACTATACGAGTTGAGTTGAAAACATTTGACTGGAAGAATGTCTATGTTGTGGGTGGTCATGAAATGCCACAGGCTGTAGGAAATACTGTGAGATGTGTAAAAGACAGGCCAGCAGGAAGAGGTCACCAAGAATCACTGAATGAATTCTGCAGAGAGTTTAAAACATTTAGTATATCTTTTGTCTCACTTACTCCTTCAGGTTCCTTGCAAGTTCCTTCAAGGAATTTTGCAGGAAGCTGCTGCTGTCCTCTGAAAGAATAATTATGTATGAGAGTCCTCCAATTCCCCTGTATTTATTTACTCATACAGCCAAATGCTCAACACACATTTATAATACACATCATGTAGAGTAGTATAAACCCTGGGGATAAAGTCAGGAAGAGTTAAATAATAATTTAGGTATAAAAAGCCATTAAAAAAATCCAACTCAGTACATTCATTGCTTTTCTGAAAAAGTGATGTTGAGTGTGTAAGTATTAGTTTTACTGATTTTATTAGGATATTTCCGATCTATCTATCTATCTATCTATCTATCTATCTATCTATCTATCTATCTATCTATCTATCTATCTATCATCTACCTATCTATCATCTATCTATATCATCTATCTACCATCTATCTATATCTATCTCCTCTGTCATCTATCTGTCTACCTACCTACCTACCTACATACCGACCTACCTGCCTACCTACCTATATCTTGTCAGCTTGACTCAAGCCAGGGTCATCTAGAAAGAGGAAACATCATTTGAGAAAATGTCATTGTTGCGTTTTATAAAAATGTTTTGTAGAGCACGGTATGGTGAGGTGGGAGGGATGCTTCTGCAGGCCCATGCCATACAATGAGTATAGTATAGAAGAGTTTAATTAGAGAATGGGAAGGGGAGTTGAGAAGGGAGTAGAGACAGACAGATGGGGGCGGGGGAAGAGAGAGAGAGAGAGAGAGAGAGAGAGAGAGAGAGAGAGCAGAGAGAGGGAGAAAGAGGGGTCAAATAGCCCCTTTATATAGAGCCAAGCCTACCTGACTGTTGCCAGGTGACTGTTGGGCAGAGCCTAGAAGGAATGTTAACAATCATTCGATTGGAACCAGTGGAACATTTTCTTGAGTGATGATTGACTTAGAAGAGTCCAGTCATCTGTGGGGTGCCATCTCTAAACAGATAGTCCTACTGTGTATAAGAAAACCATTGAAACCTAAGAACCACCCTATGATACCATTTATTTAAAAGGAGAAAATTAGGGAGGGGGAAAGAATCCTCTCAAAACCTTGTGATAATGTAACTTCAAAAACTACAGAAATGTTTACTATTGTTTCTAAGATATTTAAATGAGGTTCTCTTGAAAAGATTGTTTCCACATTTGGATGTGCTCTATCCTGTCCCAAAGTTCACTCCTTCTATTAATGTCTGTACTTAAATTTATGTTAAAGACTTTTCTTAAATTTCAATTGTGCTTCATTTAGAGTCACCTTGAAATTCTTTGCTGGGATATAGGCTGGAATGTAGGAGCTTTGCTTGAGTGAAGATCTTGGAGAAAATTTCAGAATGTGAGGGGAGATAATGTGGAGTAGCATCTCCAGATTGTACTGTCATTGCTGTTGACCTTATCGTAAATGTGGTCTCCTTAACAAAGATTCAGGCACTTTAGTGTTAAACAATGAAAGAAACCCAGAAGCCCCTAAAGAATTCTTGAAGACTTTGCAGTGATTCAGGGATTTTACAAGCATCCAAAATCTGCTCATGTATCCTGAAGGGTCATGGGACATGAACAGAAATTCTTTACTTCTGCGATTAATAGATGGGGTCAACGATATTCAATAACTGAGTGGCCATAGTTACATTTCTAAATTACATCTACCCTCTATTTCTTTTATCTTACATCTATTTCTTTAAATAAAGAGTAAGACCATCTGGTTAAGAATATTAAATAATGTGTCAGCCATAAAACTACCCACTGTGCGTGGACCACTATTGGAGCTCAGTAGGTTAGCTCATTGCCTTAAGCTTGGCAAGTACCTGATAAGACATATACAGGTTTGGCGGTTATTGAGGACAGACCCTTTCCTCACAATCATCAGCCTATAAAGCTAAAAACTAAAATTGTCAGTTGGCCTGCAGATCTTTCTTCACATCCTTCACTGCTGATGCAGAAAGAAATTGGAGAAAGAAAATCTTGTATTCAAGCTTGAGTCTAGAAAAATGCAGTGACACTTTCTATCTCAAAGGAGACTGTATTAGTTACTTTTTTATTGTTGTAATAAAACACTTGATCAATGCAACTTATAAAAGAAAGCCCTTAATTTGGCTTATGGTTTCTGAGGGTTAGAGTCCATGATGACAGAGTAAAGGAACATCTGAAAGTCTATTTTTTAATCTATTACCATGAGGCAGAAAGAACTAACTGGGAATTGTATGAATCTATTGAAACCTCAAAGCCCACCAGCAGGGACGCACCTCCTTCTACAAGGTCAATACTCTTAATCCTTCCCAAACAGTTTCATCAACTGAGGACCATCTATTCAAATAAATGAGCCATTGAGGCCATTCTCATTCAAACTACCATACAAACTCTCTACCATTTTGCAAAAGGGAGAGATTCTAGGGTGTTGATAGGCTGATGAATGGGAGATTGCTGTGGTTGGCAGTTTTTGATCCTGGAAATGTCCATTGACTTTCCTCCTGATAGATCTGTAGAATACAGTGTTGCTCAATCTTATCCTTGAATAAGCCTCAATACCCTTGAGCCCATGTAAGCATATTAATTGCAAGTGAAAAAACAGTGATAGTTGAGGAAGTGTAAAATAGCTTGATTTCCCTGCTTAGAATTTATAATATCAAATGAAAGGGGAGAAATACCACAACTGCAGTCCCTAATAGTTAAAGCATCATGCAAAATATTAGGTATAAATTAGCAATGAGGAAGACAGAGCTAGAAGGCTTTGGTGGCTAATTTTTACAGATATATTCTCTCTCTCTCTCTCTCTCTCTCTCTCTCTCTCTCTCTCTCTCTCTCTCTCCTGTTACAATATCACTGATCAAAAGTATGGGCATCAGCAACCTGGATGGGAAAATATCCCTCAAAGAAGCTGTCCTAAAGACTTTACAATGGAGATAGCATGTAGGCTACTTGAATAAGAGGAGTGTGGTATTCGCCTTTGCCTACTTTACACTTGATGATTTGCTCTACACAACTATTTTTCTGGCTGTTGTCTGGTCTTTCCTCTGCAATGGTCCCTTTGTCCATGCTTAATGGTCTCGAGTCTGTAATAATATGCTTATCTTTTATATAATTCTTAATATCTAACTTTAATTCTAATGTGTGTTCCTGTGTGTCTGCATGCCTGGCCAGAGTCCAAATGTTGACACTTGGTGTCTTTCTCCTGTTAGTAGAATTTCATAGTCTCCATATGATACAGGAGAAACTTGATGCTGTAGTATCACTAACAAAGTAATTTTAAAATGGACCAAAATGGAAGCTCAAGGATAATTTATAAGAGTCTAAAAGAGCAACATCCAAGGACAGGGCAGCTATAAACCTCAGTAGTTTCCCAGAGAAGAATGTTGGAGAGAAGGGGAAAAGACATGCTGTTGGAGTTAAGATGGTATGGAGGTAAGCCAGAAAATAGCAGATAGCTACATGTTATGGGGTAGGGTAGGGCTTTAGAAAAAGACTAAGAAGGCCCAAAGTGTCATCAGACAAAGAATAGAATACTCAGGTTCTGGTCAGCATCTGAAAGAGAGCAAAAAATTAAAATAAAAAGTTGTACCTTTCTTGAGTTCCTGTTCATAGACTCAGATGAATATCATTGCAGCTTGGTTTGTAGGGAATGTATTATAGGAAGTTCTGGAAAGGAAAAGTACAGTGTCTCATTAAATGAATAAGTATTCCACCCACCTCTAGGTGAGTATGCCTTTTTAGGAGTGGTCCCTCCTCCCAAAGGGGTCGTTCCCTTAATCTAGTCATTGAACCTACTAAACTAGAAATGTTAACTTTCCATGAAGACCAGATATTTGACTTTCTTGACTAAAAGATTTTCTTTTTACATTTTTTATTGTATTTATTATTTTTTTATTAAATATAATCTTCATTTACATTTCAAGTGGTAAAACCTTTCCCAGTTTCCTCCCTCCCCAAAACACCCCAACCCCTCCTCCCACTCCTGCCTCCAAGTATATGCCCCTCCACCCGAACCGCTCCCACCTACACCCCCTCAATCTCAATTTCCCCATGTTGGGGCATCTATTGAGCCTTCACCTGACCAAGGACCACTCCTCCAACTGATGCCTGACAAGGCATTCCTCTGCCACATTTTTGGCTGGAACCATGTGTACCCCTTTGTTGATGGTTTAGTCCCTGGTAGTTCTGGGGTGTCTGGGTGGCCAAAATCGTTGTTCTTCCCATGGGACTGTAAACCCCTTCAGCTTCTCCATACCACCCTCCAACTCCTCCATTGGGGACCCCACTCTCAGACCAATGGTTGACTGCTGGCATCTGCCTCTGTATGTGTAAGGCTCTGGAAGGGCCCCTCTGAAGACAACCATGGCATGCTCTTTTTGACAACCATGGCATGTTCCTTTTGGTATGCACTTCTTGTCATCCATAGTACTATTGGGTTTTGGTGACTGTTTATAGGGTGAATCCCCAGGTAGAGCAGTCTCTGGGTGGCCTTTACTTCAGTCCCTGCTCCATACTTTGCCTCCATTATTGCTCCTGTAAGTATATTGTTCCCTTTCTCAGAGGAACCCTAGCACCCCCAATCAGTCCTCTTTCTTCTTGAGCTTCCTGTGGTCTGTGAATTGTAACTTGTTTATTTTGAGCTTTTAGGCTAACATCCACTTATCAGTGAGTGCAAACCATGTGCGTTCTTTTGTGATTGGGTTACCTCTCTCAGAATGACACTTTCTAGTTCCATCCATTTGCCTAAGAACTTCATGAGTTCATTGTTTTTAATAGCTGAATAGTACACCATTGTGTATATATACCACAGTTTCTGTATCCATTCCTCAGTTGAAGGACATCTGGATTCTTTCCAACTTCTGGGTATTGTGAATAAGGCAGCTATGAACATAGTGGAGCATGTGTCCTTATTATGTGTAGGAGCATCTTCTGGGTATATGCCCAGGAGTGGTATAACTGGGTCCTCAGGTAGTACTATGTCTAGTTTTCTGAGGAATCGCTAAACTGGTTTCCAGAGTGGTTTTACCAGCTTGCAATCCCATCAACAATGGAGAAGTGTTCCTCTTTCCCCACATCCTCTCCAGCATCTGCTGTCCCTGAGTTTTTCATCTTAGCCATTCTGTCCAGTGTGAGGTGGAATCTCAGTGTTGTTTTGATTTGCATTTCCCTGATAACTAAGGATGCTGAACATTTCTTTAGGTGGTTTAGAGCGATTCGAGTTTCCTCACTTGAGAATTCTCTGTTTAGCTCTCTACCCCATTTTTGAAAATGGGTTATTTGACTCTCTTGAGCCTAAATTCTTGAGTTCTTTGTATACCTTGGATATTAGCCCTCTATCAGATGTAGAATCGGTAAAGATCTTTTCCCAATTTGTTGGTTGCCGTTTTGTCTTACTGTGTCCTTTGCCTTACAGAAGCTTTGAAGTTTCATGAGGTCCCATTTGTCGATTCTTGTACTTAGGGCATTTTCTTTGACTGTTGAGTCAATTTTATTGTATATGTTTCTCCCCCCACCCCTTTTTGGTCTGGTTCTTTTTGCTATTTAATTAATTAATTAATTAATTTATTTATTTATTTATTTTTACTTATTTACTCCCCCACCCCTTTTTGGTCTGGTTCTTTTTGCAATTTCATTTAATTTTTTTTTTTACTTATTCACTTTACACCCCACTCATTGCCCCCCTCCCAGTCATTCCCTCCAATAATCCTTCTTCCATATCCCCTCTCCTCCTCCTCTGAGTGGGTGGGATCCCTGGGTATCCCCCCACCCTGGCACTTCAAGTTTCTGTAAGGCTATGTGAATCCTTTCCCGTTATGGCCAGATAAAGCAGTCCAGCTACAAGAATATATCCTATGTACAGGTAACAGCTTTTGGGATAGCCTCTGTTCCAGTTGTTGGGGACCTACATGAAGACCAAGCTGCACATCTGCTACATATGTGTGAGGAGGTCTAGGTCCAGCCTTGTATGGTTTTGGGGTGATAGTTCAGACTCTGAAAGCCCCAAGGGTACAAGTTACTTGACTCTCATCATCTTCCTGTGGAGTTGCTATCCCCTTCTGGGCCCACAATCCTTCCTCCTGTTCTTACATAAGAATCCCCAAGCTTCATCCACTGTTTGGCTGTGGGTGTCTGTATCTGTCTGAATCAGCTGCTTGGTGGAACCTCTCAGAGGACAGCTTGCTCCCATCTACAAGCATAACAGATTATCATTAATAGTGTTAAGGAATAGTATTTGCCCATGGGATGGACCTTTAGTTGGACTGGTTATTGGTTGGCTATTCCCTCAGTCTCTGCTCCATCCCCTATGCCTACATTTCTTGTTGACAGTATAAATTTTGGGTTGAATGTTTTGGCCTCTCATTTCTTTATTCCACTCACCTTTTGATGAACATCTAAACTGGTTTAATTTCTTAGCTATTATGAATAGTATAGCTTTAAACATAGATTTGTGAGTCACTGCATTTAGCATCTTTTGGGCATATGCTTAGGAATGGTATATAGCTTGGTAAATTTTTTGTTAGAAAACTTCTTAGTGTTTTCTTTTTGAAAATTAAAAAAAAATTGTATGTATATGGGTATTTTGCTTGTCTATATGTCTAGGTACCACATATATGCCCATGGAGGTCAGATAAAGGCATTGGATTCCTTGGAACTGGAATTATGGACTGTTGTGAGCTGCCATGTGTGTTCAGGGAGTAGAATCCTCTGGAAAGAGCAGCCAGGGCTCTTTCCCGCCTCCGTGATTTCTTCAGTGGCTGCCTGTACTTTTGATCCCATGGGCAGTGCCTAGGGCACCTCTTTCCCCACACCCTCTGGCTATGTTACTGCAGGGCAACACACACTTTCTGTCTCCCGATTTGGTGGCACCTGTACATGTGAGCATTTCTGTGGCAGCTGCAGCTGCAGCTGAGTGCAGCTTGAGTGGAGCCACTGGATGGAGCAGGGTTCTCGCAGAGGCACGGTTGCTTTGTAGAAAAATTCAGGTCTAGGCTAATTTCTGCTTGCTTTTGCTCTTTCTCCTCTAGGAGCAGGATCTATTGTTCTGTTTTCTTATCCTAATGCTTTTGTGTCCAGTCACCAAGATACCGATTCAAACTCACCATCTTACTCAGAAGTATCTGACCGGAGTGTTAACTTTGCTACTTTTCCCTTCTGTAATCTCAAAACCACTGTGAATCTCTACTGATTTGCTTGCTTTTCAAGGGCAAGTCTGTGTGATGATTAAAAACTATGTCATAAGGAGGAAGAAAATGACCAAGTCTTTTATCCTTTTAAGCTCAAACTATGAAGAAATATTAAATTAATGGTCACATACATATATATGAATATATGCATATGCACATCTATTACCTATTAGAATATTAAAAATTAAAATTTCCCTGGAAGCTAAAAATCTTGATAGATTATTTTGGAATAGGCCATTCCTAAGTCAAAATGGTAATATCACTGACATGGGCTGGAGACATGGCTCAGGCATTAGACTGCTACTTTAGCAGGGAGTTTGGCTCCAAGCACTCATGTCAGGCGACTCAAAAATGCTCATAACTCCAGTTCCGAGTCATTAGTCTCTCTTTTCAGGCCTCAACAGGCATCTATGTATATATGTGCATACCAACATACATACATGAGGATAAATGAAAATAAAATAAATCTCAATAATACCATTGGAAGTATGATGATTCAAATGCTTTGTGAAAATTTCAGGTTTTTTTAACCTGATCCAAAAAAGTACTTAAAGGCCATATAAGTGCTTAGCTAGTTAAACTCTGATAGAGTTTTTTGAACAATGCATTTATTGAGCTACAAGAATGTAAGCAGATCCAAGAAGAAAAAATCCTTTTTTCTTTTTTGTTTTTGTTTTTTTTGTTAAATAGAAAAGACATGACTGGTGTTCCCGGGTCAATAAACTTCATAGGTTTGGGCATGATTCCAGACAATGGAGTGAAGCCAGGGATAGAGACTGTGAGACCAGGATACTGACTCTGGGAGAATCAGCCTGGACTTGTACTCTAATACCATCATTTCCTAATGTGATGTTAGATACGTCAGTTGCTATTGTCCATCTTTTATATTGAGAACAATAATAACAATGCCTTCTAGGAATGGCATAAGTGAGGGCAAATAGGAAAAATTGCTGGTAACAATAGGTACCATAGACCTCCTATATCGCTGGTCTCCTTATCTGTTCACCCAATTGTGCATCAAAATATATATGAAGAATAGGTTACATCTATACTACACATGCACAGACTTTTTTGTCATTATTCCCTCAACAATACAGTACAAGTATCTATGAACCATTTGTGTTGCACTGGCTATAAACAATCTAGAGACAATTTAGTACAGAAGAGAATGTGCAGAGGTGATATGCAAATACTCTCCCATTTATATAAAGGACTTGAGCATCTGTGGATTTTTGAGTCCACAGAGGGTACTGGATTCATCCCAGTGGATACTGAAGGACAAGTGTAGTTATTATTGAAGGTAATTATGGGTGAAATTATTTAAAATTACTTGGCATGTAGAAAAGTGTTCAGTATCTGGCTGTCTTTATTGTTACAATTAACTTGGTAATTTCTGGCAAGATATTTAATTTTTCTGACCTGCAATTTTCTACATGGAAAAGGCAGATGATTTCTTCCTTTATAATTAGCTAGTAGGAAGCTACAAAATTTTATCTTATAGTTCACTGCTAATAAATATATACTTCTTTTGCCTTCTTTTTTTTTCCCTATTTTTCATTATCACTATCTGTAAGAACGAAGGTGATTGTTTTTCAGGAATATTTTTTATCTAAATTTGAGGGGTTTGGGGTTTTTGTATACATGTGTGTGTATACAAAAAATATAAAACTTCCCAATTCCTCCAAATTCGTGAGACACCAAATATTTCCTCCCATACCCACACTTTTACCATCAGTTTGAGAGAAGAAGGGAGGTTGTACTCTTGGGAAACAATTTACATGTGCTTGGCAAAGTTATGAAGCACAAGCTGACATTTTTGCTGGTTGGACCACAGGTCAACTCCTTGTGTGGCCAAATGAGCTAATCATAAGCAGAAGTAGTCTAGTCCTTGGCTTGGTTTCCAGAAGGCTTCTAATTTTGCCAGCTTAGGTGCTTGTCTGTCTCCCAAAAGGCATCATTTCTTCCTGAAGATCTCATTCCTTCACCTCACCAGTTCTCACCTGCTGTGTTCATCTCTCCAGATCCAAAAGCCAGGTAATCCTTCTCTCCCTTGTTCTCTCCAGCCTTAACTCACACAGCATTCAATGCTCCCCTCACCACACAAACTTCTTTTTTAAATTGCAAACCCGTGGTGTGGAAAATAATTTCATGGCCAAACACCTTACACTCCTGAACCAGTGGCACTGTCCCTTTTCATCAGGTTACACTGATTTCTATAGTGACTGTGCAACTCTGCATGTCCACCAGCAATGGAGGAGTTTTCGTGCTCCATGGTCTCAACAGCACGAGCTGTCATTTGCTTTATTGATCTTAGTCATTTTGAAGGCTGTAACATGAACTCTCAATATAGTTTTGATTTGCATCTCCGTGACGGATAAGGGTGTTGAACATTTTTTAAGTGTTTCTCAGCTGTTCATGTTTCTTGTTTTAAGAATTCTGTTTATGACTATACTTCCTTTTTAATTGAATTCTTTGTTTTCTTGATATCCAGTGTTTTTGGGTTCTTTATGTTATTTTCATATTAGCCCTCTATGTGTAACTGGTAAAATAATTACTTCCCTTTTTGTAGGCTGCTGTTTTATCCTAATGATGGTACCCTTTGCTATGCAGAAGCTTTTAAGTTTCATGAGGTCCCAATTATTAATAGTTGATCTTAGTGCCTATATTAACTGTTTTGTTCAGAAAGTCTTTTCCAGTGCCATCTAAATTCAAATTTCTCCTCTATTAGATTCAGTGTATCTGCTTTTATGTTCAGGTGTTTGATCCATTTGGAGTTGAGTTTGAGGCAGGGCAATAAGTATGGATCTATTAAGATTCTTATAGATGTAGCTGTCTAGTTTGATCAGAACCATTTCTTTAAGATGCTATCTTTTTTCAGTGTGAATTTCTGACATTTTTATAAAAAAACAAAACAAAACATGTGTCCATCAGTGTGTGGACTCATGACTGAACCTTGTATTCAATTCCATTAAACATTTTTTTGTGCTAATACCTGCTTTTCTTTGTTTTTCAAGTGTTTTTTTTTAAATTTTTGCTAATTGTAGTATAAGACAACTTGCATAATAATTTAATTAAGGAGCAACAGTACTTGACATATAAAACACCATAAATATCATTATTAGAGATAGATGTCTTATGTAATGTTTTCTTTTCTTATTACTATAACTCTGTAGAAGAATTTGAGGTTGGGAGTGGTGATACCTCCAGAAGTTCTTTGATTATTCAGGATTGATTTTTAGGTCTCTGAGGTTGTTTTGTTCTTTCCTGTTTCTATGTGTACCTGAAAATTTTCCTTACAAGATCTTTGAACAATCATGTCGAAAGTTTGATTGGGGTTGCATTGAATTTATAGATTGGTTTTGGATGGATGACCATTTTTGCTATACTAATAATTACCAATCCACGAGCATGGGAGATCTTCCCATCTTTTGAGGTTTTCAGTTTCTTTCTTTAGTGTCTCAAAGTTTTTTTTTTGTTTTATTTTTTATTTATTTTATTTTATTTTATTTTATTTTATTTTATTTTTATTTTATTTTATTTTATTTTTTTAATTTACATTCCAAATCACTTCCCCTTTCCCGTTTCCTCCCTCCCCGAAAGTCCCATAAGCCCCCTTCCCTCCCTCTTTTCTCCATTCAACCCCCTCTCGTTACTCTGTCCTGGCGTTCCCCTACATCCAGTCTTTCCAGGACCAGGGGTCTCTCCTTCCATCTTTTTAGAAATCTATTGATATGCGGATTGTGTCTAGGGTATTCCGAGATTCTGGGTCAATATCCCCTTATCAGTGACTGCATACCATGTGTGTTCTTTTGTGATTGGGTTACCTCACTAAAGATGATATTTTCAAGTTCTGACCATTTGCCTAGGAATTTCGTGAATTCATTGTTTTTAATTGCAGAGTAGTATTCCATTGTGTAGATATACCACATCTTCTGAATCCATTCCTCCGTTGAGGGACATCTGGGCTCTTTCCAGCTTCTGGCTATTATAAATAAGGCTGCTATGAACATAGTGGAGCATGTGTCCTTATTGCATGCAGGTAAAGTCTCTGGGTATATGCCCAGGAGTGGTATAGCCGGATCCTCCGGGAGTGTCATGCCCAGTTTTCTGAGGAACCGCCAGACTGCTTTCCAGAGTGGTTGTACCAGCCTGCAATTCCACCAGCAGTGGAGGAGTGTTCCTCTTTCTCCACATCCTCGCCAACAACTGCTGTCTCCTGTGTTTTTGATCTTAGCCATCCTGACTGGTGTGAGATGGAATCTCAGGGTTGTTTTGATTTGCATTTCCCTAATGACTAAGGATGATGAACATCTCTTTAGGTGCTTCTCAGCCATTAGATATTCTTCAGGTGAGAACTCTTTGTGTAGCTCTGTACCCCATTTTTTAATAGGGTTACTTGCCTCTCTGGAGTTTAACTTCTTGAGTTCTTTGTATATATTGGATATTAGCCCTCTGTCGGATGTAAGGTTGGTAAAGATCCTTTCCCAGTTAGTTGGTTGCCGCTTTGTCTTTTTGACAGTGTCTTTTGCCTTGCAAAAACTTTGTAATTTAATGAGGTCCCATTTGTCTATTCTTGATCTTAGAGCATAAGCTATTGGAGTTCTGTTCAGGAAATTCTCCCCTGTGCCCATATGTTCAAGGTTAAGTCTTTTAGTTACTTGGTTAGTTACCTTAGGCTATGTTATATTTTTTGAGGCTATTATGAAGGTTATTATTTTACATATTTCTTTTTCAGTCCATTGTGATTTGTTACAGGAAGGCTACTGATCGATTATGACTTGATTCCTGCTACATTGCTGAAAGTGATTATCAACTATCAAAATTCCTGGTAGAATTTTTAAGTTTACTTAATAAACTACCATAATATCTGCAAATAAAGATACTATGACTTCCTCCTTTGCTATTTGTATCTCCTTGATAGCCTTCAATTGTGTTATTGCTTTTGCTTAGACTTTAAGTACTGTATATAGGTATGGAGAGTGAAAAACATTGTCTTATTTGTGATTACAGTGGAACTGCTTTGAGTTTCTCTCCATTTATATTAATGTTGCCCATGAACTTGCTATAAACTCCCTGTCTTTATTATGCTAAGTTATGCCCTTTGTATCCCTGATATATCCAGGACTTTTATCATGATGGGGTATTAGAGTTTGTCAAAGGTCTTTCTGCATCTATGAGGGCTTTTTCTTTAATTTTTTAATTTGGCAGATTACACTTATAGATTTACATATATTGAACCATCCAAGCATCTCTGGAATGAAGCCTACTTGGTCACGGAGGATGATCTTTTTAGTCTGTTTTGGGATTCAGTTTGCAAGTATTTTGTTGCATATTTTCACATCTATGTTCATAAGGAAAATTACTCTGTAATCCTCTTTCTTCATTGTGTCTTTATGCAGTTTGGGCATCAGGGTATCTGTGGCCTTCATAGAATTGATTGAACAATATTTTTTTTGTTTCTATCTGTTTATAATTTGTGCAATATTTTGAAGAGTATTGACATTAACATATCTGTGAAAGTCTGGTCTACTTCTGTGCCAAAACTATTTGACACCCCCCCCCTTTTTGGTTGGGAGACTTTTATTTACTGTGTCTATTTCTATAGGGGTTGTAGGTATGTTTAAATTACTTATCTTACCTTGATTTAATTTTGGTGGGTGGTACCTATCATGAGAATTACCTTTTTCTTTTGTTTTGTTAGATTTTCTGATTTGGTGAAATACAGATTTTAAAAAATATGTCCTAATTACTCTTTGGATTTCCTCAGTGTCTGTTGTTATATCTCCCTCTTTACTCACATTTTATTAATTTGGATATCTTTGCCTTTTAGTTAATTTCCATAAGGGTTTGTCTACTTTATTGATTTTCTCAATGAACTAAGCCTTTGTTTTATTGATTCTTTGTATTTTTTCTGTTTCTATGTTTTGATTTCGACCCTGAATTTGATTATTTCTTGTCATTTACTCCTTTAGGTATGAAGTCTTTTTTTTGCTAGACTTTTCAGATGTGCTGGTAAGTTACTAGTATGAGATCTCTTCAATTTATTTATATAAACACTGTTTTTTCTTTTGCTATAATCTTGCCTCTAAGAACTACCTTCACTGTATCCCCTAAGTTTGGATATTTTGTCGTATTCATTTTAATTCAAATTTAGAATGTTTTTAATTCTTTCTTAATTTCTTTTTTTGATCCATTTTCCATTCATTAGAGAGTTGTTGAGTCTCTATGATTTTCTGAGCTTCCTGTTATTTCTGTTGTTTTTGATACCAAGCTATAACCCATGGCGGTTAGGTAGGATGTATTATTTCAATTTTATTTTGTATCTTCTGAGACTTGCTATGTATCTAAGTCTGTGGTCAGTTTTGGAGAAAGCTCTATGAGGTATGGAGAAGATGGTATTTCTTTCTGTTTGGGCGAAATGTTCTGTAAATGTCTGTTAAGTCCATTTGTTTTATGATGTGAGTTAGCTCTAGCATTTCTCTGTTTAGCTTTTTTCTGGTTGACTCATCTATTCTCAAGAGTGGGTACTGAAATTGCCCACTATTGTTGTGTGGGGGTCAATATGCTATGTAAATTGTAACAGTATTTCTTTCATGAACTTTGATGACCTGTACTTGAAGCATAGATGTTAAGAATTGCATTTTCCTCGGAGTGTATTTTTTCTTTGATGAATATGTCGTTCCCTTCCCCATCTCTTCTGGTAAGTTTTGGTTTGAAGTCTATTTTGTCAGATATTAAAATGGCTACACTTGCTTTTTTCTTAGGTCAGGTTGAATAGAATATCTTTTCCTGTCCTTTCTACCTATGGTGATTTCTATCATCCTTGATATTAAGATATTTTTCTTGGATGCATCAGAAGGGTGGATCCTGCTTTTACAATTTTTTTTTTGTTGGAACACAGTCAAAAGAAGGATGCATAGTTGACAGTGTCTTGGAGGAACTTTGAGAGAGGCTCTAAGAAAAAAGGCAGAGGGCCTTTTACCTTAGGTGCATTTTGTTCCCTGGATTGTTCTTAGATGTGATTTGATGCCTCCTATGACTAATATTCACATCAAATTTATAAGACATATTTACTTTTGCTGGATGTCAGATCATAGCTGTAGAACACAGTATGGTCAGTATACCCTGAACCTGGATATGTCCTTCTGCTTTGCTTTCATACTTTTCCAGATATAATCTATAGTACATGCCAGGCAATTGTGTTTAAATTGGTCTTTCCTGAGAAAGTTCTGGAAAAGGGCTGCTCTGTTAACATTTAGTATGTGCTCACTGGTGTTTATTTACATGTTTTTCTGATCAAGATTTTTCTAAACTCCTTGGATTGTTGCTTTCTTTGTTATACCTATGTATAAAAGTACACTGAAACTGAAGTAAGGTGGTCTATAGCATTAGCCTGTAGTTGGCCCTATTCTTTGAGGTACTCAAATCCCAGGTCCAGCAGACAAGATCTATACAGGCTGATGAGAAGTTGTTCATTTAATATGTTTCTTTTTATTGGGGAATTGAGATTATTGATATTCAGAGTTATCAATGAGCATTGTTTGTTGATTTCTATTATTTTGTTTTGGACGTGTGCTTTTTCCCTACCTCTTTTTATTTTGGGGCCTAGGATTATTTATTCTTTGTGAGGTTTTGTTTTGTTTTTGGTGTGTGTGTGTGTGTGTGTGTGTGTGTGTGTGTGTGTGTGAGAGAGAGAGAGAGAGAGAGAGAGAGAGAGAGAGAGAGAGAGAGAGAGAGATAGAGAGAGATTAACTTCTTCAGGTTGAAATTTTCTTCAGTGCCTTCTGCAGGGCTGGATTTGTAGGTAGAAAATGTTTAAATCTGATTTTGTTTTGGAGGGTCTATCTCCATCTATTAATAGCTTTGCTAGGTATAATTGTCTTAGCTGATATCTAAGGTCTCTCAGAGTTTGTAGAATATTTGTCCCAGCCCTTCTACCTTTGGAAAATATCCATTGAGAATTCAGGTATTGTCTTAATTTGGCTTTGCATTGCTGTGAAGAGGCAATATGACCACAGCAATTTAATAAAGGAAAACATTATATTAGGACTGACTTACAGTTTCAGAGGTTTAGTCCAGTATCTTGATTGTGGGAAGCATGGCAGCATGCAGGCAGACATGGTGCAGGAGAGTAGTAGGTTTACTGGACTCCAGTTGGGACATACTGCCCTAGCTATTATCTATCAATTGTGCATTTACACTGGCATCTAGTCATCTCTTTTTGGGATGATTGTAATTCTCAGTTCTGGTATCAGGTCTTGTCTTTGGTAGATGGGTGTTTTTTTTTTCATACTATGATAAAGTGGGATTTATTTTAGGAATGCAAGTATGGTTTCAACATTCAAAAATAAAAAATATAAATCAATGAAGCATATCATGTTGATAGAATAAGAGGCATTTTTAGTTATTATCTCATGACCATGGAAAGGCATTTGACAAAAACCAACACCACTTCCTAAGAATGTTCATCTAACTGGAGGTGAATGGGATTTTCTCATTCTGACGAGACCATCTGTGAGACACCTGCAGCTAACTTCATTCCCAGCAAACAAAGAGTGAAGTACTCCCTCAGAGGTGG
Organism: Tokudaia tokunoshimensis; assembly: GCA_036184795.1. Taxonomy (NCBI): domain Eukaryota; kingdom Metazoa; phylum Chordata; class Mammalia; order Rodentia; family Muridae; genus Tokudaia; species Tokudaia tokunoshimensis. The sequence goes on along the minus strand of BTHU01000002.1, from coordinate 88,148,745 downwards.
AGACCAGGTATGGATGACTATTTTGCCCACTTCTACTCAACACAGATGACAGACACAAACCAGGGCAAGAAAATAAAATAAAAGGCATCACAAAAGGCAAGAAAGCAAACACATCTCTATTGCATGTGACATAATCCAGTGTCCACACTCTGGCTCTTCGTGTCACTAAAACTGAAGCTGAGCAGATGACAACATCTCACTTGGAAGGAAAGTGTTAACTTTAAGTGTTCATTCGTTTCCAGTCAGATGAACATTCTTTGTTGGGTTTTGTCAAATGCCTTTTCCACAACTATTGAGACAGTAACTAAAACTGCCACTTTTTTCTTTTCTCTAGATAACTTTTCTTGTTTTTTTTTTTTTTGTTTGTTTGTTTTGTTTTTTTTTTTTTGTCTTACCTGGTTCTTAGCAGCATGGAGTGGCTATGAGTTGCCTAGTAGAGAATGCATCTGGTATTTGCTAGGTGAAGCCACTGGAAGTTTCTGGTACAGTGTATTTCTAGGTATTGGTAGCTGATACTTAACAATGGGAATAGGCTAGAAAGGAGGCACTGAAGAGGTCTACAAGAGGGAAGAAATCAAGGTGTTCCACCAGGATCTGCTTAGTTACTCAGAAACTGGGACAGAGCATGAGGAAAGACCACAACATGTAGTCTGCTACAGAGCTGGAGATGATGCTTGGGGATTGGATTAGAGAAAGGAAAGTGAAGATCTGAAGCTCACCTACCTGATTCACTGGCCTACTTGCTTCTCTTGCAGGGTTGGTAGGCAGGTTTCGAGGTAAAGCTTGCTGGAGTTGATGGCTTTGTTCCTAGCTTGTCATAATCTTATCTTTCGATCTTTGTCATGCAAATAACTCTTGGTGTATTGCTCAATTAAGTAATGTATCTAGGACCTATAGTTAAGAGTATTTTGTAGACAGAAATGGAGACTGGATCTCCCATCCCAGCACCCACATAAAAAGTTTGGGGTGATACCATGCAAGCTTGTGATCTCATCAGCAAGGATTTCTGGTGCTAGTTAGCTTCCATCTAGCCAAAACACATGCAAGCTCTAGGCGTAGGGAGGGATCTTGCCTCAGAAGAATACAGTATAAAGGGATAGTGGAAGATACCAGATGTTTTCCTCTGGATGCTACAAAGGTGAACAGTGCTCTCAATTAGTTTGTCTAGCGTGTTACACTCTCATGTTGTTCTGAACTATGATTAAAACATGTTTCTCATATAACACTGGAGAATGTGCTTTGAAGTTGTTCTGAAGCAGATGGAGCGAGTCTTGTGGACAGTAGTACATCATCAATGCTCCTGAGGGCTCTACTCTTCTAAAACTAGTCCAATTTGTGGAATATATAACTTGTTTTAACAAGACATATGGTGGAAAATTTAATAAGATACGCAGTAAGTAATAAAAACTGTTTTGGGTACATAATGTATTAATATTTTAAAATGTGGACAAGTAAGTTTGTCAATCTTCCCCTCTGACGGCAAGCCCAGATGAATGGTTCATATGGGCGATGACAAAGGCTTTCATGAATTCTCACTGTCATGTGGAAACTGGACAGAGATCCCCAAGAGATGGATGGTATGAGGTCAGGGCATGCCTTTCCTATTGCCAGCCTTGTCTTTCCTGACTGCATTCTTCTCCTCCTGAGAGTCTCCCACAGGATTGTTCTCTGGGGTTTTTCTCAGTCATTTATTATTGCTAACCTTTCCAGGCTCACTCTGCTGACCTCAGATGTTCCATCATTCCCACTTGGACTTTGGCAATGGCCCTTTCAGTGGCAACCCTCATTGAGCATAGGTGGGCATACCAGTATCGCCATTTTCTATATATGCCTTATCTCCTTCTTGAGTAGTTAATTACTTAGAGTGTTTATATAACTCTCTGAGACAGTGTACTTTCTGCTCAGTAATTGACTTAAGCTGATAAATAGTTCATTGCAAATCACAGAATTTGTTTTTTTCCGCAAAATTTCATTTAGCCTGCACGTCTGTGTACTGTGTGCATGAAGAACCCATGGAGGCCTGAAAATGGAGTCATAGCCTCCAGATTTCGAGTCACAGATGGTTATGAACCATCATCTGGGTACTGAAGATTGATCTCTGTCTGAGCAGTCAGTGTTTTCAGCTGATAAACCACCTAGGTAGGTCTAAGAAAAAAATTAAAAATGCTTTCTTCTTTTCTAAAAACTCAGGGCAATTTTAATATAAAGCGTAGTGATTAGTTGTAGCAACACTGGTGTAGAGATGTCAGGATTACAATTTTAGCTCTGCCTTTGACTGTGGGATTGATTATAGGCAAGTTGTTTAATCTCTTAGGTTCTCGTTTTTTTTGTTTTTTTTTTTTACCAGATATGGATGATAATAGTAAGTGACATAAAGATTTGCATGAAAAAAATAACTGTTAATGTTTGTCTTTTAGTTTATCTATTTTATTTATTTATCTTTTTAGTTCTGAACTATCTCTCCAGGACTCCTATGGGAGGATCAAATGACCTCCCATAGATACTAGATATCCTGTATATCAGATATTTATGATTCATAACAGTAGCAAAACTACAGCTATTGTATATGCTGTGTTCCTAAGTGCGTGTCTAAGCACATCTGAGTGAAGTTTCCATGGGGCCCCCCAGAGGACGTGGATCCCCTGAAGCTGGAGTTACACACTTTTGTGAGCTACCATGTGGCTGCTGGAATCTTGTACTCAGAGTCTTTGCAAGAGCAGAAATTACTCTTAACTTCTTAGCTATCTCTTCAGCCCTCAACTTTAATTTTTATTAAGTATTTGAAACTGTGACATATTAAATACTAAATTGCACAATAGGCATGGTTTTATTGAGTAAGTATTCTGAGTAGTATGCCAAGTACTTTTTAACATGTTGCTCATGCAATCCTGAGAATAATCTTAATAAAGTAGATATTATTAGGATTTTTAGTCTAATAGAAGAAATAAGAATCAGAGTTATTAAATTATTTGCTCAGTCAACATGGTAACTAAGCAATGAAGTTCCGAGGGCAGAGTAGAATTACATCTTTGCTACATTAAATTGCTCATGTGTACCATGTGTATGTGCATGCACATTTTAAAATGCTACATGCATCTTCAGTGCATAATTTTTTAACACATAAAGTACTTGAAACTATAATATTTATAAAGCTTTGGGAAATCCTGCGCTTGAGTCATCTATCTCAGCTGTTTAGTCAATAAGTGATGCTTCCTCATGTCTGAATTAAGGCCACTGCTCTTTTCGCTTCGGTACACTGATTCCATCTCATAGATGAAGGTGTAAAGTCAACGTTTGGAAATTTTCATGAGTATTAATGAGAAAGAGGGATGTAGCTTATCTCTACTTCCTAACTTCCCCCTCCTGCTAACTGCACCAAAAACAATAAAGGAATACACTTAACACCGTATTTGGAAAGATAGAAAATTTAGAGTTTCCTCAGCATGCTAGGCTGTTACTTGAGAAGACCCTGGAGTGCTGTGGTTGCTATGGTGGATGTATCCCAGACAAAGATCAAAGGTGACCAAGGGACCGGTGAGGTGTCATTCTAAAGAGGTCTGCTTGTTTTCAAAGTAATTGATGGATGACGTGAGAGGCTTATTGGAATGCTTTTGAAGACTCCACATGGATGTTATATATGTGAGAGATTTTGTCAATGAGCCTAGAGGCTTTGGTACAACAGAACTTGGTCAGAACACTATTTAATTAAATCATTAACAAATATAATTAGAAATTCATTTAAAAGGGTTTTTTGTTGAAACCATTAAGAATTCATGCATACCAGAGTTATGCCAGCCGATTTTGAAATTACCTCATGAATTAGGGATATTTTCATTCAGGAATATTGTTCTGTTTTCTTACCAAAGGATTTAACAGACTTGAACATGTTATATGGCTAGGAAATGGCAAAGGCCATATTTAAAGAAAGGTCCTGCTAGCTACAAAACTTGTTTCTTTCCTTCTGTAGTTTACTGTCTTCAATTGCATGTGTGCATGTGTGTGTACACATTTTTCTTTTTTTACTTCTATATGGGTTGACTAGCTCATTAATCTGTAGATTTTGTACTTGAATATCTGGGGTGATAATCATTCATCACACAGTTTAAGTTTCATTACTTATTAATTGTTCTTATCTTTTAATTTCAAATATTTCTAGATTTATTTATTTACCTAATGGTTTGCTTTCTTCCACCTCCAGGGTCATGAGCCACCTGGTAGTGTGGCTTCTTGTGTCTTTCAGGGTTAGAAAGGCCTTTTCTGGCATGTCAGTTGTCTCTTGGGAGAGGGGTCTTTGTAATCTACCTTTGTGTTTATAATTTTAGTTTTCTGAATAGTGTGGATAGTCTAAACTTGGGAACATGATTCTTGCAGTGACACTCTTCTTTCCGTTTCATTTTCCTGGCCTCACTTTGAACCCACAGTCAGCATACTTAGCATTTTCCTTCATGTAGTTGCTGTTGGCACTGCGTTAAGTCTCTAGGGGCACCTGTTATGTGGCTTTCTATGGCCTGACTTAATACATCTTTTGTTTTCCAGGAGTAAGGGTTGGGTCTGTGGCACTTCCCAGAAACCTGGGATTGATTCAAACTTCCAGAGACCCAGAAACCTGGGATTGATTCAGCTTCTGTCTCCAAAGTATATGTGAACAGCAGATGAGAAAATCTCTGTTTACTTTTCTTTCTCTTGAGGAGCAGACTCTGACCTGCAGGCTGGCTCTTCCTGGCCATTTTAAACTCTCCCTTTAAACGCTGACAGAATTATATGATAGTTGCCAAAACTATGGAGATTTATTGACTACCAAGTCATTTGTCATAAATCAAAGATAAGTGGGAGCCTCAGTAACAAGAGGAGAGTCAGGGTCCTTCACCATGTGAACCACAAACAGATTCCAGCCTGGGATAGCAAAGAAACGGAGGTATTGGCCAGGCTCTCTCTGATGAACTAGCCTCCTGCTCAGGCTCTCTCTGATGAACTAGCCTCCTGCTCAGGCTCTCTCTGATGAACTAGCCTCCTGCTCAGGCTCTCTCTGATGAACTAGCCTCCTGCTCAGGCTCTCTCTGATGAACTAGCCTCCTGCTCAGGCTCTCTCTGATGAACTAGCCTCCTGCTCAGGCTCTCTCTGATGAACTAGCCTCCTGCTCAGGCTCTCTCTGATGAACTAGCCTCCTGCCCAGGCTCTCTCTGATGAACTAGCCTCCTGCTCAGGCTCTCTCTGATGAACTAGCCTCCTGCTCAGGCTCTCTCTGATGAACTATAGCCTCCTGCCCAACTCATGATGGGCAGCCTTTCCCTGCTGAGAGAAGGTACAGGATAACTTTTAGTCACAACTTGAGCACGCCATGGTGGAGAGAGGCCAATGTTTTATAGATTTATTATATGCTATTGTTTCTAACTTTATGTTATACATATTTTTAATTTTAGATTCTCTCTCAGAGACTCTGTCTTACTTGAGACAATTCAGTTTCTTTTGTGAAAAGATAATTCTTCTGAGGAAGAGAACTATTTAAAAAAAAATCACTGACAGATTATGCTGTTAAGACTATGGAAAAGGTTCCTTTCTAGTTAGCAAGCTTCTGTAAACAAACTCATGTACATTAGAAAGAAGAGTTCCCATCATCCCTAGAGAACCCCTGAGAGAAAACTTTCATGTCAAGTGTGTGAAAGAGTAGCCAGACTCTAGAGCCTCAGAGGAACTTAACTGGATAAAGATCCAGCCTGGGTTCATAGGAGGAACTGGTGATACCGGCACACCTAAGAGTAGCTGTTGACACTAACCTTAATCACTAGACACCATTGATTTTCATTCAACAAGCCCAGGCTGGTCTAGTGTATGGGTGAATTGCCTTAGAATCAAGTTTCTTGGGTTTGCAACCTAGCCTTGCCATTTGAAAGCTATATATCTGAGGGTAAATTGTTTACACTTCCTATGAGCCCTGTTCCTAAGAAAGCTTAGTAATGCTTCCTCCCTGAGGAATATGTTGGGAAGGCTGAATTAGTTGTTTTAAAGTACTGAAGATCTAGTAGATAATATATTCCATGCAAATGTTTGCTAGATTAATATGTAGCATCAGCCACTTACATTTGTGTTCTACTGTGTTAAACTGAAGAATTCTCCTTCCTTGTAAGGGAGGCTTATTTAAGATAAATTGATTCCATTTGATAGGGAAAAGTAGAAGCCAAATATGTGCTTCCAAAGGCAATGCTATGAAACTTTAAGCACAAGTGTAAGCTTATTTTAAGTAGAAAAATTTAGATGATCACTTTTTTAACTCCCCTAAGAGTATGAGTTATCTATTACATGTGTATACATCTATATATGATTTAAAATACTCACGTGTATTGTATATGTGTACATATGTTTAATACCTTGTGTGGCAAACCAAAGGATTAGACACAAAGGGTTAGTAGCCAATGGATACTTGCTTTAAGATGAATTAAAATTTATTTCAGTAGATATGCTTTTTTATTTTTCCATAACTAATAATTATAATAGTTATTAGTAAAAAATTGCCATAATCTTTTAATAAATACAACCTTTGGTATGTAGATATGATTTTGAAAGCTTTAAAAATCTCTATTTTCTGATCTGTTCACAGAAAACTATCATTACAGTTTAACTGTAGAAATCCATTAAAAACTAAGGTTAAAATCACATCTGTACATGGTCTAGAATACATAATAAGCAATTTAAAGAGTTAATAGTTCTAAAGTCATATCTTAATTGTAATTTGACCACACTTCAACATAAACATTTAAATATTTCCTTAAGGACAATAAAACACAAATGGAAACATTCAATATTATCTTAAAATACAGACTAAATAAATTTAAGATGAAAACCATTTATAATTGGCTCAATTTTAAATGTGCTGCTTTTGCAACATTGTAATTCTGTCACGCTTCCACAGAAACAACACCATAATCACTTAACAGCAATGAAGCCGAGAGGAAAGGGGAAGTGCCATGCTTCTTTAGAACAGAGACAAAGGCAGATGCTGTGGCTCAGCAACATCAAACACAGGCTCACGGGAGGCCTGGATTTCCTAGCCTGTGGTCGGAGGGAGAAATACCAGCTTTTGGTGTAGAGACATTTCTCATTGCTAGTGGAAAATATGTTAGGTTTGTCACTCTGTGAGCATTCTTTCAGATTTCCTCACTCACTTTGTGTGGGGTGAGGAGATGGAGGGAAGTTTGCTTCCCACAAATTACCTTCTGGAGCTTGGCCTCAACATCTGGTTTCTGACTAGGGCCTAGAGCAGAGGAAACTCTGCCGCCAGGGAGTCAGGTAGACATTTTACCCAGCACCAGGAAAGGTGTCCTTCTTTCTCCTGGGTTTCAATTTAGGAAGTGTAGCGTTCAAAATTCTACCAAAATTGTGGACATCTTTCAAGTTCTGACAAGAAAGCCTTCTAGGTTAGCTACAAGCTGATAACCAAAGACTTTTCTGAGAAATTGTCAGGAAAGTATAGGAAGTTAATGAAGGGACCATCTTTAAGTAGTTCTCATCCTGTGGAGGAAATGTTTTGTCCCACAGATTGTGTGGAGGATACCTCTGCTATCATATCTTAATGCTCCTGAGTTTTCCATGATCTGATAATCCAGAAGGTGTCGTGGTGGCCCTCTCTGTTTGTTGATATATGCTTACACATTAGGGTTTATGAAGCCCCTTTTAAATATAAATGATGAAATTTAACTTCTATCTCAGTGGATTTATTCCCCCCCCATAATACACATTTTATTTCCTTGATTCACTGAGTTGTTCTTGATCAGTAGGGATTTTAATGAATTATTATAAGTTTTATTTCTCATGAGAGATCATTTGGGTTTCATGTGACTACTTGCTTCTCATTTTTTTTTTTTGAGTTTTGTGTGTTTTTTTGTAGGTGTGTTGTTGCTCACAGTAGCTAGTGGTTTCATCTCCTTTGGATATAGTCTCCTCTAGCAGTTGGTGATAAATCTATTGTGTGACTGCTGTTACACACTTTAGTTCATTTTCCCAAGGAAAGTCAAATGGCTTTTTAAGACCTAGTGAAAAATGTACAATACTGTTTTCAAACTGAGCATTTTCTATTTCCAATGAAGTCATTCAAAGAACTTTCAAATTTTCAACTTGAGGCATTTTAATTTGATCTCTAAATTCTTTATGAAAGAACATATATGAGGTGATGAAAATTTTATAGAACAAAACATGCTTTGTCTCAAAGGAAATGAAAATACGAGGGTAGCTTTTAGACGCAACCATTCTTATGCTCTCTTCTCCCAAGTCCTACCCCTTAAAGAAAGGTTTATTTATTTTTGCTTTCTGTGTATGAGTGCTTTTCCTACAAGTGTACATATGTTCCACATGTGAGCCTGGTGACCTTGGAAGACAGAAGAGGGCACTGGATCCCCGGGGACTAGAATTAAAGGATGGTTATGAACTACCTTGTGAGTGCTGGTAATCAAACCTGGATCTTCTGTAAGAGCAAATTCTTTTAACAACGGAACTGTCTTTTTAGACACTTCCAAGTCCTTTTACCTAAATGTATCTCAAGATACATTCTCAAATGCTAATTTCTCAATAGGCAATTTTCCCAGTCTCTGATGATACGAGTCTTGTCCTTGGATTTTCCCAGTCTCTGATGATCCGAGTCTTGTCCTTGGTTACTGAAATACATTGATGTCACAGTGGAGCTACACGTGTGACTTTGCTCTACCGTCTCTGGTGCTTTCCGGAAGCAGGGAAGGTTTGGTTGTTTATGTTTACAATAAGAAATATGCCTGCCATTTGACTGTTGTCATAAAATCAACAACCATCATTATTATTATGTGTGTGCATCTGTGTATATATGTGTATATGACATTTGTGTGTATGGGAAAATGCTATTCATAGTGTACAGATGATTATCAGAGGACAACTTTTCAGACTGTTCTCTCCTTCTTACCTTTGCTATGCTCTTAACTTGGGCTAACTATTCTGTGAACTTCTACGCAATTCTCTTGTCACTACCTCTCAATAATATAAGTGGGTACCACCAACATCAGGCTTGAAAAATAATTTTCTGTCTGTCTGTCTGTCTGTCTGTCTGTGTCTGTCTGTCTGTCTGTCTGTGTGTGTCTGTGTCTGTCTGTCTGTCTGTCTGTCTGTCTGTCTGTGTCTGTCTGTCTGTGTCTGTCTGTCTGTCTGTGTGTGTCTGTCTGTCTGTCTGTCTGTCTAGGTTCAAGCATGTATAGTGCCTGCAGTGGCCAGAGGCATTGGATCCTTTGGAGCTGGAGTTTTGGGCAACTGTGAACCATGAGAAGCGTGTGCTAGGAACGGAACTTGGATCCTCTGCAAGAGCAACAAGTGCTCTTGATCGCTGAGCCGTCTCTGCAGCCGTATGTCTGACTTTTTAATGTAGGTTCTGGGGATCAAAGTTAGGCTTTCTGACATGTGCACCAAATGCTTTTCACACACTGTGATCTTGCTATACCAAAGTCACCATCTGTCAAGCCACTAAATTTTCCTTCCTGTTTTGCAAAGTGCTTACTTCTAAGAGTCTCACTCTCCAACGATTTAAGTTTATACACCCGAATAGAGGTTGTACATACATGGGGAAAGCTTTAGTGCCTCGATTTATTCAGTTACATACTGGCAATCACATTATATGCCCATACATGTGAAAACGGTTTTGCTTTTCAGAAACCAGGATTGCCATATTAACTTTTTCTCTTCCCAAATGGTAAAAGACAGCAAAATAGAAGACTTGTGAAAGTGATTCTTCGGTGTTTCACCATGAGAAAGTGAAACCTTAAAGGCCTTGAAAACCCACAATCACTTCCATAAACCAATCTATTCAAAGTATGCATATGTAGCATGTGTATTTATGTAGAAGCAGAGTTTTGTTTATGTCTGTGTATACAATAGCCTTACCTCTTTTCATTATAGTAGAATGCAAATGTAAGAAATCATTCAAAGGATTTTTTTAAAGCATATTTGAGTTGATTTAAGGAAAGTAAATCACCAAAACTTGCTTAAATTATCCACCTTTATTTGATTTTGTTTATTTTTAATGATTTTTTTTTAAATGATATCTGTCTGACTAAAATTCAGGATATATTTTGGAATGTGCCCATCTGTAAATCGCAAACTTCTGAAATTTTCATCAATTTAGAACTATTCTTTTGTTTACAATATCACTAGAAAAAAAGTCAAGAAAAATTCATTGAACAGTATTTACATGTCTGTGTACTTATATTTATCACTGTAACTAGATGCTCGATATAGCTCAGGTATTTTTACTAAACATTTCTTTTAAGCTGTTAATTTGAAAGCACCAAATGTTCTAATTATTCACAACCATTTTCTCAGGGTTTAGTGTAAAATGTATGTGTAAAGAGTAAGTATCAGATAGTCAAAGGATGGCAAGAGTAGGCAGGTAGGCTTTTGAATTAAGAGCATTGTAAGTATCTGCCATAGATCAGTTTTATAGACACACGTGTCTACACATGTATGGTGATCCTCATAAGAGCATCGGAAGGCTGGCATGGTGGTACACACCTGAAACCTCAGTGCTTGGTGGAGACAGGAGGATCAGGAAGGACTTCAAGGTCACCCAGGCTGTACAGTGAGCTCAAGGCCAGCCTGGGCCACATAAGGCTCCCTTGTCTCAGATAAAGCAAGCCAAAACAACATGCCACAGAAACTGAAAAGCACAAGCCCACTCCAAAGTGTCTTTACTTTGCAGGCCCCCGGGGAAGCTAAGAGACAGCACAGCCAACCCGGAGCTGAGACTTGAGCAGTTTACTCTAAGGTGGAATTCACTGTGCTATCTTCCAGATCTGCTGTGCCCAATGGCTGCATAGAAAGCCAATCTGCAGTATCTTCATGGAGAGATGTGGAAACCCTTTTTATGATTTATTTCAATGTATACACACCTTCAGTGATCACTAGTCTGCTTTATATGGTAGAAGGCAAAGTAGGAAGCCACTCAAAGGAGATTAAAGAAAGAAAACCACAAAACTTGATTAAATGACCAACCTAATTTATGTCCTTTTAAAATTCACCTTTGCAATTTTTACTTTTTAAAACTTTTTATTGATTCTTTGTGAATTTTACATCCTGCTCATCTCATCTCATCCCCTTATATCTGCCCTCTGCTCTTGCAATCCCCCCCAATAAAAATCTCTCAATCTCTCTCTCTCTGTCTGTCTCTGTCTCTCTCTCTAGCTCTCTCTGTGTCTCTCTGTGTCTCTCTCTGTCTCTCTGTCTCGCTCTCTCTGTCTCTCTCTCTGTCTCTCTGTCTCTCTCTGTCTGTCTCTGTCTCTCTCTCTCTCTCTCTCTCTCTCTCTCTCTCTCTCTCTCTCACACACACACACACACACACACAAACTCAAAGCATACAAAAATGTCTGATCGTGGAAACTGTAGTATGTCACAGTGTGCCCCCGTTTATTTCTTTGTCCACACATCTTCACTCGCATATACCCCGGACATGAACCCCTCAGGTGACCCGTCCAGCAGGTCTAGTTATTCAGGGTCCCGAAGAGGCGCTACCTGAGGGTCATGGGGGAGAGAAAGAAAGGAGGCCAAGCAAGATTCCATTGTCAAGGCCTCCTTTATTGTCAGGCAGGCAGCACGTTTTAAGCAGTAGGGATGAGGAAGTCGGGAGGGGGAACTATGGGGAAGTGACCTATGGGCCAAGCCCTGAATGAGGGAGTTGGGAGGGGGAGCTAGGGGGAAGTGAGCTATGGGCCAAGCCCTGGGTCAGGTGCCTGGGACATTCTGCGGTTTTTCCCGGGAAGGTCACAGATTTTTATCTTGGTCTTGATGTTCCGTCAGGAAGGTCAGGAATTTCACTCGAGGGGAGAGGTGGCCTGTCTATGTAGCCGGCAGTTGGCCTGTCGGCCCCCAACACTCAGGGTCATCTCAATGTTTTCTAGTATTAATAGGAGCCACAGACATTGACGCTGACCCTGCCACTGTGTAGCCATGGACCCAGCTATAGTCCTCCATGGAAGCGTGGACTGTGATTTCACCATGGCCCCAGGTGATGGGATGGCCACTCAAAACAGGCTACTCCTCTCCATCCTGAGTCTTCCAGTTCTATCTTTCTTCATAATGCTCAAGCTGCTCCACTTTTTCTCTTCAATCTGTCAACCACATATTTGTACATAATGGTGGCCCCTACTGTAGGCTGACCACTGCGACTGGTGGGCCCCTGTATAGGTGTGGTGGCAAGAGATATCCATGGCCCACCAGGCTGTGCACAGGACAGCAGGTCTGTTGGTGGCATGGTGGTCCACAGGTCTCTGTCTGTCTTCCTCCTCCCTTGTTGTGCTGTGTGGTGGTAGGAGGCGCTCCACGTGTCTATGGCCTGTCTGTGCTCTGGGGTGGGGGTGGGGGATACCTGTGGGTGTTTTTCCTCGCCCACACCTTGTGGGATGGTGTAACCCAGGTCTATGTCTGTGTTCCTTGTTCTGTGCTGTGCAACTTGGATTTGATTTGGTTTGATTCTTATGTGTCCAGGAATAAAACAGTTTTGGATACCAAGCCAGGCATCAAGCTAGGATGAACAAAGGACTGCCATCTGCTCTGCCCCTGACTGATGTAAGAACAAGACACCAACAACCACTGTCTCTTCACTCAATGCTGGAGGAGGGGGCCAAATTTTTGATAACCAAATTCTATGATTAAATTTAAGCCCATTTTCCCATAAGATGACATGTCTGTTATACAAGTTATGTTTTCCACCCGATATCTTTTATAGCTAAGACACTGCAAAGTAATTCATGGTCTTACACTAATTTTTTTATTATTTTAAATACCCTATGCATTACTTTCATATAATAATTTTTGTCTTATTCAATTATAAGTCTGTTATTTTCTAATTTACTCTGTTATCAGTACTGGTATCTCAAATGACTATTGTTTATTCTTCTGAAACATTTCATACAATCCTAATTGAATTTTTGTGACCAGGTGTTGAAACATTTCTTGGGGCTGAAGATATGGCTAAGTGATTAAGAATGCTTGTAGCTCTGTAAAGGACTCACAATCATCTTTAAGTTCAGTTACAGGGCTGGCCACCCTCTCCCAGCCTCTATAGGCATCGAGGACACACATGATATACACACATGCACGCATACAGAACAATCATACACATAAGCTTAAAAATGTCTTAAAAATGCTAAAACAAAACAAAAACGCTTGGATTTTCTTACATTTCCTAGCAAGATGACTTCATATATTTCTGCTCTTACCAAATCTTACATGTCCTGTGCTTCAGTCAAAAGATGTGCTTATGAAATTGTAGTTTAATATGAATAAGTATTCCCCAGATCCTGACATGCAGTCATTTTAACTTTGTTCAGGAACATGTTTGTTTGAAAGAATTCTAAGAATTCTAAACTGGTATGGAAATGCCTGTATTTCAGAGCATCTCTGCATCTATCATGTGCAGAGGATTTCACATGTATTGATTTCAATACTGACTTCTGCTATAGGAAGCTATAGAGGAAACTCCCTCAAGCTTCTAAGTGGGCTATCCTTGCGTTTACTCTATCAGAAATTACAACGGAGCTATTAATTAATATACACCATTTTATTTTATTGATCGAGACTAATTTAAGTCATCAATTTACTTAAATTAATGATAAGTTCATTGACGGTCAAATGTCAACATGAATGAAAAATAGCCATATTGGAAGATCAATGGTAAAGTGTCACTGTCCTGATGTTGTTGCAAATCTCAAATGCTTTGCTAGATAGAATGTAGCAGGATCTTTCTGTCTATTTCTGTATTTACTTTGCTGTGGATCATACATCACACAGCTTTTTAGAAAACTCCATTATAGACTTGTGAGACCTCTTCTGGGTCAGCAAATACCCCAGCAGAGACCGTCCTCGGGCAGGACTTTGGAGTTCACTTTAGGAAGCCTCCACATAGCAAACCAGCTGTTAATTTTCTTGTGCCTCAATATGCCTTATAAAATAAAACAAACAATACAGATGGTTTGAGGGTTAAGTGATTAAATACATGGTTGATAATTACAATGTATTTAGCATTAGAAATAATCAGTTTTGTAACTAGAACGATATAGTTTCCTCTTAGATTTTATTCCCTATATCCCTGATTCTCAATGTCTTTTTTCCCCAAATTCAAATTAGCATTTGCTTACTTTAAGTGGGGGAAATAAAATAAATATCTTTCATAACTATTAACTTTCAGGTAATGTTAGTCGTTTGACAATAATTTTGCTATGTAATTGCAATGCATAATTGCATCAGAATTATCCATTAGGATTTAAACAGGTACTTTATAAAATAAAAGCTAATCCCAAACTTAATTTTAGTTTTCCTAGGCTGTCTTTAAAGTTAATGTATAAATGAACATGACTTTGAACTTCTGATCTTCCTGCTCCCATCTCTCAAATTCTGGGATTACAGGCATGCACTACCACACTTTGTCTCTGTGGAACTGGGGAGAGAACCCAGGGTTCATTTATGCTTGGCAAATAGTCTACCAATTCAGCTACATCCTAGCCCCCACAAACATTTTAATGGCCTATTAAATTTTATCTATACATATACATTAATCTTCCTTTACATTTTTGGACTGTAACATACTTAGTTTTATATTAAGTTTTGGTGGGTTAGGAGAACAGAGGAAAGTCTAAACTTAATTAAAGAATTACTTCCCGTGTAGTGTGTACAGGTCAGGTGTTCTTCTGGACTCTAGTAAAGGACATACATTGAGTTAACAAACAGCAAAATAAGAAGGTAATTAAGAATTCGAGGAAATATAAAATTGATTTTTATGTTGTATTTTACAATTTGAATATTGCCACTCCATTACTTGCCAGCATTTCAAAGGTATTGTTACTATACTGTGCTATCTGTAAATAATCAGGAGGAAGTGGCAGTAAACACACAGCTCATGGAAAGGGCGTCAGTTGGTGTGTGTGCTGCCTGCAGCTCTGATCCTCAATGGTAAGATTATCTCAGTACCTTATCAGAACTTTCGCCTCATTTTTCTTGGTTAAAAGGAGAGCCAGTTGTCTAAAACCTCTCAAAAATAATGTTCACGTTGCTATTCTCAGAATGAACATTTAGAAATGTTTGTGAAAAGTATGATTATTTTTTCAGTCTAATAAGTTAATTTTTTTTTTCAAATCTGGGGCTGGAACTCTGCACCTTGTGCATACCAAGCAGGCACAGTACCACTAAAATGTGCTCGTCCTAAACTACTGCATATGGCAACAGAACTGTAATTTGCCTTTGTGTTCCTAGACCAGGGCAAATTCTGTTCGGTGCACTCAGAAACTGTGTTTCTACCAGCAAATGCTGGTCAAAGACATAATTATGAATTTTGGATTGCTCAGTTGAAACAGAGAGTTAAGACTATTTTCCTGGATATATGGGCAAAAAAAATTAAATGCTTTATAACAACGAAACATTATAAGGACAAGGGCTAAGCTACTTTGGAAGTTGTGCTTATTCAACAATGGTAAGAAAGCTGTACTTCTATTTTGTTTCAGTAGATGGCACTAGGGTCTCAAGTAAAACTCAGTTTGAGGAAACAAAAAATACGTAAGATACACGTCTTTACTGTTTAAAACAAAACAGATGTCATAAAAATCCAAGGGACTATTATATGAATAATCATATATGTACAAACACGTGGAAATTAAATATTCATCAAATATCTTGTTTCAAATTTCTTAAACCTGAAAAACTGTGGAAGACTGGATTGACAAGAGAAAAACACAGACTTGAAGATTACAGTTCAGAGGAAAAGTCTCCAGGATTTTTTTAGTTACATTTTCCTTGAAAGATTTAATTTTTTTTAATATTTTAACGAATCACATTATTTTCTCCTTTTCTAGTTGTACTCACTAGCTGTTCACAACTGACACAGGAGAAAGCCTAGAATGTCTTCTCTACCTAGGATTCACAAAAGAAAACAAGGAGACAAACATTGTTTGAAAAGATTCCCTCTCTGGAAGCCTTGGCTCTTTGTGTGAATTTTGTTAGGATCTGCTCAGTGGAGAGCTTCCCACTCCTTCTGAGAATGGAGACAAGCAAGTTCTCACCCTGTTTTTTTGATTGTTTCTTATTTTTTATACAAAGACTCACCATGCAGCCCAGGCTAACCTAGAACATAAGATTCTCTTCTGTTTCTTTCCTAAGTGTGTTAACTCCTTGATTTAAAACAATTACTCTTTATTTCTTCCTCTTTTTATAGGAAACTGGGGTGGGTATGTTGGATGTAGTGTTTGCAACTCTGATACAATCACTGTCTGTCTTCACCTTTTCCTAAGCTCAATGACTATTACCAGCTGGTTAAAAATACAATATTTGTAAAACAAACCAGTGTTTCCTTATATATTTTAAAAGTACGATTATATTATATAAATGTATTACAACTATTCTCATTTTCCTTAGCCAGATAGAAGTTAATGATTAGAGAAATCCACATCTCTACTTTAAAAGTTTTAAAATCCTATGAGAGGATATTTATACAGAGAAAATCTTCATGGAAAATGAATGACATAATAATTACCCAGTAATAAAAATATAGGAGCATAAAACATAAAAAAGTACTGAGATTTTAATTCTATGATTAAACAACTGTGTTTTTTTTTTAAGGAGAACTGCTTGGTTTCAATAATGTAACTTCCCAAAAGTCACTTTGTTGTGATGTCCCCAAACTCCTTTGCCCTCACCCAGTCTGAGTCACAGACTCATCCACTTTGGCTTTTGTGTGGTGTCTTCCCTGAGTGAAGTCAAGACAGGGGAATGGAACCACAGTCTCCTACTGAGTCCACATAGTCACCGGTGCAAACACACATGTAGCTAAGGATTTCAGTTTTTTTTTTTTTTTATTTCAGTCTATAGAGTAACCAACTGGTGATGTGTTTGAAGGAAGTGCTGCTGTGATTCTGATCTTAGATGCCTTCGTGAAGTCAGCCACATGAGCAGGTAAGTTTTTATTCTCTTTTGGAGTAATTCATTTTTTTTTCTTTCTTTCTTTTTTTTTCCATTTCACTTTGCTCTGAAGGGACACAGGGTCATGAGTCAGCACTGAAGAGTCAGAAAGGAACCAATAGAAAAAGAGGATTTCCCTGCTCCCTGCCTGTTTGATGGGACTTTATGGCTGGAGTCTGCCCACAGGACAGTGGTTACCTTAACGTGGACTTTGGAGGTGGCAGTGGAAAGCAGGGAGAAGCTGCAGGGAGCACTGAGATGCCATAGAACTGCACAGATGCAGGCTGGGATGCTTTCACAAACTATTTTTAAAGTTAATTTACATTGTTTCTGACGGTAAATTCTTCCTTGCCTCCCTCCCCCTTAAATTATAGCCACAGATACAGGGAAGATTATTGAAAGATCATTATTTAAAAAGTTTGCCTGTCCTGTCAGTATCCTGGAGTGCTAGTGTGGCTTTAATCCTTTATTAGCTATGTGGTGGTGTGAATGAATTTCTTTTTACCTTTTTTATTTTTTTTTTAAAACCAAATAAATTACTTCATTATAGAGAAGCTATCTTCAAAAAAAAAATAGCAGCATCCACAACAGCCCCTCATTGTCTAGAGTTTGCTACATTCACACTGAAATCTCAGGCAGTGAATACAAGTTTGGCCCATTCAAAAGAATCTCTGGTGTGAGGCACATCGCATCAAACAGGGCAGCTTTATCGTCCACCATGTTCTTCGTTGCCATGAACTCTGAGAGAACAGAATTTGTTCACAGGGTGAAACACATGTTTATGGTCCTGAATAAACTTTCAGATTCAAATCTGTGTGACATTGGTAGACACAGGAATTCTGAGGCCAAATGGGATGTTTGTGGCCCACATTTGCATATCAATGCCCAGACACCCTCTTAGGAATGCTTCTGCTTCCTGACAATGCTGCTGTCTGAAGTCTGGGCAAAGAAAACCCATAAAAGTTTGGACTCACTTGTCAAAGCCCTCGATTCTCTTTCTTTTTTCTTTCTTTTTTTTTTCCTGCTTTGGAAAACTGAAACAGGGTCACTAAGTTCCATTTGCCATAGTTTTATTATGTTTTAAATGAAGCGATTGAACCAGCATAGAGTCCAGACAGACACTCCCAGGCTGCTGTGAAGGCATCCCAAGGCCATTTGAAGGCAGCTTCTTTAAGGCATGAGACTGCTTCTCTCCTCTTGCCATGCCTCTCCCCTCTTTCCCCTAAAGAGGACTTGGAGGTAGCTCAGTGGTAGAGCACTTGCTTACCTTGCCCAAGGCTTAGGTTTGACCCCAAGCAGCTGAATTTAAAAAGCCTGTACAACTCCCCCCACCCTCAGAATACAAATTATGTAGTAAAGGGCTCTTTAGGCTATTGAAAATCAAATTTTAGAGCAGAAGTCATTTTAAAAACAATTGCAGGCCAAGGGGGTTTTGCAAGGCCCTGCTGTTTCCAGCACTTATGTGAATAAGAATACCACCCCAGTTTCCTTGTATCACTAAGAAATTACAAAACAGAAATCTGGAAAACAGATCTATATACAGTTTGGCCAAAATGGATGTGAGTGGTTGTGGGGAGAAAGAAATCTAATTTCTTCTCCTCCACACTGTTGAATATTGGAGTGTGTTAGCTGAAACAGATCCCAACAGAGGCAGAAGGGCTAAACTGCCAAAGTCCTAGAGGAGCTGCAGGCAGGGAGGAGCTGCTATTGGTCCTAAAGCCTAGATTTCTGCCTGGAATCCATTAGGTCTCAAACTCTGGACAAGCTCACTCAGCGCTTCTCATCCCGCCCACCCTTACCCTAACCGGCTCCCTCCCAGGGTCTGGGCTTCCACTTCCCTTCCCCCAGCCTGATCCCTACATAATTCAGCCATTTTAACTACACAGGTCTCATGGTCTCTTGACCCTGACCACCGCTCTTGGTTGCTGGTTCTTCTCTTGCTCTCTCTCCCTCCTCTCAGAGTCTAGTTTAGTCTGGCAGCCATGTTCAGCCTGGACTCTTACCTCTGTCTGCTTTCTCCCTTATATCCACCAAAAACATCTTCTCCATACTGCAGGATTACTCATGTTCTTTTCTTTTCATCCCATTTTTTTCATTCACTATCTCCAGGCCCATTTTCCTCTGAAATAAAACATTCATCTCCTACAACAATCCATTGTTTCACATGTGTCTGCTTTTGTTTGTGCACAACCTAACAATATGTTTACTTTAAAATTTCCCTTTTGCAATGATGATTATAAAAATATATTTCCAACAAACAACAATGCTCAAAATCTTAGCTTATTAACATATACCTTATATGAATATGTATATATAGAATATATATATATATATAAATATATATATATATATATGATCATGGTTTTTCTTTTTGTTTTTTACATTATTCACTTAGTACCAAATAGACTTATAAATAATGCTCATGTAAAGTTTTTAACTTGTCCCAACTTAATTTTGTTCATAGTAAAACTAAAATTAAAATAATGATAGTGGCTAATGATCCTTAGTCTTTCTTTGGGATAATTAACATGAGTTTTAATTTTAAAATCTGCTCTCAAAAAAACACATTCATAATCATATAATTCTGGTCAAAATGTTGCAAATTAAGAGGTGATGCTCCTACTCCTGGATACAATTTTTTTTCTGCTATTGGACAATTTCCCTCCATTTAGATGAGAATAACTTATGTCTGTATTCTAAATATGTTTCATTGGTAAATGAATGTATATGTAAATACAAAATTTTAAGGATTTTAAGAATATTTTTAAAAGCAAATAAATGAACAAATGGCTATTTAAAGATCTTTATTATAGCCAGACTGACATAAAAAATACTCACATATATCTCTTAGAATACTGGGTGCCTGTCTTATCTTTTAAGACTGTTATGCTCATACCTCTGGCTGTTCTGTCCTAAAAAGATCATAGCAGGACTTGTTAAATGTCAGTACTTCTTCACAAAAGGAGAAGATGAACTGGCATTCACAGGTGTTCTCTGATGATACTCTTAGCCTTTGAGTTGTGGAAGTTAGTGGCCTGTTAAGAATATATTCCTAGGACTGGAGAGATTGCTTAGCAGTTCAGAGCCCTTTCTTGATCTATTGGAGGACTGGAGTTTAGATCTCTGGACCTACATGAGGCAGCTCACAAACACTAATAATTCCTTGGGATCTGATACTGTTTTCTGGTTTCTGTGGGTGTGCACTCTCTTTGCATCTCTTAATTTCTGTCTCTGCCTCTGTCTCTGTCTGCCTGCCCCTCACCCCCCATAAAATAAAATTACTCTAAAACATAATATATTCTAAACAGGATGGTTCAAAGAATGTTAGGTCTGCTATAGAAGGTGGGCAGTAATGAGTGATAAGGGGGCTATAAATGGTAGTCCTTGTATGGACTGCAGCTCAACTTATCTTCCACGGAGGTGAGGCTTTTGCCTGAGAATTTGAATTTACTGCCAAAGAAACAGGGAGGGAACACTGGTTTGTACAGACCATCTTTACCCAGCCGCTGCACATTGGAAGGGGTCCTCATGGGAGCATTCTGGCTGATGCAGTTGCAGTAGGGGTCCTCGTTTGTGTTAGGTTTTCTCCACAAACAGACTGTTTTTGACCATTCATTTTTTCGTGACTTTATGTCTTTATCTCACATACTGTTTTGCATTGGGATTTGTCATTAGTGCTCTGTTCCTGAATAATTCAGATGTTTTTCTGCTTAAATACCGTTTCCTATTGTCTTCACATGTGTAGTACTAGTGAGAGTATTTTAATAGTATTTTAATACTCTCAATATTAAACAATATCGAGATATTCAGATAACAATATCTGAACAGTTTTCCCAGTCTCTTATTGTCCTTCCTCTTACTTCTGTATATCTTAAAAGGAAATCAACCAGCCAACCAACCAACCAACCAACCAACCAACCAACCAACCAGTCAAGCAATCAAACAAACCACCACCCCAACACAAAAAATATTACATTGAAGAATCTGTTCCAGCCTCTAGACTCTGCCTTTTTGGGTACTGATGGACCAACGGGACTCCATTTTGAGATCAGCAGCCATATGGTTACACAATTTCATTTCTGCTTACTATAAACTTAAGTTTGTTTCCTGATTTCTGACCTCCCTCACCCCTATACCCTCTGTTCTCTGAAATGTTCTCTACCCATTGTTCATGATCCACTTTCCTCAACTGCCTGCTCTATCTTCCGTAGCCATGCTTACGTGCAGGGTCCTTCATCCAATGGTATTGCCCTATGAAAAGGACTGGAGAAAACTGGCTCATAGGAGTTGCATGTAATTTTAAAAACATACTTCCTCCGTTCCCCAGGACCACGGCCCTTGCTCTGAGATTGAACTCGGGAAAGCTGGGAGCTGCTGTCTGCACGCCACCGATTCTCTTTTGGCTTTTCTTATGTGGTTGTTCCTCCCAGCCAGCTTTACCAAGCCTCCAGCTACGCCCTGCCCGGGCTTCCCTCTTTCTCTGCACACCTTTGCTCCACAGAAGGAAAACACTAGACATTTTTTATTTTGAAACTTGTCAGAAAACACAAGTGTTAGTCAAATAATCTCCTGTCCAAATCTTATCAGCTAACAGCTTGTGACAACCTTCTCATCACAGGCCCTAGGTGCCCCAAGGCATTACATGACTGCTGCTTTCTTTTTCTAATTCTTGGCTACCAAGGTCCCTTCTCTCCCTGAGTCTGCTCTTCCTCCTGGGATTCCTTTCATCCAGCAATTGGCTTCTGCGTTTGTTTGTTTTTTTTGGGTTTTTTTTTTTGTTGTTGTTGTTGTTGTCGTTGTTGTTGGTTTTTCGAGACAGATTTTTTGTTTTGTTTTGTTGGTTTTTTTTCTCTGCATAGCCCTGGCTGTCCTGGAACTCACTCTGCAGACCAGGCTGGCCCCAAACTCAGAAATCTGCCTGCCTCTGCCTCCCAAGTGCTGGGATTAAAGGCTTGTGCCACCACTGGCCAGCTGGCTGGCTTTTGCCTTCCTTATTGACCAAATCAAAAACTAATTAGGGAACCAGATTTTAGTATCAGCTCCTCCCCCTACACAGAGGTGATTTCC
Organism: Tokudaia tokunoshimensis; assembly: GCA_036184795.1. NCBI lineage: Eukaryota > Metazoa > Chordata > Mammalia > Rodentia > Muridae > Tokudaia > Tokudaia tokunoshimensis. The sequence goes on along the minus strand of BTHU01000002.1, from coordinate 88,126,730 downwards.
TGAACCCTGCTTTAGTAGGTATCTGCCAACTGCCGACCCTCCTAAAGTACACAAATAAAGCTTGCTTTGATTTGGTCATAATTTGGTTTGGTGGTCTTTTTCCTTGTGTCTGTGGGATTAATAGTATTATTACAAAAGATGTGTCAGGTTGCAGGGGAACAATGGTCCCACTGGTTTCTACATAACTTTCATTTCATTGGTTCCTTCTAAACAGTACATACGATCTTGTTCCTGGTCTCTTAAGTCACCATTTTCATGTTTTTCAGGGACTTTAGGTTTTCAGCCACTATTGCTATGTAATTGATTCCAGAAATGGTCATTCTGAGCCCAAATTTAGCTGAATTATTTTCTGTATCTTTTGTTTTTCAGGTTTACAAAGTAAAATAAAGTTGCAATTTGAGGTATTTTCCAATATGTTGTAGGTGAATTGTATCACATCCTCAGATCTCTGTTCCAGGGCTCAGTTAGCAGCCTTAGCTTTTGCATTTGAGAGACCAGGAGTTAGATCTCCCCTGGTAGGCAGACAGACAGGGAGAGGGACCATGGCCAGGTAATAAAGTGGTGAATTTCCAAGATGGTTAGTTTCTCTCTCAACTCACTTGAGATTAAAAAAAAAAAAACCTGGAATCTTTTTCTCCTACCTGCAGGCCCCTGTGGATGACTTTCAAGGCTGGATCCTGACTTGTCATATAACAGTTGGGACCAATCAACCATCCTATCTATCTTCAAACTGGCCAGCCCTTTAGTAGGGAGGAAGTCTCTTAAAAGACTCTTAAAAGCCCCACACCCTCTCTCTTTTCCTCTGTGTGTCTGCTGCCTGTGTACCACTTCCTCACTTCCAATAAACTCCTTTATTCAACTGCTGATTCTGTCTGCCATGTTTGAGATGTCTCTGCTGCTACCTGCCTCTTGTGCTTTTAGATTTTTCTTGTCTTTTAATTCTTTAATTAACAAAGAAAACGAACCCAACCCAGACCCGTATACTGTATCATTTCAAGACAATGGACATCAATACAGTTCCAACTGACTTCCTGTGTTGGTTTTAGATGATTTTCAACTACTATCTGAAACTCTCCAAACTTCAGAGGCCGTATCTGTGTGTAGAGCTTAAAAGGATCCCTACATAGAATATGGCAGAAATGAGCACGTGAGGTTCAGAGGCAAGGTTATAAAGAGACTTTGCTATATTTTACGCCTCCATACTGGAAGAAATGAGCTGTCAGACTAAAGGGCAATCTCACCGCTTGTGGCACCCTACAAGATGATGAGAGAAAAACAGAGTCTAGCACAGTACAATGGTCAAGCCTAGAAGGGCCCGCATCTGGCAGTACAGCAATCAGCTATGTCATTGCTCAGTCCACCATAGCCTGAACCCAAGTTTTTAAGTCACTGAGTTTTTCAGCAATTTTGTGTGCAGTTGGAGCTGCACAGCCCCATGGCATTTTTCAAATGCATCCTTCTTTTCTATTTACCTTATTTCCTATTATTCCTTTCATCTTCTTTCCCCCTAAAGGTAAGTTTCTGTTCCTGATGATGTAACTTTTCTGTTTTCCATGTATTTTTTTATGGTTCTATTAATAACTGTGGTCTCAGATGCTCAAGTGTAACCAGTGTGAACCTATCTCTTCCTGCTGCCTGCTGATCAAGATGGAAAACTCCCAGCTACCCATGCAGTACCATGTCTGCCTACAAGCTGCTATGCTTCCCACCATGAAAACATTGGACTAAACCTTGAACTGTAAACCAGCCCCAATTAAATGTTTTCTTTACAAGAGTTGCTATAGCCATGGTATCTCGTCCTAGAAACAGAAACCCTAACTAGGACAATCAACAATAAGTAATGTTTTGTAAGCCCCTATTTGCCTGCTAAAGTAGAATACTGCTGTTCTTATAGAAGCACCAGTAATGTTGTCACTTTAAAGGTGACAAAAACTGCACATTAAAAACTGTTTAAAACCTACTCCAGTTCACTTAAGAAGTAAATCAAGGGCAGAATGTGAATGTCTAGATCTTTGTGATGAGGATGATTCAGTCATGACTGATATTCCTGATTTGACCATTTCTGTCTATGGGCTTGGATAACACTATTTGAATGTGCTTAATATTTTTAACACTAAATAGCTATTATAAACACATTAAGTGGTCATAGTAATCCTACTCAATAATTTCACCAAACCCTAGAATATTTTTCTTAGCATTTCACAGTTAGCATTGCATATTACCATCTTTTATTTGACTTGGTCCTTACAATATTTATGAAGAACTTATAGCAATTTGTGTGTGTGTTTCTGAGTCATTCAGTTTGATGTGGAAATGTGGACAGAGAATTCTTAGGGACTGTCTGTATCTTCAGGATATTCACACACTGAAACTCGGAGCCCTCACTGTGTTATTTGCAGGAAAAGCCTTCAGAGAAGTAACTAAAGGAAACTTGGTATTGCTATTGTCATTGTGAGCAGAGGAAGAGTCACAACATTTTCTCAACAAACATACAAAGAAGAGAGCCTATGAGAATACAGTGAGAAGGTTACCACATGCAAGCCAGCAAGAGAAACATCTTGAGTCAACTGGCTGAATTATGATCTTAGACTTTAAATCTCCAGAACACTGAAAAATTTCTACTGCTTAATTTATCTAACATGCAATAATTTTTCATGGCATATCTAGATAACTAACATAAGAGCTAAGTCTTTCTGTACCAAATATCTCTATCTATGGCTAATTATCTATCTTATACCTTATAATATGTTTAACATTAATGCTCCAAGGACAGTGACTGTATCACACATTTGTGTGGTTCATCCTTCATATTCCATCATTTTACAGGTTTAAGTGAAAGAAGCCCATCATGTAAACTTATCTTCCCATTTGAACCCAGATCCAAAGAGGTTCAAAAACTTGACCAGAAGAGAAGAGCAGATATGGATTCCAAAGCCCATCTCCAGCCACAAGGGTTCAGTGCTTCCAATAATTCACTGGGCAATGTGGGAAATGAATGTTTTACCATTATTGCTGTTAATCACCATTTCTTATTTTCATAACATTGTATAATAGAACATAACTATGGAAACTGAATAATTAAAATTGTATCCTAATAGAGGAGGAAAAATACTACATCATATACAAAAAGTGATATAGAAATCCAAGCTTCTCAAGATATGACAATGCAAACGTATTTAGCAAATGTTCTTTTTTAACTTCTTATATAAAATTATTGTATTGTTTCCATGTGTAAAAGGGGAAAATGTAAACCTATTTGTGCACTTGTTTTTGAAAGGAAAATCTATCTCAGGTAACCCCAGGACATGCCTGTGTTCCTCCATCTGTCAAATCAGACTGTGCAGGAGATTCACTGCTCTGTGGTAGGGATACAATGTGCAAATGATGGGAGCTGGAACCATCAATAAACTTGTCCCTATGAAAATGATGACAGAATTTCTTGCTATTATTAAGAGCTATTTTAAAGCTAACTCAAAAGGATGCCAGCTGGTGACCTTGTTGCTAGACTCAGTAAAGAAGAAAATAATTAAATTAGCATGACTCTTCAAATTCATTCTCACTTGGTAGAGGTCTGGAATTGATCATCATGGCAGCATGTGAGAACTTGCATAGTGGTGTTTGGCAACTGTACTGTTTAATAGATGAACAGCATGTAAAGGCTGATAATGTCAATTGTTATATTTATTAAGTTTACTCAGTCAAAACTCAGACCTAGAAGTTAGATCACAGAGTCTCATGTTCCTCCTATTTCAACGGTGAAGAATGATTAAACTCCACCAAAATCGCCATTGAAGAGAGGCATCTTAATGCAGTCAAGGTGCCTATCCGTCCTCAAGGCAGTCCTTGATACCGGTGCCATGACACCACTTTAGCCTCATTCCAGATGTTTTTCTCACCTGTACCATGCTTATAAACAAATGTGACTGGCTGTAGAACACTGTAAAACTAAAGTATTAGGGTAACACACACCATTGTCTGATCTTTTGTAATTTATTAAATTCTTCCCGTCCTTTTTGTCCTCATAAAAATAAACCAATGAATTAAGAAAGACAGTGGCTTGTTTTCCCTCAAAAAGTGATGTTCAGGAGTGTAAAATGTTCAAGATGAGGCCTTGAGGACAACCCCTTTGTCTCAACCTCTCCATAGTGCCCTTTGGCTGCAAGTACAGTGAGTGCCTTATATGTGAAAAGAAGCTTTAGGCTGTGATAAGTCTATTTTTAGAACATTATTTTAACAACTTGGATAATAATATGCTTATGTTTATGAGTATCTGATTACCTAGTTTTTCTATAGCTAGATACTATGACTTGAAAAGGGAGTCATTGTAAATACATAAAGATGGAAAAATGCAGTGAATAAAGTTATTTGTTTTAGTTAAAAATGTGTATTTGCTCATGAGAGATGGAAGAATCCAAATCATATAATGGATCAGGAACTCTTTAAATGAGTCACTAATAATTCAGATTATCTAGTAAAAAGCAGAGAGCTAAGGAGGTAGTCAATGAATCTATAACTGGTAAAGTTTCAAAAAAAACCTCTTTGGTGAACCTAGATATACACTATGTTGCTTTTTTCCTTCCCCTGCCACCCTCCCTTCTTTATGATTTCTTTTTTCTTTCCTTCCTTTCTTTGTGGTGATTAGAATTGAGTCCAGGGCCCATACTGAACATACTCTATTCCTATTATAAGAGAATTTAACTTCAAATTATATATTACACATTTGAATATGTCCTGCATTGGTAGCTGATTCACAAAAATATATTGTTACAATCTGACTTTTGTATTTGATAAGGTGCAAAGTCAAGGATTAACACATATTCTTGGAAAAAAATATCTTAGTATAATTGATTGTTAATGGGTTGAAAGCAGGCAATAGAACAAAGCAATGTTTCAGAGTTATGTAACTTTTCTTTAGTCAGTCTGAGTGTGAGGGCTATAGAGATCTTCCAATAAATTGAGTGAGAATATCTAGTGTCTTAGGGTTTCCATTGCTGTGAAAAGACACCATGACCAAGGCAACTCTTACAAGGGCAGTGTAGTGGCTATTCCTGGTTGTCAATTTGACTATATCTGGAATGAACTACAATCCTGAATTGGAAGGCTCACCTATGATCCTAATCTGGGGCTCAGAGATACAAGTTTCTGACCTGGATCTTGGCATGGAGATCTTGAAGCTATGAATTCCAGAAGATTAAGACAAGGAGATCTCCGAGTTCAAGGTCATCTTGGATTAAAGGTGTGGTGACACACACCTTTAATCTGGGCCACATCCTCTGTTGGAGACCTACATAAGGACATTGGAAGAAGGAAGACTCTCACTCTTCCTTGCCTGCTTGCCTCATGGGACTGAGCAACTGCTAGATCCTTGGACTTCCATCCACAGCTGCCTCATGGGACTGAGCGACTGCTAGATCCTTGGACTCCATCCGCAGCTGTAGCTGACCATTGTTGGGGAGTTGAACTACAAGCTGTTAAGCCATTGACAAATTCCCTAACCATATAGAGACTACCCATACATTCTGTAACGTTAGAGAACCCTGACTAATACAGGCAGCATTTAATTGGAGGTAGCTTACAGGTTCAGAGGTACAGTCTGTTATCATCATAGCAGAAAGGCAGACATTGTGCTGGAGAAGGACCTGAGAGTTCTACATTTTCATCCAAAGGAATCCAGGAGAAGACTGACTCCCACATTGTTAAAAGGAAGGCCTCATTACACACCCTTACAGTGACACACTCCCTCCAACAAGGCCACAGCTCCTAATAGTGCCACTTCCTGGGCCAGGCATATTCAAATCACCACATTCTACTCTCTGGCCTCCATAGCTTTGTTCAAACACATGGATATATAGGAGCCATACATAGCATAATAAAAAATGCAGTTAGTCTAACTTTCAATGTCCCTATAGACTATAGCACTCTCAATAATGTTAAAAGTCCAAAGTTCAAAGTCTTCTGAGATTCATTCAATCACTTAACTGTAATTCCCAAAGCAAGACAGGAAACCAGCTGGGCTAACTCCAAACTCTGCATCTCCATATCTGATGTCAAAGTGGTCTTCAGATCTCCAACTTTTTCATCTTTGTTGACTGCAACCAACTTCTTTCTCCTGGGTTTGTTCCACTCCCTGTTAGCAGCTTTCCTCAGCAGGTATTTGATGGTTCTGGCATCTTTAACATCTTGGGGTCTCCAAGTCAACTTCAACTTCACAGCTTCTTCTGTGGTCCACACATGATCTTCTCGGCTCCTCCTAAGGGCTTGTATCACTTCTCCAGCTCTGCCCTCTGTAACACTACTGGTTCTGATTGACTTCACTCTACTGCTGCTGCCATCCATCCCATGATACTGTCATCTCCAATCTGATGAGTCTTTTGCTGCAACTAGGCTTCACCAATAGCCTGTCACAGGTACTTTCTTTTTTTTTTTTTTTATTTTATTTTTTTAATTTACATTCCAAATCACTTCCCCTTTCCCGTTTCCTCCCTCCCCGAAAGTCCCATAAGCCCCCTTCCCTCCCTCTTTTCTCCATTCAACCCCCTCTCGTTACTCTGTCCTGGCGTTCCCCTACATCCAGTCTTTCCAGGACCAGGGGTCTCTCCTTCCATCTTTTTAGAAATCTATTGATATGCTGATTGTGTCTAGGGTATTCTGAGATTCTGGGTCAATATCCCCTTATCAGTGACTGCATACCATGTGTGTTCTTTTGTGATTGGGTTACCTCACTAAGGATGATATTTTCAAGTTCTGACCATTTGCCTAGGAATTTCGTGAATTCATTGTTTTTAATTGCAGAGTAGTATTCCATTGTGTAAATATACCACATCTTCTGAATCCATTCCTCCGTTGAGGGACATCTGGGTTCTTTCCAGCTTCTGGCTATTATAAATAAGGCTGCTATGAACATAGTGGAGCATGTGTCCTTATTGCATGCAGGTAAAGTCTCTGGGTATATGCCCAGGAGTGGTATAGCCGGATCCTCCGGGAGTGTCATGCCCAGTTTTCTGAGGAACCGCCAGACTGCTTTCCAGAGTGGTTGTACCAGCCTGCAATTCCACCAGCAGTGGAGGAGTGTTCCTCTTTCTCCACATCCTCGCCAACAACTGCTGTCTCCTGTGTTTTTGATCTTAGCCATCCTGACTGGTGTGAGATGCACAGGTACTTTCTATAATGTCAAACCTCAACTTCTTTGCATAACCCCTTCAGTCCTGGGCCATCAGCTGCAACTGAGGCTGCACTTTCATCAATGGCCTTCCATAGCATCTCACAGTGCCAAGTCTCAGCTGTTCTCCATGACCCCTTCATACCAGTACCACCTGATGATTCTTACACATTGCCAAGTTTATGAGGTACAACCTTGGCTATCTCTGGAACACAGCTTCTTTGTGTTCTCAGAAAATACTTCCCATTAGATTTCACTTCAGTGATGCTGGGCTCTTTGTTTTTTTATAGTACAATTTTTTATTAAATTATTTTATTTATTTGCATTCTAAAAGTTGTCCCCTTCCTGGTCCCCCCTCCATGAGTTCTTCACCCCATACCCCCCACCTCTGAGATGGTATACCCACACCTGCCCAATCACCCCCACTTAACCTCCATCAGCATCCCTCTTCCCTGGGGCATCAGGTTTCCACAGGATTAAGCATATCTTCTTCCACTGAGGCCGTCAAGGCAGTCCTCTGCTACACATGTGCCAGTGCCATGGACCAGCCCATGTATGTTGCTTGGTTTTTAGTTTGGTCTCTGGGAGTTCTGAGGGGTCCTGGTTAGTTGATATTTTTCTTCCTATGGGGTTGCACTCTTCCTCAGCTTTTTTAGTCTTTTCCCTAAAACTTCCATAGGGGTCCTTGACCTCATTCCAATGGTTGCCTGTACGTATCTGGATTTGTCTTAGTTAGCTGCCGGTAGAGACTCTCAGAGAACAGTCATGCCAGGCTCCTGTCTGCAAGCACAATATGGCATCAATAACAGTGTCAGGGTTTGGTGTGCATGCATGGGATGGATCTCAAGTGGGGCTGGTCACCGAATGGACTTTCTTTTGGTCTCTGCTCCATTTTTGTCCCTGTGTTTCCTTTAGACAGGAACAATTCTGGGTTAAAATTTTTGAAGATGGGTGGGTGGTCCCTGCTTCAACTGTGGGTCATATCTATCTAGTGGAAGTAGTCTCTTCAGGTTCCATCTCCCCATGACTGGACATTTCAGCTAAGGTCACCCCCATTGAGTCCTTGGAGTTTCTTACATCCCAAGTCTCTGGGACTTTCTAGAGGTTCCCTCCACCCCTACCCCACACTGCTGCATATTCTGATTTATTCTCCTGGGCTTTTCTTCTTTCTCTTCCTATACCTGATCTTGCCTCCTGTTTCCTCTCCCCCTCCCGTCTCCCACTCAGGACGCTCTCTCTCCCTCTGCCTCCCATGACAGCTTGGAGGAACCAGTGAGTTCTATTCGGGTTACTTATAGGACTATGGGTTAGGGGTTACTTACAGGAGTAGAAATGACTCAAAGACTGCTGCATTACCAAAGCCCATCCCAACATAGGTGACAGATCACTAAAGCTGAAATCCTGGAGCACACTGCATAGCCTATGGCCAGTAGGAAGGTTGGAGAGTGTCCTTCCCATATGACTCAGTTGGTTTAAATCTCATCCAGGTTTCTGCTTCTTCCAGGCAGCTGTTCTGGTCTCCTAATCTTCCTTTGAGAAGGATTCTCAGCAGTTTTATTGTATACTCTTGGGAGGAATGAGTTAGTATCTGGTCACTTTCAGGGACTTCCTGAAGTTATTTTGAGTTGTTTACCTTTTGGTTTAAGGAGTCTCTGAATGATGGATTGTTTCAATCAGCAGGAAACTATTATACAAAACGACTCTGTACTTTAAAGTTTGAAGAGGGGCTGGAAGAGGGTATAGCTCAGTTGGCAGAGTGCTTCTGTAGTATGCACCTTGGCTTAGATTCCAATCTCCAGCCCCATAAATATGGAACATGAAACTCACCAGTAATTCCAGCACTTCAGGGGGTAGAAGCAGAAAGCAACAAATTTAAGGTCATTGCCAATGATGTAAAGAATTTGAGGCTAGGCTTGGCTACATGAGGCCCTGTTTCCAAAATAAAAATAAATCTTAAGGCTGTACCAGTGTGACTGACTCTCTCTCCCTCCATTTAGGGCTTTTTCAGATACCAAGAAGGGTAACCATAATGCCTTGATATGTTACCAGAGACACAGGAAGTGGGGTCCAAAGTTGAATATGAAGGAGAGGTCTGTCCTCAACAACTTCCAAGCTTGTTAAGTCAGAGTAGATAAATAGCAATAGACATTTTTTAAAAAAAAAACAACTTATTTCCAGGAAAACATAGAACAACTACCCTATAAGGCAAATGATTTCTTGCTTACTCTCCTTCCATATTTGAATAAATTTACATGTAAATACAGGAACCAGCCAAAGAGCAGGTGTATTAACTAAATACACAGTGACAGTGACAGTTTTGGTTTTTTTTTTTTTGTTTTTGTTTTTGTTTTTTTTTTGTTTTTTCGAGACAGGGTTTCTCTGTGTAGCCCTGGCTGTCCTGGAACTCACTCTGTAGACCAGGCTGGCCTCGAACTCAGAAATCCTCCTGCCTCTGCCTCCCAAGTGCTGGGATTGAAGGCGTGCGCCACCACTGCCTGGCTGTTTGTTTTTTTTTTTTTTAAAAAAAAACGACTGTTTAAAATTTGTGTTATGTATTCGAGCCCACAGAATTTTATGCGTACCATTGGCACGAAGGAACATGTAGAGGCCAGAAGTGTGTAGGTGTTATGGATCTGGGGTTGTTCAATGACTTACCAGTCTGACTCAAGTTTTGATTTTAGTAAAATAGAGTCATATTATTAAACAAAAGAAAACCAAAACAAAAAGGCCAAGACAAACCAGAGAGTTCTCTAGGTAAGGCCTGGCTATTGTTACTTCGAGGATTTGAAAGGCAAACCCTAGAAAGTTATAACTTTGGGGAGCCAAGTGAACTCATATTCTATGTAGGTGTAGGTAGAGCTTGATTTTGTAACAGATGTCCAGTAGATATTTAGCCATCCAAGCAAGCATTTCATTCAGAAGTAGAACTTAGCAGTTAGTCTGTGAATCTTGTGATGTTTTAAAGCAGTTTTTAAGAATATCCCAACTGTACTTAAAAGTCGTACATCTTTGGCAAGTTAGCTGACAGGGTACATTTAGGATAGAAGCAACTTCCTCATGGTTTATAAGCTAAAAGCAAATTTGTTTATACAAGTCTTTTCAACACAGTAAATTGTCCTCTAAACATAATATTCACCATCATTTAAGAATCCCTGGAACTGGTGTTACACACAGTTGTGGAATGCCTTGTGACCGCTGGGAACCAAACCCAGGTCTTCTGCAAGAAGAGCAAGTGATCTCAATCATGTGTTCACTTTTCCAGCCTCTATAGTGGCAGTTTTTCTGAAGATTTACACTGATTTCCCAAGTGGGCAGTGTTTGTCTTCAGAATACCTTTCCTCATCAGTCATTTAAAAAAAATCTTCAGGGATACCCCTTCAGAGAACAGACATGCCATAATAGTTCAGATTTTCACTCACCAAAACTTAAACAGGGAAAACTTTGTCTATGATTCCTGAGTGAACATTAAGAAAAAATACTGTAGTATGAAATGTATGACTCTACCAGTTTGCCTCATGGTAGAAGATTGTTAAAATAACCTATGTATTTCCATTCTGATATTAACTTTATTCCATTCTCAAAAACTTGACATTAACAGATATATTCATTTTCGGATATGACTTGAATATTACTCAATTATTTGAAGCTGTTGTGCTTGGTTTTTTGGTGATGCTAGACATTAAACTCAGGGTTTTGTGCCTGCTAGGTATGTGCTCTACCACTGACCTAAACCCCCATCCTCCAAACTCATTATATAATCCAGGCGTGGCTCCTGAGTGTAGGCACTGTAAGCATGTGCTACCATGTCTGGCAAGTTCTTCTTATTTTGGCCGTATAATCAAGAGTCTGGGCAAAGTTTTCCTATAAAACTTAGCATTTCATTTTGAAAAAAGAAAAGAAGATAATGATTCCTTTGTACACTGAGCAAAATAATAACATGGCTTGAGTTGCTGGTGATTATAACTAAAGCTATAGGGATATAATAAAACAAATATTGGAGGATCTACTTGAGAAAAGAGAAACTACCTATGGTGCACCATCCAATGAGGTACAAGGGGAGAGTGTGAGGAAGGGATGGTGAGATGGGGAAGGAAGCCATTTGAGTAGGCATGGAGGTAAGCCATGTGATGGACAAGTTATTGCATAGCAAAGAGTGTTGCAAGGGTTTCAGAGAAAAAGCAAGGAAGCCAAGAGCACCAGGGAAAGTACACTTAGGTTTCAGCCAGCCCCACAAAGTAAGAGACAGAGAGGAGAAAAGGGAAAAGTTAGGCATTTCTGAGTCAGCACTTAGAGAGGTAGGTAGACCCTACAGTACTTCATTGCAGTTCATAGGAATTCCACTAAAGGGAGGAAATCCTGGGAAGGAGTCATTTGCTTTATTATAGGGATAAATAATCACACTATTTCATTAGCACAACTTAAGTTGAAACTTTCTCTCTAGGGGTGATCCTGTCCTCCTGAAGTGGCATCTCTTGAAGTGGCATCTCTTAGCTGGAAAAGTAACTTTAATTCACCAGATTTGTTGTCTCCAAGGCTTCCTGCCTTCATCTGCTAACCTAGGCCTAGCCCTGGAAGTGTCTAGCCTCCTGACAATCTAATCTAGGCCTAGAATGTTTTCCACCTCTGAGATTTACTGTTGAATAAACTCACCCTTTCTACATTTTTCTGAACTTTCGATGGCTGGCTCAACTCAGCTGTTCTGAGTCAAATTCCTCTCCCAGTGGACATATTCAATCAGGCTTCTCTCTCTGCCTCTCCTGAATTGCTCTGTTTGGCCTCTAACTTTGGCACTCTTATAATCTGGCGCCTCATTATCTTGCTCCTTCTGTCTTTACCTGTGTCTAGTTTGTGCTCACATCAATCTTTCTCTGTAAAACTATCTCAGTAAAACTCTCTCCTTCTCCCTCTCTGGGCTACTCTACTGTCCCTCTCAACTCTACTGCTCTCCAGGAACTCTCCTGTATTCCTGCACTGTACTCTCTTCTTCCTGTAGTGTCTCTCTCTTAAGTAACCTCCTTTTCCTCTCTTTTATGAGAGTTGGGCATATCCTTAACTAGACATCACTTTTAAACACTAGTGCTTCCTTCTCCAAACTAATTTTACATTTATTGTTTGGGATTAAAGATGTGACCTAAGGGGGGGAATCTCTGAATTCCATCCAGTCAGAGGGATTAAAGGTGTGTGCTAAGGTCTTAGCCATACCCTAACTAGAAACAGGTCCAAATATCCTGTAACACTTAGTCAGGTCCCACTGGCTTAACAAATGTTTTGGCTACCTTGGAATGCAAGGCTTTTACTCAGGTCAGAGAAATATCTGTCCATAGTGGGCCTCCACAGCAGGAGTTCTTAACCTCTAGGTCAAAACCCTTTTGAAGGTTGAATGACCCTTTCACAGGGCTCACATTTCAGATAGCCTGCATATCAGATATTTACATTATAATTCATAATGGTAGCAAAATTACAGTTATGAAGTAGCAATGAAAATAATTTTATGGATTGTGGCTCACTACAGCATGAGGAACCGTATTAAAGGGTCACAGCATTAGGAAGGTTGTGAACCACTGCTCTACAGAGCCCTGATCAAAAGATACTGTATTAGGAATATAATTTATGAAGTGTCTCAAATTGCCAGGCATTCATAATGGACAATAACAAATGTATTATTTTTAATAGAAATATTTTTATCTTATTAACGTGTATGACCATACAAAAATTTAACATTTTGGAATTTAAATGCATCACGTTTGACATTTTTTATAATTAAAATAATCATATATACTTTATCTGTATTTAACATTTCTTCTTATACACATATATGTACATTTATTTTGTGAAGCCTTTATACTTAGAACCAGTATCTAATAATTTATAGATAATTTACTTGCTAAAAACAAACAACAAAATAAGCAATAGCTGTAACAAAGTTTCAAAGGATACAAGGTCTTTATGTCCTGGATTCCTCAGGGCTCTTAACTTATATCTCACAGTGTCAGGCTAAGGGAGGCAAGCACGCCAATGCAAGCTAATGCCTTTGCAGTGTTCTTACAAATCCATATCCCCACAAATACAGATCACAAAAAAATACACTCTACTTTGTTTGTTTCCTAATCATGGTTGCATTGGCTACCTCCAATTAATTGCAAGTCTTCATCACTACTAGGAATTAAGGTTCATAAAGAAGGAGAAAAAAAATTGTCAATAAGCAAATGTGAGTTTTGTAAATTATAACTCATATTTAAAAGGGCATAGAATAGAAGAAAGAGCAATGCTGGCCTCTTCTTTTGAATTTCATCCTACACTACAAACGCAGATATCTGCTGTGTCAACGATTGTGAGACTAATTAAATATAGGAACGTGCATAGGATTATTTTACATTAACTACTTCAAATCTTCATTAATGTAGATAAAATTTAATTTAGCTTCAAAGACTAGAGTTTTTTATTCCAATGAATGTAAAAGAATAAAGGACAGATGATAATAATAATAGACTGTTAATCTGTCATAATTATACATTGGTCTAACTTCGTGTACAGGACCACTGAAAAGAGCAATTTATAAGTCATTAAAGAAAATTTTAGGTAACTCTTGGCCTGCCTTTGTAAAGCAAGTGTGGTGCTTCTATCATCACTGTTATGGGCAGTAGCAAAATGATTTAAGCTTATCCTTACAACATGCTATTGTAGAATTTAAGACAACTTAAAATATTAAAACACTCTAATATTATATGACTTTTCATATATTTGTAACATGCTTTAGTTGTATGCTTTGTTTCCATGCTTGAATAGGAACTGACTAAAATCTAATACAGCTGATGTCTCTTTTGGTTGAAATAGTCTAGATATATGCTAGGATGAGTAGACAAGGACCTTTCTTTTTTTCCTTATTTCTCTCTCTCTCTCTCTCTCTCTCTCTCTCTCTCTCTCTCTCTCCCTCCCTCCCTCCCTTCCCCCTCTTTCTTTCTTTCTTTCTTCCTTCCTTCCCTCCTTCCTTCCTCCCTCCCTCCCTCTTTTTCTCTTTCTCTCTCTTCCTTTCTTCCTTCCTTTCTTTCTTCCTTCCTTTCTTTTTTCTTTCTTCCTTCCTTTCTTCCTTCCTCCCTTTCTTTCTTTCTTTCTTTCTTTCTTTCTTTCTTTCTTTCTTTCTTTCTTTCTTCCTTCCTTCCTTCCTTCCTTCCTTCCTTCCTTTCTTTCTTTCTTTCTTTCTTTCTTTCTTTCTTTCTTTCTTTCTTTCTTTCTTTCTTTCTTCCTCCCTTTCTTTCTTCCTCTCTTTCTTTCTTTCTTTCTTTCTTTCTTTCTTTCTTTCTTTCTTTCTTTCTTTCTTTCTTTCTTTCTTTCTTTCTTCCTTCCTTCCTTTCTGTGAGTCCATATTTCAGTGCATTGCCAAAGATGATTTCAAACTCATTATTCTCATGCCTAAGCTTTCTGAGTGTTGAAATGTACAACTACAACAGGCTCTTGACACAAGCATATTGTCTTAGTTAGGGTTTCCACTACTATGATAAAAACACTATGACCAAAAGGGACTTTGGGAAACCAAAGGGTGTATTTCAGTTTACAACTCTCATGTGCAGTCCGTCATATAGGGAGGTCAAGAAAGGAACTCAAGGCTGGAGTCAGAATCTAAGGCCATGGAGGAGTGCTGCTTGCTGTTCTGCTCCTCACAGCTTGCTCAGTCTGCTTTCTTATAGATTCCAGGACTACAGGCCCAAGGGCCACAGTGCGCTCAGTGAGGTGGGTCCTTCACATCAACTAGCAGTCAGGAATGCACACAGGCTTATTCACAGGCCAGTTTGGTGGGGTCATTTCCTGAACTGACTCCTTTTTCCCAAATGTCTCTGTCTTGTATCCATTTGGCATAAAACCTGCCATGGAAAAGCAATGAATAGCTCAACGGTCCTTCAAGAGAAGGTGGGTGGAGTGATGGAGAAGAGGAACTGGAGAAATGTCTCACTGGTTAAGATCACCTACTGCTCCTGCAGAGAATCTGAGTTTGGTTCCCAGCACCCACAACAAGCACCTTAAAAGTGCCTATGACACTAGTTCCAGAAAATAAGATACCATCAACTTTTGAAGGAACTGCACTCATGAGCATATATCCCTACTACCACATAATTAAAAACGAAATAAATCAAGGGTGAAGAGAAGAGCAAGGAGAAGGGAGGGTGGAAGACACTAAGGGGAACAGGAGGCCTAGCAGGCCTCCATGGTTCTTTTCTTTTTTATTTATTCTTTAATCTTTTTTTACAGTCTAGAATTTATCCCCCACTTCCTGTCCACCCTCTGATTGTTCTACATTCCATACCTCCTCTCCCACCCCTATCTCCAAGAGGATCTCTCCACCCCCACCCCACCAGGCCTCTTCACTCCCTGGGGCCTCCAGTCTCTTGAGGGTTAGGTGCATCTTCTCTGACTGAGTCCAGACCTGGCAGTCCTCTACTGTATGTGTGTTGGGGCCTCATATCAGCTGGTGTATGCTGCCTGGTTGGTGGCTCAGTGCTTGAGAGATCTCAGGGGTCCAGGTTAGTTGAGACTTCTGGTCTTCCTCTAGGGTTGCCCTCCTCAACTTCTTCCAGCTTTTCCCTGATTCAATCACAGGAGTCAGTAGCTTTGGACCATTGATTGGGTGTAAATATCTGCATCTGACTTTTTCAGCTGCTTGTTGGGTCTTTTGGATGGCAGTCATGATAGGCTCCTGTTTGTAAGCACACCATAGCATCAGTAATAGTGTCAGACCTTGGGGCTTCCCCTTAAGCTAGATCCCAAGTTGGGCCAGTCACTGGACCTCCTTTTCCTCAGGTCCATCATCCACTGGCATCCTGAAGAGCTTCCTAAAATTATTTTTCCTATATTCTAATGTTAAATTGTTTGTCTGGAAACAATTTACTCCTTATTCATCATTTAAAATTGCTACTGAGCATTTTTGGATGCTGAAAAAGTTAAAGATATACATTATTTACCTTCGTTTCTGGGTCAGTATGAAACCATTTTCAAAAGCGTAACACAACACTACCGTCTGCAATTCCTGAACATTATAACAGCCTCCATTGATGGGCAGACAACTCTGCTTAAAGTGGAGATAGTTCTTTTCACTTCATGCTTAGAAACATCACCTCTGGTTTGATTTGTTTCTAGTGTTCTGTGTAAGTAATGGTTTAGCTGAATGAGAAGGAAAACTGGAAGTATAGACAGATTATATGACTTTCTCAAGATCAACACCCTTGTCATTGACAAATGTGTTTTCAATCTCACTTCCAAAATGGTGGGTTACTTCTCTGTTTTAGCTCACTCCTTCTCTCCCTACAGCTGACTGCCTGGAGAGAAGTGAAGGTATATACAACCTTTTGAAAATAAGAGTTACGTTTGTTGTCAGAGGCAAGACCAGAAAAGCAAGGCTAAGCTATCATGCCTTAAAATCATTACAGACTCTGGCAGCTTAAATTTCACTTTTTGCAGTGTTTCTTACCCTAAGGAGATAATGGCAAGTCATCCTTTCTTTTTTTGAAACACATCATCATTTACAGGCAGAAAATAGTTTTCTGCTGTAAAGAAAGGCTCCCCATAGAATCTGCTGTTTTCCAAGACTAGAGTTACTAAAGAAAATAGATGAAATCTTAGGGAATTTCTCTTGTATTTGGTTTCAAATAATGTATTTTGTTACATTTTCCCCATTCCTGGTTACCCTAAGAGGCAGAAAGGAAAATATTGGAAGAACAAATACTATGAAGGTCTTGGATCAGTCTAAAGTTAGGAGACAAGGCATGTTCCTCAGCTTCACAAAGGATTGGGAGTTTCATTGTTGTGGACTGCACAGTGAGACCCGCTCAAAAGAAAATAAGCAAACACACTAAAGATGGTATACTCAACATGAAAATGCTTGCAGGGTATATTTTTTTCATAAACATTGGTATTTTTCATCTTATATTCCTTTTTGCCTTGCCTTGAATACATGATCTTTCTGCCTCCATCTGCTAAGTGTTGGGAGTGCAGGCATGAGTCACCTAACACAGGTACTTTTTATTCCTTTTAAGCATTCACTGCTTTTGTTATATAAAACAGTAAAAAAAAAAAGCCCCTCTGAAATGATAGTTATAATAGTATGATTAAAAATGTAAAGTTAACATTGAAATATTATTATTGATGTTAAAAATAAATATTTAATATTTCATAAGTGTATCAGCAAATGATGATCCAGTCGATAAGGTTATACATAGGTCTTTTAAGAGGCTGAGCTAAGGTAGGTTGGCACTAATCATGAGTCCTTGCATGCCCTCATGGTGTAGAGCAGGTCTGTGTGCCCTATCTAGTTTCATGTATTAGCACCTCACTAACTATATGTGGGTAATTCTGCTGCTCAGTTGCCTGGACCACAAGCCTATTGGGGTCCTAATTATGTCTATGTCTGTGTCTGTGTCTGTGTCTATGATGTCTATGTCTATGATGTATATGCACATGATATATATGTATATATGTGTATATGTACACATACAAACATATATACATATATGTGTATATATGTGTATATATAATTATGGAAACTCATGCAAGTTTTTGGCAGACATATATAAATATATATATTTATTTATATATACATATGGATGTATACATAATTATATATACATCCATATGTATACTTATGTATAAATAAATAAATACATAAATAAATAAATACACGTAAGTATAATTACACACCTCTGTTAAAAAATTGTACGAGTTTCTATTTTTCCACACCTCAGTTCTTTGTCTTCTTTCAGGTCATATAGTACCATTTGTCAATTCCAGTTAAGCAACTTTCCTGTCTCTCTGAATCCCATGCTCATGTTTGTTTTGTCTGCTACCTAGGGATGAATTCCTATCTGCTTTCATTCTGCTCAACTATGAATGAGTCTTTGGTCTGACCCAGTTTCCATTTTCTTCCTTGCAGGCTGATTGACAAGTCCGGCAAAGAGCTCATTCTGATAATTAACTTGATCATCATTAGCATCATCTAAGAATGTCTTCAGAGCAGAAGACCTGTCACATTCCCACACTGGAAGGATGATGTTTTCACACAAGGAGTGAAGACTAACTTTTTAAGAGACATAATGTGATGGGCTCCTTAACACATTAGTGACTCTGGAACAGGTAATAAAATATGAATGTCAAATTGGTCTTCCAAACTATTATAAAATGTTGAAGTAGAGATTATCTGAGATCCTATGTAGGAAAGAATGGAGATATCAGAAGAGCTGAAGAGATGGATTTGAAAAAAAGTCACTGACTCACAAGATTCAGAGAACTGTGGACAGTGATTAGTCAGTGCTGAGAAAGTCAGTATCAAGAATATAAGAACTCAGTTTTAAACAAATGACTGTACTATCTTGTAGAACCCTTGTGCTCAGAATGTACTGAATTCTAGTAAAACTGTAACGCACAGTTTCCTAGTTTCCTATGTTGTGGCCCGATGAGAACAAAGTTGTGTAGACCAAGGTCAGAAGCTGTTACAGTGGGATGATTCCATGTGTGAAGCTGTTGCAGGGCTGAAAGCATTGACACTGAAAATGGAACCATATGGAAACTTGATCAGAGACCTCACCAACTCTTCCCTGTTCTGGAGTGATGACTGGATTTTCATAGTATGCGAAAATGAATTTAAATATTAAAGAAAATGGGTGTCAAAAATTTAGAGGTAATTGTCCATGGATGCTTACATAACCTTGTGACTCCTTTGTGACAGCACCACATCTGTCAGCATCTTCTCCTTGGTATTATTATCTCATGGAGGAAACAAGGAACTCTCATAACCTTTTAAACATGTTCATAGTTGCTGCCTTTGGTCATATGGCTTAATAATTACTTGTAGATTGCAGCAAATTGATTAGACTTATTCTCCATAATTGTAAGAAAGCACATTAAATATTGGTATGAATACAAATATGGTATGTGGAAGCAAACACTTTTGTAGCATGGAACTAGCTTATAAAAGATTTTCAGAAAAGATCTGTTGAAATGTGTTAGGAAAACAAATGAAATGGTCTTAGCAGAGCAGACATAAAGTGAAACTGTTTCCCCTATACCTTAGTAGATACTAAGATTGGAGCTTTGCATTTCTGACTGTACAATTATAGTTTATAGAGTTGAAATAAATCATGAAATAGGATTCCTCTGATGCTGTCTTGCTCTGTCTGCTATATAACTAGATAAGTTATGTAAGGAAAGGGAAAGGTTATTCACTGAGCTTCCAGTCCATGTTTATTTAGGATAGAATAAATTATATCATGAAATGTAAAAAGGATAGCTATCTAGGACATTTGGAAGATTGTAATTTCTAGAACTTGGTAGTTATTCTGCCATTTTAAAATTATGTTTTAGGACAGAACACTAATATACAGAACTGTGTGGTTTAACTCTTATCTAGTCCAGAAAGGCAGTTCGAGGAGTCTTTAGAGATTTCAATCAGAGCTGAACATGGGTGGGCAAGACTGTAATCAGATAGAAGAAACAGTCTTTCTTCAAAGTATAAGCCTCCCCTTGCCTCATTGTCTCTGAACCTGTTAAGTTGGAAAAGTGGAGACTTTGTAATGAGCAGTGTTAGTAAGTGATCAAGGAAGTCAGACAGGGCTGTGCTCTTGAGGCTGCAGCCAGGAAGTAAGAACTTGAAGGTAAGAATTTCCAAGTTGATCAAAAATAATAATTACTTAAAAATTATCTTGGTGTTGAGAAGGGTGTTGAGGTTATGATAGACAATAGTGTAGCTCTAATTGACTCTTTGTCTTAGTTAGAATCACTATTGCTGTGATGAAACACCATGACCAAAAGTAACTTTAGAGGAAAGCCTTTACTTGGCTTACATAGCCATAGTCCATTGAGGTAAACCAATGCAGAAACTCAAACTGGGTGGGAACCTAAAGGTAGGAGCTGATGCAGGAGGCATGGAGGGGTGCTGCTTACTGTCATGGCCTTCAGGGCTTGCTCAGACTCCTTTCTCATAGAACCTAGGACCACCAGCCCAGGGGTGGCCCCACCTATAATGGGCTGGGCCCTCCACCATCAATCACTAATTAAGAAAATGCCTTGCAGGCTTGCCTACAGTCTCTTCTTATAAAAGCATTTTCTTAATTGAGGTTCTTTCTTTCTATTCATGATCTTAGAAAAATTAGCTGTCTAATCCCACATAATCATAATAGTTAAAGAAAATTTTAAGTTGTTATTCATCTTTTTCTTTTGTGTTCTTTCTTATAGCACATGCTTAGTTCTAGTAGGAGTCTCATCCTAAAATGAACATGATAAAATTAAAATGTAACTTTATATTCATCCACCCACTGCTCTTTTTGTAGATAATAACAATAGGATGCTTATTTTATCTTAGGTATTTATTATTTAACACATAATCTTGATGTCTTGCCTATTTGTGTACTATGTTGAATTTTATTATTCCTGGCAGGCTATTATTAAATAAACTGCTCTTAATTAGATTCTAACCTGATTATACAAGCCATGTGGATTAAATACACAGTGTATATTTATGTCTCAATGCCATGAAAATGCTGTTAAACAGCTCAAGTAAAGTGATTAGATTGTATTTTCTCAAACCTAGTATAGAACTTTGACTGAAATATTTTAATATCTACAAAAAAATAACTTTAGCTTACATTTTAAATGATGCTTGTTTATTGAAAAACTTAAGTGTGCATTATTAGTATCTTCTACAACCCCTTACATTCATCACACTATCTTTTCAACATGTAGCAATGGTTTCCCTGTATGTCCACTGATCTAGAGGAAATCCTATCTAGATGTATGGTATACTTTGAAGTATATGACAACAGTAGGAAACAAGACCAAACATCAAAACTATGATGTTAAAGTGCTTGATTTTCGGAGAACATTTTTAAAATATACATGCTTTTCCAGGCAAAATGTCCTCCCTCATTCCAAAGCCAAACTTTTCTTTGTCTCATAATTTTATTTCTTGACTCTTTAGTAACTATTCCCTAAGTATTCTCATGTTGTCTCATGTTCCCCAGTACTTGCTTTATTCCATGTATTTTATCTGTTTGCTTATTCATTTGTTCAAGTTGCATGGCCTGAGCACAAAGTATGTACTAGTGAAAATAGAAACAACATGTAATTATTATATATCAAGATTCATTTGGTTGTTCTCTCATCACTTTATGTCATGGCCACAATTACCTATTGTTCAGCATTGTTTGTATGCCCTCTTCACAGAGGAACACAAGAAGTCACCTGTAAAGCTGCACTATGGAACTGATATTTGAACCCAGGCTTGAAGGCTACAGAGCAGTAAGGCCTCTCTCTAGTGATGGATCACAGTTAAATATACAGAGACAACTCTAACAACTTAAAAGCATATGGTAAATGATGAAAAAATATGTAAAAGGAACATGGAGAACACAATATAGTTGTATTAAAGACTTTACAGAACTTATTCTTCTTACCCACACTTCCAAAGTGTTTCTTGACATGAGGAAGAGGATTCATTACAATTATTGGTCTATACTACAAATATATATACTTCTCTAATCAAGATGGACAGCAATGCTGATATCTACATGTTATAATTTTTTGTTTACAGATGAATAAAACTCGTGTATATGTGTCACATTTTCATTATCCATTCATCAGCAGATGAGTATCTAGGCTGACATCTTTTTTAGATATTAAATAGAGCAGCAATGGACTTGTATGAGCAAGTATCTCTGCAGTAGGATATTCTATGATAAACTTTAAAATAAACATCAAAGTAGATACTAGAAAGTAGAAAGAGTTCCCATGCTCATGAATTGGCAGAATTAATATGAAGTCATTGTGTTACTGAATATGTTCTGCAGGCTCAGTGAAATCCCTATAAAAATCCCAATATAATTTTTCATGAAATTAGAAAAAATCAAAATTCATATAGAAGTACAAAAGACCTCTTAATAGCTCAAATAATTTCAAGCAGAAAGTGCCAAGGACCAGCCTCAACTTGGAGAGGGCTTCTGAGGAAGGGGTGTCTGGAAGTGATGAAAGAACAATTTGAAGTCAAATTGTAGGTTACAATGGTGTATGTTCTCCTTTCTAGAGAGCTCTCTGCTAGAGACAGCTTTCACTTGCAATTCTACAAAACTCTCTGGATAACTCATCTCTTACTGAACAAAAGCCCAATCTTTTATTTACATATCAATTCAGTCATTACCCCAGGTTCTCTTTTGATTATCTCATGAATCATCATTCCATGACCCCAGCCTCAATGATTCTTAGAAAAAGAAAGCAAGCACTTTTAAAAAATAGTGCAAATTAATTCAGAGATCTGCCTGCCTTTGTAAGCAGAGACAATAAGCTAGTTGGGTGGGATCTTGCTCTGAGATCACTAATCCTTCCATACCTAGGCCTAACCTAGCTCTATCCCAGGCTGACCTTTAATTTAGGAGTCTGCCTGCCTTTGTATCTTTCTGACGAATTGGCTCATAGTGCAGTTGCCTCTGTTTTTCTAGGTCCTCAAAGCTCCTTATTCAATTTATATTGCATCCTTTTATTTTGCATAGTTGAAAAATTATATATTTTTGAACTCATGTTTTCAGAGTTCTTTCCCACAGTCTTAAGGGCTGTCTTGAAGGTCTTAGCATTTACCATTTTGCTGAGACATTAGCTTTGTAATGACCCATATAGCTAGAATCACCTAATTTTTAATAAAGGTGTCAAAAACATACATTGGGCAAAAAAAAAAAGCTTGAAAAAATAGTAAGTTTTGCTGAAAGAGCTGGGTTTCCACATATAGAAAAATGAAATCAGATTAAAATCTTTCACCTGCAAATAAAAGCAAATCAAAATAGTTTAAAGACCTCAATGTAAAGTTTGAAACTTTGGAACTGATGGAAGAAAACACAAATAAAACACTTCAAGACATAAGCGTAGGCAAGGGTTTTCTAAAATTGCTTCAATAGCACAGGAAATAACCCCAAGAACAGATAAATGGGATTACACGAAATAAAAACATTTCTGTGCAGCAAAATAAAGAGACAACAGCAAATAGCCTATAAAATAGGGAGGAAATCTTGGCCAACCATATATATCATAGGTGGAATTAATCTCTAAATTCACATAGTAAAAGAGAACGAAGGAGAGACAGAGTAGTATAGATATTCTCTCTGTTTCCTGGTCTCAGGACATGAGATGCATGTCTTCCATGTTCTTCCTCTTCCCTTGTTCTTCCTGTTCAGTTGTTCACATCAGACATCTCATCATACAACAGAAAAGTAATTACATAACCTCCAATGATACAGGTGTCCAAGTCCTGCTTCTACTTGTGCTGCTATTCAGAGGCATGACATATTTAAGTTCCTAGTGAAAGGACCTTGGATAACTAGGGGTGTACACTGAGGTGGTTGGGATACTGGGCTTCCTTCCTTCCTTCCTTCCTTTTCTCTTTCTTTCTTTCTTTCTTTCTTTCTTTCTTTCTTTCTTTCTTTCTTTCTTTCTTTCTTTCTTTCTTTCTTCTTTCTTCCCTAACCCCTGCTTCTTTCCCCTCTTTCTTCCTCTCCTTCTCTCTCCCCTTCTTTGTATCTGACTCTCTGTATCTTTCTCTCTCTCTCTTACCTTTCTACCTTTCTTTCCTTCTTTTTTTCATTCTTTCTTTCTTTTTTTCTTTCTGCTTTTCAGCTGAGGTGAGGTGATTAGTCATTTTGTGATGTCCTCTCTTTACCATGTGTTTTGTTATATATAAGGTCCAAAGAAACAAAGTCAGTTGACCACAGACTAGTACCTCTTCAACTCAGCCAAAATCAATATTTTTGCCTTTTAAATAGTCTAACTCAGTCATTTTGTCATGGTGGCAAAGAGCCAACTAACACAAATAGCATCAAAGCACAGTGCTGAGAACAGTGCTGCTGCATATGCAGTGCCCACCCATGCTTGTGTGTATAGTATTTCTCCTGTGTGTCATCACTGTCAATCCTTCATGATTACATGGTGAAAACCCAGTTCCATCTCTCATCTGTGGTGTCAGACATATCTGTTTCTGTAAGTGCTTAATTTGTAATTCGTGTCCTCCTCAAACACTTCCTTCTGCAGCCTTGTGAAAGAAAGGTTAGCTTTCCCTGCCACATTGCCTTGGTTCTATGAGGAATTCCATAACACTGTCACCCATGGGGACCTCTCTTTGTAGATATTGGCATACCATAGTGGCCAGGAGTTCTGCAAGATGCCACCCACCTCCAAGATTCGTAAGAGGAAATAAAATGCAGGTTTCAACTGTTGGAAATTTAACCGTCACAATGTAAAGGATGTTGTTGCTCTCTCTTTTCTCTTTTGAGAGCCTACAACCCAATCTTATGTGTGAATAGCTATTATTCTTATTTTTATTAAGCTTTACCTCCAGTTCAGAGGAGTGTTTTCAACCCTGTAACAGTAAAACCTTATCTTATATGTTCTCCCATGTGTACTCCTTATTTATTTATTTATTTATTTACACTCCATATTTTATCCCCCCTGCCCATCCACCCTCTGACTGTTCCACATTGCACACCTTCTCCCCAGCCCCCTGTCTCCACGTGGATGTCCCCACTCCCTACCCCACCTGACCTCTAAACTCCCTGGGGCCTTCAATCTCTTGAGGGTTAGCTGCATTATCTCTTAATGAACACAGACCCAGCAGTCCTCTACTGTATGTGTGTTGGAGATCTCATATCAGCTGGTTATGCTGCCTGTTTGGTGGTTCAGTGTCTGAGAGATCTCAGGTGTCCAGATTAATTGAGACTGCTAGTCCTCCTACAAGGTCACTCTTCTCCTCAGCTTCTTTCAGTCTTCCCTAATTCAACAACAGGGGTCAGCCACTTCTGACCTTTGGATGAGTGCAAATATTTGCATCTGACTCTTTCAGCTGCTTGTTAGGTCTTCTGGAGTGCGATCATACTAAGTCCCTTTTTGTGAGTGCTCCATAGCCTCAGTAATAGTGTCAGGCCTTGGCACACTGAGCTGGATCCCACTTTGGGACTGTCGCTGGACCTTCTTTTCCTCAGGCCCTTCTCCATTTCCATTCCTGTAATTCTTTCAGACAGGAACACTTATGAATCAAAGTTGTGACTGTGGGGTGATTTCCCCCCTCATTTGATGCCCTGTCTTCCTGCTGGAGGTGGAGTCTATAATTTCCCATTCCCTACTGTTGGGTATTTCATCTAAGTCCCTATCTTTGTATTCTGAAAGTCTCTCACTTCCCAGGTCTCTGGTGAATTCTAGAGGGTCCCCCCCCAACCTCCTATCTCCTGAGGTTGCCTGTTTCCCTTCTTTCTGCTGGCCCTCCGGATTTCAATTCTTTTCCCTCACCCAATACCAGATTGGTTCACCAGATTGGTAGAACCTGACCAGATCAGGTTCCCCTCTCCCCTACCCCCATCCACTTTCCCTCCAAGGTCCCTCCCTCCCTCCCCATTTGTGATTGCTTTATTCTCCCTCCCAAAAGGGACTGAGGTGTCCTTACTTGGGCACTTCAGCTTGTTGAACTTTTTGAGTTCTTTGGACTGTATATTGGGTATTTTGTACTTTTTTTTTTTTGGCTAATATCCACTTACCACATGGTATGTGAGTACATACCATGCATGTCCTTTTGGGTCTGAGTTACCTCGCTCAGAATGATATTTTCTAGTTCCATCCACTTGTCTGCAAAACTCAGGATTCTTTTTGTGATTTGACTCCCGCATATGGCCTTTTGAGACTTATCTTTATCTTTTAAAAACTATTGCCTCACTATGTGCATCTAGCCTCACTATGTGCTTCTAAAACCAAAATTGATATCCAGAAGTTGTGTTTTTTTTCTTCTCTGCACACTGTTTAATAACTCTTTCATAATAGCAAGACTATATCTGTTGTTATTAGCGACTGGATAAAAAAGTATGGCAGTCCAAAAATGCTCAAGGTTCCCCAGGCTGTGCCACACAGCTCTACCACTGTGCCCCTTTGAAACTCACAGTCCCAACATAAGCTGAGAAATCATTCCAGAATCTTGGGGACAATTTCTTTGAAACATTTGCTTTCAGAGCCCAGAATTCAAATGCAAATCCCCAAGTGAAAGATGTGTTTGCAATGTGTTGGACCCACTTAACTGCCACATCTTTTTGAGCCAGGTAGCCAAATGAGTCTCATGGGTTTTTCTGCAGTTTGTGTCTTTGGAAGTTCATTTATCCAGTAACTGAGCTGAAGTTATCACTTGCCATGCTTTCTACTTTACCTTCTACAATCCTTTATTGGGCTCCTAATTTACATAAGAAGTGTAGAAATGCAATACATAGGCAGAGTGCCTCTATAGTATGATGTCAAAATTAAGAAGAGAAAGAGAGACATTTCCTAGTGAGTAAGAAGTGTCAAAGACATTTGATGTTTTTATTCAGTTCTTTGAAATCTTGAAGACTTAATTCATGTTTAAGCCATGAAGGAAGACTGAATGCAGATCAAAGAGAATTTTATTGCCAGACTCCGTTATAATTTGACTATGAGAAGCAGTATTTAAAAGGCAGTACATTTGTTGTCAAGGACTGCAATTTGACCAAAATTATGGAACTTTATCATCCTATTTGAAACTGCCTCATCTGTTCATGAACTCTAGAATGTTGATGCTAATGTGCTTTCTCATAAGTCAAAGATGATATGCCCAGAGGTAGCCAGTCTCATAGAAGAATGACCAACGATTCATATTTTAAAAAATGGTGCCGGGCGGTGGTGGCGCACGCCTTTAATCCCAGCACTTGGGAGGCAGAGGCAGGCGGATTTCTGAGTTCGAGGCCAGCCTGGTCTACAAAATGAGTTCCAGGACAGCCAGGGCTATACAGAGAAACCCTGTCTCGAAAAACCAAAAAAAAAAAAAAAAAAAAAAGGTTTTGAAATACACAGGGTGATTTCCTATCCTTCAAAGTTCCCTTTGTCTCTATTCTTACAAACAATGCTGGAGGTGTGTGGCAAGGCTGCATTGTGTAAATGTCACTCCTTCCTGGTCTGGAGAGGGCACTCATGACACACAGGTCACAGGCTTTTCTTCAGCTAGGAAGTCCTCTCTGTGCTTTAGAACTCATCAAAGATTTTGACAAGTTAACTTGGAGTTTATGAAGCTGTTTCTAATTACAACAATTATTTCTTTACTATCTAACATCTTAGTACTCCAATAAGACACCCCCCCCAACACCATGTGAGAGCTGTCTGGGTACTGTACTTGCAAAGTAGGTGGTGGTGAAGTGTGCTCTGCTGTTTTCAAGTAATGTTTCATTTTTAGCCTCTTTCAGCAAATACTCTGTGGTCCCTGGCAATTGATGGATTGAGGATGATGCGTCAAACCTTGGGCGCCTGCAGACTTGTTTATATGTCATGCCCTGGAGCTTTAAATCATCATGTGCTGCTCTGACCTGTAGCTGAGCATGTAACAGAGTTGCCTGATTAGTGTTTAGCTCAGAGCTGTGTATGACTTTAGGCATCACACATAACTTGCCATTCGAGTGGCAAGAATCAGCATAGCTCAGTCTGGCATGTGTGAAGCTGCTGACGAATGAGCAGCCCTACATGCCACAGACCGTGGAGCAGGAGACCTGGTCATGTCTGGCAGGGAGGATGAGGTAACGGCCTTCCCACCTAAATAAACACATGGAAAGAGTTTGAAGCTTATTGCTTTCCAAGGTAGCAAATCACTTCATCCCTATCCCTCAGTTTTTCTCTTTGGTGAGATTTTATTTTCTTTAATTATTCTATCTGAACAACAATAGACTTGACTTTTGGGGGAAGATATGCAGTGAGGGTAAAGTTAAATAGCTTTCCTTATGATGCATTTCATCTTGAGTAAAATATCATGAGAGAGGTACAGTGACAGGCAGACTTCTTGTTATGACTCCAGAGTCACAACAAGAATTCCATCAGGAAAGTCTACATATAAGTACACTGTCACCTTCCTTGAGAGGTGACATCCTTCTGCACTTTCCTTGTGTTCTTGACTCTTGTGATTTTTTTTCCAGCTCTATTGGTTACCTTATCTTTCCTTTAAAGTGACAGATGTCAGGGAAAGGTTAACTGTGTGCCCTGAGCGGGCCTACTGAGCCCATGCACCACATTCTGACTTATAACACAGAACTCATAAATCAAACCCAGTTACTTCCGATATTTGTCAGTTACTCATCCTGCTAAATTCCAAGGACAATATATATATATATGCACTTTCGATAGCCTTACTTCCCATTTCTCAGACGCAAATGTTCCAGTCCTTTTGTGAATTCCATGCTGGTGTATTGATGGAACCTTGATCACTGCTCAATTTGTTCTTATTTGAGTAATGGCTGATTAACTGCACATATGACAACTATATGTTATACATTATTAAAGTATAAAGCTTCACCAGAGACAGTTGTTACCAAGTGATCTCATTATGGACTTTAAATAGATGCTGTATCATAGACTCAAGATTTCTGCCTCACAAAAATGAACAGTATTGTAGATTATTAAAGAGGACAAGTATGGTCCCAGACTTAGGTGGGGGGCCATTAGAATAGTCACTTCTTTTTTTTTTATATTTTATTTTCTAAGATTTTTTTTATTTACATTCCAAATCATTTCCCCTTTCCCGTTTCCTCCCTCCCCGAAAGTCCCATAAGCCCCCTTCCCTCCCTCTTTTCTCCATTCAACCCCCTCTCGTTTCTCTGTCCTGGCGTTCCCCTACATCCAGTCTTGCCAGGACCAGGGGTCTCTCCTTCCATTTTCTTAGAAATCTATTGACATGCGAATTGTGTCTAGGGTATTCCGAGATTCTGGGTTAATATCCCCTTATCAGTGACTGCATACCATGTGTGTTCTTTTGTGATTGGGTTACCTCACTAAGGATGATATTTTCAAGTTCTGACCATTTGCCTAGGAATTTCGTGAATTCATTGTTTTTAATTGCAGAGTAGTATTCCATTGTGTAGATATACCACACCTTCTGAATCCATAACTCCGTTGAGGGACATCTGGGTTCTTTCCAGCATCTGGCTATTATAAATAAGGCTGCTAAAAACATAGTGGAGCATGTGTCCTTATTGCATGCAGGTAAAGCCTCTGGGTATATGCCCAGGAGTGGTATAGCCGGATCCTCCGGGAGTGTCATGCCCAGTTTTTTGAGGAACTGCTAGACTGCTTTCCAGAGTGGTTGTACCAGCTTGCAATTCCACCAGCAGTGGAGGAGTGTTCCTCTTTCTCCACATCCTCGCCAACAACTGCTGTTTCCTGTGTTTTTGATCTTAGCCATCTGACTGGTGTGAGATGGAATCTCAGGGTTGTTTTGATTTGCATTTCCCTAATGACTAAGGATGATGAACATCTCTTTAGGTGCTTCTCAGCCATTAGATATTCTTCAGGTGAGAACTCTTTGTTTAGCTCTGTACCCCATTTTTTAATAGGGTTACTTGCCTCTCTGGAGTTTAACTTCTTGAGTTCTTTGTATATATTGGATATTAGCCCTTTGTTGGATGTAGGGTTGGTAAAGATCATTTCCAGTTAGTTGGCTGCCACTTTGTCTTTTTGACAGTGTCTTTTGCCTTGCGAAAACTTTGTAATTTAATGAGGTCCCATTTGTCTATTCTTGATCTTAGAGCATACGCTATTGGAGTTCTGTTCAGGAAATTCTCCCCTGTGCCCATATGTTCAAGGTTCTTCCCTAGTTTCCCTTCTATTAGTTTCAGTGTGTCTGGTTTTATGTGGAGATCCTTGAACGACTTGGAATTGAGCTTAGTGCAAGGAGATAAGAATGGGTCAATTTGCATTCTTCTGCATGTTGACCTCCAGTTGAGCCAGCACCATTTGTTGAAAAGGCTATTTTTTTTCCACTGGATGGTTTTAGCTCCTTTGTCAAAGATCAAGTGACCATAGGAGTGTGGATTCATTTCTGGGTCTTCAATTCTGTTCCATTGATCTACATGCCTGTCTCTGTACCAATACCATTCGGTTTTTAATACTATTGCTCTGTAGTACAGCTTGAGGTCCAGGATACTGATTCCCCCAGAGGTTCTTTTACTCTTGAGAATAGTTTTAACTATTCTGGGTTTTCTGTTATTCCAGATGAATTTTTGAATTGCTCTTTCTAACTCTATGAAGAATTGGGTTGGGATTTTGATGGGGATTGCATTGAATCTGTATATTACTTTTGGTAAGATGGTCATTTTTACTATATTAATCCTGCCAATCCATGAGCATGGCAGATTTTTCCATCTTCTGAGGTCTTCTTCAATTTCTTTCTTTAGAGACTTGAAGTTCTTGTCATACAGATCTTTCACTTGTTTGGTTAGAGTCACGCCAAGATACTTTATAAGGTTTGTGGCTATTGTGAAGGGTATCATTTCTCTAACTTCTTTCTCAGCCTGCTTATCCTTTGAGTATAGGAAGGCTACTGACTTGCTTGAGTTGATTTTATATCTGGCCACTTTGCTGAAGTCGTTTATCAGCTGTAGGAGTTCTCTGGTGGAGTTCTTTGGGTCGCTTAAGTATACTATCATATCGTCTGCAAATAGTGATAGTTTGACTTCTTCCTTTCCAATTTGTATCCCTTTGACCTCTTTTTGTTGTCTAATTGCTCTAGCTAGAACTTCAAGTACTATATGGAAAAGATATGGAGAGAGAGGGCAGCCTTGTCTAGTCCCTGATTTTAGTGGGATTGCTTCAAGTTTCTCTCCATTTAGATTGATGCTGGCTACCGGTTTGCTGTAAATTGCTTTTACTATGTTTAGATATGGGCCTTGAATTCCTGATCTTTCCAAGACCTTTAGCATGAAAGGATGCTGAATTTTGTCAAATGCTTTCTCAGCATCTAATGAGATGACCATGTGGTTTTTTACTTTGAGATTGTTTATATAATGGATTACATTGATGGATTTCCTTATATTGAACCATCCCTGCATCCCTGGGATGAAGTCTACTTGATCGTGGTGAATGATCATTTTGATGTGTTCTTGGATTCGGTTGGCAAGAATTTTATTGAGTATTTTTGCATCGATATTCATAAGAGAGATTGGCCTGAGATTCTCTTTCTTTGTCGGATCTGTGTGTGCTTTTCGTATTAGTGTAATTGTGGCTTCATAGAACGAGTTGGGTAGTGTTCCTTCTGTTTCTATTTTGTGGAATAGTTTGAAGAGTATTGGTGTTAGGTCTTCTTTGAAGGTCTGATAGAATTCTGCACTAAAACCATCTGGACCTGTGCTTTTTTTGGTTGGAAGACTTCCAATGACAACTTCTATTTCTTCAGGGGTTATAGGACGGTTTAGATGGTCTATTTGATCCTGATTTAATTTTGGTACTTGGTATCTGTCAAGGAAATTGTCCATTTCCTCAAGATTTTCTAGTTGTGTTGAATACAGGTTTTTGTAGTAGGATCTGATGATTTTTTGAATTTCCTCAGTTTCTGTTGTTATCTCTCCCTTTTCGTTTCTGATTTTATTAATTTGGATACTATCTCTGTGCCCTCTGGTTAGTCTGGCTAAGGGCTTATCTATCTTGTTGATTTTCTCAAAGAACCAACTCCTCGTTTTGTTGATTCTTTGTATGGTTTTATTTGTTTCTACTTGATTGATTTCAGCCCTGAGTTTGATGATTTCCTGCCTTCTACTCCTCTTTGGTGTATTTGCTTCTTTTTGTTCCAGGGCTTTCAGGTGTGCCATTAAGCTGTTAGTGTATGCTGTCTCCCGTTTCTTTTTGGCGGCACTCAGGGCTATGAATTTTCCTCTTAGCACTGCTTTCATTGTGTCCCATAAATTAGGGTATGTTGTGCCTTCATTTTCATTAACTTTCAAAAAGTCTTTGATTTCTTTCTTTATTTCCACCTTTACCAAGTTATCATTGAGTAGAGCATTGTTCAGCCTCCATATGTACATGGGTTTTCTTTTGTTTTTGTTGCCATTGAAGACCACCCTTATTCCATAGTGATCTGATAGGAGGCATGGGATTATTTCTATCTTCTTGTATCTGTTGAGGTCTGATTTGTGACCAATTATATGGTCAATTTTGGAGAAGGTACCATGAGGAGCTGAGAAGAAGGTGTATTCTTTAGCTCTAGGATGAAATGTTCTATATATATCAGTTAGTTCCATTTGGTCCAAGGCTTCAATTAGATTCACTGTGTCCCTGTTTAGTTTCTGCTTTCCTGAACGATCCATTTCAGAGAGCGGGGTGTTGAAGTCACCCACTATTATTGTGTGCGGTGCGATGTGTGCTTTGAGTTTTAGTAAAGTTTCTTTTACGAATGAGGGTGCCCTTGCATTTGGAGCATAGATATTCAGGATTGAGAGTTCTTGATGGTGGATTTTTCCCTTGATCAGTATGTAGTGTCCTTCTGTGTTTTTTTTGATGACTTTAGGTTGAAAATCAATTTTATCCGATATTAGGATGGCTACTCCACCTCGTTTCTTGGGGCCATTTGCTTGTAAAATTGTTTTCCAGCCTTTTACTCTGAGGTAGTGTTTGTCTTTGACACTGAGGTGCGTTTCCTGCATGCAGCAAAATGCTGGGTCCTGTTTACGTATCCAGTCTGCTAGTCTATGTCTTTTAATTGGGGAATTGAGACCATTGATATTAAGAGAGATTAAGGCATAGTGATTATTGCCATCTGCCATTCTTGACGCTATCTTTATGTTTGAGTGGTTATCTACTTTTGGGTTTGATTCAAGAAGGTTATTATCTCATTTTTTCCAGGGTGTTGTTTCTCTCCCTGTATTGGCGTTTTCCACCTATTATCCATTGCAGGGCTGGATTTGTGGAAAGATATTGTGAAAATTTGGTTTTATCATGGAATATCTTGGTCTCTCCATCTATGGTGATTGAGAGTTTTGCTGGGTATAGTAGTCTAGGCTGGCATTTGTGCTGTCTTAGTGTCTGCATGAGATCTGCCCAGGATCTTCTGGCTTTCATAGTCTCTGGTGAGAAGTCTGATGTGATTCGGATAGGTCTTCCTTTTTATGTTACTTGGCCCTTTTCTCTTACTGCTTTTAATATTCTTTCTTTGTTAAGAACATTTGGTGTTTTGATTATTGTGTGACGGGAGGTATTTCTGTTCTGGTCCAGTCTGTTTGGAGTTCTGTAGGCTTCTTGTACGTTCATCGGCATCTCTCTCTTTAGGTTAGGGAAGTTTTCCTCCATAATTTTGTTGAAGATGTTTCCTGGCCCTTTAAGTTGCAAATCTTCACTCTCATCTATACCTATAATCCTTAGGTTTGGTCTTCTCATTGTGTCCTGGATTTCCTGGATGTTTTGGGTTACACCTTTTTTGCATTTTGCATTTTCTTTGACTGTTGAGTCGATGCTTTCTATGGAATCTTCAGCACCTGAGATTCTTTCTTCCATCTCTTGTATTCTATTGTTGATGTTTGCATCTATGACTCCTGATTTCTTCCCAAGGTTTTCTATCTCCAAAGTTGTCTCCCTTTGTGATTTCTTAGTTGTTTCTACTTCCTTTTTTAGTTCCTGGATGGATTTGCTGAGATCCTTCACTTGTTTGTTTGTATTTTCCTGTATTTCTTTAAGGTATTTTTGCATTAGCTCTTTCAGGATTTCTGCCTGTTGACCCACGTTCTCCTGCATTTCTCTGAGCGACATTTGTGTTTCCTCCTCATGGGAATCCATCTGTTGATCCATCGTCTCCTGCATTTCTTTAAGCAGTTCTCGTGTTTCCTTTGTAAGGGCATCTATCCGTTGATTCATTTCTTTAAGCAATTTTTGTGTTGCCTCCTTATGGGCATCCGTCTGTTGACCCATATTCTTCTGCATTTCTTTATGCAATTTTTGTGATTCCTTTGTGAGTGCATCTACCCGTTGATTCATCTTGTTAAGCAATTTTTGTGTTGTCTCCTTGTGCGCCTCCATCTTTTGATCCATGTTCTCCTGCATTTCTCTAAGCGATTTTTGTGTTACCTTTTTAAGGGCTTCTAACCGTTGATTCATGGTCTCCTGTAACTCTTTATGAGATTTATTTGTGTCCTTCTTGTGATCCTCTAATAGGATCATGAGAAGTGATTTTAAATCCAGATCTTGTCTTTCGGGTGTGGTGGGGTATCCAGGACTTGCTGCTGTTGGAGAGTTGGGTTCGGATGGTGCCTTATTACTTTGATTTCTGTTAGTAACGTTCCTATGTTTGCCTTTTGCCATCTGGTTACCTCTGATGTTAGTTGGTCCTGCTGTCACTGGCTGTTGGTTGGACCTCCTGTGAGCCTGCAAAGCTATTTCTGCCCCCCCCCCATTTACCAGGATTCCCCTGGCACAGATTTCTGGGGCCTGCCCTGCTCCTGAGTGACTTTGGAGCCCTGATGTGCCTTGCCCCAAGTGATGTTATATTGGGGAGTCCTTGCACATCCAAAGGCTCAGCGTAGTGGATTCCTGGAGCAGAGGTCGCCAAAGGGAGGCTGGTAGGCTCCTGCCCTGTGCAGGGGTGTGTGATCTCTCCCAGAGTGGGGGGGGAGGGGGCGTCCCTCTGCCAGGCAGAAGTCCCACAGCAGAGCTGGCGCGCTGGTTACTGCAGATCTGCCCAGCACTTGAGAGCCGCATACACACAAGCCGCCAGAGACCCAAGAGATATTATGCCTGTTTGTCTCCAAGCCTGGCAGTCCCAACTTCCCGGTCACTGGAGCAAATTTGGCGGAGTGCACTCTGCACTCTCTCCATGGCGCTGGTCACCCTGCAGAGGCGATGGCCTACAGCAGATCTGGCACCCAGATGACCACTGCGCTGTCCCGTTCTTGGGAGCAGGCGGAAGCCCCAACAGGCCGTGTCCCAAGCGATAGAGGCCGTGTCCCAAGCGATGTTATATTGGGGAACCTGGGTACCTGTCTCTTTAGTGCAGTCTACCGGAACAGAGCAGAATAGTCACCTCTAACTCAAGGCCACCGAAGGCCGCTATGGAATTCTGAAAAAGTTCTGGATCTAACTGACATAGATTTGCATCTCTTAGTTTAAAATTAAATTACTTATTCAAACTTGGTAGGGAGTTAAATGGAGACTTCCTTGAACAAGTTTATTTATAGACTTTATCCATTCATTTCTTCTTTAGAGAACGATGACGATGACAATAAACAGGAACCAAACAAAAGTCCTTTCAAAGCTTCCCTAATAAAAGGATTTCCTCCCATCTTTAGATCTATTTTTTTGCATTTGTATTACTTGCAAAAATCCAGCCATTCAAAATAATATATATATATATATATATACCCTCTTCAATGAGAAAATTTCAAATCTAAAGCCTTAACTCTTTCTAGCTTTTTACCAAATCTCATAGAGTGCAGGGTATTGATAGCTTGATAAAATAAATGAATTCTTATAGTTTATTTAAGGAAACTTGATTTTCATTTCTAATTCAGAAATCAAACTATTTATTTTAAAAATAAAATTAAGCATTATTAATTCACTTTACATCATCATCATTTGCTTTGAACTCTTCTCTCTGTTAGCTTCTTACATAAAAGAAGATGTTTCCCTTGGAGGCAGACAGTACAATGTGGGGTAGTGGTGGAGTTCACAGAATTGAGCAGTTCAGAAAATTTAGAGTCACTTTCTTTTGTTATTGGTTATCACAAAAGTATGAATCTATAACTGAGTTAAAAAAAGAAACCACAACCACAACCAAAACCAATACCTGTTGGAGCTAAATCCAAGATGAGTGGATATGAATGGAAGCACAGTCCACCCTGTGAATACAGATGCAGGACAGGTCCAGAGGAGGTTGCATGACCTCTGTAGAAGCCAATGGAGAGGTAATTGGAACCTGCTCTTTCTGATCTGCACACATACAATATGGTATGCTTGTACACACACACACACACACACACACACACACACACACACACCACTGTTACCACCTTCACCACAACCACCATCAATGATGATGATGATGATGATAAATATTTAAAATTTTAAATTAAAAAAATCCTTTTCCCTGCTTGTGTACTTTGCATATGTGTGCAGTGCTGTCTCCTTTATGCTTCAGCATAAAAATTTGGCAGAGCATAAGGAATGGTTCATCCAATAATAGTTTCTTACCTTTTTACACAAGCTTATACTCTGTCCATTTCAGTCTCAAGTGTAAGGGACAATTCTAAGCATCACTGTTCTCCATATTTATTATATTTAAGAAAAGAATTCAAAAAATTGGCTATGATAATACACAAATGAAGAGCTAATGTTGTTTATAGTGCCCAAATTTCAAAACACTCATCCTTTGGCAGGGAGAAATTGAAGTGAAAAACATCACACACACACACACACACACACACACACACACACACACACACTCCTTCTTTCTTCTATTCCTATTCTATTCCTATCCACCATAGTCATAATGATCAAATTTTAATGTAGTAAATCATTAGAAAGTTCACAAGTTTAGGAGTAATATTGTTGTTGTTTTTTTTTAATTGAACGAATATGGGTATTTTGTCTGCATGTATGTCTGTGCAACACTTGCATGCTTGGTGAAAAGTTCACCAAATCCAGTGGGCTTATAGATGGTTGTGAGACACCATGAGAGTGGTGGCAATTGAACCCAGCTCTTCTGGAAGAGCAACCAGCGTTAACATTTCTCCAGCCATGCAGTTTGGAATTCCTACAACTCTTCATATTTTGTACCAGGAGTGATTTCTACATATTTATTCTACAGAAGCAGAAGCTTAGGTTTCATCCACTAGGGATAAATCTTTACAAAATACTTGCTTACCATTCGTTAACACTACTTTTCTCTTAAGACCGTACCAGTACTTTTTAGTTTGTACTTATTAAAAAAGTGACCTTATTATAGGAACTGGAAATTGAAATCATACTCTTCTAACAAATCGCTGAGCCTCAGCCAGTCATAGGCTGCCAACTGAACGTGTGCCAGGAAGGAAAGGTCTTCAGTGTCCAGTTAAGGAGAGAGCTGAGCTGTAACCAAGCTGCTCTTACAGTGTTTCATTTCTGCCATCCTCCATTGCTGGGAGAAGCTCTCTGGACATTTCCTGCTGAGAGTGCTTCCTCCTTCACTACTAATTTTGCTCAAAGAAACTCTGCTAAATGTAATTTGCCTTTATTTTTAACTTATTTCTCATATAAAATGTTCTATTCAAAACTTGAAAGACTATCACAATGTAAATGATGTACCAATTTTCTACATGTAGGTTCCAGATAATAGATAACTACCAATATTCAATTGTAAACCCAAAAAGATTTTGAAATAATGTCATAATTTAAAAATTAAAAAATTATAAGTTGTAATCACCTGGAAGAATATTATTTTGGAGAAAATAGGGCAATGCCATTCTTAATCATAGAAACCTGCTGTTCATTTAAATGAAGAAAATTAATTTATAATTCCTTTGAAGATTTTGCTTTTGCTAATTTGATTTCCATTGCATGTTGAGATCAGGTGCCGAGAAAGATGTCAATGACATCATTTAAGGCATAAAACCAACCCAACAGGGAGGTTTGTTTTCTTTCTTTTTTCTGTTTTTTTTTCTTTTTAAGCAAGTGATTATTAATCACACTGGTCCTACACTAAGTAGCACACTGCAGAGAATAACATGTAGAAATAACACACTGTAGACAAATCAAACACAAACTCCAGGAAATCATTATCCCTTAAAATGTTATTAGCTCAGCGTTTGCCCTTTGACATGGATGAGACTGGAATGGTTGCTTGTAGATAATTGTCTTCTGTGTTCAGATTTCAGAACTTTCTGGATTGTTTATTACACACAAAGTTCTTTGACATTCAATACATTGTAAGAGTCAGGGCATCTGTGGTTGGCCCTTGAATCTGCATTATCACCAAGCTTTCTGCTGATTCTCAGTTGAGTCTTTGTGTATAGGATGTTCTAAATTATAACACAAGCCCAGATAAGTGTGATATTCTTCTTTTTCTTTGCCTGACATTGGGCAGATTGCTTAGTTTCTTCAGTGAACTGAGAGGAGCAGAAACACGTAAATCCTTTAAGCAAAGAAACACAGAAGAAAATCCTCTCCTCTCTGAGTATGATTAAAGCGTTCTTGGAATAAATGCTGAGAATTTGGAGAGCGAGCAGAGGATGTGCACTGGAAGCAGGTACCACTTCTCATGTGTAAACTGGTTCTGGGGACTTAGAAGGCAATAAAAGAGGAGAGTGTGGGTATGCTTACAGGAGACAGTCTTGGAAAAGGGGAGAAAGACAAAGAAACAGAAGCTGAAGTCTTAGGAAACACACAAAGGTTTTAGCAGTTTACGTTAATCAGATGTATGAAAGAAATGAGATTGGCAGGCAGAGGTAGTTGTGAAGTGTGCCCAGAACAGGAGAACTAGCTTCAAACTTATGATGTAGCTTAGGCAAGCCTTGAACTTGAGGAAATCTTCCTGCCTTAGCATTCCAAGCCCTGGGATTGTGGAATTATAGCATGTGATTCTGAGTTACTTGACTCCATTTGTTTTAATAGTTTTTATACCCATATTCATTCCTCATAAAATTATTAGTTTCATTTTATTTATTAAATTTTAAAATTATTTATCAGAATGCAGTTTGAAATTAAAATTTCTATAAATAAGCTAAAAATTTACAACTATAAAAAGATAGAACAAGTCAAAGAGAAATTTTGTTTTATATCTAAATAATTTGTCTTAATGCTATTAATTTTATTAAATAACATTAAATAATAATAATGTTTATAATCTCTATACCTTATATTGAATATCTTCAGCTCTGTTTTACACCAAAAAACCCAAACAAGCACAATTTCAAATGTGTATGAACTCTGGTATTTCAATCTCAATTGGGTAGTGGTTTGCAAATGTGGGGAATCTGTGATTCTGTTGGTTTATGATGGTTTCTTGCACAGTGTTCTATAAATAAATTTAATTTAACAACAAAGAACATTTATCTATTCTTAGTCACAATTGTACCTTACAAGAATTTCTATCCCATCATCAATTATTGTGATTTCTCCTGACTTTCCTTCAAGAAGATATTTATTAAGAGAGGAAAAAGAAAGTATTTTAAAATTTAAAGGAATCTCATACCTTTCAAAAATGATGTCTGTTTGATAATGTGAGGAGGTATCTATTTGTGTATATAAGTAATTCTACACAAAGCTATGAATGCTTGAAACTGATACTTTGAACACTTGGAATCAATGACAGATGATATGGAATGGGGGCAGGTATAGGGGTCACCATGTAGGCTAGTTTAAGTTCAAAGGCTCCCAATTATTTGTCTTTGTTTCTGATGACCCCTGGTGACCTCTGGTGATGGATATTCCAGAGCCTTTTTGAAATGTTTCAGAGATTAAGAACTATGATTGGGTATTAATTTCTTTATTTTATTTTTACATTGTTATAAAAGGAAACATTCATTTGATATGCTGAAAGGCCGAGAAATAAGGTGAACACTCTCACTCCTATAATCTTATTGCTAATTTCTATATAGTTAAACTGATCCCTGGGGTCAGACTTTTAAAGACGATTTATCTTATGTATTTGCGTGTACACGGCATGCATCCAGGTACTTGTGGAGGCCAGAAGATGGCACTGAGTCCCTGGAATTGGAGTTACAGGTGATTGTGAGCTGCCTGATGTGGGTGCTGGAAACCCAACCCAACTCTGCTGCAACAGACCGCAAGTGTTTCTAATTGCTGAGTCAACTTTGCATCGTTTCAGATTCTTTAATTCCACAGTCACGGGAAATACTGAAGATGTTCTGGGCTGTTTCTCCCTCTTAAGCACTTCCCTCTACATTTTAATTTACATTTTCCTCTCTTCTGGTATTATGACTCCATTTTTCAAACTCTCTGAATTATTTGATTTTTAATTGTGTAACAACACTGTATGAATATTTTACTGGGGATGTGATTAAAATAGACTCTATGTGTTTTTTTCTTTGGACTGTTATTATTCGCTGGCACTGAATTGCAGTTTTCATGGTTATGCTCATTCTTCTAAACATCAGAATATGATTTAATGCATTTTATTAGGCTTTGAAAGATACTGGAAATAATTTGACAATGTAATTAAGGGAGTGCTGAACCTAAATATATCTCCATTTGAAATGCCATAGTTTGGCACAGTTTAATTTCCCAAATGAATGCCTTATACTAACCCTTTTTGAAGGCTGAGATAATGGTCTTATATAGGGGAGAAAGGACAGAGAATATATATGGTTTACTGTTCTAAAACCCGAATAAAGGGAATCATTTACACTAAGAATATTGTTGAAATTAAAAAGAAAAATATTCAGGAGCCTCAGGAAATTGCTAACGGGTCATTGCTCATATGTTGATTTACTTAGCAAATACTACATGTGACCCCCACCACGCTGGCCCCACCACATGGGACACGAGTCACGATTTTCTCACATTTTGAGAGAAACATGTACCAATGATTACAAAATAATGAGAGTAGACGCAGCCATGGAGTGGACTCACAGGACCATTGTCTGGAGTGAGACAGCGATCATATGCAAATGGCGAAAACAAAAGGAGCTTGTGCATGCTAAAGTGCTTCATTTCGTAAAGAAAGCCCAAATGTGGCTCAGCAGAAACATTAAACTGCCATCTGAATTCTCTAGTGTTTCTGTTTCCTTAATGTTGTGAATTGGGCATCAGGGGAGCCTTAATTTAGCAAAGTGAAATGGAAATGTTTTTAATTACCTCAGCAAATAGTTCCAGGAATAATAAAATGTATTCTGCAAAGGCCTTAATATGAGAACATTAGTTCTAGCAGAAAAAGAGTAAGATATTCTCGAAGAATGGCCTGCATATATCAGAGCTATAGTCACGTGTAGACGGATATAACCCGAGAAGCATAAAGCAAACACTGTGTGAGCGGCCGTGTTCCATTGCCATCTTCCCAGCAGCTTCCAGAGACTAATTACAACTGCTTTTTATTATTTAAATGTTCCACAGAAACAGGCTTGTCACCTTTTAAAAATACTTCTGCAGAACAAAGTGCCATAATGTCACGACACAGGGACGCTGGCAGGAAAAGACAAATGGGGTTTGGCAATGTTCTCCCACATGGATAAGTCTAGAAGGAGAAGCGGATAAATCAGGAAGGGTCAGTGCCTTGAAAGGGAACATTGTCTATTCTTGAATATTTTAGACATACAAAAATGGGGTCCTCACAACTTCTGTTGTCATGATTCCTGTCTCAAAAGGGTGGGAACTGAAGGACATAGGTATGCTAACTTTAAAGGAAATGCATGCTTAAAAAATTAGAAATAAAAAGTGTTTACAGAAGTAGAAAAATGAATGAGTATTTTGTAATTGGGAGAGGAGAAACAAAACAGCGTATAAACTGATCAACAATTAATGAATCTTGGAAAAATTGTCAGTATAGTGGGAACCAAGTGTAAGAAGCATTAATTTGCTTTACACTTTAAGTTTTGCATGCAAGGATTTTCTTCAAGACATTTGCTTATGATTTTCTTTTTAAATCGCGAAATTCAGAAGGGATTCTAGTACCTTACATAAACAGCACATTTTCCAGATACAGTTTATTTAGAAATATTTCAGTATTGAGGTCGTTAAGTACTTAATTTCAAATTCAAACAGGCAAAGCCAAGGACCACATGCATTCTGAGTAGAATTCTACCAAAAAAGAATTAATGTCAACAGTTCTCAGATTAGTCCACAAAATAGGCAACAAACAATTTCTAATTCTTTTTATGAAGCCACTATCACCCTGATACCAAAGCCACAAAAATTATAGGTTAATATCCTTTATGAACAGAAGTGTAATAATTCTCAATAAAATATTTGTACATAAATGCAAACTCTCATACTCAATAATTTGAAAATTTAAGTCAGAGTTGATATAGAATATTTATTATAATGTTCACTTTCTTCTGTGTAGATTTTCTTAAGTTTAAATGCTATATGAAATCTGTTATTTTTATCAATAATAATGTTTATGAGGAATATCTTGGATATTTTACCTTATTTCCTTCAGTTTGGATGTTAGAAAATAGTTGTAAGTATTATTATTTATATTCAACTGGCTGTCTCATGTACTCTAAAATATATGTCTAATTATAATTATATTAATATATAACATAATAATAGTCTAATAATGTCATATAGTCTAATAATCACATCAATCAACCATTAGTTTTTTAGTGTTTGATTTGCTGACTCCTGTTCTCATGACGAACAAATGTCAACAGTTCTTCTGCTAGGAATGGATTTCATATTCACCTTCCTTGCTCTGTGTTGGGATTTTCATTTGCTTGAGCTTACACAGGTCTTGGACATACTGTCAAAATTGCTGTGGGTTTCAAATGCATGACTATCCTGTTGTGTCTATAAAACACTGTTTCCTTGAAATCATTTCCTACCTCTCCTTATTACAATCTTTCTGACCCCTATTTCTCAAAAATCCCTGGTCCTTGAAGGGAAGGATGTGATATAGATATTTCATTATTTTCTACATAATGACCAATTGGGAGCTTGTATTACAAGAAGAAGCTCCTCTAATGGGGGTTGAGAGGCAAATTGATTATGGGTATAAACCATTAATATATATATATATATATATATATATATATATATATATATATATAATGTGCACTGGAGTTTTACTTGCATGTATGTCTGTGTGAGGATGTCAAATCACATGGAACCAGATTATGGAGAGTTGTGAGTGGCCATGAAGGTGATGGGAATTGAACCTGGTTTCTCTGGGAGAACAGATAGTGCTCTTAACTGCTGATCCACTTCTCCAGAAGTCATTTTTATACTCTGTCCATTTAGCAGAATAATGGTATGGGTTCTCTCTAGGGTCTATGATCTATCTAACCACAGGGTCTTGGATCTTTTAACAGTATCAGGTAAGGGATTCATCTCATGGAGTCAGTTTACTTTTATTGTGTAACCCTAATAGGTCAGTTACACTCCAGGACAGGTCCCACGCCCAAAGGTAGTAGGTCAACACAGATGGAACTTGATGGGTTTGAGTGAAATGGGAAAGAGAGCACAAGACTCAGAAGTTGAGTGGGGTATATTGGAGAAGAGTTGGGGCAGGGGTGACAATGATCAATTGATAAAAGCAGGGTTTTTTTTTTTTTAAACAAGTGTGGTTTTAGGCATACTGTGTTTGAGATTTTCACCGGATAATCAAATAGTATGAATAGATGAGTCTAAAAAACTAAACAATACAGATACACACACTCATGACTCTCATCAACTGAATGTCGAGCCAAGGAAACACAAGGAATGCTTACAAGATAACGCTCCAATTCATGGATCTATTTTTATAGTTTAAAAATATAGAAAAATAAAGCCATATTATTAGGCAAGCAAACACATGCAGCCAAACTGAAGCAAAGCAAGGAAGTAGTGGTCACATCAGGTATCAGTTACCTCTAGAGAGAGGCAGGGCTTCAGCTTCATGATCCTATGTCTCAGGACTCTTGGGAATGGGAATGGTCTATATATTAACTTTGCTGCAGCACAGAGAGGCAGCAACATGTGAGTTCACATTAAGTTCATTTTCTAAGCTTTTGCATGTTTCTGTTTTCAGTGTTTATAAATGTTGTATTTTTCAATCCAAAGAAACTATTTTTCTTTTATAGTAGAAGTATCCAGATCTTTGATATTCAATTAATAGGCTGCAATACTGTTAGAGTTTGAATATTTGTTTCTCTCAAAATTTCAACTACCACCATAAAGTTCTTTAGAGATAAAATGTTAAAGAGGAAATTGGGCCTCAAAAATCTCCGAATGAAAGCATGCTTCGATATCTCCGTGTCTCATTCATGCTTCATCCATCTCTCTCCCATCATTCTCCTCTCATCTTACTCCCTCCATTTTTCTCTTAACCATTCTGCAAAGTGATACCTTCTACTATATGATGATATTGTGGTGAAGCTCTTTCCAGTTGCAGACACACTGATATTGGCCTTCCCAGCTACTAGAACTTTCTCTGTTCATTGTGAATTACCCAGTCTCAGGGCTCAGGGTCTCTCTCTCTCTCTCTTTTTTTTTTTTAAGCAGCATCAAATAGACTGACATACAGGATGAGCTTAAAGAGCCATGAGGGTTGACCCTCTGCAGCTTCAGTGCATCCCAAATCCCACTCTACCCACTTAATATTGCTCATTTTGTAGTGAATACATTCAAGCTCTGCAGGAATAAGATGTACTT
Source organism: Tokudaia tokunoshimensis (assembly GCA_036184795.1). NCBI lineage: Eukaryota > Metazoa > Chordata > Mammalia > Rodentia > Muridae > Tokudaia > Tokudaia tokunoshimensis. The sequence goes on along the minus strand of BTHU01000002.1, from coordinate 88,082,488 downwards.
TGCTAGGCTATTTCATTTCGTCGTTTGGTAGCCACTGGGATTTTTATGGAGCATATTTTCAAAGCAGAGAGACATATCTTCAGGTCATGCCTATGTATACTCTTGTGACTTAAACCTATGAAATTACTAAGGCACAAAAACCTTGAAAGCCATAGTAAGGACAAACTATGGGAAGCATGACTATTCCTTAAAATAATTAATAAAACATTTAATAGCTTAATAAAAAATTAAAAACTGGCTCAATTGTGCAAAAGTTATATGTTTTCAGCCACTAAATCAAAGAACACATAAAAAAGATTATCTACCATGATCAAGTAGGCTTCATTACAGAGATGGTTTAACATGTAACTCACTACATAAACAGATCAAAAGACAGAAGCCAAATAATCTTTGCATTAGATGCATAAAAGCCTTTGACAACATCTAGCATAATTTCATGATAAAAGTCTTAGAGATATGTGGGATATGAGGGTTATACCTCAATATAATAAGTCTCAAGCACACAGCCAACATCATCCTCAATGGAGAGAAACTCAAAGCATTTTCACTAAAGTCAGGAGTGACACAAGGATGTCTACTATCTTCACACCCATTCATATAGTATTTGAAGTCTTAGCTAGAGCAATAAGACAACCAGGACAATCAAGGGGATACAAATAGGAAAGGAAGAGTCAAACTTGCTTTTATTGCAGACAATATGAGTATATATAATGTTTAATCATATAGAAGACCCTCAAAGACTCTACCAGGAAGCATCTACTACAACTAATAAATACTTTCAGAAAAGTAGCAGGGTAAAAATTTAACACACAAAAGCAGTAGTAGTATGTATATTGACAACCCATACTGAAAAAGAAGTCAGGAAAACAATACCTTCACAGTCAGAATAGCTTCACAGAAATATTGTGAGATAACTCTAACCAAGCAAGTAAAAAGTTTGTAAAATTACTATTACTACTACCACCACTACTACTACTGCTAATGATAAAAATAAAACTTTTAAGACACTGAAGAATGAAATAGAAGAAGACATGAGAAAATGGAAAGATTTCCTATGTTCATGGATCAACAGAATTAATATTGTGAAAATGGCCATTCAAAGCACTCTGCAGTATCATTCAATGCAATCCCTATCAAAATTATAACACAATTCTCCACAGAAATTGGGAAAATCATGTTAAACTTCTAAAATAATCCTGAATGATAAAATAATTCTTCAATTTCAAGTACTACAAAGCTATAGAAGTAGTAATGGTAAGAGATTGCCACAAATCAGACAGACTGATCAATGAAATAAAATGAGGAACGATACTTATGTCCAAATGAACACAGACACCTGATTTTGGAAAAAGGTAGGCAAAAATGCACACTGGGGAAAAGATAACATCATCAACAATTGGTGCTGGGAAAACTGGATAGTTGTATGTAGAAAAATGAAACTAAATCTTTATCTCTCACAAAACTCAACTTCAAATGGATCAAAGACTTTAAATTAAAACCTGGTGTCCTAAATTTGATAGTAGAGAAAGTAAAGATTATATATGAATTTATTGGCACAGGTAAGAGCTTTCTGAACAGGCCCTTGATAGTGTAGTCATTAAGATGAACAATTAGTAAATGAGACTTCACAAAGCTAAAAATCTTCTGTACAGCAAAGGGTACCATCATTGGAGCAAACTGAATACAGCTATGGAGTGGGAAAATATCATTAGTATTTATACATGTGACATAGGGTTAGTATTTAGACTATATTAAGTACTTTTAAGCTTAGCATCAAGAAAAGTTAGATGGACTGCTCAGTGGTTAAAAGACCTTGACCTTTTGCAGATGATGGCATTTGCTACCCAGCACTCATGACTTACAATCCTGTGAAACTCCAGCTTCAAGTCAGCCAGTGTCGTCTTTTGGCTTTGTGGGCTACACATGCACATGATGTATATACACACATTCAGGTAAACATTTCAGGATGTAAAATAAAAATAAATCTTTAAAACATAATAAATTATAGACAATATTAGATGTCCTAAGTAAAATAAATGAAATGTGAACAAAATTTTCCCCATGTTAAAAGAATGTCAAGGAAGTCCTTGAAGAATGACTTTAAATCACTAAAAATTATTCTTCAATTTTTTTTATTCTTTAATCCTTTTTTACAGTCCAGACTTTATCCCCCTGGTCCACCCTCTGACTGTTCTACATCCCACCCCTCCCACCAGTCTTCAAGAGGATGTCCCCCCAAACCCCACCAGACCTCCCTACTCCCTGTGGCCCCAAGTCTCTCGAGAGTTAGATGCATCTTCTCTGACTGAGTCCAGAGCAGGCAGGCAGTCCTCTGCTGTATGTGTGTTGGGGGCCTCATATCAGCTGGTGTATGCTGCCTGGTTGGTAGTTCAGTGTCTGAGAGATCCCAGGGGTCCAGGTTAGTTAAGACTGCTGGTCCTCCTACAGGGTCGCTCTTCTCAGCTTCTTCCAGCTTTCCCCTAATTCAGACACAGGGGTAACCAGTTTCTGTCCATTGGCTGGGTGTAAATATCTGCATACAGTTTGAGCTGCTTCTTGGGCCTTTTGGAGGGCAGTCATGATAGACCCCTGTTTGTAAGCACACCATAGCATCCTCTCCACTTTTGCCTGTGCGGTTCAGACAGGAACACTTGTGGGTCATTGTTTTAGACTGTGGATTGGCAACTCCATGCCTCCACTTGGTGCTCTGTCTTTCTACTGAAGGTGGGTTCTACAAGTTCCCTCTCCCTGCTGTAGGGCATTTCATCTAAGGTCCCCTCCCTTTGAGTCTTGTTTTTCACCTCTAGGCAAGGGGGTGGGGGTGGAGTGGGTGGGGGTATGGGCAGGGGAGGGAGGTTTCTGGGTGGGAAATTGAGAGGGAGGGGAAGAGGGGAACATAATCCGGTACTGGGTTGGGGGGACAGGACTGAAGCCCTGGGGGCCAGCAGAAAGAAATAGGCAACCTCGGGAGGTAGGAGGTAGGGAGACCCTCTATTTTTCAAATTTATAATATAAGTTCACCTTGGCTGTCTAGAGTCTGTTTTCTGGCTAATGAGACAATTGAGATGTCCAACAACAACAACAAAAAAAGGATACATTTCAATTATAGTCGTGTCCTATGCAATTAAAATGCCTCACAGGAAAAAAACAAGACCACCACCACCACCACCACCACCACCACCGCTATCATCATCATCATCATGTATTATAAAGGAAATTTTATTAGTTAGAAATCATGATTACTGAGGTGATATACAAATGTCAGCTTTAATTCTCATAAACCAAATGTGGAACCCAGAAAGTGAATTCTTAAAATCAGAACAAAAACCAAAAAACAAACAAACAGAACAAAACAAAACAAAACAACAACTTTTCAGGCTGAAGGAAAATAGATAAAGGCTTATTTTACTGATTTAAGGATCTTGGTCTGGTAATTACCATCCCAATAGGATATTTGTCAGACCATAGGAGTTTGATGCGTATCAAATGGCTATTTCTTAAGTTTATTAGCACAAGTGTGGTATGGTTACCTCATTTTCACTTTTATTAAGTTTGCAGACTTTTCCTTCTTCATCAGAAGATTTATAGATAATATCCATCACATTTTTAACTAATGCATATAAAGTAGCGAAAGAAGAGAGAAATATGAAACACAAGTATGTGCATCTTGATGCAAGCTAGAATTTTTATTTCTAACATAATCCAGTCATTAAGCGTGTATCAGAAAAAAAAAATGATGTGCTAAGTCACTGTGCACAAATGGAAAACTGGTTGTTAAAATCATCCCAGTGTAGTCAATGGGCTAGGGGAAACCTGGGAACTAGACTCAATCTTCTCCTCCCAAGGCTGACATTTAATTCATCAAGTCTGCTCACTGTTTTACAAGTGATCTCCAGACCACTTCCTGTGGAGCTGTCTTTCCTGTGGCCTGCAAGGCTTCTTTGATCTCTTCTTTGAATTCTCAGACCTCATGTAGCCCTCCCTGGCCATGCAGGCTTCTGCTTGCCAGCCTTGGATGTTGTACTCTCTGTTTTCCTTTCTTTAACTTTGTCCCCGGATGTCCAGTGCCCACCATTTTGCTTAAGTCAGGGCAATCTTCAGTTTGTGGAATATAGCAGGCAGTCTCCCAACTGAAGTGCTGTCAGGACAAGAACTCTGACCCTGAGCTTTCAAAAGCAAACAGCCTGACCCTGCAAGGCAATCTGATAAGCGCCCAGTATAACGTGGCCAGTTCTCTGGCACTGAGATCTGTTATCTTCTTCCACTTATCCTATAAAATTCGTCACCTTTTAGCATACCACAGATCTTAATTATCATCTTAAGAATTTACTGTTTGCCTCCCTTTGCTAGAATGCTAACTCGTTCCTTAGGGGAAAGAAACTGTTAACATCTTTTATTTGTTTGTTCCTTTGAGTTTAAAGGTGCAGGTATGAGAAGCTTTTCAAAACAAAAGAAATCATGTGTTTATCTTTGGAGGCCTGTGGAGGTTCTTTGAACATTTTATTGGCATATGTTTTAAATGGTCTTATTGCTTAAGAACTTCCTTTGTTTGTTTCTAAGTCGTGACTTTTGTCTTCTTTAAGTTGGCAACTGACCTTTGTCGTTTCTTCAAGTTCTAATAATATAAGAGATATTCTAAATCAGTCCCAGGTTTCTGAGTCAGCAGTGCTCTCTCAGAGACTGTCCCCTCATAAAGAGCCAGCAAAAAGTAGGCATCTGAGGACTGGATAATTGAGTCCTTTTCTGTAATTGCTCAAGATGCTAATCTGGGCTAAGAGCAAAGAGGACATGGAGACAATTCTGTTTTTCCCTCTCTAGTGGAACCCCATGTGACTAAAGTGTGGCTAAAGTGTGTGATAGTAGAGTCCATTTATCTGGTCAGCAATGAGTGGAGAGCAATGATGCCTTTGATCCCCAAAACAGAGATACATAATTAGGAAAATTTCAACCTATTTTTTTCATGAAAATAACTTGAAGGAAACAATTACGGTTTTTGGAGTTCATAAAGTTGTTTTAAATTATATAGTATGGAACATTTTTTTTTTCTTGGACTGACTCCTCTTCAGAGAAAGGAAATAAAGTTTACATTTTATAATAAACATGGCTCCACTTGTATTCTTTGATATTGTTGCAACCACAATACAAGCTCTACAGAGGACTATCCTTTTTAAAGATGGTAAGAGATACATCTGCTCTTTTCAGAGATGACAAGAGATACAGTATGCTCTTTTTTTTTTTTTTTGCTGTGTAAGGTTTATGGACTTTTTTCCAAGACCAATTTTCCATCTTTGCTGCAAACAAAAAACTATTACTGAGAAATAGATGAAAGCTAATTCTGAAATTTTTAAAAATTGGGCATCCAAAGACCACCACACTTCTTGTCCTTGTTAGTTTTCAGAGAAAGCATTAAGCAACTGGGATGTTCATGGTCATTGAGCACAAAGAGGAAACAATTTATTGAAAATGATACAGTGGGGAAATGTTACAATGTCAGAAGTGAATGATTGTGTACTGTTTAATTATTGATTTTGTAATATAAAACCTTAATTTTTACCTTCTATTTTAATTGGTGTGAAAAAAATCTACTCAATTGAGAGATGAAATCTAAAAGCCAAAAAAGACCCTGTGAAAATCAGATCCAAATGTTTTTGTCAGTTTGCCTCTGTATGTTTTGGGAGAACATGAGAAGAATAGTTTTAGCCACATGATCTCTATTCTATCCTCCTGACCTCAGACCCTACAGGGACCCCTGAAGAAGTCAGAAGTAGGTTGGTGAGCATGTCAGAGTGAGATCAAAGGACAACAGGACATTTTCAAAGAATAGAACAGGAAACCAACAACTTGTAATCAAACATCCAAGTGCTTTGATATTGAACATACTTCAAAGAAAGACTTTTGTGAATTTGTGATCCACATTTGTTAAACACCAACAAACACACTGTGTCTTAAAAGCAACCAGCTATCTATTTGGGGTAATAAGTAATTTAAGCGTCTTTGGCTTTTACTTTCCAGAGATGGCTCAGTGGTTAAAAGTGCTTGCTGTTCTTGCAGAGAACCCAAGTTAGGCTCCCAACATCCAAATTGGAGGCTCATAACTATTTGTAATTCCAACCCTAGAGAATCTCAAGTCATCTTTGGCCTCCATAGGCACACCATGTATGCATACCTACACACAAATATGCACATATTTACACATACATTAAAAATAATATTCTTTTAAAAAGAGTAAACACAAATTCTCTCCCAAACCACAGCTCATTTACCCTTCTGTATTTCTTCTTTGTATTTTCAAAATCACATGTTTTCCTTCACACTGGTAAAGTGCTTCAGGAATTGTGTTAAAAAAAGTCCCTGTTCTCAAAGCATCTATAGCCACCATGCTGTGTGATTCTCATGAGACAGCTGTGATATTTAGGAAGTGAATGGCGATCAACAGGATGATCTGAAAGACCCCAGTCTTCTTCCTGTGTCTTTTAATTTTATTTTTCCCTTACTTAAAATGTTTTATTCATGCAATATATTCCGATTATGGTTCCCCACCCTGTTAACCCAGCTCCTCCCCACTAGCCCTCCCATCCTAACCCTCACCCTTTCTGTCCCTGTTTAGAAAAGAAACCAGACATTTAAGGAACAGTAACACAATAAAATTAGATTAAACAAATAAAAAATCAGAATAGGACAAAATTAACAGAAGAAAGTCAAAGAAAAAGCCCAAGAAACACATATATGTGCAGAGACACTCACATTTGCAAATACAGGAATTCCATAAAAACAAGATTAGAAGCCATAAAATACACAAAGGGACTTGTAAAGGAGAGAGAGAGAGAGAGAGAGAGAGAGAGAGAGAGAGAGAGAGAGAGAGAGAGATTGCCCTAACTTAACAGTATGAGACAAAAAACATCCAAAGAACTCAAGACCTCGACTTCTATCCCTGTCAGTTGAGTGAGAAAGAGAGGCTGCCTGGATTCTGGAGAACCCTCTCCCTGCCTCCCCACCTCCCACTTGACAGCACAACCTCTCCATAGGCAGATTGTAGTTTGTGTAACTGGGAGATGATATTATGTTCAGTTTTCACCTTATATTGTGGCAATTTATCAAGCAATATTAGAAACTAATATCTTCTATCCATGTATATCTTCAGCACAGTGTTGCAACTGTGTACATTCTGACAGTACCTTTGTTGGCTTTAGTAGTCTCAAAATGAAAATAACAATAAAGGAAGAAACTAGAAATAATGAACTTCTGGGAAACATTGCTTAGGAGTTCCAGCAAACAGATAGGATTTTCAAATGTAGAAATGTCTCAGAATACTCACTTCCCTAGAAATAGAGAGGCTGCTCATAGCACGCTTAAAATTACCATTATTGTTAGGACCGGCAACTGTGCAAAGGAAGATCACTTTCAGAAATTTCATCTTTTTGAAAGAATGCTTATTGACCATGGGAAATAACAAAATTAATGAAATCATAAAACTAGATTATTAATGTGCTAAAAATCAAAAGGGGAAGACATGTATCAGAATAGCTTTAGGTTTATAAATTTTTAAAAGGGGTAAGCTTGTGATTCATACATAAGCTATTTATTTCTGCACTTGAGAAATATCCTCTTTTCTCATGGTTTAGCATTTTCTATAAAGCACTAAACTTTCTTGTGTCCCTCAACTTACATTGATCTGTAGTCACCCCTAACTACTAAGTCATCCATGGTTTTCTTTTGTAGACTGGGGCAAAGGCTAATGGCTCCTATTGCAGGGCAGAGAATTTTTGTCCAATCATAATTGTCCAACTTTCTGTCATGGTGACTTAATCAGGTGTCCAGTGTTTGTTCACTTCTGACAGAGCTCAAGGATTAGATCACAATGGCATCACTTGGTGCTATGATTCCAGTTGGCCTGCTATGCCAACACAAATCCCTCCCTGTCAGATTTAGCCTTCATTCACAAACCTACATCTGACCACAGTACCCTGACATGTTCTGTGATTTTTTTTTTTTTACTCTTCCTGTTCAACTGATGCCCCCTTCAATGATTAATTTGATTTAGAACAAATTCATGGACATTCACTGGAAACTCTGACACCCTCACAATCTGCTCCAGATGGAGGTTGATTTGGGAAACATGTCCTTGCTGGGATAAGTGAGTGACAGAGATGATACCCGGAAGCTGAAGGGGCAGTGCTATTTGCACCTGCCTTCTTTCTTAATCTCATTGTTCCAGGTGAATTTATGAGGAGCCCTGATCAGGCAAAAGAAGAAATGGCAGCTGGATGACTGTGGCAGAGATAAACTTGAGTAAGTAAGGGAAAGGAAAAGGGGAAAATCCTTAGAGGTTCAGGGGTTAGGGGGTATTGGCATTTGAGGTCAGGATTTGAGGTTCTTTCTGAGAATGCATAGAACATAACTTCTCAAAATGCTTAGTGTGGATATCTTCCCACACAAAGGAGAGGCTCTGGTTCAGGTCTTTCTTCAAGATTGAATTAAATCTGCAACTTTTCCTAGGGGCATTTTTAGTTACTATATAAATAATTTCAGGAAGTATAAAATATATTGGCAGAATTAAATCAGCAGGTCTCATAGCAAGATCTAACTGTCTCAACTACCAATTTGATTTTTATTGAACTCAGTTTCCATAACCTTATAGTTTTTTAGAAACTAAAAGTAAATGTTCTCAGCCCCAACTGATTGAATTCATCATCAAATATATCACTGCACTGTGCTGGGAAGAGCTCTTTGGGGTTACTGGCCCAGAAATGTGAGAACAAGGGAGGCAGGTTGGAAGTATGGCTCATCCTAAATTCAGCAGTCCATTTTTTTTTTAGGTTTGAATTTTTCCTGGAATAGTTAATAGCTGTGTGGATTTATCAAGTCCCACAGTCACTGTTGTTCGCAGTGTCTCATTTGAAGAATTCAGTTAATAATAGTAAATACCTCTTGGGGCTCTTGAGAGTATCAAGCAAGATGTGCATTAAATGCTGAGCAAGGAGCCTGTACATGGAAACAGTCATGGGCTCCTTATTATTGCTGAGTGCTTGTGGGAGGCTCTCCCTTCCCTGCATCACATGTAGGCCTTCACCAGATCTTGATATCAATAGTGCCATCCCTGGGCACTTCTAAAATAGTTAATTGAACCTGAGACTTGATTTCAGTAAAATCCCCAAGTATTCTGCATGTGTTAAAGTCTACATCTGAAATTGACATTCTTCTGTTTTATCGAAGCCCTTTAGTAAAGAATTGCTATTCATAGGACAGCAGTGAGGTTTCCTTTCGGCTCTTAATTCAGTGAGAATGTAGACTGCAGGAAATGCAAATTCCAGCAGGAACAGCAAATATTAAGCTTAAAACAACAGCAATATAATTAGCTAAGTTAGCAACTGACTTCTAATAACATTTGATACAGATGCTCTTGTGCCTTCCAGTCTTCTTCTAAATTTTGACTTTATTCATTCAGTGTCCATGCCCTTTGAAGCTCAGTGGTGCTCTTTTCTTGATCCAGGGAAAGTCTGTTATTATGATTTTCCATGTGCATCAAATGAACATGAATTAAGAGCTCTAGCATTAAAGAACACCTATGTGTTCAGCACGTACCTGGTACTTTACATAGGCAGGAGTAAAAGAGCCCTAGCATTTGATGACACCAATGTGTTCCATACATATCTGGTGCTTTACATAAGGTCTTAATCAATTGGTAAAAAAAAAAATTAAAAAAAAGTCTGCTTGATATTTAGTGTTAAGTCTGTTTCTAAGATGAGAGTATGGTGTTCTCAACGTTGATAGATGGGCTTCTTGCCTTATGGTTCAGGTTTAATTTAGGCTGTGATATCTGGTGGATTTTTAGTAGTTTGATGATTCTAAATTTCTTGGTATCAAGTTTAAATGCATTCTCAAATGCTTCACATGGTGGATGTTCTTTCTTCACTAGGTTTTACAGAGGGATAATTTCATTTTTCCATAATACAAATTGATGAGGCCCACTATGATGTAGGGTGTAGGCTTCCTACTGAAGAAGAAAAATGATTAGGTTTTATGATTCTACATACCCACATTTAAGAACTTTACCCATTCCTCACATTATGCAGAAAATTGAGCTAGGTCCAAGTTAAGTTGGCCTCAAGAAAGTAAGAACACTTATCAAGGTTGATACACTTGGTTGCCAAAAATTTAGTATTGTATGTTTTTATGCTGCAATTGATGAACCCTATAGGCTCATGTATTGACGGTTTTATCCCCCAGCATAAGGTGCTGTTACACTCATTAGAATATTTAGGAAGCTGAAGCCTTACAAAAGGATGTAGGTCATGGAAAATATTGGAAGTTTGGTCCCTTAAAACTCTCACTTCCTCTCTTTCCTTCCTAGTCACCAATCTAAGCTATATCTGCTACAGCCTTCTGCCATGTACCCAAAGCAACACAATTAAGGCATTGCAGAGCAAAGGCTCTTAAACTATTAGCAAAGCAGATCTTTCCTTATTTTACATGAGTATTCCAGGCATTATCTTACAGTGTTGGAGAGACAAAAAAGATTGAGGTAGCAACACCATTGATGAGGGCCAGATGTGATAAAAGTATTTTATTTGTGTACACTGACTGAATATTATACTTCCCTGCTGATTTTCTTGCCTTTTCGAAGGATATTGACTAAGACTGAAGTGCCAAATTAGTTGTATCAAGCCTGAAGGCTCATTGCATTTGCTCTATTGACAATGGTTCATGTTCAAAAATTGATGTAAAAAGAAATCATTTATGACTATTTAAATGTCAAGTAAAATGTGCATAGTAAAGAAGAAATTTACTATATTTTTACTGAAAATTTATGTCAATATTTATTTGATGACAAAATAATACATGCTAATTTGAAGGAAATCAATAATGTGGGCATGTATAAGTAAGAAAGTAAAACATGGAGGTGAGGAGATGGCTCAGTGGAGAATTGCTTGCCATGAAAGAATGAAGAACAGAGTTTGTATCCACAAAATCCATATAAAAGTTGAGTAGGCATGGAGGCTCCCCGCAATCCCAGATCTCCAAATGGGGATACAGGGGATAGGTCACACTAGGAAAGTTGACTAGATAGACCAGCAGGAATTGGGGAGACTTTTCTTGATAAATAGTGGAGAGCTATTGAGGAAGACACCAAACATCAACTTTAGGCCTCCATATCCATGCATACAAATGCACCCACATATATGCAAACATGTACACAGAAATTCAAATCATACACACTTTCCTAAGACCTGTCACATATCCTTCTGGTTAGAAATAAATAGTTCCAAGGATGAAACTTCCAGTTTTATATTTTTCTCATTCTGCCTTTGTGTAGACCCAACTTTTATTCCGCATGTTTACAAAGCGTTTATGAGTGTCTCTGTTCCAGCATCAAAATATGGAATTTTTCCCTCTCTAGATATTCATGGTAATGATTTATGTTGGTTACGTTTTGTCAGCTTAATCCAAATCAAAGTCACCTGGGAAGAAGGTACCTCAGTTGAGGAATTATCTTCATTGGGTTGGTCTGTGAGCACGTCTGTGGGACATTTTCTTATTGATGCAGGGCATAGCCCACTGTGGACGGTGCCACCCTTGGACCGGTGGTCCTGTGTTGTATAAGAAAGTGAGCTGAGCAAGTCATGAGAAATCCAGTAAGCAGTGTTACTTTGTTCCTCCATGGTTTTGCTTTAAGCTTCTGCTTTGATTCCTTCCTTGAGTTCCTTTCTTCCTTTGATGATGGACCAAATAAATCCCATTCCCTTTGAAGTTGTTTTTGGTCATGCTATTTGTCATAGCCACAGACAAGCAAAACAGGATGATAACCATAAGCCATTATTGTATTAGTTGGAAGTATTACAATTTTTATATGAATATTTACTTTGTTCTTAAATGTCTACTGTTAAAACAATATTGTATTTAAAATCTTTTCATGGATATGTAATAGAGTAAAAAATCCTAAATACCTTAATATTACTCCTGGTCTTTTTACGATACCATACATGACAAAAGGGATTTCGTGGATGTGATTAAGGATATTGAGATGAAGAGGTGATCTAGGCTGTGTGAGTGTGTTTAATATTATCTTAAGGGACTATGTAAGAGGAAGGCAGGGATTCAAGTGTGCAGGAAAAGAGAATGACCAGGAACCAAGGCCCTTAGTTAATCTCTTCGAGCTGAAAAGGGAAGGAATGGGGTCCTACCTGACTCCAGCCCTTGCTTTGTCTTTAGTCCTGTAAACTTATTTTGAAACACTGATTCCCCAGAACCATAATGCTAACTATGCTGTTTTAAGTCATTTGAGTTTGTGCTAATTTGTTTCAACAGAACTTTTGGAAAATATGGGGTGTTTAGCTTTGTAATCTAGCCAATTAAGAGGAGTATGTCTGCAAAATCAAGCCCATTTTACCTTCATTGCATATCATTGCAAACACACAGAGAATGCTTATTAGATAGAATTCAAAACTCACCAAAGAAATTTTATATTTTGGTGATAGTTGTAAACATTTTGCAAGATAAACTCTAAACTGCACAGTTTGAGTTCAAAGTGGGATTTTTTTTTTTTTTAAACAACTACCAACCCAGTTCTGGCTTCATTGTAAAATTAAAGCCAAGTTTAAATGCTGTTATATTATTATTCACTAATTCTTCTAACTTATGAGACAGAAAAGTACCATTAGAGTGGAAGGGGGAAATGACTTGAGAGAGAATAATAGACCAACAGTGAGATGAAGGAGGTAGCCAAAGGGAAGAGTGGGTGGAAAGGTTCAGCACGAAAGAGTGTAGGAAGGTAAGGCTGAAGACTAGTGAGGGAGAGGGAGCAACAAAAATTTAGGATGCATTTAAAATTATTGAAAACCTACTATTTCATAAGCTTATTAAAACCTATTTTTAAAGAGTTTGAACAGTGGTGCCCTATATCAGTAGGCAATGTTCTGCCAAGAAATCAGTCTATTTTTCTTTTTGAAATTTAAAGACAATTTTATTAGACTGAAAAGAAATGCCAGGGTAGGAAAGTTATAGATATCAGTAACTTCCCAAGGAGGAAAATAAAGAAGAGAAGGGGGAAGCCATGCTGTTAATCTGTCAAGGAGACTAGCCACAAGATGGACAAGCATCACTTGGGAGAGAGCTTTAAAGAAAGAGTCAAGAAGCCCCGAGTACCAAAAGAGGTACTTTTAGTTCTGACCAGTATCAGAGCATGAAAGAAGAGAAGAAAAAGAAATCCTTACAATTTTTCTGGGTTGGGAATCAGAAACACAAACAGAACCAGCCAAATTCTATGGTGGCCCATAAGGACTGAGCTAGAGGAGGCAGGAATTCTGGAAAGGAAAAGTGAGTGAAAACAAAGCTTAAAAATTATCTTTCACTAGTGTGGATGAGAAAGATTGAGGTAGCGATGCAATTGATGAGAGCCAGAGATGGTAAAGAGAAGATTATCTGTGATCTTCTTCACATCAAAATGTGAAATAGTTCCCTCAAAAGAGATGTTTGCCAAGATGTTTAATGACTACATACTGTCGATGTATGCCTATTCCTTAATGGTTGGTAGCATTTGCCGTCTTTGGTTGATATTAGGTACTGTATTTTGGATGACTCACAGTAGGACTAATAACTCAAAAAATCATGTTCTTTGATTCTTTACTTGACTCTACAGAACAAACTTAGCACAGCTTCTTCAGGACCAGATTCATAATACTGGCCTTCATCCATAAACTTCTTAAGATAAAGCAGAGACCTGTATTTCCCTTGGATTAAATTTGTCACTCACAGGTTTATCGATTCTTTGGTATGAACCATGGCCTATTGTGGCAGGATTCTTGACATTGTTTTAATATACTTTGTTTCATGTTCTCAGACTAATGATAAAGTACAAGATATTTGTGACTCTGAAAAGCTGTGCGGCTGACAGTGGCCTTCTTGGCCATGTTTATGGTTGTGAATGGTGAGGACTGGAGCCATCTCTCTGCTAATGTGCAAGGTTTGCTTTGGGGATTTGTAAATAGCCTCCCTCTGTTTGTTTAAGGTACAATATTTTTGGTACACTTCAAACAGCACTTTTTATTTTACTTGATGATGTCCTTGTAAGTACATTAAAAAAAAACTTCATTTGCAAGATAAAAATCTCTTTTCATGTGCCCAAGTAAAGAAAGGGTTGCGAAGGGAATAGAAGTCTTGGGTTTCTTTTATTTTTTTTCTGTGACTTTGTTTTTTTAATTGAACGGTCTGTTTTGTGGAACAACAAGTTTTTGTGCCATTTCAGATGGTGCAGCATGTGGCAGAATAGGCCCCATTCACATTTTCTGTGGGACAGTTTGCTAAGGCTCTGCTCTGAGGGGAGTTTGCAGAGTAGAATCTGCAGGAGTGGGCGAAAGGCTTTATGACACATGTAGCAAGATGTGGTCTGTTTTGAGCCCACTGGTCTGATTTTTATACTGTCTTATTCTCCCTAAGTATTCAGCCTGTGCTCCCTTCTGTGAAAACAAAAGATTCCTTCAGAGTCTTACCAAGTCAGCTTGAGGAGGTTAGTAGCTTACTGCCACTCCCCTGGGAAAGCCCAGTGTAGGTGATTCACAACCTTTGTTAATATAATAGTCATTTTATAGAGCATATAGCTTGATAGAGATGAGTAGGATTTTTTTTTTTAATTGATGTCGTTGTTGTTTTTGTTTTTTAACTGAGAAAAGTCTTTCCGGGTGTGTTTTTTTTTACTCAGAAAGAAAGCTCCAGCAAAGTGAAACCCAGCTCCTTTGCAAGCCTTGTGGTGGATCTGCAATAAGAGAAATAGGTTTTCCATTTTAAATAGCTTCATTGAATGTCTAATTCTTTCGTGGGCCTGGTTGTCTGTGCTGTGGCCTTGAATCAATAACTGCAGCTTTTATGTGCTTGGGGTTTCTCTTCCATGCTCTTTTGGTCTCCTTCCCCTGCTTCTATTTTTAACTGGGAGTAGTCTGTTCTGTGCAGAGACATGGCCAGTAATGATTCTATGTGGCTCAAGTCAAAGAATGTTGTCTGGATCCCACAAAGGGCAACAATTCTCAGCACACACCAGATATAGCAAAGGATGGGGCAAGCGAACGTGACATCAAAGAAAACTGGGCGACTAAAGCCACCACTAAAAAGACCGGTGCTGCCTTTCAATAAAGAAAGAAATAACAAGAGTTTTGAATGCTAAAGTATAGAGACTTTACTTGAAGGGGAGGGAAACAAATACAAAGTAGACAAATTGAAGCAAAGTATTTATCTTTAAACCACACAAATCATGGTAGTTAAATTAGGTCAGTCTGGTTACAGAACACTACAGAATTCAGGCTGTAACTAATTTCAGAAGGAACAGAAAAGTCCCAAGAAGAAAACACAGTGACAGGTCCTTTCTTTCTTTTTTCCTTTCTTTCTTTCCTTCTTTTTCTCTTTCTTTCTTTCTTTCTTTCTTTCTTCCTTTCTTTCTTTCTTCCTTTCTTTCTTTTGTTTTTTTTCCTTTCTTCTTTTCTTGTTTCTTAACCAATCAAGGGAGCCCACCATTAAAAACTGGACACAAAACTATGATCAACAGGAACTGTGACTGATTACAATATATGCTCTCCATACCTATATGCTACTCAAGACAACTGAAAAGCACAGGAAAACATTATTTGCTCTGTGTGAGATGCAAAACTACCCATATGTATGGTTTGCCATTTGGAGATAAGTATGCCAAATCATAAAGGAACATTAATAGACACCAAGGGGAAATAAAGGAATGTGACCTGCATTTTTAGAAGAATATTTAAAATCTTTTGCGTTCTTTTCTTTAAAGAATTGATGTGAGTTGATTGGTTTTCATTAATTTAATTCTTTTAAGCCAGAAAAATCACTATCAAACAATTACAAGGACAATCAAAAGTAATAAAATTGCTCATTAAAATTTAAATATATGTCTCAGCATTTTCACCTAATTAATTTTATTTCTGCTTATACTTTACTAAGGAGATTCTTGTTAAGAACACTCAACGGTAGATAGAAGTAGATGTGGTTGAGGAACTGACTAAATATCTACATCATATATTCACTTTCTTTTCTACATCTTGACTCAAGTTTGTTTTCATTCTCTGCAGTACACACCTGCTTCTTAACTGTATAAGGTTCTACTCTTCTGGAATCTTGGCTTCTTCAGGGCATGCTAGTACAGGTGCCAACATACGATTTATACCCTATGCAAGTGTAGTTTCACTTCCTTGATATATTATAATAACACATTTAGTATTTCTTCATCTAGGAAAGGCTGGAGGCATGTTTTCAAGCTTTATTCTATGATGCTGTCAATGAAACAGACCTAGAGATGTCATTGATACCCTTAGAAATGATTGGTGAATGCACATTAGCAAAATCCAGATAAGGGTAGCTTGAGTAGTGAATAAGCCATGTTAAATTCTATTGTAGTTGCATTTAATACCCTCATAAAAATAGTTTAACTCTTCATTCCATCAGTGTACCAGGAGGAAGAAGCAGTGTGAAGGATGGAGAAACATGTATGGCAATATTTATTTTTCTATGTTGTGCCAATGGTGAATGCTCCTTTTCTTCAACAGGGTCAACCTCCCATGGGGTGATGAAAAAAAGCTTACTGTTGCTCCTCTGGAGTAATCTTTCCAACACCCAGAAATTTTAGCTGAATTTGTTATGTCTACTGGGACTGGCAGAAATGCCAGTGACCCTCTTAGCGGGAGGCAGTTGCTCGCTTCCCATCAGTCTCACACAACATTGCATCCATCTCAAACAACCACTAGACGTTTTACTGTGTGCTTACTTGCTCAATTTTGTTTTGCTGGGAAAGTAGCATAATAGAGGAAGTGCATCAAGGCAGAAAGGGGTAGATTTGCCAAAAGAAGAGGGAGGGCAAGCTAACGAAATAGATGTGGAGATTGAAAGAGATGGAATGTTTTAGAAAATGGGCAGAACAAAGGAGCTAATGTGACCCATGCCCCCAGTGAAGGCTGTGTCTGCAATAATGAGGTTCTGTTGTTGTGTATTCAGCCTTCTCAATGGAAGTGCCCAGGGTCCAGAATGGGGGTGGGTGGGCCAGTGTTGAAGGGGAACAATTTCCCGTAGCCAAGTCTATGACCTCAGACTGCCAAAGAACCATTGTGCACAGCCACAGTTCCAAGTCCTGAAAACAAGAGACAGTTCCCTATACAAGGCAGAGCATGATGGAAAACTTTTTTCTTTTGAAAGACAATGCAATGAAATAAGCTTGTCATTTAACATTTAAAGTTAATATCTAAATCAAGACAGCAAGAAAACAGGTAGAAGAGACCTCTAAAAGGTAGGAGAGACTATGAACTTCCATCCCACTAAAGAGCTTGTTGGATTTAAAACTAAAGTACCTTTTCTCTTAGTTTGGTTTGCCTTTATTAACTGTGGCTGTCACCATGTCACCCACAACAGCAGCAGGAAGTCTGTCCAGCCATCTCTTGATTCCCTTCACAGAGATGATAGACAGTTTTTTAGCTCATGGAACTGTCAGCATAGTTGATAACAGCTCCTACCAGAAGACCCAGTGAAATCTGGAGTTTTGCTCTGGAAGACCCACCACATCTTTGCTTTGACATTTTGAGTGCCTGGAAATTTGATAATGAAAGCAATATTGAAGAAAAGATAGAGTGTTTCTTTAATTTGAAGATAATTCAGGGACCATAGTAAACAATCGGTACGAGATGAAAGTTTTACTTACTATGAGTCTTGTTGCAAAGGAGCATGCAGGCTTGTGGCCCAGAATTGCATTCAGGGCAGACAGCATTGCATGATTCTCTAGTGTATTTGTAAAATAGGTTAATTAAAAAGTCTTTGCTGCAAATGACAAGAAAACAAACAGGCGAACAAAAAATCTGCAGTGTACTTTTTACTGAGATAGATGGACTCCTGTCTATCAGCCTTAGAAGTTTCTTTTAAAGCTACCATACTCCTTATTTCTGTGACTCTGAGTTACTTTAGTGTGCTAGTCAGGAATAAGGACTCATTTACACAGCCTAGACGGAATCACTAGCTTTGTGACAATGAGGGCTTGGCTCAATTGCTACGATTACAATTTGACATGCAGTAAGTACTTAGTTGACTTCTATGGAGATATAACTTAAAATCCAGTAACTTAAATAAAGATGTTTAGAGGTCTTATTTGATATTTGGCTGTAATTCTTCATATTATTTGCTAATCTTAAGTTGGGAAGCAATTTAAGGCAAAAGTTATGTTTTATTTTTCTCTTCATGTTTACCTCTTAACATGGTACCTGGCACTTAGAAGTACAGTGGGTGGCTGAGTGAACAAAGGACACAGAACTTGTTTTCTACTGGGATTTATATTTCAATGATTGCTATGCTTTGGAAAGAACCAACAGAGTTCTGGGAGTCTTTAGGCACAGTTTCAAAAAATAAACTTGGCTTGAAAGCTTCTAAAAACCTCAAATGAACCTTTCAACACACCAGCCACTGTGATCTCCTTTAATGTAACACACACTGTGTTCATTATTACATTATGTCCAAGTTTCTTGGAATGCTGATCTGGTGTGTAATCATTTCCCTTGCAGCTTTACCAGGCATGTGAAACTGAATTGCTATAGTTTTCCATCATGACAGGCATATGATACATTTGTGACTTGGATGGCCCTCAAAGAGGAAGAAACTGGCGAAAGTGTCATACTTGGCTTCTCTGAATTTTTGTGGTCAAAAATGTGTATTTTTGTTTCCTCGTAGTATTTGCTATTATTACTATCAGACTGTACACACAGTAAATCTATATTTAACTCTACTATATATTGAAGACAGTGGTTCTCATCTTAGGACCAGACTTGATTCTAGTAAGTTTTATTTTATATTGATTTTCTACAAAATAGTCCAGAAACTTTTGAAGAAATTGTGTCTTATAATGGATCTTGGGTCCTTCTATCTAGAAACACTTTTATGGGTTATTAATAATATGAAAATCTATAATGTGCCATGGTCTGAATACTCATGCTCCCTCAAAAATTTAATGTTGACATTCTAGTCCCTGTGATGATGGTAATGGGAAGTGGGACCTTTGACAGGTGAGACGCCTTGTATATGGTTTAGTGTACTTATAAATAAGAATGAGGGACTGTGGAATAATTCTGTGAGGGCACAGTGAAAAGAGACTGCTTATGATTTAGGAAATGGGAACTTGTAAGATTCAGTCTGCCAGGAGTTGGTCTAGGAAGTCAGAATTGTGAGAATGCAATTTATTTGTGAGCTACCCATTGTACGGCATTGCCTTATAGCAGCCTAAATGCCTCATTTCCACTTTAATTGAATATCATGTAAGTGGACCTTTAGATATCTACCCTATTTTAGCTCATGTTTTAAAGACAATGTACTATTTTTTTTGGATTTATTTTATTTATTTATTTATTGTCTATGAGTACAGTGTCGCTCTTTTCAGACACACCAGAAGAGGGCATCAGATCTCATTATAGATGGTTGCGAGCCACCATGGGGTTGCTGGGAATCGAACTCAAACTCAGAGCCTTTGGAAGAGCAGTCGGTGCTCTTAACCACTGAGCCATCTCTCCAGACCCGACAATGTACTATTAATGTCTCCATTCAGTTATAGTTTATTTAATTTGTCATTGTACACAATTGCATGTGTGCATGTACTAGAAACTTTTTTTTATGATAAAGACTTGAATCCTTCCCTGTTATTATTTTGAATTGTAGCTATTATAAACAATACTGCTTTGAACAGTCAAATACATACACACACACACAAACACATATGTACACATATACATATACATACATCATATACATATACACATTCACATATACATATACACATACATACATACATCATTTTGTTTCTATGTCTACATGTCACTTTGAAGTTTGAAGTGGGTCATAGGGATTGACATGTTTAGATTCAGTAGATTCTGTTAGATGTCCCAGATGCTTGGGCAATTTAAATTTATATCAATCTATCTATCTATCTATCTATCTATCTATCTATCTATCTATCTATCTATCTATCTATTGAGTTGTTGATAGCATTGAACAACATTTGTTGATATATTGGTCCTATTACCTTTACAGAACTTACTATATTTTTCCTCATTTTTCTACTGAATTCTTGACTTTTGATTGCTGTACTTACTAACTCTAAAGGTGTTTTGTTTTGCTTTGTCTTTGAGACAAGTCTCATTATGTAGCCCTGGCTATTTTGGAACTCATTTTGTAGCTGAGACTCACCTTAAACTCACAGTTCTACCGAACTCTGCCTCCCAAACTGCTGTCCAGCAGCTTTAGATGAACCTGGTTACCTGGAAGGGGGGCTGGAAATGAAAAAGGACAGGGGTATCGCTTCTCAGCCTTTTGGCTAAGATCAAGTGTGAAAAAGGACAGGGGTGGGGGTGGGGGTGAGAGAAGGATGAAGCCAAGACAAAAGTTTCTGATCAAGGCTCAAAGTTAATATTCAGCACTGTATTTATATAGGGAGACCCCACAGACCCATCCTTTGTTTCAGCTGGATTATGTTGCAAAGCAAGCTCAGCAGGCAGTCTACTCCTGTAGGAAATTGCAGATGAATCAGACTCCACCTAAGTGGTTAAGGTCCAAGTGTGGCAAACACTTAAGGTCTATTTAGCATGCTCAAGGCTGGGAGAAGGGCACACCCAAGTGCTGGGATTAAAGAGGTGGACCACTGTGCTTAGCCACTCAATTACTGAAGCAGCAGACTTTCATATATACATTGAAATTATCTTTACTACATAGTTTACCTTTAGACTCACTTTACACGACCTTGAGTGGACATCTTCAGTTTTAAAGTATAGTAACCAATCATTTGTGTTGTGTCGGTTTAAATTGAAATTTATATCCCATCTGGAACTGATTTGTAATAATCAAAATTTATTTCTCCCATTGCAATGATCAATGTATTAAAGAAACATTTTTTTCACCATGCTGTAGTATTATTGTAACTGTCATAAGAGAGAGCACCACCAGAAGATAAATATACACATAAAAATTTATATGTGGGTATTATTTATTATATGTGGACAAATGCATAAAGACATATTTGATTGCAGAAATCCAGTGTGAAGATCATAGTTTCTGTTTGGAATGACTGCTCTAACTTATAGAAATTCATCAAGTTGTATGTTTGAGTCTGGTTAATTTCCATGTGTGATTTTTTTATTTGCATTTTGAACAATAAAGTTTAACATAAAATTTAAGAATGATTTGCTGTGTGAATTTGCCCTCATGCAGTTGTGGGGCTGGTTGAATGGCTTCTATGAGGCTGTCATTTCTTGTTTTGTTTTTTTTTTTATTATTTTCTATATTTTTATTTACATTCCAAATGATTTCCCCTTTCCCGTTTCTTCCCTCCCCGAAAGTCCCATAAGCCCCCTTCCCTCCCTCTGTTCCCCAATCAACCCCCTCTCACTTCTCTTTCCTGGCATTCCCCTACATCTAGTCTTTCCAGGACCAGGGGTCTCTCCATCCATCTTCTTGGAAATCTATTGATATGTGAATTGCGTCTTGGGTATTCCGAGATTCTGGGTTAATATCCCCTTATCAGTGACTGCATACTATGTGTGTTCTTTTGTGATTGGGTTACCTCACTAAGGATGATATTTTCCAGTTCTGACCATTTGCCTAAGAATTTCCTGAATCATTGTTTTTAATTGTAGAGTAATATTCCATTGTGTAAATATGCCACATCTTCTGAATCCATTCCTTCGTTGAGGGACATCTGGGTTCTTTCCAGCTTCTGGCTATTATAAATAAGGCTGCTATGAACATAGTGGAGCATGTGTCGTTATTGCATGCAGGTAAAGCCTCTGGATATATGCCCAGGAGTGGTATAGCCGGATCCTCCGGGAGTGTCATGCCCAGTTTTCTGAGGAACTGCCAGACTGCTTTCCAGAGTGGTTGTACCAGCTTGCAATCCCACCAGCAGTGGAGGAGTGTTCCTCTTTCTCCACATCCTTGCCAACAACTGCTGTCTCCTGTGTTGAGGCTGTCATTTCTAAATAAGGTCATGGACAGTCACAGACAGGGAAATGGTAATGAGTGTAGGAAGACAAGCCGTCTTGGGTTCTGTGAAGATGAACTGAAAACTAGGAAGATGATTAGAGTCTCAGACCAGTCTTTCCCAATCTTGAAGCTCCATCATTAGCCTTGGGTCATCTGTGGAGCAGGGGGCAGGGGACAGGGAGACCAATGAAAGACTTGCTAACCTGCAGGCTCAGCCACTGGCCCATCAGAGATGAGTCAGTGTATGTGAGTGGCAATAACCTTCTGCTCTCTAGTGAATCTCCTGACTGTTTACACTACCACGCCTGTACCTTACCTCCAGCTCCAAATCCCGAGAAAACTGTCTATTGTGGTCTATACAGACCTAGAACTATATAGGGGAGGGAATGCTAGAAACTATACTTACAATTGTCTTGCATGCAATCTCACTGCTTCTTGAATGGGAAAAAGTTTTATTAACTAAATATCTTACAGAATTAGTAACTAGAATAAACAAAAAAATTAAAATGAAGCATTATACAATGAACCCAATTAAAATTATTGAATTAAACAGAGGTGAAATACAATTTAAATTTAAAAAGATGAAATAGAAATGGCTGAAAACATCTTTTAAAATATTCAGCATTCTTATGAAAATGCAAATTAGAGCTTCTTTGAGAGTTTATCTGACCCCAGGCATAATGGCTTAGAAAAGAAAGCAATAGATATTGACGTAGGAAAGTAAAATATTATATACTGTTTGAGAGGGTATAAAGTAGTGCAGCCGTTATGGAAATCAGTGTGAAATAGATCTAGCACATTACCCAGCTATACCAGTCTCTTGGGCATATACACAAAGGACTATAACGCGAAGGACAGAAATATCTCCTTATCCATGTTCATTCTAGCCACAGTCAGGAAATGTAAACTTTGTAGCTGTCTATCAGCTGATAATGAAAATGTGATACATTTACACAGTGGAATAATATTCAGCTCTTAAAATAAAATAAAATAATTCAGACCCAGAATGACAAATGTCACATGATTTTTTTCTCATCTGTGGATGGTAGCTTTGAATTTTCAGATATGTGTGTCTCATTTGGAATTCCTATAGAGATCAGAATATAAGTAATGGGCCATGGGGAGAGTCTTCAAGGGAAGGGAGATAGAATGCTGTGTTATAAAGGACTAAATGTCAATAATGGGACAGGAGGTATTAAATGGGATGGGGAATGGAAGGGAAAGGTAGAGGAGAGAATATAGTCAGGGATAACTAACACTAAGGACCTTTGAAAAAGTTATATGAAAAACTGCTATTGTAGAAGATCCTAAGCATATATACATGTGTGCAAAGAGTCAAATGGAGTTAGCTGTTAAATGGTGAAACCACAGGCTAACAAATAAGAAGGCTATTGCCAAGAAAGGTTACTTTTATTCATGTTGTTAGTTTGTGCCTTTCCTTAGTCCCCCTAAAGCATTACAGGTTATTGTCAGTGCTCTTGGTGGCCTTCTAGATCTTGTCAGTAAGACCCTGTTGCTGAAGATACCATAGACTTGAGTCTTAGAACGTGGAGAAATCAAACTTGTATTGACCTAGAACTTTCATCCCTATTAGCTTGGCTTCAGAGTGCTGAAAGGTGCTATGCATATCACTTGAGGAGAAAGCGATCATCATTCTTACTACTAGTGCCCACTATCGCAACAGTCGCAGCAACGGCATGGGAGTATCCAGTCACCTTCTGATTGGATTTAAGGTCTGCTTCACAAGATGAAGCCTATTATTATTTGGACAAAGAACCTGGGACTATCACAATTATTCTGCTAAGTGAATACAGTATTAAACTGACTCCTAATGACATATCATTATACCCATAGATTCATGCATCACTCAACCCTCATTAGAGAAGATTCTTTATGCAGTAGATGGCAGTTAACACGGTGACCCACAACTGGTCAGTATGCAGATAGTAAGAGATTGGAATGCTGAACTCTGAATGAGATATCTATATCAAACTCCTTTTCCTGGGGTACAGGGATGATTTCAGAAGAGGAAATACAAAGACTGTAAAAGTCACATTTGGTAGATTGTAGGGTTAGTGGGGTCCGGTGTTTGCTCTGCCACAGGGCTTGGGTCACTGGTGGAGGCCGGACTCAGGAGTTTTGTCTGTATTTACCCCATGCCGTCTTCAGGTTAGGGAAGCTGCTGGACACCGACAGCCAGATCTAGCTTGGGGGTTGTGGGCCTTCAAGGAGGCTGGGCCATCTGGTTCTCAGGCTCTTGGGCACCCAGGCACTGCTGAATGCTGCAGAAGAGCTGAGAACGGGAGTAGGGGCCTGCAGGCTGGATCTAGTCTGGCCAAAGGGGAAAAGAGGGGAGCTCTGACTGGGTCCCTGGGAGCAGTTCTTGGCTTGTTTGGCAGGTGGCTTGGCTTGGTGGAGGCTGTGACTGGGAGCACTGAGAGGCCTTCTGTGGGAGATTAGACAGAGGCTCTTTAGACAAAGGCCTGCTCCATTGCTCCTCATGGCAGTTCTCGATGAAAAGAGACGGTCCATGGTTTTAAGACATTTATCGCTATGACTCCGTTTCTGAATAAGGCCATTTTTACAAGTAGCAGGGATAAGGAACCAATCATATTTTTTGTTGAAGATTCAATTTGCTATTTAGTGACTGTTGGTAAGATTCACTTCAAACTTTGGCCTTTGTGAACAAAACTGTTAGGAAAATCTATGGAAAAGTACAATCTATTATTTTGGGTAAGTCACCAGAGTTGTATGGGTGTATTTTATATTTGTTTGACCTCATAATAAACTGTCAAACTGTTTCTAAATTATGGAGCTGTTTCCTGTTGCATCATGTTGACATGTCCAGTTTCTCCCCCCCCCCGCCCCATTCCAGGTTGCTTTCCCTCCCCTACTGTCCTGCTGTTTACAGAACTGCTGTACCTCCCTGTGGCTTTAATTTGCAAATCACAAATAAGTAGTGATGCCGAGTAAAAGTTTATCTATTCTTTTATTCTGTTCATGTCATGAATAATATTGATCAATTTCAAAAAATTAAAAAAAATTTATTCCTGGCATAAACTTGAAGGTTGTCTTCCTAATATTACTGTCTAGTTTTCTGATTTTTGTAAAACTAGTATGAATTTCATGTTTTATAAGTAATCATTTTCATTATGGCACTTTTGCATATATTTTGCTATATTTGATATTCTAATAATACTTTCTTTTCTAGTTTTAGTATCAGAGTAGTATGCTTATATAATGATTTTGAAGCTATTCTTAACGGTTGTGTAGAATTGATGTTGTTTTTAACAAATGGAAGGAACTTTCCAGTGTGTGTGTGTGGGAAAAAGACATTTATTGTCATGGTGGAAGGTGGATGGTTAAAAAATGTACCCCACTTCTCAGGGGCGGGCCTGAGGTTAAATACCTTTTGCAGGTAGGAGTGTCTTGGAAGAGGAGTTTATTGGAGTTTATTATTATTTAGGTATCTCATTAAAATGGAGATCTGTCTTGAGACTACATGACTACAGGTCATATCTTCTACCTGTGGAGGGGTTGGAGCATTGCCCTTATATGACTGATGGCCACAAATCTATGGAGGGCTATGGCCTCCTGTCAGGAGTCTAGTGTCTGGGAAACAGGCAAAATGCCTGCCAACCCTCAGGGTTACCGGGGTTTCCAACCTTAGCTCAACCAAGGACCAGGCTGACTTTCATGGTCCTATAGTAAATGACTACAAGAAAAAAATGTTTTTAACTGAGGAACTGTTTACTGCTCTACAGGGAGTGCGACTTGGGAGTATGGAGTCAATAATGAGGCAGACTGAGCCTCATGCAATAGCCAACTTTATTCAGAGCATCAGCCAATGTATACTTTAAGTGTTAAGAGGATTCACTTGAGTAAAGTGTACAGTCACAAGGGGAAGCTGCACAAGGTAAAAACCTATTTTACCATAGAGGTATGAAAAAAAAAAACCAATACCCAGTTGTTGTAATGAATAATCTGAAGTGAACTCACTCCTTTCTGCTATATCTGTGATGAACACAAAACATATTCCAAGAACAATTCTGTGATTTGAAAAAACTGAGATCACAAGACTCTTGTTCTGTTTTTCTGGAGTTTTATTACAAGAGATCTCACACAGCTCCATTCTTGTATAATCTTTCTAGCATGGAACATATGGTGGGAAGGATTGTCAGTCCTCCAGAAGGGTATGGCTCCTGGTAGGTAAATCACATTTCACTGGGAAGGCCACATATCAAGGATACATGAGCAGCACAAATTGGACTTAATGTATTTAAAAATAAAAAGAAGGAACAAAGTTGGGTGTGTAGGGAAATGTATTAGATTTGGAAGGAGTTGGGGAGGGGGTGAATATGATCAAAATATACTATATAAATTTTCAAAGAACTAGTAAAAATAAACCTATCTAGATGAGAGTATTAACAAAAGACCACCATAGTTTCATCCTATAAAGACAGCAAATGTATTCATGCTATTCATATTTTGAAAAATGTCTTGGATGGCTTTCTGTAAGTGTTATTGAGAAGGCAATACTCACAATCATTGCAATATCCACACACTAGTTTTTTAGAGGAGACATTCAGACTTTTCTTCCTTCTTGTGGGATTGTTGAGAAGTGCTGTCCAACCTGGAAAATACTCTTATTTCCCCTACTTTAAATAGAGATGAGGCTATAAAAGTGGCTTAGAACCAAGTGTATCTTCCCTGCACCTCTTTCTATCTATCTGTTGGCTGTAGAGGAGGATACTGTCAGAAGATGAAGGGATGTTTTACCCTGGAAGATTACAGTGAAGTTCTCTTAATCAGGTCACCCTACAGGGGATGGAATGTGAGCAAGACACTGTTTTTTCAAAACCTATTAGAATCTAGAACTTTGTTCTAATCGCTAACATTTCATTAACAAACATGTTATTGTGATTTCAATTCACTTTCTTATTTTTTGTGACTTGAGAGCAGTCATCACAGTGTGTACCAGGCTTGAACTCTCTATCCTTCGCATCATTCTCCAAGTTTTAGAATTGTAGTGTGTACATCCCAGCTCTTCTGAATATGTCTCAGTTCTCAGATAAAAGTTGAAAGGGGAATCATATACTTAAGGTAAGAAGTTTGAGGACGATACAGAGTCTCCATTTTATTATACAGATGCCTACCGATCTGACACAGACTCAAGAAAAGGCCTTTTAAAAAAGATGAATTTGAGGCCATGCTCCATCCACTTGCATTTTTCATTGATCTTGAAGTAGAAACATGTTCTGGCAAACCTTCGCCATGTGTTGGAAAAAATATCTTCACCATTCTTTTGCTAAGAACTTTGATTAATTTTAAGTTAAACTTCTAAGAAATTAAAGATGTCACTGTAAGTGATGGGAGAAAATTATAGATTATTATTATTATTATTATTATTTACTGCAGGACAACACAGTCTCCAGCAACATCTTAATACACAGCCTGTTCTTCACAAGCAACGTCATTAACCTTTGACTGCTGTATGACTAAGAGCATTAGCAAATAATGGATGAGCAAACAGCAGCTCCTTCTTAAACCATACAAACACTCCACTCTTACTGGGAAAAATCACTGGATGTTGCTAGACTTGAATTTCTCAAATCACATCAGCCACACAAGTCTCCAGCTTCCTAATGCAGTTCTACTGCTGTGGTGACCACTGCGCCCCCCCCAACCATAAAATTATTTCCCTTGCCACTTCATATCTGCAATTTTGCAACTGTTATGAATAATAACACAAATATCTGAGTTTTCTGATGGTCTTGGATGACCACTGTGAAAGGATTGACCCTTGAAGGGGTCGGTGAGCCACAGGTTGCGAGCCACTTCTGAATCTGGACTTACCACACCAAAGAAGCTTATACTAGTGCTGTTGCTGTTCCAACTGCTATTATTATCGATGCTCTTTATTCTGGAAGGCATTTTATTACATTGAGTGAAGTTAATGAGTTGATGAGTAACTGGTACAGAGTATAAAGATGGGAAAAGATTTGAAGTTTCTGGGAGAAATGTGGCAGATAGAAAAATGCTTCTGTCTGGACACTGTGAGGAGAAAACTAAAACAAGAAACAAAAGAAAGAGGCTTTCCTGCTGTAATGGAATTTCAAAATAGTGGAAGGAAGGCCTGATGCCTTCCTGAAACTGCTGTAACGAGGTTGAGGCCTGTGTGCTGTTATTCCATAAGAGGTAGTTTTAAATGCGAATATCCTACGGATTTGGTTTTGTGTGTAATAAAAAATGTGAAATGGATTCAGGATGATTTAGGGGTAATGTCATGTGAGTTGTGTGGGCCAATTACATTTTTTTATGTCTTCTAAAATTTACATTTATGATCTATACTTAATCATGTAACTTTATTTAAGTGCAACTGGAAAATGAGGAGGTTCTGAGGTACAGTTTTTCTGTAGTCTTTCTTTGCATTGCTATGCATTTAATATTTCACTCTCTATTCTCTTTTAAAATTGTTGAAATAAGTTATTATCACAGTTTTCAATTATTCCCAAACATCTGGAATTTTGTAGTCTTTGACCAAACTCCCTGTAAATCCTAAACCAACACCAGAATCCTAGCTCCTGGAAACTTCCAATTGACTGATTCTGAGTCTGAGTTTTATAATTTTCACAAATAATTGCCATTATTCTGTAGTTGTCTTCCAGGGCCTGGATCATTTCACTTAGCAGACTGTGTTCCACATCCATCCATGTAGTCACATAACAGTAGGATTTTCTTCTCTTTGAAGGCTCAATTGTATTTCATGGTGTCTGTACTATAATCTGTTCTGTTGCTGATGGACTTACAGGTTGATTACATATTTTGGCTATATGAACAGTCTATTTCCTTTTCTTTTACTAACATTCATATGTCTTTCTTTTCCTTTTCAATTTCTGGGTTACTTTAAATTTAAAATGTAAATTGCTATTAAGTTAAAGAATTTCTGTTTTATGGTTTCTTTTATAGTATAGATGGTCAGAGATGTGTATATAATTATTTTCCCTTAAGATACAGGCCATTATTTCCTTTTTCACTTATGTAACTAAAAGCAAATGATAAAGTCAACGTTGATCCATATTGCAATTGGTAATGAATTCTTCTCTATCCTATCTAACATGAGAGCTGTTTGCTTGGGTTAGCCCCTGAATGTAAAGTTCTTTCTTATATTGACATTGAATTGAATTATCCACAGAAAAATTGATTCCCTGAAATTATTTGGGAAAAAAACAATTGACAAATTCTGCATTTGAAATTTTTGTCTGAAATTGCAGATGCTTGAGAGAAAACTAACAGAAACTAAAACAAAAATCATATTGCATTCTTGAAAATAACATATATCAAATGCTTCATTACCACACACACACACACACACACACACACACACACATATGTACACACACATTATGTGAACTGCGTGTGCGTGTTTGGCTGTGTTTAATGGCCATCCCATGTATGTTTGGTTGTGCTTGGTGACCGTCCCATGTGTGCATGTTTGGCTGTGCTCGGTGGCTGTCCCAATCATTGCATTTCGCTGTGTTATGCAGCATTTGTGTTATGTGTTTACATCTTAAAATTTATATAGTCTGTGCAGTGTGATTTTCAAACAATTGACTAACCTCTTCCCATGTCAAACCCACTACTTAATCATCAATGCTTCATTCCAGCCTCTTTCAGAGGTTCTTGAGCTACTTGACAAGCAAGGAACAGTTCAATGAAGAAGCCAGGCTCCCCCCCCGCCCCTCCCCCGGTGCTCAGACATCCAGAACGAAGCATGTGACCTGGTGAGGAAGACCAGCCCTCGCGGTATGACTTCTGTGTGAAAGCGATGCTGTAAAGAAAGCAGCGAGTAAGCCGGGCGGTGGTGGCCCACGCCTTTAATCCCAGCGCTTGGGAGGCAGAGGCAGGAGGATTTCTGAGTTCAAGGCCAGCCTGGTCTACAGAGTGAGTTCCAGGACAGCCAGGGCTACACAGAGAAACCCTGTCTCGAAAAACCAAAAAAAAAAAAAAAGAAAGAAAGCAGCGAGAAGACTTGGATTATCCTATTTTGATTATGTGCATGCGCTTCTGTGGGATATCTGAATATAAAGATTCAAACTAGGGAGAAAAGGCTACTTTTCAGGACATTGTGTGGTCCTATGAGATGAGGTAAGCTCCCTGAACAGTTTTTAGTGTGTTTCATATTAAAGTTTTTATACATTAGTGTTCATTTTCTTGCACCTGTAATACTATCAGGTTGATTTTATAGGTAACAGGAGAATCTACTTTTCCAAACAGTAGCACGGATATTCTTTATACACCTCTTTCTATTGAACGCACTTGGTTAAATGTGCTGAAATGTGGACTTACAAACTCACTAAGGCTGAGTCGAGGTAGAAGAAGTCAGTCCAAGCCACTGTTTCTTTCTTGTAAATCAGTGTTGTCAAAGCAGATCCATCTGTGTATGTAATGCTAATTTGGAAATAACTTCTTTTTACTAAGTCAGAACTCATTTTACCTAGTGGTTTTATTTTGAGTGTATGAGTTGTATTAAATAACATTCAAATATGTGATAGATATTTAATTCAAAGAAGATGGAAAGAGAAGCCATGCGGTCATATGGAGAACACAGTGGAATCTGGCACCTGACTACACTCAACACACTGAACAGATTAAACTAAAATCTCTGTAAATAATATTGAAAGAAATCTTTTTATTGAAAGTAATTTTAACAATTTAACAGGTATGCAATATTTGAAAAGAATGATCTATTTATATACCCAAACAATATTATAAGAATTTGGAGGATTTTGAACATACAAAAGTGGGGGAAAATTTAGATAGCTATACCCAAACGTTATGTCAGCCAATAAAATTTTAGATATATAACATAAAAAGATTAGTAGCAAATTTGATATAGGAGATATAAGTGAAAATATATCTTATAGTCAAACATGAAGCAATCATTTAAATTTATTTTCTAAACTAACTTGTTTAAAATATTGGATTTTAATATTATTAATTACCTACAACTATATTTTATTACTTAATATATTATTAAATGATATTTAATTAAATTTTAATAACTATAATTATCAAGGACCTATTAGAGAACTCATTTTTCAGAGTTTAGTTATTTTTATATTATGTAAACAAGTGGGGTTTTTTTTCCTGCATGTACACACGTGCCCTAAAGGCTTGTCTAGTGCTTGTCCAGTGCCCACAGAACAGAAGAGGATATTGGACCTCCTGGAATTGGAGTTATAGAACTGTGAATCAAACCCCTGAGGCCTCCTCAAGGGCAACAAAAGGTGTTAACAACTGAGCCATCTCTCCAGCCCCAAACTTCTCCTTTTTTCAAATTTTATTTCAGGATAAACAACACTGAATATAAAATATATGATGCCGTAAAGAAAACATTCCTTTTTGTTTTTAAGCAGAGTTACGGTATACACTAGACCACTTTCCTTAGCCACCTGATTGCTGGGATTATAGATGTGAGCCACCACACCCAGACAGGAACTAATCTAAGAAACATCTTTAATACAAATCAGTAGAGATAATAACATGCTATACATGCATAGTTTGATGGGCCTGACAGTAATTCTGAAATTTCATTTGTGTGGCTCAATTTTAGATTACATGAAACATAAAGTTTCCTTTTTATGCTTTCTTGACTTCGGAAACCAGACCTTATGTAAGGACAGACAGCAACTATATACAAGATTGGAAACATTTTAACATAATACTCACTCTTCCTCTATATGGGAGGAAAACCAAAGAGAATAGAGGATCTTCTGTAGATGCTAACTTTTTCTTAAAGCCAGTCTTCTGGAAGATGCCAGAAAGTCTCCCTTATTCATTGTATTGTTCCCTAAACATGTCAAGGAGCTGGTTTGTCACCAGTCAGTGGGGTGAATGCAGAGGAGTCTATCCATACTCTGTGTGTTTCTGCCTATTACTTCAATAAAATGTGTTTCCTCATGACTATTTTTCTTGAAAATTTGCAGTGTTCAATGTTTTATTTGGACATAATTCTAGAGGTACGGCAAGTAAATAGTTAAAAAGCAAAGCAATATGTTTGGCCTTTAAAAGGTTATTTTCACTCTAAATAAATCTTCTTTGTTGGTGACTGGCTTAAATCACATGTACAGAAAGGTCTGGGTGAGTAACATGAACAAAGAATAGACTCTGGTTGAAGTAAAAGTCATTTTGAATGTTGTTTGAAGCTTAAGGATTTGCTCACTTATTGGACACATCCCATCAAACTCAGCTGGGGGCAATATATATAGTGTCGATTATGACTGTTATAGGTATGCAAACACATATTTTAACATATAAAATGCAAACATGTTAGCAGGACAATTGGGGGTCCTCAAATCAGAAAACTGGCAAATGTACGGTGGATTCTGCCTATACTTCAAATATAACAAATGTTTGATTCATCTGATGATGTTCTCTAATTGGAGACAATTGGTAGAGGCAATTGAGTTCATACACTCTCAATTACTTCCATGTTAA
The DNA here is from genome assembly GCA_036184795.1 of Tokudaia tokunoshimensis. Classification (NCBI taxonomy): domain Eukaryota; kingdom Metazoa; phylum Chordata; class Mammalia; order Rodentia; family Muridae; genus Tokudaia; species Tokudaia tokunoshimensis. The sequence goes on along the minus strand of BTHU01000002.1, from coordinate 88,049,989 downwards.
CTGCATTTTTTAAACTTCCAATTTGTGAACTATTGTCTTAAAAACAAATAATGACAATCTTCTGTAGCATAACCTGCTGATTTAAACAAGTCAATGTTTCTACAATTCTTTTCTGGGCTTTTGCCTCTCTGATGTTGGCTGAAGTCAGAGTTCATGTTTAAATGTGATTATCATGAACTCAGAAGCAATAATTTTAATGTGTGTCCCGACTCCCCAAGTTCTTCCCTATTTCTGTGTTTTGTAAAGTTGTAGGATAAAGTACAACTATTCAACTCTGCCCAGTTTCACAGCTTATATGGTAAGCATTACTTCAGTTAACCATTCTATTAGAGGAGCAACATACTCCCTTCAATTCTGCTGGCCTCAAGGAAAGCAATGGAAAGAGAAAGCACATTTGCATGCTCCCATAAAACTCTTGCTTCCTAGAATCTTCACACACTGCCAGGAAACAGATACCTCTGCAGTCTCCTATGAGACTCCCACACCCAATTAATGGCCTTTCGAGTCATAAATTTTGGATAATAAATTATCTTTTACAGTTATAGTTTTAAAAGCAGAGTTTTCACTGTTCTCTGACTTTCTAAGAATAGAACTTTGCCTGCACTTTCTTTTTGTTCCACTGTAAACTTGTCCAAGTCTCCTGTTCCATGGTGTGAATGTGAAACCCTTTGTGTTGATCATTTCTGTCACTTGTGACTATTTGTGAGTTCCGAGTTCTCTATATCTTTACCAGTTCTTGAACTGTTAGACATGCTTTATGTAGAACTGATATGTTAGATATTTCAGGGGACTAATGAACTCTTCATGAGCTTTTTGGCTATTTGTATTTGAGGCTTGCCAGCTCCTAGATTTAATGTTTTCATTTTCTTGTTGGGTCCTCTATATTTCAGAGTATATATACTTTTGAATATTAGTTTTTTCAGGTGACAATGACATATCTTTTTAAAGCGTTTTCTCCCAGCTATGATTTTCCTTTCTACTATCTTTACTGAAACATAAATATCTACAAGTTTTTGATAAGCAAAAGTTCTGATTTTCTTAACTGTATGATTGTTCTTTTTAAAGCTTGATTTTATTTACAATTGATTTTATTTTTCAGAGTCAGAGGTTGAACTGAGCATGCTGACCAAGTACCCAACCATATTCATATGTAGAAGAATGAAACTGTCCGTCAACCTAAACAAAAATCAACTCAAAATGGATCAAAGATCAGAGTGCAGGATGGAAAACTTCAGATTGTTAGGGGAAAATTTTTCAAGGCACAGTGAGAACTTTCTAAAAGGGACCACAACAGCACAAGGAACAATTCTCAAAGTGACAAATGGGATTGAATTATATTTCAAAGCCTCTGCAGAGGCAAGGAAACCACCACCAGAGTGCAGAAAGTCTACATAATGGAAAGAAATCTTAACCAGCTAACGAGACACTAGTATCTAAAATATACAAAGAAAGACTTAATGGTCTAAATATCAAGAAACCAAACAATCTATTTAATAAATGGGCGAATGAAATGATAGACAGTTCTCAAGTGGCCAATAAACACATGGAAACTCATTCAGTGTGTTTAGCGAATAGTGAAATGCAAATTAGAACAACACTGAAATTCCATTTCACCCTAATCAGAATGGCTACTTTAGAAAAAAAAAAACACATAGCAACGGATGCTGTAAGATCTGTGGAGATGGGGGAGAAGCTTATACACACTGTTGGTGGGAATGTAAATTAGTCAATTAATCATCTGTGTTTATTGGCACACCACTCACAATAGCCAAATTATGGAAATAGCCTAGGTGTCTGTCAGGAGATGAATAGATAAAGAAAATGTATTCTACACAAAGGAGTTTCATTTAGTCAAAAAGAAAAATGAATTACCTTGTTTTCAGGAAAATGAATGCAACTGGAGATTGTGGTATAAGCAAAACAGACTCAGAGAGACAGAATATGTTTTCTCTTATGTGGATTTAGATTTTAGATGCATACATAAAATCGCATATGTAGATAGGGCATGGAAGTAGAGGTGAGAGTATCTGGGAAATAACGTGAGGGAGAGAGAGCAGAAAGGAGAGGGAAGAGTGTGAAGATGTTCTAAACAAAGGATCTGTTTGTATGAAAATGTCTTGATGAGCCCATCACTATGTGAATGAATACATAATAATAAAATTTTGTATTTAAAAGTTCTGAAAATTAATGGTCTAGTTTACCAATATCTCTGTTCTATATTTAGCAAAATGTTCTTTACCCTAAGGTTATAATCATTCTCTTGTATATTTTCTCCTAAATGTTTTAAGTCTTTAATATATTTCAAAATTGTCTGTGGGATACAATGAACATCTGTAGAAGCTGTTGTCCTCATGTTAGTTCGCTGAGCTCTGGGCTTGTCCAGCTCCTGGCAGGGCAGGCTGATTTGTATGAGTTTAAAGTCAGCCTGGTCTACACAGTGAGACTGCAGCGTGTCATAGTAGAATAGAAAGGGTTTATTTATTTATCTTATTTTTTTGGGGGGGTAGAATTCTATTAATGAATTCATGTGTTTATATCATTTCTACTCCACCCTCTTCCCCTTCAAGTCTTCCCATGCCCCCCACTCCCTCTCAAGCTCATAAACTCTTCTTTAATTATTGTCAACACACACACACACACACACACACAGACACACACACACATGCATGCACACACACCATGTACAGATAAATGCATCCTGATGAGCCCATTTATAGTTTATGACTGAGCACGGTTTCATAGATTTCTGTTCTGATCAGCATGGCAGAAAACGTGTGCTGGAGCAGGAGGCTCACACAGCTTCTGTGAAGCAAATGGTGTCCGTGGTAGAGGCCTTTCCCTTTTCCCATTCAGGACCCAGTCTATAGACTTGGGATGGGTTTTCCTGCCTTAGTTAACAAAGTCTGGAAACTTTCATAGATACACAGGAGGTGTGATTTACTTATCTCCTGGGTGTGTCTCAGTCCAATTGAGCTGGTATGATAAACCATAACACAGTCAAAAGTTAAACACTAAAAGATGCTATTGCAAGGAATTTTATCCATTGATTAAATTGAAATTTTAAATGGCATGGCTATTTTTTTTTCGGGAAAGTATAACAAACAAAAATTGAGAAAAAAAAACAGGAGTGAACACCTTAAAATATGGAGATTTTTTTATTATACTTAGACATTCAGAAAAATGTATAAATTATGTTGAAAAATTTCAACCAATAAATATGTCCCTGGTTTAGAACCAGGTGGCTGGAGAGTAGAGCCACTTGCAGGCTATCATTGGGTCATGTTTCCTTTCCATCACTGTTTCTCCAAAGTCACTTACACAATGGATCTTGATAAACTATGGCGTTTTGAAGTGTATGTAAAAGATTTCCTAGAGAAAGTTTTTGTTTTCTTTTTGCTTGGTTTCTTTAGTTCAGCATGGTATCTGTGATCTCACCCAGCTTCTTTCCATAATTGTAGTTGGTTCACAACTGCTCTCTAATTTCCTATCATGTAACTATCTCAAAATTTATGATTGTAATATGTTTATGGACATATTGGTAATGTAGCATTTTTAATGCTTTTGTGAACACTGTTGTGTTGTGTTCACATACTTTCTTATAGGAAAATCAATGTGGTCTTATGGCATATAATTGCAAGACTGGTTAAAGTCTATGTGTGTCTTCAGCTTGAGGAAATATGGTGAAGCTCTCTTCTAGAACTGAGCATATTTGACTATCAATCCCCCAGCTACAGTGAAGGGCTTTATCTTTTTAATTTTCTGTGTTTCCTCCCAAGTTTATATCATAAACTTTGTGTAGGTAAGAGCATTTATTTTATTTGCTACCATATTTTCAATTACTCTGAGTGTTTCTGTCTTTCTTCCTCCCTCCCTCTTTCTTTACCCATATGTTCCTTTCTCACTTAGAAATCTCTGCTCAGGAGACAGACAAGTACAGTGAGAGCCCAGGTTGGAGGAGGCTAGGCTTCTGCTGCTCAGTTTTCATGCTCCAAGGTTCAAGCAGCAGTTGAGAATTAATTCAACTCTGGCTGGTGCTTTGTGAAGCAGTCTGTTCAGTCTTCAATGCATTTCTACATTTGTTAACTACAAGTGTGAGGACGATCTGGTGGTGCTTATGTTAGGGGATGATACATATAGATATTTTATTAGTAATTGTGTATTTGATCCCAAATCACAAATAGGATAAATTATGCAGAAAACGGGTGTATGAAAGGATAAACTAGAACATTTTTTTCTCGTAAGAAAACTATGAAAGACTTCCGGTAAGATGGTAAGATAGAGCTGCCCAAGGAATCTGAGAAAGAGCCTAGAGTCAGACTATGAAAAAAATCAAGAGTGTATTCCAAAGGCAGATGGAGAGGGAAAACTTCACAAGTCTTTGAAGGAAGTGGAAGGACACCTGTAAACCTAGGGAAAGAGACAGGAAACACAGCAAATTCCAACAGGCTTCACCCATGTTGTGTCCTGTTGGGGTGGAAGAGTGGAGGCCTCTTCCAAAAGCAACTATTAACTCTTCATGAGTGGTACTGAAGACTGAACCTTCAAGGGCAGGCTTTTCAGTAAGAAGATTCCCAAAGGAAAGCAGAGGAATTGTCTGAACCATAAGCACACACAAGACAAAAAGCACGAAACAGCAAGACAATACTACTCTTTCAAAGAGTCACAACTCCAAACTACTGACCTCAAGGGTACTGAAATAAGGAGAGCAGGAAGTGTGAAACATTGCATAATGTACACTTAAGGTAGAAAGCATGAGATAACTTAAATTTATGCAGAAAAGACCTCCAACAAATTGAAGGTTTCATATCCCTCCATGATAATGGCCTTAAAGAACTCAACAAAATAAGAATGTACTACAATCTTTGTGCTAGCATTATATTAAATTAGGAAGAAATGAGAGTGAGGGATGGAAAGATAATTCAATGGGTAATGGTGCGTGCTGCCAAGCTGATGACCTGAGTTCAATCCTCAGGACCTGCATAGTGGAAGGAATGAATAGACTTCTCTTGCAAGTTTTTCTCTGAACTCCACAACCATACCATGTTATGTGCGCACTCACACACACACACACACAATACACACTAAATTGGTGTTATAAACACACACAGACACACTAAATTGGTGTTATAAAAACATAAGAAGTTAAGAGTATTTCTTGTAAAATCTGGAGGAATGGAAAAGTTCCCAATCTCTCAACTTTTATTCAATATAATACTCAATGTCTTAGTCAAAGCAGTAAGACAACAGAAAGGAAAAAGACATACAAATAGAAATAAAAATATCCCTAGTAGCAAAGAACAATAGTTCAAGTTTAAAAGACCCTGAAGTTCCTCCTAAAAAATAACTTTCTTGATTGTGATTAACACTATCGGCAAAGTAGTTGAAACCACGATGAGTAAAAAGATAAATCAGTGGCTTTTATATATAACCATAATGAATTTACTGAAAAGGAAATTGGGAGAAAACTGAATTTTCCTTGTTTGTCCAAAGCTCTTTTGTTTGCCAAAGCACAGTCACTTAGTCAATCTGCTATTGCTGTGAAAGGGTAAGAGAGTACCAGTTCTTCATGGACACACATATTTAAAAGTTTTCCAATTGGGCATCTCTGCCTCCCCAGGAAGGAGTTAGTGAAGAAAAGAGTAATTCTCACATGTCCTTCTTATTTAATATGTCCTATGCTAAGAGATAATGCAAATAATGATTTCACATATGCTAGAATGGACTGACACCTTTAAATGGGGTTGGTTTACATAAAACCATGGACATTGTACTATGACATCAGTGTTTCAGTTAAAGGCAGCAAAAAAAAAAAAAAAATGCAGCAGGGATGTCAGCAGGCAAGTAGCACAGTGAAAGCCTGGATGATATCCCAGGGATGTAAATGACCCAAGCACTTGAGAAGCAGAGCACAGCTTAGATACTGGCATTAAGCTGCATGTTGAGGTGGCACATTTAAGGTTGTTTCACTTAAAGATATTTTAAGCTGTATGAATAATCGCATGGCGTTCCAGTTACTATCACTATGGTTCTGATATAGTCCATTAAGGAGACTAATCTTGTAAGCAAATACTTTACAAAGACTATGCAGTTTTAAACAAGGCCTATTAAAAGATGTTATCATTTTATAAAATTAAACATCTCCCTTTGCTTTTTTCTTTATGATTTATTTCATTTTAATATATGTATCTGTGTATATATGCACATGAGTATGGGTGCCCATTGAAACCAGAAATGTCAAATCCCCTGAAGCTAGAATTAAAAGTAATTGTGGCCACCAGATATAAGGGTTGGCACTTGTACTCTGATCCTCTGGAAGAGTAGTTCTTTATCTATCTCTCTAGCCCCGTTTTGTCATCCCCCGCTTTTGTCAAACATTCGATAACATCTACCACATGTATTTCAGTTTAGTCACAGGTTCTTAAAGTTGGCACAAGTTTTGATTAATTCTGAAAATTTGAATCCAAACTATTTCCATAGGTGGCTTTATACATAAAAGTAAAATGGAGTTGTCAGAAGAACAATCAAACTGCTAAGCAGTAAGTAACTAAAGTCTAATAAATAAAATCTTTTCTGAATAAGTAAAAAGAAAAAGTTAGCTTTAGGTGGCATCGAAAAGTCAAGTAGGCTGCCAGCAGGGTGACGGGGGTGGGGGGTGGGGATGGGGGTGGCGGGGTATGGAGTGGGGACAGCAGTCAGAGAGACTCAGGAAGGGTCCATCCAAGAGACCATGATGAAACTGAACAGTTACCCAAGATCCAAAACATAAATCAGCAATAACAACTGTGCAAGATTTTGGGAATATTAAAAGATGAAGTTAAGGAGGGAAATTTACGTCATTATTAACACAAATCAATATAAAGTCAGGAATAGAGTTAACATAAGGTTAAGTGCAATTGTACACCTGGCTGGATCATACATTAGAGCTCTGTAGAAGGACAAGGTAACTGTAATTCACTGTGTACATCAGACTCCTGCCTAAAGAACGAGCACCTGGAAGCACTGTAAAGAGTCAGTTAAGGGAAGGGGGCTTATGGGAAGGGAAGGGGGCTTATGGGACTTTCTGGGAGGGAGAAAACAGGAAAGGGGAAATGATTTGGAATGTAAATAAAAAAAATTAGAAAATAAAAAAAAGAGTCAGTCAAAGTTAGCATCTAAGGGATTAATCTGAACAGAAAGTGCCCAAGTGCTATTTCTTGCTTTCAAATATGATGAACTTTGTATATTTGTTTCAAATCTTAACAATATCCATTACTACTTAACAAGTAAAAACAGAAGTAAAACACAATTTTTCATTAGAAACAATTTGATAAGGTTAATTTTATATTTTTGAGACTATGTTACCTTAAATGAGCATATCTAGTATTTGAAGAAAATGATTTATTACATATTTTTGTCAACATCAAATTTCATAGCCATATTCCAAGATTATACAAGAAATATATTTTATGTAATCAGGCTATATAAGCAGACAATTTAATGCTAAGTTGTATTTTCCCCAAATAATTAATTTTTAATTTTAACTTAAAAATGTATATTCTCAGACAGCAACTGCCTTGTCAAGAGAAAATGACTCATTTTACAAGGTTTTCTACAATTAACCCAATTAACAGAACTTAAAAAAATTTCTCCGTCCCATTTTTAATCTATATCTCAACCAAGAGATGAGAGGTGAAAACAGACATGTCAAATAATTTATCTGTAACATGGAGGAGAGAATTAGCAAAGTCTAAGGCCAGCTCCTTACTTGTGGATGAATAAATCCTTTTATTTAAAAGTAGGTTCGTTGTTTAGAGACATAATTTGTAAAGCAAGAGAACCAAACTAAATAAGCTTTTGGATTTTGGACTTTCTTAGAAAACATAGTCCATGTAGACTTTAAGGCTCTGAAGTTGTCTGTGTGGGTAGAGACTAGATTATATTCTCAAGTATAATCTAGTGAGCCCAGGCTGAGAGAATCTCCTTCATCCGAGTCATCTCCTCTCAAAGAAGAACCCAAGGGCTTGGGACATCACTTAATAGAATCATTTATTGACTCTACAGATAAAAAAACAACTATCAAAGACTCTGCTTGGATATTCTGAATAAATTTCTAAAGCTGTGAGTTTGATGACAGAGTATCTGGCATCCTTCACTCAGGGAAGATGGGTGACAAGGGTGTGGACCCCGGAAGTAGCTTGTGCTAAGAGGAAGAACTGAATGCCAACTGAACTAGCATGCAGGTCTCATATTAGTCATGTGGTAGGTTTATACACAAGGTTCCTCCCCACCATCTCCCCCCTACCCCCAGCATCCTCATATGTCAGTTTTGGAGACACTGAGGACAGAGTAATTTCCATTTTCCCTCTCCATTGGCTGAGACATCTAGGATGTGAGTCAAGACTCTGAGATCTTCCATTGGTTAAGAATCTATCCTTTTGACATGAGGACTATATTTACATAAGGAGAGGCTTTTTTTTTTTTCTGGTTTGGCCTACACAGTTAGAGCTGGTCAGGCCTACAGAGGCAGAAGCAGCAGACTTCTGGCAGGTCTCATGCAATGTACCTGTAATGATGCTAGCATGCAACTTACTCTAGTGGGAAGGTGCTCCATCCAGTGGAACTTGTGTTCCATACAAGGGAACTACTTGAGCCCGAGGACTTCCTGCCATATAAATACATAATAAATTTAACCCATTTTACTAAAGAACTCAATTCATCATAAACAATTTTTATATACCTGATTTTAATATTATTTTACATTAAATAAGTTTTAAGTTTACTTTAAACTTATTTTGCTTTACTCGCTTTTGGCTTAACTTTGACACCATACACAGAATGTTATATGATGGGCTATAAAAGTCATTTTCTTGGGCTGGAGAGATGGCTCAACAGTTAATAGCACTGACTGCTCTTCTAGAGGTCCCGAGTTCAATTCCCAGCAACCACATGGTGACTCACAACCATCTGTAATGGGGTCTGGTGTCCTCTTCTGGTGTGTCTGAAGAGAGCAATGGTGGTGTACTCATATGTATAAAATAAATAAATCTTTAAAAAAGTCATTTTCTCTGTAAATGAATTACATTTGATTGAGCATGACTACAAACATAATTCAGATAACATCAAATAAGTTGATCATTTTTGGCTGACTATGACTTGTATATCTTAATTATCTTAAACAGTTTAAAATAAGTTAGTAACTTTTTCATAAAATTAAGATTCTACAATTTTGATATCTGTTTAAATTTGAGCCTTAAAAATACAATTATTGAGTTAAAAATCCTTTAGTTTGAAAATAGACCATAAATAAAGTTCACAAACAGACTAGAAACCTCATTTTTCATCATCCTTTTATGGTATACTTATACAAAATTCCAGTTTTTTTTATTTGACTCAGTTTCTCTAAGTAGCTAAAATTCAATAAAGATAGCAAAAAAAAAATCACAGATTTTTTTTTTCAGTTTCAGGAAGTAACTAAGGGTTAACAAAGCTAATAAGGGACCTGAATAGACCATTATAACTGTAGGAATTTATAAATGTTAATCGCCAAACATATGTTGCATAGACCTTGTTCTTGTTTTTTTCCTTAACAGTTATTTTTCATTCTCAGGACAGAAATGATTATACAAAAATCCATCCTAATTCAAAATATCTTGGAGACTTGCTGTTGCTGTTTTAATGTAGAGAAAATAGAATAAGACAGACCATCATAGAGTCCTATCATTGCCTCCTTACTCTAAAAAACTGGAGATTATGATGGTTTGTATATGCTTGTCTCAAGGAGTAGCACTATTAAGAGGTGTGTACTTGTGGGAGTAGGTGTGTCACTGTGGGTGTGGACTTAAATACTCTCAACCTAGCTGCCTGGGATCATGTCTTCCACTAGCAGTCTTCAGATGAATATGTAGAACGCTCAGCATTGTCTGCACCATGCCTGTCTAGATATTGCCATGCTCCCACCTTGATGATAATGGACTGAACCTCTGAACCTGTAAGCCAGCCCCAATTAAACGGTGTCCTTTATAAGTCTTGCCTAGGTCATGGTGTCTCTTCACAACAGTAAAACCCTAACTAAGACAGGGTTCTAATGATAAATAGAGGCCTTAGTAGAACTAAGAAGTATCATGGTGGCTTTCTTAGTTGATTTACATCATGTGGTTCCCTTAATCCTGCTTGCCACCATTCTATGTCACACAGAGGCCCAGGGACCTACAGACTTTATGGTCCACCTATGGTGGGAACAACTACAATATGCAATTATGTGGTAGACAGATGGGAGAGAAAGAGAAGTTTGAGCATTTTGAAGAGAGAGGGAACTGGAGATGCATGGGTGGAGAGGAATAGCCTGTTGTGAGTAGCCAGCCCTGCCACCTGAGACCATTGTAAAGTCCCAACCCATTTCCCTGAGGGCTGTGTGTACCTGGCTATGTATGTAGCAGCAGAGCTAGAATGTCTATGACCCATATTACCACTAGAGAATATGAGGATGTCTCTGGTCTGGGCAACTGTGGGGACCATGTGAATGTCCAGGGGCTGTGAAGAACTGGCCCTGCCCCTCACTGGCTTTGGTATTCTGGAGAGCTGGCCCCACCTCTCACCAGAGACAGCAACTCTCCTGGGCAGCACAGTGGACCTAGCTCTGGCAGGGGGCAAAGGGAGAAATGTCCTGGAGGGCAAGAACATGGGAGAGTTGACAGCACCACTCGTCTGCCATGAGGTGGAGTGAGTAAAGGGTGATGCTTTTCTCCCTTCCTACCATCTGCAGTAGTCAGAAGAGCTGGCTCTGAGGTCATGAGAGTGGGAGAGCAAGTCCTGCCTCTCACTGACTGTAGCACTTGGGAGAATAGATTCTGTGCCTTGCCAGGGCCACAGAGTGTAGCTGGTCTCGATGGTGAAGGCATGGATGAGTCAGAGCTAAGTGTGTGAGAGCAGGTGTTCTATCCCAGCCCCTTGCTGGCTGCAGCATTTGGGACCCACACATTGACTGGGTAGCACAGGAGATGTAGGTGTTGGGGAGTTGGCCCCAAGGGCATGAGAGCAGAAGAGCTGACCCTGCTTCCTGACAATGGAGGCATTGGGTGGCCTAGCCAGAGCTGTGCTGGAGAGGTTGTGAGTGCTGGTGGTGAGGACAGGGGAGATCCATCAATCTGACCAGCTTGGCAAGACCCAGATCCAGGGCTTTGAGTTGGCCCATCCCAAAATCTACATCATCTGTGAACTGTGCACAAAAGGGCCAGTGCTACTGATTCAAAGCTGCAGGATCTCCATGACACAAGGCAACAGTAGGATAACCAGGAGGAGTCCCAGTGAGGGTCCAACATTGATGGTGTCACAGAAGCTAGAGACCTCAGATCAGACAAATTGCAATGAACATTTTCAAGTGAAGATGTGTGGACAGAGGGGTATACTATAGGACACACTGAGACACACTAAAGCTTCCCTAACAAGAGGTTTTTTTATGCTTTGTTTTGTTTATTTTGTTTGTGTGTTTTCTATTTTTTGGTGGGGGGAGGGTGGCAAAGGGAGAAGTCCAAAAGGAGGGAATGGGGAAATGAGTGGAACTGGGGTGTATGATGTAAAACTCACAAAGAATGAATAAAAACTTCACACACACACACACACACACACACACACACACACACACACACACAAGCTGGAGAGGTATCTCAGTAGTTGAAAGTATTGGCTATTCTTCCAGAGGTTCTGAGTTCAATCCCCAGCAACCACATGGCCGCATATAACCATCTATAATGAGATCTTCAGGCATACACACAGACAGAACATTGTATGCATAATAAACACACACACACACACACACACACACACATAGATTCTGAGAGAGTCTTTTTAAACCACACTTACAGACTGCAAGATAACACATACTTCTGGAATGGTAAAGGTAAAACCAGTATTTTTCATGCTTGTAGAGGCAGAAGCACAGGTAGACTAGAAGTATAAAGCAAAAAGAGTTCTAGCGCTGAGCATGCTCGTGAGCCAGAGCCTTGTGAAGGATCCAAGTGAGCTGGGAGCTTTATGGGTAGGAGGCCTCAGACCATGCTGCCATTCTGTCTTAAGGAGTTATTTAAATCAATCTAGGTGTTAAAAATTGAAAGTTCCACATTTGAGTCAGCAGTGGCCATTTGTTCAATGTATTTTGAGGTCAAATTTGCATTGGAAAGTGAAAGGAAGTAACCAGTTTCAATTCTACAAAAAAAAAAATTGGAATGGATGAAGGACAAAGGCAAAAACAGGAGTGAAATCCAGCCATCTTGAGTACTCCCCAAATCTTGGATTTGACCAAAAAGGTTGGCAAGGGGGGCATTCTTTGTGCCTACAAAATCTAACTCTTAAGATTCAGGGCCAGTAGAAGATTCTCAGAGTTTTCTACTATTGGTGAGTAGAGAATTCCAGGAATTTTCACCCAGTCTTAGCCAGTGGAAATCTCTTGGAGTCTCTCAGTGCAAATGGGGCTCCAGTGTGCCTCATACCTGAATGGAGTACCTCTGAGTTAAGTCTTCGAAATTTCCTTGACCTGCCATTTTATTATATTGCATGCATGTTCTGGTTGAATATGGCTTCCTGCCTAGAAGGTCAGACTGTGTAATGGTGAGGCAGAAAGGGCAGAGACAGAGAGTGAAAAGGGCCCCAAGAGAAGGTGGGAAGTATAGTCATTCAGCAAGAAATTTTCATGTACTCATTAATGTCTCTATAACTAATGGGTTGTTAAGTATATGGGGAAGCTTAGATTTTATTATACGAGTATTTTAGGTTTTCAAAAACAACTGTTTATTTTTTTCATGGATCAACAGTAGGCAATGTTTAAAATTGCTTTTTTGGTATCTCTTGAGATTATTAACTATTAATGACTGTTTTTACAAACACAATTCTCATCTTTTGTAACTGTGAAATGACATGCCCCATGAGAACTGAGGTTAGTAGTCAGAATGGGAAGCAGGCGTAGTTACCCAGCATGTGGACTAAAACAAGAACTTTCCAACCCATGTGATGGTGCTCAAAGTATCTCCTCTGTATTACTTGAGGTTGCTGGGTTTCTTTAGAATTCAACTATATTATCGTCTTAATTCTGAGAAATTGCATAGTGGTGGTCAGAAGATTTTACAGTTTATTCTTGAGATGACTGGTGGTAAAGCCTCCCTGTTTCTATTCTTGTTTTAAAAGGGAGGATTCATTGGCAGTATGACTCCTGCCTGCTGAAAGCCTTATTACCAAGTAGCAAGGCCATGATCCCGCACTACTGCTTAGGTGGGTGCTTTTCTCTGCAGATATTTTTTGGGCTCAGTACTGGGCTTCAGTGTCACATAAACAGCTATGTTATAAAAGAATTTCCAGGGTGTCTGGGAGCCACTCTTACTGGACCAAGGAACAGCCATTCAAAGAAGAGTACTAAACCAAGTGAGTCTGCCTTTGGCTGGACACACTTCAAGGTCCAAGAAAGAGGGTCTAATTGTTATGCAAATAAAAGCTTTGAGAAAGAGCAGCTGTTGGATTAAAAATAGAATTTTACTTGATTTCAACACTGTTTAAGGCCAGACAATTTATGCAAAAAATTAATAATTTTTTCTATGATAAAACCTGTAGATATGTTGCTATCTTATCGACCTTCAAGTCCTAGAGATGCTCTGTTAATGCCCTTACCACAGTTATAAGTTGGGCTTGGCTGATGATTGTTTAAAACAAACAAGATTTCTTAATTGCTATTAAATATAGGGGAAGCAATGTGAAAAGGGATTAATAGCTAAAAGAATAATGAAAGCAAAGATAATTCTTATAACAACAAGGAGACATTAATGACTAATTGATAGTCAATTCATATATATGTATGTATGTATGTATGTATGTATGTATGTATGTATGTATGTATGTATCATGGCTATACCCAAAGGAAGAGTGTGCATATTTTCTGTTCTGCTGTTTGGAAGACTTTAGAAGAACTACATGCTACTTTTTCTGTGGTATTTATCACCTCCCCTTTAAAAAAAACATAAAATGTAAAATATTCATAATTGCTCTACAAAAAGAATTGAAAAAATTTAGTTAATTTGAGTTTGTCTGAATCGATACTTAGTATGATTAAATAGACATTTTTTAATACTTGCATGACTTTGAGTTCTTACAGCCTCAGGAACCTTTGAAATTATGGTCAGAAAAATGAGAAATTTTATGTGTAGAGTTTTCAATTCAATTTAATAAATATTTGCATGGTCTAAATGATGTACCTATTGGTACATACCATGATTATCCTTTCTTCAGTGCGTCCTCAAAATTCTACATAGATTAATTAGAGGCTAAAAATTGATTTAGGAATTTTTTATTTAGTACATTAGATGTTGACACATTAGCTGAAGTGCTGTCAAGTTCACTAAACAAGCATTTTAATAATAGATCTTAGGGTAGTATTTTTACTATCTTTAGATAACAAGATCTTAGGATAGCATTTTCAAAAATAGGCTTAAATGTATACTAAGTAGATTCTCTATGCTAAGTAGATTCATTCAGATGAAGTCATTACAAATGGCTTTAAGTGATATGTTTAAATTGATTCTTTATTTCTACCTTTTAGATGTATGAACCAGTAGATTTAAGAACTAGGGAAGTTTCTCTCCCTCTCCTCCTCTCCCTCCCCTCTCTCCTCCCTCCTTGCTCCCCCTTGCCCCCTCTCTCTCTCTTTAAGTCATTAGTCTTTCCAGGAATGAGGGAAGCTATATTGTTTTGTTTTCTGCTTGGGTTTCATGGGAAAATCAGCTTCCCTGGCAAGTTTGTCTCCCAGATGGTCGAGTGCAATTCATTCTGGAATACTGCTTCAGGGTGCTTATGAATATGGACATCTACAACTCTCTGTGAAACTTTATGATTCTGTAGATTATTTCCCTTTGAAAATCAACAATTTTCATTGTCAATATTAACACAAAGTAATGCTTTATTATAAATTCTAGTCCTGGTCTACCAAACATAGCACTTACAGTTTTAAAATTCTTTCTTCTTCTGTAATTCTAAATAATATAGAGTCACCTTATATAGCCATATGAGCCATGAACTACTATTTTGTTTTGTTGAACTACTATTGTGTAGTATGTGCCATTCTCTAAACTGAGTATATGAGGATGGGTTGGGCAAAATGAAAATGAACTTATATAAATAATAGCTTTATTTGGGAGGACAAAAGACTGTAGATAATCAACAACATGTCATTGCTGTTTAGATACTTTATAGAGATATACATACATATATGTGTTTGTGCTTGTGCATGCAGCAATGTGTGTACATATACATGCATGGTAATGTAAAGCAAAGTCAAGAAAAGGAATGATTTTAGAATGTTATTGTTCATAGAAATTAGCAGGTGACCTGGGATATTGAAGTAGGGATATAGAATTACAAAGGAAATGAGCCATATTTATTTCTTGTGGGAAAAACACTTAAAACTTCAGTTTGGACCTTGATATTGGCGATTTGAGGTTTGCCCTCCAATACAGCTTAGACTGAGCTCTCTCACCTCATTTCCATTTTCTGGATGAGTCAGGTTAATGAACACAAAATTTTATACTGAAAACAATCTTTTCTCAGAAATTTAAAACAGCCACTAAAATGTGTAAGGTCTAGGAAGTAGGAGAAAGCAAATAGAAATTGTGTCTTGATTGAATTTGTCGTGGCTTCTGAGATGATGAAACAGTTGGGTTATGTAAACATCACCTAGAGAAAGCCTGGAACCTCAGTCTAGAGCATATGCCTCCATCTTCTCTCCTATTTCACTATACATAGTCAATGAGTCTTGCTTCTCTGTCCTTCCATATGGCATTCCCTAGCTTCTCTGTGCAGACACAGGGAAAGCCCCAAACTTCCTCCACTGTTTTTTAGCCCAACCAGAAAGTTGTGTCTTTTCATTGAGTATCTTATTTAGGCCCTCAGAGTGCACCCAGGTTTTCTGACTGATGTATTAAAGTTATGTTTCTGAGGAAAACGGAAACTTTCCTTGGATATGTGAGCTCTTAACATGGGAGACTTCATAGCTTCAAATGTGGTTTTAATTGCACTTATGTATCTTTAGGTGTTGGACAATTACTTTGATAAAAACAAGTGTGATCGTCAGCGTAGTATGGGAAATGATGATAGTTGAGACCCAATCTGATTTCATGTTTGAAAATATACCTGACCGTATTGGTCACATATATTCTATTGATACATTACTGGGATTAAGATTGAAATAAAAAATGTTATTTTTTCCATTGTGTGAATGCTACATATTATAGACAAGTTTATAGAAACTTGTCACCAAAATAAAAACAATGTCAAATCCATCACTCCTGAAAGTATCCTCTTGACATTTTGCCACTGTCTCCTTGCCACCACAGCTTGTGCTCACTACTGTCCTGAACTGTTACTAACACTAGAAGCATGTAGATGAAAGAAATATGAAGTTCTTTAAATTTTTTTGCAACTTTTCTGTATATTTGAGGGAAAATATGAGTTACTGTAAATCTGACAATCTAAAAATAGATTAACAATAGAAAAAGGTTATTCGGTTTGACAGAGCAAGACAGAAAGAGGTTTCTTCAGCTTGTATTATTGCTGAAGGCATTTCATCTTTAATTAGAATTTAATTTCCACGATGGAGAATCTCATGGAAAATCACCTAAGAACTTTAGGAACCTGAGGTCATCATGCCCTAGCTAACTTTGCTTCTGTTAAACTGCTCACTTGCACAAAACCTCTCCACACAACTATCAAATAAGATACCAAGATGCTTTTTTTTTTGGTAGTGCACTGTAAACTTGGCTTGTTGCATAGCTCTTCAGGGAACTAACTTGTTGATCTGCAGTGAACACATGGCTTGAGAAAAACACAAGCTTTTAATATTCCAAGCCACTGAGGTGGTAGTTAGAGCATAATTCATCGTGAATTACTCCAAAAGCAAAAAAAAAAAAAAAAACAAAAAAAAAACCCAAAAACAAACAAACAAACAAAAAAACCAATACATGGATAGTTTGTGATGCATTACCCATAAATTTACAACATCGTTCAGAAGATCAAGAAGTTTCCAAAAATCTTTTCTTCATCAAAGCATTGAGAAGTACAATAGTGAGGAAGTGTGGATTCCCTGGGGAAAGTCCATTTATCCAGCCTACTTAAAGCAGGATATAATTGTGGAATCAGAACATTTGTGGATTGCCAACAAGAGTCTGTGTATGTGTGACAGCAATATTAGCAATCCTCTGAGTCATTGACTCTGTATGGGATATATCTCTAAGAGGGATTAAAATCCCAGCAACATGGCTACTCTAGCTGGAATACAGACAGGCCTTTAGCATGCACTTTTATTTCCCTCAAATGAAGGTAAACTTTGTTTGTAGAAGAAAACACCCATGTTTGAAAATGACGTCTAATTGAGTGCCAGATGAAGCGATGAACCCGAGAAAGATTTGACAGAATAGGATATGTCCAACTCTCATGAGAAGAGAGAGGAAAAGGAAGCTACTTGAGGGGCAGAGCAAAGAGAATAAGGAGTCAGTTTTACTAGGACTATTATAGAGAGTCAGGATGTAGAGGGAGAACAAGCTAGACAGAGGTAAAGACAGAATAATCCAGAGAATGAGAAGAAGCCTGAAGACTAGAACACAGTGCCAAAGTCTACATGAGGCCAAACAGAGCAATTTGGTCAGAGGCTGACAGAGAAGCCAGATTAAATCAGTCAGCTTGGAGAGGACGTTTTTGAGCCAGAAACGCTGAGTTAAGCCATCCAGTCAGAGTTCATAAGGAACAAGAAAGGGTAAACGTACTCAGCAGTAAGTTACAAAGGCTGAAAATGTACTAGGTCTAGATAAGATTGTACAGAGGTTAGAAGATTCTAGGACTAAGCCTAGGTTAGTAAACTGGGGAGTAAGCCTCAGAGACGACAATTACATGAGGAGAATAAAACGTTACGTTTACCAGGAGATATCTCTGCTGTGTACTGACTGCTCTGTTACATTACAGCATAGGACTCAATAAAGCTTAACTGAAGGAGTTTTATTGTATATAGAGTGAACTGAGCTAGTTCGAGAACAGGTAATACCAGCAGCTGCAAGCCCCTACCAGCAAGAGGGCAGGTATTATGTTCCTGGCAGAAATCAAGGGCAGAGACTGACAAGGCCAAGATCAGAACTGCTAAGTAGCTACTGGCGGAGGTCCAGTAGCTCTGATTGCCAAGAGGCCACCAAGAGTGGCTGGGAGCTGAGTTGCAGGCATTCATTGAGCTGAGGGCCACTCCACATTTGGGGATGCTTACAAGGGGTTATACTTTCCTTATTCATGGTTTGTATCAGGATATCACAAAAGAGCAAAGATGACTTATCATGCTGTAAGTCATCCTATGAGTGTCCCCCTAAATCTCTTCTGATCATTTGCAAAGACACCTGTGGCCATATCCACAGTCTTTACAAACATGCTCTCAGAATACTAGAAGGCTGAGATCCCTCAAATCGCAGGGAATAAAATGCCACTGTAACTCACCAACCACAGCAGGCACTTCACTGTTTCAAAGGATGCTGGCAAAATGTTATTACACAAAAGATCCAGGGGAGAAAACTCACAGGTAAAATGGGTGAGCAGTAGAAGCACCTGTAGGCTCACTGACCCAAGAGGTATGAGCTATAAACAGAGCAGTATCCTAATTATTTTTAAGTTATTATTCTTTCTTCCTATTTATTTATATATTTATTTATTTATTTATTTATTTATTTATTTATTTATTTATTATTTATTCGTTTTACATCCTTATTGAAGTTGTTGTATCCTCTCAGTCCTTCCTCACATGGCCCCTCCCCTGATTCCCTCCTCTTTATCTCTGAGAAGGGGTAGGCTCCCTCTGGGTATCAACCCACCCTGGCACCTCAATTCACTACAGGCCTAGGTCCATCCTCTCCCACTGAGGCTAGACAATGCAGCACAGTTAAAGGAACAGCATCTGTTCTCACCCCTCTCTCTTGCCCTTCTCTCTTGTCCTCTTTTTTGTCTCTTGCCCTCCTGCTCCCCCCCTCTCTCTATTCTCTTTCCACTCGGCCATGGCCGGTTCTAACCTCTCTATCTCTTCTTTCCCCCTTTACTTTTTCTATCTTTTTACTTTTCTATAATAAAGCTTTAAAATAAAAAAAAAATAATAAAAATTAAAAAAAAAGAGGAGCCCGTCCACGGCAGGCAGCAGGGTCAGGGTCAGCCAGGAGGAGGGCGGGCGGGGTGGGCTAGGTCCTGCCCTTGTGTGCTCTTTCTTCATCAGGCCATTGGAACCGTAAGTCAAAATCAACACAGCAGCTCTTGGGGATTGGTGCTTGTAAGATTTATAGGCGTAAGTTCCTATTCAATCTCAATTTGCTGCTGGTCACTGCACAGCTGGGTGAACCCTGCAAAATGCCTGGTTTAGGGGGCTCTATAGATCATGTTTCATTAAAGCAAAATGTTTTATGTATTTGAATAAATGTCCTAGAAAATGAAAAATTTAGGCGTCTCATACTGTCACTTGGATGTAATTTCTTCTGCTGTGTTTGAGTTTTGTGTAAAACTAGATGTTTGTTCATAGTAATGAAGTATTGTCTCAAAACAGGATTCACATGCCATTTCTGCGAAGTCATTTTACTGGAGATCACATCTTAACATAAATACATTCTCAGAAGAGTTTAGGTAGTTTACTTTTTTGCATAACTTTTAGAAAGAAGTCTGGATTTGGAAGATGAATATAAAAGAACTGAGAACATAATTTCCTGTGGACTCAGACACCTCTCATATTTGAGTGTTTTTTTTTTAAGGGGGACACAGTCTTTTAGATTACTAACCACTGTGCTGTCTTTATCAAGAAATAGTGATTTAAAACCAGGATGTGCATGAAAGTGTGTTTTAGGATAGGGAGGAAAATGTAGTTTTACTCTTCCTTGACTGAGTCATGGAGGGTAAGGTTAGATGAACTCTCTAAAGGTCCAAGTTCTTGGGACCTGGCTGTTGCCAAGAGAGGATGCTTGTGCAGATCCAGAAGCTATCATTTAGTAACAAAGGGACAGTGATGTATCCTCAAGAGATGAGCAAGCTTGGTGAGTATAGAGGGCCTTCTGTTACTGTTTGTGTAGCTCACCTACTTGTGTGTTAAGAGCATGAGTCTGCATAGTTGTGTACAACCTCCCATCTAAAAATAGCAGACTCATCAGCTTCAAAAGAAACTGGTACAATGAGGGCGCCCTCCTGACCACAGAAAGATTAAGGTGGGATGGATAAAGGAAGCACTCAGTGAAGGGGTGTTCTCAACTAGTTTTCTACTTTCAGGAGAAGTTACAAAATAGAAAAGAAAAGAAAAAATTATGGCAAATGAACCAAACTATAGCAAGATAAAAAGCAAGCAAACAAAACAACAGTAAAAAAAAAAGCTATACAAATATCCCTCTCCCCTTAAAAACAAAACAAAACAAACAAAATCCAAGCAGTTTCGTGGGGACTCACTATTGCAAGGCCTTTTGGATCAGTTAACAAATGAGTCATTGGCTTATTGAGTTAACCCACAGTATTAGCCCCACATGTGTGTGCAGGATGCTGCTGCCACTGTCTCTCGGTAGCTCCTTCAAACTGACAAGGAAGGCATGGAGAGCCTCAGTTTCTGCAGTAGGTACCATCAACTTAAGATTGGCAGGATCAAGTTGATTAACTCAGGTGACCGAAGGGGTCTGTGAGGTGACTCAGTGGGTTAGGCTCTTGCCATCTATAATGGCTTGTTTTATTTTTAACCTTGCCATGAATTAGAGTCTTCTGAGTAGGGAACTTCACCTTAGGGATTATCCCTATTCTCTTAATTGATGGGGAAAGGCTCACTCCAGACATGGCCTGGGGACCTAAGTCCAGTTCCTTGAATTCACGTAAAGATGGAAGGAGAGAACTGATTTCACAAATTTGTCTTTTGACTCTATACTTGCTCCTCCTCCCTCCCTCTCTCTCTTTCATATACATCACCTTGATATGAAACCAAACAATTTTTAGAGACACATCATTTTCTTTCTTGCCATCTATTTTTTTCTTTAAAGTCAATTAGCAAATCAATGTCAGTAATAAGAGAATTCGCTCTGCTCTGTTTTAAAGAATTAGACTCTATATCAGGAATGATTTTTGGATGCTGAACTTTGCATTACTAGGCCTCTTAAAGGTTTGTAGGGCAGGGTCTGCCCTAGGCAGTACATTTCTCTGGATACGCAATCCTTCCCATGCTCCATTTGTCTTCACTGTCAGTGGGTGCTGTATTGAGACTTCTATCCTGATCTCTCAGGTAAAATACACAGGAAAATAGAAAACAGTCATTTTCAGAATAGGTTCAAATATATTTAATTGTACAGCAACAAATGAAAACTGTTAGTGTGTACAAGGCAATTTGCAAAAGGCTTACATTAGCTTTACTTTAGCATTTATTTTCCATGCAATAGAAAACAAGTTAAGTTTACTTGTTTCACCAGCTTATCTTCAGAAATGTGGATAATGGGGCTGAAGGGATGGCTCAATGGTTAAAAGCTCTGGCTGTTGGTCCTGAGGACCCTGGTTTGGGTTTCCAACACCTGCTTGGAAGCTCACAACTGTTTTTATGTCCAGGGGGGTCTGGCACTGGCTTTTGGCTTCTGCTAGCACTCTATGCACATGATGCACAGACATACATGCAGGTAAAACATCCAAATACATAAAATAAAAATAAATAAATATCTTAAATTATGGATAGCAGCACAACGACTCATCACAGTGTAAAGAAAAGGCATGTAAACTACCTGACATCAATCCTGACAGACAGTAAACATACAATACTATTCAGCATTATTATTACTGATATGCACAGAAATATTAAATAAAAAGTTATATTTATCTATTATGGCTACATAGTCATTTAGTGTTCAGTTAAACAAAAAGTTCTGTGCTGTGTTGGTCCACCATATTTGATCTTCTCAAGGACAGCATTGCATTTCCCTCAACCACTGTTCAGAGGTTAAATCCATTATCACCAAGGTGGGAACATGGCAGCGTCCAGGCAGGCATGGTGCAGGAGAAGCTGAGAGTTCTACATCTTCATCTGAAGGCTGCTAATAGAATACCAACTTCCAGGTAGCTAGGATGAGGGTCTTATAGCTCACACCCACAGTGACACACCTACTCCAACAGGGCTATACCCTCAAATAGTGCCACTCCCTGTGCAGAGCATATGCAAACCATCACACTACCCTAGAGTCAGGACAGGCAGGGCAAGCAGTGAATGTGGAGAGCAAGCCTGTTGAGTTGGAAGGAGGCTCATGTCAGCAGCTCAGACTCCAGTCATCTCCCTCTGCACTTTAGCCTGCACTTGAAGTTCTATATCTGCCGAATAGATTAACCTCACCATTGCGATGTGCTGGCATGGTAACGCATGCCTCTGATCCCAGCTTTCAGAAAGCTGAGGAGTTCATTCCAGGCTACAGAGGAAGTTCAAGGTCAATTTGGGTTGTGGGAAAGAACCTGTATCACACCCCTAGCCCACTAGAGAAATAACAACAATAAAACCCAAAACTAACAAACAAAAACACACAAACAATCCCCATAAAACCAACCCCAAAGATCAATATTTCTCTCTTGCCTCCTCCCTCCAAAGGAATTTTTGTACTCAGGGCCCATTCCCAAAATAAACACAGCAGAGGCTGCTCAGCTTGGTTTCTGTCTTTTCCAGTGGAAGGAACAGTTCTTTCCAGAGTGTGGATTTTTAGGCTTGGCATTGGGCAGAAAGCATTTTGTGACCTCCTGGAGCTTTGCTTTCAAGTGAATTGTAGTTGTGGGTACTGATCCTCCTCAACACAGCCAGAGCAGGCAATTACTACTAGTTTCTCTCAAATGGCCCTGTGCCAAAAACAACTTATGAATATAAAAATCAAAAACTGAAATTCATTGTTCTTGACTTGGAATTCATCCCAGACAACTGCATTGGATTTATTCATAACACATGAAAAGAAAAGTCTTTCGACAATCTCAATTGGAGGAGGAAGGCAAGGTGGGGAAGTGTCCTGATAATGGAACTGAGATTAGAGAGACTGGAGAGGGTTTTTGAATTAGATATTTTATACCTCTGAAAACCAGACTTGATTACTTATAATATTATGTGTGTCTGAGCAGAAATTGTCTGTTGGAGTTCCAAATGTTAATTTCCAAGATGCCAACTTCAGGCTCTTCATGGGAAGGCTTGTTTTTTCAGATAAGGGTCTGAAGCAAGCCTAATTCAGGTCAGGTTCCTTTGGCTTGGTGTGGGTTATGGGCAGTAATGGACAGTGTCAGAGATCTGGATTAGAAATGCTCCCCCTTTCCATGTTACTTTGAATGCTTTACTTTTGATAGGTCACAATGGTGACTTGTGTATTAAAAGCAATCATTACCTTCTAGTTTTTTTTTTTATTTTGATCACCCCGGCTCCTAATTTCAGTAAGGAGCTGAGAATAATATTAAGAACAATATGAGAAATAAATTTGTTTAGTTCATTCAAGGACTTTTAGACAGATAACTGATGAATAGATAGTATATTTATTTGTTTATTAAAAGTGGTAAGCCAAGTATCTGTGTGGTGGCACATACCTTTAATACCAGCACTTGGAGGCAGAGGCAGGCAGATCTCTCTGGGTTTGAGGCCAGCATGAGTTACATAGTGAAACAACCTTATCTATGAAAGAAGAAAAGAAAAAAGAAAAAGAAAAAAGAAAAGAAAGTATTGGCCATTTTCTGTGTAGGAGCACCATTGTACAATCCACACTAAAATCCCTGTCTGGAAGGCAAATACTGCTTTTGAAAATATTCACCATCGTGGAATGTTCCTAGTGAGTAGATTTTTCCCATTCCTCTTTGTAGTGTGCATACTCAAATTGAGTCAGAGAAAGATGCAACAATTGCCTTCATAAGAAAGCTCTAAGTATACACTCTACATATTGCACAGGAGGAAGGGTCTTCATTTCAATCAACACATGTGTGTTCAGTCTTTGTGCCATGATGGGGAAAGGGCTTCCTGTTGCCATTTTAAGGTGCCTCAGTACCTGTGATTTATAAAGTCAGCTCCAGTGGTAGAAACATTTGGTCAAATTCACATTTTTTCTGTCCCTTTACCTGTCTAGTTCTGACCATACTATGGGCTAGACTGACTTATTTATATCCTGGAATGGACAATTACTTCTTACCAGTTCCCAGGAAACTTGTTCACTTTGCACTTTCTTGGTTTCACAGTTAGTGAATCTACATTACATGCAACCCACACTTGGTCCCCTGTGTTAATGCAGTTCAAAGGACTGCTCTGGGGACATTAGCCATGTCACCAGCTGGTGGTGGGTGCTGTTGACCTGAGACTCCATAGCATTCTCCACCTGACCTGGCTTTGGGCTGTCAGGGTTAGTTCCTGACTGACTTTACAGTCAGAAAAGATTCCTTTTATCTTAGGACTGGTAGAACTGTGTGTGCCTGTGTGTGTGTGTGTGTGTGTAGAGAGAGAGAGAGAGAGAGAGAGAGAGAGAGAGAGAGAGAGAGAGAGAGAGAGAAGATTGAGACAGAGAAAGAGAGAGACACACACACATAGAGAACTATGTGTTCTTGATCCTTCCACTGGGGCTTTCTCTGTAGCTTAAAGGAAGCATTTTCTCTTGGATGAAACAGTCACTAGCTCATTTATTTGCACTATTCTCTGGGTCAGGGAAAACAAAACAAAACAACCATCCCTTTCTTGATTGCTGCTGCTTAAAAGTGTTTTATTGTTATTGTTTAGTTTTAACTTCAGATGGTTCTCTCCCTTCCCTTGAGACATTATGTTCTTTAAATTGTCAAATCAAAGAGATCCAAGTGTCAACTTTGGAAGTCCGAAACTGAATTTCATCTCCATTGCTCTGGGCTGGCCTCTGCCCCTTTCTGAAGCCCAGGATGCCTAACACAGTAGGAGGAGAGTTTCAGGCCAGAGAGTGACTGGGAATAAACAATCACTGGATAGCATTTCAAAACACTTTCCTCCCTTGCTACAGCTTCAGAAGATGTGAGAAAGTGAGGGCAACCCTCACCTCAGCAAGGCCAGGATCAGGAAAGAATTCTGCTGCTGAAACACAGCTCTTGACTGTTCTTAAAGGCCCAGACTATTAGTAAAGTTACTGTAGTTTTCTTTTGTTTTTGACACTGCTGATAGTGTTGTGTTTCATGTAGACAATTTCTTTCAGGTATTATCATGCATGCTGACCACTTTCACCTCCTATCATCCCCTTTAGTCCCTCACCTCCCTTCTCTCTTCAGCAAGCCTCCTTCCTTTCCTGAATCCCCATTCTGTTTTCATATCATATAAATACATACAAATAATTTTATGTATCTACATATCTATAAGAATTTCAGGACTCATAATTTTTTTTCAATATTTTTCTTTTTTCTTTTTTTTATTATTTTCTGTTTTTTTATTTACATTCCAAATGATTTCCCCTTTCCCATTTCCTCCCTCTGCAATATTTTTCTTTCTGCATCTGATTTATTTCACTTACTGCACATATTTCCACTTACATTCATTTCCAGCAAATGACATCACTTTCAAACTTGGGAAAATCTTAACAGTTTGTAAGGAGAAAATCACTTAAATTTAGCTCATCAATTAAGTCTAACTGTAAGAAGATAAGATCTCACCCGAATGTTTACTTCATTTTCTTGCTTTCTGGGTCTTTTCATGGTGCATATAACCAGAGTCAGATCTGTTAGATTTGTACCATGAAGTCTCCTGCTAGTCTGAGTGATCTGACAGCTGAGAGCCATCTTGAATCCCTGGTATCCAGGACAAGAGCAGCATCTGGGTGCTGTGGATTCTTCTGAAACATTCATTACTTACTTTAACATTAAAATGTGTCACTCTTTTACAAAAAAAAGTCATTTGGAAATAGTTTATTATTTCTTTAAAATCTAGCTTATATATAGAAAGTATTTTTCATCAAAGGCCTATTTAGGATATAGACACAAAACCTCCTTGTGATACTTATATAATTAGGTCATATTCAACACCATTCTTGAAGACAAGCATGTAAATAAAATGTGGTACTTACTACTCAAGGCATATATAGTCGTAAAAGAATATATATTCTAAAAATGCTCAGGTCTTATATATTTCCTATTACTTGTATTAACATTTGTCTTTTACCTTTGGTAAACTGCTGAAAAGGTAATCTTAGATTGAATCTAAGTAGACTTGCTTGTTTGTTTTTCTCAAAACTTACTAGGCAATAATTTATTTTTTATGATTAATTGTATCTATACATTTTCAGCATAAGCACATCTAGATTTTACTTACCTAATGGAATGGATTACTAAAACACTTGAGAAACTTTAGAAACTTTGAATTTGGTATAATTTCTAATTAGCTATTATTAAGTATAGAATAAACACATTCATTTGCTAGTTTATATGTTTTCATTGTCATATGTAATTTCCTTCATATCACCTTTCTCTCCTCTCACTGCTTTTCACATCAGCATCCCTGGGAATCCTGCAGCAGTGGATCACAAGGCAGAAGGGATGAGTGGTAGAATGTTAGAATGTTAGAAATGAAGCCAAGCCAGGGTCTCTCATGGAATAGTGTTCTTACCACAATGGCAAGTTTAGAATCCTAAGTTTATGGAGGAGTGGAGCCCAATGTTTTGGCAAAGAAGCAGTCTGGCATTACTTTGTTGCCAAATGGTGTGTTTTCCTTTGATTCTTAAACATATTTGTTTAACCTCAGACTTAGTGATTGTGTGAATCAGTAGACACAGCCTGTCATGTGTGATTCTGGGCTCAAATTCTTTCCATTCCTCTTTTCAGAGCATAAAAGAGGAAATGAAAGCATAAAAATTAATTCTTTTTGTTTTGCTTACACACAGAGGATTAGGTTTGACATGGGGTAGAAAAAGCCTAGACAGTTTATTTTAAACTTATTTAAATGTTAAGTGCTGTTTATATACTACTGAGCTACAGAAGTAAAATAAAAGCACACGTGACAGCAAGTTGCTCTTTATCAAACACTAGCACTACAAACACATTCAAAACTCCTGGAATCATCAACCTACTTAGTGAAATAATATGATCAAATATCTAAAACACATGGCATTGAGAAATAAATTCTCGTTAACCTACATCACCCTGTGAGAAACAGCTGGACATACCTGTGAGCTATTACCTAAATTAGCACTGAATAACAAAAACAATCAGCGACATACCACAGTTTGTCTTTGTGGTGGTTTGTATATGCTTGGCCCAGGAATGAGACTATTATTTGTTTGGCTTTGTTGGAGTAGATGTGGCCTTGTTGGAGGAAGTGTATCACTCTTGGAGTGGGCTTTGAGACCCTCCTCCTAGCTACTTGGGTGCCAGTCTTCTCCTGTTTGCCTTCTGAATATATATATATATATATATATATATATATATATATATATATATGTAGAGCTCTCTGCTCCTCCAGTGCCATGCCTACCTGGATGCTGCCATGTTTCATGCCATGATAATAATGAACTGAACCTCATAATCAGCAAGCTAGCCCCTATTAAATATTATCTTTTATAAGAGTTGCCTTGGTCACGGTATCTGTTCAAAGCAGTAAAGCCCTAACTAAGACAGTCTTTCTCATTTACTTTTCTTGGGGTTCTGCTAGTTCTAGTCTAGATTTGACTGGGTTGGCCATTGGGCTTCATGTCTGCTCTGTTTTCTCATTTGTATGGGTCCAATATATTCCCTACCATGTCTTAGACAATGTTCTACTGCTGTTAAAAGACACTCTGATCAAAGCAGCTTTAATTAAAAACACATTTAATTGGGGGTCTTGTTTCCAATTTCAGAGGTTTAGTCCTTCATCATCATGGTGGGAAACAGGTAAGCAGGTGCTGGAGCAGTAGCTGAGAGCTATATCATGATCTGCAGGCAGAGAGAAACTCTGGGCTTAGCATGGACTTTTGAAATTTCTAAGCCCATCCCCAAAGACAAACTTCCTCTAACAAGGCCACACCTCTTAAACCTTTCAAATATTGCCACTCCCTGATGACTAAGCATTCAAATAAATATATGATCCTATAGGGATCATTCTTATTCAAATCACCACATAGGACAAAGCAGTAGCAGAAGCATTCACACGCACATTTACATTAGGAGCTTCTGGCAAAATAGAAATAGAACATAGGAAAGTAAAGTCTGACACCACGGAGTCAATGATATGAAAAGGGGAACTGGTGCTGATTGTTTAATCTATAGCATATAATGTCTAAATTCATCTGGAATAACCTGGAGCAATTGGTAATTCAGTTTTAAATATAATCAATTATATTGAAAACAAATATTTATGCTAGTATTGATAAATACCATATAAAATAAGAGCCACACATATGATTGTTTTATACCAAATGTTAAGGATCTTGTAAATTCTTTTTTAAAAAATGGGAACTTAAAATGGGTATTTAAACCTAGTTCAAGCACATGTTGCTTCTTTTTTCATTCTATTGAAAATGCAGATTAAAGAACCATATGAAGTTGAGAATTATTATGACACAGAATGATTTCATAAAATGTCAGCCAAAACATCTCCAGCCAGTACAAATACCTAATTGTGTTCTATGGACTCAATGGATTATCATTGTTCTAATTTGCTTTCTATTGCTATGAGCAAAAGCAATCTGGGGAGAAAAGGAATTATTTCAGCTTATAGTTGTAGTCCATCAGGAATGAAAGTTAGGGCAGAAACTAAAGGCAGGGACCTGGAGGAAGGAACTGAAGCAGAGACCATGCTTAATCCTCTGATCTTGTACCTCAGTGCTACTTTAATTTATAACCACTTGACCTTATATTTAGAATGTTTATCTAGCATGGTGGCTGCCAAGAGATCCACTACAGCAACTTACTAACAGTGTATGTGTTTAGTCTCCATTCTCTATCTATTTTATGTTGACTTTCTACTAACACTTTCTTCAGTCTGGCATTCATTATATATATAACATGTGTGCCGATAGTACACACAAACACTGGGATATGAGTACATTTCCTCTACTTTTACTGTCCTGCTAGTTTCTGTTTTTCTTAATACAATGTGAAACTCTTGATCTTGGGCTTCTTTTTTTGGTTTTTCCTTTTGGTCTTGATAGTTAATATGATATCCAAATCACAGGTAACAAAAGAAAGAAGTAGCAAATGGAACAAAGTCAAAACTGGAAAAAATATCTGGTGAGGAATTAATTGTAGCAAAAACCATATGAACTCATACAACTAGCCGCATAAACCCAAAACCAAACAGACAAACACATACCTAGGATTACAAATAAACCAAGGGCTTGTGATAGTTTCACATAAAAATGTCTACAACAGATGCAAATTTGACATCTTTGTTCCAAGCCGGTGGTATTCTTCTTGAGGGAAATGTACATTTTGGGTGATAAGGTCTAGCTAGTAGACATAGGCTACTAGCATGGGACTTTGAGGGTGAAATCTGGCCCAGTTTCTAGGCCCATCTCGGCTTTCTTATCATTCACTGAGTTCTGAACAGCAATTGTTCAAGCTCTTGTAATGCCAATTTCCATGCTTTCCCTGCCCCCTAAATATTGAAAGTCACAGCAATAAGAAAACTTTGTCAATATAGAGGCTGAATGAACATCTTGAAAAAGAAGACACATAAATGGCCAACAAGCATGTAAGGAAAGAAGGTTAACTTTAACAATTCTCTGAGAAATGCAAATAAGAACCTCAGTGAGATATTTCTTACTACAGCTATTATCCAGAAGTAAAGAGAAATAATGAGTGCTAGAGAGCATGCGGAGAGAAGGGCACGCCCGTACAGTGTGGGTGACAATGCAAATTATGTGTTTGTGTCACACATGTGGGAGGGGTAACCTAATAAAGCAATGAATATGTTTTTGGTTTGCTTTTGTGTGATGGAAATCAAACCAGGGCCTTGCTCCTATCAGGCATGTGTTCTATCTTTGACCTGTATTCCCAAATTAGAACAGAGAGTACAGAAATACATATAAAGGTTTGTCAAATAGATTCAAAACAGAGCTACCAAATGATCTAGTATACCTCTCTTGAGAAAAGAAATGAAATCACCATCTGTGACTTTATATATATATATATATATATATATATATATATGTGTGTGTGTGTATGTGTATGTATATATGCAGATGCATATGTACATATGTATAAGATGTATGTGTATATATGTATATGTGTAAATGTACATGCATATGTATATATGTGTATATGTGTATATGTGCATATGTGCATGTGTGTATGTGTGAAAGTGTATACATGTATATATATATGCATATGTCTATATATGCATATGATGTGTATGTATATATATATGATGTGAATGTGTATGTACATATATATATTCTCCTATTATAGTGATATGTACAATAAGCAAGGTGAAAAACAGGCTACTTTAACAAGTAAATGGATAATAGAAAGTGTGTGTGGTTATACAGAGAGGTGCAGAAACACAAATACTCTATGTCTTAGGGTTTCAATTGCTGCAACAAAACCACCAGAACAAAAAACAAGTTGGGGAGTCACGCAGTACCATCTAGGTGACTCTTATACTATCAAGTTTGTCTGTTAGCAGAAGGTACATTTTTGACCTTTTCTGGAACACAGCTTGTGTGTACTGACCCTGAGGAAACACTTCCCAGGAGAGTTTACTTCTATTATGTTGGTCTCTTCTCAATGTTGGTCTCTTTTCAGTCATCACTAACTTATTAGCTCCAGCTAACAAGCATCAATTTTCCCAGTAACATAATGGTTTCACTTCAATGTTGTAGGTCTCTTGTTAATTATGGCTGACTCTTCCTCCCCAGATGACCATAAAGACAGAATCTCAATTCAAAATAGCAAATAGCCCTGATAGCATCTTTAAACTTCCCTCTGAAACTTTACAAGGCAGGCCTTCATCCTCTGCATTCCTCTCAACATTCTTATCTTTCAAGATCCCACAGAACATTTCTCTAAGCTTTCACTATTCAATGACTTTTTCTTGCCCAAAGTTCCAAAGTCCTTCCACATCTTCACCAAACATGGCCAGGTTTGCCATAGTAAAACACTACTCCTGGTAACAACTTGTCTTAGTTAGGGTTTGTATTGCTGTGATTAAAAACACCATGACCAAAAAGCAAGTTGGGGAAGAAAGGGTGTTTTTTTGGCTTACACTTCTGTTTTGCTGTTCATCTAATGAAGTCAGGGCAGGAACTCAAACAGAGTGGGAGCATATGCCTAGGCCACAGAGGAGGTTCTGCCTACTGGCTTGCTCAGCCTGTTTTCTTATAGAACCCAGGACCACCAGCCCAGGGATGGCACCACTCATAATGGGTTGGGCCATCCTCCATTGCTCACTAATCCAGAAAATGCTTACAGCCACATCTTATGGAGGAATTTTCTTAATTGAGGTTTCTTAATTGTAGTTTGTGTATCAAGTTTATGACATAAAAGCCGTCAGCACACTATATGATCTTACTTATATTTGATACTTAAAAGGCCCAAATCAGAATGGACTAGTGCTTACTAGTAAGCAGGGAAACAGGAGATTTTGATCAAAGGTCTATACTTTCAGTTAAGATGAGCAAGTTTCAAAGTCTTTAAAAATTAAAAAAAAAAATCCCTGTATATGTGTCTATGTGTGTCTGGATATGAGCATGTACATGCTCATGCAGTTGACTGCAGAGGCTAGAAGAGGGGACTGGAACTGGAGTAAGTGATTTCACACAAGTGATGGGAACTAACTCTTCAATAGCAGTATATTTTCTTAACCACTGAGACATTTCTCCAATCTCAAGTTCCTAATTCTTAATGTACCAGTAGCAGGAGTAGAGTTATAAACAACGTGCTGTGTATTTGAACAATGAAATTTACCAAGAAAAGTTAGGTGTTTGTGTCACACATGTGCAAGGGGGTAACCTCATGAAGCAATGGATTATGTTTTTGGTTTGGTTTGGGTTATGAAAATCAAATCAAAGCCTTGCTCCCACCAGGCAAGTGCTGTACCCCTGACCTGAGCTTTATTCCTAGCCCACGACATGCTGGATATTTTAATGAGTTTGATTGTAGAATTCATTTTACAATTCACTCATATTAACATGCCATATCTTAAATATGAATATATTTTGTCAATAATATTGCAGTAAGATGGAAATCAGAAAATCTTGGTATTTTTATAAATACCACTTTTAATGGTCAGTAATAGGAAAATAATCTCATCAGGTAAAACACATGTCAGGTTTTGTGCACAAAGGATGGGTAAGTGGCATTTTTATTATCAAAAATATTTATTTTTATGCTTTAAAAGCCCTACCATATAGAATATTGCTCCCAAGTCTCTCCTACTGTATAGTGGTAACCTTGATTATGAGCCCTGAATTTCTTTCAGAGGCCACACATATACAAACACATGGAGAGTTTAGTTTCTCACTCTGAATAGCTCTGATTTTCATAAGTTGAGTAATTTTTGTTCAGTGTAGGTTATACAGTATTGCTTTTCTCTTTCTTTATAAAAAAGGCAATGTTTCCAGAATCTGAAGTTGCTGAGTCCTAAATTCTATTAACCTTACAAAGATATTTTTCCCCAAGCATGACTTTTAAAAATGGAATACTATTGCTTTGAGGGTCACAGTTTATAATATGTCATATCTTCCAAGTTTATTTAAACACTAACTAACAAAGCAGTCCACACAGCAGAAAAGTGAAGCAAAGGCTTTTGGTTGACTTCCCATTTCCCTTTAAACCATCTGTGTAACTTCATCTTATCCAGTCTTTTTTGTTTAACTTTTAGTTTTCTCCAAAATTTTGTGTATAAACCATCACTAATAATTTAAAACAAAAATTAAGTTTTTCCCATTATTGCTGTGGTTAATACAGCACATGCTGTGTGTTGAGCTTTAGAAGATCTTATCAAAATGCCTCTTTTGATAGTTTAATCAAATGTTTACTTCGATATCTCAAATATGTGCTAATATCAACTTGGCTGGAAAAAAGGATTTTGATATTGGCTTTGTTTTCTCAATAATTAAAAATAAATAATGACAGTAGGGAAAAACAATCAAGCTATGACTTCAGAATGCTCATTTTATCTAAAAGGCTCATAAAAGATCAGAGATATGAATTGCTTAAAATCGAGCATGAAAATAATCACAATTGAGGAATAGCAAAATGAGTCTCAAAGTTCAGAACAGTATTGATTCCCTTGTATAGTTAACTAATTACCAAATCCTCATCTGGGCTGTCTTTGTTATTTTGAACTTTCTGGAGTACTGATGGTCCAGAGTGAAGATGCTTTAAAGAACCAACTTGTATGCTGCTGGGGTGGCTCAGCAGGTAAAAGCAATCCCCACTAAGACTGATATCCTGAGTTTAATCTCTGGATCCCAGGTTGCAGGAGAAGATTAATTCCCACAAATTCGTCTTTGACCTACACACTCAAGCCACAACATGCTCCCAACCCAATAAATACACAACATTTCTAATTTCTCTTTATTTGTACCTGAACTCTTTCATACACTCATTCTGGAAGGTACAGAAAAAAGTAACATATCTGTGCTAATAATTTGGGGTACAGGATACATTCATAGGAAAATTGAGCAAAGCATTTCTATTCTTTACAAGTAGGGTGATTATTCAGTAAAAATACAGCAAGAGTCAAGCTTCCTCAAAGGCACCAAGCTGTGTGACCCTGGCTCTTATCTTTGACTTAATTTCATTTACTTTCTCCTACAAAACAGTGGTTCTCAAGCTATGGGTCCCAACAATTTTGTGGGCCAGATGACTCTTTCCAAGCGTTGCCAAAAATCATCCTGCATATCAGATATTTACATTATGATTCATAACCTTAACAACATTACAGTTATGAACTACAATGAAAATAACTGGTTGGGCATCACCACAACATGAGGAAGGTTCACAGCATTAGGAAGGTTGAGAACCACTGTTGTAAAACAATAGACTATCCTTTTCTACTTCATAGTGGTTATGATGAAAAAGTGATTTAATGCATGCAAAACACTGATAAGACTCCCTGGCTCTTCCTTGGAACTCTTCTTTCTATAAACAAAATTATAATTAATATACAGCTAATGCTATGAAGAAACCTCAAATAGCTCTGAATGTATTGGAGTAGTATAGCATAATGCTAAATGCGGTAGTGATTAGACATCTGAGTTATGAATGCATATTGATTTGAATGTGAAGAATGTAATAGTCTTTTATTGTTTTTAAACTAGTATGTGTGGTGTTTGATGAAAAGAACACTATAGGCTCATATGTTTGAATGCTTCGTCCCCAGTTAGTGGAACTTTCTGGGAAGGATTAGGAAGTATGGCCTTGTTGGAGGAGGTTTGTCACTGAGATTTCAAAAGTGTGTGGCTAGGCCCAGCCCACTCCCTCTTCTATCTCTGCCTGCAACACTCTTATCATGTGCGCTCTCAGTTACCACAGTGGCATACCTCTGTCTGCCTGTATCTCCACCATAATGATTATGATTAACTGTTTGAAACTGTAATCATGCCCCCAATTAAATACTCTCTCTTAAAAGTTTCCTTATTTGTGGTATTTTATCATAGCAATCTAATAGTATCTAAGACAATATGCAAAGTAATGGCTTTCCTTAAGAAATTTGATACCATCCTCATCCTTATTCACCTCCTTCCCTTATTGTTCTCTTTGACTCTTCTTGTCCCAACTTCCTGGTTCACTTGTTTTCTACACTCATCCTTTGATTTCATGTCATATGTATTCAATTACCTGTTCTGTTCTCTCACTCTGCTACCATCTCTTCCTTCCTACTTTCTTGGCTTACACACGAACACACACACACACACACACACACACACACACACTTGAATAC
Organism: Tokudaia tokunoshimensis; assembly: GCA_036184795.1. NCBI lineage: Eukaryota > Metazoa > Chordata > Mammalia > Rodentia > Muridae > Tokudaia > Tokudaia tokunoshimensis. Next base: position 88,015,149 of record BTHU01000002.1, on the reverse strand, counting down.
CACATAGGGGAGAAATATGTCCCCTTTGTCTTCTGAGTCTGGCTACTCAGTCCAACATAATGATCTCCAGTTATATCAATTTTCCTGAAAATGTCATGATTTAATTTTTCTTTGTTGTTGAATAAAATCTTTAAGTATAATATACTATGTATAATTAGCATAGTTTCTTTAACTATTGATCTATGTGTTATTGATCTAGGCTGGCTCTATTTCTAAGCTATTATGAATACTATAGCTGTTGACATGTATATTTGAGTATCTTGTGATATGATGACTTAAAAGTCCCCCAGGTATATACCCAGGAGTAGTATAGCTGGGTCATAATAGTTCTATTTTTTTTCTCATATGACACTTTTATTGATTTTCTGGTAATTTTACATCATGCACTCTGAGATCACAATCTCTTCCAATTCCTTCTATGTTCTCCTCCACCTTACCACCCCCAAAGAAATAATAAAACTAATAGGAAAATAAGCAAAAACCAAGTCTACTTTGTTTTATCTGTATACTCACTGGAGCATGGTCAAAGTCTCTCAGTTGCCTGCCCCTTAAGCAAATCTGAGTCCTTTCCCTCCCATACCTCTGTCAGCCAGAAGCTATCAATTGTGGAGAGCTACTCTTCAGCATCTCCTTCATACTTTTTAGGAGTTCTTTTCAGTGGCTTCCTGTCTAGGCTCTTACTCTTTTGGGGTCTGAGGGAGTGCGGCGTGGGGATTAGGGGATGTTACAGAAGCCTTCCATGTCCCTCCCTCTCAACTGTGAGCCTGCAGTCATAAATATCAAAGGTAGTTTTTTCCTCATCATAGTTAGCAGGATCACTGATCATGGGCCTCCACATTGTTTCTGGTAATAGCACAGACCACAAACATGGTCTCCTGATGCAGTATCACTACAGGCTGAGACAAGGCCCTTGGAGACTGCCCAGACCATAGATATACTCAAAAGAGTATTCAGTTTTCCAAGTATTTGTGTGGTTTATATGCTTTATTTTGCTATTGATGTCTGCATTTAAGGAACTATGATCTGATAAAATACAAAAAATATTTCAAGCTTTTGTATTTAGTGACATCAAATGTGGTCTACTTTTAACAAGAGTCCATAGGTGACTGAAGAGAATATATTCTGTAATTTGTTGGTCAGAATATTCAGCATATACCTGTTAAGCTCACTTGATCCACATTTTAACTTTGATGTTTCTCTATTGATTTTTAGTTGGGTACTAAAATAACCCACTACCTCTGTAACAGGATTCATCTGACTTTTTTGTCTTAGTATTTGATTAATGAGAATGGGAATCCCAGTACTTGTTATACATATATTTATAGCTGTTACATTTTCTTGATGAATTGTCCCAATTCATTTGCACCAGGCATTTTGAGGTTTGATCTGATGCTATGTACTGTAATGCCGAATTCTGTATCCCAAAGTCTAGTTGCCTCAAGATAAGAGACTACTCATGAATGGCAGCTTTTGATGTGCAAACCTTGCTTTTTAATTTAAAACTATTGGTTGAATAAAGATGACTACAACCTGTAGCTGGGCAGGAGAGGTATGCATGACTTTAGTTCTCTGGTTTGGGGTCTGAAGCAGAGACCATGAGATGGGGGAGGGAAAGAAGGAAGAAGGCACCATGGGGTAGGTGAATTAAGAGCACTTGGCCATCAGAACTGGCCTGTTGGAGTAGAAGTGTCCCAGGCAGAACATGGCAAGTGGTATCTTGGGATTATTAATCAAGAAGTCGACAAAATAGCATAGAGGGTTGATATCTGCCCAACTCTGGTACTTTTAAGGCTTATTATAAATATAAAGGTTTCTACCCCATTCTAGATTACTTAGTTCCCAAATAAAAGACACAAATCCTTTATATTGACTGCAACAAGGCATTCTTTTTTGCTTTCAAACTAGTTTTGGTTGTAGGTCGACTTTACCAAATAAAAGAATAGATTTTCCAGTCTTGATTAGTTCCCATTCACTGGATATCTTCCCTTCTGTCCTTTGACTCAGCCTGTAGGTGTCCTCATTAGTGAACTGTGTTACTTGGAGATACGTTGTTCAGAATTTACTAATTCTCATTCTTTTATTGGTTGTTTTTATGGCTATTTGAAGTATTACTTGTTTCTTCTTTCACTTTTTTTCAGGGTAAGGAGGTGATAGCTTACTCACAAATTTTATCTTTTTTCCCTTTGTGTCCTTATTGGGAGTGTATTTCTTCCTCCTTCTCCATACAGAGTACTTTAAAAAGAGTCTTCTGCATTGTTGCTTTGGTGGTTACAAACTCCCTAAACAAGGTCTTGGTTTTGTAATTTTATGCCCTTAGAATTACTATTGGGAAATCTTATATTGTTTATTTGCCTTTGTAGGTAACCTGGCATTTTCCTCTTACAGCTTTTAATATTGCTTATTTGTTTTGTAATTTGAGATCTTGACTATAATTTATCACAGAGGGTTTTCCCCCCTCTGATCATATCTATTTGCATTCTAAATGCCTCTAATTTTTAGGTTTCCACTTCTTGGTCAAGATCAGAGACATTTTCTACTGTATTTCTATCAAATGGGTTCTATTTGTCTAAGGTGTTTATCATTGGTCCATTCAATCTGTGGATTCTTATGTTTGGGCTCTCCTTTTTTGTAGCATATATATATATATATATATGTATGTATATATATATACATATATATGTACATTGCATATTATATGTGTGTATATATTCAGATGTTTGTGAGCAAATATGTGTGCTACTGTTTGTGTTGACCTGAGGTCATTGTATGTTTCCCTTCTTTGCTTTCTGCTTTATATACTGAGGCAGTGTCTTTCGGCTGAATCTAGAGCTTGCCAATTCAGATAGTCTTGCTAGCCAGTGGGCTCTAACAATTCCTTGTTTCTACCTTCCATGAGTTGAGATTAGAGAAGAGGCCTCCACATGTACCGTAAAACTTGAAGGACCAGAGAGACCCCCTGAATGGACCACTGGAGACAGGAATCGATGCAAAAAGCAAGAGGATTTTTATTATTATCCAGCATGCTGGGGCTGCCCTGCACATGGATGCAGAACGACATGCACTCTGGTTGCACAGGCCTTTTATATAGTTCTCAGGCAGCCGCCATTAGGCACAATGTGATTGGCAGAACAGTGTTACCTTTAAACTAATTGGTTGATAGGGGATGAGGTAAGTGTCCAATAGACTCTGGGCCTTTCCTAGTCGAAGGGACCACACTGTGGTCTGAGGAATGTAATTTATCCTCTCCCTTTTGGGAGGGGGAACACTTGCCCTTCTGGGAGAGGCCAGTGTTCGAAGTGACCTTTTCGAAGTTTCTGAGTTAACCCTTTCATTTACTGCCTTTTTTTGTGCATGCTTCAATCCTGAAGCAATTGCTGTTATTCTGATAGCTCATACTCCTGATCTTCTGTATCTAGTTCTTGTTAAGATCATTAGCTGTACTGTACCTAAGTGTGTCTTAACAATAGAAACTAAGCAGTTCAAAACGTAGGGGTCAAAAGTCAACTATAGCTGGAGAAGAATTAGGGGTCCATAGGATGGACACATAGGATGGGGGAAGGAACCAAATTCCAAGGGCACCGCCAGGCATTGGTGAGCAAGGTTGAGTGATCTTGAGCTTGAGAAGATCATCTATCTTCTGTACTATCCAGCAGGGGACTCTGGAGAGTGGGATGTCTTCAGGTTCTACACAGGAAACATGCACCCAGACCACAAAACCGTCCACCTTGAGGCCTGTGGGAGTGGCTATCAGTGCCAGAAAGGGTCTCTTTCATCAGGGTTCCAGCAACTGTTCCTGAAGTCTTCTTACACAGATCCAGTCACCAGTCTGGAAGCAGTGAGGAGACTCTGGCGTCCCTGGAGAATTTAAGGCAGACAGTTTGGCCCAAATCTCATGTTGTGGGACACCTCCTGGGAGGGCCCAGTGGACAACAAAAGAGTTGGGGTATCAAAGAGGATCTCAAAAGGGGTCAGGTTAAAATGGCAGGGGCTGTTCCGGGCTCAGAACAGGAACAAGGGGAGGGGCACCACCCAGCCTGAGCCAGTCTCCAAGGTCAATTTAGTTAAGGTCTCTCATAAAGTTTTGTTTATTTTCTCTACCTGCCCTAAGCTCTGGGGAAGTACATCCAATAATGCTTCCAATTAGTCCCTAATATCTCTGTCAATCTCTAATTTACCTTAAAAACAAAAGCAGAACCATTATCTGATCCTTGAGCACCCGAAACTCAGGAAAATTTCTTCTAATCATGGTAGCTGTTTCCTGCTTGGTGGGGAAAGTCTCAACCCATCTAGAGAAAGTATCCACAAACACTAGAAGGTATTTGTAACCATATTTTCCTGTCTTAACTTTTATAAAATCTCTCAATATACTCTAGGCTGTTCTCTTCTAGGTCTTTTGCCCTGTTTACTCTTGGCTGCATAAGCATTCACTTGCTGGCATACCTTATACTGTTCTATTATCTCTGGCCCAAAACCTGAGTCATAAATATATACTTTAGGTCCCTTAACTGCCTGGACAAGCTTTTTATTCCCTAAATGAATCCATCTGTGCATTTGGCCTAGTAAGTCTTTTGCTTACTTTCTGGGGAGTATAGTTCTCCCTTCTTGTGTGTGCCTTCACTTGGTGATAGTTGGTAGGGTGGCTAGTGATCTGAGTCCTATTTTCTTCAGCATAGTCTAAGTGAGGCCATCTCTTAATTCAGTCCCATTTCCCAGTAGGTGTCTCCTGCAGGCCCATAACCAGTATAGGCTCCTACATAGCCACTTCTGGAGCCACTTGATCTGCCTGGTTATTGTCCACTGAGTCTTTTCCCTTCTGACATCCTGGGCAGTGAATAATACTCACAGTAGCCAGCTTCTTTAGGGCATCCAAGAGGTCCAAGATTTCCTGTTTGTTTCCTCTGTGATGTGAGCAGTCCTCCCTCTTGGCATATAGCCTTGTGGATGTGGGCTGTGGCAGAGGCATACCTGCTATCCACATGGATGTTAATTTTCTTCCTGACTCCAAGTTCCAAGGTCTTTGTGAGGGCAATTAGCTCCATTTTCTGCTTTGAGTGCCAGGGCGTAGAGGTTCTACCCAGATGACATTTGTGCCATCCAGCACAACAGCACCTGCTTGTCTCTGACATTCATGGAGAAAACTGCTCCTGTCTGTAGCTTCAACTTTTGGCAGGGGTCAGTCTCTCCTCTTGGGCCAGTTAGCTGTGGACCCCCATTTTGGAGAGTATGTCTCGCTCCAATAGAGGCTAGGGATAGTCTGGGGTGACCCTAAATGAATGGGCTACCCATTCCATCCCTAGGTACACTGTTCTTCGGGTAGTTCATGAATACATTTTGGTGCCAGTGGCTTCTTGAACCCAAGATCTTTTCTTGGAAACAGGGCCATTGGCTTGGAGGACCAAGCATTGAGCCCCTGTGTCCACCAAGAACCGAGTGGGTTTCCCCTCCACTCTTGGAGTTACCCTGGGTTGGGGGGGGTGGTCAGAATCCCATCTCCCCTATTCACTGTCTTCACCCAGGGCTAACACCTTTGCCTTTTGGCGACTTTTTATTTTCCAAGGCCTGGGAATTCCTGCTCCGGGCTTCCATTAGAGCACTCTCGTGCCCAGTGGCCTCTCTCCTTGTAGTATGTGCACTGGTCCTTTTCTGCCTCTCTTCTCTGCTTTTCCTAACTACTGTAGCCAGGACTCTCCGTAGCTTCCTTCTCTATCATTTTTTCTTTTTCTCTGTTCCCTCTCCTCCTCTGTCTCCCTGTAATGATAGACATTCTCAGCAACCTGCACTAAATCTCTCTATAGACTTATTCTTTCTCTTTCTCTGCTCTTTCTCCTCCTCTGTCTCTATGTCTCAGCAAACTGTACTAAATCTCTCAATGGCTTATTCTTTTTCTCTAGCCTCTGAAGCTTTTTTCTGTTATCTCTACTAGTGTGGTCTATAAAAGCCATTGTTCCAGTAGTTTTATATTCCTTGCCCCTGGAGTCATAGGGTGTATATTGTCTCTATGATCTGCTCTAGAAAGGCTGTGATCAGGACTGGAGAGATGGCTCAGCAGTTAAGAGGACTGTCCTTCCAAAGGTCCTGAGTTCAAATCCCAGCAACCACATGGTGACTCACAACGATCCATAATGAGGTCTGACGCCCTCTTCTGGAGTGTCTGAAGACAGCTACAGTGTACTTACATATAATAAATAAATAAATCTTTAAAAAAAAAAAGAAAAAGAAAGGCTGTGATCCCTGTTTAACCTCACATACCTTGGTCAAATTTGTGGGTTGCCATGCAGCCCCCTTGAGACCTGCCCATGGAGTCTGGTGGCAGACCTTCAGGTGACTCTTACCTTTTGTCATTTTAAAGTCCTAGTCAGGTCTAGTCAGGGAAAGCCCACTGTTCATGACAGCCTGGTCATTCGATGGCACTCCTGAGTCTGAGGGGATACTCTTTTTGACTTTTATTATAAATAAAACAGTCTCAAAGAGATTAATCAGTGTTTTGGGAAATATGCCCTAAGTGAGAAAGCCACTGCAGTATCAGAGAGGTGGTCTCAGGAATCCTCCTGCTCCACTCATGTGGTCTTCTCTTCTTCTCTCTCCCTAGCTCTTTTTCCTCTCTCCCCTCTAATCACTGGCCTCTCACTGCCTCAATGTGAATGGATAGGAAATCTTGTAACATTTCACCTTTTCTGTTTAATAAAAAACTTTCTAAGTATAAATTGAGCATAACTATTACCATTTTGTAAATTATAAAGTACAAGATACACCTGACACCCAGTCTATCATCTCTGTCAATCAAATAGAACCTTTGTTATCTGTACTATTGTAGAAGACTATAAGAATTAACACCTGACTCATGTCTTGGCTTGTTATCTGAAAACCAACTATTTAAATCTATATCAGCTTTCTCAAAGTTAAACAGCTTGGGCTGGCTATGAAACTAACAGTCTTCAACCCCATCAGAAATCTGAGAGTGACCAATATTAACTGAGAATATAGTCAAATGATAGAGACTGCTGAACACCTGAACAGTTTATACTTCAAAATGTTGGAGCATTGGTCTTTAGCCTTCTGGCCCATGAACATATGACAGACATTAGAGAAACAGGAATATTAAGGACTTGCCTATTTAAGCAGATTTAAGCTGTGCTAAGCCTGTTTGTGTGTCCTTTCTTTGGACAGTATTTGTAGATAAAGAGAGGCAATTTTTGCCTAGTGGCTGTCTTACCACAGCTGGAGTAACTCATGGATGCTCAATCTCTTCTTTGAATCTAAGACAGTGAAGCTGTCAGGAGCAGACTAGCCTCAACAAGTGAAATGAATAACAGAATATCACATTCTGTGGACTTCTGATGCCTTTGAAGACTATCTAAAGCGCCTCTGAACTGTTAAGGCTTGACAACTTTCAGCTGTTTTGATTAAAATCTTGAAAACATCATAACAATAAACTCAGAGCCTTTATTTGTTATTTGGCCCTAAACTCACAGGCTTAAACGTCAGATCTGTTATAAAAAGAGCAAAGAAGGACTGGGTCTAAACCCTGTACTTTTAAATATTTAGTATCAATAGAAGAAATTTATACCAATGAAAACCTTGATAATGAATCAAAATGAATCCTGTACCCAATAAGAACTTATGACTTTAACTTAGTAACACTTAAAAGGGTTTTTACCAAATGAAATTGTGGCTATATAATCAGTCCTATTTCCTCTGTTTCAAATCTGACCATTTCTACATTTTCTAGAAAGACAATAACAACCCTCTCCAGCCCCAAATGCCAGGGAACTGGTTCGACGACTCTTTATAACTTCTTCAAGCTAAGTATGGGCACTGATATATTAATAAGAGGGTGGGGGAAGGGTAAGGAAAATAGGTGAGTTAGTTGGTCTCTGATTTCTGTGTCTTGACTGGATCTAGTTGAAGTCCAGGATCTCAGGAGTTCAAGCAGGTCAGTTAGCATGTTTGACGAGGAAACTCAACCTGGCTGTATTTTCTGTAATATATACATCTCAAAACAAAATTTTAGTATCACAAAGATAGATTTTTTTTTTGTTGTTTGATATTCTGGAATCTAGTACTCTGGAGGTCTCCCTCTATCATTTCTGATCTAAATAGCTTTGGAAGATGCCCAGAGCCTAATTGCCCTTTTTAAAAACACAAAGACAAAATCCTTTTTTCCAAATCAGCCTATCCTTAAGCCAGTAACCAGAAAAACCTTCATGTTGACCTCTCTCCCAGAGGAATAATATTACCACAAAGCACAACATCACACCCATTATTAAAAGCAAAACAATTTTAAACAAATGAAATAAGCTAAGATACTGTATGAGCCTCTATTCAGGCATTTTTATCTAGCCAATGAGAAATAATGACTGGGGCTCCAGTAATCCCCTCCCCCTCTCTATTCCAAGAACTACCCGTCCAGCATGAGAAAGAATTCAGAACTCTCACAACTGCCCCAGTTAAGAAACCCCTCTGCCTGGAGTCAAAGACAAGCCAAATTCTGTTCTGCACCTATGGGGCATTCCTGAGTAAGAATGCTCAGATAAAAACTCAGAATGTATTGACAAATAACCACCTGACCTCGGAAGAAGTGTGCCCTGCCCCCGGGCTCCCCCGGGAGTCAGGGAGGGGTGATGGGTATCTGGGGGCTGTGACTCTCGGGGCGGGGTGGTTTGGTGCCACGGGTTATGCCAGGACCCCCCACCCCCAGCCACCTTCCCCACCAGGCCTTCTCAGCCATCCGGTTGCAGTCCCCCACCGGACCCACCTCAGGCCCTGCAGGCCAGCTCTCGCCACAGCCTGCACCCGAGGGGCACAGGACGAGCGGAATGGGAATGGCACGGGTGGAGGGGTCGGGAGGAATGGGGAGCAGGAAAGATTTGTATGGCCCGAGATGTGCACCGGCCCCCGTTGAATCCTCCGGGTGTTTTGATCACCTGCAAGTCAAAGTTCCCTACTGGAGGATCAGAACAAGACACCAACAAACACAGAGAAAAACAGCTTGACCCTGTCACAGGTAGGTGTCTAGGTCCAGTGACACAGAACAAGACACTAACACACACAGAGAAACAGTGATGGGCCCAGTTACAGATACCAGGTGTCCCTGCCTATGGCAGGAACCAGATAAACCAGATCACAGCAGTACTCGGGCTCCTGCTGTTACTGTCCTGCCATTTTCAGAAGGAGCAGAGCTCTCCCAGCTCCCTCCCAGGTCTAGGGCGTGCCCCAGACCCTCCCCCTGCAGTCTCGACCTTTGGCACGTTTACCAGTCCAGCTCACCACACCAGACACTGTAGGCTCTCCTAGCCTCCAGCATATCAGATGCTTGCAAGCAAACTGAAAGTTCAGACAAGCTTACAGACTCAGACTTTGACAATCAGCATGACAAACAGCTAGTCAGATAGAAAACAAACTGAGGTGTTATGATGCTCGAGACCCCTGATGCACTACCCCAGCGTGTCCCCACAGAAGGTCAGTTTCTCAGTCAACACACCAAATGTAAGACACGAGGGAATCTTAACTTACCGGAGAGACCCCTTGAGTGGACCACGCCGAGACGGGAATCAATGCAAAAAAGCAAGAGGATTTTTATTATTATCCAGCATGCTGGGGTCGCCCTGCTCATGGAGACAGAACAACATGCACTCCAGGCTGTATGGTCCTTTTATACAGTTCTCAGGCAGCCGCCATTAGGCACAATGTGATTGGCAGAACAGTGTTACCTTTAAACTAATTGGTTGATAGGGGATGAGGGAGGTGGCCAAATGGACTCTGGGCCTTTCCTAGTTGTAGGGACCATACTGTGGTCTGAGGAATGTAATTTATCCTCTCCCTTTTGGGAGGGGGAACACTTGCCCTTCTGGGAGAGGCCAGTGTTCTATGACTTTTTCAAAGTTTCCGAGTTAACCCTTTCAGTACTGTACGTGGACTTGGCATTTACAGAGGTGCTGGGGATCTGAACTCAGGCTTTGTACGGCAAGTGCTTTCCCCATGGAGCCATGTTCCCAGTCCCATGTTTGGCCTCTTGATTTTATCCCAGACTTCTTGAATTCGGAGATCATATTTGTATGTATGATGAATGACATATTTCTTTGATGTTGCCCTTATCTCTGATATTCTTTTGTGTGATTGCTAACTCTGTTGCCTATGTTTTTCATTTTGTTTTTTAACTTAATTCATTAAAATCTTCATTTTCAAGTGTTATTACTTGTTTCTGATTCGAAATTCTAGTTTCCTTGTTGAATTTGTCTTTCAAGATATACTTTTTCATCCATATGGTTGTTTTCTCATCTAGTTTGCTAGATGTTTTCCTCTGTGCTGCTGACTGTGTCATCTTTGAGGTAATTGATCATTTCTATTTGTAAACTTCTGAAGCCTTTATCTAAGATTTTATTTATTTCACCGTACTTGAATTCGTTCTTTGAGAAATTATGATGTTTTTGTAGAATTGTGTTGCTTTGCACTTTTAAGTTTCTTGTGTTTTTGTGCTTATTTGCACATTTGTTGGTTTGGATATTACTTTCACCTTTATTATTGATCAGTCTACTCTTGTCACCTCAATCCCTGGGTAACTCAGCAAACGAAGTAAACTGATCTATCAGCAGCAACATCAAACAATACAGGATATAGACATTAACTTAAATGAACAATCCCCCACAAATTTAGTCCTTCTATGAAATAGAAACTTGCAAAGCAAATGAAGTGAGCTATGTAGTTAAGTATTATTTGGGGTCAGTGTGGAGATGGTTAGTGAATAAGATAAAGGAGACAAGGAATGAAGAAAATGTAAGAGAAGCAAGTGAAAGAATGGAAAAAGAATTGAAATGGTGATGAAGGGTATGCAGGCACACATGAGTGTCTATGGACCACATTTATGGTGCTTGGAGGCCAGAAGGCCTGTTACTAGACAGATGGTTATGAGCCACCATGTTATGCTGGGAATGAATCTGGATCCCTTGTAAGAGCAGAACATACTCTTAACCACAAAGCAACATCTCCATCCCCATTGTGAAATGTTTTATAATTACTTATGATCAGAACTGAACTTTTTTAATTCTGAAATTTATAAATTACAGTAAAAAATGAAATCTTATACATTAAACGTAGTTCCTTAGTGAGATATGTACCTAGGCTATCCAGTGGAGGTCGTACATCTTAGCTAAGTCATTCTGAATATCCACACTCTGTGCCATGTTGTCTAAACCTTCCTTCAATAATTACTAAGGAAGTAATGGCAAAAACACAGGTATGGAATAAACTTTCAAGTCTCTTCATCAAACATACAGTATGACAAGTTCACAGATGGCTTGTTTGTTTTATTTCTGTTGTCAGTGTGTGAAAAGGAGTATCAGTTCCACCCAAATACAGTAAAGCACACAGTCTTCTCATTAGCTATGTGATTCTAAAGGGCTATGTGATGGGCTGATAGAGGAGACATTGTATGTGTGCTTTCCAATAGAGAAGATGGTTCAGTTAGGAAATGCTTCTGCAACTTTTTTCTCCAATGAATCTGTCAGTGGTAGGGAGAGAGAGAGTCAAGTGCTCCGACCACAGGGGGAGTTCTCTCTCCTCCCAGAGACTTCTTTTGAGGGGAAGCTGGATCCTGTTCTATTCCACAAAAAGTGAGAGTGAAGCAAAGCTAGCAACTTTTCTACATAGAGCGATAAGGAGCAGTGCACAGTTTGCTTTAGAGGGCTGGCATTTAGAAAAGGGATTGCACATACCTAAGTGTTAGGTGAGTTTCTCAAGAGAGTGTCTCTCTCAGGTATCTATACAATTGGCTATATATATGTGTACTTCGGTGGCTTTCAATTTATATTGTACATGCAATTAAGGCATGCAAATTTATGATTTAAAGATTGAGCATAGCTTGAAAATTAAAGATTAAAAATTAAGTAAAAATATGAGTGTGTTTACTAAATTTTCTTATTTTAATTTCCTCTAGTAAATGGAATTGTAAGGTGGGTGCAGCATTTGGGTTTAGGAAGGAGGGATGAGTACTAACTAGGATAAAGTCAACCACAAGCATTCTGGCCCTAGTAAGGGACAGCTCAGTTTTTAACCTCCTTGTCTGAAGTTCCTTTGTAAAGTAAGCAGTCTCCCATAAGCAGTTCTGTCTCTAACATTTATGCCTATGTTTTTGGCTCCTGCCAGAATGAGGACCTCTTTCCCTTCTATGTTCCTTTAATCTTCTCCTTCTCTCCTGCTCCAGGTCTCTTTCATTTGCTGTTAACAACTGCAAATGTGACTGTATGCTCAGTGCGGTTGCCTTGTTAATTCTAAATTATCTTTGTAAGATGGGATAATCGTTATTTCTATGGACAAAAAGGTGACTGAAAAGAAAAAAGCAGCCTGTCCAATGTCAAAAGAGAGGAGGTGCTATAGCCTGAGCTTGCTTGCCTGGAAAGTTGTTACTTTCCATTATGTCACATGACTCCATTCTCCACAAATGGCACCCATCAAGAAACCCTTCAAAGACATTGGGGGGGGGATGGGGGGGAAGCGCTAGCTGAGTAAATTTTAAGTTTTCTTCTGTTTATTTTGGAAAGTATGAAATTATTCAAGCTTTTTATAAAATTAGGACATTTTTTATTATGTCAGATTGGAACCTTATGAAGAAGCCTTGCAAATTAAGTCCTTCATCTGATTGCATACAGAAAACAGTGCTGAAAATTATGGCACTGTTATAATGCTGTAATTGATCCAGGCCTATTCTCTGTACTCAACTCAATAAAAATATAAATAGCTTTCATATTTTTTATTCCTCCAAACTGCCCTTAATTCTGCTGTTAACCAGTAAACGGTTTTGGAAGAGCTGTTTGAAGTACTGATACAAATGAAAGAGGACTCATTGTTGATGACTCACATTGCTACCTCAGTATCCTGTTATATATATGCTAATGTAGCATGTTGGCAGGAGGTGGAATTTTTAACATGGAGCATACTGATGCATAATTAGTTTATCCCATATAGCTATTTCACAGAATCCAGCATGCACTTCTGATTTTGGCAAACTCAAATGTGATTTTTAAATCCCTCTCTGCCATCTAGGAAGACTGTGATTGGTTTTACAGTGTGTGCCAACATGGTGGGTCAGAGTTTGGAGTGTTCACTGCCAGAAAGACAGAAGGTCACAGAGAGGCCTGAGGAAAGTGCTAAGTACCCATGTGCCTCTGGCCTGTGTAATATCTCATTAGGGTTGTCAGATGCAAAGCTGCTGGGAGCCTAGCTGGTATGATTACCCTTTAGTGTTGAAATGCTAGGATTGCCTGGGGAAAACCACCTTTGGTTCCTCAGTTCTGGGTTTATCTATGGATCTCTTTGATCAGGGAACCCACTTGCAGCAATGGCTCTTATGGCCTACTTCCTGTATTTGTAAATAATCTGATTAACTGTTTCTGCTCCTAATTAACTAGAGGTAGCAGAGGGGAGGGACTGTCCATGAAGAAGTCCAGGTTTAGGATATGGTCACCCCTATAAAATATGCACAATTTCCATAACTTTATGGCACTTTGACCTTGTTTATATTAAGATGCACAGGAAAACATTTGGTTAGATTTAAAAATAGACTGACCAAGATTTTCTGTGAATTCTTCTCAAAGCCACTTAAAATAACAGCTGTTTGGGAAAACCAAGGACACTTTGTTTTCCTCTTAGATAAAGGAAACTTTATGCTGTTTGAATTTAATTTGTTCCTGCTCGAGATTAAACAAGCCTGGTAGTTAATTCTTTCTGCTTCAACGCAGAAAAGGTGTAGCCAGCAGGGCTTTGTTTACTCAGGCCCGGACAGAGGAACTTAACCTTCAGCAGTTAGCAAGTTCTGAGCTTCACACACCCAGTGACTTCTTTTCACTGCTGCAGATCAAGGAGACTTCCTTAGAACCTGTCTGTGTCAGCTCTACCCTGAGCTTGGTGCTGGTTCAAAGTTTGTGATTATCACTGCTTTTGCTCAATTTAGAATATAATAAAATAAAATAAATATTATTTTATTTATTTTAAATAAAATAAGATATTATGGGTTTCCTTTTGCCTTTTTTTCTTAGGACTGCCAGGTGATTATATCTCCTTTCAGGTCATCATCTACAAACAGCCACACAGACTGCCCTTTTTATAGAACTGTTTTTACACCGGCTTTGGAGGAAGGGGGATTTGAGAAACTGAGATAAGATTCCCTAAGCCTTGAATGCCCCACTTTCATCCAAACAAAATTTTAAACCCCAATAAGGGTGTCCATTATCTTTAAACAAATCAAAGGCCTCACTAAACTTTGTTACTTAAAACCTGTAATAGTCAAGAGGCTGAGTGTTGAGTTCACATGTAAACAAGCATCAAGGCAAGAATTTTCTCAATAGCAATTTTTGTAAGACATGTGAGGAATAATTCTGAAAGAGGAAAGCATTTGGAAGTTGCCATTTGTTTTTGTTTTTTTTAAACTTTGACAAGAATGAAACTTTAATCAGTTTTAAGTGGCATTTATAACACTAAGAGATAAAGGGTTGTTAACAAACACAGTAACAAATGAATATCTGATTGATGTGAGGCATTATCCTGTACATGTCATATTTGTGTCTCCTCAGTACATAGCATTTATACACAGAGCCACTGCTGCACAGCACATAGAGTATCTGAAGAGGCTGAGTCAGGGTAAGGCTGTAAACCCCCTTTGATTTCCTAAAAGCTGAAAGTGGCTGACTAAAATGCAAAGCAGCTGTTGATGTTTTGGAGATAGCGATGAACACTGTTCTTTGTTAGTTTTGGCCACAGCATGCTAAACTATAACTTGTATTGTTCCAATATGTAACACAGAGGGCCAGGTCATGAACAATGGTAATACAATGGGCTATTAATATTTTTCCTTTGGAATGTGAAGTTCTGAATATGAAGGTTTGATTTTGACAAGAATTGCTGTGACTGAAAGGGGTTTGAGTACTAATTAAAACTTTATTTATGACAGTATTCACGATTAGCCATTTGTCTTATGTTCTTATTTTCATTCTGTCTCCCCAATAAGTATTTCCATTGCCACACTTTTGGGAGAATATCCTTAAATTGCTCACTTTAGCTTTTTGCTTATTAACTAAATTGCTCCCCTGCCCCTTGTCCAAATGGGGATCTCAGCAGTATGTCCTTATAGTAAGCAGGTGTTATTGAATGCATTTGAAAAACTATACACAATGCCAAAGACATGATTTTCTCTCTCTCTCTCTCTCTCTCTCTCTCTCTCTCTATATATATATATATATATATATATATATATATATATATATATGTATATATATGAGATTTTCTTCTTAGCCATGCAAAGATGATGTTTGATGCTACAAAAGAAGCAAAAAATGTTCCGTACAAGTCCTTAAAAATGTGTGTAGGCTGCTTAATGTCATAAACACAACACTGTTATACTTTAATTTATCAAATTAATAAAATAGTTTTGATACCATCTAGGGGCCTTGATTTTTTTTTCCCTCTCTGTCAGTTAAAGAATTAACAGGCAGGAAAAATCTGTAGAGGAGAGAAACCTAGTGTGCTATAGACAGTGGCAGATGGAAGCATCAGTTGAAGAAAGGCATTCATTGGGAATGAAAAAAAAAAGAAACAAATGCAATAGATACATAGAGAAAAAAAGACCCTCAGCAGAACAGAGTGGGGACTCAGAAACAAGAAAACAAAAGCAAAAAGAAAAATGAAACCAACAACAACAACAACAAAACCCTAACAAAACAAAAAAACCCACTCTCCTTTCCAGGGATGAAGACTTTAAGATATTTGAACAGTTTTTCTCCCCTGATTTAAGATTGGTAAGAAAGATGCAATGGTTGCGTGGCTGGCAGCTGTTGGGGTGATGTCTTAGTCAGGTTTTCTATTCCTGTACAAACATCATGATGAAGAAGCAAGTTGGGGAGGAAAGGGTTTATTCAGCTTAACACTTCCACACTGCTGTTCATCACCAGAGGAAGACAGGACTGGAACTCAAGCAGGTCAGGAAGCAGGAGCTGATTCAGAGGCCATGGAGGGATGTTTCTTATTGGCTTGCTTCCCCTGGCTTGCTCAGACTGCTCTCTTATAGAACCCAAGACTACCAGCCCGGAGATGGTGCCACCCACAAGGGGCCCTTCCCCCTTTGATCACTAATTGAGAAAAAGTCCCACAGCTGGATCCCATGGAGGCACTTCTCCAACTGAAACTCCTTTCTCTGTGATATCTCCAGCCTGTGTCAAGTTGACACACAAAACCAGCCAGGTACAGGTGATATCTCCTGATCCAGCCTAGAACTTGTCCTGCAGCAGAGACCTGCTGGTAGGAAACAAAAGCATGTAAAGCAGCTGCCAGGCTTTTTGTCTCAAGTCAAGAGGCTGGAGAAGCCTCTAACCTTTACCACCTAGCCAGGGCTGTTTGCCCTGTCTGCCTACAGTGGAGTACATGTAACTCCCAGTCTCCATTTTATACATTGAAACTTCTGAATTTCCAACACTAATTCTAATTTCTGTAGCTTCTGTTTGTGCATGTTGGATTCCATTAAATGTTTTTAGAACTGAAGGGTAAGAACATGGCTTTAGCATTTAGAGCTCACATATGTGAGGTGCTATGTGTTGTTATTTATTTCTTAATGGAGTCTGGACAGTCAGGAATACATAGGGATACCCCATCCTAAAACAAAACAAAACAAACAAAACAATCAACCAAACAACCAAAAACAAAAGGAGAGGAATGACAAACAAATCATAAGAATTTGAAAACCATTCACATGAAAATTAAACATTTTTTCGTGTCTTATATATTTCATAATTATGAAGTAATAGCCTATGGAAAAGAAAAGATGAAAATTTAGTCCATTACTGTTCAAAGAAATCTTCATCATTTTAGTACTTTTAGTACATTTAGAACAGTTGATTAAACAAAAAAGTTAGAAAAGGCTACAGAGATCAAATGAAGTCTACACAACCCAGTCAGTATACCAATAGGGTAGGGTGTCTATTGTAGCTTCATGCTATGTTTGAAAAATGATAGATTTATATTGAAGATTCAAATCCCTTGAGTGGTAAATTGTTTCCCTTATTTTACTGATGAGCAAACTGAGGAAGCTCAAAGGGATTGAATGGCTTAAGGTCATAACACTCGTGCACTGCCTGTGTAGGGTCTCAGTGGCTAGTACAGGCTTTTTTTTTTTTTTTTTTAATCTGGTTGAAGATTTAAGTAGTCAGGTACCCATAATATTCATCTCTTAGTAATTGTTTTTACTTAAATCAAATGAAAATTACTTTCAACTTCAAGGTTTTAAGAAAATGAAATGAGGAGAATATTATTACAAATATAAGCAAGAGGTTAGGGATTTTCAGGATGGAGCAGTTGATACAGTGCTTGCTAGCCTGCACAGAGCCTCAGTCTCCAGCACATCATAAAATTAAGTGTGTTCACAAAGGACTGTAGTCCCAGCTGTGAGTGGAGGGTGTGTAGGAGGGGTGGGGCATAGAACGAAATGTAGAGGCAGGAGGATCAGAAATTCAAGATCATCGTCCACTACTCTGCTTGTTGGCTTTTGTCAACCTGATACCAAACTAGAGTCATCGAGTAAGAGAGAATGTCAACTGAGAAAATGCCTCCATCAGATTGTCCTGTAGGCAAGTCTGGGGAGGTATTTTCTTGATCAATGATTAGTGTGTGTGTGTGTGTGTGTGTGTGTGTGTGTGTTTGTGTGGTATGTGTGTGTGTGTGTGGTGTGTGTGTGTGTGTGTGTGTGTGTGTGCCCAGCCATTATTGTCAGTGCCACTTCCGGGAAGATGGTCTTGGGTTGAATAAATAAAGCAAGCTGAGTAAGCCATAGGGGATAGGGGGTGGGGACCAGCCAGTAAAATGTTCCTCTGTGGTTTTTGCTTCAGTTTCTGCCTCTAGGATTCTGTCTAGCTTGAAATCTTGCCTGATTTCCCTCACAAATGGAATGTGATTTGTAAGACAAATAACCCTTTCTTCCCCCAAATTGCTTTTGGTCATGATTTTCATTAAACAATAGAAAGCAAACTAGGACAGTATCTTAGTCAATGTTCTATTGCTGTGAAGGGATGCCATGACCACAGGAGCTCTTATGAAGGAAAGAATTTAAATGAGGGCTTGCTCACAGCTTCAGAGATTTAGTCCATTAATATCATGGCAGATAACATGGATGTAGACTAGTAGACATGGTGCTGGAGAAGTAGCTGAGAGTTCTACATCTGTATCCACATGCAGCAGTAACAGCAAGAGCAAAAGCAAGAGCTACAGCAGCAGCAGCAGAAGCAGGAGAAGAGAGAGAGAGAGAGAGAGAGAGAATACCATCGAGCCTGGCTTGAACTTCTGAAACCTCAAAGCCCACCCCTGTCACACACTTCCTCCAACAAGGTCACACCTACCTCAACAAGGCCACACCTCCTAATCCTTCTAAGTAGTGCTACCTCTTGATGATTTCAAATACATGAGCTTATGGAGAATGTTCTTATTCAAACCACCATAGATAATTGCATAGCAAGTTAGAGGCCAGTTTGCCCTACCTGAGACCCTGTCCAAAATCCAGAAGTAAAAATAAGCTCTCTGTAAGAATTTGAAACAGACTTAATCTGCAGACCTTTGGAGCAGCTATGAGACTATTCACTCCTGCGGCCATCTTTCTTTACCATGAATGCTTTGCTCCCCAGCATATGTCTCTTTTGCTCTACTCCATCCTGACATCTCTGTACCTTGCTACCCCTTGGTTTCCTGCAAGTTTCCCTAGTATGCAGGGCTATGGGCATGCCACCTTGTTGTCTGCTAGAAAGTCTCTCAGAGTTCCTGTTCTGGCACCAGGTCACCCAAGAACACAATCACAGAGCTATGGAACAGAACGCATGGGAACTGTGGAAGGAATAGAAAGTGTCTCTTCTCTGAGTAGAACCCAGAAGCACACACTAACCTGCTCACACAGGGATGTGAATGTACCTGGTGTAACATGGAGATTCCATTCTAGAGGCTTCAAGACTTTTATATATACCATTTAATCTTTTAATTATGAAAAACAATGAATTTGTTAAATATTAAATGTTATGGAAGACATTGTAGAGCTGATGGTTATAGATACTTGACATTTATTAGTTGTAACTTGAATCACTGAATTACAAACAAATATATATATTTTTAAGAATTAAAAAAAAAAACTTATTATGTTCTTCTCTACAGGGAAGAAAATGACATTTTCAATCTCTGTTGCTAGTCACTGCAACAGTCATGCTCTAGAAAGAAAATGAAAAGACATTGGGACAATTTTCCCTTGCAGGGAAAAAATGCTAATCACATCCATTCAGAGATCAACTTTATAAATTGCTTTGGTCTTCATTAACTTTAGGCATTAACAATCATTTTATTTTTTCAGTTTGTTAAGAAAAAAAAAAGGACTGTGTTTGAAGTCACAAAAGGAGCTTAATTTCTAAAGTCCGTGGGGAGATCCTTGCATAAGGAAGAGACAATTCAGAAGAGACTTTGCTGTAGTCATACTTGTAACGAAGCTTGAAGCATTACAAAGTCTATTAAATTTCATCAGTATACTATAGCCAGGTGATTGCCTCCAAGGCTGGCAATGATTGCTCTCAGTTTTGAAGGATAAAGAAATTTCCATATAGACAACATTAAGCCCATAAGAAGCACAGGTCTGCATCATTATGGTCAGTGAAGATTCTGACTCAACTTCAAGAATGACTATATTAACCAAGAGAATGGTTAGCTGCAGTTAGAGGGTGTTTTGATCTTTAATGTCTTTAAACCATCCATTAATTTATTGATTAGTTTTATTTAAATTGTGTTATAATAGTTGTTATAGCTATAAAACTATTATATTTTTATATATAGCTACAATAACAAATGGATTTCTATAGGGATCTCATTAAAATTAAAATAATAAAGAATAATTTGGTTTTCATATTTGGCCTTTTTCAGTATTACATCATATATTTGCTTAGGAACAGAAATAATACAGAAAGACATTTTATTCTGTCTTTGGTTTTGAAAGTGGCTAAGACTTTGTGGAAAAACCAACCCCAGACACCTTATTCTGGATGTAGAAAACTGTTATTGGAGGAAATTGGGATTACTTTTGCTGGGTTGTAGGTGTTATGTTTTACAAAAAAGAAGCCAGGAATATGTTTGGTAGAGGCACAGTGTACGGTGCTGGGGGGAGTTGTGCCTCTGCAGGCCTAGGCTGATGCATCCCTTCCCCCTGAGTTACCAGCCACAGGATTATATAGTATAGAATAGGGTTTATTTAGGGCATGGGGAGGGGAGTTGAGGGGGTCATAGAGACAGAGAAAGGCAGAGAGAGAGAGAGAGAGAGAGAGAGAGAGAGAGAGAGAGAGAGAGAAGAGAGGCCAACCATGAACACATGGAAAGAGGGGAATGGGGAGAGAAGGGACAGAGAGGGAAGAGAGGAAGGGAGTAAGAAGAGCAAGAGAAAGAGGAGGGGGCAAGCACCCCCTTTTGTGGTGAGTCAGGCACACCTGGTTATTGCCAGGTAACTGTGGGGTAGAGCCTAGAAGAAATACTACCACTAGGTCTTTCAATATACAGAAATCTGCTCAGCTTCAGAAGGAAGCCTAAGAACAATTTCATCAGAGTTTGGGAGAAAAACATCAGCGAAGACAAGCTATAAATCTTGGTAGCTGCTAACAAATGTGGAAGAGGATGAGAGAAAGCCATGCTTTTTGAGTTAGACTCCAAGAAAATCAGCATGTTCAGCAATATAGTTCTCTAAGCCACTGCATGGAAAAGAAGAAGGAAGGCTTCAGAGAATGACTAAGAAAGCCCAGAGGTCCCAGAAAAGTATGCTGAGGCTTTTGGGAAAAGACAGTAGAAAGAAAGGGAATGGAAAATTATTCTTTTTGGTTTAGAGCTCAAAAAGCAGGCAAGTTTAATAGTAAAAGCTACTGTAAACTACTGAGTCAGGGTAGGAATTCTGGAAGGACAAGTGTGTTTTCTCTTTAAGATGATAAGTTATGCCTCCTGTATTCATGGCGTTGTCTATATTTTTGGAGGGTGGGGAAGTGATTGACAACCTTGGTTGGATTATCTCTTAAGGTAAGAGACAATAGAGTGAAATCTTTTAAGTTTTGGAGCTGAGCTGATTCTGCCCATTCGTCTGAGGTGGTATGAGCATATCTTTCCTGTAAAGATCACGTGGAAAGTATTTCAGCCTTTGTGGATCACATGGTTTCTTTCATAGCTACCCAATAGGGCATTGAAGTTTGAAATCACTACTGCCACTTTCTAAATAAATGACCAAATCTATATATAAGCCAATTCTGTTTACAAGAGGGTAGTATCATACAGTTTGCCAACCCAATTCTAAGTGACATTCTGACCCTGGATATAGTGCCATTTGCCCCACACAAAAGCCAGTCTTATTTTAGCTTATTTAATGTATTATTTTTTGTTCCTTTCATGGGAATGGAACCTGCTTCAAAGCATATTTCTTCCAAGGCCTCAAACAAGTGATCAGTCTGTTACACAGTAAATGCTTAAAGGGGTCATAAATAAATGAGGAAGACACCTCCAAGGAGGAATTTTCCAGGAGTCCCGAAGCCAGAAAAAGAAGGAGGAAAAGGAAGAGGAGGAGGAGGAGGAGAAAAGAAGAAGAAGAAGAAGAAGGAGAACAATAACAACAATAACAAATATACTAAGGCAGAGCACCACAATTATGTATATGAAACGTCTATCCCGTCAAGGGGTACATTAATTGATCTTTGTACTTTCAAAGTGTGGAAGTATAACAGAAATCATAGTCTGATAATAAATTCTCTATAAGACATTTCCTGAACCCCATAAAATGTTAGGTCATACCTCCTTTTTCTGTTATTGGTACCTAACATACAATAAGTGAAATATCTTATTATTGAAGAAATTTCCTTTTAAAAATATTATTAGACCTCAACTAGATTGTGAGTTATTAGGGAGTAGAGCCAGTTTTGCTTTCTTAAATCTTTGTATTTCAGACTTGTCTATCATGATTGCTCAGTAAGTGTCTGCCTCGTTTAGTATGTGCTAAAATCAATGCTGAACAGAGTGGACAGGGCTAAATCTTTATAAAATGCAATATTTTTCAGATAAAAAATGTCCCTTAGCTTCCTCGTCTGCCTCTGGATGGTCTTCTATGAGGGAAGACAACTCCTTTTATAGGATTTTGCTAAGATATATATATTTTAAATTTTGCTGAGAAAAGCAACCATTAAAAACCATACAATTAAACCATATAATTAAAGTCAAATTATATTTGACTTTGTTCTCCATATGGGTTCAAGCTCAATCTTCTTCATTTACTACATAGCTATACTATCTTGCTGTGGTACAAGGCACATACACACATTTCCATTGTTCCTCTATTGCTTACCATGCTCTATAATGCTCAGAATATCAGGATATCTAACAACATGAAGTGACAGCTGCTCACAGAACTAATCTTGTACTTTGAAAAAGGGTAAAGATATCCCATATGCATCATATGTTCTCAGGCTATGATCACATGAGCTGTACTGAGATTCATTCACAGGCATGAGCCAGTAAGAAAGAATGTGTTCACTATGGCCTTTTAGCTGCTCAGTAATGCACTGGGCTATGCCTTATGGGAGCATCCACCTACAGTTATCCAGATAATCATATGCCCAGACCCTCAAATGATGTGTTTGTTCTTCTAGTTTAGGAATGTACAACATGGCTTTGGGGGGGGCAGGGAATGGAACAGATGCCAATGTAACAGGAAATCAATTTTAATCGTTACAGTTTTTGATTGTATATAATTTATTTTAATTGTAGAGAAACACAGATTTCAAATTTAACTTTGGTATGGCTTTCATCACAACATAATAGAGAGAAATCACAGTGTAATTAGTCTTTATTGCCATGGTTTGGTCTATGACAGGCCAATGGATCATTAGCATTCTGTGTTATTAAGAGTTTGGAAAGAGATGAAATATTATGATGGTTTATGTTAGACTTTAAACTCTCTGTTCCTAAAGGGACATGTATAACTTGAAGAAACTACTTGTGAAACAGCAGTTAGGTAAATTACAAATTCATTCACATTTACAATGTTTACAAATAAGCATACTTTTGAAGTTTATGCTTCCAACAATATATTAAAAATCCATACCAGGCAAGGTGATGCACACCACTATTCCCAGCACTGGGGAGGTGGGGGCAGGCAGATCTTTATCATTTTGAGACCAGCCTGGTTTACATACTGAGCTCTTGATCAGCAA
This sequence comes from Tokudaia tokunoshimensis, assembly GCA_036184795.1. Lineage (NCBI taxonomy): Eukaryota > Metazoa > Chordata > Mammalia > Rodentia > Muridae > Tokudaia > Tokudaia tokunoshimensis. The sequence goes on along the minus strand of BTHU01000002.1, from coordinate 87,991,915 downwards.
AGGCTATGTAGTGAAACCTTTTCACTAAATAAATAAATAAAACAAAAACAAAACACATAAAACAAAGTTAAAACAAAACATAAAACATCAATGATGAAAATTGAGGCTAAACTAATCATGTTTTATTTATTAAGATCATTTTTTCCTCTGTGAGACTAGACATATAAGTGTGAATAGAAACAATCATTTACATCTGTACTTTTCTATGTCCTATTAGAGTGTAATTTTCATGGAGAGATGAGATTGTTAACTGTTCATTCTGTTACTTGTGACAGTGATTTCTTAGTTCTTTTACCTGCTAGTGTGATAAAATTCTCTGAAAAAAACAACTTCAGGAAGAAAGATTTGAAGTCTCCATTCAAGGTATAGTTCATCACAACAGAGAAGCCAAAGTAGCAAGAGATTGAAGTAGTTGGTCATATGGCATCTATTACCAGACCTAGGGAGGGGTGAGTTCATGAATGCATACCTAAGCATGATGTATGCAGGTCATGTAACTGTCCTGATTTTTGATTTTATTTAAATTTAATTTTTTTATTTTATGTGTATTTCGTGTTTTGCCCACATGAATGTCTGCGTACCACTTGTATGCACTGTTCCTGCCCTTGAAAGACAAAAATGGGTGGCTAGTACCCTGAAACTTGGGTTACAGATGTTTGTGAACTGCCTTGCAGATGTTGTGAACTGAACTTGGGCTTCCTGGAAGAAAAGCCATCATCCCTATTCATCTGCAGAACAGTTTTACTAAATTTTATTTCCATTGGTATAGTAAAGGATTCCTTATTTGCTACATTGTTATTAGTTTACTGTTATCAGCTTCTCTGTGACAGCCATTCTGACTAGGGCGAGATAGACTTTCAGTATAGTTAAAATTTGCATGTCCTGATGGGTAAATGCTGGTTTATATTTTTAAAAACCTACTTTAATTAGTGTACTTAAATGCTTTAATCTCCCTTCTAGCCCACCACTAACCAACAGTAGTGGAAGGGAAAGGTTAATAGGGCAAAGGAGAATGTAGACCTGTTTAGAAAGAGTTCTTTAGGGCAAATCCAATCTGTGTTGTCAGGATATCAGCAGTTCAGTTTACTCAGCAGTGGTAGCTCCATCCACTCATAAGCATGATTCATGAGTCAGCAATGGCAGTTTGATCCAGAAGAAATCGCAAGGCTCTGCATATTGGAGGTCTGAGTCTGCGGAAGCAGGAAAAAGTCACCAGAAACCACCAGAAGTTCTTTGATGTGTTTCTCTCTATAAAGTCATTACGAAAGATGATCAGCAAAGTATTGCAAGGTGAACCAATGCCACATAGTATCGTCAGCAAAGACCGGCATCAGTGATGGCCAACGAAGACCGTCAAAGAGAGGCAAGCCAAACCAATGCCACACAATACCAGTCTGTTGGGTTATATTTGTACTCTTTCCAAACATGATGAGTTCTCTCAACATCTTATTTAGCAAAACAACATATACCCTTTTCCCAGGAAGCTTCCAGAAAAATACCACGTCTGCTTCAGCAAAAACATTCTCTTATATTACAGTTTCCAGAAAAACATCACATGACACAACTGGGTCTCCAAAAAAAAATAGAAATTTCCACTTCAGCTAAAGATGTTGAAAAGATTTTCATGTGTTCACTGGTCATTTATTCTTCATTATTTGAGAACTAATTCTTCTTTTATCACTAACTAGATTGTTTAAGGTTTGATATTTAATTTATTTGCTTTTTAGTTCTTTATAAAGTCCAGGTATTAATCCCTTGTCTAAAGTATGGATAGGCAAAGTTTTCTCTTGTTTGGTAAGCTATGTTTTTGCCACAGTGATTTTTTTTTTTAATTATTTTGCTCTGTAGAAGCTTTTTAATTTCATGTAATCCCTTTTGTTAATTCTTATTCTTTGGAGGGTACAATCTTTTTCAGAAAGTTATTGCTCATCACTGCATTTTAACATTGGTTCCCCTGTTCTTTTCTAACAGTTTCAAGTATCAGGTCATACATTAAAGACTTTGATCCATTTGGGGTAAGTTTTGTGCAGATTAAGATATATATCTACTTTCAATCTCCTATGTGTAGAAATCTATTTTCCAGCACCATTTATTAAAGAGGATGTCTTTTCTTTATTGTATACTTTTGGCTCTTAAAAAAAGTGGTTGTAGCTTCATGGATTTATTTTTGGATCATCTATTCTATCCTGTTGATGCACACATCTGTTTTGTTTGGTATTATGCTATTTTTGTTACTGTGGCTCTGTAAGCACTCACAACTATAAACATTCTTAGAATTGCTTCACACTAAGGTCTGGCAAACTATTTTTTTTTTCCATTTGATTTAAGAAATCTTAAATTTTCCTTTTTGAGTTTTGTTCTATTAAGGTCCATTGGGTGTTTGGACTTTGTTCTTGGTACAAGTTTTTGTTTAGTTTTCCTTGTTTCTCCACTAGTGATGTGGGGTATTGGAATACTATGCTCTAGTTAGATGTAAGAAATTACTTTGATTTCTTTGCATTTGATAAGAATTGACTTATGCATGCAATGTCTATTTTAGTGAAGGTTCCATGGGCTGTTTTATTCTTTATGTTGATTGGAACATTATACATACACACACACACACACACACACACACACACACACACACACACATATATATATATATATATATATATATATATATATATATATATATATTTGAATGAAACATTTTAATGTTGAGGATTCTGTGCTGAGCTTTGGTTTGGATAGCCTATCTATAAAGATAATAGTAAGGTCTACCACTCTTATTGTATCTGTAAATATCTGACCTTTGTCCTGTCTGAGAAGGAAAGTCAGGAATTCATATATTCCAAGCAAGCACTCTGCCAATTGAGCCTTGTCTGTATGCCCTTTACACACTAAATTTTTAGAGTTTCTGCTTTTATAATGAAGAAAAATCTGAATTTCCATTACATTGAAATGAATTTTTCTTTTCCACATGAGTATTAAGAGAATGTATCCTAATTTTTATGGGATTAAAATAGCACCAATAGTTTGTTTTTCTTTTTTATTGGAGTGAGAATATTCATAATACTTTATATTCATATTATTGTATAACCATCATGTCTATCCAGTTCCACATTTTCATCACTCCTAATTTACCTCTTTATCTATTACTCCCCATTTCTATTCTCTTCTAGGTTCTGGAAATCACTGATCTGCCCTCTGTCTCCATAGATATATTTATTATAGATATTTTATGTAGACAGAATCATAACATGCTGATTCTTGTACCTCACATCTTTGAATTAGTATTTGAATTACCATCTATAACAACTGGTCCAGGATCAGTTCCAAACCTCTGTATCTATATTAATTGCCTGATCTTAGCCAGGTCTTTATTAATAACTGGAAGCCTTGCTAGCTCCTTTTTATTTACCCCATCCTCCATACACAATAAATAAAATGAATCCTAAAAAAAAAAAAAGGTATTGTGATGGTTCTTCATGGTTGTAAACTTGATTACATATGAAATAAGCTAAAGTCCAAATGTCTGGGCACACCTGTGAGAGAGTTATTTTTCTTCTTAATTAAATCATTTAAAGTAGGTAGAACCACTTCTAATCTGGATCTTTGAGGTGGAAAGATCCACCTTAATCTGGGCCACACTTCCTGTGAGGAGGGTGATAGACTATGTAAAGAACATGCTTGCTTAATCTCACTCTTGCTTGCCAGTTCATTCCTTTACTGGCATTAGAGCCTCCTTCTCGAATCCAGTGTATACTGAAGCTTAGCTGAGACATCCAGCCCTGTGGACTGAATAACTACTGGATTCTTGGACAGCCTTTGTTGACCAGTTATATCACAGCTTGTAAGCCACTCTAAAATATTTCCTTTACATATATAATTACTAAATATTATATTTATGAATAAAGATTGTATTTATTAAAGATTGCATATATATTTATGTATAAATTATATATTTATTTATAAATTATATAATATATATTCATTCTATAAGTTTTGTTTCTCTAGAGAACCCTAACTAATACAGGTATATAGCTATCATATATTATGCTATATCTTATTGATTTTGAATTCCAGAACCTTTATTACCGAAAGTTTTTTTTTTTTGTTTTTGTTTTTTTGGTAATCTGTGGCAAACTTATTTTAGTCTATTACTTCTTTATACCTTATATCAATAAATTCATAAATTTGCTTTTCTTTAATTTTTGTTTGTAAATGATGTTTTTAATATAAATGTACACACAATTAATACAGTGGCTGTCTTTTTTTATCCTAGCTAGTTCCATAATAATGATACAGAGAGATAAAAATTTATTTTCAAGCTTTACCATAATATCAAGACAGTTATTTGATCTATTTTAAACCTCTCAGCTAATCTGGCTACCACTCAGCCAAAATCCCCATAACACTTGCTTTTAGGGCTTTCATGCTCCAGCTGAACTCTATGTTGTCTTTTCTTTCCTCTTTGTTGCTCAACCTGTGTTCCTCTTCTCTTGCTCCCTCCACTGGCTGACAGTTGTCCTGCCCTATTCTCTTTTCTGCCCAGTCACTGGGTGATCAGCTTTTATTGACAAGGCAGAGAATAAATGGCAAGCATTGTTTACACAAACCTGAGACAGGAGATTCTTGACATAAGCCTTACAATGCCATGTCTGGTTTGAAACAAGATGTGAGGGCGGAGGAATCAGAATTTGAATAACACAAGGATAACCTTTACACACAAACATTATGCCTACATTTGTTTCTATTATTTTATTTCAAGATATACTTAGCAATTTTTCTTTAAGCCTATATGGAGGCCTAAGTGTGACTAAGGATATGATGGTTTGAAAGTATAAAGTGATTTGTCAAGAACCATGCACTTGAATCCTCTTGTATAGAAGCAAGAATAAGTCAAATATGCATAAATAATTGACTTAAATGTCCTTCACTTTTAATGATATTTTGTATACTCTCACTTTTTAAATTTCTAATAAATAGAACACTCAGAGAACACAATGCTGAGGATGGATTGCAGGACAGCCTCTTTTCCTTCTTTTTCCCCTGTCCACATCCTTTGCAGGTTAGTTTTAGTCTCATGAAGATATTATAAGGGCAGAAAGAAAGAAGTAGTTGAGAGGGTGATTTTTACCTCACCCAATATGACAACAGGCAAGCAACACTTTATCATCTGGAAAACTATAGAAAGGCTGTACCCAAGGTCTTCTGAATCTGGATCTTACTTTACCAAGACCAGCGAATCTGAGGCTTGAAAGCAGCAGAAAGCATGAAAGAGTTAAAAAGGAAGTGGCAAAACTTATTCACCTAATTTCAGGCTTCCACAATGGGTCTTGAAACTCTGTGTTATTTCCAGGATGAAATTGGGCTCAGTTCTTTCATCTAAAGCATTTAGTCTCAACCCTTGGAATGCTGTGACCTTTTAACACAGTTCCTCATGTTGTGGTGACCCCCGTCCATAAAATTATTTTTGTTGCTACTTCTTAACAGTAATTTTGCTATTTTTGTGAATCATAATGTAAATATCTGTATTTCTGATGATCTTAGGTGACCTGTGTGTTAGGGTTGTTTGACTCTAAGGGGTTCATGACCTACACTTGTTGAGAACCACCGATTTAAATTTATAAATTTTGCTCTTGTGCCAGACTTACTACTTAAGAATAGTTTATAAATAAACTGTAAACTGGGCACTTTGAGGACAACTTTTAGTCACTTTTGATAATGTTATAATTTTGCAATAAACTATTTTTAAGTCTCAAGAAATTGTTTTTATATTTAATAGAAATAGTGCACTGTCCTGCACTATTTCCTAGAGTTTCCTCCTGAATAAACTCCATTTCCATAGAGATGTTTACTCCCTTGGGAGGAAGACCTCTACCTGGCCAAGGAATGCCATGGGCAAGAAGCCCCTCAATCCCCAAGCAATGCAGTTTATTACTCTCAAGGGCATTGTGCAAACTGCCCCCATTCAGTCCTGAGACTTTCTGCCCCTGAGCACATCTGGTAAAAGTGAGGAGAACTAATCTGTTTGTTTACCATTGCTTCTCTGTTCCTGCTTTGAACTTTGAGCTACCTTAGAATAAAAGCTTCAGAGAAACCCAGCAAAGGACTCATGAGCAGTAATAGCCTTGTGTCCTTTGGTTCTGTTGAGTCTCAAATGACTTCAGTTGTTTGGCAGAGGTCACTGGCAGGTCATGATATGTGGTGCCCTGAACAGGGATCTGATAGAAGCAAAGGGAATCTACTGAGGAATGCTGGAGAGCCATGGGGACCTAGTAAGCATGCAAGGGGCCCACTCTGGGTCACAAGGGTAATCAAGGGTCAAACTAAAAGCAAAATGGGAGGTCACATATGTTTACTGCACACAATGTCAGAAATTTCTGAGAAGAAAGTACAAAAATAAAATTTCTATGACTTATCAGATTACATACACAAACATTGTAACAGAGTACATTACTAAGGAAGCAATGGGAAGATGTTTGTGCTCCTTTAAGTAGGGTTTTCAAAAGGGAGAGGAGATCCCATTGAATGCCTGGCCTCTTTGTATCTTCTCACTTTAGGATTCAGCCACACAGTTGACTCCTGCCCCATTATAACAGGGGGAAACCACAGAAAAGCTCCTGTAGACAGAAACAAGGTCTAAAAGAGTCTTACCTTAAGCTTTCAGGGTATTCTTAGTCTTTTTACTCTTTTGATGACTTAGAAAATGAAAAGTTCTTTTTCTAGCCACTTCTCTGCACCCCCTAAGAGTTGATGCTGTTAAATATATTGGGTATAGGAACCAATAAAAATTGATATTGTCTAATACCTTCTCCTTAAAATAAATGGTAAATTTGTTGATGTTGTTATGTCATGGTATTTAAAACGTTTTGAGAGAAATATTGTGCATAGAGGTTAAGCTGGCTAGATGTAGTTACAGATGCTTGGATGAGTAGCTCTATCATTTTTATTTCTAAAACATGTTCTCATCCAAGCTCATCATACAGAAAGACTCCCAGAGTGGGGAGACCCTCACTCAAGTCTCAGGATAACACGACCCCCTAAGAACTCACGAGAGACCGTTCTTGCTGTAATCACACAAGGTTTACTTCCAGTGCACTGGGGCCAAGACTCATATCCCACGCAGTGGTAGAGGAGTTCGACCCTGAGTAGCAGGAAGAAGCGGTATTTAAAGGAAAAACCCACAACCCAAGGGAGGAGGGAGTGCATCGTAGGAAAAATACCGAAAATACCAAGGAAAATCACAAGGGGAAATTCCCAGTTACTCATGATTGTTAACAAGGTTCTATTTTAACTTTTGTGGTGAGCTAGTTCCTGGAACAAAGTCATCCTAACCTTGTGGCCATAAATTCTTTATGGTCAGTCAGTTCCTGGAATAGAAGAATAGAATGGCTGAACTACATTTTTGGCTCATTCTACTTGCTAGGGGTCTTTTACTTCTCCTGCTAGGGGCCAGGGTCTTTCATTCCCCACTTCTTCTAGTGCCTAGTTCTAATCCTAGAACTAGACTTCTGTATCTTCATAATAATGATTTTCCTGACCTCCTAAAGCATGATATTGTTGGTGTAATGTCAAAATCTGTACAGCACTTACTCTTTGTCTAACAAAAGCCACTAGCTTGTTAAGGATGCATAGTCCAAATGTAAGAAGCAAAAACAAAATTAAAAGAGGCCCTATTAATGAGGAGATTAAAGTGGTCAGTCATGGGGATCTGTTAAACCATCCTTCAAACTATCCTTGCTGTTCTTCTCTGTCCCTTCTACTTTTGTCCAGTCTTTAACCACTGCAGGAGTTGTCAGAAGCACCAGATATATCCCCTTCCAACGAGGTTCTAGGTTCCCCACTCGATGGCATCGGACCAGAATGTCGTCTCCAACTTGGAACTGGTGGGGTATGTCCAGGCTCCCAGTCTCATAGGCCTCTTTCAGTTGTTCCCAAGTTTGGCGTCTTACCACCTCAAGGGCCTTTAGGTGGACAAACAGGGTGATAGAGAGAACAGCATCAGGATCATATATTCCACCCGACTCAGTGAGCGGTGGTGGCACCCGGCACAGGATCTCATAAGGGGTGAGTTTAAATCATCCAGGGGTGTTCCGTACTTGGAACAGGGCAAAGGGAAGGAGGACTGTTCAGTCATTCCCGCCGGTCTCTAAGGCTAATTTTGTCAAGGTCTCTTTTAGGGTTCTATTCATCCTCTCTTCCTGTCCTGAGCTCTGGGGTCGGTAGGCACAATGTAATTTCCAATTAATCCCCAGCTGGGTGGCCAGTCCCTGACTTACCTGGGCAAAAAATGCAGGCCTGTTATCAGATCCAATTACCTCGGGAATTCCAAACCTCGGGAAGATTTCTTCCAGGATCTTCTTAGCCACCACATTGGCATTCTCAGTTCTAGTAGAAAAGGTTTCCACCCAGCCTGAAAAGGTATCTGCTGTCCGTGTAGTTGTTGCTCTGCCATCCGTAGAGCTTGTATCAAAGTCACAAGTTCTGCTTTCTGGGCTGACGTTCCTTCAGGGAGACTACTGGCCCAGATCACTTGCTTTCCGTCCACCACTGCTGCCCACCCCCCCACCCCCCCACCCCGACCCTCGCCTTCCGCTTACCTTCAACCACGAAGCTGCTGCCATCTGAATACCAGCTCGGCTTCTGCCAGTATGTCAGCTGGTCATCCATCGGTCAGGGGGTTGTCTGATGATGCTTTCTGTAGTGGGGTGCCACTACAGTTTTCTGTTGTCCCAGAGTGAGTTTATCAGAGTCTTTGGCCAGCAGAGCTATAGCAGCAATAGCTTTCAGACAAGAAGGCCATCCGCTGACAATAGGGTCTAACTTTTTGGATAGGTAAGCTACTGGTTTCTTCCAAGGTCCCAAAGTCTGAGTAAGAACCCCTCTGGTGACCTGGGCTCTCTCATCAGGCAAAGCCAAGGCCAGGCAGTCTGACTAGCAACAGAGGAGTGTTCCAAGGAGACTGGCAAGAGTCTCTGAATATGAAGTCTAATTCCTTCTCTGGCCTCCTGGCTCATTGGGTATTGTCGGATCCCTATGGGAGTGGCATCTGTTTTTAGTCCCACTATGATTGGGGAAACTCGCAAAGCCATTCCCATGCCCCAAGTCTCAGCCCAAGCTTTAGGAAATGTTGTCAGCCATTCCTTTAAGTCAGAGATTTTTACCCAGTTTGGAGGCTCATGCAGTCGATAAACCTAATTTGAGCCTTCAGCTTTGTCAACAAGTATCTCCCTAGCAAGGGCATAGGACACTCAGGAATAACCAGGAAGGAATGAGTCACTTGTCGTCTCCCTAGATCTACAGTTCTTGAGGTGGTCCACAGATATTGTTTCTGTCCAGTTGCTTCAATTACTATGGTCTTTTTGTCCTTTAACTTCCCCAATGGTTGTTTTAGTACAGAGTACTCAGCTCCTGTATCCACTAAAAAGTCCATAGGGGTCCCCTCCACAGTTAGGGTTACCCTAGGATCAGGGAGGGGGTCCGAGCCCCGTTCCCTCTAATCATCTTCTTCCAGGGCCAGTACCTTAGGGGCCTTCCTCTTTTTCTTTGGGCACTCTCTTGCCCAGTGGCCTTTTTCCTTAAAATAAGCACATTGATCTTTTTCCAAAAGGGGTCTCTGTTCATTGTTTCTCATCTTTTGGTCTTCTCTTACCCAGGTTCCCTGTCTGCCTAGGTCCTGTCTTTCCTTTCTCTCCTACTACTGCTGCCAAGATTTTAGTCAAATTCCTTTCTTGTCTGTGATCCCACCGATCCTCTCTTTCTTCTGCCTCCCACCTCTCTCTCTCTCTCTCTCTCTCTTTCTCGTCTTTCTTCCTCAGTCTCTCACTTATGAAACACTTTCTCTGCTTCTTTAACCAAATCTTGCAAGGTATAATCCTGCAACCCTCCTAACCACTGTAGCTTTTTCTTAATATCCAATGCTGACTGCCCTATGAAGGCTATAGCTACTGCTGCCTGCTGATCCTCAGAAGTTGGGTCAAAAGGAGTATAACGCCTATAAGCCTCCATTAAACATTCAAGAAACACAGATGGTGGTTCATCCGGCCCCTGGAGTACCTCTTTTACCTTAGCCAGATTAGTGGGGCATCTAGTAGCCCCTCTTAGACCCGCCACGAGAGCCCGGAGATAGACCGTCAGTCCCTCCCTACCTTCTGCAGTATTGAAGTCTCAGTTAGGTCGGTTAAGGGGAAACCCGGCATCTATTTCATTCGGAAGATTGGTTGGTGCCCCATTTGCTCCTGGGATGTGTTTCTGGGCTTCCAAAAGGATCCTTTCTTTCTCCTCAGTAGTGAATAGGACCTGTTAAAGCTGCTGACAATCATCCCAGGTAGGTTGGTGGGAAAACATAAAAGACTCCACTAATCCTGTCAGGCTAGCAGGATTCTCTGAAAAGGAAGGGTTGTTAGTTTTCCAGTTGTAAAGATCAGTAGAGGAAAATGGCCAATACTTAAGGGGTTGGAGGTGGGGCAGGTCCACCGGAGGCCCATAGGCACGCAGCGGCAATGCCACTGTCGAATCTGGTCCTCCGGGACCCTGCACAGGACTTTGAGCATGCCAACTTCATGTGCCCATTGCAGGTCCCCCTTTGACGTTGCCGCTAGCACCAGCACCAGGGTCAGGCATCTGGGGTAGTGGGTACAGAGGTGGTGGAAGACTTGGCCACTCAGGAGGCTCCTCAATCTTGGGAGGAGGAGCCGAAGGCTGGTTCTCAGGCAAATGCCCAGGCTTCGGAGCTACAGGTTTCGGCTTTGGCTCTAACTCTCTGAGAGCCAGGGCTAGGGAGCCTGGCTTCAGTTTGCGCACCTAGGGCTTAATCCAAGGTGGGGGATTCTGGACCAGATCTTCCCAGACAATAATGTAAGGTTGTTGATCAGGATGGGATCCTGATCCTTCCTGAAAGACAATAGCTTTAATTTCCAAAATGATTGCTAAGTCAAAAGAGCCCTCTGGAGGCCATCCGACATCAAATGTCGGCCACTCTGAGGAGCAAAAAGTCTGCTATGATCCTTTCTTAACCTCAGCTGACAAGTTGTGTGCTCTAGCCCTAAGTTCAGTTCAATGCTCTATAGTCGAACTCAGAGGGCTTGTCACTTTCTGTCCCATGGTCAAAGTCACACGTAAGACAAAACAGAGACCAAAGACACAGACAAAGACTAACAAATGTCTGTCTCCACTTAGACAGACAACACCACTCCAGAGATACAGATAGCCAGGAGGGCGTATAACTTCTCCAATCCAGAAGAACTACCGTATCCTTCCTGGCACCCAGACGGAAATCTCCCGAGTGTCATTGGGGTCCCCCCAAACCTCCTGGGATGTCTCTCAGGGTGGCAGTCGGTGATCCCCTAGCATGTCTGCCAATCACACTGTTCGTCTCCTCCTGAGATGAGAGTTCTCCATCTCCTCTCGAGACGCGAGCAACTGCAGAAAACCGAATGTATAGAATCAGATTTCAGCTGGCACAGAAACACAAAGACATGGGCAGTATCTCACCTCCAAGTGGGTCTTTGGAGACGAGGGTGGTCACAAATCCTGGGATGAGCCCCCAAAATGAAAGACCCCCGGAGTGGGGAGATCCTCATTTCAGTCTCAGGATAATGCGACCCCCCCAAGAACTCACGAGAGACCGTTCTTGCTGTAATCACACAAGGTTTACTTCCAGTGCACTGGGGCCAAGACTTATATCCCATGCAGTGGTAGAGGAGTTTGACCCCGAGTAGTGGGGAGAAGGGGTATTTAGAGGAAAAACCCACAACCCAAGGGAGGAGGGAGTGCATCATAGGAAAAATACTGAAAATACCAAGGAAAATCATAAGGGGAAACTCCCAGTTACTCATGATTGTTAACAAGGTTCTATTTTAACTTTTGTGGTTAGCTAGTTTCTGGAACAAAGTCATCCTAACCTTGTGGCCATAAATTCTTGATGATCAGTCAGTTCCTGGAGTAGAAGAATGGAATTGCTGAACTGGCTGAACTACATTTTTGGCTCTACTCTACTTGCTAGGGGTCTTTTGCTTCTCCTGCTAGGGGCCGGGGTCTTTCAATACCTTTGAGGTTCTTGCTAAAATGTAAAGTTTCTCATTCTCAGGATATAAAAAACATGGCGGTTATGATGGTGGGGAATAAAAATTCTTGTAAAATTCTAAGTAGAGAAAAATTTGCTTAAAAATTGTAGTAAAAGGTTAATAGCTAAAGGTAAATGTACAGGGACCAGGGAGCCAGGCAGCTCCAGAGCCTTCTATGCATGGCCTGCCAGGAGAGTGTGATCTCCAGCAGTGAGTGCACAGGTGAGATCATCACCTTCTCTCTGGAAGGGAATAGCTAGGAGCACTCAGGGCATAAGATCAGTGGAGCAGCTGGGACAGATGTCTTCAGACTGCAATTTGCACTAGGGAGCCAGGTGGTGCATAGACCCTGACAGAAGAAAGTTGGTCTCCCAGTAGTAAAGACACAGGCTTACAGGCCCACAGGACGAATAAGCTCCCACCAGAGACAGCAAGACCAACTAGCAACAAAGATAAGCTGATGGCGAAAGGCAAGCACAAGAACACTACCAACAGAACCCAAGGCCAATTGGCAACATCAGAACCCAGTTCTCCCACCACAGCAAGTCCCAGATACCCCAACACACCAGAAAATCAAGAGTTGGATTTAAAATTGTATCTCATGGTGCTGATAGAGGGCTTCAAGGATGACTTAAATAACTCTGTTAAAGAAATACAGGAGAACATCGGTCAACAGGTAAAAGCCCTTAAAGAGGAAACACAAAAATCCCTTAAAGAAATACAGGAAAACACAAACAATCAAGTGAAGGAACTGAACAAAACCATCCAGGATCTAAAAGTAGAAGTAGAAACAATAAAAAATCACAAAGGGAGACATCTCTGGAGATAGAAAACCTTGGAAAGAATTCAGTAGTCATAGATGCAAGCATTAACAACAGAATACAAGAGAGAGAAGAAAGAATATCAGGTGCTGAAGATACCATAGAAAACATTGACTCAACAGTTAAAGAAAATGCAAAATGCATAAAGCTTATAACCCCAAACATCCAGGAACTCCAGGACACAATGAGAAGACCAAACCTAAGGATTATAGGTATAGAAGAGAGCAAAGATTTACACCTTAAAGGGCCAGTAAATATCTTCAACAAAATTATAGAAGAAAACTTTCCTAACCTAAAGAAATGCCCATGAACATACAAGAAGCCTTCAGAATTCCAAACAGACTGGACCAGACCAGGAAATCCTCCCGGCATATAATACTCAAAACACCAAATGCACTAAAGAAAGAAAGAATATTAAAAGCAGTAAGGGAAAAAGGGCAAGTAACTTATAAAGGCAGACCTATCAGAATTACACCAGACTTCTCACCAGAGACCATGAAAGCTAGAAGATCCTGGGTAGATCTCATAAAGACCCTAAAAGAACACAAATGCCAGCCCAGACTACTATACTCAGCAAAACTCTCAGTCACCATAGATGGAGAAACCAACATATTCCATGATAAAACCAAATTTATACAATATCTGTCCACAAATCTAGCCCTACAAAGGATAATAGATGGAAAATACCAACACAAGGAGGGAAACTACACCCTAGAAAAAGCAAGAAAGTAATCTTCCAACAAATCCAAAAGAAGATATCCACACAAATATAAAAATAACATCAAAAATAACAGGAAGCAACAATCACTATTCCTTAATATCTCTTAACATCAATGGACTCAATTCCTCAATAAAAAGACATAGACTAACAAATATTTTTCATGTAAATCTTCAATTTTATCAGAAAATGTTTGTAATTCCTCTTTCAACTAATTTATCAATGGTTTTAAATATTTACCATTTTATCTGCATTACTTTTCATGATAATCTTCAATTTTAATGTTTTTCTATATATTTCTTCTATTTTATCAGAAATGTTTTCAATGTAAATCTCTGATTTTATCACAAAATATTTTTAATTCCATCTTCAATTAATTTAGAAAGGTTTATTATATCTACCATTTTATCTGAATAATTTTCCATGAAATAGTCAATTTTAATGTGTTTGTCTATATATTTCTTGAATTTTATCACAAATATTTTCCATGTAAATCTTCAATTTTACCTGAAAATGTTTATAATTCCACTTTCAATCAACTTAGAATTATTTTTATGCCTATAATTTTATCTGTATAATTACCATGATAATCTTCAATTTTAACATGTTTTTCTATATATTTCTTCACTTTCATCAGAAATATTTTCCATGTAAATCTTCAAGTTTATCAGAAAATGTTTATAATTCCACTTTTAATCAACATAGGAATACTTTTACACCTACCATTATTATATCTATATAAAATTTTCTGTGATAATCTTCAATTTTAACATGTTTTCTACATTTTTCTACAATTTTATCAGAAATATTTTCCATGTAAATCTTCAATTCTATCATAAAATGTTTCTATTTTATTTTTCAATTAAGTTAGCAATGTTTTTTATGTCTACCACTTTACTCTTTAATTTTCCATGAAGATTGTCAATTTTAATGTGTTTTTCTCTATATTTCTTCTATTTTATCAGAAATATTTTCCACACACAATGGAATACTACTCTGCAATTAAAAACAATGAATTCACGAAATTCCTAGGCAAATGGTCAGAACTTGAAAATATCATCCTTAGTGAGGTAACCCAATCACAAAAGAACACACATGGTATGCAGTCACTGATAAGGGGATATTGACCCAGAATCTCGGAATACCCTAGACACAATCCGCATATCAATAGATTTCTAAGAAGATGGAAGGAGAGACCCCTGGTCCTGGAAAGACTGGATGTAGGGGAATGCCAGGACAGAGAAACGAGAGGGGGTTGAATGGAGAAAAGAGGGAGGGAAGGGGGCTTATGGGACTTTCGAGGAGGGAGGAAACGGGAAAGGGGAAATGATTTGGAATGTAAATTAAAAAAAAATAAAATAAATAATAAAAAAAGAAATATTTTCCACATAAATCTTCAATTTTATCATAAAATGTTTTTACTTCATTTTTCAATAAAAATACCCCCCCCAAAAAAACCCATCAAATCTCCTAGCTACTGAAAACTGAGATCGAGAACTCAAGGTGATGCTGAGCTACAGCGTAAGAATAAAAATAAAAGTAAAATCATCATAAAAATTAAAGAAAAAAGTAAATGTACAGTTAACCTTCAGTACGTTTGCTACAACATGCCATGTATGTAATTTGGACCCATCTTTTGTTTAGGAAAATAAAATTTCAAAAATAGGTATGACAATAAAGTGTTAAAATGAATATAAAGTATCAGGTCATATTCTGAATATTTTTAATAAAGTTGTACTTTGGTATGACAAAATGAAATTTTTGTCCTAAATAAGAAAACCAACAGATGAGGACACAAAATTATAAAAGTTTGAAATCAAGTCATAAAATCTTTGAATAATTTATACATGATTTATGACGGATGTGATTTAAGGGTAATATACATTTGAGGATTAATCCATATGATAAAGTGAACTATTTAATATACAGGATCTGTTAAATTAATTAAGATTTTTGAAAAAGTATGCTACAAAAGTTTAAGAAAATGATGTTCCTAGATTTTGATGGACTATATTTGTGGTATAAAGTATGTTTTGGTACTAAAAAATTCTACTGAAAAATTTTTGATTATTAAGTCTGAAAAATCTTAACTGGGATTCCTTACCTTAGTTTATAAATGTTTAATATTATAAAAGTTGCTAATAGTAAACTGTTAAAACAAATGTAATTAAAACATAAAAGTTAATGATCAGGCACTTTATAAATGGTAAAATGTCTTGAATGTACCTAGAACAATGTTTGTAATCATGTTAAATACAAATATAATTCATTTCCAGAATTAAGATTGGAGTGAGGGACCAATTTATATAGTTTTCTGTTCATGTTGTTAAAGTTTAGGCCAAAGCAAAGTTTTCTTTCTAAAAATCCATTTAATCGATAATTTCCAAACTGTGGATGAGCAGCCTAGGATAGAGCATTCATAAAGATTTTATAAACATCCTTTTTGTCATCACAACAAAATGAGCTATACACTGTACAGATATTACTAATGGATGTTTCCACTCCATTTAATTCTCTGACTGATATGCTACACTTTCAGAAATGGTCACCATTATGCAAAATAAAAATAACCTTACCTCCTTGATATTTTTTCATGTTGAACAATTGATAAGACAATGAATATATCCTTTATAGGTCAGTCATATCTGATCTCACTCAGGATCTCCCACTCCTCTAGTAAAGGGGAATTGTCAAGTACATAAGTTTATGTCCTTTACATCTATAAAAAGTGCTTTGTGCTAGCATGTAGTTATATGTGGCCCAGACTCATTTCAAAATGCTCTTCTTTGTCTATATATTAAACACTGCATATCACCAGTTCCAGACCTTCCTATGCTTTTTCAAATATTCCTTCTTCCCCAAATGAAGCTAATCCTCAAGGAAACAGATGTAATGTATTCATTCTTTGCCCATTTGTTTATGTTGTGATTGACACTTATTCAGGTTACCCATGGGTTATAACACTACCATTCATGTTACTATACAATTACTAAACACTTTAGCTACTTTAGTATTCCTAGTACTAGTAAGACCAATAATGTGTGGAGGTGTGCTAGGGCTCACTTTACTCAATTCTTAGCTGATTGACACATTAAGCATTTAGCAGATATCCCTTAAAATTCACAAGGCCAAACTATAGTTGAACACAAACATTGTACTACCAAAACTACGTCAGTGTCTTTTGGTGGCAATGTCAATTCAGGTTATCCAGTTATGACATTTAGCCCAGAATTACCCACTGCCTTTTCAATATATTATCATCGCCTATGTATCAACTGAATTAATACTGACTTTGCATCCACAACAGTACTGTAGAAAGAATTTGTCTTTGCCATTAGGTAAAGTTTCATTTTCTAGTTTGTTCTTTTAATGTAATCATGCAATTTTTTTTGTGTGTAGAGACTCATTGTGCTGCCAAACTTTATGTCAAGAATAGTTATATATGTATGCCATATATGTAGTCATATAGACAAGCTATAATCATATGAGAAGAGGGATCTTTATTTGAGAAATGCCTTCATAAGATCTGGCTGTAAGCAGGGCCATAGAGCATTTTTAAACTTAGTGATTGAGGGAGGATTGTCCAGCCCCCTGTTGATGGTGCTACCCCTGACCATGGTTCTGAATTTTATACGAAAGCAAGCTGAGCAAGTCATGGGGAAGAAGCCAGTTATCAATACTCTTCCATAGACTCTGTATCAGCTCTAGTCTCAATGAACTATAGTGTAAAAAGATAGACCAAATAAACCCTTTCTTTCTCAACTTGCTTTTGGTCATGGTGCTTCATCATTAGAATAATAACTCTAACTATGATGCTTGTATGCTTGGCATGCTCTTATTTCTTTGACTTCTACTTAGTTGCTTTTGTTTGTTTGTTTGTTTTTAATTTCTAGTAGTGTAGAAAAATTTCCCTCATTTCTTAGCCCATTTATCAGTTTTTAAAATTTTTGTATAATGTCTTCTCATTTCTTTTCTTAGGTATACTAGCTAGTTTTCTGTTAACTTGACACAGCTAGGGTCCTTAGAGGAGAGAACCTCAACTGAGAAATCCCTCCATAGATCAGGCTGTAGGCAATGCTGTATGTTGGTGATTCGTGCTAATGCTTTGAATCTGCGAGTTCAGCCTCTGAAGGTCCTTGTCCCAATTGATTTTTTTGATCTATCAATAAAGATGCCTGTGGCCAATGACTGGACATGGGGTGGGACACTTAGAGCAGCACGGGGAGTATGCAGAGATCGCCATACTTGGGGGAGAGAGATGGAATAGACTTAGAGCTGCAGGGGAGACATCCAAAAATGTAGGCAGAAAGGGAAGAAAGCAGCCCAGGGTAGGGCATCTTGGGCAGTAAAAACAAATGGGCATCACAGAGGGTAACTGGGCAGCAAAGTTAAAGGTAGATTTGAAGTACTGAGAGAAGGGCACGCTAGCTGCAGGAGGCTTAGAAGTGCCCAGTCACTGAGTGAGTGTGTGTGTGTGTGTGTCTTTCATCTGAGGATAGCATCCCTGCATGCCTGCGATCCTCTGGGAGGATGAAGTGGTGCAGTCAAAAACCTCACTGCAACAGCTGTAGAGAATTTCCTTAATTAGTAATTGATGGGGGAGGACCCAACCCATTATGGGCGGTGCCATCACTGGGCTGGAGCTCCTGTGTTCTATAAGAAAGCCGACTGAGCAAATCACGAGGAGCAAGCCAATAAGCATCACCCTTTGACAGTTCCTGTTCTGACTTTCTTTGATAAGAAAATGTGATACAGAGGTATAAGCCAAATTAAACCCTCCCATCCCCAAGTTGCTTTCATTATGGTGTTTCATCACAGCAATAATAACCCTAACTAATAGACATATTTTTTAATTTAAAGACAAGGTCTTATTTTGTAACTCTCTTTGGCATAAAACTCTCCATGTAGACCAGACTATCTTGAAGATAGAGATCATAGAGATCCACCTGCTTCTGCTTCCTGAGTGCTGGTATCAAAGGCATATACAACCATGCTTCATATGCCTATTTTGAAATAGTAAGCTATCATAATTTTTTTTATCTTACTCTATTTTCTATTATGGATGTAAGTTTTGGGTCATTTTCTCAATAATTTTTAAACGCTGGATGTTACTTTTTGCTTTTGGCCTTACAATGTTATAGCTGTGGTTGGGTCTGCTGTACCTTTCTAGAAGTAGTCTAGTACATCAATTGGGTAATCAGGTTAGATTTGGGATAATTTCTTTAGACTGTTTATTCTGAGCTAAATAGGAATTTGTATTCATGTCTCCCTTAAAAAGATCATACATTATCCTAGTGTGAAAGGGTGATTAGTTGAACGATAGTAACTGATATTAATCAGGAGATTTCACTGGAGATAAACTCAACTTCCCAGGGCTCCAAGGAGAGAGATACTTAAATAAGCAAATGTCTTCTTTGTTTCTTGAGAACAATTGCAGTTCATTTTGAAACATCAAAATGTGCCTCTTATAATTTCCATGCATTATTCAAACATAGATATGTCTGCATACATAATCAAATGGTCTGCATTCGATAAAAATCCAGACTCCTTTGACAAACTAGCATGAAGCCATCTCTACAGTGTTCAGCTCATTTTCTCTAATTGGAGATAAATTTGCATATAATCACAGTTGCAGTAAGAAACAGGAGAAATCTATTTTAATCATTTAATATTTTATTTTAAAAGCTTTGTAACAGAGCTTTAAAATATCTACAGATTTTGAAAGTGCTGAAATTATATTATGTGGTAAGCAAACTTTCTGTTTAGTTATGTATGTATTTAATGCAATTATCTCCTATCTATATGTTCTTGATGAGCTAAATTCTTTTTTCAAAACGCATTTTTGATTTGTTGTTAGCCTTGAGGTTGATATTGTAATATTTTAAACACGCTAATAGTTAAAGGCTTTGAAAATAAATATGTACACTTAAAACAACCTTTTGCTAGGTTAGATTAAACAACTATAGATGTTTCTGATATACTGTAGTTACTATGTAAAAGCTATTTGAAGCAGAATTTGGACTTTCTAAAGACATCACAAGAAATACCTACTTTTTGAGATTATCTTAAACTATGGGATTGTTCAACAGCATAAATGTGTGCACAGAATAAAGGCACACAGAGTTCTGACTCCTGTACCACACCAATGAGCTAACGCTGTATATAGTCGTCTGACAGTTCTCAATGTGGGCAATGTGCCTTCTGATCCCAGTTCCTAGAGGGCTGCATTTAGATACAATGGGCACTCAACCAATGTTTGACAATGCATGAATATGGAAGCTGATATGTATATGTTTTAAATATCTAAGCATAAATGTTAATTGGACATTTCTTCTGTCAAATTTGATGAATCATTAAGATTTGGAAACTTATTTTAGGTACTCCTGGATAAAGATGTAGAAGTTTCAGGAAGCAATACATTTATGCAATTAACTCTCTTGTGTGTGTGATGTCCACTATTGTGGAAGGAGAAGAAACTATCAGTTTGAGTCAAAGAGCATTTCTCTGTAGAGTGTTACTAATTAACTAACAATCTATAGACAATATTAGAGTGTGTAGATGGAGTCTGGAAATTCAGAATGCAAACTAAAGAGACATGCAGGATGGATGACTGCCTTTCACTCATACAAACTTCTAAAAGTCCTCCACGCTGATGTTGGCAATTCAGTGTTGACAAGGCAGTTCCTTCTGCCCTGCCAAGAGGTTGTTACACTTGTTTTCAGAATTTGTAAGTAGTTCACTCTTACTGAAAGTCTTATACGTTGTGAACATTTTGTGAACTGTGTTGCTCTGTGTAGAGTGAGGGTATATACGTTGGACACTGTTGCTCTGTCAACAGCGTGGGTATTTTCCGAGAGTAAGAACAGCTGCAAATTTAAAAATGTGGGTGCACAAAAAGTACAACAAGTAGTCCTACTTAACAATCGCTGGGTTAGGTTTTAGAAATGACACTTGTAAGGGTATCAATTTCAGCAAACACAGAGCCAACTCATAAAACAAATAAAGGGAATGGTAAGTAGCTTTTTGGCAGGAAAAGCTCACCTATGATTTTCAGATTTTTTTTAATTGTTCTAAACTGTTGGAGCCAATTTTTGAAGTGATTTTCAGGGTATATATTACACTACACCGCCCCTGCAGATTTAACACTTCCTCCCTCTCCCCTAATTTTGTGGCTCTTCATGAACCTTATGTGCTCCTTCAAAGAATGAAAAACAATTTCTCCTCTTATGGAAATCTGCCTGAGGCTAGAATATTCACAGCACAGCTTGGTGCGCCTAATATTGAGCTGGGACAGAGTCAAGAATGTTCCATAATTTCACCATTAAAATATTCCCATC
This sequence comes from Tokudaia tokunoshimensis, assembly GCA_036184795.1. Lineage (NCBI taxonomy): Eukaryota > Metazoa > Chordata > Mammalia > Rodentia > Muridae > Tokudaia > Tokudaia tokunoshimensis. The sequence goes on along the minus strand of BTHU01000002.1, from coordinate 87,970,986 downwards.
TCACAAATCACCTGATCAAGTGAAACTGCATATTTTCTTGCTTTTCAGAAGCAAATTAAATAGGCAGATAACGTATCAAAGTTCACTCTTGTTGTAACAGTGTTTCCTGTGAACCCCAGTTGACTAATCTCCTCTGTAAGTGACTATATAAGTGTTATAAAATAGCCAAGCTGGGAAAAGTATTCGCAAAATATAAACTTCTCTTTCAAGGACATTTATCTGGTCTCTGACCTTGGTTTACATGGAGCAGCAGCTGGTTTAGCATGAAGATGCTCTTAATATGGAATGAGGCGTGTGGTGGTGTCTCATTAGAGTACTAATGCTGAAGGATTCTCAAAGCATTAGGGAAGTTAATGAATGCCCTCTGAGCTAAGCCTGCTGGGCTGATGGCTTGCTAACAGAGGGCTCCATGGTCTCTAAAACAGATAAAGTCAACAGTGTCAAATGTGCATAGAATGATTGCAGAATCCAGCAAGCAGTATGATTCTATTACGTTGCTCAGAGTCTGTGCATATTTAGTGATGTTAAACTCTAAGGTTAATTTGTCTAGAATATTAAGCTAGTTTGTTTTTAGAATGTATTTTGTTTTGCAACACACATCTAAATCAACTCCATGATATAGATTAATGTATCCTGTATACTTAGGTTGTATAGGCAATCATTTCCAAATGTATTTATAACCAGTCATGTTTATGATTCTAGACTTTAAATCATTATGACTTCTAGAAAGGGAGACTTTTTGCCTAAGGGCATTATTACAACAGTATGAATTGCTGATGCCATCTGATGCCTAGAATTGCTGTGTTAGAGCAACTAAAGCTCAATGCAAAGAGTATCTCACAAGACTTCAAAGGTTAAGGACACTTCATAGCATTGGATAGTAGCACACTAAATAAGTATAAATATAATAAACAATATAATTGTTCAGAAAACTTAATTTATAGATTAAAGCACATCAAGTTAATTCCAATATTCTGAAAGGTCTTTTCAGATGTATAGTTTTCCTAAATTTAATTGTTTTGAATATTAATGCAAAATGTAGTTTTAGATAGTAGCCAGTATTGATAAGTTGGAAGTCATACATTTCCTATTGCTCTATATTTCTCAAGTAAGGAGCTGTGAATGACAGTGAATTTCAGGAAATATTCTAGGAAGAACCTTGCTATTTTATTCCACATAGAACTCAAGTCTACAGTAAGTTTCAGGAGAATATAGAGAACATAGTGGTAGACATAAAAAGAGGACCAGGAAGGATTAATTATCCTAGGTTATCATAGAATGTATTCACATATTCCTAGCAAACCACATCTACTATGGGGCCATTCCTGTGTACATGGGTGGTAGCAAATATTGCTTTGGGTCCTGTGATAGTTATCTCCTTGGCTGTCTTTTTGACATACTTGGGAAGAAGGAATCTCAACTGATAAACTGCCTCCATCAGATTGGCATGTGAACATGTAGGAGCATTTTACTGATTGCTAATTGATAAGGGTCTAGTCCACTGTGGGAAAGGCTGGCCCTGGTCAGTGGGTTCTGGGTTGGGTACAAAATTTGTTAAAGGTTGTTTTGATTTTCATTTCTCTGATGACTAAGGATGTTGAACATTTCTTTAAGTTCTTCTCAGCCATTCAAGATTCCTCTGTTGAGAATTTTCTGTTTAGTTCTGTACCCCATTTTTAAATTGGTTTATTTGGTGTTGTGGACTCTAACTTCCTGAGTTCTTTATATATTTTGAATATTATCCCTCTGTGCCAGGTAGGTTAGTGAAGATCTTTTCCCAATCTGTAGGGAAATTGTATTATTGACAGTGTCCTTTGCCTTAAGAAGCTTTTCGGTTTCTAGAGGGTCCCATGTATCAATTGTTGATCTTAGAGTTTGAGCTATTGGTGTACTGTTCAGGAAATTTTCTCCTGTGTTAATGAGTTCAAGGCTATTTGCCACTTCTTTTTCTATTAGATTCAGTGTACCCAGTTTTAGGTTGAGGTTCTTGACCCACTTAGACTTGAGGTTTGTGCAGAGAGATAAATATGGATCAATTTGCATTCTTCTACATGCAGACCTCCATTTTGACCAGCACTATTTGTTGAAGATGCATTCTTGTTTCCACTGAATGGTTTTGGCTTCTTTGTTAAAAATCAAGTGTCTATAGGTATGTGGGTTTATTTCCGGGTTTTTGATTCTATTCTACTTATCAAAAAATCAAGTGAAAGAGCATGCTGGTGAGAATGTGGAGAAAGGGTGATACCTGGCACTTCTGATGGGATTGCAAATCACTCTAGAAATCAATCTGGTGGTTCCTCAGAAAACTGGAAATAGTTCTAAGTGAATTATCACTCCTGGTATATACCCAAAAGATGAGCCACCATACCACAAGAACACATGCACCATTATGTTCATAGCAACCTTATTCATAATAGCCAGAAACTGGAAGCAATGCAGATGTTCCTCAACTGAAGAATGAATACAGAAAATGTGGTTCATTTACACTATGGAATACTATCCAGCTATTAAAAACAAGAACATCATGAATTTTTCAGGCAAATGGATGGAACTAGAAAATATTATCCTAGTGAGGTAACCCAGATTCAGAAGGACAGACATGGTTTGTACTTACTGATATAAGGATATTAGCTAAAAAGCATAAAATACCCATGATACACCTCTCAGACCCAAAGAAGTTAAACAAGAAGGAAGGCCAAAGTAAGGATGCTTAAATCCCACTTATAAGGGGGAACAAAATAGTCATGGGAGGCAGAGAGAAGAAGGAACTGGGTGGGAGAGGTGAGAGAGAAGGAAATAGAGGGACAGGATCAGGAATGTTAAGAGACAGGAGAGAGGGCCAGAGCGCTAGGAGAATGAATAAAAATATGAATATGCCAGGGCTGGGGTTGGGGAGAATCTCTAGTAAGTCCCAGAGACCTTGAATGGGGGAGGCTCCCAGGACTCAATGTGGATAACCTGTGCCGAAATGCTGAAATCCCAGTGGAGATATGGAACTTGAAGAGACCACCTGCGAGGTCTTGAAGAGACCTCCAGTGGAGGGATGAGGACACCAACTGACTACAAAACTTTTGAACCATAATTACTCCTATCTAAAAGAATTTCAGGACAGAAATGGAGCAGAGACTGAAAGAAAGGTCATCCCAACTTGGGATCATCCCATGGGTGGGCACCAATCCCTGACCCTGTTATTGATGTCGTGTTGTTCTTTCAGGCAGAAGCATAGCATGGTTGCCCTCTGAGTAGTGCTACAATCAGCTGACTGGGGTAGATGCAGACTAACATTAAATAGAGGTTGGGGCCCCCCATGGACGAGTTGGGGGAAGGATTGAAGGGAATGAAGGGGGTGGCAACCCAATTGGAAGACCAACAGTGTGAACTAACCTGGAACCATGGGAGCTCTCAGATCCTGAGCCTCCAATAAAAGAGCATACACAGATTGGTCTGAGGTACCCAGCACATCTGTAACAGAGGGCTGCCTTGTCTGGCCTCAGTGGGAGAGGATGCCTAATCCTGTAGAGACTTGATGACCAACCCCCTTTTGAAAGGGGAATACCTAGAGATTTACCCTCTCAGAGGTAGAGGACAGATGTGGGGGTAAAGAACTCTGCAAGGGGGGAATCTAGAGGAGGGCAGCATTTGGGATGTAATTAAATAAAATAATTAAAAGAGAGGGGGTTGAATGGAGAAAAGAGGGAGGGAAGGGGGCTTATGGGACTTTCGGGGAGGGAGGAAACGGGAAAGGGGAAGTGATTTGGAATGTAAATTAAAAAAATAAAATAAAATCAATAATAAAAAAAATAATAATTAAAAGAAAAGTATGTTAAGGACCAGAAGGAGGAAGCAAGTCCACAGTGGTCTCTCTGGTTCAGGTCTTGCTTCTGCTTCCATTAATGATGAACTGTAGCCTGCAAGTAAGCCTAACTGGGGGAAAGTTTCCTCGTGTTACATGCTATGGAGCTCACGTTTAATGCTGAAGGTCAAGGGCAATCTTTGAAAATGTTTAATCACTGGGAGGCTTTAGGAGGAATAATGGAAGTCATGATATTGTGTTAGGAGACCATTGACATTCTGTATACAGAGGATGACCAGGACCTTAACTGAGTAACACGTAAGGAGAGACCAAATGGAATGGACATGGTTGATAAAGGTGAAAGAGATGGACTTGGTGGGATGACTCTAGTGAAGATGTATGAATTAAAATGTCAGTGCTAGCTGAGGATGCTGATAAGACAGGGTCATTTCACCCAGAGGAAGTGTGTTAAATGACATTAAACAAATATATATCAGGATAACACCCTGATATCCATTTCATCATTAAAGAAAGCACTTCCCCTTCCTCTTCTTACTCTTTTTAAGTATTTTAAATAAGGTAATATATATTACACATGTATGTTTGTAATATATACAATTTGTAGAATCTAGTTACTGAAAGAGTACAAGTTTATAATTATTGTGGGTAACTAAAACATACTGATTATTGAGTGAGTGCTGGATAGTTACCTTATTTTTTTTCTTGAATTATCTACAAAAATGCAGTATGATAAAATAAATCAATTGATAAAAACACAATGTTGTTTATAAAGCAGAGAGATTAACTCTTGCCCAAATTCCTAACAGTATTTGTCCGTGCCTTGCTAAGGAGCTCCAGGGAGCCTTAGTCAGTATTAGTGCTCCCCCAATTGGCTCCATCTGTGACATGTGCCATAACACTCTCAATACTCTGTGATATTAGCACTGGTAACCAAACAGCCTTTCTGAAATCTGGATTGCTTGCATTCCCAAATACCTAAATGCTCTTGGATAATTTTGATTTACCTCAGTTTACTGCACTTGATGCTCTATTACTATCTTAAGTGGATTAGAGAGAAAGTGTCTGTCTGTACATAAACCAGGGTCTAAGTTGACATAGACCATACCTAAACATTCAGGACAGGTAAAAAAACGCTATACCATTCAGATAGGTAAGAAAGCATGATACAATTCTTTCCGACTCTCTTTAAAAATTAAAGTGCAATAAAGAGTAAAGTTTACTGCAGGAAATGCCTTTCAGACATTCAAAATTCATGTTCATTTCATTGAGCAGAACTGGGAAGTGAACCCAGAGCCTTACCAGGGCTAAGTAAGTACTGTCCCATTGGTGCTGTATGTCCAGTCTTCTTGTGAATTTTCATTTATTAACAGGGTCTCATGATATTGCCCACCAGGATTGATCTTCATTCTGTGTTGTTACTTGCATAGTACTACTGTAGCTTATCCCAGGAGAAATGCAAGTTTTGGAGCAATGGAGTGTGGATCAATCAATGGGTGATGTCTTTTAATCTGAAAAAAACTCTGTGTTGGAGGGCTTTTTTTTCTGTGTAAATAGAAGGAAATAGGAATTGTGATTCAAACACATCCCATCAGCAGAAACATACTGACTACCCTAGAGGATGATCTTCAGGACCAAATTTTCAGAGTGGCAAAGCTCTGGCTTTGAGCTGAGCACTGCAAATTACAAGTAGACAATTGTTTTCTTATTGAAAGTAGACCTTCCTGAAATTATACCCAATACAATAATTTGTCTAATCTACATGATAATGCTCTTTAGCCATAAAGAATTTCTGGATACATTTATTTTGGGAACATTAATCATGCTTGGATTTACATGTCACTTGTAGTTTGCCAAAAACCAAGCAAAATTTCTCCTGATCCTCATAGATGCTTCAAAATATCATATAGAATATGCAAAGTTATATAAACTTCTTGTGGTTTCTTACATTCAATGTTGGATACAAAAATAACATCAGTGATATGATTCTATCCTACATGAAGACTGTGTCCACTGGGAACCAATAACTTTAAAAGGAAGGCTAAGACTGGTGTGGTTGCACACACCTTTAATCTCAGCACTTGGGAGACTGAGGCAGGGGATCTCTGTGAGTTTGAGCCCAGTCTGCTTGACGTAGAGAGACTCCCTCTCAAAACAAACAAACAAACAAACGTAAAAACCCACAAAATTTTCTATCTTTTTCTGACCTCCTTCTGATGAGAAAATAAAATTGACATGAGCAGATTAGTAGTAGAAAGGTACACGAATTTATGTAATATTTTTTTTTAGCCAACAAATTTCTTTTTTTTTATTTTATTTTTTAATTTACATTCCAAATCATTTCCCCTTTCCCGTTTCCTCCCTCCTCGAAAGTCCCATAAGCCCCCTTCCCTCCCTCTTTTCTCCATTCAACCCCCTCTCGTTACTCTGTCCTGGCGTTCCCCTACATCCAGGCTTTCCAGGAACAGGGGTCTCTCCTTCCATCTTCTTAGAAATCTATTGATATGCGGATTGTGTCTAGGGTATTCCGAGATTCTGGGTTAATATCCCCTTATCAGTGACTGCATACTTTGTGTGTTCTTTTGTGATTGGGTTACCTCACTAAGGATGATATTTTCAAGTTCTGACCATTTGCCTAGGAATTTCGTGAATTCATTGTTTTTAATTGCAGAGTAGTATTCCATTGTGTAGATATACCACATCTTCTGAATCCATTCCTCCGTTGAGGGACATCTGGGTTCTTTCCAGCTTCTGGCTATTATAAATAAGGCTGCTATGAACATAGTGGAGCATGTGTCCTTATTGCATGCAGGTAAAGCCTCTGGGTATATGCCCAGGAGTGGTATAGCCGGATCCTCCAGGAGTGTCATGAGTTTTCACAGGCTGCCAGACCCCAAAGATCTATAAGCCTCTTTGTAGAAAGACAAAATATTATGGGATGGGAGTGTGATAACACAAGGGTCCTGGTCTGAAGGCAGTGAATTGTGGAATAGGGATTAGGAAACTTACAGGGAAGGAAGAGGAAGATAAGAGCCCTTCCCTCTACGGTATCTCTTGTTCTTCTCATTCTCCGTGGTATCATTTGAGAGGACTAGATTCATCTCCTTCCTTGACTAGTTTACTTTTCAGCATTTTGAGGGATGAAGATTGTGCTTCTTCTTACTCTTCACCTTGTTTTTTTACCTGAGTTGCAACTTGGAAACTATTATGGGAGAATCATTAAGGCTGCCCAGCTGAAGTAAGAATTCTCTCTTTTTCTGTTTAACTTTTCCTCATGGAAAAGTCATACTATCAGTGAAATTAGTTTTTCCAACAATGCTTCACCATTATGCTTAGTGCTACAGAAAAATAGAAGAACCACATATTCTCCTTTTCATATTCCCTCCCCACAATAAAATATATAGTCCGAGGACTTCATAAGAAAGACACTGCTTGTCATCCTCCAGCTTGATTACTGGAATCTCAAATGCCTTGTTCACTGTTGGCACTGGACAGATAGTGGTGAATGAATGAATTTGTATGGCTTGTCAAATTTTTGGAAATAGTTAAAATTCTTTGGTGTTTTGTGTTCTCTGTGCTTCTGTTGAGAATTATATGATTTCTGACTTACATTTTAGTGTCTTCACCAAAATAAGTACATGAGGGCTCTGTGGGAAATATCTTCCATTGTGGTCTAGCAGTACTTGCATGATCCAGTGTTTTGGGAGGAATGTTGTGGTCACTGCTCTCACCTAGTTGCCTCTGTCAGAATTTCCATTCAAAGTGTGTCTTCATGGTTTTTGGGTCCCAAGGGCCATCCTTTCTTTTTCAGTGTCCTGTTGTCTTTCATAATAATTCAAGGGTTTGGTAAATTTATCCCAGCCCTGTTTTCTTAAGAGAGCAGATATTTCTAAGACCCTGAAAATACAGCATCTTATAAGCATGTTTTACTTCAAATTTTCAAGAAAATCGAGACTTCAGTGTTTTAAGATGCAACTAGAAAGTCATCTCTGAGTGACATCAAGAGTAAACTTAAGTTGTACAGAGACATGGTGAAGATAGAAAGTTCAGCTAAACTTGACTGTTTTCAAATAAACAAGACACTTTGCCCAGTGGTGTGCAATTTCACTTAGTTTAGAAGGATTAGTATTATTTTATCACACATGCATATGCTTAGTAGATTAACCAATGACAGGGTTTTGTCACTGCAATGTTTCCAGGAAATTTAATTTGATGCTACTTAGAAACTATTTTGTTACTTTGAAGCCATTCTGGGTTATATCTCACCCTTGACAAAAATGATGATTATCTAACTGCTAGAAAAGTTTTTTAAGAAATAAAAAGTTGCTAAATAGCTATCTAAAAAGTATACTCATGTAGGTTACAATGGTTTATTGTTTTATTTAAATAATAATATTACAATTTTGTAGAAAGGTAAACTTCAATTTGGCTTAGTCAAAATTCTACAGCTAAAAATGGAAATTATTAGCAACAGAAGAATATCCATTCAGTTAAGTCTAAACATATCAATAAATCAATATTAGAGTTGACTTGGGCTTTATACAAATTCTCATTGTCTTTCCAATATACTATCATAGCTCAAGGCACAAAATGGAAGTATATTAACCAATTTCATAGCAACTGGTGTAGCACTGAGGGCCTGAATGACACTCAGCAAATATAGGAAGACAGATTCTTTTGGATCTCTTAGGTTTCTGTACATGTTGAGAATTTCTGCAATGTTCTTCATGTGTGAATAGCATGGAAAGGCAGAGAGTATATTATATGTCTTTCTGCATCAGTGGAGGAGTTTGCTGCCTAAAAGACTTGAGAAATAAAACTTGGGAGATGGCTCCATGGGTAATGTGCTGGCTGTGTAAGCATGTGAGGACCTGAGCTTAGATCTCCAGAACCCATGTACAGTCTAGGCACGGTGGGCCTGTCTCTTACCCCAGTGCTGGGGTGTGGCTCAGACACAGGTGAATCCCAGTAGTTTGCTGATAGCTAGTCTAGATGGAAATGGAAGCTCCAAGTGTAAGGAGAGGACCTGTTTCAATAATTAAGGTAAATTAATAAAGGAATATACCTGATGTCAAGCTCTGGGTTTCACATGCATCCATGAGGGTAAGTGTACCTGTATACACACACACACACACACACACACACACACACACACACACACACACACACACAGAGAGAGAGAGAGAGAGAGAGCAATCACACACACAGCAACCACACACACACACACACACACACAAAGCAATCACATACACACACAGAGCAACCACACACACACATTCACACAGACACACAAAAGACAGAGAAACAGACAGGGACAGACTAAGAGACAGAGACATACAGAGAGATGAGAGAGACACACAGAGAGACAAAGAGATACCCAGAGAGAGTGAGAGAACTACATAGACCTCTAGAGGAAAAATTGTACAATTATAAAAAAATTAGGTTTCCCTAAGCTTGGGGTGTCCCAGTTGTAACATAAACTCACTGCCTTCCCAGCATATACTTGACCAATGTGTTGTGAGACTCAAAGGTTTAGAGAATTTGACATGAAGACAAAGTTCTTGTTTCTTGCTGTTTTCTAAATAATAGAAACCTTTGTTTCTGACCCAGGAGACTTAGGTCTTTTACTAGCATCCTGAAAACTTTGGTTGGCGTAACTTGTTACCTTACAGGTAGTGTAAAATTTATAACCCACAGAATTCTTGACAAAAATGTCATTTAAAATAGAAAACTTGGAAGAGTCTAAAATTTACAATGGTAGAGTGATAAAAGTTATGCTTCATTAAGTCAATAAATATGTGTCTATCAAAAATGTTGCAAGTTTATATACTAAAATAGAAAGAAAAAAATACAAATATTCCAAAGTAAGATATGTCCTATAAACTTTGTCATATATCATGTTTTTATTTCGGGGGAAATACATGTTATATCTGGTATGTTCACTGAAAAACTCTGCATTCACACCATTTTTTTTTTCACGTTGCTTATTTCTTGAGGATATATTCTGAGTGGCAGGTGGGGCATGGGATGTGAACTATTATGGCAGTTTTAGAGTGCTTAACTTTGAGTGCCATTAAGATGTTAATGTTTTCTTAAAACATGAAGCTAGTGAGATGGCCCCAGGTTAACAACACAGTCTGGTCTTGAAGAGGGTAAGTTTGGTTCCCAGCACCCACTTTGTAAGAATTGCTTGTAACTCCATGTCCAGGGGATGCAGTGCATCTGGCCTTTACATGCAGATGCCCACATACATACATACACACAAACAAAACATCCAAAAAGTTTTAACACTTTAAAAATTATCAAAAATGATATGACTTTCAAATTAGGACTACGTAATTTTGGTTCCTGCGTACAATTTGTTCTTATTGTTTGGTAATTACATACATTTGCATAATAAAGCTTAGTCATTTCCCCCTCACATCTCTCCCAATAAAGCCTTTCTTTTCAAAGATGCCCTCCTTCTTCATGTCTTCTTTGTGTGGGGCCGCTGAGTTTCATGAGTGTTTCTTGCTGGAGGGTGGGTAGGAGCTTATTTAATGGAGCAGGGGCATCCATTGGTGGCTACACCACTGAAGAGACTGACACCCCAACAATGCTGAATTACTGTTGTCCTTTCTTAATTATTGCTTCACTTAGAGAAAGTTATGCTCAGCCTTAGTGGAGTTCTGTTCATTCATTCATGAAAACAGGACTGGAATAGTATCTAATTCATGGCTTGTAGTAGGGTTTTAAGTTATTTCAGATAAAAAAAATCCAGCATGGCTCCTGATGTATGGTGTGCAGTCAATAACAATATTTTGTCAACAATATAGTTGTGTTTGGATTTTTCATCTTTCTAATATGTTTGAATGGTTTGCTAATACATATGCCCGTACATTACCTGTGTGCCTGGTGCCTGCAGAAGTCAAAAGAAGGCATGAGACCCCTGGAACTGGAGTTTCTGTCGTGACTGTGAGTGCTGAAACCCAAACTCCCCTTCTCTGGTAGAGAAGCCTCCTAGGCTTTTAACTGCTAAGTCATCTTTTCAGATTCAGTATTTGTAGTGTTTAAACCCTTGAATATGGTGAAAATACAAGTGGTTTAGCACAGCGCCCCCAATCCTCCCATGTATATGAGAATTTCTGGGAAAAACTATGTCTGCAAAGACTGATTGACTAATTAGAGCTCAAGTGATATGGAAAGGTTGGGATGTTGAAGGTCCAGAGCCTAATTTCCTTATCTTGAGCTAATTCAGCCTCCTGAATGAGTTATGCATAACTCTATTCCTTGCCCTCCTCTATGTTGGAACTAACATCTGTGACCAATAGAAAAAAACCGTTCAGAATCTATTGACTCAGCAGACCACTCACTTTGATCAACCCAAAAGATAACAGTGTTATCAGATGGAATCTGAATTGCAGACCGACCCCTGAGGTAGGGGCAGGGGACAGGCTATTAGGGTTGTTGTTTAAAAATGAGATGCACAAGCATATAATGGCATGAAAATGCTTTTGGAATATCATGGGTTAGTAAATATAGCTAAGAGAATCATTGTGTTTAAGAAAAGCCTAGATGCATATGCTTGTAAATATCCTGCTTTTCTTTTATAAAACCTTCAAAAAATTTTAGGGAGTTTTCTTTCCATGTTTAATTTCAAAATCTATTGAGAATATTGATACTTCTGAATCTTATTGAATCTTGAGTTTTTCTTTAAAAAAGGATTGAATGCAAGAGTGGCAAGGTGCAGTAAAGGAACTCCTAATGTGAGTTCATCATTAAGGTGAAGGGTTTTTATTGGGAATAAGAAAAAGAAATATCCAGAGGCATCTGGTTGTGTCCAAAGCAGAGATAAAAGAAACAGGCTGGACATGGTCACGGCTATGTGGAAGAAAAGTGAGAGAGTGGAGAGGGTGTGAGAGGGTACAGTGGGAGACAACAGTTGGGAGAGCAAGAGATGGAGAATAGTAGATCAATATGAGAGAGAGAGAGAGAGAGAGAGAGAGAGAGAGAGAGAGAGAGAGAGAGAGAGAGAGAACATAGCAAGAGAGCCTGAAGACAGTAAGAGGATAACAAGGGAGAGAAGGGAGAGAAGGGTGAGAACAGCAAGCATAGGAGTGGCTCAGATCTGAGGTGAAAGGGCCAGGGTAGTATCATGGACTTTGATTCTATTTTTTTTTTTACATAAATGAATGTTCTATCTGCATGTATATCTAGACACTAGAAGATGGCATCAGAGCACATTAAAGATCGTTATGAGCTACCATGTGGTTGCTGGAAATGGAACTCAGGACCTCTGGAAGAGCAAATAATCCTCTTAATTGCTGAGCCATCTCTCCAGACCCTAGCCTGGACTTTGAAAATCTTTATCAGGAACTTGTGATACTGAGGGAGCTTGGAGGCAAAGCATGGACTTTAATATGCTCATAGGCACTACAAGTAGGTATATGTCCCCTTGGGCAAGATGTAAGGGAATTGACTCCTTGTAGACAGGTACTGGTTTCATGAGTTCCTGAGATGTGCTGACTTTTTATCGCTCAGAAGTCCATCTACAGTCCAGTTTGAACTCATTTCTTTATCTACAGACTACTTGAGACCTAATGACAATAAACCCTCACTCTGCAAGATCAGGTCAGTCCTGAGTCTATGAATGTTTTTGTCTCTTCTGTTGTCAGTTTTCTCTTCCTCAGTAGACCACCATGGACATGAAGAAATAAGGGAATGCCCACGTTTGTCTCGGAGCTTCACTATACTGATCAGTAACTCATGGAAGTGTCTTCTCGCTGGGGTGTCTCTATGTACTAAGTTGTTGAAGGCAAAGCTTACTATACCTCACACAGCACTTCTGAATAAGTGGGGTAAGGATGTGGCAATGCTCCAACTGTGACAGCAACTTGAGGAAGGTTAAGTGAGGGCTGGGCTTACAGAATTTACCATGAATGCATATTACTGAGAATGTCCTGTGGTTGTTCCATTGGAGTCTGAACTTTCTTTAGAATTATTCTATATGGTCCTTCAATTTTCTGGTCTACAAATTTTTCTTCATCAAATTTGCCTTTTCTTCATCAAATTTGGAGTTATAGCAGTTTATCCTAACCATCGATGATTCAGTTTCTAAGAATACCAATGCAGCTTGTTACTGACTCTTGTGTGTACTAAAGATCTATTGCTACTTTTCTTCTTGATGAAGATTTTTCTTATATCACTTGATTTGCATTTCACTCTGTTGTCTTTTCATAATTAGACTTGATAATTATGGAATAAGTTGTACTGAAATAAGTTGTGGGGAAATAAAAATTAAGGACAGGCTTGCTAGAGTAAGTATGCTGGTTAATATTGTGAACTTGACAAGATTTAGGATGACCTAGGAGGCAAGCCTCTATGCATGCTTTTGAGAGATTATCTGGATTAGGTTACCTTCTGGTTATGTCTGTGTTATTTGGGGCAGCAAGACCCATCCTGAGTGTCAGCAGTGCCAATTCACAGGCTGGGGTCCCCAGAGAAAACTGGCTGAACACAGCATTCATTGCTCTCTGCTTCCTCACAATATACACATTGAGACATGAAACCAAGTGTCTCAAGCTCTTGCCATTATACCTACTCTATAACTATGGAATGTATAGCAAAACAATTTTTTTCCTTTTTTGAGTTGCTTTAGTCATTGCAGAAACAAGACAGGCAACTAATGCCTTAAGCTTAGTCTTTATGGAACAGCCTCTCCCCCATCTTACTCTTAATCTGTTAAAGAATGTCAGAAAACACAGCCACAAAAAAAGAGAAGACATACAAAGTAGAAAAGCAATGACACACAGCCTTGACAATGTTTCTGACACAGGGAAGCCATATGTCTGCATATGGAAACTAGCAACATAATCCACAGCTAAAAATTCCCTCTGCCCCCTAGATCTCTGTATTTTGTGCATTTCATTCAGGGGCTCATTTTACACAGCCACTTCCCATTGCAGCCACCTGTCCTCAACCATGCATTCCATATTTGAACTGTACTAATCCAGATAATATAGTCATTTAGCTGATAGGATGCCTTTAAATTAGTCCCTACATTTCTGTCAGTATTTCAAGGTGGAAGTGTGAAGGACAAACTGGCTGTATTGCAGCCCATAATTACAAATGTAGGTAAGCATCTAATTTCGAATAGCCTCAGCATTTGCCATCCCTGGCTCTGTTTATGCATTGGTCATTGCAGCTTTGGTTCATTTAGGTTAAAGTACTACAGCTAAGTGTGTGTGGTTGTTTAATCACAAACAACATTTGAAGAAGACCAAAATAGCCAAGGCAAGGGGAAAGCAATGTATAACCAGGTTAGAACTTTTTCTGGTAAACAACATTAAAGAGAATGTGTGCATTTCCATAGTTCTGTTCTATAGCTAGTATTTACAGAGGTATTGTTCCACCATATTGTCCAGAGTTGGGTTGGTGAACCAGATAGAGAAAAGTGAACTGCACCCACCATCCTGTGTGCTTTGGATCCTTAAATGATCAATATTGCTAAATTAACCTTTTGATGGGAAGAAATTAGCTTCTGTCCTATGCCACTAAAGGTCTCTCTTTGTGTTTCAATTTTGTTTCAATTCCCTAGGCTCAGAATGTCATGCTAAAGATAATTATGAGTGTTAGCTAAATCCTTTGACACAACCTACAGATGGGTACATTCACTGAGACATTTGCAATGCAGTTACCAGTGCTGGGAGTGGGGTGATTAATGCTACCAGGCAGGTTTCTAATCACACTCCGCAGGGAACACAGTCTTTTTATCTTGAGGAAGAATTCTTTGGGTTTAAGCCTGGTAGGGCAAACAATTGCATCTCTCTCCCCTTTGGACTAAGAGTGTATCTCCCAGTGAATCCATCACATTGCTATGGAGGCAGATGTAGTGATGGTCTTTCCTGTTTCAAGGCTTGCTTAAGGTGGTGGAATTGAGTTTAGAAATCAGTTACAATTTGCCAAATTTACCAGTTGAGATGAGGATGGTTTGTGCAGCTGTAACAACGTGAAATTGATGAGAACTGGTGATGGAAGATGTATCTTGAAATGGAAACAACTACAGTGAACTGATACATAGGCTTAAGGTTGAACATGGACATGGGTTAAGGATAATTACTCTGTGGGAATGAGGGCAAATGTTGGCACTATTTAGCAAACAGTAAACTGGGAGACAAAACATAACTGATTGCTTTACTTGCTTGGATGTAAATTTCTTTTTGATCTTTTTGAATCTTTTGAATGTAAATTTCTTTCTTGCATCCTTAAGGTATTAAAGAATGTTTGCTCCGCCTTCCCCAGTCCTGTGGGCAAAATGTGTAATGTCTTAATAAATAGTGACATATCTTCATTTCTTTTCTTTTCACTCCACTTCAATTCTTTCAATCTGAAAGAAATCCCAATGCAACAACAAAAGCCTATATTGTTTGGGAGTCTCTTGAACTTTTCTGAACAACATCTGGAAGGGAGGGTTTTGTTCTTGGTATTGGATTTATTTTTTGTTTGTTTATTTGCCAGATAATTTATGTCTTGGTATCAGGGAGAAGGACATTTTTTCTGCATGTGGCATAACTTCATTTAAACTAAATATGTATGCACACATACAGTATGTATTTTTTAAATTGGCTTATACAATAATGTTTCTTTATGGCATTTTCAAGTGTCCTTAATGCTATTTCCCTCTCCTTTCTCCTTCTCCCTCTGTATTATCTGCATTTTGCTCCCTGTCTCTGCAATTAAGCTCTCTCTCACCTCATCTTTCTATTTCCCCATTCACAGATCTGTAAGTGACCGGAGAGCCTCTCCTCTGGGGACTAGCTCTCATATCATTCAAAGGTGCTAGGTAAGCTGACAAGGGCGAACAAAAGCAAAAACATTTTCTACTTAGCTAGCAAGCCAGGAAACCACAAGGACTGGCCAGGCAAGAGAGCCACAATGGTGCAATAGTGTTGCTTTTAACTTTGAGGTAATGAGGACACGTGTCTAGCTGGACTTAAGGTCCATCAACAGCAGGGAATTTATGCCTGGCACTCTAAACCTGGCCAATTACCCATGGCTGAAGAGATCGTAAACTCTAGGAAACTCATGTATTTTAGTTCATGGAAACTTTCCAAATAGTCCAGGAAGTGGGTTGCATTAAAAAGAAAATGCTACTAGCACAGTGTGAACAATATTGATGTTCAACAGAAACCCATCTGCAGAAGTGAGAATCACCAACACTTATGGAATGCCCACAGGTGTTTTCACACATGCAGCATAGTTCTATCCTCATCAACACTAGGCAGGACATACTGTAGTCCTCATTTCTCAGGAAATACATTTCCGTGAGGGCAAGCAATTTTCTCAGGGTCATAGCTATAGTTCTTGCACAGCACATAGCCTCCAGCAACAAATGATCTAGATTACTTTATGGAAAGCATAGTTTTTGTACCCCATATAGATGACAAATAGAGTTTAATTTATAAATAGTGAAGTTTACACATATACACATATGTGTGTATAAATCTGATCTTAGGGATAAAAGGAAGAATGTGAGAAAATTTTAAGGGGAAAAAATCTTACCTTCAAACTACATAAAAGTAGCACTTTTCAGGCAGTCAGAATTATCATTCAGCTGGTCTACCTGTAATCTGACTATCAGGAGGTTGAAGCAGGATGATTGTGTGAGTTCAAGGTCAACCTGGCTACAGAGTGAGACAGTTTTTAAAAAAAAATCAAGACAAAACAACAACTGAAATCAGTCAAAAACAGATCCCTTTGAAATTTGGGGACAAACATAATATAATGTATATACAAATAATAGACACAAATCAGTCTATAATTCAATAGCAATATGAAGAGAAGACATAGTATGCAATTCAAAAAAGAAATGTGTTAGTTATATACAAAAATAATTGCTAAAATTTATCTTAATGATCTGGGAGATTTCTTTTGTTTTCATTTTGTTTACAAAAATGGGAAACTCTTTGGCAAAGAACACGTTTCAGTAAATTATCCAAAAGCAGAAGTCGCAAGGAAGCAGCACTTTCCAACCTTGTTACTTCAATGCAAATGGTGTCCTGTTTGTATAGGACAGTGTTTGAGGTATGACCAACCTGGAAAATGTGCTACATTTCTTGATACAGTGATTTTAACTAATAAATCAATTAACATTTGCTTTATTTGTATGTATAATGAACAAAGATGTAGAACTCCCATAGGTGCTTTCATTAACCTTCCAGAGGGCCATATTGTGATAGTACCAAGTAACCAATGAAATGTAGTTGAATCATCAGATTCAGGACAAGGCAGTTCAGGTCAGAAAGACAACATAATACTTGCTAATTCATATGTATATATATATATATATATATATATATATATATATATATATATATGACATGCAAAGGAAAATATTAAACAGTGAAGCTGAGAAGCATTTATAAAGTCTATCTCTGATCTTGAGGTAACTAGAATCCCTTCAGTGACCAATACTGCTGGTGCACATGACAGCTTCCTATATTACAATGTTGAGGCCAGTGAGGTCCTGGTTCCCATTATAAACAGACAATGGAAACTCTGGTATTCTGTTCTGTTTCTGCTTATTTTTGTTGTTCCTAACCCTTAAGAATCTAATCACCTCAGACACAGAAGGAGAAAGTCTGAGGAGTCAGCTAGTGTTATGGTCTGAAGTGGGTCTCTGAGAAGTCACATGTTGAATTCTTAACCCTATGTCTCAGCCCGTGACTATATTGGAAACTACAGCTATTAAAGGGGTGATTAACTCCAAATGAGGCCATTAGTGTGAGTCTACTCAGTCAGACTAAGCTCCATCTACCAGGAAGAAATGTAACTGTGTGCACATATCAAGACATCTGAGGTGTGCACACAATTACAAAGGAAAGAGTTGTGAGAACACACTAGAGACAGATGTCTACCTTTACTCACAAGGAAGAAGCTTCAGGAGGAACCGATCTGGCTGGCTCACCCATCTCAGACCAGAGTCTCCAGCATCTGAGATAGCAGATTGCCGTCAGGTAATCCATAGCAGTTCGGCATGGGAGCTCTGTCGTTAGGTAATTGCTCTCTTTCATGCTCACCACGTCCATGCTCCCATTACCTGCATGGTAATTACCTGCATACTGAAGGATGATTTGCACCCTCTTCTTTCTATTTTCCTTTATTATAAATAAAATATTTAACAATTAAAAGATTTTGTTATATTCTAAAACAAAAACAGGTGTTTCTGTAACAAAAATAATAGAACCCAAGTTTAAAATGTTTAACTGCCAACTTAAATTTCCTTATCACAAACATACCTTTTGTGGGCTGGCAAAATGTAGAGAAAGACATTTCATTCCCAGTCTGTTGGTTCGAGTTTTATCCGTAGTACCCACACGGGAAGAAGAGAGCTACACTTGGAAGTTGTCCTCTGAGCTCCACATGTGTGCCATGACATGCACCTCACCTCCTGTAAAAACTGTTTTAAAAAAATCCTAACAAAACAAAGTGAAGTTAACTAAATCAGCAGTGAAGTATTAGCACATGTTATATGGGTATGTATGTATATGTGTATCTACATATCTATCTACCTACATAATATGTCAGAATGCAAAACATTTATATACTCTAACTGATGAGATATTTACAAGTGTGATATTTGCCAAATACGATAGAAATTATAATTCAGACACAAACTGTATCATTTCACCACTGCTATAATTTTTTTTTAGATTTTCCTCATTCTAAATAGTCTAATAATGTTAGCTTGTACCCATTACAAGCAGGGCTGTGATTAGCTTTTATGATTTAGCTTCATTGCCATATAAATTGGTTGGTCAATGCTGGGAAACTTACAGAAACACTGAGAAAGGATTTCAGAGTAAGTAATCACAGAGGAATTATGCTATGTAGCAGCACAGACCATTAGGGTAGCAAAGATGGGATGGCATGTTCTTGCTTATTGCAAAGCAAAACAACTGAAAACTGAAAATGACTTAATAAAATTGCTTTGCCCTTCACCCATCAGCATCCTAGTCTGCTATGCTTGTGTGGTAGAGGATCATGCTTTATATCATAAAACTTTTAGAACTAGATAAATATTGAAAAAGACTTTTTTAGAGCACCTCTCATCTTATGTGAACTTGAAATTTTATATTGTCCATCAGAGATGCAAAATGATAGTCCATAGAAAACTAGACATGGGTTGCACCCATTCATTTAGGTGTAAATGCACTAGACCACCTTAGCAATGCTAATAGCACAAGGCTATTGATAATAATAGCTGTTGTGGCTTATTAGGTATTTATTCATGTTGTACAATTGTAAGAAAATTCTAGTAGTGACTCAATAGCATATAAATTTATAAAAGAAAAAAAAACTCTGAATGTTGTGGATGGGCCTGGTGCTCTTCTTGTGAACCAATCCCCTAATGAATAAAGAAGTCAATTACTGGGCAAGTAGGTGGGACTTTCAGGCTGGACATAGGAAGAGAGGAAACAGGAGAGTTACTTTCTTTTGGAACCAGGACAACAGAGGGGTAAGATGTATCTGCTAGAGTTTCCTAGTATTATGGCGGATCCTTAGGGATCAGATTTCAATAAGGCTTACAAGATTAGGTTTTAGTTGTTGGGCCCAGAGATTGAGCTACCATTGTTTCTGAACTAAGTTTGTGTTGCATTTTCCTTCCCTCAGTGGCTCATCTGGGTTCAAGAGAGAAAGTATGGTGGCCAACTGTGGGTTTGCCTGAGGTGCTGCACAAAGGCCATGGGGAATTTGAAGCACAGGGATTGCATGGTGGTAGTGACTCGCCAGTGGGAAACTAGAGAGACTGTGGAGTCCAGCCACCTGGGCAGAGGGACAAGCATGGGAATGTGCTGGTTCTACTATTTTAATACCTTCCGTAACACCTGAAATTCCAAGCGTTCATATACTCTGTTTTGAATCTGAGGTCTGGCATGTGGTAAAGGCAGAATGTGACCTTGTTTGTGTGACTTATACTTTTCTTCTGTATCATCTCAGAATCATTCATCTTATGGTCATTGCCTGTGACTTGAGCTTTATTTCTGATCCTTAGAAATATTGATAATAAATTCACCTCAAGTCTTGGAATTCATTGCCCCTTTTGATCTTGTTTAACTCAAGTTACTTATCCCCTTTGCTGCTTGACTTTAATTTAGTCATAATCTTAGTACACCTTCTTGACTATCCATTTTTTTATTTTATTCTGTGTGTGTGTGTGTGTGTGTGTGTGCCTATGAGATGTGAAGGAAACTATGGAGGCCACAGGGCAATGGATACCCTGGAACTGCATTTGTAGGCAGTTGTGTGTCATATAAAATGTGTGTGTGTGTGTGTGTGTGTGTGTGTGTGTCTGTGTGTGCCTATGAGATGTGAAGGAAACTATGGAGGCCACAGGGCAATGGATACCCTGGAACTGCATTTGTAGGCAGTTGTGTGTCATATAAAATGCTGGAAACTGAACTTGAGTCCTCTGCAAGAGCAGTAAATACTCTTGACCATTGAGCTATCACTTGAAGCCCCTTAACTAACTACTTAACATATTCTATTCTTTACACTAACCCGTTTCCTTTTCTCTAGAACTTGTAGTTTCCTAAGTTTTATTTGAATAAGATTATCTTTCCCTTGACCTGTCACTAAGAGTATGAGTTCTCATCCTTACCTCTACACCCTTGGTATATGTGTTCAATAGTTAGGAAAAAATAAACAAGTGATTGTCACATAATCCACATAATGCTTTTAAAAAATACCATTGTCCTTACTTTTATTTACATTTTGGACTTCACTGAAATTTGTAAAGGCAAAATATCTTCCCCCAACTATAAAGTTAATACGTGGCAGCAATAGGATTTAGAACCCACTAAGTGCTCCCTGAAAACCATGCTTTAAGCAGAGAAGCATGCTTCTCTGGGTAAGTGTCATGCCCAGTTCCAGGAGCCTGTGCAGTTACAGTGTCTGCTTCTGGGACGTCTTTAGTACATCTAAAATGACCTTCAAGGAAAGGGTGAAAATCCACAGGCACAAGGGGAAGGAGAAAACCATTATTTCTCTTTAGGTTTAAAGTGCCAGATGAATAAAGACAAACAGCAGCAAAATTCAAAAAGAATCAAACTACTGCTCTTAGCTTTAGGGACGTTCAGAGACACTGGATTTCAGAAGTTATTGTTTGACTTGAAACAAGGTTTTCCACTCTAATGCTTACAGAGTACCTTCCACCCTGCCAGCATGAGGGGAGTATTTTCAAAAACCTTTATTTAAACTGGAATGGTATGGAAAGAATGTTAGCAAAACCCCAAATAGTTTGATAATCAATGCCTCCTTATCATTTTGTTTTGTGGAAATCTTACCCATTTTCAAGAGGAATTACACTGGAAGAAAGTACAAATCTCCCATGTGATCTTTGTCCAGTTAGAAAGCTAATAGTGCCTAAATTCAAAAAAATGAAGAATACAATATTATTTTCAGGTTAGTGCACTCCTTCTGGCATACAAGGTTAGACATAGTTGCATTAATTTTCTTTCTCTTTAGGACACATGAGGACTATTTTACTAATGTATAGCTCAGCTCAAGTTTACATTTTGAGGTTTGGATATATATCTGGGATCTTCCACAGTTACATAATAAATGCGAAAAAAAAAGTTCCTGTTAATTTTTCTGGGGAAGACATTCAAATTTGAAAGGGATGTTTAAAATAGATTTATTTAAAAACCACTTTATTAGTTGTTCTTCATGTTATACTAACTAAATCCTGAACAAATTTAAGGAGAAAGGACTTATGGTGGCTCACAGTAGAGTTCAGTACTTTATTGCAAGAGGGGTGTGACAATGTGCGATTCATGACATCATGGCCTAGAAACAGAAAGAGGGGCTACATTGTTGAGCAGATATTTTCTCCTTCCCCTTAATTCTCTGTACACCATCAATTTGACTACAGAATTTACCTTCTACATTCAGGTTACGTCTTCCCCTATCAGTAACTCAGTATCTCTGGAAGGATCCTTATAGACATACCCAGAGGTATTTCTCAATGTCCTAGGTGATTCTAAATCTATTCAAGCTGACAATAACGATTAATGTCCACAACCAACAGGTAGCATGCCATCATTTTCCCCCTTGTAGTTCAAATGTGAAAAGTTCCTATAGGCTCATATGTTTGAACACTTGGTCTCCAAGTGGTGAAACTCTTTGGGAAGGTTGTGAAACTTTTAGAGGGCAGAGCCTTGCTGGAGCAAGTGCATAATTAGGGGTTAGCTTTGAAAATTTATATTCTTCCTTTCCTCTTCACCACCTGCTTCCTAAGTATTAATGCAATATGACTGACCAGTTTGTCTTTCTGCCACAATGCCTTTCCTGACTGTTGACATGATGGACTATATCCTCTGGTACTCTAAGTCAAAAAGCAACCTCTCTTCCCTAAATTGCTTTTGTTAGAATATTTTATTTTTAACAAGAGGAAAATAAGACAAAAATTGGTATGAGAAAGGCTGATACTGTGATAAGCCTGACAATATGGTTCTTAGACTTTAGGATTTGGTATGAGGGAGGAATGTAGAAGAATTTAGAATTTTGGATTAGAGAAACTCATAAAGGCTGTAAGCATAGTTTAATGGGCCATTCTGGTGGAGGTTTGTAAGATCAGAAGTTAGAGAGAAATATGGACTTTCAATACCAGGCTCATAAGGTTTCAGAAAGGAACAAGAACTCTGCTAGGAACTGGACTATGAGGCATTCAGATTATATTTTGGCAAAAAATATGTCTACATTCTGTCTGTGCCCTTGATCATAACTGAGGTTGAATTGAAAAGCAACAGACTGTTTTTGGCAGAGGAATCTCCAAGGCAGTTGATATTGTGGCCATGTAAAAATTAATACTCACCACCCTTGCTCAGATCTACACTGAGATAGCAACAGACAGAGAAAAAGTAATTTAAAAAATATGAAGTTTGCTTTAAAAAGTGTGTAAGCAAGATTACAGTTGTGAACAGAAAGCATGTAGACAACAAAGTGGCTGTAACTGTTGAAGAGATTGAAGTTATTAAAGAGAAACCTGCCTTTGTAAAAGGGCAATAAGAAAAACGTCTCGAGTGCCAGAACACACTCATTCAAGGCCACAACTTGTAAAGATGAAAATTTAGGTGAAAGAGGAAATCAGAACTAGGAATACAGATGACAGATTCCCTGTCAAAAAGCAACAGGCTAGGAGAGTGTTTCTCTAGTGTCAGGGAATAAAGAAACTCATGCAGCTATGGTCCAGGAATGCTATACCCTATCCTAAACTAGCAACAGATCCTGTCAGTATTGCTCATGTGGCCCACATATTGAAGGCAGGGAAATTATAAGATGGAGTGGTGTGTGTTGAAATGCAACTGAGGCTAAGCAATATGTCACAGAGTCAAAGTCCACCCAAAAAGGCCCTCAGAGGCCATCGTGTAAAGTTGTGAAGGCAAAGCAAAGGTGTAATGGAAACCTCAGGTTACTGGAGATATCACGACCATGGATGTCTGCCAAGGATGACTGAAATTAGAAAATGGGGCCAGACAAAGAGAGAATCTATGCATGTTGCAAACAGTACAGTTGGAGTGGTGGAACTTCCGCAGACTTTTGGTGCCCAGATAACATTAGGAGATCCAGGTACTGAATATGAAGCTACAGAAGTTAGTTGTTGAAAAGGCTATCTTTTTTCCACTGGATGGTTTTAGCTCCTTTGTCAAAGATCAAGTGACCATAGGAGTGTGGATTCATTTCTGGGACTTCAATTCTGTGCCATTGATCTACATGCCTGTCACCGTACCAATACCATGCAGTTTTTAACACTTTTGCTCTGTAGTACAGCTTGAGGTCCGGGATACTGATTTCCCCAGAAGTTCTTTTACTCTTGAGAATAGTTTTAGCTATCCTGGGTTTTCTGTTATTCTAGATGAATTTTTGAATTGCTCTTTCTAACTCTATGAAGAATTGAGTTGGGATTTTGAGGGGGATTGCATTGAATCTGTACATTGCTTTTGGCAAGATGGTCATTTTTACTATATTAATCCTGCCAATCCATGAGCATGGCAGATTTTTCCATCTTCTGAGGTCTTCTTCAATTTCTTTCTTCAGAGACTTGAAGCCTTTTCAACAAATGGTGCTAGTTCAACTGGAGGTCAACATGCAGAAGAATGCAAATTGATCCATTCTTATCTCCTTGCACTAAGCTCAATTCCAAGTGGATCAAGGACCCCCACATAAAACCAGACACACTGAAACTAATAGAAAGGAAACTAGGGAAGAACCTTGAACATATGGGCACAGGGGAGAATTTCCTGAACAGAACTCCAATAGCTTAGGCTCTAAGATCAAGAATTGACAAATGGGACCTCATAAAATTACATAGTTTCTGTAAGGCAAAAGACACTGTCAAAAGGACAAAGCAGCAATCAACTAACTGGGAAATGATCTTTACCAACCCTACAGTCGATAGAGGGCTAATATCCAATATATACAAAGAACTCAAGAAGTTAGACTTCAGAGAGTCAAGTAACCCTATTAAAAAATGGGGTACAGAGCTAAACAAAGAGTTCTCACCTGAAGAATATCTAATAGCTGAGAAGCACCTAAAGAGATGTTCATCATCCTTAGTCATTAGGGAAATGCAAATCAAAACAACCCTGAGATTCCATCTCACATCAGTCAGAATGGCCAATATCAAAAACACAGGAGACAGCAGTTGTTGGCAAGGATGTGGAGAAAGAGGAACACTCCTCCACTGCTGGTGGGATTGCAAGCTGGTATAACCACTCTGGAAAGCAGTCTGGTGGTTCCTCCGAAAACTGGGCATGACACTCCCGGAGGATCCTGCTATATCACTCCTGGGCATATACCCAGAGGCTTTACCTGCATGCAATAAGGACACATGTTCCACTATGTTCATAGCAGCCTTATTTATAATAGCCAGAAGCTGGAAAGAACCCAGATGACCCTCAATGGAGGAATGGATTCAGAAGTTGTGGTATATTTACACAATGGAATACTACTTTGCAATTAAAAACAATGAATTCACGAAATTCTCAGGCAAATGGTAAGAACTGGAAAATATCATCTTTAGTGAGGTAACCCAATCACAAAAGAACACATATGGTATGCAGTCACTGATAAGGTGATACTAACCCAGAATCTCGGAATACCCTAGACACAATTCGCATATCAATAGATTTCCAAGAAGATGGAAGGAGAGACCCCTGGTCCTGGAAAGACTGGATGAAGGGGAATGCCAGGACAGAGAAGCGACAGGGGGTTGAATGGGAAACAGAAGGAGGGAAGGGGGCTTATGATACTTTCGGGGAGGGAGGAAATGGGAAAGGGGAAATTATTTGGAACGTAAATAAAAAAGCTTAGAAAATAATAATAATAAAAAAAGAAGTTAGCTGTTGTTTGTCCTCCTAGATCGTGACCCTTCTTTGCCCAGTCTATGAGAATATATACTCTTGACCACTGTATGGTGAGAATATGTAATCTGTATTTTTATTTTACAGTGGTTTAGCTAAGGTATTGGATTAGTCTTAGAAGAGACTTTGGACTTTAAACATTTGAACAGTGCTAGGACTACTAACGGCTATGGAGCCTTTTGAAGTTGACTAGATGCATTTTACATTAAGTGATTTCCATGAGCATATGGGAGCCAGTCACAACATATTGTGCTCTAAAAATAAAATGTGTACATAAGGTCGTGATTTTGAATACTTGGTTCCCAGAGGGTGATGCCATTTGGCAAGGTTGTTGTAATGGGTAGCTTGACACACCTGAGAAGAAAGGCTCTGAGGGATTATATACACTGTATTGGGCTGTGGGCCTGTCTGTGGAGGATTGACTTAATTAAGTTAATTTCTGTGGGAAGACCCAGTCCACTGTGAGTGGCACTAATTCTGAACTGTATGAAAGTATAGAAATTGAGCTGTGCACAAGCAAGCAGTAGAAAGAGTAAGCATGCTTTCATTTTCCAGTGCTTTTGACTGTAGATCTGGTGCAACTAGCCATTTGAGTTCCTCATGACTTTTGTTAGGGGGCTTTATCTCAGCAACAGAAATGAAACTAGAACAATTGTATAACCTGAGAAGGCATGGACTTGCTGGAGGAAGTGGGCTGCTGGCAGTAACTTTCAAGTTTTAGCCATACTTCCTCTTCACCATTTGCTTCTTGAATGTGTGTGCAGTATGACCAGTCACCTTCCTGCTCTTGGAACCAGACCTTCCCTGCCTGTTGCCATGCCTTTCCTAGGTTGCATCTTCACAGTATCCTATAACAGAAATGAGAAAGTATATTACTCCTCGATAATTATAATATGGAAGACCATTTTCTAAGGTGAATATAAAAATAGCAAGAATAAAGCACATGGGAAGATAATTTCAAAATCATACATTAAATGATTTCTTGGTAATGTATCTATTAAGTCCATATACTCAAGGTTACTCTTAATATCCTGATAATTTCTCCCAGCTGTAATAAATAAACCCATATAATATACATAATTAGTGTTGGCTTGTTGTACCACAGGCACAATTTTAAGTGCTTTTATGACTTCAATCAAAATAATAACTTTATTAACTCAATTATAGTTGATCTGAGGGAGACAGGTGCAGAGAAATAGCCACAATCACATAGTAAACACAAGATCAATGTAACCTGCATTCTCTGATTCCCATGATCAAGCTCCAAGCCATTGTCAATTATGTTAATTTTACACTAGTATCATTTAAAAATATTTTTATAGAAATGAAAAATGCTTTGCCACCAAATGGCTCTACATAATAAACTGCCCTATTGTGCTAACTTATTTCTGTATGTAGACCATGAATTCAAGAATATTATTCTAAAAGGGTTTGTATACTTTCTTAACATCTTTGCTGAAATTAGAATATTTAAAGAAGAATGTTGAACAAACTAAGGCTGATACCAAAGTCCTGTATCTCAACTTCTAGGAAGTCTGGAGCAGGAGGATGCCAAGTTTAAGGCCTGCTTGGGCAGAGTGAGTTCAAGGTCAGTTGAGTAAATTAGTAAGACTCTGAAGACAAAAGTAAAACAGAGGGATAGACCTATAAACCTCCTTGTAGAATTGTCCATGCACAAGGTGTTTTTTTTCCAAAATAATAACAATAAGGATAAAAGAGGCAGAAGAGGAGGGTAATGGAGAGGAGGAGATAATGATTTTCCTGCAACATCACTTAGCATTTTGACTTTTAAACATTGTTTTCTATGTAGTGGTTTGAGATCTATTGACATGTACAATGCTATTTCACCTTTTCAAGACAATGATGATATTTTACTCTTTTGTTTTTCCCTTCCTGAGAGATTGGGGACTGTATCTCTTCTTTGGATAGCTTTCTGCATTCTTTAGTACAATTGTTAGTTTGCATGTAACTTATTCCTGCATTTTATTTTTTTATTTTAATTTCAGAACATTTCCATTCCTGACTTTGCTACACCAATGCATCTGTGAAACATTAGGAAAAGCTATAGTGGAGTTTGTAGCAATTACATGTACAGGAAGGGCAAAAGCCTCTCAGTGAGAACATGATTTATTTTCCTGTGAGCTAATAGTTCAACACTGAATGCTTCTTCCCCTGCCATTAGGACTAGGTGCTTGCCATTCACTCTTCATTAACTTTATATCTGAATGTAGGGGACACAGTCTTTCTGTAGACTGATTTTAATATGGGGACATCTCTCTACTATTAAAATGGCCCAAATCATGACTTATAGCTCTATTCCTTCATTTATGAAATCAGGTCTTTTATTTTTCTTGCCAAATTTCTGGATAAAATTTCAAATAAAGCAAAGTGTGGAATACTGAAACATTTCTTCCCCAAGTCATTTGTCTTCCTCTTCTCTGTGGCATCACAAATAAAGATAGACTCTGGATTCAGGAGACTCGTTTGAGCTCCAGTTGTATAGCTGACAATTCATAGGAATTTTCACAGCACACACAATCCCTGAATCTGCAGATTCTCTTTTCTGCTTACAGAAAAAATAATTTTAAAATTCAAGGCTGTGTGAGAGGAAGGAATATTTCCTTTTGGCTCTAGCTGTGGTCCTACCGCGTGCCGACAGGTGAACACTTGTCCATCTGCCTAAGTCTTGACATGCGCACAGATGTCAGTCTACCTTCACATGGGTCTTCTGCACATCAGTCTCATTCCTTGGGGCACAAGCAACATGGTGAGACTGACTGTTTTGCAGAACTACATTTTGGAGGTAGTCACAGATGTTCCCAGGACAGTCTTGGCATTCTGTGACCTTGGAAGGTTTCTCAAGTTCTACTGGGTAAAAGGAAAGGGTATTCAGAACTTTTCTCATTTTATATTCTCAAACATATAAAGTATTCCTGTATGTTTGGAAAATAAAGGTAAATGGGACACCGGACCATTCAAGAGTGAAGGACTCTTTTCTTTGACATCTCTTCCTTCTTCAACTTATCTAAGGGGGGAGAATAACATTTGACTAGTCAGAATCTTACCTGAAGCTAGGGAAGCAAGATCTGCTCCCCTGTACCCCTAACAAACCCCAGTTGCTAAGCCAGAAGTTCTGTCATTTGCAGCTTTAAGGGTCAGGCTACACTGGAGCCAGAATAGGTTATGCCAATGCAAACCACAAAGAAGAGTAAGATGACGTGTTGGTACAATAACAAAGGATAATGGCAGCTATGGTGGTAGGAAGGTTCTCAGCACAGGAAACAGTTTATCTCACCCAGATAGTGTAATAGTTCTAATATAGAACAGACCTGATTTCCTGGAGGTTTCATTTTAGACTGGCAGAAGAATTTTTCTTTTCATTCCAACCTTTTTTTATCTACTAGTTCCACCTCTATCCTTTTGACCTGTTCTTGATTTCCAAACTTGGCACTTCTTTGTTCTGAGGCATGACACAGATTTGTTTGTTTGCTTTAAGATTTATTTTTATTTAATTTGTATGAGTTTTTGGCATATATATATATATATAGAGAGAGAGAGAGAGAGAGAGAACTGGAGCTGCAGATGGTTGAAAGTCATCATGTGGGTGCAGGGAACTGAACCTGGGTCCTCTGGGAGAACAGCCAGTGTTCCGAACCTCTGAACCATCTCCCCTCTTGAGCTATGATACTAGTTCAGATAAGTGTTTGCTTGACAGGGAAAAGATCTTTGGTGAACAAATAATCTTGGGAAGGCCAATGTACTGTAGAACATGTAACTCTCTCTCCCCCCGGTCCTTATGTATGTCAGTTTAACAAGATACATGAGAAGATTTTCATAAAATGATGTTCAATTTAAGTGTGACCAATTCTTTTACAAGTATCTAATAATGGGGTATATTTTAAGTGTCATGCATGAGAAAATATTCCTTTGGAGAAATTTGTTGAAGGGAGAAAGAACAGTGGAATAGTCTTCCAATTTTTTAGAAAAAACACTTTGCGATTGGAAGGAATGTCAGGGACTCCACAATGGGTGATAAGGCTCCTGATGCCCGTGGTCAGGACATCACACCAAACTCAAAGCCATATGGAAATACTTTATCAGTGTCTGTGAAAGACTTAGAAACGAATACTTTCAAAATCTGCATTTAAAAATTTCTTTTCTGCAAAATTTGTGGATGTTATGGATGATTAATAAAGACAAGCTTATGAAAAAATCTGCTTAAGTAGTTTGTAAAGTTCAGTCTGGCTTTATGCAGTTCTTTTGTCTCAAGAGGTTTATGGTTTAGCTAATGTTTCCCTCACTCAGTTCACATCACTGTATGTGAGAGGCAGAGTAAAGAAACTGCTGACATGACTGTTCCATGGTATGGGTAAGGCTAAGGGGAAAGGTTTTTATTATGAATGAGAGAGAAAAATATCCAGAGGTATCCAGAAGGGTCCACAGTAGAAAGAAAAGAGAACGGACTGGGCATGGCCAGGGCTAGAGAAGCGGGGGATCAGGAGAGAGTAGTGGAAATAGTGAGACAGCAAGCGATAGAGAGTAGAGTGTAGTTAGCTAGAGAGATAGAGGAGACAGTCAGAGCAGAAGAGAGTGTCTGGAGTGGACAGATTGTGTGGATTATAAAGGGTAGCTGAGCGAAGGAAGGGTAGGATGCTAATGTGGACTTTGAAATGTGTAGCAGGTACTAGTGATACTGAGGGAACCTGGAGGCCAGTTTTGAGTCTCTCCTTTCAAATATATTTATATTTCACACAATGGTGCCTTTGGTGGGTAGTGCCTTATCTTTGGGGGGCATAATTACTATGGTTCTAGGGCAGAGCAAGTTGTTTATTTTTAAAGGTATAACCTCTTTCAACATATGTTCTGGGTACAACTTTTAACAGGCATGAGTCCAAGTGAAGTCGCTTGTGGCAACTGCTCAAAGATTATCTAAGATCCCTCTTTGATCACCCCCAGACCTACCATAATTTTTAAAACTTTTCACCTGGGTATATTTATTTAGATAGGATTTACCCCCACATACACGTTTAAGTCATGCTTGATGTCTCTCCTAAAATCTTTATAACTTATCCACTATGGATATGAGCTCATTTTAATGTAATGTATGTGACCTATGTTCACATACTTCTGACCTCTTCCACTTCTGCTTTCTTTATCTAAGGTATCATTACATCTTCTGACTATTGTGAAAGACTACTAAGTAAGTTCCACAACATTTTTCTTCTATCAAACATTCATTTTTGTATAATTATCAAAATGAGCTTTAAAATTTATCAATCCTTTAAAGATCCCGCAAGCATTTGTTACATACCTGAGATAAAAGGCAAGCTTAAATACCCTTCAGAGTGCTTTCCAGACCATCCATCGCCATTTTTGCTCTTATCTTCTTCTCTGCTCAAAATTAAGCCCACATCTGGTTTAGAGACATATGTAGCATTTATCATATAACATGCTGTAGCATCTCTGATCATTGTTGAGTTCTTGTGGACAAAGTCCAGCTCTTGAACATTTCAGGAAAACAAACAACAAAAAAAAGTCAAAAAAAAAAAAAAAAAGAAAAGGACAGATAAGATTGTAGGGTGAATGCTAACTGAATGTCAAGTGTTTGTGTGTGTGTGTGTGTGTGTGTGTGTGTGTGTGTGTGTGTGTGTGTTTTACATTTGGAGATAAAGAATTGGAAGTCATTTTAATGTGCACTTAAAATCCAAGAATAGATAAATTGGAACTAGATGCTTTTCTGACAAGCCACTAAAAGACAGGTTTTAGAAAATTAGTTTAAAAAAAAAATAGCTCAGTGGCAGCACAGCCACAGACATACTCATTGCCCCAGGGCGCACACTGGCTCTTCCTCACTGCTCTTGGGTCTCCAGTTCTACTCTTCATACTGCATAAAGGGCTGCACTTCTCTTTCTCTCCCATCTCTCTACCACATACTTATACCTGATAGTGGTTCCCAGTGGGCAGGCCTCTGGCTGACTTCTGCTCACCCATCACCCTTGAAATATAATATTTTGATATTACTTATACAACCTCATAATTTTGTATCAGCAAGAGAAAAATTTCCAAGTCCTGTTTTATTCTTTTTTTAAATTGAAAATAGATTATTTCATATTATGATCATGATTTCCTATTCTCTAAGTCCTCACAGATCCACTCCACCTTCTCACCCACTTAAATCCACACCCTTTTATCTCTCTTTTGTTATTAAATATTAGACTTCATAAATAAATAAATATATAGATAAATGCAAAAATCCAAAATAGGACAAAGCAAGCAAGCAAACAAACAAACAAACAGGAAAAAAGTCAATGAGAAAGCACATAAAACATACAGAAAAAGATGCACACTTTTGTACACACAAACAAAACCCCTTTTTTAATATCTTCATTTTGACCCATGTGAATTAAATAAGAATGATTTAGAGTAAAGGAAATCCAAATTATGTAACTTTCAAGTCTCTATATTGAAATAATTGAAATTCAAAAGGTATTTTTTTTGCTGCTGTTTAGAGAACTGTGGGTTAAAGAGGGTTAAATTCATTTTTTATAGCCAAGCATAACATATGTATTCTATAACGTTTAAGGTACTAGCAAAAAAAAAAAATTCCCCAAACTGTTCTGTAATGATGAGACAAATAATGTGGCCATTCAGACTTTCTAACGCTGAAAATATGAATAAGCTTTTCCCACTGCTAATGTGAAACAGCTGCGGCCTAACCCAAACCCATTTACAATTTTCTTCTGAATAAACTTTAACAAAATTACACGTGTGCTGTTTATTGTAGATGAAGCTGGGGAGGTTTGAGGCTGAATGTGTTAAGGAAAGTCTGTGTTAATGCTGGGCACACATAGCTCAGATGGTGAGGACAGAGCAGGCTGATGAAACCCTGAAGTATCACAAGTCAGGAAAGCATATGTTAGTTTCATCCTACCATGCTCAGAAGGAGCCTGTACCTGCTTCTCGGCTTGTCCATTGTATCTGACAACCTAATCACAGTGTTTTATTTTTATTCCTCTTAATTAATCTTCAGACACAGCCCAGTTCTATATGGAAGACCTTCAGCTAGCCATAAGGCAAATTCTGCAATATTGAAATTTGGAAAAAATAAATGCCTCCTTGCCCTTTGTCTTCCTTGTGTTGCTTTATTTCTCTGTGTGTATTTTCTTTCTCATCTCAAAAACGCAGAAAACATAGCATGAAGGGAGTGAAGAGTGTGCTGCCCTGGCTTTTCTTGGCCTCAGTTGTATTTCTCCAGATCTTTGTACAAATCATGCTTTTGCTTTCTCAGAACAGAAATAAATACATAGGTCTTGATTGATAAACCTTTATTATGTTAGATTGTTTAAAATGATCAAGACACAAATTATAATGGAAAATTGCATAACATCAAGCAGTCTTAGAAATCTAGATTGAACACTTTGAAAATTCAAATTGAAATGTTTTGAGGTTTTTAATGCAGCATAAAATAAAACCAAGAACATACTTTGGCTTTGGTGGATTATCAAGTTAAGCTGAGAATGATCTGAGACTGTATACTTTTTCTTTTGTCTTTTATTTATTTTTTTATTTTTTCACACTCCATATTTTATTCCCCACCCTGTCCAACCTCTGATTGTTCCACATCCCATACCTCTTCCCCACTCACTTGTCTCCACGAGGATGTCCCCACCCCCAACCCCCACCCAACAAGACCTCTAAACTGCCTGGTGCCTCCAGTCTCTTGAGGGTTAGGTGTATCTTCTCTGACTGAACCCAGACCCAGCAGTCCTCTGCTGTATGTGTGCTGGGGGCCTCATATCAGCTGGTGTGTGCTGCCTGGTTGGTGATCCAGTGTTTGAGAGATCTCAGGGGTCTGGGTTAATTGAATCTGCTGGTCCTCCTACACAGTCACCCTCCTCCTCAGCTTCTTCCAGCCTTTCCCTAATTCAACCACAAGGGTCAGCAGCTTCTGTCCATTGGCTGGGTGCAAATATCTGCATCTGACTCTTTCAGCTGCTCATTGGGTCTTGTGGAGTGTGGTCATGCTAGGTCCCTTTTTGTGAGTGCTCCATAGCCTCAGTAATAGTGTCAGGCATTGGAAACTCCCCTTGAGCTGGATCCCACTTTGGGCCCATTGCTGAACCTTCTTTTCCTCAGGCTTCTCTCTGTTTCCATCCCTGATGTTCTTTCAGACAGGAACAAATGGGTCAGAGTTTTGACTGTAGGATGGCAACTCCCTCCCTCTCTTGATGCCTCATCTTCCTGTTGGACGTGGGCTCTACAAGTTCCCTCTCCCTACTGTAGGGCATTCCATTTAAGGTTCCTCCCTTTGAGTTCTGAGAGTCTCTCACCTCCCAGTTCTCTGGTGTATTCTGGAGGGTTCCCCCAACCTCCAACCTCCTGAGGTTGCCTGTTTCCATTCTTTCTGTTGGCCCTCAGGGCTTCAGTCCTTTTCCCTCACCCAATACCAGATTAGGTTCCCCTCTCCCCCACAACCACTGTCCACTTTCCCTCCCAGGTCTATCCCTTCCTCTCCACTTGTGATTGCTTTCTTCTCCCTCCCAAGTGGACTAAGGTGTTCTCACTTGAGCCCTTCAGCTTGTTGACCTTTGTGAGTTCTGTGCGCTGTATCTTGGGTATTTTGTACTTTCTTCTTTTTTTTTTTTTTGGCTAATATCCACTCATTAGGGAGTACATACTATGCATGTCCTTTTGGGTCTAAGTTACCTAACCCAGGATGATATTTTCTAGTAGAAAATTGGAAATAGATCTACCTGAAGACCTAGTAATATCTCTCTTGGGAATATACCCAAAAGATGCCCCACCATGCCACAGGGGCACATGTTCCACTATGTTCATAGTGGCTTTATTTGCGATAGCCAGAATCTGGAAACAACCCAGATGTCACACGACAAAAGAATGGATACAGAAAATGTGGTTCATTTACACAATGGAGTACTACTCAGCTATTAAGAATGAGGACCTCCTGAGTTTTGCAGGCAAATGGATGGAACTAGAAAAAGGATTATAAACTTATTCAGTACTCTCAGTACTGGCAATACTTGGGTTTCATCTAGAATCCTCTCAGTGGGTTGATCTATCTTGCCTGTATTCCAAGGTATCAGAAGGAAGAATATGAATTATTTATTAACAGTTTAATAAAAATGCAGGATTATACATCTCTAAAATGTTAAGGTTTTTTCCTTGATATACAGATATTTGGGCTAGCAAAATGGCTCTGCAGATAAAGGAGAAAGCTGCTAAGCTTGGCAAACTGAGTTTTATTTGTGGGATCCACAAAGTAGAAGGAGAGAATTGACTCCTATAAGTTGTTTGCTCACCTCCATACACATTATATGCTCCCCGAAATAAACAGCTATACTTTAAATTAACAAATATATAAACAAGCTTAGTCTTATCTGGAAGAAGACATCTGAGAAGCAGCAGAGTCAAGGAGCCTTCATTCCTGCCGATGCCACTCTGCAGTAGCTATGGCTCTCATCCACACTATGTCATCCTCCTGCAGCAGTCAGGAACCAAGGCCCCAAGTGGGGAACCACCCTGGAGGAGGAACCAGAAAATTTAAGCAGAGTTTTCAAACAGTGTAAAGCCCCCAAATGGTCATGGTGCAACTAGGCTGGGACAGAGGGATCATGTGAAAGAGATAAACTATGCAGAAAAGGGTCAGGGTTGGTGGGTCTGGGCAAGGGAACATTCACCAAAGCAGTCTATAAGAATGATTCTGCTCTGAAAAACAGATGTCAACTGAGTCTATTTTTTCCTGGTAATTTGAAGTGTTTTTTCTTTATTGAAGAAGTGAAATTGTGACCAATGTATCTTATCCATGTGCAGAAGGGTAAATGTGGCATTTACAACTGTAAATGTACAGTTCCAAGAGATTCTGACTTTTAAAGACATATACATTTCTAAGTATTGAATGCATGGCATTTCTTCAAATAAATAATGCAGAAAAGCTGTTTATTGTATTTTCAGTTTAACCTCAGACTTGTATAATAGAATGAAAATAACATTTGTTGGCTTAAAATTTGATAAAATGAAAGTTATTTCCCATATTTAGGTCTCAGTGGAATCAGAAAAATTATAAGACTAATTCCAGAATGTTAGCCAGCCATGGTTATGCAGACATACATGATCTCAGCTACTTGGAAGTCTTGGTGGAAGAGAAATACACTTTCTGTCAAGCTTAGGCAAGAGGATGCAAATTCAAATGCCATCTGGGTTCAAAACAAGTTTAAGGCAAACCTGAACAATTTAATAAGACCCTGCTTCTAAGTTAAAAATTAAAACTGGATTGATGATATATTTCAGAGGTATAGTGCACTCTAAGATCATTGCCTCATACAAAATTATATAACAGAAAAACAGGAGGGATAGAAGGAAGAAAGGAATCCACAATGCTAGTCGTTTCTTCCTCCCTCTAGACTTTAACACGTGTATACATTATAGACTCATATGTTAACATGGGTGAGCAACCAGCTAGCTATTTGCAGGACCCAAAGATTTTGTCAAAAGAAAAAGATGCTTCCTATTTATTACTATTATTACTATTACTATTATTATTATTATTATTAATTTGTGTGTGTATATATACATGCCCATGCATAAGTCAAAGTACAATTTGTGGGTGGCTCTCTGCTTCTGCCACAGGGGTCCCTGATATCAAAATCAAGTCATTAGGTTTGGAAGCAAATGCCTTTATCCTTTGAGCCACCTTGTCATTCCAAAGATCAGTTTTCAGTAAGTGCTTTGTGAAACCAATTTTGGGATGTAATGAAAGAGCAGTTATAAAGATAGACAGGTAAAGGTGTTAGTTGGAGAATATTTACAAATGAGGTAATGGTTGAACAAAGTTCAGAGTCATGCATCTGTCTTCTAAAGGTCTGGTGTACAATCTGGAGAAAATATGACCACCCTCAAAACACCCACGTCCTTTAGCATGCAATGTATTGCCTTCTTCAGCATCCTGTTCTCACTCTATGCAGCAAACAGCCAGTGCTATCCCTGCCATCACTGATACATTCTACCAACAGATAGGTAGAATCTGAAGCGACACCTCCCACTTGTGCTCTAGAATCAGTACACCTCAGCTACACTGAAACTACACTGGAAGAACTTAGATCTACCCTAAACTAGAAGATGTCTTAAAATATAGGCGTTATTCCAGAGGGGCATGGAACTCTCAGATTATAGTTGTGCCAAAGAAGAGGGCACTATTCCCTTGGATCAACTTATTAATCTTCATAAATTACCACCATGAAACTTTTATCATCTCTGCAAATTACTTAGAGTTTAAAATTAAGACCGAAAGCATCATGAATCTTAAGGTTATTGGGTATTCACAAAGATATCTTATAAGGAGTCAACTTTAAAAAAGCTTTCCAAACTGGTTAAAATTGTTTTCATCATTGCTCCATTCACTGATGGAACAGGAGAATGAAACAAGCAATATCTAAGGATGTAGTCTTAGTTACTTTTCTATTGTTGTGACAAAACACCATGACCAAGACAACTTAAAAAAGAAAGCACTTAGTTTGGGGCTTTTGGTTCCAGAAGATAGTAGAGTCTCTGCCCATCATGACACTGAGCATGGAAGCAGGGATGCAGACATGGTGCTGAAGCAGTAGCTGAGAGTTCATGTGTTGAGAGGACAACAACTATGACACACAGAGAGAGGAAAAGGAGTGATGGAGAGAGAGAGAGGGAGAGAGAGGGAGGAGACAGGGAGGGAAGGAGGGAGTGACACAGGCTTTTGAAATTTCAAAACCTACACACCTTCAATAAGACCACACCTATTAATCCATCTCAAATTTGTTCCATCAACTGCGGTCCAATCATTAAAATATAAGAGCCTGTGATGGCCATTTTCATTCAAGCCACCACATTCCATTTCTTGGCCCATATAGGCTCCTGGCCTTATCATAAGGCAAAATACACTTAATTCATTTTCAAAAAACCCATAGTTGTTCATAGTTTCAACATAGTTTTAAAAGTTCAGATTTCTTTTGATACTTAAAGAAATCTCTTAATTGCAACTCTCTGTAAAATAGCCAAAGCAAATTATATACTTCCAACATTCAATGGCACAGAGTATATATTACCATTCCAAAAGGGAGGATTAGGGATAATGAGGAAATACTGGACCAAAGATATCTCTTTCCTTCCAGCTTTGTTGACTGCAACACAATTCTCTCTTGGGCTGGCTTCATCTGAAGATCTGTTTGGCAGGTATCCCATAGCTCTGGCTTCTCCAGCATCTCAGAGTCTCCAACACAGTCCAAGCTTTACTTTCACAGCTTAACACAACAGCACCTCTGGGCCTCCATGCAGGGACTCCCTTGCCACAAGAACTTTCCTTAACTATAAAGGAAGATGCCACAACTGCTTTACTCTAGCAGTCTTTTGAACTCTAAAGCCAGAACCACATGGCCTATGTTGGCTGCTTGGGAGGGAGTCTAAGTCCCTACTTGAATTACATCTGCATAAGCTTTGAATTGTTGATGTTTTTCTTTGTTGAACAAGCTTTCTTTTGCTTTAGGAGAGAATAAATTGTGGGTCTTTGGTATGTGTAGAAAAGTAAAACAGCTCTGAATTATTTTAGAATTGAATTTCCTTTGGTAAGATTATGCAAAGAAAAGAATTACATGTCACAAGCTTTCCAGAAAAGGATGTATATTAAAAAAACCCATTCTTCCTTCTTATGACTAATTTCTGATGGCTTGCAGGGCCAAGGAAGAAAAGTGTCTTGATCATGGGGAATACAGGATGGAAATTTAAGGCTTGTCTTATCATGTGAGGAAGAAATGAACACTCTTCCAAGATCTTGCAGTGGCCACAGCTAACACAGTGGCTTTTCAACTATTTGTGGCTTCTCAGTTTCTTCTGTTGTTCTCTTCATCTAAATCTTATTCCATCTTCAAAGAGAAGTTCAGTTTCTCCTTTTGTGTGGTTTCTTTTAACCACAGGGATAGTTTCCATTTATGGACTCAGCATTTTGTGGTCACTTGTAGAGCAAATTATCTTGTTCCAGTGGCATCTAGTCTGATTTCAACTGACTTTTCATACCTCGTTTTGGTTTGTCTTTCCCACTGGGATCGTGCACTCACTGTATTTGCTATGTACATTTCAATGACAAAAAGAATTTTTCCTTTTTTTCCATACTTCAAAAGACAATTTCTAAGCAATATGTAGTGATACACATCTTTAATCCTAGCATTTGGGAGGCAAAGCCAGGCCAGACTAGTCATCTACATAGTGAGTTCTAGGAAAATCAGAGCTACATAGTGAGACCCTGTCTAGTGGGGAGAAAAGGCAACAACAAAATGACAAACAATAACAATCTTAATATTGATTAAAATTTTGATAAAAATTATGGACTTAGCAAAGGAACTAAGATTCAGCTTGTGTTGTGCTTTAAACACACACAGTACATGTATAATATATATAATTTTGTTTCTATATGAATATCTTGTGTTCATTTATGTTTCTGTGCCGAGTATGTGCCTGGAGCCTTCAGATCTTTTGAAACTGCTGCAACAGATGGTTGTGAGCTTTTGTGAGGATTTGAGTTCCCCTGGAAGAGGAACCAGTGCTCTTAACTGCTAAGTCATCTTTCTAGACCCCTGTGCTTTACATATTAATGGTCATAGTCTAAGATTACATGAAGCCATAGGGTTAAGATTTCTGCATTTATTTTTTTTCCAAGTTTTTTTTATTTACATGCAAAATCATTTCCTGTTTCCTCCCTCCCCGAAAGTCCCATAAGCCCCCTTCCCTCCCTCTTTTCCCCATTCAACCCCCTCTTGTTACTCTGTCCTGGCATTCCCCTACATCCAGTCTTTCCAGGACCAGGGGTCTCTCCTTCCATCTTCTTGGAAATCTATTGATATGCAAATTGTGTCTAGGGTATTCTGAGATTCTGGGTTAATATCCCCTTATCAGTGACTGCATACCATGTGTGTTCTTTTGTGATCGGGTTGCCTCACTAAGGATATTTTCCAGTTCTGACCATTTGCCTGAGAATTTCGTGAATTTATTGTTTTTAATTGCAGAGTAGTATTCCATTGTGTAAATATACCACATCTTCTGAATCCATTCCTCCGTTGAGGGACATCTGGGTTCTTTCCAGTTTCTGGCTATTATAAATAAGGCTGCTATGAACATAGTGGAGCATGTGTCCTTATTGCATGCAGGTAAAGCCTCTGGGTATATGCCCAGGAGTGGTATAACAGGATCCTCCGGGAGTGTCATGCCCAGTTTTCTGAGGAATCGCCAGACTGCTTTCCAGAGTGGTTGTACCAGCTTGCAATCCCACCAGCAGTGGAGGAGTGTTCCTCTTTCTCCACATCCTCACCAACAACTGCTGTCTCCTGTGTTTTTGATCTTAGCCATTCTGACTGGTGTGAGATGGAATCTCAGAGTTGTTTTGATTTGCATTTCCCTAATGACTAAGGATGATGAACATCTCTTTAGGTGCTTCTCAGCCATTAGATATTCTTCAGGTGAGAACTCTTTGTTTAGCTCTGTACCCCATTTTTTAATAGGGTTACTTGCCTCTCTGGAGTTTAACTTCTTGAGTTCTTTGTATATATTGGATATTAGCCCTCTGTCGGATGTAGGGTTGGTAAAGATCATTTCCCAGTTAGTTGGTTGCCGCTTTGTCTTTTTGACAGTGTCTTTTGCCTTGCAAAAACTTTGTAATTTAATGAGGTCCCATTTGTCAATTCTTGATCTTAGAGCATAAGCTATTGGAGTTCTATTCAGGAAATTCTCCGCTGTGCCCACATGTTCAAGGTTCTTCCCTAGTTTCCTTTCTAATAGTTTCAGTGTGTCTGGTTTTATGTGGAGGTCCTTGATCCACTTGGAATTGAGCTTAGTGCAAGGAGATAAGAATGGGTCAATTTGCATTCTTCTGCATGTTGACCTCCAGTTGAGCTAGCACCATTTGTTGAAAAGGCTATCTTTTTTCCACTGGATGGTTTTAGCTCCTTTGTCAAAGATCAAGTGACCATAGGAGTGTGGATTCAGTTCTGGGTCTTCAATTCTGTTCCATTGATCTACATGGCAGTCACTATACCAATACCATGTAGTTTTTAACACTATTGCTCTGTAGTACAGCCTGAGGTCCGGGATACTGATTCCCCCAGAGGTTCTTTTACTCTTGAGAATAGTTTTAGTTATCCTGGGTTTTCTGTTATTCCAGATGAATTTTTGAATTGCTTTTTCTAACTCTATGAAGAATTGAGTTGGGATTTTGATGGGGATTGCATTGAATCTGTATGTTGCTTTTGGCAAGATGGTCATTTTGACTATATTAATCCTGCCAATCCATGAGCATGGCAGATTTTTCCATCTTCTGAGGTCTTCTTCAATTTCTTTCTTCAGAGACTTGAATTTCTTGTCATACAGTTCTTTCACTTGTTTGGTTAGAGTCAAGAGAAACTTGAAGCAATCCCACTGAAATCAGGGATTTCTGCGTTTCTTAACCAGCCATCCTATCACCTTCCCATTTTAAGTACTAGTAGAACTCACCAAAAACATCCTTAGTCATAGGACTCAGTTTCTATTTGCAATCATTAAGTGAAAATTGTATAAAGTATATTGTTTGTAATTTTTAATTTTTTTGTTTGCTTTTCTAGGCTTATTGTTAACATTTTCCTAATTCTTTTATAAGAGTATATAGAATGTCTTGCTACATATGACTTTAGCTATATATATCAAAACCTATAAAATATGTTTTGTGGTATAATCCAGAGGATTGGAGTTCTTATGTACTGAACTAATGGTTGGATCTAGGGATTAAAGACTGAGCATTCGATTCTCTTCGGTTGGGGGGTTGTACATTTGCAATTCAGGCCCCATTGAAACCTCTAAGTTTTCATACCTGCAAGGCTTTTGGTCTGTAGCCCAACAAGTATTTTATTTTCACATTTTCAGCTAAAACAAATGACTCTACATTTTAATTTCCCATTTATTAACTACACTTTAGGCTACAGAGTTAATCTGTTACTCTACACTTTGGGGACATGATAAATAGTTCAGTTGGGTTTCCTTTCAGAAGAAATCATTTCTGCAAATATGAGACTGTGGAAATCTTGCCCAAGGGAGAGA
This sequence comes from Tokudaia tokunoshimensis, assembly GCA_036184795.1. Lineage (NCBI taxonomy): Eukaryota > Metazoa > Chordata > Mammalia > Rodentia > Muridae > Tokudaia > Tokudaia tokunoshimensis. The sequence continues at coordinate 87,929,667 of BTHU01000002.1, read as the reverse complement.
ATTAGGAAAAGGAAATATTTTTCTAGCAAAAGAATCAAAGTCTAATGATTGTGGCACAAGAATGATGAGACAGAGAAAGTATGGCTTGTTTAAGACCACCCTGCTGAGTGAGGCTCTTACTCTATCAGAGCCATTTCAGCAGAAAGAATGATGGGTAGAAAAATGTTTTCAGAACACTTTTGCTGCATCTATGGCTGTGTTAAATCTTAATTTTTGCCATTTGTCTTGCAGAAGTCTGAACTTTAAAAGAAAAAATGGCATAACTCTCAAACATGTCTTCTACTTAATTTATTCTCCCCACAGGACTCCTGTGGGCTCTCGCCTACTTCTGCTGCTCCTAGCATGGAACTGGACATAAGATGCAACTGGACACCAGCACAGTCCTCATTGTTATGTTCACCATGTCTGAAATCTGATACAGCACCAAAGAGAAGTGATATCTGGGGATAAGGGTTTCAGAATAGGGAGACATGCATGTATAGACGAATGCTTTCTGGTTATAGCTCTTGATTTACTTGTGATTGAAACAAGTAAAACCTGCAAGTATTTAAAAGAAACAGCCAGTTGTATTAATATTTTAATTTTAATAACTCTACTGGAAATTAGTTGTGTGTCTTCTCAATGGAAGTATAGAATGGGTGTTCATGATTCTCAGCACACAGAACTTTGTTTCAAGATGGGAAATACGCTTAAACATGAATAAAATTCATTTTTATATCAAAAGGAATTGTATGGCTTTCATTTCTAATATAATGAGAAAGTATTAGAAACAAATTGAGACCAATTTAAAACAAACTTTATGTTTCATAATTGAATGGCATTTAAAGACATGGTGTAAGTAACATTTCAACAAATATAGCTTGTAAGATATTAATATCCTTTAATTATCAAATATAAAAATATATTTTTAACTTATGACCCTATGTCTGCAACTTTTGGAATCTGTAGTGGCTGATTTTATCCACAAAATCAGAGCTCTCAAATCAACAATAGTTTAGTGGCACTTTTAACATGAACTTTTACTGTACTTATAAAATAAAATTAACAATAGTTTTTTTGGGGGGGGGCAGGTATGGTGTTACATGACTTTTTTTTTTTAGAATTAGGGGAAGTAGAGGCAGACAGACATTTTTGAATTCGAGACCCACCTGGTCTACATTGTGAGTACTAGAACAACCAGGGATACATAGAGAGACACTGTCTCAAAAAACAAAACAAAACAAAAACAAAAATGCCAAAATAATAGTCCTTTTATACTATTTTTTTATACTTTTTTTTTTTTTGGTTTTTCGAGACAGGGTTTCTCTGTGTAGCCCTGGCTGTCCTGGAACTCACTCTGTAGACCAGGCTGGCCTCGAACTCAGAAATTCACCTGCCTCTCCCTCCCAAGTGCTGGGATTAAAGTCGTGCGCCACCACCGCCCGGCTAATAGTCCTTTTAAAACATGAGAAAAAATGATATCATTAGGAAACATTCAGAAAGCTATTTGTTTTAGGCCAAGTAACAAATTGCTTGGACACACAATTTTATATACTATCACATGGTCAAACACCATTTCTGTGTTCCTCTTTATTTCTATTGGGCTAGGAAATTCAGTCATGACAATAGAGAGCCATTCACAGTAGAGAATGAGGACAAATTACTCAAGTGGGTTCTAAGCATGTTTTAGTTACTAGAGTCTGGTATCAGGTAGTTTCTATTCAGATTTTGGCATGTAGCAACTGTTTAGGATATTTATTAGTTCTTGTTATTATTTTTCTTCTTTTGTTAGGTCAATGTTGATCATGAATAGAAGTGGCTAACCTCTCAGTGTTTTGTAATCCACGTTCATTCTAGTTGGTCAGGCCATAGTAGTTGTTGGTGTATGTCCTACTGGGGGCAGAAGCCATGGCTAAGTAAGGGCTCTGCTACCAAACCATATCCACAGACCCTGTTGTTAAATATGTTTATATACTATCTTTGGAAAATTCCTGCATATACACATTGATAAACTATTATGAAACAATATTACATACTATTGTGGGTTGGTCTGGTGATGCTATGTATTCAAATGCTAAATACTGGCTCCCAAGATCTGGTTGCCTCTGACACACATGTACATCCTCATGTACACCAAGTGACATTTTATAAACCTTACTCCCCAATTTAGAACTACTGGTTAAATAAAGGTAGCTACAGCCAATTACTGGAGAGAATAGAAGAGGTGGAGGTTGAGTTATCCGATTGGGAGTCACAGGTAGGAAACACAAGAAGGAGGAAAAGGTAAGAGGAAGAAGTTGGAGAGAGCAGGAGGTCTCCATTAGACATGCTGAACCAAGTGACATCCTCCTCCACCCAAGACAGACTTCTGGAACAGGAGTACCCTGCGAGAGACTCAAAAAGCAAGTACATGGGGAGAGACATTCTGGGAAGTAGAGTCTAGTACATAAAAATTAGATTAAGGGTAACCACTCAGAAGTTGTGTAAATCTGATTAAAAAGATTTTAAGACTCTGACTCAATTATTGGCAGCTGGTTAGCCATATTAATAATAAATAGTCTATTAAACTCCATTTTCAATATATGTATAAGGGAAAGAAACATTTATGGTAACATAATAAAATGATTATAGATTCTATTTTCACTTTACTGAAGAAATAGACACAAACAGAAGAGACTTTCAACTAAAAGAAAGATAGTATTAAGCCACACTCCTTTTTCTTCTCAGATTTATTTTCCTGTTTGTGTGTGTGTGTGTGTGTGTAGAGGCAAGGAAATGGCATTCTCTGGAGCTGGAACTCTAGGAGAATTACAGTTTGTTATAAGCCACCAAATGTTAGTGCTGGGAGCCAAACTCAGGTTCGTTGCAAGAGAACCAAGTGCTCTTAATCTTTGAGCTATCTCTTTAGATCTCTAAACTTACTCTTAACTAATATAATCCACAATCTCATAAAACAGAAATAAAGTCATACTCCTTATCAATCATTCCTTTTATTTATTTTCAGTTTATTGCTATGGGAATACACATATTTTGTCCTTCTTTTGATTATTCTCACTTGCTACCCCCTTTTTTTTTCCACACTTTAATCCTTTCTTCATCCTTATCAGTCCTTTTAATCTCCATTTCCATATGTGTATATACATATGTGTACATACATTCTTATTTGAATACAGACTGCATATGGAGAAAATGTGCAACATTTATGTTTGAGTATCACATTTCTTTTAAAAGATATTTATTTTTATTTTATGTTTGGGCTGTTTTGCCTACATTGTCACCACATGTGAACAGTGCTTGTGGAGGCCAGAAGAGAGTATCAGATTCTCTTGGAACTCGAGTTGCAGATGACTTTAAGCTGCCATGTGGTGCTGGGAGCCAAGCCTGGGTCTCTTAACTTCTGAGTCATCTCTCATGTCTGTTTGAATAATCTGATTAATTTTGATAATATCCATCGATTTTGCTGAAAATCCATTTCTTTTATTGTTGTTGAATAAAATTATATTAGGTAAATAGATAGCAGATTGCAGAGAAAAAGATACGACACATTTTCTTTATTAATTTATGGATGAACATGTAGGCTGCTTCAATATCTTGAGTATTTTTTTTATTTTGTATGTTCTTTATTTACATTACAAATGATTTCCCTTTTCCTAGTTCCCCAATCACCGAAAGTCCCATAATTCCTCTTCCCTCCCACTGTTCCCCAGTCAACCCCCTCATACTCTGTCCTGGTATTCCCCTACACTGCTACATCCAGTCTTTCCAGGACCAGGGGACATCCTTGCTTCTCCTTGGGAATCAATTGATATGTGAATTGTGTCTTGGGTATTCTGAGCTTCTGGGTTAATATCCACTTATCAAGGACTGCATACCCTGTGTGTTCTTTTGTGATTGGGTTACCTCACTTAGGTTGATATTTTCCAGTTCCACCCATTTGCATAAGAATTTCATGAATTCATTGTTTTAGATTGCTGAGTAGTATTCCATTGTGTAAATACACCACATTTTCTGTATCCTTTCCTCCGTTGATGGACATCTGGGTTCTTTCTAGCATCCAGCTATTATAAATAGGGCTGGTATGAACATAGTGGAACATGTGTCCTTATTGCATGCTGGGGAGTCCTCTGGGTATATGCCCAGGAGTGGTATAACAGGATTCTCTGGGAGTGTCATGCCCAGTTTTCTGAGGAACCGCCAGACTGATTTTCAGAGTGGTTGTACCAGCTTGCAATCCCACCAGTAGTGGAGGTGTGTTCCTCTTTCTCCACATCCTCGCCAACACCTGCTGTCTCCTGAGATTTTGATCTTAGCCATTCTGACTGGTGTGAGGTGAAATCTCAGGGTTGTTTTGATCTGCAGTTCCCTAATGACTAAGGATGTTGAACATATCTTTAGGTGCTTCTTAGCCAATCGATATTCTTCAGGTAAAAATTCTTTATTTAGCTCTGTACCCCATTTTTAATAGTGTGATTTGGCTCTCTGGAGTCTAACTTCTTGAATTCTTTGTATATACTGGATATTATCCCTCTGTTGGATGTAGGGTTGGTAAAGATCTTTTCCCAATTTGTTGGCTGCCATTTTGTCTGACTGATAATGTCCTTTGCCTTATAGAAACTTTGTAATTTTATGAGGTCCCATTTGTCAATTCTTGATCTTAGAGTATAAGCTATTAGTGTTCTGTTCAGGAAATTTTCCCCTGTGCCCATGTGCTCAAGGCACTTCCCCAGTTGCTTTTCTATTAGTTTCAGTGTGTCTGGTTCTATGTGGAGGTCCTTGATCCACTTGGAGTTCAGTTTAGTACAAGGAGATAAGAATGGATCAATTGCACTTTTCTGCATGCTGACCTCCATTGAACCAGCACCATTTGTTGAAAAGGCTATCTTTTTTCCACTGGATGGTGGTAGCTCTTTTGTCAAAGATCAAGTGACCATAGGTGTGTGGGTTCATTTCTGGGTCTTCAGTTCTATTCCATTGATCTACATGCCTGTCACTGTACCAATAGCATGCAGTTTTTAACACTATTGCTCTGTAGTACTGCTTGAGGTCTGGGATTCTTATTCCCCCAGAAGTTCTTTTACTGCTGATAATAGTTTTAGCTATCCTGGGTTTTCTATTATTACAGATGAATTTGAGAATTGCTCTTTCTATTGAGTTGGAATTTTGATGGGGATTGCATTGAATCTGTATATTGCTTTTGACAAGATGGCCATTTTTACTATATTAATCCTGCCAATCCATGAGCATGGAAGATCCTTCCATCTTTTGAGGTCTTCTTCGATTTCTTTCTTCAGAGACTTGAAGTTCTTGTCATACAGATCTTTCACTTGTTTGGTTAGAGTCACACCAAGATACTTTATATTGTTTGTGGCTATCGTAAAGGGTGTCATTTCCCTAATTGCTTTCTCAGCCTGCTTATCCTTTGAGTATAGGAAGGCTACTGATTTGCTTGAGTTGATTTTCTATCTAGCCATTTTGCTGAAGCTGTTTATTAGCTGTAGGAATTCTCTGGTGGAGTTCTTTGGGTCATTTAAGTATACTATCGTATCATCTGCAAATAGTGGTAGTTTGACTTCCTCCTTTCCAATTTGTATCCCTTTGACCTCCTTATGTTTTCTAATTGCTCTAGCTAGAACTTCAAGTACTATATTGAAAAGATATGGAGAGAGAGGGCAGCCTTGTCTAGTCCCTGATTTTAGTGGGATGGCTTCAAGTTTCTCTCCATTTAGTTTGATTTTGGCTATAGGTTTGCTGTAAATTGCTTTTACTGTGTTTAAATATGGGCCTTGAATTCCTGATCTTTCCAAGATTTTCAGCATGAAAGGATGCTGAATTTTGTCAAATGATTCTTCAGCATCTAATGAAATGACCATGTGGTTTTTTTTTGATTTTTTTTGAGAGTGTTTATATAGTGGATTACATTGATAGATTTCCTTATATTGAACCATCCCTGCATCCCTGGGATAAAGCATACTTGTTCGTGGTGAATGATCGTTTTGGTGTGTTCTTGGATTTGGTTGGCAAGAATTTTATTGAGTACTTTTGCATTGATATTCATAAGATAAATTGATCTGAAATTCTCTTTCTATTTTGGATCTTTGTGTGGTTTTACTATCAGTGTAATTGTGGCTTCATAGAATGAGTTGGATAGTGTTCCTTCTGTTTCTATTTTGTGGAAGAGTATGAAGAGTATTGGTGTTAGGTCTTCTTTGAAGGTCTGATAGACTTCTGCACCAAAACCATCTGATCCTGTGCTTTTTTTTTTTTTTTTTTGGTTGGGAGACTGTCAATGACCACTTCTATTTCGTTAGGGGTTATGGGACTGTTTAGATGGTCTATTTGATCCTGATTTAATTTTGATATTTGGTATATGTCTAGGAAATTGTCCATTTCCTCCAGATTTTCCAGTTGTGTTGAATATAGGCTTTTATATTAGGATCTGATGATTTTTTGAATTTCCTCAGTTTCTGTTGTTATATCTCCCTGTTCATTTCTGATTTTGTTAATTTGGATACTGTCTGTGTGCCCTCTGATTATTCTGGCTAAGGGCTTATCTATCTTATTGATTTTCTCAAAGAACCAACTTCTAGTTTTGTTGATTTTTTGTATGGTTCTATTTGTTTCTACTTGATTGATTTCAGGCCTGAGTTTGATGATTTCCTGCCTTCTACTCCTCTTGGGTGTATTTGCTTCTTTTGGTTCCAGGGCTTTCAGGTGAGCCATTAAGCTGCTAGTATATGCTCTCTCCAGTTTATTTTTGGAGGCACTCAGGGTTAGAACTTTTCCTCTTAGCACTGCTTTTGTTGTGTCTCATAAGTTAGGGTATGTTGTGTCTTCATTTTCATTAAATTCTAAAAAGTCTTTGATTTCTTTCTTTCTTCCTTGACCAAGGTATCATTGAGTAGAGCATTGTTCAGCTTCCACGTGTATGTGGGCTTTCTGTTGTTTTTGTTGGTATTGAAGACCACCCTTATTCCATAGTGATCTGATAGGAGGCATGGGATTAGTTAGATCTTCTTATATTTGTTGAGGTCTGTTTTGTGGCCAATTATATTATTGATTTTGGAGAAGGCACCTTGAGGTGCTAAGAAGTAGGTATATTCTTTTGCTTTATGATGAAATGTTCTATATTTATCTGTTAAATCCATTTGGTTCAAAGTTTCAGTAAGTTTCACTGTGTCCCTTTTTAGTTTCTGTTTTCCTGATTGGTCCATTGCAGAGAGTGGAGTATTGAAGTCACCCACAATTATTGTGTGTGGTGGAATGTGTGCTTTGAGCTTTAGTAAAGTTTCTTTTACGAATGAGGGTGCCCTTGCATTTGGAACATAGATGTTCAGAATTGAGAGTTCATCTTGGTGAATTTTTCCTTTGACCAGTATGTAGTTTCCTTCCATGTCTTTTTTGATGACTTAGGTTGAAAGTCAATTTTATCTGATATTAGGATGGCTACTCCGGCTTGTTTCCTGGGACCATTTGCTTGTATGATTGTTTTCCAGCCTTTCACTCTGAGGTAGTGTTTGTCTTTGACACTGAAGTGCGTTTCCTCTACGCAGCACTATGCTGGGTTCCGTTTACGTATCCAGTCTGTTAGTCTATGTCTTTTTATTGGGGAGTTGATACCATTGATGCTAAAAGATATTAAGGAATAGTGATTATTGCCTCCTGTTATTTTAGATGTTAATTTTATTTTGAGTGGTTATCTTCTTTTGAGTTTGATGAAAGAAGTTTAGTATATTGCTTTTTCCAGGGTGTAGTTTCCCTCCTTTTATTGGTGATTTCCACTTAATATCCTATGTAGGACTGGCTTCCTGGAAAGATATTGTGTAAATTTGGTTTTATCACGGAATATCTTGGTTTCTCCATCTATTGTGATTGAGAGTTTTGCTGGGTATGGTAATCTGGGCTGGCATTTGTGTTCTCTTAGAGTCTGTATGACATCTGCCCAGTATCTTCTAGCTTTCATAGTCTCTGGTGAGAAGTCTGATGTAATTCTGATAGGTCTTCCTTTATATGTTACTTGGCCTTTTTCTCTTACTGCTTTTAATATTCTTTCTTTGTTTAGTACATTTGGTGTTTTGATTATTATGTGATGGGAGGTATTTCTATTCTGGTCCAGTCTCTTTGGAGTTCTGTAGGCTTCTTTTATGTTTATAGGCATCCCCCCTTTTAGGTTAGGGAAGTTTTCTTCCATAATTTTGTTGATGATATTTACTGACCCTTTAATTTGTAAATCTTCCCTCTCATCTATCCCTCTAATCCTTAGGTTTGGTCTTCTCATTGTGTCCTTGATTTCCCGAATGTTTTGGGTTACACGTTTTTTGCATTTTATATTTTCTTTGACTGTTGAATCAATGCTTTCTATGGTATCTTCAGCATCTGAGATTCTTTCTTTTATCTCTTGTATTCCATTGTTGATGTTTGCATCTATGACCCCTGATTTCTTCCCAAGGTTTTCTATCTCCAAAGTTGTCTCCCTTTGTGATTTCTTGGTTGTTTCTACTTCCTTTTTTAGATCCTGGTGGTTTTGCTCAGTTCCTTCACTTGTTTGTTTGTGTTTACTTGTAATTCTTTAAGATATTTTTGTGTTTCCTCTTTCAGAACTTCTGCCTGTTGACCCAAGTTCTCCTGTATTTCTTTAAGTGATTTTTGTGTTTCTTTTGTTAGGGCTTCTACCTGTTGATTCATGTTCTACTGTACTTCTTTAAGAGATTTATCTATGTCTTTCTTGAAATCCTCTAATAGCATCATGAGATGTGATTTTATATACAAATCTTGCCTTTTTGGTGTGTTGTGGAATCCACGACTTGCTGCTGTCGGAGATTCGGGTTCGGATTGTGCCATATTGCCTTGATTTCTGTTAGTAATGTTCCTACGTTTGCCTTTTGCCATCTGGTTATCTCTGGTGTTAGTTGGTTCTGCTGTTACTGGCTGGTGCTTGAACCTCCTGCAAGCCTGCAAAGCTATTTCCGCACTCCTGGATGACAGGGATTCCCCTGGCACAGATTGCTGAGGGGCTGCCCTGCCCCTGGGTGCTGTTGGAGCCCTGGTGTGCCTTGCCCCAACTGTTGTTATCATCTGGATATCTCTGTGTACCTGATTGTCCCTGTCAAGTCTGTCACCTGAGCAAAGATGGTGGAGGCTGTGTGGCTCTCTCCAGGCACGGGTCTCCCTGCAGGGCAAATGTCCCACAGCAGAGCTGGCACACAGATGATCACAGAGCTGCCCAGCTCTTGGGCACAGGTGGAACCGTAGCTGGCTGTGTCCCAAGTGATGTTATACTCGGGATATCTCTGTGTACCTGAGTCCCTGTCTGGTTTGTCACCGGAGCAAAGATGGCCTATCTTGACTATTATAAACAGTTCAATGATATACAGATATGCAAATATCCCCATGTTATGCTAATTTATATTCCTTCAGATGTGGACCAGGACTGATATACCTACATCATCAGGTAGTCTTAGTTTTGGTTTTTGAGGAACCTCAATGCAGATATCCATAGTGGCTTTACCAATTTACATTTACTTCAGTATTTTGTACGGAGATATCCATAGTGACTTTACCAATTTACATTTACATCAGTATTTTGTAAGGAGTCTTTTCCCCACATACCCAATTTCATTTGTTACTTTCTTTTTCTTAATAATAGTTTTCCTGACTGGGGGGGGGGGGAGAAGAATTCCCAGTACAATTTTCATCTGCTTGCTGGTGGCTAAGGATGTCAAATATTTTCTTATATTCATTGCTCATTTATATTTCTTCTTTTGAAAGCTGTTCAATTTACTTACTCATTGCCAGTTACATGCATCTTAGTGTTTAATTTTTGGAGTTCTTTGTAGATTCTAGATATTAATCCTTTATGAGATGTATAGTTGGCAAATGTTTTCTCCCACTCTTTAGCCTGTCTCTTTAACGATTATTTTCTTTACTGTACGCAGATATATTAATTTTTTACAATGCCATTTGTCAATTATTGTAATCATTTTTCCGAGCTACTTGATCCCATTCAGAAAGTCTTTACCTATGTCTAAATCTTGATGTGTTTTCCTTAAGTTTTCTACTAGCAGTTTCAGAGTTTCACGTCTTAGAGTCTTTGATGCATTCTCAATTGAGTTTTGAGCAAGTTGAGAGTTATTCTTGATTCTCTCTTCTGCAATTAACATGATTTTCCTTCCCTATTTGTTGAAGAGGCTATCCTATCTCCCATGTACATTTTTTACATTTATTATATCCTAGGGTGCTGTGTGTGTTTAATTCTGCACCTTCTCTTATACTTCCTAGGTCTGTCTGTCTATTTTTGTTCAATTACCATGATTGTTTTGTCACATGGTTCTATATAGTAGTTTGAGTACCCATATTGTGTTGCCTCCAATATTGAGACATCTACTTCCAGTTGCTTTGACTTTAAAGAATATTTTTTGTTTCCATTTGGATTTTAGAATTGTTCTTTTAGTTCTGTGAAAAATATCATTAGAATTTTGATGGGATTTTGAGTTTGATAGAATTTTGAGTTTTACCTGCACATCACTTTTGGTAATATGCACACAATATTAATTCTACCAATCTATGAACAAGGGGGGTCCTTCATTTTTGTTTTTTAGTGTTTTAAAGTTTCACTTTAGGTGTCTAATTTCCTTAGTTAAGTTTATTCCTAGGCATTTAATTTTTACTGAAGTTGTTGTGAATGGCACTTTTTTCCTAATTTCTTTTGTAGAAAGCTAATTATTGGCAAGCAGAAAAGCTGCTGAGTTTTCTTTATATTGATTTTATAACCTGCTAGTCTCCTGAAGGTGCTTATTGGATCTAAGAGTGTTTTTTTTTTTTTTTTTTGTGTGTGGATCTTTATGGTCTCTGTAGTAGAACAACACATCTGCAGAGAGGAATGTTTTGGTTTCTTCCTATTTCCATTCTCTTTACTTTTTTTCTTCCCTCATTAGTGTAGATTGGCCTTAAGAACTGAACTGAGTAAGTAGAGAAATTGGACATTTTTTTTCTGTTTCTTACTTTAAAAGGAATGGTCAGTTATTGCTCTTTAGTAAACAGTTGGCTGACATAGAAAATCTTTGGTACACTGTTATAAGTTTGTCACATCCAGTTTTTCAACCAATGTATCTTGCAACCAGGAGCTAGCTACACCTTATTATCTAGATCTGGTTTTCAACCAAATGGAAAGGTCATTAAGACTTTTGTGGCCTCCCTGACCAACAATGTCTTTAGAGAGCCCACACTCAGCACTTCATTCTTGCTCTGTATCTCACATTTTCTAGAAGAGTCATTATTTTTTGCAGGACATCTCCTGTATCCCCCTTTAGACTTTTTTGTAATTTTAAGTAGAGTTAGAAAATAGTAGGCTTCCATATTTTTTTTTCACAGTTCACTCAATTTTGGTCAACTGTCCTCTACATACCTTCTTAATTCCCAGCTCCCTAATTCCCTCTCTGTTTTAACTATTTCTACCCACACTATTCCCCTTTTATACTTTATTTTACCCATGTCCAACTAATCCCACTCCCTCAAGTCCCATCTCTTGTACTTATATGGATTCTACTGCTACTCCCACAGGTACAGTTTAGTTTTAAGAGTGTCTTTGCTTGTGAGGTGTATTTTGGGAGGTAGTTAGAACATGCTTTTCTTTTGACTGGATTATTGTTTCTCTCTCGACATATTAAGAGTTTACTAGTTTACTGATTTGTATATGATATGTTTTAATTTATGATCCCCCCACTACTCAACCATGCCTCTTTTGAAAATATGTTCTTTAAAAACAATGAAACTTATGGCCGGTGCAAGAGTAAGGTCAAGATGTGTCCAAAGGCCAAAATCTCATTCTGAAACTGGCAGTAGTAGGACTGCTTCCTCCATACTCTGGGCCTATAGGTCCTGGGGTAGCATGGTAGCCAGGTTTCAGCTTAAACTTCCTCTCTTCATGCAAATGAAGCATTCCCCAGCATCTTGGCCCCAGCCAATGATATATACTCACCCCCAAAGCTCTATCCACTCCTCAAAATTTATATAGTCCTTGTTCACACCCAATAAAGAGAGCTGTTTCAGTGAAAACTATCTCCAGAGAGTGTACTTACAGTGACTGAAGACCTGCTAACCCATCCACCAGGCTAAGTGTCATTCTTTCCAGTTCAGCCCATGCACAATGGTGCCAGGATACCCTGAGGGAAAAAGCAGACCCAGGCCTTCAATGTGCTTTCTTGGTTGGAATTATCTTTCCTCTGCCTTTATGTTTACATTTCCTTAATTATCTTCTGTAGTTGTGGTTTGACTGTTATGAATTGGTTTAATTTGTACTCACAGAGATACCTTATTTTTTCATTAATTTCAAAAGATAACTGTTGCATATAGCAATCTTGTTTGGAAGTTACTTACATTTAGAGTTTGAAATGGTGTTCTAGATAGAATGATGCTCTCTCTAATATATTGCAAACAGGGTAAGGAAGCACACCATTGACATCTTTACAGGTGGACCTCTGTACTTCCAAAATCTGATGTTGACTTCCCTGTTGGAGGGATGTGCTTTCTTTCTAAGCCCATGGAGTGACAAGATGGAATTCTTCTTGACTACTGACCTGTCCTATTTCAGGAATCAACCTCAGCAAGACCTCGCAAGGTTTCATACTCATTCTTGCATAAGCTTGTGCTGTAGGTAGGACTGCCAGTCTCTGCACTAGAACTACCTGCCTCACTTATTGAACACGGTTTGTGTTCCCCCCTGGCATGAAACTGGGTAGCTGGAGCTGTCTGGTTTGACTTAATTTCTCATTGCACCCCTCTGTTCCTCTGCAGCTTTCAGCTGTCGATATCTTCATGCTGTGAATTCTCACTTGCACGTCTTCCCTTTCTTTCTAGAAAAAGTCATACCAACCCTTCTTCTTCACCACATTGCACCAAGGCAGTCTCTGGTTTTACCTGGAATTCTCAGCATCCATTGATTCTCCTTCCTCAAGATTAAAAATGCAATAATATTTCCTGATACTCTGCATATATGCATGTATTTTGGAAATAAATTTTTAAAATGAAAAGTAGGCTTAGAATTCAAAAAATTAAAAATAAATACTTGATCTTAGAGCATAAGCTATTGGTGTTCTGTTCAGGAAAATTTCCCCTGTTCCCATGTGCTCAAGGCACTTCCCCAGTTTCTTTTCTATTAGTTTCAGCGTTTCTGGTTTTATGTGGAGGTCCTTGATCCACTTGGACTTTAACTTAGTACAAGGAGATAAGAATGGATCAATTTGCCTTCTTCTGCATGCTGACCTCCAGTTGAACCAGCACCATCTATTGAAAAGGCTATTATTTTTCCACTGGGTGGTTGTAGCTCCCTTGTCAAAGATCAAGTGACCATAGGTGTGTGGGTTCATTTCTGGGTCTTCAATTTTGTTCCATTGATCTACCTGCCTATCACTGTACTAATACCTTGCAGTTTTTTTTTTAACACTATTGCTCTGTAGTACTGCATGAGGTTGGGGATACTGATTCCCCCAGAAGTTCTTTTACTGTTGAGAATAGTTTTAGCTATCCTGGGTTTTCTGTTATTCCAGATGAATTTGATAATTGCTCTTTCTAACTCTATGAAGAATGGAGTAGGGATTTTGATCGGGATTGCATTGAATCTGTATATAGCTTTTGGCAGGATAGCCATTTTTACTATATTAATCCTGCCAATCCATGAGCATGGAAGATCCTTCCATCTTTTGAGGTCTTCTTCGATTTCTTTCTTCAGAGACTTGAAGTTCTTGTCATACAGATCTTTCACTTGTTTGGTTAGAGTCACACCAAGATACTTTATATTGCTTGTGGCTATTGTGAAGGGTATCATTTCCCTAATTTCTTTCTCAGCCTGCTTATCCTTTGAGTATAGGAAGGCCACTGATTTGCTTGAGTTGATTTTCTATCTGGCCACTTTGCTGAAGTTGTTTATCAGCTGTAGGAATTCTCTGGTGGAGTTCTTTGGGTCATTTAAGTATACTATCATCTGCAAATAGTGATAATCTGACTTCTTCCTTTCCAATTTGTATCACTTTGACCTCCTTTTGTTGTCTAATTGCTCTAGCTAGAACTTCAAGTACAATATTGAATAAATATGGAGAGAGAGGGCAGCCTTGTCTAGTCCCTGATTTTAGTGGAATTGCTTCAAGTCTCTCCATTTAGTTTGATGTTGGCTGCTGGTTTGCTGTATATTGCTTTTACTATGTTTAGGTATGGGCTTTGCATTTCTGTTCTTTCCAAGACCTTTAACATGAAAGGATGCTGAATTTTGTCAAATGATTTTTCAGCATCTAATGAAATGACCATATGGTTTTTTTCTTTGAGTTTGTTTAGGTAGTGGATTACATTGATGGATTTCCTTATATTGAACCATCCTTGCATTCCTGGGATGAAGCCTACTTGATCATGGTGAATGATCGTTTTGATGTGTTCTTGGATTTGGTTGGCAAGAATTTTAAAAATGAAAGAATGCTGAATGTCTTTAAAGTCTGTTGTAGTAGGAGCAATGAAAGAAAGTTAAGAGCAGGTCACAGCAGTGGCCGACAAGACTGATCTAGCTGTAAAATATTCGTTTTTGGTCATTCCGGTAACAACCTATGTGAGTTCCAGTGTGGTCAGCTTCTGGAGTGCATGCTGGGTCTCAATCCAGGAGATGATACCCATGACTGCTTTGAATTCCTTCCTGCATAGGCAGAGTGTCTTCCCAAGAAGACCAGAAAGGTGACACTTACACTAGGGGAAAAGACACATGCCCCGTCACTTTCATTTTTCTTTACACCTGCTGAGTATAGAACAGATTAAAATACTACTGCTCACAAACCTGTTTAAGAAAAGAACTATGGCCGGGCGGTGGTGGCGCACGCCTTTAATCCCAGCACTTGGGAGGCAGAGGCAGGAGGATTTCTGAGTTCGAGGCCAGCCTGGTCTACAAAGTGAGTTCCAGGACAGCCAGGGCTACACAGAGAAACCCTGTCTCGAAAAACAAAACAAAACAAAACAAAACAAAAAAAAAAGAACTATATGTGAGGTGTATCAGGTATACATATCAATGACCAGGTCACTCAGTCAGCATTTCCTATCTAGTCATCCATATCCAGCACATATTTATTTCAGAAGATACAGAAGTTGTATTTTTTGATGTCTGGCCAGAACGTAGCCATTTTGCTCCTGATAAATGCTTTTCTGTTAGAAAGTTGTTCATTAAAGACATCTTTTAATTTCCTAAGAACATCTTTATCACTGTGCGGAAGGGAACCAGCAATCTCTTTTAGAACTTCGTTTAGAGATTCAGAAAGACAAAGTAAAGTGGAAATTTCCCATTGTGTCATGTGATGCAGATTCATGTGATGTGTTGCTGCAGCAGACAGTGAGGACACATGATGGTTGGAGAGAGTATAAGTAGGACCCAACAGACAGTGACAGTGCATTTGTATAGGTCGTCATGCAATGCTTCATTGGTCTTGCCTCTTCAAGGATGCTCACCTTGTTGAGAGAGGCACAACAGAGAACTTCTCTTGGGATTCCAGCTGGTTCTGCTGCTGACTTGTGCCAATTCAGTGGAGGCCTGGCTGTTTCTGTTGGGTCATGTTGCCACTGCTAATTCATGTTTGGTGATACATTTGAACTG
Organism: Tokudaia tokunoshimensis; assembly: GCA_036184795.1. Taxonomy (NCBI): domain Eukaryota; kingdom Metazoa; phylum Chordata; class Mammalia; order Rodentia; family Muridae; genus Tokudaia; species Tokudaia tokunoshimensis. The sequence goes on along the minus strand of BTHU01000002.1, from coordinate 87,914,072 downwards.
GACTGTTGGTATCCTAATAAAGAAGACCAGAATCACCCCCATATAACTACTGAACAGGTACTCATCCCTTGTCCTATTGCCATTTTTTTTTGTTCTATCTTTGGGTAGTAAGCTAGAAGCGGGGAGGGGGGATCAAATTGAGAACCTTATTAAAGTAGTGTTCAAAGATCTAAGCGTATAGCAAAGTGAGAACTTCTCACAACCTACTGGAGGGGCCTTTGACTCTTCATCTTCCATTTGATTTTCTAGAATGAGTGTGTGTCACATAATGGAACCTTTCTTGTGGACTCTCACAGTAAGCAAAGTCTAGTGGCTTAGGACTAAGAATGCACTGCTCTAGAGATCCATTCTCTTCTACCTTCCTCATAGGACTTCTCATTTGAGCAGCTTCTTTAGACACAGATCCAGATATATAATAACTTTGTCTGCTCCTGAACTGATAGCTTTCCTCTGTTATCACTAATGGTTTGTCTCACACTTTCTTGTCTCAGTCATAATTGTTCTTTCACTTGCTATTGCTTGACACTGTTTCTTGAGAAATGTGAAGAAACGTTTCCTCACCCACATAAAGAATGTGCAATAGACCAAAGTAAGGATACCACCAAAGTACAACTTGGTGAAACAATGAGTTTTAATTGGGTTACTTATAGGCTATAGATGAGAGATTACTTTTGGCAGCAGAAATGGCTTGGGGACAGTTGCATCACCAAAAGCTCACTCTAGTTTTTTCTCATGAAAGCTGGAAACTTGAAGATCAATATACCACCCACAGGCAGTTTGATAGGTGGAGAATATGTTTTCCAGGAAGTTTAGCTGGTCTGAGAGTGTTTCTTAGTTATAGCTTATACATGCTTGGGGAGGGAGGAGCTAGAGTATCTGGTCAGTTTCCAGTACTTCTTGAAAATTTGAAGTTATTTACTTCCTGAGGTTTAAGGAGTTTCCTTGCACAATGAAATATGGAATGTTTCACCTCTCTTTAGGGAAGTTTGCATTTTAATACGCTACCCTCCATGTTGGAAGGTTTTCTCTGGAAGGAAATTGCTGCATAACAGTGCTGAAATTTACACTGTGAGAAGATGTGCTGATGAGAGGATGCCATGTATCTGCTTAGTGTACTCCTACTTGGAGATAAACATTGTGATTGATGCCATGGATGAATGGTGCTGCCATTGTCTGGGTCCTTAATGCTTCATCAGAACTAAGCTGCTTATCCAAAATAGGGCTTTTCTTTTTGTAGCCAGGAGGCATGCTGAATCTCTTTCCTTTTGCCACAACACTCTTGTCCAGATCTAGAAACACAACTGATAATGGCAAGTGTCTTCTGCTTCTGGGGAAAGAACTGGGCTAAAACTGCCAGCTTCTGGGTTAGGCCTGAGCTCTCACGATGGTTCTCAGTGACCTTCTGCATTCAGTTTTTCTGTTTTGTTTTCACTTGCAAATCATATTTTCTGTTATGAAGGGATGAGATCTGAGAGTCCTAAACCAAAGCCAAATTCTCATATATCATGAAAGGAGATACTTTTATTCTTTGATGCTAACTAAGTTGCAAGCTTTCTGGAGTCAGGAGGCTTCCATTCCTGTGGTACTTAGGCTCTTGGTAGAAGCCCCAAGAAAAGTAATTTTTCTGATGTTTGCTCAAGGTAACCACAATCTTTTGCTGCTCTCAACTAGAACTTGGCTTTCCCCATTGGACATTGAACTTCATGGGAAAGTCAGGGGCTTTTGACTCTGCCCCAGTTCTCTGAAATATTCCTAACTGAAAATAGATAGAATGAAAGAAGAATAAATGAGTGGAGGCAGAGAATTTGTCATAGCTATATTATAGAGGAGAAATAATAAATAGTATTTTAAAAATACATATTTAAGTAAACATTATATGATTCTTAAATAAAGAACTTTCTTTAAAAGTACATAACTTGAAACTTACCCTATCCAACAGGCAAAACCTTAAGTATGTCTTGGGAGTATATAAATATGGCATATAATTAACATTTGTGGTTTTAATAACACTAACCAGTGATTATGTGCTAGGCAATCCCAGTATGAAGTATGACTGGAACTAGTTAATACCATGATCATAGTATTAAGTATCTGAGAATAATATACATCATGGTATTAAGTGGTTCAGTATCATACCTATCATAGTATTAAATGATCGAGAATTATACCTAAGTGTTTGTCTGAAATTAATAAGTGAGTCTATTTCCTGAGCACACATCTCCCTACACTCTTTTAAATTCATCTTCCATCTCGGCTTGACATCTTAGCTTGGCATTTGAACCAATGCAAGCTCAGATTTGTCAGCAGACTATCAGACAAAGGGAATAAACCCACTCTTACCACATGGGTGCCAGAGTTCCACAGGTACAATAGGTGGAAGGGTAAAAACGGAGAAAGAAATTATTCAAAATAGAACCATTAGCAACAAAAACGTTTAAAGAATTTCTAATTTCAGCAAAGTCTATGATACATACTTTAAAAATGCAGGAAGATGATCAGCATTTAATATTTGTGAAGGTACTATTTCAAACCTTTTCTTATGCATTAGTTTGATTGACTTAAAGGCACCAAAGAGATGAATATTGACACTCTTAAACACATGAAGCCTGGAGCCCTGTTCCCAGCAAATTTAAAAAGTCTAAATGGGTAAAAAGACAGTGTTCCTGGGCCAGAGAGGGGCTCAGTGGTTAACAGCACTGGCTGTTCTTCCATAGGAACCAAGTTTAATTCCCAACACCACATGGTGGCTCACAGCTCTGCAACTACAGTTCTAGGGAATTCAATGATCTCTCCAGTTACTGAATAAGTTGGTCTTTAATATACGTTGGAGTTCCCCCCATCCAAATTAGGCTCTAATGCCAGTGAAGAAACAAAGTTGCCAGCAAGAGTGAGATAAAGCATCATCTGCCAAAACTAAGACAAAGATCTAATCCATCAAAGTCCATAGTTATGGGAAACTAATTGCCTAACCATGCCTTTTGGCTTCTTTCATTCTGCTTCTGGCTAACTGCTTTTGTTAACTGAAATGCATTAACACAAGACATGCTTTTGTTTTTAAAGTTCACCCTGTGGAAAGGTTAGGCTTACACTGGAATCCTGAACACCTTGTATAGTCGCTGGCAGGCAAATAAGATTGCATAGTGGCTTAAATCCATGTGTGAGCAGTCTTCTCTGGTGAATGCATCACAACATTAACTATTAAGCGACTGGGGGTAGTGATATTTCAATGAAGGGGAAATAGGTTATAAAGAGTTAAAGGGGAAACTAGAATAAAAGAGGGATAGGTAAAGGAGAGAATATGGGGAGAAATAATGGATACTTCAAAGACTTTTGAAAAGCCGTATGAAACTCTACTAGTGTATAAAAACTTCCTAAAATACATTTATAAAAGTAATTTAAATGGATTAACCAAACAATGGAGTAGACATTGCCACAGCTAGATATTGATGCCACCATACTTGGTTCACTGGAATTCCAGAGCCTGGAATGGATTATATATTTTTGAGTCATTAAGCAAGGGGGTCTCATATATCCCCAAATATCACAGGCTATAGACAAGGCTATTGGTTAACCTAATGGTAAGTCCGTATTGCTGAAGAGAACAATTATTTATGTCATGGAATACGTAGAAGTTGAGCTGGTGCCCAACTATAAACTTCACCCATCCTGCCTAGCATTTATGGTACTGGAAGGTTCTTTGCCTGCTACCAAACAAGAAATGTAATCATCAATATCACCCAGTTACAAAACCCATAGTCTACAATAATAGCCTACACATAAAACCTATGGGTGCAATGGTGGCACAAATATTATGCATGTAATCAACAGTCTTTGGTTGGATTTAAGGCATACTATATGAGATGGAACCTATGTCTGACACTGCTTGGTGGCCAAGACCCATAGACCCTAGGACTAGGGGAAATTCTGCTCTGACTCTTGAACTTTAGCTTAGAACAGAGCTTTGCTTTTCTTCCTCATCTTTCATTCTTCCTTTCTCTTTCATGTTCCTTTCTTCTTTTTCTCTCATACTTTTTCTCTTTATTTTTATTTTCTTCTATCTTTCTAATCCTTCTGTCCTTCCTTGCATTCCCTTTCTTCATCCCTTGTCCTCTCCTTACTTTCTTCCATTTTCCCTTCTTTCCTTCCTTCTTACTTTCTTCCTACATTTCTTTCTTTCTCTCTTTTTTCCTTCCCTTCTCTTTCTCTCTCTCTTTCTCTCTCTCTCTCTCACTTTCATCTTCCCACTTTACATTTCTTTCTTTTCTTCTTTTTTACCCTTATTCACTTGAAAAAGTACTCTCTTCATCAAAAATCCTAACATTAAATTAAGCAGTATGTGTAAATTTTTTGTATAGTGCTTGAAACATTTGGATTAATTCACTTTGAATTAAGATATCATGAATTTGGAATATGTGTGACACAAAAGTATAGGGAAGCTTTAGTTTACAGGCTATTCAGCTAGACTCCTCCCAGGGACCTAGCATCTCCTGTCACCATCACCTGATGTTGCCTGGTGCGGATGGAATATAAAGCACTGCTCACCACTCCACTTCTCTCTCTTTTTCTCCGTTCCTGTGTGCTCCCAACCAGTCTTTCTCTCCCAGTTTCTGTCCTTCTCTGTCTTGCTTCTCTGCCAGCATGGTTCTGCTGCTGTCTGTATGCTTCTAGCCTTTCCCTAAGCCCTCACTCCCTCTTCTTCCCCCAAATAAACCTCCTTTATACCAGGTAGGTCTGCAAGATTGCTCAGGGGACCAAATAGGTATCCCTACCCTCACCAAGAGTCATTATATTTCATAACAGATGCTAATTGCAGGGAGGAATGGGATACCCAAGAGATCCAAATATATGCAATTATATCTATTGCTTTGTTTATTCACTTACAAATATTAATAATAAGATGTCATTCATGAAAGATTTTTAGCAGTAATTCCATATTGCATTTTACAGGAATTACTCTCAAAACTAATTATGAAGGAAATACTATTGTACTGGCTAGTTTTATGGCAACTTCACATAGCTTCAGTCATCTGAGAGGACAAACTTCGACTGAGAAAATATATCCAGAACTTTGGGTTATAAGCAGACAAGCCTGTAGGAAATTTTCTTAATTAGTGATTGATAGGGGAGGGATAAGTGTATTGTGAGTGGAGTCATCCCTTGGCTTGTGGTCCTGGGTTCTATAAGCAAGTAAGTTGAGTAAGCCATAAGGAACAAGCCAGTAAGCAGCAATCCTCTGTAGCCTCTGCATCAGCTCCTGCTTCTATGTTCCTGCCCTGTTTGAGTTCCTGCCTTGGCTTCCTATAATGAACTGTGTGATTCAGGATGGATAAGTTAAATAAACCCATTCTTCAAGCTGCTTTGGTCATGGTATTTCATCACAGCACTAAAAACTCTAACCAAGCAACTATCCAGTGTATGTACCACTTGTTACAGTGTCTTCAGAAGGAGGCAGTAACCCAACCCTTGAACCAGGAATTCACAAATTTGAAGCGGAAAGTTGAAGAGTTTGATTGTTTTTTGGATAGAGGAGGTTAGAGGCTCAACAGAACAGCTCCACCTTTCTGACTTTATCATATGATCTTTGTATCACTTAATTTACTCAATCTCTTCAACCTTTGGTTCTTTATCTGCAGTATAAGAATTACCAGCCCTTAGTGGAGTGAAAAACGAACAAAATGTTGAGTGACAGGTGATAAGTGTCAAGTTACTCCGACAGGTGAAGCACTGCATGACATAAAACTATATTCTGTCTGCACTCTGTCTTCTATCCAGTATCCTTCTGCTTTTTTCAAGTTATAGATTTTAGGACATGAAATCTATGAACTCATATGAAACACAAGCCAATCAGAGCCAATCAAAAATCAGTATTATTAACAATAACATATAAATCTTCCTTCCCTAACCAATTTATTTCACTCAAACACACAATTATTGCAGTAATCAGTCTCCTGGTGTGGATTTCATTCTATTAAAACCCATTGTTACCAAATCCTCAAATTTGGAAGATGCTTTGTTTAGTTCCAGGTTGTGAATTTAACAATTTCCTGTTGTTGTTTTGTTGTTGTGCTTTTCATACCTTTAGGGTATGTCTTTGTCACATTTCCTATTTTGGTTTTCCTAGGAATTCAATCAGATTCATGAAGCTCAATGCTATTCATTCACTCAACAGGGTTTAGGAAAACAACCTACTTATCTACTGACAAATGTGGTATAAGCACCCCCACAATCTGAAGATATTCTCAATTTTTACTCAATATTTATCAGGCAGTACAATTAACCCAGCCATGCAACATAGATTTCAATAAGATAAAAATCAAACAAAGGAAGATGTAGAGCGCTGATGTTGATACTTCCACTCCAGCAGGACCATGACTAATGCCAGAGAAAGAAGACAAACTTTTTGAAGAAGTGATTTCATGGCTCTTTTCATTGCTGACTATTGTGATATGAACTAAAGTCGCAAAGCCCATGTGGTTCTTTAACATTTGGCAAATTATAGCTTTACATTTATCATCTATAAATAGGGACTAATAATATCTACAGTGCAGCCTATTAAAAATGCTAAACAAATAACTACATTGTCAAGAAGTAAGCGCTCATTATGTACACATTAGCTGTTTTTTTTCTGAGAACTCAAAAGAAAAAATGTCTGCTTTTGAGAAAATAATGCTAAAATAATCCTCTAGTTCATTAGCCAATATTTTCAAGACTGGTATAAGCGTAAGTTTAATGATCAAGGGAAGTATTAATAGTGGACACCTCTAAAATGAATTTTCTAAAGTCTGTGCAGGGTAAGCCACAGCAGCCTTTTACTGAAGCAGTCTTAACAGGGATACCTCAAAGCCAAAGCAAAAAGGAGGGAAGAAGGGAAAAAGGGAAAAGTTGTAAGTATACAATTGCATTAGCAAATACATTGAAAAATTAGGTACAGCAATTTTAATGTGCTTCACTTAAAATTATATAGGTAATATTGTAAATTTAAAAATATTTTTTTAATTTTATTTTATTTTCTAAGTTTTTTTTATTTACATTCAAAATCATTTCCCCTTTCCTGTTTCCCCCCTCCCTGAGAGTCCCATAAGCCCCCTTCCCTCCCTCTTTTCCCCATTCAACCCCCTCTCGCTTCTCTGTCTTGGCATTCCCCTACATCCAGTCTTTCCAGGACCAGGGGTCTCTCCTTCCATCTTCTTGGAAATCTATTGATATGCGAATTGTGTCTAGGGTATTCTGAGATTCTGGGTTAATATCCCCTTATCAGTGACTGCATACTTTGTGTGTTCTTTTGTGATTGGGTTACCTCACTAAGGATGATATTTTCAAGTTCTGATATTTAATTAATTCACAAATGTGACTATATTTACAATTCACATTATCACTTTTTTTTAAATTTTGCTACAGATAAAGATATATATATTTAAAATTCTTTATATTATTTCAAACAACCTCCCTGAATACCAAAATATGGCTATCATAGTGATATCAGTTAATGATAATTTTGTTCCATTATTCATTCAAGATGACAGCTCCTGTGTGCTCATGGCAAAATCTTTGCATATTGCACATTACATTCAAGCAAAGGGATATGTCATGTGATAGAAACTCCTCTGGGAACCATAATCTTAGTCGCTATTTGAATATTTAGTTAGTATTATTTAGATTTTACCTGTTTCTCAATATCCACAAGGCATCTATATGCTCAATGACAAGTCATCGAATCTTCCTGTTTCTCTAGAGTGTTCAAAATAAATTGTTAAATTGTATCGTTTTCTATGAAATAGTCAATCTTAACATGTTTTTCTATATATTTCTTGAATTTTTTTTAAAGATTTATTATATGTAAGTACACTGTAGCTGTCTTCAGACACTCCAGAAGAGGGAATCAGATCTCATTATGGATGGTTGTGAGCCACCATGTGGTTGCTGGGATTTGAACTCAGGACCTTTGGAAGAGCAGTAAGTGCTCTTAACCGCTGAGCCATCTTTCCAGCCCCATATTTCTTGAATTTTATCAGAAATATTTTTCTTGTAGATCTTCAATTTTATCAGAAAATGTTTATAATTCCACTTTCAATCAACTTAGAAATATTTTTATGTTTACCATCTTATCTGTAATTTTCCATGATAATCTTCAATTTTAACATGTTATTTTATATTTTTCTACAATTTTATCAGAAATATTTTCCATGTAAATCTTCAATTCTACCATAAAATGTTTCTACTTCCTTTTTCAATTAATTTAGCAATGTTTTTATGTCTACCATTTTATTCTTTAATTTTCCATGAAAATTGTCAATCTTAATGTGTTTTTCTATATATTTCTTCAATTTTGTCAAAACATTTTCCATGTAAATCTTCAATTTTATCATAAAATGTTTTTGCTTCCTTTTTTCAATAAAATAAGTAAATTGTATCACCAGTGTTTGCATAATGTCGCCTCTCCTTTCTTTCATCCAGATTGGCCCTGATCTCAAATTCACTATAGTTACTTCTTATACAACATTAAAGAGACGGCTTTTGGATCTTAGGTTTCTGCCCAAGAGAAATTTACTATTATTTAGGAGTTGGTTAAGAGGTTCTTTTCATACCTTTATATGCCTCACATATCGCTTGCTGTGCTTTACAACTGACCCTCTCTCTGATCTGCATTAGAAGAGATGTAGAAGAGCCCACACCTTGCTTTTTATTTTCCTGCCAATGACTTTTCATAATAAAAATAAATATAGTCTCTCTACTATCATTGGTTTAAAATTCCCGTCTCAAAAGAAAACAGAACTCCAAAAAAAAAATATGTATGAAAGAAAATTGTTCAATGAAAAGTGGACTTTTCTGTTGAGGCAAATAGTATGACACCCTGCTTCGCTTGTAGAGAATTAGTGCAAAGTTTCAAAGGCTTTAATTTGAAAAGAAATTATATGTAAAATTATGTTTCCAAATCTGATGTGGATCAAGGATTATGTCAGGAAGACAAAAAGTCTATCTTCAAAAGAGCAACAAATTTAAAGTTAGAATTCAGGTGCATTCTATTATAAAATGTGGTAGCATACTTCATAGCAAAAAAGCCAGACTAATTACTTTTGGGAGTTTATTAAAAATGTATGGGGATTGTGGGAGTTATAACGTGGCCTGAAAATGATGATAAGTTGTTTATAAAATCATTTTCTATTACCAGAATATAGCTAGCCAAACTGAAGAAATTAGAAAATAATAAAAAAAATATTTGAACAATAGTGCCACTAACTTGTGATTTATGCTTTGGCAATGGATGGTAACACAGATGTCAGTGTATAGCTTCTTGCACAGCTCTGTCAGGGTGCTGGAAAGAGCAATAGGTCGCTGCAGACAGAAATTCTGAGCCTCAGCTGTTTAGAGTACTTGTTGCTCTTTTAGGGGACCTGGGTTTGACCATGATACATACATGGAGGTTCACAGTCATCCATAACTCTGTTCCAGAGAACTCAACACCCTCTTGGCCCCCATAGGCACCAAGCATTCATGTGGTACACACAAGCAGGCAAGATGCCCGTACACATAAAATAAATCTTAAAAAATAACTTCTTTGGTGTCATTAGAAGACACAACTAAATCAAGGGGTTTAGACAAAGCATTAAACAAATATTAAAGTGATTTAATGACTACTGCGAAAATATCAAAATATCAAAATATCCCAGTTCCTCCAGCACCATGTCTACCTGTGGTGTGCTACGATGTTTTCTACCATGATGACATGGACTAAACATAGCAATGAACTAAACCTCTCAGTCTGTAAACCAGTCCCATTTAAATACTTTCTTTTATAAAAGTTGCCATAGTCATGACATCTCTTCACAGCAATAGGCCATTGACTAAGACATTGACCCAAGCAAATTCTTCTTCATCCAATATAGCCTCAAGAAGTCAAAAGGCTGGGCACCTTTGCTTCAAAGATTCGAGTGCAGCATTCAGCATTCCTCTATCTTTCTTGTAACAAACTCTGGCTTCACACAAATCCTATCACAGACACAGGAAGGACCTACTGTATCTGCTTTTTTTTTTTTTTTGATTCTCCTCCTGAGCAATGGTCATCCTTTTTCTATTGTCCTCCAGATCCTGTTATTCCTGGGGACCTGAGGTGGCATAACCATGTGTCTTTTAATGGGTCATATGAAAAATCCCCTAAGCATTGTTTCCCATTGGCTCAGGCCATAAAGCTCCGACTTGGTGAAGCCCAGGGAGTTCGAGTCCTCAGTTTTCGACTTCTAGTGCATTTTGATCGATCACGTCCACTCGGTATCTCACAGTTTCAAGACCCACACTGTGAGTGGCTTTCATTGCTCCTTTCAAAGCCTTCGAGCAGTTCAGGTGCTGGGTGTTCCCCGACTCACATAGTTCCTTACACCAGACTGTTCTTAAGGCCTCTCACTGCAGGTTGAGTTGTGGATTTTCCCATTTGTGATAGAGGTCAGGCCTTAGGGGGTTTCTTCTTTCACTTCACCAAGTTCTCTTCCTCCAGACTCTCCAATTCTTCCCATGGGTACCACGGTTTTGGATCCCAGGAAGGGCTCTTAGGCACAAATCTAATTTTCACTCTGTTTCCCTTATGCCCTGCCAACTGTAAGAACACAGCAAGCCAGAGCCTCCATCTCATCCTCCTCTTTTTTCCACATTTCTTGCCAAATCAGGGGCTAAGGCACTGAGCAGCATCTGCATGTCCTTTCCCCATTGTAATTCGTCCCTTATGCAGGCAGGCAATTTCTTTCTGGGAACAGAGCCAAGCCTCAGTTGCATGTCTTATTGCCCACAACAAAGGCCACACAACTGTCACCACAGACTGCCTATGATCCCATCCCCTCTGTGCTACATTCAGGGATTGCAACATATTCTCTAGCTCCATGGTCATTTGAGGTACATGCCCATACACACATGGCAGCCCCTCTTAAATAAGAAGTCATGTCACCCCAACTCATATAGAAGAAGGCATTCATCCTAGGCTTTCCTTCTCAGATGCTCTACTTTGAGAGATTGGTCTTGGGTGCCTGTCTTGTCACCCACCTCATAAGACATGCAACCACCACTAAGAAAAGGGGGTACACTATGTGGTACCACATGACAGAAGGTAGCCATATTGGATTTGTCCCTGCAGATGGTCCATACACAGATTAGCCTCAGTGGCATACCTCATAATCTACGGTGGGAGCAATGCAATTGCTTGTCCTTAGCTCATCTTGGTTCTGCTACTTCTGTTTAGCTATCAGTTGTGTTTTATGGCTTTTCCTGGAACCACATGAACTAATATCAGTTCACTCCCAGATAAGGCACTGATGATAGGTCATAGAAATGATTCTATCCAAGTCTAGCTTAGAGAGCCAGTGAGTTTATTGGGGTTTCTTACAGCAACATTGGTCACTCAGAGGAAACCTGTTGCAGTGTGGGTGATGGTCCACAAAGACTCCATCCCTGGACTCTCTGCACAGCTTGCAGGCAGCTTGGCCATCTTTCCCACACAGGTGCCTGCTTCTATAATCAGCAATAGGGTCTTTGAAAATCTCCTAAAGTTTAGAAAGCTACCCAAGTGTCTTGAGGTTTGTTCACTTCTGGAGTCTCTTCATCCTCTCCTCCCCCTCCAAGAGAGAATGTTTCAGTTTAGAGTCAATAAATCCACAGCACTCTCATGTAGACATGGGCAGACTTTATAGCTCGTACAAGTCCACAGAAGAGACCAGAGCTCTTTGAAAAGCTAAAAGAGAGCTACAGTGCCTCAGGAGGCAGACCAAGACTATGATAGGAGCCTGGGAAGAGAATTGGAAACTAACCCTTGTGGCTGTTCTTAGATCCTATTTTGACATTTTATTTTTCCTTTTACAAACATTAGAAAGTCCTTTCTGAGTTTTAGACTGAGGGTTTGAGGGATGATGGCTATCAGAACATCATTTCACAAGCTTTATAATATTTACAAATCAAACTTTCTTATGAAGAAATTTGAATGGAATGTGTGGGTATTTATTCATAGTGAATATATTCGACCTATGTTCATAAAGCAGATGATGAAACACAGTGAAAGATTGGATACAAGATGTGAGGAGTCAGGCCATATCAGAATAATGATAGAACTAGGTTACTAAATCACGACAATGGGTGGGATGTAGAATGATGCCTAATTTTAAGTTGGAAATCACAAGTATAAAGAGTCCAGAGCTCAGGAGAGAGAATTAGTCTTGCAATTTATTTGCATTAGAATATCAGATGCATATGAAATGCTATCCTGTGAATGCTGAATGGCTCCAGATGAGTTAAATGCTTGACCTTCATCTTGGAATATGATGGAACATGTGGAAGTTGCAGCCTATTAGGTAGTCCTCCTGGCATTGGAGGCATGTCCTTAGTGGGGGTTAGAGGCCCTGCTTCCTCACTCTTTATCTCCCTGGTCCTATGTGGCAAATTTGCTTTGCTGTACAGTCTCACCCTGATGTGTTACACAGGCACTGGCCCCACGGCTACCCAGTGGTAGATTGGCACCATGGAAACTATGAGCCAAACTTTGTCTTTTTCTTTATCAGTCCATTTTCGTAGATATTTTTGATAATGACAGAATGTTGTTTAGCATAGATGGTTAGTGAAGCTGTCATAGTTGGTGTGATAGTCTAATGAATGATTATGAGGGGCATATGGAAAGCAGCTTGGGCTGAGTGTTAAGGATCCCCAACCTTAATATTGTCTGGAAAAGACATTATCAGGAGAGTGATACAGGTTCTTAATTATTTATGTGTTGACTATTGATCAAGAATATACATATATGGACCACATCTGTCCTCGGGAACCAGAGGGAACAATTGAGCTATTAAGCAGCTGGAGATGCTGTTACTGTAACATAGTAACAATGCTGTCAATGATTACTTCTGTGTTAGATTTTCTTCATTATTTAATGTAACATCCTTTTAATATTTTCTGTGTTTAGCTTGTGCTGTTTGATATCCCTTCTCTTATGCGTGCTGTCCCTGTGTTTGGAACAGTTAAACAAAGAGCTCCTGCCTCCTTCAGGAGGCAAATCTCATGGCAGTCCATCTCTTTAGAGACAAGCTGGAACGACTTGGAAAACACTCTAGCAGTCATTACTGGCCCTTAAGCAAGATAATTCTCAATAACCTCTAGATGACCCTGCACTGACTTTCACACAGCTTAGATGGGGTATTTTCCTTGGTGACTCATTGGAGGATTGTGGTTATTGAAGATTCAAATTCTTCATTTACACGAAGAGCTGTGCAATTCATCCCCATACAAACTTGATTGGCACTTACCTGCAGCTGTTGCTGGTGCTCACTGTAGCTGCCCACTATCATGTCACGTCACCCACATCTCAGGTAGCCTAAGAGAGCTCTTTATCTGGTTCTGCAGCATCACACTTCAGTAAAGATTTTCTCCTCAATGGCCTCCATGTGTGCTCTGATTCATGGGCTAACCTAGTGACACAAGTAAGGAGCAGTGGTGACGTTCTGCATTTGTATCAGTGACCGAGGCAATATTAGGAGGAACAGCAAAAAAACTCTTTAATAAAAGAATGATGGCTCTGTGCTTAAGAATACTGTTTGCTTTTCCAGAAGTTCCTTACTTGATTCCCAGCAGTAAAAGAAGCCCACTCCTCACATCCTTCTTAAATTCTAGACTAAGATAGTATTACACACTTATCTGGCCTTGGTGGGCACTGAATTATAGATGGTACATTTATACATTTATGCACCTCAAATATTCATACATATATAAAAGTAAATAAACAGATAAATAAATAACTGGATGAACAAGCTTACATCTAAAATACTGCATATTTAATAATAAACTTTGAGTGAGGGTTCTTATATTTCTCATGCCTTATGGTTTCCTACAATGAATGTATGGTTTGTGAACTGTCGTATTAAAATCAAGCTGAGTTTTGGGAACATGTACTTACTTGAATTTCTGTAGATTATTATTTTAACCGGCCACAATACTATTTTTTTTAAATAAAGTGTACTAATCCTTATCACATTCTATGGAGGTGTAGTATTATTATCATTTAAAGAAATGAAAAATAAAAAAAGAAGCCAAGATTTATTTAGTTCAAATAGCAGGATAAAGTTAATTTGGAAATAAGAGGGCATACTCTGTCTATCTAGTAATGAAGAAATTTATGTGTTTGAGCAATAAAAAATTTGTAGTGTTGAGTATATTTTTTCTTACTTCAATCCAGAAATATATGCAGGATAGAGACAGTCTATAAGTTTGATATTTTGTGTGATTTACATTTGTATCAGAACATTAGATTTTATTCTGTGCATTGTATACTAGATGTACAGGAGGTATACTAGATCATAGGTAGGCTTTTTCTTAGGAGAAAAACGCCCATATTTTATGTATGCTCATTTGTCAATAAATTTTGTAATTGATTTAGAAAGCATATGCTAAATACATTAAGAGTTGTTAATAAATTTGTTATCTAGTCCTACTTTCAAAAATTTAATCAACTTGATATTATCTAGTGCTGCTTTCAAATATTTAAATTAAAAATTCTAGCTGACTTTTCCTCCAAACTTCTGTGGAAAAAATTCCCTGTGAATTCTGTAGTTAGAAAGACAAGTCTCTCCAGGGCCCTGATTTGGGACTTGACAGTGAAATCACTCATGGGTACCTTCCTGATCATCCGATGGCCTTCCTGTGACCCGACCAGAAGCACCCTGTTAATCTACTTTATCATAAAGATCAGTAATGGAGGAACTTGACCTTCTATCAGACACAGCTGCTCCTATTTTTACCTTGACAAGTCTGTTCTATACAGAACATCTGTTCTTCAGTAGGCATAAATATCTCTGGGTTAGAAAAAGGATCACTTCTACCTTTCTATATTATATACAAGTTTGAAAACAGAAATACTCGTATTTTATCCTTTTTGGTATTATATCTACTTCTGAACACATAAAATATTTGCATTTGTTCATAGAATTCAGCACAGACTGCACACTGTTCTGAGAAAGGTTTATAGCTTGGCCTCATTTTATCATAACGATCAACTCTTTAAAATGTCTGCTATTTACCAGTGAGCAACTCTTTTATTGTTTTAAGTCAATGGATGAATCATTCTTTCCAGTGGGAAGATCGATGAGGTATTACATAAATGAGTTATGATGACGTCAGTTTCTTTATCTCTGACTCAGACACATGTAAGGAAGGAGGAAGTTTCCTTGACCTGGTTAATGGAGTGTCTCACCATATCCATATCTTGCTCAAGCTAAGATTGTGTTGTAAGAAGAGAGGAAGTGTCATCACAATTGCCCTCCTCACAGATTGCATCTGGGCATTGCACAAGAAGGAGACTCCATGTTGCCTTTACTCTCTCAGTAAATAACTAGTGTTCACTGTGCATAAAGCTCGTCATCTTCACTAGAGGTGCAAACACACCAAAACCCTACCCACTTCAACCTATAATCACTTCTGAATAATTACCTGTGAAACTTAATTCCTCTAATTATTTTCATTATTTCATACACTGATTGAATCAAATACTATTTACTTATATCTAAAAACATTTCTTTCCAGATGTAGCAATGGTATTTTTAAGAAGGAGGAAATCACCATAAAATACAAATACATGGTCAGATTTTCACACACAAATAGTTAAAATAAGATGACAACCGAAGTGCTGGAGGCTTCTTTGCCAAGCAATACCACCAATATTTGAGATTTTATATAAAAACAACACCTGAATTAGGACACTTCTCCTTACAATTTTTCAGGTTTGGAATGATAAATAAGTGTTCACATTCAATCAGACCATAGTTCCAGTTTTGCATTTTAATCTCTTACTTGGCCACTGATACATGGTCGTCAAATTGCACACATTCTCTGTGGAGCAGTGGTAGCTCCTTCACAGCTATGAGCTCACAAATACTCTCCAGTGTACTCTCTGCCATGCTCTTTAAATCAGGAATATTAAATATTATTTTGAGTTATGATATTTTTTCTTCATTGTGGGTTTATAACCTCAATTTATATCAAGGTGAATCTGTGTATATTCAGATCTATGAATATCTATATCTATATCTATATCTATCTATCTATCTATATATATATATCGACACTTATGTACAAATACAATGTATGTATGCATATATAGATGTATATAAATGAATTCTTATATGCTATATAACATCAACTACAAAGTGGCCTTTGATTATTTTTTTTAGTGTACAATAATCAATAACATCTTGCCTATAAAGCTAATGGGCCCTTTTACACATGTGCACATGTATCCCAAAGACATCAATATATGCCCTCATTTTCTGTATAGCAAGGCAGTCTCACAAATGAAAATTGTTTAAGGTTTGTTGAGTTGTAATACTTTGATAAATGGAGATAAATGATTAAAACTCTTCAGTTTTTCAAACTCTAGCAAAACATGCATGTGTCCAAAGAATGATGTTTGCTCTTACAGTTGGCTGTCTAGAACTGGACCACTCCTTGGGGAGGTCTGCTGATGCACTGGCAATGAGGGTGTTTCACAGCTGTGGGAGATTTGGATCCCTTTAAACTACTGCTTGAGTGACAGCAAAGTAAAACTCAGCAACAAAAGGGAGTGAGACAATGAGTCAATCAGAAGTTTCCCAGTCTCAGTCCAGGGCAGCTTACCTATCAAGGCTCCACTGAAAACACCTGAATTCTGTAACTGACCTTGTCCAAGATGTCATTATGGATGACAAGCAGATCCATGTCCTTTCATATGCGCCATAGCCAAAGGATAGTAAAACAACAGGAGAGAATGACAGGCTCTATTACAGGAAGCAGGGTGTGAGGGGAATGGTAAGGGAAAGGAAGAATGACTGAATGACTCCTAAGTACTGTAAGTGTTGTGTTTGTGTTCCATAGCCTGCTCTGTGGAGGGTACAGCCTTCTGTGGTTAGTGAAGTGGAGGGAAACAGCCAAGCAGAAGTCTACCTGTATCCATTGTACCTTATATAATTATCGAGAAATTCACATTTTCAATTCTGGAAAGGTCTTCAAAAGAGAGAAGCAGGTATGTTGACTATACTGTGTGGCTATACAAGTAGTTTGTAGTTTCACATTCACAATGGCAGGAGTCAGCAAGAGAGCTGCAGTGCATGTGGCCAACAGGAATGAATCCTTTCCTCTGGAAAGTTTCACACATCTACACTGGATTTATTGATCCAGATTGATCTGGATTGATCTGGACTATTCTGGATTGATGAGTTCCTCTCTCTCTCTCTCTCTCTCTCTCTCTCTCTCTCTCTCTCTCTCTCTCTCTCTCTCTGGGTGCTCATGTGTGGTTATATATGAGGTCTAAAGTTAATAATCATTCTCCATTTTATTTATTGGGACAGGATTCCTTGTTGATTCAGAGTTCACCAGAGTATGCCAATAACCTCTCCAGCATTTACACAGATTCTCAGGATCTGAGTTATAGTCCTCATAATCGACAGTAAGTGCATTATCCACCAAACCATTTCCCTGGCCCAAGATCTCATTTATTTTTTCAGATTTAAATAAATTTTATTTCAAGTTTTGATATTTACTACAACTAATTAGAATTTTTGCATCAAACAGATACTTATTATTTATTTATTGGTTCTTCTGAGACAAAGTTTCTCTTTGTAGCCCAAGCTGTCCTGGAACTTGCTCTGAAAACCAGGCTGCGTTCAAACTCAGAGATCTGCCTGCTTTTGCCTTCTGAATGCTGTGATCAAAGACATGTGCCATATCTGGCCAAGATGTTTTCTTAATTAATCATTTTATTTGTTTACATTTCAAATGATATCCCGATTCCTGGATTTCCCCACAAATCCCTATCCCATCTCCCCTCTTTCTCCTCCTCTTCACTTCTATGAGGGTGCTCCTCCATCCACTCACCCTCTCCCACCACACTGCTCTAACATCCTCTTATGCTGGGCATCAAGGCTCCGTAGATCTAAGGGCATCCCCTCCCATTGATGTCAGATAAGGTCATCCTCTGCTACATAATGTATCTGGAGTCATGGATCCCTCTATGTACACTCTGTGGTTGGTGGTTTAGTCTCTGGGAGCTCTGGATGGTCTGGTTAGTTGATATTGACATTTCTATAGGGTTGCAACACCCTTCAGCTCCTACAGTCCTTCCCCTAGCACTTCCATTGAAATCCCGGGCTCAGTCCGATGGCTGGCTGTGAGTATTCATAGCTGTATTAGTCAGGTGCTCGTAGAACCTCTCAGGGAACAGTCATACCAGGCTCCTGTCAGAAAACGCTTCTTAGCATCAGCAATAGTGTCAGGGTTTGGTGTCTGCAGATGGGGTGGACCCCTAGGTGGGTGGTCTCTGGGTGGCCCTTCCTTCAGTCTCTGTTCTATTTTTTGTCCCCTTCTTTCCTTTGGACAGGAACACTTCTGGGTTAGCAACTTTGAGATGGATGGGTGGCTATGCCTATCTACTGGAAGTGTTCTCTACGGGTTCTATCTCCCCTTTGTTGCAGATTTGTTGTATTTCAGCTTAAGTCATCCTCATTGGGTCCTAGGAGCCTCTTGCTTCCCTCGCATCAGGGACTTTCTAGTGGCTACCCCAGTTCCCCATCCTCCACAGCTACATATTTCTATTTGACTTCCTGACCCTCTGTACTTCTCTCCTGTCCCTTCCCATACCTCATTCTGCCCCCCTTTCCCTCCCCCTCTTCCCTACCTCTTGTGGTAATTTTGTTCCCCCTTCTATGTAGGATTGAAGCATCCACACTTTGGTCTTCCTTCTTCTTATGCTCCATATGGTTTATGGGTTGTATCATGGGTATTCTGAGCTTTTGAGCTAATAACCACTTATCAGTGAATACATACCGTGTGTGTTCTTTTGTGTCTGGGTTACCTCACTCAGGATGATATTTTCTAGTTCCATTCATTTGCCTGAGAATTTCATGAAGTCATTGTTTTTAATAGTTGAGTAGTACTGTATTGTGTAAATGTACCACATTCACTGTACTGTATCCATTCTTCTGTTGAGGTACATCTGGGTTGTTTCCAGCTTCTGACTATTATAATTAAGGCTCATATAAACATAGTAGAACATGTGTCCTTGTTATATGTTGGAACATCTTTTGGTTATATGTCCAGGAGTGGTATAGCTGGGTTCTCAGATAGTACTAGGTCCAATTTTCTGACTAATTTCCAGAGTTGGTGTACCAGCTTGCAATCTCACCAGCAATGGAGGAGTGTTCCTCTTTCTCCACATCCTCACCAGCACCTTCTGTCATTTGAGTTTTTGATCTTAACCATTCTGATTGCTGTGTAGTGTAATCTCAGAGTCATTTTGTTTTGCATTTCCCTGATGACTAAGGATGTTGAATATTTCTTTAAGTGCTCCTCAGCCATTCAAAATTCCTCAATTGAGAATTCTTTGTTTAGCTCTGTTCCCCATTTTTAATAGGGTTATTTGGTTCTCTGAAGTCTGACTTCTTGTGTTCTTTGCATATTTTGGATATTAGCCCTCTATCAGATGTAGGGTTGTAAAGATATTTTTCCAATCTGTGGGTTGCTGTTTTGTCCTCTTGCCAGTGTCCTTTGCCTTACAGAAGCTTTGCAATTTCATGTGGTCCCATTTGTCAATTCTTGATCTTAGAGCATAAGTCATTGGTGTTCTGTTCAGGAAATTTCCCTTGTGTCAATGTGTTTGAGGCTCTTCCCCACTTTCTCTTTTATTAGATTCAACATATCTGGTTTTATGTGGAGGTCCTCCACAATTTCGTTTTTAATGAAAATCAAAAGTCCTTTCCAAACTAGTATTAGTAGTTTTTCCCTTTATTTTCTATTTTACTAAGGAATATTGAGTAAATGACTAAAACTTAAGTAGGTATTCAGCTCAATTGGTTACACCAATGTTCTGCTTCAGCATAACATAACACATTCATTCAGAAATACAACATGAGTACATCAGCCTGTATTATGAGTGCTAAAAACATAAACAACACTAAATGGACTAAGCAGTTTTTAAGCATTTCAAGTCTAGGTGCAAATACACACACACACACACACAAACACACACACACACACACACACACACACACACCATTTTTTAAAAAAAGGCCATAAATTTGAAAGGGCGAAATTAAAACAGAATAGAATAAAATACTTCTTTGGTTGTGTTTTGTATAAAAATGATCAATATAATATAATTCTTTCTCCAGCTGGGGACCATCCTTTGCCACAGTACGCCATATCCAGGTGGCACAAGGAGGTACCTAACCATCCAGGAGTGCAGATAGGCCTGAGAGCACAGGTAGACCACTCCCACTGCTCAAAGGAACCAGTCTGAAACCCTGAGGACACAAGAGCCCAGGGGCAGCCTGGGACAGGAGTCTTCCAATTTCCATCCAAACCAAGAGCTGATACTGAGCTGCAGAGCTACATACACAAATACCACCGCAAGAGAGCTGGTCTCCCAGGAGTGCCTACACACCTGTATGCACAGGTAAGACCACCACCTCTCTTCAAATTCCTGGCTTAAGAGGGACCTGCCCAGAGCCCTCAGGACACAGGAACCAAAGATCAGCTAGGGACAGGATCCTTCTGGTTTCTGTCTGCACACTGAGAAGACTCTGTATCACAGCTCTCCATACCTAAATTCCTCCCAGAAAGAATGGGTCTCCCAGGAGTACAGATACACAGATTTGCAGGACAGATAAGCCAAAGACAGAGACAGGAAGACCAGCTAAAACCAGAGATAACCAGATGGCAAAAAGCAAACACAATAACATTGTCAGCAGAAACCAAGGCAACATGGCACCATATGAACCCAGTTCTCCCACAACAGCAAGTCCTGGATACCCCAACGCACCAGAAAAGCAACATCTGGATTTAAAACCACATCTCATGATGCTGATAGCTGGCTTCAAGAAGGACATAAATAACTCCCTTAAAGAAATGCAGGAGTACATGGGTCAACAGGTAGAAGCCCTTAAAGAGGAAACACAAAAATCTCTTAAAGAATTACAGAGAAACACAACCAAACAGGTGAAGGACTGAACAAAACCATCCAGGATCTAAAAATGGAAGCAGAAAAAAATAAACAAATTACAAAGTGAGACAACTCTGGAGATAGAATACCTTGGAAAGAATTCAGGAGTCATAGATGCAAGCATCAACAACAGAATACAAGAGATAGAAGAGAGAATCTCACATGCAGAGATTAGAAAAGCATTGACTCAACAGTCAAAGAAAATGCAAAAGGCAAAAAGCTTGTAAGTAAAAACATCCAGGAAATCGAGGACACAGTAAGAATAGCAAACCTAAGGATTATAGGTGTAGAAGAGAGTGAAGATTTGCAACTTAAGGGACCAGTAAATATCTTCAACAAAATTACAGAAGAAACCTTCCCAAACCTAAAGAAAGATATGCCCATGAATGTACAAGAAGTCTACAGAACTCTAAACAGACTGGACCAGACCAGAAAGTGCTCCCAGAACAAAATACCAAACGCACTAAACAAAGATTATTAAAAGCAGTAAGAGGAAAAGGTCAAGTAACTTATAAAGGCAGATCTACCAGTATTACACTAGACTTCTCACCAGAGACCATGGAAGCTAGAAGATCCTGGGCAGATGTCATACAGACTCTAAGAGAACACAAATGCCAGCCCAGAGTACTATACCCAGCAAAACTCTTCAATCACCGTAGATGGAGAAATAAGATATTACATGATAAAACCAAATTTACACACTATCTTTCGACAAATCCAGCTCTAAAAGGGTAATAGATGGAAAACACCAACACAAGGAGGGAAACTACACCATAGAAAAAAGAGCAAGAAAGTAATCTTTCAACAAACCCGAAAGAAGATAACAACACGAGCATAAAAATAACAGGAAGCAACAACCAATATTCCTTAATATCTCTTAACATCAATGGACTCAATTTCCCAATAAAAAGATATAGAATAACAGACTGCATACGTAAATAGGACCCAGCATTTTGCTGCATACAGGAAATGTATCTCAGTGTCGAAGACAAACACTACCTCAGAGTAGAAAACAATTTTCCAAGCAAATGCTTACAGGAAACAAGCTGAAGTAGCCATTCTAATAACAGATAAAATTGACTTTCAACCAAAAATCATCAAAAAAGACACAGAAGGACAATTCATACTCATCAAAGGAAAAATCTACCCAAAGGAAGTCTCAATTCTGAACATCTATGTTCCAAATGCAAGGACACCCACATTCATAAAAGAAACTTTACTAAACTCAAAGCACACATTGCACCTCACACAATAATTGTGGGACACTTCAACACCCCACTCTCCTCAATGGAGAGATCAGGGAAGCACAAAATAAACAGAGACACAATGAAACTAAAAGAAGTTATAGACCAAATGGATTTAACAAATGTCTATAGAACATTTCATCCTAAATCAAAAGAATATACATTTTTCTCAGCACCTCATGACACCTTCTCCAAAGCTGACCATATAATTGGTCACAGAACAGACCTTAACAGATATAAGAAGATTGAACTAATCCCATGCTTCTTATCAGATCACTATGGAGTAAGACTGATCTTCAGTAGTAACAAAAACAGCAGAAAGCCCACATACACATGGAAGTGGAACAAGGCTCTACTCAATGATATCTTGGTGAAGGAAGAAATAAGGAAAGAAATAAAAGACCTTTTAGAATTTAATGAAAATGAAGGCACAACATACCCAAACTTATGTGACACAATGAAAGCAGTGCTAAGAGGAAAACTTAAACCTCTGAGTGCCTCCCAAAAGAAGCTAGAGAGAGCATACACTAGCAGCTTAACAGCACTCCTGAAAACTCTATAACAGAAAGAAGCTAATACACCCAAGAGGAGTAGAAGGTAGGAAATCATCAAACTCAGGGCTGAAATCAACCAAGTAGAAATAAAAAGAACTATACAAAGAATCAACAAAACCAGGAGCTGGTTCTTTGAGAATATCAACAAGACAGATAAAACCTTAGCCAGACTAACCAAAGGGCACTGAGACAGTATCCAAATTAATGAAGTCAGAAATGAAAAGGAAGATATAACAACAGAAACTGAGGAAATTAAAAAAAAAATCATCATATCCTACTACAAAACACTATACTCAACATAACTATAAAATCTAGAGAAAATGGACAATTTTCTAGACACATACTAAATACCAAAGTTAAATCAGGATCAGATAGACCATCTAAACAGTTCCATAAATCCTAAAGATATGAAGCGGTCACTGAAAGTCTCCCAACACAAAAAGCACAGGACCAGATAGTTTTAGTGCAGAATTCTATCAGACCTTCAATGAATACCTAACACCAATACACTTCAAACTATTCCTCAAAATAGAAACAGAAGGAACACTACCCAACTTATTATATGAAGCCACAATTTTGCTGAAACCACACCCACACAAAGATCCAACAAAGAAAGAGAACTTCAGAATCAATTTCCCTGATGAATTTCGATGCAAAAATACTCAATAAAATTCTTGCCAACCAAATCCAAGAACACATCAAAACGATCATTCACCATGATCAAGTAGGCTTCATCCCAGGGATGCAGGGATGGTTCAATATATGGAAATCCATCAATGTAATTCACTACATAAACTCAAAGAACAAAACTACATGGTCATTTCATTAGATGCTAAAAAATCAATTGAAAAAATTCAGCATCTTTTCATGTTAAAAGTCTTGGAAAGATCAGAAATTCAAGACTCATACCTAAACATAGTAATTGCTCATACAGCAAACCAGTAGCCAACATAAAACTAAATGGAGAGAAACTACAAGCATTTCCACTTAAATCAGGGACTAGACAAAGCTACCTCTCTCTCCACATGTATTCAATACAGTTCTTGAAGTTCTATCTAGGGCAAGGAGACAACAAAAGAAGGTCAAAAGTATATGAATTGGAAAGGAAGAAGTCAAATTATCACTATTTGCACTTGATGATAGTATACATAAGTGTTCCAAAAACTCCACAAGGGAACTCCTACAGCTGATAAACAACTTCAACAAAGTGGCTGGATATAAAATTAACTCAAACAAATCAGTAACCTTCCTCTAATCAAAGGATAAAGAGGCTGAGAAGGAAAATAGGGACATGACACCAGTTACAAACAATATAAAGTATCTTGGTATGACTCTAACCAAACAAGTCAAAGATTTGTATGACAAGAACTTCAAGTCTCTGAAGAAAGAAATCAAAG
This sequence comes from Tokudaia tokunoshimensis, assembly GCA_036184795.1. Classification (NCBI taxonomy): domain Eukaryota; kingdom Metazoa; phylum Chordata; class Mammalia; order Rodentia; family Muridae; genus Tokudaia; species Tokudaia tokunoshimensis. The sequence goes on along the minus strand of BTHU01000002.1, from coordinate 87,889,891 downwards.
AAGACCTCAGAAGATGGAAAGATCTCCATTGCTTGTGGATTGGCAGGATTAATATAGTAAAAATTGCCATCTTGCCAAAAAGCAACATACAGATTCAATGCAATCCCCAAAAATCCCAACTCAATTCTTCATAGAGGTAGAAAGAGCAATGCTCAAATTCATCTGGAATAACAAAAAACCTAGGATAGCTAAAACTATTATCAACAGTAAAAGAACTTCTGGGCGAATCAGTATCCTGGACCTCAAGCAGTACTACAGAGCAATAGTAATAACAACTGCATGGTACTGGCACTGTGAAAGGAAGGTAGATCAATGGAATAGAATTGAAGACCCAGAAATGAACCCACACACCTATGGTCACTTGATCTTTGACAAAGGAGCTAAAACCATCCCGTGGATAAAAGATAGCATTTTCAACAAATGGTGCTGATTCAATTGGTGGTTCGCATGTAGAAGAATGCAAATAGATCAATTTTTATCTCCTTGTGCTAAGCTCAAGTCCAAGTGGATCAAGGACCTCCACATAAAACCAGAAACACTGAAACTAATAGAAATGAAACTGGGGAAGAGCCTTGAGCACATGGACACAGGGGAGCATTTCCTGAACAGAACACCAATAGCTTATGCTCTAAGATTAAGAATTGACAAATGGGACCTCATAAAATTACAAAGTTTCTGTAAGGCAAAGGACACTGGCAATAGGACAAAACCACAACCAACAAATTAGGAAAACATCTTTACCAACTCTATATCCAACAGAGGGCTAATATCCAATATATACATAGAACTCAAGAAGTTAGACTCCAGAGAACTAAATACCCCTGTTAAAAATGTGTTACAGATTTAAATAAAGAATTTTCAACTGAGGAATATCAAATGGCTGAGAAGTACCTAAAGAAATGTTCAACATCCTTAGTCATTAGGGATATGCAAATCAAAACAACCCTGGGATTTTATGTCACACCAGTCAGAATGACTAAGATCAAATACTAAGGAGACAGCAGGTGCTGGTGAGGATGTGGAGAAATAGGAACACTCCTCTACTGCTGGTGGGATTGCAAGCTGGTAAAATCACTCTGGAAATCAATTTAGCAGATTGTCAGAAAATTGGGCATAATTCTACCAGAGAACCCTGCTCTACCTCTCCTGGGCATATGCTAGGGGATTATCCAGCATGTAATGTTCATAGCAGCCCTATTTATAATAGCTAGACACTAGAAAGAACCCAGATGTCCCTCAACAGAGTAATGAGTACAGAAAATGTGGTACATTTACACAATGGAATACTACTCACCTATTAAAAACAATGAATTCCTGATATTCTTAGGGAAATGATGGAACTAGAAAATATCATCCTGTGTGAGGTAACATACTCACAAAGGACATACATGGTATGCACCCATTGATAAGTGGATATTAGCCCAGAAGCTTGGAATACCCAAGATGCAATTCACAGATGAAATGAAGCTCAAGAAGAAGGAAGACCAAAGTATGGATGGATACTCTGGTCCTTCTTAGAAGGGGGAACAAAATACCCACAGGAGGGGATATAGAGATAATGTGTGGAGAAGAGTCTGAGGGAAAGACTATCTAGAGTCTGTCCCACCTAGAGATCCATCCCATGTACAGTTACAAAATCCAGACACTACTGCGGATGCCAACAAGTGCTTGATGACAGGAGCCTGATACAGCTGTCACCTGGTAGCCTCTCTCAGTGCATGACAAATACAGAGGTGGATTCTCCCAGCCAAACATTGAACTGAGCACAGGGTCTCCAATGAAGGAGCTAGAGAAAGGTCCCAAGGAGCTGAAGGGGTTTGCAGTGCCATAGGAGGAACAATATGAACCACCCAGTACCCCCAGAGCTCCCAGGCACTAAACCACCAACCAAAGAGGACACATGGAGGGACCCATGGCTCCTGATGCATATGCAGTAGAGGATGGACTTGTTGGACATCAAAGGGAGGAGAGGTTTTGGTCCTGAGAAGTCTAGATGCCCCAGTATAGGGGAGTGCTCTGACAGGGAAATGGGAGTGGGTGGATTGTTGAGCAGGGGGAGGGTGATGTGTTAGGGGATTTTTGGGTGGGGGACCAGGATAGGGGACAACATTTGAAATGTAACTAAAGAATATATATAATAAAAAATAAATCAATCTAATGTAATATTAGAATTATGTGATGAAGTCTAAAGCTAAAGTTTCTCATTATTTTACTGCCTTTTCTAATTTAAATATTTAACTTTTTAAAAAACAATTTTCTATTTTTACAATTTGGATAATGGCCACTTTCACTTCTCAGTTTTATAGCACCCCAATCATTGTTCCTTCACATGAGTGTTCTTTTTATTTATTTTTTTTGTGAGCTTTTTCTACTTGTTTTGTTTTTGTTATCCACCTCAATTAGCCAAGGCTATCTGTGACTGCAACTTGTTCCTATCTGTTGAAACCTTGTCGTGTTCTGCCAGGAAGTGTTCCAAAAGATCTCCAAGGAGCTGATTCTGATGCAATCACATTAGGGTCTCTTTAGTCAAGCTCTAGCTTGTTGGGCTGTCTGCCAACCCTGACACAGCAGGAAGGTGAAGACCTGAGCCTAGTTTTAGGCAAGCATTTATAGAGGCAAGAAAGGTATCTCTAGGTAGACATCTGATTGGGGGGCCATTATGGCCGTTAACATAATTGGCTGCTGCTGGGCGCCAAACCATAAACTTAACATCTGTTTTCCTCCTGATTGGTAGTTGTTAAGAAGTGAAGTGTCAGGGAAGGGTTTGTAACCTGAAGGTGCAGGTTTGTTGGGAAATAACCTGGAAACTGGTGCTAGGTATCAGCCATTAGTTTACCTGAGTTCAACCTAAGGCCCCATTCTTTAAGATGGATTCTGAACTCAAAAGATTTGGTCTCTCAGTGGGTTCAGTAGATGGTGCACAGCTAAAGAAAGTGATTCCTTCCTTTGCAGACTCTAATGGAAGCCACTAGTTCAGAGACAAAAGGTAGGGTCCCTTGATGCTCTTTTCATCCATCAATTGATTGTTGAGAGCATTGGTCTTGTGTATGCCTATTGCAGGTAAATACAGTTAAAGCGAGTTAATGGTTACAGCAGTGGTATGTAGTCCAGGGAATGAATTTTGCCCTTTCCCTATTATGTACATTACTTTATATCTTCTGAAATGTTCCCATGACATTTGAAGGTATAAATGAAGTATGTAGAGTTGTGCCCATATACATTGCTCATTTCTTTTGCATTTTGGGTAGCAATGAGTCAGCATTCAGTCTGCTCAGGGTGGGAAGCTAATGTAATTAAGGGTAGGAATTGCTTTGGTCTCTGGGTATAAGCTGCTATATTAGTTCAGTAAACATTAGAAATGCATAATACTCTATCCACATGTGCCTACCACGTCCTCTCATCCATTAATACAAATTTTATATAAGCTGTGAAAAATATTTGCCTTATCAATTAACATGCCTTATCAAACATTTGGGAAATAGCTACAGTAAAATACTATTTTTTGGTTCAAATTTTTTTATAGTACATCCTTTAGATACTTATGCATGTTGCTGTGCTCCTGTTGAAGTCTAACAATAACTTGTGAGAGTCAGATTTCTCTTGTACCATGTAGGTTTCAGTGATGGAACTCAGGTTGCAGGCTTCAGGGTAGGTTCTGGAATCATGTTGACTGTCTATAGCTGGTAGGGGCTTCTGCAGAAATTCTGTCATGATGAAGTGATAAGCCATTTGTAGACTATGATACTGTGAATAATTTTTATATGAAGAAATATTTTTAATATTCAAGAAAACTATTTAAGGTATTTCTAAAATGTCCAATTCTATAAGCTGCTTTATTCTTGGGCTCTTCAGAAAGAAGATGCAAATTGTCACTAAGTGCTATTAGAACTGAATTCTCTTATGAATGCTTAAGGAATGGAGAAAATAGAACAATTGCAAAGCTAAGGAAACTCATGTGGGTTTATTGATTGATTGATTGATTGATTGATTGATTGATTAGATAGTGCGAGAATGTCACCCATAGGCTCACGTATTCATTGAATTCCCAGTTCAAAAAGGTTTTGAGAGGTTTTGGAAATTTTAGAAGGTAAGTCCTAGAGCAAGTAATCACTGACAAGTATGCCTTTGAAGCTTATATTTGGATCGCTGTGCCATCTTTTTCTCTGCTTCTGGTCTACCATGAGGTGAGTAGCTTTGGCCACATGCTATGACTGCTATGACTGTCTACCTCACCAGTACCTTTAAACCAAGAAGGCTTACGAATACAGACTGAGACCTCTGAAGACATGAGCCAACATGTCTCTTCTTTTTATTTTTTTCTATTTTTTGTTAGATATATTCTTTATTTACATTTCAAATGTTTTCCACTTTCCTGGATGCCCCCTCCCTGAAAGTCCCATAAGTCCTCTTCCCTCCTCCTGTTCCCCAATCAACCCCTTCCTGGTTCCCTGTCCTGGTATTCCCCTACACTGCTGCACTGAGACATTCCAGGACCAGGGGCCTCTTCTTCCTTCTTCTTGGGCATCATTTGATATGTGAGTTGTTTCTTGGGTATTATGAGCTTCTAATATCCACTTATCAGTGAGTGCTTACCATGTGTGCTCTTTTGGTTTTGGGTCACCTCACTCAGGAAGACATTTTCCAGTTCTACCCATTTGCCTAAGAATTTTATGAATTCATTGTTTTTAATAGCTAAGTAGGATTACAAAGTGTAAATATACCACATTTTCTGTATCCATTCCTCTGTTGAGGGACAGCTGGGTTCTTTCCAGCTTCTGGCTATTATAAATAGGGCTGCTAGGAACATAGTGGAGCATGTGTCCTTATTACATGCTGGAGAATCCTCTGGGTATATGCACAGAAGTGGTATAGCAGGGTCCTTCAGTAGTATGCTGAGTTTTCTGAGGAACCACCAGACTGATTTCCAGAGTCCTTGTACCAGCTTGCAATTCCACCAGCAGTGGAGGAGTGTTCTTCTTTCTCCACATCCTTGTCAGCACCTGCTGTCTCCTGAGTTTTTGATTTTAGCCATTTTGATTGGTGTGAGGTGAAATCTCAGGGTTGTTTTGATTTGCATTTCCCTGATGACTAAGGATGTTGAACATTTCTTTAGGTGCCTCTCAGCCATTCAATATTCCTCAGGTGAAAATTCTTTGTTTAGCTATGTACCCTATTTTTTAATAGGGTTGTTTGTCTCTCTGGAGACTACCTTCTTGAGATCTTTGTATATCTTGGATATTAGCCCTCTGTCAGAAGTAAGGCTGGTAAAGACCTTTTCCCAGTTTGTTGGCTGCCACTTTGTCCTTTTGCCAGTGTCCTTTGCCTTACAGAAACTTTGTAATTTTATGAGGTCCCATTTGTCAATTCTTGATCTTAGAGCATAAGCTATTGGTGTTCTGTTCAGGAAATGTTCCCCTGTGCTCATGTGCTCAAGGCTCTTCCCCAGTTTCTTTTCTATTAGTTTCAGTGTGTCTGGCTTTATATGGAGGTTCTTGATCAATTTGGACTTTAACTTAATACAAGGAGATAAGAATGGATCGATTTGCATTGTTCTGCATGCTGATCTCCAGTTGAACCAGCACCATTTGCTGAAAAGGCTATCTTTTTTCCACTGGATGGTTTTAGCTCTTTTGTCAAAGATCAAGTGACCATAGGTGTGTGGGTTCATTTCCGGGTCTTCAGTTCTATTCCATTGATCTTCCTGCCTGTCACTGTACCAATACCATGCAGTTTTTAACACTATTGCTTTGTAGTACTGCTTGAGGTGCAGGATACTGATTCCCCCAGAAGTTCTTTTACTGTTGAGAATAGTTTTAGCTATCCTGGGTTTTTTGTTATCCCAGATGAATTTGAGAATTGCTCTTTCTACCTCTATGAAGAATTGAGTTGGGATTTTGATGGGGATTGCATTGAATTTGTAGATTGCTTTTGGAAAGATGGCCATTTTTACTATATTAATCCTGCCAATCCATGAGCATGGAAGATTTTTCCATCTTCTGAGGTCTTCTTTGATTTCTTTCTTCAGAGACTTGAAGTTCTTGTCATACAGATCTTTCACTTGTTTGGTTAGAGTCACACCAAGATACTTTATTTTGTTTGTTCCTATTGTGAAGGGTGTCATTTCCCCAATTTCTTTCTCAGCCTGCTTATCCTTTGAGTATAGTAACTCTACCAATTTGCTTGAGTTAATTTTATATCTGGCCACTTTGCAGAAGTTGTTTATTAGCTGTAGTAGTTCTCTGGTGGGTTTTTTTGGGTCGCTTTAGTATATTATCATATCTTCTGTAAATAGTGATAATTTGACTTCTTACTTTCCAGTTTGAATTCCTTTGACCTCATTTTGTTGTCTACTTGCTCTACCTACAACTTCAAATGCTATATTGAATAAATATGGAGGGAGAGGGCAGCATTGTCTAGTCCCTGAATTTAGTAGGATTGCTTCAAGTTTCCCTCCATTTAGTTCGATGTTGGCTACTGGTTTGCTGTATATTGCTTTTACTATGTTTAGGTACAGGCCTTGAATTCCTGATCTTTCCATGTACTTTAACATCAAGGATGCTTTTCAGCATCTAATGAAATGACCATGTGTTTTTTTTCCTTTGAGTTTGTTTATGTAGTGAATTACATTGATGGATTTCTGTATATTGAACCATCCCTGCATCCCTGGGATGAAGCCTACTTGATCACAGTGAATGATCGTTCTGATGTGTTCTTGGATTCGGTTGGCAAGAAGTTTATTCAGTATTTTTGCATCAAAATTCATAAGGGAAATTGGTCTGAAGTTTTCTTTCTTTGTTGGATCTTTGTGTGACTGTGGTATCAGCGAAATTGTGGCTTCATAGAAAGAGTTGGGTAGTGTTCTTTCTGTTTCTATTTTGTGGAATAGTTTGAAGAGTATTGGTGTTAGTTCTTCTTTGAAGGTCTGATAGAATTCTGCACTAAAACCATCTGGTCCTGTGCTTTCTTTGGTTGGGAGACTGTCAATGACCACTTCTATTGCTCAAGGGGGATATGGGACCATTTAGATGGTCTATCTGATCCAGATTAAACTTTGGTGGTTGGTATCTGTCTAAGAAATTGTCCATTTCATCCCAATTTTCCAGTTGTGTTGAGTATAGGCTTTTGTAGTAGGATTTGATGATATTTTGAATTTCCTCAGTTTCTGTTGTTATTTCTCCCTTTTCATTTCTGATTTTGTTAATTTGGATACTGTCTCAGTGCCCTCTGCTTAGTCTGGCTAAGAGATTATCTATCTTGTTGATTTTCTGAAAGAAACAGCTCCTGGTTTTAATGATTCCTTGTATAGTTCTTTTTGTTTCTACTTGGTTGATTTCAGCCCTGAGTTTGATGATTTCCTGCCTTCTACTCCTCTTGGGTGTATTAGCTTCTTTCTGTTCTAAAGTTTTCAGGTGTGCTGTTAAGCTGCTAGTGTATGCTGTCTCCAGTTTCTTTTTGGAGGCACTCAGTGCTATGAGTTTTCCTCTTAGCACTGCTTTCATTGTGTTCCATACATTTGTGCATATTGTGCCTTCATTTTCATTAAATTCTAAAAAGGATTTGATTTCTTTTCTTATTCTTATTCTTTTCTTATTTCTTCTTATTTCTTCCTTGACCATGTTATCATTGAGTAGAGCCTTATTCAGTTTCCATGTGTATTTGGGTTTTCTGTTGTTTTTGTTGCCATTGAAGACCACCCTTACTCCATAGTTATCTGATAGGAGGCATGGGATTAGGTCAGTCATCTTATATCTGTTGAGTTTTGTTTTGTGACCACTTATATGGTCAGTTTTGGAGAAGGTACTAGGAGGTGCTGAGAAGAAGGTATATTCTTTGGATTTAGGATGAAATGTTCTATAGATATCTATTAAATCTATTTGGTCCAAAACTCCTGTTATTTTCATTGTGTCTCTGTTTACTTTGTGTTTCCCTGTTCTGTCCATTGAGGAGAGTGGGGTGTTGAAATCATCCATAATTATTGTGTGGGGTGCGATGTGTGCTTTAAGCTTTAGTAAAGTTTCTTTTATGATTGAGGGTGCCCTTGTATTTGGAGCATAGATGTTCAGAATTGAGAGTTCTTCCTGGTAGATTTTTCCTTTAATGAATATAAAGTGTCCTTCTGTGTCTTTTTTGATGACTTTTGGTCGAAAGTCTATTTTATTGGATATTAGAATGGCTACTTCAGCTTGTTTCCTCGGACCATTTGCTTGGAAAACTGTTTTTTCCAGCCTTTTACTCTGAGGTAGTGTTTTTCTTTGAAACTGAGATGTGTTTCCTGTATGCAACATAATGTTGGGTTCTGTTTATGTATCTAGTCTGTTAGTCTATGTCTTTTTATTGGGGAATTGAGTCCATTGATGTTAAGAGATATTAAGGAAACATGATTTTTGCTTCCCTTCTCACTTCATTTGTTCTCTCAGATACTTTGGCACAGTATGGAAAAATCTAACCCAATGTGTTCATCTTTTCAAAGAAGTTGATGGAGTTTTCTTAGGGGTGCAGACAAAGTTGGTTCACCAGGATCTTAAGAGCTATAGTATTGTGTGCAGTCTGCTAATGGATGGCAATGCTTGATTAATACCAATAGATTTCAAACTAAATCTTACTGAATAGCTTCCCAAACTGAGCAGTTTCAAACTCTTTATACTCAAATCAACTTAAGGCATTATAAGACAATTTTTCACATGAGTTTAAACACTATGTGGTATTCTCCAGACTTCATGTGCTTGAGATCCCACCCAAGGCATTGTATATGTTCAGCAAAACATACCACTGAGCTGTCTCTGCATCTATAAGTTTTGTTGAGAAAGATCCAAGGTTTGCCTTGACCTCTCTGTGGGATTCTTACCCCTCATGCATCCCTAGTCAAAAATGCTAAGCTTATAACTGTGTACCACCATGCCTGGCTTGATTGTAGACCTTTTTCTTTATATCAAATCCTAGATGCTAGACCATGTTTGCTAAAAAAAAGAAAGAAAGAAAGAAAGAAAGAAAGAAAGAAAAGGTAAGGAATAGGTTTTTTAAACTTTATTTATTCACTTTATATCCCTCTCTTCCCAATACCTCTTCACGAAGATACTTCTCCCTTCTCCTCTGAGAAGGGTGATCCCCTTTCTGGGAATCACTCCACATGACTCTGGCACATCAAGTCACTGCAAAACTAGGCACATCCTCTTCCTCTGAGGCAGCCCAGTTAGTGGAACAGGATCTACAAGTAAGTAGCAAACAGATTCAGGGACAGACCCAACTCCAGTTATTGGGAGATCCACATGAAGACCAAACTGCACAGCTGCTTCATATATGCAGGGGCCTAAGTCCAGCCTATGCTTGTTTTTTGGTTGGTGGTTCAGTCTCTGGGAATCCCTAAGGGTCCAGGTTAGTTGGTTTTGTTAGTCTTTCTGTGGGGTGCATGTTCTCTTTGGGTCCCACAATCCTCCCCCCAAGTCTTGCATAAGACTCCCCAAGCTCCATTTAATGTTTGGCTGTGGATCTTTGCATCTCTTTCTATTGGCTGCTGGGTGGAGCCTCTCAGAGAACAGTTATGCTAGGCTGCTGTAAGCAAACACAATAAATTATTATTAACAGTGTCAGGGACTGGTTTTTGCTTGTGGTATGGATCTCAATTGGGGCCAGGCATTGGTTGGCCTTTTCTTCCATCTTTGCTTTGTCTTTGTTCCCCACACATCTTGTAGGCAGGCCATATTTTGGGTCAAAGGTTTTGTGAGTGTGTTGCTGTCTCTATCCCTTTACGAGGTGTCCTACCTGGTTACAGGAAGTAGCCACTTCAGGATCCTTATTGCTAGGAGTCTAAGCCAGAGTAGTCTGCATAGACACCATGGGGCCTCCATCTATCCCATGTCTCTGGTACTAGAGATTGCATCTCTCTGCTGATTTCCATTCTCTCTCTCCTGCTCTTTCTACATCCAGCCCCTCCCCATCTGATCTCTTACCCAGTTTCCTCCCTCCATTTTCCTCAGATATCTATTTTATTTTCCCCTTCTGAGAAAGAATCAACCATACTTTGTTGGACCCTCCTAGTTATTTATTTGGCTTCTTTGGTTCTGTGGATTTGTAGTGTGGTTATCCTGTACTTTATGGCTAATATCCATTTATAAATGAGTACATACCATGCATGTCCTTTTGGGTCTGGGTTACCTTGATCAGTATGATTTTTTTCTACTTCCATCATTTTGTCTGCAAAATTCATGATGTCCTTGTTTTTTTTTTATTTTATTTTATTTTATTTTATTTTTTTAATTTACATTCCAAATCACTTCCCCTTTCCCGTTTCCTCCCTCCCCGAAAGTCCCATAAGCCCCCTTCCCTCCCTCTTTTCTCCATTCAACCCCCTCTCCTTACTCTGTCCTGGCGTTCCCCTACATCCAGTCTTTCCAGGACCAGGGGTCTCTCCTTCCATCTTTTTAGAAATCTATTGATATGCTGATTGTGTCTAGGGTATTCTGAGATTCTGGGTCAATATCCCCTTATCAGTGACTGCATACCATGTGTGATCTTTTGTGATTGGGTGACCTCACTAAGGATGATATTTTCAAGTTCTGACCATTTGCCTAGGAATTTCGTGAATTCATTGTTTTTAATTGCAGAGTAGTATTCCATTGTGTAGATATACCACATCTTCTGAATCCATTCCTCCTTTGAGGGACATCTGGGTTCTTTCCAGCTTCTGGCTATTATAAATAAGGCTGCTATGAATATAGTGGAGCATGTGTCCTTATTGCATGCAGGTAAAGTCTCTGGGTATATGCCCAGGAGTGGTATAGCCGGATCCTCCGGGAGTGTCATGCCCAGTTTTCTGAGGAGCCGCCAGACTGCTTTCCAGAGTGGTTGTACCAGCCTGCAATTCCACCAGCAGTGGAGGAGTGTTCCTCTTTCTCCACATCCTCGCCAACAACTGCTGTCTCCTGTGTTTTTGATCTTAGCCATCCTGATTGGTGTGAGATGGAATCTCAGGGTTGTTTTGATTTGCATTTCCCTAATGACTAAGGATGATGAACATCTCTTTAGGTGCTTCTCAGCCATTAGATATTCTTCAGGTGAGAACTCTTTGTGTAGCTCTGTACCCCATTTTTTAATAGGGTTACTTGCCTCTCTGGAGTTTAACTTCTTGAGTTCTTTGTATATATTGGATATTAGCCCTCTGTCGGATGTAGGGTTGGTAAAGATCATTTCCCAGTTAGTTGGTTGCCGCTTTGTCTTTTTGACGGTGTCTTTTGCCTTGCAAAAACTTTGTAATTTAATGAGGTCCCATTTGTCTATTCTTGATCTTAGAGTATAAGCTATTGGAGTTCTGTTCAGGAAATTCTCCCCTGTGCCCATATGTTCAAGGTTCTTCCCTAGTTTCCCTTCTATTAGTTTCAGTGTGTCTGGTTTTATGTGGAGATCTTTGATCCACTTAGAATTGAGCTTAGTGCAAGGAGATAAGGATGGGTCAATTTGCATTCTTCTGCATGTTGACCTCCAGCTGAGCCAGCACCATTTGTTGAAAAGGCTATCTTTTTTCCACTGGATGGTTTTAGCTCCTTTGTCAAAGATCAAGTGACCATAGGAGTGTGGATTCATTTCTGGGTCTTCAATTCTGTTCCATTGATCTACATGTCTGTTACTGTACCAATACCATGCAGTTTTTAACACTATTGCTCTGTAGTACAGCTTGAGGTCCGGGATACTGATTCCCCCAGAGGTTCTTTTACTCTTGAGAATAGTTTTAGCTATTCTGGGTTTTCTGTTATTCCAGATGAATTTTTGAATTGCTCTTTCTAACTCTATGAAGAATTGAGTTGGGATTTTGATGGGGATTGCATTGAATCTGTGTATTACTTTTGGTAAGATGCTCATTTTTACTATATTAATCCTGCCAATCCATGAGCATGGCAGATTTTTCCATCTTCTGAGGTCTTCTTCAATTTCTTTCTTCAGAGACTTGAAGTTCTTGTCATACAGATCTTTCACTTGTTTGGTTAGCGTCACACCAAGATACTTAATATGGTTTGTGGCTATCGTAAAGGGTATTATTTCTCTTACTTCTTTCGCAGCCTGCTTATCCTTTGAGTATAGGAAGGCTTCTGACTTGCTTGAGTTGATTTTATATCCGGCCACTTTGCTGAAGTCGTTTATCAGCTGTAGGAGTTCTCTGGTGGAGTTCTTTGGGTCGCTTATGTGTACTATCATATCGTCTGCAAATAGTGATAGTTTGACTTCTTCCTTTCCAATTTGTATCCCTTTGACCTCTTTTTGTTGTCTAATTGCTCTAGCTAGAACTTCAAGTACTATATTGAAAAGATATGGAGAGAAAGGGCAGCCTTGTCTAGTCCCTGATTTTAGTGGGATTGCTTCAAGTTTCTCTCCGTTTAGATTGATGCTGGCTACTGGTTTGCTGTAAATTGCTTTTACTATGTTTAGATATGGGCCTTGAATTCCTGATCTTTCCAAGACCTTTAGCATGAAAGGATGCTGAATTTTGTCAAATGCTTTCTCAGCATCTAATGAGATGGCCATGTGGTTTTTTCCTTTGAGATTGTTTATGTAGTGGATTACATTGATGGATTTCCTTATATTGAACCATCCCTGCATCCCTGGGATGAAGCCTACTTGATCGTGGTGAATGATCGTTTTGATGTGTTCTTGGATTCGGTTGGCAAGAATTTTATTGAGTATTTTTGCATCGATATTCATAAGAGAGATTGGCCTGAGATTCTCTTTCTTTGTCGGATCTTTGTGTGCTTTTGGTATTAGTGTAATTGTGGCTTCATAGAACGAGTTGGGTAGTGTTCCTTCTGTTTCTATTTTGTGGAACAGTTTGAAGAGTATTGGTGTTAGGTCTTCTTTGAAGGTCTGATAGAATTCTGCACTAAAACCATCTGGACCTGTGCTTTTTTTGGTTGGAAGACTTCCAATGACAACTTCTATTTCTTCAGGGGTTATAGGACAGTTTAGATGGTCTATTTGATCCTGATTTAATTTTGGTACTTGGTATCTGTCAAGGAAATTGTCCATTTCCTCAAGATTTTCTAGTTGTGTTGAATACAGGTTTTTGTAGTAGGATCTGATGATTTTTTGAATTTCCTCAGTTTCTGTTGTTATCTCTCCCTTTTCGTTTCTGATTTTATTAATTTGGATACTATCTCTGTGCCCTCTGGTTAGTCTGGCTAAGGGCTTATCTATCTTGTTGATTTTCTCAAAGAACCAACTCCTCGTTTTGTTGATTCTTTGTATGGTTTTATTTGTTTCTACTTGATTGATTTCAGCCCTGACTTTGATGATTTCCTGCCTTCTACTCCTCTTTGGTGTATTTGCTTCTTTATGTTCCAGGGCTTTCAGGTGTGCCATTAAGCTGTTAGTGTATGCTGTCTCCCGTTTCTTTTTGGCGGCACTCAGGGCTATGAATTTTCCTCTTAGCACTGCTTTCATTGTGTCCCATAAGTTAGGGTATGTTGTGCCTTCATTTTCATTAACTTTCAAAAAGTCTTTGATTTCTTTCTTTATTTCCACCTTGACCAAGTTATCATTGAGTAGAGCATTGTTCAGCCTCCATGTGTACGTGGGTTTTCTTTTGTTTTTGTTGCCATTGAAGACCACCCTTATTCCATAGTGATCTGATAGGAGGCATGGGATTATTTCTATCTTCTTGTATCTGTTGAGGTCTGATTTGTGACCAATTATATGGTCAATTTTGGAGAAGGTACCATGAGGAGCTGAGAAGAAGGTGTATTCTTTAGCTCTAGGATGAAATGTTCTATATATATCAGTTAGTTCCATTTGGTCCAAGGCTTCAATTAGATTCACTGTGTCCCTGTTTAGTTTCTGCTTTCCTGAACGATCCATTTCAGAGAGCGGGGTGTTGAAGTCACCCACTATTATTGTGTGCGGTGCGATGTGTGCTTTGAGTTTTAGTAAAGTTTCTTTTACGAATGAGGGTGCCCTTGCATTTGGAGCATAGATATTCAGGATTGAGAGTTCTTGATGGTGGATTTTTCCCTTGATCAGTATGTAGTGTCCTTCTGTGTCTTTTTTGATGACTTTGGGTTGAAAATCAATTTTATCCGATATTAGGATGGCTACTCCACCTCGTTTCTTGGGGCCATTTGCTTGTAAAATTGTTTTCCAGCCTTTTACTCTGAGGTAGTGTTTGTCTTTGACACTGAGGTGCGTTTCCTGCATGCAGCAAAATGCTGGGTCCTGTTTACGTATCCAGTCTGCTAGTCTATGTCTTTTAATTGGGGAATTGAGACCATTGATATTAAGAGAGATTAAGGCATAGTGATTATTGCCATCTGCCATTCTTGACGCTATCTTTATGTTTGAGTGGTTATCTACTTTTGGGTTTGATTCAAGAAGGTTATTATCTCATTTTTTCCAGGGTGTTGTTTCTCTCCCTGTATTGGAGGTTTCCACCTATTATCCGTTGCAGGGCTGGATTTGTGGAAAGATATTGTGAAAATTTGGTTTTATCATGGAATATCTTGGTCTCTCCATCTATGGTGATTGAGAGTTTTGCTGGGTGTAGTAGTCTAGGCTGGCATTTGTGCTGTCTTAGTGTCTGTATGAGATCTGCCCAGGATCTTCTGGCTTTCATAGTCTCTGGTGAGAAGTCTGATGTGATTCGGATAGGTCTTCCTTTGTATGTTACTTGGCCCTTTTCTCTTACTGCATTTAGTATTTTTTCTTTGTTTAGAACATTCGGTGTTTTGATTATTATGTGACGGGAGGTATTTCTGTTCTGGTCCAGTCTGTTTGGAGTTCTGTAGGCTTCTTCTACGTTCATCGGCATCTCTCTCTTTAAGTTAGGGAAGTTTTCCTCCATAATTTTGTTGAAGATGTTTACTGGCCCTTTAAGTTGCAAATCTTCACTCTCATCTATACCTATAATCCTTAGGTTTGGTCTTCTCATTGTGTCCTGGATTTCCTGGATGTTTTGGGTTACGCGTTTTTTGCATTTTGCATTTTCTTTGACTGTTGAGTCGATGCTTTCTATGGAATCTTCAGCACCTGAGATTCTTTCTTCCATCTCTTGTATTCTATTGTTGATGTTTGCATCTATGACTCCTGATTTCTTCCCAAGGTTTTCTATCTCCAAAGTTGTCTCCCTTTGTGATTTCTTAGTTGTTTCTACTTCCTTTTTTAGTTCCTGGATGGATTTGCTGAGATCCTTCACTTGTTTGTTTGTATTTTCCTGTATTTCTTTAAGGTATTTTTGCATTACCTCTTTCAGGATTTCTTCCTGATGACCCACGTTCTCCTGCATTTCTCTGAGCGATTTTTGTGTTTCCTCCTCATGGGATTCCATCTGTTGATCCATCGTCTCCTGCATTTCTTTAAGCAGTTCTCGTGTTTCCTTTGTAAGGGCATCTAACTGTTGATTCATTTCTTTAAGCAATTTTTGTGTTGCCTCCTTATGGGCATCCGTCTGTTGACCCATATTCTTCTGCATTTCTTTATGCAAATTTTGTGATTCCTTTGTGAGTGCATCTACCGGTTGATTCATCTCGTTAAGCGATTTTTGTGTTGTCTCCTTGTGCGCCTCCATCTTTTGATCCATGTTTTCCCGCATTTCTCTAAGCGATTTTTGTGTTTCCTTTGTAAGGGCTTCTAACCGTTGATTCATGGTCTCCTGTAACTCTTTATGAGATTTATTTGTGTCCTTCTTGTGATCCTCTAATAGGATCATGAGAAGTGATTTTAAATCCAGATCTTGTCTTTCGGGTGTGGTGGGGTATCCAGGACTTGCTGCTGTTGGAGAGTTGGGTTCGGATGGTCCCACATTACTTTGATTACTGTTAGTAACATTCCTACGTTTGCCTTTTGCCATCTGGATACCTCTGGTGTTAGTTGGTCCTGCTGCCACTGGCTGTTGGTTGGACCTCCTGTGAGCCTGCAAAGCTATTTCTGCCCCCCCTGGATTACCAGGATTCCCCTGGCACCGATTTCTGGGGCCTGCCTGCTCCTGAGTGACTTTGGAGCCCTAATGTGCTTTGCCCCAAGTGATCTTATATTGGGGAGGCCTTGCACATCTAAAGGCTCAGCCTAGTGGATTCCTGGAGCAGAGGTCGCCAAAGGGAGGCTGGCAGGCTCCTGCCCTGTGCAAGGGTGTGTGATCTCTCCTGGGGTGGGAGGGGGCGTCCCTCTGCCAGGCACAAGTCCCACAGCAGATCTGGTGCGCTGGTCACTGCAGATCAGCCCAGCACCTGGGAGCAGGTTACACACAAGCTGCCTGTACCCGAAGCGATATTATGCCTGTCTGTCTCTGAGCCTGGCGGTCCCAACTACCTGGTCACTGGAGCAAAGATGGCGGAGGGCACTCTCTGTGGCACCGCTCACCCTGTGGTCACGATGGCCCGCCGATCTGGCACCCAGACGACCACGGAAGCCCCAACAGGCCGTGTCCCAAGTGATGTTATATTGGGGGGAGAGCCTGGGTACCGGTCTCTCCAGCGCAGTCCGTGGGAACAGAGGTCGCGGAAGGAAAGCTGGCAGGCTCCCTCCCAGCGTGGGGTCCCTCCACCAGGCAGAAGGGATGTCCTTGTTTTTAATACCTGAGTAGTATTCTACTGTGTAAAAGAATCACATTTTCTTTAACCATTCTTCAGTTGAGGGATATCTAGGTTGTTTCTAGTTTCTAGCTATAAAGAACAAAGCTGCTATGGACATAGTTTAGCAAATGTCCTTTGTGAGACAGTATGTCATCTTTTGAGTATAGACTCAGGAGTGGTATAGCTGGCTCTTGAGGTAGAACTATTCCCAAATGCTATACCAGAATTATTCTACAGAAAAAAATGATAAGGGATAGTTTTTATATGTATCTCATGAGAATTTATAACCTTACTGAAAAGATTTCCTTAATCAAATGTATACAATAGATAAAATAGCATACAGTATATAGTATGTGTGTTGTTGATAATATCATTTTAAATTTAGGAAAACTGAGCTTTAGTGATTGATATTTCAGAGACTCAGGCTACACTAGACCTCTAAATGAAAGATCTGAGAATTATAGAGTCCTTTTGTGATACATTCATTCTTCTGTAAAACCAGTGTCATTTGAAGTGACTGAAGAAAACACAAGCTTAGTCAATCCTTACCAACACTAGTCAGAGATAAATAGATAAATACTAGATTTCCATGCTTTGCCATAGGAATGAATTTGAGTTTTTATGGAAATTGGTATTTAGTTCTTTGGATCCAGCAATTATGGGGGTAGATGAATGAAAAAAAAACATGGATTAAATTGATTAATTTCATAATGCATATGCATGTTGCAATCTAGGAGTTATAACATTTCTGTTTTTCAAGCTGTAAGGAATGGGATTAGAATAATATTTCTTAAACTACAAATCATAGAAATATATCAAAGAACACTAGAAAGTTTATTGATTCTTATATAGCCTTGAAAATTCAGACTTTGAATCAGGCAGCAAATCTCAGCATTCCTTAAACATTTACTAATTTTGGTGTATAGGACAGTATAAGACAACAGAAAAATATAAAATACTCATGAGTATCATTACACAAAATCTCCTCAAAACAGCAGCTAAGTGTTCACTACTTTTCAAATTTTAGATTATACTTCTTTTATTATTTCTTAAATAGTTTGTTTAAAAAGGCCACATACTACATGCTATGTTTACTAAAAGAGTGATGCACTTTCTGATCCATCTATGTTTTATTTTGAAGCCTTGCTTCTGAAGAACAGTCTTTAGCTTGCAATGTTGGCAATCATCTGGTGTCTGATTGAAAGGGCAGCGTCTCAAGGCGTGTACAATCAAAACACTTGGAAGCTGAGGCAGGATGATCCAGGGAATCCTGGGCAACATAATGAGGGCCTATCTTTTAAGAAAGAGAGAGAGAGAGAGAGAGAGAGAGAGAGAGAGAGAGAGAGGAAAGAAGCAAGGAAGGAATGAAGGGACGAAGGAAGGAAGGAAGGAAGGAAGGACAAATATTCAGGAACTAGCCAGACCTACTAAATCAGACTCTTCACTGTAAAAATACATGAGTGTATTTATTTTTAAATTATAGTAAAATAGATGCAAAATAAAATATAAAATTATTTTACATGTGTAGGTGTTTTGCTAGCATGCATGTGTGTGCAGTAAGAGACAAGCCCCATTTAAATTATTTTTATGCATACAGCTCAGCAGGATTAAGTGTATTTGAATTGTGAAAATATTATCACTACCCATCTGTAGGACAGTTTCATCTTCACAAATAGAAACTCTTATTTCAACCAATTACTATCCATAGTTGATATCTCTCCAGCCCCTGGCAACTAGCATTTTACTTTCTTTCTCTATGGATTTGACTGATCTACATACTCTTTTATAAGTAAAATCATAAGTATTTTGTCTATTACAAGTAGTCACTTTATTTGGCATATATCTTGAAGTCTTTAATTGACCAAAAACACAGGTGAAAACAAGCAGTAAGAAAAACTATGCAATTATTTCTTCCTTAATTTCTGACAGGTATGCTCAGAGGCTAGCCTAACCTAAAATATCTCTCAAGAAAAGAGGGGGCTTTCTAAAGTCTTTGGAGCCCAGATAATTTCATCAAAATTCCAGATGTCCAGCACTGAACTTTATTTGGGGTTGGTGCTTGCACTGTTGTTGCTCTGACAAGTCCTTGCTCTGTCTCTAGTCTGTCATTTTGGAATGAGAATGTTTACTTTGTGCATTGGAAATGTGTAACTTGTTGTTTTATTTTATAGATACTCACAGTTAAAACATCACCTTAAATTCCGGATAAAATTTGGAATTTGGACTTGGAACCATGTTAGATTATCAAAGACTGTGGGAACTACTGAAGTTGGACTGATAGTGTTTGGTCTTATGATATGGCCATGAGCCTATAGAATATGATGGCTTCAATGTAATGAATTTGTCTGTCAGAATTGAGGAAGGAGGCAGAGCTGTGATGGTTAACCTAAAATCACCATGGGAAACAAGTCTCTGGACCTGCCTTGAGTTATGGTATAGACTGTTTATTGAAGTGAGATAAGTAACTATTACAGTTAACAATGAAGACCTTCTAACCTCGAAACTTCCTACGGTCTTTAACAATCCAATGTACTTGAAAATCTAGATTCCAGGTCATTGATGAAATAAACATTTAAGATCTTCTAACACTGCTAGACAGAATGCATAGGATAAATGTTACCTGGCACTATACTTGTTAACATGGCCATTTTCATACATAGCAGTTTGGAACTTAGATTTTCCTCTTCAGTTTCAAACACCTCAAACTTCCATGGGGAAAAGACTATCTCAATTAGGCAAATCACACTTCCCATGATCACACACACAAATGTGAATTTTGTACTAAGTAAAGCCAATTTTAAAGGACCCCCCCTTTTTTTTTTACTAGTGTCAGTCAAAAGTTTTACTCATTGGAAATCAAAAATGGAATGACCTCAATATTGATACTTTAAAATTGGAGCGCCTGTTCTTCCTGAGCTTGTCTGGAGCCATGTCCACAATGTGACACAAGATATGTCACCTCATAACCCTTGTTCCTGCTAGCGTTTGTTAGCTCCAAAGAATGCATCATTTCCTTGGCATTGAGTGAGGTTACAACGGATGTAACATCCTTATTTATTCATTTGTGCTGTTGTTTCCCCAGCTTCTGCTTTTGCATCTCTGCCTGCATACAGATTCTCTACTTAAGACTTTGCAATTCTTCTCACTAGCGTCATTCCCCATGCTCACTAGCATGAAAAGCAGCATAGATCCTGAACTAACATCATCATACATGGTGTCTCCTCTCACTACAATGTAAAACCCAGTGGGGCTCAATGCCTATTTTTAATTTCTAGGAGGCAAAAATGTTTCACAAACTAATTGTGTAAGATAAAGACCACTAATGCTGCTCTAGCCCTGTACAGTCTGAGTGGAAATTTGTGGGCCAATGCAATTTAAGGGTATGCAGAATAATAACTATACAAAGAATAACAAATATACAATAACAACTATGGATGTGGAGCAGGGATTTTCAGACCTGGATGCACAATAATAACACCTGCAGAGCTTTCAATATTCTCCTTCCCCACCTCTATATATTCTGATGGAATTGTTCTCAGTCAGGTGCCTGGAAGTGATCTCATGCAAATATATGTGTTCATTGTATACACTAAGCAAAACAAAAATAAACATATACACACATGTATGCACACACATGTATAGGACACATATACATATGTGCTTCTATAACTGGATTATTTATGTCATCTCAGAGAGAACTTTGATAAAATTATAATCGATAGAATATCAATGACTTAATTTACTGATTAGGAGACAAAATTGGCCAAATAAAATTATAATTCGTAGTAGTTTTTTGAAGAAAAAAAAAACAGGATACGATTAGTGGAGCTGCTGAGTCAGGAGTCTTCTTGCTGCCATTTGCAGCAGGGAAGCAGGCAGCTCCAAAGCCTTCTGTGCACAGACCACCAGGAGAGAGTGATCTCCCAGCAGCAATTTCACTTCTGAGCATGGAGGTGAGATCTCCACCTTCTCTCTGGAAGGGAACAGCTAAGAGCACATGGGGCATAAGATCAGTGGAGCTGCTGGGAAAGGAGTCTTCCCTACCTTTTGCAGCAGGGAACTAGACAGCTCCACACACATACAGGACACAGTACAGACACAGGCTTACAGGCCCATAGGAGGGACAAATGCAAGTCAGAGACAGCAAGACCAATTAACACCAGAGATAACCAGATGGCAAAAGGCAAGTGCAAGAACCCTACTAACAGAAACCAAGGCTACTTGGCAACATCAAAGCCCAGTTCTCCCACCACAGCAAGTCCCGGATACCCCAACACACCGGAAAAGCAGGAGTTGGATTTAAAATCTCATCTCACGATGCTGATAGAGGACATCAGGAAGGAAATAAATAATTCCCTTAAAGAAATACAGGAGAACATAGGTCAAAAGTTAAAAGCCCTTAAAGGGGAAATTCAAAAATCCCTTAAAGAAATACAGGAGAGCATGGGCCAACCGGTAGAGGCCCGTAAAGAGGAAACACAAAAATCCCTGAAAGAATTACAGGAGAACACAAACAAACAAGTGAAGGAACTGAACAAAACCATCCAGGATCTAAAAATGGAAGTAGAAGCAAGAAAGATATCATAGAGTGAGACATCTCTGGAGATAGAAAATCTTGGAAAGAATTCAGGGTCATAGATGCAAGCATCAACAACAGAATACAAGAGATAAAAGAAAGAATCTCAAGTGCTGAAGATACTATAGAAAACATTGACTAAACTCTCAAAGAAAATGCAAAATGCAAAAATCTCCTGAGCCAAAACATCTAGAAAATCCAGGACACATTGAGAAGATCAAATCTAAGGATTATAGACCTAGAAGAGAACAAAGATTTCCAACTTAATGGGCCAGTAAATATCTTCAACAAAATTATAGAAGAAAACTTCCCTAACCTAAAGAAAGAGATGTCCGTGAACATACAAGAAGTCTACAGAACTCCAGACTGGATCAGAACAGAATGTCTTCCTGGCACATAATAATCAAAACAACAAATGCACTAAACAAAGAAAGAATATTAAAAGCAGTAAGGGAAAAAGGTCAAGTAACCTATAAAGGCAGGCCTATCAGAATTACACCAGACTTCTCACCTGAGACGATGAAAGCTAGAAGATCCTGGGCAGATCTCATACAGACCCTAAGAGAACACAAATGCCAGCCCAAACTACTATACCCAGCAAAACTCTCAATTACCATAGATGGAGAAACCAAGATATTTCATGATAAAACCAAATTTATGCAATATCTTTTTGCAAATCTAGCCCGACAAAGGATAATAGATGGAAAATGCCAACATAAGGAGGGAAACCACACCCTAGAATAAGCAAGAAATTAATCTTCTTCCAAAACACCCAAGAGAAAGTAACCACACAAACATAAAAACAACATCAAAAAATAACAGGAAGTAACAATCACTATTCCTTACAATCTTATAACATCAATGGACTCAATTCCCCAACAAAAAACATAGACTAACAGAAATATTTTTCATGTAAATCTTCAATTTTATCAGAAAAATTTTATAATTCCTCTTTTAATCAATTTAGTAATGTTTTTTATATCTACCATTCTGACTGCATTATTTTCCATGATAATCTTTAATTTTAACATTTTTTCTATATATCTGTTTAATTTTATCAGAAATATTTTCCATGTAAATCATCAATTTTATCAGAAATTGTTTATAATTCCACTTTCAATCAACTTAGAAATATTTTTATGCCTACCATTTTATTTGTATATTTTTCCATGATAATATTCAATTTTAACGTGTTTTCTATATATTTCTTTAATTTTATCAAAAATATTTTCCATGTAAATCTTCAATTTTATTAGAAAATGTCTATAATTTTACTTTCAATCAGCTTAGGAATATTTTTATGCCTACCATCTTATCTGTATAATTTTCCATGTAACAGTTTTAAAGTGTTTTTCTATATATTTCTTGAATTTTTTCAGGAATATTTTCCTTGTAGATCTTCAATTTTATCAGAAGGTGTTTATAATTCCACTTTCAAAAAACATAGGAATATCTTTATGCCTACCATTTTATCTGTATAATTTTTCCATGAAATAGTCAATCTTAACATGGTTTTCTATATATTTCTTCAATTTTATCAGAGATATTTTCCATGTAAATCTTCAATTTTACCAGAAATTGTTTATAATTCACTTTCAATCAGCTTAGAAATATTTTTATGCCTACCATTTTATCTGTATAATTTTCCAGGATAATCTTCAATTTTAATGTTTTTCTATATATTTTTTCAATTTTATCAGAAATATTTTCCATGTATATTTTCAATTTTGTTAGAAAATGTTTATAATTCTACTTTCAATCAACTTTATGCCTACCATTTTATCTGTATAATTTTCCATAAAATATTCAATTTTAAAGTGTTTTTCTATATATTTCTTGAATTTTATCAGAAATATTTTCCAATCAGATCTTCAATTTTATCAGAAAATGTATATAATTCCACTTTCTATCAACTTAGAAATATTTTTTGCTTACCATTTTATCTGTAATTTTCCATGATAATCTTCAACTTTAATGTTATTTGAAATTTTTCTACAATTTTATTAGAAATATTTCCCATGTAAATCTTCAAATCTATCATAAAATATTTCTACTTCCTTTTTAAATTAATTTAGCAATGTTTTTCATGTCTACCATTTTACTTTTTAACTTTCCATGAAAATTGTCAATCTTAATGTGTTTTTCTATATGCTTCTTCAATTTTGCCAGAAACATTTTCCATGTAAATCTTTAATTTTGTCATAAAATGTTTTTACTTCCTTTTTCAATAAAAAATAAAATTAAAAAACACAGGATTTTATACAATATGTTTTATGATTATCTCACTTTGTTCTTTTTTTTCCCTTAAGAAGCCTATTATATATTTTTTATTAGATTTATTCTTTTTTTTTATTTTCTAAGTTTTTTTATTTACATTTCAAATCATTTCCTGTTTCCTCCCTCCCTGAAAGTCCCATAATCCCTCTTTCCTCCCTCTTTTCCCCATTCAACCCCCTCTCGCTTCTCTGTCCTGGTATTCCCCTACATCCAGTCTTTCCAGGACCAGGGTCTCTCCTTCCATCTTCTTGGAAATCTATTGATATGCGAATTGTGTCTAGGGTATTCCGAGATTCTGGGTTAATATCCCCTTATCAGTGACTGCATGCCATGTGTGTTCTTTTGTGATTCGGTTACCTCACTAAGGATGATATTTCTGTAAGGCAAAAGACACTGTCAAAAAGACAAAGCGGCTACCAACTAACTGGGAAATGATCTTTACCAACCTTACATCCGACAGAGGGCTAATATCCAATATATACAAAGAACTCAAGAAGTTAAACTCCAGAGAGGCAAGTAACCCTATTAAAAAATGGGGTACAGAGCTAAACAAAGAGTTCTCACCTGAAGAATATCTAATGGCTGAGAAGCACCTAAAGAGATGTTCATCATCCTTAGTCATTAGGGAAATGCAAATCAAAACAACCCTGAGATTCCATCTCACACCAGTCAGAATGGCTAAGATCAAAAACACAGGAGACAGCAGTTGTTGGAGAGGATGTGGAGAAAGAGGAACACTCCTCCACTGCTGGTGGGATTGCAAGTTGATACAACGACTCTGGAAAGCCGTCTGGCAGTTTCTCAGAAAACTGGGCATGACACTCCCGGAGGATCCTGCTATTCCACTCCTATGCATATACCCAGAGGCTTTACCTGCATGCAATAAGGACACATGCTCCACTATGTTCATAGCAGCCTTATTTATAACAGCCAGAAGCTGGAAAGAACCCAGATGTCCCTCAATGGAGGAACGGATTCAGAAGATGTGGTATATTTACACAATGGAATACTACTCTGCAATTAAAAACAATGAACTCACTTTGTTCTTTATTATTCACATGCTGACTATGCTTATAAGTCAGCCTATGAGCTGACTTATAAGTCAGCTGTTACTAAGCTGAGGGTGAGGAGTTATCTAAGTCAGTACCAGTGTGGAGGAGACTTCATAGTGTGTTTGTTTCTTGTGCTACCTGAACCGGCACTAAGAACGAGAATAAAAGAAAACCCATGACTTCCACATTTTCAGAAGAACCATTGCTTTTGGTTCACTGAGTGGTATAAGCCACAAAAGCAGTCATGGAGGGAAGGCCCTTTCTTTGTCCTTTGCAGGGATATTGCATATGATATTACTTAAACTGGTGAGTGATAAGGCTTACTCAATGTGTTGATAAATGGCATGTTGGGGATTTTGGTACGGGAAGTAAAGCACACACTGGCAGAAAGTCACTATTGTGTAAAGAACAGCTGGAGTTCCATCTGCCATGCTGATTTTCTTTACACTTAACCAATTTCATAAAGCAAAGCTGGTCCCAAGCAAATGAAGTATGGACACACAGGAGAAGAGAATGGGCAACAGATCCCAGAGCCTCAGAGATTAGCTGCTGGCGTCTCACTTCTGGGACCTGGGACATGCTGGAAAGTTCCCTGTTGGAGCTCATAAGCCCACCAAAGATTTACTGCCCCTTGTCAACATTCAGGACGTTACCTTAAGGAGCCTGAGGACAACTGACCCTAAAAATGAAATATACCAATGCTATTTATATCCCCCTGGGTTTCATGCTTGGGAAGTCAGACAGATTTGTGTTCAAAGCACTACTGCATGGGCTTGTTTCCTTAAGATAACATGCTGGGGTTTTTTCTCCCACATCATAAATTCTAACCTTATCCATGAAATAATTCTTAGAAAAGTTTTCTATTTTCAACAAAAATCATAAAGGACATTGGAGGCAGAATGGAAAGACATGGAAAATGGGACATGGGGAGGGGGGCTAAGGAGCCCCTCGCTCCAGACCCTGATTGCACTTTCCCTGTGTCAAGATTTCTAGCAAAATTAACCCTTTCTGTGAAGGTTGCTGAAATAGACTTCTTTTATAGAGACATATTATAATATAAGCAGGCAAATATTGCATTTAAGCATGCTTAGTTCTGAGTATATATGTCCTGAATGTGACCCTACTTCTCTGGCAGGTATTTCCTTGGAAACTCACAAACAGGACAATTAAGTGGTTCACTGTTACAACACACCGTAACTTCTTCAAATGCTCCTGTGTTCTGAAGTTTATCTTGTTAGTTATAGTCCTACTTATTCACACCAGGAACTACACTATGGTTTTTGTTAGGCCTCTGGATAGGCATTAGGAGGTATGGAAGCTATTGAAGCTAGATTTTCTTCATGAGTCATGATGAACTGTTTAAAAGTTTATTCTCTGAGAATTTCATATAGTAAATTTTTATATTCATTTATTTCCCATCCCCAACTTCTCTCAGATCCTGCTCACAGCCTACTCATGTTTTTCTGTCTTTAAGCAGCAAGGGAGAGAGAGAGAGAGAGAGAGAGAGAGAGAGAGAGAGAGAGAGAGAGAGAGAGAGAGAGAGAGAGAGAGAACCAAGAACCAAGAACCAAGAACATGGAGTCTGATTGGCATTGGCCAATTATTCCTGCTGAAATGAGTGTGGCTGAAATATTGAGTGTCGTTCACTGAAGAAAACTAACTTTCATTATCCCAGTTGCTATTATTTATGAATAGCTTCTTGGCTCTGGGTGGGACTTTTTCCTCTCATACCCCTCTTTTCAAGTCTCTAAGATCTATGCAGAAGAGAAGACAGACAGATAGCAAGTACCAGACATGGTAGACAACTTTAAGGAGTCAGTATTCTCCTGACATAACAGGGTGAAAGGACATATGCACTCACAGAAACTGTAATAGCATTCTTGAGACCTGTACCAGCTCAAGTCAGGTAAAGCCTCATGGTCAACTTTTAGCCTTACCTCCCATTTACCAGATAAAGAGGTCGAGGTATGGGGTTTTGCGAAGACCTATTGATGGGAATCTGCTTCTTCCTCTTCAAAACAGAATTGGAGTTCTGCCTCTGGCCCAATTAAAGACAGAATTTTCTGATCTGTCCAGTTCAAGCCATTGTCCCTTCTCTTAATAATTTATCCAATTTGGCTTGTCAATCTCCCTGTCTGGTGATCACACCTCAAGAAAGTGAGTTTGTCCAAAGACCTACTAGGGAGGTAAGAGAAATAATAACACAGTCATACTTCACAGTGGTCCTCCTTGAGGCAGTTGCTTGCAAATTTGCTGGTCTGCTCTTTAGGATTCTAACTGGAAAGGCATAATGTTTCCTTTTCTGTCTTTGAATACTTAGTAAAATCCTATGTTTGCTCCAAAAATGGGGAGTTTCTCAATGTTTTCTCTGAGGACTCCTTTATTTCGAAAGTTGCTCAAGAACCTTCATTGTTGATGTGTGTGTGTGTGTGTGTGTGTGTGTGTGTGTGTGTGTGTGTGTGTGTGAATAAAAGACATAGAATCCCCGTTTCAGGTCATCAGTATAGTAAATAGAATAAAAATAGATTCGGATGGGAACTCCATTTATTGGAATTTGAGAGAGGAAGTGAGAGGGAAGGAGGGAGGGAGGGAGGGGGGGAGAGAGAGAGAGAGAGAGAGAGAGAGAGAGAGAGAGAGAGAGAGAGAGAGAGAGAGAGAGAGAGAGAACAAAGAAAGGATGTTATGTGCTATGAACCTAAGCATCTGCCTTAAGGGGAGAGATGGATGAGAGGATGACAGAATCCATGCTGTTTGAGTTAGAAGTTCAGAAAGCAGGCAAGCTCAGCGAAGAATTCTGATACTATATCAGGGAGGGGCTCTTCAGAGAGAGACATACCAAGGGATTAAAAAAAAGCAGAGAGAAAGAGAGAGAAACTGAGTCTGAGAATGCCCAGATGTCTGGCAAGCATACTTAAGATTTGGGATGTTATCCAAAACTGGGAAGTAGAAAGAGGGGGAAGGCAAGGGTAGACATTTTTAGTTAGGCTTTGGAAAAGAAGGCAGAGTTAGCCCTGAGATCTGCAAGCAAATGTGTTGAGAGAGTGGTTCTAGGTAAACAAGTGAATATCTCACTATGGATAACTGTTCCTTCTATCTTAACATGTGTTTAGGTATAACAGTCAGCTTTCCTCAGGGCAGAGTTTCTGTGCAGGAAAGCGGCAGGGTCATTTGGATTAACTCTAAAAGAAGGAGGAAATAGTATATCTTGTAACTTTAGAATCTTTTTCAGAATTAATTTTTATGAAGTTTTTTTTTATAAAGAACTTGCAAATAAAGAAAAAAACACTTACCTAAATTAATCAAATCAAAGTCTATGTAAATCACAATAGATTTCCAAGGCTAGAATAGTCACTCTGAGGATATGGAGCTCAGTAAAAACCCAGGGATAGCCATGTACCACAGTGGAAAAGACAGGAATATCAACAAGAGCTTACTGGACACCAGCTTAGCTGAAAAAACTAGGAGTTCCAAGTTAGGGAGAGATCTTGTCTCAAGGAATAAAATAGAGAGCAATAGAAAATTCTATCTAGTATCTTCCTCTGGCCTCTGCATCACTCTCTCCCTCCTCACTCTCCCACCCGTCTCTCTCTCTTTCTCTCTCTCTCTCTCTTGCATGCATATGTGTGCATGTACACACACACACACACACACACACACACACACACACACACACACACACTTACACCAAAGGGGAAGGTGTCGCCCAAATTCTTTATATAAATGTCAGAGAACAGTGAAGTGTGATTTTCTCTTGTATCAGCCCACATCTGTGCTCTTGAGTATATGTCTTTCGCTAAGTACTCTTTCTTAATCTACACAGCTAAAAGCAATATTAAACATGTTTTTAAAATGCCATCTTTGCTTTCACACTGCCCTGTCCTGAAATTCCTTTATGTGTTGAAGGCAAACATACTGTTTTCCAAGAGTTGAGGTTTGTGAAAGACTAGGAGATCTCTCGAGGCAAATGAAAGCATGGCACCATGGCTCCCTCTGTCACTGCTGACAGGTAGACATCAGCTTAGAGAAAGGAGCTGGGAGCAGTGTCAGCTCTAAGTATACTGAATAACTCATTGCATGGGAAAACACTTTAATCAGAATGGAGGGGCTTAACATCCATGCTGTGGGCTTTGGAGTCCTCTCTTTAGTTTTCAAGTAATACCTAGATCTCCTTGTCCTGAAGCTCTGTACCACCTCAGGATTGCAAATCTATGTGGAAGCTACCAATTGTCTGACACACTGAGCAAACAGTACTGACCAGGAGACTCTTCTGTAACATTTTAAGATTTTTTTAGTAGGAATGAAAAATGTGATGTTAAAACATTTGGGGGAAACAATAAAACTTCGAGGGAACATAGAAAAAATAAGAAGGTGAAAGCTGTAGAATGCTTACAAATGTTTAGGTACAACAATGAAATTATCCAAAAACATAGTGAGAATTTAATCAAATAAAATCAGCATCACATTAAGGTGAAAATATACACTATACATATAGAATTTCTCATTGCACTGAAAATAACATGTCTACTATTATGCTAACAGAAGCATCATAAAAATAAAACACAAATGAAGGAAAAGTTTGACACAAATAACCAGAAAGAGTAATCCATTAGTTGTGCCACTGGGTAACTCTCTTTGGTGGGAGGCCAGTGAAAAGCATGAGAATTTGTTCCACAGAAGGAAGACTAGCCAGACTTTCTTTGGCTCAGTTGGAAGGAAATTTCTAGTTGATACACTTGAAGCACTTCCCTGCTATTCTTTTAAGGGCCAATATAAGAACTAAGGCACATGATTTATTACTGAGTAGAAATGTTGAAACCCATTCTGCCAGCTCAGCAATTAGAATTACAATGTCAGCCAACAAGTAAAATCTTTACTCTTGAAAGAACCCAGATGTCCCTTAACGGAGGAATGGATTCAGAATATGTGGTATATTTACAAAATGGAATACTATTCTGCAATTAAAAACAATGAATTCACAAAATTCTCAGGCAAATGGTCAGAACTTGAAAATATCATCCTTAGTGAGGTAACCCAATCACAAAAGAACACACATGGTATGCAGTCACTGATAAGGGGATACTAACCCAGAATCTCGGAATACCCAAGACACAATTCAAACATCACTAGATTTCCAAGAAAATGGAAGGAGAGAACCCTGGTCCTGGAAAGACTGGATGTAAGGGAATACCAGGACAGAGAAGCAAGAGGAGGTTGAAGGGGGAACAGGGGGAGGGAAGGGGGCTTATGGGACTTTCGGGGAGGGAGGAAACAGGAAAGGGGAAATCATTTGGAATGTAAATAAAAAAATATAGAAAATAAAAAAAAATCTTTACTCTTTCCTATGTTGTGACCCAAGTGATTATCCACCCCCCCCCAAGAGGCTAGTATGGTAACAGGACAAAGAGACAGAGTAGTTAATTCAATTAATAAGCTAATCTAAGCGAGGCAACTCCTGCATTCTACACTTGTTGGCTAATATTGATTATCAGTGTGGCAGGATCTAGAATCATGTAGTTGATAAGTCTTTGGACATATCCCTGAGGATTATGTAGATTTAGGTAGCCTTTGAGCATGTCTGTGAAGGTTTATCTAGGCCAAATTATTTGAGGTTGGAAAACTCATCCTAAGCACTGAGCAAATGAAAATGAGAAAGAAAGCTGAGTATGAGCATGCATCCTTATCTGTTCCCTCACTGCGGGTAAAATAGGTCTAGGGGCCACAAATTCCTGCATCCAAGATTCTCCCATTACAATGGGCTGTGTCCTTAAATTGTGAACTTGAAAAAAAAACTTTTGTCCCTTAAGTTGCTCTTTTAAGGGCATTTTATCACAGCGACAGCAAACATAAGATAGAAACTTATACCAAGAATAGGACATTGGTGGGATCAACTTCATCATGTGGTTTATAAACATTTGAAGTTAGCTTGCAGGAGGAATGTTGAAGGATTGTTTAATAATTTGTGCTAGAAAGGCCCTTCCATAGTGTGATGAGAGGTTAGTGGACTATATGGTAGGAGTATGGAAGATCAGAATGCTGAGAGAAATACTGATAGTAGTACATGGTTTTAAAAGGAAACAAAAACTATCCAGAACTGGACTAGAGGCTACCCATGCAATCAAATGCATATTGATCAAAAGTATCTATCAAATACACACACACACACACACACACACACACACACACGACTTCCCCACTATGATGGAACAGAATACGTGTGTGTGTGTGTGTGTGTGTGTGTGTGTGTGTATGTGTGTGTGTGTATGTGTGTGTGTGTGTGTATGTGTGTATATGTGTGTGTGTGTATGTGTGTGTGTATGTGTGTGTGTATGTGTGTGTGTGTATGTGTGTGTGTATGTGTGTGTGTGTATGTGTGTGTGTGTGTGTGTGTATGTGTGTGTGTATGTGTGTGTGTGTATGTGTGTGTGTGTATGTGTGTGTGTGTGTGTATTTCATTATGTATCCAATGGAAAGAGCCAAATATTGGGAAGACACAAAAAAGTGTAATTCGTCAAGGGAAATAAGTTTTAATTTTAAAGTTCTAGCTAAAGGGAAAAGGTAAGTGTTGAGGAGATCACTCTATTCTGCACTGGAATCATAGGAAAGGTGTTGTGAGGTCAGGACACCCACCCATCAAAGGCCTTAACTTCTAAAAGTGCAAATTTATTTGAAAGGAGAGAGACTAAACTGAGATTGTGTTGATAAAATTCCTTGCTTCCCCTGCAAAAAGCAACAAACAAACAAAACAACAAAAATTTGCCTAGGAAATGATTTAGCATATTTAACCAACAAAGCATACACAGGAAACTATAGCCATCATCCAAGGGGGCCAAGTTCCATCCCAAGAAGCAGACTTTGACAGTTGGCAGTGTTATCTATGTGGTACTGGTTATCTATGCATGAAAGACACAGGATTGAAGAAATCATGGAGTCTCATATCATTCCTTAAAGCTACAGAGGTCAGGAATTGTGTGACATGGACAAAGTTCCTACCCAAAATGCTTTGAGAGACCACTGAATGAAGTTGTAATGGTAGATCAGTGGAGAGTGCAGGGTGTTGGAGATGCCTAAATTATAGGGCATCCAGTGGAAAAAAACTAAAGGCAGATGAATAGAGCTGGCGCTGTGTGCTGCAGACAGTTGAGCTGGAGAAGCAGTGTTACCCTAGCACCCTGAAGTCCAGATGCCTTCCACTGTGAATCCCAGGCACCTGACATGTAACTTTAATGTTTGATTTGCTCCCTGCTGGGTCTTGGTGTAGCTTTAATTTGCTTTGCCCCTGTTTCCCTTTTTGGAATGAGGTGTTTAGTTTATATCACTTCACAGAGAAGGTCTGTATTTTATTTTATTTTATTTTATTTTATATGAACTCAAAGTTATGAGTGCCTTATGTTCTCCAATGAGATTTAGATTTTGGTCTTTTAAATGTCATTAATACTGTTAAATATTGTAGGGAGTTTTGAAGTTGCAGTGAATACGTTTTGTACTATGAGATGAGCCTGGGCCTATGAGAGCAAAGAGAGAAAGATTATGGCCTCAACATGGTGTGTTTTGGTGTTCAATTGACAGGGATAGAGGTGTGATGGTTAATATTGTTACTAGACAGGATAAATAATTATCAGTTGTTTATGACTGTGAGGATTTGCCTAAATTAGGGCAATTAAAGTGGGAAGATTCATCCAAATAATAAAATGAGAAAAAGAGTGTTGAGAATAACCTTCACCCCTCTCTGCCTGCCTCTAGACAATGGATGCAATATGATCAGTTGGCTCAAGTTTCCCCATTATGATGGACTATACCCTTAAACTGTAAGCTCCAATAAATGCTTTTTTCCTTAATCTGGTGGTGTTAGAATATTTTATCACAGTGACAGTAGTGCTGACTGAGACACATATGAAATAATATAGAGATTTTGAAAATGTCTTCATTGACAGGGTGTTATACTACAATAGGGTACTCTGTACATGGGGTTACCACTTCATCTATTTTAAACATACAATACATAAATTTTTACCCTCTTACTTTGAAACTTCGTTCATCTCTATTTTACAGTTTATTGAGAATGTATCTGTAGATCATATATTTAATTGTTAGAAATATTTCTTTTCATTCATATTTGTTACAGGCTTGAGTCTATGTCATATCGTGATTCTTAGTGTTAATTGTCAATTTAACAGAATCTAGAATCACTTAAGAGATGGGCCTTTGAGGATGCCTTGGAGATTACCATGGTTATGTTGATTGTGGATGTGAGCTTTTTCTGAACAGGGGTTCCGTGTCATATAAAAATATAAAAATTCAACTGAGCATGAGTATGCATTTATCTACTCTGTTGTTAAGTGTGGATATGATGAAACTAGCTACTTGAAGTTTCTGCCACCGACTTCCCTGTTATGATGGATAGGAACTTGAACTGTGAACCAAGAGAAACCCTTTCTCCCTTAATTTGTTTTTGCCAGGGTAATTTTATCACATTAATAAAAAAAGAAGCACAAGGAATATGATTTTAATTTTATATTAATTTAATTATCACTAGAACTAAGCAGATTTAATAAATCACCTTGGTTTAATATTTTCATGTTGCAAGTATCAGTAAGCATTGTAGCATGTTCCAGTTGCCTTCATCTTTAGCTGAGTAACACTGTATTGTAGATATATATCAAATTTTGTCCACTCTTCCTTCTGCTGATGGGCACTGTAATTGCTTTCATATTTTAGCTATTGTAAATAGTGCAGCTATGAACATAGGTGTCTAGATATTCCATGTCTTTGAAAACAGTAATGTCTTTACTAGTAAGATTCATCTACCTCTAGTCTGGTTTAGACATATTTTTTACAGTTTTTTTTTGACATTTAAAAATTTGAATAATGGTAACACACAAATAATGAATTTACTAGCTTATGTGACCTACCTCAACAAAGCCCAAACCTCCAAATCCTAAGTAGTGCTACTCCCTGATGATTAAGCATTCAAATATATGAGAGTATAGGGCCATTATTATTCAATCTATCACAAGTGTGTAGATCAATGTATATAGTTCAGCACTATAAATGACATTCATACTAATTTGCAGCCAATTTTCAGAACTGAAAATTTCAATTAGAATGCTTTATCCTTTAATCTCTTCCAATTGCTCACTTCCTGAGTCCCTTACAGCCACCACTGCACTTTGTTTTGCTGTGACTTTGATGATATATTTGACAGAAATTCAGTCATACAGAATTTTCCTCTTCTAAGTGGCTTATTACTGTATTCACATTATTGTAGCCTCCGTATTTTTGTTCGTGCCAGGAGGACGTCAACTTGATACAGAAATGCTTCTTTGTCTGGGAGGCAGTTCATCAACCAAAACTTTTGCAGTATGCATGTGAGGACGGGAGTCTGAATTCCCAGAACCCAAATCTAGAAAAAGTTGGCCACTAATAGCAGACCATGAGAAGCAAGCCGGTGTGCAGCCCCTTGTGGCCTCTGCTCTGCTTCTCTTCTCCGGTTTCCTGCTTTAAGTCCCTGCCCTAACTTCTTTCAATGACAAACTGTGGTAAGCTGAATTAAAGTCTTTTCTCCCCAAGTTGCATTTGGTCACGGTGTTTCATCACAGAAATAGAACCCTAACTAAGACAGAAAATTTGCACCAGGAGTAAGATATTGCCACGTGAAAGATTTGGCCATGTTGTTTTGAAAAGTCTTATAGTAGTTTGGGAGTTTGGGGTAGGAAAGTCATTGTAGTGTTCAGAGCTCACTGTGGTGCTCTGTGGGTGGGAGCTTAGAAGATAATGCAGAGAGAAATGCAGGCAGTAGAGGCTTGGCTTTTGAAGATTCAGAGGGAAGTAAAGATTCTATTGGTACCTTTGAGGGATATTTTAAATTAAGAATCTGTGGTTCGGGTTAGCTGGCTGAAGACTTGATTGTGATTGACAAGAGACCAGAGCTAGTACAGTGAGACATTTGCTTTGCAAATGCAGGGGGAGATAGTGGCTTAGAGTGGAACCATCTGATGTATACAGACTTAACTAAATAGGAACAAAGTCACTGAGAGAGAAAAACATCACTACTGTGCTTCTTGACAGGATGTAACAAAGGCACAACATTGTGCTATAGAATGACCCAAACCCAGGATGTTCTGGCAAACAGTGTGAAGGCACTTTGGGTTCTGAGGACAGGAGCTCATCTAGATTCAGAGACTCTGGTACAATGCATGACTGAATGGACCAATAGGATGAAGATGAATTTTGGTGGTAGCTGATGAAATTTAAATGTCTTCCACTTGGATGAGACAACACTTCTACTAGAAAGTCTTTTGTTTGGGGGAACGTAAGAAAGGGCGCAAATTTGAATTCTAGCTTGACGTTTTGACATGTTGTGCAAATCGAATAACATCTCTTAGGACTCAGCTTCCTTAGGTGAGGATTTCAGATCCCAGGACTGCTCTGATGTTAAGTGGGATAGTTTACTCACAGCATGTCCTGTAGCATGGAGCATACTCTGAGAATATCTGGCTATCATCATCATTATTCTTTCGACTTGGTTCTCAGGACACTTGTCTCCCTCCTAGCCTTCAGACTCTCCTGAGGCAGGCGGCACTCTGTCCGTCTCTTCACATACAGCGAGTTAAACAAGGTTGGCACACACCAGGGCTCCATTCATCATTATCAGTGATTAGATAGCTGTGGAGTGATGCATTCTGTGGGAATGGCCTCTTTAGGGCCTTGGCCCTCATGCAGACTGTGGATGTAGGTGACAGTGGGCATTATCTGGATTTCTGCCTTAAACTTTGGTGTTTAAAATCTCTGAGGGAATTACAAGATTTTTTTTTTCTGTGACGTCCTTCGCCTGCAGACAGATGTTACCAGAGCAGTCAGTGCTGAAAACACGCCTCTGGTGTGGCTGGAAACCATCAGTGGAAAACAGTCTTTAAATAAATCTACGCAGTCTGTGTAAAGACATAAATTTTCGCTTGGAGGAAAGGACAGGAAGCGAAGTGTAAAGTGCTGCAGCTGAGGGTTTCTGGGTCACCTGATTCCATTCCAATGACAAATCACTTCCTCATGAAAGGAAAGGCCAGAAATGAAATCTCTGTTCAGTTGGATTTATTTAAAATTTTGAAATAAAAACTAAGGTAAAAGAGCGAGCAGACTGTTCTCAGACTTGGCTAATACACACACAGCTAGCAATGCTAATCCTATGACTTGGACCACATGGCATGCTTATATGCCATTCTTGGGGACTCTATATGTTCTTTGTTACCAATGTAATCTAATTTAAATAAAAACTAAGAACCTGTTTGATGGTATCTAAAATATTTAATACATCAATAATAAGCAATGCTACTAAAACTATATACTCTTAACATCAGAGCTGTACTTTATGTAGAAGTTAGCATTTTAGAGCATCAAGAAAATTTTGGGTGCTTCAGGTGCTTCTTGTCTTTGTGTAGAAGTGGTTTGGAAAAAATAAACACACAGGGTGCTCATATACTTTCTAAGTTGAAACAAGCCACTTCACTACCCACTTTCTAAAGCAGATTGCCAACGCTCAGGAATGGAGAGGCAGACATTGTCTTTTGTCTTCACATAAACAATATAGCTCTGACTGTTTGGAAATGAGGGAATGAAGTCTTGGAAAGAGCTACAATTTAGATTAATTTTTTTTTAAAAAAATTCTTTAATGCCATTTATAGTCCTGAAGTCTCTGGCTTGATTAACAGCACATATTTAGCATAATAATACATTCTCTATTTTGTGGCTCTCGGGGAGAGACTACAGTTTAGTTTGTACTTTGTGATATCTTTCAAGTAGAGGAATAACTTTTGTTGATGAATGTATGTGAAGACTTGGAGTCTGTCATTTGATACCTCAATGCCCTCCTGGTATTGTTTTAGGAGCCCACATGGGCTGTTTAATCCAGAAGTACAAATACTTGACCAGCAATAGAGTTGGGTACCAGTCCCAGTACATCACTAACACATCTCCTCAGGGAGCTTTGGTTTCCTCCCATGAGGACAGTGAGTCTTAATAGTCTCTCCAGACTGATACCACGTGAAACATTCATATTCAATCTTTAAAGACTTTTGAGTATCACTTATCATACTTCCTTTTCCAAGGAAATAGGATATATTCAGGGTGACTTCCTTATTACTTTATCATAGTAGTTGATTCTTTTGTAGTTTAGCATGGGTCTGCTCAAATGAAGACCAAATTGAGAAAGGCCGTGCTCCCTATCTCTGCAGCCTTACATGTGAGCACCACAGTGGGAGAACAGAGCTCAGATTTCATAGTCTGCAAGACTTAAGTATAAACTCTTATGTTACTACACTACCAATGTGGCCATTCATAGTCTTTACTCTATGAAGTTTATAGTAAGTTTGATTTGTAGAAGTATGGACAGAATGAAGGGAACTAGGGGATTCTGAGGCATCAAAAACTCATAGCAGGAAACCATTAATTCCCTAGTCCAGAAAAGAGGACAAGAGGAAATGGGCATCATCTTTCCAGAGAAAGTTCCAAAGGAACCTGGACTGAACCTTTAACTATAAATGCAGGCAATAGAGAAAGGCCAAATCTGACATTGCTCTCATTCGCCTCTGATCTGCTATGTCCCACCAGAAACCAGGAGTGATGATGCCTGTAGAATTCAAACTCTAGCACAGACAGGAGAGAAAACAGCTGGGAGAAGATGCAATATAATAGTCTCTCAGCTATAAGTCTTGGTATTAATAAATTCCTGAACCCACGGTTATTGGAAAGTATCCATGATGTTAGCTTTCAAAGCACTATGTGCCTATATATATATATATGTGTGTGTGTGTGTGTGTGTGTGTGTGTGTGTGTGTGTGCATGCACGTGTGTGTATGTGTATACACATATATACACATATATTAGTCTCTCTCCATATATATACATATACATATATATGTATATAAATATATATCCTCTTTGTGTGTGTGTGAAAATGACTTTACAGAGCTATCTGATAAATGAACAAACAGCACTTCAGTTTCAATTTACACATTAAAAATGAGCAAATGGTATATAGAGGGCAGATGAATTTTATTGTGCATACAGCCCAACTGAGCTGTTAGCATACAAATAGTCAACAGTGGCCTCCAGATCATACTGCAGCAATGTACTCTGAACAGAGAGCGCTGGTTTGCTTCTGAATAACATGAAGCTCATGAATATGGAGATGAGCTGCTATTGGCATGGCTTGTGACAACACAGGCTGCTCCACTTTACTGTGCACTTGGGAAATATTTATAAACTTTTGCTTGCCAGATGACTTCTTGTGTGAGGGCTATGCCTTTTGTTTTAAGCCATCTTACTAATTGCTAGGCACTTGAACACAGAAACTAACAAAAGAAAAGTTGTCAGAATCAGGCTGGGAATTTCTGTCTAGTTCATTAAAAGGGATCACTGTACAAAGCAGGGAGATGTTGCACAAACAGAGAAAATGAGCTGACCCTGCTGGTGAAGACTGGGAACAAAAGAAATTTCTGCTTAAGAATCAACTTGATTTAAAAGGACCTATATTTGAGCACTCTTCAGCTATCTGCTTAGTCAGTAATGGCTCACAGAGTACTCGATTCTGAAGCTTTTCTGACTGAAAAACAGATGTATAGCATCCACAATTTAAGCAACTAAGAGAAAATGATCATGCATTTAATTCTTAAGAAGGATTTGGGTTAAGGATTCTTCTATTTAATCATCATAAGGGGGAAAGACATACTTTACTATGTAAGCTTACTTTGATTTGCCTTCCATACCTTTAAATAATTGTCACTTTAAAAAAAAATTCAGTATCTATTCAGTGGCTCTAGGCCATGGTGATGTGACATTTCACAAGGTGATTCTTTTCTGCTGGGGCTGTGCTGTGGACATGCAGTGGGATTGGTAGCAGTAACACATTATGTGCTAAGAACATCTTTCTTTCATTGTAGAGACCAAATATATCATCACACACTACCAAACATCTCCTAGAAGCAGCATAATACTCCTGTAATAAATACTAATCTCAGTATGCCATCTTTCCTGCTGAGGCCCAACTAGGCTATCTAGGTAGAGTAAGAAGGGTGGTACCCAAGGGTGGCTTCTCCTTCTCTGAAAAGAAGGGGAGTAGATAATAGAGGGATGAATTTGCAAGAGTGGGAGTGGCAGGAGAGGAGGGAAGGGTATAATATGAATAAAAATAAATAACTATGAGAAAAAATAAGAAAAAACCCACTAATCTAGAGATAGAGAGATGGCTCAGTGGGTAAAAGTGTCTTGCTGCCAAGCCTGATTATCTGGGTTCCAGCCCTGGGGCTGACATGGGAGGAGAGACCAGTATGTTGTCTTTGGCCCTTCATACATGGTCCCGGGCACTCAATAAGCACACATACACTAACAAATAGACATGATAAAAATTTTTGGAAGAACCACAACTCTAGAAAGTTTATTTTATAAACGTCTACATTAATGTGCCCATGCAGTCACTTTAAGGACCAGAGACAAAGGAAGCATGCAATCAGTGGTGACCAAGGATACATCAGGGCTGCTCTGTGGTCAGGGCCTAGCAACATGGCATTTGTCAATGTGTTGATTTTATCCCATTCCTTCCTTTCATGTTGTAGCAGAAAGACTTCTCTGTAATGTGATGTAGCAAATGGAATTGATGCTTTTCTTATTTTGTTTTTATTATTCATGTGAAATAAAGTCATCTTCTAGGGAGTATTTGGGCAGTTTATTGTAGGATGATTAGGGTGAGGAATATGCAGTGATTTCTTGGACATTTGAAACCCAGAGGTTCTGAGTTGATCATTCTGAGTTGAGTAGATTCAATGGTTGCATTTTACTAAGGAAGCCCAGAAAACACAGACAGATGTATCAGAAAGTTATTAACGTGTTAAAATAATGTAAGGAGGTAAGACTACAAATGACTTCTAATGGGTAGTACCACGGTCCTAGACATAACGGTTTTGGTTTTAGACAGCTCCACTGGGTTCAATAAGAAATAAACATGGTTGGCCAATGTATCCTGTGACATTCCACTGCAGCAGAAGGGATCAGAACAAGGAAAACCATGTGGCCTGTTGATGACATCAAATTACAATTCTCATTGTGTAGGGTTGACTTATAACTGGTAGTTGAATCTTTATGGCTTTCTGGGTTCAGTAACTTTTCTCTTCAAAAACAGCTGTGACTAAATTGGCATTCCATGACATTATTTAGAGAGCACCATCTGCATCAGCAAGGACACTGTCCTCATGCAGAGCTGGCCTTCATTTCAGGCACACATAGCTTGGTTAGAGTCTCTAGCTCTGCCTTCCAGCTCTAACCATAGAAGAACTTGTCTTTTGAGACACTCTCTGTAGATACTTGATTCCTCCCTCTTTGTGGATAGTTTATTGGCTAACATCATAGAGTTATGGGAGTTATCCTATACTTTTAAAAACTAAAAGGCCCAGTACTACAGTGCAAATATGAGAAAAGTAAACTAACAACAAAACACCAAGACAAAAGTATAAGATTCCCCTTCCAACCCTTGTCCCCCTGCCACCGCCACCGCTGCCTGCCCTTCTGCTGGGGCAGAACCTTGCCAGCTCTGCTGCGGGGAAGATTCCATCTCCTGATACTTCCTAGAGAACCATCCACTCAGGGCAATTGGTAATAATCACACCCCCCCCCCCCCGTTCCGCCAACCTCTGGAGGCCCAGAGCTGCCGCCAGGGATCCAGCAGGACTCACTACCCAGCAACCACCAAAAGCCCTGCTCTTCCGAACAGCAATCCCTTCCGAGCCTTTTCCCCCTGCCACCACCGCCTGCCCTTCTGCTGGGACAGAACCTTGCCAACTCTGCTGCCTTGAAGATTCCATCTCCTGATACTTCCTAGAGAACCAGCTACTTAGGCATTTGCCCTTTCTGCTGGGGCAGAATCTTGCCAGGTCTGCTGCAGTGAAGACACCTCTCCTGATACTTCCTAGAGAACCAGCTGCACTCAGGGCATCTGCTGTGGCAGAATCTTGCAAGATAAGCTTTATCAAAAAAAAGGTATAAGATTAATCTTTCTAGGGCTGGAGCGATGATGGCTCAGTGGTTAAGTAGTGGCTCTGTGTTTGGTTCCCAGCATACACATGGCCCCTTATAACCATCTCCAATTTAAGTTCCAGGGAATCCACCTCTCTTTTGCTCTCTGAGGGCACTGTACACTTGAGGACATATATCTACTCTCACAAACAAATATATATACAAAATAAAGAAAGTAATATTTCTGATACTAATGATTTTTGAACCACTCATTTTGAAAAAAAAAAGAAATGAAAATTAAGAAAGCCATATACATACATATATATACACATATATTTGTATATATCATATATACATATATATGCTAGTCAGTAGTAACTGAATATATCAATTTATCCTCAGTTAATACATTTGAGAAATATTTTGTAAAAAAAAAACCTCACAGATTGGATGTAGATGGTATAACTTTTTAATAATTCTTTGACAAGAAAATTGTAGGGCATGCTATTTTCTGTGTCTTTGAAAAGGATATTATCAACCAGGCATAGCAATGAAGGGGCAGGAGTATTCAAGGCCAGGGCTATATAGTGAGTTTGAGGCCAGCCAGGACTGCATAGTGAGACCTTGTCTCAAATAAAAGCCAAGAACACCTACAGTGGAAGGGGAGAGTATTATGCTAGATGAAATAAACCATCTTTTGATGTGAAAGTTTATATTCAGTATGGTTGGTTATCTGTACTCTTCACTTACTGGTATATTAGATTCATATTTAATCATTTTATATTTTTCTGCATTTTAAAATACACAGAATCTAGAAAACATTTCTTTGGGATCTGAGTCACTTTCAAAGTGATATTAAATTTTATTTCTGATTGCTCAACTATGCCTTAATATGGTCCGTCAGTGGCATCAAATTACAGCTCTTAATAACCTCACAGTTCAGCACTGCCCTGGGCTGTCACTTGCAGCTCATTAGAAGACTATCAAAGAAGACAGACTCCATGGTAGAGTCTCTCCTTCACTGTGGCCTGGCTCCATTATTCCAGATGGCTTTTTCCTTTGCTGTATTTCAAAGGTCTTATCTTTCAAAAAGGTAACTCTATACTTTTTTCTAGATATACTTCAACTCTCTGGTTCCATTTGGTGAGTTCTTGTCACCTATTACACTTCTGCCAAGTCTCATGTTATCGATCAGGAACCTGTGGGCCTATAAACAGTGCTTTTCTGTTTTGTACACTTTGCTTGCACCAATCCCAGTCTCCCTTGGCAGACGCAACAGAGCCTAATTCCACCATGTTCAGTGATGCTAGATATACACTAGGTTAGTTTTTGGTCACTTTCAAGAATGGCCCCCAGGCAAAATGGAAAATTCATAAAGATTTTGTTTATTTAGGGACTGAAGAAAAGGCCCAGTGGTTAAGAACACTAGTTGCTCTTCCAGAGGACCGGCATTAGATTTCCGTAGTTGCTCACAAGTGTTTATAACTCCATTTCCAGGACATCTGATGACCTCTTCTGGACTCTTTAGTCCCCAGGCATGGACATGGTACACAAATATGTATTCAGGGAAAATGCCCATACACATAAAATGAAAATAAATCTTAATAAATATTGAGTCTATATTTTAAAAATATTCACTTATTTGATGCATATAATAAGTGGTTTTGCCTGCATGTCTATATGTGTGCCAATGTGTACCTGGTGTCTGCAGAGATCAGTAAAGGGTGTTGGGAACAAAAGAATCCTTTGCAAGAGCAGCATGCACTCTTAGGTACTGAGCCATCTCTCCAGATGCATGGGACTTGATTAAAGGTGAGTAAAGCAATAGACAATAGACATTCCAGCTGTTGGCTATTATTCCCTAGTGCGCACACATGAAGTACCTGAGTGGAAGAGACTTGTCAAGTAAGGAAAGGAGACCTGGTCTTCACAACTTGTTATTGAACTGTCTATGACATACGGTTGCTCTTTGCGCCTTTAAATATTGTGCTGTGGTATCCCTTCAAATATGTCTTAGATTTGAAACAGACACATTGGAGGGAAATGGCTTCCTCCACATCAAATGGCCCAGTCAAGTAGAAACAGGTGAGGTAACCTACTTTGTATTTTGCATGGATGAGAAGATTTTAATTTTTTTTTCTTGTCTCAGGGATTTGTATTTCCCAAATTGAAAACAGTTTAAAATAGGAAAAGTGTGAACTTATTAGCACAGTATTACCCTCTAAATTCTCACTCCCTGATGCAGACAGAGAAGTGCTAATTAATCAATTGTTCAATTAGGAAAGGCTCTCAAGACCATATTTGTCCTGGGAAAATATAACCAGCTGATGATCTGCCTTAAGAAAAATGCATCTTACAGGAGTAGTGCTCAAAGTAGGCTATTTGGGCTGTGAATATCCAGTTAGAATTGTATTTGTGACTAGGAGATTTGCTTCACTAACAAGATGCAGTTTTGTAGATGTAGTTTCTGTGATTGGACTATGGGATACACTGGGAAGGGGCAGGGGTAGAGCATATCCTTACTTATTTGTTCATTTTACTAGTTATTATGTGCTCACCTCCATGATGAACTGAGGATACACACACACACACACACACACACACACACACACACACAGACACACACACACACGCACACACAGACACACTTTGACTTCACATTGTAAGGGACAGAGAATCATATCTAAGAAAGACACATCATGAGTACTACAAACAATAATAGACTCAGCCATATGTATCCTATTACCTTGTCAATGTTGAAGATTCTCTCTTAGGAATGGCAAATATATGTACTTCCATTGCTAATAGTTCCAAGCCCCAGGAAGTGAATCTGTGAGGGTGAATGGACAGCAGAAGTCTATTATAAAAAGAAATTTATGGGCTATGTGTAGAAATGTAAACTTCATGACAGGAAAGAGAAAATTCTTTTAAAATAATGGATTAATGTGATTAGTCTTGGCTTTTAGAATAAATCAGATATCAGTGTGGAGATATAGGATATATGAGA
Source organism: Tokudaia tokunoshimensis (assembly GCA_036184795.1). NCBI lineage: Eukaryota > Metazoa > Chordata > Mammalia > Rodentia > Muridae > Tokudaia > Tokudaia tokunoshimensis. Next base: position 87,846,439 of record BTHU01000002.1, on the reverse strand, counting down.
ACATAATAGAGGATGGAGACCCTAGGAGTATGCAGATCAGCAAATGCTCAGAGGAGGCAATCTGAATCTGATGCCCAAGGCTACTAGAAATCCTGGTAAGCTGGTTGTTCACTCACAAGTGCCTACACCTCCTCAAATGGCTATTTTATAATCTATCTACAAAGACACTTAGACATTTATTTCATAGACACGGAGATGGAGTTTCTTGGGAACTCATAACTACAGTGTTCCATCTCTGGGTTGAACTGCCCCAGATATAGCTGGACACAAGGGATGGCAGGACTTGTCCAAGTTTGTTCTCCTCCCTCTGGTCCAGTGTATACTCTCTCCTGAATATTGCTTTCTTCCTGCATCTTGTCTTTGTTTCTAGTCACTATGCAGAGAAGTTAGACAACTCACTGGCTTATAATCAATGAATATTTTTATTTTGAACCATTCTTTCTTCATGATTTATTACCATGCGTCCAGCCTTCTCTATCCTGAGAACCAGGATAGTTTCCCAAAGTTCCTGTCTTAATCTGTTGTTCTAGGGGTCTAGAAACAATAAAAGCTTGAATAGTGATATTTCAATGTGTTTTAAAAGTTAAAGCTACATTTAAAATTTAAACAGAAGTTTGAGATGGTCTTCTGATTTCATCAAAGTAAAACTGATAATAAGTAGCAGGAAGTCAGTGTGAGACAGTGTGCAAATAAATCACACAAAATAAGAAGCAAAAAACATCTTTCACAGTTATAGCTTTTAGTAGTACTCCTTGGGCTCAAAATATCTTCCATTGAAAAATCATACTGACCATCTCCCTGTCCTTCTGATAGATATGCAGTGTGCATAAAATCAGAATCCTCAGAAGACTAATCTGAATGCTATGAAGTCTAAAATGTAGAAAAGTTTGAGTGTTTGTGTGTATGTGTATGTGTGTGTGTGTGTGTGTATGTGTGTGTGTGTGTGTGTGTGTGTGTGTGTGTGAGAGAGAGAGAGAGAGAGAGAGATCTGTATTTGATCGCCAGGAAAAAATTAGTAACTAGAATATTGATTAGTACCAAGTGGATGAAAGATCTTATCTTAAAACCATCGAGGTGTAATTATATATTTGCTTTGTGCATTTTGCATATTGATTATTATGGAGCCAATATCCCTTAGTAAAGATCAATATGCTGGGATGTCTCTAATTCTTCCTGTGGAAATGAATTGAGAACAAATGACTTTAACTAGGTTTTTCACAGTTTATGTACACAATGTAACATTAGTCATCTATAATGGAGCATTTCCTCTGTTCTAGGGAGGAGAATTATTTTTTCTTGTTCTTCCTGCAACTTAAAGTGCTAAGGTTAACACTCATTCACACTGTCAAATCACACTTGAAATCCAACACTGCCATAAGCAATGACTCAAATTAAGAACATAATGAGAATCAGGGACCTTATCTGAATTCAGAAAGATTATGAATCCATTCCATTGTTTAAACCTGATTGTGCTTCAATTCTCACTAGAGTTTTCTGGAATTGTTGGTTTGGGGATTATTTTCATAATCATTATGCTTTAAAGATAATTGAAATAATTGTCTCCTTCTGAAAAATTTATAACAGGAAAACTTTTTTTCTCTTTTTTTATTGAATATATTCTTCATTTATATTTCAAATGTTATACCCCTTCCCGGTTTCCCCTCTCCCCGAAAACCCCCAACCCATCCTCCCACCTCCTGCCTCCAAGAATATGCTCCTCCACCCAACCAACTCCCATGACCCCCACTCAATTTCCCCACACTGGGGCCTCTATTAAGCCTTCAAGGACCAAAGACCACTCCTCCCGCTGATGCCCGACAACACATTCCTCTTCCAATCTTTTGGCTGGAACCACATGTACCCCTTAGTTGATGGCTTAGTCCCTGGGAGCCCTGGGTTGTCTGGTTGACCGACATTGTCATTCTTCTGATGGGGCTGCAACCGCCCCCCCCACCAGCTCCTCCAGTTTGCCCTCCATCTCCTTCATAGTGAACCCCACGCTCAGACCAATGGTTGGCTGCTAGTATTCACCTCTGTATCTCTAAGGCTCTGGCAGGGCCCCTCCAAAAGACAACCATAAATGGCTCCTTTCGGTACACACTTCTTGTCATCCATAGTAATTTTGGGGTTTGGTGACTGTTTTTAGGATGAATCCCCAGATAAGACAGTCTCTGCATGATCTTTCCTTCAGTCTCTGCTCTACTCTTTATCTCCATAGTTGTTCCTGTGATTATTTTGTTCCCTTTCTCAAAGGAACCAAATCACCCCTCACTTTGGTCTACCTTCTTCTTGAGCTTCCTGTGGTCTGTGAATTGTCCACTTATCAGTGAGTGCATACCATGTGTGTTCTTTTGTGATTGGGTTACCTCACTCAGGATGATACTTTCTAGTTCCATCAATTTGCCTAAGAATTTGATGAATTCATTATTATTTTTTTCTTTTTTCGAGAGAGGGTTTCTCTGTGTAGCCCTGGCTGTCCTGGAACTCACTCTGTAGACCAGGCTGGCCACGAACTCAGAAATCCACCTGCCTCTGCCTCCCAAGTGCTGGGATTAAAGGCGTGCGCCACCCCCGCCCAGCTTGAATTCATTATTTTTAATAGATGAACAGTACTCCATCTTGTATATATACCACAATTTCTACATCCATTCCTCTGTTGAAGGACAACATTTGGGTTCTTTCCAGCTTCTGGCTATTGTAAATAAGACTACTATGAACTTATTGGAGCATATGTCCTTATTGCATGTTGGAGTATCTTCTGAGTATATGCCCAGGAGTAGTATAGCTGGATCCTCAGGTAGTACTATGTCCAATTTTCTGAGGGACCGCCATACTGATTTCCAGAATGGTTTTACTAGCTTGCAATCCCACCAGCAATGGAGAAGTGTTCCTCTTTCTCCACATCCTCTCCAGCATCTGCTGTCCCCTGAACTTTTCATTTTAGCCATTCTGACTGGTGTGAGGTGGAATCTCAGGGTTGTTTTGATTTGTATTTCTCTAATAACTAAGGATGCTGAACATTTCTTTAGGTGCTTCAGAGCCATTCGAGTTTCCTCAGTTGAAAATTCCCTGTTTAGCTCTGTACCCCATTTTTAAATAGTGTTATTTGACATTCTGGAGTCCAACTTCTTGAGTTCTTTGTATACATTGGATATTAGCCCTCTATCAGATGTAGGATTGGTAAAGATCTTTTCCCAATCTGTTGGTTCTCGTTTTGTCCTATTGACAGTGTCCTTTGTTTTACAGAAGCTTTGCAGTTTTATGAGGTCCCATTTATTGACTCTTGTTCTTAGAGCATAAGCCATTGGTGTTCTATTCAGGAAAATTTCCCCTGTGCCCATGTATTTAAGGTTCTTCCCCACTTTCTTCTCCATAAGCTTCAGTGTATCTAGTTTTATGTGGAGGTCCTTGATTCATTTTAACTCGAAATTTGTACAAGGAGATAAGAATAGGTTGATTTGCATTTTTCTGCATGCTGACCTCCAGTTTAACCAGCACCATTTGTTAAAAATGTTGTCTTTTTTTCCACTGGACATTTTTAGCTCCTTTGTCAAATATCAAGTGAGCATAGATGTGTGGCTTCGTATCTGGGCCTTCAATTCTATTCCATTGATCTTCCTGTCTGTCTCCATACCAATACCATACATTTTTTATCACTATTGCTCTGTAGTAGAGCTTGAGGTCAGAGATGGTGATTTCCTCAGTAGATCTTTTGTTTTGGAGAATAGTTTTCACTATCCTGGGTTTTTCGTTATTCCAAATGAATTTGCAGATTGATCTTTCTAGCTCTATGAAGAATTGATTCGGAATTTTGATGGGGATTGCATTAAATCTGTAGATTACTTTTGGCAAGACGGCCATTTTTACTATATTAATCCTTCCAATCCATGAGCATGGGAGATCCTTCCATCTTCTGATATCTTCTATGATTTCTTTCTTCAGAAGCTTGAAGTTCTTATCATAAAGATCTTTCACTTGCTTGGTTAGAATCATACCAAGGTATGGAATATTATTTGTGACTATTGTAAAGGGTTTCATTTCCCTAAATTCTTTCTCAGCTTGTTTATACTTTAAGTAGAGGAAGGCTACTGATTTGTTTGAGTTAATTTTATATCCAGCCACTTTGCTGAAGTTGTTTATCAGCTTTACGAGTTCCCTGGTATAATTTTTGGGGTCACTTAAGTATACTATCATATTGTCTGCATATAGTGATACTTTGACTTCTTCCCTTCCAATTTGTATACTTTTGGCCTCCTTTTGTTGTCTAATTGCTCTGGCTAGAACTTCGAGTACTATATTGAATAGATAGATAGAGAGTGGGCAGACTTGTCTGGTCCCCGATTTTAGTGGGATTGCTTCAAGTTTCTCTCCATTTAGTTTGATGTTAGCTACTGGTTTACAGTACATTACTTTCACTATGTTTAGGTATGGGCCTCGAATTCCTGATCTCTCCAAGACTTTTATCATGAAGGGATGCTGAGTTTTGTCAAAAGCTTTTTCAGCATCTGATGAAATGACCATGTGGTTTTTTTCTTTGAGTTTGTTAACGTAGTGGATTACATTGATGGATTTCCATATATTGAACCATCCCTGTATCCCTGCGATGAAGCCTACTTGATTGTGGTGAATTATTGTTTTTATGCATTCTTGGATTAAGTTGGCTAGAATTTTGTTGAGAATTTTTGCATCAATGTTCATATGGGAAATTGGTCTAAAGTTCTCTTTCCTTGTTTGATCTTTGTTTGGTTTAGGTATAAGTGTTATTGTGGCTTCATAGAATGAATTGGGTAGTGTTCCTTGAGTTTCTATTTCATGGAATAGTTTGAAGAGTATTGGTATTAGCTCTTCTTTGAAGGTCTGATAGAATTCCCCACTCAACCCATCTATCTGGTCCTGGGCTTTTTTGTTGTTGTTGTTGTAAGACTATTCACAACTGCTTCTATTTCCTCAGGACTTATGGGACTATTTAGATGGTTTATCTGATCCTGTTTTAACATTGCCACCTGGTATGTATCTAGAATTGTCCATTTTGTCCAGATCTTCCAATTTTATTGAGTATAAGCTCTTGTAGTAGGATCTGATTATTTTTTTGAATTTTGACAGTTTCTGTTGTTATGTCTCTCTTTCCATTTCTGATTTTATTAATTTGGGTAGTGCCTCTGTGCCCTCTGGTTAGTCTGGCTAAGGGCTTATCTATCTTGTTGATTTTCTCAAAGAACCACTCCTGGTTTTGTTGATTCTTTGTATGGTTCTTTTTGTTTCTATTTGGTTGATTTTGGCCCTGAGTTTAATTATTTCTTGCTGTCTATTCCTCCTGGGTGCATTTGCTTCTTTTTGTTGTAGAGCTTTCAGGTGTGTTGTCAAGCTGCTAGTGTCAGCTCTCTCCAATTTCTTTTTGGAGGCACTTAGAGCTATGAGTTTTCCTCTTAGCACTGCTTTCAATGTGTCCCATAAGTTTTGGTATGATGTGTCCTCATTTTCATTAAATTCTAAAAAGTCTTTAATTTCTTTCTTTATTTCTCCCTTGACCAAGCTATCATTGAGAAGAACATTGTTCAAACTCCACGTGCATGTGTGTTTCGGGAAAACTTTTTTATTAGAGTCTTTCAACAAACTTCTAAAACCCAGTAAAGTCTTCCACCTTGCCTAAGGAGTTAGCAAGTATAGAGCAGCGTTCACTTTAGGAAATGCAGTCACGAGTCATATCCTCTATCATTCCCTCTGGATCAGAGTTTGCAAACAAAATTCTCCAATAAAAGGAGGACCTTTTCGTCACAAATTTAAAGGCCATATGAGAAGAATCAAAAGCCCTTTAGAGGCAGTTTCCTTTGGGCTCACTGAATTGTAGACTATTTTGTGATGCTTAGGAGATGTGGCAGTAGTAATGTGAAGTCATGCAAGCAAGTGCATGAGAACATCCTAGCCACCCTCCTGCTCCTGACCTGTAAGGAAGTGCATGACCATGCAAGTAAGTGCATGAAAACATCTTATCCATTCTCCTGCTCCTGATCTGGAACAGCAACTTTTGCATAACTACTAAACTACCTCCCAGAAACAACTAATGTCTGTGTGTGTGTGTGTGTGTGTGTGTGTGTGTGTGTGTGTATGTATGTGTTGGGGGAGGGGAAAATTTCCATGATGTTTGAGTAATCAGTGAAGCAGAACAGTTCTGGTCAGGGTGGAGAGTGAGAGATGCAGTGCTAACCTGCCCTGGCTCTCTCCCCTTTGCCTTTATTCCTCCAGAGGATAGTGCCACATGTCCAGGAAGTTTGGATCTTTGGTGATTCCTTTAAATTACCCTCACAGACATATGCAGAGGTGAACTTAGGTTTCCCTCAGGACTCCACACCCATCAAGTTAACACGGAAGGTTAAGATCATCACTCTTTTTAAACTGATTGCATGTAATTGTATCTTTATTGAACAGTGATTTCAAACCAGAAAATTGATCACTCTCCTCTGTCTCTGGTGCTATTAATGTCTTTTAAAAAAATTGGTGTTGAGATAGAATCTTGCTATGTAGCCCAGGCTAGCCTTAAATTCATGGCATTCCTCAGCTTCGATAATCAGATTACACAAACAATCTATCAAGCATGGTTCCTTATTATCTTTTGAAAGACATTTACTGCTAATCTCTGCAATTACTCTTTCTCTTTCCTCCTGTCTCTGCTCCCTCTTGCATGTACATATGTTTGTATGCACAAATATATACAGCATGTAATGCAAATGTAGACAACACAGAAGGTATCAAGTGATGATAAAATTAAATCCTGGATTTATTCTGCCTTCTCTCTAGCATTCTTTGTTTTAATCTAAAACCCAGCTCGCATCTTTAGCTTCTAAGTTAAAGATCCTTTGGGTTAAAGCTACAACCAATTAGAACATGTGTATCAAATTGAAAGAATGGTCTGTATAAAACATGTGTCCCTGGTGTTAGTACCCATCACAATGCAAGTTAAAACCAGATGATGTGTTATATCAAGAGTCTGAGGGCTCCTGGGCATAGTGGCACATGTCTTTAATCCCATCATTTGGGAGGCAGGTAGATTTTGTGAGTTTAAGTCCAACCAAGACTACATGGTGAGAATTTATCTAAGAAAACAACCAACAAACCAAAAAAGTTTTGAAGGCTAGAGAGAGTGGATCAGTGGTTCAGTACACTGGTTGCTCTTCCAGAAGACTTGGATTCAGTCTGAAGCACCCACATGGTGACCCACATTCATAACTCCAGTTCCAAGGAACTTGATGACCTGTTTTGACCTCTACAAGCACCAGGCATGTGTGTGGTACATATGTTACAGGATATTTTAACACATTGTGAACCCTAAGATTATGTTCTTTACTGAAAAACCTATTTTAGTTATGGTGTAGCTCAGACCTCGCACACACCATTCATCTAAGAGCTTTCTATTTATTGTAAACAGGATTAAATAGAGTCAACCATAGGTCAAGAGACAGAGCAAGCAACCAGTGGACAGGAGTGAACAAAGGAAAACAACATAGAGAATGAGAGGAAGTCAGGGGGATGGATAGAGAGATGCACAGGAAGTAGAAGGGAGGGGCATTGAGTGTAAGGATTTTTGAGACAGCATGGGGAAAGAGCTTTTCCTTTCAGGACACTGGCTGAAGAGGAAAGTCACCTGTGTCCTTTCAGTACCTCTCTGAGCTAGTAGTCTTTCACCCAAGCATCTGGCTCCCAAGTCTTCATTGGTAAAATTGAACATTTAGGGTTTTCTTAAAAACAACATTCTCAAACACACATGCAAGCAAAACACTCATAACTACATGATAAAACAAATCTAAAACAAGTATCTTTTTAAAGAATGAGTGTGGCGAAGAGCTTTCCTCAGGTTAAATTGCTAAACATCAATAAGAAAGAGAGAAGAAAAGGGCAAGTGCAAGTGAATTATGTAAAAGGAGCCTGTTGCAAGTTTGTCTCAATTTGTATGGTCAGTTTGTAGATATGCAGAATGTATCTCTGAATCCATAAAACTGTCACACACTAGACTTGACATAGGCCTTCAAGGAATCAAGTGCACATTCTCAATGAAGTTTCATCCTATGCAAGAAGGGAAAGTGTCTGCTTCAGCAATTTATGAAAGAAAATGTGTATGTGTCAGCTTTTCTTCACCATAACAAAAATCTAACACAGAAGATTCGTGGCTTCAACCTCAGATTTCCAGATGTGCACAAACTTGTGTCTACATACATGCAAATGTGCATACGCATGGACATACACATCACATATGTACACATGCAAAGAAGTTAAATGTGGTTTACTCAGCTTTACTGCTGCAGAGATCCCAGGCATGCAAGCAAAAGCAGCTGTGTTTAGGCTGCTTCATGTCTCAGCAGATTCACTGGTGACAGCCACCAGCTATGTCTCAAACTGAAGAGGGTTTATCCAAGAACACATTTAGAACATGTTTCTAAAACAGCTCTGTGAGAACTGCCTTCTAAGGACATGGTCCTCTGTGACCACAGAGTTTTCAACTGGGCCCACCTCCCAGAAGTCCTTAACTTCTTAATAGTATCACCAAGGACAGCATGTCACTGTGACATCAAGGACAATATAGCATTGTTGAGAGATACTTACCACACCAAAACCATAACACAATGCCAAATAGAACACTACTTGATATGTTCAAGTAGTTATATGGATAACTTGGGTATTGGTAAATTTTTAGATTTTCCATATAAAATTATTAGTTTTTCCAAGAATCATTTTTTCTTAAATTTGATAGAAGTATTAGCATGACTAAAGTCATGTATTATAAAGATAAATTAATGTCTTAAAGGTTGGGGGTAGTTGAAAGAGTAGAAAAGGAAACAACGTGGTTAAACAGTAACAGAGGCATGGAAGACAAAATGAGGTATGGGGAATGAAAAAGATGGAATTTGGCAGGAAAAATTCCATGAAATGTAAGCATGTTTGGAAAAAGAGAAGAGATTTCTTTGGCAAAATGCATGGCACGTAAATCAAGACACAGTCTCCCATTTTAGATGGTGGAGAGGCAGTGTAGGTCAGAGAGCTTGCAGTGGGCTTGCAGGGTTGTGCTGACTCCTACATGGAAACGCCCTGTAGGCAATTAGAAATGTGATAGTGGAGTTCACCAGAGTGGTCAAGCTTGAAACTCAATTGGGGAATTATACAGATAGAGGTGATAATTGAAAACTATGAGACTTCATAAGGTTCGTGTAAAATAGAAATGAAACCGTAGATCCCATTATTATAGTCTTATTAAAATTTTATAAATTAGTTACTCTCAAAGAGACAGAGGAAATGAAAAAAAAAACCTCCCTTTTGTGTAAGGTACAGATACACACTCTGTTTGCTAGCTGTGGCCTAGTTTTATAAGCACATATGTACACATACCCACACATAGCTGTACATAAAACATGAACTATCCTACAATAATGACTCCCTGTAGGCTGCTCAGCCTTACGTTCATGTATATTAAATACTATAAAGAGTAGAATTCCAGCATCAAAGGGGTTCAAATTTTTGCTATCTCCTAAAGACAGATATGAAAGAATGATAATGGAAGCAGTTTAAATTCTCAAGTCAGAATGTAAGAAAGGAAGGAAGGGAGAAAGGAAGGGAAGAAGGAAGAAGGGAAGGAAGAAAGGAAGGAGGAAGGAAGGAAGGGAGGGAGGGAGGAAGGAAGGGAGGGAGGAAGGGAAGAAGGAAGGAAGAAAAAAGGAAAGAAGGAAGTTAATTCTAAAGTTGGAATGTAAGAACCAAAAAGAAGTAAAATTATTATGGCCCCTGATTGACTTAGAGTGCATATGCATATATATGTGTGTTTGTGTAAACAAAGGTTACATAGACTATAATGTGACTGTGAATGTACTTTGTATAAGCATACTAAAATGTGATGCTTTTTTCTCTTTCATTCATTAAATAAGTGTGGGTGCACTCATTAACTCACACATTTACTAAATACTCAAGAAAGTTGCATTCTAGCTGAGAGACAGATAACAGAAGAACAAACATGTATGAATGTGAAGTTCAGTTGTGGTTGCAACTGACTGAATGAACTAGAGAATGAGATGATGGACCGCTAAACAGGAAGCATTTCTAGATAAGGTAAGCCTAGAAGATCCTCCTATAAAGGAACTTGAAGAAAGTGAGTTATTTCTTCAAGTGTGTCAACTGGTCTCTATGGAAAGAGCATTCTTGAAGACCCTTTCACAGTTATGATCTTTCTTTCTTTCTTTCTTTCTTTCTTTCTTTCTTTCTTTCTTTCTTTCTTTCTTTCTTTCTTTCTTTCTTTCTCTCTTTCTCTCTCTGTCTCTCTCTCTTTCTTTCCTTCTTTCTTTCTGTTATTAATCATTCTATTTGTTTACATCTCAAATGATATCCCACTTCCCAGTCACCCCTCCACAAACTCCCCATCCCACATCTGCCCTCTCCTCCCTCCCCTTTGCCTTTATGAGGGGACTCCCCACCAACTCACCCTCTCCCATCCCACCCCTCCAGCATCCCCTATGCTGGGGCATCAAACCTCCACAGGACCAAGGACTTCTCCTCCCATTGATGTCAGACAGGGCCATCCTTTGCTACCTATGTATCTGGAGCCATGAATTCTTCCATGGTTTATGGTCTAGTCTCTGGGAGCTCTGGGTGGTCTAGCCAGCCAACATTGTTCTTCTTATGGGGTTGCAATCCCCCTCCATTCACATCCATGAACAGATCATGGAAAGAGAAACTAAGCAGAGACACAGTAAAACTAATAGAACTTATGAACCAAGTGGATTTAACAGATATCTACAGAACATTTCACCTTAAAACAAAAGAATATATCTTCTCAGCACCTCATGGTACCTTCTCCAAAACTGACTATATAATTGGACACAAAACAAATTTCAACAGACCCAAGAACATTGAATTAATCCTATGTATTCTATCGGACCACCACTGACTAAGTCTAGTCTTCAGTAACAACAGTACAACAGAATGCCCGCATACACATGGAAGCTGAACAACTATCTACTCAATGATAACTTGGTCAGGGAAAAAATAAATAAAGAAATGGTTTTGCATAGAATGAAGAACCACTAAGTATTTAGGGCAGAGGAAGGACAGGATTTGGACACATCCTATTGGGCATCTCCAGATATTGTGCTGATAATTGTTAAATGCGATTAGTGTGGCTCTGCTGTATCAAAGACAAGTAGACATATTTCATTAAAACTCTCATGAGACATAGGAAGAGAGAAGGCTGAAGTGGTCCACAAACCAGGAGAAGGAGGTGAATGAAGAGGGAGGGTTCAGAGAAGGAGAGGGAGAAGAATAAAGAGGGGGGGGGGCTCCACAGAAGACAGAACCAGAATAATATCATAAAGAATGAGCAGGGGGCAGTCCATAGAGCAGGAGGTGGGAAGAACAAAGAGAGTAGGAGGAGGAAGAATTAGTAGAGGAGGAGGAATTTTTTTCAAGGAGAAAAATTATTTCTCTCTTTGTACGTAAGAATATTTTGGAATTTCGTGAATTCATTGTTTTTAATTGCAGAGTAGTATTCCATTGTGTAGATATATCACATCTTCTGAATCCATTCCTCCATTGAGGGACATCTGGGTTCTTTCCAGCTTCTGGCTATTATAAATAAGGCTGCTATGAACATAGTGGAGCATGTGTCCTTATTGCATGCAGGGAAAGCCTCTGGGTATATGCCCAGGAGTGGTATAGCCGGATCCTCCGGGAGTGTCATGCCCAGTTTTCTGAGGAACCACCAGACTGCTTTCCAGAGTGGTTGTACCAGCTTGCAATTCCACCAGCAGTGGAGGAGTGTTCCTCTTTCTCCACATCCTCGCCAACAACTGCTGTCTCCTGTGTTTTTGATCTTAGCCATCCTGACTGGTGTGAGATGGAATCTCAGGGTTGTTTTGATTTGCATTTCCCTAATGACTAAGGATGATGAACATCTCTTTAGGTGCTTCTCAGCCATTAGATATTCTTCAGGTGAGAACTCTTTGTTTAGCTCTGTACCCCATTTTTTAATAGGGTTACTTGCCTCTCTGGAGTTTAACTTCTTGAGTTCTTTGTATATATTGGATATTAGCCCTCTGTCAGATGTAAGGTTGGTAAAGATCATTTCCCAGTTAGTTGGTTGCCGCTTTGTCTTTTTGACAGTGTCTTTTGCCTTGCAAAAACTTTGTAATTTAATGAGGTCCCATTTGTCTATTCTTGATCTTAGAGCACAAAATTCCTAGGTAAATGGTCAGATCTTGAAAATATCATCCTTAGTGAGGTAACCCAGTCACAAAAGAACACACATGGTATGCAGTCACTGATAAGGGGATATTGACCCAGAATCTCGGAATACCCTAGACACAATCCGCATATCAATAGATTTCTAAGAAGATGGAAGGAGAGACCCCTGGTCCTGGAAAGACTGGATGTAGGGGAGCGCCAGGACAGAGTAACGAGAAGGGGTTGAATGGAGAAAAGAGGGAGGGAAGGGGGCTTATGGGACTTTCGGGAAGGGAGGAAACAGGAAAGGGGAAATGATTTGGAATGTAAATTAAAAAAATAAAATAAAATAAAATAAAAAGAATATTTTGGAATATTCTATCCCTAGAAGTGTGTGTGTCTTTCTTTTTTTTTTTTAAGATTTATTTATTATTATATGTAAGTACACTGTAGCTGTCTTCAGACACACCAGAAGAGGGCATCAGATTCCATTATGGATAGTTGTGAGACTCCGTGTGATTGTTGGGATTTGAACTCAGTACTTTCTGAAGAGCAGTCAGTGCTCTTAACCACTGAGCCATTTCTCCAGTCCAGTGTGTGCATTTCTTATGGGATTCTTAGTGAGAACAAGATTAGACCTGAGACTGTGGAGTTTGCTGTACAGAACTAGAACTGGGCTCTGACTGTGGAATTTGTTAGACTGTTCTTTCATACAAAGAAGGTCAGCAAACTGACCCTGTCATCAAGCATGGTTGTGTGAGTGTGGATTGCTTCATAAGTCCAAGGAACTTGCATCTGGTTCACTTAAAAAGTCCCACAGGTTTGAGAAATGTCAGGGTAAGTCATGGCCAAATAGCAATTGAGTGAAGAATCAGTGATGTGATCAAACTGGTAGAAACAAACATAAACTTGGTTCTGTTCATATGGAAAAACTGACTAGTGAATAGACAAATTATGTGTACTTTACATTTTAGTTTGTTTTTTCTATGCCAATTATACTTTTAGTATTATTTGCTTGAATGTGTATTTCACTAATGATTTTGAAACAGAGGAGAGAGCTGTACCACCCAGGACTGGGGATTTGCAGCCAGACAGCCATGAAAATTTTTAACATGATGTGAAGTTCACATAACATAAAATCAACGATGCATTTTATTCTTATTCACTTCAGTGATGTCTGCATCATACCGATGTAGAAAAGGCCACTAAATGCTTCTCTTATGTCTTGTTTCCTGATCAAAATACTTCTTTAAATAATTCTGTAATTGTTTACTAAATTATTTTTATGAAAAAGCATGATTCATGGTAAATAAACAAAGATAACATATCAGCACAGCATTGTAAGAAGTATGCTAGACTTATAGTCTCAAACTCTATAGAGTCTTAGAGGCCAAACCCTTACCCATGCCATATGATCACCATTCTACACATCTGTACAAATATTTAAGGAGTGTGTGTAAGCTGTTAAAGTCTCCAAATTCAAGAATATTTGGAATCATATCACAAGACAGGATATTTCTCTTATTATCTCAATCTATACTACTTAATGTGTTTGGCCCATATTGGCCCATAACCTTTGTTAATAAAAAGTGTAGCCTGATTTCTTTCTATACTTTTATTTTTTTAATTTATTATTGGACATTTTATTTATTTACATTTCATTTTTTTTTGGTTTTTCGAGACAGGTTTTCTCTGTATAGCCCTGGCTGTCCTGGGACTCACTCTGTAGACCAGGCTGGCCTTGAACACAGAAATCCACCTGCCTCTGCCTCCCAAGTGCTGGGATTAAAGGCGTGCGCCACCACTGCCCGGCAATTTTTTTTACATTTCAAATGTTATCCCCTTTCCTGATTTTCCCCTCTGGAAACCCACTATCCCATTCCCCCTCCCCCTACATCTATGAGGGTGCTTCCCTACCCACCCTGGCATCCCCCTTCACTGGGGCATTGAGCTTTCACAGGACAAATGGCCTTTCCTCACATTGATGACAGAGAAGGCTACATCTGAGGCTAGAGTCATGTGTACTTTTTGGTTGGTGGTTTAGTCCCTGGGAGCTCTTGGTTTGGGGGTCCTGGGTGGTTGGTATTGTTGTTCTTCCTATGGTTGCAGATCCCTTCAGCTCCTTCAGTCCTTTCTCTAGCTCCTCCATTGGGGACCCTGTGCTCAGTCCCATGGTTTATTGTCAGTATCTGCCTCTGTATTTGTCAGGCTCTGGCAGAGCCTCTCAGGCTATATCAGTCTTGTAGCTTTTGTGTTTGGTGTCTGTATATGGGATGGACCCTCAGGCGGGGCAGTCTCTGGAAGGCCTTTCCTTCAGTCTCTGCTCTACACTTTGTCTCCATATTTTTATTTTATCCATTTAATTAATTAATTAATTAAATAAGAGAGAGAGAGAACATGCATGTGTTAGGCATTGTATACATGCCAAATGGCTATATTAGATATCTTTCTCAACTACTCTTCATCTTATTTTCTGAACATGTATTTTCATTTATGGTTTTGTGTCATACATGTGTGTGTACCCACAGAGACCAGAAGGAGCCAGAGGTCTTGTGGAGCTGGAGTTACAGGTGTGAAGTGGAAACTTAAGGGTTCTTTGGAAGGTCAGTTGGATGGCGTTTTGCTGGGACAAACATGTGACGGGATGTTTAGCTTAAGTGGACACAGGTGAAAGGCTAAGGCAGACTCGTGAAGGAACATTCCACTGAAGCAGACACAGGAGAGAGGATGTTCGGCTAAATCAAGTATGTGAAAGGACACGTGATGAAGTATGCTTTGCTAACAACACACATGTATTGTTCCACCTTTCATTGTGTAGTTGAGTTGCATTTGTTGGAACTCCATAGAGAGAAATGCACCAAAAATTTCTGGTTGTGTGCTGCAGTTTGTTGCTGCTTCTGTGAACTCAGGCTGATTGACAGAGTGATGTCAGCTGAGACATACACACATGATGAGGCAAGACCTATGGAGGACACATGATGTTTGGAGGGTATTAAAAAGGACTCCAGAGACAGTGACTGAGACTGAGCTTGACTTGCTTATAGAGTTAGCTACACAAAGCTTGTGGGTCTCCATCTTCACTGATCTTCGCTTCACTGAGAGCCACTCTGCTGGTTTCCTTCTGGTCCCTCCTGCTGACTTGAGCCTAGGCAGAAGGCACTGCTGTTGCTGACCAGATATTTCTGATGTGTATGCAAATGGATCAAGCTGCCACTGCTAACCTGTGAACTGAACTGCCAGTTTCTAGACAACACAGACCAGAGTTGCTTCAAAGAACCTTTCAAAACAGGTCCACCCCTGCCCACCTTTCTTTTCCACTACCTCTGGTGGATGGTGGGTTTAAAGGGAGGTTGAAACACTTAATCATCATTAAAAATAGGCTTTTGAAAAGAATGACAGTCACACAGGTGTTTGTGAGCTAGCTGCTCTAGATGCTGAAATCTGAACTCTGCTCATCAGGAAGAGCAGCAAGTGCTCTTGACTGCTGAGCCAACATTCCACTGCTGTCCACATTATATTTTGAGACAGAGTCTTTCACTGAACCTGGAGCTCACCACCTGGCTAGAATGCCTTACCAGCCAGGACCAAGAACCCTCCTGTCTCTCTCTTCACTCTCTGGGGTTACATAAGAGAACTGCCCTACTCTGCTCTGCCCCACCCCACACCTCCCTGCCCTGCTTTTTATGGGTGCTGGAAAGCGAATAATCTCTGTGCTTACAGAGCAAGCAGCTTACTGACTGAGTCATTTCTCCAACTCTTTAGACAGGTTAGAGTATCGTTTCAATTCCAGCCAAAAAGTACTGGTCATCTTCTTGGATTCAGAAGTAATCTCCTTTGTTAGAAATCTTATTCCTTCACACCAAATGTCCAGTTAATACACTTCCTAACAGTGGCAGCAGGAAGACAAAAAACAATTATCCAAAGAAGCTGAAGTGCCCTCTTTCTAGTAAGTGAAGTTTATATTAGGCTTTAGTTTTTTTTTTTTGTTTGTTTGTTTTTGTTTTTTTCTTTTTTTAGACAGGGTTTCTTTGTGTAGCCCTGGCTGTCCTGGAACTCACTCTGTAGACCAGGCTGGCCTCGAACTCAGAAATCCGCCTGCCTCTGCCTCCCATGTGCTGGGATTAAAGGCGTGCGCCACCACTGCCCGGCTAGGCTTTAGGTTTATTATTGTCTGAGTAACAAAATCAAAAAGGTACATGTCATGGCTTATTCATATATAAATGCTTCCCCAAATCTAGAGTACGAAGGACTGTTTATAAAATAGGAAATCAGTATTGTTAGGCCTATTTTCCATGATTCTTTCATTCTATGTCTTGTCTGGTTTTATGAAGAATCCTGCTTTCTACCAATGACACTGTAAGCCACCGCTGGGTCAATCTCTATGGCCAACATTCATGGCACCTCTACATTCAAAATTCTTCCACGCTTACTTGCTGCTGCCCAACCAAACGCCTGATGCATGCAAAACCCAGCTCCCACAGAATTCAGTATCTTCACAAACCTACTGCCTGTCCCAACCAAGTTATCTCCCAGAAGTTCTCTAGACAGGGAATATTCTTTGGGAAAGTCGAGAAATACAGTGTATGCCTGTGTCTCAAGAAGGAAACACTTAATTGACTAGTATTTGCTTTTAATTTGTTGCTATGGAAATGGGAGGCGATGCCCCTCAATATTTATTTATGTTCTAAGTCAGTGTTGCATGCAAATAATGATTTAATAAAAACAGAGTTTTATGAACAGGAACAAACCCATTACAATGAGAAAATGATTTTCACAGTTAACTTAGACGTTAATTTTTAACACTTGTATTCACTAACTTGTTTGTGTAATAATAAACACAGGGATACTTAATTCGATCTTGCTAACGTTGGGACATGTCACTGTACGAAAGCCACCTGTAGGACCTGAAAGAGACTTGGTTCCTAGTTTGGTACTGTAGGAAGGTGTGAGTTCTTCCAGTCACTGGGCAAGCTTGTGGGACCTCAATCCCTTGTTTTTCCTTCATTGTCTGATGATGATAAGAGTGGCCTTCCTCATTCACAAACTCCTGCCATAAATTGTCATTAGGCCACAAGTTTAATGCTCAGCAGGGCCCAGACCCTCTGAAAATATTAGCCAAAATCTTTTCTCCTCAAAACATTAATTGTTTGGAGTATTTGTCACACCACGGAAAGCAGAATGACATGGCCACTTTTCTTCTGACCTGACCTAGCATGTTCAAACCCAGCTCTCCTGTCCTATTGGAACCCATCTTCCCCTCTTTGTGACCATTCTTTGTGAGACTTATCCTTCTCTGATCTTTAGTATCATGTTGTTTGAGAAGTTCAGCAGGGTGTTGTCTATAGACAAGCTTCTCCAGCATGAAGGATGCCTCTTCTACCTCCTGCCCCCAGCTCTGCACTCCAAAAATCAGCCTGTGTGGACTGTCATTATGTTACAAATACAAGGTGATCAAGAGTTCTGAGAGAATCTTGGTGCATCAACCTAGCATCACTCTGGATTTTTAAGTACTTAACAATGTATTATTTATTTATTAAGAATGCATTGGAACAGACCAGGATAGTTTTGGTGGGGACTGCACTCTGACCACCTGAAAGCTCTTGGTTATAAGGGATTTTAACCTATGGTTTTTAAACATATGGATAAATCTCAAAGTGGATCATAAATAAATCCCCAAACTTCAGTAATTTTCAAAAGCAACATAAGTGTAATTTATATCTCTCTTTAAGAACATATGGGCTGGGCCAGCTGGTGAAGGTCCTCAATTCCAGCACTTGGGATGTGGAGGGATGACAAGGATTTCAATATAATCCTTAGCTACACAACAAGTCTGAGGCCAGCCTAGCTTGAAAGAGACCCTGTTTTGAAAGAATAATAAGATAAAACAAAAACCTTAAACAAAGAAAGGGCATGTGAGTATTTATGGATTAAGTGAACTTTACTCAGATACCGATTAATTCCTAGGAGTAGCACTCAGGGTGTTTGGTTCAACTGGACTAGAAGAGAGGCAGAAATGCTAGATGAGTAAGGTGGATGAGGCCACATGGAAAACAAGGGTGAAAGTGTGTGCAGTTAGTGAGGGGCATGGATGCTGAAGAAGTTAGTGGGGGCATGGATGCTGAAGAATTTAGTGGGGGTATGGATGCTGAAGAATTTAGTGGGGGCATGGAGGCTGAAAGAACACCCACTCACAAAGCATATATTCCTTGTGAGCACATGCCACAGTGGGTTTGCCATTTAGTGATGGTGTCTGCAGTCAAGAATTGTTACCTAATAGTCCTTTTGTTCCTTATGGTTGTGAAAAAGCTCATTGACAACCTCAAACTGGGGTATATTGGAGATGAGACGGCTCAGAGGGAAATGTCTGACAACCTTTTTGATCCCCAGGGCCCACATAGTAGGAGTTAATGAAATTTCCATACACTGTATTCCAACCTCCATACACCCCACCTCTGAACAAAATCAATGAATAAATGTAAGAAAAAATAGAGAGTATACTTTCCTAAAGATTTATTATGAAAATATATCTTACAAAATCATGTATGATGACATCTCCAATGGAGGCATTCTAGCCACACAAAAAAGCATAACATTTACTAGAAAACTATCAGTATTTATTTAAAATTAGTAGTTATTTCTAAAATACACTTCTCAATGAAAGCTACTCAAATGAACATAGAGTACGTGTGACAGTGGGTGGAGTTTTTTACTTTTATAATTTAGATGAGATGGAAATTCTTTTAAATTTTATTTATTTGTTTAATTCCATATTTTGAGAATATATAAGACATAAAGAGCTGGATAGTGGTGGCTCACACCTTAATTCCCAGCACTTCGGAGGCAGAGACAGGCAGATCTCTGAGTTGGAGACCAGCTTGGCAAACATAGTGAATATCTGGACGGAACAGAGATATACAGAGAAACCCTGTCTCAGAAAAAGAATATGAATCAATAAGAACACTAATATGTAAGTATTAACATAACTTCACAAACATACATGATGTAAGCTTTCTATTGGCATCTTCAGTTGCTTTCTTTAGAAAATTAATCTAGTGTAATTATGACTTTGTTATATTTACTTCAGTCCCAATAAAAGTAAAAATTTGGGAAGTCATTTGATTGTGCTTAAAAAGTTTCAAGCATGGCTAAATATAATTAATGTACTTTTTCTTAAAGAAAACACTAGATACAAACTTGGGTGGAGCACAGTACCATGGGAGGGAATATGTTCTACTGTATTAAGAAGCAGGCACATTGATGATGTGCTTGAGGCAGGCAACATACACAGTCATGACTGCAGTCTATGATGGTCAGCTTTCCCATGCAATGAAGAAGAGAATTTCCAGAGTTGCATGTATACTGAGTTAGTATGACTTAATCATAGCCTGTCTGAAATAAAGCTGAAGCTAAATGATCACAATCAATATGGAAGAGTTCACATTCTTTGCTGTCTATTCTTTGGGTTTAGAAATTATTAGAAAGATTTCCAGAGGATTATTTGTAAGCTTACATATCAATAATTTAATGGTGTCCAGATTAATAGTAAACAAATGCTCTGGGACAGATATTCTTGGTTCTTTTCAAACAAATAGAGCACCAAGAGTTTACATTTTGTATCTCTGTTAATTCATAATTACAACAAAAAATATAATTAAAATTACAAGCATTGAAATTATTGATTAAAAGCAAGAGATCAAATGAGAAAGTGTGAGATCATATACTGTATTTAAATTTAGTTTTAAATTTCTGCAGTGTGCTTTAGAAACATTTCAAAATTCTACTAAGGAATGCTTTTATGGAGTTATAATTCTTTTAAACAGTTATTGTTAGTTTTTATTTGTATGTATGTCTGTGAGTCTGTGAGTGTGTGTGTGTGTGAGTGTGTGTGTGTCTGTGAGTCTATGTGTGTGTGTGTGTGTGTGTGTGCCAGTAGAGAGGATTGGATCCTTGGCAGCTGGAGTTACAGGTGGTTGTGAGCTCCTGATGTGGGTACTCAGAACTGAATTTTGTTCTCTGCAAGAGTAGTACGTGTTCTAGGCTGCTGTGCTATGTCTTTAGAGTCCAGAGCTACCATTTTTTAATTGGATAAATTTCTATATGGAAATTATTAATTTTTATATTAATGAAATGTAATTAAGGATGCCCAAACTTAAGCCCCTCAGTATCACAAAACTCATGATTATAAATAGAAATATTAATTACATTTAAATGTACTAGCATTTTGTTTTATAGATGGACCTTTTCAATTCTAGAAACAAAGTTTTAAAATGAGTTCTAAATGGAACCCTTACAATTCTATTGACAGAATAAATGGTTTTTCAAGACCTCACTTGCAGTGATATGTGATATTTAGTTAATATTTAAGCCTTCCTACCATTTATGGACATATTTTAGTGTAGGGGATAAAACACAGTTTTCCTAATGTTGACCCATTTGAAGAGCTTCATCACAGGGATATGGAAACTGGATTGATGTAGTGGGAGTTTGGCTACACCGCAATTCTGAGCATCCAGCTCCATCTCCCTTGCTCAACTATTGACTGCTGGCATCTTTATTGTTCAATCAAAAACTAACTGTGGACAACAACCTTTAGCATTTTGGACCTGCAGATTTCTGATTGAATCACAGCATCTAAAACCAGTCTCCAACATATGGACTCCACCATACCTGGTCTGAGACACATGGAGGAAGATGAAGCAGAGAGTAGAGCAGGGGTGTATGACAACAGGAGCGCAAAGGTCAGAAAACATGAGATAATAGCCTAATGTAGAACTGTACACATCCTTCGCGGATCCTGAAACTCTCTTCATCAGCACTAATGCACCTCACATCATTAGCATAATGCACCTCTCAAGAAGCTCAGTTTTACATGATGTGACCTAAGTCAGTCTCTGTAATTTTTAGGGAAAGCATGTAACATACAATTTCCTTTCTTCCCACCTGATACTCTATGTAGTTGAGTGATTGATTGTTCTGTCAGTAAATTGGTTGGTTTGTTGCTTGGTTCATTGGTTGGTGGCATGAGCTTTAAACTTTTTGAAGGTTTAGGGTTTCCTTTTTATTGTTTGTTTGGTTGTTGTAATTTGTCTTTTATATGATCTGACACAAAATCAAAGAAACAATGTTAGTGTGGATATCTACAGGACATCCATATACTGGATCTCATAAATATTGATTACAGGAGTCAGATCTCAAACCATCTTGTCTGATAAATTTACACTTCTATGTGCAAGTAATCACTTGCTTTTTGCTTTCTTCTAGGCAGAGGTAGAACACAGTACATGTATATCTTGGAGGTGGGCATTCTGACTTTTACCCAATCTCTTCTATGCAAATCATCTGATGGATTATTTAAACTCTGTGACTCAATTTCCTTTGGTATATAATAAGCTAACAACTGAGTCTGCCATACTTTGCAAGACTTTTATTAATGAAAACCTGTAAACTTAGTATCTGGTACATAATAACACCTAACACAGGTTAGCACAGTTCTTAAGTTAATTGTACAGACACTCACACGCAGTAAAACTATAAATAGTTAAAAGAAGAGAGCAGTTGTATAACATTTCAACACCCATTTATTTCTGATGTTTTGATTGTCAAAGTCTCAAAATAGCTGCAAATATTTGTCAACAATGAAAAACAAAAAGAGAGAATAAAGGGACAGATAATTGTTTTTTATAGTCAAAGTTTTGTTATATAAATAGCAGGAAAGAGCCTTCCAAGCACACTAATCATGTCCCTATGCTCAAAAGCCAAACTTCAAGTGCAGCTCTCATCCACAAGGCCTTCACCCTAGAATGCCACAAATGTCTGTATCCAAGAAAATCCCAATGTGTTACCCACACAGTTCAACTGTCAGAAACATGGGGAGAATTTATTTGACGTTTTAATACACAAACTTCAAAGGATCACGGTAATTGTGATGTGCAGCACTTATTAACGCCATTGCCTCATAAACTACTGTGCACTGTTGTTTTTGTGGAATGCTTTTCAAACATATTGTTTGAACAGTGATGAAGCTAAATACATTTTAAAGCACTTTATCTGAGGAATACATTGATAATTCTCAGTTTATAAAATGTGACCAGTTTAACAATAAGTCAGCCCTTGCTACATCATAAAACTGACATAAGAGTGTTGAGCTTTAAAAACTGGATATTTTCTGACATTTAAAAGCATAATTAAAAGTAATAGATTGACTGCTGCTTTTCAGCAGTATATCCTTTCACATATGGCACCATTCTTAGAGATCTGTAATTTTGTAAAAAGTTTTATTTGTCTAATAAATGGAATAAATAAATATACTCACCGGGAAAAGAAGTATGTGAATTCTGACCTAAAATTCATGTGATTTTACTACTACATTGAAAAATCACTAGAATTCTTCACATTTAGCAATGCTACTTTATTCAGGTAGAATGAGGTATCTACAGGCACCACAGCAGGACAGCAGGGAAGACTTGGAATAACAAAAAACAATGAAATGCTGCCCTAACATGTTGACAAACAAGTTTTGATCACCAATGCTTTTCTTCATGATTCTTTAGTCTTCCACCAGCTTCCACAACAAAAGAAAACATGACTGCCTGGTAAAGCATCAGGCAAGGAAAATGTTAATGATTTTTAGAGGGATACAATGAAATATGGGTATGTGTAATAACGGGCCACTAGAAAAAGATTAGAACAGGGAGGGGTGAGATGACTTATGTGCTAAGTGTGCCTGCCGCCAAGCCTGGGGTGACCTGAATTCAATTCCTGGAAGGTACAGGGTGGGAGGAGAGAATGAACTCCTGCTCCTTGTCTTCTGACCTCCACATGTGTGCTGCAGCATGTGCACAGACACAAGTAAACAACTAAAAATGAATAAATACATGCCATAAGAAATTTAAATATTATCTTTATAAAACAAGGCATATATGTGAATATATTCCAAGGTATATATTTAGAAAATTGTGTTCATTTAGACAAGGGAGACTCATCAAAATCATTTATACTCACAATTTATGGGACACATTGAAAGCAGTGGTAAGAGGAAAATTCATAGCTCTGAGTGCCACCAAAAAGAAGCTGGAGAGAGCATGCACTAGCAGCTTAATAGCACACCTGAAAGCTTTAGAACAGAATGAAGCTAATATACCCAAGAGGAGCAGAAGGCAGGAAATCATGAAACTCAGGGCTGAAATTAACTAAGTAGAAACAAAAAGAACTATTCAAAGAATCAACAAAACCAGGAGTTGGTTCTTTGAGAAAATCAACAAGATAGATAAACCTTTAGCCAGACTAACCACAGGGCACAGAGACAGTATCCAAATTAACAAAATCAGAAATGAAAAGGGAGATATAGCAACAGAAACTGAGGAAATTCAAAAAATCATCAGGTCCTACTACAAAAGCCTATACTCAACACAACTGGAAAATCTGAAGGAAATGAACAATTTCCTAGACAGATACCAATTACCAAAGTTTAATCAGGATCACATAGACTATCTAAATGGCCCCATAACCTCTGAAGAAATAGAAGTGGTCATTGAAAGTTTTCCAACCAATAAAAAGCACAGGACCAGATGGTTTTAGTGAAGAATTCTATCAGACCTTCAAAGAAGACTTAACACCAATACTCTTCAAACTATTCCACAAAATAGAAACAGAAGGAACACTACCCAGCTCGTTCTATGAAGCCACAATTTCACTGATAACAAAACCACACAAAGATCCAACAAAGAAAGAGAACTTCAGACCAACTTCCCTTATGAATATAGACGCAAAAATACTCAATAAAATTCTTGCCAACAGAATCCAGGAACACATCAAAATGATCATACATCATGATCAAGTAGGCTTCATCCCCGGAATTCAGGGATGGTTCAATATAAGGAAATCCACCAATATAATCCACTACATAAACAAACTCAAAGAAAAAAACCACATGGTCATTTCATTAGATGCTGAAAAAACATTTGACAAAATTCAGCATCCTTTCATGTTAAAGGTCTTGGAAAGAACAGGAATGCAAGGCCCATATCTAAACATAGTAAAAGCAATATACAGCAAACCAGTAGCCAACATCAAACTAAATGGAGAGAAACTTGAAGCAATCCCACTAAAATCAGGGACTAGACAAGGCTGCCTTCTCTCTCCATATTTATTCAATATAATACTTGAAGTTCTAGCTAGAGCATTTAGACAACAAAAAGGAGGTCAAAGGGATACAAATTGGAAAGGAAGAAGTTAAACTATCACTATTTGCAGACGATATGATAGTATACTTAAGCGACCCAAAGAACTCCACCAGAGAACTCCTACAGCTGATAAAGAACTTCAGCAAAGTGCCCGGATATAAAATCAATTCAAAAAAATCAGTAGCCTTCCTATACTGAAAGGATAAACAGGATGAGAAAGAAATAAGGGAAATGACACCCTTAACAATAGCCACAAACAATATAAAGTATCTTGGTGTGGCTCTAACCAAACAAGTGAAAGATCTGTATGACAAGAACTTCAAGTCTCTGAAGAAAGAAATCAAAGAAGACCTCAGAAGATGGAAAGATCTTCCATGCTCGTGGATTGGCAGGATTAATATAATAAAAATGGCTATCCTGCCAAAAGCAATATACAGATTCAATGCAATCCTGATCAAATCCCAACTCCATTCTTCATAGAGTTAGAAAGAGCAATTATCAAATTCATCTGGAATAACAAAAAACCCAGGATAGCTAAAACTATTCTCAAGAGTAAAAGAACTTCTGGGGAAATCAGGATCCCTGACCTCAAGCAGTACTACAGAGCGATAGTGTTAAAAACTGAGTGGTATTGGTACAGTGACAGGCAGGTAGGTCAATGGAACAGAATTGAAGACCCAGAAATGAACCCACACACCATGGTCACTTGATCTTTGACAAGGGAGCTACAATCACCCAGTGGAAAAATGATAGCCTTTTCAATAGATGGTGCTGGTTCAACTGGAGGCCAGCATGCAGAAGAATGCAAATCGATCCATTCTTGTCTCCTTGTACTAAGTTAAAGTCCAAGTGGATCAAGGACCGCCACATAAAACCAGAAACACTTAAACTCATAGAAAAGAAACTGGGGAAGTGCCTTGAGCACATGGGCACAGGGGAAAATTTCCTTAACAGAACACCAATAGCTTATGTTCTAAGATCAAGAATTGACAAATGGGACCTCATAAAATTACAAAGTTTCTGTAAGGCAAAGGACACTGTCAAAAGGACAAAAAGGCAACCAACTAATTGGGAAAAGATCTTTACCAACGCTACATCCGACAGAGGGCTAATATCCAAGATATACAAAGAACTCAAGAAGGTAGATTCCAGAGAGCCAAATAATCCTATTAAAAAATGGGGTACAGAGCTAAACAAAGAATTTTCACCTGAGGAATATCAAATGGCTGAGAAACACCTAAAGAAATGTTCAACATCCTTAGTCATCAGGGAAATGCAAATCAAAACAACCCTGAGATTTCACCTCACAGCAGTCAGAATGGCTAAGATCAAAAACGCAGGAGATAGCAGGTGTTGGAGAGGATGTGGAGAAAGAGGAACACTCCTCCACTGCTGGTGGGATTGCAAGATGGTAAAACCACTCTGGAAATCAGTTGGAGGTTCCTTAGAAAACTTCGCATAATACTACCGGAGGACCCAACTATACCACTACTGGGCATATAACCAGAGGCTTCCCCTGCATGCAATAAGGACATATGCTCCACTATGTTCGTAGCAGCCTTATTTATAATAGCCAGAAGCTGGAAAGATCCCAGATATCCCTCAACAGAGGAATGGATACAGAAAATGTGTTATATTTACACTATGGAGTACTACTTAGCTATTAAAAACAATGAATTCATGAAATTCTTAGGCAAGTGGGTGGAACTGGAGAATGTCATCCTGAGTGAGATGACCTGTTCACAAAAAAATCACACATGATATGCACTCACTGATAAGCAGATATTAGCCCAGAAGCTTGGAATACCCAAGGAACAATTCACATATCAAAGGATACCAAGAAGAAGGAAGGAGAGGCACCTGGTCCTGGAAGGGTTCAATGTGGCAGTGTAGGGGAATACCAGGAAGGGTAGGCTGGAGTGGGTTGGTGGGTAGCAGGGGGAGGGAAGAGAGCGTATGGGACTTTTGGGGAGGTGGGGAACCAGTAAGAGCGATATCATTTGAAATGTAAATAAAGAATATACTTAATAAAAATTTTAAAATAAAGAAAGAATATTTCTAATAAAAATTATTTTTAAATAAATGCAGTTTAAAAAAAATGTGAAGCAAAGTTCTCTATTCCCCTGAGACCTTGAACTTCCTGCCCTGACACCTTCTCACACATACTTAATTAACCGAAGTGCTTGTGGAGAGAAGAGAGGAAAATAGGGAGAATGTTCAGATTTCTGAGGTTTTACTAGTGAATGAGTTTAAGCCTATCATTTGAATGCCTATTACTGAAAGCTATTATAGGATATTTAACAAATCATGCAATGAGATGTATTTAGAAATTTAAACCTGTAAGGTGGCTACTTTTTTTATATCATGATATCTAGATTAGAAAACAGAAACTTATATGAAAGTTACTATATTAAATGCATAAAAATTTTATGTCTTTATATTTAAATTTTCATAACAAATAAGCATTATCTGATTTAAGAATTATTTAATGCAGGAAAAACCTAGGAGCATACAGTTTTGTTTTCTAAGCTACCAAGTATGACTTAGGGCACCTTGGCAAGTCAAGAATCATCCTTCATTTGTAGCGAAATTTATCTTTACATCTGTAAGTGATAAAAACACACTTTGATCTCTCAGACATGTGGATCTTAAAATAGCAAATTATATTTAATATTCTGGAAATAGATATATCAGTGGCTCTCAACCTATGGGTCACTACCCCTTTGGGGGTCAAATGACCCTTTCAGAGGAGTCATCTAAAAACACTGGAAAATATTGACATTCATATTATGCTTCATAACTGTAGCAATATGAAGAAGCAATAAAAATAATTTTATGGTTGGGAGTCACCTTAACATAACATTCAGGAATGTCGAGAAGAACTAAGCTAGATAGAAGCAAAAAAAAAATCGTTGTCTTCAAAATAAATGTATGTCAACAAGCCTGATGGGGGTAAAAAAAACCCAAAAATATATGTGCTAAAATGTACAAATTTTTATTTTAATTATAAAGCACTACCTGATTAAAACAAAAATGACAGAAAAATAATCCACTGTGACTTCAAGGAAATATGATATTAGTGTAAGAAGGGAAATGTGACTGACAGATTAGGAGTCATTATTGTGAAAAACAATATTGGTACAACTGTGGCTTGCTCACAAGTTAGCCAGATTCTCCTTTCATCATGAGACTTCCATTCTTCCAAACTGGAGCTCCCCGGATTGATGAAGTCCGTGCATTATTCATCATTGCCACTGTCTCAGAGTTAAAAGTTTTGTTGGTGACAAAAAGCTAATTAATCATATTTGTGGTGACAACCATGACTGTTCCAAAGCTGAAATTCCTAGAAAGCATACCCTTTCCTTGATAGCAAAACCTGGTGGTGTGAGCTTCTAGTCCCAAAAGGTTGAAGATTGATTGTTGTTTCTTTCTGAGAAAGAAAAATGAGTTACTGCAAATCTAACAGATTTAATGTTATTAAGAGTAGATATGGACTGAGTAAGGATCTTAAATCTTGTGTGTTGACATGTATTCTTTTGATGTCTACTTAATAGTTGGAAAAATACAGATATGAGTCATTATCTAATAAATGACTAATTATACCATTCCCATAGTTCTAGATTTGTCTTACGTGCTTAAAAGAAGAAATGGAAATGGAATGAAAATCTAGACAAATTCTGAGTATATTCATGAGGCAACTTAAAAGTTGAAATTTAATTATATCATCCACATCATATCCATAAAAAACTTTGCATTTCTTTGTAGGATACAGTTAGAAAGTTTTCATTATCTACTTAGTCGTCTTTTAAAAATTGTCTTTTTGGTTTATTTGCTAAGATTTGGAAATTAGGTTTTATTTTTTTAATGAAATACAATTTCTGCATAGAGAATCCATGGTACATTTTTTATAATTATAGTTACTGAATTTTAGAAATTAATAATAAAGTGTATTTACCACAAGCGCTCCTTTGTTCTTTTGTGCCCAAATTCTTTGGCTCTTTGATGAAACCTGTGACTCAACCTAGACTCACAACAAATATGACCTCTATGAAAGAAAATCCATAGATTCACAAAGAAAATCAACTATTCTGAAATACTAATCGAAATGTTTCTAAAACATAATTTATAGTAATAAATTAAGTGGCAATGTCTAGCAACCCATTTAATGGTTGTGTGTACTCACAACAGAACCAAGCAAAATTACACCTGCAAATATGAACAGTAGCTTTACTTGGTTATTAAAGCATTTATGATTTTTATCAGGAACAAGTTACAGGTGAATATAACTACATACATGCATATACATATATGTATGTATATGTGTGTGTGTATGTGTGTGTGTGTGTGTGTATGTGTGTGTGTGTGTACTGGTCATACCAGTGTACAGTTGTGGATTATAGTCTTCATTGAAGAAATGTTAGATTTTAACCAGGGATTAGTGAAAGTCTATCATGTCTCTGGAATCTCTTCATAGACCTCTTGGGGTCCTTGGACTTCAT
Source organism: Tokudaia tokunoshimensis (assembly GCA_036184795.1). NCBI lineage: Eukaryota > Metazoa > Chordata > Mammalia > Rodentia > Muridae > Tokudaia > Tokudaia tokunoshimensis. The sequence continues at coordinate 87,817,563 of BTHU01000002.1, read as the reverse complement.
GTGAAGAACAGTTAATCTTCCATGATGTTGAAAAGATAATGAAGCATCCCTATGTTTTAACACTATTCATCCTGAGATACCTGGAACTAGAAATAACACCTGTATATCAATTTCTTCATTCTCATAGGTGACACTACAAAGTTCCACAGAGACTTTAGCATGAACCATAAGAGTTTTATTTAGTTTCCATTTAAATGATGTTATTATTAAAATATAACTGGTAGAAGCCACACATGTTGTGAATATTTATAGTTCTTTCGAGTAGGTGGACTTGCTGAGAACAAATTTGTAGTGATCAGATTCTTCCTTAGCACTCACAATGTAGACTCCAAAGAGCTGCCTGGGTTCACTGTGAGGATCAACCAAGTCTTTCAAGGGATGACCACTTTTGTTCTGTCTTCCCAGTTGATGATCATTCCTGCATGTTTTCACAATAGACAACTCTTGGATGGACAAAACACCCTTTTCAAGGTCCTTGTTTGAGATGACTGAACCATTAATGAACACACCTCTTTGTTAAATGAGATTCCTACTTGTAAATGGATGAGCATGTGTTCTTTCTCTGGGCAGCAGAAACCATGAAGCCTAAGACTGAAATCCAGCTATGTAGATGTCTGGCTTTCCTTTGAAGCAGATTATAGGTTGATTGGTAAATTAAAAACAGATGAGATTTTTTCAAAAACTCTTTAGAATCAATAAAACTTACAAGTATCACTAAAAGAAAATACCTTCAAAATGAAAAGGAAATTGATAATTCCAAAAATTAAGGGTAAAATAAAGAAAATAGCAGGGGTGAGAGAAGCTATGATTACATCTCCTGCCAAGAGATGGGGTTAAATTTTCAGAATGCAACCCAAGTAACTATTAGGCATAAGTAAAACATAGGTTTTGGTCACAAAATGTGTAGTCAATAGGGCCAGGGACCATGTCACTTTCATACATTTATGTTTGCTAACATTTGACTAGAGAAAATTCAGGTATTGCATTCTCCAAATACCTTTTGAAATAGAAAAGCTCACAATTCTGAGCAGAAAGTGACCTGAGAAACAGGTGAATCTCCTAGGCAGAAAGGTTCTTCCCAATTTAGTGGTCCAAGAGTCACTTTCTGAGAATATAATTTAAATAATGTTACTAACAGTAAGTGAATAGGTATGCAGAAAAGAACAGGTTTGCCCAAACAGCAGAGTAAACATATGAGATATTTTAGAGACACCACTTTAAATAATTTATTAGTATTATCCCTTCAATGGACAAGCTAACTTTTGTGTTAGAAGGTGAATCAACAAATTAGGAAAAAAAAGGCATTGATGGTCTAAAGTCAGGATTCAAAACACTTCTACTTGTTTCAGAATTCCATTACTGTAAAAGAATGAAAGGTAGAGCAAGGAATAAGAAAGATAGATTAAAGAAATGAATATGATCAAAGGCTGAGATCTTCAGTGTGCATACAGGTGTATACATGTGTTTGTCATGAGCCACGAGTCAAACATGGAAGCTCATGGTGAGAAGGAATGAGTGTGCCTTGTGAAAAGATGAGAGGGTAGGGGAGAGGAGGAATACAGACCTAGAAACAAACCATACTCAATATTCAATTCAGATGTAAATCCCATGTTCAGTCTTCATGCCATAACTGTGTGATAATTAGTATTAAACTATTCTTGTGAAGAACTTTTATTCAATGAAGTGTGAAATAGAACTTTGGAGATATTTCATTAGAGAAAGGTAAGCAATTCAAGTTCATGAGGTTATTATAACAAATTCTAAAAAGCTGAAAATATTTTTTACTTTACCTTTTTTAATGAAGTAAACTAATGAGAATACCAGTAGCTGCTATTAAAAATTGTTAATCATGCAAAATCTCCATTCGGAAACTATGCATTCTTTGAGTACCATCTTTTGAAATTGAGAAACAGATCTTTCTGAGACATTCTTTATTAATAAATCTTACCTAACTCAGAGAGATGTTTCTAACTAATAAAGTAGGTTTTTGGTTTTTTTTTTTTTTTTTATATTGAGACCCATTTTCTGTCTGTCCAGAAGGGTGGGTTCGAAGGGGAAAGAACATAATCATGCCTGCCCTGTACTTGTCAAGGACAACGCTTCAATTTTTCTAAACTTTCTGTACTAATCACGAATCAATTAATTAATTAATCAACTAATTAATTAATCAATATGAACCATGGGAGTGATTCTGGCTCATGTGAGGCCTGTGCCAAGGTTTTAAAAAATAGCTTTTGGTTCTTCATTAGAAATGTCATCACGGTCAAGAATGAGAAAACAGCATGCTAGCTGAAAGATCAGTGATCAAATCATAAAATTCTATGTGTTTGAAAAAGAGAAGCTGGTAGTTTCTGTGATGTCCAAGTATGACTGACAAAGATGTTGAGTGCAAACGAGTAGCCTATTAATGTCATCGCCATCTGAATAAAGTTATGAGTGCTTTCAAGTTTCTGGTTCTACAATGCATCATCAAACTTCATAAAACAGAAGCTTTGATTATTTTACTTGGTTAGTTACTTGGCTTCCTTATACTCCAAAAGTCATTAACTATCATCTTTGTTTATTGAATATAAATTTTGATTATAAATCTTGAAACTTTCCTTTTTTTTTCAAGATTTTTGTTTTATTTTTATGAAGACACTGTAACTGTCCTCAGACACACCAGAAGAGGGTGTCAGATCTCATGACAGATGGTTGTGCGCTACCATGTGGTTGCTGGGAATTGAACTCAGAACCTCTGGAAGAGCATTCAGTGCTCTTAACCATTGAGCCAACTCTCCAGTCCTCGGAACTTTTCACTTCAGTAAACATGAGATATATTCACATCTCCAGTACAAAACTTCTGATACACTCTAGTAAATGAGTTATTCTCATTCTCTTTCTTAAGACAAGTTATCTGTATGGAAAGGAGACGACAATGATGATGTAACTTCTGTTTTCAGGGATTCATGCTCTACTGCAGAAACAAGCAGACAGTTCATGCAAGCATCGCAGAAAGAAGGCCAGAATGATAACCAGTGTGTACAGAGGACAGGGACATTGGACTAGATGAGTGTGTGCTAATTAGTCAAAGCCAAATGCCCCTTACACAAATCTTACCATGCTTCATAGTCAGCCACTGCATTCTCTCTGCCTCATCCCTAAATTGTTTCAGAGTCAAATGTGCTTCCCAACTGAAGTTATTCTTTAGCATCTACATAAATCACTCACCACAGATGCCCTTATGTTCATGGAAGATCATTTGTGCCTAAATGGTAGCTCAGTAACCTGCAGAAGACAAGGAGATATTTTCAACCCAAAATGTGTATTCATCTTGTATAGAAATTTAGAACTCTTGTAGGCTTTGTTACCATTCCTTACAGGTTAGTTTCCAGTCATTCTGTGCTTTGAGCTTGGAGCAAAATGTTTATATGACTGTGACATTTGCCCTTGGCTGTTTTCTCTCTGGTCACTGCAGAAAATAAAGCCAATAATTTGGAAGCGTCCATGTCTCATTACAAAGACAAAGAGGAATTAATTTAATCTGAATGAATTTGACCAATAGGAACTTAATAAATGCAGTCCTAGAGACTTATGGAAGTTTTCCAGAGGCCATGAGTTGAAGCTGCTTTACCTTGCAATTTCAAAACATTTATGTGTTTGTTTGAGTTCACTGTGGTCCATGTTGCTATTGGATATAGGCTAGAGTCATCTCCTCGGACCTTGAAATGTTGTGTGCATCATAGGAAGATAAAGGTTCTTGACAGACCTGAAAGGTGGATGCAGGTTTCTTTAATAGAAGACAAAAATGTAAATTGTTAATGTAAACTCAAGTGAATGAGAAACAACAGAACTAGGCTAAAAACAGAGAAACTGAGAAACTTTTAGTAGAAACTTCTAGTGTGATGTAGTCCAATATCAGAACTAAAGCAAGGAAACAACTTTAAGTCACAGCTCGAACATGGTAACTCAAAAGGAAAAGAAGTTATGAGGGACTGGAGGGAATGGCATACATATCAATAGAGGATACTCTAGTCTAAGGTCCCCCAGAGAAAGCAAATATGAGAATATTTGAAGCCTTCCCACTTTCCATTATGAACACAGACAGCTAGAGAGATGGTTCAGCAGTCAGCAGCACAGGTTGCTTTTCGAGAAGACAATGGTTGGGTTTTTAGCACCCATATGGTAGCTCACAACCATTGGCAACTCCAGTTCCAGATCTGACATCTTCCTCTGGTCTCTGCAGACGTTTCATGCATGTACTGCACATACATACATGAAGGCAAAACATCCATACATGTTCAATAAAAATAAATAAAATCTCCAAAAAGAAAACAGAGTCATAGTGAAAGTAGTTGTCCCGTACTTCAAACTTGTACTAACATTAGAAGGCTTCACAAACTTATAAGAGAATACAGTAAAAATATTTCTTTCTAAATGATCCTTATCTCAAGAGGTGTTATATGCCTCCAAAAGAATCTTTGGTAAAATTTCTGTTGAGTACTAGTTATTCATTAGACAGACATTTTGTGCCAAGCTGTTTGCATTATGTGATTCAGGGTCATATACTATGCTGCTGAGGCACACTCATCTGGTGTTTTGTTGAGGCCAGGCCAATGGGAAGACACATGATGTTTGGAGAGAGTATAAATAGGACTCAATGGACAGTGATGGGACACTTGCATAGCTAGCCTTGCAATGTTTCATTGATATCGCATTTTCACTGATCTTCACTTCATTGAGAGAGGCATGGTAGAGAACTCCTGGCATTCTATTTGATCCTGGTCACTCCTACTAACTCATGCCAATTCATCGGAGGCCTAGCTGTTTCTGCTGGATCACTCCTCACCTGCTGATTTGTGTTTGATATCCTGAAACTACTAAACTGGACTGTGGATATTTTGATATACTGATATCACCCCAAAGAACTACTTCTAAACAGGTCCACATCCCCTTGTCCTATTTACCATGTTTTTTCCCCTACCTTTGAAGGGTGGGCTAGAAGGATGGGGTTCTAGCATTTGAAAACCCTTATTAAAATAGGTTTTGAAAATTATAAAGTCTATGCTTATGGGTACAATAATATGTACAACCAGACAGTAGACCCCCTTCTAAGGATATAGCAAGCTGATAGAAGAATCAACCAAATTATATTTAAACATACAATTTCAAATTGTGCTGAGTGAAGTAAGAGTATCGAGAACAGAGGTGAATGGAGGTGGGTCCTGATCTAGTGTTTAGGAATGGGACTCACTTTCCGGTGAATGTGTTTGGTGAGATTAAATTAAAACAGAACTGTAATCCAGTTGAGTCAAGGGATCTAACAAATGTCCTAATGAGGAGGCAGTAGCATGCCCAAAGGTCCCCAGCAGACTAGATACAAGCATGAAAGAAGCACACCACAAGCCTGCAACCAAAGAGCTTCCGGAGCTGGAGGGAAGGTCTGTATGTAGTTTATTATCAAAGAGTGAGTGTAGTGAAATTGGAACATGATGGATCATAAGGCTTCCTCACTAAAGCAAACCAAGCCTGTACTTCAAGCAGATGCTCCTCAGGATTTCTATGAGAACAGAACTCAGGGGTTGGGGAGATAGCTCAGTTTACAAGGTACTTGCCATGAAAATATGAGGACAGAAATGTAATTCCCAGCACCCATATAGAAAGCCAGGGGTGGTGGCATATACTTACAATGTGGACACTGATGAAGCAGACAAAGGCAGATCTCAGGCTCCGTGGACAGCCAGCCTAGTCAAGTGGTGAATCCTGGGCCTGAGAGGGAGATTCTGTCTCAAAACTCAAGGTGGATGGTTCCTGAGGAAGGACATCTGAAGTTGAGCTCTGCCTCCACATATAGATACACAACCCTGCACGCACATGTGTGCTTACACACAAGCATGCATACATGGAAGTATGCACACACACAAGTGCACATACACACAAATGTACAATTTTTAAAAAGGTTGAATTGGAAGAGAAAAGATTTGCTCTTTTCTAACAAACACATAACTCTCAGCAGGTAGGGGGTTGTGCTTTGGACTATCAGCCACATAAGCTGCTCTCAAGTGAAAGTCCATTCTAATTTTACTTTTGGAAGAACCATCTATTACAAGAATAGAAAAATGCAAGGGCCTTAAAGTCCTGGGCAGCAGTTTGGATGATATGATGAGACAGTTTGCTTGTGTCGAGTCTGCATGTGGCCAGTTTACTCTGAGTTTAGACTGCTGTAAAATTTCCTCCATCCTCACCCCTTGTTCTGTTAGAAGTATAAAAGGCTAGACTAAATAAATAAAAATCCATCTCCTAAACTAAACACAAAGCCAGACTAGTCAGTGAAGTTCGGGGAAAGAGTTTACGGAGGTTAAGTAATTACAAAAGGAACCAAACAAATAATGGGTCATGAAGAAAGCTCAAGGCAAGGAGGTTCCCCATGGAACACCAGAAACATTTCCAAAGTGGTTTAAACAAGTTATTCTTCAGGTGTGACCCTCAAAGCAGAAACATCACCACCTAGGAACTTGTTGGTGATACAGATTCCTAGACTTCAGTCTGAACTAAGGAGCCTTAGAGCTGTGTCATGGAACCCTGTGCTCATAGAAGCTTGGCAGACACTTGTAGATCTATGGACTGATTACTCTTCATGACCAAGAATAGGTTGAAACTTCAGCCAATTGTCATCTGCTATGTGTTTGTGTGTGGTGAAAAATGCAACACCTAAAATGAAAATGTTTTCTTTCTTAGTTCTATGTGTGCAACTAATCATTCATCAGGTTTACAGAAGATTTTGTTATTATGCTTCTTTCCATTTCTGAGAGTCAAAATATGCCCGCCTTTGTAAGAGCTTGTGACATACAAATTCACTGTTGCCATGAAATAAGAATGTGTAATTGACTGGTAACTTCCCAAGTAAAAATATTTTTATTACCATCCATTGACAAAATATGGAACCAATTAAAAACAATGAGGTAGCCTAGGGGTAACTCAGCAATTGAATGAAAATAATTAGGAAATTATAACTTTTATTCTTTTTTATAAATACTGCACAATTTGCTTGCATAAAGTTACTATTCTCTGTACTTGTAAAGAGTGAATCATGGGATCTATGTCTTTTTAAATAATATAGTGTCTGTGTGTCCTTCTGATATCAGAAGGATCAGCACTGACTCTAGCCAAATGTAGCTGATGTAACCCTAGATTAAGGGTGGAGATGAAGGAAATGGATGGCTAAAGAAATGGGACATGAGCAATGTTTCTACTCAGCAAATACAACTTCAGTTAAATTTATATTCAGCAGTCACCAAGAAGCATAATTTGCGAACTTTAAATAAGGCAGATCAAATGCAGAGTTAGTTGAACTACTAACCCAAGCATGTTTATGGATATTCCAGGCAAATAACTACGGTACTCTAGTCAGTTGGCTCTGGTAGTTTAGTCAGATGTTTGGAGTACTCTAGTCAATGGCTGTAGTACCTAGTCATAGAGCTGTGATACTCTAGTCAGAGAGTTGGGGTAGTCTAGTCACACAGCAGTGGTTGTCTAGACAGATGGCTGGGTATTCCAAGCCAGTAGTTGGTTTTCAGGGTCATAATATCTTATCAGAGTCAGCTTGGGAACTTAACATTTCAACGTAGATGTCCTTTTATCTCCAAAATGAGTATAATATCAGCACCTACATCAAAAACTGTTGGGAATATTCAGAGACATTGTCCCTAAAATGGTGGTCAATAATATGTTAGATAATATGTTTTGTTGTTTGTATTTATAAGAGAGTCCAAAGAGTTTCACTGAACAAATATTAGTCCTTCATAGCCTATAAGGAGTTTAATCTGCAATCTCACCCAAATATTTTAGCCATATGATTCACAGTTCAATGAAAATTTAGCACATTGATTTGCTGCATGGACATGCATGGATTTGTGTGGTCATATTATATGAGGTGGATTTAAGCACGCTATTTGGGATAATCCAGGAAAATTGCAGCCAGCTGATAGAAATCTTCTCCACGTGGAGCTGGTTTTACTCTGATCTTCTTGCCTGTTAGTAGCAGCAAAATTCTCATTAACTTCATTCTTCTGGCATCCACTTGGCCTTGTGCTGCTGGACCATGAGCTTCAGTGATGTCATTCTTTGATCTTTCAGTTTTAATGTCCATCTGGTGAATGATCCTAGTTTGTAGCATGTAACTATGAGAAAGAAAACCTCCAATTAACATAATAAACTGATTATTTTTATTAAGTATTAAAAATAGACATGGTCCAATGCTTCAAATACATCTAGAGTAATAATTTCACACTGTGTTTTCTTGACTATGAGTAACCTAAAAGAAAAGTGGGGCACTTCGCACCTCCATTTATCCCTGTCCATGTGTTAAAAATAAAAACAAATTAAAGCTGCACAATTGATCCCCAGTTCTCAGTAATCAAGAAAAAAAGAAGAAATGGCTTGTGGGTTCTGAATAAGCCTTGTTGTATAAAAACCCTTAGAAGGAAAACTGAAGACATATGACTGACAAGATAAAAGAATAATGAGAAAGAAAATGCTGAGACATTGTGCTTGATGGCTTTCTTTCTCAACTGAGCAAAAGAGGAGAGGACTTTGTGGTAAGTATTGCAGGCAGAATAGCCCAGCACATGTGGGGCTGCACACATCTGCCATGCAGGTGTCTGTATGGATTTTGCCATCACTCCAAAAAACAGTCAGACATTGTCTTTCTCAAATTGAGAGTGGTGTGAGGACCAGTGGCAGTCAGTGTTAAATGTCAGGCACACAACATATTTATTTAAGTCAGAGTCACTACAGAGCTGCTGTGTGACATCTTTTGTAGTTAATTCTAACCAGTTGAAAATGTTTAATGAAAATGAGACAGAACACACAGATTCCCCCCACCCATGTGTGTGTGTGTGTGTGTGTGTGTGTGGTGTCTGTCTCAGTTTTTCTCTGTGTCTGTCTTTCTCTCATCTCTCTGCGTCTCTCTCTCTCTCTCTCTCTCTCTCTCTCTCTCTCTCTCTCTCTTCTCTCTTCAGAATAACATCTTCAGAGGAAGCAAACGTGAATCATTTCTTGTATTCATTACTGAAGAACCTTCCTTTAAGTTTGGGTTTACAGAAGATAAATTGCTTCTTTAGTTTGAAAGGAATGAAAGGTGGTCAGGATCGTTGTTGATCACAGAGTTAGTTTGAAATTACAATTCCATAGTTAAAATGAATCCTGTGCTAACAGAGTCAGCATCCTCTGCCATTTTTCAGTCTCTTTTGGATTCAATGGTACCTAGATTTAGTTTCCCTCTCTCCCTCTCCTTTGTCCTCCCTTCCTTCTCCTCCCTCTTTCTCTTTCCCTCCTCCTTCCCTCTTTCCCTTTCTATCCCCTTTGTCTATCCATTTCTCCTTTCCTTTCCTTCCTTCCTTCCTTTTTTTTTACATTTTCTGGTGAATACTCATTCTACAAAATCGTGGGCTCCAGTACACAACTGTCATGCATGCACAACATATGCTTGACCTAGCCCCATTATCTTATCCTGCTCCTCTCTTCCCTCTCCTGATTATTCCTCATTACTCTAAAATTAATACCTGATCTTCCCATTTAAATTATTAAAATTATTAAATTATTAATTATTAAAATTAATAAGTCTTCCCTTACCATCACTATTGCACATAAACAGAGCCTCTGATGATAAAATTTCACTTAGGACACAGCTTTACCATTTGTAACTTTGGTGCATGGCCATAACAGGAACTACCACTGTTGCCTCTAAATGTTCAAATATAACTTCAGAGCATCTCTGCCTGTCTGTGTCCTTTCAACAGTACCTGCTGATTGGTACAAGCATAGCTGCCTGTAGTTAAGTCATGCCGTAATGGTGACCATGGGATGGCTTAGTCTCCCATCACAGATGCATAGTCTTGGGACAACTTAAGTACCTCTTGGTTCTATAAAGGATGAAATTGGGCAATTTGCTTCATATAGACAGAAACTGTCTCATCCAGTGTATGTGGGGGGAGGGGAATTAAAATAGCAAAAATACCTTTACAAAATCATATTGGTTGATATTATTGATATTATCCATATTTCTTTTAAAATAAACCTACTTTTAAAATGGTAGTGTGGATCCATTATTAAAAAACTGTAAGTCAGCAATTCTATACTTCCCAAAGATAACAATTAGATACTAATGGATGTCATTTTGTTATTAAGTTTTATTGTAATAGGTGTGCTAAGAATATATTCCTACATGCTAGTTTTGAACACCCAACCAAAAGTATTCAGTGGATACATAAATATCAACTTATAGAAATGGTGATGTTTTAATGGACTGTTTCATGAGAATAATACATGTACCAATTTTGTACAAAATTTATTCTGCACTGTGAGGTTTTATAAGAGGTATGACTGAGAACTTAAAAGTTAATTAATGCAACAAACTGTGCCATTATGGATGAATTAATCTATTCATGCATTAGTGAATGTGTTAGTTGGTGTATGATTTGGATTTTGAATGATTTTCCCATGTTGATCATTAGTGGTGGAACTTTGTAGGAAGCTGCTATAAATCACTGTCTCTTGAGGAATTCCACACCCTTCTCACTTTTTTTTAAATTATTTATTTTATTTTATTTTTTTAATTTACATTCCAAATCACTTCCCCTTTCCCGTTTCCTCCCTCCCCGAAAGTCCCATAAGCCCCCTTCCCTCCCTCTTTTCTCCATTCAACCCCCTCTCGTTACTCTGTCCTGGCGTTCCCCTACATCCAGTCTTTCCAGGACCAGGGGTCTCTCCTTCCATCTTCTTAGAAATCTATTGATATGCGGATTGTGTCTAGGGTATTCTGAGATTCTGGGTCAATATCCCCTTATCAGTCACTGCATACCATGTGTGTTCTTTTGTGATTGGGTTACCTCACTAAGGATGATATTTTCAAGATCTGACCATTTGCCTAGGAATTTCGTGAATTCATTGTTTTTAATTGCAGAGTAGTATTCCATTGTGTAGATATACCACATCTTCTGAATCCATTCCTCCGTTGAGGGACATCTGGGTTCTTTCCAGCTTCTGGCTATTATAAATAAGGCTGCTATGAACATAGTGGAGCATGTGTCCTTATTGCATGCAGGTAAAGCCTCTGGGTATATGCCCAGGAGTGGTATAGCCAGATCCTCCGGGAGTGTCATGCCCAGTTTTCTGAGGAACCACCAGACTGCTTTCCAGAGTGGTTGTACCAGCCTGCAATTCCACCAGCAGTGGAGGAGTGTTCCTCTTTCTCCACATCCTCGCCAACAACTGCTGTCTCCTGTGTTTTTGATCTTAGCCATCCTGACTGGTGTGAGATGGAATCTCAGGGTTGTTTTGATTTGCATTTCCCTAATGACTAAGGATGATGAACATCTCTTTAGGTGCTTCTCAGCCATTAGATATTCTTCAGGTGAGAACTCTTTGTTTAGCTCTGTACCCCATTTTTTAATAGGGTTACTTGCCTCTCTGGAGTTTAACTTCTTGAGTTCTTTGTATATATTGGATATTAGCCCTCTGTCGGATGTAAGGTTGGTAAAGATCATTTCCCAGTTAGTTGGTTGCCGCTTTGTCTTTTTGACGGTGTCTTTTGCCTTGCAAAAACTTTGTAATTTAATGAGGTCCCATTTGTCTATTCTTGATCTTAGAGCATAAGCTATTGGAGTTCTGTTCAGGATATTCTCCCCTGTGCCCATATGTTCAAGGTTCTTCCCTAGTTTTCCTTCTATTAGTTTCAGTGTGTCTGGTTTTATGTGGAGATCTTTGATCAACTTAGAATTGAGCTTAGTGCAAGGAGATAAGAATGGGTCAATTTGCATTCTTCTGCATGTTGACCTCCAGCTGAGCCAGCACCATTTGTTGAAAAGGCTATCTTTTTTCCACTGGATGGTTTTAGCTCCTTTGTCAAAGATCAAGTGACCATAGGAGTGTGGATTCATTTCTGGGTCTTCAATTCTGTTCCATTGATCTACATGTCTGTTACTGTACCAATACCATGCGGTTTTTAACACTATTGCTCTGTGGTACAGCTTGAGGTCCGGGATACTGATTCCCCCAGAGGTTCTTTTACTCTTGAGAATAGTTTTAGCTATTCTGGGTTTTCTGTTATTCCAGATGAATTTTTTAATTGCTCTTTCTAACTCTATGAAGAATTGAGTTGGGATTTTGATGGGGATTGCATTGAATCTGTGTATTACTTTTGGTAAGATGCTCATTTTTACTATATTAATCCTGCCAATCCATGAGCATGGCAGATTTTTCCATCTTCTGAGGTCTTCTTCAATTTCTTTCTTCAGAGACTTGAAATTCTTGTCATACAGATCTTTCACTTGTTTGGTTAGAGTCACGCCAAGACACTTAATATGGTTTGTGGCTATCGTGAAGGGTATTATTTCTCTTACTTCTTTCTCAGCCTGCTTATCCTTTGAGTATAGGAAGGCTTCTGACTACCCAACTCGTTCTATGAAGCCACAATTACACTAATACCAAAAGCATACAAAGATCCGACAAGAAAGAGAATCTCAGGCCAATCTCTCTTATGAATATCGATGCAAAAATACTCAATAAAATTCTTGCCAACCGAATCCAAGAACACATCAAAACGATCATTCACCACGATCAAGTAGGCTTCATCCCAGGGATGCAGGGATGGTTCAATATAAGGAAATCCATCAATGTAATCCACTACATAAACAATCTCAAAGAAAAAAACCACATGGTCATCTCATTAGATGCTGAGAAAGCATTTGACAAAATTCAGCATCCTTTCATGCTAAAGGTCTTGGAAAGATCAGGAATTCAAGGCCCATATCTAAACATAGTAAAAGCAATTTACAGCAAACCAGTAGCCAGCATCAATCTAAACGGAGAGAAACTTGAAGCAATCCCACTAAAATCAGGGACTAGACAAGGCTGCCCTCTCTCTCCATATCTTTTCAATATAGTACTTGAAGTTCTAGCTAGAGCAATTAGACAACAAAAAGAGGTCAAAGGGATACAAATTGGAAAGGAAGAAGTCAAACTATCACTATTTGCAGACGATATGATAGTATACATAAGCGACCCAAAGAACTCCACCAGAGAACTCCCTTCTCACTTTTAATGAGTATATTCTGTAACTATAAATGTTATTTTATGAACAAATTCATGTTACCTAATTCTTACCATTAAGCTTACTTCCTGGCTATCACCTGCACCATAGTTTGGGATAAGGGTTTCTGCTTCTTCTTTAGTTCTGTGGCCATCTACTGTTGCCAGACTACCCATCAAAGGCCTCCTACAGGACCTCCTCAGGTTCAGTTTCTTACCCTTCTGCTTTGCATCCAACCTCTCATTCAATCTTCTGCTGCAATCTTCTTTGAGTCTATCCCTTAAAAGAGACATGTTCCACTTCTCTTATCCAGGATTCTTGTTAAAATTGTCTGAGGACTACGTTGTTCTCCTGTACTCTGTTAAGGTGATGAGTTACAATGCTTGGTGTTTATCAGCTAGGTTTCTCATGGCTGTGTTCACATGCCTATGTTCCCATGAGGTTTTGTTTGGCTGTCTATTTGACTGATAATGTTTACATCCATGTTCATGGATTACCTTGCTCAATTTTTTATTTGCAATGCCTTTGTCTGGTTGGATATATTAATGTCTGCACATAAAATTACTTGAAGGCATGCCAACTTCTATTTTGAAAGCACAGTCAAAATTTGGTACATTTCCCCGGATTTAGGCTAACTTGTAAATTGGTTAGATTTGGGGCTATGCATTAAAATCACACCTTAATAATAGTCTTAATTTCCTTAAAATATATTCAACCATTCACATAGTCTTTTGTGTAGCAGTTTTGACAATTGATACATATTTTGCTATTTTCATTTAGTAATACTGTACTAAATTATCTATATGGTTTCATTACCTGAGTAATTTAGATATATGTTGCTTATCTTCAAGGTTTTTGAACACTTAATAGATAATTTGTTGACCTGAATCTCTAATCTTTCAGTTCCATAGGAGTGCACAGTGGGTAAAGGCACTGTGGTTGAGCCTAATGACCTGAGCACAAGCTTTTAGCCCTACATAATAGAAGGAGAGAACCAACTTATACAAGGTGTCCTCTGACCTCCACATTTGCACCATGCCACAAGCATACACACACACACACACACACACACACACTCATGGGTAAAGGTGATTGCGTCTTGCAAAGCCCGGCAGCCTGAGTTCAGTCCCCAGGACACACATGGTAGACAGAGAGAACTGACTCCTGAAAGTTACCTTCTTTCTTCCATGTAAATGCTGTGGCATGTGCACACATGCACACACATAAATATGTAGACAAGTATAGGTGATTGTAACAAATGATTTCTATTCTAACACCAGGACAAACAGGGAGCATACCTTATAGGTTTCCCATTTTTTGACATTTGACCTGATTTGTTTTATAATCTATAACACCCTCTTAGTTAATATTCTATGATCACTTGAAAATAATACTACAACTGAGTAAAGATACATTTTACTAAGTAAAATGTATTGATTGTGCCTCTTTAATATCCCACAATATTTGCTGTTCTTTTTTTTTTTTACAGCAAATCACATTAGAGGAAGTGTATTGCATCATTCAGAGTGTGGGTGACAAGAAGCAGGACTCACACAGCTACTCAAAAACATTGATGTTATGACCTCTATTGAAAATATTTTTGCTATAAGTACCATATATTTGACTTTGTGTATTATTAAGCCTACAAATCTCTGCTATTTAAACATGAAGACCTTTATTTAATATAATCTTATAGCACCCTGCCTCAGTCTACCTTTACTTTAAAATGATATTGACATTTTCTTCCTTTTTTCATGAAAGGATTTAGATGATTCAAAATTTTAGTATTCAATTTTATATACCATTTCATTACATTTATTTATTTGTGTGTGTGCATGTGTGCATATGCATGGCATTTACATGGAAGAAAGAAAGTAACTTTCAGGAGTTAGTTCTCTCCATCTATCAAGTGTGTCCTGAGGACTGTACTCAGGTTGCCGGGCTTTGCAGCAATCACCTTTACCCACTGAGACACCCTCCTGGTCCTTATATTTCATTTTAATTATAATAGTCTAGTTATTTTGTGTTATCCTATGACTTCAACATCCATAGTCAATCCTTGATAGACTTTTAAATATTATTTATTGCAATATAATTACATCTACACTTGATAGACTTTGGCTCTTATTCTATAACCTAAAATTCTTCAGAAATTTAGACTTCTGCATAGTTAGAAGTTTTAGATGGCATATACCTTGCATTTTTCTTTTAACTCCTGTATCTTGATAGATTTCTTTCTAGATGTTCAAATAGGGAAAACTGGTAAATTTTGTTCTCAAGACATTTTGCTTTTGTATCCACTGAGGTAATCCTTCAGTCTGTTTTATACCAACGTGTTGAATTCTATTACGGAGCAGGATATTCTTTGACATGCTATGCTACAATAGCTTGAAGGATTCTTGCATTTATCTACAATGAAACAGCATGCCACATTGCATGTTTCCTGATATGGTATGATATTTTATTGAATATGATTTGTTAAGATTTTCCTTTTTGGTTAGGTCTGGAATGGCAGTGATTTGTGATTGTCCTGTCTCGTCCTGTTTATGTGTGGATTGCTGTTGACTAAACTGATGTCACAATATGTGGGGGTGCTCATATCTTTTCAAATCTCTGTAAGCATTTCATGTTTTTCTTTTATTTGTTTTTTGTTCTTGTGAGGGGGTTGTTTCATTTTCATGGTTTTTGTCTTATTGGTTTTTTACTTGTTTTCATTTTCATTTTGTTTTCTTTTGAATAGAGAGATAGGGAAAACATGAAATTCGGTGAATAAGTAGGTTCAGAAGATCTAGGATTTGAAGGACGGATAAAAACACAGCCATTGTATTGTTGTATGTAATTTTAAGAAGCACGCTTCCCTTTGCCTCGTGCCACAGCCCCTCATGACTTAGCTCTGAGATCACACCGCTGCTAGCTCCTCTCCCATCCTTCCCATTCCTTCTAAGAACGCCTGGAGCTACTGCTTGTGTTTCATAAGCCATTCACCCCTTGGCTGGTCTGCAGACTGCCAGCGACCACCCACCCCCACCCCCCAAACCCCCGTCTCACCCAGCGCCCTTTGGTCCCATGAAAGAAAAACACTAGAGATTTCTAATATTTTAAAACTGACCAGATAACTCAAAGGCTGGTTGAAGTATATCCTGCCCCACCGTCCTTGTCCTCTGCAGGTACAACTGTGGAGGCCACAACTTATTGGTGCCCCTAAAAACCTACATATACTCTCCCTCCTCTCTTCCTGTCCTGCCCAGAAATCCCTCCTTCTCTTTCGCCCAGCATTTGGCTTCTGACGTCTTTTATATCAACAATTAAGGAACCACCCCCCTCCAACACACACACACACACACACACACACACACACACACAAAGTATATTGTATAAAAGTTTTTAATTAAGGAAGTATATAAGGTTTTACTGATTATGCTTAGTCAAAGTTTATAAATCTCAGCTCTAACATTTTTCTGGGTGTATTTCTTCATGGTCATCGCCACTGGTAGTAGTGGTGATAAATGCCCTTCATGCTGTTTCTTGTCAGTAGGCGTGAGTTAGAGTTCTTTCTGGGTATTTTCTAGAATGACTGTATTTTCTCTATTTAAAGTTGTTGCTTAAAGCAGAATCTGATTTTGTGTTATTTTTAAGTCTTTCCTTTTCTATTTCCTGTGTAGATGAGCTTAGGCCATGTGTCCCATAACAATCTCTTCCTCGTGCATCCTCAATTCCCTCAGTCCCTCTTCTCCTCTCTCTCACATAGAGTGGTTAAATCTCAGACCTGATCACACACAAGCCACCTCTTTTATGAGTGTTATATTTAAATGTGATAGTGCTGACTGGGTGTGCTTTAAATTTATCGCAGCAGCCCTTAAGTAATTCTCCAGGACCTAGCATTCTCTCTCTGTTCCCACAGTCAATTCCCGATTCCGTTTTCCGGAAGACACATTCACACTCCCCCCCCCCCACCCACTGCCTTAAGCCATCAGCACCTATAATGGGTGACTTTACCTCTTCTTTACTGAATAAAGAAATGGTAGTAAAAATAGAATGGCCTAATTTTTTCCCATGCTGTTTCTGGCAATGTAGCAATTTCCCTTTCATTCCGGTGGGTATTGCAAACACCGTATTCCAAATATGCGATGACGATTCTTTTCTTTATCCCTCCACCCCCCACTAACTTAATACCTGCTGCTGCAGTAGCCCTTTGACACTTTGTCATCCAGATTCCCTGGTCAGTTTCATGACAATATATGAACAAGCTGTTGATAGGTCTCTGCTTCAAATGTCTATGGCATCTCACTAAGCTTAGCATTGAGAGATGGAGGTACAGGGCCAAGCATGCCACAGCACCTAGACATCAAGAACTAGGAGCATAGAACTAAGCAAAGAAAATCTTAAATAACACCTTTTTTATTTCATTATTTCAACTATGAAGTAATTTGGGATTAACAGAATAGAAATGGAGCATCATAAACTATACACTAAAACAAAAAAAAATTAATAGAGGACTCAATTTTTTATTCATTAAATATTCTGCTACTTTTGTTTTTTTTATTATTATTTATTTTATTTTATTTTTTTAATTTACATTCCAAATCACTTCCCCTTTCCCATTTCCTCCCTCCCCGAAAGTCCCAAAAGCCCCCTTCCCTCCCTCTTTTCTCCATTCAACCCCCTCTCGTTACTCTGTCCTGGCGTTCCCCTACATCCAGTCTTTCCAGGACCAGGGGTCTCTCCTTCCATCTTTTTAGAAATCTATTGATATGCAGATTGTGTCTAGGGTATTCCGAGATTCTGGGTCAATATCCCCTTATCAGTGACTGCATACCATGTGTGTTCTTTTGTGATTGGGTTACCTCACTAAGGATGATATTTTCAAGATCTGACCATTTGCCTAGGAATTTCGTGAATTCATTGTTTTTAATTGCAGAGTAGTATTCCATTGTGTAGATATACCACATCTTCTGAATCCATTCCTCCGTTGAGGGACATGGCTACTTTTGTTTTTAAAAGTTCGTAATAAATATAGAAACTGATTCTTCATTTTCCAGCTTTATTCCATTGACCTGTGTGACTAGTATGGTTCTAACATTACATTGGCATTATTCCTATGGATAAATCAGTTTGCAATCAGTCAGTGTAAATCTTCTACTTCTCTTTAAAAGTTATTTTAGCTGTTCTAGGTCTTATATATATATTTCTTGAGATATTAATATTATCTTGTTCAAAAACAACAAAATCATGTGAGCTTTTAAAATATGAATTGTGTTTCATTATCATTTAATTCTAGAGAGAGTTGATGTCTTAATAATATTGACTATTTTAGTTCTTGAATACATGTCCTTTTTCATTCTCTTTGTTCTATAATTTTCATTACCAATTCTATAGTTTTTATGTACATGTTAAAATGATTTTGTTAGGACATTAGATTGTCATTATGTGTATTAAAAATGACATTATTTTTCTATTTTTATTTGTCATTTTTAAAACATTACACAACACACATTTTATGTATTGATCATAGGGTTGCCTCAGGGTTACAGGAAGTGTGAAGGCCAGTGGTTCCACCACCTTTTGACTTCTGGGACCTCAGAGGCGTTCAGGTTGTAAGTGACTTCTAAAGAGTTGGGTAAAAATTTTCATGGGACTTTCTGTGTAACTTCAAGTTGTTCCACTTAAAACAGGAAATTCAGTCAAAACACTGGATTGGTGATCTGCCTATTGGCTTTCTCGTGACTATTTGTGGGATCTGAGGGAAGTATAGAATGACTGCTCTTTGGAAAAGAAAAACATCTAGTGGACTAAAGACAGGAAAATCATTTCTGTATGCTATGTAATGATTTAATAATGAAAACTAAGAAAAATAGCATCAACTCTCTCTTTACAAACATACAGCTTTGTGAGAAGGCTTTCTCACAGTTTTTATTGGAAGAGGATGTGAGAATGTATAAGTGTTTAGATGAAAATATAGAGTTTCTGAAGTTCAAGAGCATATGTAAGAAAATGGTCCTTGAACTGAAAAATTAAGGAAGTTTGTCTGTGATACATGAAGACCTGAACCGTGGCCTGGAAGACCTCATGTCCTGGGCTTGAGCCAGCTGAGATCAGGCATCTAGGTCTTGCAATGGAGCCGCCCTCCTGCATAGACCCTGAGTAGCCCACCTGTAGGGAAAGAGATGGATATACATCCAGATATTCTTTCAGGGATTAATAAGTTGGTTATGGATATTATATTTGCCACTGCCTATAGGTCCAGCTTCTGACCTGAAGAGACAGTTGGAAGATTTGGGTATGTGGATGCCTCAGACTTCTCCTGGTCTCTTCCATATTGAAGCTATTATATTTTGAGAAATGTCCTTCCATTTTGACCTTTGAGAAAAAAAATACTTGTATCTTTCTGAAGTCCCTATGTCTTCACCGAAACGCCAGCCTGACTTGACTACCAAGAGCAGTGAGGAGAACTGGGAAAGCACAGGCATGGCTGTTGCTTGGACATAGATATTTCCCCCGGGACTTCAGTGGCAAAATGTGTGCTAATCCATGTTGAATGCAAGGGAAAAGATCTTTGAGAGACCCTCTGTTCCTCTGGCCTATTACTGATAATGTGGTTCTGTAACAGCTGAGTTACAAAGGATGCACTTTTCCTCAAGGGGCAGCTACTATGATTCCTTGCCAATTCTATTTATATTTTTTTGGCTTGGACTACAATCTTCTGCTGCCCATGGCACTGGGACCTCTCTTCTAAGAAGCTGTTGTCAGTTTGAATAACCACTATCAGCTTCCCCAAAATGCTAAGAGGGTGAGCAAG
Organism: Tokudaia tokunoshimensis; assembly: GCA_036184795.1. Lineage (NCBI taxonomy): Eukaryota > Metazoa > Chordata > Mammalia > Rodentia > Muridae > Tokudaia > Tokudaia tokunoshimensis. The sequence continues at coordinate 87,797,698 of BTHU01000002.1, read as the reverse complement.
TATTCCATGACCTTCAAACCTCCAACTAACCCACACTCCAACCCATAATATTCTCCTTGAACAATCCTCAGGAAGGTATGAGCAGGTCCACTTAGGCACAGAAACCCATCTGTTTGCTTTGTTTTTGTATTATGTTGTATGCATCCTTGACGACCTAAACACAAGGGTACAAACTTTTGCTAATTACTGTGATCTGGAGAACTGTTGTAATTTAGTAAAATGTTGATGAGTATTCAAAGATAGGAAAGAAATTATATTTTGAGTGTCTGTAATTTTCAAAGTTTAGTTGAGCCACTTACTAAATGGAAAAGTTCAGAGTTTGCTGTGAAGAATGCTTAATTTTTTGGCTTTTCTGCACAGTCTGGTTTGTAAAAAATTTGTAGAGTTCAGTTTAATCTTTCTCCGCATTCAAGGACTCATGTCCACATGCTTTGCAGCACTATGAGATATGAGATAAATTATCTCCATCTAAGGCCTACATTGCCATAGGTGCTGCCTATGTTATGTTCTGGGATAATGATCACAGAGCTAGGAAGCCATTCTGCTAACATTTGAACTGGAATTAATATTTCAGAGATTGCTTCTGTCATTTATTAAGGTATAAGGAGAAGAGACACTGTGGGAGTCTTGTTGGCTGGTGTTTATATGATCTAAGGGTACCCTGTGCATTGATGGTACTGCTCTACATGTCACGTGTGTGCTAGTCTGTGTCTATGATAACTCGCTTGGTGAAAGTTGAAGAGATGATGGCTATAGTAATGGTCCTTAATAAATTAGAGATTTATCTGCATGAAAGTCCTTTGGACTCCAAAGAGAAGAAGTTGATGTTCCCTCTAGCTCATTCCATGTGACTGTAGATGATTAGAGTCTTATCAGAGGTACTGGAGTGCATGGACCAGTGGAATAGCAGCAGGAAATTCTATCAGAAGAACGCAACCCATTTCTTGGTTGGAAGGAGCTGCATCATCAGCTTGTCCAGGAGATGCACAGAAGGGCTGTTCACTCCACACATTGAGCAGCTGCACCCGAGATTCTTAGAGCACTTGAAAGGGGATGTCAGGCAATTGGTGACACCCTGGGAACAAATCCCTATGAAGCACCATACACACTGACCCATGCACTTCCTTAGTGCCAACTTTTGCTTTAGGAACCAAGAAGAACCTCTAACCCAAAATTCCAATTCACTCCTAGGAGTCCTAAAACTCACCAAGTACCCCTGGTTGCATGATTTTTGCATATAATTCTATGTATACTAAAATTATTATTGTTAGATCACTTAATTAAAGTGCAGGCTTTGGAAGTGCAGAGTTGCTGTATGTCATGGCCAGCCTTCTCTTCCCTTGGAAAAAATGGTTCTTTAAAGTTTTTATATATAGACATTGAAATATATTGAATTTCATGGTGTCCTAATGGTTAGGATCCAGTTCTTTCAAATGTTAAGTCTGGAAACTGAAGCAGGGAAACAAACAAACAAACAAAAACAAAACAAAGTCCTCTTGCTGCCAGATGATCTTACTTGTCTTAAATGGAGCTGAGACCTAACTATCTGTTCAAAGAGCTGATGACTCTACTCTCTCCTAAACACAAGTGCCTTTAACTTTTTACAACTTTTTGTAATGGTGTATTGGATCTAATAGAAATGTTTCAGAAAACTCTGAAGTGCTATGAATATATTATGAGACATTTGAACTCATGTATTTTAGGAAGATAATAAACATCTAATATATTTTTTCTGAAAGCATCACTTTTATAAACCAGCATTTAGTCAGTCAGAAAATGACTTTTGTTAGTTATAAAATTTTGTACAAACATCATAAACGCTGATAAGGATTTTATTCCAAAATAAACTGTAGAAAGAAATTAAATTTTATCGATTTTTGAATAGGCAAAGGTAACAGAAAATTAGATAATATGAAATACATTATTTTAAATAATTTTTTTACCAAAAGCAAATACAAATAGACTACAACAATAATCACTTTATGTCATTTTAACACATATATTAACAGACAAAATTTCCAATCATGAATTTGATAAGACATCTAATTACCATCATACATAATTACAGAAATAGAGTAGTAATATACATAATATAAATTAAACATCATTTTGCTAGATTATTGTTAATTTCCTAAGAATAAAACTGGTAAATAAATATAAGTTCATTACTAAGGCTGTAATTGAAATAAAACGATGAAATATGTTAGTGGATGCTTTTGGGTCAAATCCTGGGCCCTAGAAGTCTCATTCCTGGTTCAGCTACTCATCCTCAATGTTAGTAAAGGAGCCAAATAATAATGATAAACAGAGAAAAGAGAGCTATTCACTGTGGCCTTGTTGGAAGGAGGAACAAATAAGAGATCCAGTGGTTCCAAGTACATCCTTAGAGTGCCAACTATGAAATGCAGGTTCAAATGGAGAGCTGAGGTTTAAATAATCAAGAGTTCAGGCCTGGGGTGTAGCCTCACCAACTATTGACCACCAATGCATTCCTGTCTCTCCTGTAGTTAGTCAGTCTGCTAGGTTTTTAGAACTGTCTGGGATACCTTCCATAGGTCTGTGGGTTTATGTCTGGGTCTTCAATTGGTTCCATTGAGCAACATTGTCTGTTTTTATGCCAATACCATGTGGTTTGTATTACCATATCGCTGTAGTACAGCTTGAAATCAGGGATGGTGATACTTCTGGAAGTTCTTTTATTGTTTATGATTGTTTTAGCCAGAAAGGCTAAGCAACAAGGAGGATTCTAAAGGGGATGGATAGGTTTCTCTTGAAGGGGAAATAGAATAGCTTTGGGGAGGGTATGGGCATGTGAGAATGGGAACAGGAGAGATCAAGCAGAAGGGAGGAGAGGGAGAAAATGAGAAAGTACTGGGATAGACAACTGGAATTAGAGGATATTTTGTCGGGCAGAGGAGGTGCATGATGTGGAAGCCTTCGGATTCTATGAGGACGGCTCTAGTGAAGACTCCTAGTTATAGAGGATTCAGAGCCTCATCTGGACATTCTGTAACCAGGCAAGGATTCCAAAGGTAGGACTGTGACAGCAACCCAGCCACAAAACCTTTAACCTAAAACCAATCCTGCCTAAAAGATATACTGGGGCAGTGGAGGCACAGAACTTGTTGGTGTGGCCAACCAATGACTGGTCTAATTTGAGGCCCAGGAGAGGGAGTTCATGGCTGCGGGCCAGGAATCAGAGGTTGAATAGCCCAGGGACCTATGATAGAAAAATAATCAATGATTCCTAATGCTATTCTGATATAGACTGGTGCCTGACTCAATCTTCATCAAAGAGAATATCACTGGCAGCTGATGGGAGCAGATGCACAGATTCACAGCCAAATATGCAGAAGAGAGAGCCCGAATTGTAGACTTTCATTGAGTCCCCCCATTGGAGCTCCAGGAACCCCATGGAAGTAGGGGAGGAAGAAATGTAAGAGTCATCGTGGTTGAGGATACTATGAGAACATGGCCCACAGACTTCAACTAAGCAGGGCTCATAGAAACCCATAGTCTGAGACAACAATCCCAGAGACTGCATGAGGCTGTGCTAAGTCCTCTGCATATATTATATGTTTGTTAGCCTGGTGTTTTGTGGGACCTAGAGTGGGAGTGGGGATGTCTCTGACTCTTTCATCTGCTCTTTCCTCCTATTGCATTCCCTTACTCAGCCTTGATATGAGAGTTTTTGTCTAGTCTTATTATATCTTGTTATGCTGTATTTGGTGGATATTCCAGGGAGGCCTGTTCGTTTCTGATGGGAAATGGAGGAGAAATGGAACTGGGGGAGAGGAGAGAAAGAATGTGGAATAGAAAAGAAAACTGAGGTTGGGATGAATGGAAATTTAAAAAAATTCTTTTAAAAAATAAATCTGTATGGCTAATTCAAGCAAGTAAGTGGTCTTGGAGGAGTATCTTAGAGCAAACCCACCTGGAGTCCATTCTTGAGTTTAATTTTGTCTCTCCTGTGGGAGATATCCTAACATTTCTTAAACAAAAAATCCTGTTTAGGTTCTTTTGATAGAAGTTGTTCTTCTGCATAATTTAACAGGGAACAGTTAAAGTTTCACAGTAGGAAACACAGCCAACAAGAGCAAACAATTAAAGAAAACTAGTTTGAAGATTAAGTACTTGTTTACAGATCTGCTCCTCCAGGATCCTTCCCCAATACCTTTTAATAATTAGGAGGCACTGCTCAGAGTGCACAGTGTTCAGGAATACCCAATTATCTTGACTTCAATAGAATAGTCATGATAAAATTAGGAACATATGAACACAGGCCTGGAAAAAGTTAGCACCACTAACAATCCTAACTTATAAGACACTAGCCTAGCAAAGTGTTCTTCTAAACTTTGCATTCTAGAAAGCTTAGGTATTTGGGGAACATAAATACATCCAATACATGAAGGAGCTAAAAAAAAAATTAGCACGGATGTTCTTTACATTTATGTCTGAATTTGGCTTCTACTTACGAAACAAAACTTAGAATCCTTGGCTCAGGAAAATAACAGGTCCATAATACTAGCAAAATTCAAAACTTTGGATCTCTTACATATTTGGGGTACAGTTGCCATAACCTGACTCACTTTCTGGTGCACAAGTGCATTTATTTATAGGTTCAATCATTAAATATTTATGTGTCCAAAGCAAACAAATGTAGACCAGGGATTCACGTAGCACACCTTCTCAAATAGCACGTTTATTTGATTTTGTATCTGAATGGACATGATTAAAAGCAGCAGAAATGTCAGAAGACTTTCATTGCATTATACATATCGAATAAAAGAGAGTACTTAATGAATATTTTGCATAAAGTTTACATGTCTTCAGCTTTGCAAAATTTGCAAAATACATGCAAAGGTTCTAACACAGCTCCACATATTTGTAGTTACAGGGCACTGGGTTTTAAATGTACTATAGTCATCTAAATACAGTTGCTTAGATAGTGTCCATTTAAGAGACTATCACAAATACATAGTTAAATGTACCTTGGCTTCATTAAAACTCAGTTTCTAAGCAGTCAGAAGTCTAGCAATCAGATAAAAGAATAAACAATCACCTTAATATAATACAAAATCTTATTCTCTAGGCCAATTTCTTATACTTGAGACAAGTATGGATGGTATGAATATATATAGTCATTAAACAGCCGTTAAAATAAAATACCTGAAAACTAAAAAAATGATGAATAATGCAATTTTTAACAATATTTTAATTATATCACATTTCCAGAGACTTACTTGTAAAACATTATACTACCTAAGTCATTAGAATATTGTCTGTCACAAAATAAATATTGAATATAATGATTCAATGACCAGAGAAACTGTACCCAATTTTACCTTTTTTTATAAACAATACTGATTTTGTCTCTATAAATTTACAATGTATATACTCACCAAATCTTATATCAAAATATCCTGTATTATAACATTATTTGTAGCAACACATATCATCTATGAGCAATGAATTGCTGAGTGACAACTTTATTATCCCAAGAAAAAACATAGACTATCGACACAGTGACAAAATATATGTATATTTCCTATGAAGGAAAGCCAAGAAACCAGGCAAGAGTGTTTCTATGGGGAAGAGATAAAGGTATAGGGAAAGCAAAAATGAGCTTACTCCCTGAAGCCACTATGAGGAGAAATAGTGGGACAACATGGGAGTGGTTATCTAAACAGGAACATTAGGAAAAAGGAAGAATACTAGGATACTGTAAACTAGTGGCCATCTAGCAGACTCCTAACCTAAGCGCCCCTTCCATCCTGAAGGCATAAAGCTATCACCTTAAGAAGAACACACCAGTAGCCAGCATCAATCTAAACGGAGAGAAACTTGAAGCAATCCCACTAAAATCAGGGACTAGACAAGGCTGCCCTCTCTCTCCATATCTTTTCAATATAGTACTTGAAGTTCTAGCTAGAGCAATTAGACAAGAAAAAGAGGTCAAAGGGATACAAATTGGAAAGGAAGAAGTCAAACTATCACTATTTGCAGACGATATGATAGTATACATAAGCGACCCAAAGAACTCCACCAGAGAACTCCTACAGCTGATAAACGACTTCAGCAAAGTGGCCGGATATAAAATCAACTCAAGCAAGTCAGAAGCCTTCCTATACTCAAAGGATAAGCAGGCTGAGAAAGAAGTAAGAGAAATAATACCCTTTACGATAGCCACAAACCATATTAAGTATCTTGGCGTGACGCTAACCAAACAAGTGAAAGATCTGTATGACAAGAACTTCAAGTCTCTGAAGAAAGAAATTGAAGAAGACCTCGGAAGATGGAAAAATCTGCCATGCTCATGGATTGGCAGGATTAATATAGTAAAAATGAGCATCTTACCAAAAGTAATACACAGATTCAATGCAATCCCCATCAAAATCCCAACTCAATTCTTCATAGAGTTAGAAAGAGCAATTCAAAAATTCATCTGGAATAACAGAAAACCCAGAATAGCTAAAACTATTCTCAAGAGTAAAAGAACCTCTGGGGGAATCAGTATCCCGGACCTCAAGCTGTACTACAGAGCAATAGTGTTAAAAACTGCATGGTATTGGTACAGTAACAGACATGTAGATCAATGGAACAGAATTGAAGACCCAGAAATGAATCCACACTCCTATGGTCACTTGATCTTTGACAAAGGAGCTAAAACCATCCAGTGGAAAAAAGATAGCCTTTTCAACAAATGGTGCTGGCTCAGCTGGAGGTCAACATGCAGAAGAATGCAAATTGACCCATCCTTATCTCCTTGCACTAAGCTCAATTCTAAGTGGATCAAAGATCTCCACATAAAACCAGACACACTGAAACTAATAGAAGGGAAACTAGGGAAGAACCTTGAACATATGGGCACAGGGAAGAATTTCCTGAACAGAACTCCAATAGCTTATACTCTAAGATCAAGAATAGACAAATGGGACCTCATTAAATTACAAAGTTTTTGCAAGGCAAAAGACACCGTCAAAAAGACAAAGCGGCAACCAACTAACTGGGAAATGATCTTTACCAACCTGACATCCGACAGAGGGCTAATATCCAAGATATACAAAGAACTCAAGAAGTTAAACTCCAGAGAGGCAAGTAACCCTATTAAAAAATGGGGTACAGAGCTCCACAAAGAGTTCTCACCTGAAGAATATCTAATGGCTGAGAAGCACCTAAAGAGATGTTCATCATCCTTAGTCATTAGGGAAATGCAAATCAAAACAACCCTGAGATTCCATCTCACACCAGTCAGGATGGCTAAGATCAAAAACACAGGAGACAGCAGTTGTTGGCGAGGATGTGGAGAAAGAGGAACACTCCTCCACTGCTGGTGGAATTGCAGGCTGGTACAACCACTCTGGAAAGCAGTCTGGCGGCTCCTCAGAAAACTGGGCATGACACTTCCGGAGGATCCGGCTATACCACTCCTGGGCATATACCCAGAGACTTTACCTGCATGCAATAAGGACACATGCTCCACTATATTCATAGCAGCCTTATTTATAATAGCCAGAAGCTGGAAAGAACCCAGATGTCCCTCAACAGAGGAATGGATTCAGAAGATGTGGTATATTTACACAATGGAATACTACTCTGCAATTAAAAACAATGAATTCACGAAATTCCTAGGCAAATGGTCAGAACTTGAAAATATCATCCTTAGTGAGGTAACCCAATCACAAAAGATCACACATGGTATGAAGTCACTGATAAGGGGATATTGACCCAGAATCTCAGAATACCCTAGACACAATCAGCATATCAATAGATTTCTAAAAAGATGGAAGGAGAGACCCCTGGTCCTGGAAAGACTGGATGTAGGGGAACGCCAGGACAGAGTAATGAGAGGGGGTTGAACGGAGAAAAGAGGGAGGGAAGGGGGCTTATGGGACTTTCGGGGAGGGAGGAAACGGGAAAGGGGAAGTGATTTGGAATGTAAATTAAAAAAATAAAATAAAATTAAATAAAAAAAAAAAAAAGAAGAACACACATGGTATGCAGTCACTGATAAGGGGATATTAACCCAGAATCTCAGAATACCCTAGACACAATTTGCATATCAATAGATTTCCAAGAAGATGGAAGGAGAGACCCCTGGTCCTGGAAAGACTGGATGTAAGGGAATGCCAGGACAGAGAAGCAAGAGGGGGTTGAATGGGGAAAAGAGGGAGGGAAGGGGGTTTATGGGACTTTCGGCGAGGGAGGAAACGGGAAAGGGGAAATGATTTGGAGTGTAAATAAAAAAACTTAGAAAATAAAAAAAAAAGAATGAAAAAAAAAAAGCTATCACCATAAATTTCTCTGAGGCTCATTCTTCTTTCTTTCCCAGCCAACCAATTATATCCACACCAAGGAACAAATTTGTTGATTCCAGAGATGACCACCAGGACCTGTATTACCTCTACATATGGTCTAAAAATTAATATTTAAAATTTATATTTTAAGTTTGTCTTGAAAAGACCAATTTAGAAATTTTCTGAGCATTTCAAAGAAGCATAGTTGTTAAATTTAATCACTCCTTAAGTAAGCTGTCTTAGTTTGCTCTGTCAGCCTGACACAGCCTAGGGTGATGACCTAAGATCATGTAGATCTTTGGTTTCGACGGGGGTGGGAGGGTGTTTGTAGTTTCACTTTCAATCAATTTAAAATGTTTTTGTGCCTACCATTTTGTCGGTATAATTGTCCATGATAATCTTCAATTTTAATGTTTCTCTGTATTTTTCTTCAATTTTGTCAGAAATATTTTCCATGTGGATCTTCAGTTTTATCAGACAATGTCTATAATTTTACTTTCAATCAACTTAGGAACATTTTTATACCTTCCATTTTATCTGTATAATGTTCCATGTAATAGTCAGTTTTAACATGTTTCTCTAAATATATCTTGAATTTTTTCAGGAATATTTTCCTTGTAGATCTTCAATTTTATCAGAAAGTGTTTATAATTCCACTTTCAAAAAACATAGGAATATTTTTATGCCTACCATTTTATCTGTATAATTTTTCTATGAAATACTCAATCTTAACGTGTTTTTTATATATTTCTTCAATTTTATCAGAGATATTTTCCAGGTAAATCTTCAATTTTATCAAAAACTGTTTATAATTTCACTTTCAATTTACTTAGAAATATTTTTATGCCTACCATTTTATCTGTATGATTTTCCATGATAATCTTCAATTTTAATGTTTTTCCATACATTTTTTCCAATTTTATCAGAAATATTTTCCATTTAAATCTTCAATTTTATCAGAAAATGTTTATAATTCTACTTTCAATCAACTTAGGAATATTTTAATTCCTACCAATTTATCTATATAAATTTCTTCAATTTATCAGAGATATTTTCCATGTAAATCTTCAATTTTATCAGAAAATGTTTTTACTTCTACTTTCAATCAATTTAGGAATATTTTTATGCCTACTATCTTATCTGTATAATTTTTCATGAAATAATCAGTTTTAACGTGTTTTTTTATATATTTCTTGAGTTTTATCAGAAATATTTTCCTTGTAGATTTTCAATTTTATCAGAAAATGTTTATAATTCCACTTTCAATCAATTTAGGAATATTTTTATGCCTACCATTTTATCTGTATAATTTTTCCAATTTATCTGTATAATTTTAATGTGTTTTTCTATATATTTCTTCAATTTTACCAGAGACATTTTCCATGTATATTTACACAATGGAATCCTACTCAGCAATTAAAAACAATGAATTAATGAAATTCTTAGGCAAATGGGGAACAGGGGGAGGGAAGAGGGCTTATGGGACTTTCAGGGATGCGGGAACTGGGAAAGGGGAAATCATTTGGAATGTAAATAAAGAATATAGAAAATAATAATAATAATAATAATAATAATAATAATAATAATAATAAAGAATATTGACAAGAAAAAAAAAAGAAAGTCTCAATTGAGGAATCGCCTATAAAAGACTGGCCCATGGTCAGGTCTGTAAGGGATTGTCTTGAGTATTAATTATGTAACAGGGCTTACCCCATGGCAGGCAGAACTATTCTTTGGTCCTGGGCTATTTATAAGAGCTTGCTAAACAGGAGCATGTAGGAAAGTCTGCAAGTAGCACTCTACTTTTTGATTGCGTGAGAAACTTTGTGTTTGTTTTGTTTCTGTGTTATCAGAGAACATCTATAAATGTAGAAACAGAAATTATTTTTTTCATCCATCCTGCACAAAACTCTGTTGACATTCTGGAAAATTCACCTCTCTGGGTTTGTTTGCTTCCTTAACATGGCTGTGATCACTGGTCTATATAATTAAACTTTATATAAAATTTTATAGCTGTTTCTTCCCCCCTTATGAAGTTTTAATGTAACAGCCCAGCAAGGACTCACATGTCCTAAATCTTTCCTTTCCCCTTTGTCCTGACTAACTAATCTAATCTACTTGCATTAGATTGTGAAGTTGAGCACTCACCAATGAGATGATACATGGTGGTCACCCAGGGCAATGACAAATACAAGAGTCATCTTGGCCACAGTGAATTGCTAGCCAGGTCTGGGTTCAGGAACATCCACTTTTGAAAATGAATGCCCTGTCTGAGCTACTTTGGATTGTATCTAATATCTATCTTTTTTTTATTGCAATTTGTATCATTTGTAATTTACATTATGAAGTTGAACATGTATATATGACAGACATATACTCATCATTTCATATATATCACAGCATTAATTATAATTTCCTATTTATCACCTCATGTATAAGAGGATTTCTGCTAAAGAAACTCATAGCAATCATTTAATTAAAGCATATTAAAGTTTGAAGAATTGGTAGCAGTTATCAAAACCATTTCATTTTTTATATTTTGTTCTCCTTGACTTTTTTAATTTAAATCTTTTCTAGAATTTACAGAAGAAAATTTATCAAAATCTGTGTATCCAAAGGAAAAAAATTATTTAATAAACACTTCTCTCATGATTCCATTGAATATTATTGTATCTAACCAAACTATATTTCCAACAAAATTGTTTAGATGTATGTTTACTCATTTAAGTACTTGTTTAGAATATTGAATTTTTCTTAATCTAAATTTATAAAAATGTTTTCTGAAAAATATTTAATAAATTTAAAAGATTTACATTTAAAGTGAGTTTCAAAATAATTAAAAATACCTATGCTTGTAGTTATAGATTTGCATAGAAAGTATAGAGAGTATAGAAAGGCAGATTATCTGCCTGTCCTTGCTGTCAATCATCTAGACTTCAGAAATCATTCTCTATTTCAGAATTAAAATCTGAAAATGCCAGAACAAACCATTCTACTAATTAACATTTAAAGGCACCAGATATAAACCATTCCACCAGGAGACTCAAATTTAACATTTCAATATCTACATTTTAGTTCGGCTGGGCTGAGTTGAGATCTGTGCCTAATCAGCACCCTGCTCCATTAGTCCCAAATTCTTCAGATTTCACTTAACTGCTTGCTTTTCAGCCAACAGCTTTTTCAAAGAAACGGGGAAATGGAGTGATATAAATAGACACAGGCAACAGCTCCCCCATATTCACACAATACAGTCATTCCCCAATCATTCACATTCATACACGGACTGTGTGAGTTTCAAGTTAGTCATGCCCCAAATAGCAATGTTCACATGCACTAAGTTAAAAACATGCACAATTGGAGGAGCCAGAGCCTGTCAGTCTGTTGTTTCAGGGAACTCTTGGAGCAGATTAAGTTTTTCCCTGCTGCTTTATATATGGAATGAAATACAAAATCAATTACATTAATTTGTGATGCATACTGAGATAAATAATTATACATTCAGAAGGGAAAAAAGGCAGTGTAATTATCAGAGGGAAGCATCAACATCCCGAGCTCAGTGTGTGTTAGGCTCACATGAGCTGCATAAAGCTCTTCTGCACACCCTCCCTCCTCCTTGCTTTTTCCTTCCTAGTTGCAAACACCACTTAAACTTTTGTTTGTGGTTGTTCTTACTGTCTACTTAATAGACTTCTTATTCTATTCTATTCTTATTCTATTCTTCTAGTTAATTCTTAACTAGAAGAAATACTTGATAGGGGGATGTCTGTGACAGAGTTTTGTGAATCCAGGTGTAAGATACTAAAAAGCATAATTACATAAACTGGGGCCCCAAACTGAATTAAAAGGATCTGAGTCACAGCAGATATCCAACTGGTTCAGAACAGTTCTGAAAAAGCAATGTCACGCAAATGGCAGTTTCCAAAATGGTTTGAAAGAACCCTAGTGGCCCAAGAAACCCTCTCCCAAAAAGAATTTAGAAAACAGAAATGTTTCTAACAGAATCCCCCAAAGATCAAGAGACCTTCCAAAATGACAAGACAAATAAACAAAAGGCAAAAGGCCAGAAGTATACCAACGAGAAGAACGCACTAAAGTTCAGACTTCGGTGCTGGTAGACTTCAAACATTCGTTCTCAGGCTTCATTCCATAGGTACAGAAAGCAGCTAATGCCTGCTGAGCTGAAAAGGTATCATCCCAGAGCGAAGTGATTGCACCAGCTGCATGGAAGTGTTCACTTAATCTGCGGTCAATTTGCTGTGTACAGCTAACAACCAAACTGTGCCTTTTTTCCTGACTTGTCAGGACAAAATTGTTGCTGAGCTTTTAGAGTTAAAGTAAAGTGGGAAGGCAGAGAAATGCAAAGGGGACCCTGAAAGTGAGGGAGATTGCTTTATCTCTGATGTGTGGCTCCGGTGGTTAGAACCCTAGAAAACCAATGGCCACCAGCTACCCCAGGTCAGTGGCTTTTGGGTCCTGTGTCTCACAAACTTAAAGAAGGACCTGGATGGACAGCAGAGGGTAAGTTTAAAATGGGGCTTAATCAGCAGATTTATCTTAAGTGGAGCTTAAGAGAAGGAAGGCAGACCCCGTATAGCAGCTTAGGGAGATGGGAACACACATTGCCACAACTCTTAACTTGGGGGACATCTTATAAGCTTTATGGCAGACCTGGGGTGAGGCAATAGGAGTGGCTGGCTCATCCAGTTGGCCCACTGATATACTCAGATGCCTCTCATTTTGATCCAGGTCCTCCTTTAGTGCTTCAGGCAAGCGACTCAATAAGGTTTTGGAAAAACAAGACAGATGACAAGAAACCAGAATGGGAGCCAAAGTTCACTTCTGACCTTCCTTGTTCCCTGGCAGGACAAAGAGAAAACTGTTTTCAGATTCTGGCCAAGGACAAGAGTTCAGATCTCAGTCACTAAAGGCCTGACCAGTTTCTATCTCCTGTTCCTGTGTAAAGCCTGGGTCCTTACAGCCCTAACTGTACTTGGCCACCTGCCCCCAGTAGGTGAGCTAAAGATAAGTAATAGTCAAAGAAGAGGAAGGAATATATTCAATGTGACCACCAGGAAAAGAACAAACATAGATTCCAGGGATGTCTATGCTCAACTTCCAGGTACTAATAAAAGATTTAGGTTTAAATAGAGGACTAGAGGTATGCATAATTAATCAGTCTGTCCAAGGTGTGATCTCACTAAATCACTGTGTGCACTTCAGTATGTCCTGAAAAGTGTCCTAAAAAGATTTCAGATCTGTGTGAAATCACTTCTTTCAAGTTCTCCCTCCTAGTTTTAAGGATTGAAACATTCTCCTCTCTCAGCGCAGGATTCCTGAGCAAGTGTCCATTCCTTCCTTGCGGTCTGCTGTTTCAATAGTCTGGCAACCAAAGGAGGGGGCAAGTGTCTTGCTTTAGATAGATCTTCTTTCCTACCTGCATTTTATTAAATTGTCTTTCCACAGTAGGATTATAGGTGATACTCAGGAAAGGGATATTTGTTTTATTCTGTATGTAATAGATGAGAGCTATGTTATAAGTCTTACCAAGACAAGAGATAATTAGTATTTCACACCTAAATGGGGATGACATTGTTAAAATCCGTTGCATTAAATACTTAGAACCTTCTAATTTGCAATTTGTTGGGGGAAACTTAAGAAGTAAATTTAAAATATAAAAGATTGTGAAAACTAAAGTTTGGTTCTCTATGAAGAGCCGCTTTTGCATAATTTCTGGCCTTCGCTCTCTATGAAGTGTACTGCTTGGCTAACTCCATCTCCCGTTCTTTATGACAAGGGTAAGGTGGTTTGTTCCTTTTTGCAATTTGTATAATACAGACTAAGTCAACATTAATTCAGTTGGGTATAAATAATTTTATAAGACTGGATGCCTTGGAGCTGGAGTGATTGAGAGCACTGGTTCAATTCCCAGCAACCATATGGCAGTTCACAATTGTCTATAACTCCAGTTCCAGGACATCCAATACTCTCACTCAGACAGACATGTAGGCAAATCACCAGTGTGTACAAAGGAAGAAAGGAGAAAGAGAGAGAGAAGGAGGCGGGGGGGAGAGGGAATTTTATAAAATCCATTATAAAAAAGGATTAGATGCCTTAACAGTCAATTTGATACACCTATACATTATCAAATTAACAAGATTAAACAGTCTTATTCATAAAAAGGCAACATAAAATTTAGAGCATTTATATTCATATTTATATTTATTTTGAAAAATCTTTAATATAATGCATACTTGTTTTTATAGATGTAGAATATAATAGGATATAATTCTGAAAAATTATTATAGATTATATTAAAGTTTTTGTTCTCATACTTTTTAGATATGTTTATCAATGTACACAAATTTTTGTATGACAAACATCTCCATTTTATCAAATTATATTATGTAAGAACATGGAAACTAACACTTAGATTTCCTTTACCTCATTAATTCATATATTGTTAGTAGATAATGCTACAAGAAGTCAGCATCAATAAGTTTTATTTAATGTTTTATGTAAGTAAGATGGCTATAATAAAATACTGTCCATAAGATTTTCTAATACTTTGTATTTGAGCACACAGGTAGTAAATTCACCTGTATTTTATTCTAAGACTGGTAGTGACTATGTCTTTTCCCCACTGGCTGGGGTCAACCTCATAGTCTTTTGAGAGTGGCTGGTTTTAAAATAATTGGCACAAAGAAAATGAAGGAAAAGAGGAAGGGGTTGGCCTCTCTAGGCCATCAGGTTCTTGGCATGAAGTGTGTGTGCATGTGTACATGTGTGCATGTACGTGTGTGTGTGTGTGTGTGAGAGAGAGAGAGAGAGAGAGAGAGAGAGAGAGAGAGAGAGAGAGAGAGAGAAAGAGAGAGAGAGAGAGAGGTCTTTTTACAAACAAAAGTTTTATCAGGTGGGGGAGATTAAAAGATTTGAACTCTTTTGCTCAAAAGTTTTACAAGTTGAAGGAGATTTATGGAATATGACCTTTGGCAGGCTAGCTACATTATATCTACTGGTGGTAACTAGCACTACCGCTCAAATTTGTAAGAGGGCCACGATTTTCATTTTCCATTGCTGTAGAACTTCATATTTATACACATGGGTCTTCTGTGTTACTGTGATTCATGGTTTTGTGGGATCCTTTGTATGCTGAGGGCATGGTTGTTTCTCAGGGATTCAAGTTTTTTACAATGCAAACTTTAGAATACTTTGCTAGGTTTCTGTACCAAACTGTTATTCATAGGTTTAATGGTGCTAACCTTACCAAGGTCATGTGCATGTCTTCCTAATTATAAGAAGACTGCTTAATAAAGATCCTTAGACATGTCTTAACTATATAGTCTAAATAGTTCTTGTCTGGTGATTAAACACTTTTGGGAAATTTTTCACCTAAGGAATACACCTTAAAAAAAGTTTTGTACTTCATTTTGAAACTTTTCAGTTACTTTTAAAATAAAAGTTGAACGGCTATTTGTGTAAAATGTGATTTATTATTTACAAATTATATCCTCTATAAGCTGAGAAAAAAAATTCAGTGTATTTCTAAGAAAATAAACTAAGACAAATCAAGGGTTCTGAAATGAGACTCTCAGTAATTATTATTCTGCAATGTGTCATGCAATAAAGCTATATAGACTCTAAGTAGTTATGCTTTTTATTTTTAATTCTCTTGAGAAATTTTATCATTCTTATCTGTTGATTCTCTGCTGTAAAAGGACAGCATGGAGCTCACCTCTTAATTAAAAAGTTAATGTACAGAATAGGATCCACAGCAGGCTGAACCTCCAAGTGACCTTCAAAAAGTGTAATGAAAAGTTTCTGCTTTCAGCCTTTTGATGGAAAGACATTTAAACCCATCTTAGGATCTTTAGAAAAAGATCTATTGTCAAATGAAGAGAGAACTGGGGTTCTTACCATGTGAGAATCAATAGTTCTAGAATTTAAGGCTAGACTCTTGCTCCAAATCCTGTGTTACTTGGCTTCTCATTTGTATGTAGTTAACAAGGTACAAGGGCTCTCTCTCTCTTTCTTTCTCTCTCTCTCTCTCTCTCTCTCTCTCTCTCTCTCTCTCTCTCTCTCTCTCTCTCTCACACACACACACACACACACACACACACACAAAACAAAACAACAACAACAACAAAAAACTGCTTTCAACCTCAATGCGGCATTGTTGCTAAAATCTTTGACAGTAACAGAGCCTATTTTTTGGCTCATGTGGACTTTACCCAGAGAGATCAGAAACAAAACGATCATCCAAATCACTCTAAACCACTGCCTGTCTCTGAGGAGGTCATAGTAAGTGCTTCCCTTGATGTGCTATTGCTCAGGGAAGGACAGAGAAGGGAGATAAAGAAAAGGGAAGCATTGAAGCCCAAGGTCCGGAGCTGGGGAGTTAGTGTCCCAGAAGTTAGCAGTTTCAGCTCAGACTCAACCTTTACATTTAAAATTTTAGTTTCCTGCTTCTTGGTATACCTCTCTTCTTGGTACAATTCTTAAATTTTTCAAATCACTTTTGTAAATTATTAATTTCATCACTATTTCTTATATAATTTTAAATTCCAGTTAAAATATATTAATCACTCTGGTCTTTATTTCTTACTGGCTCGTTTGGATAGGAAAACAGAAACGGAAACCAACATCCAAACAATTTGGGAACATTAAATGGTTCCCATTTAAAGACAGCAATTGTACAAAGTGAATTAACCTAATTGTCAGACATGAAGTCAACTACAGTGCCAAATGGAGATTTTTCTCCAAACATTCTATTATTTGTGTTTCTCATTTTAGTGTTTCCTTCCCATTTCCCCTGACAATTGAAACCTACTATGGCAGTTAAAAAAATATTTTTTAAGTTAGGATTTTATTTTTATTTTATGTACAATGTGCTTTGCTTGAATGTATGCCTTCTGTGTGAGGGTGTCAGATATGCTGGAACTGGAATTACAGACACTTGGGAGCTGCCATGTGGGTGCTGGGAACTGAACCCGGATCCTCTGGAAGAGCAACCAGTGCTCCTAACCACTGAGCCATCTCTCCAGTCCAGCAGCTAGAAAATATGATATTTTGTATTAAATTTATACATAGTCATAGAAGGAGATCCCTTGAATCTCATCTAACATGGCATTTCCCCACTCTGCTGGGTTATTTTGAGTATCTGGGCAGTGGTTCTCAACCTGTGAGTCACAACTCCTTTAAGAAACTTCTATTTCCAAAAAATATTCACATTAAAATTCATAGGAGTAGCAAAATTACAGCTATGAAGTAGCAGCAAAAAATAATTTTATGGTTGGGATTCACCCCAACATGAGGAACCGTATTAAGGGTCACTACTCTAGGCGCTTGTGGGAGAGTTCAAGTCACTGACTGGGGGCCCACTGTGTCTTTCTAGATGGACCAACAAAATTACTTACATCCAGGGAGAGAATTACTGCTACTAGAGCCATAAGAATCTATGCTGTGTCTAGAAGTCTTGGCAATCCAGGCTTCATTAGGCTAGTACAACAGAAAAGTAATATTGAAAAGCTGAAAGGTTACTAAATATGGCTACAGTGGGAAGTGGGGCAAAAGGCTCCAATGACCCAACAAGTCCGTCTTCGGGATCACAATATGAGGTTTAGAGTTAAGTAGAGGGCAAAAGGTGTGCATAGCTAAGCAGTCCCAGTCAAAGTGAGGTCCCAGCCATCACCTGTCTTCGGTTCAGATTTTCTTGCGAAGTGATCTGTCAAGTTGTTAAAGCTGTGGGAATCTCTTCAGAGAGAAAAGTTTTCCCTCTATCTTCTAGCATAAAATTCCTAGGGAATTCTAATTTCCTGGGGTCCCTTCTTTCAGCAGCCTAATTGTCAAAAGGTATGTGGGTCCAAGAAAGCCTTTAGTAGTCCGTATGCAGATTATATTAATCAGAATCAGGGAAATGCTACAATAACATTGTGTCATATTTACACTTGTCCTGACAGCACAGAGAAATGTCCACGTAAGTACAATGGAAGATGTCTGGTGTTATGTTTGTGTGACACATCATTGTTATTCATCTTATTAGAGCCATTTTCATTCAATGTATCTGCTTAAAATTTGCTATTTGAGCTTGAAGCTTAAGAAGATCTTTTGTATTGGCAAAGATCACCTTACCTGCCTCTTACAAGTTTGCCATATTTTCTTGAATCCGTTCCTTCATCTGGTGTCTACTTCCAAAGCCCTAATTTTCTGGCTTATTTGTCAGACAAATGAGTAGCTTGTAGGTTTTCATGCCAGTTTTCTGGAAGGAGGTTTAAGAGAGAGAGAGAGAGAGAGAGAGAGAGAGAGAGAGAGAGAGAGAGAGAGAGAGAGAGAGATCTCTAACAGACATCTAGTGTATCCTTTCACTCTGATAACAGACTACATTGATGCACTCTCTGCTCCCAGAACAGACCACACTGGTGCATCCTCTTCTCCTAGAACAGACTACATTAGCACATCCTTCATTCCTAGAACGGATTGTATTGTTGCATCCTTCACTCTTAGAACAGACTGCATTAGCACATCCTTTTCTCCTAGAACAGACTGTGTTGGTGCATCATCTACTCCTAGACAGATTACCTTGGTGCATCTTTCATTCCTAGAACACACTGCACTAGCGAATCCGTCAAATTTGGTGATGATAAATTAGAACCTACTTTTCCTACACCCATCCTCTCCTGCAACAGAAGTCACACATACTGTGCATCCACTTCTAATACATACATACTCATGTATATATATTTTAACATTATCATATTGCTTAATGCATTCTCTAGATCATTAGAATCTAGCAGGAATAATTTAAAAGAATGATTTAAATGAGAGTGAACAGTGAGAAATACAAAACTATTTCAGAAAGATCATAAGCGACAGCTCACTTTTTTTTTTTTTAGCAAATGGGATTCTTAACTGAAGCAGTTAAGAGGCATGACTGAGATGTACTGAAAGTCTCAATACTTTACTTCAAGACAAAAAAAATCTTTTTAAAAATGTACTTTTTGAAAATTTTATACACATGTACTATGTACTTTGATCATATTCACTTTTGTTCCCACCCTAACCTTCTCCCAGAGCTCCTCACCTAGCAATCCCCCTCCCAACTTTCTGCCCCCATCCTGTCTTTCTGTTTCTGTGTCACTCACTATAAAACACTGAGTCCAATGAGTGTTGGCCATATGCAGATGGTCATGGGATCATACACCAGTGCATGAGTAATGTACCAGTGACCATACCCCAAAGAACAGCGATTCTAGCTTCCCTTTGGGGCGTCAACTGCCAGTAGATTGCTAGCTGGGAGTGGACCTTGAATCCCTCCTATTTCCACACTGAGATTTTTTTTTTACTGGCTTAATATTGTTTAGGTCTTGTGTAGGAAACCAAAGATTCTGGAAATCATGTGTGAAACATACATGCCGTATCCAAAGGGCAGCATTTCACAACATTCCTTCTCATTCTCAGAATTACAGAAGGGATGAGTTTCAGAACTTTACTGCAAACCATTGAATGTTGGCTAGGGTTGAAAATAAGCTCTAAGTCCATTCAGCAGACCCTGGGGTGGTAGCCTTCTCATGCCTAATTGTGTTGTTTGTGTATTAGACACAAAACCTATGTGGCCAGAGTTCTGTGTGGGAAACAAATTAAAACCCAGTGTAGCTGTGGTTCACTAAAGGATTGAAAAATTCAAAAGACATCAATAGATTTTTCTGTTCAAATTTGCTCCAGTATAAAACATACTCTGTTAGAATGGCCAATCTATCTGTGGTATGACAGAAAGTGGGTGAGATGTCATAGTCCTGGGCCCACATTACAGTTGGTATCTCTGCTTCTGAAGTCTTGGCAGAACTCTCAAGAAGCCAGTGCCCAGCACAATGTAGGTGAGGGTGGCTTGATTTCCTGGTGTAGTCAATAGGAATCAGATCTCACGGTGCAAACTGCAGTTTTCCTGAGATCAAGCATCGTCACAGATGATGTTCTCTGCTACCAAGAATGCTTTCATGTTTGGTACTTACCAAACCTCATTTCAAATGAGCTTTTTTTGTTTGTTTGTTTGTTTGTTTACATTTTTGTTGACAAAATATCTGTCCTCTCTGTTAAAATAGTCAATCCTGCAACTGCTACAAAAAGAATTTCACATCCGGTTTGCTTGCTCACCAGACTCATGTGATCCAGATCTTCCGGAAGTTAAAACCAGCACTCTAAGAACTTTGGCATGCCTAAGGTACCACAAGCATGCGCCATACTGTAGGAGCCCAAAGGTTTGGTGAATTTCAGTGTATTGTTTCTTTTTAATTTTTAAAATAGATGTATTATTTTATTTTGTGTGTCTGAATATATGCATGCATACCATGTGCTCACAGGATGGGTGCTGTGCAGGCCAGCAAAGCAGCTCAGATTCCCTGGAAATGGAACTAGTAGGCAGTCTTGAGCTGCCTGACATGGGTAATCGGAGCCAACCCCAGGTTGCCAAAGCTATATGGACTCTACTCGCTGGGACAACTCTCTAGCTCCTTTTTATGTGTATGTTTTTCTGGCTCCTTTTCATGTGTATTTTTTTAAAAAATCATGTCAATTTTTCTTAGTAAAGTACAACAAATTTGAATGCAGCCAAGTTTTTATCTGCTTTTCACACAGCCTACCCCCAGTGGCTGGTATGGCAGCAGCCATTCCTGCACGATGTATCTCTCTGGTGCTAACTGAAGACTCCTTTGCTCTGATAACAACCTGTAGATTACATGACTTTCAGCAGGAACTCTGTTTTTGTTTAGTTTAGTTTTTATTTGCTTGGTTGTTTTATTTTATTTGTTTTGAGGAAGGGCTATACATGTAGTTCAGGCTGGTCTTGAACTCTCAACATAGTTTGGGCTAGTCTCCAGCTAGCAATTCTCCTTCCTTAGACTCCTGTATATTGAAATTACAAACATCTTCTACTATGCCAGGAAGGAACTGTATTTTTAAATATCAATTTCTTTTTTTTGTCTTTCTAATAACAAAGAAATAGTTAACATGAGAAACCTTAGCAATCTTAGTTTAAATGCTTGTCTTAGATAAAGAAATGAGAAAGAGGCTTATGAAAAGGTTGATCAGTGATCTTATCACACCTAATAATTATACAACAAGCAATAGTTGCACCAGCACTGGTAAGATAGCTCCATAGGTAAGGTTGCTTGCCATACAAGCTTGGCAAGCTCGGTTTGATCCCCAGAACCTATTTAAAACATGAAAGGAGAGAAGAGACTCCATAAAGTGGTCCTCTGACATCTACACATGTCTCACACACACACACACACACACACACACACACACACACACACATACACACACACATACACACACACACACACACTCACACACACACATGCATATGCACAATACTAACAATTAAAATTTCAAAGAAGAATTGTTGCTTTAAATCACTTAGTCTGTTTTATATACAAACTCATTGCTCACTATAAGTCAAAGTACCATTTCTCTATAATTCAATAACAGGATACCAAGGAATGAATAATTTTTATTATCATCATGTAATATATATTAGAAACCTGAAAATTTAATTCAGAAAAACTCTGAATTCAGAAAAATTCTGAAGTCAGTTTTCAAGTTCAGAAAAATTCAAAACAAGCAAGAGAGAGAGGAAGAGGGAAGGACCAAGAGACAGACAGAGGGACAGAGGGATAGAGGGACAGAGGGACAGCGGGACAGAGGGACAGAGGGACAGAGATGCTTCCTCTGGACCCCTGACATTTCTGCTTTGGTTTTCCAAAACTTTAGGTTATGTTTCTTTCATTGTGGTGATGAATGGTTATTATATCTCTCTCTTCAATTATGTATAAGATGAGAGCTAAATGAACTGAAAACTTCAAAATTGTTTGGTAAGAAATAACTTTAATTAAAAACACCCAAGCAACAACAATAAGCAAAGGGAATGTAAACTACACATTTAAAAAGCACCCTGTACCCAATTTTACTTCAGGCTCTAAAAGAACATAAAGATGAATGAGTGTTGCTTTGTTTTAGGAAGCACAGGATTTGCTCATGTAAATAAGGACTCTTGTCATGACAATACGACAGAGAACCAGAGGAAGCTCTGAGTGGCTTGTCCTGAGGTGATCTGAGCTTTTCTGAGCAAAGGGCAGATGTGGCTGGGAGGCATCCTAGAAGGACTGACTGACTGCTCACCTTGCTCCTGCTCTTAGTCTATGCCGAGGAACTCAGTCATCATGCCAATGCTAGCTTCAAAGGAAGAGGGTAAAATTCAAGGAGCCGCTCTGCGAATTTGAGGTGAATCTTAACTATTTCTTTTGCATATATTAGAATGGTCATATACAGTTTCCCTTTAGTCTTCCCTTTAGTATATGGTGAGTATCTTATTTGATTTCTAGTCTAAACTCTTTTGCCTACCTGAAGTGAGTCTTGTGGTGGCTAATCTTGGTTGTCAACTTCTGGAAGAAATGAACAAACAAGCATCTGGGTAGTACTGTGATGGTTTTTGGGTTTTTTTTTTATTGAATATATTCTTCATTTACATTTCAAATGTTATACCCCTTTCTGGTGTCCCCCCTCCCAGAAAACCCCCAACCCATCCTCCCACCCCCTTCCTCCAAGAATATGCTTCTCCACCCAACCCACTCCCACCACCCCCACTCAATTTCCCCATACTGGGGCCTCTAGTGAGTCTTCACAGGACCAAAGACCTCTC
Source organism: Tokudaia tokunoshimensis (assembly GCA_036184795.1). Classification (NCBI taxonomy): domain Eukaryota; kingdom Metazoa; phylum Chordata; class Mammalia; order Rodentia; family Muridae; genus Tokudaia; species Tokudaia tokunoshimensis. The sequence goes on along the minus strand of BTHU01000002.1, from coordinate 87,774,709 downwards.
CTCGCACTGATGCCTGACAAGGCATTCCTCTGCCAATCTTTTGGCTGGAAGCATGTGTACCCCCTTGGTTGATGGCTTAGTCCCTGGGAGCCCTGGGGTATCTGGTTGGCCTACCTTGTCTTTCTTCCCATGGGACTGCAACCCCAACCTCTAGCTCCTCCAGTCTGCCCTCCAACTCCTCTATTGTGAACCCCACGCTCAGTCCAGTGGTTGACTGCTAGTATTCACCTCTGCATCTGTAAGGTTCTGGCAGGGCCCTTCCAAAAGACAACCATAACAGGCTCCTTTCGGTATGCACTTCTTGTCATACATAGTAGTTTCAGGGTTTGGTGACTGTTTATAGGATGAATCCCCAGGTAGGACAGTCTCTGGGTGGTCTTTCCTTCAGTCTCTGCTCCACACTTTGTCTCCATAGTTGTTCCTGTGATTATTTTGTTCCCTTTCTCAGTGGATCCAAATCACCCCCACTTTGGTCTAACTTCTTCTTGAGCTTCCTGTGATTTGTGAATTATAACATGTTTATTTTGAGCTTTTGAGCTAATATCCACTTATGAGTGAGTGCATATCATTTGTGTTCTTTTGTGATTGGGTTACTTCATTCAGGATGACACTTTCTAGTTCCATTCATTTGCCTAAGAATTTTATTAATTCATTATTTTTAATAGCTGAGTAGTACTCCATTGTATATATATACCACAATTTCTGTATCCATTCCTCTGTTGAAGGACATCTGGGTTCTTTCCAGTTTCTGGCTATTATAAATAAGGCTTCTATGAACATAGTGGAGCATATGTCCTTATTGCATGTTGGAACATCTTCTGGGTATATGCCCAGGAGTGGTATAGCTAGATCCTCAACTAAATTGAAACAAAACAAACCATACAAAGAATCAACAAAACCGAGAAAATCAACAAGATAGATAAACCGTTAGTCAGACTAACCAGAGGGCACAGAGGCACTACCCAAATTAATAAAATCAGAAATGAAAAGGGAAACAAAAGGGAAATTCAAAAAATAGTCAAATTCTACTACAAGAACTTATACTCAAGAAAATTAGAAAATATGGACTAAATGGACAATTTTCTAGATACATACCAGGTGCCAATGTTAAAACAGGATCAGATAAACCATCTAAATAGTCCCATAAGCCCTGAGGAAATAGAAGCAGTTGTTAATAGTCTCCCAACCAAAACAAACAAACAAACAAACAAAAAAAAAAACCCAAAAAACAGGACCAGATGGTTTTAGTGGGGAATTCTATCAGATCTTCAAAGAAGAGCTAATACCAATACTCTTCATATTCCACAAAATAGAAACGCAAGGAACACTACCCAATTCTTTCTATGAACGCTTATACCTAACCCAAACAAAGACCAAACAAGGAAAGAGAACTTCAGACCAATTTCCCTTATGAACATTGATGCAAAAATTCTCAACAAAATTCTGGCCAACTGAATCCAAGAATGCTTCAAAACAATAATTCACCACGATCAAGTAGGCTTCATCCCAGGGATGCAGGGATGGTTCAATATACGGAAATCCATCAGTGTCATCCACTACATTAACAAACTCAAAGAAAAAACCACATGGTCATTTCATTAGATGCTGAAAAAGCTTTTGACAAAATTCAGCATCCCTTCATGATAAAAGTCTTGGAGAGATCAGGAATTCAGGACCCATACCTAAACATAGTGAAAGCAGTATACTGTGATGGGTTTTTTGCTTGACACTTTTGAGGTGGGAAAATACACACACACTAAATCTGGGACACCCCTACTGGTGGAAGCTCACATAAAAGGAAATGAAAGAAGAGAGCTTTTGCTCTTCTCCTGCTTGCCTTCACTCTTAATAGGAATGTCACCTGCCCTGCTGCTGAAGTAACCCTTCACTGACTTTAGACCTAGTTCTTCACGATTTCAACATAGACTGAAGACCAGCAACTTTTTAGGAAACTTCTAGAACTCCAATACCAGATTGGGGCTGCTGAGACATCCATCTCATGGACCGAATGACAAGCAGATTCTTGGCATTTTGGTTGGGAGACACATATTGTTAGACTACCGAGACCCCAACCTGTAAGCCACTCTAATAAATCATATACATCATACACATACAGATATACATGCACATACACATACACATGTATACATATGTACTCATAATCTATCAGTTCCGTTTCTTTGGAAAGCCTTAATACAAACCTCAAGGTAATAATAATGTTATCAACTATAGAGATGTCTAGATTTGGCTTGCTAATTAGTTTTCCTTTTGTAACTATAATGATTTTTTAAATGTAACTATATATACACGTAATATACTCTCATTAACTGAAGAGAAGACTTATCTTTAACCTTTGGACTACTTTTGATATGCCTTAATATTCTCAAAATTGTGTAGACTCCCCTATGATTTTCTCCTAGGAAAACTTCCTTGTGTTGGAGGGGGTTAGTCCCATAAATGTGGTCTGTATTAATCAGGGTGGGGATTTAAAGTGCCACAGATATGACTAGAACCCAAGAGACTCCAGTTACAGACAGGCTACAACTTAGTACATGAGGAAAATTATTTTTAAAGTTACTTTGTACAATGGATTAAAGGAGAATTATTAAGTTCATCTAATTGGGTGTGGTGGCCCAGGCAAGAGATATTCGAAAATTGGAAGCAGAATAGCTTGGGCTACAGAGCAACTCATGGACTAACCTGGGCATCTTGGCAAGACCTTGTCTCAGAAAACAAAGTAGAAAATGCTAGAAGCCTGGGGATATAACTCAGTGGGAAAGTACTTCCAGGAGATCCTGAATTCAATCCCTAGCACTTCACAACAAGATAAATGTATAGTGTTGTTTACTTGAAGCCCACCTTCAGTTTAGCAAACCTCACAGAGCATGTGTGTGCTGTTGCTTCTTATAGGTTTCCGGCCTCTGAGAAACCGTCTAACTTAGTATTATTCAGCCATGTATTGAAGAGGTATTGAGCCCACCCAAGATGGGTGACCCCACATGGGCCCACAGGTGGACTAGACCAGGAGTGAGCTGGAGACAACCACCAGTCCAGCACCATAGGGCCTGGACATGGAGCTAACCACAAACCAACAATGTGGTGCTATGCATGCCTGGGGGAAAGGGGCAGATCATGCCCGAGATTACCCCAGGTACCCAGAGACCCCAGGCACCTCTAAACGGAGCAAATAAGTGACGAAGAAATGGAAGAGAATGAGAATCAGAAAGATATGGTCACAGTGAAGAGAAGCAGAACTGGAGACTCGAGGGTAGTGAGGAACATTCTGATGCAAGCAGCCACCTTTGGACCACAGTGGGATCCTGGCCTCTGCTGCAGCCAGGGATTTGGGTCTGTGGCCCTGGAGCAGCAGGGATCTGTTACCACCAAAGATCAGGCAGGCATCTCTGCTCTGGACTGCTGCCCCAGGACTGGTTGCTGTCTGAGGACTATGGAGAACTGGCCCCTCTCCTTACTTGGGCTTATAGGAGATCTGCTGTTGAAGGCATGAGAGCAACAGAGCTGACTCTCCTTCTCTATAGCTGTAGTACTCGGGAGAGTGGGCCCTACACATCACCCAGGAAGCACAGCAGAGCTAGCCCTAGTTGTAGGGGTTGCCAGTGATAGAGTATGGGCATGGGAGATTTGGCCTGGTCCCTCATCTCTACTGTGGTGGCATAGGTGAGGGAGAGATACCCTACTTCTTCCTTGTCCCTCACCATCTGCTGTAGGTGGGAGAACTGGCCTTGGGGTCATAAGAGCAGGAGAGCTGCCCCTGCCCATCACCAGCTGTAGCACCCAGAGACAAAGGCCCTGTACCTCATCTGGACCGCAGAGTAGAGCTGACCCTGGTGATGGGAGCATGGACAAGCTGGTCCCAAGGTTGTGAGTGTGGGAGGGCTGGCCCCACCATTTGTCTGGCTTGTGGTGGCATGGACAGGGAGAGATGTGCCCCTCTCCCCTGTACCTTGCCACCTATGAGAGGCAGGAGACCTGAATCCAAGGTCCTCAGAGCAAGAGAGCTGTCCATGCTCCTCACCAACTACAGCACTTGGGAAAACAAGCCCTGCTCCTTGCCTGGGCAGCATAGTAGAGCTGATTCTGGTGAAGGTAGCATAGGTGAACCAGCTCCAAAGGTGTGAATGTGGGAGAGCTGGTCCCACAATTTGTCTGACATGGGGCATGTGTGAGGGAGAGATGCCCTCCTCTACCTTCACCCTTTACCATCCATGGCAGGTGAGAGAGCTGGCCTTGGATCTTGGAGAGCAGGAGAGCCGGCCTGCACCTCACATGGGCATCACAGTATAGCTGACCTTGGACATGAGGTCTGAGAATGAGCTGTCCCTGAGGCTATGAACATGGAAGAGCTGGCCCTGACTCATTCTTCTCTGATGTGCAGTGGTTCAGATGAAAGACAGGTGCCTTTTTCCCCTCCTTTGTCCCCTGCCACCTATGGCTAGGGGAATGCTGGCCCTGGGGTTGTGAGAGAACTGGAGAGTGGGTTCTGCCCCTTGCCTGAGTAGCATGGTACAGCTGACCTTGGTTTCAGAGGTTGTAGGTAGGTCAGCCCAGAGGCCATGAGAATGAGAGAGGTGGCTTTGCCCTTTACTGGCTGCAGCATTGCATGGACTAGCTGAGGCAAGGTGGGAGAGGTTGCCCTGCTGGTGTGGGTGTGGGAGAGCTAGCAGGCTGACAAGCTCAGATATCTCTAAGGTCTACATTCGGAGCTTTGAATTGGCCCACCCCAACATCTACCCTATTTATGAACTGCTGGGTTGTATGAAAGGAATGGTCCTACAGATCTAAAACCACAAGACATCAATGACACAGGGCAACAACAGGATATCCAAGAGGAGTCCTAGTGATGATCCAGTAGTGACAGTGTAGCAGAAGCCAGAGGCCTCGAGCCAGACCAACAACTCGTTATAATGAACATTTACAAGCAAAGAAGTTTAGAACAAAGGGTACACTGTGGGACATACTGTGACACACAACAATGATTTTTTTCCCTTTTTCGCTTTTGTGAGGGAGGTCACAAGGGTGAAGGGAGAATACAAGGGGACAGGGATTGGGGTGCCTGATATGAAATTCACAAAGAACCAATAAGAAGATTCTAAAAAGAAATATTGAAGTTTTATTCAAATATGTCATATGTAGCTTTTGTATTTACCTTTGTTTATTCTACTCTAATGGCAGAAAAAAAGAACTTCTCACATAGTCTGCATCTTCGTCATGCTGTTCCAAAGTGAACCTCGTTTTTGCTGCCAAGTTCATAAACATGAATCTTCATTTACTCAGCCTGGTGTGTGAGCATTCTCTCCACCCTTTCTTGTGTCTGCAATATGGCCCTCTGAGGTTTCTACCTATTTTATGACTCTTATTTCATGTTCTTCGTAAGCTCATTTCCAAACTGAAATGACTTATGGTTTATTTCTGACCTTTCTGCTAGACTTGCATCTTTTCCCCAGGAGACCTCACTGTTTGTCTTTAAATGTCATTTAAATTTAAAGTTTCTGAGCACTAAGCCAATATTTTAAATTGACCATGTAATCTCAGCCACAGGACCACAATTAACCATATCCTCAGAGTCTCTTCTCTTTTGAAACCTTCTCCTCTTGATGAATTACTCCACTGTGATCCAAGTTACTAAAGGAAGCACCCCCTTCCTTCCCTTTTTGATTACTGCCCATCTCTAGCCTATTAGCCACTGCAGTTCTGTTACTGAAGAATATCTCAAAATAGTGATGTCCTCCTCCAGATCGTTCAAACCTTATCCAAGGAGTTGGTATGATCTATTGGGTTTTAGTCTGTATGTCCCATAGTAGCCAAATTGACTCTGAACACTTGCCACTTCAATGCAATTGGCGTGACTAAAGTCATTCACAAGAATTTCCAAAACTTATAAAATCTAACATTTTAGCACAAAGAAAACAGAAAAGAGAAAGCTGCTTTTTCTCACCTCATTATACTACTATCACCTATCACACACCCCGTTTGTTTTAATATTTTGGTGTGCCTCAATTCAGGCCCTGCTTTTTATTGTCAGGATCTTTGCACATTCTGTTTTCTTCTTCCATCCCTTTTGAATTCTTAAATGACCATTGTTTTCGCATTATTCAAGGGTCAATTTACTATCAGCCTGTCAAAGAATTTGGCTGATATTGCTAAGTGAATTTTTGGAGTTAAAATCTGTGTTTACTTCAATCTTTAATTCTCCTCTTTCTCCTCCTCCCCCTCCCCCTCCCATACCTTTCACTCTTCTACTCCCTCCCTTCTCTTTCTCTGTGTTGACTGTCAGCACACAGTGGTATTCAAACCACCGGAAACCAAGATCAGCACTAACCTACTTATTCATATCTACCCAGAACCATACTTGCAATAGTTCATTCAATAAAGGCTTGCCAAGTGGATAGATAGGCATATTACTGAATAATATAAATGCCTATGAACTGTTGGGACTAAGATAATCTTACATAATTAACAGATATATTTGTCAGCAAGATGTATTATTTTGTTGTTTTATTTTTAAAACTGTAGATATCTCTATGTACTCATTTTCATTCAAATAATTACCCAATGGACAGTAGCTAAATTATGGAGCAACCTAAAAGCCAGTTAGAAAGTGGCTACTTAGGTAGTTTATGGAAACTGTCACTATAGCTGTGGAATTGAAAGTAGTGGAGACAGCAAAATATCACTCATAGTATGACCCTCTTCTTAATGAACAAGATCTCATTGAAGAAAACATGAAAAAAACAGATGTGAAATGTTAGCAGAATATTTTTGTAATCGTATTAAATGTCACTTTTTTGTCCTTTTGTTTTCTTTTTCAGATTGCATAAATATTCTCAAAGTAAGTATAACCTAAATAGGTATTACTGGCATGACACCAGTCATAGCTGAAAGGTTTTAATTATATTTTTTAAATTATTTTTAGAGTTTCATATATAAGCTCTATATTCTCATCATATTCAGCCTTTCCCCCCGCCACAAGTCCTCCAATGTCCCCCTATTTCCTTTGCATCCATTTAGTATTGCTCATCTTTGCATTGGTTTAGGGCTAACTACTTCATTCATCCCTGGGGAAAAAATGGATTCTTCCATTCTCAGTCGTAATTGGTTACCTGTAACATTGCATGTGGGATAGAATCTTTACAAGATTTCCCCTATCCAACTTGGCATGTCCACTGGTGTTATGAAGTTGACATTATATGAGAAAGGGTGAGAAAATACCCTTGACACCCAAGACAGATGAGCACCACATGGGGCCATGCAGGTGAACCAGGCCAGGAGTGAGCAAGAGACATTATGAAGCTCTTGTTTAGAGTATCATATTTCTGAGAGTTCATAGGTACAGCTTCTCCATCATATATATATGTTATTGCACAGCAAACATTCTTGTCCTCTGTCTCTTACAATCATTTCCTTTCTCTTTTATGATGCTCTGTGAGCCTTGCATGTGAGAATTGTGTTGTAAGTGTTTCCATCAGGACTGGGTAGCTCAAAGTCAGTTCTTCTCTTCATTTTGACCAGTTTTGGATTTATGTAACTGTCTTTGTCAAAGAGAATACTTTGATGAATGATGAGAGCTACACTTTCCTGTGGGTTTCTGAATAAGTAATTAGAATGCAGTAATAAATTATACTGGCTTAGGAATATGGCAGTATTGGGTTATCCTCTAGAGTTTTTGACCTCACTACCTAGAGACTTAGATAGTGCATGTATTGGCTTTTATTAACTTGACATAAACTTAGACATATCTGAGAAGAGGGAATTCTAACTGTGAAAATGTTCCCAGTGATCAGCCTGTAGGCAAGTCTGCAGCTTACTTTTTGATTAATGATTGATGCGTGAGGTACAGCTCACTTTGGGAAGTGCCATCCTTTGAGTTATGATCTTGGGTTATATAGGAAAGAAGACTAAGCAAGCCAGTAAGAAGCATCCTTCTACTGCTTCTGCTCCAGTCCCTGCCTATCAGTCCCAGTCTTGAGTTCCTACCCTCACTTCCCTTCATTGTAGACTGTTACCTGAAAGTATAATATAAAATAAGCCCTCTCTTCTTCAAATTACTTTTGGTCATGGTGTTTTATCAGAGCAATAGAAATTATAAGATATCTTTGTTTACAGTACCAAGCATGAATACCCTTCTCTTGAGCAGTCCATAAGACCAATCAAACAAGGGATTGTTATTCTCAAGATATACACATCATTGTAGTCCCATCGGGGAGGAATGAACTTGCCATACTGGCTATTGTTATTGTTCATAGGCTAAAGGTCTGTGTATGACTACTGATTGTTTTTCTTCCTTAGCAACTTGTGCAACACCTTCCCATACTACAATAGCTAGTTCTCATGGGAGAAGCTTCCAAGTCAATTCCAACTTAATTCGAAGTTATGTGTATGAAACCTGTGGTATCTACAGTAATATGTTCTTACTTTCAAAATCTTCCATGCAACCAAAAGACGTGGCAATAGCCCATAATGCTTTAGAGGGCTACTTGAACTACTTTGACCAAAAATCTAGAAGAAGGTTTTCCACGCTCAGCAATAGGGTTATTATTAGACAGTCTATGTCAAGTCGAAAGCATTGTTTCCTCAAGTAGCATTATTACCTTAAGTAGCATTAACTTCATCCAAAATATATGTGTATAATATATATGTATATGTAGTACATATATATTCATATACCTTATTATATATTATATATGACATACATATAGAATAAATTATTTCCTTGTAACTTATTTCTCTCTCCTCCCCCCTCCTCCTGTTTCTTCCCCACCCCTTGTACTCCTTCTTTTTCTCTTCCTCCTTTTTTTGCTATTCTGGGGTGGGAGTCAAGACAGGATTTCTCTCTGTATCCAAGAATGTCCTGGAACTCACTCTGTAGACCAGGAAAGCCCCTAACTCCAAGATCCTCTTGCTGCTACCTCCCAAATGCTGGGATTAAGGCGTGTCCCACCACACCTGGCTTTTTGTGGCTTTTTCAAATATTCTTAGTGCATTTGAATTTTTAGTAAGCAAAACAAAATCTTGCCATAATGTAATGGGGAAGAGATGGAAATGAATGAACATATAACAGTAAATGCAAAATGTCAAGACTGTCTAGTTGTGTTTTGTTGTGTTTGTTCCATGTTTTATCCCCTCATTTTCTTCTCTTGTGGCCACAAGCTCCAATGTCTCTGTCATCTGTAAGGCAGTACACTGTGGGCAAGTAACATAATCTCTCATCTGTTTTTCTCCCTTCAAATCTGAAAGAGCTAAAGCACTGGGTTTGTGCTTGCCACGGTTATGGAATTTATATTCTTGGCAGCACATCCAAGCCCCCAAAAGGAAAAACAGCATTTCACTGTGAGCAGCACAGGTGGAATCTAAATCAACTCTAGCACTCTCTGTCCCTCATTCATTTAATGCTGCTAAAGTCTCAGAAGAGATAACACACATGTCAGAGAAAGCATATCCCTTCTGGGTGCCTACTCCAATAGGCCAAGGAAAATTGAGCTTGTGTGGTGGAGCAGGCTTGCCAAAACATCACTTCCATTGTGGATACTCTCTCCTATATCCATGCATTTATACATATGCTCAAGTAAGTGACAAGTATTTCAGACAAGAGTTCTTATTCTTACAGTAACTAGAAATGAGAGTTTGGATGAGATTGAGCAGGTTCAAGGTGGTATGTCATAGGCCAAAGAGAGCTTTGAAAAACAAATGGTGATTTTTGTCTTTATTATTATATTCTATGCATCTTAAAAGTTTCTTTCTGGGCAGTGTGGCACATGCCTTTAAGCCCAGCACTTCGGAGGCAGAGGCAGGCAGATTTCTGAGTTCAAGGCCAGTCTGGTCTACAGAATGAGTTCCAGGACAGCCAGGGCGATACAAAGAAACCCTGTTTCAAAAAAACAAAAACAAAAACAAAAAAACAAAACAAAACAAACAAAAAAAAACAAAAAAAGCTTTCTTGTATTTAAAGGAAATTAAAGACTGAAATTAATACACCATTGATCTGAGGGAGACTACATAGTGAGTTTCAAATTGCATTGGCTGTCACTAGCTAGCATTATTGTGCAGTGAGGTGTTGCAGAATGGGAGGTAATGTGCAATTTTCAGGAGGATACAAACTGTATGGAATCCACATTTTATTGTTTTCTTAACAAATAAAACCTACATCTCCTAATTTTTATCATTAACTAGATTTTTCTAAGTTAAAGTTTCATGCTGTTACGCGAACAATCTTTCTGTAGCAACATTATTATTTCCATGAACACCTCCTACCTCCAATTTGCTTCCTTCTAATTCTAGGCCGTCTTTTCTTCTCAAGTGAACACTATCTGATAGCATCTACATTCATCATGGAGTGTAAAGTTATATCTTTTTAAAATTGGCTTTCTCATTTATTTTGACAAAATAACATATTGACATATTAGTATTGACACATTAATAAACAAAGAAGCAAACAAACAACTCATCTGTTCCCATACAATGAATACACATTCTGGGGAAGGTCCATTTCAAAGCACATAACCAAGGACTGCTCTTCCTAGTACATTTGTGAGCAGATCTAAAACGTATTCTGCAAATTTAACAGACTTGATAAACACATTAGGATGAGGTTCTAATCCAAGTAGAGACCCTGGCATTCCCTGTGGCACATGCAAGTCACTTCTATCTTGGGGAGTGATTGTATTGAACATCCATTTTCTTCCTTTCTTTCTTTCTTTCTTTCTTTCTTTCTTTCTTTCTTTCTTTCTTTCTTTCTTTCTTTCTTTCTCTCTCTCTCTCTCTCTCTCTCTCTCTCTCTCTCTCTCTCTCTCTCTCTTTCTTCCTTTCTTTCTTTCTTTTTTGAGACAGGGTTTCTCTGTATAGCCCTGGCTGTCCTGGAACTCACTCTGTAGACCAGGCTGGGCTTGAACTCAGAAATCTGCCTGCCTCTGCCTCTGCCTCCCAAGTGCTGGGATTAAAGGCGTGCACCACCACTGCCCGGCGAACATCCATTTTCTAAAGTAGACACTGCAGTAGGAATGACCAGATCAGGTTAAGAGGTCAGCGTGTGCAGCTTTCTTCATGCCCAAGTGATGTCATATGGCTCCACATTAATACTTGCTTTCATCTGGACTCTCTAATTAATCATGATTTTGGCTAGGAAATCGAAACAGCCATTTGAGAAAACATCAACACTCTCGCAGAAAATCATCATTACTTTTTAATAAGCTGTCCCTGATAGTCAGTCTTCTGCTATACTACAAAGGAGATCTCCCCATGGAAGCCTCCAGTCCAATTGGTTTCCAGCCAATATTCCTCTTGCCACCTGTGTCACCTCCGGTTGTGCTATTCCTCTTCTACCACAGTGTCTTATCCTTATCTGAGGCTATCATTCCTCAGGATATAAGATCATAAGCACTACTGTACTGCTGCTGTACCATCAACTCCTCAGTTATCCTCCATGCTTCCATATGCCACCTGCCTTCCCAATGCTTCTTCAGGGGCTTGCCAGGATGCAGCAGTGACTGGACATTTATTCCTTCTGAAACTTCAGCTTTATGCTAGTTATGGTCATTCGTTGTATTCCTAGGTGTGGTGTTGAAGAAAGCTGGATTTTTCTGCAAGTTCTGGACCTGCATGGTTTGGCTTTGTAGGGGTAAAGGGTGGATGAGGCCACAATACAAGATTGGCATCTGTAAGATAACTCAGTGGGTTAAGGTACCTGCTGCCAAAACTGGTGATCAGAGTTTGGTTCCAGGATTCCACAAGGTGGAGGGAGTGAGCTGAGTCTGGGAAGTTGTCCTTAGATCCTGTTGCATATATATAATTAATGACTAAAAATGTAATAAAAAGTTTTAAAAATACAAGACTCTGGTCCTTGAGATCTGCCTTGTTCATGTGTGGGTAAAAACATAGGTGAAGGATGGTAGAACTATATTATCTTTTCACTAGATATTTTGAGAAGCAGGAGCTATTGCTCAAAATAGGATGCACTCCAGAAGCTGGCTGCGGCTGAGTCTTTCCCCCACCCCAATACTTTTAGACAGAACAGAAGTTATCAAAGCAACATGAGGTCCCAAATACATAAAAGAGGAGAAAAAGAAAGCGCAATAGTAATATACAATTTAGACTTTTAAGTTAAGTAAAATCAGTGGTATGAGTAAGTACTGCTCTTCTAACACAGTAATTATAATAAGTATACCACAGCAAGATGGCCTGTCAAAAATATTAAGATAAAAACAATGAGATCCACAATGAATAAAATGAAAGTTGAGAAATCATTTGAGGATATGTAAATGAAACAGAAATCAAGACGTCAAATCTGGAAAATAAAAATAATTTGACATAAAGTGGCATCACAATGACTAATGACATGGAAATATATTCTTCAGAGACGTAGAGTGTTCTTTTAAAGACATTTGGAACATTCTAGAATCCTTGCTGAAATGAGTTGCTACCTTTTCTTCTTGTCTGTGTCTGTGAGCTGCACTAGCCTAGTCATCATTCCCTTGTAGATAATTCAAACTTATATGTCTCTATGAACTGAAGTTCTTGCTAGCTGTACTAGCCTTTTTCATCCTAGCATTAGAATCTTTTAGCCTTCATTTCATATATTTTCTCTTCCCTGTGCATTGAGTCCTAGATGATGTCTTTGACATGACTTTTTCCTTTATATTTTTAGTTTTTATATTTATTTTCTATATTCTTTATATACATTCCAAATGATTTCCCTTTTCCCTGTTCTCCCCCTCCCCGAAAGTCCCATAAGCCCTCTTCCCTCCCCCTATTCCCCATTTACCTAAGAATTTCATGAATTCATTGTTTTTTAATTGCTGAGTAGTATTCCATTGTATAAATATACATGGAAAATATCTCTGATAAAATTGAAGAAATATATAGAAAAACATGTTAAGATTGACTATTTCATGGAAAAATTATACAGATAAAATGGTAAGCATGAAAATATTCCTAAGTTGATTGAAAGTGGAATTATAAATATTTACTGATAAAATTGAAAATCTACAAGGAAAATATTTCTGATAAAACTCAAGAAATATATAGAAAAACATGTTAAAACTGATTATTTCATAAAAAATTATACAGATAAGATGGTAGGCATAAAAATATTCCTAAATTGATTGAAAGTAGAAGTAAAAACATTTTCTGATAAAATTGAAGATTTACATGGAAAATATCTCTGATAAAATTGAAGAAATTTATACAGATAAATTGGTAGGAATTAAAATATTCCTAAGTTGATTGAAAGTGGAATTATAAACATTTTCTGATAAAATTGAAGATTTACATGGAAAACATTTCTGATAAAATTGAACAAAATATACGGAAAAACATTAAAATTGAAGATTATCATGGAAAATTATACAGATAAAATGGTAGGCATGAAAATATTTCTAAGTTGATTGAAAGTGAAATTATAAACATTTTCTGATAAAATTGAAGATTTACATGGAAAATATCTCTGATAAAATTGAAGAAATATATAAAAAACGCATTAAAATTGAATATTTCATGGAAAAATTATACAGATAAAATGGTAGGCATAAAAATATTTCCAAGTTTTTTGAAAGTGGAATTATAAACACTTTCTGATAAAATTGACGATCTACAACTAAAATATTCCTGAAAAAAATTCAAGAAATATATAGAAAAACATGTTAAAACTGACTATTACATGGAAAATTATACAGATAAAATAGAAGGTATAAAAATGTTCCTAATTTGATTGAAAGTAAAATTATAGACATTGTCTGATAAAACTGAAGATCCACAAAATACTTCTGATAAAATTGAAGAAAAATACAGAAAAACATTAAAATTGAAGATTATCATGGACAATTATACCAACAAAATGGTAGGCACAAAAACATCTCTAAATTGATTGAAAGTGGAGCTACAAACACCCGCACACACAGCCCCCCCCGACAAAACTGAAGATCTACATGAAAAGCACCTCTGACAAAATTGAAGAAATACACAGAAAAAAATGTTAAAATTAAAGATTATCATGGAAAATAATACAGTCAAAATGGTAGACACAAAAAACATTACTAAATTGAAAGAGGAGTCACAAACATTTTCTGATAAAATCGAAGATCCACATGAAAAACATCTCTGTTAGACTATGCTTTTTGTTGGGGAATTGAGTCTATTGACATTATAAGAAATTAAGGAATAGTGATTGTTGCTTCCTGTTATTTTTGATGTTCTTTTTATGTTTGTGTGGCTACTTTCTTTTGGGTTTGTTGGAAAAAGATTACTTTCTTGCTTTTTCTAGGGTGTAGTCTCCCTCCTCATGTTGGTGTTTTCGATCTATCATCCTTTTTAGGGCTGGATTTGTGGAAAGGTATTGTGTAAATTTGGTTTTATCATGGAATATCTTGGTTTCTCAATCTATGGTAATTGAGAGTTTTGCTGAGTATAGTAGTTTGGGCTGGCATTTGTGTTCTCTTAGGGTCCGTATGAGATCTGCCCAGGCTCTTCTGGCTTTCATGGTTTCAGGTGAGAAGTCTGGTATAATTCTGATAGGCCTGCCTTTATAGGTTACTTGACCTTTTTTTCTTACTGATTTTAATATTCTTTCTTTGTTTAGTGCATTTGGTGTTTTATTATGTGCAGGGAGCACTTTCTGGTCTGGTCCAGTCTGTTTGGAGTTCTATAGGTTTCTTGTATGTTCATGGACATCTTTTTCTTTAGGTTAGGGAAGCTTTCTTCTATAATTTTGTTGAAGATATTTACTGGCCCTTTAAGTTGGAAATCTTCACTCTCTTCTATACCTATCAATCCTTAGGTTTGGTCTTCTCATTGTGTTCTGGATTTCCTGGATGTTTGTGCTCAGGAGTTTTTTGCATTTTGCATTTTCTTTAACTGTTGAATCAATGTTTTCTATGGTGTCTTCAGCCCCTGAGTTTCTTTCTTCTATCTCTTGTATTCTGTTGTTGATGCTTGCATCTATGACTCCTGAATTCTTTCCAAGATTTTCTATCTCCAAAGATGTCTCACTTTGTGATGTCTTTATTGCTTCTACTTCCATTTTAGTTCCTGGATGGTTTTGTTCTGTTACTTCACTTGTTTGTTTGTGTTCTCCTGTAATTCTTTCAGGGATTTTTGTGTTTCCTCTTTAAGGGCCTCTACCTGTTCACCCATGCTCCCCTGTATTTCTTTCAGGGATTTTTGTGTTTCCTCTTTAAGGGCTTTTACCATTTGACCCATCCTTCCTGTATTTCTTTAAGGGAGTTATCTATGTCCTTCTTGATGTCCTCTAACAGCATCGTGAGAAGAGACTTTAAATCCAACTCTTGCTTTTCCAGTGTGTTGAGGTATCCGGGATTTGCTGTGGTGAGAGAACTGGGCTCTGATGTTGCCAAGAAGCCTCGGTTTCTATTGGTAGGGTTCTTGCCCTTGCCTTTCGCCATCTCGTTATTTCTGGTGTTAGTTGATCTTGTTGTCTCTGGTTGGAGCTTGCCCCTCCTATGGCCCTGTAAACCTGTGTCTGTACTCCTGGGAGACCAACTCTCTTCTGGCAGGGTCTGTGCACAGAAGGCTGTGGAGCTGTCTGGTTCCCTGCTGCAAATGGCGGCCAGAAGGGAAGACTCCTGTCCCAGCTGCTCCAATGATCATATGCCTTGTGCTCTCCTAGCTGTACCCCTCCAGAGAGAAGGTGGAGATCTCACCTCCACACTCAGAAGTGAAATTGCTCCTAGGAGATCACTCTCTCCTAGCGGGCTAAGCACAGAAGACTTTGGAGCTGCCTGGTTCCCTGCTGCAGATGGCAGCTGGAAGGGAAGACTCCTGTCCCAGCTGCTCCACTGATCGTATGCCCAGTGTGCTCCTCGCTGTACACCTCCAGAGAGAAGGTGGAGATCTCACCTCTGTGCTCAGAAGTGAAATCGCTGCTGGGAGATCATTCTCTTCTGGCGGGCTAAGCACAGAAGACTTTGGAGCTGCCTGGTTCCCTGTTGCAAAAAATCGACATGACTTTCTCTTAAACTGCAGTCAACAAACTGAGAAACACATTGCTTGCATTTTATAAGTATTGTATTTTCATATGAATAAATTAACTTCATATCTTTTTCCTTTCAGTTTGCATATCATCTTCTTCCCCAAGCACATCACTTCCCACTTTCTTAACTGGACACAGCAAACAAATAAAATCTATGCAATCATTCAAAACTAAAATCTGTGTAGGTTTTCCTCTGCTATCATTTCTTACCGCTTGTTTCTAATCAAGGTACTTTCATTGGTTTTGTTCCTGGTTATCTTTTTCCAATGAACTATTACCTGAGATTTATTATGAGCTTTGATTCTTCCATGCATTTAGCAAACATTTATTTGTGTTAAATATATATTAGGTATTAGGATCTAATTATGAACAAAACAAATATAAGCCCTACTGCTCAACGTTTATATTATAGAGGGGATGGGATTGGGTCAATAAACAAACCATATGATAACACAATTGATTTGTTAGGTTGTGCTGTATCAAAGGATAAAAAACTAATTTGATGGATGGATACATGACTCAGTGATTAAGAACACTTGTTGCTCTGGCAGAGAACTTGATCATCCTCATAGTGGTTTTCAACCATCCATAATTCCAGTTTCATATAATAAAATGACTTCTCTATTCCCTGGGCAACACCCACACCCACACCCACACCCACCCACCCACACACACACACACACTTACTTTGTACATACATACATGTGAGCAAAACACTCATATTCTTAAAATAAATAAGTTTGAGAGACATACACATACATTAAAATAATATTTTGAGGAAAATATAAATAAAATGATTGAATGGGTAATAGGATGTCCAAGAAAGTCTTCACTGAAGGCTGTTAGAGCACTGGCTTCAAGAGACCTCACAGGTAGCAGAGACAGAAAGGCAGCAGGCATGTGGCACACACATGGAATGTGAAAACATCATGGAAGAACATGGATAAAATTGACAGGATTTTTTTAGGGGGATCAAAATACTCATTTCAGAGCATATAGAACACCTGGGACAGAGAAAAGGTACAGAAGTTCAGGATGTGGTGTGTGTGTGTGTGTGTGTGTGTGTGTGTGTGTGTGTGTGTGTATCAAGAAATGAAGCAAAGAAAGGTATGTTTTCAAGACAATTAATCCCAGTGAATTGGGGAGCTTGGTCCCCAGAAACACTTGTGGGAGACAAGACAACTGAGGCATGAGGTTGGGCTGTTTATTCAATAATTTCTATCCATCCTTGACTGAGGTCTGTTCTGAGAGCGTCATGCTCTGGTCTCTCCAATAAGTCTCCTGAGGATCCTCAGTTTTCTTTACAAGCAAAGGGTAGCAGATAAACATTAAGTGACTGGCCTTCAGAGTGGGTCCAGAATGCACACTGATAAAGAGAAAAGAGATGGAGTGGATAGGAAGGATGAAGAACAAACCTCTCAGACCCTGGAGATCATGCCAAAGGCTGACTGTTTCTGGAAATAAGTAGAATCATTTAAAGTGCATTGAGCATAGATGTTATAGACTATTTTAACACAGTCTGGCCATTGCAATGAAGATGGATCTTGAGAGATAGACAGAACAAGAGGATCTCCTCTTACATGCTTTGTGATATTGCAGAGGTACAACTATGATCACTGTGAAGGTGAGTGGGACTTGCCTACCGATGGAGTGGTGTTCTACAAACATAACCATCAAAAGAGGCCCCAAGAAGTTTGACTAAGTAACTGCAAAATAAAAGTATCATTGAGGAACATGAAAGACAGGACAGAGAAGGATCAAGGAAAGGCAAGTCCCTTCCAGAAGAATGTGGGATTATTTCTCCTATATTGCAGAGCTAGACTATTTAAAAGAACTCCTGACTTGATAGATTTGTGTCATAGATAAGGTGGATTTGTGTCATGAGTTTTGTTAACAAGAGGCGGGGGGGAAGAACACTTTGGACAGATTTGATACAATTTATTTGAACGTGATCAGATTTATGGCTCAAGCAGCCATCAAAGCTGAAATGGAAAGTAGGTGTGAGTAGGGGATTTGTGCTGAATTCAGAAACAGAGATAAGCCCCTTCTGGATGGGATACATCTCCATGCTGGCCTTTGCAAGTTCTGCTGTGCAGCCCTTAGTTGAAGCTTAGTTCATAGTTTCTTCTTTTAAGCTGAAGTATAATCTTCCAGTTATATTTGTCTGCTGCTTATGTAGGAAATGACCATTCAAGAGATGATTTTTTGTTTTTTAAATTTCTTTTACATACACTATATTTTGATCATATTCTTTCCCTTCTTTCCCCTCTCCTAACTCCTACCACATCCATTCCACATCTATACAACCTAACTTCCTATTCTTTCTCTCTCACTATGAATATACAAATAAAACACAATAAAAAGTGCCCCAAACACACACTGTGTTCATTCTGTGTTCCCCAGCTGTTCCTGGGCATGGAGCCTGGCCTGGAGCCTGCTTGATGTTTGATAACACTTCCAATGGAGAGAACTGATTTTCCCTTTCCCCAAAGATAGCAATGTCAATCAAAAAGCTTCTTGGTTTGGGTGTAGGATCTTGTGTCCATTTCTCCTTCTCCATCCTGGGGTTTTTCTATTTAGAACCTGTGTGGTCCCTATGAAAGCTGTTATATTCCATGAGTTCATATGTGCATCAGTCTTGCTTGTTGTGTCTGGAAAACACAATGTTATGTTGTCCATAACCTTTGGCTCTTAGTCTTTCTGCACAGATTCCTGAGCCCGGAGGGGAGGGGTTTGATGAAGACATTCCATTTAGAGCTGAGTGTTCCATTCTCTGCACCCTGTCAAACTGGGGATCTCTGTGCTGGTTTCTATCTTCTGCATGAAGAAGTTTCTCTGATGGTTTGAGCTATCTGTATAACATTGTGGCTAAGTCCTGTTGCTAGAGCTTCTCTGAAGTCAGCTGACACTGAAGCATCTTCACAGGGTCCTGGTACAAACTGTTGACCACATACAGCAGAAGAGAGACAGTTCATGATGTACACTTCATGGAGGGAGGAAGGCAGGGACAACAGCATACTGTGCACAGATTTCATACTTTTGTGTTACTTAGTCCAATATCTTTGACTCATTTGCTAAAACCATCTGTTCTTTCAATGTTCCTTTGATCTTTTAGAAACTGACAATAGTCCATTATTTCCTCGCTAAGAAAAATATTTTTAAGCCCATTTAAATATGGTAAACCTGGACCAAAACAACACTGCTGTGTTCTTTTCAATAATTTATTATGGTCAAAAATTCAAGAAATATTAGAACTTGAAGAAACACTATTTATAAACAGAGCTCCATAGAGATTGAAGAGTTTAAAGAGCATAGTTAAGACTCCACTCTTGCAACCTGATAGTAGAGATCCATATCCTTGTTCTGTCTTCTCCTTCAGAGTTATTTGTAGTAGATACAGTCTCTCTAAATCTCTTTTCTCGGGAGTCATGGAAACAGGATCATGAGAAATAAATAAGGCATATGAATGTGTATTGTGTCTGGTATATAGTAATTACTGGCGCAATGGTAGCCCCTAAATTTGTCTTCTAATATCTTGACAAAGAACTACAGCTTAGTGGCTTGAAACAACCTAAAGTTACTTTTATTGTCATGTACCAGACATTCAACACAAGTCTCAGTGGTGTTTCAATAAGGATACTAGGAAAATACATGTTCTAGACCATAGGGAAAGTCTATCACCTTCTCCTTTCCTGATCTTCTGAACTGCTGACACTCCCCTGCTCATGGACCTTTTCTCCATCCTTGAAACCACCAAACGAAACCACGTTTTTTTCATACCACCCTCATCCTTGGTTTTGTACAACTGGAAGGTGACTTTTGATTCTTAGCTTCATGTGATTTCATTTACCTGCTTAGATAATCTAGATTATTGCAAGAATTGCAAGTAAATTTACTTGGCAAATTGGCTGCAAATTTTGGCCATGTGTTATCATCATCATTTTGCTATCTAAAGGCACATAGCAACAAACTCAGCAATGTAAAATGAAGCTGTCTGTTACCTCAATGTAAGAGAAGCAGCTAGGCTTATCAGAATAAGCCTGTAATCCCAAGTATTAACAAGATAAGAGAAAAGAGTCACAACTTTAGAACCAACCAGCCCTAGTGAACTCAGGGCCATCTATGGAAACTCAGTGAGCTCCTGTGTCAAAGTTAAACATTAGAAAAAAAGGCCTGTCCTGTAGTTTAGTAGTAGAGCTCTTGCCATGCATGTGCAGTGTCTTAGTTTCAATCCCCAGTACTAGAGAGGGCTTGGGGAAGGGCACACTTTTGCTGGTCTGGCCATATCCTCAGGCATGGTGTTCACAGCTCTTCCTCTTCCTATTTTTCACTATTGGCCACATTTATTCTCTTTGATAGCTCTTTATCAAAATAACAGTTTCTAATTATTTTAACTTTGACTTAAGCTATAAGTACCTCTCTCAACAGATAAAGTATAGTTCTCAAAGTATAATTAGTTAATTTGTCTGATATGTAGATTAATTTTGACTCTTTCCACAAATATTTGTTTATTAACATGAATATTTTATTGGATTGATTATGTGTTTTTTAAAAAAATGTTGGAAACATGATAAATGGTTTTTAGTAAAAACTTGTGATAAATAAGAGCTAAAAATCTTGGAGAGTTTTTTTTTTAAAAGAAAAAAACTAATGGTAAACATACTTTAAATTCTCTCTCTCTCTCTCTCTCTCTCTCTCTCTCTCTCTCTCTCTCTCTCACTCACACACACACCTTTAGTCAAAGCTATTTTCTTCTAAATTGGTGAATCATTAAGGTTGTGTCAGGAAAAGTCATGGATTTTTTTTCCAGTTCATGAATGTTTGACTTTTAAAACCAGGACTATTAAGGCAAACAAAGTAACTACAAGACTCATGAAAAAAAGAAGAAAAAATTGTTTTTATTTATTAACATGAGATTATTCAGGAGAAATCATTAACATGAGATTATATAGGAAAAGTCATAAGTAATGCATGGATAAATACTGAACGCAAGGTACAACTTGGTCAAGTCACAGTTTCAACTTCTACTCACAAACTCAATAAATTTTATATATGAAAACACTAGCCAGTTAGAAGATACCATGAGTAACCAAACTTCATTTGTAATTGCACCTGTATTCATTGTCATTTCTTTTTTTTTTTTCTTGGTTTTTCGAGACAGGGTTTCTCTATGTAGCCCTGGCTGTCCTGGAATTCACTTTGTAGACCAGGCTGGCCTCAAACTCAGAAATCCTCCTGCCTCTGCCTCCCAAGTGCTGGGATTAAAGGCGTGTACCACCACCACCCTTCATTGTCATTTCTAAACAGTACATGTATAAAGCTTCTGAGGAAAACCATATGTTCCTAAAAGAAAAGGAAGTAGATGTCACTGAATAGAAAGTCACACACACTGAGTAGCAGAAGACAGCGCTGTTCAAAGTTCATGACACCTACACTGTATACAGTCATTCATCACCAGTAGCTGAATGAGCTAAAAAATATCTTAGAGAAAGAAATTCAAAAAATAGAAACAGCCTGTAGAAAGGAGGATTGCTTTGTTTCCAGTCTGCCTGGATATCTCACAAACAGTAAGCCTCTGTTATTATGACACGTAGGGCAGTAAGGACAAGGGCATGCAACAGAAAACAGTTTTGCAAATCCAAAAGACAAGTCAAACTATGAATTGTAAGTTAGAATGTGTTAATGAGTTATCTTACATCACGGAGGGGGAGCGATGCTTAGGTAGAACACTTCAGGGCAATGCATTTATGTGGATTTGTTTCTGACTCACAGAAATGGATAAAAGGAACATGCACAAATGGTAAAAACAAAACTGAAAAATGAATAGGGCTTCCACAACCTCGACTCCAACAGCACCATCTGAACGTCAGCCTGCCGTGCACTAGTCCTGTCCTGTGACTGGTGAAAATCCCTCTGCTTTTTTGAGATCATTGTTTGAATAAGAGTGTCATAATGGATAAAAACTTTAAGAGTTGACATTGGCAATATTAGTTGTTTTGTTTATGAAATATACTCTGATCATGTTTTTTTCCCTTCCCTAGCTCTTCTCATACCCTCCTGACCTCCCTGTACACCCACCTTTATGTTCTGTTTCTCTTTGAAAAATAGTAATAATAAAAAGACCAGAAACAAAACCAAGAAGAAGGTAATCATCAGTATCACCCAGCTATAAAATCTGTGACCTACAACAGCAACCTGCTGCAAGATATAATATTATGGGAGTAGCCAAGCACCGTTTGTCTGAACTTAAGGCCCACTCCATGAGATGAAACTCATATCTTACATTGGTAATTAAGATATTGAAGTATTATTCAAGAACTTGAGTCTACATAGGTCATAGACCTAGAGGAAAACCTACTACTATTGCCTTACTAAGATAAAATAGCAATAAAATAAGTCCTATGACACAACACATTGCCATACCTGACAGTCAATGCCTCATTCAGTCCTCAGCAGAGGAGCTTCTTGCAGGAGATGGGAACTGAATGTGCTTCTTAAACACTAACCCTACTTGGATAGTTCAAATATATAATCACAATGTCTTATTTTATACATACATCTCTCTTTACTATAGTCTATTATGTCTATTTGTCCAGGAATTATATTAATGCATCCCACAGGAAGGACCTTGCTACCCAAAAAGTGGTGTTGTGGGTGAGCATGAGTATAGTCACTTGGGACTCTTTTGGGGACATGAACTTGTGGCCAATGACAGGACTGCTGTTTGAGAAAGTACATTTTAAGCAGATGCTCAGAGATCTCAGGAGCCTGAAAGGCAAAGCTGCAGGGCTACCAGTCATACAGTGCATGGCGAAGATACCAAGTGTTGGTGTGTGCTCCCTACTCTAAATGAGAATGCCTATCATCACTTCATATTGGTACCATTTTATTATTTATAGATATTATGTGTTTCTGTTTAGAAAAAAATGTCTTGATTAGACAGCAGTAAATACTTATAGTTCTGATTTGTTTTTCCCAACATTAGTTAGTAGACTTAATAGCTAGTGAACTAAGATTTAGTTCACAATCTGCTACTTATTATCTGCATGATCTGGGAAATTTAACCCTATCATCTCTTTTTCCTCCTGAAGTAGAATAGAAATCATAAGAGTACCATCACATGAGGTTATTTTATCATTATACTTTTATAATTATAATTTTAATAACAATTCTAGTAAATCACTTATTAAAAATCCAAACAGTTAACCATTATAAATTGTAAACCTATCAGTGTAATATCCACATTAGTCTTCAAAATAAAAAATACTTTCAGAGACATGTGCATTTCTTTAACATTAGAAAGAATACAGACCACCTTTTCCCATTTACCAGCTTGCTTGCCAAGGGTTGGGAGCTTTGCTTTAATGTTGAGTTGTGAGCACATAAGAGATCAAGTGGACACAGACTTCATTCATTTCTACCATTTATTTCAATAAGAAGCAAGCTTCCCCTTAGTAAGTAAATACCAATGCAAGTATTGTCTGCAGTACACAGTGAGCCATTTGAATCAGTGAATAGCTAAGACCATAAAGGCATTGGGAATGTCAGTCAGAACGTGATGAAAAAGTTATTTCTTTCTGAGAAAGTGTGCTTGTTTAAATTACATGATCTGCCCTTTTAGTATGTTGTCTTCTTTACAAATCTCCCACAATTTTGAATATAATCATGAAATGGAGAAGAAATAAAATTCCAACATCTTATTTCCTAAGAAATGAGACTGTACACAAACCCTGAAAGGCGCTCTCTCTCTCTCTCTCTCTCTCTCTCTCTTAAATAGATGTCACATAAACACATGATGAATGAATACCAGGATAATATTGACAGAGAATATTAGATCATTTGGTGATATTTTAATGTCCCTTGGTGTTATAATCCTGAATGAAGAGATATACATACAATTATCAAGTACTTCCAGAAAATAAATATCAATCTATCTAATCTTTAAGGCTTAAAACACAAAACAACTTTTCTGTGAATTTCTTCCTGGTGTCCCACAGACTTCTCTGCTGTCCCTCTCGTAAAAGGCCCTTAACAGCTCTCCCATAATGCTGGCTTGGCTCTGCTTTGCACCAATTTTAAATAGGGGTTTGAGGCTTTGATCAGAGCTTTGCACTTTTTTGCTTTCTTGCTGAGACAAGCAGTCATAAACATAAATAAAAACATTAAGATATATGGTAAACATAAATCTTAGAGATGAAGGATTTTTGCAATCAGATTTCATAGGGATTTCTCTGTCGATATTTTTATGTATATTTTCTCACTTGGTTGGTTTTGTGGATCCACATTTTTCTCCTTATGAACTCAAGGGATTTTTTTTTCTCACATCAAAACACTAAATCTTAAATTTTCACCCACAAATTTAAAAAACACGCAGAGGGAAATATAGTTTGCAGGATACAGACATAATCATTTTTGCTAGGAAGAATTTCTTTCAGATATGACTAACAGTGAAATTCTTCCCTTTTGTTAGCTAACACTGGCTTTCCAACAGAAAAGTTACCTTTAGGACAACTAAGAGTTAAACCACCCTTCAAAAGACAAGCCTGGAAACTGGCTTGTGTTCATAGGGCTATACATTCCTGGGTGCACTTCAGAATTCCATGCACAGCTAGAGTTCTGCACGCCCAGGGGGTGTTATACATATTTTCCAGAATGAGAACTCTGAGCCCCTTCCTCAGTTTAAGCTGTAGGGACAGAGAACAGATGTCTGGGTCTTGTTTCAATGTTGTTTTCTTTTTAATGAAAGCATCCTACCTCCCACATATTTCATTTATGATCTCTTTGAAAGCAACATAAACTGAAAAAAAGTCAGGAGGCAGGCAATCATAATATTCACATTAATTTATCCAAATAAATGGCTAAGTGAAACTGAAAATATCTTTGACATAAAAGTGTTGCTGCTGTATCTACTGGTGTAGGATAACTGGGATCTTCTGATTATGGGCAGGGTTGTGTGTGGCTCACTGAGGATGAGACACAGCATTAAGTGCAGTTGCTTAAGAAGGCGAATTTAAAATATGATTGTTTTCATATGCATAGTCACTTAGGACTGTCCTGAAGTGTCCAATTTCAGGAAGAAAGACATTATTCTGTTTTATAGTCTAAAGTATTCTCAGTATCATCACTAAAACCACATCACAAACAATATATCAGTAAAACACGATTCACAGCAATATACTCACAGTATTCCACTAGGAAGTAGACTAAAGGCTTACCAATGACTTAGCAGGCAAAGGTGCTTGCCACAAAACCTGACTACATGAGTTCAATCCCTGGAATCCAAATGTTATCACTTACCCTCACCTGCATTCTTCCCAATGGCACACACAAAAAACACGAATAAGTAATAAGTAAATGTCACCCAAATGGAAGCAGCAAAAAAAGCAACAAACAAAAGCAACAGGAACTGTTGGGTCCTTACTGCTGTCTCACACAGAAACAGCCATTGCTCTTTCACTAACCCTCATTGAAACAAAGCTTCAAAAGCTGATACGATAGCATTTGTTTTCAAGCATGAAAGACCAAAATTTGTTTCCAGGAAGACAGTTTGATACCAAAATAATCATAGCCTTTTACTCTAAGAACATTTCGAAATGTATACTTTTAAAGTTTGTTACTTCTCCTTTGGAAATTTCTAGAAACTACTACTTAAATAAGTAGAGTGTGTGGTTTACACTAAAAATAGTAACAGCTAAGTCAGGTGAGTAAATAATAGGTTTGTTATAAGATATATTTATGAGAAAATAATTTAGATTACATGAGAAAAACTGAGCCCTAGTTGATTTAGTATATGTTGTCTATTTCAATAGTATGTTAATATACAAGAATATGCAAAAAATATTAAATTTATTTTAATGGTTTTACGTGCAATTTTAAAATGTTTTTTATTAAAAACTGTAAACATCCCCAATATGATGCCTTTCAAATATAATGAAGTATTAGTAGGAATAATTTTATATCTAATAAGTAGCTGACCTAGATAGTAAATTATTTAATTTTTGAAATAAAAATTATTTTTAAATAAAATTTAGTTTCTTGGTTTTGGATAAGTTTTATAAAAGGCTGGCATTTTCATAATAGAAA
The DNA here is from genome assembly GCA_036184795.1 of Tokudaia tokunoshimensis. Classification (NCBI taxonomy): domain Eukaryota; kingdom Metazoa; phylum Chordata; class Mammalia; order Rodentia; family Muridae; genus Tokudaia; species Tokudaia tokunoshimensis. The sequence continues at coordinate 87,748,629 of BTHU01000002.1, read as the reverse complement.
AGTAGAACAAAGTAAAAATTATGTAATCAAAGTAGTAAATATCCATCATCACTTGTTAAATTATTTGGGCACCATAACCAGTAACAAATCCAGAATCAAGCTACTTTGAATGGATTCCAATAGATGTTTAGGATACATCCCTGCAAGTCTTTCTAGAGATCCTGGAAGCATCATGCACATTAATTGGTCATTCTTTCCTGTAGTTGCTATGGATGACTATGAGAATCTTTGGCAGGAAACGCTTCCTACTGAAATCCTGGGCTTTTCTAATAACACACACCACTTTATATTCCCACAGAGCCAATGATCCATCTAATTTTCCTTACTCTGCAGAATAATTGTGATTGGTTGTCTCTGAAATTATAAATAATCTTTGAACAGGAACATCATATTAATTCATTATAATATAAGCTATTTTTAAGAAATTTAAATCAGTAAGATTATGTTCCTGATATTTCCTCTTCACACCCAACTACTGAGGATATTTCAGCCTATTTTTTATTATTCATACGAATTTATCATTTTTCAGGCCAAGCAAAACATTCATACATATTCTAGACACTTGAATAATCAGGACATTGAATGGATAATATTTTATTTGTTTTATAAATATTATTCAAGTATAGTCATTTTTCCAAGGTTTTCATTCTGATTTAAATATGGAGGTATGTTTTAATTATGTTTATTCGAAGAGAGAAGAACGTTTAGAAAATATGTTCTTGGTCTAGTGTTAAGGCTCAGTGGTTAAGAGAGCTTGCTGCTATTTTAGAGGGCCCAGGTTGGACTCCCAGCACCCACAAGGTTGCTCATGTCCCTCTGTAACTCTAGTTACAGGAGTTCAGATGTCCCTTTCTAGTCTCTGCAGACATTACATTCATGTGGTATTCAGGCATACATACAGAGAGGCAAAACACTCACACACACATATAACATTAAAAAAAATCTTAAAAAAAAAGAAATTTCACTTGAAACACAACTGCCTGATCCATATATTGATCTATCCTCATTTCCTGTCTGCTTCTTTTTGCCTGGCATACATTCCAGCACAAGCATTGAAATGAACATGTGTTTTCTATTAAACACATATGACAATTCCAGATACCCATTCGAAGGACATACGAAGGCAGCATTTGTATTTAAGAGAGCATTTTTGATGGCATAACTTTCCAATCTAAGAAGCCAAGGATAGTTTCATTTAAAACTCAGTTGTCGCTCTAGAATTTTTAAAATGGGTTTGATATGTGTGCACTTCTATCTATGTATGCATTTGAGATACTTTGACCTACCATACCACATGACACTAAAATATTTCTCAGATAAACTAGTAAAGTGACTCCAAGAGCTACCATATGGCTGAGCCCTAGCTGTTTTCTCCTCTGATTTTGCTTATCCTGAAGAAGGAACTTGACCCCTAGATGGCTCTATATTAATACTTTGTGAGCTAAGTATAATTGCTTAATATAACTTAATGGATCTCTGATCATATATATCAAAGAGTTCATCTGTGATACTAAGTCTAGTTGTTCCTATACATGTGAGGACACTAGGAATGAAACCATAGTGTGTCTGAGAAAGCCTTGGGAGAAAGGGCGGGTAAGGACAAAATTGCCGTGAATTTTTACAATTTTTCATACGGGCAAAACTTCCTAAACTTTACACTTGGTAAAACTGAACAAAAAAAAATGAGTGAGAGAGAGCCTATCCTGCCTCAGTGATCAGGTGAAGGCTTTAGTGATGGCTGAGACAAGGCAGAAGCTGTAATTCATAGTAGGCGGCTTAGAGCCGTGCTATGGTTGAGAGAGTCTGGGGTATTCTCAACAATAGGTCAGTGTCTGTTGGCCACAGCAGACTTTCTCCTTATTTCCTCACACATCCAGTTCAGTAACGCTAATGTAGCCCCACATGACCTGTCCATTTAATGGAGAATGGGGTGCAAAGAGCAAGAACTGCAATTTCTCATCCTCTGGCTTTTCTACGTAAGGAGAAAGGTTCAGTGGAAAGTTTATTGAAGAAACTTGTTCGATTTTCCTGGTTGATTCAAGTAGAAATATAATATCATTGTAACGCAGACTTACCCACTTTAATTTGCATACATAGTACCCTCCAGACTGTCTGTTCTATGATGCCTTATGACTGTCCAAGATGAAAAGGTTAGGCTTTTTTTTTTCAAATTTCTGGGAAACCTCAGAATCTCTTTAATTTCAGCAACTTTCTATTCCCTAGCAGAAGATCGAGGAAACAATTAGTCTCAATCTTTCTGAAAATTTTCCTAAGAATAACAAAAATTTTGAGATCCTGGGTTACAGGGATCCCGGGTCCCGGGGACCCCAGCAGTGACCCTACAAGTTCTAGTTTCCAGGAACTCATGAGTATTCTCAAAAATAATAAAGCCAAGGATACCTGATATTCCTTTGTCCTGGAAGACGGACCTCTTCTTGGGGACTGCCACACAGAAACATCTCCCTTTGCTCCTTAGTGGTACCGCATCGTAACTTTGATCATGGAACTTTGAAAATTAGCTACTTCCAGTTTCAACTGTTTTCAACATATTTTAACATTTCAGACTTTGTTTTCATTATTTCTGAAGTATACTAGTGATTTTATAGCAATCATATGAAAAAAATCAGACTTCATATTTTATAGCCTTAAAAATGTACTTGATATTGCAAACAAGCAGAAACACCTCATTTTCCTGCTATGGTGCAAACTTGCTTTAACTGGCATTTCTGCAAGGATTGTAGGCCAGCAACTTACTGCGTTTTGAGCATCCCTGTAAAGTCTGGCGACAATTCTTGCAAAGGTTTATTTTTCTCAGAGTCAGCACTCACATTTTCCCCATTGTTGTAATTTATTGACTAATCATCATCTCTTCATGAATGTGCATGGGGCCACCTATTTCCCAAGAAGAACCGTGGCCTTTGAGCAAAGGAAACTTAATTCCTACTTCTCCTATTAAGGTCTATACACTGAAACTGCAAAAACTACTTGAGCAGAAAATGCCATGCTTTGCACCATCAGTCAGGAAAGCACATCTCATGCCTTGGTTTCTCCCACACAGTTAATCTCAAGGGTCTTAGTGGAGGGAGAATGCTAACAGATGGACAGGTTTTTTGTCGCGGGTGTTTTTCTTTCTTTTAAAGTGGGAGTGCATTGTAATCTATGACAGAGAATTAAAAGGGGTGGGGAGCAGCTAAGCACCCTTATCTCCCCCAGATGGGCTGTAAGCATCCTTGTGTGTGCTTTTGTTTGCTAGTTCAGCTTTTCTTTCAGAGGTCAGCAGCAGGTCACTTGGCAAGTACTGGCAACATGTGATAGGTGCTTACAAATAGAACCCTTTCCTGTTCACTTCAATGTAAATAAAATTCAGAAATATAGAAGCCAAAATAAGACAACGAAGCATTCAAAACATTTTTAAGGGCCATGGGTTCGAAAAGTTGTTGAGAAGATTATTTATTTATTTATTTATTTATTTACAATTCACCCATTGCTTCTTTGTCTTGCTTTCTATACATAAATCTACCTTTTAGTTCATACAACATATTTTATATGAGCTATCTTGTTCTGATTTGGTGCATGACATAGACAGACCCTGGTTTATAACCCCTCTACAGCTATACATCTCTTGGTAACTTGACTTCAATACATCTTTGCAGAAATCAGAAGAATACTGCCATCAATGTCTATGAATGTACAGTCCTGATGCTGCCAGGAATGCCAACAAATATACAGTCCAGAGAGAGCTCTGACGTCATTTGTTGCTGATTAAAAGTAAAGACAGCCAGGATAGCCTGTATTGCATAAACTGATGCTGAGAAATGTGTTCTCTACTCAGTGAACTGTTCTATACAAGGATAACTGGAAATACGGGAGAATGCAGATTTGGCTTATATTTGGATTGTTGACCTCAAATAATTACAGTTTTTTTGCACCACTAGCAGCCTTGGGCTAGAATGTGACAGGACCACAGCATTTGTCAAAATTAGTTTTAATTTTTGCAAGAAAGAAAAAGACGAACTCAAGTGCTCTGGATTTCTATCTGTTTTCTACTGTTTTTGCAATAACTTTAGATCATTCTTTGAGCAACTACAACATGTTGAACATTCTACTGTATCTGCAGTCTTACTAGAAACTAAAGAAGTCTCGGAGACTTGAGTTCCAACCTACAAACTTTCTTTCTCTCACTTATCAAGAGGAACCAAATAAATTAAAGTTTTACAGAAATATATTTCTGTTATTTTATGTAAAATAAGAATGATCATATTGATTAATATTTATTGATCACTCACCATGGGCAAGTCAGTGAGTTAGTCATATTTATATTTATTCCACGTTTATGTCATACTTTAAAAAAAACAAAAACAAAAAGTCCTGTTATCCTTACTAGATGAATGAGATTAGAAAGTACTTCCAAGGCACAGAGCTACATTTTAGAGGGGTGGGGATTCGCCTAGCTTTGGCACAAAATAAGTTACAAGAGAGATTGTCTTTATTTTTCAGTATAAAACCTTTCAGCAATGTTGCCCGACAGCTCCAGAATGGCTGACATTTCAAGTCTAAAATGAAGACCTGGTAAAAGAGAATTCTTAGCTAGATATACAATCTCTGAAGCAAAGATATTTAGGACTTTGTCTACAGCATAAAATGAAATTTATATGCTGACCCAAATGCTTGCACATGAACATTTTTTAATGTGACTGAAACCTGTTTTGAATATGTATTTCATGCATATGACTGTGTGATCATTTGAGAAATGGTGGTGGAATGGCAAAAAGGACTGACATTCATGGCGACTCTGGAGAGAACCCTGGGTAATCCTCACTCCTTTCAAGTTGTGTTTTCATCCTGTCAGTATGAAACAATAAGGAGGAAAAGGTAAAGATGTGCATAAAAGCATGTTTTTTAAGATATGCTTTATAACTTTCCAGGCTGACATGTATTTGCCATATCTTGTCTCTATGATATTACACTAGAAATTAGTAAAAACAGTAAATATTTCCCAACCTAATAAACAGAGTATGATTGTATCTCTCACCCATTTATAATTTTTTCTTGGCTCATGTAGACATTTACAATGTTAAATTCTGCTTTGTTCAATGCAAGGTCTTCTTGTGAAGCCCCTAACTACATGCCTACTTACATTCTGTGCTCCAGTTTGGAACAACACTTAACTCTATAAATAGTGACCATCAGTACCAGGAGGCCTGTGTCCTTTCATGACATGGAGATATTCACATGGTCATTTAACTCCACCACATCTCAGACCTGAGCTCAGAAGCCAGTCAGTCTGTAAACAGCCCTCGAGTCTTCCCACATCGGTCCCATGTATATATTGTACCATGTCAGCATGTATATAAATATAGCACCTTTCTTTGTTACTGTAAATTTCAAGAGAGGGGCTTGCAAGAGTGCTATTATCAACTTCCACCAAGCATATTGATAGATTGTTTAAAATAGAAAAATCATCTATCACCAAGCACCAGGATCTGTATCAAATTGATTCTCAATAGTACAAAATGAATATAATAATTCTTTTATAATGATCCCCTGGCCTGCATCACAAAATAGAATCTGTTGACAACTGGTATGCACTTCCTCCATCAGTGAGGACTTGCTGTTAATGGCTCATGACTGCTCCTTTCTGGGAGAGTTTCCCAGGGCTCATTAGATTCTACTTCATGGGGGATTTTCTGCAAATGCAGAGATAGTCTCAGAAACCTGACTAATATGCGTTATAAAAGTTAGGTGGACTCAACTCTGTACTTTAATTCATCCTTCAGAGTTCTGCCAGAGAGTAACATGGCTGACTCTATATCTCAACTGATAGCACATCACCAACCAGTTTCTCTCTCCTATGGCCAGTATTTGTTCTCTTGTTCCCTGTTTTCCTTCAATCACATCCTAACAGCTAACATGCACCCTACTCTCTTCTTCATGCTTTGATTTTCAGGATGAGTCAATGCCAAGGATATGTTTTCTACAATAAAAATTTGATTTGATCATGTTATACTTATTAAAAATTTTGTAGTTGTGTTTATCTTGGATCAGATTTCTTTTTTGTGTGAAACTAAACTGTTTTTGAATGAAGTTATCCTTGATATTCTACAATGATGGCATAGGGTACTAGTCTGAGATCTAGGAGACCAACTACCCCTCTTGAGAGACATGCAGTATCTTATAAGCAATATTTAAAAGAAATGCACAAAACCAGGCAGATTCCTTGTTAGCAAACTTCAAAGGAAAACAATATCACTACTGCTTAAACAGCAAAACATCTCAAAGTGGAAAAGGAAGAAAAAGTCAAGCTCATTCTTCCAAGTCACTGCCACCCAATATTACTAAAACCAGATAAGAACAAAACACACACAAAAAGCTTTAGGCTAATTTTGTTGATGCACATAGATGCAGGAGTAAGCATGTTCTGACTAGTAGCCTGCAATTGTCCATGCATGCACAGAAGACTCTTCCATATTCACTAACCCAGGAACCTGTCTGACACCCACAGATGATCAAAGACAGCTGCACAGGATGAGCGGTTACAGGACTTGCGTGGAGGGTATAAAGGCATTCACCACTATTACAATAAATGAGTCTGCTTCTGCTTTTTAACCTGACTCCTGGACTCTGTGTCATTGATTCTGGGCCTTCTTACTCCCTACCCACAAGGATCATCCCAGGGGCCAAGCGCTAGGATAACCATAGACACAAAAATTCTCAACAACAATTTGTACTGAATTCAAGACCATATTAAGATGATACATTTTGACTAGGATGTTTATTTTTTTCTCTAGGGAGGAAAATTCCCTCTTATCCCAATGAGTCTGTCTAATATCAAGAAAACAGCTAACAGATACAGCCAGAGTGTAGGAAAAGAGGAATATATATTCATTGCTGATGTGATTTTAAACTGGTACAGGCACTATAGTAATCACTATTGCAGGTTTTCAATGAAATAAAAATAACATAGAAGGGAGAACAAGGTAATGGGGAAGGACTAAATGAAGTAAGGAACACCTGAGTCAGGAAGAAGACATAAAACTAATTGTTATTGTAGCTCTGACTCCGCCATGCATTTTTCATTGCTTTTCTTTTTCATGTTGGACAAGTACATAAAATATATTTGATAATGAAAGTGTAAATTCAAGTCGAAGCATAATGGCAATTCCAGATATAGAAGTTTATTGAGATATATAGACTTTGAGTCTCATTAATTTTGGTGTATGATGCATTTTTATTTGCAACTTCTTGATAATACAGATTTCATTTCAAAAGAAATCTAAAACTAGATATACTATAGAATCCAGAATTCCTGGACACAGAAATTAAAATTTCAAATCTTACCTCAGAGACATTTGCACATCTAAATTTATTGCTGCATAACTTCTGGAATCTAAAAATAAAAACAATATGATTTCTATCAATAGATAAGTGAATAAAGAATGCTGTGTATGTACACAATGGAAATTGTTATATTAAGTGAAATAATCCAGACTAAGAGAGACAAATTCCATATGTTTCTATGTTTTTATTCAAATGTAGATCATAGGTTTTAATTTATTAATAACAATTTATAGTATTTTTATACATTTTAGTCTTCTGATTATAGTTGAAGTATAGTGAGAGGTAACTGATCTTAAGTATTTCTCCATCTTGTATTGTCTAGTATTGCTGCTACAGAATTTTGTTTACTCCTTACAGAGTTATGCTATGGGCTAAGCCTCCAAGGGTAGGTTATTTTATAAAATTGCTGCACTAAATACAAAACACATAATCAAACCAATGGACAAACAAATTGCAAATGTATGAATAAAAAATCTTGAAGAAAACAAGACAATGAAATTCTTACCAAGATCATAACTCCTTAACAACTAAACTTTAAGATACTTAAATAGGTAAAATGACAGAGGATGATTTCAAATTGTTCTACTAAAGGTGATCAATGACAAGAAAGAGATTACTTACTAACAGATCAATCCATTCTCTAGAGGGAAGAGTTGACCACACAAGAATAAGTAAGCAATATGGATGAAAAAGTCAGCAACAAGGCAGAAAATCAAAGTGCGTAAACAGATTCTATTTTTTTTTTTGAAAAAAAAAATTAGAAACATCAGAAATGAAAATCTCAGTGAACCAAATGGAAAATAAAACAAAATGGATGAGAAAGAAGTGAAGTTGACTAAATGCTGTGTTCAAATGACAAAGGAGAACATTGAACATGACCACTTGCTCAGTAACTATTAAATATTATCAAGAATCCAAGCCCAAGAATCTGTAGTATAGAAGGAACTGAGATAAAATTTCTCAAACACAGAGAAAAAAGGCATTCAAATGAGAGAGACATTTGGGAGTCCAAAGAGACATGACCAAAGAAGAAACTCTCTGTTATGCACTATTATTAAGATATCAATAATACAAAGCAAAGAAACAGTATTAAGAACTGTAAGGGGGAAATTCACCTAAATTTGGGGACATCAGTAAAAGATCAGATCTCTCATTAGCAACCCTCACAGCCATGAAAGCATGGAATTGCATATTTCAGACTTTGAAAGAAAATAACAAATTAAAAATACTATAATCAGAAAAGCTATCTTTTGAATTTGATGAAGAAAGAAGGGCATTTTAATACAAACACAAACTAAGGCAATTCATGGCCAGCACTGAAGAACACCCAAAAGTAACAGTGTACACAGAGGAGATATATCAACCATCTCAAGCAGAAAGGCACGAGAAAGAATAAATTCCATAAAGGAAAGGCTGAACAGTAGAGAGCCAGGAAGAACACAGTTATGTCCAACATAGCAATCCAGCAAACCTCTAATGACTGCCTATACCCTAAAACCGCAAGCCAAAATAAATCTTTCTTCCTAAATTTGCTTTTGTCAGGGCTATTGTAATCATATCAACAGAAAAAGTAATTCACAAAATTGGTATCCAGAATGGGGCTGGTTTTGGTGTAAATCTTATCATATGTGCGGTTCTTAGTTTCTTTGTAGAAGGAATATGGAAGAGTTTGTAGCTGTGGGTAACAAAACTACCAGAGTTTTACAAACTGAATTTAATGAGCTATTTTGGGGGAAGCTTGGAACATAGGAATGGTAACAAAATATGGAAATGTAAGTTCACCTCATGAAGATGGGGGAAGAACAAGGATTTCCATCTGCAAACTGGGATAGGAGTCTTTAACATATTAAAGTTTTAGCAAAGTATGTGGCAGTATTCCACCCACAAGCAGTTAAAACTGTTGGTGAGATCAGAATCTGTCCTAATTTGCTTTTTGATACTGGAATAAAATACTATGGCCAAAAGCAACTTGAGATTGCATTAGTTACTTTTTTATTGCCAAAACAAAACACCACGATCTTATGCAAAAAAAAAAAAAGTAGTCTAATTGGGCTTATGTTTGTAATGGGTTAAGAGTTTATGATGGTAGAGTAAAGGTATGACTGGAGCAGCAACTCAGACCTCACAACTATATGTACTATCAGGAAACAGACAGACAAGCAGGCAGAAAGACAGAGAGACAGAGACACAGAGAGAGGAAGAGAGAGACAGAGATAGAGCACAATGAGTTTTTTGAAGTCTTAAAGCCTACCTCTGTGGTACATTTCTTCTTCCAGCAAGGCTACACCACCCTAATCCCTCCCAAACTGTTCCATCAATGGGGGATCAACTATTCAAACATTTGATCTTATGGTGGGCATTCTCAAACAAATGCTGCAGGCAGGGTAGGATTTGCTTGACTTATATTTTATAGCCCATAATTGAGAAAAGCCAAAGTAGGAACTCAAGGCATAAATGTGAAGCCATGAACTTCATGGAGTTCAAGAATACTTGATCTAAAAATAGGATTTTTCCTAGAATCTTTTTGTCAGTGATAATTTGCAATGTTATTGAATCTTGTCATGATCATTATATGAGAGACCCAATTTTTCAAAATGTCTCTCTCTCTCTCCCACTCTGATTTTTTTTTTAAAGTTTAAGCTTGGTGACTTTAGCAGAAGATTTCTAGTATAACTGCTAAACCCTTTATATTGTCTTAGTTGAGAATAGTAGGTAGCTATTTTTGAACTTGGCATACTGTGCTTCTATGACATTTAGGTTTTCCATCACAGCCAATTTATTTTGTTCTAGTCATACACAGTTAATATACAGCATGCTTTATTTGGAAGAAATCTCTATGTATTTGACATTAGAAATCATCACATAGAACTATAGAATGTTGGCAGGATAAAGTGCATCTATAATTTATAACCCTATAAATAATAAATTATAAAAAGATCTACAAGTGAACTTATGAAGGCTCACTAAAACCATTTAACCCACCAATTTCTCATCATTTTATTTCTTAATAATATTCTATATATGAATATACTATATTTTATTTCTCTCCAGTATGTGATGAATATTGATGTTATTGTAACTTTTTGGCTCTTACCAATGTGCTCATGTAAACCTTCATGTACATATTTTGTCAGTGCACATTTTCAGTTCTTTGAGAATATTTCTGAGAGGAGAATTGTTGAGTAACAGAATAACAGTGCCTTATATTTTGACCAAAAACCTTACTCTTTTACTAAAGTGAAGCAGCATTTTATGATCCCAACATGTCCTTCAATTTTTAAGGGCTCTCGTTTTCAAACAAAAACATTCTATAATTCTATCAAACCAAGCCAGTAAAGGTAGGTAATAGTTCAGAGCCATTCTGTTCCATTTATTATGCAAAGGCATTCTCTGGGATTTGTAACTCTCAGCACTAGTGTTCTTATATATTCTCCATCTTCTGTCAATCTTTAATTCTTCCTCTACCAACCACTTTTTCAATCATGTTAGGATCTTGGTGCAGCCATGCTATGAAACTTTTCCGTAATGGTTGAGCTCTACTTGTCTCTTAGATCCACTATGACACCAGAGATCAAACTGAGAGACCAAATATCTTGAGTTCAGTCTCCATCTTAGAGAACCTGATCTAAGCAAGGTTAAACTCAAGTTAACTAACAGGCCAGTGCTTAGCATCTGTTTCCAGGCTACCCCCCAAGACTTGTGTCTAACCCAAGTTTCCAGGTTATTCCTCAACAAATCTGTATCTCCAGGTTACAAGCCTGCACCTGACAACCAAATAACTTCCTAACAACCACCAGTCAGGAGGAAAACAGAAGTTAAGTTTATAGTTTGGCTCTCAGCACCAGCCAGTTATGTTAAAGGCCATAATGTACACCCTCTGATCAGATGTGTACTAGGCTAGAAAACCCCTTCTTGGCTCTATAAATGCTTGCCTGAAATTGGGATCAAGGTCCCCCCCCCCGCTCCCGTTCTCCTGGATCAGAGATGGTGGTGTGGCCGAAACCTGAGCTTGAATAAAGAGTCCCTAATGCAATTGCGTCAGAATTGACTCCTTTATAGTCTTTTGGGTGTTCATGATGTTTTCTGGCACAACAAAACAATCCTTCATAAATCCTCACCTGAGTTAAGTATCACAGCTCTTGTCTGCTCTGCTGTGGCAAGTACATGGCCAGCCATACATACAGATGCTATGATGATTTTTAAAATTTTTTTGCTATTATGATTTATAAAGTTTGCCTCGAATTCCTGATCTTTCCAAGACCTTTAACATGAAAGGATGCTGAATTTTGTCAAATGCTTTCTCAGCATCTAATGAAATGACCATGTGGTTTTTTTCTTTGAGATTGTTTATGTAGTGAATTACAGTGAGGGACTTCCTTATATTGAACCATCCCTGCATCCCTGGGATGAAGCCTACTTGATCATGGTGAATGATCATTTTGATGTGTTCTTGTATTTGGTTGGCAAGAATTTTATTGAGTATTTTTGCATCGATATTCCTAAGAGAGATTGGCATGGGATTCTCTTTCTTTGTTGGATCTTTGTGCGATTTAGGTATCAGCGTAATTGTGGCTTCATAGAAGGAGTTGGGTAATGTTCCTTCTGTTTCTATTTTGTGGAATCATTTGAAGAGCATTGGTGTGAGGTCTTCTTTGAAGGTCTGATAGAATTCTGCACTAAAACTTTCTGGACCTGTCCTTTTTTGGATTGAAAACTTCCAATGACCACTTCTATTTCTTCAGGGGTTATAGGATGGTTTAGATTGTCTATTTGATCCTGATTTAATTTTGGTATTTGGTATCTGTCTAGGAAATTGTCCATTTCCTCCAGATTTTCTAGTTGTGTTGAATACAGGCTTTGTAGTAGGATCTGATGATTTTTTGAATATCCTCATTTTCTGTTGTTATCTCTCCCTTTCCTTTCTGATTTTGTTAATTTGGATACTGTCTCTGTGCCCTCTGGCTAGTCTGGCTAAGGGCTTATCTATCTTGTTGATGTTCTCAAAGAACCAACTCCTTGTTTTGTTGATTCTTTGTATGATTTTATTTGTTTCTACTTGATTGATTTTAGCCCTGAGTTTGATGATTTCCTGCCTTCTTCTCCTCTTGCGTGTATTTGCTTCTTTTTGTTCCAGGACTTTGAGGTGTGCCATTAAGCTTCTAGTGTACGTTCTCTCCTGTTTCTTTTTGGAGGCACTCAGGGCTATGACTTTTCCTCTTAGTACTGTTTTCATTGTGTCCCATAAATTAGGGTATGTTGTGCCTTCATTTTCATTAAATTTCAAAAAGGCTTTGATTTCTTTCTTTATTTCCTCCTTGATCAAGGTATCATTGAATAGAGCATTGTTCAGCTTCCACGTGAATGTGGGCTTTCTGTTGTCTTTTGTTGTTGTTGTTGTTGTTGTTATTAAAGACCACCCTTATTCCATAGTGATCTGATAGGAGGAATGGGATTAGTTCGATCTTCTTATATCTGTTGAGGTCTGTTTTGTGACCAATTATATGGTCGAATTTGGAGAAGGTACCGTGAGGTACTGAGAAGAAGGTGTATTCTTTAGCTCTAGGATAAAATGTTCTATATATATCTGTTAGTTCCATTTGGTCCAAGGCTTCAATTAGATTCACTGTGTCCCTGTTTAGTTTCTGCTTTCCTGAACGATCCATTTCAGAGAGCGGAGTGTTGAAGTCACCCACTATTATTGTTTGAAGTTCGATGTGTGCTTTGAGCTTTAGTAAAGTTTCTTTTAGGAATGAGGGTGCCCTTGCATTTGGAGCATAGATGTTCAGAATTGAGAGTTCTTCTTGGTGGATTTTTCCTTTGACCAGTATGTAGTGTCCTTCTGTCTTTTTTGATGACTTTAGATTGAAAGTCAATTTTATCTGATATTAGGATGGCTACTCCGGCTCGTTTCCTGGCACCATTTGCTTGTAAGATTTTTTCCAGCCTTTTACTCTCAGGTACTGTTTGTCTTTGACACTGAGGTGCATTTCCTGAACACAGCAAAATGCTGGGTTCTGTTTACGTATCCAGTCTGTTAGTTTATGTCTTTTAATTGGGGAGTTGAGACCATTGATATTAAGAGAGATTAAGGCATAGTGATTATTGCCACCTGCTACTCTTGACGCTATCTTTATGTTTGAGTGGTTATCTACTTTTGGGTTTGATGAAAGAAGGTTACTATCTCATTTTTTCCAGGGTGTAGTTTCTCTCCTTTATTGTTGATTTCCACCTATTATCCTTTGCAGGGCTGAGTTTGTGGAAAGATATTGTGTAAATTTGTTTTTATCATGGAATGTCTTGTTCTCTCCATCTATGGTGATTGAGAGTTTTTCTGGGTATAGTAGTCTAGGCTGGCATTTGTGTTCTCTTAGAGTCTGTATGAGATCTGCCCAGGATCTTCTGGCTTTCATAATCTCTGGTGAGAAGTCTGATGTGATTCGGATAGGTCTTCCTTTATATGTTACTTGGCCTTTTTCTCTTATTGCTTTTAATATTCTTTCTTTGTTTAGTACATTTGGTGTTTTGATTATTATGTGACAGGGGGTATTTCTGTTCTGGTCCAGTCTGTTTGGAGTTCTGTAGTCTTCTTGTACGTTCATCAGCATCACTCTCTTTAGGTTAGGGAAGTTTTCCTCCATAATTTTGTTGAAGATATTTACTGGCCCTTTAAGTTGCAAATCTTCACTCTCATCTATACCTATAATCCTTAGGTTTGGTCTTCTCATTGTGTCTGGATTTCCTGGATGTTTTGGGTTACACATTTTTTGCATTTAGCATTTTCTTTGACTGTTGAGTCGATGCTTTCTATGGTATCTTCAGCACCTGAGATTATTTCTTCCATCTCTTATATTCTATTGTTGATGTTTGCATCTATGACTCCTGATTTATTCCCAAGGTTTTCTATCTCCAAAGTTGTCTCCCTTTGTGATGTCTCAGTTGTTTCTACTTCCTTTTTTAGATCCTGGATGGGTTTGCTCAGATCCTTCACTTGTTTGTTTGTATTTTCCTGTATTTCTTTAAGATATTTTTGCATTTACTCTTTCAGGATTTCTGTCTGTTGACCCAAGTTCTCCTGTATTTCTTTAAGCGATTTTTGTCTTTCCTCCTTATGGGCTTCCATCTGTTGATCCATATTCTCCTGCATTTCTTTAAGCGATTTTTGTGTTTCCTTTGTAAGGGCTTCTACTTGTTGATCCATGTTCTCCTGTATTTCTTTATTTTATTAGCATCATGAGAAGTGATTTTAAATCCAGATCTTTCCTTTCAGGTGTGATGGGGTATCCAGGACTTGCTGCTGTCGGAGAATTGGGTTTGGATGGTGCCATATTGCCTTGATTTCTGTTAGTAACGTTCCTATGCTTGCCTTTTGCCATCTGGTTACCTCTGGGGTTAGTTGGTCTTGTTGTCACTGGCTGTTGGTTGGACCTCCTGTGAGCCTGCAAGGCTATTTCTGCCCCCGCCCCCATGACCGGGATTCCCCTGGCACCAATTGCTGAGGAGCTGCCCTGCTCCTGAGTGACTTTGGAGCCCTGATGTGCATTGCCCCAAGTGATGTTATACTTGGGGGAATCCCTGAGTATCTGGAGACTCAGAGTAGTCAATCCTGTGCTCTCTCCCAGTGAGGGTCGCTCTGCAGGGCTGATGTCCCACAGCATAGTTGGTGCGTAGATGACCACAGAACTGCCCAGCTCTTGGGAACAGGGAGCACACAAGCAGGCTGAGTCCCAAGCGATGTTATGCTTGGTTATCTGTTGCCAGAAAAAAGATGGCAGAGTGCACTATGCACCCTCTAGTCACAGATCGCTCTGCAGGGCAGATGGCCCACAGCAGAGCTGGCGCCCAGACGACCACAGAGCTGTCTGGCTCTTGGGCGCAGATGGAAGCCCAACAGACTGTGTTCCAAGCGATGGATGTTGTATTGGGGAATCTGTGCACACCTGAAGGCTCAGTGTAGTCAATCCCTGGAGCAGAGGTCGCCAAGAGGAGGCTGGTGCGCTCCCTCTCTGTGTGGGTGCGCTCTCTCCCAGTTAGGGTCCCTCTGCAGGGCAGATGTCCCACAGCACAGCTGGCACATAGATGACCACAGAACTGCCCAGCTCTTGGGTGCAGGGAGCACACAAGCTGGCTGAGTCCCAAGCGATGTTATGCTCGGTTATCCCTGAGCCTGGAGGTCCCAACTGCTCTGCTGCCAGAACAAGGATGGTGGAGTGCACTGTGCACCCTCTTGGCACAGATCACTCTGCAGGGCAGATGGCCCACAGCAGAGCTGGCGCCCACAAAGCTGCCCCGCCCTTGGGCACAGATGGAAGCCCAGCAGGCTGTGTCCCAAACGATGTTATATTAGGGAGTCCCTGGGTACCTGTATGCTCAGTGCAGTCGATCCGGAGCAGAGGTCGCCAAGGGGAGGCTGGTGAGCTCTCTCCCTGTACGGGTGTGCTCTCTCCCGAAAATTACTGCTGGTAGATCACTCTCTCCTGTGGAGCTAAGCACAGAAGACTTCGGAGCTGCCTGGTTCCCTGCTGCAGATGGTGGTGGGAAGGGAAGTCTCCTGTCCCAGCTGCTCCACTGATCTTATGTCCAGTGTGCTCCTAGCTGTACCCCTCCAAAGAGAAGGTGGAGATCTCACCTCTGCACTCAGAAGTGAAATTGCTGCTGGTATATCCAATTATCTCTTTTTCTTGAAGTTAGTTTATGCTTTCAAGTAATTAAAATATCAATTAAAGACACTCACCTGATGGTGTAAAAAATATTTCTACTCCTTGATTTAAAAGGAATATATAATTGTAATATTTTCACCATCATTTTACTGTGCTCCCCCTTTCCCCTTTCAGAAGAAATGCATGCTATGAAATGGTATGGAGCAGACAGAGACAGGAAGGTTTGTGCCTGCTTTGTTGCTCCTCTGTTCTCTATACATATAGGTATATTGTTTATAACAGTTTATGTAATTGAATACTACCATTGTTGCAGGATATTTAATCATGCTGTGAGTCCTGAGATCGTGATATTTACTGGAAAAATACTTTTCAGGTTGTGTGGCTCAACCCTTAGCACATACCTTTAATTTCTCTGGTTGAAATATAGACATTCCCTTAGTACACATTTTAATCTGAAACAGTGAAGATAAAGTTAGTTTGTAGAAGGGAACACCATATTTGAAAGTAATGTCTAATGGAGTGGCAGATAAAGTGATGAATCAGAGAGAGATTTGCAGAATAGGATATGCCTAACCCTCTTATGAGAAGAAAAGAGAGAAAAGGCAGGCTACTTAAGATAGAAAAATTTCAGAGAAGAAAAAAAAGAAAAAGGCAGTTTTTCCAGGAGAGTTTTACAGAGACAGGTTGAAGACAGAACAAGCTAGATACAAGGGAAGACAGAACTAGCTAGAGAATGAGAAGGAGCCAGAAGATCAGAACAGATTGCCAGAGTTAGTTTGAGGTCAAGCAGAGCAATTCAGTCAGAAGCTGAGAAAGAAGCCAGATTGAATCAATCAGCTTGGAGAGAAATTTGAGTCAGAAGAGCTGAATGGAACCAGCCAGTCAGAGTTCAGAAAGAAGTAGAAAAGGTGAACTTATTTAGCAGTAAGTCTCAGAGGCTGAAAACATTCTAGGCCCAGATGACATTGTATAAAGGCTAGAAGCTTCCAGGACTAGGCATAGGAAGGCAGATGGAGGCAGTAAGCCTCCAAGATGACAATTCCATCTGGCAAATAAAAGTTAGTTCAACATACCATTTCTTGTTGCTGCTAATTTCACAGACAGATAGCTTGACACATTACATTTCTTTTTAGTTACCTTAGATATAAATATGTTTAATTTCATTATGGTTTCAATTATTATTATTATTATTATTATTATTATTATTATTATTATTATCATCATCATCATCGTCATCATCATCATCATCATTATTTACTTATTTGTGCTGGAAAATATTTAATGTCCATTCTATACTCCCGGCAGGTGGGTACGCAGCTCTGCACCTGCCCATGAGCTCTGAACTCATGAATGAA
The DNA here is from genome assembly GCA_036184795.1 of Tokudaia tokunoshimensis. Classification (NCBI taxonomy): domain Eukaryota; kingdom Metazoa; phylum Chordata; class Mammalia; order Rodentia; family Muridae; genus Tokudaia; species Tokudaia tokunoshimensis. Next base: position 87,731,279 of record BTHU01000002.1, on the reverse strand, counting down.
AGACATGCACATGTAACCTTTATAATTTAATATGCCTTAACTAGTACAATGACTTGGCACTTCCAAATCTCCCCGTGGCTAGCAGACATTACCCTCTGGTGTTCCTGAGTTAACACTTTCTAAATCTATATTTTATCTTTGCTGTCCTGTTTACTTCTAGGCAGCCCTCCTATGGGGCCACTTTCCCCCTTTTTTTTTTTCTTTTTTTTTATTTTCTAAGTTTTTTTAATTTACATTCAAAATCATTTCCCCTTTCCCATTTCCTCCCTCCCCGAAAGTCCCATAAGCCCCCTTCCCTCCCTCTTTTCTCCATTCAACCCCCTCTCATTTCTCTGTCCTGGCGTTCCCCTACATCCAGTCTTTCCAGGACCAGGGGTCTCTCCTTCCATCTTCTTAGAAATCTATTGATATGCAAATTGTGTCTAGGGTATTCCGAGATTCTGGATTAATATCCCCTTATCAGTGACTGCATACCATGTGTGTTCTTTTGTGATTGGCTTACCTCACTAAGGATGATATTTTCAAGTTCTGACCATTTGCCTAGGAATTTCGTGAATTCATTGTTTTTAATTGCAGAGTAGTATTCCATTGTGTAAATATACCACATCTTCTGAATCCATTCCTCCGTTGAGGGACATCTGGGTTCTTTCCAGCTTCTGGCTATTATAAATAAGGCTGCTATGAACATAGTGGAGCATGTGTCCTTATTGCATGCAGGTAAAGCCTCTGGGTATATGCCCAGGAGTGGTATAGCCGGATCCTCCGGGAGTGTCATGCCCAGTTTTCTGAGGAACCGCCAGACTGCTTTCCAGAGTGGTTGTACCAGCTTGCAATCCCACCAGCAGTGGAGGAGTGTTCCTCTTTCTCCACATCCTCACCAACAACTGGCCATCTCACCCTTCTACTCTTTCCATCCTATGCCCCTCTCATAGCAGACTCTTCTCTTTCCTATGTTTCTTTCCTGGGAATCCTAAAAGTCCTGTTTCTGTCTCCCTGCCCAGCCATTGGCTGTTGGGAACTTTATTTCCCAGTCATAACCAACTAGGGTCAGACTTCCTTTAGCCTACATGCTGGACATTGTAAACAGGTTTCTGGGTAACATAATGAGCATAAAAAACACAAGCTCCTACACTTATTAACTTTACATCCTGCTCACTGTCCACCTCCTGTTCACCCTCACCCACAGACCTTCCCACACACCCCTCCCCTTCTCTTCTGAGTGGGTGGGGGTCCCCAGCTATCCTCCCACCCTGGCATATCAAGTCTCTGTGAGGCTAGGCACATTTTCTCCTACTGAGGCCAGACAAGAGAGCCCAGCTAGAAGACCATATCCCACATTCAGGCAACAGCTTTTGGGATAGCCCTTGCTCCAGTTGTTCAGCACCCACATGAAGACCAAGCTGCATATCTACTACATAGGTGCAAGGAGGTCTGGTCCAATTCATATACATTTTTTGGTTGATGGTTGAGTCTCCTAAAGCCTCAAGTATCAAGGTTCTTTTGCTCTTCCTGTGAAGTTTCTATCCCTTTGCAGCCCACAATTCTTCAACCTATTCTTCCATAAGAGTCCCCAAGTTCCATCAGCTCTTTGGGTGTGGAAGTCTGTATTTGTCTGAGTCAGCTACTGTGTAGAATCTCTCAGAGGACAGCTATGCTAGACTCCTGGCTGTAAGCATATCAGAGTATCATTATTAGTGTCAGGGATGCTATTAATGATGCTATTTTGTGTTTGCAGACAGTAGCCTAGCATGCCTGTCTTCTGAGAGGCATGTGACTCAGTCACCAGCAGATGACTGAAACAGAAACAGATACATACAAGCATTGAACTGAAGTCATGGACTTTATGGAAGAGTTAGGGGAAGAACTGAAGGAACTGAAGGATATTACACCCCATATGAAGACGAACAGTGTCAATTAAGTTGGACTAAGCCACTAACCAAAGAGCATAAACAGGATGATTAGAAGTCCCAGGCATATATGTAGCAGAGGACTCTCTTGTCTGGCCCAAGGGAAAACAGATGTGCCTAGTCCTGTAGAGACGTGATACCTGAGAGAAGGGAGATGCCTGGGGAGTGGGGCATCCTCTCATAGGAAAAGGGGAGGGGATGTGGGGTAGGAAACTCTGGGAGGGGAGACTAGGAAGGGACAACATTTGGGATGTAAATAAATAAAATAATTAATAAAAAATAGTGTCAGGGATTGGTGCTTGCCAATGGGATGCATCTGAAGTTGGTCTGGTTATTGAATGGTCATTCCTTCAGTCTCTATTTCATCCCCTGTCCCTGCATTTCTGATAGACAGGATAAATTTGGGGTTGAATATTTTGTGGGTGGGTTAGAAATCACACATTCGTAATATTGGATTTACCCAGTACAGGGCCTTCCTATTAATTCTGGCTTTTCTTATTTTCTCAGATGACAGTTTTAGGATTGAAAAACCTAAAAAAAGTTGGAGGTTAAATACTGTGCAATCCTAGCAGCAGGAAGAGGTGACCCAGGGCTCCCTAGCCACTGCTGCTAGCTCTGTGGGGCTGGGACAAACAACAGAACCCCACATTCCAGATGGGCCCAAGAGCTGCCAAGTTCTCAGAAGGGAATTTTAAATTCTTTGAAATGTTTTCTTGGAGGTGCTTTATGGTAACAGATGAATATTTTGAACATAAGTTTGCAAGCCACCCCCCCTCAAAACCACAAGTTCATTTGTAGACTTTTCACACCCATGCACGGTTCTTCAGTTTCAATTAGTTTTATCCAATGTATAGATTCTGCTGCTGCCCAAGAACCGAATTCCAGAGAGGAAATGTTTAAGTAGATGTTTAAAGTAGAATATATATGCATATATATGTATCCTATATAGAATACATAAAATAGAATGTATATGCATACATATATGTGTATATATATTCTATGTATGTGTATATATATGTATACATATACGTATATATACAGATGTACAGATATCAACCTTTACTGACCTGTCACCTCTTGCTTACCCTGAGGTTTACACACTGGAATCTCTTCAGTAAAAAGCAAGATTCTACAAACCTCATAGGTCGGATTTCTGTTTCCAGGTAGCCCCATTGCCAAAACTGAGGTAATAGAAAACAAAATGAAAAATAAACAAAAACCAAAATTATCTTGCTAAAAATTGTTATTTGTAAAGAACAATGAACATTAAATATCTTCAGGCCTCTTAAGATGACAAGATGCTATGTAACATTGAAGAAAACTTTGAGGAAACCTTGTAGTGTTGGGATCAAAGGAACATAATTACAAAACTGTGCTTTGCTTTTGTTTCCTTATGACAATGCATGTTCCATTTGTAACATGATAGGATAGTTGACAAGTGAAAACTGAAATATGATTATCTAATTTACAAAGATGAGTACAGAAAATATAAGCATATATCACGTAAACAATATTTGAACAATTTTATTAATAAATATGACAATTCCTGTGTTTAGTTTAAGAAGAATTAGAATAAAAGAGGTTTTTTTATCACCATCTATTTAAAAAATGTGCACATATCCCAATGCATATGCTAATTTTATAGTACACTGTGTGGCCTCTTCACACCATTTGCTCATTTAAATCTAGTTCAAAATGTTTGTTTTAGGGTGAGAAAATATTCATGTATAGCATAAAATAAATGTTTATTTTGGAGATGTTCATTCTGAATCTAAAATGCTTTGGGATTTTGTAAATGTCCACATGTGATTCACCGTCAAGAAAAGAGATTTCAATTCTGAAATCAGTCATAAACAGTCCTTTTTCCCTTCTGTTTCAATCCTTTCCTTATTTAGTCCTGGGAATTTAACATAGGAGATTCCACATTCTAGGAAAGCCCCTCTTATGAATTTAGGAGTATAACTTAAAATGCATCATTATATTATTAAATACCACTTACTTTATATTATATTATTAAATACCACTTACTTTCTTTCCACTTTTAAGAGAATGGATCCATAATACTGATAAGACAAAAGTTGCCAGGCATGTCTCTTTAAAGGTATGAAAAGTTTCCAACAAAGCTTATCAGTAGAAGCAGTATTTCAATACTCAGTATTCATCAATTATTCTCCCTAATGGTTTTAACTTCTGAGAGTATAAGTATTTCAAATTTGCCAGATTCCTCTAACGCACAAATTATTCCTTTCTTCATTTGAAAATAGCTTCTGTGCATTCTAAATAGCAGTCATGGTAGTACCATACTCTACACAATGTGTGAAACGTGCATTTTAGAATAACCACATTTTTAAAGGAGAGGGGAAAAATGACCCAGAGCTTTGCATTTGGTCGATATATCATCAGTGAGTGTTACTCATAAAGGATTTGAACTCTACACATGTGTGCCCTCTCTACCATTAAAATGGATTCAGGTGCTTGACAGGCTTTCTGTAAATAATTGATGGCGGCGGTCTCACTGCCCCATTGAACTTATATCTGGATACACTCACATTGCATTTACAAGACATTCATACAACCTCATGGTCTGCAGAACATGTGAGAAATACCTGATAGGTTATTTTATTAATATAAAGCATTTTCACTTTCTCAAGTGACAAATTGCCTGAAATTAGTTTTTTTATACACCAACTATTACTGAACATGATGAAAAACTCATCTATAGGCCACAGCTGTGTGTTATAAGAATTACTAAACCTTTGTTAGTGAGGAAGGTAACTGCCACAACGTAAGAACTAAGAAGAAAGTTATTTATTTTTTATGGGAGAGAGAAATTGTACTGTTCAAAATTTTCTATGAAATAGAAAAGATTGCTTATTGATATTTTAAAAATCGAATTTAAGCCTCTACCCCAAGTGTATTGTTTCTGTACATTTTGAACCATTACTTTTTTTATATAAATGTACTCCTTTATAATTGCTTCAATAGCGACCAACTACAAGAAATGCTATAAGCAGCACATATAGGAAAAGCAAAGGCCTCCTATATGAATGAAAGTGAACATAGCAGGAGCAAAGACCAGTGCATGCACCAGCCACTCAAAACAGAAAATGGGCCTTTGTGATAATCGAATGCAGCACATTCATGCACACATGGCACATGACTCCACACACTCCGGCAATTACTCCCACCCGTCATACGTGGATGACAACTGCCTTGAACAAAGTCTGCCAAAGAAACATAATGGGTGACTTTTGAAAGCTGTTGGAAAGCACAAAAGATATAAACAAATAAAATGCAACACTAACATCAAATAAAACCTTATAGTAAAATTTGGAAAACAATTGAGAAATCACAAATAAGTTTAGTAATATTCAGAGGGGAAATAACCTTGTGCTTTTGTTGGTCCATTCATGTATTTATTGGGAAGATTTAAACTGACTATTCTCTGAAGAAAAAGAAAGCATATTTCCACTTGTCATCAAATGAAAAGTCAAGCATGTATTGAGGTTTTGTGACATGGCATCATATTTCACCATACTGCAAACACTGTGGGCATGCTGAGGTACAAGAGTCTAATGAAGCGAGACCAATGACAGTGCAGCAGTGCGGCCTTCACTCAACAGTCACTTCCTTGAAAAAGGACTAAAGCTTCAGTTTCAAGCACGGACATAGAACATGATGGTTTAAATAAATCCCCATAGGAAAAACAAAATAGAGGGTAGAGAAATGGATCAGCAGTTAAGAATGCACACTATTCTTGTAAAAGACCAGAATCCAATTCTCAGCACCCATATATAGCAGCTCACAACTGCCTCTGACTTCAGTTCCAGGGAATCAAATCCTACAGACTCTTCTGGCCTTAATGGGTACTGCACGCATATGGAGCACATAAACTCATTCAAGATCAAACAAACACATGAAGAAAACAAAAACAACTCTTTTAAAAGGCAAAAAAAAGTATAATAAAGTATATTTATCAAAGTTCTATTAAAGTTTGCTTTAATTACTATCATAGTTTAATCAAAATAGAATATGGAAAAGTAAAGAACTGATTAACTTGTCCATATAAATGTAACTGAAGTGCTAATCCTCATTATTTACTCCCTTAAGTTTGTTTCAACATAACAATATAATTACCATGTCATTTTCATTTTTATTAATTTTGTTTAAATATTTTAAGAAATTTAATTGGCTCCCAGAATATTTCAACAGTTGCCATTTTAAAATCCATTCTCCTGAACTAAAATCCTTTCATGTAGAAGTTAGCATATTAAAAAGATTTCACGGGCTCCATCCATGCCCCAGAGCTAACGTTGTCCCAGAGCCCTCCACACACAAATCTCACCAGGAGAGAGCTGGTCTCCCAGGAGTACTCTCACTCCTAAGCACAGAGGTGAGATCACCACTTTCATTCCAATAACTGTCCAAAGAGGGACCCGCTGTGAGCACACAGGGCACAGGAAGAACAGAGCAGCTGGGGACAGAATCTTTCCAGTCTCTATCTACACCCTGGAGCTAAGTCTGTCCCACAGACCTCCGCACCAAATCCTACCCAGGAGAGAGCAAGTCTCCCTAGGAGTGATGACACACCTAAGATCACAGGCTCACAAGCCCACAGAAGAAACAAGCTACAGCCAGAGAGAGCAAGACCAACTAACCAGAGGTAACCAGATGGCAAGAGACAAGCATAGGAACTTGAGCAGCAGAAACCAAGGCTACTTGGCACCATCAGAACTGAGTTCCACTACAGAAAGTCATGGTACTCCAACACAACAGAAAAGCAAGATTCAGGTTTAAAATCACATCTCATGATGCTGATAGAGGTCTTTAAGAAGGACATAAATAACTCCCTTAAAGAAATACAAGAGAATACAGGTAAACAGGCAGAAGTCCTTAAAAAAGAAATACAAAAATCTTTTCAAGAATTACAGTTAAAACACAACCAAACAGATGAAGGAATTGAAAAAACCATCCAGGATCTAAAACTGAAAATAGAAACATTAAAGAAATCACAAAGGGAAACAACTCTGGAGATAGAAAACTTAGAAAAGAGATCAGGAGTCATAGATTCAAGAATCACCAACAGAATAAAAGAGATAGAGAGAGAATCTCAAGGGCAGAAGATACCATAGAAAACATTGACACAACAGTCAAAGATATTGCAAAATACAAAAAGCTCCTAATCCAAAACATCCAGGAAATCTAGGACCAAACCTAAGGATAATAAGTACAGAAGAGAGAAAAGATTCCCAATTTAAAGGGCCAGTAAATATACTCAACAAAATTATAGAAGAAAACTTCCCTAACCTAAAGAAAGAGATGTCCATGAACATACAAGAAACCTACAGAACTCCAAACAGATGGGATCAAAACAGAAATTCCTCCTATCACATAATAATCAAAACACCAAATGCACTAAACAAAGAAAGAATATTAGAAACAGTAAGAGAAAAAAAGGTCAAGTAACATATAAAGGCAGACCTATTAGAATCACACCAGACTTCTCACCAGAGACCCAAAAAGTCAGCAAATCCTGGACAGATTTCATACAGACCCTAAGAGAACAGAAATGACAGCCCAGGCTACTCTCAATTAATATAGATGTAGAAACCAAGATATTCCATGACAAAAACAAATTTACACAGTATCTTTCAACAAATTCAGCCCTACAATGGATAATAGATGGAAAACTCCAACACAAGGAGGGAAACTACACCATAAAAAAGCAAGAAAATAATCTTCTTTTAACAAACCCAAACGAAGATAGCCACATAAACATAATTCCACTTCTAACAACAAACATAGCAGGAAGCAACAATCACTTTTCCTTAATATCTCTGAACATTAATGGTCTCAATTCCTCAATAAAAAGGCATAGACTAACAGACTGGATATGCAAAGAGAACTCAGCATTTTGCTGCATACTGAGGAAATGTACCTCATTGACAAAGAAACATACTACCTTAGAGTAAAAGGCTGGAAAACAATTTTCCAAGCAAATGGTCCTAAGAAAAAAGCTGGAGTCACCATTCTAATATCGAATAAAATCGACTTGCAGCAAAAGTTATCAAAACAGATACTGAGGAAATAAAAAAAAAATCATCAGACCATACTACATAAGCCTATACTCAAAAAAACTGGAAAATCTGGATGAAATGGACAATTTTCTAGACACATAACAGTTACCAAAGTAAAATCAGGATCACATAAACTATCTAAACAGTTCCATAACCCCTAAAGAAATAGAAGTAGTCATTAAAAGTCTCCCAACCAAAAAAATCCCAGGACCTGATGAGTTTAGTGTAGACCTCTATCAGACCTTCAAATAAGACCTAATACCAATACTCTTTTAACTATTCCACAAATTAGAAATGGAAGAAACACTACCAAACTCATTCTATGAAGCCGCAATTACTCTGATACCTAAACCACACAAAGACCCAACAAAGAACGAGAACTTCAGACCAGTTTCCCTTATGAATATCGCAAAAATACTCAATAAAATTCTCAAAAACCAAATACAAGAACACATCAAAATGATCACCTGTCACGATCAAGTAGGCTTTATACCAGGGATGCAGGGATGATTCAATATAAGGAAATCCATCAATGTAATCCACTATATAAACAAACTCAAAAAAAAAAACCCACATGATCATTTCATTAGATGCTGAGAGAGCATTTGACAAAATCCAACACTCCTTCATGAAAAATGTCTTGGAAAGATCAGGAATTCAAGACCCATAACTAAACATAGTAAAAGCAATATACAGCAAACCACTAGCCAACATCAAACTAAATGGAGAGAAACTTGAAGCAATCCCACTGAAATCAGGAACTACCCAAGGTTGTCCACTTTCTTCCTATCTGTTCAATGTAGTACTTGAGGTCCTAGCCAGAACAATTAGACAACAAAAGGAGGTCAAAAGGATACAAATTGGGAAGGAAGAATTCAAAGTATCACTATTTGCAGATGATATGATAGTATACTTAAGTGACCTCAAAAATTCCACCAGAGAACCCCCTAATCTGGTATGTAACTTCAGCAAAGTGATCGGATATAAAATTAACTCAAATCAGTAGCCTTCCTCTACTCAAGGGATAAGCAGACTGAGAAAGAAATTAGGGAAACAATACCCTTCACAACAGTCACAAATAATATAAAATACCTTGGTGTGACTTTAACCAAGCAAGTGAAGGATCTGTATGATAAGGACTTCAGGCAGAGTGCACTCCGCCATCTTTGCTCCAGCAACAGGGCAACTCGAACCTCCAGACACAGAGACAATCAAGCATAATATCTCTTGGGTCTCAGCCAGCTTGTGTGCTCCCTGCTCCCAAGAACTGGGCAGGTCTGCGGTAACCTACGCGCCAGCTCTGCTGTGGGACTTCTGCCCAGCAGAGGGACCCCCCTCACCCCCACCCCCACCCCTGCTCTGGGAGAGATCACACCCGGACAGGTTGTGATCTCAACCCAACTCTCCAACAGCAGCAAGTCCTGGATACCCCATCACACCCGAAAGACAAGATCGGGAATTAAAATCACTTCTCATGATGCTATTAGAAGATCACAAGAAGAACACAAATAAATCTCATAAAAAATTACAGGAGAACATGAATCAACGGGTAGAAGCGCTTACAAAGGAAAGAAAAAATTGCTTAGAGAAATGCAAGAGAACATGGGTCAACAGATGGAGGCCCATAAGGAGGCAACACAAAAATCGCTTAAAGAAATGAGTCAACGGGTAGATACACTTTCAAAGAAATCACAAAAATCACATAAAGAAATGCAGAAGAATATGGGTCAACAGATGGAGGCCCATAGGGAGGCAACACAAAAATTGCTTGAAGAAATGAATCAACGGGTAGATGCCCTTACAAAGGAAACACGAGAATTGCTTAAAGAAATGCAGGAGACAATGGATCAATAGATGGAAGCCCATGAGGAGGAAACACAAAAATCGCTCAGAGAAATGCATGAGAACTTGGGTCAACAGACAGAAATCCTGAAAGAGGAAATGCAAAAATATCTTAAAGAAATACAGGAAAATACAAACAAACAAGTGAAGGATCTCACCATCCAGGATCTAAAAAAGGAAGTAGAAACAACTAAGAAATCACAAAGGGAGACAACTTTGGAGATAGAAAACCTTGGGAATAAATCAGGAGTCATAGATGCAAACATCAACAATAGAATACAAGAGATGAAAGAAAGAATCTCAGGTGCTGAAGATACCATAGAAAGCATCGACTCAATAGTCAAAGAAAATGCAAAATGCAAAAAACGTGTAACCCAAAATATCCAGGAAATCCAGGACACAATGAGAAGACCAAACCTAAGGATTATAGGTATAAATGAGAGTGAAGATTTGCAACTTAAAGTGTCAGTAAATATCTTCAAAAAAATTATGGAGGAAAACTTCCCTAACCTAAAGAGAAAGATGCTGATGAATATACAAGAAGCCTACAGAACTCCAAATAGACTGGACCAAAACAGAAATACCACCCGTCACATAAAGATCAAAACACCAAATGTACTAAACAAAGAAAGAATATTAAAGGCAGTAAGAGAAAAAGGCCAAGTAACATATAAAGGAAGACCTATCCAAATCATATCAGACTTCTCACCAGAAACTATGAAAGCCAGAAGATCCTGGGCAGATCTCATGCAGACACTAAGAGAACGCAAATGCCAGCCTAGACTACTATACCCAGCAAAACTCTCAATCACAATAGATGGAGAGACCAAGATATTCCATGATAAAACCAAATTTACACAATATCTTTGCACAAACCCAGCCCTGCAAAGGATAATAGGTGGAAACCGCCAATACAAGGAGAGAAAAAACACCCTGGAAAAAATGAGATAATAACCTTCTTTCATCAAACCCAAAAGTAGATAACAACTCAAACATAAAGATAGCGTCAAGTATAGCAGTTGGCAACAATCACTATTCCTTAATCTCTATTAATATCAATGTTCTCAATTCCCCAATAAAAAGACATAGACTAAGAAACGGGATATGTAAACAGGACCCAGAATTTTGCTGCATGCAGGAAACGCACCTCCGTATCAAAGACAAACACTACCTCAGAATAAAAGCTGGGAAACAATTTTACAAGCAAATGGTCCCAGGAAATGAGCCAGAGTAGCCATCCTAATATCAGATACACATGGAGACTGAACAATGCTCTACACAATGATAACTTGGTCAAGGAGGAAATAAAGAAAGAAATCAAAGAATTTTTAAAATTTAATGAAAATGAAGGCACAACATACCCTAATTCATGGGACACAATGAAAGCGGTGCTAAGAGGAAAATGCATAGCCCTGAGTGCTGCCAAAAAGAAACGGGAGACAGCATACACTAGCAGCTTAATGGTACACCTGAAAGCCCTGGAACAAAAAGAAGCAAATACACTAAAGAGGAGTAGAAGGCAGGAAATCATCAAACTCAGGGCTAAAATCAATCAAGTAGAAACAAATACAACGATACAAAGAATCAACAAAACGAGGAGTTGGTTCTTTGAGAAAATCAACAAGATAGATAAGCCCTTAGCCAGACTAGCCAGAGGGCACAGAGACAGTATCCAAATTAACAAAATCAGAAATGAAAAGGGAGAGATAACAACAGAAACTGAGGAAATTCAAAAAAATCATCAGCTCCTACTACAAAAACCTGTATTCTATACAACTAGAAAATCTGGAGGAAATGGACAATTTCCTAGACAGATACCAAATACCAAAATTAAATCAGGATCAAATAGACCATCTAAACTGTCCTATAACCCCTTAGAAATAGAAGTGGTCATTGGAAGTCTTCCAACCAAAAAAGAAGCACAAGTCCAGATGATTTTAGTGCAGAATTCTATCAGACCTTCAAAGAAGACCTAACACCAATACTCTTTAAACTATTCCACAAAATAGAAACAGAAAGAACACTACCCAACTTGTTCTATGAAGCCACAATTACGCTAATACCAAAATCACACAAAGATCCGACAAATAAAGAGAATCTCAGACCAATCTCTCTTATGAATATCGATGCAAAAATACTCAATAAAATTCTTGCCAACTGAATCTAAGAACACATCCAAATGATCATTCACCATGATCAAGTAGGCTTCATCCCAGGGATGCAGAGATGGTTCAATATAAGGAAGTCCCTCACTGTAATCCACTACATAAACAATTTCAAAGAAAAAAACCACATGTTCATTTCATTAGATGCTGAGAAAGCATTTGACAAAATTCAGCATCCTTTCATGTTAAAGGTCTTGGAAAGATCAGGAATTTGAAGCTCATATCTAAACATAGTAAAAGCAATTTACAGCAAACCAGTAGCCAACATCAATCTAAATGGAGAGAAACTTGAAGCAATCCCACTAAAATCAGGGACTAGACAAGGCTACCCTCTCTCTCCATATCTTTTCAATATAGTACTTGAAGTTCTAGCTAGAGCAATTAGACAACAAAAGGAGGTCAAAGCTATACAAATTGGCAAGGAAGAAGTCAAATTCCCACTATTTGCAGACGATATGATAGTATACTTAAGCGACACAAAGAACTCCACCAGAGAACTCCTACAGCTGATAAACAACTTCAGCAAAGGGGCTGGATATAAATCAACTCAAGCAAGTCAGTAGCCTCCCTATACTGAAGGATAAGCAGGCTGAGAAAGAAGTAAGAAATGATAGCCTTCATGATAGCCACAAACCATATAAAGTATCTAGGTGTGACTCTAACCAAACAAGTGAAAGATCTGTATGACAAGAACTTCAGGACTCTGAAGAAAGAAATTGAAGAAGACCTCAGAAGATGGAAAAATCTGCCATGCTCATGGATTGGCAGGATTAATATAGTAAAAATGACCATCTTGCCAAAAGCAATATACAGATTCAATGCAATCCCCATCAAAATCCCAACTCAATTTTTCATAGAGTTAGAAAGAGCAATTCAAAATTCATCTGGAATAACAGAAAACCCAGGATAGCTAAAACTATTCTCAAGAGTAAGAGAACCTCTGGGGGAATCAATATCTCGACCTCAAGCTGTACTACAGAGCAATAGTGTTAAAAACTGCATGGTATGGGTACAGTGACAGGCATGTAGATCAATGGAACAGAATTGAAGACCCAGAAATGAATCCACACTCCTATGGTCATTTGATCTTTGACAAAGGAGCTAAAACCATCCAGTGGAAAAAAGATAGCCTTTTCAACAAATGGTGCTGGCTCAACTGGAGGTCAACATGCAGAAGAATGCAAATTGACCCATTCTTATCTCCTTGCACTAAGCTCAATTCCAAGTGGATCAAGGACCTCCACATAAAACCAGACACACTGAAACTAATAGAAAGGAAACTAGGGAAGAACCTTGAACATAAGGGCACAGGGGAGAATTTCCTGAATAGTACTCCAATAGCTTATGCTCTAAGATCAAGAATTGACAAATGGGACCTCATAAAATTACAAAGTTTCTGTAAGGCAAAGGACACTGTCAAAAAGACAAAGCAGTAGCCAACAAACTGGGAAAAGATCTTTACCAACCCTACATGCGACAGAGGGCTAATATACAATATATACAAAGAACTCAAGAAGTCAGACTCCAGAGAGCCAAGTAACCCTATTAAAAATGGCGTACAGAGCTAAACAAAGAGTTCTCACCTGAAGAATATCTAATGGCTGAGAAGCACCTAAAGAGATGTTTATCATCCTTAGTCATTAGGGAAATGCAAATTAAAACAACCCTGAGATTCCATCTCTCACCAGTCAGAATGGCTAAGATCAAAAACACAGGAGATAGCTGTTGTTGGCAAGGATGTGGAGAAAGAGGAACACTCCTCCACTGCTGGTGGGATTGCAAGCTGATACAACCACTCTGGAAAGCAGTCTGGCGGTTCCTCAGAAAACTGGGCATGACACTCCCAGAAGATTCTGCTATACCTCTCCTGGGCATATACCCAGAGGCTTTACCTGCATGCAATAAGGACACATGCTCCACTATGTTCATAGCAGCCTTATTTATAACAGCTAGAAGCTGGAAAGAACCCAGATGTCCCTCAACGGAGGAATGGATTCAGAAGATGTGGTATATCTACACAATGGAATACTACTCTGCAATTAAAAACAATGAACTCACGAAATTCCTAGGCAAACGGTCAGAACTTGAAAATATTCTTAGTGAGGTAATCCAATCACAAAAGAACACACATGGTATGCAGTCACTGATAAGGGGATATTAACCCAGAATCTCGGAATACCCTAGACACAATTCGCATATCAATAGATTTCCAAGAAGATTTCCAAGAAGATGGAAGGAGAGACCCCTGGTCCTGGAAAGACTGGATGTAGGGGAATGCCAGGATAGAGAAGCAAGAGGAGATTGAATGGGGAAATGAGGGAGGGAAGGGGGCTTATGGGACTTTCGGGGAGGGAGGAAACGGGAAAGGGGAAATGATTTGGAATGTAAATAAATAAACTTTGAAAATAAATAATAAAAAAAGAACTTCAAGTCTCTTACGAAAGAAATTGAAGATCTCAGAAGATGGAAAGATCTCCCATGCTCATGGATTGACAGGATTAATATAGTAAAACCGGCTATCTTTCCAAAAGCAAACTACAGAATCAATGCAATCCCCATCAAAAACCCAAATCAATTTTTCATAGATCTAAAAAGAGCAATTCTCTAATTCATCTGGAATAACAAAAAACCCAAGGTAGTGAAAACTATTCTGAACAATAAGTGAAATTCTGGGGGAATCACGATCCCTGACCTCAAGCAGTTTTACAAAGAAATAATGACAAAAAAAATTGCATGGTATTAGTACAGACACAGGCAGGTAAATCAATGGAATAGAATTGAAGACCCAGAAATGAACCCACATACCTATGGCCACTTGGTCTTTGATGAAGGAGCTTAAACCATCCAGTGGAAAAAAGAAAGCATTTTCAACAAATGGTGCTGGTTCAACTAGAAGAACTCAAATCGATCCATTCTTATCTCCTTGTACAAAGCTCAAGTCCAAGTGAATCAAGGACCTCCACATAAAACCAGAGACACTGAAGCTAATGAAGAGATTGGAGGGAAGAGCCTCAAACACATGGGCACAGGGGAAAATTTCCTGAATAGAACACTTATGCGTATGCCCTAAGATCAACAATCAACAAATGGAACCTCATAAAATTGCAAAGCTTCTGTAAGGCAAAGAACACTGTCAATAGGACAAAATGGCAACCAACAGATTGGGAAAAGATCTTTACCAATCCTACATCCGATAGAGGGCTAATATCCAATATGTACAAAGAACTCAAGAAGTTAAACTCCAGAGAATTAAATAACCCTATTATAATGGGGTACAGAACTACACAAAGAACTATCAACTGAGAATACCGAATGGCCGAGTAGCACCTAAAGAAATGTTCAACATCCTGAGTCATGAGGGAAAGGCAAATCAAAACAACCCTGAAATTCTACCTCACACCAGTCAGATTGGCTAAGATAAAAAATCTCAGGAGACAGCAGATGCTGGCGAGGATGTGGAGAAAGAGGAATACTGCTTTATTTTTGGTGGGATTTCAAGCTGGTACAACCACTGTGGAAATCAATCTGGCAGTTCCTAAGAAAATTGGACAAAGAACTACCTAAGGACCCAGCTATACCACTCCTGGACATATTATCCATTAGATGCTCCTACACATAATAAGGACACATGTTGCACTATGTTCATAGCAGCCTTATTTATAATAACCAGAAGCTGGAAAGAACCCAGATGTCCTTAAACAGAGGAATGGATAAAGGAAATATGGTACATTTACACAATGGAGTACTACTCAGCTATTAAAATCAATGAATTCAAGAAATTCTTAGGCAAATGGATGGAACTAGAAAATATCCTGAGTGAGGTATGTTACAAAAGAACATACATGGTATGGACTCACTGATAAATGGATATTAGCCCCAAATCTCAGAATACCCAAGACCACCTGTAGCTCAAGAAGAATAAAGACCAAAGTGTGGATCCTTCAGTTCTTAGCAAGGGGAACAAAATTCTCATGGGAGCAAATATGGAGACAAAGTGTGGAGCAAAGACTGAAAGAAAGGCCATCTAGAGACTGCCCCACCTAAGGACCCATGCCATATACAGACATTGAACCCAGGCACTATTTCCAAGAAGTGTTTGTTTGCAGGAGCCTGATATAGCTGTCTTCTGAGAGGCTCTGCTAGAGCCTGACAAATACAGAGATGGATGCCCACAGCCAACCATTGGGTCCCCAATGGAGGAGTTGGAGAAAGGACTTCAGGAGCTGAAGGGGTTTGCAACTCATAGGAAGAACAATAATATCAACCAACCAGAACCCCCCAGAGCTCCCAGGGAGTAAACCACCAACCAAAGTGTACCCATGGAGGGACCTATGGCTCCAGCCACATATGTAGCAGGGGATGGCCTTGTTGGACATCAATGGTAGGAAAGGCCCTTGACCCTGGGAATGCTCAGTGCCCTGGTGTAAGGGGAATGCCAGGGCAGGGAGGTGGGTGTGGGTGGGTGGGTAGTTGGGGGAGTACTCTCATAGAAGCAGGGAGAGGGAGGATGGGTTAGGGGGGTTTCCGGAGGGGAAAATGGGAAAGGGGATAACATTTGAAATATAAATAAATACAATATCCAATAAAGAAAAATTTCAAATTCAGTTCAATGTTATGTATCTCAAAATAAGCACAAACACATAAAATGGTCAGCCCTATAGAACGCATAATAATGAGTTAGTTAAATTTTAAGACATTTCTGGAAATTTAAAAGAAAATAATTATCATAAAAATCATAATCTCAAATATTATTTTTACCCAAATACAATGGGAAAACAACTTCAAGTTTAAAAAAAAGTGTTTCAAGAGATTGGAGAAATGGCCCAGTCATTAAGAGCACAGGGTGCTCTTACAGTGGACCCTGGTTCAATCCCAGCACCCACATAATATCATACAACCTTCTGTCATTCAGTTTCAGGGCACCTGATGCCCTCTTCTGTCTTCCATGGGCACCAGGCACAAATGTGTTTCAGGCAAAACACTCATATACATAAGATAATAAAATAATTTTAAAGTATTAAGATAATTTTAAAAATTAGAATACTAGATGTCTTTTTATTTCATTTCTTTTGAAATCATGGACAATTAGTAAAATAGAGATGATCTCTTCAAGGTTGTCGAATCTGTTTAGAATTATTTCTTAAAATAAGATATATACATATAAAAAGAAAATAACATTTTTAGGATGTTTTAAAGATTTTTCAGTAGGATAGAAATCCTGAGACCACAGGAATCTTTTCCCACATACGTTTACAGTCCTACTAGTTCCACACTCTTATCAATATCCCTCCTGCATCAAAATGGCATAATCACTAGGTGTTCCAAATGAGATATGGAAAAATATGTCAATAAATCATCTCAAAGCAAATTTTAAAGGACTCTATAGTCATTTTGACCCTATATAAAGTATGGATATAACTAACCAAAACAAAGCTTTAAGGGTTGAGATTTTTTTCAACCAATCACTTTTCTTCTTCCTATCAGGTGTAAATCCAACACATAGAATATTTTTAAATCATCATAAGTAAAAACATGGTATTAAAAGTTTCTTATGATATTGTATTCTGCCTGCTAAACATTTATTAACATTTAATTACATGATATTTATTAGAAAAGTTTAGCCAGGCAGTGGCATCTACAGGGTGAGGTCCAGGACAACCAGGGCTACATGGAGAAATCCTGTTTCAAAAAACAACAAAACAAATAAAATCAAAAACATTTAAAAGTTCTGTGTATAAATAAAAGCAGTGATCATAAGTTCTTTGTTATATATAAAGGATATTTGTCAACAGGTTTTAGCTTACACTGTTTTTTAATTAAACAATGCTGCACAAAGATGAGAGATTATGCCACAAATAGCATTAGGTTGGTCTTAGTTGTTTTACGGTCTCTCTTATTGCTTGTTCCCAAACTTAGTATAGAAACACTCATGGATGGCGCTGTTATCGGTATGTGTTCACTGTCACATGTGTGTCTTGTTACTCCTTTGGTATACATTTCCCACTTCAAGGTCCCTTAAACTAAACGCAGAATTTATCTTGTAGTTTGAAGGGTCATCAGCTCTTAGCTTCTGGGATCATGTGTGTGTGTATGTGTGTGTGTGTGTGTGTGTGTGTGTGTGTGTGTGTGTGTGTGTGCGTGTGTGTTACCAACTCAGCAAGAACTAATATAATACTCAATGATGAATTCCTGTATGGGAGAAATTTAGCACATTTTTAATTAACTCCAATGTAGCTAGAAATGGATCTAGGGAACCCAAATGAATCTTTCTCAGAAGTATCTCTAAAAAACTAAAATGATATGTAAATTAAATAAAGAGGATCCTTTGTTCCAAAATATCATAGAAATCTATTTGACCACTTTTATTTTTACCAACTATAATCTCTAACAATTTTTCCTGAATATGAAAATATTCAAATGAAAGTCCTTACAATAATTGTAAGGTTTTCTTCTGCTCACCTCCAGTCTGGTCTTAGCATTCTGAAGACAAAACAGAGTCTATACACAATGGAAGCCAAGTCTTATAGGACATAAAAGGGAAGTTTCCCACTCTTTATATCACTAACTCAGTTGTTTATAAGTCCCATTTACAGACATTGCAGTTTTGGAGCAAACATGCAAAAGTTGAGCTGGTGCCTACATAAAGCCTTCATCACCCCTGTGTTTTAATATCTCTGGTATAAGAAGGTGTTATGGGAGCGTAACAGAGATGACAACTCGGACACAGTATATAGCCAATGGAAAGTCTTTATTCTAACCAGCTGGGACCATAGTCAGTATTAATGGGTATGAACCTAGGTGTGGTCCAGAGCATCCAAACATGTAGGGGTTTTTAAAAACAAGCAGTTTGAAGCAAGTAATTTTAACAGAAGCTAAGTAAGATAAGCAGTTAGCTAGCAGGAAGTTGCATTCTGCACAAACAGGCAACAAAGAAAAGCAGTGAGCTGGAGGGGGTTCCACACAAACAAGCAGGTTTAACAAAGGCTAAGATAAGTTAGCTAGTATTTCTTGATCCTTATTTCCTAGAATAAAATTGGGTAGTTTTCCGTGGAATTCTCCATTGAATAGATCAGATTCTAGCAGATTTTAGTTAAACCTGGAATGGCCTCAGCAAGATACAAGATGGAGGAACCTCTATACTATATTGCCTAGTCACAAAGATACTCTGCATGCCATAAAAAGAGGAGAGGAGAAGAACACATGTATTAGCATTATTTAATTATTTAGTCTAGAATTGTTTAAAATTCTTTTAAATTTGCTTTTGGAGAAATTTGGCTATATTTGAGGCTTAGAGTCAAATTATGATCAAAATATATCTGAGCTGAGGTATATCTCAAGTGGGAGAAAGCTTATCTATCATGTACAATGACCTAAATTTCATATCTACCACTCAAAGGGGGGGGGGAGGACAGTAAAAGAAAAGGAGACAGGGCAGTAGTAGATAAGGACACAGGGATTATAGAGAGAAGAGAGAGAGGGGAAAATGAGAAGATAGAGATGAAGCCAGGCAGCCAATCAGTCAACCATGTGCACACACACAAGCAAACACTCACAGAGAGAGGGGAGGGAGGGAGGTGGAGAGGGAGAGAAGGCGGCAGAGAGAGGCAGACAGAGAGCACCAGAGCAAGCTATATAAACTACCTCCATTTCACTTATCAGCCTTTTCTCAAGCAAAACAAGATACCTTCTGCTTCAATCCCTATGCTGAGTCTATCTTGCAGCAATAAAGCAACTACGACCCGAGTGACTTCATGTGTGACTACTTAGCCGTCTGTTTTCCTTGCTCTCACCGGGTCTACTCTATTGGTTGGAGTGACCAGGTCCTTCCAGAACTGACTTATTTCCTTTCTCTTGTCAGAAAATTTCTTTATAGCTGACCTTGGCCAGCAGGTGACATGGTCCTGAGTGAGAGGACAAATTAAAGAAGAAGAAAGGAAAGCTGGGGTCAGAAGGTCTTGTACAAGCTAATAACTTATGCCAAGCAAGTTCATTAAGAAGTACAGTATCTTATATACTATCTGTGGGATAGTCAGCAGAAGGGTGTCATAAAATGGAACAAAGTCAGCAAGAACCTAATCTATCAATGAAGGAGAACACAGGTTATCTCTAGGGCATCAGAGACTGAGTACACACTGGCCTTGGGAACTCCAAACATGGGAAGTGATGGTTTCTCAGGATTTGAAGCCTCAGTTTTCCCATGGCTCTGGCTCCACTTCATTGCTGATTATGCCAAGTGTGTTTCTGGTTTAGAGAAGGAGCTATGTTTCTTCTCCATATATCAGGACCTCAGGAAATGCTTAAGTAAATCTAGTCCTCAACAGTTCCCTCCTTCCTTTGACTATTTTGAGGACAGATGAGTTACTTGTGTCTGAGTGTTGACGAGATCCCTACACTCTCTGAGCCAACAAATGCCTCCCGGCATTGCTGAAACAATCACCATGTAACAATTTCAGTGATAATATTGAATCAAGGTTGGAGGATGTTAAAGGGGGTTGAGTCCCTACTACTTATTATGTAAGAGATGTTGTAGAATCAGCTGTGGACACCATACCAATGACCACCACAATATTGCTAGCTAAAATCTGACCTCAAAATCTTTGCTCCCTAATAAGAGCCTGCTGTAGTATAAGGAGAACCTGCTGTCCAAAATCACCAAGCCGTTTATCTTAGGATGCATGGGACTCATAACAAAGGAAGGCTACCAAAGCAAGAGAAGGCTCTTAGCAGCAGAGGAGAAGACACACAATTAAGTAGAATATAATTGTTGCAAATAACTTGAAGTATTCCCCCATTTTCTTAAATAGAGGGACTCCTAGTCAGTAACAAATATGGAGGGTTAACACAACCAGTGAGTCCAAATATAAAAATATGTCTGTGTCACAGCCTTTCTTTGTTTGTAAAAATCTTATAAATGACCACATTGCCCAAGGCTACAGCCCACAACCAAAGTTTTGGTTGAGTAATTCCTTGTGGAGGTAATATCACAGGTCAATGAAAGGACTCTATGAAATTTTCTTTATCCAGACCAGGTGGGTGCCTCTGGAACAGGTTAACTAATACTTCAAGTTTCCATTCAGAGGGACAGAGTTGTTTAAAATCAGGAACATGCCACCCAAAGGGGAATTCCATTTTGAAACCACAACTGTTTTGCAGCATAATGGGAAGCATCCATACAACAGGATACCTGTGAATGATGAGAGTCTAGAAAACTCAAATGATGAATGAATTGATGATGCCTGAGAAATGATGCCTTCAATCGCTTGTGAACCCCAAAGTCTTAGACCTTACAGGTCACTTGGATGAGATGGATATATCTGTATTGACCCATCAATGACAAACAAATAGAAATGGTGAGTTATATTGCAGTATAGTTAAAGAAACCAGTATAGTTTAAACCCAGACGATTAGTTCTGGCAGTGTGATACTATGACCATTACATGATATTTTAATAGCCAGATATTTTTAAATAAATCCTGATTTGACATACATTTGAATGAGTATTTTGTAATTGTTGATTTTAGACTTAAGTGTTAATTAAGTGTTAATTCTAAGATTCACCAGACATAAACAAGTTCCACAATTTTGAGCCAAAATTTAAGCAAGTTTTAATTAAATGCTAACCAGAATGGACCTTGGTTAGAATCACTCTCTGAAATTCCCAGCAAGTGGTGACTCGACACATGTTGTAGGGGCTTTTTAAGGACAAAACTATTCATCCACCGTATTTTCCCATGTGACTTTGTTATTTTCCAAAAATTACAACTCCCAGGATTCTAGGAAGTTACCTGGCCCCTGGGTAGGTGGGAATTACAAGTTGACTTTTGGTCTTACAAGAAACTTAATATCATATATATTATTTTGCCTCATCCTTGATATACCTTATATACATTTTATCATTCTCTATTATCTTAAATAACTCTTTTGAACCTTTAAAACTTATAAAACCTGTATTTTTTATCTTATGAACATATATTCATCTCAGTCTTTACATATAAATTCTTTTTTAATTGAATTAATTTTTATTTATATATATATGAATCCTTTTTATTAATATAAATTATAGCTTTTCTCTTTATAACTAATATAGTTTTTATCTTATATCTTTATAACTTTTTGTTTTTAATTCCATCAAACTGTATAATAAAGCTGGAACTCCTCTTTTGTACTTTTGTCAAGAATTGGTTGGGATAGCTTGTTTATCTTCTCTTAGTGTAAAGAAGTATTAACATTTAACATAGCTGAAGGAAAAAGACAGCAGTTTAACTTAGAGGACAAAAGCCCTGTACTGAATCTTAAAAACCTACATTGATTATTAGGACATACTTCAAGAGACTGAAGCGATCAAACATATCTTCAAAAATCTTTTAAATGTATATTGTGTACTTGACATACATATTTTAATGTTTTGTGCTCCATGACATTAGGACTCCAACAGGACTCGTGAGTTTGAGATGCTGCTGCATCTCTGTTTTGACTATTCTTTCTGTTCATACTCTCACTCCACCTGTCTTTAAAACCCCACACTGTAGTTGGGTACCTGACTCAGTTTAACAAATAGGAGTGATTTATAACTTGGCACCTGTAGGTGATATCTTGTCTTAAATGATTTACCCACACATCCCCATGTCTCTAAACTCCGAGAACCGCCTTCACAGAACCAGAATGAGAGTAAAGAATTTTTCTTTTTTATTAATATTTTGATTTTAATTTATTTACATTTCAAGTTTTATCCCTTACCCCTTTTCCCCCTCTCCAGGAAAACCCCTCTCCTATCCCCCCTCATCCTGATTCCGTGAGGGTGTTCCTCCACCCACCCATCCACTCCCACCTCCCTGCCCTCGATTCCCCTACACTGAGGCATCTATCAAACCTACATAAGATCAAGGACCTCTCCTCCCATTGACATCTGACAAGGCTGTCCTCTGTAACATATGCAGCCAGAGCCATGTGTGCTCCTTGGTTGGTGGCTTAGTCCCTGGGAACTCTGGGGAGATTGGTTGATATTGTTGTTCTTCCTATGAGGTTGCAAACCCCTTCAGCAACTTCAGTCCTTTCTCTAACTCCTCCATTGGGGACCCAGCACTCACTGCAATGGTTGGCTGCAAGCACCCAACTCTGTATTTTTAAGTCTCCAGCCTCTCAGTAGATAGCTATATCAGGCTCCTTTCAACAATGATTTCTTGGCATCTACAATAGTGTCGAAATTTGTGACTGTATCTGGGATGAATCCCCAGGTGGGACAGTCTCTGGATGACCTTTCCTTCAGTCTCTCCTCTGCACTTTGTCTCCATAGTTGCTCCCATGAATATTTTGTTTCCCTTTCTAAGAAGGACCGAAGCACCCACATTTTTTTCTTCCTTTTTCTTGAGCTTCATGTGATCTGTGAATTGTATCTTGGCTATCCAGAGTTTTTGGGCTAATATTCACTTATCAATGAGTGCATACCTTGTGTGTTCTTTTGTGATTGGGTTACCTCACTTAGGATATTTTCTAGTTCTATCCATTTGCCTAAGAATTTCACGAGTAAACAAATTTTCTAAGCAATTTAGCAATTCGTTACAAGAATGCAAACACCAATGAAACATCTAAGGGGGAAAAGCACTCTTCAAACCGTTCTATCTTACGTTTTACTTCTGATTCTTCTTTGCCCTTTTCTGCAGGCCACCCTCCTGGCCTAACTTATTTATCTTAAAATTGTAGCCATACTTAGCCTTTCTCCCATAGTCAGGAGTCCTCATTCTGGCACCTGTTGGGGGTCAAAAGAGGACAGTGGATCACCTGGAACTGGAATTACAGACAGCTGTCTGCTACCATGTGGGTGTTGGCAATTAAACTCTGGAAAAGTAATTGGTACCTTTACAGTCTGAGCCATTGTCCTAGCCCCTCTTTTTCAGGTCCAAATGTAGGCTATAATTGACTATTACAATTATCTTTTTATCTGTTTTCCACCATTTTATCAACAAAGTATACCTCCACCCTACCTATACCCACACTTTACACACACACACACACACACACAGACATTTCTGAATGGAATGATTCATCCTCTAAACCATGAACAACTATACATGCCCTACAAGTGCTGAAATAAAAATACAAGAATTCTTCTTTCTCTCCTCCTTGTGAAGTGGTGAAAATGGAAGTCAGAGCTTTCAGCAGATATGTTTTGCCATGCTATTGGCTGGCACCTGCCAACTTACTAAAAGAAGAAATTAAGTTCTTCTGAGAAAGGACATTGAAGGAAAGAAGAAAGCACAATGGTCTTATCCAAGTTATGATTCTGGTAACTGTCTTTTCTCACCCTTGGTTATCTGAGCTAATATTTTCCTTTCTTTTTAGTCACAAGACCACACTAAATACATTTTATTAAACATTATTTGTTATCAGATTCTGCTGGAAGGGTTTATATTGGTCATTCTCATATAATGAAGACTTCTTAGTATTAAATCTTGGTTGAAGATTCTGAACCCTGTAATATCTGATCTTAAAATTCTCCTCATTTCATACTGGTCACATATTAATTTTATGTTATCTCATTTATTTATGCACCTAAATAAAGAACCACCACTTTTGTGGCACTGTTGTTCAGTAATGGAATCAATGGGATAAGTACCAAGGAGGAAATCTCCAAATTCAATGTTGTGATCTAAATGTTATGGGTTTTCCTCAGTAAAGTCATAGATTCTCAAAACAGAACTTCTGGTGTACAGAATGGTGCAATATCTTTCCTTAACCTGAATACATCTCCATATGATGATAAGAAATTTCATTCACATGTAACTTTATTCACATTGCAAGAAATAGTGCAAAGCAATTACATTGTGAATTTTTAGAAGTATTTTTCCTTGATGGACAAAAATCTATTCCCAGTTGTGATGCTAAAACTTAGGAGACATGTTATTGAGATGCTTTTAGTTTTGTGTATGTTGGTAATTATGTAGTCATTCATAAGTTTGTATGTGAATCCAAAGCTAAGCTGATGTCTTCTTCTAAAAGAAGGTTGAAAGTAGAAACAGCTGGCAGCTATAACTCTACCTAGAATTTGTTCCACCACAATGACATCTTAAAGGAATAATAGTATCAGGGCGCTTTCACCATATATGGAGAACTATGGAACAGTCCTCTGCTTGCTGAGCAAGTCTAGCCTGGTACACAGCCAACCTGGCACACAGCAGAGGGACACTGATTCCCCCTCAGAGCCAAAGTGTCTCCAGAAGCTGGAATAGCCTGCTCATTCTGCCCAGAACAGAAAACCAACCCAAAGTCTGACTTTCAAAGTTAAAGATTTCCATTGTAGCTTTCATATCTTTCTCAGATGATTAGAGGTGGAACTGTGGACAACCTTTTATTTCAACACTTTTTGTCTTCTGTGGGAAAGTTTTCAGTGTTCTTCCGAAGAGGTGTCAAACACTCCAAGCATGACTTCATCGCCTTTCTTCTTAAAATGACAATGCCAAATTTCAGCAACTCTGTAAAATGACATGTTAATTTGTAGGCCTAAATCTACTTAAAAACAAAAGATGTTCTGTTGTTTGCAGGTGCTTAATAAACAGAAGGAAGAGTGTTAAATAGAATTAACTTCTCAGGCTGGCCATTCAGAGTCCTGTAGGCTTCCTTCCACATGGGAACAATTGTATTTTAATAAGGATACTGATGGGTTGTTCACAGTATCACCAAGGAATCAGAAACTGTGGGGTCCACCTGGCTTAGGATTGTCTATATGACTCCAGGCTAGGCAGCTTGCCAATATTTAGCTCAGTTTAATTATCATCCACACTGTGACTTGGGAAAGCAGCAAGTTCCAAGGTGCAGCGCGATTCTATTTGCCTTTTGGCTGCTTCCCTAGTAGTCCCTCCAGATACAGTCCCAGGCTTTCACGAGCATGAGTCCTTTGAAAAGTAAATGCTTTGGAGAAGGTTTAATAGGTTCAGAAGTCATCTCTGGCTATCTTTCACATGAAATTCTCCAAGCTTGTCTGTTAGTAAGACTGTGCTATTTGCAATGATTTCTTGGGTCATTAACAATCAAAGTCAATATTTCAGGGGATGTTCTTTAAATATTATTATCCTCGTACATTAATGCAACATGTTTAATGTTTTGGCAAAAGAAAGTGAGTACGTACTCTTTTATTTTATGTTTTAAGACTTTTCTTGGTGGAAATCCATTTCCAGTCCTCTCAGTTTATTGAGAGGAGATTGAACCTCAAACTTTCCTTGCACATACTAGTAAGCACAGAATGAGTGCCCCTGGACACTGCTGAGCTCTTTTTGTCCAATACAGCACAAGTTATTTGCAAGACAAAATTCTCTGGTAATAACAGGGCTAGGCAGGACTCTGGGTTTCTCTTAACTTCCTTTTCCCTTCAGAGAGTTCCTATTTTGCTTCCACGGTACCACAGTGTGATGCTCTTTGTACTTGGTCTTTTGCTAACATCCTTTTATAAATCCTCCTACATTGCCAACATTGGAGTGCTTTGTTCTCTTTTCCTTCCCAAGCATGGCATTAATGACCATATATCTGAAAACACAGCCCAGATCACTCTACTCAGGTACTTCTTTTAAGCCCTACCTGCTTTCATGCACATCTGATTCTTTGATACTTACATTTATTTCACCTTTGACTGGACCAAAGCAGAGATCTCATGATCCACTACTGTCTCAACGGAACTGTTTTATGGACTTCTCTGCCTGTATAATGATGTCACTAATATGTCTTATTATGTCAGTCAACTTCCCTATGCTGGTTGAGACTCAGCAGCAATTCTGTCTGCTTCTCCCAAGAGTACCTTGGGTCTACTGTCTTCTGCATCCACCTGCACCTTCTCTCTGACCACTCCTTCATCTACTTTTGCTTTGTCCATATACAAATAGTTTCATCTCTTCAAAATTAAAGTTTAAGTTCTTTCTTTAAACTTCAAATTATTTTGTCATTGAATCCTAAATAAAATTTCACCATAGACCACAATACCCTGCATAACTGACCTATACCCCTCTAAATTCATGTAGGACCTACCTGCTCTTGATCACTAGTTTCCCACCACATTTACCTGCCCACTGTTAGAACATCATTGAATTAATCACCATTATCATTGCCATAACAAAGTACTTGGTGCTATAGTTAGTTTTCTAACTGTCAGAGAATACCTGCATTTTGGGTTATTGATCAAAGAAATCCAAAAGATTACCCAAACAATATAAGCTATTGCCGTGGTGCCCAGTTTTCTGCTAGAACATGAAGATAAGGCCTTACAGCTGGAGAGACCACACATACTTCCTTCCCATGCTTAAATAAATAAAGCTAGTATAGAACTAGAAGCTTCTTCCTGAAGGTGGTTGTCATAGTGTCAGAGGCGATAGAGAAGCAGCTAAGGAAGAAGAGTTATCAACAGTTCTATCCAGCTGTAAAATCGATAACCACAATAACAATGGGCTGGCAATAGTATAACAATCACACATGTTGTTACGATCTTCTTGTGAAAATTTGAGCAGTAGGTTATTGTGAGTTTTTATACCTAACATATGCAGACATTATATAACATGATTGGGAAATAGTGATAAATACCAAATACTCATTATTTTGAAGGATGTTTTTTTTCAAAAATCCATAATCATAATCCAATATGCTTAGTATATTTGTTATAGTCAGATACAAGTTAGCACAGAAAAGCAGAGGCGATGGGTATAGGAGTAGAAGGTTGAATCTTTCTTGTATTCTAGGATTTGTATAATTTTTCATTCAAAATCGTAATTTCAGAAATATTCTGGGACTCTTAGATATTGAGTTCATAAAAAAACAGAACCTTGTCTCAGATCATATACCTAGAAAATGATAAGGAATTCCAAGATGAGCATTCTTGATTTCTGGCTACTGTGTTGTCAACAGACACTGAGGAAAGTCTAATAGTTTTGGAGTACTAATATCAAATGTCAGCCTACTTTAGGCCAGTGGCAGAGTGAACGGGAAGGCAGGCCCTGTAAGTTTACAACTAGAGTCCTCAAACTTTCCTCACATACTAGAAACGGTCAAAGGAAACAGAAAGACAAAGAGAATTCCCAGGGCTTTGTCTGTGCATGTGAAGAAGGGAAGGTCATGGGAACAGAACATATATGAGGAAGGAGAGCAGACTGCCTCTAACCCAGGACATTTCATCCAGCCTGGTAAGACATTTATTAACAAAAAGATTAATGACAATCAATCTCAGGAGACTTGTAGAGATAAGCAGCCATTGAACCCTCTTGGTGGCAATGCAAATTAGTAAAGCTGTGAGGGAAGATGGCAGATTCCTCAACAGTAAAAAATATTGATACATGATTAGTAATCCCACTTGCCTTACTTTGCTTTGTGTTGCTGTGATAAATACTGTGACTAAAAGCAACTGAGTGATAAAGGGATTATTCCATTTTACAACTCTCAGGTCATAGTCTATCACTGAGTTCCCTGACTCAAGGCAGGAACCTGGAGGATGAATTGAAGCACAGATCTTGGAGGAATCCTACCTGCTAGCTTGTTCCCAATGGCTTGCACCCTGTAGATTGTTCAGCTTGCTATCATCTTTTAGCCCTATAGCAACATGCCCAGGTGTGGCATCACCCACTGTAGGCTGGGTTTTGCTACAGTAATCAATAATCAGAGAAACAACATCATTCCCAATAGCCTTAAATAATATAAAGTATCTTGAGGAGTAACTCTAACCATTCAATGGAAAGAACAGAATTGTAAAGACTGTAAGGCATTAAAGAAAGACATTAAAGAAGCTATCAGAAGATGGAAAGATTTTCCATGTTCATGGAGGGGTAGAATTAATATAGTAAAAATGACCATACCACCAAAAGCAATCTACAGATTCAAAACAATACCCATCGAAATTCTAACACAATTCTTTATAGATCTTGAAAGGACAATCTTCAGCTCCACACAGAAATACAAAAAGTCCAGGATTGCTAAAACAATCCTAAATAATAAAAGAACTTCTAGAGGTATTACCACCTCAGACTTCAAGATGTACTAGAAAGCTATAGTAATAAAATACCATGGTATGGGCACAAGAGAAGACATTTTGATCAGTGCAGATAGAATTGAATACCCAGAAATAAATCCATATACCTGTGGACACTTGATATTTGATAAAGAAGACAGAAGTACACAGTGGAAAAAAAGATAGCATCTTTAACAAATGGTGCTGATCTAACTGGAAGTCTGCATGTGGAAGAATGCAAAGAGATATCATATTTATCACCTTGCACAAAACTGAAGTCCTAGTGAACCTTAACATAAAACCTAATAAACTAAATCTATTAGAAAAGAGAGTAGAGAGTAACCTTGAACACATTTGTTCAAGACACAGCTTCTTAAACAGAATACCAATAGCACAGGCACAAAGATCAGCAATTAACAAATGGGAGCTCATGAAACTGAGGGGTTTCTGCATGGCCAACGACATTATTTATACAAATTGGCAATCTACAGAAAGGGAAAATTTTTATCAACTATACATCTGATAGCTAACATCCAAAATATATAAAAACTCAAAAAACTGGATATCAAGAGAACAAATATCCAAATTTAAAAATGGGGTGCAGGTCTAAACAAAGACTTCTCAAAAGAGGAAACTCAAATGGCTGAGAAACACGGAAATGTTCATCATCCTTAGCCATCAAGGAAATGCAAATCAAATTAAGATAATAGGTATACAAATCAAAATGGCTAAAATCAATAATACAAATGACATCTCATGCTGGTGAGGATGAGGAATAAGAGGAACACTGAAAATAGTGGTGGTTCATCAGAAAGATAGGACTTGATCTATCTCATGGTCCAGTTATGCCATTCTTGAGCATATACAAAAGGATGCTTTACCCTATCACAGAGACACTTACTCAAACATGTTCATTGCTTCTCTATTCATAATAGACAGAAACTGAAAACAACATAGAAATTCTTCAACAGAAGAATGGATAAAGAAAATGTGGGACATTTACACAATGGAGTATTACTCAGCCTTTTTAAAAAAATGAAATCATAAAATTCACAGGAAAATTGATGAAAATTAAAAAAAAATCATCCTGAATGAGGTATCCCAGACCCAGAAAACAAATGTGGTCTGCATTTGCTTATGTGTGCACATTAGCTGTTTAGTTAATGATAGCTAAACTACAATTCATAGAACCACAGAGGTTTGTTATAGAATAAGGGACTCTGGGTGGAATGCAGTAAATCTCCCTGGGAAAGTAACACAGAATAGAACAAGAATGAGTGGAGAGATGGAAGGGGAAGAGAGGACAAAACAGGGGGAGAAATAGGCAAAATTAAGGGTGTTTGAGGGGTAATATAGAAACCCAACACAGTAGAAACTTCCTAAAATACATATATAAATTCAATCTAAATTGAAATTGCCAAATATTGGAGAGACAGAGCCCCAGATGGTCATCTCTGGTCACCAAATGAAGCTTCTAGACCTAGAATTGGGTTACGTCTAATTTGAGTTGTTGACCAAAGGGTTCCTTAGGAACCCCCAAACAAACCATGATGCTACCAAGAATAGGTTTCTCTCCATAAACTGACAGCAAGGTCTCCTTGCTGAAGTCAAGACCTACACAGCTCATTGAACACAGAATAGTCAAGTTGGTGCCTAAATAGAGCCTTCATCCCTACATGCTAACATATACACACCAACAAAGAAGAAACATAAACACCAACCCATTCACAAACACTTTAATCTAAAATGGTATCCATTTCATAAGATATGCTAGTACAAAAGCTTGTGGGAGTAACCCATGTCTGGTATGATTTAAAACTCACTTAGGAGATATAACCCATACTTAACACTGCTTGGGTGACCAATAACCTGAGTGAAGATAGCTTATGGACCTAGGGTGAAACAAAATATTACTATTATAAAATGCATAAGCAAGACAAAACAAAAAAAGTATCAGTGAAATGACAAGTAATGACATTCTGCTATTCTTTGCTCAGTCATCACCAGAGAAGTTCGCTTCTACAGCAGATGTGAACAAACACAGCCAGACATTATATAGAGAGTGAGAGACCTTGGAACACTCAGCCCTAAATAGGATGTCTCCATCAAGGCTAGTGGAACCCCAGGGGAAAGGAGGCAGAAAGCATGTGAGAGACCTAAGGGACTGAGGACACCAAGAAAAAAAGATCCTCTAAATAAACATGATCGAGGCATATATGAAGAAACAGAGACTGAGGGAGCATGCACATGTCTTATACAGGTCTGTACTTGATGCGGTCCTAGAGCTCTGAAAGAAGAAGAAGTGAGAACATGCCCCCATCCAAAACCTAGAAGCAATTTCCAACTGATAGCCACTTGAAAATGAAAATTGTGTTTACTCCAAAGGAGTCTCATTGTGAAAACAAACTATTCTTAAGAACAGGCAGGTACCCAGTGGTAGATGGTTAACAGAAAATCAATTAAATGGAAACTTTGCAGTGTCCTTGTCTCCCA
Source organism: Tokudaia tokunoshimensis (assembly GCA_036184795.1). Lineage (NCBI taxonomy): Eukaryota > Metazoa > Chordata > Mammalia > Rodentia > Muridae > Tokudaia > Tokudaia tokunoshimensis. The sequence goes on along the minus strand of BTHU01000002.1, from coordinate 87,699,820 downwards.
ATGTTGTGTAAGGTTTCCCAGGCTCATCTTTTCATTGTTTTTATTTTTACTCTACTTTTATTTTTATTTTTCTCTTTTTCCTGCACAGTTCCTTTGTGTATATAGTACAGCTTTCAGTATATTGTTTCTATGCAATTCCTCAATGTGAGAAGGAGTGGTTCTGTTTCTTGTGCTTTCTTTTAAGCTCTTTTCCTTCTGCTTGTTTGTTTTGCTTAATTCCAATATGTTAGTCTTTGTTTTATCATTATATTACATTGCATTATATTTTATTATATTATATTATATTATATTATATTGTCTCTGGAAAACCTGTTAGTTTTCTAATGAGAGACAAAAATAGGTTGGATCCAGATGAGTAGGCATGTTAGGAAGAACTAGGAGGAGTAGAGGGAGAATCGGGATACATATATATGAATATAAATAGATTTTTTCCTCATATATATGTATATAAATAAAAAGGGAAATTATTATGGTAAATATTAGGAAAAATAACTAGTTATATCAGCCTGCCTTTCATTAAAGCAAAGTTAAAAGCAAGGACTGATTCATTCAGGATTCTGCCTCACTTTCTTTTGTCAGGAGACATCAGCAGTTTGCCCATGCCCTCTGTAAAGGTCTCTTTTAGCTCTAAGAAGGAGGTTACCATGCAGACTCTCAGTTCGTGGAATTATTCTTAACAGTCATCTCCAGATCTGTTCTGCAGTTCTCTGTTCACTTAATAGTGTCCTGATTTTAGTTTAATTTCTCAAAGAAAAAAAGAGAAAATAATTCAGACTCCATGTGTTCTGGATAGTTTTGTGATTCTTTCATTTTTATACATGTGTGTGGGTATGCAGGTGCCCTCAGAGACCAAAAAGGGTGTTAGGATTCCATTGGGCTGGAATCACAGGTGGTTATAAGCCACTGAATGTAGATGCTGGGAATAGGATTTGGCTTCTCTAGAAGAACAACAAATGATTTTAATCTTTTAACTGCTGAATCATCTCTCTAGACCAGTGACTTTCAATGTGGGGACTGATATCCCTTTGGATATTGCATAGCAGATATCCTACATATCTTTATGATTGATAATTGTAGAAAATTATAGATATGAAATAGAAACAAAGCAATTTATGGTTGGGGGTCACCACAATATGAGGGACTTTATTAAAGGGCCACCATGTTAGGAAGGCAGAGAATCACTGCTTTAGGCCCTGCTGGTTAGGTTTAATTACCAACTTGACAAAACCTAGAATCCCATGAAAAAAAGAGATTCATTTGCTAAACTACCTAGATATGACTAGTCTATGGACATGTCTGTGGAGGACTGTTAATCAATTGCTAATTGAGGAAGAAGACCAACATTAAATGCTAATAGCACCATGACATGGCCTGGCTGGGTCTTACACAGTGTAAGACTAAAGAAAGCAAACACAAATGAGCAGGAAACAGGGTTATATTTACTCTCCCTGCTTTTTATTGTGGATGCGAGTGACTAGCTACTTGAGTTCTTTCCCCAACTTTTCCCAAAACCTGGAATAGTAAAAACAAGCAAAAAAGAAGCAAGCAAACAAACAAAAACATAAGCCCTTTCATTCCTAGGTTGCTTTTTAAAAATTAAAATAAACTTTATTATAAAATTCTTGCTCTTGGTTGCCACCCCTAACCCCCACTTCCAGTTTTGGAAAATAGGGCCACAGTACTAAAGTCACCATGAATTTCAGAAGCAGGTATCATAGGTCACTGAGCTGGACCTGACCTTAAAGACTTCTTGCTGAACACTGGCTTTCATATACCAGAAGGTGCCATGCATACTTTGAAAGGAGGCAACCAATCCTCCTACCTAGCTATGATTCCCATTAAACATATCGATAACCAGCACAGGATGGTAAGCTTATGGGTACAGCAGTAGCACACATACCGTAACAGCAATAAACTGTTATTTAATTGAATGTAAGATTTCTTCAAGAAGAGGGAATCCATGCCCAGTACTGAAAACTTGGCTAACTTAACAATGCTAATGAAAAAAAGATTATAGATCAAGGAGAATCTACAAACACTAATTTACTAACCTAGTATAATCCCTAACATCAATCTTTAAATATTTGTCCTTATACCACAAATATGTGTAGTCTTCAGCCTTCAAAAAGGAAATTTCTTTGAAACAGAGAACACTAAAAAACAAATCACAACCAATCATTGTGCAGAGCTGTGAAACTCAGTCCCAGTGGATATATCTACAAAATGGTCCTGCACCTAAAGCTCAGGGAACCTTGTGGAAGAGAGAATGGAAAGATTGTAAGAGCCAAAGGATCAAGGACTTTGCTATGAGATTGTGTTTTCTAGTACCATCAGAAGCTATATCCATATATTCCCATCGACATGCCCACCAAAACTGAATAAACCTGAGAGTGGAAGAGGTAGTGAAAGGCCCTCAAAGTGAGAGGAACCCCCACGCTCCAACTCAGGAAAGGTGATAGCCCAAAACACTCACGAGAAATGGTCTTGATGCAACAGCAACAGGATTTTAATTCCAAGCGCGCTGGGGCCCACAGTCATATGCCACGCAGTGGTAGAGAACTGTGGACCCTGAGTGCAGAATCAAGTCAGCTCTTATAGGGTTACAACAAAGCCCGTACCTTGCAAGCCAATCATTTCATAGCATCAAGAGCCCACATGAAAGGGCCAATCGATTTTTACCATTTTATAGTTTCTAGGCGAATCATTTTGAAACATCTAAGCCCACGCTTCGTGAACCAATCAGTTTCCTATAATCTCAGAGGTTCGCATTTTCTCGGACTCCTGAGTGGGGGTGACAAACTGCAGTTTAGATAGGACCATAGGTTTCAGCTTGTTTTCATCCCTCTATGGCGCCAGCAATTTACAGAAGCCAGATGAGCAGTTAGTAAGCTCATTTCCTGATATCTTACTAGGCTAGGAATCACGTATTCAAAGGCCTGTCTTATGTCCTTTCACGTAGTTCTAGACAGAAGGCAGTCTCTGGAATAGCAAGAACTGTGACCTTTTACCCACTTCACTGGCAGAGAGCAGGGTCTGGAATTTGAGGAATTTTGGACTACTAAGAAGTGAGACAGTATTTCTAAATTTTTTCTAAATTTTCAAATTTTTTTCTAAATCGTTTTTTAACTTACATTTTTTTATTATTTTCTATATTTTTTTATTTACATTCCAAATAAATTCCCCTTTCCCGTTTCCTCCCACCCCCTTCCCTCCCTCTGTTCCCCATTCAACCACTGTCACTTCTCTGTTCTGGCATTCCCCTACATCCAGTCTTTCCATGACCAGGGGTCTCTCCTTCAATCTTCTTGGAAATCTATTGATATGTGAATTGCGTCTTGGGTATTCTGAGATTCTGGGTTAATATCCCCTTATCAGTGACAGCATACCAGATGTGTTCTTTTGTGATTGGGTTACCTCACTAAGGATGATAATTTCCAGTTATGACCATTTCCCTAAGAACTTTGTGAATTCATTGTTTTTGATTGTAGAGTAGTATTCCATTGTGTAAATACACCATATCTTCTGTATCCATTCCTCTGATGACGGACATCTGGGTTCTTTCCAGCTTCTGGCTATTATAAATAAGGCTGCTATGAACATAGTAGAGCATGTGTCCTTAGTGCATGCAGGTAAAGCCTCTGGGTATATGCCCAGGAGAGGAATAGCAGAATCTTCTGGGAGTGTCATGCCCAGTTTTCTGAGGAACCGCCAGACTGCTTTCCAGAGTGGTTGTACCAGCTTGCAATGCCACCAGCAGTGGAGGAGTGTTCCGCTTTCTCCACATCCTTGCCAACAACTGTTGTCTCTTGTGTTTTTGATCTTAGCCATTCTGACTGGTGTGAGATGGAATCTGAGGATTGTTTTGATTTGCATTTCCCTAATGACTAAGGATGTTGAACATTTCTTTAGGTGCTTCTCAGCCATTAGATATTCTTCAGGTGAGAACTCTTTGTTCAGCTCTGTACACCATTTTTTAAATAGGGTTATTTGGCTCTCTGGAGTCTAACTTCTTGAGTTCTTTCTATATATAGGATATTAGCCCTCTGTCAGATGTAGGGTTGGTAAAGATCATTTCTCAGTTTGTTGGTTGCTGCTTTGTCCTTTTGACAGTGTCCTTTGCCTTACAGAAACTTTGTAATTTTATGAGGTCCCATTTGTCAATTCTTGATCTTAGAGCATAAGCTGTTGGTGTTCTGTTCAGGAAATTTTCCCCTCTGCCCATATGTTCAAGGTTCTTCCTTAGTTTCCTTTCTATTAGTTTCAGTGTGTCTGGTTTTATGTGGAAGTCCTTGATCCACTTGGAATTGAGCTTAGTGCAAGGAGATAAGAATGGGTCAATTTGCATTCTTCTGCATGTTGACCTCCAGTTTAACCAGTACCATTTGTTGAAAAGGCTATCTTTTTTCCACTGGATGGTTTTTAGCTCCTTTGTCAAAGATCAAGTGACCATAGGAGTGTGGATTCATTTCTGGGTCTTCAATTCTGTTCCATTGATCTACATGCCTATCACTATACCAATACCATGTAGTTTTTAACATTATTGCTCTGTAGTACAGCTTGAGGTCCAGGATACTGATTCCCCCAGAAGTTCTTTTACTCTTGAGAATAGTTTTAGCTATTCTGGGTTTTCTGTTATTCCAGATGAATTTTTGAATTGCTCTTTCTAACTCTATGAAGAATTGAGTTGGAATTTTGATGGGATTGCATTGAATCTGTATATTGCTTTTGGCAAGATGGTCATTTTTAATAAATTAATCCAGTCAATCCATGAGCATGGAAGATTTTTCCATCTTCTGAGGTCTTCTTCAATTTCTTTCTTCAGAGACTTGAAGTTCTTGTCATACAGATCTTTCACTTGTTTGGTTAGAGTCACACCAAGACACTTTATATTGTTTGTGGCTATCGTGAAGGGTATCATTTCTCTTACTTCTTTCTCAGCCTGCTGATCCTTTTAGTATAGGAAGGCTACTGACTTGCTTGAGTTGATTTTATATCTGGCCACTTTGCTGAAGTCATTTATCAGCTGTAGGAGTTCTCTGGTGGAGTTCTTTGGGTCGCTTTAGCATACTATCATATTGTCTACAAATAGTGATAGTTTGACTTCTTCCTTTCCAATTTGTATCCCTTTGACCTCCTTTTTGTTGTCTAATTGCTCTAGCTAGAACTTCAAGTACTATATTGAAAAGATATGGAGGGAGAGGGCAGCCTTGTCTAGTCCCTGATTTTAGTGGGATTGCTTCAAGTTTCTCTCCATTTAGTTTGATGTTGGGTACCGGTTTGCTGTACATTGCTTTTACTACGTTTAGATATGGGCCTTGAATTCCTGATCTTTCCAAGAGCTTTAACATGAAAGGATGCTGAATTTTGTCAAATGCTTTCTCAGCATCTAATGAAATGACCATGTGGTTTTTCTCTTTGAGGTTGTTTATGTAGTGGATTACATTGATGGACTTCCTAAAATTGAACCATTCCTGCATCCCTGAGATGAAGCTTACTTAATCATGGTGAATGATCATTTTAATGTGTTTTTAGATTCGGTCGGCAAGAATTTTATTGAGTAATTTTGCATCGATATTCATAAGAGAGATTGGCCTGAGATTCTCTTTCTTTGAAGGATCTTTGTGTGATTTTGTTATTAGCATAATTGTGGCTTCATAGAACGAGTTAGGTAGTGTTCCTTCTGTTTCTATTTTGTGGAATAGGTTGAAGAGAATTGGTCAAAATCTCAACTCAATTCTTCATAGAGTTAGAAAGAGAAATTCAAAAATTCATCTGGAATAACAGAAAATCCAGAATAGCTAAAACTATTTTTCATAGTAAAAGAACCTCTGGGGGAATCAGTATCCTGGACCTCAAGCTGTACTACAGAGTAATAGTATTAAAAACTGCATGGTATTGATTTAGTGACAGGCATGTAGATCAGTGGAACAGAATTGAAGACCCAGAAATGAATCCACACTCCTATGGTCACTTGATCTTTGACAAAGGAGCTAAAACGATCCAGTGGAAAAAAGATAGCCTTTTCAACAAATGGTGCTGGTTCAACATGCAGAAGAATGCAAATTGATTCATTCTTATCTCCTTGCACTAAGCTCAATTCCTAGTGGATCAAGGACCTCCACATAAAACCAGGCACACTGAAACTAATAGAAAGGAAACTAGGGAAAAACCTTGAACATATGGACACAGGGGAGAATTTCCTGAACAGGACTCCAATAGCTTGTGCTCTAAGATCAAGAATTGACAAATGGGACCTCATAAAATTACAAAGTTTCTGTAAGGCAAAAGACACTGTCAAAAGGACAGAGCGGCAACCAACTAACTGGGAAATGATCTTTATCAACCCTACATCTGACAGAGGGCTAATATCCTATATATACAAAGAACTCAAGACATTAGACACCAGAGAGCCAAATAACCCTATTAAAAAATGTGGTAGAACCTCGGGGGGAATCAGTATCCCGGACCTCAAGCTGTACTACAGAGCAATAGTGTTAAAAACCGCATGGTATTGGTACAGTAACAGACATGTAGATCAATGGAACAGAATTGAAGACCCAGAAATGAATCCACACTCCTATGGTCACTTGATCTTTGACAAAGGAGCTAAAACCATCCAGTGGAAAAAAGATAGCCTTTTCAACATATGGTGCTGGCTCAGCTGGAGGTCAACATGCAGAAGAATGCAAATTGACCCATTCTTATCTCCTTGCACTAAGCTCAATTCTAAGTGGATCAAAGATCTCCACATAAAACCAGACACACTGAAACTAATAGAAGGGAAACTAGGGAAGAACCTTGAACATATGGGCACAGGGGAGAATTCCCTGAACAGAACTCCAATAGCTTATGCTCTAAGATCAAGAATAGACAAATGGGACCTCATTAAATTACAAAGTTTTTGCAAGGCAAAAGACACTGTGAAAAAGACAAAGCGGCAACCAACTAACTGGGAAATGATCTTTACCAACCTTACATCCGACAGAAGGCTAATACCCAATATATACAAAGAACTCAAGAAGTTAAACTCCAGAGAGGCAAGTAACCCTATTAAAAATGGGGTACAGAGCTAAACAAAGAGTTCTCACCTGAAGAATATCTAATGGCTGAGAAGCACCTAAAGAGATGTTCATCATCCTTAGTCATTAGGGAAATGCAAATCAAAACAACCCTGAGATTCCATCTCACACCAGTCAGGATGGCTAAGATCAAAAACACAGGAGACAGCAGTTGTTGGCGAGGATGTGGAGAAAGAGGAACACTCCTCCACTGCTGGTGGAATTGCAAGCTGGTACAACCACTCTGGAAAGCAGTCTGGCGGTTCCTCAGAAAACTGGGCATGACACTCCCGGAGGATCCAGCTATACCACTCCTGGGCATATACCCAGAGGCTTTACCTGCATGCAATAAGGACACATGCTCCACTATGTTCATAGCAGCCTTATTTATAATAGCCAGAAGCTGGAAATAACCCAGATGTCCCTCAACGGAGGAATGGATTCAGAAGATGTGGTATATCTACACAATGGAATACTACTCTGCAATTAAAAACAATGAATTCACGAAATTCCTAGGCAAATGGTCAGAGCTGGAAAATATCATCCTTAGTGAGGTAACCCAATCACAAAAGAACACACCTGGTATGCAGTCACTGATAAGGTGATATTAACCCAGAATCTCAGAATACCCTAAACACAATTTGCATATCAATAGATTTCCAAGAAGATGGAAGGAGAGACCCCTGGTCCTGGAAAGACTGGATGTAGGGGAATGCCAGGACAGAAAAGTGAGAGGGGGTTGAATGGGGAAAAGAGGGAGGGAAGGGGGTTATGGGACTTTTGGGGAGGGCGGAAATGGAAAAGGGGAAATGATTTGGAATGTAAATAAAAAAAACTTAGAAAAAAAAATCCTAAAACCAAAGGAAAAATTTCTTTGATGTAAAATAACAAATGACAGAGTCCAAGTTATATTCATTGATGGCAACCTATCTTCTTTTTTTTTTTTTAATTTACATTCCAAATCACTTCCCCTTTCCCATTTCCTCCCTCCCCGAAAGTCCCATAAGCCCCCTTCCCTCCCTCTTTTCTCCATTCAAGCCCCTCTCATTACTCTGTCCTGGCGTTCCCCTACATCCAGTCTTTCCAGGACCAGGGGTCTCTCCTTCCATCTTTTTAGAAATCTATTGATATGCTGATTGTGTCTAGGGTATTCTGAGATTCTGGGTCAATATCCCCTTATCAGTGACTGCATACCATGTGTGATCTTTTGTGATTGGGTTACCTCACTAAGGATGATATTTTCAAGTTCTGACCATTTGCCTAGGAATTTCGTGAATTCATTGTTTTTAATTGCAGAGTAGTATTCCATTGTGTAAATATACCACATCTTCTGAATCCATTCCTCCGTTGAGGGACATCTGGGTTCTTTCCACCTTCTGGCTATTATAAATAAGGCTGCTATGAACATAGTGGAGCATGTGTCCTTATTGCATGCAGGTAAAGTCTCTGGGTATATGCCCAGGAGTGGTATAGCCGGATCCTCCGGAAGTGTCATGCCCAGTTTTCTGAGGAACCGCCAGACTGCTTTCCAGAGTGGTTGTACCAGCCTGCAATTCCACCAGCAGTGGAGGAGTGTTCCTCTTTCTCCACATCCTCGCCAACAACTGCTGTCTCCTGTGTTTTTGATCTTAGCCATCCTGACTGGTGTGAGATGGAATCTCAGGGTTGTTTTGATTTGCATTTCCCTAATGACTAAGGATGATGAACATCTCTTTAGGTGCTTCTCAGCCATTAGATATTCTTCAGGTGAGAACTCTTTGTGGAGCTCTGTACCCCATTTTTTAATAGGGTTACTTGCCTCTCTGGAGTTTAACTTCTTGAGTTCTTTGTATATCTTGGATATTAGCCCTCTGTCGGATGTAAGGTTGGTAAAGATCATTTCCCAGTTAGTTGGTTGCCGCTTTGTCTTTTTGACGGTGTCTTTTGCCTTGCAAAAACTTTGTAATTTAATGAGGTCCCATTTGTCTATTCTTGATCTTAGAGCATAAGCTATTGGAGTTCTGTTCAGGAAATTCTCCCCTGTGCCCATATGTTCAAGGTTCTTCCCTAGTTTCCCTTCTATTAGTTTCAGTGTGTCTGGTTTTATGTGGAGATCTTTGATCCACTTAGAATTGAGCTTAGTGCAAGGAGATAAGGATGGGTCAATTTGCATTCTTCTGCATGTTGACCTCCAGCTGAGCCAGCACCATTTGTTGAAAAGGCTATCTTTTTTCCACTGGATGGTTTTAGCTCCTTTGTCAAAGATCAAGTGACCATAGGAGTGTGGATTCATTTCTGGGTCTTCAATTCTGTTCCATTGATCTACATGTCTGTTACTCTACCAATACCATGCAGTTTTTAACACTATTGCTCTGTAGTACAGCTTGAGGTCCGGGATACTGATTCCCCCAGAGGTTCTTTTACTCTTGAGAATAGTTTTAGCTATTCTGGGTTTTCTGTTATTCCAGATGAATTTTTGAATTGCTCTTTCTAACTCTATGAAGAATTGAGTTGGGATTTTGATGGGGATTGCATTAAATCTGTGTATTACTTTTGGTAAGATGCTCATTTTTACTATATTAATCCTGCCAATCCATGAGCATGGCAGATTTTTCCATCTTCTGAGGTCTTCTTCAATTTCTTTCTTCAGAGACTTGAAGTTCTTGTCATACAGATCTTTCACTTGTTTGGTTAGAGTCACGCCAAGATACTTAATATGGTTTGTGGCTATTGTAAAGGGTATTATTTCTCTTACTTCTTTCTCAGCCTGCTTATCCTTTGAGTATAGGAAGGCTTCTGACTTGCTTGAGTTGATTTTATATCCGGCCACTTTGCTGAAGTCGTTTATCAGCTGTAGGAGTTCTCTGGTGGAGTTCTTTGGGTCGCTTATGTATACTATCATATCGTCTGCAAATAGTGATAGTTTGACTTCTTCCTTTCCAATTTGTATCCCTTTGACCTCTTTTTGTTGTCTAATTGCTCTAGCTAGAACTTCAAGTACTATATTGAAAAGATATGGAGAGAGAGGGCAGCCTTGTCTAGTCCCTGATTTTAGTGGGATTGCTTCAAGTTTCTCTCCATTTAGATTGATGCTGGCTACCGGTTTGCTGTAAATTGCTTTTACTATGTTTAGATATGGGCCTTGAATTCCTGATCTTTCCAAGACCTTTAGCATGAAAGGATGCTGAATTTTGTCAAATGCTTTCTCAGCATCTAATGAGATGACCATGTGGTTTTTTTCTTTGAGATTGTTTATGTAGTGGATTACATTGATGGATTTCCTTATATTGAACCATCCCTGCATCCCTGGGATGAAGCCTACATGATCGTGGTGAATGATCGTTTTGATGTGTTCTTGGATTCGGTTGGCAAGAATTTTATTGAGTATTTTTGCATCGATATTCATAAGAGAGATTGGCCTGAGATTCTCTTTCTTTGTCGGATCTTTGTGTGCTTTTGGTATTAGTGTAATTGTGGCTTCATAGAACGAGTTGGGTAGTGTTCCTTCTGTTTCAATTTTGTGGAACAGTTTGAAGAGTATTGGTGTTAGGTCTTCTTTGAAGGTCTGATAGAATTCTGCACTAAAACCATCTGGACCTGTGCTTTTTTTGGTTGGAAGACTTCCAATGACAACTTCTATTTCTTCAGGGGTTATAGGACGGTTTAGATGGTCTATTTGATCCTGATTTAATTTTGGTACTTGGTATCTGTCAAGGAAATTGTCCATTTCCTCAAGATTTTCTAGTTGTGTTGAATACAGGTTTTTGTAGTAGGATCCAATGATTTTTTGAATTTCCTCAGTTTCTGTTGTTATCTCTCCCTTTTCGTTTCTGATTTTATTAATTTGGATACTATCTCTGTGCCCTCTGGTTAGTCTGGCTAAGGGCTTATCTATCTTGTTGATTTTCTCAAAGAACCAACTCCTCGTTTTGTTGATTCTTTGTATGGTTTTATTTGTTTCTACTTGATTGATTTCAGCCCTGAGTTTGATGATTTCCTGCCTTCTACACCTCTTTGGTGTATTTGCTTCTTTATGTTCCAGGACTTTCAGGTGTGCCATTAAGCTGTTAGTGTATGCTGTCTCCCGTTTCTTTTTGGCGGCACTCAGGGCTATGAATTTTCCTCTTAGCACTGCTTTCATTGTGTCCCATAAGTTAGGGTATGTTGTGCCTTCATTTTCATTAACTTTCAAAAAGTCTTTGATTTCTTTCTTTATTTCCACCTTGACCAAGTTATCATTGAGTAGAGCATTGTTCAGCCTCCATGTGTACGTGGGTTTTCTTTTGTTTTTGTTGCCATTGAAGACCACCCTTATTCCATAGTGATCTGATAGGAGGCATGGGATTATTTCTATCTTCTTGTATCTGTTGAGGTCTGATTTGTGACCAATTATATGGTCAATTTTGGAGAAGGTACCATGAGGAGCTGAGAAGAAGGTGTATTCTTTAGCTCTAGGATGAAATGTTCTATATATATCAGTTAGTTCCATTTGGTCCAAGGCTTCAATTAGATTCACTGTGTCCCTGTTTAGTTTCTGCTTTCCTGAACGATCCATTTCAGAGAGCGGGGTGTTGAAGTCACCCACTATTATTGTGTGCGGTGCGATGTGTGCTTTGAGTTTTAGTAAAGTTTCTTTTACGAATGAGGGTGCCCTTGCATTTGGAGCATAGATATTCAGGATTGAGAGTTCTTGATGGTGGATTTTTCCCTTGATCAGTATGTAGTGTCCTTCTGTGTCTTTTTTGATGACTTTGGGTTGAAAATCAATTTTATCCGATATTAGGATGGCTACTCCACCTCGTTTCTTGGGGCCATTTGCTTGTAAAATTGTTTTCCAGCCTTTTACTCTGAGGTAGTGTTTGTCTTTGACACTGAGGTGCGTTTCCTGCATGCAGCAAAATGCTGGGTCCTGTTTACGTATCCAGTCTGCTAGTCTATGTCTTTTAATTGGGGAATTGAGACCATTGATATTAAGAGAGATTAAGGCATAGTGATTATTGCCATCTGCCATTCTTGACGCTATCTTTATGTTTGAGTGGTTATCTACTTTTGGGTTTGATTCAAGAAGGTTATTATCTCATTTTTTCCAGGTTGTTGTTTCTCTCCCTGTATTGGAGGTTTCCACCTATTATCCGTTGCAGGGCTGGATTTGTGGAAAGATATTGTGAAAATTTGGTTTTATCATGGAATATCTTGGTCTCTCCATCTATGGTGATTGAGAGTTTTGCTGGGTATAGTAGTCTAGGCTGGCATTTGTGCTGTCTTAGTGTCTGCATGAGATCTGCCCAGGATCTTCTGGCTTTCATAGTCTCTGGTGAGAAGTCTGATGTGATTCGGATAGGTCTTCCTTTGTATGTTACTTGGCCCTTTTCTCTTACTGCATTTAGTATTCTTTCTTTGTTTAGAACATTTGGTGTTTTGATTATTATGTGACGGGAGGTATTTCTGTTCTGGTCCAGTCTGTTTGGAGTTCTGTAGGCTTCTTGTACGTTCATCGGCATCTCTCTCTTTAAGTTAGGGAAGTTTTCCTCCATAATTTTGTTGAAGATGTTTACTGACCCTTTAAGTTGCAAATCTTCACTCTCATCTATACCTATAATCCTTAGGTTTGGTCTTCTCATTGTGTCCTGGATTTCCTGGATGTTTTGGGTTACGCGTTTTTTGCATTTTGCATTTTCTTTGACTGTTGAGTCGATGCTTTCTATGGAATCTTCAGCACCTGAGATTCTTTCTTCCATCTCTTGTATTCTATTGTTGATGTTTGCATCTATGACTCCTGATTTCTTCCCAAGGTTTTCTATCTCCAAAGTTGTCTCCCTTTGTGATTTCTTAGTTGTTTCTACTTCCTTTTTTAGTTCCTGGATGGATTTGCTGAGATCCTTCACTTGTTTGTTTGTATTTTCCTGTATTTCTTTAAGGTATTTTTGCATTACCTCTTTCAGGATTTCTTCCTGATGACCCACGTTCTCCTGCATTTCTCTGAGCGATTTTTGTGTTTCCTCCTCATGGGATTCCATCTGTTGATCCATCGTCTCCTGCATTTCTTTAAGCAGTTCTCGTGTTTCCTTTGTAAGGGCATCTAACCGTTGATTCATTTCTTTAAGCAATTTTTGTGTTGCCTCCTTATGGGCATCCGTCTGTTGACCCATATTCTTCTGCATTTCTTTATGCAAATTTTGTGATTCCTTTGTGAGTGCATCTACCCGTTGATTCATCTCGTTAAGCGATTTTTGTGTTGTCTCCTTGTGCGCCTCCATCTTTTGATCCATGTTCTCCCGCATTTCTCTAAGCGATTTTTGTGTTTCCTTTGTAAGGGCTTCTAACCGTTGATTCATGGTCTCCTGTAACTCTTTATGAGATTTATTTGTGTCCTTCTTGTGATCCTCTAATAGCATCATGAGAAGTGATTTTAAATCCAGATCTTGTCTTTCGGGAGTGGTGGGGTATCCAGGACTTGCTGCTGTTGGAGAGTTGGGTTCGGATGGTCCCACATTACTTTGATTACTGTTAGTAACATTCCTACGTTTGCCTTTTGCCATCTGGATACCTCTGGTGTTAGTTGGTCCTGCTGCCACTGGCTGTTGGTTGGACCTCCTGTGAGCCTGCAAAGCTATTTCTGCCCCCCCTGGATTACCAGGATTCCCCTGGCACCGATTTCTGGGGCCTGCCTGCTCCTGAGTGACTTTGGAGCCCTAATGTGCTTTGCCCCAAGTGATCTTATATTGGGGAGGCCTTGCACATCTAAAGGCTCAGCCTAGTGGATTCCTGGAGCAGAGGTCGCCAAAGGGAGGCTGGCAGGCTCCTGCCCTGTGCAGGGGTGTGTGATCTCTCCTGGGGGGGGGGAAGGGGCGTCCCTCTGCCAGGCAGAAGTCCCACAGCAGATCTGGCGCGCTGGTCACTGCAGATCAGCCCAGCACCTGGGAGCAGGTTACACACAAGCTGCCTGAACCCGAAGCGATATTATGCCTGTCTGTCTCTGAGCCTGGCGGTCCCAACTACCTGGTCACTGGAGCAAAGATGGCGGAGGGCACTCTCCGTGGCGCCGCTCACACTGTGGTCACGATGGCCCGCCGATCTGGCACCCAGACGACCACAGCGCCAACCCGCCCTCGGGCACAGACGGAAGCCCCAACAGGCCGTGTCCCAAGTGATGTTATATTGGGGGGAGAGCCTGGGTACCGGTCTCTCCAGCGCAGTCCGCGGGAACAGAGGTCGCGGAAGGAAAGCTGGCAGGCTCCCTCCCAGCGCGGGTTCCCTCCACCAGGCAGAAGGTCCCACCGCAGAGCTGGCGCGCTGGTTACTGCAGATCAGCCCAGCACCTGGGAGCAGGTTACACACAAGCTGCCTGAAACCGAAGCGATATTATGCCTGTCTGTCTCTGAGCCTGGCGGTCCCAACTACCTGGTCACTGGAGCAAAGATGGCGGAGGGCACTCTCCGTGGCGCCGCTCACCCTGTGGTCACGATGGCCCGCCGATCTGGCACCCAGACGACCACAGCGCCAACCCGCCCTCGGGCACAGACGGAAGCCCCAACAGGCCGTGTCCCAAGTGATGTTATATTGGGGGGAGAGCCTGGGTACCGGTCTCTCCAGCGCAGTCCGCGGGAACCGCAACCTATCTTCTTAAACATTTTTAAAAATAGAAGATATCATAGTTCTTTCTTTCTTTGAAATTGCCTCAAAGCTCATTGGGATAAGAGTCTATTCTTTATATTTATTTTCTACTCCAGACAACAGTGTAGGGATGTAAATGCAGCTGTGATACTATAGCAGCCTCATCATAAAATCACCACTGTGCTGAAACTCACTGAACTACAGCAACAGTCTCTCACACTTCTTCCTCTCTTATATTCTGTTTACATAAAAATTTCACGAGTATAATTATATTCAAGGGCATTGGGTGTATATAGCCCTGTACTTGATAATTCTTATTAAGAATTTTTCATAATCTGTGAATGCATGTTTTATAGTATACATAGCCCCACACACAAATCTCCCTCTGAAAAGTTTTTGAAAGCAAGTTGTTAATTTAAAATATTTCCCTGAAATTCTTTAGGGAGCTATTGAGATTATGCAAAGATAATGAGAATTCTTATGACTTTTTATGACAACTGCTAAGATGCTTAAGTGCAATTAAACTCAGCCTGGTTGTCTTTCATTTGCCTTTTAATGGAAAAGCCACAGGGTGACCATGTGTTTCCATTGTAAAATTATAGCTCATTCCCTTTAGCACAGTTAAAGGATATAATGTGCATGACATCCTCTCCAGAGCATGGGAAATGAGCACTCACCTAGGTGAATCAAAGTGCATTACTAGAGTTCGAGAAAAACTAAAATTCCGTCAAGAAGCATGTTTGTGCCTTTTCAGTTGTTTCAGTTCTGAGTTTATGGCCCTTTGTACAAATGGGTGCAAATTTCAAGTAAAAGTATAGACTAATTAAGCATATAGATAATTAAATGATAAAAATTAGAGACATGTCAGGGACTGGATGTGGAAGGTCTAAACAAGGAAGGTAGGAAGCTGAGACAGTGCTTTAATAGGAAAAGAAAGGAGGGTAGATACCACTGTCCTCCATTCTTACTCATTTACCAGCCCTTCGACAAACTGTCATTTCCTGAGCCCTATGAGCTAATCACAAAAGGAAGAAGAGGGTGCATTGTGAGCCAAACACTCATCAGGAGTCACATCACTTTGAAATGTAGTTACCCTAAGCAGCTGGCTCCTTTCTGACTTCTCTATGCCTCAGCTTTGACAGGATGTAAGTTGTACCTCATTGAGATTCTGTCACTGTGTTGGCTTTAGCTTCAATACATCCCATGCACATCCATCCTCCTGCATGGGTTTCAGTTCCTTAGGAATCATGGCTAGCAGTGTGACAAGGCTTCTTTACCCCCTAAATCACCATTCCATTGCAGAAAACGTTTCAAAAATTACTATTCAATTGGGTTATGACATTATCTCCCAAGTGTGTGTGTGTGTGTGTGTGTGTGTGTGTGTGTGTGCCTGTGTTACTGCCCTCCACTTGGAAAATTCTGCCCTAAGGCCATTGCAAAGACACAATAGGGATCTATAGATACTCTGTTGCTGTCTTAGCAAATTACTAGGATTCCAGTGCTTAAAATAACATAAATGTATTACTTCACATTTCTAAAGTTCAGAAATAAATATGGAGGGTTAGGGTTATAACTCAGTGGTAGTTTACCTTATGTGCGTGAGGTCTTAGCTTCATTCCCCAAAACTTCCCCCACCAAAGCAATAATGAGATTAAACTAGGAGCATAGAATGAGTTTTACTAGACCAGAGTCATGATATTAGCATTGTGGCATTCCCTTCTGCAGCCTCTGAAGAAAGTGTTTCTATGCTTCCCTACCCTCATTTTCTGGCATTTAGAAGCCACCATCTTCTTGGAGCAGTGTTCCCTTCCACCATCAAATGCAGCAGGGTTGAGAAGAGTCTCTCAGGCTACCAGATCTTCACTTCTTTCACCAGTAAGGATCTTTATTGTTTGATTTGGTCCATTGGGTCATCATAACAATGACTCCTGAGCAGGCAGCTTGAGTCTACCAGCTCTTTAAATCTTGTTTGTCACACATCTTACCAAGATGCGTACATCTTCAGGAGTCACAAAATCTCATGGTCAGTCGGTTGGTAGATCAGCCGCACTGGCAGCTTTAGGAGCTGAATCGGCAAGTATCTTCTGCTCTTACAAGCTCAGGGGCTTCTACTTGGTCAGAGAGGAAAACAACATGCAGATCCTTGGTAGAGTAAAAACTGCTACACTACAGAAGGGCTATGCATGCAGGATATCAATCTGCAAGTGTGGTGAAGACAACAATCATAAACTGGATCAGTATGATACTGAGCATTAAAATTCTACAAGTGTGTGACAGGCATACCCATGAGTGTAGCTTGTCTAGAGACTGAATATTGCTTGTTTACTGGAGAGTGATCCATCAAGTTATCAGAACCTATACAAAGGAGTCCATGAAGGGTCAGAAGAGTCAACTCTGCCTCTTATACCCATCTACCCATGGGTATAAGAGGCAGAGTAAGAAGAAGTCTCCAAGAGGAGAATACAAGTTAGAGCTATGGCAGCTGAAAATGGCATCCACAGGGTGAAAGAGGGTAAGTATGGAGAAAGTGCAAGGTGTACACAAGTGCACAGAGCACATTCTCCACTTCTTTCATCAAAGTCCTGTTTCTGCCTCAGGAAGGACACATCAGTGCTTAGTGAAAGAGCTGAGGTCCCCACCCGAGTGGATTGTTAGAGGTCTCTGTATGGTCTCTCTTTCCCAGTATTTTAACACCATGGTCTTCACCTGCCCATGTCCAGCTCTTTCTCAAAGCACAACAATATCAGGGCTGTATTCTACTTCTCCACCTTCACTCTCTCTCTCTGAGAGTGACACTGGGGTAAGTGATCAGGTCTCACATCATTCATTTTTCTTCTTTTAGAGATGACTGAAATATCCATTGTGCAAATGTTCTGCATAAGTCTACTTACTTGCTTATTTCTGCTTAGACAGTAAACTGGTCTGTTACTCTTTCAGAAACAGGGACAGGTTTAAAATTATCTTAATGAAAAATAAGTATTGTACTGACTTAGGGTATATAACATGATATTTGTGTATATGCTGTGGGGTAGCTTTATCAATATAATTACCTTGCATATTACGTTAAATATTTTGCATGGTTAGAACTTTTAGAACTTACCCTCACAATTTTCATGTTTACAACACATTGCTCTTAACTCTGTATACAGGCTCCCTTCCATGACAGTATATATCCTTTGACTACATTGTGCCAGTTACTAACATCCCTTTACATAGCTCTAGGTTACTTCAATTCCTTGACAGGTCTGTTTCTCTGTTTGTTTGTTTGTTTGTTTGTTTTTTAAGATTATAATATAAGCACATCATTTCCCTAAAATCTTTATTTGCTTCAAACCCTCCCATTTACTCCTCCTTGGGTGTATGCATGTAATTAGTATATATATTTTTTTTTTTCCCTAAGAGAGACTGTTCTCCCAAATCAACATTTCTTAGTTGACTATAGTTTTTTCCATATAAACTGAGGTCTCATGGGTTCTCCCCTTCCATTTTGGTATATCTAGTGTTGTAGTTGTTCAGCTCATGTTTAGGCAGTCATCCAAGATATTGTATTAAATTAAATAAACTAAACAAGAGAAGTACACATTACCTAATATGTATGTCTAAAATAGACTACTCATGTTGGCTCTTCAATTGTGTTTGTCTATATTTTTTTCCAAGACACAGTCAAGAGACACTTTTGTCTTGACAGTTGAAAATCTCCCACTGAATTAAATGCTTCTAGACATGAGAAATAATTGTACTTTAGCAGTTCAAAGTTAACATCCTGTAGTTTTATGAGTTCTTATTCTTTATGAAGAAAATTGTCATTTTGTTTTAAAAATTTAGAGATGCTGTGCAAAAACTCAGACTCCAAGACGTTCTGCTATAGAAGCTATTCACTGCACTGTTTTGTTTCTGTTTTAATTTGTATAAAGACAATTTCAAAGATATTTTAAGACAGAAAATAAAATTTTAGTTCATCATCAGTTGGTGAAATTTATACCTTGATTTTTGTCAGTTCTTCACATCACCAATTAAGCAGAGTTGATTTCATTTAAATGTTAATAACCATGAAAGTGATAATTTCCCCATTGCTTCTTAAAAAGAAACATTCATCTTTAAAGAAACAGATGATGAAAAACAATTTTACTATCCCAACTCTACCTTGAAATGCCTGGATGAACAGAGATGATCTTTCTGAAGTTTTTCTCTACCAACGGAAACACTAGTGACAGAATGCCCAATTAATTTTTATTGAAGATTTCAATCATTTCACAATTATTTTTTCAGATAATTAACATAGCCACCATGTTCTCACTTTTAGATAGTCCAGGCATAGCCATAGAGAGTTGTTTCACTAAATTTACCTTGTGTTGTCAGTGTTAGAAGTCAGAGCACCAGCAACCTATAGTCTCTGCCTATGAAACATTACAACTGACTTTAATACTATAATTTAAGAGTTCAGTAATTTATCACAGACAACCTATTAAATGAAAAATGATAACTTGAAGATTTTATTAAATCTATTTTTTGTTTATAAATACAAAGCCAGAATGAATACACAGGCCATACACAGGGGAGAAGGTATCTTTCTGAACCCTGATGTTAAAGTAATACATCAACATCATGATCTATTAATTTTAAATAGTAATTGACAGAAG
The DNA here is from genome assembly GCA_036184795.1 of Tokudaia tokunoshimensis. NCBI lineage: Eukaryota > Metazoa > Chordata > Mammalia > Rodentia > Muridae > Tokudaia > Tokudaia tokunoshimensis. The sequence continues at coordinate 87,680,529 of BTHU01000002.1, read as the reverse complement.
TTGGGAGAAATAAGGAGTGGAGATTAGTGTTTAAGTGGTATGAAACTGTAGTTTTATAAGATAAGTGGAATTCTAGAAGTAGTAGTAATTGTACATATATATATATAATAACAATAAAAAGTACACTTAAATTTATTACATTTTATTTGAGAATGTAATACATATGTTGACACTTTTGTAATATTTTAGAACTAGGGCTAGAGAAGTAGATACCATTCAAGGGTGCTTCCTGCTCTTTCAGAGCACATAAGTGCTGTTTCTAGGACCCTGCTCATAATCACCTGTATCTCCAGCTCCAGCGGATCCAATAACCTCTCCTTGCCAATGGGCATCTGCACATGGATGGCATATACACACATACATTTTAAATATTAATATAAATAAATTTATCTTTTATTGAAGTAAAATTTAGGCCCAAATTTCATGAATGACACTCAAACAAAACTCTCCTTAAATATTTCAGGCCAGGAAATGTCTGACAGTGACCTAAGTAGTGGTGTCAACAGTAGAGAAATAATCATCAAGGAAACATGGACAAATAAAACAGACACCAGATGAAAAATTACTGCTCTGGACCTGAACTATAATAACTGGAAAACTCTGTGCTACACAGTAGGGCCTGAAGGAAACACCCTTTAGTTTAAAGCTGTCAATGATAGGCTCACACAGAAACCTTTGAGAAGGTGGTACTGCTGTGCTGAGTGCTTTCCTCCTCAGAGAACAAACACCAGCAAACAGAGGAATATGGAGTTCATCAATGAAAGGAGAAATAACTTTATGAGATCACACCCTACCCTAGTTTATTCCTATTGATCCTTCTGGTCTGGCTCTGGTCCTTAGCAAAAAGTTAGTTCCTCTTTCTGATTATTTCAAACAAGACTTCATGTATCGTAAAATTTATAACAAAATCGGTCAAGTATGATGGCCCAGCAAGAAGCAAAATGAGGCTCCAGTGACCGGGAAGTTGGGACAGCCAGGCTCTGAGACAGACAGGCATAATATCGCTTAGGTCTCAGGCGGCAAATTGACCCATTCTTATCTCCTTGCACTAAGCTCAATTCCAAGTGGATCAAGGACCTCCACATAAAACCAGACAAACTGAAACTAACAGAAAGGAAACTAGGGAAGAACCTTGGACATATGGGCACAGGGGAGAATTTCCTGAACAAAACTCCAAAAGCTTATGCTCTAAGATCAAGAATAGACAAATGGGACCTCATTAAATTACAAAGTTTTTGCAAGGCAAAAGACACTGTCAAAAAGACAAAACAACAACCAACTAACTGGGAAATGATCTTTACCAACCTTACATCCGACAGAGGGCTAATATCCAATATATACAAAGAACTCAAGAAGTTAAACTCCAGAGAAGCAAGTAACCCTATTAAAAAATGGGGTACAGAGCTAAACAAAGAGTTCTCACCTGAAGAATATCTAATGGCTGAGAAGCACCTAAAGAGATGTTCATCATCCTTAGTCATTAGGGAAATGCAAATCAAAACAACCCTGAGATTCCATCTCACACCAGTCAGGATGGCTAAGATCAAAAGCACAGGAGACAGCAGTTGTTGGCGAGGATGTGGAGAAAGAGCAACACTCCTCCACTGCTGGTGGAATTGCAGGCTGGTACAACCACTCTGGAAAGCAGTCTGGCAGTTCCTCAGAAAACTGGGCATGACGCTCCCGGAGGATCCGGCTATACCACTCCTGGGCATATATCCAGAGGCTTTACCTGCACGCAATAAGGACACATGCTCCACTATGTTCATAGCAGCCTTATTTATAATAACCAGAAGCTGGAAAGAACCCAGATGTCCCTCAACGGAGGAATGGATTCAGAAGATGTGGTATATCTACACAATGGAATACTACTCTGCAATTCAAAACAATGAATTCACGAAATTCCTAGGCAAATGGTCAGAACTTGAAAATATCATCCTTAGTGAGGTAACCCAATCACAAAAGAACACACATGGTATGCAGTCACTGATAAGGGGATATTAACCCAGAATCTCGGAATACCCTAGACACAATTCGCATATCAATAGATTTCTAAGAAGATGGAATGAGAGACCCCTGGTCCTGGAAAGACTGGATGTAGGGGAACGCCAGGACAGAGAAACGAGAGGGGTTGAATGGAGAAAAGAGGGAGGGAAGGGGGCTTATGGGACTTTCGGGGAGGGCGGAAACGGGAAAGGGGAAATGATTTGGAATGTAAATTAAAAAAAATAAAATAAAATAATAAAAAAAAAGAAGCAAAATGACAGCTTAGGAAAGCTTTCTGATTAATATACAATTAGATTCTCTTCCTCATAATCACATGAGTATTCACTGATAATGGGCAAAAACATCAAAACAAACAAATCTTAGAGTTTTATTTTTTAAACAAAAAAATCTTATTTAAACTATTCTTGCATTTGAAATATGGTATATTCTTACAGTTTATGCCACATTGACTGAACATACTAAAGCAGGGAACCATAGATTCCTAGAAAAAAGCTGTCTTTGCATAAACATAGCTGGGAAATTCCAGGGAGAGGCATAATATCAACACTGAAAAGTGTTTTCAATAAAACTGTATATTACAAAAATAGCTACAACATGATTGAGTAAAATTATAAGTGGACTAAATATTTTCATAAATATCAATATGTAAAACTTTCATTAAGAAAAATACAAAGTAAAAAATGTGGTACAGAGCTAAACAAAGAGTTCTCACCTGAAGAATATCTAATGGCTGAGAAGCACCTAAAGAAATGTTCAACATCCTTAGTCATTAGGGAAATGCAGATCAAAACAACCCTGAGATTCCATCTCACACCAGTCATAATGGCTAAGATCAAAAACACAGGAGACAGCTGTTGTTGGAGAGGATGTGGAGAAAAGGAACACTCCTCCACTGCTGGTGGGATTGCAAGCTGGTACAACCACTCTGGAAAGCAGTCTGGCAGTTCCTCAGAAAACTGGGCATGACACTCCCGGAGGATCTGGCTATACCACTCCTGGGCATATACCCAGAGGCTTCACCTACATGCAATAAGGACACATGCTCCACTATGTTCATAGCAGCCTTATTTATAATAGCCAGAAGCTGGAAAGAACCCAGATGTTCCTCAACGGAGGAATGGATTCAGAAGATGTGGTATATTTACACAATGGAATACTACTCTACAATTAAAAACAATGAATTCACAAAATTCTTAGGCAAATGGTCAGAACTGGAAAATATCATCCTTAGTGAGGTAACCCAATCACAAAAGAACACACATGGTATGCAGTCACTGATAAGGGGATATTGACCCAGAATCTCGGAATACCCTAGACACAATTCTCATATCAATAGATTTCCAAGAAGATGGAAGGAGAGACCCCTGGTCCTGGAAAGACTGGATGTAGGGGAATACCAGGACCTAGAAGTGAGAGGGGGTTGAATGTGGAACAGAGGGAGGGAGGGGGGCTTATGGGACTTTCGGGGAGGGAGGAAACTGGAAAGGGGAAATCATTTGTAATGTAAATAAAAAAATATAGAAAATAATAAAAAATAAAGAAAGAAATAAAATAAAATAAATAATAAAAGAAAAAGAAAAATACAAAGTAAATGGACAAAATGTAGTGGGTAGATTAGATGCTTTAAGCAAGGGAGTAAAAAATTTTGTTATTGAATATACAGCATAATTATTAGGATGATGTTATGTAATTTTCTACAGAGAGAGAGAGAGAGAGAGAGAGAGAGACTTTCACCCAGCAAATGATATATCTCTCTTACATTGTAGCATTGGTATTATTATGGGTATCTCCCCAAAGTATGCTAATGATTTCAAATAAATCATAATTCCATCTATAATATCACCCTCACACACACACACTCAAAAAGACAACTCAGAGGACACATATGTCATAAACAAAGAAAAGTAAAAGTCTCTTAAAGAATACACAGCTATCACTTAAACATGGGCTCACAGCCACCATCTTGTCAAGTCCCTTTGTCTTTTCTGAGGCCATTCAAGTTGCAGCAAAAAATCTTTTCCTATCTTGGTTCATCTGATATGCCCTTATAGCAAGTGGCTTCATTTGAACTCTGTACGTCTGTGGCTAGAACATACCTTTGTCAGAAGTAAAGAAATGCTTTGGTGGGTTAGATAGGAGTGGTGAACATCATTCCTAGTAGGTAGCATGAATGCAATCAATACTGGGGCAATGAGAGCTCATTTGCATTAAGTGCTGAGTTCTTGCTGTTGAAAGATTTCCATTTGAGGTTCTCAGGCATTTGGGGACACTTTAAGAAAACTACCATAGACTGTGGATGACATATAGAATAGCCTTTTCACTCTTCTAGATGCTAGCAGTTTAAGGTGAGCCTCCTGGGACTGGTAAAGATCCCTTCCTTGATAAATACACCGGATCTCTCTCTGCACACTCTGCTTGAGAGAACAAATTCTCTGGTCTCTTTTCGTTTAATAATTAAGTTTATCTTTGGGACTGCACTTTCCAGACCTCACATGAACTTAATCTATCAAAATACTATCACACTGTGGATTGGAATTTCAACACAGGAATTTGAGATAGGAAGAGGCAAACTTTCAGCCCATAGTAAACATCTCCACATCAGAGGTGTTCATGATCAGCTGCACAGAATGGCTGAAGTCATTCACATGACCTCAAATGCATCACTCCTTTTTTTTAAATTTTATTTTATTTTCTAAGTTTTTTTTATTTACATTCAAAATCATTTCCCCTTTCCCGTTTCCTCCCTCCCCAAAAGTCCCATAAGCTCCCTTCCCTCCCTCTGTTCCCCATTCAACCCCCTCTCACTTCTCTGTCCTGGTGTTCCCCTACAGCTAGTTTTTCCAGGACCAGGGGTCTCTCCTTCCATCTTCTTGGAAATCTATTGATATGTGAATTGCCTCTAGGGTATTCCGAGATTCTGGGTTAATATCCCCTTATCAGTGACTGCATACCATGTGTGTTCTTTAAATGCATCACTCTTAACCTGTAATATATGCACAACTATTTGTAAAACACATGGAGCATGAAATAGGTGATTATATTATTCAAACACAAGTGCTGGAGTTTTGAGTGCTGTTACCTTTGTTAGATTTATAATTAACTTTAAGTAAAATTTAAAGCAACTTACCAGCTTTATCTAAATAATTTATGTAAATTATGAACAAATAATTACATAATTTAAGTCACATAAAGAAAAGTTATTTTATAAATATATGCACTATTTTAATCTTTTCCTGACACACAATAGATATCTGGAAAGTATGCCTATTATTTCTATAAGTTCAAACAAAATGCACATTTCCCAGTTACCCAGAAACCTCAATGTTGTAGCAGTCATCCAAATCAATAGCTACTACATCACTGAAATTCTGTCATCTTGCTAAATGTATCCCATACCACCAGTTCATAGACAATATGTTCTCCTCATCTAGGAGTCATTCATGCCCACAGGAGATCACTCTACAAGGCATGCATTCCAGCCAGAGGGATTCAAGGAGCCCTTACAGTTTTGACTATGACCTTAGATTATTCATTTAACAGGAGTAAAGTAAATTCTTCAAGGTTGCATATATACTATATGATAATGCTGAGACCAGAATGTAAGTATTCTAATGTTAAATTCAGTAATTGTTCCTCAATATTAATCAACCTGCCTGATGTCTTCCAAGTTGACATTTGTTTCCTATCCTTTTGGTTTTGGTTTTTGAGACAGGCTAGCTAGTAATTTGGGATCCTTCTGTTGTATCCTCTCATTACTGGAATTATAGGCAAATATAACCATACTCAACTTATCGATATTTTAATACTGAGGATTGATTCTACAGCCTCATACATGCTAAGCAAGTACTTTACCTCTGAGATATATCTTCAGTATCATTTAATACATTTTTATACATATTGAATATTGTAGATTCAGCTAAACTTGGAAGTTGGAGGCAGAATGATCAAATTTGAGGTCAGTCATAGTGAATTTGGAGGTAATGTGAGCTATATATAATGACATTTATGTATCAATTAAAAGAAAGTTTTAAGGCTGTATAGTCATCTATTTAAAAATTGTTAAAAGTTCAAGTTAAAAAATTCCGTATAAGAATACCAGTATTTTCTTACACCCTGACATAGCCAATAAGGATTGATCCAGTTGAATAGTAAGTTTTAGCAGTTCTGTACACTCAGTACATTTGACTTTCAGACAACCCAAATCATAAGTTAGAAACTACTATAAGAGGTATCTTCCCATTACACACTGAAATGGTCTCCAATGTTTTGTTTTAGTGTGAATTTATATTGGCTTTACCATTTGTCCTCCATTTTAACCACAAAATGCAGCCTCCTTCTGCAAGAATGCTCAAGGAGAAACACAAAGCATTTCTCAGACCTCTGGACTTAGTGTTCCCATCCCACGGGAGATCCCAACTGTTCTGGTTGCCAAAAGAAGATAATAACGGGATAGGAGACAGCACAGAAAATCATGACAGGTTGACTGTGCCAGCACGTAAAATACATTGAAATGCCTCAGATGCTCCTGAAGCTGCCTTGGAAACACCATCCACTGGCTCTCATCTGGAAACCACAACTGCTTCTTATAGAAGGTTCAGTGGCCAAAGCTGCCAGTGGTAAGTTTCCACACAGCACACAGAGTAAATAAATGCAGATTTTTGCTTTTGAAAAAGTTAGCTAACAATGCTGACTCCCAACAACTGTGGATAGAAACACACAATGGTCAGGACTCTCCTTGGAGGACTCCCATTCTTCTATTTCAAGAAATTGCTGCTATTAATGTACCCAACATGATTAATCGACACGCCCAGAACATCAGAGCAAGCATGACAGACAGAATTCTTCCTTGGAAATAAGTAAAACATTGTCTATACCCCATGGCTCTTTCCATTCATTTCCATTCTCTGCAGTTCTGCAGATGTCTAGAGCTGGAAGGAGCTTCTAGATCATAAAGACTTCCTGTGGTCCTTACTGTGCAAGAGAAAGAGGCCACAATGAGTAAAGTTACTTATTCAATTTCATAAAACCTATAATAAATCCACAATCAGGACTTGATTTTCTTGTTGCAATATAGGCATCTATACTCAGCAAACCAGGTGGTATTCTGTACTCCATTCAACTGAGAACTCTACCCTTCCTACCATGACTATGACCCCATTCACAATAAATAGCTGAAGGATGAAGGTCATTTCATATTGCTCATATCACCTATACCAGTGTCTCTTGTAATTTAATCTTTATCCTCTACTGGATTGCAAGTAGATCCCAAAGTGATGGTGATACATAATTTCTAAACTCTATTATCTAGAGTATTCAGGTTCCTCTGGTTCTGATGTCGTCCACAAAACCAGAATCCTGAAGAGTGTCCTAAGAGTCTGACAAGAACTCAAGACAGAACTCTGGTGGTTCAAAAGAGAATGGGCCCATAGACTCATATATTTGTGTGCTTGGTTCCCAGGTGGTAGACTGCTTAAAAAGGAGTAAATGGTGTCATCTTGTTGGAGGAGGTATGTCTCTGGAGGCAGGTTTTAAGATTTTAGCCAAGCTCAGTCTTTCTTTGCCTCTTGCCTATAGATCAGATATAAGCCTTCAGCTACTGCTCCAGCACCATGTCTGCACGCCTGCCTGCTGCCATGATGATAATGGACTAACCTCCTGAAACCATAAGCAAAGACCAATTAAGTGCTTTATTTTAAAGTTTATCTTGATCCTGTGTCTCTCCACAGCAATAGAAGAGTAACTAAGACAAGAATTAATGCCTTTAGAAGTTCTGAAAAGTTCTAGTCTTTCTAGAACAATTTTGAAGTAGCTTCATTCCTTGCAGACAAGATTTATGTACAAATTATTTTCCCTAAATTCTATTTTCATTAAATTTTGTCATTATTGCTTCCACCCCCCATTTTACCTTATAAGAGTCCATTTGTTTGTTTTTCTCAATGTTATCTTGTTCTTTTTTTCTTCCTAGAGATTTCTACAAGTTAATGTAGTAATCATTGTTTTTGTGTTTGAAACTCCAGCTCTGTTAGTACTAGCAAGAATCCTTTGTAACTTGGTGCTGGTGGTTGTCTAGAAGATTGCCGAGTTTATTTCCTGGCATGGATAGTGAACTGAATCACAGGGAAAGACAGAAGACCAAGGCACTGAGAAAAGGAAAAAAAAAACAACTTTATATATTCTGGGTAAATGAAGGCTAAGGTTAGATGTTGTTTAAACAGCTCTGGCTTAAAGGGCTCGTGGGCCTGCCTCTTGCCTTCTTGGTATTATCGAGATACTCTAGCCTATGGCAGAATGATCAGTTATAAATAGCTCTACAATTTAGTCATTGTTTCCTTGCTGTCACTGTGAAGCAAATAGTCTTTTGGCAATGATGCCACATGATGTTAGAGTAATACTGTGCTGATGACCATTCATACCAGAAGAAAATCTTGTTTCAAGTTTATTTCATTATTGTCAGTAGAACAATAACTTCAGCAAACACCCAACAGTTCCAGTGGAGTTTCTGGTGAATGAGTCTATGCTTGGATTGCTTATAGCCCTCACCTGAGGTTCAGGGTTATTATGACACACTGAGCTTTATTTGGTGCCCTAGACATTTCTTGTTTTCCAAAAGGCTCCACCATAATTGCAGATAAGGCAACATGTTACTATGGGTTGTTTGCCACACTGGTATGAGAGACTACAGTCAAAGATAAATTTATAAAAGAACTTGGTATTCATCTTGTGACATTTAGGCAAAATAATTAATTTGGCATGTTTTAAATCTAACCCTATTCTGCAAAACCCTTTAAGCTAGCCTTCATGATTCCGTTTAACAATAAGTGGATTTGTGTGTAGGCTAATTTTAGAGACAGTCTTTAGTTCAGAGGATATCGCTCTATGGTGAGTATTTTTTTTTAAAGCTGTGTTTTGTTGCTGTAGACAGCCTCTACCCTGAGGTGTAGAGTTGCCACATGAGGCTGAGTATTTCCAGGACATTCAGCTTTACTGAACATCTGCTTTCCACAACCTCATTATAAGGAGAAAAAAAATCCAAGAGACAGAAAAATATTCAAAATCCTCAGGACAGGAGAAAAAAATAAAAATAAATAAAAATAAAACAAAACAAAAAAGCCACCTTTTCTTCTCATCCATAAACCAACACCAGATTTCCCTGGGAGCCCACTGGCCACATAAGGGCTTTAAGCAATTTTATTGTACCACTTATTTGGTGAAACAGGATTTGGCATGAGTGTGTAGTTTGGAGAATATTCTTTAAAAATCGGTGTCCCCAAAGCAGAACAGAGAAGGGGCCACCAGGATCAGACACCAAGCCTTTCTTCTCTCAAGGTTCAAGCTCTGCTTTCTGTCTACTTTGTGTTGCTCTCAGCCTCTTGCCATATTAGGAAAGACAGGAAATAGGAATGCTCAGACAGAAAAAGTTGCAGACAAAACATTGGCTGTCAAGGGAGTGTGCGAGTCAGCCAGAGATCTGCAGATGAGAGGGAAAAATACCTCTCTGTGGATTTGGGGGCCTTGACTTCTCATCATTTTGCAGGTAGTGAAAATACTTTCCTGAAAAGCAACATATACTCTCTGTTTCATGCTGTAGATAGTAAGAGCTTATCTAGTGTTTCTAGGGCTAAACTTTCTTCCAGAATACAAGCATCAAAACCACCCTATCTGAATTAGTTACAGGGTTATGTCTGAGTTACTAAGTATGTGTTAGTGGAAATACTCTTCCTTTGCATTTAAATTTGTGGACTCAGTGTCCTAACATGTTTTGTTTGACCAAGACCTAGAGCTTTGATTAGAAAAGGCTCTTTCTGTGTGATTTAACATCCATCCATTTGAATATAGGTGTTCCTCAATTTACAATGGAAGTACATCTAATAAAGCCTTTATATATAAAAATACATTGTAAAAATATTCAATAAAACTCAACTCATCAACATCACAGCTCAGGCCCACCTTCCACACATAAGTTCAGATCATGTAATAAGATTATGGCTAGGCAAAATAATTACCACAAAGCTTATTTGTAATAAAGTGTTGAATATTTCATGCAATTTGTTGGACACTGTGCTGATTTAGAAGCAGAACTATTGAATGTGTGTTCTTTCAGGCCATGATGAAGTTGCAGAGTCCCAGGTTGAACTACAGTGAGCCATGTTTGAACCATCTACACACATTTGCTTCCTCTTTTGGTTGGGAATATATATGTTTAATGCTTTTTACTATAATTGTCAAACCATAATTTTATATATATATACCAGAAATTTATGTGGTGCTTGGGGGTGACTCAGCAAGATCACTTGCTGCCCAAACATAAGTCCCTGAATTTAAATCCCTGACACCTACATGACAAGCCAAATGTGGTTCTGCACCTATGTTTATTACTTGACTGCAGTGCGAGACAAGAGGGTGACTAGAACTTACCAGCCACATTCTAGCTCCAGATTCAATAAAATCTCCATCAAGGTAATAAGGTGTGGAATAATACAACAGGGCATCTAATGACCTCCTCTGGCCTGTTTTCACACTCAGAGTCATCTATGGAGGTTGTTCCTATATTTTCATCTTAAAAATATCCCCTCTACTCACTTACTCACTCACTCACTTACTCACTCACTCACTCACTCACTCACTCACACACTCAGACTCCCACTTCCAGTGGAGACTGAACTCACGTCTTCATGAGTGCATACACAATACATATACCATACACAGACACATGCACACACACACACACACACACACACACACACACACACACACACACACACACACAAAGTAGAAAAAATGTCTTAAAAACAACTGAGAAACCTCAAGATGGTGCATCTTGAAGAAGTGGGGAAGACAGACTCACTTGGAAATTACATTTTTATTGATGCTTTTAGCCAAGCATTTCTATGCTACAAATCATTGGAAAAGTATATCCAGTTGGACATATTGAATCAGTGTTGCCAACACCAAAAAAATACAGAACAATTAGTCAGATATTATTTTTTTCCTGTTAGAAATGTAAAAATAGGAAACCTACCATTAAATGAACAACTAACAAGTATAGCTGCAAAATCAAAATGATTAAAACAAAACTAGACAGAAAATGTTTTCATTCTCAAGTGAACTCAAATAAATGATTGTAGGGGCATGCAAAATAGCTGACAAGCTGAAGCAAAATAGTTGAATTTTGAGATATAGCTAAAGCTATAGACAAACATGAACAAAAAACCAAAAATCCTCCTTCACTCAACGCCTAATATTCAACTCCAACAATGGACTATCATATTTTCATCTGATCAGCTCACCTATTTTCCCCCAAGAATCAGGCCCTGTGCCTTTTTCCTAAACTGCCTCACTCATTACATGGCACCTCAGCCGTAGGACCATGGCTCGGCCTCTTAGTATTAGAGACTGAGAAACAGTTGATTCAACGCTGTCCAATGGTTATTTATTATCTAACACTTCATTCATCTAGCAACTCTGAGAAGATTGGACTATTACTATCAATAAGACAGAGGGGGAAAAAAAAGACTCCCAAAGGTTAGAAATCCACTAATCAAAAAGAAACAATGCTGTCCTTCAAATCTGTGACATCATGACCAGAAGTTCAGGTCAACTTTCCAAGTGTGTTTCCTCAACACTTATGTAGCTTTCTCCAGGAATATAGGCAGGGATTGTGTAAGAGATAGAAATATGATTGGGTTACATAAAGTATGGGAACCCTATTGTGAAGTAATAGACTAACAGATAACTCTGTGGCCTCATGGTTTCCATAAGCATTTAAGGTTCTCACTTTCTCATTCTCTCACTGCCCCCCACCCAGTTTTGCTTTTCACTCTTCCTATAGTAAATTAAAATATCTCCCCAGCTATATTTGTAGGCCACACAGTCTGACAAAGACATTGAAGAATCCTCCCTTATCCTTGAGGAGTATCCCCTGTTAAGAACAGTACTCAGCATTCTGTTCTTGAGGAATTACTGGCATGCTTGATAAAATTTTAGAACTCTGGTTTTTATATAGTGAGATCTTGTATGTAGTATTAAAATGGTACCATAGCTTACCTTTCAGACTTGCCATGTGCACTTCACTGTCTAATCTGACCACATCCCACACTTTTACACTTTGTTGTTGCTGCTATATTGTCATTATAGATAATGCACAAAGATATCTTTATTCTACCCATGAGAGTCCAGACATGTCAATAAAAAAAATCTAAGAAGATCCAAAAGCCTGAAAAAATATAAACTGTACTGAAATAACCCAGGACAAAGTAATGAGGAGCTAAGGACCATGGTGTAGGAGACTGGGAATGTGAGGCCCTAGGAACCTGATGTAGATAGGCCCAGAGTCCCAATGCTCAGCTGGTTGCTACTGGAAACCAGATGATGAGAAGGATCCTGTGGACCTGGGTTCAGAGCTGTGAGGATCAGGTGTCAGTCAGCTGCCACTGTGGAGACATCCCTACTGTGTCATCAGTGAAGCTTCAGTCATGAAAGTGGAGGTGAACCAACATGCCAGTTGATTTGTCTAAATCCAGCTCTTAACTCTCAAACCCATAGAGTCTCTGCACACAGCTGCCAAAGTGTTCTTTCCAATAACAAAACACATCTCTTGTTCAATCTTTCCTAAACTACAGTCATTTCCAGTTGAGTGGTGTTTGAAATATGGGTTCTTCCCTCTAGTGTAGGGGGCCTTCTAGAATGACCCAGTCCTTCTTCTCTGTTTCTTTAAGAACTGTGTGCTTTTAAAATGGAATGAATTTCTATTTTCAACATCTATTACATCACAAATATCAGCCTTGTATTATCCCCAAATTTATTTTCCAAAAGGTAAAATACATATATAACAATTTTTAAAAATATATCATTGGCTTTCATTCCTTCAGGGCCATTGCCATTGCCATTGTTTCAGAGAAAAGAAGGAACCTTTTTTTTTGCTAATTAAAACTTAAGTGAGGAGTAACTGTGTATGGAAGTCTGAAGGAATTTAACTGTTAATGCAACCTTGTGACACCTTTTTTTTGATTTTCACAGATTTGCTAGACTGGCTCAAAGGGAATTTTTCAGCAAATCAACAAGGGGTTTTGCTTTGGGGTCCTATGTGATACCCCACTTCCTGTGTGTGGGACTAACTACATTCCACCACTGAAGTTTCTAAAGCAACAGTTTCCCCATTTGCCCTCTAAGTTGCAAAACTAGTTCTCAGCAGGGAAAAAAAAATCGCTACTTACTCTTGAAAAGTGTCTCCTTTATGTGTGAAAATACAGAGGTGAAAATGTCAAAAATTTCACATTGCTTTCAGCCTGTGAAATCTAAAGGAAAGTGAGATTTGCCCATGACCACGCTGGAGTGATGGGTGCTTCTCCCGTCCATTCGAAGAAATTCTCCTGCTGTGTTTTCATTATGACCTTTCAAAGGCGAAATATTAAAGATGTTCTTTTCTTTGAGATAAAAAACCATTATCATTTTCTTTCAAACCAGAAAAAATCTTCAGTGGTGGAATGTAGTTAGTCCCATACACAGGAAGTGGGGTATCACATAGGACCCCAAAGCAAAACCCCTTGTTGATTTGCTGAAAAATTCCCTTTGAGCCAGTCTAGCAAATCTGTGAAAATCAAAAAAAGGTGTCACAAGGTTGCATTAACAGTTAAATTCCTTCAGACTTCCATACACAGTTACTCCTCACTTAAGTTTTAATTAGCAAAAAAAAAAAAAAACAAAAAAACAAAAAAAACAAAAAACCCTGAAGCCGAACCATCAATTAGAAAAGGCAAATTCTACATGTCATCTTACTGCTTAGAACACCTTAACTGCAATTTCTTTGTGTAACTTCCTAAACCAACTTCTAAATAATAAGACCCTAAACCTGGTACTCTGGATTGAGTTTTTAGTTTTTGTTGTTGCTGTTATTGTTGTTGTTATTTGTTTGTTTGTTTGTTTGTTTGTTTTTCAAGACAGGGTTTCTCTGTGTAGCCCTGGCTGTCCTGGAACTCACTCTGTAGATCAGGCTGGCCTCAAACTCAGAGATCCACCTGCCTCTGACTCCCGAGTGCTGGGCTTAAAGGCTTGTGCCACCTCTGCCAGCAATTTAGTTTTTTATTCTGCTAAAAATTTTCCTACATGTTAATTTGTAACTTAGTCAAGTTCAAGAGTCATTCTTTCATCCATTTAACCTTTATAGGTGCCTTCTGCCACCTACTCTACGTAATGTGTAACTTATGTCATTTCTGCGACATTCCCAACATTCCTTAGTCATGGGTGACCAAGGCACTACCCTAGACACAAATCATTACTTCTTTGCAATGATGAGCTGCACACACTGGTCACTGCTATCACAAGTCAATATTTCAGTTCTTCTCAGCCTTTAGTGGATGGTATCTGGTCCAAATTTTGTGTCCTTTTGAAGATGCAAGATAAGTAACTGTCATCTGGATCAAAGAAATGCTTGCCCAGATAGTAAATGTCCCTAGACATGGGAGGTTTATATAGATATGCATAGTCTTAAAAATAAACAGTATAACAAGCCACAGAAAGTAGAATTAACCAGACTCTTATCAAATAAAAACAATCTGAGTTGACTTTATGCTTTTTGATATTAAAATCTAAATAATATCTATTAATGTCCATTAAAGTAGTATTGACTTCTCTCTATACTAAATTTTTTCACTTTAAAGAAAATTGGTATTTAAAACATGAAGTAGTTCTGGACTTTCCAAACTAACCCTGTCACCCACCAGCACACAATCAGGGCCTGTATGTTCTCCAAAGGCAAGTAAGTGGAGTTCTTGCTACTTCTACCCTACAATCTCCCATGTTATCCTGAGATATATCAGAATTAATGCTTTTTCACTTATCATGGGAGGCATACTATTTCTTATTGTTCACAGAGAGCACATCTTATTTTAAATTCACTTTTCCATTTTTTCTTATTCTATATGTGGCTGTTTTAAGCATATATTGATAGTATCCAAATAAAACTTAACCACACATATTAGTGAAGAAACATAAATTTCTGACTTTTGTTTTATATGTTAATAATAAGCCTGAGCAAAAGTGGTGAGTTCTTTATTACATGCCACATCATATGTCTTACCATAAAGAATCTTGTCAGTGTAGATTGGATGACAGTTTTTCATATTGATGTTTTCTTTATACTTTGTAGGAAATGGCAAGGAATTCAAGCTTAAAACTACTTAAAGAAATAAAAGGCAAAGATTTTAATGTAGGCTCAAAAGAACAGTGGCAGTTACTTTATGCTAGGTTTCCTAGAAGCAACATGTATAGCACTCTGCATGTGTCTAAACCATTAAACCCAGAGGCACAGGAACACTTAAACTGGAAGCAGAAAGGCTGTTATTTCTTTATTCTGCAAGGCAGCACTCCTGCAGAGATTTTCCATTCATCTTTTAGTAATGTCACACCAACAATTTGCTATTTACTAAATACTATTTATCCATGAAAAGCTGTTGGGATGCTTTTGAGAAGACCTTTTGTTAGAAACTCCTATGCTATTCATGCTTCAAGATACTGCATGCCACCTTCTCAGACAGTACTATCCCAGTTCATCTTTCACATGAAGCTGGTAATTATCATCTTACTAGAAATTATTGCTTTAAGCATTTGTCAGTTACTGAAAAGATAGTTCCTCAGTGTTCAATCGACTTAGGAATATTTTTATTCCTACCATTTTATCTGTATAATTTTCCATGAAATAGTCAACTTTAATGTGTTTTTCTATATATTTCTTGAATTTTATCAGAAATATTTTCCTTGTAGATCTTCAATTTTATCAGAAAATGTTTATAATTCCACTTTCAATCAACTTAGAAATACTTTTATGCCTACCATTTTATCTGAAATTTTCTATGATAATCTTTAATTTTAATGCTATTTTATATTTTCCTACAATTTTATTAGAAATATTTCCCATGTAAATCTTCAATTCTGTCATAAAATGTTTCTACTTCCTTTTTCAATTAATTTAGCAAAGTTCTTTATGCAGACCATTTTACTCTTTAATTTTCCATGAAAATTGTCAATCTTAATGTGTTTTTCTATATGCTTCTTCAATTTTTTCAGAAACATTTTCCATGTAAATCTTTAATTTTATTGTAAAATGTTTTTACTTCCTTTTTCAATAAAAAATTAAAATAACACTTTTGTTTATCTATTTCCTAATAACTATGCTGAAAATAACATCTTTGTTTTATCTTTTTAAGGATTTTAAGAATCATATTTTAAATTGTTCTGTGTGTATCTTTATATGTTCCAAGAACATTTTAGTATACATTTATATATAAAGATTTATATTTTTATATAGGAAGATATGTGTATGTGTGCGTGTGCACATACTCAAGCATGTGTGTATTTCTATTTTTAAAAGTTCTTCAGGTCTTTGAAAAAGCAGAAACTTCAGTTTCTTATCTTACTCAGGTTTTTTTCTTTGTTATTTGTTATTTCTGTTTAATCCCTTGAAAATGTTTATCCTACCTCTCCACTTTATTCTATTCATTCTTCTAATAGTGTTAAAGTACAATTAAGAACACAAGAAGTTGTGAAGAAATGGCCACTGCTTTCATAAAACATAGTTCCATACCTTTCTGCTTCACACTACTATCATCAAAATAAGTGTACTAAACAGTTTATGTAAGCACACTTCTTCTCCAGGTTCTCATATATACATTTTTTAAAGGCAGCTATATTCTTTTTTTTTTATTTTCTAAGTTTTTTTTATTTACATTCAAAATCATTTCCCCTTTCCTGTTTCCTCCCTCCCCGAAAGTCCCATAAGCCCCTTTCCCTCCCTCTTTTCCCCATTCAACTCCTGAGCCTTGAAGGATGGGTTTGGTGAAAACATCCCATTTAACTCTGAATGACCCCCACGTCTCCATTTTTTGCACATTTTTCTGTTGCATCTGTTACCGTCTTCTCTAAAGAGAAGATCCTCTGATGACATTGAGTGATGGCACTTATCTAGGGCTACAATACTATGTCACTGTCCATTTCAGAACATCTGTTGCTGTTGTCCCTGTTCCACTCATGTTTAAGAACCTATGTTGGTGAGATTTAATGTGTGTATCTCTTCTAGGAGATACTGTCTCACAGCAAAATCTTATACTTTAACTTTAAATTCTTACACTTGCTTGATTAGAGTTATCCCAATGTAGTTTATTCCAATTATTTTAGGTTACTGCAAACAGAGATAGAAAAATTGAAAGAACTGGAGGTAGCAGATGCTTCCAAGGAAACAGCACCTTTCAGACACAATAAGACTTACATGCACAAAGTAACAGCACAGGCAAGACCTGCACAGATTCAAACAAGACAATGTTTCAGTGCTGAAAAAATTAGTGGATGCAGGGCTCAACCCCAAATCAAGAAGCTATTTATAATTGATACATACTTGGAAAGGGAAAGTCAATTTCTCTATGAGAGTGTCACAAAATATATAAACTACACTTAAGGTAGGCCCCAAATCCAGAAGCAGTTGGTCAAAGAAAACAGACTTCATGCTTTTTGTCTGTTTTATGTGCATTTTGCTTTGTTTTTTTTTTATTTATTCAGTTGTTTTTTTTATTGGTTGTGCTGACTTGTTTTTCTTTTATGATTTTTGCTGTTTTTCTCTTGCTCTTTTTTCTTAAATGTTAAGAGAGAAAGAACATGGAATTTGATGATAAGGAGGTGGAAAGGACATGAGAAGAGTTGGGGGAAGAAAAAGAATATGATCAAAATATGTAAAAGAAAACATTTCTAAAGGCTTTGAAATTAAGAGTTAGTGTCCAATGGAAACTAACTGAGAGGGCCAATGTAATTTTGCAAAGCAAGGGGGATTTTGTTACATCATAATATTAATTTTTACATGCTGATATCTTTAACAGCACTCTATATTTAATATTCTGACATGTTTTACTTCTTTATTATCAGTATGCATTGCTTTCTTGAGTGTTAATCCAAAGGTTAATCTTGCTATCTGTCATCACACAAGATGTAAGTGACACTTCAACAGGAATATTTGTCATTAAAAATCTTACCCAGTGTTTATATAATGAAATACTACTCAGCTTTTAAAAACAATGAATTCATGAAATTCTTAGGCAAATGGGTGGAACTGGAAAATATCATCCTAAGTGAGGTAACCCAATCACAAAAGAACACACATGGTATGCACTCACTGATAAGTGGGTATTAGCCCAGAAGCTCGGAATGCCCAAGACACAATTCACATATCAAATGATACCCAAGAAGAAGGAAGGAGAGGCCCCTAGTCCTGGAAAGGCTCGATGCAGCAGTTTAGGGGAATACCAGGACAGGGAAGTGGTGGGGGGTGATTGGGGAATAGGGGGAGGGGAGAGGGCTTATGGGACTTTCGGGGAGGGGGGAACCAGGAAAGGGGAAATCATTTGAAATGTAAACAAAGAATATATGTAAGAAAAAAATCTCACCCAGAAAAAAATATTTTGCAGAAACAGAAAAAAAAATCTAAATTTTCATGGAACCACACACACAAAAGAAAACTTAACATTAAAAGCAACTTTGAACAAGAGGAAAAAATATGGTCTCATTCCACTTTCTGTTTTCAAATTATTTTATAAACTCCAATAGTAAACAGAGCCCTCTTGACCTGGTGTAAACACACAGAGACCATTGAGACAAACTAGGGAGCCCAGAAATAAAGCCACATGTCTATAGTCAGTGTTTAACACACTTTAATAGCAATGCATGTAGGGCCTATAGGTTGCAGTCATCATCCAGGAGGCCAAGGCAAGAACTCAAGGCAGGAACCTGAAGGCAGGAACTGAAGCAGAAGCCATTGGGGTATAATGTCAACTGACTTGTTCTTCATGGCTTGCTTTTCACAGCTTGGTCATCCTGCTTGTTTACATAATTCAGAACCACCTGCCCAAGACTGGCACTGCCCACAGTGGGATAGGCCTTCCTACATCAGTGAGTAGACAAGAAAGTGCCTGCCAGACTGTAGACCAATGTGATACAGGCAATTCATCTATCAAGTTTCCTCTTTCCTGATAACTTAAATTTGTGTCAAGCTGACAAAGACTGGCCAGCACAGTCAGCTAATGTTCCATTAATTTTCCAAGAATTAGATAATGGGGCATAGATAGCCTCTTCACTGAGTGTTGTTGAAATACCTGGACTCTACTTAGAATAAAACCAAGACAGACTTTAATATTATACTATGAACTAAACTCAACAGAGCATGGTAAATTTCTACTTAAGACCTAAAAAGCACAAAGGTACTAGAAGAGTAGGCTCTATGACATTCATTTTCACAATTAATTTCTGGCTATGATACTAAAAGCACAGGCAGCACAGAAAAACATAAAGAAGTGAGATTCCTTCAAAAGTTAGCTATAGCAATGTAGACAATACAGAGTGTAAAAAGCAGCCTAGAAAGTAGAAAAGATTAAAAACCACAAGTCTGATAAGAAATTAATAATGTTTCATGAACCCTTGTAGCAAGATGAAGGAATACAATTTTAAAACTAGGCAAATAGTTTGGCTAAATATTTCTCCAAAGGAAAAGTGAAAATGGTCAAAAGTTGCTTGATTTCATCAACTTATGTAGTTGTTTAATGACATATAAGATTTCTCATTGAATCTATACTTGCACCCCAATGTATATGTGTCTAAGCTGTTTCTTTGACCAAACAATTTATATCTCATAGTTACAAAATGTTTATATTTTCATTTGCTACTTTTCATCAGCAATGTGTCATGAAACAATAAATGATTTATAAATCTAATATATTTAAATACATACACAGTTGATGAGTTGGTTCTTAATTTTTTTTAATGAGACAATAGAATTGCGTTCCTTTTTATTCTTGAAACTAATTCAACTTCTAAATAGGAAAAAAAAAGCTAAAAAGATGTCTAGTCTCCTGCAACAAAGAGGATTTTGCTCTCAGGCTGCCCTAGTGCTGATAATGTGCATCCAGATGCAGCCCTTGCAGCCTTTGGTGAGACTGACTCTGAACTCCACCAGTGTTGTTCTGCTAGTAAATGAGGACATGCCCTTAGATAAGCCTGGTCCATCATGAAAATGATCAACAACAGATGGCAATTATGTGCTACCAGGCTAAGGAGAGCCCTGAAGGGAATGTTAGAAAATGAAGTTTTCACTTAAGGACACTTAACTTCCAAAGCACAAAAAGCGTATGCAGTTTAGTTAGAGGAAGGAAAGCTGTTTCTGATTAGAGAGGTAACACCATCCAGTTTAAGCCCAATTGGCAGGAATCATTCTACATCAGCTTCTGTATCTATTGTTGCCTTTTTGTCTCCCTGAACATTAAGCCACATCCCAGAGCTTTGGATATACTCAGGATAGCAATTATGAGTGAAAGGTGCCCAACATATATGGAAGATATCGGGAAATTTATACCCTTGAGATTTTGCTATTAGACTACATGTGTTGAGAATGTTCAAGATTTATTTCTTTGTTCAATTTAATGTTGTTGTGTAACTAAAATCCCACTCAAATATTAGATCTTTTAAATGAGTTTTGTGTGCTTTCTTCAAACTTAGATAAGTAAGGAACAGTAGCTAGTTACACCGTGCATGAATTATTTCAAAAACCCTGTAATTCAAAGTATGGACCATAGGTGTATCAGCATCATCTATCATTCATTGTTCTTGCAAAATTCCAAGTGTGTATGTGTGGTGGCATACCTGTCATCCCAGTACTTGGTGGGTAGAATCAAGAGGATTGGGTGTTGGACAATAACCTGGAATAGATAACTAATTCAAGGTTAGCCTGAGCTAATGAGTAAGACTATGTGGTAGTGGTAGTGATATTGTATGCACTTGTTTGTATAAGAATATGCATTTGAATACTTGACCTTCCATTAGTGATGCTTGGGGGGGGGAATTGGGAGCTATGGCACATTCAGAGTGTATCATTAGAAGTGAACTTTGAGAGTTCAAAGATTCACCCTTTCTACTTCACCCTCTCAGCTTTGTGCTTGTGGTTCAAGATGTAAGCGCTCAGGTTCCTGTTCCTACCACTATACCTTCTAGGCTTCCCTGCCACGAGAGACTCATCTCTGGAATCTTAAGTCCAAAACAAACCCTGTTGCCTTGGTTGTAATGTTTTATCACAGTAATAAAAAATATTATTGTAGGATCTTAGATTTTAATCCCCAGTTCTTCAAAATTCAAATAAGACTAAACACTGATTAAACAAATAGAAATTTATTCTTAATCCATTTCATGAAGAAGTAGATCAGTATTTCATAGCTATGGTTCTTATTCTATTACACTATTACATGAACATTTAATTATAAAGCCAATTCTAAGATATAACATTTTTAATATTGAAATGATAGAATAGACCACCTTGATAAGATACTGTTGTTGTCTAGAAACAATACTTGAAATTTCTTTGGTTCTGTTCTTGGAAGTGTATTAACTAAACCAATGAATGCACATATTCAATCTACACACTATCTCACAACCTTCAGCACGCCTCTCTTATGCTCAATCTCAGAATATCCAAAGCTGAAGTTGCTATTCTTTTTCTCCCAATATTTTTTTACACATAGCCACCATCTTTGTAAGCAACTGTTCTCTAAAAGTACCTATTCAAGCACCTAACCTTAATGTTTATTTCTACTAACATCTGCTTCTTTTTCACACAGAGCCTTATTATAAGACCCTGACTTGTCTATAGCTCTCCATGCAGAGCAGAATGGCCTTGAGCTCACAGATCTGCCTGTCTCTGCCTTCCGAATGCTGGGATTAAAGATGTGTGTCACTATGCCAGACCTAAATTTAAGGGCTATCATGGGTTGGTTTCTTCTCTATCTTTGCCTGACAACTCAAATCTCCCAGAAATACTTTTTATTCTCCCCCTCCTTTATTTTTCTGTTTCTTTACTCCAGGTTTCCACAATTTCTTACCTGGTCCCATTTGTGTAGGATTGAATTATCCACCAGGTTACTTCCATCTGTAGAACTTCTCAAAACATAAATATGATTACATTATTTGGCCAAGCCTTCAAAAAATAAGACCTTAAGGCTTCCTACTACTTCCAGGATAAACAACTCTAAAAATTAACTCCATACTACCTCTCCACATTCATGTATGCTCTATAACCCTTGATCTCTGCCATTTGCAGATGTGCAAAAATTATATAATGGATAATTCTCTTGACACAATCAATAGTGTCTATCAAGTGTCCTTTTGGAGACAAATAAGGTTCACACACAGGTGCTGATTATTTGCTGTTTGGACTATCTTGTGGCTGTTTAATACCTTCTCAGTGAAGGATGTGGCAGGATTCAAGACAAGAATGGCTCTCCTCAGAGTGTCTCAATAATGATTCTATCCTTGTGGTATCAAAGAGGGTTGTGATCATTTCATTGATGTTATTTTCTACCTTCTGAAGGGCAACATCTATTCTCTGCTGAGATATTTTGTCCCCAATATCATGTATCCTATGGACACATTTCCAGGGGGCACAGTCCATCATGAAAGAGAAAGCATGCCGTTGGGAGCAGAGGTGAGCTATTCCTGCTGCACTGGCAGTCAAAAGGCAGAGGACCCCATCATGTATGTTAGCAGGTTCATCATCACATGCTATATGCCAAACGCTTAGTAATATGGCACTGTAGATACTATTATCATGAAGTAAATGTAAGCGGTCACTCTTTTGTATGAGATGAATTTGTGACTTGCTTTGTATGGAAAGGTACAGTAGAATTGAGTTCTAAGATGGCATATTATTTTATGAAAAGAAAAAGAAAAATGAGGCCATTTATAGGTGATTTTAATAAAATCATAAATATGTAGAAATGAATATATGTAGAAAAAAAAATAATGATTTCTTAGAAAAGACACAAAATACACTAACCATAAATAAAATCATAAAATGTGTATGTATAGCCACTCTCCCCTTAGTAACTCGACACCTAAAATTAGTAACCACAATATTAGATATTAACTGAAGAGTAATAACTTTTCAAAATGTTCATTTACTCCTGAATTTAAAACTTTGTCTAAATGATACATCAAAGGTAAAATATTCACATTGCTAAAATATATTATAAAATGAACAAAAAGAATAGCCACAAAGAGGTAAGTCTATCGAAAAAAAAATCATATGCAACTAACAAAGACTAGTCATCAAAAATTTTAAAAGTCTTTTTTAAAATGCAGAAAGCAGTGAGGAAAAGACAGATTTAAAAAAGGAAAAACTCACAGAAAGAGTTGAGAGTCAAGTGACCAATACAAGCATTAACACACTCTTAATCTCATTAATTAGGTAGAGATTGAAGCCACAATAAAATGCTGTAACACATTCAGTTACCTTCAAAAATAAGAAGGCAGACAAATCCATTTTGGATGCCTGGAATCAGAGTTCAGATTATATGGTGATAGATCACTTTGGGGACAAGGTTAAGACAGAAGATATTCATTCCTTCTGACCCAGCAGGTCCTTTCTTTGTTATCTCTCCTGGATCATATTGCAGCCCACCCTATCAGCATCCAGGACAATTGTGACCTCATTAACCTACAGAGTAACTGCAGGGCAAGGAGCAGGAATTTCTGTTGACATAAGTTTTCCCTGTGTCTCTTATGGAGCTGTTAGAAAACTGTTTTAGATAAGACACTTTCAATTTTTTCAAATTACTATTATTCAAAAGAGCCCAGACTGGAAATAATATGCATTTCAACAAGGGGCATGTGGATGATAAATCAGGACATCCTCACATAGTGCAGTATTTTTCTTATAATGAAAATGAAACTTAGCTTCATGCACTAACATGCATAAATATCCAGAGTGTAATTCTGAGAAAAAAATATTCAAAAGAAAATGCGCCATGTGACTTTACAATGGAAAAGTGAAAGATACCTGGGAAAGTGATTGCAAAATTGATTTCTATAAAAGTGAAGATGTGAAAATACATTCAAGATGTGTTATTTAGTGTAGAAAGGAGTTTGAACACATATTGCAATGTAAATAAACCTGAAAGATTTTATAAGGGAAATAGGAAGGAAGGAAGGAAGGAAGGAAGGAAGGAAGGAAGGAAGGAAGGAAGGGAGGGAGGGAGGGAAGAAGGGAGAGAGGGAGGAAGGGAGGAATGAAGGAAGAGCCATTGAAAACATAAGTGCGATGACTCTATCCCCTGGAGGTAAAGTAATCAAAAAAAAAAAAAAAGAAAGAAAGAAAAGAAAAGAAAGAAAGAAAAAAAACCATAAACTCAAAGTAGAATCCTGATTGCCAGGGGTTTGGTTTAGAAAAGAATGGATATTTATTGTTTAACTGCTACAATGTTTCAAATCTATAGAGCAAACATTTCTGAAGATGGATAGTGTTATTTGTTCACAGGAATGTGAGTTGGCTTAATGCACAGAACCATACACAAAAGCTGCCTTGACTGGTGCCACTTGCCTTTAAACAAAACTGAATTATCAGACCTTTGAAATGAGGTTTAGCTGCAGAAACCTTGTCTTTAAGAAAACCATAATAGCATGGCAGGATGGCTCAGTGTATATACCGCTTGCCACCAGAGCATGATGATCTGAGTTCAGATATTTAGAACCCATAGGTCTTAGGATTTTGTTGTTGTTGTTGCTGCTGCTACTGCTGCTGCTGTTGCTGTTGCTTCCTTTCAGTTTTTGTAATAAAATCCTACCACAAAAACAACTTAAAAAATAAAATAAAAGCAAAGAGATTATCATCACAAAACCCTATGTAGTGTTCAGGTGTCTGGTGTTATCAAAAACAAGTGTTAACATTTCTCTTTATTTAATGGCAGTGTTCTGCTTCTTGTCTTAGAAAGGCAGTGGAAAGTTGTTTCCAAATACTAACCACATTTTTAAATGTTCTTATAGACTGACATCTATACATAGTATAAACCAAACTTACAAAAAATGTATACACTTCCAAAATCTGTTCATTAATGGGAGTTTAGGGTACTACAATTTTCATTCCAGAGATCACACACTGAAAAATCTCAATAATATGCTCAGCTTACCAATATGAGGTCTCCTTTAAATGCTAACCATCATTAATATTATTATGCTACAGATATTGGTTGAAAATTAAAGTTTTGTTGGAAGGACTGTACAGTCTAATGTATTTTTCTCTACTGAGTACATTTTAAGTGCATATATATATTAAACATGTATAATTTCTCATATAGAAAGTTCAGTGAAGCTATTGATGTTTAACAAGTAGGATTTTGTCAAACAAATTTTTAGGTGTCCTACATTTTTTGTTAATTAAAGATGAGAGTAATTAACAATATCTGCAACACACTGTTGCTTTATTATAGTAATGAGGTAGGTTTTTCAGCTTAGCTCTGATACACATATGCCATTTATAATTAATTGATAAAAGATGCTCCACTGAAATGACTAGTGAGGCAAGAGAGTAAAGGAGAATAGCATATAACACTGAATTAGAAACTGCCAAACAAGTCCTGTCATTAATCTAGGTTTAATTCCGAGAACCCACATAAATGTGACTTCACGCAGTTATCCTCTGATCTCTACATAAACCATGGCATGTGTGCATATATGTGCACATGCCCACATGCATAATAATGATAATGGTGAATACTTTAAAAAATGTGTCTACTATGTCATGGAGTTAATACTGAACACTGAAACACAATATAGACTACTATTACTACCAATTGTTTTATCATAACACTAACAAATGTTGCTTTTTGTAATAAATGCTACTCACATTTATATGCTTTTTTGTGTACTAGTGGTATTGGCATCAAGTTAATGTTCATGTCTGGATATAAACAGTTTTTGCAAAGCTTTTTGGTGATGGTTGAAAATGGACTGTGAGATTCAAAAGAAAAGACCATGAAGGGCAAGCCTTGAATTTCCCCTTCTTGCAAAGATCAAAAGGAAATATAGAGGGAAATATCTGTTTTCAAGTTCTAATAATTATGAGAAACAAATTTTAGTGTGTATATATCAGAAAGAAATATAAATGCTAATATTTGAAATTTTCTGGCCTAAATGACTCTTAGTTTTTAAAAATGTCCATGGTGGTATTATCAAGGAACACAACTTCTGTTGGAAAAAAAATGTGACCCAGTGTTATAAAACACGATAAATGGAAACAAGACAGTTGTATGTTACAGTATTCTTAGACTGACTGCCATAATCTGTTTTTGCATATGAATAGTGGTCATAAAATATTAACTTCAATGCATATCTTATACCCTAAATTCTATAGCTTTCAAAATTAAACACAACATTTAAAAATGGAAGCATTCAATTACAAACCAAATGAAGTATTGTCTTTATAACAAAGGAATAATTCATTTCCCAATGATTTTTTTTAAATTATTCCTATATGCATCACAAATATCTGAGAAAAATTACTTTTATACTCTGACTTTTGGGGTTGATTTTCTATGAGTAACAACTACTCCTTGTACAAAAGTACCTTCAAATTTAGTGTAATAAGATGGCCGTTCTGTTAGGCACTTGAATTCTGTGGGCAGCAGTTTATACAGGACTTAGGAGGGCTGGCTAGCTTCTGACCCACAAACTCTCAGGCCACACTGTGAAGACTGGGACGGGGCAGGAGGAGACTTAGAATCATGTGGAAGGGTCTTCACTCCCGAACTGAGTGACTAGTGCTGAGGGTCCACTGAAATTACAGCTGGGATGTCAGCTGAAACATTTCTTTATGATTTCCTGCTGTGATCTCTTCATGCAAGCCAGCATGGGTTCCTTTGCTAGCATAGCAGTAAGATCAAGAGTCCAAAGAGAATCAGGTAAATCTGTGTTTCTTTTGTATAGTAATGTGAAAGGTTGCGCTGTGTTCAAAGCACATTACTTACCATTTTAACCCTTTTGACAGCATGCAGGGGCAGTCAGATGTGGACTGAGGGAGATCCAAGCTGCTAGGCTTCCTCTGAAATGGCTTCCTCACACACATAATTGGTCCTGGCAGTCAACTCACAGCTCAGGTGAGCTGCTGCCTATAACACACTTCGGTGGCTTTTTAAGCTCAGTAGCCATCCGTCCGTGAGAAAATCAAGCAGAGCGTGTGAAACTGTATAACTTTTACCAGCTAAGCTAGGCTGGCTACCAGACCCCCTCAAGCCAGAAGCTCTGTGATGAATATATTGCTTTAATATTGCAAAGCCAAATCTACAGAGATGATTAAAGAAGGCCCTTGGCATGGGGAGATTGCTTTGAGTTAATTATAGGAATACTGATATGATCACAAAGGTTCTAATGAGAAAAAGGCAAAAGGTCAGAGACAGCAGAGGAAAGCGAAATGAAAGCAGAGATCAGAGGGGCAAACCGAACAAAGAGAGAAGGACGACATAACAAAGAAGAAAGACTCCAAGAAGCGACAAAGCATGGACTCTGGTTCACCCTCTGTCTTCCAGAAGGAATACCGAGGTTAGCCCAGGAAAACTAATTTGAACTCTGAAAAGCTGAACTTCAATCTAATGAATTCATGTTATTTTAAACCACCAAGGCTCTGGGAGTTTGTTCCAGAAACAGTGTGAAAATAATATATTAATCTAACTGCATTTGACTTGTTATTAACAAGTCAAAATTCAAGGAGAATAATCCAGTCCCTACCTATTGAAATGAGAAAGGCCCAAAATTTGCAACTATAGTTTATAATTGTCAGGTTAAAATAATATTGGCCATGTGTAATGTAAACAGCTGTCAATGTCATTATCATCAAATTGTAATATTATAGAACTATTAAAAATAAAATAATTAGCAATGCAACGGACAGTCTGTACTCTTGTATAGCAATGTGATTTCCCTGAAATTAAGTTTAGGTAGCACTTTTCTTAGAGAAGTCACACTATCTGTGGTGTGTCTCAAGTGCTTTTTCAAAACAACACATCTGGAAATCTGAATGTTTCCAGAAAAAAAAAAAAACTTAAGTTTATCTAAACCTTAGTTTTCTTAACAGTACATATTTATAATAATTAGTAAATCAAAGTCATGCTGTTCCTGTTAAGATAATAATGCAAAGAGGACACCTGTATAAGGCAGCTTCCTCAACAGGATTGCTGCCAGTTAATCTGTTGACTAGACTGGCGTTTGTCAATCGGTTGACCAGACTTGTGTTTCCTGGAGATAAGCACCACTTCCAGAGATGTATTGAGTAGAGAGCACTATAATGCTTTTTTTTCTTTCGAAACATAAATAAGACCATATGTCTAATTTTTACTGGTAATTATAAGATAATGTGGGCCAGTGGATTCAAGGATTGAGTTATGGGGTTAGCATATAGAGTTGGCTGGAGTTGGGAAATGACTCTGGGGTAAGGGGGTTTGCTGTGCAAGCTTGAAGAACTGCATTCCATCTGCAGGACCCACGTAAAAACTGCATGTGGTGGCATACATCTGTAATCACAGCACTCACGTGTCAGGAGTCATTTTTACCTACTTCTGTGAAAGTCTGCCTGTCAGGCAGAGTCAAGGCAGGTCAGGGTGTGCTGGCAGATTTCCTGGCCTGCTGATGCACGGAATGACAAGAGGGGATACACTCAATGTTTAAGGCGAGGGGCCAAATTGTTCTATTATTCTTGGTAGAACAGGGAGGCTTCCGGATGGGAATATATAGTCTATGTCCATCAGCCATTGTCTCTACTAGCTTGAGACATTGTGATTTGTGCTGTGGCATGTTTGTTCTCTCTCTCTCTCTCTCTCTCTCTCTCTCTCTCTCTCTCTCTCTCTCTCTCTCTCTCTCTCTCTCCCTCTCTCTCTGTCTTGATACATAGATAAATAAAAACTGTCACAGAGTTGCATTCTGGGAAGCTTCACAGACAGGAGCTCTCTGGGTCTCTTTCCCAGGAGAACTAGCACTAGGATGTGTAATAGTGAATTTGAAAGCTTCAGCAACTCTACTTTTGGAAGAACAAGGAGCTACAATAGATCCCCTTAGAGCTTCAGATCAATTACACTTCCTTGAGGAGAAAAGAAATCAAGAGCTTAAAGCTCAGTTTTCTGTCATTTGTTTTTTATTGTTGTGATAAACAGCACTGTCCAATCAGGAGTGGTGGTGAATACCTTTAATTTCAGCTCTCAGGATGCAGAGCCAAGTTAAGAGAAATCAATCAAAGAAAATCTAAATTCCAACAAGCAAATAACTTGGAATTCACTCCCAGTCTTCTGGTCTCCCAAGAGTTTGGCCCAGGCAGGCTGGAAAGTCTGGAAGATGGAGAATGTATGCATGTGTGTGAACCTGTATGTGAAACCTGAAAAGATTGAGGCACTGCCTCAGGACATATCACTTACAACAGCAACTGACTTTTTATTTTAATTTTTACATGAAAGAGATGAGAAAATGTGTCACTAAATTGATTTAGATTTGTGGGGTTACAGACTGCCAATGATTCAACCAGGTCCCCCCTCCTCGTTCCTTTTTTCTAGATGTACAAACCTAATATACATTGATCAAAAATTAAATGTTATAAAATTTAAACATAACCCTATGAGCTAGGATAGCCATATTCCATATAAGAAGTAACATTTACTTTGAATTAACAAAACTTTATTCATTTAATAGTTGGACTATTTGAAGGTAATTCTGTCAAATAAAGTACTTTGGATTCATTTTCCTATAAATAAAAACAGTTCTATTATATGGCCATCCATTACATAAGAAATCTGTACATTCTGTTTAATTTATGTCTGTTCTTTCCAGAGTCACTCTTTTTCACTTCCAATTATCCAGTCTAAGTGTGACATTTAACAGAGTAAAGTATTGTAGCCATTGCTGAGATAGTTGTCTTAAGGTGTACTATTTGGTATATAACGTAACTTTCTCCAACTAAACTGAGTTGTTTAAAACTGTTATTGTAGTTAAGACTCAGAATTCTAGATTAAAAGTTTCTCCAAATAATGTACTAAAATAAATGTAAAAATCATTTTTGTAGCAAAAAATGAAGTTTTGCATACTTAGTAGATCATGAAATAAAATAATGAATGTGATATTTTGACAGACTAAAAACTACCCTTCTCAGCAACTCATCATTATAAACCTAGATACATCGAGTCACTCACTATATTATATATGTATATGAAATGCGTTCATACAATGCATATCCATATATCTGTTGATAATTTAAAGGCCAGGATTAAGAGGCTCATAGAAGCAACAAGAGAATCACTTTCATATTATATCCACTTAGGAGAATAAATAGTACTAGGTTCTCCCTTAAGATCTAGAGCTATCTAGTCATAAGTTCCTGGTTCAACAAGTATGAGTGTCATCTTGTGAAGTGTGACTAAAATTCATGTAAAACATAAAGTAGCTGGTTACACCCATGGTGTTGATGCCACTATTGCAACAACAGTCTTATCTTACTATGCCAATCTTTCCTGTAGCTCTAGCATCCACGACTGGGTAAAATTGATGATTACCTTTTTTCCCAGTAGCATGCATAGCACCTTCCAGCACTATGAAAACTAGTCAGTGGGTACGAGGATTCTAGGTCATTGTCAGCTCGCTATTTCCATGTTCTCTGACCCAAGTTGAGTATTAAATGATATTCAATATTGTTGTCAATAGTCTGTAGTGTTTGGGGACCTATGGTTCTCACTAGATAAGAGCTCGAAAAGAGCCCAAGGGTAGGTGGTGCTGGGTTGTATAAGAAAACAAAGTGAGCAAGCCATAGGGAGAAAGCCAGTAAACAGATTTTCTTCATGAACTCTGATTTAGTTCCTGCTGCTAGGTTCCTGTATTGAGTTCCTATCCTGTTTTTCTGGAGAATGTGCTGCAACATCAACCAAATAAATGTTTTCCTCCCCAGGTTCCTCTTGGTCAGGGTTTTATCACAGCTACCAAAGGGCAAACTAGAACAAAGTGTTTCAATTTTTAATTATATTACTTCTTCTTTCCACAATGTAAAGAGTAAATTAGGAACAGTATTTCCTATTAAGAAATATATTGTCAAAATAATGACAATATTATTAATGTCATTCAGTAAAGCAATTAATTAGTAGCTGAATATGGTTTATTAAACTATAGTGTTCTAGATGATGCCTTTTTGTAGGTTTGGAGTACATTTTTCAGAAAGATAATAATGATGATGGCATCTGTGATTTATAGTGATGATCAAAATCATCATCATCAAAAAAATCGAATGAATAGTAAAAGGAGAAAGAGGACTCTAATATCTTTAAATTATAAGTAGAAGCTTATTTATTGTGTTCTTCTCTGATGCCCACCAAACCAAGCCTTTTGTTTTTTATAAGTTGTGATATATTAATACAATTAAATGGGTCTGAATATCTACTAAATTATTTAAATGAGAAATTGGTACATTTTAAACAAAATCCACATGGTTAATATTTTTACTAAGACACAAACTCATTCTATGAGTCAGATTCTTGTGTATTGGGATACTTCTGCACATTTTTATTTAACCAAATTTGTTAAATTGGTGTAAGAATCATAAAATACTCTCCAGCTAAGGGTTAACTTATATTTAGCTGATAGCACAAGCTATTATATCCTAGGTCAAGAGTAAATGATGACTTTTGTTTTTGTTGTTCTGTATTTTTCACTAATATAAAATCTCTAGGTGACCTAGGATGGCTTACAAGTTGAGATTATTTTGCCTCAGTCATGGGAATCACAGGTATAATTCATTGTGACCAGCATGACAGTAATCTATACACTAAACACTAATAGACAAGTGTCTATTAGTCACCCACCTCCAAGGCCCTAACTGTTCCTTCCATTTTACAAGGTTCTCTCCAGAACTGTCTTTTATAGTCTTTGTGCTGATATTCATGATGTGACAAGCTCTAGAATTAATGCTTCCCATAACTTTCCACAGTAGCCCTACTATCATTAAAAAATTTCCCCTAATATGAAAGGATTATAATGACCATGTGTCTGTCTATCATAGGATGGTCAGGAAATGGATCAGTCTAAATGGTTTCAAATGGAAGTACTTTAGTAAAAAGTTTCAGAGGTTTCTTCAGTGCCGGCAATGACTGGGCCTGGGAAGTGATGGTCATGGAGGTTCAGCAACTTGAAGGTTACACAAATAATAGAGACATCACCACTTGTGATTTTCACTAGAGCGTCAATGTGATCAATTCGAGGTAGACAACTCGATGTCACATACTCACCTGGGACACACATCACAGTCTATATGTCTGTGACAGCTTGGAGAACAAGGCCTCATCCTTCTCATCTCTTCTATAAACTTCAATGGTTGGGTCATCATCTGAAATGTGTGAAACTTGTTTTCTACTGTTTTGGAGATCACTATACACAAGCAGAGGCTATCCATCTTCTTCAACACGACGGGATTTCCAAAGGATAATGTGTGAGTAACAATTCAGACACAATAGTTGACCTATTTTTACTATTTTCTTAAGCAACATTTTTTCTCATAATTCTGAAGGCTAGAAATCTTAAGTCAAGGTATTGACAAGGTCATCTCCTTTTGTAAACTGTGAGGGTCTACTCTGTGCTTTTCATATAGAGTCTTCATTTGATACCCCTGGGCTCGTGAAAGCATCACCCTAATTTCTTTCTTCATCATTACAAGTGTGTGTGTGTGTGTGTGTGTGTGTGTGTGTGTGTGTGTGTGTGTGCACGCGCATGCATGTGCATGTGCATGTAAATGCCTGCATATATATATACTAAGGGTTAGGATTTCAACACAATTCACAATTCACTCCATAATAGTGACTCAGTGTAATCAACAGCTTGTGTAAGTACATTTATTATCATTCATGGTTCCTGTAGCCAGGTACTTGCGAGTGATCTCAGTGTCCATAGATATTTGTACACTGAAATCTGAGATCTCTGGAGTTCCAAATCACATGTCATTCAGGAATGCAGGCATTTAAAGGCTTGAATGGGGTTAAAACACTCTTTGTGGTGACTCAGGTACATGGATGCTGGTTGGAAATCTCAGTTTCTCCCTGCTGACCAGCTGACCACAAGTTTGCTTCGATGTCCTGGAGGATATGATGACCCTCTCCTGTTTTTGTGTTGACCTGGATGCTATGCTTCTTTAGCAAAGGCTTACTGGTTCAAAAATTGTGACCTACATGCTTTCATGGGGAAGCAGAGGCTGACACTTCTCATCTAACATCTACATCATCACTAGGGTCATTTTTATAATTTGTCTAACTGCAAAAATCTTCTTAAGTCTTATGAAGAACTATGATGAACTAATTTTTAAGGAGGACTTGCCTTAAGGATGTTCCTAAATGACTCTAGAAGTAACTAATATCTGTGATTCAGAACACAGTATTCAAATGAAACATTGAAAACTCTTCATGAAATATGAGCTCATGTAGTCCTGGGCAATCCTTTCTTGGAAGTTCAATTTAGTGTAAATACTATAGAACATTCTATCTGATGAGTTTCAAGAATAAGGGGAGAAAACTATTGGTAATATTTATGTATTTAATTTATCAATAAAACCATATTAATAATATTAACTATATTATTCTGGGTATATGTTTGGAAAAAAATGGCATGTGAATGCCGGAAAACTTTCCCTCTTTTTTTTTTATTTTCTAAGTGTTTTTTATTTACATTCAAAATCATTTCCCCTTTCCCGTTTCCTCCCTCCCCGAAAGTCCCATAAGCCCCCTTCCCTCCCTCTTTTCCCCATTCAACCCCCTCTCTCTTCTCTGTCCTGGCATTCCCCTACATCCAGTCTTTCCAGGACCAGGGGTCTCTCCTTCCATCTTTTTGGAAATCTATTGATATGCGAATTGTGTCTAGGGTATTCCAAGATTCTGGGTTAATATCCCCTTATCAGTGACTGCATACCATGTGTGTTCTTTTGTGATTGGGTTGCCTCACTAAGGATGATATTTTCAAGTTCTGACCATTTGCCTCGGAATTTCGTGAATTCTTTGTTTTTAATTGCAGAGTAGTATTCCATTGTGTAAATATACCACATCTTCTGAATCCATTCCTCCGTTGAGGGACATCTGGGTTCTTTCCAGCTTCTGGCTATTATAAATAAGGCTGCTATGAACATAGTGGAGCATGTGTCCTTATTGCATGCAGGGGAAGCCTCTGGGTATATGCCCAGGAGTGGTATAACAGGATCTTCCGGGAGTGTCATGCCCAGACTGCTTTCCAGAGTTGTTATACCAGCTTGCAATTCCATCAGCAGTGGAGGAGTGTTCCTCTTTCTCCACATCCTCGCCAACAACTGCTGTCTCCTGTGTTTTTGATCTTAGCCATTCTGACTGGTGTGAGATGGAATCTCAGGGTTGTTTTGATCTGCATTTCCCTAATGACTAAGGATGATGAACATCTCTTTAGGTGCTTCTCAGCCATTAGATATTCTTCAGGTGAGAACTCTTTGTTTAGCTCTGTACCCCATTTTTAATAGGGTTACTTGCCTCTCTGGAGTTTAACTTCTTGAGTTCTTTGTATATATTGGATATTAGCCCTCTGTCGGATATAGGGTTGGTAAAGATCATTTCCCAGTTAGTTGGTTGCCGCTCTCTTTTTGACAGTGTCTTTGTGCTGGCTCAACTGGAGGTCAACATGCAGAAGAATGCAAATTGACCCATTCTTATCTCCTTGCACTAAGCTCAATTCCAGGTGGATCAAAGACCTCCACATAAAACCAGACACACTGAAACGAATAGAAAGGAAACTAGGGAAGAACCTTGAACATATGGGCACAGGGGAGAATTTCCTGAATAGAACTCCAATAGCTTATGCTCTAAGATCAAGAATTGGCAAATGGGACCTCATTAAATTACAAAGTTTTTGTAAGGAAAACTTTCTCTTAACAGGATATAATTCAACATTCATGTTAAATAGTAATTTAACTATTGAATTAAGTAGGTATTTAACTACTAAGTGTAAATAAATTGTATTACATGTAATGTATATAATATACTGTACATGCATATAATATACATATTATATCTATTATATATAATATAGATATATAATAAGTAATAGATATTTGTAATATCTATAACACAATTATATATAATATATTATATATAACATAGATATACAAATAATTGGTATTTATAATATCTATAACTCAAACACAAATGGATGACTTAAACTGACAGATGATCACAGCTTGTAGTTTGCCATTAAAATTGTATACTCATTAAGATTGTATACTCATCAACTATATTTCATATTCTTGGGAGAATTCATGATTAATTAAAGAAAGGCAAAAAATAATTAAAATATGAATAAACACAGAAAAAGGGAAAGTTTAAAAATTGTATTTATGAGAAGAGTAAATTCGAATGACACAAATAAAGAAATTCAGAGGACCAAAGAGATGAGGGAAATGTTGTCAAGACATTATGAAGATTCGATTATAACAGAAACAGCAAAACTCCACAAGACTGCAGAGTACTAGCTACAATGTGTCATAAACAGCACAGCACAAGAATGACAGTAACTAATAGTAGACTACTTGCCACTACTCTGAGTGTGTATTCCTTTACCCATTCACTCATCTTTTGAACATAAGGAGACCAGGCACTCTAATCTATGTTGAATTAACTATGGATCATTAAGGGAGGGAGAAACTGTTTCCTATTGAGATACATCTATACCAATTTTAGATGAAATTTGGGTCAATAAATTAGGCAATAAACAAGATAAACAGATATAGAAATAATTATTGATACATTGGAAAATAGATAAGATTTCTCATTTATATCTTTAAACGTTTTTCATTGGTAAGAAAACAAAATGAATCAAAAGTCAATCAAATAATAGACTGGGTTGCCATGTTCCATGCTGTGTGAAAGGCCATGGGTTTAATGCAAATCTTAACCATGTTCCAACCTTGTCCACACTGACACATTTGTATCATGTGTATCTTATTAATGAATCTTTAGAAAACATGTTCATAAGCTGTATCTATTCATATTTTTTCCATATGCAGATTTGAAATAAAATGCATGAAATAGTAATTATATAAGCAAAACCAATTTTCTCACAAAAAGGGTTCACAAACTCTGTGTACCCAGCAAAGAGCCAGATCTGACTGTGTTGGCAAGAAAAAGAAGGGTCTGTGCTGATGAAATAAACCACATTACTTAGTGCTGTTTAGTTTATGCTGTAAATGTGGGCAGATAATGTGGGTTAGAAACATTATTGCCTCCACAGGCATATGGTAATTATATCCACATTAAAGCCCTCCTGTTCATCACGCGTATGCATACACACACACACACACACACACACACACACACACACACACACACACATACACTTTTGCAGCTGATGAGATACATCTCTCACACTGTGCTCATCAGCACATCTATCTGTGTATATCTTCTATCTAGGGGGCTGGCATAGCTCCTCTCAAATGACTCTTTCCTCCTGCAGCTCACCATACAGATTACAATGTAAACACAAAGCTAGAAAAGAAGTGCACCACTTCAGAGAAGCAGCGGATGTGGAAAGCAATTGTTCTCCCTGAGGCTGATCTTCAGCCACCTGAGTTTTGGTTTGTTATGACCAGTTCATGATACAAAGATCCACATCTGCACAGAGTTATCAGCCAAAACCCAAACGCAAAGCAGAACCTGGACATCGGCTCCTCCAGAGCTGTCTTAAGTTACTTCTTTATGCTACACTTTGAACTGTCTTAAATATGCTTTTAAAAACATCCCCATAATTGTATAGGTTATAGATAATTATTCATATTTGCAGACAAACCACAGAAAGAAAACACCAAAGAAATAACTTAAACCAATATTCAAAGACTGGGGAGTTAAGGAGCTATGCTTTCTCCATTAGACTCTCAGCCATATTCAAAGGCACACAATTAAAAAATAATAATTATGCCCTATACCACCCAACCCACACTCTAGTACAGAAGGAAAGTAAAATTCCATTAAAAAACAAATCACAAAGCTCCCAGATAGTTGAAACTAAACTCTCCTCTGATGTAGATTGCTGTGGTGTCTAAGGTCCTGGGTAAGCTCATCCAACTGTATTCTGTAAACTGTTTGCATTTGGCATCCTTGTCTGACCGTGCCCTGAGTGAGTACATGGCAGCCTGATGGGAAGTCTGGTAACCATTCTCCCGCGCTGCTGCCTGCCTGAGAGGACAATATCTTAATATGCTGTTTATAATACAAATACCCTGAGCTCTCACCAGTGTTCTGGGCTTTTCCTGCTTAAGGAATCATCTGAAGTCACATTTGGTGTGCTTATTTTGATGTTTGCCTTGATCCCTGCGGGGCTTAAAGAGATTAAGACCTTGTGATAGCCAGATTGTTGGTGTTTAATGCTCCATTACTCAGCTTTCTGCAGGGCTCAAAGTCAGTTGGCAGCACAGATCCCAGGAAGCAAGCCCAGCCTTGATGCTCTCCAGCAGGGAATGTGTCAGGGTGACCTCAAAATAGGAAACACATGCTTTCCAGGAAAGGTGATGTGGAAATGTCCACGCATTAGACATGCCTTGGTGTTTTGTTTTGCCTTTAGAGAATTAAAGACCAGATGATTCTACTGAGCACTGCCACACACCCTCCTTAATCCACATGCTGCGAATACATTTCCTGGCACTGTTGGGAGACAAGTCTCTCCAATGTCTGCATGTCACAGGACCAGAAAGAGAGACTCTCTTTGTTCTGGAATAATAGTTTAGGGATGTTTGTGTAGCAGCCTTGGACCATTGCAATAGTCTTCCTCAAGAGTACAGGGCAGGTTTGTTTATTACCCACAATGGTAGAAAGTGTCTCCCTTTGGCCTAAGGCAGGCAACATATAAAACCTGGGAGTTCTTGAATCCCTGTGTTCTTCTTTGATAACACAGCCTAATACATGTGCAGAAATAAGAGCACTGTCTCATAGAAACTAGTACACAGGAGTTAGCTTAAAACTGGTGAATCTGAATAAAATCTCTTTTGTGTCTAACCAAGGAATTCCATGTCTTGTTGCTGGGGAAAAAGAGTTATTTTGTCTCATAACTTAAAAGTGTAGTACATGGTTCTTTGTCTGTTGATTCTGGACCAGCCTTAGCAGGATGTCATGGTGATGGGACTGTATGGTTGGCATTGTGGCTGAGGTTACTCATCTCTTGGTGAACTGAAAGCAGATGTGTGAGGAAGAAGAGCAGAGAGAGCAGGGGAGTAAAAGGGAGAGGAGGGGATGGGAGGACAGGGGTAGGGAATATGGAGGGTGGGGCTAGTGGAAGTATAATCTTTGAAGACATGTTTGCAGTGAGCTGCATTTTTAGGTTGGCTCTAGAGATTTTGTAATGTCCCCAGACAGCCCCCAACATCAAGAGACAAAACATTGCTAGAATTCTAAATGACAGGCTAACCAGCAAATAGGGAAAAAACTTACACTTCTATCTACTTCACAGAGCATTTGGTATGTGGTACTTGTATATGATGTGTGTGCTTGTGTGTGTGTGTGTGTGTGTGTGTGTGTGTGTGTGTGTGTGTTCATTCATCTGTGAGTCTATATATAAAAGACACCTATAATATTTATTATATGTAAACACATTTTCAGAATAATCTTTCTAATTTTACAATAGAATGACCATCATGATTTGAAAAGAGTGCTTAATTTTGTAGGAGGTTTCTATAAAAGCAGAAGTCAAAACTATACTAGTTTTCTGTAAATCTTTACTTGCCTTTACAGGTACATTTATTACCAATCACAACAGCGACAAATTAGTCTCTGAACACCAAAGGGAGGTAACAACTGACCTTGTGTTAAAACTATACAGCAAATAAATATAGCTCTACATTGTGTATAGGGACATTTTTGAAGCACACCAGTCAAATACTTACCATCAAATCCTCTATTAGCAAAATTCCTTCATAAGCATGAGGGCAACATTAGCTGTAGCACATGAAACACACCCAGGAGACAACAGCTACAGGTCCTGCACACACTCAGTTCATGTCCTTTGTGCAGCGTAACACCTCTGCAGAAGCTGATGCTTGATGCTATTGTGCACCACTCTACAGCCTTGCTTACTCTGTGCCTGTTGAGTACTGATTTTAATACTTGGTTGCATTTGGGAGGGTTGATTTTGAAAAGTATAACAATTCTGTGCTAAAATGGAGCCTTTAATTTTAGATGGGTTACGAGGTTAATAAGGTCTTGGTTACTTCTACTTGTTTTTGAGAACCACCTGATGAACTTGCTCATTTATGAATTGAAATTTTTTGTTCTTCCAGTGTTTGATTTACTAAAAATCTAAATATTAAGCCCTTCAAAACCATAATTGGTGAGAACTTTCTCTGACTCTGTAGGCTATCTAACAACTATGCTTATTGTTTTCTATGTCATATACAAACTTTGCAACCATGCAATCTCATTTGTAAATTCCTTACAAGTATTGACTATGCTATTGGAATATTTTTCAAAAACTTATCTATGCCTGTATCTTGGAGTGAGTGTTTTCTCTATCTTTAACAGTTTCAGACTTCTTTCAAGTGTAAGGGCTATGGATCTAATTTCATTTTCAATATATAGATACCCAGTTTTCTCAGAACAATATCTTACTTTTTTGGATTTTTTTTGTTATTAGATATATTATTTACATTTCAAATATTGTCCCTTTCTTGGTACTCCTCACCCCCCTGAAAATCCCATAAGCTATCTCCCCTCCCCCTGTTCCCAAATCAACCCTCTCCTGCTTCCCTGTCCTGGGATTTCTCTACACTGCAGCATCAAGCCTTTCCAGGATCAAGGGCCTCTCCTCCCTTTGATGTCTAACAAGGCCATCCTCTGCTACCTATGCATCTGGAGTCATGTATATTTTGTGGTTGATAGTTTTGTCCCTGGGGACTCTGGGGGTACTGGGTGGCTCATATTGTGGTTCCTCCTGTGGCACTGCAAATCCCTTCATCTGCTTGGGTCCTTTCTCTACCTCCTCCATTGGGAACCCTGTGCTCAGTTCAATCACTGGCTGAGATTGTCCCCCTCTGTATTTGTCATGCACTAGCAGAACCTCCCAGGTGACAGCTATATCCAGCTCTGGTCAGCAAGCACTTGTGGGCATCGATAATAGAGTCTGGGTTTTGTAACTGTATATGTGATAGATTCCTAGGTAAGGTTGTCTCTGGATTGTATTTCCCTCAGACTCTGATTCACACTTTGTCTCAGTATCTCCTTCTGTGGGTATTTTGTCACCCCTTTTAGGAGGGACCAGAGTATCCATACTTTGTTCTTCCTCATTCTTGGGCATCATTTGATATGTGAAATGTGTCTTGGGTATTACAAGCTTCTGGGCTAATATACAGTTATCAGTGAGTGTATACCATGTGTGTTCTTTTGTGATTAGGTTACCTCACTCAGGATGATATTTTCCAGTTCCACCCATTTGCCTAAGAATTTCATGAATTCATTGTTTTTAATAGCTGAGTAGTATTTCATTGTGTAAATATACCACATTTTCTGTATCCATTCCTCTGTTGAAGGACAGCTGGATTCTTTCCAGTTTCTGGCTATTATAAATAGGGCTGCTATGAACATAGTGTAGCATGTGTCCTCATTACATACTGGAGAATCCTCTGGGTATATGCCCAGGACTGGTATAACAGGGTACTCTGGTAGTATTATGCCCAGTTTTCTGAGGAACTGCAAAACTGATTTCCAGAGTGGTTGCACCAGCTTGCAATCGCACCAGCAGAGGAGGAGTGTTCCTCTTTTTCCACATACTTGCCAACACCTGCTGTCTCCTAAGTTTTTGATCTTAGCCATTCTGACTGGTGTGAGGTGAAATCTCAGGATTGTTTTGATTTGCATTTCTCTGATGACTAAGGATGTTGAACACTTCTTTAGGTGCTTCTCAGCCATTCGATATTCCTCAGGTGAAAATTCTTTGTTTAGCTCTGTACGCCATTTTTAGTAGGGTTATTTGGTTCTATTGAGTCTAACTTCTTGAGTTTTTTTGTATATATTGGATATTAGCCCTCTGTCGGATGTAGGTAAAGATCTTTTCCCAATTTGTTGGTTGCTGTATTGTCCAATTGACAGTGCCCTTTGTCTTACAGAAACTTTGTAATTTTATGAAGTCCCAATTGGCAATTCTTGATCTTAGAGCATAAGCTATTGGTGTTCTGTTCAGGAAGTTTTCTCCTGTGCCCATGTGCTCAAGGCTCTTCCCCAGAGTCTTTTCTATTAGTTTCAGTGTGTCTGATTTTATGTGGAGGTCCTTGATCCACTTGGAATTGAGCTTAGTACAAGGAGATAAGAATGAATCGATTTGTATTCTTTTGTATGCTAGCTGCCAGTTGAACCAGCACCATTTGTTGAAAATGCTGTCTTTTTCCACTGGATGATTTTAGCTCCCTTGTCAAAGATCAAGTGACCATAGGTGTGTGGGTTTATTTCAGGGTCTTCAATTCTATTCTATTGATCTACCTGCCTATCACTGTACCAATACTATGCAGTTTTTAACACTATTGCTCTGTAGTCCTGCTTGAGGTCCGGGATACTGATTCCCCCAGAAGTTCTTTTACTGTTGAGACTAGTTTTAGCTATCTGAAGATTTTTGTTATTCCAGATGAATTTGAGAATTGCTCTTTCTAACTCTATGAAGAATTGAGTTGGAATTTTGATGGGGATTGCATTGAATCTGTAGATAGTTTTTAGCAAGATGGTCGTTTTTACTATATTAATCCCACCAATCCATGAGCATGGGAGATCTTTCCATCTTCTGAGGTCTTCTTCAATTTCTTTCTTCAGAGACTTGAAGTTTGGTCTTCTCATTGTGTCCTGGATTTCCTGGAAGTTTTGGGTTACAAGCTTTTTGCATTTTGCATTTTCTTTGACTGTTGAGTCAATGTTTTCTATGGTATCTTCAGCACCTGAGATTCTTTCTTATATCTCTTGTATTCTGTTGTTGATGTTTGTATCTATGACTCTTGATTTCTTTCCAAGGTTTTCTATCTCCAGAGTTGTCTCCCTTTGTGATTTCTTAGTTGTTTCTACTTCCATTTTTAGATCCTGGATTGTTTCGCTCAGTTCCTTCACTTGTTTGTTTGTGTTTTCCTATAATTCTTTAAGGGATTTTTGTGTTTCCTCTTTCAGGACTTCTTCCTGTTGACCCATGTTCTCCTGTATTTCTTTAAGTGATTTTTGTGTTTCCTCTTTATGGGTTTCTACTTGTTGAACGATGTTCTCCTGTATTTCTTTAAGGGAGTTATTTATGTCCTTTTAAAATCCTCTATCAGCGTCATGAGATGTGATTTTAAACCCAGATCTTGTTTTTCTGGTGTGTTGGGGTATCTAAGGCTTACTGTTGTGGGAGAACTTGGTTCAAATGGTGCCATGTTGCCTTGGTTTCTGTTGGTAATGTTCTTGTGTTTGCCTTTTGCCATCTGGTTATCTCTGGTGTTCACTGGTGTTGCTGTCTCTGACTGTGGCTTATCTGTCATGCAAGTCTCTGTATCTGTGCTCTTGGGAGACCCCTTCTCTTTGTGTACACAGGTATATAGGTACTCCTTCGAGACCCTCTCCCTTGTGGTTGTGTTTGGGTATGTAGCTCTGTAGCTCCGATCAACTCTGGGTGCAGGTGGAAATTGGAAGACTCCTGTCCCAGGTTGCTCCTAGGCTCTTGTGTCCTCAGGGTTTCTGATTGTTTCCTTTGAGCAGCAGGGGTGGTCCTTCCTTTGCTGTCTTACCTCTCTGTACTCCTCAGTGGTTAGCTATCTCCCTATGCTACTTGAGTGTGCTGCACTGTGGCAGAGGATGGGTCCAAGCCAGAGACAAAAACAAGAGGACTTCTGCCAGAGTGTCCTGGGCATGATTCTCTGAGTGGAGGGGGTGGTTCTAGCTGTGCAGGCAGACCTCTCTGCACTCCTGTGTGGTTAAGCTATCTCCCTGAGCCTCTTGGGTCCAGAACAATTTCCTGAAGAGACTGTTTTGCCTGTTGTTTGAGAGTGAACATCCCAGTTTCTAGTGTTTTCTTAAAGTCTTCTAAAATACCATTAAAAAACTGTTTCCATTAAAGGTCATTCACTTCCTATGGATGCTTGAATGAGAATAGCCCCATATGCTCATATGTTTGAGTATTTGGTCCCCAGATTGGTAGAACTGTTTAGTAAAGATTAGGGAGTGTGGCCTTGTTTGAGGTAAATCACTGGAAGGGGACTTTAAAGTTTTAAAAGCCTACAACATTTCAGTTAACGGTCTCTGCCTCCTGGTTGTGGATCAAATGCAAGCTCTCAGCTACTGCTCCATAACCATGCCTTCCTGCCTGCTGTCATGAACTGTAAGCAAGCTCCCAATTAAATGTTTTCTTTTATAGGTTGCCTGGTCATGATATCCCTTCACAGTAATATAAAAGTCTCTAAGACATAACCTTTACTAGAATTATTCCTAGTTTGTTGCTTCTTTTTT
This sequence comes from Tokudaia tokunoshimensis, assembly GCA_036184795.1. NCBI lineage: Eukaryota > Metazoa > Chordata > Mammalia > Rodentia > Muridae > Tokudaia > Tokudaia tokunoshimensis. Next base: position 87,637,219 of record BTHU01000002.1, on the reverse strand, counting down.
TCTCATGTGGATTGGATTTTTGCTTTTTATTGGGAAAGTAGTTACTGGTACAGAAAGGATTGATTTTTAAAGTGTCTGTTAGTATGTCTTTTGAATGTGGGTACCTGAGTGTACACAGATGGGGTGAAAGGACAAGGTACTGCAGTTAGCTCTTGCCTTCAACCTTGTTGACACAAGGCTTCTCATTGTTTTTGCAGCACCAAATAAGCCAGGCTAGCTGGCCCATGAGCTTCTGGCAGATTCTCCTATCTCCTCTTCCTACATAACCATAGCAATGCTGGAACTTTAGATGCTCACCACTACATCCAGCTTTTTACTCAAGTTACCAAGCTTACATGCTAAGTCCTTTACCCACTGAGCCATTCCTGACTTGGAACTACTGATACTCGTGTGTTGATTTATGTTCTACTACTTTACTAAAAGTGCTAACAAATTTATGGTTTTGTTTTTGTTGTTGTTTTGTTTTGTTTTTCTGGAAGCCATTCAGATCTCTTAAGTATCAAATGAGACTATCTAAAGTAGTGATTACATGATTCCTTTCCTATTTGTAGGCTTTTTTTCACTTTTGCATTTGCTTATTGCTCTAAGACTACAAATACTATAAGAATGGAAGAGAGGCAAACCCATGTCTCACTCCTTATTTAGGGAAAATGTATCCAGTGTAATGTTGGCTATATGTTTGCCATATACAGTCCCCCTCCACACATACACAAATATTCACACACATGTATCCAGAAAACGGCATTATTCTTTTATGTGGAAAACATTAAGACATAGAAAAACCTTCATTCATCATAGAGAAAGTACCTTCACAGCCCACCCTGTGCCATCCATAAGAACAGGTGGCTCTCTGGGAGGCAATTTGAATAATGTGTAGAGAAGAGAGGCACTGTGACTTAGACCCAGACTCTGCAGACCAGGTGAGAGGGGCTATGCCACCTTCATGGATTCATTGCCTTAGGTGTGAAACCAGATTCCTATTGACTTAGCCCAGTTCTAGAAATGGGTACCAGAATGTGAAAGGCTACAAAGGGGGATATATGGTTATATTTTATCAGAAAAGAGAAAAATGAAAACTGTAGCAATTAATTTTTCATATGACTTTATTTTCAAATTCTTTCAACCAGTATACTTGCTGCGGGAATGACAAATATCATTATCAGAGAATCCAAATATACCAAAAATGCTACATCTAGTCTGGGGTAGATCTTCTTAGTTCTGGTAACATACATTAAGTGGCACTAGTTACACAGTAACTATAAGGTAACTAACATGAAACCACAGAGCTGTTACTCTACCACGGCTGCATGGAGAGAGATTTCAAAGAGAATAAAGATGGCAGCAAAAGTTGTGAGGGAATAAACTCTCAAGTGATGACTCAACAGCGTTCTTCCCAGCTCACAGATGGTAGGTTGGACAGGTCAGAAAGTAGTTACAGTCTAAATGACAAAGTTACCGTTTCTCTTTCTAGAGATAATAAATTCTTCAATTAGTGCCGGATGTTTCAGGTGGAATGCAGAATGGGCTGTTCAGAAGAGTCATGACCCTGGCAGGTCAGACCTACTGGATGTCATTAGTAATCACAGTTGCTTTCTAAACATTGGTAGCAAGATGACTTCTGATTTGTAATCTCGGACATATAAATAAACAAAAAGGTTAGCAATTATACAATAACATTTGTAAATAGCACTTGAAAATTAACTGTACCAGGGCTGTGTTTGCGCAAAGACTTCAAAAGACAAAGCAACCAGTCTTTTTCTTCACACGATTCGTTTCCAGAGCTGCCCTTGTGGCCTTTTCAAAGACCTTCCTCACTCCATCTTTGGTCTTTGCCGAACACTCTACATACTCGAAAGCTCCAATGCTGTTCGCCAAATCTCGGCCTTGTTCAAATTTCACCGGCTCTTGCTTCCTCTTGGCTAACTCTTGTATTGTGTGCGAGTCATTCCGAAGATCCTTCTTGCTCCCAACCAGGATGATGGGCACGTTGGGACAGAAATGCTTGACTTCTGGAATCCATTTATGTAGGATGTTCCCGAAGCTATCAGGGTTGCCAATGGAGAAACATATCAAGAGGACATCAGTGTCCGGATAGGAGAGTGGCCTCAGGCGATCATAATCTTCTTGACCAGCCGTGTCCCACAGGGCCAACTCCACCTGCTTTCCATCCACTTCGATATCAGCCACATAGTTCTCAAACACTGTGGGCACGTAAACCTCAGGAAACTGGTCCTTGCTGAAGACGATGAGCAAGCATGTTTTTCCACAAGCTCCATCTCCCACAATCACCAGTTTCTTCCGGATGGCAGCCATTGCCTAGGATGTTTCTGCTGCTCTACAAAGCACCTGGGACTTCTCAGACCGCAGGCTGTCAGACTACACCCAGGTAGACCGATCAGTGCAGAGGACACCTATCCTGAGCCACCACCCCCTGAGGCTCAGCTCAGCAGGAGGTGGCAGACTCAAAACAGAACCAACTGAAGAAGGTGTTGGAAGGCGGTTGTTGAAGAAGGTGGTGGAGGGAGGCAAGATACGCATGCGCCTGAATGCCCAGCTTGACTCGAGCCTGTCAGCCCCACATAACACTCACTTTTTCTTTCACAGTTCAACACGGTGGCACGTGAGAGATCTTTTGCCCTGAAAACAAGAAACTTAAGCAATCATGCTATGTGGGCATGATGGGAATTCTCAAAACATCCTTTCTATTGCTGGTTTCTTCAAGATGTTCTGTTCATACAAGGTGCTAAATTTTGTCAAAGGCATTTTGTGATTGTGTGGTTTCTTTTCTTAAATCGATTTAAATGCTTTGCCACATTTATTGATTTGCATATATTGAACCATCCTTGTGTCCTTGGAGTGAAATTCACTTGGCTCTCAGTTCATGATAATTCTTTTTAATATGCCTTTGACTTCAGTTTGCAAGTATTTTTTGGGGGGGGAGAGGTGGGTCCATTTGTGTCCACCAAATGGGTGGGTTTCTTCGTTATGTCTTTAATCCGGTTTTGGTATCGGTGTACTACTGGTTTCAGAGAATGAGTTCAGCAGTGCTCCTTTCCTTTCTATTCCAAAGAACAACTGGGGAGGCTTTGAGTTAACTCTTCAAATGGCTTGGAGGAGATCAGCAGGGAATCCCCCAGGCCTGGGCTTTTCTTTGTTGGAAGGATCTTCATCTCTGTTTTAATCATGTCCCTCTCATGCTTCTCTGTAATGTGCTTGCTTTCACCTTAATTTTGGCAGATCGGTTGTGTGCAGAAACATCCATTTGGTTTAAATTTTCCATTTAAAAAAAAAATGTAAGTTTTCTGAATGATCCACACTGACTCTGAATTGAATAGGACTCCACTGTAACGTACCCATTTTCACTTCTATTTTTATTAATTTCACCTTCTCTTTCTGTAGGATAATTTTGTTAATGCTTTGTCAATCTTGTTTATCTTTTCCAAGAACCAATTCCTGCTCTCATTCATTCTTTATGTTGCTTTTTCATCACTGTTTTATCACTCTTTGCCACGGTGTTCATTCTATCTTTTCAGTTTTTGGCTTTAGGTTTTGGCATCTTTTCCTGTAAAGAGGCTTGGTATCTCTTCCTTTGAGATCTTTTTTTTTTGTTTTAGTGTAAGTATTCAGCTCTAAACTTCCCTCTTAAGACTGTGTTCCTGTATCCTGATAAGTTTAGATTTCATTCTAGTAACTTCTAAATTATTTCTCTAAAATTGATGTTACTAACAGCTAAGTAATTAAAAAGTAGAAAGGGAATGGGGAGGTGGAGAGAAGAAACAGGAAGTTCATGTGATGACATGTGAAAAAGATGATACGGAGAATACACTAAACCAAACACAAGAAATAGGAACAACAACAAAAATAACAAGCAAGATGGTACAGCAGTGCGGTTTTGTTTGTTTCTTTCTTTCTTTTAAACTTTTGTCTGTTTGCGGTGGTGGTGGTGGTGGTGGAGGAGAAGGAGGAGGAGGAGGAGGAGGAGGTGCCATTTTCTTTCCAAAATTTGAATAAGTGAGACCAGACCAGAGAGAGCTATGTGCAACTGAGCCTCTCACTTTCCAGGCCCAGCAGAATTTTACGTATAAACCCTGGAAATTCAGCAAGTGTCATATCCCATCTCTTGCTGCCACAAACATCAGAATGTCCCCTTATAGGATAGATGCTCTACCTGGGTAGCAATGTGGGAGATCTTCCTAGGCCTTTAATAGAATGTAGAGCAACCAGACTAAAGCAACCTGCCCTTGAAGGGCAGAACCCAGGACAATCATGATCCTATGTTCTCTGCTGACATGTTCTCTGTCCTAGCACACCAGCTGGTCTCTTTTTTCTCTTCTGACAAGCATTTTGGAGGCAGACCCTCCAGCCTAGGGGTGCCTGGCTTTGCTCTGCAGCACTGGGTAACACTTCATACCCAAGTAGATCTGTGTCTATGAATCTGAGTGTGAGTTATGCTGGGTCCACACTTGTCCTTTCTCACTCATTTGTTTGGCTAGTGGGGAGGGGAGGGCATGAGGCTTGAAACCACTAGTTTTCTTGTATCTAAGCTCTCATTATTTCTTCTTGACTTCCACAAACATAACAGCTCAGCCAATCCTGCCTCTTGCCTCTGACTCAGTTTTCTTCTTGTTAAGAATTAACTATGTTTCCTTAATTTATTCTTCCATTAATGGATAGTAAATTGGCATCTTCCTAACTGTTGAAAATAGTGCTGTCTTGAAAGGGTTGTAGATATTTCTTCAAGATTTGGTTTCCAACGCTTTTATATTGTTATTGGCTGAATGATTTTTTTTCCTTTGAAACTCATGTGGAATGTAATTTCTATTGCCAGTATTAAGATGTGGATATTGAAGAGATGGCTAGGGCAGGAAGTCTCTGCTCTGAAAAATAATGCCAGTATATAGAACAGATCATTTTTCCTCTAATTATCACTTTTTCTGCACTCCATTATAATAGGGCAAGAACATCCTCACAGTTGCCAGCATCGTAAACTTGGAATTCCACATCTCTAAAACCATAAGAAACAAATTGCTGGTCACTAAAAATTATTTACTGTGAGGAAATTTTCTACAAAACAAAATAGAATCAGATAACTGTATACCATGAAGTCTATAATGGTATATGGCTCATGTAGTAATTTTATTTTGCATGGTTTTAAGAATATCCATGAAGTTGTCCATGGTGGATATAAGACTTTTTCTACTGTACAGTAATTTCTCAACATCTCCATCAGCAGTAGCCGGGCAGTGGTGGTGCACGCCTTTAATCCCAGCACTTGGGAGGCAGAGGCAGGCAGATTTCTGAGTTCGAGTCCAGCCTGGCTACAGAGTGAGTTCCAGGACAGCCAGGGCTACACAGAGAAACCCTGTCTTCAAAAAAACCAAAAAAAAAAAAACCCCAAAAAACCAAAAACAAAACAAAACAAAACAAAAAAATCTCCATCAGCATTTATGATTTTCTATTTCTTCTCCTTATAAATTATGGCAACCTTAGTTAGTGTGACTTGTATCTCACTGCAGTGTCAATTTCCTCATGATTAGTAACATTGAGCATCTTTTCATGTGCTGATTAGTCTTTGGATATCTTATTTCAAGATATGTGCTCCTCAAGATCTTTGCCCATCTGTTAGCTGGAATATTTTCTATGTATGTGTAGGAGCTCTTTATACACATTATGGTGTTGACTCCATATGCAGACTACTGTTTCTCTTTGCTTTCTTTGATGTATACATTTGTATTTTGAAATAGTTCCACTTGTCTGTTTTTCTTTTGATTCTTTGGACTTTTGGTATCAATATCAGAAACAATGTCAACACAAGAAATCATTGCCAGTTCCAGTGACAAAATTTTCCATGTGTGCTTTCTTCTCATGTTATTGTTTAGGTGTCATATGTAGGTATTCAGTTTGTTGTGTGATCTTTTTATGGGGAATCATGAAGCAAGCATCTTCTTACTCCAGATAGGGCCCCACTACAGAAGCAAAGAAATGATTCCACTCACGTGTAAGATGATGAAGCAATTAATTAAATTACACTTACTTACAAAAATGTGGATGAGAGGTTACTAAGGAAGCAGAGCCAATATACAAATACAGAAGCAGAGGTAGCTATATCACAGAAGGAAAAAAAGTCCTTCCAACAACAGCAAACTACACAGTTTTCAGGGGTGGGTATGGACTGATGAGCCCTCTCCCCTGGTAACCATTAATTATAAGATCAGATCCTCATACACCCTTTCTCTGCTCCACTGGTGGAAAGCTAATGGTTCTAATCCTATGCAGTTCTCTTTTGGGTAATATCTTAGTTGGAGTTTTTATTGTTGTGATGAAATACCTTTACTAAAGCAATGCTGGGAGGAAATGGTTTGTTTCACTAACATTTTCATATTACAGTTCATTACTGAAAGAAATCAAGCCAGGAATCTGGAGGCGGGAGCTGATGCCAAGTCCATAGAAGAGTGTTGCTTACTAGCTTGCTCCTCATGGCTTGCTCTGCCTGATTTCCTAAAGGACCTGGGAACACTAGCCCGGAAGTTGTAGCTCTCACAGTGGGCTGGACACTCTCACATAAATTAATAGTTAAGAAAATACCCTGCAGGTTTGCCTACAACCCCATTTTATAGAAGCATTTTTCTCTATCCCCTCCTCTCAAATAACTCTAGTGTGTCAAGCTGACGTAAAACTAGTCAGCACAGCCATCACAGATGCTCACAGTTCAAGAGAGCAACAGCCATGTTATGCCCACAGGGAAGGTATTTATAGCACCCCACTCTATATCAAGCCCTGAGTGAGTAATGTTCTTAGAGAGTATGGGCCATTGACATGGGCATGACCATACCAAGGAACCTGCAAAGCATCATGCCTATGGGGAAATGTAAAAAAGTCTTCTCTGGACTAGGCTCAGAGAAACATTAAACCAGCCTTCCTTTCTGGTTCTAGTGCAAATCTTGATAATGTGTAAAGAAAATGCCCAACACCACCACTTTCTCCTCTGGGATGTTTATGCCTTAAAATCTGTTCCCCTATGAAGAGTAATCCTAGTGAGATTAGCAAAACCTGTCTCCTTGATTCAGCTACATACTATAAACCCTGTCTCCTTGTTTATCTATATGGAATAATCTTGTCTCCCATTCAGCTCTATGCAAAAACCCTGCCTTTCTGTTCAAACGTATATAACAAACATGCTGAGTTTCTGGAATGTTGTAGATTCTCCATCAGAGTGACAAGTTCACCTGACCCTAGCTTTTCTGTGGGTCTGACTGTATTTATCACTTCTTCATTTTGCTTTTTTTTCCCCTTAGACATAATCATCCCTGGAGCCATGTAAGGACCTGGTACCACTTCTTCCTCCTAGTCATTATTCTGCCCCTTTAACGTGATGCTTTCTGTACCTTTGAGGATGTAATGTAGATGTATAAATTAATGTTGAGAACTCTAGTATAAGCACTTCTGCCAATTATGAGTCTCTACAGTATTACCCAGTATAAAAACAAATTTCTCTGACAAAATATGACATCATCATAAACTATGGATTTAAGTGTAAATATTTAGAAAGCAATTTGACTAGCATATCATATTTATTTTTCAAAACAATAGCAGTAGCTTCTCTGGTAGAACCTATGATCTTCTGAGTCACAAGGTTTATACCAAGTTTATAACATCAGATGTGAATTTCTCCTGTGGAGTAGGTCTCAAGTCCAATCAGAAAACCACTGGTTACACATGGTAATTGTGCCACTATTGCATGAGTGGGCATATCTTGCCTACCATTCTGATAGTAGAACATAGAGTTTGCCCTGGAATAGTTGTTAAAGAATTTATTTGACTTTCAATTGTACATCAGCAATTACATTGAATTAGATTGAGCTATACAGAGCATTACCTTGTATTAAGTCTAGTGCTAGGCTTTTATCTGATTTAAACCTAGTGATGATACATTTCATGTTAGGTGTACAATAGCACATTTCTATTTTAACACAAACTCTTAACAGAAGTCTGGTAAGATACAAATGAGACCGCATGTGTCTGATAGAAAGAAAAGAGCAATTCATCAGAGACTAAAAAGTGCCAAGCCCAGTTTGTCAGACAAGATAAATGAAATAAGTCTTAACAGTTGTTTTTAAAATACATTCCAGTTTTTCATATAATAAAGAAAAAACAATTGTACTAACATAAAAAATAAAGTATAAGAAATTAACTTTGAGGGTAGAATTATGTAAGTATCTCTACAGGATAAATCTGTCTTGGAATAATGGAATAATTCAAATATCTTTTGTGAGCTGGGGTTCTTTTCATTTTTCTGGTTAATGCTAGAACATTCCAGATGTAATGGATTCTTACAAGAACAGTGATTTTTTTTTAATATAAATTCTTGCATTGGCCAAGAAGAATGTTAGCAGTCTTACATTCATTCCCTGTTATAAGCACGTGAATTACTGACATTTTTTAAAAAAAAAACACATTAGTTTTCCACTCTCACATGCTTGCCAATGTGGCATATACACAAGGGATACAAATTTAGGGCTGCTAAGATGGCTCAATGAGTAAACATGCTTGCTACTAGACTGACTCCCACATGTGTGTCTTGTCATCTCTATTATTCATGTTAGACATAATTTAAAATTACTGTAAGTTTATTTTTTAATTATTTGTTTTATTTTTTGAGATGATAATATAATTGGATATTTTCTCTTTTCCTTTCTTCCTTGCAAACCCTCCCACATAGAGTTTCTTTTTCAATAATGTTTGTTACATAGACATAGGCATGCACACACATATGTATGTTTTATGTGTGTGTGTATTCTTAAATATACAATACTCAGTCTATGTAATGTTACTTGTATTGACCACTTGGTATTGAATAGTAGATCTGTGTGATCTTCTGCAGGAAAACTATTTCTTCTTCTCTCTTCATTCTACAATTGCCTGTAGTTCTTTGTGTAGGGTTGAGGCCTCCTGGACATTAACATACCTACTTTGGCATGCATGTTATTGTTGTTCTTATTCAACTCCTATTTAGACAGTCATGTTTGCAATGGATATAGTAAGAATTTGGGTTTTGTTAAAAACCTAGTTGTGTTATGTGAATATGTTTTTGTTCTAATCCCAGGTATACAATAAGAGGCTTCTTCACAGAAGGTGATTATAATTTTCCTCCTTCACTATTTTTGCCAATTACATATAGTTTAATTTTGGGGACTCTGGAGAGGGTAAAGTATAAATGGGAGAACCCTGAGAGGGCTTGTGGAGACTGCTGCTACCCATGCTGATGCTGGTTCTTATTGTTGCAGCTTGTCAATTGGAGATCTGAAGACCACTGTCACATCAGACATGGAGATGCAGAGTATGGACTTTGTCCAGCTGGTTTCTTGTCTTGCTATGGAGATTACAGTAAAGAGGTTAGATGAATCTAAAAAAAAAAAAGTTCACCTTGAACTTTTTACTTTTAATATTGTTGAGAATGCTATAGACTACGAGGACTTTGGAAGTTGGACTAAATGTATTTTGCATTATGTTATGTTTAGGTATGGCCCTCATAGACTCATATGTTTTGACAAGCCTATGGAGGCCAGAAATTGGAATGTGATGGTTTGTTTCTTCATGGCCCAGTGAGTGGCACTATTTGGAGGTGTGGCCTTATTGGAATAGTTGTGTCACTGTGGGCATGGGCTTTAAGGCCCTCATCCTAGCTGCTTGGGGGCCAGTATTCTGCTAGCAACTTTCAGATGAAGATGTAGAACTCTCAGATCCTCCTACACCATGCCTGCCTGGATGTTATCATATTCCTGCTATGTAACTTTCAGATGAAGATGTAGAACTCTCAGATCCTCCTACACCATGCCTGCCTGGATGGATTCTGCTAGCAACTTTCAGATGAAGATGTAGAACTCTCAGATCCTCCTACACCATGCCTGCCTGGATGTTATCATATTCCTGCTTTGATGATAGTGGACTGAACCTCTAAACCTGTAAGCCAGCCCCAAATAAATATTGTCCTTCTGCCTTGGTTAAGACAGAAGTTGGTACCAGGAGTGGGGAGGTGAGAAGAAGGAGTTGGAGACAACTTGACATTGGATGAAGATTGAACATGCTATAAGGAATTCAATTCCACTAATCATTAGGAAGTAGTCAAAAGAGGCCCATGTTTCCTTTCCCTCTAACCTTCTTTTTCTCTTAACTAGTATTGAGGGGTTGGAAAGGATTAGGATGGAATAAAGGTTGGAAGGGATGTCGAGATATATTAACCCAGTAAAATAGCCCCAAAATAGTGCCAGCAGATGGATTAGATTCTGACATTTCCAGAAGACATAATCTCATAGTAAACTCTTCTGCTCTTATACTCTTTCTGTCTCCTCTTCTACAAAGCTGCCTGGGTGCCACAACTCTGGGTTCCACAACTCTGCACTTTGATTGCATCTAGAATTTTTTATCAGTCTCTGTAGAAAACAGATGATTATTTAATGAGGGGTAAGGACAGTACTGATATTTGGGTATAAGGACAAATATTTAATATGCCTTAATGAGTGTGCAGGTTTAGTAAAGTGATAGTTGTATTTTCCTCCAAGATCCATGATTTCATTAGCCCTAGGTATTTCTCTAGGGTTCTAGAACCAGGCATAATTTTCTTAGGGTTGAACAAGGCTTAAATTCTATTACATAGTTGTTGGTTCCTGCCAAGTATGTGTGCCACTACTTCACCCTTATTGGTATTATGCAGTGCCAGTCATTGCTCTTGTTCATAGGTACCATAGCTAGGTAAGACTGGTATCTGTTTGGAACTTGTATGATGCCTTCTGATACCATGAAAGTTAATCCCCAGGAAAGATGATGTCATGGAAGTTCTAAATCAGAGAGGTCTCTGAGTCCTGTTTCTGAAGTTCACTATGTCTTTAGGGACTTAGTTGCCATGTCTGAGGTGCAACCAGGGGCAAAAGCAATTTTCTGTAATGTCTAGGGACCCTCTTAGACAACTCTGACCAACAACTGGATACAGGGCTGTTGGAGTTTGTTTTGGTTTTTTTTTTAAGCTGGTCTTTGGCTCTTGGAGAGAGCATTGTCAAATTAGATGAGAAATTTTCATGTAAAATATATATGTATATTTATATACAAACATGTATATTATAAATTTTGGGGCAATTGTATAATTAGGATCCCCTTTGACTTTTATATACCCTTACTCTTATTCTACCCTCCTTCCTCCTCCCTCTGTATTTAACTCCCCTCATGAATTAAAGCCCACCAGATTTTCCATTTTCCCCCTCAGATCACATGTACCCTGTTATTTCCCTCTTTATTGTAGACTCATCACAACCACCCCCCCCACACACACACACAAACAATGGTCCCTTTTTACTATTTGGGTTTTTGCAGTTGCACCAGGATATGTACTTGTATATGAATATTTGGAACTAGGGACCTCAGATGAAAGAAAGGATCCAACACTTTCCTTCTGGGTTCTGGCTTACCTCATTCAATACAGTCTTTTCTGGTTTTATCTATTTATCTGCAAAGTTCATAATTTCATTTTCTTTTAACAAGTATATAATATTTCATGCTATATGTGCCACATTTCATCACCCATTTTTCAGTTGGAAGATATTTAGTCTGGCCCCATTTCCTAACTTCCATGAATAGAGCTGAAATAAACATAGCCAAGTATGGGGAGCCAGACCAACCCAAGATTTTTCAGAGGCCTCAATGAAAGAAGAAAAGAATGTTAGTTCTATGACTTTGTTCAGGAGTTGACTTGGCAAAGCTAATCTAGGGTTTGGAGCAATTGCCTCAAAAAAGTGAATGGTACAACTTCTGGGAACCCAACTCTTCTGGGCTGTGATTATCAGTCCTAGAGCAGTGTGTTTGAGGTATTTTGTGTTCTCTTTGTCTACATTGTCTGATTTTCCTCTCCGCTAACTTTGGTCAACATCACCAACATAACTACCACCAACCCCATGGCAAATAGTAATATGATGCTTGCTGTACTTCTTCGTAGACTTGCTTGGCCTAAGTCATCATTAAATAAGACCTCCTGGTCCCAGCTATTGTTTGTAATTTTTATTTTACATCGTGACTATTAAGCATGCCCAATCTTCCCATTCAACATCTTAGCATTTGGGACCCTATTCCCAGTCCAGGTCACTGTGTATCTCTTTTTGTGCCAGTACCATTTTGTTTTATTACTATGGTTCTCTGATATACTTAGATCTGGAATGTTAATACCTCTGGGATTCTTCTTTATATTTAGGATTGCTTTTGTCATCTGCTTTTGGTATTGCTTATTTGTTTTGTGTGTGTGTGTGTGTGTGTGTGTGTGTGTGTTTCTATATAAATGTTAGGATAGTTTTCCTATTTCTGTGAAGGACGAGATGTGCATTTTCACTGATATTGCATTATATACACAAATAGCCTTTGGTAAAACAATCATTTTAACAATGTTGATTCTATCAATCTATTAGCATGGTATGATTTTGCAATTTCTAGTGTCTTTTTCTATCTCCTCCTTCAGCGGTTAAAGCTTTTTTTTTTTTTTTTTGCAGAGGTATTTCACTTACTTGGTTTAATCCTAGATATTTTGTTTACTTTGAGGCTATTGTGAATGGGAGTTTGTTCATGATCTCCTGTGTGTGTTTACTGTTGGTGTATTGAAAGGCTATTGATTTGTACGTATTGATTCTGTTTTCTGTTACATTGATGAATGTGTTTATCATTTCTAGAACTTTCCTGGTACAATTTTGGGTATTTTTAAAATATATGCTATCATATCATTTGCAAATAAAATAGTTTGGCTCTTTTTCCTTACTTGTATGGCTTTAATTTTAATTTCCTTCTCTTACCTTATTGCTTCAACTAGTTCTTAGAGCACAATATTGAAAAGGATTAGCAGTAGTGGAATACCTACCTGTCTTGTTGACCACTTCAGTGGGATTGCTCCTAGTTTTTCTCCTTTTAAAATGATGTTGACTATGGGTTTTTCAACCAGTCACATTTTGTTGTACCCTAGGTCTCTGAGCTAACTTGCTTCTGGTCATTAGATACTCAAATGTTGTATATGTTCCTTCTCTTAGAGTTAACCTTAAGTCAAATAAGACATATGTTGGCTACTTCCACAAGTATTGTGCCACCATATTGTAGGACTAATTGCAGGTCAAAGGTGTTTTTGGATGGGTTGATGTCCAGGTTTCTTTTTTCATAGCCTGCAGAGTACATTCCTGCACCAAAAAGACTTGAATGTAGGGGTGAAGGCTCCATGAGGCAGAGCTGGACTTCTCTATGTTCAATGACTTGTGTAGCTATTGTCCTTGGGAATGGGGCCTGACTGTCCATTTGCAGAGAGTAGACATTTTGCTTAGCATCAACCTGGGTTGATTTCCATGGTACCTCCTTGGGCAACAACTAATTGAATGCAAACCAGTCCTTCCACTGGAAGCTTCACCTGCCTAAAAGGTATGGCCAGCTGAAATTCCATATCCCCAATTACTAGGAATTCTAATTAGGATCACATTCATAGATTCCAGGGAGTTTCCACTGCACTAGGTTTCCACACCATACCTTGTATTATGTTGGTAAAATTTACCTCTGTAGTTTCTGTTCAAATTCCTAAGTGTTTTGGTTAATGGATTCCCTCAGTTTGTATTTTCTTTGTTGCTTTTATTTCCATTTTTCTGACTGGGAATAGTTTTGTTAGTTTCCTTCAACTGTTCATCTGTATTTTCTTGTCTTTCTTTAAGGGATTTATTAATTGTCCCAATTGTTTGTGTTTTCCTGATTTCTTTAATGGATTTAAAGACCTCTATTATCATGTAGTTGGTTGCAAGGTCTTTTTCTTGTGTTTCTGCTGTGTCGGAATATTCAGAGCCTGCTGTGGTAGGATAGCCTTTGATGGAGACATTGCCCTGACTGTTACTGATTATGTTCTTTACTAGGATCTAGGCATCTGGATTTAGGCTGATTATAGATCTAGGTGCTGATTTCTGGGTTTGTCTTGTTGTATGGATGTTTTGTTCTTTGGTTTCTGTTTCCTCTCTAGACTTTTGAAATGTAAAATGAGTGTGTTTTGCCTAATTTAGGCCAGCTCAGGTGGTGTCTTCTCAAGAAATGGCTGTTGGTCAGGGAAGCTAGGACATACTGATGAATGGATGGAGGTAGTGTAGGAAAAGAAAGTCTGTGATATCGATAGGAGATGTAGGCAGGAGAAAAAGGAGACTGCATTTGGTGATCTCTTGTAGCCCTAGGGATGAGACTGAGGGCTTGTTTTCAGGATTGTTTTACCTATCCTGATTTTTTTGTGTGTGTTTCCATGTGAAGCTACAAATTGTCCTTTCAAAGTCTATGATGAATTGTGTTAGAGTTTAAAAGGAGATTGTATTGAATTTGTAGACTGCTTTTGGTAGAATGATCATTTTTTATTATATTAATTCCACTGATCCATGAGCATTGGACATCATTCCATCTTCTGATACTTTCTTCAATTCCTTTCTTCAGTGGCTTGAAATATTTTATCATACAAGTCTTTCAGTTGCTTAGTTAGAGTTACCCCACAATATTTTCTATTATTTGAGGTTTTTATGAAAGATGTTGTTTCTTTCTCAGGCCACTTGTCATTTTTATATAGGGGAGTTATTAATTTTTGTGAGTTAATTTTGTATCCTGTAACTTCACTGAAAGTGTAAACAACTGTAGAAATTCTCTGGTAGAATTTTAGGGTCGCATGCATACTATCATAACTATACATTTACTTTTTCTTTTCCATTTTGTATCCATTGATCAGTTTCAATTATCTTGTTCCTCTAGTTAAGATTTAAAGTACTTTATTGAATATTCATGAAATGGATAGCATTGCCTGTTCCTGATTTTTAGTAGAATTACTTTGAATTTCTCTTCATTTAAGTTGGTCTTCATTTAAGTTTAGTTTTGTGGTAAATTACCTTTGCTGTGCTTATCCATGTCCCTTATATCCCTAGTCTCTCCAGTACTTTTATCAAGGGAAGGGTTAGGGCCCTTCAATCCATGAGTTTGGGAGATCTTTCCATCTTCTGAGATATTTTCAAATTTCTTTCTTCAGAGACTTGAAGTTCTTGTCATACAGATCATTCACTTGCTTGGTTAGAGTCATACCAAGGTATTTTGTATTATTTGTGGCTATTGAGAAAGGTGTCATTTCCCTAATTTCTTTCTCCTTTGAGTATAGGAAGGCTACTGATTTGTTTGAGTTAATAGTATATCCAGCCACTTTGCTGAAGTTGTTTATCAGGTTTAGAAGTTCTATGGTGGAATTTTTGGGGTCACTTAAGTATATTCTGCAAATAGTGATACTTTGATTTCTTCCTTTCCAATTTGAATCCCTTTGACCTTTTGTTGTCTGATTGCTCTGGCTAGGACATTGAGGCCTTTACTGAACAGGTAGGGAGAGACTGGACATCCTTGTCTAGTCCCTGATTTCAGTGGGATTGTTTCAAGTTTCTCTTCATTTAGTTTGATGTTGGCTACTGTTTTACTGTATAATGCCTTTGTATGTTTAGGTATGGGCCTTGAATTCCTGATCTTTCTAAGACCTTTCTCATGAAGAGATGTTGAATTTTGTCAAATGCTTTCCCAGCATCTAATGAAATGATAATGTGGGGTTTTTTTTGAGTTTATTTATATAGTGGATTACATTGATGGATTTCCATATATTGAACCATCCCTGCATATATCCCTGGGATGAAGCCTACTTGATTGTGGTGAATTATCATTTTGATGTGTTCTTGGATTCGGTTGGCAAGAATTTTACTGAGTATTTTTGCATCAATATTCATAAGGGAAATTGGTCTAAAGTTCTTTTTCTTTATTGTGTCTTCGTGTGGTTTATGTATCAGAGTACTTGTGGCTTCATAAATGAATTGGGTAGTGCTCCATCTGTTTCTATTTTGTGGAATAGTTTAAAGAGTATTGGTACTATGTCTTCTTTGAAGATCTGATAGAACTCTGCATTGAACCCATCTGGTCCTGTGCTTTTTTTTGGTTGGGAGATTATTAATGACTGCTTCTATTTCCTTAGGGGTTATGGGATTGTTTAGATCATTTATCTGATCCTGATTTAACTTCAGTACCTGGTATCTGTCTAGAAAATTAACCATTTCCTCTAGATTTTCCACTTTGTTGAGTATAGGCTTTTGTGGTAAGATCTGATGATTTTTTTTTTTGGATTTCTTCTGTATCTGTTGTCACGCCTCCCTTTTCTTTTCTGATTTTGCTGATTTGGGTACAGTCCCTGTGCTCTCTGGTTAGTTTGGCTAAGGGTTTATCTATCTTGTTGTTTTTTTGTTTTTTTTTTCAGTCCTGAGTGTGATTATTTCCTGCTGTCTCCTCCTCCTGGATATATTTGCTTCTTTTTGTTCTAGAATCTTCAGCTGTGCTGTTAAGTTGTTAGTGTATGTTCTTTTCAGTTTCTTTTTTGGAGACACTGAGAGCTATGAGTTTTCTTCTTAGCACTGCTTTCATTGTGTCACATAAGTTTGGGTATGTTGTACCTTTGTTTTCATTAAATTCTAAAAAATCTTTAATTTCTTTCTTTATTTCTTCCTTGACGAAGTTATCATTGAGTAGAATATTGTTCAGTTTCCATGTGTATATGGACTTTCTGTTATTTTTGTTGTTATTGAAGATCAGCCTTAATCTGTGGTGATCTGATAGGGTGCATAGAATTATTTCAATCTTCATATATCTGTTTAGGTCTGTTTTGTGACCAAGTACATGGTCAATTTTGGAGAAGGTACCATGAAGTGCTGAGAAGAAGGTATATTCTTTTGTTTTAGGATAAAATGTTCTATAGAAATTTGTCAAATCTGTTTGGTTCATAACTTCTGTTAGTTTCACTGTTTCTCTGTTTAGTTTGTGTTTCCCTGATCTGTCCGTTGATGAGACTGGGGTGTTGAAGTCTCCCACTATTATTGTGTGGTGTGCAATGTGTGCTTTGAACTTTAGCAAAGTTTCTTTTATGAATGTGGGTGCCCTTGTATTTGGAGCATATATGTTCAGAATTGAGAGTTCATCTTGGCAGATTTTTTTCTTTGATGAATATGAAGTGTCTTTCCTTATCTTTTTTGATTACTTTAAGTTGAAAGTCAATTTTATTTGATACTAGAATGGCTACACCAGATTGTTTCTTGGGACCATTTGCTTGGAAAATTGTTTTCCAGCCTTTTACTCTGAGGTAGTGTCTATCTTTGTGCCTGAGGTGAGTTTCCTGTATGCAGCAAAATGTTAGGTCCTGCTTATGTATCCAGTCTGTTAGTCTATGTCTTTTTATTGGAGAATTGAATCCATTAAGAGATATTAAGGAGAACTGATTGTTGCTTCCTGTTACTTTTGTTATTAGAGTTGGAGTTATGTTTGTGTGTCTCTTTTTGTTTTGTTAAAAGATGATTTTTTTTTTTGCTTTTTCTAGTGTGTAGTTTCCCTCCTTTTGTTGGTGTTTTCCATTCATTCTCCTTTGGAAGGCTGAATTTGTGGACAGATATTGTGTAAACTTGTTTTTGTCTCAGAATATCTTGGTTTCTCCATCTATGGTAATTGAGAGTTTTGCTGGGTGTAGTAGCCTAGGTTGGCATTTGTGTTCCCTTAGTTTCTGCCCATAATCCTCAGGCTTTCATAGTCTCTGGCGAGAAGTCTGGTGTAATTCTGATAGGTCTGCCTTTATAGGTTACTTGACCTTTTCCCCTTACTCCTTTTAATATTCTTTCCTTGTTTAGTACATTTGGTGTTTTAATTATTTGTGATGGGAGGAATTTCTTTTCTGGTCCAATCTATTTGGAGTTCTGTAGGCTTCTTTTATGTTCATGGGCATCTCTTTCTTTAGGTTAGGGAAGTTTTCTTCTATACTTTTGTTGAAGACATTTACTGGCCCTTTCAGTTGGAAATTTTCACTCTTTTCTATACCTATAATCCTTAGGTTTGGTCTTCTCATTTAGTCCTGGATTTCCTGGACGTTTTTGGTCAGGAACTTTTTCCATTTGCATTTTCTTTGACTTTTGTGTCAATGCTTTCTATGGTATCTTCTGCATCTCTCTTCTATCTCCCGTATTCTGTTGTTGATGCTTGCATCCATGACTCCTGACCTCTTTCCTACATTTCCTATGTCCAGAGTTGTTTCCCTTTGTGATTTCTTTTTTGTTTCTACCTCCATTTCTAGATCCTAGATGGTTTTGTTCAATTCCTTCACCTGTTTGGTTGTGCTTTCCTATAATTCTTTGAGGGCTTCTACCTGCTTTACCTGTGTTCTGTATTTCTTTAAGAGAGTTATTTATGTCCTTCTTGAAGACCTCTATCAGCATCATGAGCTGTGATTTAAATCCAAATCTTGCCTCTCTGGTGTGTTGGGGTATCCAGGACTTGATGTTGTGAGAGAATTGGGTTCATATGGTGCCATGTTGCCTTGATTTCTGTTGGTAACATTCCTATGTTGTCCTTTCTTTTTTTAAAAAAAAATTAGTTATTTATTATATGTAAGTACACTGTAGCTGTCTTCAGATACTCCAGAGAGAGTGTTAGATCTTGTTATGGATGGTTGTGAGCCACCATGCTGTTGCTGGGATTTGAACTCGGGACCTCTGGAAGAGCAGTCGGTGCTCTTAACCTCTGAGCCATCTCTCCAGCTGTCCTTTTGCTATCTGATTATTTCTTGTGTTAGTTGCTCTTGCTGTCTCTGGCTGGCGTTTGTCCCTCCTGTGGGCCTGCAAGCCTGTCTCAGCACCCATGGGTGACCAGCTTTCCTCTGGCACAGAGTGCTGTGGCACTACCCAGCTCCTGGATGCAGGTGGGGCCCGGACTGACTCTGTCCCAGCTGCTCTGCCACTCCTGTGTTCCCTGGCTCCTGGCTTTACCTGCCTGCTCGGTCACTGGAGAGAAGATGGCAGAGGCCAGACCAGGAGTCAACTCAAGCAATATATTTTCATTGTTTTACTGCTTTCAATATATTTCAGGAGATTTCTTGTATTTTATTTTTCATTTTGTTCCAGAAAACTTTTTTTCTTTTGTGATTGTTTTCTATGATTTATTCATCATTCAGTAAGGATAAAAATCTCCTTACTTGATGAGTTCATGGATTTATTAGAGACTCATTTGCTATTGATTTTAAGTTTTATTGCATTGATATCAGATAAGATTCACAGGAGAGTTATTTATATTTTTTAATATATAAATGAAAAGTATCAGCTCAGGAACCCCAAGACCAAGTTCTTAGCATAAAAATTTATTTGACTCAAAAGGATAGAGGGTAGAGATAAGGGACAAAAGAAAGAGATGAAGAGAGAGAAGGGATAGGAACAAGGAAGAGGGGACAAAAGGAGTAAGGAAGAGAGGGAAGGTGTATTTGTCCTGGAGGGGGAAAAAGGACAACCTCTAGATAGAGAGGTGACAGATAGGGCACATAAGAAAATGACAGTTCATAAAGGTGAAATGGGAAACCCTGTTTTAGGATGAGGTGTTTCATTTTCATTGGGCATGTTAATTCGGTGAGCCAAAAGGGGGTTTTCGATTACTGGATGTTGGTAGTCATGCTAAGAAGGGATTGGCCAAATAAGAAAGACTTTGGGAGGTAGCTTTAGGAATGTAATCTAATGGTTTTTAGCAAGGCAGAGGGAATTGGGGAGAAAGGCAAGTCCTGTCAGAGCCATGTTCACCACACTTGAGCTGGTCAGATACCCTTTATTAAATATTTGATTTTTGTCCAAGCATATAGTCTATCTTAGGGAAGATTCTACATGCTGCTAAGTAGAGTTATATTCTTTGGTGTTTGGGTTGAATATTCTGTAGGTATTTGTTAAGTCCATTTGATGAATAGTGTCAATTCTATTCTTTCTGTTTATCTTTTTATGTTTTTAAAATTGCATTTTAACCACAGTTTCTCTCTCCAAACCCTCCCTTATGCCTCTCCGTATGCTTGCTCAAAATCATAGCTTCTTTTTTATATATTGTTATTGAATGCATATACATACATATATATTCCTAAGTATAACCTGTTGAGCTCATATAATGTTACATGTATGTACCCTTTAAATGCTGACCATTCGGTAGAGGACAATCCATTGGTATACTCTACCTTGGGGATGGGTACTCTTCCATTCTCAGCTTTATTAAGTTGCCTATAGTTCTTTGTGTAGGGTTCAGGCCTTGTGGCTTTTCTGCTGTGCAATTTGGCATGTTCTTTAATGCCCCCTTGATCACCTCCTGTCTGGGCATTCATGTTGGTGAGAATTTACTTTCTGATGTCACTAGGAGACACAACCTCACGGCAAATTCCCTGCTGTTCTTGAACTCACTATATAGACTAAGTTGGCCTAGAACTCACAGAGATCTGCTGGCCTCTTCCCAAGTGCTAGGATTAAAGGCAAGCACCACTACTCCTGGCTTTAACCAGTGTCCTTAAATCTAGGAGTGCATTTTTATAGGGTGTGACAGAGTTTGGTGAATACATATTTAGGATAGTAATATCTTCTTGGTTAACCATTTCCTTAATTACAATGAAGTGTTCCCTTTTAAAAATCTCTTCTGGTTAGTTTTAGTTTGAAGTCTATTTTGTCAGATTTTGGGATAGCAACACTTCTTTGCTTCCTCATTCCATTTGATTGGAGAACTTTTGTCATTCTTTTCTTTCTAATTCAGGGTCTATATTTTAAGCCGGGATGTGTTTCTTGTATACAACAAATAGAAGGATTTTGTTTCCTGATCTATTAAATAAGCCCCTGTCTTTTTATTGGAGAAGTGAGGCCATTGATAGTTAAAGTTATTATAGAAAGATATTTCTTAATTTTGGTGATTGTGTTGTAGATTTTTGCTGTTGTGGTCTCAGAGGTAATTTGTGTTTTAATAGTTATGACTTCAGTTATGGCTTCACATTTCTTTCCACAATCTCTTGGCTATGTTTCTTATTCTCTTTATCTCACAACATTGCTTCCTATATTTTCTTTAGATTCAGTTTAATGGATATAAATTTTTTTAGGCTGTGAATATTATGGAAAGTTTCTTCCTTCTTCACCTGTGTTTTTAGTATATGGGAAGCTTTCTTTGAAGATTTTATGGGAGATCTGGACTATGTCATTTACATTCTTCTTCCTCATCAATCCTTATAATTCAAGGATTTGGTCTGTTTTCATACTGACCTTTCCTGTATGTTTCTTTCCTGTGTTTTAAAGTAAATTGTCATGATTCCCCAAGCCCCTTTTTTTTTAGTTTAACTCTTTTGCTTTGTCATCAAGGTCTGATATTCTCTCTTCTGCTTGATACATTCTACTTATAAGGCTTTCCTTTGAGTTTTCTAGTAGGGTTATTGTGTTTTCCATCGTTCATTTCATCTTGAGTTCTCTTCAATGTTTCTGTCCCTCAAGTTCTGAATTGTCTTTGTTATTTCCATCAGTCTTATGTTTCTAAGTTATATATCCATCCGTCTGTCTGTCTGTCTGTCTGTCTGTCTGTCTATCTATCTATCTATCTATCTATCTTTCTTTCTTCTACCTATGTATTTATTATTGATCAATTGGCAACATTCAGATGTTTGTTCTCCTTAAGTACCTTCTCCTTGATTTCATAGAGCTGTTTCTTTGTGTATTCTTTTAATTCCTTGAATGCTTGATGAAATTTATGATCTTTTAAGTTCTGTGTCCTTGAGTTCACCTAGTTAATTCTCATTAGCAAACATTTCTATAGGACTGGTAACTTTGGAGAGGAGATACTGGCTTGATATTTTGTATTGTTTGTATTTTTGCAATGAGATTTGGGGATATGGAATCCTTTTGTTAGTTCTGCTTGGCATGGACAGAACATGTTGGGCAGAGAGGATGTGCAGCTAGATTGAGCCTAGGACTTAGAAATGGCTCAATTGAAAGGAAGTCAGTTGGGAAGAGAAAATTGGACTAATGAGTATATATCCTAGGATGTATATCCTCTTCTGAGCCTGAAGTGTGGGGGTAGATAAATATAAGTAGAAAGGTTGATCATGGGAGGGGTCTGTGGGTTGGAGCATAGGCAGGGTGGGCCCTGTTGTAATCCTAGAAATCAGTCAGGGGTGACCAGACTAGTCCAGGACAATGGATGTAATGCTCAGACTAGGTCTGATCAGGGCACATGATGGGGAGAGCCAGGCAGACCCACTAGGCTCTCTAGTGATGGATGTGCAGGATTTGGTTGGGTGGAGAGGTTGGATGTGGTATAGGAGGGCTACCCTTTCTAACCATACTGAAAATGTTATCCAGGATCTCATGCATGCCAGACAAGGGCTCTACCACTGAGTTACATCCTCATCTTTCTACTACTTTCACCTTTAGCCAAAGTCTTGCTGGTACTCAGGCTGGGATGGAACTCACTCTGTAATCTAGGTAGATCTTGAATGCAACACCCTTCTATTTCAGTACCCAAGCAAGTGGGGTTGCAGGCCTTCTTCTGGGCCCAGATACAAACTACCACTTTCTAAGGCAACAGTAGCTAAGGTGTAATGTATGACTTTTAATACTTTAAGTGCTTTGTGGGCAATGGGTTCTGTTTTCTCAGAGGTGCTGGGGTACAGCTATATATCAGGTCTTGCTGGTCTTTAGTGATGTTCCTTTGTACATAACATAACCCAGAATGGGAAAAAAAATGTATCAAGTGCCTTGTCTGAGTGCCAAGAGACCAATATAGCTTAGCTTTAGAGGCATTTTCTAGGCCTAAATATACTTGGGTCAATAAACTTAAGTAGCTTGAGGTCTAAGAGCAATCACAATCATATTTCAATCAAATATTTTAAAGTACTCATAATCAATTTTACTAAACAACTATCCTAGCTAAAAAAAGGTAGAGCAAAATGCTCGCATCAAGAAATGTATTTATTGGAGGTTTATAATAAAATGCTTTTATGGTTCCTCTATATACATATTCTTCATTTATATATAGATAAACCTGTATCAATGGGAAGACTTTAGGGTTTCTGAGACACATAGACACTTCAGTGTATTTCCATGCCTGTGTTGTTTTCATAAGCAGTAAGTCTATCATTTTGTGATAGAAAAAATATTTCTAGTACCCATCTCTCTTTGTAGATTTGGGAGAGTAGCAGGGCATGAAATCTAATGCACTGTTAAAGAGTGATCTGTTTCAGGCAGACAGACACCATTCTTCTCCCCCACCCCAACACACACACACACACACACACACACAGAGGTTGTATGAAGTAAGTTTTATGAAAGTAGCATTTTAACTATTCTGGATAACCCCAAGAATGAACTCAGCTGTTGTTCAGGTATAAACAAAACAGGCTTCTATATAGCTAACAACAGATTCAAAGGAAAAGAAAAGAAGAGAAGAGAAGAGAAAAGAAAAGAAAAAAGAAAAGAAAGGGCAGTACAGGGGAGAAGAACAGAGGAGGGAAATAAAACAGTAGTTAGGAAATAAACTCAAGACACATAGCTGTTGTGAATAGTAAAACCAAAGGATGGTAAGCATAAAAGGCTATTAGAACCTCCCCAAAGTCTTTTAAAGTTACTTACCCCATGGCATGACTTCATTGGAACCTGAGTGTTTGGTTCCTACTCAAGAAAGTTTGAGCCCAAAGCTTTCACCTCAGCAAAGATGAGAAAAGCCCTGCAAGCTGGAGCCCTATAGTTAGGTTTCACTGTGCCGTGACTACTCATGACTATGCTGAATTTGTCCATCAGCCTAAAGATTTCTCAACTTTATGCATATAATTTAAAAGTTACAGTATATAAGGGCTAATATAGCTGAAAGTATTTATTTATTCTGTGTATCTGTGCTCTATCTGCATGTACACCTGCATGCCAGAAGTGGGCATGAGATCCCATTATAGATAGTTATGAGCTACCATGTGGCTACTGGAAATTGAACTCAGGATCTTCAGAAGAGAAAACAGTGCTCTTAACCATTGAGCCATCTCTCCAGCAACTGAAACTCTTTATATAAGCAACTGTCTTTTGGAGAAGAATGAAGCACATTTATAATATTCTAAGATACTGCTTTGGTTTCAATCTTTTGAAATACTTCAGATCTAAACATATACTGTGGAAACAAACAACATAGTGAAAGAGAAGGCTAGACATTTCTCAAAATATAGTCTCTAGTTTCAGAAAGAAAATATTAGATATCCTATCTAGATATTTTCTAAATTATGATTCTAGGACACACCCAGCCTCTCTGCATCTGTTAATATTTTTTGTCTTTTAAAATTTTATAGGACATATTTTCATTCTATTTTCTTAATGTCTCCCAGATCTACCTCTACCTCCCCACCTCTTTTGAACCTAATATCATCTTTTTAATTCTTTTTCTTTAATGGGTGTAGGTCCATCCACTGGAGTATAGTTGACCCACCAGGATCTCCCTTAAGGAGAGATAATTATCCTTCCGTCTGAAGCCATCAGCTGTCAGTAGTTCCTCAGGCAGGAGTGGAAGCTGAAGATCTCTTATGCTAGAATGTGCCTAGCTCTAGGCTGTGCAACAACCACAGCTGCAGGCAGTTCATGAGTGTGGTGGACCCATCATGTTTCAGTCTAGTCCTCCCCAACGCCTGGCTCTTTAAAAGTCATCTTAGGTAAGTCTCAAGAACAGAATCATCAAAGGCTTTAAATGTTTATAGAGAATCTTTGTGTTTCTTATGACTCTAAACTAAGATTCCCAAGTCCTTGGGTAACTTTTCTCCCTAACTCTTCACCACTAAGAACTTTCTTTTAATTAACTTCCTTTTAATTAACGTCCCTCTCTTTAAAAACTGGTGCTTATTACACAGGTCCATGAACTGGGCTTCTCTGTATTTTTCTGGTTTGGAGCTCTCATTTTGACATTGTTATAATATATATATGAGACAAGGCTCTGAGGACTGTTGCACCTGTATTGACAAGTCGCACATGCCAGGGCCATCTCCATATAACTGATGTGATGACAGGAAATGACTTTCTATTTCTAGCTGGGTATGTTTACTACTGCCAATTTCTAAGAATGGACATTAAAACTCACAAAGACCAGTCTGATAAAAATAAAATATAGCAGTTATATTTGTGTCTACTACATAAAGCTTTTTCATAACATGAATACAAGCACTGGAATGATTATTAAAAACAGTGTGTTCTCAGAAATCTATAAAATAAGCAACATTTCAATAGAAACTTTAGTTCTCAAATATCTCTTTATTTTAAAGTAATTGTTAGATAGGATGAAATCCTTGTCTGTTTATCAAATATTTTCATGCTTGTGATTTTAAAAACACATGGTCTTACTGGTATCTGCAAAGAAGTACTTGGGTGCCTTGATTTCTACCTGAATTAGTAAGAACCAGTTGCAATATCCTGTGTTTGCATGCAAGCACCCCTCACCACACATGAATAACAACATAAAGGCCTAATGGGTATATATTAAGAAACTTCATAAAAGAAGTCAATAGCCGTAACTCTGTATTTAGTTTTTAATCAGCCAGAACACTCCGTAATCTACAAAATATTATTTTTTTCTATTTGAATTTCTTTTTGGTAAAAGGAAGGTTTTTTTTTTTTTTTTTGCATCGACAGATTCCAAAGATAGGCACATAAACACTGTCAGATCAATGGATTCTTTTTGGCTATGTCTATTAAGCCGGTCAGGTGAGAAGAATCTGGGATTCATATTAGAATCTCTTTCACACGGCTTGGTTCCTTACAGCTCCTCTTAGCTGTCAGCTACACCGTGGATATTGTCCATATGCACTTTGAGGTAGTCATTCCTTGTAAATTTCTTATGGCAGAAATGGCACTCTGCCATTGGACGGTTAGGATTGTGAGTCATCTTGTGTCGGATGAGCATTTTCTTCAGGCTAAAAGCCAAGTCACATACCTAGAAAAGAACCAGAGATTCCACATTTATGGTGACAAACCACTCTGTCATATTCACAATATACATTATGAAAATTTCTTCTATCAAGTATGTGCTAGTCAGCTTAAGGACAAATACTGCTCTCAGAATGAATGGAATTTCACACCCAGACAAAGAAGTTAATTGCAGTTCTCAAGCATCACTTGCATTTAATTGCATGGCGTGCATCACCCTCAAGCATTCTTTCCTCTCTCCAGCTCTGGACTTGAGAAACAATTTCCTAGGAACATACCTTCCTGAGCATAATAAAATATATTTACAGTTCATAACAACTCCTTAAGTGCTGTGATTTACAGCCTAGATGACATCTCTCCACAGGGCATAAATACACAAGACATATTTTACTGTAATGTTTTCAATTTAGCCCCACTTGAGAAGTGACTGACTATCAAAGCTTTAAGAGTTTAAAGCACTTGTGGTGTGATTGGTTAATGATATTTAAGCATTATAACCACTTGCGGTGTGACTGGTTAACAATGCTATAAGCATTACAACTCAAATTTATTACCCAGGATTCCATTTCCTTCTTTCTTGTTGTTTAACTAAGGCATATAAGCATTTTATTTCACAGCCTGGCAGCCTGCCTTAACATCTCCATCAAACAACCTGGTAATGAGAAGTATACAGTAGCAATATGTAAGTAAGGCACAATAACATAAGTCAGAGAGGGAAGCCAAGCGAAATTTGTTTGAAAATATCTACTTCATTAATGTAGAAATAATTTAGAGACAAAAAACACTGGTCAAGGAAACACTAAAGAAAGCTGTCGCTCTGAATGAGGCTCGTGAAGCGAGTGCAGTAAATGGGAACTGTGTGCTCTGTCCTTTATGGAGGACAGAGGCTTTACTATCACAGCAACAAGAAACACAGAAAGGAATCAGACTTGAATGTGGCTGGTAGTAGGCAGAGACTAAGGAGGGAGCCACCACAAAGAGGACTTGAGGCACAGCTATTGGAGGGCTGGTGAGGCGTGCCCACCAGGTGTTCCGCTCTCCTCAGTGTTGTCAAAGCAGCCTTAACTTGTCCTTCACAATGTTCTTCCTCAGCTTATCGACTGATCTGTGCAGTTTTTCTGAATATATCTCTGTACCATCATAAGGAACTTAAATGCTCAGGCCATTAACCCATAAATATATATGAGTTTACAAAAATAAAAAAGTACCAAATTGTTTCTATAATGTGTTCTAATTTACATGTCCTATTTCTCTGGCTCCTCCTTGAACCCAGTGCCAAAGGAAAGAGCTCACACCACTTGTCGTGTCTTCTTGCAGATATCACAATGAGTCAATCCCTTTCAGTGGTGGAAACCTTCTGTTCTCTAGCCAATGTCACCCTGCACACTCCTCCTTCTCTTTGACCATGTTCCACTCCCTCTCCCCAGGATTCCTTACCCCCTATTGCCTCCAACCACGCTGTTTGCTCTCTTAAAATACTCTTATCCCCATAGCTGACTCATCTTCTAAGTTTAAATAAATAAATAAACAGAGACACATAAACACAGTTATTTTTTCCTATTTATTACTTCAGAGCTGCTTGGGTTTTGTACCTTCCCTTTTCAGTCTTTATTACAAATGGTAATTAGGCATTTATCAGTGTTTACTTATTTAACATTATATGTATGCCTTACTTGATCTCTATAACAACAGAGCAGGTGTGACCTTGTTCACTTGTCATTTTTGTGCCAAGCATGGCTTTCATTATTGTCCAGATACCCTTTTAGTGATTCCTGCACATTGCTTGATTCAGTTCCCATTCCTGTACCTTTGAGTATCTGAGTACCTGTATCCTCATTTTCAGGGAGAAGTGCAGGTTAACCAGATTCCCAAGCAATAGAAAGTGATTTCTAGAATAAAACCAGGCTATCTGCACTCAGCCTGTACCTCTTCCCCAGGGCAGATCCTGGTTTCAACTGGAGGTTCTCACTTTAAATTGAGATATGTGAACCAGCTGTTCTTTCTCCTCTTCGTCTGGTTCATACCATTTTAAGGAAGGAAAGTGACTTTGATAATATAAATACAGTTTCCAGATATTTTTGGCACATTGTTGTGAAGGAAGGGATACTAACTACAAGTCCATGTCCATAGTCTCCAAGGGAAAATCACAGCAATGGCAACCAGAGAGGATGTAAGAAAGCTGAGCAAGATGCAGAAGTTATTGGTAATGGCTAAGAGAACTAAGGATGTCTAGAGAATCCACACAGGAGAGCAGACAGGAACAATCCAACAGACATTGTTCAATGTGAGCTCCAGCAAAGAAAGCATTAGTTGTCCTTGGAGAGCACCTGATGTCACACTTGAGAAACAGACTACTGAGATGCAAAAAGATTTGCATTCATTAGCTTAAGTATAGCCATTAAAGGACTCTGAGGATGCTCAGAATAAATCAGCTCCATGTCTAGCCATTTAGAGTCACAATGAAAACCAGGGAGAGTTAAAACTGCACAGCAGGGACACCTCTTTTTCTTCTCTTCCACCAGGTATTCCCAAACCCTGTCCAGACTTAGTACCAATTCAAATACCAAAAGTGGTAAAGCTTTACTTTTCACTATTATTCTAAGATAAAGGTGGACTGATTTTGTTTTAGAATAAAGTGAAACAAGATGTTGAAAAGAAAGTACTTTCATTTGGGAATGGGAATTCTATATAAACTTCTGTTAAAAATAATGAATATAATCATCACTCGACTTAGTAATAAAAGGATTAAGGATATACTACCTATTTCTGGAGTCAGTAGTCTAGGATAAATACTCGTAGGGACATTAACTCTGTACAAAGAGAGACACAGATGTGAGCGTACTCAATGGCTGGAAGAGACTGGGGCAAGCATTAAGAAGAGGGGCCACAAAATGGAGATGTGGAAGGAAGCACATGACAGTGATGGAGGAGAATTATCTCCTAGGAGAGGACAAGACTGAAGGAGAAGAAAAGTGGGGAACTGAGGGTGTGCAAACACTGTTTACTGGAAGTAAGTATAGCTTAGAGGTCATTATAAAAAAGACTTGAAAAGAAGTTGAAAGCTGGACATGAACTCTGAGGATCTGAATAATCCTAAAACAGAGTGGTAATATATCATGGAATGGGTAAGAAGTTGCGGAAGCATTCTATCAGAGAGTAAGAGAAACGCCATTTGGTTCACAACCAGAAGATCAAAAGCTACTGTCAGGGAGGCCTATTCCATGCTTATTTCTCAGCTAGATTTAGACATGGCTTAAAGATAGTAGTTCACTCATTTAAATCTTCATTCTTAAAAATACTTACAGCACCATCCTCTTTATATGTTAGGTTTAGTTCTATGCTTGCAAACAGAGAAATCAGTAATGAAAAAACAAAACAAACAAATAAAAAAAAACAAAAATGAAAAAAAAATCCCTCTCCTACTTTCATAGACCCATAGTACATAAAAAGTAAATAAAGGCAGTCAAGATGGCACAGTGGATAGGTTGGCAAACTCAACAACTAGAGTTTCATCCCCAGAGCACAGATATTAGAAAGAGAGAACCAAGTCTCTTCAAATGTGCACACCCCAGTGATGTGCACAAAGGGATGAACAATGCAATGCAATAAAATGAATAACTAACAAAATGTGTAATATTTTGGGTAGATACAAGGAACATGGAGGAGACTATGAGGTGAGGGCTGGCAGATGATAAAAATACAAGAGGAAGTAATTTGAGCAGGACCAGAAGGGAGTGTAGAAGCAGGCCATGAAGATGCTCCAAGGGCCAGGAATGATGGAGTTCAAGATCCCAGCACTTTGTGGTAGAGGCAAGAGAGCTGCTACTGGAACAACCTGGGCTACAGAGTATAATCTTGTCTCAAAACACCAAAGAAAGAACTAACCAACAGACAAGTAAGAAAACAGAACGAAACAATACAATACCCGAAGAGAAAGGTGTTCAAGCAGAGAAAGTAGCTGCTATGAGGATGCACTGACGAGCACAGTGAGATAGATGGTGTTGAGCACACCAGAAAGGCCAGCAGTTGGAGGGGGCATGAACAGGATTAGTAGGGAGGAGGGCAAAGGTGCAGATCCTGGGGATTCTGGGTAAAATAAGATCATGGTCACTGAAGGATTTTCATATAGTCAAGTGCAACTCCTGGGCAGTTGACTCTGGGTGGCAAGTCTTTACAGATTGTTAGCAGCAACGATGCAAATGGAGAGATAAGCTCCTTCTGCATTCTAGAGACTAACAGGGTGGTTGAGCATGCATGTATAGTGAGTCATGAGTCACTAGAAAGGCTGAATGGATTTGCTGCCTCATCAGATGATGGGTACGAGAGAAGAATGAAAGTGGCAACAGGAGTGTAGAGATACATATACAAGAGTATTGACACATGACGGGTTATATGAAGACAAAGGCCTGTAGTCCAGCAGGTACATGGATTTTATTTTACAGGTTGGCACTTACTTAAAAAAAAATAAGATCAACAACAACTCAACAGTCCTATGAAACATCAAGGCATTGAATATAATAATAATAATAATAATAATAATAATAATAATAATAATAATAATAATAATAAAAGACTAGGACTAAAGGATGAATTCTACCAAATATTCAGAGTTACAACAATGTCTCTTTTCTATAGTGAGAAGGGCACTTTTAAAGTGTATTACCTGGAGCCTTTTTATAAAGCCAGATGAAGACATTAAAAACAAAGAAAAGTAGAGATTAGCATTTATGGATTGAGATGCAAGCATAACAAACATCCACGCATGTGCGCACACCTGCCACACGCAAATGAAATAATCAAATTTAACGAAACTCTATTGAATGAATTCTAAGCCAAGACTGCAACGGAGAATCAAATAAGAAAACAAACAGGGCCACATCACATTATTAGAACAAAGAAGACGAACGTGGTCATATGGATGTTGAAAAAGTACTTGATAAAATTCAGAAGTGTTTGTTGGTTTGAAAACAAATGCCCACTCAGAAAACTTCATCAACATAACCGAAGGTGTTTATTAAAAAGTCACAAGGATGTGACTTATACAATGTTGGCAGGACTGTAACATGGTTCAGCTCCAGTGGCTAACTGGATATACAAACCATACTCAGCGGAGGCCCCATACCAAGCAGGCAGTCGAAAGCTAACACAAAAGGAACTCAGTGATATTTTGGGAGACTTTATCTCCTAATAATGTTTTCAGACATTTGCATGTTACTTGTCTTATGCCTATGTATTATGCTTTTCAATTTTGTGGGGTTTAGTGTTTACGTGTGTGTATGTGTGGTTTATATTTCTGTTTTTGGCTTCTTTGCTTTCTAAAGAGAGAGAAAGAAGGCATAGAATTAGATGGGTAGGAAGGTGGTAAGGACCTGAGACAATGCAGAGGGGAAGCCTTGATTAGAATAATCTGTAGGAAAAATATTTTCAGTCAAAAAAGAAGAGTAAACACAGAATTACTATACAAGTCAGATGTTCCATCCAAAACATGAAAAAATGAAAACAGGTACCCCAACAATTTTATATACACCCATGCCTGCCAAAGCCAATTAGTAAAAACAGCAAAAGCAGAAACATCAAATGATTATCAATGGACAGATTGATAAACATTTTGATACATTAACAAGCAGGGTATCATTAGCCATGGAAAGGAAAGGAATCGCCTGTAGATGCATTCCACACTGAAACAGAAGTCAGTCTCAAACGTCAGTATTGTATAAATTCATTTATATGAAATATAAAGGAAAAAATCTACAAAAATGAAACAGAGAAATGATTTTCAGGGCATAGAAGATTTGGAAAAGAGCTTAACAAAGTGGGTTTTAGTTTTCTTTTCTTTTACTTTTTCTTTCTCTCTCTCTCCTTTTTTTTTTGGTTAAAGGAATATGCTTTGAAGCCAGATAAATGTGATTACACAACAAGGATAATGTATTAAATGCCACCGGACTCCAAAAATTTATAAATGTCTAATTTTATGTTAAGTTAGCCCTTCACAGCAAGTAAGAGGCTTCAGCAGCACTTGCTGCAAAGCTTTATGATTCGAGCTTCATCCCAAGGACTGTCCCAGTCAGAATTCTCTGAAGAAACAGACCTGATAGAATTAACAAATATATAACATATATGAGTTATGTATATCTAAATGTATATGTGTATATGTTATATATCTACACTTATGCAAATGTTAGATACATCTAAATGTACACACACACACACACACACACACACACACACACACACGATTTATTAGAGTGGCTTTGTCCAAGAGTGGCTGTCTCCCTTGGAGACAAAGTAGGTTAAGTATCAGTAGTAGGTCAGGAGGACAGGACTGTGGAGCAGTGACAGCCTCTGCTCCATTAAGCAGGGAAATTTAGGAGGCACTGAAAATGCAGATGATAATTGGAGAGTTTCGAAGTCTTAGGAATGAATGAAATAGATGTAGACAGAAAAATAACAAACTAGTAAATTATAACTTAAAAAGTCACACCATAGATCAGTTTACCCAGGGAAATGCTCGACAAAACTTTTCTGGGCATGTCAGAGGTAGATTGAGTATGATGGAAGCAAAGTTTCCATTCATATTCAACAGGTAGAGTATTTCAGGTCTGAAATGGTTATTTGTGTAGTTGTACACTTAAATTGCTTCTGTCTCTATAAAAGAATCAAGCCAAATGAAATTACTAAGCTAGCTCCAGTTCAGGACCATGTTCTAGGTGCATGCATTTCTTTCTAGGTGGGATTTCTTACAGTGTGCAGAGATGGAGGTATTTTCTGAGTAAGAATATACTGCTGCTTTAGCCTACTTAACGCTTCATAGAACAGGGAAAGTATCCTACATTTGTGAATTTTCTTTCACAGGGACTTCTTGTACCACATGTTCCCCGTTGGAGCATGCTGATGGATTATGCTCATCAGTAAACTCAGCATTTACAATGAATTTGTTCTGAGCTATTTCATACATCACAACTTTAATGTTTCTTC
This sequence comes from Tokudaia tokunoshimensis, assembly GCA_036184795.1. Taxonomy (NCBI): domain Eukaryota; kingdom Metazoa; phylum Chordata; class Mammalia; order Rodentia; family Muridae; genus Tokudaia; species Tokudaia tokunoshimensis. The sequence goes on along the minus strand of BTHU01000002.1, from coordinate 87,604,436 downwards.
TTTTACTAAATTTCACTGATACTCAAATACTCATATATATATATATATATATATGTATATATATGTATGTATAATTTTTATTTAGTGTGTGTGTGTGTGTGTTTGTGTGTGTGTGTGTGTGTGTGTGTGTGTGTGTGTGTGAGGGACATGCATCCTGGTGCCTTCTCTTGACATTTGGGTTGATCCACTGACATAACCAATAACCATTGGTGAAGAAATCATTTCTCTCAATCAATGCTCTTATTAAATTTAGCAAGAACAGTAGTACTTTTCCATTCAAAAACAGTGTAAACAGCAATGGCAACTTATTTTGGTTCAATTTAAATATCCTAGATAGATGTCCTAAGTAGCATTGTTTATCTAAAGGAATGTATATGCATATTCTGAAAACTAAGTTTGTACTATGATTAAGCTAAATGTAGTTTTTATATTATACTTTTAAAAATTTCAGACACACAACCATTATATTTTGGTCATATTCATTTACTGATTCAATTGTCACTAACTTGTCAAAGACTTGGGTTTAACTGAATTGCTTTAAACTCTGCCAAATTTACACCCTGGAAGAACAGCTCCATGGAATCAGATTCTAGGAGATATCCTGAAGAAAATCACAATTTATTTGCTGCTAGAAAACCATGATATAGAATATGAATGCTAAGAGTATGAAACCCAGAGTTAGGGGCAGCACAAAGCACCAACAGACATACAAATCAAACGCATGTAGAGGCAAAGCTATCCCTACTGGTTACTATAGAATAGCAGAGAAGAAAAAGGAGAACCCAACTCACGTCACACTGAAAAGGCTTTTCTCCTGTGTGCGTTCTCTTGTGTTCATCAAGGCCCCGCTTCTGGCTGAAGGCCTTGCTGCACTCTGAGCACTGGTAGGGCTTCTCCTGCAGGCAAAGGGAAGAGAGCACCAAGAAGTTCAGAGACCTAGTAGCTGTGTGCTGAGCCTCCATGGAAAGATGACTGCTGACTGGCTGAGTGCAGAGCCTCCACAGAAAACTGGCCACTAAGGTAGACGATGGCCTCCTCTAGATGTGCAGTGTGCTGAAGCAAATGGACAGAGTAAGAAGAGCTGTTTCAAAACCTCACAAGAAATGCTAATGACCACTATTTCTGGACACTGGAATCTACTAGTTGAAAGTGACTGACAATGGCGACCCAGGGCCTGTCCTCTGCTAATAACTTGGGTGCTGTGATCCAGCTTTAATTATTTCTTTTAGTCTAAATACACCATCAAATTTTATAATGGCATTTTGGGTATTGTCACCTAAGAAAGCCGAGGACACCTCAAATAAATGATGCAATTATAATCTCCAGATTGAATATTTCAGAACCTAAATTTCTATGTAAATTTGAAGATAGATTTAAGAAGATAAAACTCACCTGGGATTGATATATTTTTAATCTTGATTACCAAACATTTTGCTTCCAGGTATAGAGTTCTTTTCATTAAATATATAAAAAAATATGTCTTTTTTTATTAGATATATTCTTTACTTACGTTTCAAATGTTCCTTTTCCTGATCCCTTCCCCCAAACTCACTGACCCATCCCCCCTCCCTGCTCACCAATCCATTCACTCCTGCTTAACTGTCCTGGCATTCCCATACACTGGGGCATCGAGCCTTCTCAGGAACAAGGGCCTCTCTTCCCTTTGACGTCCAACAAGGCTATCCTCTACTACATATGCACCTGGAGCCATGTGTCCCTCCATGTGTACTCTCTGGTTGGTGGTTTAATCCCTGGGAGCTCTGGGGTTACCAGGAGATTCATATTGTTATTCCTCCTATGGGGCTACAAACTCTTTCAGCTCCTTGAGTCCTTTTTCTAGCTCCTCCATTGGGGATCCTGTGCTCAGTTCAATGGTTGGTTGAGAGTGTTCCTCATTCTCAACAATAAAATAACTTCTTGGGGAATCAGCATCCCAGACCTCAAGCTGTACTACAGAGCATTAGTGATAAAAACTTCATGGTATTGGTACAGTGACAGGCAGGTAGATTAATGGAATAGAATTGAAGATCAGGAAATTAACCCAATACCTATGGTCACTTGATCATTGACAAAGGAGCTAAAACCATCCAGTGGAAAAAGATAGCCTTTTCAACAAATGGTGCTGGTTCAACTGGTGGTTAACATGCAGAAGAAAGCAAATCGATCCATTCTTATCTTCTTGTACTAAACTCAAGTCCAAGTGTATCAAGGACCTCCACATAAAACCAGATACACTGAAACTAATAGAAAAGAAACTGCGGAAGAGCCTTGAGCACATGGGCACAGGGGAAAATTTCCTGAACAGAACACTAATAGCTTATGCTCTAAGATCAAGAATTGACAAATGGGACCTCATAAAATTACAAAGCTTCTTTAAGGCAAAGGACACTGTCAGTAGAACAAAATGCCAACCAAGAAATTGGGAAAACATTTTTACCAACCCTACATCTGATAGAGGACTAATATCCAATATATACAAAGAACTCAAGAAGTTAGACTCCAGAGAACCAAATAACCCTATTAAAAATGGGGTATGGAACTAAATAAAGAATTTTCAACTGAGGAATACTGAATGGCGGAGAAGCACCTAAAGAAATATTCAACATCCTTAGTCATCAGGGAAATGAAAATCAAAACAACCCTGAGATTCCACCAGTCAGAATGGCTAAGATCAAAATCTCAGGTGACAGCAGGTGCTAGAGAGGATGTGGAGAAAGGACACTCCTCCACTGCTGGTGGGATTGGAAGCTTGTACAACCACTCTGGAAATTAGTTTGGCAGTTCCTCAGAAAATTGAGCATAGTACTACTGGAGAACTCTGCTATACCACTCCTGGGCATATACCCAGAAGATGTTCCAACATGTAATAAGGACACATGCTCTACTATGTTCATAGCAGCCATATTTTATAATAGCCAGAAGCTGGAAAGAACCCAGATGTCTCTCAAGAGAGGAATGGATACAGAAAATGTGGTACATTTACACAATGGAATACTATTCAGCTATTAAAAACAAAGAATTCCATATCTAAACATAGTAAAAGCAATTTACAGCAAACCAGTAGCCAACATCAATCTAAATGGAGAGAAACTTGAAGCAATCCCACTAAAATCAGGGACTAGACAAGGCTGCCCTCTCTCTCCATATCTTTTCAATATAGAACTTGAAGTTCTAGCTAGAGCAATTAGACAACAAAAAGAGGTCAAAGGGATACAAATTGGAAAGGAAGAAGTCAAACTATCACTATTTGCAGACGATATAATAGTATACTTAAGCGACCCAAAGAACTCCACCAGAGAACTCCTACAGCTGATAAACAACTTCAGCAAAGTGGCCGGATATAAAATCAACTCAAGCAAGTCAGTAGCCTTCCTATACTCAAAGGATAAGCAGGCTGAGAAAGAAGTAAGAGAAATGATACCCTTCACGATAGCCACAAACCATATAAAGTATCTTGGTGTGACTCTAACCAAAGAAGTGAAAGATCTGTATGACAAAAACTTCAAGTCTCTGAAGAAAGAAATTGAAGAAGACCTCAGAAGATGGAAAAATCTGCCATGCTCATGGATTGGCAGGATTAATATAGTAAAAATGACCATCTTGCCAAAAGCAATATACAGATTCAATGCAATCCCCATCAAAATCCCAACTCAATTCTTCATAGAGTTAGAAAGACCAATTCAAAAATTCATCTGGAATAACAGAAAACCAAGGATAGCTAAAACTATTCTCAAGAGTAAAAAAACCTCTGGGGGAATCAGTATCCCAGACTTCAAGCTGTTCTACAGAGCAATAGTGTTAAAAACTGCATGGTATTGGTACAGTGACTGGCATGTAGATCAATGGAACAGAATTGAAGACCCAGAAATGAATCTACACTCCTATGGTCACTTGATCTTTGACAAAGGAGCTAAAACCATCCAGTGGAAAAAAGATAGCCTTTTCAACAAATGGTGCTGGCTCAACTGGAGGTCAACCTGCAGAAGAATGTAATTTGACCCATTCTTATCTCCTTGCACTAAGCTCAATTCCAAGTGGATCAAGGACCTCCACATAAAACCAGACACACTGAAACTAATAGAAAGGAAACTAGGGAAGAACCTTGAACATATGGGCACAGGGGAGAATTTCCTGAATCGAACTCCAATAGCTTATGCTCTAAGATCAAGAATTGACAAATGGGACCTCATTAAATTACAGTTTTTGCAAGGCAAAAGACACTGTCAAAAAGACAAAGCGGCAACCAACTAACTGGGAAATGATCTTTACCAACCTTACATCCGACAGAGGGCTAATATCCAATATATACAAAGAACTCAAGAAGTTAAACTCCAGAGAGGCAAGTAACCCTATTAAAAAATGGGGTACAGAGCTAAACAAAGAGTTCTCACCTGAAGAATATCTAATGGCTGAGAAGCACCTAAAGAGATGTTCATCATCCTTAGTCATTAGGGAAATGGAAATCAAAACAACCCTGAGATTCCATCTCACACCAGTCAGAATGGCTAAGTTGTTGGCGAGGATGTGGAGAAAGAGGAACACTCCTCCACTGCTGGTGGAATTGCAACCACTCTGGAAAGCAGTCTGGCGGTTCCTCAGAAAGCTGGGCATGACACTCCTGGAGGATCCGGCTATACCACTCCTGGGCATATACCCAGAGGCTTTACCTGCATGCAATAAGGACACATGTTCCACTATGTTCATAGCAGCCTTATTTATAATAGCCAGAAGCTGGAAAGAACCCAGATGTCCCTCAATGGAGGAATGGATCCAGAAGATGTGGTATATTTACACAATGGAATACTACTCTGCAATTAAAAACAATGAATTCACGAAATTCCTAGGCAAATGGTCAGAACTTAAAAATATCATCCTTAGTGAGGTAACCCAATCACAAAAGAACACACATGGTATGCAGTCGTTGATAAGGGGATATAAACCCAGAATCTTGGAATACCCTAGACACAATTCGCATATCAATAGATTTCCAAAAAGATGGAAGGAGAGACCCCTCGTCCTGGAAAGACTGGATGTAGGGGAACGCCAGGACACAGAAGCGAGAGGGGGTTGAATGGGGAAAAGAGGGAGGGAGGGGGGCTTATGGGACTTTCGGGGAGGGAGGAAATGGGAAAGGGGAAATGATTTTGAATGTAAATAAAAAAACTTAGAAAATAAAATAAAATTAAAAAAAAATAACAACAATGAATTCATGAAATTCTTAGGCAAATGGATGGAACTAGAAAATGTCATCCTGAGTGAGGCAACCCAATTACAAAAGAACACACATGGTATGCACTCACTGATAAGTGGCTATTAGCCCAGAAGCTTGTAATACCCAAGATACAATTCACAGACCAAATGAAGCTCAAGATGAAGGAAGACCAAAGTATGGATACTCTGGTCCTACTTAGAAGGGGGAACAAAATACCCATGGGAGGAGATACAGAGTGTAGAACAGAGACTGAAGGAAAAGGCATCCAGAGACTTCCCCACCTAGGGATCCATCCCATATACAGTTACCAAACCCAGACACTATTGTGGATGCCAACAAGTGCCTGCTGACAGGATCCTGCTATAGTTCTCTCCTGAGAGGCTCTGCCAGTGCTTGATAAAAAAAAAATTCTAAGTGAGATTTTTCTTGTTTTTCTTTTATAGGCTCCTTAGTATGCATCTGAAGAGGGAGCAGAGTGCCCAGGTTTCCTAGTCACTGCATGATCTCCTTGAAAAGGATTCCACTCGCCCGCGCAGGGAGGGAGCCTGCCAGCTTCCCTTCCGCGACCTCTGGAGAGACCGGTACCCAGGCTCTCCCCCCGATATAACATCACTTGGGACACGGCCTGTTGGGGCTTCCGTCTGTGCCCGAGGGCGGGTTGGCGCTGTGGTCGTCTGGGTGCCAGATCGGCGGGCCATCGTGACCACAGGGTGAGCGGCGCCACGGAGACTGCCCTCCGCCATCTTTGCTCCAGTGACCAGGTAGTTGGGACCGCCAGGCTCAGAGACAGACAGGCATAATATCGCTTCGGTTTCAGGCAGCTTGTGTGTAACCTGCTCCCAGGTGCTGGGCTGATCTGCAGTAACCAGCGCGCCAGTTCCGCTGGTGGGACCTTCTGCCTGGTGGAGGGACCCCGCGCAGGGAGGGAGCCTGCCAGCTTCCCTTCCGCGACCTCTGTTCCCGCGGACTGCGCTGGAGAGACCGGTACCCAGGCTCTCCCCCCGATATAACATCACTTGGGACACGGCCTGTTGGGGCTTCCGTCTGTGCCCGAGGGCGGGTTGGCGCTGTGGTCGTCTGGGTGCCAGATCGGCGGGCCATCGTGACCACAGGGAGAGCGGTGTGAGCGGCGCCACGGAGAGTGCCCTCCGCCATCTTTGCTCCAGTGACCAGGTAGTTGGGACCACCAGGCTCAGAGACAGACAGGCATAATATCGCTTCGGTCTCAGGCAGCTTGTGTGAAACCTGCTCCCAGGTGCTGGGCTGATCTGCAGTGACCAGCGCGCCAGATCTGCTGTGGGACTTCTGCCTGGCAGAGGGACGCCCCCTCCCCCCCCAGGAGAGATCACACACCCCTGCACAGGGCAGGAGCCTGCCAGCCTCCCTTTGGCGACCTCTGCTCCAGGAATCCACTAGGCTGAGCCTTTAGATGTGCAAGGCCTCCCCAATATAAGATCACTTGGGGCAAAGCACATTAGGGCTCCAAAGTCACTCAGGAGCAGGCAGGCCCCAGAAATCGGTGCCAGGGGAATCCTGGTAATCCAGGGGGGGCAGAAATAGCTTTGCAGGCTCACAGGAGGTCCAACCAACAGCCAGTGGCAGCAGGACCAACTAACACCAGAGGTATCCAGATGGCAAAAGGCAAACGTAGGAATGTTACTAACAGTAATCAAAGTAATGTGGGACCATCCGAACCCAACTCTCCAACAGCAGCAAGTCCTGGATACCCCACCACACCCGAAAGACAAGATCTGGATTTAAAATCACTTCTCATGATGCTATTAGAGGATCACAAGAAGGACACAAATAAATCTCATAAAGAGTTACAGGAGACCATGAATCAACGGTTAGAAGCCCTTACAAAGGAAACACAAAAATCGCTTAGAGAAATGCGGGAGAACATGGATCAAAAGATGGAGGCGCACAAGGAGACAACACAAAAATCGCTTAACGAGATGAATCAACGGGTAGATGCACTCACAAAGGAATCACAAAATTTGCATAAAGAAATGCAGAAGAATATGGGTCAACAGACGGATGCCCATAAGGAGGCAACACAAAAATTGCTTAAAGAAATGAATCAACGGTTAGATGCCCTTACAAAGGAAACACGAGAACTGCTTAAAGAAATGCAGGAGACGATGGATCAACAGATGGAATCCCATGAGGAGGAAACACAAAAATCGCTCAGAGAAATGCAGGAGAACGTGGGTCATCAGGAAGAAATCCTGAAAGAGGTAATGCAAAAATACCTTAAAGAAATACAGGAAAATACAAACAAACAAGTGAAGGATCTCAGCAAATCCATCCAGGAACTAAAAAAGGAAGTAGAAACAACTAAGAAATCACAAAGGGAGACAACTTTGGAGATAGAAAACCTTGGGAAGAAATCAGGAGTCATAGATGCAAACATCAACAATAGAATACAAGAGATGGAAGAAAGAATCTCAGGTGCTGAAGATTCCATAGAAAGCATCGACTCAACAGTCAAAGAAAATGCAAAATGCAAAAAACGCGTAACCCAAAACATCCAGGAAATCCAGGACACAATGAGAAGACCAAACCTAAGGATTATAGGTATAGATGAGAGTGAAGATTTGCAACTTAAAGGGCCAGTAAACATCTTCAACAAAATTATGGAGGAAAACTTCCCTAACTTAAAGAGAGAGATGCCGATGAACATACAAGAAGCCTACAGAACTCCAAACAGACTGGACCAGAACAGAAATACCTCCCGTCACATAATAATCAAAACACCGAATGTTCTAAACAAAGAAAGAATACTAAATGCAGTAAGAGAAAAGGGCCAAGTAACATACAAAGGAAGACCTATCCGAATCACATCAGACTTCTCACCAGAGACTATGAAAGCCAGAAGATCCTGGGCAGATCTCATGCAGACACTAAGACAGCACAAATGCCAGCCTAGACTACTATACCCAGCAAAACTCTCAATCACCATAGATGGAGAGACCAAGATATTCCATGATAAAACCAAATTTTCACAATATCTTTCCACAAATCCAGCCCTGCAACGGATAATAGGTGGAAACCTCCAATACAGGGAGAGAAACAACACCCTGGAAAAAATGAGATAATAACCTTCTTGAATCAAACCCAAAAGTAGATAACCACTCAAACATAAAGATAGCGTCAAGAATGGCAGATGGCAATAATCACTATGCCTTAATCTCTCTTAATATCAATGGTCTCAATTCCCCAATTAAAAGACATAGACTAGCAGACTGGATACGTAAACAGGACCCAGCATTTTGCTGCATGCAGGAAACGCACCTCAGTGTCAAAGACAAACACTACCTCAGAGTAAAAGGCTGGAAAACAATTTTACAAGCAAATGGCCCCAAGAAACGAGGTGGAGTAGCCATCCTAATATCGGATAAAATTGATTTTCAACCCAAAGTCATCAAAAAAGACACAGAAGGACACTACATACTGATCAAGGGAAAAATCCACCATCAAGAACTCTCAATCCTGAATATCTATGCTCCAAATGCAAGGGCACCCTCATTCGTAAAAGAAACTTTACTAAAACTCAAAGCACACATCGCACCGCACACAATAATAGTGGGTGACTTCAACACCCCGCTCTCTGAAATGGATCGTTCAGGAAAGCAGAAACTAAACAGGGACACAGTGAATCTAATTGAAGCCTTGGACCAAATGGAACTAACTGATATATATAGAACATTTCATCCTAGAGCTAAAGAATACACCTTCTTCTCAGCTCCTCATGGTACCTTCTCCAAAATTGACCATATAATTGGTCACAAATCAGACCTCAACAGATACAAGAAGATAGAAATAATCCCATGCCTCCTATCAGATCACTATGGAATAAGGGTGGTCTTCAATGGCAACAAAAACAAAAGAAAACCCACGTACACATGGAGGCTGAACAATGCTCTACTCAATGATAACTTGGTCAAGGTGGAAATAAAGAAAGAAATCAAAGACTTTTTGAAAGTTAATGAAAATGAAGGCACAACATACCCTAACTTATGGGACACAATGAAAGCAGTGCTAAGAGGAAAATTCATAGCCCTGAGTGCCGCCAAAAAGAAACGGGAGACAGCATACACTAACAGCTTAATGGCACACCTGAAAGCCCTGGAACAAAAAGAAGCAAATACACCAAAGAGGAGTAGAAGGCAGGAAATCATCAAACTCAGGGCTGAAATCAATCAAGTAGAAACAAATAAAACCATACAAAGAATCAACAAAACGAGGAGTTGGTTCTTTGAGAAAATCAACAAGATAGATAAACCCTTAGCCAGACTAACCAGAGGGCACAGAGATAGTATCCAAATTAATAAAATCAGAAACGAAAAGGGAGAGATAACAACAGAAACTGAGGAAATTTAAAAATCATCAGATCCTACTACAAAAACCTGTATTCAACACAACTAGAAAATCTTGAGGAAATGGACAATTTCCTTGACAGATACCAAGTACCAAAATTAAATCAGGATCAAATAGACCATCTAAACCGTCCTATAACCCCTGAAGAAATAGAAGTTGTCATTGGAAGTCTTCCAACCAAAAAAAGCACAGGTCCAGATGGTTTTAGTGCAGAATTCTATCAGACCTTCAAAGAAGACCTAACACCAATACTCTTCAAACTGTTCCACAAAATAGAAACAGAAGGAACACTACCCAACTCGTTCTATGAAGCCACAATTACACTAATACCAAAAGCACACAAAGATCCGACAAAGAAAGAGAATCTCAGGCCAATCTCTCTTATGAATATCGATGCAAAAATACTCAATAAAATTCTTGCCAACCGAATCCAAGAACACATCAAAATGATCATTCACCACGATCAAGTAGGCTTCATCCCAGGGATGCAGGGATGGTTCAATATAAGGAAATCCATCAATGTAATCCACTACATAAACAATCTCAAAGAAAAAAACCACATGGTCATCTCATTAGATGCTGAGAAAGCATTTGACAAAATTCAGCATCCTTTCATGCTAAAGGTCTTGGAAAGATCAGGAATTCAAGGCCCATATCTAAACATAGTAAAAGCAATTTACAGCAAACCAGTAGCCAGCATCAATCTAAACGGAGAGAAACTTGAAGCAATCCCACTAAAATCAGGGACTAGACAAGGCTGCCCTCTCTCTCCATATCTTTTCAATATAGTACTTGAAGTTCTAGCTAGAGCAATTAGACAAGAAAAAGAGGTCAAAGGGATACAAATTGGAAAGGAAGAAGTCAAACTATCACTATTTGCAGACGATATGATAGTATACATAAGCGACCCAAAGAACTCCACCAGAGAACTCCTACAGCTGATAAACGACTTCAGCAAAGTGGCCGGATATAAAATCAACTCAAGCAAGTCAGAAGCCTTCCTATACTCAAAGGATAAGCAGGCTGAGAAAGAAGTAAGAGAAATAATACCCTTTACGATAGCCACAAACCATATTAAGTATCTTGGCGTGACGCTAACCAAACAAGTGAAAGATCTGTATGACAAGAACTTCAAGTCTCTGAAGAAAGAAATTGAAGAAGACCTCGGAAGATGGAAAAATCTGCCATGCTCATGGATTGGCAGGATTAATATAGTAAAAATGAGCATCTTACCAAAAGTAATACACAGATTCAATGCAATCCCCATCAAAATCCCAACTCAATTCTTCATAGAGTTAGAAAGAGCAATTCAAAAATTCATCTGGAATAACAGAAAACCCAGAATAGCTAAAACTATTCTCAAGAGTAAAAGAACCTCTGGGGGAATCAGTATCCCGGACCTCAAGCTGTACTACAGAGCAATAGTGTTAAAAACTGCATGGTATTGGTACAGTAACAGACATGTAGATCAATGGAACAGAATTGAAGACCCAGAAATGAATCCACACTCCTATGGTCACTTGATCTTTGACAAAGGAGCTAAAACCATCCAGTGGAAAAAAGATAGCCTTTTCAACAAATGGTGCTGGCTCAGCTGGAGGTCAACATGCAAAAGAATGCAAATTGACCCATCCTTATCTCCTTGCACTAAGCTCAATTCTAAGTGGATCAAAGATCTCCACATAAAACCAGACACACTGAAACTAATAGAAGGGAAACTAGGGAAGAACCTTGAGCATATGGGCACAGGGGAGAATTTCCTGAACAGAACTCCAATAGCTTATACTCTAAGATCAAGAATAGACAAATGGGACCTCATTAAATTACAAAGTTTTTGCAAGGCAAAAGACACCGTCAAAAAGACAAAGCGGCAACCAACTAACTGGGAAATGATCTTTACCAACCTTACATCCGACAGAGGGCTAATATCCAAGATATACAAAGAACTCAAGAAGTTAAACTCCAGAGAGGCAAGTAACCCTATTAAAAAATGGGGTACAGAGCTCCACAAAGAGTTCTCACCTGAAGAATATCTAATGGCTGAGAAGCACCTAAAGAGATGTTCATCATCCTTAGTCATTAGGGAAATGCAAATCAAAACAACCCTGAGATTCCATCTCACACCAGTCAGGATGGCTAAGATCAAAAACACAGGAGACAGCAGTTGTTGGCGAGGATGTGGAGAAAGAGGAACACTCCTCCACTGCTGGTGGAATTGCAGGCTGGTACAACCACTCTGGAAAGCAGTCTGGCGGCTCCTCAGAAAACTGGGCATGACACTTCCGGAGGATCCGGCTATACCACTCCTGGGCATATACCCAGAGACTTTACCTGCATGCAATAAGGACACATGCTCCACTATATTCATAGCAGCCTTATTTATAATAGCCAGAAGCTGGAAAGAACCCAGATGTCCCTCAACGGAGGAATGGATTCAGAAGATGTGGTATATTTACACAATGGAATACTACTCTGCAATTAAAAACAATGAATTCACGAAATTCCTAGGCAAATGGTCAGAACTTGAAAATATCATCCTTAGTGAGGTAACCCAATCACAAAAGATCACACATGGTATGAAGTCACTGATAAGGGGATATTGACCCAGAATCTCAGAATACCCTAGACACAATCAGCATATCAATAGATTTCTAAAAAGATGGAAGGAGAGACCCCTGGTCCTGGAAAGACTGGATGTAGGGGAACGCCAGGACAGAGTAATGAGAGGGGGTTGAACGGAGAAAAGAGGGAGGGAAGGGGGCTTATGGGACTTTCGGGGAGGGAGGAAACGGGAAAGGGGAAGTGATTTGGAATGTAAATTAAAAAAATAAAATTAAATTAAATTAAAAAAAAAAAAGAAAGAAAAGGATTCCACTCTATAGAACAGTAGGAAGAGCGGAAGAGTGCATACTGGAGAATTCCATATCCAGAAAGTAGCTACAGTGAATCAGACCCAGTACCCCTCATCCTACTAACTTCTCCTTACTACTAATCAGCCTCATTACAAAGCATCAGCCCTTACTAGTCAAGCACAGATAGACAAGTGGCCAGGCTAATGCTGCAAGGTAGCACAGGTGATGGCCAGAGGTGCATGCTCCAACCTGTACTTTGAGACTTGTGAAGTCTTCATTCTCCCTGGAATCCCCTTCCTGTTCAGCAAGAATCCATGCATAGAGGCCAAGGCTACTGGGGAATTTAATTTTCCTCTCTAATTCACTTCCCTTTAGGTTCACTGAGGACCATAGTGGTTAAGACAGTCACACAGAGACTGTCAACAAGGAGCTCTATTACAGTGAAAACTTAGGAAGTCATAAGATATTTAAGATGGTAGAAGAAAATTAGATCAAGGGGGTGGGGTGGGGTTTCCCTGAAATGAGTAGTAGGGCTCTGCTTTCTTTCTTCTTCCTTTTGCTTCCCTAGCCATCATGAGGTGAACACCTGACTTCACCATGTGCTCCATGTGACAGGATTAGGAGCTGCATGGTCAAGTAACCTAAAGCTCTTATACTGTGAGCCAAATGAACCTTTCCTTCTTTTAAGCTGATTATCTCAGACATTTGTCACAGTAACAGAAATACTGTTGTACTTGTGAATGCCTTATCACTCTTAGATAAGATCTCATCCACAGCATAGGTCTCATAATAATCTCACTGGTTTTCTTTTGTTGTCCACTGAGAGAATCTTGACTGTGAGAACACAGTCTGCTGCTACAGAGTATCATGTGAGTTGATGTAGAATGAATCACACACTCTGGATTTAACTAGACATTAATTAACATAAAATGATTAGCTTCTTGATTTATGCTGTTTCAGTATGATTACCCAGTCTAATTGAGAAATAGCTTGTCCTTTGTGACCTGGGAATCAATACTAACTGGAGGCAATCTATTTATCAGTTAAACTCTGCAATCTGTGAGTGGCAGAATTAATTAGCCATCTCATTAGTTTACTCTAGTCAAAGCAACATTCGGCGGTGCTCATTCAGAAGGTGGCTCTATGGAGCTTTGGGCCTGGTTCCTTGCTTATAGCAACACAGCACCAGCTGTGAGTCTTTGATGCTCTTCGATACAAAGGAGCAGTAACTTAACATGGAAAGATCTTTCCACAACTCCCGGTGACATTTAGGAAGGCTGTGGCAAAACAGTTGTGTGTTGATAAACCTTGTTGCAAATTCCTTGAGAAACAAGCTTATTGAGTGTTCTCTCTCTCTCACACACACATGTAAAGGTATGTTAGGACATAGAAGTTATCTTTTGCTTCAAATTAATTTCATTTTCTAAATTAGAGTATTTTATATTTATTAATACTTTCCCTTTCTAGAGTTTAGGAAAATGATGAATTTTCCTGGATAATCATGTCTTATTACTATTGGTGGTAGTCTGTGGCTATCTGTAGGTATGCATTGTTGCTTGGGTGTAGGCACACATGTGTGGAGGTCTTCTTTGATTGTTCTCCACTTTATTTACCCCAGAAGGGTCCACTCTTGGTCAGTTCACAGATGCAGGCTAGTCATCTTGCCCAGTTTTCTCCTCCCAAGTGCTAAGATTGTAAACTGGCTCCTTGGACTGACGGATTTTCTTAGGTGGCTGCTGAGGACCAAAACTTTGATCCTTACATGTGCACATCAAATGCTTTATATACTGAGTCACCTCCCAGTCCAGGTTCTTATCTCTAAACGTAAAAAGAAGATCATCTTAAATACTGGCTGGGTATAGTGGTGCACAGCTGTAATTCCAGCACATGAGAGGCAGAAGCAGGAGAACTGGTGTCAAGGTCATTCTCAGCTACCAGTCAAGTTGAAGGCCAGCTTGAACTGTTTGAGACTGTGTGACGATAAAGTAAATAAAAAAATTAAATTGACAAATAGTAAAATAAACAAAACAGTTTTAAAGAGGCACAAAAATTGCACGCCAAGTATATAGGCTAGGGAGATGGCTCAGTGCATAAAGGGACTTACCATTAAGCTATCAACCTGTTTCATCTCTAGAACACATTCCCACGAAACCTCCGCATGTGCTCACACACATGCTCAATCATGCACACATACAAATAATTATGAACTTAAAATTCCTGTACCATGAACTTGATGCAGATTTCTTAAACAGGAAACTTCTATATACACAGAAAATTTGAAAAATTTCACCATTTTTTCCAGTGGACTGGCCATTTGTTAACCTTGTAGACAAACCATGGTGTACACAAGCATGAAACCTTGCAAACTGAAGTGCTATGTTATACTTTTAAAGGATCTGGAGCAAATTTGAACTTCTAATTTCATCTGCAAGACATTATATTGATATTTATGGTGATATACAGAGCTTACAGTGTGTAGAGCACATGTAACCAGGTTGATCCTTTCTACCTGGATGACAGCAAGATCCATCCACCAATCCTTCTGCAGAAAGCTCACAGAGAGGCCTGAACCACTCACATTGGTTTAGGGCAGGCTTTCTCAATCTGGGAACTATTGAAATAAAAAGCCAGGTAATTCTTGATACTCAGTATCCACTAGATGTCAGCAGCATATCCATTCCAGCAAATCTCCAGACACTGGCTCAAATCTCAGGGAGAGGGTAAAGCAGACATTCTATAGTATGCTTTTTGTGCTATGTATATTAAAAGATGGCAGTTGTTGTCTGTTGTAGACTGTTTCGGAGTGGTCCTTTATAAAATATAATAGAAATTCAATCATTGGGGAAATTATGTGCCTGAACATCACCACAATGAAAAGTGATGTGACATAACACTACTCAGCACATCTCCACCTATCATAGTGAGCCACCATAGCTTTTGAGCTACACTTTGAATTGCATGAACTTAGAATAAAACTGCCTTTGCTGATAGGATGCTTATGGCTCAATTTTATCATTATCTACAAGAACAAATTCTAAAACAAATGATGCCTCTACTAGAATATACCCAAAACCTTGAATTTCATACTACTGCAAGGTTAAATAAGGCAAAACTACTTGTGTGATGTTACCAAAGACACACTGGGGGTTCATGATTTAATTCTCTGCTTCTATAAGGCAAAAATTTCCTTATAAGAATTTAAAGACTTAAAATACTGCTTTTATGCTATTATAAAACTTGAAACAACACAGCCATCCTTCTTCCAAGGTCATGCCTTTTTTATTAAGAGAAACCATTTTGGATCTCAGGAGGATGGTCATTGTAAAACATCAAGCTATGGTAGCTGGTTAGAGATGGTTTCACATTCTAGTCAGCCTGGTAAGCAGTTGATTTCCAACACCTGAGTCTGCATTTCCAGGGTGAAATATGAAGCCTACAGTGTGTATACCACATGTAACCAGGTTGACTTTTTCCACCTGGATCACAGTAAGACCTGTTTGCCAGTTCTTCTGCAGACCACTGACCACAGGCCAGCTTTGACCAATGCTCTTAGCATGGCAGACTCCACTCCAGTTTTTATAGAGAGACTGTGTGGTCAAAAGATTACTCCTGTGTTCTGTAAAATATCAAGTCTGTGCAAAATCTGAGCTACAATTTAGAAGAGAGTGTGTGACTGTGGTCCTTCTAGTTTCTATTACACACAGCTAATGGGGCAGATCTATAGCCCATAGTACAGCTGGCCATATATCTAACAGCTCCTCTTAATGGCCCCATTTGTGAAAGCACATGTATCACCAGCTGCACACAATCAATGCGTTCTGAGCCCTGCCGAGCAAGCTCTCACAGATGTTTACAGCTTCTCTGGATTTTTTACTCACCGTCTTATTTTTTATAGCCAGTGTGTGGTCTTTCAACATATGACAAAACACACCCTTGGACTAGTAAACAAAGCACCTAAAAATTACAACTCATAGGGAAGCCTTTGAAAGCTAGGAATATATTTAAAGCAGGTTTCTACACAGCATGTCTGCAATTGCTTCTGCATTGTAGCTAATGGAAAACACCTTCTCAAAAACCAGGAGAATGAGCTGCACAATCCACATATAGGAAACTAAAAATAAGCAGTGAATGGAATCAAATTTTTATGTAGAAGTGTTGTAAGGAGACACCTGGTCCCTTCCTGACTCATTCCTTCTTGAGGTCCATGCAGTGGGTAGCCAGGAAGTCGGATTGTATGCACTGAGGGTGAACAGGAGCTTATCAGGCATAAAACAGGCAAGGGCCATCCAAACTAGTTCAAAATGAGCTTTGCTAGAGCTACATGCCTGACTTCAGTCAGTCATGCAAGCAGCAAGACAACCAGGAGCAGAGTAAATGCACCCTTCATTCTGTAGCGCTTTACTCAGCCTGATCATCAGGTTGCCTAGGAATCTTTTTAATAACTACAGAGGCCTGGAGCCCACACCCAGAAAGCACCATTCACTGAATCGGACGTGGCCATGCACAGGTGCTTTAAAAGTTCCCAAAGTGATATCAAGCACAGCCACAGGGGAGAACCTACACTCTGGTCCGTGTTTCTCTGGGATGGGCATCCTGAGCGGCTAACTGCAGCTGCAGCAGTGGCGGCCAGGCCTGTTTGGTCCTCCTGATCTCTTTTTCTAAGCTTTTTTTTTATTTACATTCAAAATCATTTCCCCTTTCCCATTTCCTCCCTCCCCGAAAGTCCCATAAGCCCCCTTCCCTCCCTCTTTTCCCCATTCAACCCCCTCTCCCAGAGCACTGCTGCCTTCCCTTTGGGCTGCCTGCTTTGTGCTAGCTGGCAAGGGGGTAGAAACACTTAAATATCTCCTTTCCATTAATCTGTTAAACAATGCTTTCCATTAATCTGTTAAGCAATGCTAGTAATTTTCTGTGTTACCCACACTTTACAGATGAAGAAATGGTTTAAAAATATGCCAAAGGCCACACTGCCAGGCAGAAAGGACAGAATTCACAACAGGATGCAGTCTAAGACCGAAAAGCACTGAATGACCATGACTGCTGGCTGCCTGCAAAGCTCTTCCCCTTCCTCCTGTTCTTGTGAGCAGAGCCCGATTCTGTTGAATGTTTACTTCAAAATGTACTTCACTACTCTGAAGGAGGAGGATGGTCCCCAGCTCAATTAAGGCAGTTGGTTCAGGCTAAGCCTTGGCCCATGCCTGCTTACTTTCGGGGAAGTGGGGAGGACTGGGAAAGGGGAAATAATTTGGAATGCAAATAAAGAATATAGAAAATAAAAATAAATTAAAAAATAAAAGCTGCAACCAACAGAAGATCTCCAAAATTGCTGATGCCTGTAGCCCACCCCCAAGGTAGGAGGTTTCATACTGGGGTTGTGTGTCTGGCTTTGGCACATTTAAAGGACTCTTGATGATTCTAATCAGTAGACATGTCTGGAAATGTCTGAATAAGGTCAAGATGGCATTGGCACTGCTGTTGCAGGTAAGTCTTTCCATGGGAGCAGGAGAAGTGACCGTGGTTCCGCGGGTGAGGAAATAGTACACAACAAATCACAAACACTCCTATAAATTTGAGGAACATTGTATAAATGGAGAAATGACAGAAAGTAGAATTCAACACAGTCACCAAATCTCATATTTAAGAGTCATATCCATCTAGTCCCCAGAGAAATTAATTCATTCATTCTGCTTGCTTCCAAAACTAACAAGCACAGGTCTGACATGTGATGATGGCAAGTATAATCCATTTCTCGATAAAACCATACAGTTTAGTCAGAGGTCTGGAGGAGAAAAAGATTATGTAAATGAAAATCCTTACAAGCAGAATACCTAATTCTAAAGAAATATCACACTTCTCCGATTACTCCATTCTGAAAATAATCTGAGCATAGTACAAAGTTGCTATTGCACATGTGGTTAATTCCTCCATGACCAGCAGGGTATTTGAACCTGTCAAGTTCATGTCAACAGGTAAAACGAAGCCATCAACAGTGGGCAAAAGTCAGAGAAAGTCATATCAATGTAAACTATATCTAGAGTCAACACTGCACAGATGGCGGGGAGCTAGTAGCAGAAATGCATCTCTTTCAAGCTCAGAAAATTCTGGGGAGAAAAAAAACCCAACCAGCATCTCTGTTTGCACAGGTGAGGATTCAGAGCTGACCTGGTAGAGATTTTACTAGATATGAATTAACTCAAAGTCAGAAAATGCTTTGAAAAAAAATCATAAAAAGACTTAAAAAGAATAAGTAAGATTCTTTTAAGTAAGATACTGTAATAAGTGAAGTTGTTTTCATATATCATCTGAAAATAATTAACATTTTTAAAGTCTGAGGGCAACTTTACGACAATTTAAATTCAGAAAATTAATGAGTTCACTTTTTACAGTGTTTACCCAACATTTTATTTTTAAATTGTAAGTAGATTTGAGCTCACTGTTGTTGCACAAATGGGGATTTGTGGAAAGTTTCCATCATATCTAGGGATATTACACAAAACTCACCAAGCAGGTGTGTATTTCATTTTTCATCAACCTTCTAATTTCAATTCCGGAAAATTAAGGACTAGCACTTTCTTCCAACCTGCTTTGGGTTGTCTTCTGTCTCCTTATGAAGGCACTGATTAATTCATTTCAAGAACTACCATAGGTGTGATCAACTCTGCATATTTGTCCAGGACTAGTCTGGATTGGACCCTGACAGTCCTATATCAAGAAAGTTTATTTATCAGTAAAATATAAGGGTCATGATTATAGAGCAAGACAATGTCCAGATACCCTCTGAATTCCCTGAAGTCAGGAATGACGACATGCATCACCATCATCCAGTCCCTCTCTTTTCATAATTGTGGTTGGGATTGTTGTTTTACTAGCAACCAGGTATTCTCATGGCAAGTCATCGGAAACAACACACTTAGCAGAAGATCCAGTTAATATAATTCTGACTTTGTACAAAGAAGCCACAGTGAGGCTCAGGAACTCAGAGAGAATTCAGGGAGCATGTATCTCATATCTCAAGATATTATACACCACCAACCTTCAAAACAGGATAACATTATCTATAGGTCTCAAATAAGAACTATGAGGGGAATCGGCAGACCCTTGAGAGAAGTTCTGTATTACATGAAAAGGAGCATTTAGCATTCAGGAGCCTCAGCAAAAAACAGAGGTTGAAGGCTCAGTCATGTCTAGCCAGTGGGGATATAGAAATAGAACTGAATACTTTAAACATTCAAAATTCCATCCATGAGTCATATAATACTTGGTAATAAATAACCCTGCATGTTAAAGACTGTTTCTAGGTAAATGTCATTTTTTTTTTTTGGCATTGACATGATCTCTGCTTACATGTCTAAAGACACATGGCTAGACACTTTAGTCTGCTGCCTCTACACAGACAAATAGGCACAACAGATACAGTGTAGCAAAGTATTAAATTAGACTTACACTATCATGGAGAGCCAAGTGTATTCATTCACTAAAGAGAGGCAGCAGCAGGAACTGGGCATCAAAGGAAGGTGAGGGTATATATGCACTTATGCTCATAAATACATGGATACAAACAGTTATGAGGTGTAGCAACAGCAAAGTATTAGCTCTAATGAAACTAATCCAATGTAACAGAGAGTGGTTTTGGATTCACTGCTACAACATGCAGCCTGTTATATTAATATGTTGGGTAGTCAGGGACTTGGGCCATGTGCAGGGTCGTAGACTATAGGGATGAGTATGGATAGGTACTTGGTAAATCTCCAGGTAGTCCTGATGTTTAAAGAGCTTCAGAAGTCTGGCATTTCTGAGCAAAGCAGAAAAAAATCACCGAGGAGTATCTGCCTTGGCGAAACTAGTCCTTGATTGAATGGTTTATGTCACTACCAATTTGCCCTTTGTCAACCACTGACACTGGGGCAAATGACTTCAGCTCTGATTACCAATCTCCAGAGTGCTCCCAGCCATCCTGCCCCCCCCTCACTTTATGGTTTCCAGAACAGAAAATATGAAACCAGCAGTCTATTCATCTGTTACAATCCATCATCAAGGACCCAAGCAATCAGTTCCATCATAATCACTGTAAATCAGAATTCCATAAAAAATCCTTAGGATTTGACCTTAAAATATAAACAAATAGCATTTGGTGATGAAAATCTGTTTGGAAATATGTCTCCAATTCTGGTTTCTATTATCTCCATGTACAACCCTGAACATGCACTGATATCAAAAATTAAATTACACATGCATACATTATTGACTCCACATACATTTAACAGTATCAAATCTTCATGATATAAAAAAGGCTTCTTGGCTGCTTTAAGTGAATGCTCCCTTGTACTCTCTCTCTCCTCTCTGTCCCTCCCTCCCTCTCCTCCTCCTCCCTCCTCCCCTGTCTTTCTGTGTACACAGATGTATGCACATATTTTTGAGACAGTACCCTACACTTTAGTTCAGGCTAACATGGAATTCACTATGCAAGCCAAGCTGACCTTGAACTAGCAGCAGTCCTCTTGCCTTAACATCCTAGGTGCTGGGATTACAGATGTGAGTGTACAGTGTAAATTCTCATCCATTGCCAATCAGGCAATATCTTACCTAATGTTCTACTAGCTTTACCTTGGATGTCTCTATGAGACTTTTTTTCTTTTTCTTTTTTGGTTTTTAGAGACAGGGTTTCTCTGTGTAGCCCTAGCTTTTCTGGAACTCACTTTCTAGACCAGGCTGGCCTGGAACTTAGAAATTCGCCTTCTTCTGCCTTCCAAGTGCTGGGATTAAAGGCATGCACCACCACTGCCCAGAGAGACTTTTAATATTTATATTTGAGTATTCTCTAGAGAGGAAATGATGTCACATGAACACATGACATCTGAACTTCATATTTCCTATTAGGGAGACATGTCATATAGGACACTTATGTAGCATATATAATTTGACTAGGAATTCTCGTGTGTATGATTCTAAAAGGCAATCTATAATTGAGAACAGAGATGGCTAGACAGACACTTTTTGACCATCATATTTATATACTCCTCAGAAGTAGGGGAACCTAAGCCTGCAAAGAAATGCTTGAATTTAGGACCATGGCAGGAAGCAGTTTCCTTGGTAATAAAAGATGACAGGCATAGAGCACACAGATTTGATCTATTCATCAAGTAAAGACATACAAAGCAAGAGTCCTAGCATCGCTCAGAACCAGATCTGACTTCAGCATAGGCTCAGTCAAATGCTGAGTAACTAATGGCTTCTTTTAGAGAGCAAATGAAGACATCCATATTTACATTTTAAGCTGAATCCAAAATAGATGACCTAAATCAGAGGTTCTCAACCTGTGTGTCACATATCAAAATATCCTGCATATCAGTATTTATATTATGATTCATAGCAGTAGCAAAATTATATTATGAAGTAGCAGCAAAATAATTTTATGGTTGGGGCGGTCACCACAACATGAGGTGTATTATAGGGTTGCAGCATTAGGAAGGTTGAGAACTTGAATTCTTAAGGTTTCAGTTTTCTTCATGGAACTGGAATACTGCCAACAATAAAATCCAGGTACTTTCCAAACTCTAAAATATTGACTTGAAAGTGTTTGACAAATGGGTCCAAGAGGTCCTTCAGAGGCTAGATCACAGGAACATTTTCTGACTTTTATACCAACTTGACCTATGACCTACTGTGGTTATAGAAACTGTGGTTATAGCTGAAGAAACTGACACTGATTCTAAGAAGCTAGTTTATACTACAGAATGCAGTACAGTAAAACAGTGTGATAACTGTACAGATGTTGTGGCTAGCCCTGGTGCTGTTTGTATTTTGTGCTTATTTGGCTTCTCCAAGAGGGGCTGCCTGGGACAAGGGGTGAATCATGTACTATGGCGATTTCCTGATTTCCTGTGACCGTTCCCCTAATGAATAAAGATTTCTAGGAACCAATCATTGGTCGAGGGGTAGGCAGGACATCCGAGTCGGAGAGGAGAAGAAGAGAGGCAGGAAAAGGAGAGAGTTTGGAGAACAAAATGTAGCTAACAAGAGGCCCTCAGTTTAGATGGAGGATCCGGATTCATCACGGGAGGAGTTATATTTAGAATAGCTTACAAAATTAGGACGCTAGTTGCTGCGCTCAGCAATTGAGTACCTGTTGATCCCGAACTAAGTTTGTGTGATGTTTTCCTTCACACAGAGACTCAACTGAGTTCCAGAGAGAAAGGTACAGCAGCAAAGCATGGGTTTGCGAGAAATGCACCCCATAAGGCCGTGGGAATTTGGAAGCGTGGGGCTGGGGTGGCAGCGACTCGCCAGTGGGAACTTAGTGAGCTGGATAGAGAGATTTCAGAGCTCTGGGTCAGAGTTTGATGAGATGAGAACAGGCCAGTCTGGCCTCTCCGCCAGTGCCTTGCCACCAAAGTGTGGATTGTTTTTTAATATTTCACATTATATACAGTAATAATAAAAAATTAACATCACAAAGATATCTAATTTTTATTCTTGATGCTGAATACTTCTGGCATATGTACTCTAAATAAACTGCATACTTCACTAAACCTGAGAACTTTCAATTTTAACACGAGATAATATACCTGTGCCTTCTCACCTTTACATATGGGTCACAAGAAGACCCCAGGAAGGTTATCTGTATCTTACATTAAGCCACTTTTACCTCTTTGTAACCACAATATGCATATTAATAAATACAACAATTCTAAACTTGAAAAAAAAGCCACACAGATAAAAAAACAAAAGGAAATTCCGAATGTGCTTCATTCAGTGTATCATTGCTTTTGGAATGTGTTAATGCGGATTTATATAAATAGATGTCTTTATTTTAAGAATCTTATGATGCTTTAGTAATTAGAGCTTTCTGAAGAGAGTGAAAATAAGTAAAATTCAGTTTAGAAAGAAAATAGTATAGAAAATGATATTATTTTCCTAAGAATAATGTCTGTTTCTTTTAAAATTAGCTCTATACTGCCTTGCATAACACAAAGGAAAACTCAGACAGCATGGACTGCACTTTCCATTTAATCTTGCAATATATTATTAAAGTCTAAAGATAATATGGTGGTAGGAAGGCAGCAATCAGCATAAATGCCAAATATTTATAGAGTTGATTTTAGCTAAATCATCAAGCTGCTTGCACGGGTTCTTTGTTCATGTAGCAGCTTCACAAGAGTTAGTATGCATCATGAGACAGCTGGATAAATTACCACATAGGGACTGCAGAGGGACAGGAAGCTGTTCCTCGGCACCGTGCTACCTAGGCCCTTAAAAGGATGAATTTGGGTCAGACCCTGAGGCTGCTGGAGTGTCCCTGGACTGAAGGAACGCCTGGACTAATGTATTCCTGACACTCAAACACAGGATTTCAAGCTTTATAGCCCGATCAATAGATGCTAGTGAGTTCTTGCAGTGCACCGAGCAGCCAGCTAGGCCTGGAACACAACAGCAGCCCCACTTGCTGTTACTTTTGCAGGGACTTTTAGGGTACTTTTATGTACTTATTTGCATACATATAATAATAATTTTTTAAAAAGAAGCCATGAATTGGAGTGAGGAAGTTGGAGCCATGGGACATGTTGGAGGGTGCAAAATTATGTAATTTTATTTTAAATTTTAAAGAGAAACAACTCTACTCGTGATGACAAGATGGACGGATGGGGGTTGTCTGATTGACTGGCAGTTCAACATTAAAAAGTCAGTGTTAAATGACTTATCTTTTTTTTTATTTTTCTCTTCTTAATCCTGCATATGTAGTTCATATGACTGTTGTGATTTCCTGATTTGACCTTGGACATGTAAGTACTACTGTGTGCATTACTGATGCATTTAATTGTTAATATCTGTGTATTCATTTTAAAATATACTTATTTACATCTAACATTAAATAATATGAGTTGAGTTACGATTTATGTATTCTTGTAATTTTATCTT
The DNA here is from genome assembly GCA_036184795.1 of Tokudaia tokunoshimensis. NCBI lineage: Eukaryota > Metazoa > Chordata > Mammalia > Rodentia > Muridae > Tokudaia > Tokudaia tokunoshimensis. Next base: position 87,580,076 of record BTHU01000002.1, on the reverse strand, counting down.
TTATATATTAATAAGGAGTTATAAAGTCTTTAATCTTCAAAGACCAGGGGACAAGTTGTCATAGTATTACTAAATACTAATTCCTAACTATTAAATAGATCTTATGTATCCAATACCTTATATTAAGGAACCAGATTCCTTATTCTCTGAGGTAAGTAAATGTAAAATAATATGTGGATAAACTCAAAATGAGACATTTAAAAGTGGCATTACTGTTTGAAATACCTAACAGCTAGATAATGGTATAATATACCTACTCTCTCTTAACACTTTTACTCAGCTTCTGTTTATTTCAAACAGAATAACGCCAAAGACAAGCTCACAGAAAGCAGGTTTCTTAATATAATTAGATACATCATGTCACCAACACATTGCCCTTTAAATTTTCACTAAAGTCAGGGACATTATCAGCTGCCACTTTACGTGGCTCCAATGACTTCAGCTTGTATTTTTAAAATACAATGTATTTTTAAAAATTGTAGAAAGGCTGTGCGCTGGTTGAATTGTAAATGCCCGCAAAGGCAATGTTTAAAAGGCTTATTCTGGCTTCTAGTGCAACTGAGAGATGGTGTCCTAGTGAAAGAAACAAAATCACTAGGTGGTGCCCTTAATTAAGACACCAGCCCCTACACTTCCTTTCTCTCTCCCCACTGGTCATGCTCCCCACTCCATGTCCTGCCTCTCCACAAATCTACAGCAACAGGCCCACACCACCACAGGTTCAAGTCTAGACTCTCACTAGCCAGAAGCAGTCTTTTTCCTTTTCAGTTGCTTATCTTGGGGGTTTTGTCATAATGATTAAAAAACTAAAATTGACTAACACATACCCTATAATTTTGTCCTTGTAGTACTACCAATAACTACAGCCTTAGAAACTGAGTTACAATATTATTAGTTTCAACCTGTAAGACCACTTTTGTAATATAAAAAAATAATGTAATATAAAAAAATTTAAAGAGTTCAAGAAAGGGAGAGTTGTTTGGGGTGAACATCTGTTTTTATTTTATAGACTTTTATTTCTAATAAGCAAGGGAATCCTAAGGCTTATGGCCTATCTTATTGCTTCATTCCTTCACTGGGAAACCAATAAAATCTTCTGTAGACTTTTAATACTGTAGACTCAATTTTGTCTTCCTGACTTGGTACAGAAAGCTTCTATATCCCTGCAGTACTTGCCTAGCCTCACACCCTGTGCTCTGCTTCTCCCAGCATGCCATGCTCTCTCCTTGTTTGGGCTTTCTTTTACCCAAGGAAACACTCAGCTTCAGTGCACATAGCTGTTAGTTCATATAACATGGCTACACAACTTAACATCCCTGCACATAATACTGAGTTACATGGCATGGCCTACCCACCTCTGTGCCTTTGTCTTGAATGCTCACAATCACGGTTTGTGCTCCATTCACTTTCCTGGATGGACTCTGCTTGGTTTCCATAGGGATAAGTTAGCTGCTTTTGTCTTCCACACTCTTAAGTTCCCATCAAGTACTTTCTCTGTGGAGTATCCAACTGTCCAAAACAGGTACTTGCCTTGCATCTGGGCATATCTAGATCTGGATTCTTGGCAGTAGAAACCAGGCCATAAAATTTGGTCTTTTCAATGTTGATGAAAATCTATTCAGAGAGTCTCTATTCTTTTTTACAGAAAAAAATTACAATAAGAATAAAATATAAAACCATCTGACAAGTGTGTATGGAGGAATGAGTGAACACACTAAGATTGAAGTCATGGAAAAGAATGATATAAAGGTGGAGAGTTTGGGCCAATAGAGTATAATCAAAAGCACCAGATCCAGAGAGAGATAACTGTTTAGAAAGTAATGTGTGCTGATAGCTTTAAGGAGAAGTGAGTTCTCCTGAGAAAGCGCAGGTAAGGAAATAAGATCTATACAGCTTACGCGCTACTGCAATTTTATCTTTACATAGTTCTACAAACCTTGCAAATATGGATAATTTGGGGAAAATAACGTAGTCATGAATGGCTGAAGCCAACTGGACCTGCATGCCTTGGGGAAGAGGTGTGCAGAGAGATGAGATGGTGGGGAGTCCACTTTACTCAGAGGCAGCCACTGAACTATAAACTACAGGCAGTGAGCAGCTAACAAGACTGACTGCCTTTATTTTTTGTTGTTGTTGTCGTTGTTATTGTTGTTTTAATTTAGTAGCAGAGTCATGATCCAAGTTGATCTTTACAAGTACTGCTACGTCTGGGTTAGGTAGACCAGGATTTCTTAAACTGTACTTCATAGACATTACTAGCTCCAGTGAGCTGTTAGTATTCTGAATGAAGTAGTCTTTTCCTCTCTTCCTTGGTTACTCATGTTGTACACTTTGTGCTTTCCCAGGCAAAGGCTAATGTAGTTAAGCAAACTACAGTAAACTGTATCTTGCTCATCTCGGGACTTTTAATATGGTTACATATATTCTAAAACTCCAGGAGTAAGACAAAGCATGGGATGGGATTTTCCCTAGAGATGTCAATAGCTGGCCCGCTGTCCATTTGCTGTGGTGCTACATCATTTCTGCTGGTCCTGCAATCTCTCTGATTTTCAGCCCAGAAAAGCTAAGCTGCTCTGTTCTTTTCTTGTCATCCCGTACAGCTATCTCTACCAAGCTTTCTCTTGTTGACCTTTCCTTGAGAGCGCCTTCCTCTCATGTTGTTGACAAGGAGACTTTCCTCACCATTTCCTGTACCAGCTTAACCATTCCTCTCCTGATCAGAGACAGATCCTGACTGCTACAATTTCCCCTAACCTTTCCTTTTATATACAACATGTGACATGGACACTATATTCTTTCAAATCTTAAAAAGATTCAATTGGAAACATGTTTGTTAAAGAAGTGTCTTAATGAGTTCCTTGTCACTAACAAGTAACTATTTGAAGTCATTGTTAAACAAAATTAAATGGAAACTGTCAGAGATCCCTAAGATGAGGGATTCTGCTTTGAGTCTTTAAGGAACTGTGAGATAATCAGAATTAACAAACAAACAAACAAACTAAAAAGCAAATGTGAGCCACCGTATTTCCAACTTATAACAGAAGAATTGTATTTCTAGCATATATTGCCGTTAAACTTCATTAAATATTCTATAAATAATACCTTGAAATGAAATTCTATGTACTTTTCATTATTTCTATGTTCAAATTATAAAAATTTCTAAGTCCCACCAATCCTTCAGTTAAAGCATTTCGCCTATTTCAGTTGTGGCAACAGTCCCCAGGAGACATTTGACAGATGTGGGGTGGGGTGCACTCACATTTACTCTTGCCTTTCTGTTACTGTACCAGTAGATGTGAGCAGAATTCTTTAGGTTGTAGGCCCAAGTATTCACCACCAGTTCTGAAGCACTTGGAGAAGGAAGAAAGGCCACATAGAGTCAAGAAAAAGTTTTACTTTTCTCCAAAAGAAAAAAATGCTATTATCCTATTATCTAAACTAAGGCACACAAGTCATAAATGTGTTGCTTGTCATGACTTAACTGACTATATGCATCTTGCTGTGGTCCCTGGGCTTGACAGCTGGTTAGGACTGTTGATTGCCTTTCTCTGTTAACAGTTTGTGTGGCACCTTTCTCAGCTTCAGTCCGAACCCAAAACTAGACCAGGGGAAACATCAAAGTTAAAGAATGAAGAAAACATCAACTTAAATAGACCCATGACAAATAAGGAGACCAAAACAATGATAAAAACCCTTCTGAGAAAGAAAAAGTGCCCAGGCACAGACGAAGTCACAGGTCTCTAGCAGATCAAAAGATTAAAAGCAGTTCTATGAGTGAAATCTTTAGCTTTAAATTCCTACAAAGTTTTCAGCAAAGAACTTTACCAATAGTTTCTAATTACCTGTTCGGAATAGCTTATCCATAGACCCACAGGTAAGTATAGCTTTCGTACTTCATCATAAAATTTTCTTTTGCAACAGTGATTCACAACTGTTCAACCCCATCTGACTCATCTAGACGACATTCCCTATAGCCAAGACTTAGGAAAAATAGTGGAAAATGGGGCAGAAAGACAAGAGCCAGAGGACCAGAACACCAGCTATGAGTGATTATGTTCTGGACATGACAGGAGAACAACAACCATTAACTTCCCCAATATGCTTGCATAATAGCAGTACCAGGTGACAGGCCAACATCAACTAGAGAAATTTCACAAAGCATCACCCTTAGATGATAGGCAATCAGTGGTTGCTGAGAAAGGAAAATCTCTCAGAAGATGGGCAAGCTCACTGAGAGGTTATTCAGTCCATAGTGGATGGCCTTAAATACATGCACATAGGAGTTACACTAAATAGACTCAGTAAGTTTTACACACACACACACAACTGCCAACAATATAACTATGTAAGTGAGCATATTGTATGGGGAACCTAGGAGAGGAGCTAAGCAGGGAAAGAAATGGGTAGAAATATGTAAATACAATAGTGACCCATGTATGTAATTCTTTTTTTGTTTGTTTATTTTTTGTATTCTTTATTTACATTCCAATGATTTCCCCTTTCCTGGTTCCTCCCTCCCTGAAAATCCCATAGGTCCTCTTCCTTCCCCCTGTTCCCAATTCAACCCCCTCCCCCGCTTCTCTGTCCTGGTATTCCCCTATACTGCTGCAACTAGTCTTTCCAGGACAAGGGCCTCTCCTTCCTCCTTCTTGGGAGTCGATGGATATGTGAATTGTGTTTTGGGTATTACAAGCTTCTGGGCTAATATCTGCTTATCAGTGACTGCATACCATGTGTGTTCTTTTGTGATTGGGTTACTGCACTTAGGATATTTTCCGGTTCCAACCATTTGCCTAAGAATTTCATGAATTCATTGTTTTTAATAGCCGAGTAGTATTCCATTGTGTAAATATAACACATTTTCTGTATCCATTCCTCTGTTGAGGGACATCTGGGTTCTTTCCAGCTTCTGGATATTATAAATAAGGCTGCTATGAACATAGTGGAGCATGTGTCCTTTTGCATGTCCTCTGGGTATAAGCCCAGGAGTGGTATAACAGGGTCCTCCTGAAGTATCATGCCCAGTTTTCTGAGGAACCGCCAGACTGATTTCCAGAGTGGTTGTACCAGCTTGCAGTCGCGCCAGCAATGGAGGAGTGTTCCTCTTTCTCCACATCCTTGCCAACACCTACTGTCTCCTGTGTTTTTGATCTTAGCCATTCTGACTGGTGTGAGGTGAAATCTCAGGGTTGTTTTGATTTGCATTTCCCTGATGACTAAGAATGTTCAACATCTCTTTAGGTGCTTCTCAGCCATTCGATATTCCTCAGGTGAAAATTCTTTGTTTAGCTCTGTACCCCATTTTAATAGGGTTATTTGGGTCTCTGGAGCCTAACTTCTTGAGTTCTTTGTATATATTAGATATTAGCCCTCTGTCGGATTGTAGGGTGGTAAAGATCTTTTCCCAATTTGTTGGTTGCTGTTTTGTCCGGTTGACAGTGTCCTTTGCCTTACAGAAACTTTGTAATTTAATGAGGTCCCATTTGTCAATTCTTGATCTTAGAGCATAAGCTATTGGAGTTTTGTTCAGGAAATTTTCCCCTGTACCCATGTGCTCAAGGCTCTTCCGCAGTTTCTTTTCTATTAGTTTCAGTGTGTCTGGTTTTATGTGGAGGTCCTTGATCCACTTGGACTTGAGCTTAGTACAAGGAGATAAGAATGGATAAATTTGCATTATTCTGCATGCTGACCTCCAGTTGAACCAGCACCATTTGTTGAAAAGGCTATCTTTTTTCCACTGGATGGTTTTAGCTCCTTTCTCAAAGATCAAGTGACCATAGGTGTGAGGGTTCATTTCTGGGTTTTCAATTCTATTCTGTTGATCTACATGCCTATCACTGTACCAATAGCATGCAGTTTTTAACACTATTGCTCTGTAGTACTGCTTGAGGTCTGGGATACGGATTGCTCCAGAAGTTCTTTTACCGTTGAGAATAGTTTTAGCTATCCTGGGTTTTTTGTTATCCCAGATGAATTTGAGAATTGCTCTTTCTAACTCTATGAAGAATGGAGTTGGGATATTGATGGGGATTGCATTGAATCTGTATATTGCTTTTGGCAAGATGGTCATTTTTACTTTATTAATTATGCCAATCCATGAGCATGGAAGATTTTTCCATATTCTGAGGTTTTCTTTGATTTCCTTCTTCAGAGACTTGAAGTTCTTGTCATACAGATCTTTCACTTGTTTGGTTAGAGTCACACCAAGATACTTTATATGGTTTGTGGCTATCGTGAAGGGTATCATTTCTCTTACTTCTTTCTCAGCCTGCTTATCCTTTGAGTATAGGAAGTCTACTGACTTGCTTGAGTTGATTTTATATCCGGCCACTTTGCTGAAGTTGTTTATCAGCTGTAGGAGTTCTCTTGTGGAGTTTTTTGGGTCACTTAAGTATACTATCATATCATCTGCAAGTACTGATAGTTTGACTTCTTCCTTTCCAATTTGTATTCCTTTGACCTCCTTTTGTTGTCTAATTGCTCTAGCTAGAACTTCAAGTACTATATTGAAAAGATATGGAGAGAGAGGGCAGCCTTGTCTAGTCACTGATTTTAGTGGGATTGCTTCAAGTTTCTCTCCATTTAGTTTGATGTTGGCTACCTGTTTGCTGTAAATTGCTTTTACTATGTTTAGATATGGGCCTTGAATTCCTGATCTTTCCAAGACTTTTAGCATGAAAGGATGCTGAATTTTGTCAAATGCTTTTTCAGCATCTAATGAAATGACCATGTGGTTTTTTTTCTTTGAGATTGTTTATGTAGTGAATTACATTGATAGATTTCCATATATTGAACCATCCCTACATCCCTGGGATGAAGCCTACTTGATCATGGTGAATTATTGTTTTGATGTGTTCTTGGATTCAGTTGGCAAGAATTTTATTGAGTATATTTGCATTGATATTCATAAGGGAAGTTGGTCTGAAATTCTCTTTCTTTGAACAATCTTTAAAAGGAATGTTGCCAGGCATAGTGCATGTTTTTAATCTCAGCACTTCAGAGGCAAGAGACAGATCTCTTTGATTTTGAGGCTAGTGTGGTCTACACTGCAAATTCTAAGACAGCCAGGTGTAGGTAGAAAAACCCTGCCTTAAAAGAACAAAATAATCAAATAAATACATCAACAAACAAGTAAATCTTTTTAAAGACAGAGAAACAATCAGAAGAACTAAGCTGCACATTTTCATTATTGGGCATACTCAACATTGGGCACTATTTAATACTTGGTCTAGCTTGCATAATATAGCATCCAAGTTAATACACTTTTTTATTGTCTAATGTTTTTTTGGTTTATTATTTCTAATGTTTATTACTTGGTTTTCCTATTTAATGATCTAGGATAGCTTACTGCTATTTCTCAAAGTGCATCGGCTGATGTGGCTCTGATGAGGTTCTTTCTAGAGTTTCATAATTTGATATTGCAGTCTCCTGACTGCAGATGAAATCATATGGAGCTGTAACTAGGCAAAGAACACATCATATTCTCCTTAGATGGCTGGACAGGTGATAGCTATGACATGCACTCCCCATGGTCTAAAAACTGTCATAGCAGACTCCATGAGAACCAGACCAAAAAAAAAAATAAAGTTTCTTTGTCCGTGGGATGGTAAAGCTACCCAGTAAATTTGTCAAAAGTTTCCCCTTTTTTCTTAAGTGTTCACCTGCTATATTCAAAGCCTATGGACATCTAGAATACCTGGACTGAAACTTTGCTTTAGGAACATCATGTGGTACGCATAAACTACTCTAAACTAGAATTCTTAAAACTGTCTTTTCTATGACTTTAAAAAAAGCCAACTATCTTGCAAACACAGGTGACACAGAAATTGTGAAGGATGATCTGCCAAGTGAACCAATGATCATCAAAAAACTTTTTCTGCAAAGGAGAGAAAACTAAAAGGGGATGTAACTGTCAGTCCCAGCTTTATAAGTTGAAGGGATAAAAGTGCCCAGTTCTGGGCATACATAGATTCCGAGCTGGAGAAGGCACAGTAGCATCTTAAACTTGGTTATTTTCAAGACAATAGCAAGGATTAAAACATTATCTGTGAAAGGTGAGGATGGTAGAAACGTAATAACTATACTGATTCAGTATATTATGTGTTTTCAAATAGTAACAAACAAACAAAATCAAAACAACAAAAAGCCCCAACATATCTATAGCATAAGAGATAACAAAGCTGAGGAATTAAAAAAATAAATGTCTCTAAATTCATGGTGAATGTATAACTTATTAAATTTGTACATTTTATCCTTTCTACATATAAAAACAGTGACATTCTTAGTTTATTAATCCATACAATAATGAACCTATCTCACATCCTTCTAATCTCTCTTTTTCTTTTCCTTTGAGTCTACTAGCCAAAACATCTCTTCTGGGCTTCCCAGATTCATTTGAGACTCTTCCCTCTCCACCATTATATACATATACACATATCATGTATAAACAACCTGCTGACATTTATCTCAGATGCTCCACATCTCTTCTCTACCTTCCAACTCCATGGCCACCCAGTGGAGGTCACTGTCTGTGGGCATAATGGTTTTGTACACTGTGTAAAGTTATTAACGTGCTGACTTCTGTGCTCTCATATCTTATTACAATCCAGACATGGCTTTGTTATGTTTCTTCTTAGATGCTCCTGTCTCAAGTTTTTATAAACATTGCTCCTCATTCATTCTCTGCCTTGCCAATAAAAGCCAATGAGCCAATACAGAGCTTTAGAGAGAGTAGGTGGGACTTTCTAATTCTGGGATGGAGAGAGAGGAAGTGAAGAAGGGAGCCAGGACGAGAGGTCAGAAAACATCAGAAGAAGAGAGCTGGATCAAGAAAGGATGAAAAGATTCAAGTAGGATGGGTATATTGTCTGGTAAGAAACCTGAGTAGCCTAGAGGTTTAGAATGGAGTAATAATTAGTATTTGGCTCATAGCAAGGGGAATTAAGTGGTTAAGAAACACAGCTGCCATTTTAATTCACTTTTTACATTTATATTAAAAATAATTCATTTTACAACTGTCTCATTTCACGACCTTCAGACTGCTATCTTCAGTCTCAATCAAAGCATGACTTCCAGACCTTCCTGAGAGGTAAACGTGACTATGTTACTGCTCCACTCAAAATGAAACCATAAGCATGATCACCTCCTACAGTCCAGCTTGTCTCGATACACGTCATACTTCAACACTCATCCTCACCCTTTGTGGTCACACTGAACAGGCCACTCAAGACAAACCTGTAGGGAACTCTCACTTTGCTCATCTAGACATGTCTGCCTAGCTCAGTGTTCATGTTTGCCAACGATTCCCTCCACTGGCACATCCTTACAATCAAGCAACTCTTCCCCTATTTGACTCAGGAGGCTTACATTTGTTTGCATTTCAAGCTTCTGATGGTTACCATGTCACATGTTCATAAGGATTTGAAGACAAATCCTTTCCTTAAAAAGATCCCTTTCTGTTCTCAAAGTGACTCATGGTCCTACAGGGACAGGTATTCTTGGCTTTTTCTAACCTTAGCATTCACCATTCACCTGTGCTGCCCTAACATCTTTGTTCATGGAGAAGAAACTCTGATCTTTCCATCAACACCTACATGATTCATTATCTTGAAGCCTTGGTAAATATTGATATATATCTCAATATTGAGATATAGATACACATATATAATTTATATGTAATAAATATACAAATTTTATAGTACATGCAATTCATATACATATAAATTTATATACATAACAGAAGTGTACATTTTATATATGACAAATATAATATAAATAATTTATATGTCATGTACATATATTATATATATCATGTGTCATACATTATATAATATGATACATGGTATATGATATATGTTTTTTATATATATATATATATATATATATATATATATATATATTATATAAAATTTAAAGCTCCAGATAAATCAGAAATGTGTGCTTCTTAGAAATTCTGAGCCACCTATTTCTGATTGGCTGAGACACCCATTTCCAGGCACAAATAGTATTCTCTACTATTTTACATACAGCAACAGCCACTGTGTGTCACAATAAACTCCCTAAATTTCCTTATCCATTGTTGATAGAACAGTCAGTATATGGAGAACCAAGTGTGTCCATATTATGAAGTTAAAATATCTACATATAATACATCAAAGAACTGAATAAGAAAGTTGGAATTTATACTCAGTGTTTGTTTCTATTATAATGGAGTGAAAGGGTACTGAAATGGTGGTGGGAGTGATGGTGAGTCTGGAAATTGACCAACTGAAAGATAAATATAAATACAGAATTGAAACGTATATGTGCTATGGCACCAGTGCAACAGCATCTTCTCTGAGTTGAGCCTACATAGTGCAAGTAACTCTCAGAAAATATGCTTGTGGAGACCACCCCTCTATAGCTTTTGCAAAATGTTGTTTGGTTTCTGACAATGGTTTGACTGTTCTTGGTGATAATCATTGTATGCTGTATACAAACTGAATTTGTATGTAAAATATATTTATAGTTATTCAGTTCTTTCATGGGATTATAAAGCAAAGCTGCCTGAGACAGCACATGCATGGAATGAGAAACCAAATGGCCCAAAGTGAAGAGTTAAGGTGAGAGTTTCTCTAAACTGGGTGTCTCTTTTTGGTCAGTGAATGGGATTTACTTTCTTTTTGCTGTCAGTGCTTGAGAACTCTTGGCATGCATGGTGCTGCCTCCTGACATCACTCAGAATGCCTGTTTTAAACTCTAAAAAAAAGTGATCACATTTAGTGTCTTTATAATTCAATTTGGTAATACATAGGAAATCTTATCAAAGTCCAAAAGTTAAGAAAAAAAAAACCTTTTAATTTAATAAATCCAGGAAACAATGTAGTAGTTGTTAAACTTTAGCCAGGAGTTCCAAAGCCTCGTGTGCCTCCCTAGATGGCAGTGATGACAGGGAACTGGGTTACACAGACATTAACTTCACAACCAGGAAACCCATGGGTTAATTCATAGTTCAACAAGCTATGGTAGGTGACTTAGGGCATACCTGTAGGGATGGGTCCCCAGCTCCTCCTTTGCCTGCCTCCTCTCTCTGGCTTCCATGACATGAAAAGTCTTTCTTTTTTTCCTGTCCCCTTCCACTATGTTGTTGCCTTGCCTCAAGCTTGATGTAGCAGACTCAACTAACTTTAGACGGAGACCTAAGAGATTAGGAGAGGCACTGTGTCTTGGCTCTCTTAAATTTAAATTATGTATCTCAAGTACTGAATCACAGTGATGGGAAGACAGGAAGGAGCACAGTAGATAAGGAAGAAGCTTCTATAGGCAGCCTTACATGATGAATGTCTGTGCCTTGGTTTCTCACTTTTTCAAAAAAAAAGGATCATGGCTCTCAGCTTCTAGGAGGTGTAAATGAATTACAAGTTAATAAATCTGAAGGCATGAAATCATGAATGAGATGTGTGACTTGGCATGGTTGGTCTAATCTGTATTTACTTGTACTTAACCACTAGTATTCTCAATAATAACTTATATTAAAGTAAAGAAACAAGGTCACCAAATTAGACATTATTATTTTCTTGAGATCAACCAAAACAGTATGCTTTTTCCCCTGTAGCAATTACAGAACTTCTATGGTGTGGCCATTCTGTCTCCAATAATTAGTGAAACAATGCAATGTGCACTGTGGTCAACAGCACTTGCTTCTAACATAGACAACCAGAATGCTTTTTGCCTAGATACTGGCATCTTTAATAAAAATACATTGTCATTTTATGGGTACTAATATAAAAAAGTAACTATTATTATTAACATCGTTGTCGTCAATGTTGTTGTTGCTGTTATTATTATTATTATTATTATTATTATTATTATTATTATTACTATTAGTGTGTGTGTGTGTGTGTTTGTGTGTGTGTGTGTTCACACGAGTCATGCAGCACATATGTCGAAGTCAGAGAACAGCTTGCTGGAGTCATTTTAAACTTTCTTTCTTTCTTGGGGAAAGGGAGGCTTTATTTCATTACAGTCCATCAAGGGAAACCGATGCAAGCGCTTACTGCAGGAACCTGGAAGCAAGAATTAAATCCAAGATCTGGAACTGGCTCCACCTGGCTTGCTTGAGTACCTTTCTCAAACAGATCAGGCCCATGTGCTTTGGGATGACAATGTCCACAGTGCAATCAGTCCTCCTACATTAATCAACAACCAAGAAAGCACTCCACAGACATGGCGACAGGCCAATCTGATGGAGGCAATTTCTCAATTGAAATTCCCTCTTTCGAAATATGTCTAGGTTTGTGTCAAGTTGACAAAAACAAACCATCACATTGATTCTCTGAACATAACTTACTTTGTAAACAATATCAAAAACTGTTGTTAAATTTTTGCTTTTACAAAATTTTTGTTTTCAACAGGTGGGTCCTGGGAATCTACCTCAAGTCATCCGTCTCCTCAGCATGTGCCCATATCTGCTGAGCCATTTCACAAATCCTAGAATAATTCTTCAACTGGTTCAGAATTGACTTAAGCCTCTTTATTAATGCTCACTGTGAAAATAAATTATTTGAATGGTATGTATTTAAATTATAATAAAGTATAATACCTGTTTAATCTTTTACCGATTACCTAGTAGTTTATACTTAATGTTTCTCTCTCTGTCTCTCTGTCTCTGTCTCTGTCTTTCTCTCTCTCTCTCTCTCTCTCTCTCTCTCTCTCTCTCTCTCTCTCTCTCTCTCTCTCTCATACACTTCTTATGCTAGACAATGTCTTGAGAGCAAGCTGGCCTCCAGGTCCCTATGTAGCTAACAATGGACTTGAAATCCTTTCTCTCCAGCCACCCCCTCCAGAGTTCTAGGGTTGTTGGCACTTGTACTGGGCAGTGAGCAGAGGAATACATGTGAACACAGGACAGCTGGCACATAACACTTTTAAAACACATTAGCCCAAAGCTTGCATGTGGGAAAGGTATACCTATCAGAACAATGCAGTGAGATGCAGTAATGACACATTGCATGTGGAACACACGGGAATGCATTCAGCTATACTCGGCATGTTCCCTACAAGAGACATTTTCTAGGACTAAAATATTGGCAGTCCTTGCATATTTTGCATATTGATTCAAATTCGAAAAGTCAGGACACTTTGGGGTTTTTGGTTGTTTTCCATTAACTTTTAAAAGTTGATCTTAAAATTCTACCCTAGACATTGACATAAATTCAGTTATAGCACTTTTCTCATGTGATATTAAATAAGTTTCCTTTAGAATAGGTATGGCTTCCTTATGATCAATAGAAATGAGACAGAATATAGTCTTACCCTGGTGTGAGTACGAATGTGCATCTTCAGTCCATCATTTTTACTGAATCCTTTTTCACAGTATGGGCATTGATAGGGACGCTCACCTAGAAATAAAGAAAGTGTCCATATCAGAGAAATGTAACACAGCAGGACATCTTCAGAGCCATTGCTCTTCACAAAGGCTCATTGCTACGAAGGTGGTACAGGCACAGTTGGGCAGGAGAAGCACCATAGTACAAAAAGAACATAGTACAGGAAGCAGATATTAGTGTGTTCCCTCTAGCCCAACTGGACGGACACCCAGAAACAATCAAGTAGGCCGGGGACTGCTGCACTTCCTTTAAATCTATGAATCCAATTAAATGCACTGATCATAAGATTTGTAACGCTATTTTGTCTCAGTCTGTTCTATGACCATTCTCCGCATTATGAAGGTCTTTAACTTGTTTTTTTCATAACTTGAATTGTAAAAGTTTCATATAAATAAAATTGGATCACATCTATGCATTTCAGAAAGAGCCTATAAAGCATGTTAAACAGAATCACTGGTATTTAAGCTACACAACAACTGATCCACACTCTTTATATATAGTCAAATAGCTCTTAATTAAGGCTGTAATTTAGAAAATTGAAATGTTTTTCAAGACAAGGAAGACCATGCATGCATATACCCCTTCCTGCAAAAAAACAAAACTTCTATTTGAAAATGATAAAATGTAACAAAGCCTAATATGTAAAAGAATTCAAGGCTGTACTCATCAAAGCATCATTATTTGCAATAATAACATAGGTCCAAATCACCAGTTTTCTTTATTATTCCTTGAACAATAGACACACATGACAAACATTACAAGATGCTAGACACTTGCTACAGTCTAAGAACAGTAAAATGAAGTTTAAAAAAATGTCCAAAGCAACTATAAAATTGTATTTCTTTGCCACAGGGCCAGGGCTGTGTATAAAAGTCCTCCTCTTTTTTTGATTCAACTTGAGCATTCCATAGATTATTCCAATGGCCTCACTAGGGCAGCAAAAAGCTCTCTGCTGTTCAGCCTCACCTTTTTCCCAGAAGAGGCTCCACTTCACCTCCCCCATCTCTTGACTGCTTCATGAGATGAGACTCAAGACTGACCTAACTTACACTAGGAATGACCATGTGCTGGAAGCTCCAGCAGAGTAGCATTTTCCATTTTAAGGAGATCATCTTAGGCATTGTTTAAATTACAACCTCAGAATGACAGGATCAAAGTAAGGATCAAAGTATGGTTTGATTGGCACCACAAAATGGCTGCAACCATCTATAAGGGAAAGAAAATATAAACAGCAGTATCAGCCAAAGCAAGAACAAGTATCTTTAAAGAACCTTCTAAGTTTTCCAACCATTCTAAGAGAAATAGACCTTTTACACTAGCCAGTACACCTAGAATACATGAAATAAGAATTATGACGTAGAACATTTGGCTTTTCATGGCAGAATAAAGAATTGTAACTTCTAATTTTCACATTAAGATTATAATCATGTTGATTCAATCAGGTCTTTGATTCACTTGGACTTGAGTTTTGTGCAGGGTAATAGATACGGATCTATTTGCATTCTTCAACATAAAACCAAATACACAGAACCTGATAGAAAAGTAAATGGGGAATATCCTTGAACACATTAGCACAGGAGACAACTTCCTGAGCAGATAACCAATAACACAGGCATTAAGATCCACAATTAATAAATGGGACCTCATGAAACTGAAAAGCTTCTGTAAGGCAAAGGACACTGTCAATAGGACAAAATGGCAGCCCCCAGAATGGGAAAAGATTTTCACCAACTTCAGATCTGAAAGAGGGCTAATTTCAGAAATACATAAAGAATACAAGAAACTAGACATTAACAAAACAAATAATCCAATTTAAAAATGGGTACAGATCTAAACAGTGAATTCTCAGTAGAGGAATCTCAAATGACCAAGAAGTACTTGAAAAAAAATTCACCATCCTTAACCATCAGGGAAACGAGAATCAAAATGACTCTGAGATTTCATCTTATGCCTGTCAGAATGGCTAGGATCAAAACATTAGTGACAACTCAAGGAAACAAGAATGTGAGGCAAGGGGAACACTCCTCCATTAATGGTGGGAATGAAAATTTGTCAAGCAATTTTGAAAATAAATAGGAAATTGGAATCCATTTACCTTAAGCCCCAGCTATACCACTTCTGAGCATATATCTCAAGGACATGTAATCCTACCATAAGGATACTTACTGTGTTCATAGCAGCTTTATTCATAATAGCTAGAAGTTGAAAACAACCTAGATGTCTCTCAACTGAAGAATAAATAAAAAATATGGTACATTTACACAGTGGAATATTATTACTCAGCTGTTAAAAATGCAGGCAAGTGGATAGAATGAGAAAAGAAATTATCTTAAGTGAGGCAACCCAGACTCAGAAAGACAAGCATGGTACATACTCACTTATAAGTGGTTATTTGCTATAAAGTAAAGGATACTCATGCTACAATCCACAGATGTAGAGAGGCTAAGTAAAAAGGAGGGCCTAAGTGAGGATGCGTTTATCTTCTTGAGAAGGAGAAATAGAATAGATATTGCATGTGGGCTGGGGGTGGGTAAGGATGCAACAGGAGGGACCACACGGCAGGGAAAACAGAGGGAGGAGAGTAGTGAAAAAGACATCTGGAATTTTGGAGCATTTTGGGGGTGATGTAGAAACCTAAAACAATGCAAACTCTCAGGAATTTATGAGGGTGAGCTAAGTAATAGGGAATAACGGGCCTGAACTAGCCATCTCTGGTAACCAGGCATGTCTCCCAGGGGAAGGACTGGAACACCAATGCAACAACAAAACCTTGGACCTACAATTCGTCCTGCTTGCAAGATGTGCTTGGGTAAAGATGGAACAGAAATTGTGGGAGTGGCTAACCAGTGACTGGTCCAGCTTGAGACCCATGCCAGTAGAGGGAACACATCTCTAACATCATCTGAGGGACCAGAGATCTAGGGTAGAATCAAACATGCCCCACCAAACCATTTATAATGATATTCTGCTGTACTCGTAGACAGGAGCTGGCATAGTCATCAGCAGAGAGGATCTGCCCAGCAACTGATGGAAACAGAGAGCCATGGCCAAGTATTATATGGAGCTCGGTGAATCCTGAGGAAGACAGAGAGGAAGGCTTAAAAGGGACAGAGGAGCCAACGATACCACAAGAAAATCCCCAAATAACCAACTAACCTAGGGTCATAGGGGCTCACAAAAACTGATCAACAATCAGGGACCCTGCATGAGTCTAACCTAGGCTCTCTGCATATATGTTATGGTTGTGTAGTTGTCATTCTTGTGGAAATGCTAACAGTAGAGGTGGAGACTGTCTTTGATACTTTTGCCTGCTTTTGGAACTCTTTCTCCTACTCGATTGTCTTGCCCAGCCTTAATAATCTTAATGCAACTTGACATGCCATGTTTGGTTGATATCCCTAGGAGGGCTATCCTTTTCTGAAGAGAAATACAGGACTGGGGGTGAAAGACTGGGGTGGGGTCTGGAAAGAGAAAGACTGGACTTGGGGGTGGACTGGGGTGGGGTCTGGATGTAATAATATATGAGAAAATAAATAAAAATTTAAAAAGATAACAATCATGTGCTTATCTTGCTTCCCATATCTATTGAGCCTCTATCTCTCTATACCATCTGTCTAACATTTGTATGTCTCACAAACAAATCAAATTCTTCACCTATCACTCTAAATTTATGATCCTATCTTCTGTTTCCATGTGCTTGGATTACAGTGTTCTGATTAGCTGTGTAGATTTATTCAGTTATCAAACAGCAAAACCCCCATATATCTGTACTGTACAGCAAACCCTAAATAAGCTGTTACTTACTCTTGCCATAAAAATGAGCAAAAATATGTGTAGCTAAGTGATGTCATAAGTTCATTTTGTTTATTTTGATATTTATTATTTTATTGTTGTTATTGCTATTATTGTATGTCTCATAAGAGCATGAATGACTTAAACATACACAACAAATTTTACTGATAAGGAGAAACTTGAGAACTGTTCAGGATAGCTCCGTTTTACTCAGTTCTGCATAGATCCAGTCTCCAGTCATAAGAATGTGGCTTTCTGACCGCTGGGATGCTCCTGGAACATGAGGATAGTAACAGCAGTGCACTGATTAGGATTTGCATTAGAGTCTGCATCAGGGCCCTGGGTGCAGCAGGACCTGCCATTTATTGAGTTGTTAAGCACTTGACATAACCATCCACACAAGTACAAACACTGTACTGAAGAAAACAGCACACACCTGCACTAGTGGGCATATTCCTACAGCAGAAAACTTCAAATGACTTCAGGTTCTTTCTCATAAAGTCTTAGAAACAATGCAACAGTTTTGGTGGTTTTAACTTTTGTTTTTAAGACACTGTCACTCTATGACCATAGAGGGTCTGGAACTTATAGACCAATCTGGTCTCAAATTCACAGGCAATCCTCCTGCTTCTGCCATGTGCTAGGATTACAGGCAAACATTACCATACCCAGCTAATAAGTAGATTAGGAAAGTACATTTATTTCAATTATTTTACTTAACTGATACTAAGCAATGTTCAACTGTTTGCTTCATCTTTTTCTGCTAATAACTGAATTTACCAGCAAATCAAAACTAGATGACAGATAATGATAAAAACAAAAAGGTTAAGGGTAGAAAAGATGGCCTAGAGGTTAACATTACTGAAGCTCCTCCAGAGGACTTGGATGTGATTCACAGCACCAGCATGGTGGTTCACAATCATTTGAAACTCCAGTTCTTGGTTATCTGAGATCAACTTCTGAATAGCACAGGCACCAGGTATGCAATGATAAATATACATACACATAATTTTTAATTATTAAAGTAGCACACAGATATTTAATAATTTTTCTTGCAAAACATTGTGTACCCATTTCTCCTGAGTCAAAACATTCTCCCCTGGAGGGAGGAGGAGGCTAACAAGACTTAGGAAGTGAACCAATCTCATAAGGCTCAGGAAGTCTCTTAGAATTACAGGACTCTCAATGCCCCTCCCCGAGTCCTGATAGTTATATAATTAATAACAATTGTTGGGGAGAGACTATCCTGTCAGCTAAGATACCTGCATATGATATAACAAGCTCCTATGTTGAAACATTAATGAATTTGATCCATGTTCTAGAGTGAAGTTTACCTTTGAGTCCTTAAGGTAACCCTCTAACACATCTTCCTAAAAGTAAGCCCAATATGCTCACTGACTCATTAATCACTCATTAATTCATTAGGTGGAATTAATGAATAAATCTTTGGGCTGATGTCAGTGTCCTGCTTGAGATGGACAGGCACCTATTCACAATGTCTATTCACATCTCTACAGGATAATTATCACAAATTTGTGCCAAAGAATTATCAAAAGAAATGAAGATGACCTGTAGTTACATTGTCTCAGGAAGAGGTACTGAAACTTGCTACCAAAAATGATCCATTGTGAGGGGGAAGTGTCCAAAAGGGCAATTGTGACATGGCTACCTTTCTTCACATTCAATGGGATAGTATGCCTCTTTATCATAGTGCAGTTACATGTTATCTGTCAAGGGTACTAAGAATTAAGAATGCAATTAAGTCCAAGCCCTGTGAAAGCAGAGGACCCTTGCAGGGGGAATAATAGGGCAGCTATCTTCCTCTACATGGTATGGCTAGCATGCTTCTTTAACAGGCAGGGATTTTCTCATGAGGATAGGTACATGTCTCAAATGGCAGATGGACGGCTAGAAAAAGAGATGTTCATCATCCTTAGTCATTAGGGAAATGCAAATCAAAACAACCCTGAGATTCCATCTCACACCAGTCAGGATGGCTAAGATCAAAAACACAGGAGACAGCAGTTGTTGGCGAGGATGTGGAGAAAGAGGAACACTCCTCCACTGCTGGTGGAATTGCAAGCTGGTACAACCACTCTGGAAAGCAGTCTGGCGGTTCCTCAGAAAACTGGGCATGACACTCTCAGAGGATCCGGCTATACCACTCCTGGGCATATACCCAGAGGCTTTACCTGCATGCAATAAGGACACATGCTCCACTATGTTCATAGCAGCCTTATTTATAATAGCCAGAAGCTGGAAAGAACCCAGATGTCCCTCAACGGAGGAATGGATTCAGAAGATGTGGTATATCTACACAATGGAATACTACTCTGCAATTAAAAACAATGAATTCACGAAATTCCTAGGCAAATGGTCAGATCTTGAAAATATCATCCTTAGTGAGGTAACCCAATCACAAAAGAACACACATGGTATGCAGTCACTGATAAGGGGATATTGACCCAGAATCTCGGAATACCCTAGACACAATCCGCATATCAATAGATTTCTAAGAAGATGGAAGGAGAGACCCCTGGTCCTGGAAAGACTGGATGTAGGGGAACGCCAGGACAGAGTAACGAGAGGGGGTTGAATGGAGAAAAGAGGGAGGGAAGGGGGCTTATGGGACTTTCGGGGAGGGAGGAAACGGGAAAGGGGAAATGATTTGGAATATAAATTAAAAAATAAAATAAAATAAAATAAAAAGAAAAAGATATCATCATTCCCAATAGTAGGACATCTGGGGTAGGATTTTAAACAGGCTATGGTGACTGCTAAATGGCTTTTCTGTAATAAGAGATGCTTGTACAGAAAAGGACATGCAGATTATATCCTCTGCATTAGCTTCTGAGAACAGGAAAAGTACAAACTGGGGAGAATGAGACAGCCAAGTTGCCTGGCCTTTATCTATAGCCAGTAGAATGGAAGAAATGTGCTCAAACCCATTTTTGAGATTCTCAGACTGAAGAGTGATGTGCAAAGGAAGATGACAGAAGTGCTGGAAGACAAAGGCCCATACCCATTAAAGAGAAGAAGGGAAACCCGTGGTTCAACATGGAGACAGGGACTATAAAAATGGTCCAATATAGGAAACTATTATAACTGAGAAATACTCAGCACCTGACCTGCTTGAATCAGAGAAGACTTTAAGTAAGAAATAAGAGACCAAGTTTGTGATGCTATGGAGCAAATGGACAGAGGAGTTCAGGAGTACCATGGAAATGGAGAAGCTAAGTAACACAACTACCATTTTCTCCTTGAAAAAAAGCCGCATAAACTGGGGCAATATGAGGGGAATTGAACTTTGAGCAGCATAATTACCAGGGACTGGAATTCAACCGAGGAAGGATGTAAGAGAGAATGGGAGAGTTAGACTGATAACCAGCTCACTAGATCAGATATGGCTATGCATACACATGACTTAAGGAGGTTGAGAACTGGAGAGATGGCTCAGTAATTAAGAGCACTTATTGTCCTTATAGAGGACCCATGTTCAATTCTCAGCACCTACATGTTGGCTCACAGTGGTTTTTAACTCCATTTCCAGGGGATACTACGTTTTCAAACCTCCGTGAGCATCAGAAACATACGCAGTGTATATACATATATGCAGGCAGAATGTTCATATACTTAAAACTAATTGTAAGAGACTGATTCAGCAGGGACCTCAGGACAGGTACAAGGCCTTACTGGCTACACTGAGAACCACGGTGAGGCATAGTTTATGATGCAGAGGAGACTCTGGCAGAGCATGATTAAACCAGCATGCATGTAAAGTGCTAAAGTAATCAAGGCAGGAAAGAAGAACAAGGCAAGGGAACAGGTCTACCCAGGTCCCTTGAAGACTGACGCGGTAATATCTGGATCAGCTCAGCATTCCTAGGGTAAAATTATTCAATAACTAAATGCTGTGCTGGTCAACTTTTGGAAAGCTTCGTGGCCTAAGTTCATAGAAGTCAGAAATAACAAAATGGTATAGGCAAAATAAGTTAAGCTAGTCCTAGGGGTTGGCAATTATGCCCTCCAGAGTATGTCATGGGCTTTTTCTTCATTCAAAAAAAAAAGTATACTAAGGGTGGAGATTGTCCCCTAAGCTGCAAACACCTTCAATAGCCAGCTGCAGTCAGTGGAGTGAAGGGGGCTATGAGCACTAACATGGAGTTTATCAGAATCAGAGATCTGACTCAGCAGCAAGTGTGCCACACTACAGAGCAAGGATGTCCCTACTCCTCCCTGGGCCAAAGTAGGCCAAGTGCCCTAATCCAGTCCCAACAAGATCGCAGGAAAGGAAAGATGTGCAGTGACCTTGGAGAAGGAGGAGCAGGGGGAGCAGGGGGAGCAGTAGCAATAGCAGTAGCAGTAGCAGCAGCTCAAAGGAGGAGGCTGATAACTGCTGGAAAATGACTAAGGATTAGAGAGGACTAGATGGAGTGATACAACTTATCTATACTAGTCTTTACAAACTTATATAGTGTATATATACAAGCCTTAAGAGATTTTTGAATAAGGTAAGATTAAATCATTTCCTGAAGTACATTTTAATGATTTCAAATTCTGTAGTTGGTCACTTAGAATAGCTTAAAAGAAAAATCTATGCCAAATTTCATAACTCATAAGTATTTAAGAAGATGATAAGTGAGCACACAAATAAATTCCAACCTAAAACAGTGAACTCATAGTCATGTGTTTTCCAAACAACTAACTGAAATAGGATTGAACTAATTAAGTGAAGTAAGACATAAGTATTCTTGGGCCACACAGTTTTACCTTTTGTTTGGATTTTTAAAATAAAAATAGTTTTTGGAGATGGAAATACTTTCTATGTGAAAAATGAAACTTTCAAGGTTATGAAAGGTTCTGGGGGAAAAAATAACCCCTGAGATGGTTCCACATGGGTAAATTTGGAATCTGTGTGCTACATCACAGCTCTATAAGAACTTTACATTCATCTTCCACAAGGATCGACGCATGAGATAATTTTACTTTTGAAGATGAAGGAAATGGTTATAAAACACATACTGAATCATTCCCAAAGAGTGTCAAAGTGTGTGTGTGTATATATATATATATATATATATATATATATATATATATATATATATATATATATATAAAATTTTGGAAGCACTATCCAATCATTTTTTCAACTCTAGCATTTAATCTGTTATATTTATGGAATATCTAATAAATCAGAAGACAGAGCTGAAGGATGAAATGCTACCCTGACAAGTCAGAGCTGCCAGAGCTCATTCTTGGCCCCTTCCTGGGAACTGAAAAATTTTTTTATCCTTCAGCCAAGAGTCATGAAACCCCACTGACCTTGCTGAGCCCCACCTTGTTAATCTTAGAATGCTCCCATTAATCAAGTTTGCTAGAATATTCCATCTACCAAGTCAAAGGACACATCTGAAGGAAAGACAGTGAGATCCTGTGTCATTTACTCCTTGCTTGGTTACAGAGAAACTGTTATAAAAGTGGGTAATAAAATGTTAAAGCCAAAAATGTCCTTGAGCACATAAAAGATGTGTGCCACATGAATAAAACCAAACAGATCTTTGTCATAAACAAAACAAAACAAAACAAAATTGCTGCACTTTCTTCCTTAGAAGATGTGTTTTGTTTTACAGAATCTTCTAGAAGGTGAACCATTTTTGTTAATGAAGCAAGTGGGATTCACTGGAAAATAGTGAGAAGAAAGATGCATGTACTCACTAACTTTCCACTCAGAAGTAGTAATAGTAAAGGGTTGGACGAAAACCTCAAAATTACTGACTTACAAACCAACAACAGCATTACAAGGAGGTAGGAAATGTAAGATAAAAAAGACAAGGAGGAGGGGGAGAAGGAGGGGGAGGGAGGAGGTGGAGGAGAAGGAAAAAGAAAAGGAGGAGAAGGAGGAGGAGGAAAGGAGCTAATGAATGAGGTTAATTATGATTAGGTGAGGAAGAGACGTGACTATTTCCATACAGTGTACTTTGGATCTCTCCAACTTCTATATAAATGGCCCGTCACCGTGGTTGGCCTGGAGGGAATAAGATGTCTTAATGCAGTCCTGGCATGAGTGCTGCAGAAGCTCAGGGACTGCTTCACAGCAGAGAACTGCACAGCAAGTGCCAAAGTCTGAAAAGTTCTGAGCTGTCAAGGTTCCACATGGTCATAGTGAGAGGCAATGATGTACAGTAGTGTCCCTGGTTACTTACTGATTTGGTTTTATTTCTAGAAATCAGCGATTGGCATGGAAATCATTAATCTTTTTACCTAGTAGTTTTCTATTTTGAAACATTTCAATCAGTTTTCTTTAAAATGGTTTTGATGAGCACCACAGCAATGGTAGAGCAAATAAGTAGTTACATCTCAGGGGCCTACACACAAGAGGACCTTTTACAAATAGTACCAGCAAGGAAGAATTACAAGCATATCACTTTGGAACAGTAAGAAACTCAGAATTCATTTCTCCTATAAATCTGGATAACACCTTCCTGAACCCTGAAACAGAGTACAGGAACTGCAGAAAACAATATGGGGAATTGTTCTTGAGGGATGGTTGTAAGAATGGCGGAGAAAGCATTAAAGAAATCAGTCTCACTATAAGCCATGTAAAGACAGCACTGGGGTGTGTAGTTCAGTGAAAATGTATACTTATAGCACACATTAACCTCTAGGACAATCATTTTCACTCAAACCGAAAATGATGTTAGCAAATTAAATGCAATACAGGCATGGTATTGATATTATCTAATGATATGAAAATAGATGAAGCTCTGTGACAGTGTTGATCAAATATTGTTGGCTAAGATACTGCCAGTTTTCAGGGTGCCAGCTTAAAGAAAGGAAGGGAAAAAGAGGGAGGGATGATGGAAATAAAACTTACATGATTGATAGAATACTGTAGTTGATCCACCTAATTGAGTCTCTGTAACTATTGCTAACTTACTTGGTGGTAATTCATAACACTATGTACTAGACAAAGGTCACTCCATTATTCTCTCTTTCTCTCTTTTTTCTAGCCTATGGTAAATCTTGACTTAATAAGTGCTAATATGTGGACCTTAAAAATTAGGGTCTTGGGGTTGGAGAGACATCTCAGTGCTTAAGCGCACTTATTACATAATCATGAGAACTAGAGTTCACTTCCCAATGACCAAATAATAAGCTGACATCTTGTGAATCCTCTAATTCAAGCTCCGAGGATCCTGGAACTCTCTTCTGACCTCTATAAATGCACAGACATGTAAACTTGACCACACATGGGCATACCCTCAGACACAGACACGGACACACAGTCACGAACATGAAAACACACACACACACACACACACACACACACACAAACACACACATACACAGTCACACATACACATGCACACACAGTCACATACACATGCACACACATGCACACAGACACATGCATACATAAATTTTTTAAAAAATAGGGTCTTTAAAAGTATTTAAGTGACAATATAGATAAAGACATTATTAATGAAAGTAAAAATGGAGTCAATCTCTTACTGGGCCCAAGTCAATAAAGAATCACTGAGAAAATCAAAGCAGAATAAAATCCTTCTCAGCAGATAAGGTCATTTACTACATACAAAGACATAAAAGAAAAGTTTAAGTTTCATGCATTTTGTAATCTGTTCATTATTGCCTTATATCATTTATAATTATACATAGCTACTGGTTTTATAATATTTGAACAAACACCTTAAACACAATGAATTAATTTCTTTAGAAAAGTATTAAGGAAGAAAGAAAAACAGTGGCTGAACACCAGGTATAATCCAAAAACACACACATCACAACACACACACATCACAACAATCCTTTAATTCTATGCTGATCACAGGTATTTACCAAAAAAAAAAAATCTTCCAAAGACAGTGATTTATTACCACATTCAAATAATAGTGTGCACACAAGCCAGGAGCAGAATGTCCAACACAGCCGCTATCTATTAACACAGAAAGTTAACTCTAGGCACATAATTAACCTCCTGGCCTAAAGCTTTAAAAAACCAAAAGAAACTCCTACACTCTCTTTTCTAATTTATGAACTAATGGAATTTATGTCCCAGTCTGTGGGTTCCCTTGCTGAATGGGCGTCAGCTTTCACTGACCCTGAGAAGCTGTAAACTCACTGAAGAAAGTGCTACACTCTTCCTGCTGGCCTGCAGAGTATCATCTCTGTGCCCCCCTCATAGGAAACAGGATGATAAATTACAGAGCTGCCCACCAAATTCAGAGCTAAATGCTTGCCTTCACTTACAGTGAGTGTGCCCCTTCAATCACCCCAGGCCAACACCATTTGACAGCAAACCCAGTCTGTAGCCTATACATTCTCTGGGTCTTCAGTGACCATGAAAGGCTAACTAAAGAAGATGACTTGGGAATGGAGGGTCCAAGAGGGTACCAGTGAGTCGGAGCTCCCGTGCCTGCAGAAATATTAAACACCATACTTTCCGTCTCACTGCCTGATCATGCTGTGATACACAACAACCTTCAAATGCATCCGCAGCTAGGCCTCTTGCCCAGTTCTCAGATGGAGATAAAGATTTAGAGGGATGGCAGCTTTTTAAAGGGCCACAGAAGAGCAATTAAATTGAACTTGAGGGCTCCTACCTCAATGACCCACACTCTGGGAATGAACCAGATATTAAATAAGATACTATAAGTGATTTTGAAGTGGGAAAGGCTTTTCATACATGGAGTCGTTTGGCCACAGGTAGACCTGCACAATTCCAGTTAAGATCAGTATTCTCAAACAACTGATGTATTAAGAAGAAAATATCGGGGCTGGAGAGATGGCTCAGCGGTTAAGAGTACTGACTGCTCTTCCAGAGTCTTGAGTTCAAATCCCAGCAACCACATGGTGGCTCACAACCATCGTAATGAGATCTGATGCCCTCTTCTGGTGTGTCTGAAGACAGCTACAGTGTACTTATATATAATAATAAATAAATCTTAAAAAAAAGGAAGAAAATACCAACAAATAGAATGTATGTTAAGTTCAAGACTAACAGAAAAGTAAACGGAACACCTGTGAGTATCAATATTCTCTACCATTCTTCTAATAAGAAAAACAACAAATAACTTTAAACTAAAACTATAAAAAACTTTAAACTGAGCAGTCCTAGTCAGAGCCAGTCACATGTTGGGAACAATTGGCCAAATATTTACTCCTCTTTCCCTTAACCTGTAACCTGTGGATACCGGTGAGCTGGATCTTGAACCATGTGCTCCGTCCTTGTTCTAGAGTTAAGTTTCCCACGAGCTATAGAATAAAGCAATGATGATGAGGGGAAAGCAAAGTTGTGGATACAGGAGAGTTGATTAGAACAGAAATCTCAGTGCTTCTTCCTGACTCTTGGCATATCTCTGAACAAAAAAGGTTCTTCTGTTTACTCAATAAATATTTCTAAGGTTTTGTTTGGTTTTGTTTTCTTTCACATTGTCAGGGAGTGTTCTCAAGTGTACTTAAGTGAGATATCAGTTAAATATGATTTTTTAAGGTGGCAAGAACTACAGACTCCAAAACAAACTACATTTTATGAGTATTTTTGGAGGTTTCCATGGTTGAATGTAAAGGAAGAATCAGCATTCACAATTCAGGATTCAAACCACATTTTTTAACTGAATTATCTTAACATTTGCTTAAAAGTCTTAATAAGGAATACAGCCATTTAAAATGCATTTTGTTAAAGTTAACACAGAGAAATTGTAATTATGCTTAGAATGATGTCAAACTAATTATTTATCAGCATTCAATAAAGATGTTTATGGAGAATCCTAAGATACACCAAATTTCAGATTTTGATAAAATTGGAAGAAATGATATGAACTTGAATATTCTTTCTTTATTGTTTTATAAATTCTTGTAAACTGCTATAAAGAAACAGAAACTAAATACAGTGATAATATAAGAAATAAGATATCATTCAATAAGATTTGCTACCTAATATTCAATGAATAAAACTCACTTGACTTTCAAAAAGAAATATCAATTTTGGTGCCAGTATGACAATAGAATTTTCAAGACAAGGTTTATGATAGCAGGTCCAAAGTGGGCCCCATGAAAAAGGCAGTCCACAACGTCTTAAATGGCAGTCTGGGCTCAGTTCAGGCTAGACTCCTGTTTAAACAGAAGGATGGCTAGTGGGATAAATAAGAAGCCTAAAATCAGCATCCCTCAGAAACTTGTGGCACAGGTTTCCATCTGTCAGGAAGAGCCACTGCTTCCTGTATCTGCCCCTTGTTGACTGGGTCCTCATTTGCAGGCCTCTCTCTCTCTCTCTCTCTCTCTCTCTCTCTCTCTCTCTCTCTCTCTCTCTCTCTCTCTCTCTGTCTCTCTCTCCCTCTCCCTCTACACACACACGCGCACACACACACACACACATACATATACACACACACTTTCCCTTACATGATTATCATGATCTGGAATAGCTGCCTAAGGTTTGTGTTCTCAAAATGCCAAGCTGGGGGCCTGAACATTACTGGGGATCTCTAGTACCACCTCCTAAAAGGTCAGGAACACTATCTTTATAAAGTTATTGCATAATCTTCATTTTGACCATGCTGATATTTACATGAATGGTGCAACATTACCATGGGAAACCTGCTGATTTAGTGATATAGATCTGAGCAATGGTCTCAAACTCTATACCAGCTACTGCATCCACCATAGCCATACACACTAGAAATACATGCTGTTTCCACTAGGGAAAATGTTTCGTGAAGTACAAAATGATTGCTTGTATTAAACCTAAACCTAACCATTGAGTTTTTAATACAGGAATTGGGTAACAATGCACATGATAATGGTCTCAGAAAGCCCGTTTGGTAGACCTGAGCGTCCAGCTTTTTTCATGGAACATTCTGCTTATATAAAGCAAAAGGACTGACCACAAAGAGTGAACATTGAAATGGCTATTTGGAGAATACTTTTTAATACACAAGGAAAGAAAGGAGGCAGAAATGGCCGTGCAGCAAGCAATATTTCTTACAAAATTCCAGAAGGGAAACAGGCAAGCAAAGGGGTCTTCTGAATGGGTACCAATGAGCTCTGGATGGCATTAACAAATGTGGAGATAGGCAGGACTCAAAAAGATGTTCCCCGAATGACCTGTGCATCCTGTTACAGAATCCTTCATGGGTGAAAAGTTCATGCCAAACACAATACAGACTGATGGGTTTTAAACTGATAGAACAGAAAAGGGTCACTGAAGTATTTTCAGGTGGCACAGGACAGCAATCCTTTTCTCAAAGTCTGCTTCTTGGTTTTCAGTCTAGCAGCAAATAATATTCCAAATTAATTGATCAAGACTATTAAAATATAAGATTGCTGCATATTCTGCAACTCCAACTACACATCACAGGATGAATGAAGAAACAGATATGAAAATGTATCTGTCTCCTTAGAAACCAGACAGTCAAGTCAGACAATGTCTTCATTTTCACTAATGGCTTGTGGTTGGAAAACATAGTTACTTTCTATAAAAGCATGCCAACCTGGAATGAACTCCCTATGGTGTTTTCAGCAAAATAAATATTTTTACATTTTCTAATAAAGTGCATTGTTTACATTGCTAATGAGGTCAATCGCTGTAGAGAGAAACAAGCGCTCCCTAGGGCCCTCCAGAAGGTACTGAGGCAGCAGTGTGTGCCCAGTGTGTTCCCAGTGTGTGCTCAGTGTGCGCCTAGCCAAGCACCACACCCACAGAACTGTGTGGGTGCCCACTGTGATCAGGCTCCATCTCACTTGGGGTGCTGTTGTTTCACTGAACAGCCCATAAACAACATGGAATTCTTTACAGCTGGCAAGCTCAAAGGCAACCAGAAATTGCAAAACAGCATAAAAAAGAGATGAGTGAAATCACACTATTTCAGAGGAAAATAAAAATGTAGGCAGAGAAAAAAGTAATTTAACAAAACCGCAAACAGTAGGAGCTCAGCTGCAACTCTGACTGAGCACAAAGTAGCCACAGAAGTCAGTGAGCCTGATGTCAGCTCTTGGGGGTGAGTGGATGCTCAGCTTCAGGATGGGACAAAATCCTGTTTATTCCCACATGGAAGAGAAACCCATCTCAAGACTGCTGCAGCAACCAGCCACCAGCCAGACAGACATCCTTAGCTCTGCCAAAGGGCACCAGCCACTCTGCAGGGGGTTACCTCTGAAGAGACTTGTCATTCAAAGGAGACAAAGCAAGGCTGAAAAGAGGACTCTGAAAGTGGTCTGAGTTTAAACAGAAAAACATGGTGATAAGAAGATAACCACACAAATAAGCAGTTGCACAATTATTTCCATAAACACACACTTACTCTATTCCTTTTCCTTGCCCTGAATGTGTCTTAAAAAAAAATCTATCTATCTACACAAATGTATACATTGGCCCACTATGCCGCAATTTGGCCCAGAGTCAGATATATGATAAACTGAATCCATTGTGAAATGATTGGAATTTTTAGAATATTTTTCATTATATATTTAAACATATCTTTTTATTTAAATGTTTATTTATAAATAAACACATATTATTTATGTATATATTTGCTAATTTAATATAACAATGTAATAAAGCATATTTATTATTAGCAATGTAATAAAGTATATTTACTTTACAATAGCATTAGCAATGTAATAAAGTATATTTACTTTACAATATAATGAAGTATATTTACTTTACATATTTATGTATAATGTATAATATACATATTTATATATACTTATAATAAATTTTATATTCATTTTTATGTATGTATATAAATATATATTTGCTTACATATTTATATGTAATATATTACATAAATATAAATTTGTCTTTATATATCATTTCATATATTTATACTATATATTATGTATATTAAATTATATTAATATGGGTATTAATATAGATATGAAATATTAGACAATAGGATGCGCATGACATATTTGATACTTTATTACATAAAAATCTTGAATTTCAAGATAACACTTTAAACATTCAAAGCAATGTGTAACTTTAGTATTTATGCTTTTCTGCTGTTCAGTCTTCCTCCAAGCAAAGTCCGACGAAAGTGCATGAAGTTCACAAGGATGGAGTCATCGGGAATATTCAACTTCTATTTGAGTGGGTCTATCTTTTCTGTGCTGGAACCTATGCCTCAATGTATTCTGGACTGCGTAGTCTCTACTTTCAAACACATGACACCAAGCTTGATTCAGTCATACAAGCATGCCTTTGAGATTATTTACTGCAGGTATACTACTCTGATATGCAGACATAACTCACTTTCTCTATAAATTTCCTGCTCTCCTTCTATCTACACATAACACAGGGATACAGCTATGCAGACATACAAGCTAGAACAATTTTCTCTAAGTGGCACAGCAATGTCTACTAAGAATGACTGGCACAGAGAAGACAGTTGTGTTTTCATTGCTGCCATTAGCAGACCCAACTCCACATGGTCCCAGTTACACAGTAGGGAGAGATGGCGAAGAACATCCATGCGCCCCACTGGAGCTGTCAGAGGCCACTGAGCACAGTGCAGACAGCTGAAGGCACTGTGCATTATGACTCCTGTCCCCCAGTGGCTCTCTGCTGCTCTTTCCCTTTGGCTTCTCTCAGCTTTTTGCTATCTTCTAATTGTTTCACCTACCTTGAACTTTGTCCTAAGTCTTGCTTTCTCTAGATAACTTTTCAGGCATCCACAGTGTTTACACACAGTGCTTGGTTTGTTACTGATTATGTGTGTCATTGACAAGTTGTGAGTGACTATTCTAAGGTTCTAAATTAGATGCGTGTCTTCTAGCTTTGTCCACAAAATTTTCAAAGTATGCTCTAATGTCTTATTCCTTCATGAATCCCTAAAGTCACAGCGTCAATCCTTTGATCTACTCAAACTAATATTTTTGAGTTTTGTCATCCACAAAAACAGTTATTTCTCTAGACACTGTGCCGTGTGCGGGAAATACAACTTTTAACACATTTTATGACCTTTGAGCAGAATGCTTCAGCTATATAATTCAATTGAATGCATTTTGCTTAGTGGAAAGATAATTCACACAAGTGTAAAACTATTTAGAAAGCAATAAGAGTAAAAAATAATTTTGTTTACCCAATAGAGAAACTGCAGTCAAGTTTCTTTCAAGAATATTTAGCTATTCACTATGGTCCAGTGGTTACATTCTCTCTCACTGGCGAGGAAAAGTAAGAGAAAAGAGTCTAGACGCCTTACAAATCAGTAGATATCACAGTCTCCTCATACCAGGTAAAGTAAAACTTGACAGAATTTGATCAGAAACGCAGGCACTTTTGAAATTAAGAAAGGCAGCTTTACTGTAAGTTACAGGTGGGTGAAAAGGAGGCCTTCTGTCTCCATAAAATGTAAGGCTGTTAGTACCTCCTCTGTCCAACTAATTGCTGTATATCACACTTATATTTCAAGTGAAAATTAAAGTCTTTACACCTAAGTATTTTATTCAGCTTTGGAGTAAATCACACAACTGAAATTCTTCTCAAGAAAAGAACTGGTTTTGACAATCCTCAAAGACTTCCTGGTTTGGGAACTCTTTGGACAGTAGTGTTCTCTGTCCTTTAACACTAATTTCCAGTTTTTCATCCCAGTCACTCTTCATACCTGTATGGCTCCGGATGTGAACTCTCAAGGTCCCACTGCTGGCAAATTTCTGGCCACAATATGGGCAGACTTTCTCCTTTTCTCCTGTGTGTGTCTAAACAGGAATAAAAATGGTTCATGATAAATACAAAGGCTTTGGTAAAGATGATTAACTACCTCTGACAACAGTAAATCTGTATTTTCCAGGATTATGTTTCATTAAAATGATTTAATGTCACAATGCGACTTTAAACAATTTATCATGGATAATCCCATGGGTTCAAAGATCGCTTAGAAGCATGCATTAGTGTTAATTTGAAAATAATTCTGCAGTTTACTGCTTAAGTCTTTATGTCGTCCTTGTCTGACTAAACATGATTAAGTTATATAAAACCAGTGCATGGAGCAAAACCACATAATCAAAATGGGGCCAGAGCTGCCCTTGACTGTTGCCAAGAGACATTTCCTTTGAATCGTTTTCCAAATTCTTTGTGCATATTTCACTCTAAAGGGCAGAATTAATCTCAAGAAAGTCATCTGTTACCTATGCTGTGACTGTCAGAATAGATTTTTACTACAAAACAGAAAGCATATACATCTAGTTTGACTTTGAAATCCAGCAGGTGTTAATTGAGCATTCAATTGGAAAGAGAATTTCTGCCTTCCACATATTTATTTTGCAGGCATAAAATAATCATACCAGAAAAAGAGAAAGAACAGCAGCAAAACCCACTTTAATGAAGTCAGTGACTAGGGCTGGGAATCCAAGCCAGTGCTAGGTGCTTGCCCAGTGTGCCACCAAATATACAAACACACTAACTAATGAAATTGGAAAACAAACCTGCTGATAGCTCTAGAAGGTGGGGTGGACAGAGTAGGTTAAGGCCTCAGAGACTCAACAGGAGACTAATTTTTCCACCAGCATAAACAAAACAAAAAACCAAAACCAAACCCCATCGTCATTCCAGTGAATGAGGAGTCAAAGCACTCTGTGAAGCAAGAGCGATTTTGAAACTTGGAACAAAGAGAAAAGTTGGGGACTGAGCACTGTTGCGGGGACCTGCAGGAAGCACTTTCTTCAGGTTTCTGCATGTTCTTTATAAAGTTGCTTTGAGAATATTTTCCAATAGCAGCCCAAAAATTAGTAAAAGCAGGTGGTGTCTGATACTAGCTGATTATGACCATCAATCAGTTGTTTTAAAGGCTTCTTAGGAACTCAGTGAATCCTGCATGAGATGCAGAGGAAGGACTGTAGGAGTGAGAAAAGCCAAGGAAACCACAAGAAAAACCACAGAATCAACAAACCTCAGCTCCCAGTGGTTCACAGAGACTGATCCAACAATCAGGGAGCCTGCCTGACCTCTGATCTAGGTCTTCTGCATAAATGTTATAGTTACATAGCTTGGTGTCTTGAAGGACTCCTAACAGAGGAAGCGGGGAGGGGGCGGGCGGGAAGTGCAAGGAGGTGCTGTTTCTGACATTTGTGCCTGTCTTGGGGACACTTGCTGGGCTTCCTCATCCAGCCTTAATATGAGGGGAGGTGCCTAGTCTTATTGCAACTTAATATGCCACCTTTGGTTAAAGTTCCTGAGAGGCCTGCCCTTTTCTGAAGGGAAACAGAGGAGTTAGTTGGGAGGGGAGAGGTGGCTGGGAGGGACTGGGAGGAGAGGAGGGAGGGGAAACTGCTATCGGGAAAGAGTTGCCTAGGGAATTAGAGATAAAGACCTCAATGGATGTATGTATGGCATTTCCAGAGAGTCAGATCATGAATCCTTTGACACAATCCAGTGATGGATTCAAATCTGATGGCCTTATTAGTGGAGAAAGGTAGGAGGCAGGGTCTTGCTCAAGAGTGTCACTAGGGAGATTGTCCTTAGGAATATATTTTGCCCAGGCTCTTCCTGTATTTTCCCTTCCTTTTTCCTGTTCACAGTGAGGTAAACAGGTTTTAGGCTCCACTTGCTTTCACCACTTTGGAATCTTTAACTGTCTATCATAAAATACCCATGCCATTTTAAAGAGATTTAAAATGCATTTATTATAATGCTGTAAATTTATTTATGAAATACAAAAGTAAACTCAATTTGCTTGATGTATTGATATGACAAGCACAATACATAAAGATAATCTCAAGATCACAAATGAAATTATTTCATGTGAACTGAATCATTATCTGTCAAAGCCCAGTTCTCCATCAGGGAATCCTCTGTGCCCTGGGCTTTCTGTAAACATTTGAATTAGTGCTATAAAAACAACCTACATGACGTTCTACTCATATTGACAAGAAACCATCCCTATTAAGTGAAAATTTTTGAAAATCGGCAGTTTTACTGAGTATTTCCCAAGTCTACCTAAGCTAAGGGTTACACAAAATATACATGTAATATTGACACATCATTTCACGGGAAAATGTCTATGCTAACAAACAGAGAAAAAAGACATTTCTTGAATAGTCAGTATAATCATATATTTGTCATTGTAAGCATGTCATAAATTAGTATAAATTGTCACATGATAGTCAGTATATATGCCCACAATGCAGTCTGTCTTGCTGAAGTCCCCACTTACCTTCTTATGACTCCTAAGTACTGAAGGTGTAACAAAGGCCTTATTGCACAGCTCACATCGGTACTTCTTGTGTCTTTCATGGACCACCTGGACATGAACGTTTAACGTATCCTTCCTTTTAAACGTGGCATCACAATGATGACACTTGAAAGTCCTCTCGCCTTGGAATACAAGTCAACAGTCAAGTCACACCACTGGATTTCACATTTTGTTGTCCTAAAATATCAGAATTTCCTAATTCTGATGTTGCTCTTATCACATTCTCTGTCTTAATTTTATCAGAACCTTTTCAACCTTAACACTTGGAAGCTAGCCAAAGACCTGCCTTGGTTTTTCATTGAACAAGGAAAGAAGCAGACAAATTGCTGACATTTCAGTCCATGGAAAATATGTGTGTTTGTAATACTAGCCTTCATGTCTTGAGGTGTAATGTTAACATTGTGTGAAATGAGACCTAAGACTTTGCTCGCTTTAGTCAATCTGGTATTCCTGCTGCCTTCACCCACGGGTCTTCACTCACACCTGTCTGCACCTTACAATGCTGACTTAGTCCTTAAATCCTGGAAGGAGGTTGACTTTTCTGTCCAGATAGCACACTGTGGCTTCAGAAGGCTTCTTCCAGTGCTGCTCGGCATCATTTCAACTGCAGAGCACACAGCACAGCCTACAACCCACATCAGTCCTTACTCTCCAACTGCTGAGAACCAGGTAGGTGACATTGAAAATATCAGATTACTGATGTTACAAATACCTTGCTGTTATATGAAATAAAATTGTGTTTTTCCCAAGAAAAATTTTCTGACCTTGCCAAAATAAAGCACATAAGTCTTAAAAAGATGAATGAAGATCACTTGCATAAATGCCTACTCTAAAGTTCATCCATGTCTTAAGCAATCTAATATAATAAGTCTCCATTGTGGTACAACAAATTTCATTCTTTAGTTACAAAGTGGTTCGTTATGAGGAAGGAGAAAGTTAGGCGGAACACCTTCCAGAGCTGCAGTGCCCGACCTGCACTGGAAATACAGCCCCAGCTTTTCATACCTGAAGCAGCTTCCTTTCTCATTATCATAACCAACATATGTAAACATTAAGATCTTACTTTTTTCATATTAGAAATTTAGCTTGAACAGAGAAACTTTCTCTTACCCTGTACAACCAATTGTCATAGTGCCTTGTATTTGGAATATAATATTCAAACAGCAGCAGGAGCTTTACATGTACAATTTCTTAAAAGAGAGATGTCTATTTATAACATAATAAAAAGTTTGCTTCTCCAAATAATGCCAGAATCAGACATTTTACATGAAATAGGAAAGGTGCCTGCCTATTAGACACCTGGAGGCAATACGGGATCCACTATTTGAATAGTTATTCTCCAGTCAGACTCAGTATTTTCAATTTCTCTTTAAAAAGATGTTGAATTAGATGTGCATTCTGACCCACAGCAACTGTTAAGCCTTTGAGTTAATACAACCCTGACCTGTGACATAGCTCCATGTTTTACAGAGGTAGACATGCTCCCTCAATCATAATTGTTAAAAGTGAGAGGAAGGCAATGCTTCAAAACAATGTTCAAACTATACTAAATGTAGGGTATCTTTTAATATAGTAATTATAAATCCTGGGAAGGGAAGATGTAAAATATATCTCATAAAATGATTAATGGTACTGTAGGAAAACAAGTCAATCTATCTTCTTTATGTTTTAAACAGATTATCTAACAATTCACCATGCACTTCTAAGATGTCTACTCTTAAAGCATCTAAGTACACATTGGAAATAACTCTCTCTGTCCTCTGGGTGGTGACTTACTGTTGTGGATTAACAGGTGTCTTTGCAAAGAAAAGGGGGTGCGGAACAAGGCTTTACATTCGTCACACTGGAAAGGTCTCTCCTCAGAGTGAGTCTGCAGAAGGAAGATACTGAGTGAGAAGAAGGGAGAAGGAGCTCATTCATCATTGCAGAATTCAGACGGCGTATTGTTTCTTCTTATAGCTCCCTGCTACCTAGGAGGAGCATAACCACAGTCATTCACAGGGAAAGTACTTGTTCTGTTAAACCCTTGAATTCCTTAGAAATTTGATAATTAGCAAAGGAAACTGTTATTACTATCTCAAATTGCTAGTCTACATACCATGGAAAAGTTTCCAGATCTACTTTGTACACCAACATGGTGTACAGATTGTCTAAAAGACTTATTAACTCTACATATCCCTTGCTAGGCTTGGTCATCTTCCATTCAGGCAAGGGAAACACTTCAAAGTTGCATGCTCTCTACCTTTCCCCCTAAAGCTTCACTGAGGCACTGAAAGTGATCTGAATCTTCAGGGCTGCTTTGTACTAAGTTGCAACAGAGTATGGATTCATATGGTTATCCTGAGGCAGCATTCACTAAACACTGGATTTATATCAAGTGTCATGCTCCATACAGTGGTTGACGAATTCCAAGATCCAAGCTTTTGATTAAAATGCTATTACTGTCATCATTTTAAGGTGAAAAAAAATGAAGACTTGCCAAAGATGTGCGTGTTGTTAAGGTCTATGGTACACGACAAACAGACATGCATTGAAATGATCACACAGAAGTTGAAGCCACTTTGGGAAAAACCTGTGAATAGATTCTTATTCTCTCCTGTGGATGGCAAGATTTCAGCATGGTTCTTTTCAGGATTTTATATTTTACTTGTATCTGTGTTCCGCCTGTATGTGTGCTACCTGTGCTTCCTGATTCCTACAGAAGTCAGATCTCCTGCAACGGGAGTTGCAGATGGTTATGAACTACCATGTGGGCTCTGCAAAACGAACCCAGGTCTTCCCTGCAGGAACAGAAAGTTCTTTTAACTGCTAAGCCATCTCTCCAACCAACCCCAGATAGCAAAATTTAATAAAGATCATAAATCGTTTTTAAAACCCTCAGAATTCAAGCGATATTCTTTCATTACAAGAAAATAAGCTAAATATATATATATATATTTGATGGGTTTTATGGCAGGGGCAACTGAAGGATATCACCTTGTTCATATCATACTGAATAGGATTTCACAATTTGTTGAGCATTTCAATATTCAAGAGCAAGGAGCTTCATGAAGAACTGTGCTATGACATGAATATTATCGTGACTGTTCCATTGTCAAAACATATAGGGTGAGAAAAACAAATATTAAAAGTCAGGATGAATTTGACATATTTAAATATGTTATTTGGCCACAGGCATTCTAGATAAATAAAAACAGAGTAAACAAACATTTCTTCCATTATATAGCATCAAATATCATTATGAACATGGCATTTTAAACTGGCTGACAGAAACATGCAGTGTTTACTAAAGGTTCTGATGCAACTGCAGTTGGGCCCATCACTTCCTACAGGAGGAGAGAAGTGACATGGATTTAGTATTTATTTATCCACATCATGCTTTTCTGGGACAGTCTTGCTATGCAGCTCAGGTTGGCCTTGAGCTTGTATCAAGTTTTTGCACACAAACCTCACAAACGCTGAGTTTGTAGATACACACCACCACATCTGGTTTCAGCTATTTTTTTTAAAGTGAAGAATAAAATAAGAAATGTCATAGAAGGAAATGTGAGTAACTTTTAAAGAATTTTTGAATGGAAAGGGTTTTCTAAGTCTGATGAAAGACTAGATATTCAGATTTTTAGAAAAAATTTAAATTGCTGTGGTGGTTTGAATACGATAGGCCTATGGGAAGTTGCACTGTTAGGAGGTAAGGCCTTGTTGGACTAGGTGTGGCCTTGTTGGAGGAAGTGTGTCACTGTGTAGATGGGCTTTGAGGTCTCCTAGTGCCCCAGCTCTGCCCAGTGCAGAAGAGAACCTCCTCCTGGTTGCCTATGGAAGACAGGCCCCTTCTGCCTGCCTTTGGTTCAAGATGTAGAACTCTCAGCTCCTTCTGCAGCACCATGTCTGCCTGAAGGCTGCCATGCTTCCTGCTATGATGATAATGGACTGAGCCTCTGAAACTGTAAGCCAGCCCCAATTAAATGTTGTTCTTTATAAGAGTTGCCTTAGTCATGGTGTCTCTTCACAGCAATGGAAAATCCAACTAAGACAGCTATAAAGACAAAACGTTTTCTAATCACCAAAGAAAATATTTGTGACAACAAATAACAGTTTAACATAGCTAACATAAGGTTAATTTTAAAAATGGAAAACTACAAAAGAAAACTGGTAGAAGACACCTCTGCTGATTGCATTGTGTTTTGTCAGGTCTAGAGTGTGCACTTCACTTTTATGGGTCAATCCTGTTTCAGATTGTAAAAGGACTCAGGGGGAAGAAAAGCCACAAAAGTTGCTACCTCACAGGGACTTTATCCTGTGCATATGATAGGCACACATACTACATTAGGAAGTGACATGAGCTGTGTAGGAAAATGAAAAGTGCTCCGAAGGATATATTTTCAGTAGGTGGTCAAAGAATTTTAGCTGAGGTGACATCTGAGAGAAGCCTGCTGTTCTGGAGGAACAATGGACAGAAACCGGGGTAACAAACTCAGAGATCAGGAGGAAAGGCCAAATTGTTTTATTTTTTCCTATGGCCATATAGAAATATCTATACTCCTCAGACGGAGGGTAATAACAGAACAGAGAAAGGTTTTGATCCAAGTACTGCTTGGTGACTCTGTGAAATTGGGGATGCTTGCAGAAGTACAGGCAACTCAGGCATACACCACCCAGAGTCCTCTGGACGACTTGAGGAGGGAGGCTGCACTAACTTTAAGTCCTATCAAGGAAGCGTTTGTCTCTTACTTATCAGTGACTGGAATGTCAGGGCACGCTCACAGAACCCACTGAAGGTCTCCACTAAGAGAATATGAACAGATAGATGAGTCTCATCAGGGTCACATATGGGTGTTCAGAGCTGCTCTGTCTCAAGTTGGCAGCCATCACATCTAGCCATGATAAAACAGCTATGCTTCATCCCATGTGGTTGGAGAGATATGAATGAACAGAGAAGGGGGAAGATGAAGATACAAGCATGAGAGAAGCAAAGAAGAGGAGACCAATCATGAAGCCCAGGATGGCTTAAAGTGTTGGCAATTATTCTGAGATATGGATTTTTGGCCATTGAGTAGCATGTCTAAGACTGGTGGTCTGAGAAGCTGTAGAAATAAACCAGGCAAGAGGTTAAAGACTGCAGAGGCTTCCTTGGAGAAGAGACATACTAGGAAAACTGGTGGCCCATAGGAAAAAAACAGGTCTTGTGCATCGGTCTGCATATGAAGCGTGAGTTAGGGAAGAAGCAAGCATGACCTGCAGATCAGTAACAGAGCAAGTCAAGGGAGAACAAGTTCAGTGTAACACATGGGGTTCA
This sequence comes from Tokudaia tokunoshimensis, assembly GCA_036184795.1. Taxonomy (NCBI): domain Eukaryota; kingdom Metazoa; phylum Chordata; class Mammalia; order Rodentia; family Muridae; genus Tokudaia; species Tokudaia tokunoshimensis. Next base: position 87,540,417 of record BTHU01000002.1, on the reverse strand, counting down.
AGTCACTTTTAAAGACACCGCTAGGCAGTAAAGTAATTGCAACCTGGATTACAGTACATTGAATGAATTTTATACGGATCAGTGCTGCATGTGGCATTAATATCTAATTAATGACAAATTCAATGAATTTTCTTTAATCTCTTACCCATGAGACTGCCCCACATGAAGAAAATATGTATTATTCAGTGTTTGCCAGAGAAAGGAGAGGAAGGCAAGATAACATACTGTGTCCAGGAAAATAAACTTTCTGGGTGGCATTTTGGCACACTGTCCTGAGACTGCAAATGTGCATACCCCTGGCCTGACCAATTTCTTTTACAAAATACATCTGAAAGGTTTAAGAAGAAAATGAAAACAAAAGAAAACCCTTGAATAAGTATAAAAAAGAAAATGGGTTAATTAAAGCATACTAGAGATTATAGTTGCATTTATTTTTATCTGTTTAGTTTACATTATTTAACAAGGAAAGTCTTGCATAACTTTTACAGTGTCCCATTGTGTATAGAATACCATTTTGCCATGTACGCTTACTTACACACAATGGAATCTAGTAAGCTGGTCTAAAACCAATGTGCTGTGGAGAGGTTTCATAGGAAAGTGGGAGAATTTGACAGCATGTTTGCTTTCTTGGCTCTTTCTTTGTTATTTGAACTTTACACAGTGAATACACACTGCTTTTATTATACTACAAAAACTACTTTGCTTAAGACCTTACAAATTTGACCAGATAATTTCCAAAAAGACTATATTCAACCATCAATAATTTTTTTTCAGTGTCTAAGAAAAAACTAATCACAGATTGACCTGTAGTAGTAGGACATAACCAGGCAGGTAAATACTTTTACCAAAAAAGATCCCAACATGCCATCTGTATTGTTATAAACACTAGCAGAGAATCCATGTGAATTCATGACAGGAAGACACCAGGTCATGCAAGAGATGAGTGTGTTTAGTGCTCACATCTTGTAGATAGAGAATTTGTGTTCATGATACTTTTGCATGTATCAGATGGAATTAAGCTTCTAAAAAGGTATTATATCATTAAAATTTTCACTGATTTAATAATTGATCCCTGAGCGACATAATATTCTTTCTACAGCTGCCAAGATATTGATGTCATCAACATCTATCTGCAAATGTGATAGACAAGTCGCCCTGAATAAATAGCATGAATTCTCTTTTTAGACACATATTTTTAGGGACCAAGTCCAATTTTTTTGTTACAGATGTAGAAAAGACGTAAGACATGTGCTGTACTATCAACACTATCCATTAAAATTCTCAAAAATTCCTCAGGTGGGTAGGACAATATCCAGTAAAATACCAAATTCGTATAATTCTAGTCACATAGATCAAATATTAATTTAACTGTAACAATAAAATTTTCATCAAGGCCATTTACAGCTAAAATTTATAACTTTGACTTTCAATAGTCTATATTGCCTCTTAATAGTAGTACTTATTGCTGATGGTATTTTACCTTTGGGACATATACCATACAAGAACATTAATTAAATCTATATCATACTCTCTCCTTCCAAAGCTCAGGGACCAGTGCAGAAGCAATGGAAAGACTGTAAGAGCCAGAGGTAGTAGACAATGATGACAGGGAAATTGTTTTCCAGACACAGTAGGGCAGCTGCACATATGAAATCACAGTTAGGACAATTTGTACAAGATCAGCACAAGTTCAGTCCAGACAAGATCACAGCACGGAGAGAGGAGGTGACCATGAAGTCCCACCTAGCTAAGGTGTTACTGGCAGTCGATAGCAGGAGGAGAGTGTGTGACCCCTGGTAAGTCATTGGTACTCCAGTGGAGGCCACACATCCAAGAATATATGGTTATAATAATTCATACTTGATGGCTTAGGGAAATCAAAGGACACAGAGCTGAGTGTAACGAAGAGTGAGAGTGGATTCAGGAAGATCTGGGTAAGGGGAAAAATGATAAAGCAACATTTTAGGAAATTCTCAAAGACAAAAAATAAAATAAGAAAAATATTAAAACTAGTTAAAGACAGAATGAGTGTAGAGAACTAGCAAAGAGAATAGTCTGTTACACATACTCTAGCCTCTCGTAAGGGGATGATAATCTTGTGAGCTATATGATAAACCTGAAACTGTAACAGTATGTTTTACCTAGATGTTTACAAAGTCTGTGGACTAAATTTGAACAGCCAGGCCTACAACTGGCTTCTTTAAAAGCTTCCTCCTCCTCCTCCTCCTCCTCCTCCTCCTTCTCTTCCTTCTCTTTAGGAAATATACTGAAACTAGAGCTATGCCTACAAGTTCACAGCTGACTCCACTCAGAAAAGAGTAGGCAATACAGGAGACACCCATCCAGAATATCATAGAATTGAACAGCCAAACTAAGACACTCCATCTGCTCATCTTTAGTTTACTGCACACAAACTCTTTGCAAACTGGGGCCAAGGGTATGTCAAGGGTTTTACGTAAGGAATAAGATTGTTTTTAACTCTGTCAACAAAATCTATTTGGGTTATAAGAGTGTAGGCCTTCACCTGTAGTAATTAACAAGTTTTTAGAAAAAAATATACTAATTAAATAAAAATTATACTATGTATAATAATTGGTTGGCAATAACCCAGAAGGTTATCACCTAGGAAAAGACTTGGAGACTGTGTGTGTGCGTGTGCGTGTGCGTGTGTGTGTGTGTGTGTTTTTCTTGGGAGTGGAGGGTAAATACCACCTATGCTGTATCACCAAACATTCATAAATGATTTTAGGATTTATTCTCATGACGTGTCTACTAAAGAAGAAAAAGTGACAAGAAACGTTTAAAGTTTTACAGCCAAAGAAACTATGTCCTTCTCTCTTTTTTTTTCCCCAGTATTTCTCTCTTGTAGTTGTGGAAAGGTTAGGTCATGCACTTAGTCACACAAAAGAGAAAAGATGAGAAAGAATTTCTCAATTAAGGTCCAAGAATAAAAGGACATCACTGACTTCCCAGTGTGCTGTGATCCAAATATTCATCAGAGTAAGGAAAAGTTCAGAAAGATTAGGGCATTATGCTAAATTAAATAAGCCGTGGAAAAGAATTATCATACAGAATATAAAAAGGTCAAACTCATAAAGGAGAGAGTACATGTTGGTTGACAGGAGTGCGGATGGAAGAAAAGAGGAAGGAAAATGGGATGATGCCAATAAAAAGATGCACAGTTTTAACACCAATGAGTAAATTCTGGAAATAGGTAGTAAGGTGCCTGTAATACTGAACTGTATGCACTTAAAATTGCTAAAAGTATAGATTTTTAATTTTTAATTCTCTTTCATAAAAATTATTTATTTGTGTATAACATGACATGATAATTTGACATAGGGATAGGGTAGTTTATTAACACAGTATCATCTCCTATATATTGTCTTTTATGTTTTGTAGTGAGAATACATAAAATCATAAAAGTAGATCTACATGTTCTTGCTACATGAAAGAGAAAACCATGCTACGTGATGAATATGTTATGTCAGGTGACAGTTGTGTTGATTAAATTGACTGTGGGAATTGTTTCCATGTTTGCAGATTTAAAAGATCACAATATACATTGTTCTTTTTATTGGATATTTTATTTATTTACATTTCAAATGTTATCCCTTTTCCTGATTGGCCCCCCCCCAGAAAATTCCTATCCCATGCCCCCTCCTCTTGCTTCTATGAGGGTGTGATCCCACCCACCCCCTTCCGCCTCCCTGCCCTCGCATTCCCCTACACTGGGTCATAGAGCCTTCATGGGACCAAGGGCCTCTCCTCTCATTGTTGCCCAACAAGGCCATCTTCTGCTACATATAGGAACCATGGGTCCCTCCATGTGTACTCCTTGGTTGGTGGTTTAGACCCTGGGAGCTCTGGGGGGTTGATATTGTTGTTCTTCCTATGGGGTTGCAACCCCTTCAGCTCCTTCAGTCCTTTCTCTAACTCCTCCGTTGGGACCCCACGATCAGTTCAATGGTTGGCTGTAAGCATCCGCCTCTGTATTTGTCAGGTACTGGCAGAGTCTCTCAGGAGACAGCTATATCAGGCTCCTGTCAGCATGCACTTCTTGGCATTCACAACAGTGTCTGTGTTTGGTGACTATATGGGATGGATCCCCAGGTGGACCTTTCCTTCAGTCTCAGCTCCATACTTTGTCTCAGTATCTGCTCCCGTGAGTATTTTGTTTCCCCTTCTAAGAAGGACCAAAGCACCCACACTTTGGTCTTCCTTCTCACAATATACATTGTTCACATGTACAAATTTTGGGAAATGTGCTGCCTTCATGAAAATAGTTAACTGAAAAGCAAGTTGCACATTGTTATTTCTCCACCCACTGAAGAACAGTGAGCCCCAGATGATGATCAGCCCCTGCTGGACTATTTTTTAAAATCCGGCCTGGCACTCACAATGGACACTATCATTTAAGATTCTAGCTGGCACTCGTAACTGTGAGCATCAAACTGTAATCGCTATCATCCTAGGAACTAGAGATGCTTTTGTACAAACGAAGGCACATGACTATCCTGGGCAGGCCTGGAAACATGGCCTAGCTCAAACAACAGGCAGCCGTGGTGTATTTACTCAGTGGCTGTCTTTCAGTCCCCACTTAACAGTTTTAAGACTTTTGCTGCTCATGATTAAATTAACGTCTTTTGCCCTGGTTTTATAAATGAATTTATAATCTTTTGGAGGTTTATTTTCCTTTGACGTCTAACAAACGTTTAACACAACAAAGTTTGAACTACAGTGCCTTTCAAATGGTTGGACCATGACCCAAGACATATTTCTTATATCAAAACCAATTAGAAACCATCAACAAGGCTCAGCATAAAAGCAGGCATTACCAAGCCTGACAGCCTAGATTAATCTCTGGAGCTCACTTGATAGAAGGAAAAGACCAATCACAACAAGCTGTTCCCTGACCTCTATACGCATGACTTGGCCTGTACGGTCCAATGGAAATAGGTAAATAAATAAATATAAATAAATAAATAAATAAATAAATAAATGTAATATACGGTAAGATAAAATGAACAGATTACATGCACAAGTCTATATTTCATTAAGTCTCTCTTCAATTTAAGCTTCGACTTCTACTACTATTCATGTCCCTGTAAATAGGATTAAAAGCTAAGAAAATGTACATTGCTCAGAGTTTGACTACAAATGAATAAAAACATGACTGTAAGAGTCCAACAGAATTGTTCCAGAAGTTCTGACTAGATTGTCACTAGATTCTACAGTACCATCCCTGGAAAATTAAAGACTTTTAATGAGCTGTCACATATTTGACATCAAGAAGCTCACAATGACTTCCTTGGGGCTTTAAGGATGTGGAGAAAGAGGAACACTCCTCCACTGCTGGTGGAATTGCAAGCTGGTACAACCACTCTGGAAAGCAGTTGGCGGTTCCTCAGAAAACTGGGCATAACACTCCCGGAGGATCCGGCTATACCACTCCTGGGCATATACCCAGAGGCTTCCCCTGCATGCAATAAGGACACATGCTCCACTATATTCATAGCAGCCTTATTTATAATAGCCAGAAGCTGGAAAGAACCCAGATGTCCCTCAACGGAGGAATGGATTCAGAAGATGTGGTATATCTACACAATGGAATACTACTCTGCAATTAAAAACAATGAATTCACGAAATTCCTAGGCAAATGGTCAAATCTTGAAAATATCATCCTTAGTGAGGTAACCCAATCACAAAAGAACACACATGGTATGCAGTCACTGATAAGGGGATATTAACCCAGAATCTCGGAATACCCTAGACACAATCAGCATATCAATAGATTTCTAAGAAGATGGAAGGAGAGACCCCTGGTCCTGGAAAGACTGGATGTAGGGGAACGCCAGGACAGAGAAATGAGAGGGGGTTGAATGGAGAAAAGAGGGAGGGAAGGGGGCTTATGGGACTTTCGGGGAGGGAGGAAACGGGAAAGGGGAAATGATTTGGAATATAAATTAAAAAAAAAAAACAATAAAGTGCCACCCAATGGCTCTGAGATTTCAAAAAAAAAAAAAAAAATAAAGAGCCACTACGGACTCACTTCTATCATCAAGCAGAGACATCCATCTCACAGAGAAGGAGGGGATCACCATATACTTTCACCAAAATTGTGTACTGCAGTAAGTTTGACAGGGAACAAACAGAGAAAGATGATTAATTTACAATTCCTGTCTCTTGTATGCCTAGCCAATTATGATTCAAATAACCCAAATCTAACTGGACCCAGAGAGATGACTCTTATTTTAGCCACACCTTATAATACAAGTCTGAATCAGATAAAAGGAGTACAGGGGGGACAAGGAAATGAAAACCCTAATGGAGACCAGACCTACAGAACTGACAATGAACCTGTTAACAATGTCATCCTACAGCACCACAGTCCATCCAAAATGAGATAAGTAGATAAATGAAGGAACAAAAAGAGCCAAATAAATATCTTATTTATTTAAAAGAGCACTTGGATTTGCTAACAATAGAGATCAGGCTGACCCTGAATGATTTTTTGATTTTCCTGGCATGCCATTATTTTGTAGTTTCCTAACTGACCATTAATGAGTAACTATGGACCAACAGGTTGACTTAGTTTTTCTTATGATTCTGAATATTTTAGGCATTTTCACATAACCACACTAACGCACACTAGGATCATAGCACAGAAACGCATGTGTCAGGGACAGAAGGACTGAGCATGCTTTCCACTTTGGAAATCACAGCCATCACCGTTTCTGTCCTCCTTAAAACATCATTATTACTTTCATATGATTTATAACTGAAAAGGACGACGGATAGAGCAAAGATCCTCTGCCAAACTCCCATATGGAGGATAACACAAGCCAAACTGTGAAAAACTCATAAATGTGGGCAGATCAGTTTCATCAAAGAAGGGATTAAGTAGGTTCCAGAGACTGGACAGGAAACTTGCCAGATACTTTTTACAGTCGTGTAATTCCAAAGAAACAACAACGACTACAGTCCTGGCCTGATGTAGTCCTAGTTAAAAGTAAGGGTAGGAAGAAAGAAATCAGGCAGAGGCATATGAGGCACTGTCAGCCGGCCCCGTTCAGTTCTTGATAGATTTGTCATTTCTTTTTCTTCTTGAACAGTAACTAAAATTGATATCATTTTTAATGTTCTCACAAGAGGTAGCTGTTTCTTGAAAGTGCCCATTAATAATGAAGTTTCTACAAGACCTACCAAATATTATAAGGATAAATAAACAATTCCCTTTCAAAATAGTAGAATATTTCCCCTAAAATCAATAAACAAACATTTCTGACATCATGTGTGTTTTCATATAAATTTCTATGATCAGGACATATTTCATGTGTTCAGGACAAATTTTCTGAATTTGACCATGAATAATTTACAAAATAAACAAGGCAAGATTAAAGCTAACATGTTCTAAAAGAAGAGTTAAAGCAAAGGTACAGTGTGAGAAATAAACAAAATCCAGAGAAGAACTAAGACCATGTAACCTGAAGAGAAAGGAGTTAAAAAGCATCTAAAGAAAAGCAAGTAGCTACTGTCGCAGCAGTTAAGCAGGGAAAACCCTTTGTTACACAAGCCTGACAGCCTGGACTAGAACCCAAGAACCCACAAAGGGAGGAAAGAATCAAGTACCTCTCACCTCTACAGACGCATTATGATCACCCACCCTCCAAGTCTAATTATCTGAGTTCCATGCCTGGGACCTACATGGTAGAAGGAGAAAACCTACTTCTCAAGTTGTCTTTTAAACTAAGGAGTCACTGAAGCCCCCATCCTCTTTGGCTTCCTGGCCACAGTAAGGGAAGTGACTTTGCTCCAACATATAACAAGGACACATGCTCCACTATGTTCATAGCAGTCTTATTTATAATAGCCAGAAGCTGGAAAGAACCCAGATATCCTTCAACAAAGGAATGGATACAGAAAATGTGGTACAAGGGAGTATTATTCAGTTATTAAAAAACAACGACTTTATGAAATTCTTAGGCAAATGAATGGAACTAGAAAATATCATCCTGAGTAAAGTAACCCAATTACAAAAGAACACACACGGTATGCACTCACTGATAAGTAGATATTAACCCTGAATCTCAGAATACTCAAGATAACAATTCACAGACCACATGAAGCTCAAGAAGAGGAAAGACTAAAGTGTGGATGCTTCGGTCCTTCTTAGAAAGGGGAATAAAATACTCACAGGAGGAAATATGGAGACAAAGTGTGGAGCAGAAACTGAAGAAAAGGCCATCCAGAGACTGTCCCACCTGGGGATCCATCCCATGTACAGTCACCAAACCAAGACTCTATTGGGAATGCCAAGAAAGTGCTTGTTTACATGAGCCTGATATAGCTGTCTCCAGAGTCTGACAAATAAAGAGATGGATGCTTGCAGCCAGCCATTGAACTGAGCATGGGTTCCCAATGGAGGAGTTAGAGAAAGGACTGAAGGAGCTGAAGGGGTTTGCAACCTCAGAGGAAGAATAACAATATCAACCAACCAGACCCGCTGCCTCCCCCCCACCCCCCCGCCGCCCAGAGTTCCCAGGGACTAAACTACCAAGCAAAGCGTACATATGGAGGGACCCATGGCTCCAGCTGCATATGTAGCAGAGGATGGCCTTGTCGGGCATCAATGGGAGGAGAGACCCTTGATCCTGTAAAGGCTCGATACCCCAGTGTAAGGGAATGCCAGGACGGGAAAGAAGGAGTAGGTGGGTGGGTGGGGGAACACCCTCATAGAAGCAGGGAAGCGGGGATAGGAAAAGGGGTTTCTTGGAGAAACCGGGAAAAGGGATAACATTTGAAATATAAATAACAAAAATATCCAATAAATAATAGATAGATACATACATACATACATACATACATACATACATACAACAGATTAAACAACCATGGACTCAAGCCTTTGAACCAATCTTTTTTTTTTTTTTTTTTTAATTTACATTCCAAATCATTTCCCCTTTCCCGTTTCCTCCCTCCCCGAAAGTCCCATAAGCCCCCTTCCCTCCCTCTTTTCTCCATTCAACCCCCTCCAATCTTAATAAATCTTTCCACTGAGTAAGCAGATTGTATCAGGCCATAGGAAGCTAACACAAAGTCTAAAACACATTCAGAGGAAAGGACAGACCTAGCAAAGAACACTATAAGAAACCCAGGGAAACAGTGATATGAATAGTAACATTGAAACATACAGAGAGAAGAGAATACAAGCAACTGCTAGAACCTTCCATTCTTGGAGCTGGTTAGAAGCTGAGACTTATTTAATCGACTCAATCATACAAGGACATTTTTTGTAAGAGAGCAGTTTTCAGAGTGGAGACAAGAAGAGAAGCCAGAGATCAATGGTCTAAGTGAGTGTTAACAAAGTAGAAGCAGGATCATCTCTAACTATCCCAGTCACTTCATGTCGAATGCCATTGATGTGCCAAATCTGGTTTAGAGAACAAGTAAAATGTTATCATTGAAACAGTAAATAACAGATGCCAATAAGCATCTTTACCTTCTTGTGGTTCTTGTAAACGTTTCTGTGAGCAAATCCCTTTCCACAGAGTTTGCACTGATACGGTTTGTCCTCACTGTGGATTACTTTATGGGCACCCACTTGATCGAGCCTCTTAAATGACTTGTTACAGATCTCACAGTTATAAGGCCGCTTTTCTGGGAAGAATGAGCAGAGACAGTATCATACATATATGAAAGTCAAGGGTTAAGGGACTGCATCCTTATCTGTACTTTCGTCTTATGCATAAACTAATTAAAGCAGAGTCAGACAAGCACAAAAATGCCTTCCATGTAGATCATCTGTGTTAGACATGTGAGTATTCACAGGTTAATATGCAAATGCTTATTCTACAAATATATTCTGACAGTTAAACCTTTGAAATAAAAGTTTATTCAAAGCACAAATTCCATTTCTATATGAACAATTAAAATATGTGTATATCAATCAAGTTCTTAATGCTGAGAAATCTGCCAGTGATAGAAGTAATCAGAGGGCACCAGGCAGGCCCTGTGTAGCAGAGCTCTCCATCTTCAGCACAGATATGTGTTTAGAGAGATTTTAACATCGGCATTTATGGAATAGGCATCTAAATTTAACACCCAAGCAAACAAATGTACAAATTATAAAAACCACACCTGAAAGTCAACAGCTTTCAATTATTGACTTTAACTCAATAACACGTAATCTTCCCTCAAACCACATGGATTTTCAAAACATTTATTTCAATATCCTTAAACTATAGCCTTCCTATATACTTTAAAAGAATTCACTAAGAGAAAAATAATTTTCAGTTCGTTTTAGTATCTTCATAAGGAAAAAAAAGTCTACACTCAAAATTGTTTAAAAGAACTTCTCCCTTAAAAAAATTTCTGCAAAAATATTAATATATTTATTTTATGAGTATCATAGGATGGAAAAGTATCTAGAAACGTAATAAACACAATAATTGAATCTCCACCAAATGCCGGGCCCTATGCTAGTATATTATATAAATGAACTTATTAATCCTTAGTAATCAGTGTGTCGTGTCAAGAATAAAGAAACCAAGATCCCAAATTAGATGGTGATTTTTGAAGACCTTTCCTATCCCTCAGCCAAACAACGTTTGCTTTATAAACAAACCCAGTTCTAAACAATTAAGACCTTAGAAACCATATGACTAAGCTAGAACTTATAGCTAGGGTTTCTGATTACTCCTTCTCAATTTCTTGAGCAAGATGAAGTAATTCTATTGCAATGATTCAATACATGTGAGAAGTATGCAATTCACCTGAATGGGTAATCATATGACGTTTCAGCTGATTAGCAGAAATGAACTTTTTCATACATTCTTGACAATCGAATATCTCATGAATCTGTAAATTGACAGTTAAACCAAGTGTTAAAAACTAATGGATTATACACAGCTGAAGCAAAAATATAAACATGTGAAGAGTTGCTAGTGTTGGGCCAACACTGCACTAAGTCTGCTTCATGTACATTGTAAATGCATGACTTGTTATCTAGCTAATGAATCATTATCAGAAAATAGTCACAAGAAAGCATGCAGTATATCTGTCTTATTTGTATACAGTAAGTATACAAACTATGGTATATTTGCACAATGGAATACTACTCTGCAATTAAAAACAATGAATTCACGAAATTCTTAGGCAAATGGTCAGAACTGGAAAATATCATCCTTAGTGAGGTAACCCAATCGCAAAAGAACACACATGGTATGCAGTCACTGATAAGGGGATATTAACACAGAATCTCAGAATACCCAAGACACAATTCACATATCAATAGATTTCCAAGAAGATGGAAGGAGAGACCCCTGGTCCTGGAAAGACTGGATGTAGGGGAATGCCAAGACAGAGAAGCGAGGGGGTTGAATGGGGAACTGGGGGAGGGAAGGGGGCTTATGGGACTTTCGGGGAAGGAGGAAATTAGAAAGGGGAAATCATTTGGAATATAAATAAAAAAATATAGAAAAAAGTTCACAACTGACATATTAACTTGTGTTATACATAAAACTTAGCATGGGACGTATGTTACCTGAGATATAATTTTCCTTTTATAGTAGGCATTAACATTTCAAATATAAGAGTAATGAGCAAACTATCAACTGCAGAGCAAGGTCAGTGCAACTCTAATGTGAAAGCACTAAGTTCACAATGAAGCTTCACAGGACAAGAAGACCACAATAAAAATGATGGACTATATAAAGTAGCCTATATATACAATGACTGAGTCTAAAAATCTAATCTTAAACATAGATTCTATGGACCATAGTGGTATATTAACAATGGTGTGGTCAGGAAAACCTGGTTGAATGAATAAATTACAGGGGTATATCTCTGACAAGGAGTAGGGGTTGGATGTATATATGAGATGTGAATGTGAAATCGGTTTTAACTATTCTAACACATGCTTATCTCATGGCATGTCATATACTTTAAATATAGATGAATAAAATATATTTTTAAAATAATGTATTCAGAAAACAGCTTTAACATGCAAGTTAATATATATGTTATAATCAGGTACTATATTAGTTCTTTCTATCTCAAACCATAAAATAGTTGCTGTGGGAAAAGAGAATCTCAGTTTATCATGATGTGGAAGGTGCTCAGCTCTAAGAGGAAGATGGCATGAAGCCTGCCTTGAGAAATGCCGGCCAGCCAAAGAGCAAGGGCATCAAACTATTGGACTAAAATTCAAAACTAGTTCTGTTGAAGGAACAATAATTAACCTGAGGCAAGAAAATCCTTCTTCAGAGAGCCAAGACTTTCTCTGTTACTGAAGAATAACTAGATGCAGAAACAGAGGGAAAGATCAGCATGACTGGTCCAGTGCATGAGTGGAGGATGAAGCTGTCTTGGGATCCAAGTAGTCATGGCAGGAAGAGTGAAGAGAAAGAGAAAAGCCTGAGGCAGCAAGGCCAACAGACCCAAGCCCTGCTGGCTGGCCTTACTCCATGCCATGTCATGATAGAGCAAAGCTGGGAAGGCCTCTCTAACTGCTTTACTCTTTAGGGAGCCAAACTCACTAGGAGAAACTGGAGAGGCCTAAAGCAGGCAGTCACATACAGACATGAATAGTCCGGGGTCTATCAAGGCAGAGATTGAGCAACGCTCACTTCTGAACAGGGATTGGTCTCAGTATGGAGCTTGGGCAGCTAGGGGTGGGAGAACTAGGAACACGAGTCCCAGAGGGCATGGAAGAAGGACATACAGCCTCTCCCAATCAAACATCTAAGGGAGCGTCAGCTAAACACCCAAGTTTAATCAATAAGAACAGGACATGTAATGTTTATTTAAAATTAATAAATGCAGATATATATTATTAAACACTGCATGTAAAAATATGTAATATATAATTTTATGATAATAAGGTAGTGTAAATGACACTTTATTTGTAATATCAAAATTTTATTGGTTTAGAAAATGTTAAAAATTAATCTATGGATAAAATAATCATTAAAATATTACGAGACACTTATTTATTCAATATATTTGAAGCATGAGACATTTTTCAAGGGTGAATTAACAAAATAGATAAATGACAGCATTTACAGCACATAAAGGTTTTTTGGAATTAACTATCTTATTTATAGTGGAAACTTAGGGCCATGGGTATTTTTAAAACTTTTAGCAAAACTGCCAAAAACAGACAATACTATTTAATCACTAATGTTAAGAAAACATGTTTTGTTAAATTTACAATTTTCCATCCTTGTTTTCAGGTGATAATTTACTACTTTAAGTCCTAAATGAAACAAGTTTAGATAAAAACCATAATATACTTTATCACAACACAAAGTAGTATACTGTAATATAAAAGACTATACTATGCTGTAATTTAGTATTGTCATAAAGCACCATCTGCTGTCAAGAAGAAATACTGCAACTAAACTCTATTAGACATTAGAGGTGACCAACTAAAATGATTGACAGTTTTGAAGTTACTATATTCTCCTTTGTACTGAGAACGACTTTGAAAGACTGCTCTAGAATAGAAGCAAGTCTACTTGTGATAAGAATCTGTTAACATTCTGCAAATGTTCACAACTTTAATGCACAACTGTACCTTCTGCATCCCACCAACAGTTACACCTTTTTTTTTTCTACCAAGTTAATTTTTTTATGGAGAAAGTGTCTATATTAGGAAATAAATGGAATATAAGGCATTATTCAGAAAACGGCACCATAACTAAGTTTGCTAAATACTCTGTTCAAATATCTTTTTTTAAGATTTATTTATTTCACATGTATATGAGTACACTGTCGCTGTCCTCAGACACACCAGAAGAGGGCATCAGATCCCATTACAGATGGTTGTGAGCCACCATGTGGTTGCTGGGATTTGAACTCAGGACCTCTGGAAGAGCAGTCAGTGCTCTTAACCACTGAGCCATCTCTCCAGCCCCTGTTCAAATATCTTAAACATCATAAACTATGATTAAACAGATTCAGGAAATAAGTCATATGCATTCAAATCAGGATGTATAGAAATACAAACTTGAACAGACTTAAGAATTTTGCCTCAGACTAAGTCTCTGTTCTCCAAGTTCTAGCATTTATAAGTGAGAAAAAGGGAGCTACAAGACCTTAAGATACTCAGTGGGTAAAGCATGCTCTGTGCAAGCATGAAGCTCTAAGTTCAGTTTCCCAGAACCCACATAAAAGTTTGTCTGCAACCCCAGAGTTCCTATGATGGCATAAAAGGCAGAGAAAGGAGATGACTCAGAAACTCATGAGCCAGACGGTCTTGTGTATGCAGCAGAGAACAAGAGACCAACAAGGGAGACAGTCTTCTGGTCTCCACATGTGTGCTTGGCACATGTGTGCCTGCACTCACGTAAATACACATGTACACATACATACATACATACATACATACATACATACATACATACACAATTTAAGGGTTGGAGCTAGAAGAAAAGTATCTAGACTGATGTTCTGCAATTTCAGCACACATACTAAAGTCTGAATACCACTGAGCAGAATATCCTGGCCCCTCTCCAAGAAGGACACCCAAAGCCTAGAAGCACAGTACATCTTCAACCAGTCCCATGAAGTCACCAGCTGGAAACTGCAAAAACTAAGAGAATGAGCAGAGAATTCTAATCAATTTAATATCCCTGTTCAGAGAGGAGAAATCCAGTCCGATGTTACATGGAGAACTACTGAGAAAAAGAACAGTCTTTATTTGCAATTCGTAATTTCTCCTAAAGATGATAAAAATCACTCAACATCCAGCAGACAGTTTCACACTTGTCAGTATGATAGTAACTATTTCAAATGTCATAATTTAAATCCATAAACTTGGGACTAAGAGATAAAAAGTGGTATGAGTTTTAAGTCCTGCCAAATTACTACGTAATAAATCAATATACATGCAAATACATAAACCATTTCACAAATCACAAGAAAAATAAAACTTTTACACTTATCAGTAATATCTCTTCTAGATACTAGTCACTGAAAGCTTTTTCATTTTCTCAGATATACTAAATATCTAACATGAAAAATTGGGCAATAGTGCGGACTCTATCACAACATAAACAAAGTCTAAATTTGATTTTCATTCCACTGTATTCTCTATCAACTATTTACTCATTGATAGACTTCATACTTAATTTTCACATTAGACTTACATACAAAGAGAACAGTAATTTTTATATGTACTGCAAAGTGTTAAATACATTTTCTATTAATATAATAATTTATTTCTCCAATGACACTGGAACACACAAAGCTTTCAATATACATGCCTTATCACTTTATTGTCAAAAAATAGAATAAAGTCAAGAGAGACATTGAGACAGCCCAGTGCCAATCAGTCTTATTATTATCACATTAGCTTTAGTCTTCTAGTTCTCACTCTGTACCAAACTAAACAACATGTACTCATTTTTATAAATAAGGCAAACTCTTCACATAAAAATGTATGTTTTAAAATCACTGATTTATGTTTCCTGAGCAAACATCAACTGAAAAAAATCTTGAAAACGTGGTGGCTGCTCTGTGGGAATCAGCTAGACATGATGCCTGGCATTAAAGAATCTGTTAGCTAATGATGAACAACACAACTCAAGCTACTCTTAGCTCACTCCTCTGTTCACTGCTTCTGTGTTACAGAACATATCATCCCCAGCTAGCTAAGCTCTGTCTTAGTATAACATCCACCAAGTGATTGCAGTAGAACAAGACAGAAGGCCTTCCAGTCAAAGACAGGCTCTCACCCACCTTCCTGTGCTCCTGCAGGCTTGACACCGAGGTGCACCTTCTATTGCACACCGAGCATATGAGCTTTCTCTTAGGATCACCTAGGACATGGATGAAAGACCATCACAGATTAACTAAAGTTGACCCAGGATCCTTTTTACATGATTTCATTGTCGTGATTGAGAATTCTACATGGTTATATTCAAGTCTTTCTTTTCAAATTTGAAAGTTCCCAGCTCATCAGTTTCTACATATATCAAATAAACTTTTCACTATTCCATCTGTTAAAATAGTCTTTAGAGAGAAAGTTTCCACAAAAAGTCAGAACAAAATTTAAATAAATCAAATGTTCTTTTTTACAGGGAAAAAAATGAACATGTGAACATATAAATTGATTTTCCCGTTTCCTTTACCTTCCATTCTTGTTATAATTATTCAGACTATGCCTTCAGAAATAAATTCCTGTAGAATTTGAGCCCATATCTTATTAAATAACCCTTAATACATAGTATAATGTAAAAATCAATCACAAAATATATTACACTGGCAATCTACACTGTTAGAAAACAAAATCAGAACTAAATTTTATCTTCTTTTACAGTGATGATAGAAGCTTATATTTCAAACTTCACAGTAATTAGAGACACAGAATCATTTCAAATTGCAATGCCATTTGAAAGCTCCCAAAGTAAATATTTAATATAATATAGCACCTTGTGCCCATCACTTCACCCAAGCTAGGTGAAATCCATACCCATCCTCGCTCTAACCTCAACAAAAGGAAACCCTGACAGCAGAAGTGTTGTGTGATCAAGATTCAGAACTATGTTTATAAAAGGGAAAGTAACATTTAGGAGAAGAAAGGTAGGAATTTTCATCATGGTTTTCAAGATACCAAGATAGTCACAGTAACAGCAGGTACATTTAATTGTTTAAAGCATTCTACAGACTACACAGCCACTAAAATATGTTTGGTGGGGACACTAGGAATTCAAAAGAGAAACTTCTTCACACAACAAAATGGACACTATCTTGCATGGACTTGTTCATCAGTCTGTACATATATTGCAGAAATGCCACCAAGAAAAACAACATTCCATCTTTTCTAACTCCAATTATTTGGGATTGGCATAGTTCTCTATGTCCTACCACACCTCGTATTGAGACCAGGCCCTGGTTTTCCCATAAGGAGGGGAAACAAGAGAAAGAAGTTGACATCTCCAATCATTCTTTTCACTCCTGACCCTGCTTCAGTACCAATCTCCCCTCACTACTATCTCTTCCTCACGTCTCTTTCATCTTACAATTGGAAAACTAGATTCAAACAGAGCAATATAGAAAGAGCTTATGAGGATACAGAAAGCGTTATTTCTCATAACCACAACCTTTTTCTTAGCATCCACAGAATCCATAGAATTTTGGCTTCCTATATTCAGATATGCATGGTGCTTAACCTTCAGGAGAACTGGGGATATTGTGATAAAGTTCAGTGGTAGGGTGGGGCCCTGGGTTAAATCATCAGCACCAGAAAAATAAACTAAACAACAGCAAAAAAAAAATTAGACTAACAGTTACAGATGCAAGCAATGGGTCAAGGAAGCCATGCAACTTCATTCACCTACAAACTTATCCATCATACCCTATTGTATCTACAAAAAAAGTCTGACCCATGTTTCAATATTCAGCTTCCCTTCCTTTACCTCCTTTACAGGACAGTTTCCTCATCAATCAGTACAAAAGTATCTTGGTTTCCTAGCTCCTTACACACCTTTGTGTTTTAAACAGAGAGTCCTCATCCATACCTTAGTGCTGCTCTCCTGACTCTAACAGGAAGTACTCTCCCCATCATCCCTACTTCAGGGGGAAAAGAAGTATAAGAGAGCCTAAGGACGAGAAAATGATACCACATGCCAAATCAACTGAGAGGTGTGCACGGAGACCTTTGCTAAAATACAGTAGTGTTCACATCTTATCATAACCTGCAATGTGGGATAATGATGATGAAACAAACTCTTCATGTATGACTTGTTTCCTGCAAAATCACCATGAATGCCCCCAAGTTGCAAAAGTAAGCAACCCAAGACCAATTAGAAGAAGACTCAAGCCGTATACTGTAAGCACAGCAGGAAGACCATAAGCCTCGTGACGAGGATGGAAAGGTTTCCAGAGTTGTAGCATCCATCTGGCTTTTTACTTAGTTCAGCAAAGTTGACTTTAAAACTGACATAAAAGTTTGGTTAAAATACGTTGCAGACAAAGATGGAGAAAATTAAGAACAGCATTTTAGCCAAAACAGCGTTTAAAAAAAAAATAAAGACTTACGAAAACAAATCTATCAAAAAGTTATGCCTGCTTCTGCCATCATATGAAAGGCACCAGTATATTTTAAATTCAGCAGGGGAAGTCATTTTCCATATACCAGCCATATGTTCTTCAAAAGGAAAGCCACGAAACAATGCTGGGAAGGCTTGAGGGTTGGCACCCCCTGAAGGTTAGCTTAAAAGCTTCACCTTCTGCCACCGGAGCCTTGTTCCTTGGCTCACAGTGTGCAGGCTCAGGCAGTGAGGAAGGGAGGCCTGCAGTCACACTCATGGTCACCTGTCACCGCATCATTGAAGTCAGTCCTTTTCAGACACAGAGGCCCTGATGCCAGGTCTCGGTCACTCTTTTCACCTAATTGTGAAATTGAACCGAGAAGGAAGAAAAGAGTTTCCTGCCTATGCAAAGCCACATTTCTAGTCACTTCCCAGAAGCAGTGAGGCAAAGCAAATGCATGAGGAAAGATATGCACAGAAGGACCTGATAGTTTCCTTAGGTCTCAAACTCTTACCAAACACACAGCAAAGAAAAGAAGAGGCCCCACAGTGCAGAAGGTACCACCACCCAGAATATATTCACTGACGGGCAAGAAAGTATTAAGGAGAAAATCCTAGGTGACAAGCAGATGTTTTATCTGTTTTATTGCTTAGCTAGGGATTACAAGGAGTTAAGGAAATCATCTGCTCAAATTTCAAATATTTTCAACTCATGGCAAAAAAATTGTTAGGAATCTTCTCCAGTACAGAAGAAATGCAAGCACTTAAGGCACTAAACATTCTTATAAAAATATTAAGACAGAAGTACATCACTTCATAGTTCCAAAGTATACCTACAAATGATCAGTTTCAACAGTGTGTAAAAAACCAATTATAGGCTAAAACAGTGAGATGATTGAAGAGTATGCCCGAGTGACAAGAACAGCTAAGTGTGAGCCTGGTTTACAGTAGTGATTAATTCAGACAGGGGGGAAATGATAAATGCTGCTGAAAACTTGGAAAATTAGTGTTTGGTGAAACATGCAAACAAGTAAGAAGTGCATCTGTGTGGTGCACAATGGAAGCCAGCCCCCTCCTTACAAAAGAGAATTAGAAGCAGATCCCATGGCCTGGGGAAGGGGGCCGAATTAGGAAGGACTGTGCAATGCCTCCTCACCAGTGTGGACATTTTCCTGGTGCCTTTTCAGGGCATCCTTGCTTTTCAGCCTCTTCCCACAGCTGTCGGCTTTGCACACAAACCTGGCATCCCCTCGGCAAGCCTTCTGGTGCTGCTCAAAACTATAAGACAAGTAGCAAGGGGGCAGAAGAAATGATAAAGACATGCCTACACACTCAAACATCACAGAAGGCTTCTGCAACCCATGCCTCCTAGGACATCCTTCCTGCAGGAGTCTGGAGGTCATTTCATGCATTAATTAGGTTGGTAAGAAAGATGCATCTAAATACTTCAGTTTACTTAGTGCAGCGCTGATTTCTTCCTAGTATGAATTATGCACACGAAAAATGACCTGAAGACTTGTGAAAGACATTTCCTAACCAGACACTAAACCTCAGTGCTGAACTGAAAAGAGAATTGCAAAGAGTACATTGAACACTCAATGAAGAATTATTCAGGCTACTTCTGGCTGTGTTCTGAAAAGAACATTGAGGAGGGCGGGGGAAGAAGCCAGCGTGCCAGGATATGCTCGCATCCTCCTGGCGCCCTGCCGTGGTCTTCTACATTTTTAATGATAGCCTATTAGCTCTAAGATATAGCTCAAATTCTGATCATGCAATAAATACATATAAAAGCTGACTAAACTACAAGCTAAAGTTAACGTGTTAAAAGGTATTATAATTGTCGCTTGGCTTTATTTGAAGAAATTAGTAAAATCTCTGAATATTTAAGTCATCCTAAAGGTATCAATTTTTCAAAGATTTGTTACTTGTAGATAAAATTATTTTCAGATTTGATAAGCAAAACCTGATACATGTAATATATTGAATCGTCATATGTATAGATGACGATACATGACAGGTAGGTGGGTAGATAGACAGATGATAGATAGATAGATAGATAGATAGATAGATAGATAGATAGATAGATAGATAGATAGATAGATAGATAGATAGATAGGAAGGAATGAAAAGGCATACTTTGTAATTAAACACAACAAAAAGGAAACATTAAGACATTAAGCCTGGAAGATGTTTTACTCATGTAAGGTGACAGTCTGCTGAGTGTGGAAGTTTAGAGTCTGTACATTCTCTCACTTTGGATAACTCTGATCTTACAAAATGTTAAAATAGAAGTTAATTTTATGTTGTAGACACAAGTGATTAGGATAAGGTAATGGGTAAATTCATGTAATGCCCCTCACTGCCTCCCTCTGACCCATTCATCTTCAAACTATTCTTCCAAATCACTGTGACATAGATGGTGCTTCCCATCCTTCTGTTATCGCTACACTCAATTCTTTACCAGTTAAACAATTTTAAATAAATTAGAGAGCAAATAAGTGAAACTTGGTGAATAACCTCAAGCACTGTCTAAATTATGCATATGTAAATTTCATCAGATTATTAAACCATTAAGCATGATATTTAATGGCAAGTATGCAATGCACCTAGAAGGGCTAAGCAGAAATGATGTACACCTGTAAACCTCATGATTCAAATCTCAGCACAATACACTCAGAAAAGATGAGCTCACAGCAAATAGGCTAACCTGCACTTTCCCACACACGCATTGGTGCATGCTCACAAACACATATCAAGCACAGTAACTCATCTGACTGTTCGGACATAGCGGAACCACCCCGAGCATACGCACTGTCTCTGCAAGGCCTGCCTCACAGGGAATTTCTTCCCGCAGTTCTCGCATTTGAACTCTTTCTCCCCCGTGGGTTTCTGATGCAAGCTCTGCAGGTGCTCAGTAAGGACTTCCTCACTGGGAAAGCTTGATTCACACTGCGGGCAGGCAAAGTCCTCTTCACAGCCAAGGCGACCTGTGCAGTGTACAACACCGGGGTTCACAAGCAAGGAACTAGCTTTGGCCCCCATTTCAAAATCAAACTAGTTGTGTCTACTACAGTTCATTTCTTTTTTTATCTTCTCTAACAAACATTAGCATTGTCCACATTAAACAGAAGCCAAAAATTTTATCAGAAAAACTATTTTAAAATTCATTTTATTATGCTTCACAGAAGTATTACAAAATCAAATTCAATCTGCAGTTTCCCTTTTAATGGTACTGTTTCAGATCAGAAATGATGATAAATGCTGAACTGCAAAGCAAATCTTTTCCTAGAAAAATGAATCATTGTTAGTTCACTCTGAGCTTTACAAGAAGAATCCAACAAGCATAAACTATCGTGAATTGCCAAAGGTGGATCTCACACTGATTTGAAATAAAGCACAGCATGGGAACAGTGAGTGCAGGCTGTGCAGATGCGGAGGGCGAGGCATCCCTTACCACATGACTGTCAGAGCTCCACCCACCGTCATCAGGATGCCATTAACGTTACATATCTTTAGAGTTAAAATGTATGTATTAAATATGAAAACGTTAAAATAATTAATAATGCCACCTGAAGATGCAGCTAGTGCATACCAAAGCCACATGTGTTCAGTCTGTGAAGTGCAATGTCCCATGTGCACTTCACAAACCTTAGGTGCACTCGCCCATGTGGCTCTTTTCCCCATTTCTAACTCCAAGTCATTTACACATTTAAGGTGCCACATTCATATAATCAAACCCTACACTGGTAAACATGTGACTGATGTCTTTGTTTCTTTTTTTGGGGTCATGTTTGTGTCTTGTATGTTTAACATCTGTAAATGAGGAAGAAGTCAGACACCAAATGTGCTGGCCCTTCAGCATGAATGTGAACTGCGGACAGAACTGGGAACAAGAAATAACTGACTGTTTAAAAATAACTGACTGTCAGCTAAATGGACAAAGATACAAGGTGCTACAACACAGCACTTTCCCTCAAGTTTTCTGCAGGAATAAAACACGGGACCAATAATAAATGATTATTTCATACCAGTTGGCAATAAACCGGCGTCTATCTTTTAGACTGCAGGTATCACCTAGGGTCACCTGAAGTGTTTGATCCCCAGACAAGGACAAATTGGCAATCCTACCAGCTCCTGTGACCAGACTAGAAGTAGATTTCCAGAATGTCCAGATTCTCAAAAGATCTCAGAAGACAGATCTCCAGGACACAGCGGGGCCATCCTACAGATCTGGCCTCCTCACGTGTCCATTAGATGAAATCTGCAGAGCCTAAGCGACCTTCTTACTGTCCACTGGCAGAACCAGTGCAGGAGGAGACAGACCTTCACTGTACAGACCTTCACTGTACAGACCTTCACTGTACAGACCTTCACTGTACAGACCTTCACTGTACAAACCTTCACTGTACAGACCTTCACTGTACAGACCTTCACTGTACAGACCTTCACTGTACAGACCTTCACTGTACAGACCTTCACTGTTACCACAGTGACAACAAGTACCAGAGCCGCCCTCCTTTACCTTTGTCACCCTATAGGACACATCTGTTACGTACCTCAAACAATCTTTTCCTGCTATTCAGAGAAAAATAGTTTGACAAAAAAAATCTTTTAACAATACCACATCATAACACACTAGTATAATTCAAATAATTCAAGCTACCTTCCTCTTCAATGTCTCTTCCTTCAGATCACCAAACGAAGGTGCAGTACCTTTACGTCCAGCTGCCAACTGTCCCTCAGAGTGGTCAACTTTGCCTTCTTGGGTCATGGTCAGAGCTTGTTGCTCCTCCTCCTCTGTCTCCACATCACTGTCCAGGTAGCCAATCAAAAGCTCTGTATCTGTTTCTATATCATCAACTGCCAAGTAGAAAATATTTTCTCCTTCCTGAAATAAAGTTAAAAAATGCTAAGGCATGATTAGCTTCTGATAACACTTTAAGATATATTAATTTAGTATGTGATATTGACAAAATAGCTGTTAGCACTTGAGAATGGAAACAAATGACCAGGGATTCAAGGTTAGGCTCACATACAATGTAAATTCAAGGCCGGCCAAGGCTATAAGAGACCCTGTCTCAAAATACAAACAAGCAAACAAACAAATAAATACTATAATGAAATAACTAAGGCCCATGTGCCTATGAACTTACTATTAATTTTTCTTTATTTCTAATTGATCTGGATGTTGAAAGGTATTCAGATCACCTGGCATATAAAATACAACTATACATAAATTATGAAGATGAATAACATCATATGAATTGTATTTATAAATATGTTAGGATGTCTTAAGGATTTTGTTCTGATTAATATTACAGATAAAATTTAAGGAGAAAACTTTTAAATTCTGACACACACTAGAGGGAATATAAACAAATTTGTTTCAGAAATAATTTCCAAAGATCTGAACCAGATATACCAAAGACACTAGACACAGGAAATTAAGGGGACTGACAGAGTGATCCTGTGTACCTCATCTCATTGCCCTTGCTTATCCTACAGAAATTATGGAAAGCAAGGGAGAAGAATAAAGGCAACCACCAGCAGACTTTTTAAAGGAAATTCTAGCAGGCAGGAGTCAGTAAGAGCTGAAAGGATAACTACTCTGGAGGTTCTTCGGCCAGTAGCAGACACACGGGAGGAACATGGCAGAACCTAAGAAATTCCCAGAGAACGTTCACTCTGGGAATACAATTGGCACAAAATGCCTCCCTGAGCCTTGGTCAAATCTCCAAGGAAGCCAGTCCTGGGGCTGCAAGGCTGGCTGCTGCAGGAGAACTGTCCAGGGTGGGTTTTCTCCCATAGCTGTGGGGCTCCCCTGAGGGAGTTCCTAGTTCGGTTGCTGAAGATAAATAGAATACACAAAATAAATTTATTGAAGCTTCCTCCTGGACAAAATGAAGAAAGAGCAAGGAAAATAAGTTCCACTGAAGAGTAGAATTCAATGAAGTACAAAGCACAGAGTGAAGCCCTCATTAGTTTGACAATGCATTATACCCTGAAGTTGAAATGCACAGTGAGAAAGAGGCCAACGGGGAGAGAAGGAGGGGAGTGGGTGTACAACAGCTGTTTCGATGCACATGTGCAGTCTACACAAGCAGAAACCCCAGGAACTATTGAAAAGTTCCCACACATTGCATTGTCAGGAATAGAAAGGAGCTACTGTCTATCTCTTCAGCTTCCCAACTACCTCTGCAGCCCCGCTGCTCTGACAAAATATGGAACAAAGCAACCTATGGAGCGAAGGGTTATTCTGGCAGTTTGAGTCTGGTCCATCAGGATTTGGAAAATATCTGGGAGAGGGAGAAAGAGAGAGAGAGGGAGAGAGGGGGAAAGGGAGAGAAAGAGAGAGGGAGAGGGAGAGAGAGCATCACTCAGCTCTATGTCTTGTTCTTATTAGGTCTGGGGACCCAGACTGTGAGACAGTGCCAGCCCGCATGCAGAGTGGGTTTTCCCATGGGGCTTAGTTAAAGCTCTGGAAGTACCCTCACAAGCATGTGAAAAGGTGCCTTTCTATGCTGTTGAGTATCCTGTCATTTAACAACAATAATGACAAACACAGCATTTGAGAAAAGTCTCACTGTATAGTCCTACCTAACCAAATGTTACACAGAAAAGCTACACATTCGAGGTTAGGCTTGAACTCTTGACAATTATGTCCATGCTTCCCAAGTGCTTACAGGAGTGTACCTCCAAGTCCAATTGTTTTTTGTTTTTTAATGTATTTTAAAATTTAATATATATACGTATATATATGTATATATATATTACAGTTCCCTGGAGAAAAACAGAAATGATGATCATTATTCACCAACAGTGAGAGAGAGAAAATTCAAAGGTTCAATCTATGTTTAGTCACATTTGATGAGACCATATTTCAGAACATCCATACCTCCAAAAACAGTTATTTCTAATTAGGAAAAATGAAGCAATCTATATAAACTACTACTCGTGAAGTAACAAGAATAAAGAAACAGAAAGACACAGTAGAAGAGACTAACTAGAACCAGTCCTTCTCTTTTTAGTTTCTCTAAACACTCAGACACAACCATAAATCTTAGTGCATATCTGATCAACATCCATGAAAACTAATTGAAACCACTTTCTGGCACATCAGTCATTTTTTGATGGTTTGCATAGCAGTAGATAATCTTTTAATTTTAAAACATGATAACATTATATTAAACTATAACTTTGAAAGATGCATGTTTATTGGGAGGCTCTGTAATGAAAGCAGAGTTTAATATTTACTAGACTTTTAATAAAAGCAATGGCAGCATTTTATGATCTGATGTGCTTGGCCATATTATAATACAAAGAG
This sequence comes from Tokudaia tokunoshimensis, assembly GCA_036184795.1. NCBI lineage: Eukaryota > Metazoa > Chordata > Mammalia > Rodentia > Muridae > Tokudaia > Tokudaia tokunoshimensis. Next base: position 87,515,054 of record BTHU01000002.1, on the reverse strand, counting down.
GAATGAAGTTATAAGGGTAACATGCATCTGTTGAAGAAGTGGGGAAAATTCATCTGTGTATAATACATACAATTTCTAAAACCTATAGTCTCATCCTCTGCATCTGTGACAATGGTGTGAAGATCACACTCTTAACTCTCTTTCTTGCCAATGGATACAATGAGGACATTGAATATCTTCCCAAGGCCCACATGTTGAAGGATAAGTCTCCAACATTTTATGCTACTGAGAGAGGGTGGATGCTTTGGGAGATAAAGGCTAGTCATAGAAAGTTGATCATGAGTATATCCTCAAACAGATCACCTGGACTCTAGACTCTTCCAGTCCCTTCTTTTGCTTCTACCACAAGCTCCTTACCACATGGTGCCTGATCACAGATCACACACAAAAAGTCAACCAATCAGGAACTGAACTTGTAAACCAAACAAACTGAATAGCTACACTGCACTAATTTTTAATGTCATCATAATTCCTATAACTTTCTCCATGGTATTTTCCCCTTTCCAAAACTCTGTCAGGACCTGCCATGTTACTAATTTCTAGAGTCCTGTTTTCCTAACCTGTAGATTCACTAACTGCTTTATCATTCTTTGCACTGTCATGGGAAGGACATAAAGAGTGCAGATCGAGGAGTTGGAGAGATTATTCAACAGTTAAGGGCACATACTGCTCTTCCAGAGAACCTGAATTGAGTTCCTCATACATGTGGTGGGCAGCTTATATCCACCTGTATCTCCACATCCAGAGGATGTAATACCTTTGGCCTCTATAGGCACTTGGTGCACACATAAGCATAGGCTCACACTCAGATAAACATACCTACATATAATGAAGAATAATAAAAATTTATTTTAAAAAGTGAGTACAGTTCTAATGCACAGAGATTCGACATCACCACCCTCTTACCAGTAGACCCATTTTGACATTCTGACTCTCATATTTGTTTCTCTTTATTACACTCATCGTTTCTGTTGATGACTTAATTACGAGTGCATAGTCCCTCCTTGTAGTAATCCTTCCAGCTATTTATATATTGGGAATTCACTTCCCTGGGCCTCAATCTTAGTGCTATGATACTGTTTACAGTTGGCCTAAGGCTCTGGGTGATTATCTGGAGATTTATAAAGTTCTACAAGACCATATTATTCTCAAAAGTAAGTATTCCCAATCCATTAGCTTTCACGAGCTTATAGATCATCTCAGAGTTCGTAACTGGTCCTCATTGTGCTTGTGTCTCTTCTCGTTTTTTGTTGACTGTACTCCCATTTGATGTTTGGCAAATTGCTTCTGCATTTGAATATCTAAATGCTGCACCATCCTAAATACCCAACCTGTGTAAAGGGTTAAGTGTCTAACAACTAGTTTTTAAAGATTTATCAACCCCAGGAAATCTCTCTGAGCAGGAAGTTTTCAGTCTGGGAGTTTTAGGTCTACCTAACTACACACTCAAGATGCTCTCCAAGGTCACATACTCAACCTAGCTTTTCCTATCAAGGTTACTGGTTGGCTCTGTGCTTCACATGGTGATTGATTTCCTGGAGCAAATAAAAATTAACTATGCTAGCTTTCATCTCCCTTATGATGACAAACACTGAACCAAACCAACTTATAGAAAGTCGATTGATTTTACTTATGGGTTACATTATGGAACTCATGGCAAAACCTGAAGGGAAGAACTGAGGTAGAAGCCATGGAGAAATGCTGTATAGTGGCTTACTTCCCATGGTTTCTTATGCAGCCTAGAACAACCTGCCTGGGGATGGAACTGCCCACTGTGGGCTGGGCCATTCCATATCAATAATTACTGCAGGCCAATATGAGAGGTATAATTTTTCAATGGAAGTTTCCTCTTCCCAGATGAATCTAGTTTGTGTCATTTGACAAAAACTAGAAGTACATGAACACTCAACGTTCAGAACTAGTTATATCCCCAAATGTCCTAGGGTTTATCAAATGAACTCTCATAATCTGAACCCACTTATTTTCCTGGTCTCCAGAAGCTCTTATAAATGAAGGACGCTTCTTTTCTTTAGTCCCCGAGTACACTTCTGGAAGAACAAAAAAAAAAGAACGAAATCCTTCTATCAAGAGACAGAGAATACAGGAAGTAGGGATAGGCTAAGAAACCTCAAGGAAGGCCCCCAGTGGTCCACTACCTCCACCTAAGTCCAGTTAGGGCCCAATTCCAGATGGGATCAAAGGTGGAAACACTGGGACTGGAGGGTATATTTCACATACCACACAGTTGGTCAGGCACTCTACCATCTACATCTTTGTTTTGAACTAAGAAGACCACAAAAGCAATACTGCCATTCAGGGAAATAGAAGGAGCTACAAAAACGAGTTGTGGCTGACTTTTCTGTTCCTAACAAGTTTACAAACAAAAAGCAACTGCAGTTTTTTCCTGTTGATGGCTTGACTCAGAATGGTCTCTGTGTATATAAATCTGCATGTGAACTTTCACTCAAATACCTGGTCAGTTCAGCAAGTTTTAAAGCTAACATTACTATTCTTTAATAAATCTGCTGAATCACTTAGTATCACCAAAAGGTGGAGGTGGAGGGGTGGGGAAGGGTGGGAAGGGATGTGAAGGAGGACTCTTGTAGAGGATGACCTGTAGGGTTTACAAGTTCCTGTATACTAGACAACCATGGCCTCATGCCCCGGGGATATTAATCTTCCCGTTACTAGTATGTCTGTCCTTAAGGTATTCCATAGCAAGCACTCAGGTGTGCTGCAGGGGAAGAAGGTTACTTAGGGGTCCAAAGGCAGTTTTTCTGCCTTTGATTTACTATTCCTGGACAGTGTCAATTGGGCAAGTCTCTTTGTCACCCAGGACCTCTAGTTCAGCTGCAAAGCAATGATGTGGGCTTATCTCCTCTTTTATTAGGCTAGAGTCAGTAACAAGGGACAGAGAATCCAATAAGCAAAACAAAAGGAAAAATGTACATACAACATTGTCTCTCAGATCTTGTCCCACTAAGAAAGGTTGATATAAATTAACAAACCTATTGAAACAGGATACAGTAAGAAACTAGAAAATGCAACCTTGTAGATTAAGAGTCCTCTTTTTAGAAGTCATACATAGTAATTTAAGCCTTGGTTGGATAAAAATTTTTTTTAACAGTAACTACTATACTATGACAGTGGTTAGGACCAAATTAACTCAAGATGCCTTCCTGTGGAATTTTTTCACACTTACTGAATGAACTCTTTCCTGGAAGTTTGGAAGATAAATCTGACTTGCAAGGCTGGAAGTATGGTTCAGTGGCTAAGCAGCTATTGCTCTTTCAGAATGCCCAAATTTTGTTTCCAGCACCCATATCAGGCAGCTCATAACTTTCTGTAACTCTAGTTGCATGGAATCTAGCCCTCTCTTCCAGCCACCTCAGGTATCCACATACGAACGGGGTATGTGTACACGCACGAACACACATGAAAATAGATAAAAAGACAGACAGACAGATAAACAATCTTTTAAAAAGAATCATCTTTTCTATTTACCTACCTCCTCTGAACACCAACATCACTTACAAACCTCAGCTTTCCCAAACACTTTGTCTATCATCCCTATTAAAGTACCAGGCCTCACAGGCATAGATTTCATGAACTCATGCATGGCACATTCACTTCTGCTATTTGAAAAGAACAAAAGTAACTCCTATCTTCTTTCACACACACACACACAAAAATATTAATCCCCACTGTGTGCAAATAAACATAACTGCAGAGGAGGGCACGGTGCTTTGGTACTTGGGCAGCGTCTGTTTGTGACATAATCTGGTTCTTGTTTACTTGTTGGCAGGCTGCTATCCACATGTGGGTGATATAAGGGAAACCACATGATTATACACTTGGCAAAGGCACAATTCCTCTATTGAAAAGGCAATAAGCTGTGAAAATCCACATCATCCAGCTGAAATGGCCAGCAGGTAATCCAAATGCAAGAAAACACAGCTCCAAAGCAAACCTTGGGGTTACAAATTAGTGACTTACACTAGAGTTGGGAAATTTTGGATTTGCTACTCTACCCAATAGTTATTTACATAATAAGATGAAAGTTAAAAAAAAAAGCAAGTGAGATATTTAATAGGTACTATCATCTCACTTGGACCTTCTTTACTAACCCCCTGAGTAAGTCTCAAGCAGCATATAAACATGATTTCTACAAGATGAGAAACATCAGGAAAACACTGACAGTAAAATTAATCGCATCTATAACATGAATCTAACAAACAAAATAAGTTTAAAATGAGACGTAACGTTTTCGGCTGAAGCACTTCGCCCTGCTCGCTTCTTGCCATGCACCCCAGCTCAGTGACACATGACTCTAAACTCCCTCACATCCCTGCTCCCTAAGCATGTCTGAGCAGATGGCATGCACCGACCATGGGATTCCAATGGTAACACCAGGAGTCTCATCCAAGCAAAAGTTTTGAAAGTCCTCGGTACTATTCTTCCTGCCAATAAAACACACAGCTGCAAACCTTTCCTTGGGATACCATGTGAGTGAAGAATCCAACCTGGCAGCCATACATACAAACAAGAGTAAGACTTCATTACTATAAACTATTAGAGCTTTTGCCAGACATGATGGTGAGACTGTAATCCTAGCCCTCATGGGACAGTAGGAAAAAGCTAGGAATTCAAGACCAGTGTCAGCTACAAAGCAACACCTTATGTGGAAAGACACAGACAAAACAAGCAATGCTGGTGACGCACAGCTCGAGTCCCAGCACTCAGGGTATGGGGAACTGATTCACTGAAAGGAAGGAGTACTTCCTTTTAGAGGACAGCCTGAGATGCATCTGAGACACCGAAGGGGAAGGAGCCCCTTCTGGGGTTGCTATCCCACAGTCAAAACTCTGACTCATAATTGTTCCAGTCTTAGAGAACTTAAGGGATGGAAATGGAGAGGAGCCTCAGGAAAAGAAGGTCCAGGGACAGGCCCAAAGTGGGATCCACTTCAACGGGAGGCCCCAAGGCCTGACACTGTTACTGAGACTGTGGAATCTTCACAAAAAGGGATCTATCATGACTGTCCTCTGAAAGACCCAACAAGCAGCTGAAAGAGTCAGATGCAGACATTTACACCCAATCAATGGACAGAAGCTGCTGACCCCTGTGGTTGAATCAGGGAAAAGCTGGAAGACACAGGGGAGGAGGGTGACCCTGTAGGAGGACAAGCAGTTTAAATTAACCTGGACCCCTGAGATCTCTCAGACACTGCATCACCAATCAGGTAGCATACACCAACTGAAATGAGGCCCCCAACACACATATAGCAGAGGACTGCCAGGTCTGGGTTCAATCAGAGAAGATGCACCTAACCCTCAAGAGACTAGAGGCCACACAGAGTTTAGAAGTCTGGTGGGGTGAGGTGGGGGGCTGGGGACAATCTCATGGAGACAGGGGTGCAGGGAGGAGATATGGGATGTGGAACAGTTGGAGGGTGGATCGGAAGGGGAATAAAATCTGGAGTGTAAAAAAAAGAAATACTAGTGTTAATACTAATACTAACACTAATACTAATACTAAATCAAGCCTGTGAACAAAGATTCATCAGTTGCAGCTCTGTAAGCAAATGCAGACCTCCTTCTCTGAGACACACTAGATGAGATTATTGAGAGGCAAAACCAAGGAAACAAATCATGGCTCTGCCAAGAGGAATATTAAAACATGTAAATAAAACTACAGTCCATCTCTAGCTTGCATATAGTTTCTCTATAACTAAGAAACTATAGAATAAAACAGTGCTAAAGGGATAGGAAGCTCGTGGGGCGGGGGTGGGGGTATATGTATATGTATACCAGCCAGGGCAGATGGCATTGCCCTGTGCACACACTCTAGCATCGGAAACTCTTTTACCTGACCCCACAGCTATCTCCTGGATGTGGCTGGAGCTCTGGCTAAGTTCATCTCAGCAGAAGGGGGTTCTCTGGTTGCCACATTATGTTCTGACACAGTAGTAAATTCTAACGTGAAAAGATACACTCAGAATAAAAAGGGCTTTGATCATGAATCAAGTTTTTGATAAAGAAATGCACAATTTTTTTTAAGTTAAAACAAAATATCTCTAATGTAAATTACATAGCTTCCCAATTGGGCTAGCTTTGCATAACTGACCAATCACATCAGGAAAGAAGCATTTCACCTACATAATCATGCTAGAGGTCTAGGTATCAGGTCCAAGATTGCTCAAACCTCTCTCTTACTACATCTAAATGCATATACCTGAATTCTTGGTTTGTGATAAACTCCATTAGGGAAGGAACTACACCTAAAATTATGTTTACTATCAGTCCAAAATATTTGACACTGTATTAGAGTTACCGAAAAACAGGTTTCTCCTTCCTCTGCCTCCTCTGTTCCTTAATTAGTTACATTTCTCACTGCTGTAGTCAAACTTCTGATAAGAGTAACATATGAAGAGTTTATTCTGGCATTTAGTTTGAGGTGGCACAGCCAAGTGTGGCAAGAAGATACAATTGCAGGAGAGTGAGGCCACTATTCGTATCGCCTCTGCCATCAAGACAGAGAACACAGGAAGTAGGGATAGGTTACTAAGATGCCTTTAAGGAAGGTCCCCGCTTGCCTGCTTCCTTCAGCTAAGCCACAGTTAGGGTCTGATTCCAGCTGAGATCAAGGGTTGAAAGATTCAGGCTTGAGGGTATATTTTACATACCACTTACCATATACATCTTTGTTTTAAACTAATAAGACAACAAAAATCAGTAATGCCACTCAAGAAAATAGGAGGAGATACAAAAATGGATTGTGGCTCAATTTTCTGCTTTTAACAAATCCTAAATAATAATAATGCAATAGTTGGCCAACAGTTGGGTGTGGCCTAGCTTTAGTGATGCTACAAAAAAGAGAGAGTCTCAAGGCAGAGGTAGAACGGCAATGGAGGTTGCTGAGAAATCCAGCCAAAGGTGGTAGAAAGTATCCACTGGCTTCATGACCCAGTCTACTGTGACTTAGGAATACCACCAACTATAGATGGAGAAGGAGGTCAGGGGAGCGTGGGGAGGACAGCACACTGGAGAGAAGGATGTGGACATAGCAAACATGCCAGGAGACAAGGGCATCAACAAGCTTCACTTACACCTAGAGGCAGAGCTCTTTCAAAAAGCAGAGGATACCATTCTCTAAGCTGAGAAAGGAAAAAGAGAACAGTTAATGTTTGCAATGTAATGTGATGTGGAATATCATGGGGACAAGATATATGAGTGTTATTTGTACCCGCTTTCTTAACATCCCCAAAATAGAGATATGTGTTTTCAGAGCTGTGTTTAAACTGCAGTGTGCTTTCAAACATTAAAACAAACAGCTTAATATTTTTCTGTAGCAATGTCATCTTAACGAGCAAATTCCCAAATAGGTACCACTGATCTTAAACAGCCTCTCAGCTATGGTTTTCCTGTAAGTCATACAGGTGGAAAAATCGACACCTTTCAGGAATGCACGTAGAGAAATCTGCAGATTAGCAGTGTTGCAACTGTTCTGCCATGTGAACATCATTTAGTATAGCTTTAGGTTTGTTTACAAATCTACTACAGGACTTTTGTTTATTTCTTTTAAACAATCAACACTAAAGAAATATATTAGATCTTTGCATGCCTTAATGCAAAATCTGATAATACGATACATTTTGACAATAACTTGAAGTACCAGAAATTTATGGGCAATCACGTCTTTGTGCTTGTCTGATTTGGTTACCAAATCACTTTCTGGAAATAAAACATTATCATGAGGACATATTTAATGATGTTAAAGTAAACCAATTTTAAAAAGCACAAACTTTATTCTTTAACAAGGGGCAAAGTGTTTCAAAGGATGATTATGTGTCAACGTTCTGTGCATGGCATTAGTCGTTCTGTGTATATTATGTGTATTATCAAATGCATATCTATTTATATTGTTTTGAAAAAGCAAGATCTATAAAATTGTATTATATTCCAAAATATAGAAATGAGTATGAAATGGAGTTGGGGAAAGCTCTCAAAGCACAGGTGGGGAAGAACTGGAATAACCCTCAGCAAAAATGACCACCCCACTTTCTGTTCTTGCCTCCAAATGGAAAAATGATACAACAGAGACATGCATGAAGACCCATCTCAAGGGCTATAGGGAAAGAAGTCAGAATACAATGCTATCATCTTTGTGCATGCCAGGATGCTAAATAATGTGATCACCTTAAGCTACTTGAAGAAATTATAGGCATGCCAGTCAGACAAATGCCCAATTAATTAAACATGAGACAGCGCAGAAGGTTGTGCCATAAATCAACCAAATGATAGATGACATAACCCCTTCCTAGATGCTTGTGAACAAAGCTCCCAGTGAAAGAGAAGTCTATGCTCAAATCTTACAATTCCCTTTCCCTGGAGTCCACACCTTCCTGAAGTCACACACCTCCATCCAAGCCTACAACTAAATAGAAGCCTCTTTACACACATCTCTGATCTCAAGCTCTCTTTGGAAATCATGTCCGATTTCAGTGGATGACTGAGATAATTAAAGTGAGCCGATTAGGGTTCTAAGATCACTCTCGTCCCTCTGCCTTATGAATCAGTAGAATACAAAGTCCCCAGAACATACACTGAGTAACATAAATCACAAAGCTATTTTAGAATATTTCGTAATTCACTGATGAAATGCAGACCTTCCTGTTAGGATCACTTTATAAGAAGCAACACATGTACTGAAGTAGTTTTCATCGGATAGAAACTTCCCTAGAAAACCCAACACCCATTAACAAAAAAGTAAGAACTCCTGATTCTAGTACTCAGTAAATTCATTCCATTTACTTCATTTAAATCTGCTTACTATCTTAGTTACAATCAATAACAACAGCTATAAGTCCAATTTTGAAAAATACAACAAAGTCATTTCCTTCTTTATGTTCACACAAAATCAGTGTTACTCAGCAGGAAGTAGCAAGCAAGCTAATTGTAGAAGCTGGGTTTTAGTGTCAGTATATGTGCACAGTTACATGAACATGCATAGGGTTGTTGGTTTAATTTCCTCTCTGGTAAGTGGATTCATTAGGCTTTTTAGCTTCAATGCATCTACAATAAATGCCTCTTCGTAACAGATAAGAATTTGTAAATGTCCTATTTCATTCTTACTATGGCTCTTAAATGTTACACAGTAGCTAAAAAAAAAAACCAGGATTTTTCTATACCTAATGTAATGTTCACAAGTTCTTGAATACAAATATTCATTATTACATTATTAAATATGATTTGCAATCCCCATATTCCTTCATAGCAAACATAAGCTCCATTACCACTATCACAGCTCTGAGTTATTTCAGACTGAGAGAGATGGTAACCTGTAGAGTATTGGAATTAATGATTCTACCTTTTGGAGGTTGTATTTTCAAAATGAGTCATGTTGCCTTGATTTTTCATGCTTCCTTTGATTTAGCACTGAGAGTTGTGCAGCTAAGCTAAATGTTTTTAATCACACTTTTTCTTTTACTGGAAATTATTTCTGTATTCAAAACCAACGAGGTTGCACTAGGTCTGTGATATAATTGTTTTCTCTGTTATAAAATCATGTTAGGTACCACCAGGTTGGAACTCTAATACTCTCCTGAGAATAGGACACAAACTACCTTCTTGCTGGTTCCAATCTCAACTCTCTTGTCATTCTTTCCTAAGCTCCTACCTGGCTGTCAGACCTTAAGCTGTCCTTTGAAATACAGAGGTTGGGACACAGACGGTGATCCTGTCTGGGAGCGGTTCTTCACAAATCAGTCCATAGATGCTGCCATTTCTGTACTCGGTCTCAGTTTTGTAGATGTGAATGGCTATTGTTCTGCACTCTGGAAGGTCTGTGGCAAGCTTGGGCCACAAATGTTTGCATAAGCTGGCAGTCACTCACGGGTTATAGCATAGATGCCTGTTAGCCTCAGGGAAGTTCTTCACAAGCCCAGGCACTCTTAAGTGGTGGCACTGGCCCTGGACAGCCCTTCCCAAAGCTGGCTGTGAAGTATGGGACTTCTTCTTCCATGCAGTTTATCCCTGACTGGGTCTAACATAGGTCTGATTCGGTATCTTTCAGGCCAGCAGTACTCAGTATCCTGCTGACTGTGTTTTGGTATATAGTTATATTTTCTTGGCACATTCTCTGACCAGCTAAAAGTGTCAGTCATAGAGGTTCTAGTGCCACCAAGTTGTCTACTTACCCGGCAGGCTTTCTGGTTTTTTAGTGGCGTCTCAGCTCTAGTTTAGTACCAAGAAGAACATATATTTTCCTGCTTTCCCGTGTCCAACTTCCTTCTGCCTTCTTCCCTATTTTTCTTTGAATATCGTTTCTTAGAGTACATTTCCTGAATTTCTAAACCTGTGTATCTCAAGCATAGCTTTGGTCACTCCCTCTCACTAAAACAGGGGACTCCCCAGATCCTCCAATCCCTGTAGGATGGATCCTGAGCTGTTTTTCCCCTGTTCTGTTTCTAGTTTCCTCTGCTATCAGCTAGAGGTCCTCAGCTATCTCCTGCCTCTTCTAATAGCTGTTATCCAACCTACCCAGCTCATTCCATGAGGATTCTAGCATACTATGCCTGCCTCGCATCTGCCATCTTAACAAGACTCTACTGTCTTCAGGATGTTACTGTACGTATTAAATCTGTGCAAGAATCCAAACAGATATGGATGACAACTGACTTAATGGAAAGGAGCAAAGCTTTAAAGATTGTTTTTTCTGCAAAGAATGCATGAGGTAGATCATCACAGCACCCCCAGTGCTCAGGACAGGGCCCAGCATAGTGTATGTGCTCAGTAACTACCAGATGGTTGAATGAGGACGCTTCTCAGCCACCACAGTGCAGGTCCAGGAACGTAGAGCAACCACTTCGAACAAGAAAGCTGGTGTTCCATTACTTTCAAACATTTTTCTTAGCATTATCTAAATGGTTCTATATTTTGTATTTCTTTCTGATTCACTCATGTTATTTGCTTTTACCACTAATCTTACCCCCATCCTTCCATAAAGTAAATGTTCATCCTACCAATAGCGATGTGAGTGAGGCTGGAGCTACACTCTCCAGACCCACATAAGTCTTCAGTTACTTCAATTAAGAAAGACTTTTCAATTCTTCATAGAGTTAGAAAGAGCAATTCAAAAATTCATCTGGAATAACAGAAAACCCAGAATAGCTAAAACTATTCTCAAGAGTAAAAGAACCTCTGGGGGAATCAGTATCCCGGACCTCAAGCTGTACTACAGAGCAATAGTGTTAAAAACTGCATGGTATTGGTACAGTAACAGACATGTAGATCAATGGAACAGAATTGAAGACCCAGAAATGAATCCACACTCCTATGGTCACTTGATCTTTGACAAAGGAGCTAAAACCATCCAGTGGAAAAAAGATAGCCTTTTCAACAAATGGTGCTGGCTCAGCTGGAGGTCAACATGCAGAAGAATGCAAATTGACCCATCCTTATCTCCTTGCACTAAGCTCAATTCTAAGTGGATCAAAGATCTCCACATAAAACCAGACACACTGAAACTAATAGAAGGGAAACTAGGGAAGAACCTTGAACATATGGGCACAGGGGAGAATTTCCTGAACAGAACTCCAATAGCTTATGCTCTAAGATCAAGAATAGACAAATGGGACCTCATTAAATTACAAAGTTTTTGCAAGGCAAAAGACACTGTCAAAAAGACAAAGCGGCAACCAACTAACTGGGAAATGATCTTTACCAACCTTACATCCGACAGAGGGCTAATATCCAAGATATACAAAGAACTCAAGAAGTTAAACTCCAGAGAGGCAAGTAACCCTATTAAAAAATGGGGTACAGAGCTACACAAAGAGTTCTCACCTGAAGAATATCTAATGGCTGAGAAGCACCTAAAGAGATGTTCATCATCCTTAGTCATTAGGGAAATGCAAATCAAAACAACCCTGAGATTCCATCTCACACCAGTCAGGATGGCTAAGATCAAAAACACAGGAGACAGCAGTTGTTGGCGAGGATGTGGAGAAAGAGGAACACTCCTCCACTGCTGGTGGAATTGCAGGCTGGTACAACCACTCTGGAAAGCAGTCTGGCGGTTCCTCAGAAAACTGGGCATGACACTTCCGGAGGATCCGGCTATACCACTCCTGGGCATATACCCAGAGCCTTTACCTGCATGCAATAAGGACACATGCTCCACTATGTTCATAGCAGCCTTATTTATAATAGCCAGAAGCTGGAAAGAACCCAGATGTCCCTCAACGGAGGAATGGATTCAGAAGATGTGGTATATTTACACAATGGAATACTACTCTGCAATTAAAAACAATGAATTCACGAAATTCCTAGGCAAATGGTCAGAACTTGAAAATATCATCCTTAGTGAGGTAACCCAATCACAAAAGATCACACATGGTATGCAGTCACTGATAAGGGGATATTGACCCAGAATTTCAGAATACCCTAGACACAATCAGCATATCAATAGATTTCTAAGAAGATGGAAGGAGAGACCCCTGGTCCTGGAAAGACTGGATGTAGGGGAATGCCAGGACAGAGTAATGAGAGGGGGTTGAATGGAGAAAAGAGGGAGGGAAGGGGGCTTATGGGACTTTCGGGGAGGGAGGAAACGGGAAAGGGGAAGTGATTTGGAATGTAAATTAAAAAAATAAAAAAAAAAAAAAAGAAAGACTTTTCTGACTGCCTGTTTGACTGCAGACTCATCACAGTCCAGGGGCCCCAAACCTGCCCCCCTCAACTAAGCTGCTCTTGAATTTTACCCTCAGAAAATATGGGAAACAATATATGTTTACTGCTTCATGCTGTTAAATTTAGGGCAAGCTTGTTACAAACGGGTAACCGACAGAGTCACAGATGCAAACAGATGAGCACTAGAAACCAAAGCCATTCAAAAACAATTAAAAATCTACACTCCTGAAAAATAACCCTGAGAATTTATGAATGGGTGGCACATCATTAGTAACATGTTCTTACTGATATGAAAGACACGTGCTGGACAGTAGAGCTGCCTTCAGTGGAGGCAGAGTTAATTATTGCAATGGTTTCTGGAGTCAGAGACACAAAAGGTCTTCTGATCAAAACTTGCCCCTTCAAAAAAAAAAAACAAAAAAGAGCTCTACCAATAATGTTTTATTCATTGCTTTTGAATGGCTATTTGCAGAGTCTATAAAACCCTGTGCTTAACATTCTTTTTATTGACATAAGATATCTGTCTTAGCCATACACACTCCTTTAAAAGGAGCTTCATGTTGCCTAAGGCCAAATTCCATTCCATTTGCTATCAATGATGTGACAGGCCATGCTCTTTGTACAGAAAGCTATTCCAGAGTGTCTTTGGGAAGACTTTTCTTCATCATTAATGCCTATTAATACCTTTTGTTCTGTGAGGATGAAAAATTTAAGGTCTGTGAATGATATATAAAGGACAAATTTTCCAATTTTTCTTTCCCAATCTTTGATTTAAGATTATGCCAAATATCAGAAATGTTAATGTTGATAGGGACGCTTTCTCAGGAAGAGTCTTGATTTTATTTTGTGAGAGATCTGTATGCTGACTACTTCTTTTAAGACAAGTGATTTACATGTGGTTAATTACTAATAAAACGGGTACTAAGTCCCAGCAACCCTCCAACACTCCTAAAGCAACCTAATAATAGGCTGACTCTGCAACCGCACACAGCTCAGAAGGGAGAACTGATAGTCCGTGCTACAGTAGAGCAGGTGGCTGCAGGACGCTGAACTGAGGTCAGAAGTTGAGTGACCTTCTGCTGCTATTTGAGTTCAGTGCCTAACACTTCACCATTTAGAACAGCTTCACAGCCCAGCCTCTGCCTTCCTCATGATATGGATGAGAACCCAAAAGCTTCCTTTATGTGCCACAACTCCATAAACACCAAGTCACTCTTAGATAATAACATGCAGCAAACAGACCTGAAGAAGACAAGCCTAGAAACAAATGAGTCCTGAAGTACATGAGATGTAATGCTACCTTGGATATTCAGTTTCTTTTCAAAACAGGATGATAACTCACTATTTTAACTGAATAGTTTTAACTAGTCTATTTAAAAAAGGAAAAGAACACAAAGCCTAGAAAACACTGACTTGTCTTTTTTTTAATTATTTTCTATATTTTTTTATTTACATTCCAAATGATTTCCCCTTTCCCGGTTCCTCCCTCCCCAAAAGTCCCATAAGCCCTCTTCCCTCCCCCTGTTCCCCATTCAACCCCCTCTCGCTTCTCTGTCCTGGTATTCTCCTACATCCAGTCTTTCCAGGACCAGGGGTCTCTCCTTCCATCTTCTTGGAAATCTATTGATATGTGAATTGTGTCTTGGGTATTCCAAGATTCTGGGTTAATATCCCATTATCAGTGACTGCATAGCATGTGTGTTCTTTTGTGATTGGGTTATCTCACTAAGGATGATATTTTCCAGTTCTGACCATTTGCCTAAGAATTTCGTGAATTCATTGTTTTTAATTGCAGAGTAGTATTCCATTGTGTAAATATACCACATCTTCTGAATCCATTCCTCCGTTGAGGGACATCTGGGTTCTCAAATACTATACACGTTTTCATTTAGTGACACACGGTTAACTCTGACAAGTGTCACCATGATTCAGGTGCTTAGGAGTACTTCTGCACCACTCACAGACTATCTTTCATATTTAGAACTTTCTAGTCTAAGTTGGAAACATTTCCAAAGTCTAAGTACACACTCAACTGTCTTTCCGAAAAGGGTACATGTGGGAAGGGCTATTAGCTTGCTAGATCTTCTTCAGCAATTCATATTCCTTATCATCATTTCCAAATTGAATTCACAAATATCAAATAAATCTCAAAACTACAAATATAATTGAGTCGCCATGAAAGAGTTCCAATCATCTGCCAAAACAGATCTGAAATTCTTAATCCCTTTTCCAACAGAATTGGACCAAGTATTGACGTTTTCCACCAAGCAAGCCACATAGCCACAAATGTTTCTCATTTACTCTACCCCTGGGGCATACAGCTCAAATAAAAAATTTCCTGAATACCCCAAATTTCAGATGCAATTTGGAATGCAGGAGATTCATAATGTAATGTGGGAAACATTATGCTCTTGGTTTTCCCCCTCAGTGTCTCTGGAATGCAGCTCTCGGGAGAGCATTCTAACCAATTAGAGGGTTGACTTTGTTTTCAGTCAGAAGACCCAATTATTATGCTCTTTGCCCCTTGCTCCAATGTGATTTTGAAGCCTCAGCAATCTGTTACTTCAGCTACTGTTCAAGTGAGAAAGATGTTCCTATGTATACCATGACAAAAGCAAGGAAATGTGCATTCATTCCCATTAAGAAAGGGTCCTACAGTGGCTGCTGAACAGATTTAGATCCTAATTATATCAAAAGTGAAATTTCACAGACACTGTTGTCATCTTCTAATCTTGCCCTTACATTGATTCCCTTCTGAAGTCATCAGTTATGTCCTGAGGGACCACAGTTGCCACTGGTTTCTTCCAGAGACTCCTATTCTCTCTCAAGGAAAGGAATACAGTTGACATAGGGGAAGAAACGTGGTCACTGAGTGTGCCAAATGAGAGTGATACCTATGCCTTGGGAAGGCTGATTAGTAAAAACAAGAAGTGCAGTGTCCCAAATGTGGTTAAAACCACGAGGCACAGTACAGTAGCACGTGGATGGGAGGAGATCAAGACCAACACAACCACAATGGGTTCCATTAACTAAAGGGAGATTAAAACAAAGTACAGATAGGACATCTTCAGCAAGAATTACTGAGGGAGTTCAAGGCCCAGTGCAGAGCTCTGAACAAACAACATGAAAGTTGAAGCAAATGAGGAAAAAGACTGATTTTCAGAAATATCAAGCACTAAGAAGAAAGTTCTCAAGTAAAGAAAATTTGGGAAAATGTTAAACCCCATAGTCCAAAACAAGGAGGATGTGTATGTGTGTCTTTACCACGTATGTCTAAAGCACAGTAAGGAGAAATAGGTGGCTTAAAATAAATTCCATAAATAGTTCTAACAACAGTAACATTTACAAAGGAAGTAACTGAACATGACAGTTGAATTCATTGCTACAGATGCCATAAGACTACTTTGATCAGGAAAATGAAAAAAAATATAAATATACTTGGAAAAGAAATTGGTGCTTACACATGAATAAAGATGAGTCATTTTTAATTGTGTTTAAATCTTTGGGTAGAGAATAATCCAAAATGTGGCTTGACAATCTCTCCTATCAAAGATCCCATATTCTATTATATCTTAGCTGTTTTATAAGAGTCAGGTCTGTATTTCTACACAAAGAAATATGTTGCTTTTATAACACTTTCATTAACAGAGAATTTACTTAGCTGAGAATAGAAAATTAAATAGCAGACAACTGTATTACTGTTGGATTAAACTTAATGCTGTGACTATTCCTCACTATAGTTTCTTTGGACATAAGTGCATTCAGTATACTAGTCAATACATTTCTACATTATAAGTTTCTATGAGCAACTGTCACAAATAGACGAGCAATCTAGAAGTGTAGGCAGTTGGCCCCCGTTCTTTCCTTCCCTTCATGTTTATGTCAGCCATGGCTCCTTGATTTCTTCTGCACTTCAGAGTTGGGATGGGAAGCTTTACACAGGCTGAGTCAGTTTTCCATCACCCTATAGTGTCCCCTCCTTTTCTTGACATCTGATTGACCTTTTATGTACAGGACCACTCTCGACCTGCCTCTTTTCCTTTGGCCACTATTTCCATTGAACAATTGCTAAGTTCAACTCATCATCTGTACAGGAATAAAATAGTGTATGTGGCAGTAGATGAGGGTAGAGTGAATCAGTTCCCTGAAACATGGTTTCTACTTTTGGCAATCAATTTTATAGGGCAGCTTACCAGGGCAGGTAGTGATGGGAAGCCTGTTAAACTGCATGTTATGTGTTTCTAGGAAAATGGTTTTAGATGAAAGTAACATTTAAATCAGTGGTCTTAAGTAAGAAATACTGACTACCATAATGGGAGTGGACCTTCAATCAGTTGAAAGCCTAACAGAACACAAAGCTGCCCCCCAGATTGTTCAGCATAAAAGAATCATCATCTTTTGAATTTGTTCAAAGCAGACTTCCTGGCTCTATAACTGAGACATCAGCTCTGCAGATCTTGGATTTGCCAGTGTCCACTATTGCATGAGCCAAATGTTTATAATAGTCTGTGTAGACAGATACTTAAATGTATCCCACTGGATCTGTTTATCTGAAGAAATCTCAAAAGCACATGATCCCCATGAGGCTCAGCCTCACTGTAGGGCAACACACATGAGCAAGTTGTCTCCATGAGGCCGTTCTCAAAGGATAACCCACAGTAGAGTAAGATGACCCAGAGCAACTAGCAAACCAAACTCTATCAAAAAACACTCACTGAAGGAAATCAAAGTATTTGAAGGCAAGCTCTGCCAAGCACAGTATCAGACCGTGTAATTCACTCCCCCAAGAATTCCAATAAAGCCGGAAATCTGGTTTTAGCTGACATTTCAGTTGCCTTTTTCTGCATATGCTGACTAGACGATTTCTTTGCTTTTATGAGTTAGGTACTGTTATGTGAAGCTGATCATAGGGAAATAAATTGAAGACAGGGAGTAGAGTTATAAATTATTCCATTACTCTCATGGTGCACTATACAAATATGAAGCCAACAGGCTCACTTGAATGGCAGCCAGGTTCTTCCGCTCCTGAGATGGTGCCTCGTGAACAAAGCGAAGCCAGTTGGAATGTCTCGGGTTGGTAGCATCCAAAATATACAGAACTTCTCCCTTGCTCCCACGTACCTAAAACAAAACAAAAAGACTCCAGTTTCCACAGAAATCCATATTAATCATACTAAATTTAGCCAGAGTAGAATATTACATATTTTTCTGAAATATGCACCTTTTTATTAATAAGCATTGAATAAATGTTAAATTAACAACACTCATGGCTTAAACTTATATCTAAAGAAGTCTTTACTATTTAATTTGGAAAAATCTCACAACTGTCCTCAAATAACAGATACCTCATGTTTTCTGTGTCCTTTTTGCAGATGTCTTTGAATACATGGTAACAATCACGATTTTTCAGGAGATAATCACAATTGCAACCCATCTCATTTCTCCACCAAAGAAAGCAGCACTGCCTCCCAAGTGAGAAGAGCAGAGCTGGGACAGTCTCTTCCAATTCTCTTCCATCTGCTTGGTGAATTATCTTCAGAAGGGAAAACGGGCCAATCTAACTAGAGAGAGGTGAAAGCTCTTGGTACATGTGCTGCTAGGGGATAAATGAAATACAGTTCATTTTGTCTTCTAACAAATTATCCATGAATTTCTGGGGGCAATATTTTTAAATTATTTTATTTTATGTAGTCTCTAGCCATAAGTCATTGATTGTTAAACATAATCAATATTTTAACAGGGAAAGAAATAACAGGAAGGAAGGGAGGGAGGGAGGGAGGGAGGGGAGGGAAAGCGGAGGGGAAGGGGAAGTGAAGGGGAAGGAAAGGAAAGGAAAGGAAAGGAAAGGAAAGGAAAGGAAAGGAAAGGAAAGGAAAGGAAAGGAAAGGAGGGCAAGGGGAAGGAATCAGTCCATTGAACAATCTTGAATTCAAGATACTTGGAATCTAGTGTCTCCAAACTCCTCCATTATTGGTTGCTTGACACTGGCCCACATTAATAAGACACAGGAGCCAATCTCCACTTGTGTTTATGAATCACTGAAATGAACCAGAGAAGGGATGGAGGAATGCTCAGCACTTCAGAGCCTTGTACTAGTGCAGAAGACACAGGTTCAGTTCAGCATCCACATAGTGCCTAGCAATCCTCTGTAACTCCAGTATTGGAAGGTCTGACATGTCTTCTGGCCTCTCCAGGAATTGCATACTAGTGATACACAGATATACCTATAAGCAAAACAACCAAAACTAAAACTAAAAATATATATTTTAATCCAGTAGAAATGTAAAAGAATGAATGGTTTTCACTTCAAACATGCAACCCACATAATACAAATGTAAATTCTAGAAATGCACCTTTACAAACTTGAGGTAAGAAAAAAAATTCAAGGACAACAAATCCATGTGGCACGTGTTTTCATGGTACATTCACTTATTCAACAAACTACTGTTGAGTTCTACACTGCCCAGGACTAAGATTGTTACAGTGAATGAGACACTTCAGAGAAAACAAACACGCAATGGGACTTCATGTAAACATGAAGATGAAGATTATGAAGATAAATAAGGCAGACTCCAGACAACTGAGTAATGGGGCAAAGGCCAGGGGAGCATCTTTGTTGAGGTGGCTTGCACTCAAGTGCTATAAAGGGGTAAAGGAGTTAAAGAAAGACTTCAAACAGAGAGAAGAGCAAGCAAAAGCAGCAGACAAGCTTTGAGTTCTGAAAATGAGCCTGATGTGCACACAAAACAGGGGGAAGGTTGAAGAAGGTCCAATGACCACAGCTAGGAAAATGACGAACGTTGAGGTCATCTGACAGATGACAAGTCACTCACAAACACACAATCACATGGAGGTATGAGCGATGATTTCCATTCACAAATCTGTTACAATGTCATTGGTTGCCTAGCAAAAGGTTGACTTTTCAAGATTTCAACATACATTGCACAGGAAAAAAAAATCAGTTAGCCTTTCCCCACTATCTGCTCTCTGCTGTTTCTCAAAGAGCTGTTCTCTCAAAAGCTAAGTCATTTTCAATCATTGTTTTACAGTGTTTCTAATGAGATTCAAAATGTTCACTGGAGAGCAGAAATTTAATCCTCAGTATTTAAACTGCTAAAAGAGAAACTGAGAACAGTAAAAGCCTCAAGTATTTCTCATATACTTAGGTGTAGAACTGTGGGAATTAGTTATATCTAGTGCTCTGGCTTGGTTCTTTACTGAGCCATGCCCTGGTCGGCAACCTTTGGCTCCTGTAAAGCTGTTTTGTTACCTGTTTGTAAGACTGCATCTTCCAGCCCTTGTCACAGTGCATTTGTTCATGCACCCTGCGAAGGAGACATCCTTGCTCTTTTCAGCACAAGCCAATTAAGACAACCCCAGACAGATATCTACCATTAAAGTCTCCATTTAACTATCTAATTTGATAGTGAACCCTGAGGTAATTAATGCATTCAACATCTTTGCTATCTAACAAAGACAGAAAATTCTTCTCAGTATCACATCCTAACATCTCATGAGTTTTGCAGCCAAAGCACAAGTTTAGTCTCCCAAAGACCATCTCCTTTTACTTGAACTTTGAAGGAAGTAAAACAACATACTACTGTACCACTTAGTCTTCTACAAACTGGGTCCCATAATGAAGTCAATATTTTCATAGTAAAATCATCACAGTTCAAAATCCTGTTGAATTATACAGCTTTCCTACACTAGCAACACAAAGCAGTTGCCCAAAGTCACAGGGAAAACACCCTCTGTGAAACAGAAGACAAAAATCTGTCTGCTTTACATCTCTCTGTGCCTAGCTCTCAGTTGGTGAAAACTGTCTCCAGTCAGGAATGCTCCCGTTCCCAGTCCTGCTCAATACTGACATTGCTTTTCAAATGACAAGGGGGTGGGGAGAGAAATATGTGCATTCTTGCTACCACAGGTATGTATCTTCTTCCAGATTCAAGATTAGTGAAACCAAAGAAAAACCACAGCCACTTCATCTTCCAACACAGCTCCTTTTGGAGGCAGACAAATATTCAGTTCAGTCAGTGAAAAGTTTAGTATATGAGTAGAAAAATAGGAATCAGACAGTTAGGGTAAATCAGCTTCCCTTAAAGTTCAAATTTTTCCTGGTTAAATTACGTCATCTCTAGACAGGGAGATTTCTTTATTATTTGGATGGTCGCTGTTAAGAGAAGACTCTGAAACTATACATTCATCATTATGTCCTACAGTCATTTCAAGAGCTGAAGCTTTTCTAGTTCACTGCCTACATACATGCCAGCAAGACTCCAAAAGCAAAACCAATCAGCCAAATTTCCCTGCAGAAGAAGCGGCAACATGGCCATGGCGCAAGTGAGCAGCAGAGGAGCAGACATCCTTGATGAGAGACTCGATGTCACAGAGTGTGACTTACCAGAGAAGGCATGTGTCTTCTCACGAGGCTTCATACAACAATGGTTGAACACTAAGACTGACAGCATGAATGTCTTTAGTGTATAAAATGTCATCTTCTAATTTAAATTTCAAGTACTTGTCTGAGATTTTTTTATAGCTGGAGGAAGCCATATGCCTTGCCTTCAGAGTTTAATTAGTCAAATGTCAAGATACTTTATGAGTGCTAAATGCAAGAGCTATTGCAGTATGATCTCTCTCTTTTCTCTCTTTCTCTCTCTTTCACACACACAGAGATGGGAGAGAAAGAGAGAGAGAGAGAGAGAGAGAGAGAGAGAGAGAGAGAGAGAGAGAGAGAGAGAGAGAACAGAAATCAGGAGGGTCATTACTAGTAAATTGATAATTTACAGTTTCTAAACAGAAAGTGTGCTTCCCTTAGCAATATTTTTAAAGGATTCCAATTTAGGGTAAGTGCTTATAAACAGGAACAGTGTCGCTAGAGGAGTTAGAACTTTAGGAAACTGGAGATGAGGGTTCCCATTGTAGCTGAGCTCACTGTTAAGTGATCTTGATTCTGTTGTCTCCTTTAAAAAAATAGATCAAGATAGGTATGGTAGCACCCCATGAGTAGCAGTACTGGTTCAGGGAAAAGGTGTAGGTTTGGACTGGGTGAGTGTAAGGGGGACAGTCAGAGCTAGGGGACATTGATCCTTACTTTATGTTAGTTTAGTAAACTGATTTATGATCTGAGAATAAAAACACATCTCTGTCTATCAAATATTACCCAGTTACTAATTCTTATAATCATTTAGTAATCATAGTGCTAAGCTAATATATTAGAAAAGTTGTTTCCCTTCTTAATACAGAACACTCATTGTACCTAATATTGTAATTTTAAGATGTGCCAGAAAAAGATTTTGGAAAAATTTTGGAACATAGCCTTACTGTTTAATTAGCATTTTGAATAGAATTAAGAAAATATGAAACTTTGTTTAAGGTCATAAAGTATTATTTGGGGAAATATGTAGTGGATGTACATATGAACAGCATTTATGAAAAACACTTGGTATATATGGCTATAAAGCGCATACAGGTCATGAGGTGGACTGAGGAGAAACATAAACCCTAGAGCAGAGCAGAAAGAGCATTGTGAAAAGCCCCTCAAAGTGTCTACACACCCAGTAAAATCTCTCACGGGCTTTGGGCACACAGACATGGCACGGATATAGCTGCATCTTTCCTCCCAGCAGCCCTCAGAAGGGCAGATGAAGGCTGGCGGTGTGCCTCTCCTCACCCCACCTGCTCCTCTTCTCTTAGCATCTGGCTGTACCTTGTTCTGACATCACTGCAAAGAATCTTATGTAAAGAACAATGAGACTTGGGTTCCTGGAGTCCTCCTAAGAACTCTTCTCCCCTCTTCTTGACCAAGACAATCCACTAGGCCTTCCAGAGCCACACTGCTCCTGTCTGACCCACCTCACCTCCATCGGGACTGCCACGACTTTGCTTGGCAAGAATCCTTCTTGGTTTGGAGGCATGCTCCAACAATGGCCCATTATCAGAATATAAACTGTCTTTTCATAACTGAATTTTTTCCACATTCACGTAAAAATCTATCCTCAAATATGTACTTTACGTATTTTTATAACTGTGTATCCCCGCATCTCAGTGGCTGTCTGAAAACTACACTCTGTTCTATTCCCAGGCTGACCTGCCTTCTCACCCAGGTTCTCTCTACCTTCCTTCCACTTCATCTCCAACACAAACTTGGCCACACACACCTGACCCTAGCCATGTAAAGGCACAATGCACTGCATATAGCAAGAGAATGCGTGAATGAGACAGATGCCCAAGAGTCAGATTCCACAGTGATGAAAACTTTTTGTTCAACATTTGTTATTTTTACTGAACATGTGCTTTGGATTTTATAGTCAAGTTCATTACAAGAAAACTGAAACATGCCAGGAAAGAATTCCACTTTGAAGAACAAATAATAGTAATAACGATTAATAGTTATGGAGTGTTTATTATGTGCCAAGCACACAGTAACACAATATAAAAACATATAATCTCTTCAGTTCTTAAAACTGCTCTATGAAAGCAGGTCCTTCGAAAACTAAGGGACAAAATGAAAGAATATACATTAGGGGAAAACAGCCTTCACAGCTATTCATGGAACCAGGGCTTGCAGCATGCGCGGCCAATTAGGACACCACCTCGTTACATTACATTAGTATGGGCACAACCTTGTCACCAGTTGCCAACTACTGCACAGAATTCTAAGAATAACTTTTTACAATGCCCACCCATGGAAAACTGTCCTAGCATGTAAGAATTCCTAAAACTTATGTAGAAAAGGGATTCTTTCTAAAGGTTCTATTATGTTACGGAAAAAGATCATATATACACCCTCTCAGTGGTGAAGGGTAGAGAGAACCAGGAGGCAGGGCAACATTTGAGATGTAAATAAAATAATTAATTAAATAAATAGTGAATAGACAAAAAATCAGACTAATAAAGGGTTTTTTGTCTATTTTTTAAACTGTATAATTCTCACTTCCATAAGGAATGAAGTTAGAGTAGAAACAGTGCCATGACAGAGGGTCCCAAAGGTGGCATGACAAATGTCATTAAGGGAATTAAGAATGAAATGACAGACATACCCTTAGAGTCTAAGACTGCAGTTCTCAACCTTCCTAATGCTGCAACCCTCTAATACAGTTCCTAATGCTGTGGTGACCTTTAACCATAAAATCATTTTTGTTGCTACTCCAATAGTCTCAGGTGTGAAAGGGTTGTTTAATACCCAAAAGGGTTATGACCCCTGCAGGTTGAGAACTGCTGAGTCTAGGAGAACAAAATGTACTAATACTGAAAAAGCTTGGACACAAACAGATGCCACCACCTCCAAAAAGAAACCAGGCCTGGGATTGGAGAGATGGCTCTGCAGAGAACTTGCTGTTCTTGAAGAGGACACAGATGCAGTTCCCAGCATCCACATGCCCGCTCACAACTGTCTGTAACTCCAATTCCATGGTAACCAACAGCCTCTTCAATCTTCTATGCAGGCCTTGGGCACTAACATGGCACACACATTTACATGTAAGTATTCACATATACACATAAATACACAAAAAAGAAATGAACGAAAGGATGAATGAATGAATGAATGAATGAATGAAGAGTCCAGGCCTGCCAGCTCTTACATCCGGCCTGGCTTGGTGAGAGCTGTAAGCAATGTTACACCAGGACTTCTCCCTCTAAAATAACAAAAGAACTCTAAAATAACAAAAAGGTAGTTTTTTCAAGCCTCTGCAAATTCATGGTAATTGTTATGCAATAATAGAAAATGAATATCTCATTCTAGGAACCAAGATATCTATTTTTGATCCTGACACTATATTATAACTACCTCATTATAACAACTTTTGCATAAAGGACTACCTTTATCTGACAGATACTAGGTCACAGTTCTGGATGGCTTACCTAGATGCTGTGTGAGAGCCTGGGGTGAGTCTGCAACATTCTACACCCACACTCAGCCAGTTACCAGTTGACCTTTAGTTCCAGAAGCTATCCCAGCTAGTAAATAATGGCTTGTGATCTCCAAATGTTTCTGCTTGTATAACAATAGTGTAAATGCCTATAAAAATAACACAAGCATGGTTTAATGTAAGGAAACTACTCTTCTGGAAATGAAAGGAGGGGACAGGGGACGGAAAGAAGAGAGAACTGTGATGCATTCATTATATATTTTAATGCTAATTCAGAATATAATCAATTTGTCCTATTCTGAAAATAATTAATCCACATTCCACACTTTCCATCTAATCAGCTGTCTCCAAATACTAAGTGCTTAAGTGTTTGGTGGTGTGATCATAAAAAGAGAAAGAGGGTAAGAGAGTATCTTCTGCGGAGGTGTGGGGAAAGGGGGTGCCTCAGCAGGGCCATGTCGAGGCACCCCTTGCCCCTGAGGGAACAGACACACACCGGTATACTATAGAATAGAGTTTGTTCAGGGAATGGGGAGGGGAGTTAAGGGGGTAGTAGAGGCAGAGAAAGGCAGAGAGAGGGAGCGAGTAGAGAAGCAGAGGTCGACCATGACTATGTGGAGAGAGGGGAGGAGGGGAGGAGAGCCCAAGAGAGGGCAAGAGAGAGGATAGTGTGAGAGGATAGGAGAGTGTGAGAATAAGAGAGGCAAGAGAGGTAACAGAGGTAAGAGAGAGAGGAGGGCTGAGCAGCCCCTTTTATAGTAGGCCAGGTCTATCTGGCTGTTGCCAGGTAACTGTCGGGTGGAGCTTAGACAGAATCCTAACAGTTGATATTTTCTCTACTTACAGAAAAGCTGTCTAAGGACTTCTATGGATGGATCTAGTAGGTGTCAATAACTTAGCAGTAAAGAAACCTCTGACTAAAAGTGTTTTCTACAGCTTCTTCACACTAAACAGGCAATAAAGAGAAATCAGAGGACTTTGGGCTTAACGAGTACTATGTGACTTTAGTTTGAAATTTTAAAGTATTTTTTTTTAAATCTAAGGCTTTCCAGAAGAGAATGATTTTCATTTTGCAACTACCTTCTCTTTAACATAAGTCACCTAAAATAGCAAGGTGACAAAACACTTTCTTTGTCCAGAGCAATCACCGGAGAAAAGGTGGCCTATGTGCACAAACATGGAAAGCTGCTCTCACCATCTCGCTCTCCACACACACTCCGTGCATGTCAGCGAACATCACAGGATTGTTAGGATGAACAAATGCTTCCAGACAGACAGCTGCTAAATACACCCTGCTCTCATGAGAATAGTTCCTGCTCTGCCATCACGAACAGACCTCCCTGACTCTAACATCTGCTATCTGATCACACATAGTCACACGATTTGATATTTCTGCAGAAATAGCTACAGATCTTGGGCTTCTTGCATCTACATAAACTAAAGATGTTACTCTAAAACACTGCAATTCCTTAAAGCAGGTATTTTCAAAGCTGGATTTTAAAGTGATCTTTAGAAAGGTAACATAGGACATATGCTTATATATTACTTCCTCTTTAGATTTAATTAATTCCAGAAGAGGGTCTGTGGAGCTAGGGGCTGAGAAAAGTAGTTGCACAGGCTAGTAGAGTTCCTTATCTTCAGCAAGAGATAAACACTGTAGGCTCTGCACTGCTACTGAGAGAAAGCAGAATCCTGGGGTTAAGGAAAGCATACTCGTTTGCCTGGGAACAGAGCTGCATGACTGCTGAGTTTACAGAAAGTAGTTTGAGATGCAGTAATCACAGGGCTACTCTGCACCATGGGTTCCAAGACTTTCTTCAAGGAAACTCTATACTCCCACACCTCTGAGCCCTGAGTGTGGAGCCTATGGATTAACAACAGTCCACACGGTGCTGAGGTCTGCAGGCTCTTCTACACTTAGGTGATTCCTTTTCAGATCACCTACACTAATCAAATTCGCATAACTAGAGAAAATCTGGGACACCCAGGCAAATGAACATAGTCTGCCCCTGGACTTTGAACCTTCCAAGAGTAAGAAAATACAAGACTAGCCAAGTGCAAACAAAAGAACGTACATGAATTTCAATCAATCTCTAGAGTTTGGCAGATGGGAAGATATCTTTAAAACTGGCTCATTAAATCAAAACTTAAAAAACAGAAAACACATACATCAAAATATTAATAATCTAAACTTCTCTAAAAATTCTGCAGAGAACAAAAGTAATTCCAAACAGTCATTTATCATACACTGAAGAAATTACCCTCCTAGTTATTAAATAAAATTTATTCAAGTTCATGAACATTAATCTTCTTTATATGCAAAGCAAACAAAGATTGTCAGGTAGTTTCAAGCAAATGTCGAGCCCTGCCTGGCAAGCTTCGACTGTGCGCTGAAAGTTTATATGTGTGCTGGTGTTTTTGAATTGCAAAAAAATAATATTACTAACTTTATGAAAAATTCTTTAGACTTACTTTTTAAAAACTTGATGTTTTTATATATATATTGACATTTTGCTTACATGTCTATAAGTATGTGCACTGGGGTTTTGCCTACATATATCTCTGTGGGAGGTGTCAGATAACCAGGAACCGGAGATACTAGCACTTATGAGCTGCAATGCAGATGCTGGGAATTGAACCTGAGTCCTCTGGAAGAGCAGCCAATGCTCTTAACCTCTGAGCCATCCCTCCAGCCCCTGGACCCACTTTTTAATGTAACACATAGATCAGAGCTTCACTTTGCAACTACACAGGCCAAAAGTAAGCAATCTCACAACAACTCATACAAAGAAAATCAGCACTGTTTTCAAGGAGACTTCTGGATGACGGTTCTCATTTAATTGCCCAGGATAATGGCAAATGGCCTTGATGTACACAAAAATGCAAAGTAACCAGGACACAAACATCACCTGTGCTACTCAAATAGTAACCAACCAACAATGCCAACACCAAGGGACTACACAAGTATAGAAAGACGAGGATGATAAGAACTGAAACAAGGAAACCTGCAGAAACCAATAAGGGATGTTCTAACCTCATCTAAGCACAGGGATCAGTACTAATAACAGCCTGCCAATGCTGTGGGTATAAGCAATAGAAAGGAAGTACAGTTTTAAAAGAACAAGGGGAGGAAGACAAAAGACGTAAGAAACAGTGGTGAGGAGAGGAAGGTGGATGACATCCGGCTCCCAGAATAGATGATATAAAGAGCTGGGAGAGAGAAAGTAGAAGGAAGAGCATCAGTGGAGAATGAAAGAAGGGGCAGGACAGCTTGCCTCTGGTTTTATTTCCCTTGCACATTCCAACTACAACCAGAGCCCTACCTGAAGGAAATACATACATCAGGCTCAAATCACTACACAGCTACAAGACTTATAATAAGCAATAAGATACATAAATTACTTTCATTCAATAAATATTGGAGATTTGTACAAAGAAATCAAAGATCAACAATACAGAGTTAGTGCTGTGAAAGAACTCAAACCTCTTGAGAAAAGGCAAGGGCAGACATCACAAGTGCTAAAAGAATTGGCCTTCAGTGAGGAAAGAGTGACAATGAGAAGGCACAGGCCAAGTAAAAACAAAACCGACAACCCATAGGTGGGATGGATTAAAAGAAGCATGAGCACATATGTAGGAAGTTCTGAGAGACATGAACAGAGAACATGGGCAGGAAATACCACGGAACCATGATAGAGAACAGAGGAACAAGAATGAAGAACAGAGGGACAGGAAGTGCTGGGGAACAAAGAGAACAGAGAGACAGGGCTTCCACATGGCTTTTGTGCAATATGGAAAAAGGCTACCACCCACCTTTTCATTAGTCAGGAGAATCAAAGATTCTAGATTCTTCCTAAGGGGGAGACTTATTCCACTTAACATCTGGGTAGGCTGTGCCTCTGCAAGCAAAGTCAGCTACTACAATACATTAGGGTGTTTGTGTATAGAAATCATTGGTCTATTTTCTCAAACTGGTATGAACAGATGGTGGGGAGGAACAGTCTGTATATGGGTTGCTTTTGCCAGGTTCTGCCTGTCGGAGGTACATCCTTTCTGTGCAGGATCATGTCAACATCCCGGATAGACTGTGAAGCTGCAGGTTTCGTGGGTGATGCTTCTCACTGACAAAAGGTTTTCCTTATGTTGATCAGAAACATGCTTCTCCCAGTCCACTCACAGCATTTTGTTTTGTTTTAGGTCTGCCTAACAGCTAAGTTTCAGCATTTCCCACATGACATCAGAGTGAATCACATGATTATAACTATTGTTGCTTTCTGTTCTTCTTCAAGTCTCCTTGTTGACTGACAGGTCAAAAGCTTCAGATCCTCTCCTTGTGTGGCTCATGAGGTTGCAATGCCAGTTCTACCAGTTTCTAAGTCTATACCACTCCTACCAACAGGAGACACAGTGCTACAGCTTGATTCTCTCCCATTCACAGATGTGCTTCTTTTGTTACAGTCTGGGTTTTTGTTCTGGCTGCCAAATAATACCAATAATGATAATATACACATAAACCAAGTTTACACTAAATTCATTTGCATACAATCAATATCAAGTCTATAACCTCTATCCTAACTAAAACCTACCCATGCTGAATTTCAGCATTTGCATTTTGCTCTATTATGCTGGTTATTAAAAACTCATGGGGTAAGTAAATATAATCTATCAGGCCTGTGAGATGATTCAGCAAATAAAGGTACATGCTGCCAAGTCCTATGACTTGAATTCAACTCCTGGAAGTCACATGGTGGAAGGAAAAAGTCTATCCTTACGAGTTGTCATCTGGCCTGCACCCATGTAATATGGCATGCATTCACACATACAAAATTTAAAAAATGTCATAAAATTTAAAATATACACATATTACTCATTCCTCATGCCCATTAAGAAACTACAACCAATACCAAGAACAAACAATAAACAGCAATGTCAGTGAGAAAGGGGAGACAGGAGAACTTTTAAATACTGTTGATGGGTGAAAAACATCAGAGGTCCCTTGGGAAATCTAAACTAGAACTATTTTCTGTGTATAAACCTGAGAAGACCTGGAAGCAGACTCTTCAGAGAGTCATCTACAGACATGTATTCCTTTGCCATACAGAACAGCTGAGAAGCGGAAGTAGCCATAATACCTACCAATAGATAGCCAGATGCTGAAGATGTTAGACAACCTAACAATGAAATCTCATTTAGCCTTCACTAGGAAGGAAATCCTACCACTTCCTACAACACACTAAATCTTGAAACCATGGCTAGGGAAATAAGCTGATTATTAAAACAACAGCAATGCAGAAATACTGTCCAAGTTCACTTATTTGTGCTATCATTCAAAGTCACACAAATTGAAAGTATAGTGATAGTTACCAAGGGCTGGGTACAGGGAAAATAGAAAACATTTAATGGTACATAGTGCAAGATTTGCAACATAAAAAGCTAAGGAGATATATTCCATAGCAATGTATATATCTTTATCACTACATTGAACTATATGTTAAGTGTGTAGGGTTGAGGGATTGAACCCTCGGTTGGATTCCCAGGCCAAAAACAGGAAAAGAAGAAAAGGACAGTTAGATGATAGATAAACCTGTACAATTACTATAGTGAGTTTATGATCAGCTTTGTGTAGTATGCCTTTAATCCCAGCACTCAACTGTCAGGCAGGCAGATCTCTATGAGGTTGATGACAGTCTGGTCTGGTCTACATGGTGATTTCCAAGCAATACAGAACTATATAGTGAGACCCTGTCTCAACAATAAATAAATTAATACATAAATAATAAAATGCCATTGATTATTCACAAATGTTAAACCTTTAAAAGGACCAGAAAGCCTCTCCATCTCTGACCTTCAGCTTCAGTCACAGATAACGAAGTCAAGGATGCTCCTTGTCAGAAATGTTGAACAAGCAGGAGCAAAACAGAGCTTTTCTTCTAACTTTTTAATTAGATTTATTTATTCTATTTGATCTATGAGTGTTTGGCTTATTTTGTTTGTTTGTTTGTTTGTACACTGTGTGCATGCTTAGGGACAGAGAAGGTCACAAGAGGGCACTGGATCACCTGAAACTGGAGTTATGGGTGGCTATTGAAGAGATCTGTATCAGTTCAGGACACCCAAGGTCAAGTTCTCAGCACAAAAGAGATTTTCCCCAGATGGACAAAGGGCAGAAAATAAGAGACAGTGACAGGAGATAGGAGATGAGAAGAGGGAGGGAACAAAAGAGAGAAGGGGATGGATATTTGTACCAGAGTGGGGACAAAAGACTGCTTCTGGAAAGAGAAGAGACAGACATAGCAAATGGCAGTTTATAAAGGTAAAAGGAGAAAGTCCTTGTTAGGATGAGGTATTTAATTTTAATTAGACATGTTAATTAGGGCAGCCAAATGGGACTTTGATTGCTGGACTTTAATAGATAGCTGGGCCTTGGTAGTCAGCCGAAGGAGGAGGAAGTGGACAAATAAGGAAATCAACATTGGGGGCTAGCTTTTGGAATGTAATCTAACTATTATTAGAAAAGCAGAGGGGAAAAAACAGGCCTGCTAGAGCCATGTCTTTGAGCTGGCTGGAGTCCACGTCAGTTATGAACCACCATGTGGATGCTGGGAATCAAACTCAGTCCTCCGCAGAAGCAGCAAGTGCTTTTAACCTCTGAGAGATCTCCCCCGCCCTTGTCTTTTAACTAAAATCCAGTAACACTGTTTTTAAGCAGTAAGCAGCTATCAGTGCTTCTAAGTTGCTGTGACTCGGCCCACATTTCTCCTCCCTGCAAAAAGGACATCCACAGTTAAATGTTCCACTCAAACCAAAAACTGTTATGTCTACTGGAGTGCCCTTAGTTATAGCTCATTAAAATCATGTTTGGCGTAATTCAAATTCTGTCCACCCTGCAGATGTCTATTACTTGCCAGTGCACTGGACGCTTTCTGACACCAGGCTGCAACTTCATTCCAAACACCCAGGCTGAAACTTAACGTTTTTGGAAACCTGCTTTTCTCCATCTGGGAATTCCATTTCCCTAATTAGTCATGATTCCCCAGAAAATAACAGTATAACTTTTTAGAGTATATATTTTGGTTAATATTTTCGGTATCAAAATATTTAATTTTTCTGGTACTAGAGATAGGAACTATATTTTTTATGATAAAATTGAAGATTTGTGTGGAAAATATTTCTGATAAAATTGAAGAAATGTATAGAAAAACACATTAAAATTCACGGAAAATGGTAGTAAAGTGGTAGACATAAAAAACATTGCTAAAGTAATTGAAAAATGAAATAGAAACATTTTATGATAGAATTGAAGATTTACATGGAAAAT
Source organism: Tokudaia tokunoshimensis (assembly GCA_036184795.1). Lineage (NCBI taxonomy): Eukaryota > Metazoa > Chordata > Mammalia > Rodentia > Muridae > Tokudaia > Tokudaia tokunoshimensis. The sequence goes on along the minus strand of BTHU01000002.1, from coordinate 87,483,168 downwards.
ATTTCTGATAAAATTGTAAAGAAATGTAGAAAAGCATGTTAAAATTGAAGATTATCATGGAAAATTATATAGATATAATAATGGTAGGCATAAAAGTATTCCTAAGTTGATTGAAAGTGGAATTATAAACATTTTCTGATAAACTTGAAGATTTACATGGAAAATATTTCTGACAAAATTGAAGAAATATATAGAAAAACATGTTAAAATTGAAGATTATCATGGCAATTATTTTTAATAGGTGCTTTTTAGTAGCTTCTCGTGCATGTTGGGCCACACTTTTTCAAATGTTTATTCATTTTCATTGTTATTTCTATTAATAATGATTTTCACAGTCAATTGTTCAAGTAGTCAAAATCAGTGCCTAAAAAAATCCAAGATTAAAAATTTCCCATTATTAAACAGAAAATTGGTAATTTGAAATCTGTAACAAGGGCTGAAACAGTGGGTTAACAGAACACAGATGGCATAGAAAGAAAATGAAGTTAAATGCTTTCTGTTTTTAGTTAATTTTCGGAAATATGTAAAACTTCAAGTGAGATCTTAGCTTTATAACGTCATGAGAAGATTTTTAAAAGCAAGTAAACATTGGCTTACCTACAGATAACTAGATTTTACCACAATATTTCTGGTTTAAAAAGCAAAAAACCTTGAAGTCAGTAAGTACAAAAGATTATTTTAAATGAAAACAAGTCAATTAAATCAAAGGCTCGCCAGCGAATGGTGACATCCACATGCACTGACATCAGAATCAAGATGAAAACAAAGTGCATATTGGTAACACAAATACTAACATGTCCTGAGAACTCCATCACCATGCTGGAAGCAGAGGTTCACAGTACCAACACTGACACTGGAAGTAGACTGAGACAGCTGGCCACGGCTTGTGAGCTATTGCTTATGTCTTTTGGAAGCATCTGGGCCTTTAGCCTGGGCCGAGGACCACAGCTACTCCGCTGCTGTTGAAGCAATTTGCAGGGATGGACAGAAGGGAGCTGGGAGGGCATGCTGATTCTACCCTCATTGGGAGTAAGGCTTGGGAAGCACTCCATCCAGCTCAAAACAAGTTTCTTTCTCTGCTGGACAACAAACGGACACTGTTTTCTTCCTGTGGAAAAGTTGAGAGGGGCTGAATAAATCCTCTTTGATGGCTCGGACCTCTGAAAAAGGCTGTCTGGCCTAAAATAATAACCCAAGGCAGATGTCCGATCTTTCCCATTTGCTTACTAGCTAACCCAGAGTCCTATGCTGAGGCCACCCTAGGAATAAAACACGGACCATGTAAGCACAGTTTACATACAAATAGAATTCATTTCAACTTGTAAGCCTGTTCCAATTAATCGAGTGGCAATTGTGCTGAGGATGAGACGGAGCCCTAAAAGGGCCCAGGGGCCCATCTCGGGTCTGAGCTAATAGTTGCATTGAGAAATAGTACAGGCCAAGTATCTGTCAAGGCAACCCTAGGGCCATCATCTAACTTGTAACCATGAAATAAACTCAGGAACACTAACTGGTTTTGAGGATCAGGCCACTTTAGAATGGGAGTTAACCAAGTACTCAAGTCAGTGTCCATGAAAAAAAATGTGTGAACAAAAAGATCAAGCCAATGCTACAACTCAATAGAAATGGTGATGTTATAACGGAGCTAGGGGCAAGGAGAAATTGTCCCTAAAGACAACGTCATACAGTTTATGAACGAGTCAATAAAAGTTGTAGACATGGTGCAAAGCATTAAAAGTGTACAGCCACTTCCTGAAGAAGAAAGTGCCGCTTGATGCTTCAGGTAAGAACAGCTGACTTCCCTTAGGAGCTCTTTTCCTTCTGTTGGTTTGCCTTGTCCAACTTGGATGTGATGTTGTTTGTTCTATCATTTTATATTTTATTTTGTTATGTGTGTTCTCTCTCACTATGCTATTTTCTCTTAGAACACTGTTTTGTTTTGTTTTGTTTTGTTTTTCTAGTAAGAGTCAGAAAGGAATTGGATCCACAGGGGAGGCTGGGTGGGGGAGGATCTGGGAGGAATAGAAAGAGGAAAAACTGTAATCTGGATATATTGCATGAAAAAAGACTATTTTTAATGAATGGAGAAAAAGTAAAATAAAAAGAACAGCTACTTAAAAGCAGGTGCCTTAATGGGCAGATAATAACTCAATTCAAGCTTTTTTTTTTTAAACACAACTTTATAAAGCAAGAAACTTTCAATGTTCAATATTATACAGTTTGCTCCGCTATATTGTTTGTTTTTAAAAGTGAATTGGTTCCAATATAACTGAAATGTTACATTTGTTCATGACACATTCGTGTTCTGTAAAACTGGTGAATGTAGAAAACTGCACCCAGGCCATATGTGCCAATGTACATACATGCAAAGCATCTACTCAGAAAGTTTAGCATGGTCCTCAGTTCACATTCCTGCTGCTAAGACAAACCCATCCACACCAGATGTTAGAATTTCCACCTAATTTCAGAAAAATTTTCTTCTACCACTTTAAATAAATAACACATTCACTTCTACAAGTCAACTTTAAACTTTCTGTAAACAAATTGCTAGACAAAGCACATGACACATGACTTAAATCTCAGTACTCAAGGAGCAAAAGCAGGTATATCTCTATAATCTGCAGAAAGGATTGCAGAAGAGCTATAAACAAAGGTGATAGCCTATAAATATGAAAAATAAATAAATGAACACAATTGCTAAGTTACTGTACAATTTATCTTATTAACAGACAAGAACAGCAAAGAAGCTCCCCATAGAATTCCATAGATATAACACTTTAATATACAAAGAAAGGGTATTGAAAGCTGCAAGAAAAAATGCACAGTGATATATAAAGGAAAATCCATTAGAATAACAGATGACTCCTCAATGGAACTTTACAAGCTCAAGAAGTTCTGAACAAATACACTCTGAGTTCTAAAAGACCACAGATGCCAACCCAGACTACCTAACCCAGCAACTCTATCTGCTCCAACTGAAAAGGAAGAAGGAAGACTTTTTCAGATACAAGCAGGTTAAAAGATTCATGTCCACCCAATCAACGCTACAGAGAACACTGGGAACAGTACTTTGGACTGAAGAGAGCATAAGCAGAGCCAAGAGACTACAGGGAAAAAAGCAAAACTATAATAACTGAAGTATAGAATAAAGCAATTAACACAAACAACAAAGAGATCCACACATTGATCGCAATCACATTCACATCTTTCAGTAATAATTTTAAATATTAATGGCCTCAATTCCCCAATCAGAAGGCAGAGATTAACTGAATAGATATTAAAGAGAGTTTTTTGTTGTTGTTGTTTTTTGTGCCTACAAAGGACATATCTTAACTTCCAGGATAGGTAATGAAAAAGGCAATGGTAGCAAAACACTAGCATGCAGCACTATCAAAATATCTGAGAAAACAAACCTCAATCCAAAGTTAATCTGAAGAGATACAGAAGGAAACTGCATTCTGATCAAGAGAACAATAAACCAAAAAGACATACAGTCCCAAACTCTGAAGAACCCAATCTCATAAAAAGCATAATACCAACATAACTTCCCACCCAGTGCTAATCAGTGATTTTAATATCCACATTTTCTATGGACAGGTCATCTGCACAAATAAACAGAGAAACATCAGAATTAGGAGACCTCATTCATTGAACAACCTTGAATATCTACTTTGACTTGGAAGAGGCTGAACCCTTGCCACACTTTGCAAAAAGTTAAAAAATATGCCTTGAGATCATTTAAAACTATGTACTTAATTTGCTGTCCTACTGTGTGCTCAGGCTGTTTAGTTTTAACCCACCTTTAGGAAACCAATGTACTCAACCTTTCTATGCCTTTAATTTCCCAAATAATCAGCTTCTACAACCTAAGCTAAATATCCATCTCTAATCTTAAGCTATATACTTTCCCATACCCCTGACCCAGACTAATGAATGCATGTATATATGTGTTGTTGTAATCATTTGATGAAAGCAGCCAAGAGGGAATACTTTAAAAGCAGCCTTAAACAATAAATGTCTGATAAATATTTCAAAGAAACATGTGGATATAATTTGGTAACAGCTGTGTGAAGTTCTGAGTGCTTTTCTGGATCAGTTGGGGTCACTAAAGCACCTTCTTCCCTAGTAAAAACTCTGTTAAAAATGTCTTTTAAAAATTAAATAAACAAAAGGATTCCTCATTCCTTTCCCATACTATGTTTTCTACACTGGTCAATAAATACAAAGCAAAGCTCATTGTTAGAGACAGACAACATGCACAGACAACAGAGAGAAAGACAGAAATCAGACACATACAATAGATGAGTCACACACAACAAGCTACAGAAGATGGAAGACACAGGGAGAGGTGGAAAATTCAAATGCAGGCTTGTTCTCAGTCTAAACTACTCCAAAAGGAAGCCTATTTTGTTCATTTCTTCCAGAATATAGTACCTAAACTCCTAAGAACACACATTCTACCCAACAGCACACCCAAGTTTATCTAAAACAGGTCACATTTTGGGACACAATACAAATCTAAAAATATATGCATATAACATTGAAATAATTCTTTGTATTCTCTTTGATCACAATGCAATAAAACTCAAAATCAAGAACAAAAGAATTTCTAGAAATTACTCAAACTCATGGAGATTAAACAGCCCACTACTGAATGATGAATCGGTTAAAGAAGAAATAAAAAAAAAATCCTGGAAATAAAATTAAATAAAAATACAACATAGAAAATCCTCTGGGAAGTTTCAGAGCCTGAAAACATTCTAGACCTAGATAAGATGGTACAGAGGCTAGAGACTTCCAGGACTAGGCCTATGTTAGCAGAATGACACAGGAGAATAAAAAATACTTTTACACCTGTAGGACATTTTCTTAATCAGTGATTGATGTGGAAGGGCCTGGCTCATGGTAGATAGTGCCACCCCGGGATGGTGGTCCTGGATTCTGTAAGAATGCAGGCTGAGCAAACCATGAGGGGCAACCCAGTAAGCAGCACCCCTCCATGGCCTCTGCATCCGCTCCTACCTCTAGCTAGAGTCCTGCCCTGTTTGAGTTCTTGTCCTGACTTCCTTCACTGATGGACAAAGATGTGGAAGTGTAAACCAGATTAATCCTTTCCTACCCTGGTTGGTTTGGGTCATGCTGTTTTATCACAACAATGATAACCCAAAGACAAACTCCTAGAGAAGAACAGAGAAAAACCCATGTATCCTTGTGTTTGTTAATGACTTAAAATACAAACCCAAAAGCAATGATCCATGAGAAAAAATTGATAACTTAGATTTCATAAAAATTAAAGCAAGTATTCCATGAGAAATACTACAAAGTAAATGAAAAGCCAAGTCACATATTAATAGAAAATGTTTGTTGGGATCCAAAAACTACAGAAAAAACCAATCCAATTTTTTTGCATATGTAAAAGATAAGAGACTGCACAACCAAAATGATATGCAGATGGCAAGCATGCATATGAAGAATGTTCAGCATCATGCACCATTTGGAGACTGGAAATTAAAACAAGAGAGATGCCATACCTCCATCCAACAGATGCTGAGAGGGAAATGGAATGTCAGAGATGTTCATTCGCTGCTGGATGGAACTGAATAGCACACTGTCTACAAGACACTTTGGCAGTTTCAAACAAAACTAAACATGCTTTCACTGCATGACCAGCTGGTCATGCTATCTGGCAATTATCCAAATAAGTTGAACGTGCATATCTACACAAAATCCTACCCATGAAAACTGCCATAGCAATTCTGTTCATAACAACCAGTTAAGATATTGAACATGTGAATACACACCCTGTGGAATATAATAAGCTAATATTCAGTAACAAAATTACATGGTGGTAAAAGCCTCAAAATTCAGTAAGTTTAGATATGTAGATTTAAATAAAGTTTTTTGTCTAAAATGGCTATATAATTCCAAATATACAGCATTCTAGATTTTAAAAAAAGATGGGTGGCTAGCAGAGACTCTCAGGAGGCGGATCAGAGAAAATACAGAGGATTTAAAGAGTTGGGAAGCTAATCTCCTTAATATCGCAAGGGGGGCCACTAGGATATCTGTCAGAACTTAAAGAATGAAAGCACAGAGTAAAGTCTAAATCCCAGACTGTAATATAATGTTTCCTTACCATCTCTTCAATTGAGACAAATCTTCAAAACTAATGAAAGTGTTAATAACTAAAGAACTGGGGAGGGGAAAGGGGAACATGGGGACGCTAAAGTGCTCTAAACAACAACGTAATAATTAAAACACACAAACTAAAGCCTTTCTTTCTTTCCTTTTCTTAAGATAGAATCTCAAAAATGCTGAGGCTGGCCTCAAACTCACCAGGTAACTAAAGATGACCTTAAAGTTCTGATCTTTCTGTCTCCACCTCTTAAGTGCTGGGATTGAAACATCCCCAGTCCTGAAGCCAAAATGAAATGCTAAAATATATAACAATTTAAAAGTCAAAATATATTTTAAAAGAACTATTAATGTCCACTTTCTCCACCAATTGCCTGCCCTTCTCTCTACCTCCGCCATGAGCCAATTCTCAAGAAATACCCAAGCTGTTCCCTCCATCTTGCTCATGCTGTCTAACAAACATAAGGTGAGTCACATGAGCTACTTCAGTACATCCGCACCAGAGTGAAACAGATATCACCACCCCAAGTATATGCATACTACCCAAAATATTTGCAATATTATCTCAACATATAATTATTGTCAAGAAATTGATGAGATGGTACCTTCTTCAGTTTTTGAAATTTACATATATAATAGATGTGCAGATAATCCCAATGAATATACTAGTTTTTGAAAGAAATGCTGCATCTCATTTTAGATTTTATAAAATTAATAATTAAAAATTTCATGAGAGATTAAGAACATAGTATAGGGGTAGAATACGTACCCACCACACCCAATATGCTGAGCTTGAACCCAGCAGTGACAAAAATAGTAAGTAAATAATAAATAAATAAACAAACAAACAAGGAAACTTACCATTTTTCCAATAAAGTAAATCAACTAACACAAATTGACTGGCCCTTAATGCACTTACATCAACAGACAAACTCAAACCAATGTAGAAAAATTAATTTAACCCTGGAAAGGATGTATTTTGATTTTAAAAGTATATCTATGCAAGTAAAGTATATTTACAAGTTTTAATGTCAAGAAAGCAGCAATGAAATAGAATTCAGAGAGGTAATGTATAAACTGAAAATCAATTATAAATTTCTTGCTACCAAAATATTTGTCACGGTATAGTTTTCATAGCAAGTTCTATAACACGAAGATCACCTGCCTATTACTTCTGCCTATTACTTGTCTTGACAAATGTGTAGTAGTACTATTGATACTTACAAGGTTTTTTTTTTCTTTTCCTAGGAGCTCTAAATGCAGCTCATGTATGCAATAGAATATTCATGAAAAAGTTAATTCACACTGAGGCAGGGTGTGTGCATGTATATGTCGTGTATATATGTATCTGTGAATATATGTATAGGTGTATGAATATGTGTATATCAGTATGTGTATATGTACATGAGCATACATATCTAGTACATGCATGTGCCTGTATGAGTGTATGGTTGTGTACCTATGCATCCATATGTGTGTACAACTCAGTATGGTTTGTTTGTGTGCTGTATATGTGTGGGCATGTGTGTGTATCCATGTACATGTGCATAGTGTGTGTGTTGTATGCATGTATATGCATGTGTGAACACATACTTGTGGACAAGTGTTTGCATTTATGTATATATGTGAGGATATATGTGCATTGTATGCACAAGTGTTGTGTACATGTGTACATGTGTGTAAATGCATGCATGTGTGTATACATGTGTGCGCATGTGTGTTAACATACATATATGTGTGAATTCATATGTAAATGAATATATGTACATGTGCATATACATGTGTAGCATGTATGCACATGTATGCACATGTATTAGTACAGCTAGAGCTTGGTCAGAAAGAAGAGTAGAGGAAGAGAAGTGAGCAGAAAATGCAGATGAACTATTAAAGAAAAGGTTAAGATAAAGGGTACCATAGTGAACTTGAAGGAAGCCTTGAGCAGTCCAGTGGCAGCAAGAAAATTTGCCCCTATTCCCACTCAAATGAATGCATGAAGAGTATCACAGAAAAGACTTACCCCATGTTATACAATGTTATGGTTGCCATGAAGCGTATTTAAAAGGTTATCATAAACAAAAACCTTTGGACAGTTCTCTGGAATGACTTTTTTTAGATGTAAGCAAAGAATAGCATACGTCAACCCACACTAGGATGTGAAAGAGCAGAATCCAGTCCTGTCTCTATTATTACTGACACTTCATAAATAACTCAACCCATAAACAGACCCTTCCATTTAGAAACTGAGGCCACAAAGAACTCCAAAATCCACCAAATGTAATTATCCAATTCTTTCCAGCATCCCGACATCCCATCCCTTGTTTACACACAGTCCTTGCCCCTGTACCCTGCTCAGTACCTAGTCCACTTCACAGCAAATCCTGGACTGAGAAACTCACATTCAGGCCCAACACAATATGCCAACTCCTACTTATATGCTCCTGATGATCACATGAGCCAATGCAGCCCCCTACCAATTAATTCTTGAGTCAATACTCTTCAAGAGATGAAAGGAAAAAAGAAAAGTATTTAGTCTGTTGCCTATGAAGAGCCTTCACAATGTGTTTCTTATGGTTTGAATCTAAAATGTCCTCCAAAAGCTCATAATTTGAACACTTGTACCTGGCTCTCAGAGCTGTTCAGAGAGGCTATAGAATTACCAAAAGGAGACTCATCAATAGCAGAAGGAGGGCACTAATGGTCAGTCTTTAAAGTTTGATCTAGTCCCAGCCCGCTCTCACTTGTTCCTGGTCAAACATGATGTGATTAATTGTCCTAACTAGTGTTGCACTATGTGATAAACACCATGACTTGCACCTTGGAGAGGAAAAACATTAGTTGACTTACACATCCCATACATAGTCTGTCATGAAAGAAAGTCAGGACACAAACACAAGGCAGGAATCTGAAGGCAGGGATTGAAACAGAGGCCATGGAAGAACGTTATTTCTCAAGACTTGCTTCAGGCTGCTTCCTTATAACAACATTCATGTCCTCCAGTCCAGGGGAGGAGGTACGCACTTCTGGACACCCCCAAATTAAATCATTAAGACGGTACTTAATGAAGTTTCTGAGGGCAACAGGCACTCTCATAAGACCTGGCCTATAGGACATTCACATTACATTCTGGTAAAGAACCTAGCTATGTTCTACACATGTCTTAAAAATCAGAATGTTACATTTAAAATTAATGGACTAGTTAGCTTGCTAAAAGAAATTTTAAGACAATATTGCATCACGCTGAGGCATGGTTATTGTTGGCCACTTTCAGCCAAGTTTTAGTGAAGAATAAATTATAGAACAGAAAGATCAGAAAACCACAGTCTGTGACAATAAATGTAACTAAAGCTAGGGACAACACAGGTATGAGTAAGCATGTGCATACACTCATGTCCACATGTTCTACTCCCGGTCTTCCCTACATGTGTTCACTCATGTTCACATGCTCAACTTTTAATCTGCAGTAGCCCTGTTTCCTCTTCTCCCTGAATTAATACTCCACTTTCTTAATAAATTTCTCTACACTCACACCTTTGTACTAGGCAAGGTAATATAATTATAAAATAATGTAATCAATCATTTTATGTACATATATGTTTCATAGAAATCATATATATATTTCCATGAAATTCAAAATTTTAATGTACGAAGGTTCATTATAGCCCATGCTGTCTGTATAAAATATTCAACTAAAAATTCAAAGATCAGTACATTGAGAGTATTTAAATTTTTTTGAATTATTCATCAACACAAATCAGAGATACATTTCTACATAATACCAAAACCAAAGCACATATGCATGTGTTATACACAGCCTTATGTACAACCTGACATTCAATTCACAGTGCAAGTAAATAAAATGTACTCTGTCAAAATACAAACCTGTGTCTGGGCAGAGTGGCACATGCCTGTTATCTTGAGACAAGATCACAAGTACAAGATTAGACTAGGTTATACAGTGAACTCAAAGCTAGCTTGGGCTATTTAGTGAGATCCTATATCAAAAAAAAACTCTTTAAAATACTGCATTTTATGCAAATCAGAACAACTCTGAGATTCCACTTTACACCAGTCAGAATGGCTAAGATCAAAAACTAAACTGAGAACTCATGCTGGCAAGGACGTGAAGCAAGGGGAACACTCTGCCATTGCTGGTGGGAATGCAAACTTGTACAACCATTTTGGAATCAATTTGGAGGTTTCTCAGAAAACTGTTCCAGAATAGTTCTACCTCAACACCCAGCTATACCACTCCTGGGCATGCACCCAAAAGATACTCACCATCCCATCCCACAAAGACACTTGCTCAACTATCTTCACAGCAGCTTTATTCATAATAGCCAATAACTGGAAACAACCTAGATGTCCCTCTACTGAAGAATGGATAAAGAAAATATACTACATCTATACAGTGGAATACTATTCCGCAGTTAAAAAAATAAAATAAAATAAAACAAAGACAACATTAATTTTGATGACAAATGAATGGATCTTAAGAATATCATCCTGAATGAGGTAACTGTACCTAAAGGACATGCATGGCATGTACTCACATGTAAGTAAATATTAGCCATAACATACAGGATACCCATTCTATCTCCACAAACCCAAGAAGGCTGGGCAGGAAGGAGGGCACAAGAAAGGATGCTCGGGCCTCACTTGGAAGTAGGAATGAAATGGTTATGGAAGGCAGATGGAAGGAGGGAACTGGGTGGAAGAGGGGATTAGGAGAGGAGTGGGTGGGGATAGATAGGGGAAATGGCAGGATGGCCATGAGAATGAACAGAAATCTACAATGGCCAGGAGTTGGGGGGAGGTAGGGGACATCTCCAGGAAGACATAAGAGACCTGAGATGGGGGAGGTGCCCAAAAATCAATGGGGATGCCTTAGCTGTGACTCACAGCATCGGGAATATGGAGCCTCGGAAAGTTGCCTCCTATAGCAAGGCAGGAACTCCAATAGAGCAATGGGGACACCAAACTTGTCCTGTCTACAAGAAATGCAGGCACAGGGGATGGAGCAGAGACTGAGGAAATGTTACAGCTAGCTTTCTCAAGACTGGCCAATATCCAAATTTTCTTTAAAAAATAAATTAATGCCCCAGACATCAGAAAGAAATTTTAAAAGAACAATACCCCATTCCCAAGTAGTGGGGTGGGTGTTTTTGTTTTTTTGGTGATTCAAGTGGGTGAGTGGTTAATGATCTTGGTCAAGAAGGAAGCAAAGTCAGAGGTTAGATTCAAGGATTTATTTTTCTCTTCCTTTTTTTTTTTACTATTCTTTTTTCTCTCCTGTCTAATGTTAGGAGAAATGTTGAAGTGAAAGGTGATGAAAAGAAAAACAGAGACATAGGAATATGAGATAAATGAGTAAATTATTGAATATGCTTTAGGACCAAAGAACATCAACAAGCCAAGTATTTTACATTTGTATGGACTTTATATATAGATACAAATTTAAGGTTACATTTTGCTACAACATTGTGTGTGGGGGGGGTTGTATGTGTTTCAACTCTTGTTTAAGATACTGTACCTCTATAATTCTTAAAAATGCAATGTTAAGTTCTAGTTCTTTTGAAAGCTGTTATTACAAACAGTTTAGGATAAATAACAAATGCAAGTTAATAGTTACTCAATCAAACTTATGGTCGTGTTAGATTGTACTTTAGTTAATTACAGGAATAAGTTTCATTTAGCTTCCTACAGATGTTTTCCAAGTTAAACAGATAGTAGATAGCTAGAAATAAGGAATTCAGATATACTGTACATAGATAGTCTTCAAAAATCTCAGAGATCTACATAATATGGCATTTAAAGATGTTTTATTACTAAAAGCCATTTCCTGACAGTGAGAGATGTCTGCTCTGGGCAGCACCCATTTGTCTAAAGAGAAGATGACATGCACTGAAGAACAAACCTCCATATGGAGTCACCTCCACGTGGCAAGCAAGTGACTTGGCAATGAACTGCCCTTCCTTCAACTCTTGACAGTGTTCTGCCCGAACTGGACAAATGGGATACAGAGAAGTAGATTGCCAAGCTTTGCAAGGACAAGTTAGGCAAGTCCTTCATAATTCCTGCTTCACAAAAAAAGTCTGTTAAATATTCTGGGTCAGAAGGCCGAAGATGATGCTCCAAGGACTCAGAGAACCCTTGGGTGACTGTCCAGGCAGCCAGAAACCTCTGTCATTTGTATAGCTTTGGAAGCCGCTTGCTCTGCACATCTGTCACACTCAGGTAATATTTATTCCTTCTTAGTTCTCTAACGGGGTTGAAGATTAGTTATAATCTCACAATTAAGCTTATGTTGTTTAGGATTTAAGAAAATGTTTTAAAGTCTAAGAAGATAATACAAGTTATCTTTTTTTTAGGTGGGTAATACACATTATAATAGAAAATGATTTCTGTACAGCTAGTTGAAGAACAAATCTAAGCTCATGGACTAGACATTTATTCATAAATAAATAGCCTCTGAGTCATTAACCAAGAATTGGAGCACCGGTGAAAAAGGCCACAGTTACAGCCTCTAAGTCTAACTATCTGAGTTCCATCCCTAGGACCTACATGGTAGAAGGAGAGAACCTACTTCTCCAAGTTGTCCTTTAAACTGTACATATCCTACACACACACACACACACACACACAAAGTTTTAAAAAAAAGGTAATTTGCATGTGAACTCCTCATAGTTCTATTGCTATCCAAAGTTAATACAAGAAAATTGTTATAAAACCAGAAAGTCAGCCTTCCCCATTTTTTGCTACTAGCTCAAGGCGTGACCACTAACACAAATGTTCCTATGATAATGTGACACCAGCAATTTCCTCACCAGAGACCAAAGCAATAGCATTCATAGTCTTGAGTTTAAAATCCTCCAACTGTAAGCCAAATAAACCTGTGTTGCTATGAAGTTAGCTGCCTTCAGTACTTACTGGGATAGTATTGTAGCACTGAACATGTTTCCTATAGCCTCTGCCATTTGAATACTTGGTTTTGAATCCATGGAGCTCCTTGGGGAAGCTTGGGGTCTGTGTACTTGTTGTAGAGGTAAGTCATTGAAGGTGAGCATTGAGAGCTCAAAGAGCCATGCCACTGCTAGCCAAACCCCTCTCTCTTCTTCATGCTAGAGGTTTTAAGATGTGAGGGATGCCAGCTCGTTCCTACCAGCTACTACTAGAACTGGTTGCTGGCATGCTTCCCTGCTATACGGTGATGGAATCTTGTGTTCTCATATCTTGTCTCATCTGCTTTCATAAACTCAAATGCACCCTTCTTTTGATTTTATTGTTTTATTTTATCACAGCAATAGCTTCGCTGCATGATGGTGCTGCAACCATAAGTTTAAATTGACCCTTCCTTCTGCAAGCTACTTTGGCTGTGATGCTTTATCAAAGTCATAGAAAAATAACAAACACAAGCACAAAGCTAATAATTATATCCTCCTAGCATCACGCTTTCTCAAAGTCCATGCTTTTTTGTAATATATAACTAGAAATCTAAAAACCACTTGGAAAATCTGGTAGCCATTAATTTTATTAAGTTCTTTTGTTTTTACTTCTGTAATAAACACTAAAAACTGATACAAATCCCTCAATTCTACTATACTGCTGAAGTGTTTACTTCCATAAATGCATACATTCATTTGTCAGAGGACTTTTTAAGGATCTAAAATGCTTTCTCAAGAAGTTTTCTTATGGAGTTAATTAAATTTTTACCATAATGCCTTAATGTGCTTAGGAAATTACTCAAATAAATCATATATCATGCAGTATAGGAACATGAACATAAAATCTTCCATGGTATCTGCCAGCAGTGAGACGAAGCCACTACCAAAGGAAAAATGAGGTCAGTAAAAACTGAATTTCATCCATGAGCTGGTTACCAAACACCCCTGCAGTGATATCAACAACTGAGTGTTCTCTTTCATATCATGGACTTTATTATTTAACAAGTTGAAGTTGCTTACAATTGTGAACAATGGCATCTGTCAGATAAAATTCCTACCATGCTTCAAGTCTGGATCAGACCACAATGATCACAGGTGTACTCCTCAAATAATGAAATCCATTTTGTTTATTTCAATCCTTTGTGAGGTTTGCCTGAAGGTCAGGAGTTAGCTGATAGGTAGGAGCCAATGTGGAAGAGTAGACAAAAGACATCCTCAATCGAATACAAAACTTCCAAAAGGAGCTAATATTCCCTGGCCTGTCTCTCCAGCTGAAAGACCAGAGTCAGGAGGAATGACCTACCCAACATTTGTGTCACTGGTTCTAGCATTCTCAAGGCTTCATAGGTAGTATTTTTCCACTAATGTCTCCACTAAGTGGTTCCATTTGGAACCTAAATATGTTACCATCTGCAAAAGAAAAACATTTCATAAAGAACCTTCTTTGCTTCAAACACCTAAAAGGATTTTTATAAACAAAAAAATAAAAGATTTCAAACAGTTGAAAACATTTTTTTTTTGCAAAAACTAAAACACATTGGAAAACTGGTACTGAATCAAGTTCCCAACAGCAGAGCAGCTGTAACCAGTAGAAAACAACCACAAAAAAATAAAAGAACATGCAAATAAAATGTCTACTTCAATATCCAACCAGGGATCATCTTTACAGACTGAGTTTCAGTTCAATCTTCTCTTCATGAAAAAGGAAACAAAGATGTCTACAACACAGGCAAGCAATGAGGCAATCAATAAGTTGTTTTTTTTCTTTTACCTGCCAAATCACATTATTTTCTAAGAAGGCTAAATTAAAATCACAGATTATATATTTACTCAATGTCTTTATTAAGTATTGACTAGGAAATAAACATTTATTCAAGCATATTTATGTTTGAGTATATACTGTGTAAAGACCATAGCTAGACAACAAAACAAGATGTCTCTTCGGGAAACTGAGTCCATTCTGTCATTCCATCTCTGTCCAAGTGCCCTTTTTTAAATGTATCACTGCTTTGGTTATTTGTCCTCTTGCTATGATCAAATCTGACAAAAGCAACTGTTTGTTGCTTTTGTTTTGGCTCAGAGTTCAAGGCTCTATCTAGACCACCATGGTAGGAAAGTCACAGCCCTATGTGTCTGAGACAAGTGGTTATATGGTGTCCACTGTCTGGAAACAAAGAAATGACTTTGTTCACTGTCCTTTCCATAAATTACAGGACCAAACCCAGGTATAAGTGTCACTTATTATTAGAATGAGTCTTCCCACCTTTATTAACAGTTAACATAATCTTTCAGAGGCAACCAGTCTTTCAGAGGTTAACCAAATCTAATAACCCTGAAAGCATGCCTTCAGCATGACTCAAGTCCTTTCAAGCTAATAATCATCACTAAGAATCACAACCACATTGTACCCAGAACACACTCAGAATGAACATTGCAAAGTCACTCTTGATTTTTGTCTTTCAACACAGCAGCAGCATCAAGTCCTCTCTGTGTTGGTTCCTTCCAATCACATCTCACCGACTCCATCACCAAGACCCAAATCCTAAGCACAAGGAAATCAGTACTGGACCACAAGAGTCAGGATATGGCTCCCTCACCTCGCTCAGGATGGTGCTGCTCTTTCCTCACCGCAGCCTGTGTTTCAGAGGCAGTCACTTCCTGAGGCATGCATCAGACTGCACTCTTCTGCACCTTAAATTTCCTTATGACTCCTTTCTCCAGCAGAAGAACCCTTGCAATCTGATTTGTCATTACATCTTCAACTCTCTATAGAAACATCCAGGGAAAATTGAGGTAGGACAGGATACAAGTTTAAAATTTTAACAGAGCTGATGAAAAGAGATAGTGTGTCTTCCAAAACACATCTCAGAGGCATTAAAATCAACTGATTATGCTTGCTTACACAGACACAGAATGTTTGTGGTCTTGCATTTAACAGTACTGGCTCCCTCTCTCATACATAAAGCTAATCAAAGTACCTCATAAAACCACCAAGTCACTTCATGCACAACAGGACATTCGTTAAGAATGCCTTTCTCCATTTTTCTTTCAGGCAAGTAAACCCACTTGTCTCATTTTTCGGTTTTTATTGGGCTTATTGTTTGGTTAGTTGGTTTTGTTTTACATAATTTTAAAACTTGCTTAATTAATTTTTAAACCTGGTTGCAAATATCATCCTTTGAACAAAATAACTTTAAAATACACATAGCCACTATGGAGGCATGTAAGAATGTCCTCCTTCTGAATGCCCAAGCATCAGTCTACATTATGTACCATCCCTTATCTTAATAAACCCTCTGGTGCTTCCCTCTGTCTTGAAATTCTTTTCTGACCCATAGCCAAGGATCTGCTCTATCTAGTGGAGGTCCTGAAGAGTGAGGAACACAACACCAAACCTCTCTCCCTTCTCTGGCTGCCATTCGTTCAGTTATAGCCTGGAACTGAGTCTCCATGGAGGTTGGTCAGAAACACATCCAGAATCCACATTGTAGACCTAATTCTTGCCACAAGTGGTTCTAATATCAGGATGTAAGAAACATGTCCCTACCCTTGGCTAAGGTCTCAGTCACATACTCTGTGTAAATTTCCTGGAGATACACAAACTTCAGAGTTATTACCCATTCATTAATAATGTAGAGATGCTCCTCTTCATATGGCTCCTGTGTGCTCTCAATGGCAGAGAGAAGTAGTGACCACCCCAGAGTGAAGAGATGTGCTGACTAGAGGCTGAGAATGAAGTTCCAAAAGCAGTCTACAATAACTGCTATCAATAGTTTTTTGAAAAGCCATCAGTTACAGCATGGAGTTCACATCACCAGTGAGCACGTTATTCTAAAACAATGCCTTATCTATAGGAAATCTATAATCTGCACAAAAGCATCCATAAACATCAAATATTTAAAGAGAAATATTTTGAAAATATTTACATATAACAATAATAGTAATAGTAATAGTAATATTTACTCTTTTCTGTAGACTAAACTGAGTACAATTACAGCAGTTTAAAACGCTGTATCTTACCATATGTGGATATCTAGTGGGCAGTAACGATTAATGATTCTGGCAATCCCAATAGCCTTGGGCTTAAGAAAAAAAAGCTTTCTTCACTGCTCCTCCTGTCAATGAATTTAGGAAAATAGCAGAATGTTAAATTTTAAGTGTCCTAACTGAAAGGCTACTTTTGTTAAAAAACAGTGACTCTTCACCTGGAGCCACAGTGAAAACCTTCCACTTCTGTCTCTATTTTGTCTGTACTTCTCTTGACCTTGCATGGCCATGGAAATTACTGGGATGTCTGACTACCTATCCTGTCTCTTTCCCATTTCAAGCTGAAGGCACAATGTCCTAAACCTGCAGTCACCTTAGATGCCAAAAACAGACCACCATAAGATGAAAACAAACATCTATGCTGGGCAGACTGCACGCTGGCATGGATCATAGGAATGGCTTGGGTTCTCTCAGGGATGAGATGATTGACAGTTTAACAATTCATTGCACCACTTTGCAAGACCCAGGCAGAGACAATGGTAGGTGAACCCACACCATGAGCAAGACTGCTTACCTATGGGTACTTCACACTACTGCCTCTATTCCTCCTCTGTCTAAACCTAAAGTTCCTATCAGTAAATGAACTCCTGGCACCCTTTGTAGTCCCCTCTTACCAACATGCCAATAAAATCTTCTTCCTCTGCCTTTACCATTACTGGTCTCCACAACTGGTATCTTGGAATGAGAGGCCTGGCTAGCTTGGTGGTGCTGCTAGCAAGATGTAGGGTTTGTCCACCTTCGGCTCCTCAGTATCTAACAAGTAAAGCAGATCGCTTCTTAGTACTTTGTATCCCAAACTTTGTTTTACAACTGGAATCCTCTTAAGAGAGAGGTACTTTTTCAAAATCAAAGTTTAAGGTCTATTTGCTTTGTTTCTAACGTTCCTTGGGTTGACACATACTTTTTCTTTAAGTTTGATGATATAACAAAAAATTGATGTGAATCTAAGTAAAAAGGATTCTTTTTTCCTATTGACAACACTAGAATTTGGATATCTGATTTAAATCCAGTTTTTACTTGATTCTTAGAGAATCTGAACATGAGTTCTTAATTGTTTATACAATAGGGTTCCTTCTCAAGAGGGAACACCCAAAGTTACTGATCTGGACATGACATCTGCTCTGTGCATATGGAATCACCATGGACACTCAACTGTATTCTGAGTTGTTCAAAGGCTGAAGTGCAAACATTGAGCATAGCGAGCGTGGGACAGAGAGAAGAGACGGACACACTAAGCCCTCTGTCATCTCAGCACAGATGCAAAGCTTGAGAGGAAATGGTGCTACTAGAAAAGTTAGAACCAAACCTCATGTTTTAAGAACACTGTCACACAACAGAATAATTATGACACAAAATTCCTGCAGGCAGGACCAGATGTTTGGGGTTTTTTGGGGGGAGGGGAAAGTGTGAGGGGGGGGAAGGGGAAACTCATAGCCAGCAGAGAATATCTATATGAAAGATTCACACAAGAGATACTACAGTGCCCTCTTCGGAACATCTGCAAATGGTCAAGGGCAAGTGGCCAGGGAATGTACAAACTTTGTCAAGGTATATGCTAGAGAGAGGTAACTGAGCGGTGATGTGAAATATCTAAGAAAGTATCATAGGACTGAATGATAGAGCTTTAAAAACAAAGCATTACTGAGAGCTTTGGCAATGGTACATGGACGTATTTTAGTCTTAAAAATGAGTCTCAGAAAATAAAATGGAAGGAAATGTAGTTCTAACTCCAAACCACTTGGCAAAGGGACTCCTAATTAAGTGGAGTGACGATTACACTACAGACAACTGGGCACATACCACCAAATTGTTCATGGGAAACATTTGTGGTCATGCACTGGCTCCAATCTCAGGTCACATGGCTGGCCTAAAGCCTAAGAAATGCAACATTCTCCTGGAGATATTCTTTACTTTCAAATAATGAGGAGATCCTACTATTTAGAGGTCATAGTCTTCCATGTCCTGGCAGCTCCCTTGAGCTGTGATCAAAAAGGAGGATTCTCTTTCCCAGCAGGGCTTCCCCCTTCTCTACCCAATCTGAGGAGCCCAACCCCCACACTCACACTCTACACAAAATCCTTAGGAAATTACAGGTTCAACAACTTTGAATGCCTCTCCATGCAAATGAGGAATCCTCTGTATCTTAAGCCTCAGCCAATGAAAATTTCACCCTAAGAAGAACCCCTTCCCACTTTCCAAGGTTTATAGAGTCCCTTTTCACCCAGAATAAAGAACACAAGTTGTTTTGTTGACTACCATCTGAGAGAGCTGTTTCACTGACTGTCCTGTGAAAGAGCTGTAACACTGAAACCCTGGGATCCTGGATAACTCACCAGTTCCCGACTTGATACATCCTTCCCCACCTGGTGTACAGCAGTGCCTGGACACCCTGAGGGAAGAATCGGGAAAACAGAACCACAAAATAAGAGTAAGAATCTTAAGTTATCAAAAAGCATTAGAGACAGACAGAAGTTCAAATCCCTGTGGCCAGTACATGAAAATGCTGACATTCTATGAAAAGGTCAGAAGCAGTGGGCACATTAAATCCTAAGGCATATCATGAAAGGGAAGAAGAGCACCCAGCAATTGCAGCATTCCCAATAGCTCAAAAGACCCCTTTGTGACCTATCCATGCTGCCAGAAGCTGATATGTATCAGTAGTCACAATGGCTAATGCCTCCAATGGTTTAATATAAAATGGCCATCAGGAGCTCCTGTCTTGTCCGTGAGAGTCATTGTCACCATAAACACAATACAAATATGAACTGAGAAAGAACTGTGCCTCATGCTGTCTTATTACAACATCAGCACCTGCCCCATATGGAATAGCTATAATATAAGTAGGATTAGTCATTGAGGAACAGCATGGTTGTCAAGGAACAGCATGGTTGTAAATAATGGAGAGATAGGGCATATTTGACATATTTTTCAATAACTGGTTGATTTGACCCCCAGAGAAAGGTATTCTTGTCTCCTTTGAAAATAATTCAGAGTTCCTGGAAAGACCCAATTGGAAGGGCTAGTCATTCTCATTTCTTTCTGCTCATTCTGAATCCTGGTGTTGCCAACACTAAATGAGTAAAGGGATCTACCACGTGTAACTGCATGCTATTAAGCAGCTTATGTACCACAATAATGGGAAGAATTAGATCAGGGAGATTGGGAAATCTATGCACTTCAAAAGGTGTTCTCTGTATTTTTGTTTGATAGCTTGTTTTGTTTTGTTTTTTAATATTCTCTCAGAACACCGACCACTGACAAACTTTCTTCCCTCTGCCAAAAGCACAATTAGACAAAGCAGAAACTAGCTGATAATAAATGATCATCAGATGAAGAGAGGAAAAGAGGGTAGAAGAATACATAGAAAGAAAAGAAGGAGAGGACCAGGGAAAGCAGGGAAGAGAAGACAAAAGAGAGAGGAGAGGGGAGGGAATGGAAAAGGTAGAGTTTGAACAGATGTATCATCCATGCCAACATAATGTTAATCTCAGAGGCCATGTGTTATTGATCCCAGTGTCAAGTGTGAGATACCTTCATATAAATTGTTAGAGAGAAAGTCCCATGGGCCCGCAAAAGAGCCTGCTGATAAAGACACATCCATTGTGGTTACAAACCACAGCAAACAAGGCTGGAATTACAAGGGCAACTTCCTTGCACCTGGTTAGACTTCATAGTGGTGGCAGTTGTTATGCCAGCAGTCAGGGGAAGGGCAGCAATGGTCTTTCTCAGCTCTGAACGTAGTATGCTGTTATACCAACTATCCAAGCAAATCTGGCCTATTGATATAATAGTGGCATAACTGTTATGGGGATTATCAACTAACTTCTGATTGAATCAGTGGCTTGCTCCTCAGGAAGTAATTCAAGACCTGTACTGTGGAGCTACTCAAAGACTCAGATTTGGGGAATTACATTCACTAGAGATGAAACTAATTCTTTTGCTTACTAAATGGACATGTCAAGATACCCTCTAAATAGTTAGGTTTATGTCCTACACTAACAAAGATCCCAGCCTCAATCAAACACACTTGTATTTGCAGTGAACAGCAGTTAATTGAAGAAATGACTGCAGAACGTTCAGCTTTAAATGGGAGATGTAAATCAGTTCCAAGGCACACCAGGAAAAGGGGGCAAATATAGCCAAAGGGAAATGGGCAATGAAATTCTGCCTTAGAGGTATGTCAAGGCTGTGGCAGTCATGAATTCACAGCAGCTGTTGTGCATAGAGTCTGCACAAGACAGCCCATCAAAATTCAGTGATATAGGGGATAGGCTCATAGGCTCATGAGTTAACAGTTGGTAAAATCTTTCAGGTGAGAGAAGTCATTGTGTGGGTGATATAGCCACTGGTTAGCTATTCCTTCTTTAGTGCAAAACACAGGCAGATGTGGTTAAAGACATGAAGGTATGTATTACAATCAATTCAAGCTTGTCCCTGACTAGCTTACAAATAAATGAGACTCAGACTATGGTTATTTTATTTGGCTTTGAAAATTACTGGGGTCACACCTAATCTACTCCTCGAACTGCAGGCCTGGTTACCTCCCCAGCGGTGTACCCCAGATACCTGCTGTTTCTCTTGGCCATAACCTCATGGTTCCTCTCCCCTGATTGCAGCTTCCTCCCTCTCTAGTTCTTCCTGCTCTGTCCAGGTTTACACTGCTAATTCTTCCAGTAATTGGCTGTAGCCAACGTTATTTAACAATAGTTTTAAATGGAGGAACAATGTTTGCACAGCAAATGCTTGTAAACATGAGAAGACACTTCTAGGCCAATATCTTGAAGCATAGAATTTAACATTACAATGCATAGCAACAGACCAAATTTTAACAAAGGCAGAATGGGAACTTGGAGGGAGAAGGGAGAAGGCCTTTAGAAGGAGGATAAATGAGAGTTGAGGGACAAAAACTGTCAACAAATAAATTAATAATAATAAAGAGAGAAAGGAGGGAAAAGAAGGGAAAGAAAGGACATAGAGAGGTCTAAATACAGCAAATATCCTGGGAGAAACAGGCTTGAAACAGGCAGTTGTATCCTTTAGACCTTACAAACTGTAACTCATCCAAAGCATTAATATTAAGTTCAAAGTAAAATAAAGATAATACACCAGTCATCGTGTGACTCTAACATGGCCAAGCATAAAAATACATAAACTTCTGTGAGTAGCAGAGTAAGAACAGTGGAGATGCTACTGTGTAAAACTAAAATAGTGAAGACATTGAAGGGCCATAGAAGCCAATGATCTGCTACCAAAATACCATATATAATGCAGAAACATGGCATACATTTAATGAGGCTAGGCTGACTCCTTGACAAGCTTCAAATGGGCAGTTAAGGCCTGGGCAAGTCCAGCCAAGCCCCGGCCTCAGAAGCTGCCCCACCACCTGGCCTGAGACCAGGGCAATGGATCAGCAGCAGTTACCAGACTTTCTCAGCTACTTCTGTAAGACTCTGAAGAGTCTTAACTTACTAAAGAGACCCTCTGAGTGGACCACGTGGAGACAGAAATTGATGCAAAAAGCAAGAGGATTTTTATTAATATCCAGCATGCTGGGGTCACCCTGCAAATGGAGAGAGAACAATCGCCACACCAGTAATACAGTCCTCAGGGCAGCCACCATTAGGCACAATGTGATTGGCAGAACAGTGTTACCTTTAAACTAATTGGCTGATAGGGGATGAGGTAAGTGGCCAACAGACTCTGGGCCTTCCCTAGTCGTAGGGACCTCCATGTGGTCTGAGGAATGTAATTTAGCCTCTCCCTTCTGGGAGGGGGAACACTAGCCCTTCTGGAAGGAACCAGTGTTCTATGACCTTTTCAAAGTTTCTGAGTTAACCCTTTCACTTCCTCAGCAACAGTTTCCAGACCTCAGTTTCCAACCTCCATGCCCCAGTAATGGAATGTCCCTAGAGATGGAGTCAGATAAATGTCACCTACCCCAGATTCCCCTAATATGCTTTAAATCAGGCCTTCAAGCTCATTTGCTTGTCTACCTTGGTAATTGGAAACCCCAGGATGCTGGACTTCTGCAGAATAAAACCCTCTGCATTTACATACGACGTGAGTCCAGGGTATCATTCTTCAGCAATCATGGACACTTACTCAAATTTCTCAAAAATTCCTTTTCTGAGTAAAATTAGTCCCTATCTGCTTAAAAATACCTTAGCTGTATAAAGCGTTGGTTTCATCACTAAAATTTCCAGATTAAAAAATATCAAAAACCCTCAGCAACTTGTTAAAATATTGTGGAATTTTTTTTGGGGGGGGTCATTTGTCACATTTAATTTCTGAAAACCTTATGGCAAAATAATGAACTGCTGAGAAAATTAAGTCCCTACAGAAACATCTTATAAGCCATAAAACATTTTAGATTCATAAAAATAAGTAATTAAAACAGCATGCTAAAATAGGACAGTATCAATAACATTTTCCACTTAAATTACAGTGTAGGCTGTTGCTAGGTTTTGCTCCCCAGCCTCGTGTTGCAAAAACCTTTTGGAATCCTTTTTTCATTTAACTGCACACATCACTAACAGTGTCAGTAACAGTAGGATGCATATGTGTATGTTTTGCTTGCAGACAACATGCTGTGATAAATTTATGTCAGTCAGCTAAGTTGCCATACTAAGTGAATGAACCAAACACTAAACATGACATTCTGTAAAATAAGTTCACTTTAAGTCAAAGAGATTACTTAAAGAGTAGAACTCTCACTTAACTGGTTCATTGTTTTAAGAGAAGAATCTCAGGTTTCCAAAAGCAGATCTACCTAAAGACGACAGCATTACCCTTCAGCTGAGCTTCGAGCCTATGGAAGTCACTTTTCTATTGCTGTGATATCACACCATGACCAAACCAATTTGCAGAAGGAAGTGTTTAGCAGGGCTTTAAGTTCCAGAGGGAAAATGGTTCACCATAACAGGAAATGTTGGCAGCAGATGGCAGACATGGACACTGGAAGAGCAAGCAGGGTGCAAAGAGAACGAACTGGAAATGGTATATAGCTTTTAAAACCCCAAAGCCCAAATGACACATTTCCTCCAGCAAGGAACCTAACCAAACAGTGGCACCAACTGGGACCATATATTCAAACATCTGGCCCTATAGGGGACATTCTCATCAAACCACCATATCTACACATTTAGATCCCAAGACTGCATGATGTAAACCTTGAAATAAATCTCTTTTAATATGTCCTAAGCCAGCCTGAGATGCATGAGATCCTGTCGCAAAAGTAAACTAATACAAAACAAAAACACGTTTTCTGACTTATGACTTTCAAACCATCTATGCATGCCTCATCTCTTGCCCAACTAATAGAATTCTTACTGCTGGCATCTTCAAATACCCCTTTCAACTGTCTCCAAGACTCTGATTCCCTTGCCCTGATCTTCAGGCCCCTCTTCTAACAACTAGAGGCCACAAAAGTAATTAAAACTGGAACATAAAATCTGTATGATAAATAATACACTCACATATGCAAATCCCACAGAA
Source organism: Tokudaia tokunoshimensis (assembly GCA_036184795.1). Lineage (NCBI taxonomy): Eukaryota > Metazoa > Chordata > Mammalia > Rodentia > Muridae > Tokudaia > Tokudaia tokunoshimensis. The sequence goes on along the minus strand of BTHU01000002.1, from coordinate 87,458,551 downwards.
GAGAAACTTCATATGGTAAAGACAGTTTACCACATCTTAATTACTAACATGTATATCCTAAAGATATGCACAGCTTACCTTTGAAGTTTGGGTTGAACAACTAATGCAAATTACTAATGCAGTTACTTCTATATAATTAGAACCGCAATAGAGAAACCAAGCCTAAAAGTTAAGCACAAGTTCATTTACAAAAATCCAATTTTAAATTCAATTGCAAGTTAACTTTGAAATCTAAACCTTAAACACAGAAAATTCATTTTCGATGACAATATTTAAATTTCAGAGTTCTCAAAGAATTGTGTAGCAGACTATTTCATCAGTCTAATATTTTTAATGCTGAACTGGAAAATGAAGACATTCCTGGTCAGGAAAGATGGTTCCACAGCAAAATGCCAAAGCTGCTCTGCCACAGGTCAGGCAGGACGATTTATTTAACACCCTCTTCTGGACTCAACATCCACCTTCAGTCACATCTACACACACACACACACACACACACACACAAGATTTTTCAATACTAAGATGGAACTGGAGCCACTACTGATTCAATGACCTTACTCCCTTAGTATCATAAAAAGAGGAGCACACTAATGTGTAATAGGGCATCCTTACCTCCCACATCAGTCGGTAGTCCATATTTTCATCCAAGTCTTCAGGCATTCGCTTCTCTCCAGCGAAGGGTCCAAATTTTTCACCCTATATAGCAATGATTACATTGAAAAAGAATAAATGTAATAATCAGCTATGAAATTAAACCAGTTCATCTTTGGAATCTTGTTCATCCACATCTTCAGTTTTAAATATTAATTATTTAATATGAGTTACAATAGTAACACAAAATGTTTCCATATTTTTTAAAGTCCAGTTTTATCTGTTTTAGTCTAAAAGCTTCAACCCACAACACAGAAGCCAACATACAAGGGTTTAAATGTTCCACTTTCAAATTCTGACTAGCTCTGAAGACTGTGCTCTCTGTTTCCATGCTCCTCACAACCTCTGGCAGGGGGTTTCAAATGAAAAGCACGAGTTTTGCCTGACTTGAGAGACAAGCCCACCAGCCAGAACATCACCTGGTTTCTATAAAAATCATAAATTCATTCCTATTTGCATAAGAAAGAAAAATACTTACCATTCTCAGAAGAAGGCTATTCATAAATAATATTTAAAATTGCCTGCCAATCTTTCCAGCATTCTGATGCTCATTCTTTATCTATGCAAATCTCAAAATGTGTGCTTTGAAGCCCACTACATGAGAATCACTGAGCCTGTCATTCCAAATACTGAATCTTAAACTTCATTAAAATCAGTATCTGGAAATAGAGTGTAGGGGACAGAATTCTGAGAAGTACCCTGTGGAGACCCTAGGTCCTATAAACCACGAGGAAAAGATCACATGGAAAGACATGCATTCCTGATCTGTTCACTGTGAGGTGTAGACTCTGTGTCTATCAACTGTGAGGTGTAGACTGTTGGAAGATCCTGGTATTAAAGTCATAGTCTACCATGTCTGAACAGCTCCCCCGAAATTCAGCACAACATGGAGCCCTTTCCCAGCAGAACTTCCTCTTCTCTGCCTGACCTTATCTGGGGAGACTGACCTGAGGAATGTCAGATGGCCCTTGGTGAAATTACAGATTCGTCTTCCTTTCCTGCTTGGCAAACACCTGGAAATGCAAATGAGGCCTACAATGTACATTCACCCCAAGAAAAATCGCTTCCAACTCTCTAAGGTTTATATAACCCTTGTTTATCCCAGTAAAGACCACAAAATGAAGTCTACTCTCCCACCCCATACCCCACTTCCACACCCCCACTCCTACACTCCCGGGCAGACAGGACCGAGATCCTGCTGACTCATCTGTTATTGTACACTCGGCTTCATCCTTTCCTGCTGAGTGTGCAGCCTGGACACCCTGAGAGTGGAAACAGCAGAACACAGAACCAGAGAGACTTTGCTGTGTCAGTTGTGAGGGATGGCGTCTAAAGGTGTGCGGACTTATAAGGCCATATTTAATAGTAAGGGACACTTCTATTTGTTCGTGTGTGTGTGTGTGTGTGTGTGTGTGTGTGTGTAGGTGTAGGTGTTTTGAGGTGTGGCCTCCTGTACCACAGGCTAGTCTCCTACTCAAAGATTCTGTTAGTGTGGGGAGGAGGGGAAGGCAAGGAGAGTGTTGAGGAGTGGTATCATTCCAGACAGGCCTCCAAGTCCATGATTGTTTATGTTTTGTCCATGATCTTGTGTGCCCAGGCTGGCCTCCAACCCCACATATAGGTGAAGATGGCACTGAGCTGCTGAAATTCTCACCCTCTTGCACTCCTGTGGTAGGTTTTTACATGTGGGCCTCCAAAACCAGTTTTAGACAATAGAGGGAACTGAACCCAGGCTTTTACCCATGGGACACCCTTAGCCCTGGTGATGTTGCAAAAAGAGCCTGAGGAGACACCATTAGTGGGTCCCATTTACCAGAAATTCTATGGATTAATATGCAGCGAGTCAACAGTCACTCGTGCTATGGGGTCCTTCCTTCCAATCTATCTGTAAATACTTGCAGGAGAATCATCCCTTTGTGTGGGAGTAGAGATATATAAAAGGATCAAAACCTAAAAGGGGATTATTGAATAACTTTGCTACTAGGAAAAAAACTCTACTCGATGTCAAAAGGAAATTAAATAATTTAAGAATTATTTAATAAGCACTTAAAACTGCTGGGAATAGTAAAATTTAATATAGCTAAAAAGAACTACAAGTGATAAATTAAGCCTTCAACTTCCACATGAAGAAGACACAGCCTGGGAAGCCACAAATGCTGGCAGAGCCAAGATTGTTCCTTTACCATTTGTAAAGTTCCATTCATTTACTTATTTACTTTACACACACACACACACACACACACACACACACACACGCGCACGCACGCACGCACGCACGCACGCACGCACGCACACCACAAGACGCAAGTGATGGTCAGAGGACTACCATTCCTTCACCATGTGGGTCCCGAGGATTGAATTCAGGTCATCAGATTTGTCACCAAGCACCCTTACACACTGAGCCATGTCATCAGCACAAGACTGTTTCTTCAATATATATAGGAAGTTTTCAAATAGAGCATATTCTGAATAACCTAAACAAGACTGAGGAGACTCAGACTGCTGACTGCAGCCTTGCAAAGTTTCTAATCTGATCCTTAGAAAAAATGTTTTGGAGACATGAAAGCTTGAGCATTCCTTATGATTCACTTCATGCTGAAATAAGAAGGTACTCTACCCCATGCACCCTTCAGACAGACATACAGCTCCAGAGATGTATTACTCAAAAACTAACCATCCCTCTGGCCAAGAATGGTGGTCCATGTCTGTCATCTCAGCCATGGCTCTCAGGAGGCAGAGAAAGGAGGAATGCCCCAGGTTCAAATCCAGCCTAGGAAACTCACTAAGCCAGAAAACAACTAAACTACATAGTGAGATTATATTTTAAGAAGAGATCAAACAAGTATTTAATAACAGGCACACACAAGCTGCATAAGAAATGAGACCTGTGAGAGGGAATTAATACCTTCAGAACCATGGCAAGGACTCTATGGAATCCTTAGTGGAAAGTCCCATTTGGAACAAGTATGAAAACTGAGCCATGGAGTTGGAGAAGCCTGATTATACTCTGTCAGCTAACAAAGACCAGAGGCATTGGTAGATAGCCCATCACTGGCTACTTCATCAGGTCTCAGAGAGAAACTTGACAAACAGAAAGACCAAAGGCCAGCCTGTCTGCAAGGCTCTACTGTCCTCAGCAGATCCTCAGTGGTCAGAACTGTTGAGTTGAAGAAAACAAGTGAAGATCAATCTGAAAACAGATAGAAAAAGAAGGTGCTTTTGTAACACATTTTAGGATTTGTCATTTGTGAATATGTTCAACTTTCAGGTCACTCTATCATGTATTTAACCTTTATCTGATTTTTGGAAAGGCAATGTGAACTCAAGTCCCCAGGAAAACGAAAGCCAAACCTTTATTACTGTTTCTACAAAACTGAAGAACTGATTAGAACTTCCTGATTATGGAGAGTGGGAGTGTTGTGGATCCAGAGCCTAATTATCTTATACTGTCTTTGGCTTCCTCAAAAAGCACACCTCGCCCACTTCAGTGTCTGACTTAGCATCTTCATGACTATCGGGTGAAACCTGTTGGGATGTATTAACTCTGCAGACCACTAGCTTCCACTAGCCCAGAACATAAATATCATTAGATACCATCTGAGTCTGTAGCAAAGGGTTCTCCACTTTGTTGTAACTGGCTCACCCAGTGTTCTCACACATGAGCTTGAAAACTTTCTTGGTTTATGCCTTTATTCTGTTCTATGACCACAAATTCTTCATCAATCTCTTTCAGCAATGGAATGTGTATGCTAGATGGGACAACCTGAATCTACTCCTGAAAACTGTAGGCCTATACTCAGTGTCACAGATCCACAAATGCCAAGCAATCAGTTCCTCTCAGCACACACTCTCAGTGGCTCAGGCCCATGCACACCAATGAAAATATATTCTCAGTGCCACAGATACGCACATGCCAATCAGTCAGTTCCTCTCCAATCAGATCCTCTCAGTGCCAGAATCCACACATGCCAATCAACATGCCAGTCTCAACAAAAACTCCAAGTGGCACAGGTCCACACATACCAATCAGTACATCTCAGTGCCACAGATAAACACACACCAATCAATCAGTCTGTCTCAGCACCGTGAGCCCACATACACCAATCACTTCCTCTTCTCGGTACAAGAGAAAAGAAATAAAACAAATTATTAATTACATTATGGGCAAAGGACTGAAGCACAGATAAGAACCCAAATAAATACACTAGGATGGGAAAAAACAGAAACTTCAGGATACAGACTGCTGAAATTCTATCATTTAAATCTGCAGTGCCCTCCAAGTGTTCTCATGACAAAGAGACTTGGTTGCCAGTATGACCATTAAAAAAACAACAGACAAACAAACAAACAAACAAAAAACTTTAAGAAAGATGGTACCCAGTGAAAGGTCTTTGCATTATTTTGGGGTGTAACCCTTGTAGACCCCTCCCTTTGGCAACCTGGTCATGTGGCCTGCAATATGTCCTGTGGTTATGGTCCCAAAAGGAAGCCAACTGACAGTGACTGGTCACTTTAAAACTGTTGGTTCAAACAAACCTTTCTACAAGCACAGCAGTGAGCACATCGTGATGATCAGATTAGAGAAGTTAGTTGTGTGAGCTGCATGGATATGAAACTATGAAGTGCCAATACTGAACTGTCCACCTTATTTATAGTAGAAACAAGGCAGATATTTACAACAGACCATTGATTTGCCTTTAGCTAGAGAGTCTGCACTCATCTGACCTGCTCTCACTAGGAACAGTCTCCTCAGGCAGGGCTCTATGGACTCCCCACTGTTTTCCAACCTTTGTTCACTGCTGTTTCCAATATACAAACAGTATTTTCTTAAAATTGATTTTTTAACTCATTTTTAAAACTTCCTGTGCAATCTAACTTAAATAAAAACCTTTACATCATTCATGATTGTAAATTTGGTTGAAGTTTACTTAGTAAAGGAAAATTAGGGACACAAAACCCACATTGACATAATTGTTTTTCTTTTGGGTTGAATTCCATGAAATTGCCAACATTTGATCATTTTCAACCTACAAAATAATCAATTTTTACACAACTCATTTCACACAATTATAAATGAGTTATACAAATGTGCATTAGTATAATAAACATCTACAGTTAATAATGAACAATATGAAGGGGATTCTTATATTTCAAGCAATTGTCTTAAAGACTTCAAAATTTCTAACAGACTTGGTCATCATCGACTTTAGTTTTCAAAATAAAAGGCCTACAGATCTCATTTAGAGCAGAAACGGTGTTGCTCTATCATTTTCTTCTCGTTTTTTCCAGTGTTAGAGAAGTCTCCATTAGAACCTGACTACGTCTCACTGTTAAGGTACAGAGCATAAATATGCTCAGTATATAATTAGTATTATAATTAGGTCTCCTCCAATATATTAAATGTATTTCCAAAGAGTTTAATGTGAAGATCACCCAATCTTTTCTCCTTGCTGTGAATATTAATGCAGAGATTAACTGCCTGCCTATATCAATACACCTTACTTTTATAACTTTGGCCTTGTTATGAATCTTAATGTAACCTAGTAAAAATCTGCATTTACCATGATGAGAGAACTAATGACCTGAATGAAAACATCACATGGGACTACCTCAGAAGTCCTTAAAAGAGGCCAACTACAAAATATATCCAGTGCATTCGTCAATTTCTCCCCACCTGGAATACAGGCATGTCTACTAGCCACAGTTGCTATGGCAGGCATCAGTGGGAAGAAAAGCAATGGTGCCCATAACTCTTCACTCAGCAATGTAAATTTATCACCTAAAAAACACGAAAAAGAAGCACTAGAGAGTTAGGAAGAAGGAATGATAGAGATACAGAGAGAGAGAGAGAGAGAGAGAGAGAATACAAGCATATATAAATATGCAGGCAGGCCGACATAAATAGACATGGGCATAAATATACAGAGACCTACATATTTCCTCTCCAACCGACTTTTTTAGATAACTGATTTTCTCAGCAAACAACTGCCACTAGCATCTGTGAGAAACTGCATAACAATAAGGTCTAGAGATGGAAAGACCCAGCATGAGGCTAGTGAAGAGAGATAGTAGGAAGACCTGAGCCAGTCGCTGAAAACTAGAGAGTTAGAAAAGAACTTCAAAGCCAGAGACAGGGAAGGCATTGGCCCTTGATGTGCAGAAAAGTGTATAGAGACCACAGAGTTGACTAATGAACTTAGCAGCCTACTGTCACCTGCAGTATTGACTTGGCCACAAAAGTGGTCTAAATGAACATTCTCCATACCCACCAGAGAGAGTGAGATCAAAGTGAAAACTGAACGCCAACTCAGCAGGGTTAAAAAGAGAAAGACAGGCAAACTCCTTTGGCAGATGGTATCCTTGATTGTAAGAATACCAGTGGCTGGAGATACAGATAGTGATAGACCCAATCTTTGCACAGCACAGAACAGCAAATAAGAAAAACAGGTATAATAAAACAAGAATGCATAAAGTGTCTAATAGAACTTAGACATCAAATACAATTCAGAAGATTTTTTTTAATTTTTTTAATTTTTTAATTAAGAATGTGTGTGGGTTTGTGGTGTAGGAACATGAATGTATGTACTTTCCCATGTGTATAGGTACACCTATGTAAGACTAAACATGTGTGTGCATGTCTATAAAGGTCACACGTTGACAACAGATGTCTTCCTCAATCACTTTACATCATATTTACTTAGGGTCCCTCAGCAAACTCAGAGCTCAACAATTTGTCTAGTGTATCGAGCTGCTTGCTCAACCGATCCCTACCCCCATCTCCTGAACTCTAGATTAGAGGTGAGCTGCAAACCCCCCCTCCCCAGCTTTTTAGATTGGCTGTGGAAATCTAAAATCTACTTCTCTAGCATTTTATCCACTCAGCCATCTCCCAAAGCCATTAATTAAAACTTTCAATAATTAAAAAAGATGACTCACAATGTATATTCTTAGAAAATTTATTGAAACACAGGAAGAAACAAGAATCAAATTAAAGTCATATCTCAAAGGGAAACAAAGAGAGGCAAGAAGGAGATTTATGGAGAATAGATGAAGGACAGCTCCAACCTAGATAGTTCAGAGGATATTAAAAAGTAGGTTGAAAGACAATAATTCGGAAGATGGTTTTCTAACACTGAAGATAACTCTGCCTCTGTAGATCAAATGGTCTCATTCATTCCCAGAGGGACTTACATGCTAGGTAATCTCAGAAACACTCAATTTGTATCAGGTGACCTTGGAGTCAATCATGCCTACATTATGCAACATAAAAGTCACTCCCATACTGGGTGACATCAGAATCACTCACTCTTGACTTAAGAGTAATTCAGCAAGGTGGTATTAGAGCCTAGACATACTCTAATAAACTCTTTGAGCTGTAGAGACAAACCAAGAGACCTAGCAAGATTTCCAGTTAAATTAAAATGTTACCTACAAAACAGTCTCAACAATCAAATGAAACCTTGAGAAAATATTCACCAAATAGAAAAACAAATAAAAAAACATTGAAAGTCATTTAAACCATCCAAGGTAAAAGAACAACTACTTCCATATACAGATGCAAAGGGAAAACTGCTCACATGGTTTAATAAGAAAAACTGTAAAAACCCATTAAGTAAACTGAACTAGGATAAAACTCTGGAACTGAGAACTGGAATGGCAGTTGTATGCTTTTTCAGTAACAGAGGAAGATGGCAGTACTAGAGTCGTGCATACAGTAGTGGCCTTGCTCATGAAATCTCAGAATCACATGATATTAGCAGCTTAACTGGAGGCCAGTCCTAATATTTTAGTAAAAAAATATGACTGCCTTTTACCAATGCCCTAAGAACTTACCCAGAGCTAAATTTGAAAGGATTATTTCTTTAGTGGAAGCCATTTCAAGAGAGTATGATGATTAGTCTGTGGCATGGTTATTACTGGTCACTCTGAAGCACATCTACAGTGAAAAGGAGCAAGTTGGGGGAGAGAATACCAAATAAAAATTGTAGAGAAAAAAAATCGGCACTAGGAAGATTAATGCTGTACCCTAGACATATGCTGGAGAAGAGGCTGTGATCGTTAAAAGAGATTAGTACCATTAAGAAGAAGCCTGCTCTGCCCTAGATCAAAAGGAAGGGTGCCCACAGGGCAAGACCCCATGCAGTTGAGTCTATAATCTACAAAATGAGAAAGAGTAAGAGGTTTAATGTCCCCAGAAACTGCTTTAACATACAAAACCTACTGCTAATGTAAAACTTAAGGGAGCCAAAGTCCATCCCAAGTAGGCAACCAAACATGGCATTGTTATCTATAGGAAAATAGTTTATTATTTATGAGGAAATGGCTTTGTAGACACAAAAAAATACAAGATTGAGAGACTGGAGATTCGACCTCTATGGTCTAAAAAAGCTGCTGAAACTAAGTGATGTAATGACAGGGTCAGAGTCCTTTCAAGAGGGCTATCAGAACCCAGGAGGTCTTAAGATGCCGGCCATTACATAAAGGCATGAAGGGTAAGCCTGAGTTTCAGGGGAACAAGTGCAGGAAAAGATGCACACTGCAGGCAGCAAAGCCGGAAGGGGTAGAGCCATCTACCACCGTTAACTAAAGTCTTAGTGGATGAGAGCTACAGGATTCGATATCTGCTCTCCTGAACTTTGTCTTACCTTATCCCAGTATTTCCTCACCATACTTTCATTATTCTTTCTGTCAGTATATGCTGGAAATAAATAACTCATCCTTTTTTCTTATTTAACAGGGATCCATCTGCACTTAAGAGGTTGCTTCGAGTCTCAGAAGAATCTTTGGGCTTTAAACTTGTTGAACATGTTGAGACTGTGGGAAAATTGACAATTAAATCCATTTTGCATCATCAGATGGCCATGAGCCTATGGGGGCCAAGGAGTAGAATGTGATAGTTTGAAGGAAAAATATCACCCATAGGCTCACGTATTTGAACTCATGGTATCCAGCTGGTGGCACTGCTTGAGGAAGTTGTGGAACCTTTAGGAGGTGTATGAGAAATCCATCACTGGGGGTGAGCTTTGAGAATACATAGTCTTGCTCCACTTATAGTTTACTTTCTCTACCTTCTGTGTGAGTCTCTAAGTGTCCTACTCTGGCTGTCTGCCACCATAATGAGCTCTATCTTTGGAACTGTAACCCAAAATAAACTCCTACCATAAGTCACTTCTGTGCATGATGTTTTGTCGCCAAAAAAGTAACTATCACAGCAAATAAAAACGACCCTTTTTATTGTTCTAAAGGCAATTAATGATCTAACTGAAAAGTCTGCAACTGTAAAGTGTACACACAGAATAAAATGCACGACCATAATGAACATAGGTGGGAGGTAGGACGAGCATGTTTTCATCTCGATGCCTCTGACATGTCGCACTTCCCTAACAGACATCTCAAAACAAGCCTGAAATGGAACTCACGCTACTCTACCACCATCCATCTCTTCAAACTTGCTCCACACAAACTCATCTCCATTACTGACTACAGTTCAGTCCTTTCAAGATCTTGGGCTAAGCCACTGCAAACTGCTCTGATCCTTCCTGTCCTTTTTCACTCTACCATATTCTGTCCCCTCTGCGTTCAAAGTACAGTCAGAACTGTCACTTAGTCTGAATCTCATTGCCTCCCATAGTTTATAGCCAAGAAAATCCTGGTAAATCTCTGTTTAAACAGTTTTTCCATGACAGAGTATGCTCAAAGCTGCAGCCGGATTAATCCGTGAAGAAGATACAGCCCTATACTAAGGTAAGTCTCCAATATATTCAAATTAATACCGGTCTTCAGCTGCATGAAATTCTCTAGGAAATGTGGCTCTCCTTCAAGTATCCTCCCTTTGTTAAGGTATTGGAAGATCTGCTCTGGCTCACTCCTGTAATGCCATACTGGTCTCCTTGGAAACCAACAGGCAAAGCAAGTTTGCCTGTCTTAGGATTTCAAACTAACTTGTTCTCTAGACAGAATGTTCTTCCCCTGGAGATATATTTGGCTGGTTTCCTTCCATCCTTCAAACCATTGTTCAAATCTCACTTTAAAGAAAATTAGCTGGGATCCCTAATTTATAACATTCCTCACTTATGTCCCAGTCAAGCAGACCCAGCCCTACTTCCACTGTGTTTCTACAGTACTTATCAAGTTCTAGTACAGGATAAGATTTGCCTGCGGGATAATGAAGCTGGTCAAGAGCCAGGACATTCTTTTTCTTCAATGTTCTAATCAAGTGTCTAGGGTAGACCCTAGCATATGATGGCACAACTTCACTATGGAATATATTCAATTACCATAAAAGAACTGTTCATACTAGCCAAGTTATGACATCAGCCTGAATGCCAGTAAACAGAGACACAAATGATGAAAATGTGACATATTAATTAATTAATTATACACATACACACAATGGAGTTTTTAATTCAACCATGCATATTGAAATTATATAATTGATCCGTAGGCAAATCGATGGAATTTGGAGACCATAGTACTGCATGAAACAAGCCAAGCCCGGAAAGATGAGCATCACAGGTGGTCTTTCATTTGCCAAATCTATGCTTAAAAAAAATACTAAGACATCAAAGTAAAAGCAGGTTTATTAAGGAAAATGAAAATCAGTGGGGAAAGACAAAGGTCAAGAGAGGACAAAGGAGATGAGTGTAGTCAAAGTATATGACATCCAACACTACCCAACTCGTTCTATGAAGCCACAATTACACTAATACCAAAAGCACACAAAGATCCGACAAAGAAAGAGAATCTCAGGCCAATCTCTCTTATGAATATCGATGCAAAAATACTCAATAAAATTCTTGCCAACCGAATCCAAGAACACATCAAAACGATCATTCACTACGATCAAGTAGGCTGGCTTCATCTCAGGGATGCAGGGATGGTTCAATATAAGGAAATCCATCAATGTAATCCACTATATAAACAATCTCAAAGAAAAAAACCACATGGTCATCTCATTAAATGCTGAGAAAGCATTTGACAAAATTCAGCATCCTTTCATGCTAAAGGTCTTGGAAAGATCAGGAATTCGAGGCCCATATCCAAACATAGTGAAAACAATTTACAGCAAACCGGTAGGCAGCATCAATCTAAATGGAGAGAAACTTGAAGCAATCCCACCAAAATCAGGGACTAGACAAGGCTGCCCTCTCTCTCCATATCTTTTCAATATAGTACTTGAAGTTCTAGCTAGAGCAATTAGACAACAAAAAGAGGTCAAAGGGATACAAATTGGAAAGGAAGAAGTCAAACTATCACTATTTGCAGACGATATGATAGTATACTTAAGCGACCCAAAGAACTCCACCAGAGAACTCCTACAGCTGATAAACGACTTCAGCAAAGTGGCTGGATATAAAATCAACTCAAGCAAGTCAGTAGCCTTCCTATACTCAAAGGATAAGCAGGCTGAGAAAGAAGTAAGAGAAATGATACCCTTCACGATAGCCACAAACCATATAAAGTATCTTGGTGTGACTCTAACCAAAGAAGTGAAAGATCTGTATGACAAGAACTTCAAGTCTCTGAAGAAAGAAATTGAAGACCTCAGAAGATGGAAAAATCTGCCATGCTCATGGATTGGCAGGATTAATATAGTAAAAATGACCATCTTGCCAAAAGTAATATACAGATTCAATGCAATCCCCATCAAAATCCCAACTCAATTCTTCATAGAGTTAGAAAGAGCAATTCAAAAATTCATCTGGAATAACAGAAAACCCAGAATAGCTAAAACTATTCTCAAGAGTAAAAGAACCTCTGGGGGAATCAGTATCCCGGACCTCAAGCTGTACTACAGAGCAATAGTGTTAAAAACCACATGGTATTGGTACAGTGACAGGAATGTAGATCAATGGAACAGAAATGAAGACCCAGAAATGAATCCACACTCCTATGGTCACTTGATCTTTGACAAAGGAGCTAAAACCATCCAGTGGAAAAAAGATAGCCTTTTCAACAAATGGAGCTGGCTCAACTGGAGGTCAACATGCAGAAGAATGCAATTTGACCCATTCTTATCTCCTTGCACTAAGCTCAATTCCAAGTGGATCAAGGACCTCCACATAAAACCAGACACACTGAAACTAATAGAAGGGAAACTAGGGAAGAACCTTGAACATATGGGCACAGGGGAGAATTTCCTGAACAGAACTCCAATAGCTTATGCTCTAAGATCAAGAATAGACAAATGGGACCTCATTAAATTACAAAGTTTTTGCAAGGCAAAGACACTGTCAAAAAGACAAAGCGGCAACCAACTAACTGGGAAATGATCTTTACCAACCCTACATCCAACAGAGGGCTAATATCCAATATATACAAAGAACTCAAGAAGTTAAACTCCAGAGAGGCAAGTAACCCTATTAAAAAATGGGGTACAGAGCTAAACAAAGAGTTCTCACCTGAAGAATATCTAATGGCTGAGAAGCACCTAAAGAGATGTTCATCATCCTTAGTCATTAGGGAAATGCAAATCAAAACAACCCTGAGATTCCATCTCACACCAGTCAGGATGGCTAAGATCAAAAACACAGGAGACAGCAGTTGTTGGCGAGGATGTGGAGAAAGAGGAACACTCCTCCACTGCTGGTGGAATTGCAGGCTGGTACAACCACTCTGGAAAGCAGTCTGGCGGTTCCTCAGAAAACTGGGCATGACACTCTCAGAGGATCCGGCTATATCACTCCTGGGCATATACCCAGAGGCTTTACCTGCATGCAATAAGGACACATGCTCCACTATGTTCATAGCAGCCTTATTTATAATAGCCAGAAGCTGGAAAGAACCCAGATGTCCCTCAACGGAGGAATGGATTCAGAAGATGTGGTATATTTACACAATGGAATACTACTCTGCAATTAAAAACAATGAATTCACGAAATTCCTAGGCAAATGATCAGAACTTGAAAATATCATCCTTAGTGAGGTAACCCAATCACAAAAGAACACACATGGTATGCAGTCACTGATAAGGGGATATTAACCCAGAATCTCGGAATACCCTAGACACATTTTGCATATCAATAGATTTCTAAGAAGATGGAAGGAGAGACCCCTGGTCCTGGAAAGACTGGATGTAGGGGAATGCCAGGACAGAGAAACGAGAGGGGGTTAAATGGGGAAAAGAGGGAGGGAAGGGGGCTTATGGAACTTTCGGGGAGGGAGGAAACGGGAAAGGGGAAATGATTTGGAATGCAAATAAAAAAATAAAAAATTAAAAAAAAGATTTACAAAAAAAAAAGAGGACAAAGGAGATGAGTGTAGTCAAAGTATATGACATCCATGCATGAAAATACCATAATGAAACCCATTATTTTACACAGTTAACATGGCCTAGTTTAGTTAAAAAAAAACTGCTAAAATAATTATAGTAACAAGAGTCAATGTAGATAAACTAGACAATTATTCACAGACTACGGCTAAATGAGAAATGTTCCATTTTAAAGATAAATAATAATATATTATTACATATTATTGTATTATGTTTACATACATTTATATTATATACATTATATATATTTATATTTTATATATTCTCACATATATTGCATATTTGTTATATATGTATACATTATAAAAATAATAATACAGTAAAATAATTTTTGTGTTTGAGTGCATTTACAAACTTAATATTTTAAAGATTGCAAAGAAAATGCCTTTTCGATAAGAGTACATTCCAACCAACTATTCCTAATCTAGTCTATGAAACACCAGGTGTTCTGGATTCCAGAGTTGAGGGGAGAATATTCTATAGCTATAGGTAAATAGATATATAAATGTGTGCTAAATAGAGAATCCATGTTTCATATACACTTTACACACTGTCTGAAGATGATTTCATACAATCAGAAGTATGTTCCCTTTCTGGTACCATATAGACATACAAAAAGTTTCACATCTTGGAGCACTTCAAATTTTACATGAGAGATACCCAACTCATACATGAAATGACCTGAGTTCAAATTTGATGAACCTTTTAGTGTGGATAGACTTTGCCCTAGCATTAGTTCTGTGTTACCTAGGAAGCAGGGTTTTGCTGTATGACTTCAGTAAGAACTGCAAAAAGCACCATAATTGCTATCTGTCATTGACCCTCCATTTCCTAACATGGATAGCTCCTAACAATTGCAACAGCTTCTTAAATGTTTCATTAGCCAAGCTATATTAAATTATAAACAAATTAATTATTGGTAGCTGTTATCAACACAGAAGCAAAATACAAAGTTTCAGTGAAAACATTGGTTTAAACAGATCTTTGATGTATCTTTAAAAGTCTGATGCACAGCAGGAAACATAAGGCCTCACTGGGTCCCCATGGTGACACCTGACTGTATAAACAGGGAGACAGTATCACTGCAGTGATTCTATTTCCAGATTAGTGACTTTCTATCAGCCACCAGAAAATGTAATAAACATCTACTGGCAGAGTTTCAGCCCTAAGATAAAAATCCATTTAGAGGGGTCACCTTCAACAGTCATCAGCAAAACACATTAGAACACAAAATCTGGTCTTCCAGTATTAACATGGTAATCTTTCCTCTGCTTGCTTATCTCTTTTGGGTTGTTTGTTTGTTTGTTTGGCTGGTTGGTTTGTTTTAATCATATATTTTCCTCCAAACTTCATACTTTCAACTTACCTTTACATTTTTATTCTATTTTTTACAAACTGGGCATTAAACTTATTTTCATTAACAGTTTTTCATGAGAAGTGTCTCCTTGGTCTGAGAGACAGGGAGTTGACAGTTGATAGTGGGGAAGGCATGGGAACCTGTGAGGCAGCTATAAATCTCTGGTGCACCCACCCATACCATGATAACGTGTAGAATAGATCACCTGTGACCTTCTTTAAAATGTCATTATTTGTAACCTATTAAATATTAGTCTTTCTTACATTTGCTCCAAAACACACTTTCTCTTCCCCTTGCTAAAGGAGCATAGCCAGGCTTTAATGCCTGGCTGTTACCTTGTTAAACCATCAAGTGTCAGTGCTTCCTGCAAACAAAGTAAAGCATACCCAGGACATGAGCAAGGGTGCATCTTTACAGGACCAGGACATGGTGAAACGTCACTCAAATTAGTCTTTATACAATGGTCCAGATTATCTAGATTCAGTGGTAGAGCCCCACTGAAGGAACTGCTTCACAAAGGGGTGGGTCTAGAGAAATCAGGGGTGCCTTTGGAAAGGGTATCCCAAACAACCTGTAGAAAGTACAAATAAGGAGTTCCTTGGGTTTCTTGGAAGATTTCCTGAAGTCCATTCTGGATTCTAGTCTCCGAACTTTAAATCAACCAAGAACTTGATTCTCAATCACTTTGTAAAACAGAAGATGTATATAAGCACATCTGCTATAAAAGTATGCTATAACATCTGTTGCTGGCAGCACATGGTCTAAAGTAGTAAACCTCGCGATCAGTTTAGAAGAGTGTGAGGATTTTTAGTTGAGGTCCTTAACATAGCTCCAATCACAGCTGTTATCGTCTCAGACCTCTTGAAACATAGTCAGAAAAGATTTACATGGGCGACTTGGAAAATAATTAAGAGATAAGATATGATGAAATAGGTAAGGCATGTAAGAACATTCATGTTAAAATCAGTTAAAATCTGCTGTGTGGCTTCAACGTTGTCCTCAGAGTACAGGGGAGGAAAAAGCTGATGTACAGGCTTCAGTGAAGCTCTCCATGACCTTGTAATTGAATATCTTGGAATAATAACTCTGTCAACAACAGTCTGGATTTTTGTAAGCCATATCCTGCATGGACATCATGCTAGATGTTATCTGGGTTAAAATCTGTGAGTTTAAGTTATATTAGCAGCAGAAGATGAATGTCTACCAATGCTGCAATAGTATGGCTCCCCGTACCAAGTAGTACTCCCAACACAAGGACATGAAAATGCCCAACTACCAAAAATGGTCTGAGTAGAGCAAAGGAAGGATTATACAGTAATTCTTACTTTTGAACAGCTGTTTGGTGTCCTACTATTCATGAGCACAAAATGATTAATACAGTTACACCAGAAACCTTCAAGAAAAGTTCATCTAGGAGTTTTTCATGCTCTAAGACCTAAACAGAAGCATATGTCAATGGTATATGGTAGTCATTTGCTCATGGTGGTACTTGACTTTGCAAGACTGCTGATTTTAACATTTTGTCATGTGGCAATATCTACCCAACTCACCACTGTATTGAGTGAAGTATTAACTCCTGTGTTTTGTTTGTCTGCATTTGATATGTGGGGTTTTTTTTTTACCACTTGAGTTATGGAAACTTCTTGTAGGTCATGTTGTGAACCCAGAGCTATGTTCTCAAGAGCTATGTTGTCTGCTTTTCTAAGTATCTGCTAACAGGGTAAAGTCAAAACAGCAAGGAGGAGAGGCCAGGAACGTGTCAGAAGCAAGGTTTATATAAAGTATGTTATTCCATAACAGAATGTTCCAGAAAGAGCATATGTTTTCCATTCAGAAGCCATGGGTTTGAAGTTTAATTCGTTAACTCAGCAGGTTGTCTGAGAATTCCTCTGCTCACCCCTTAAATGATAACTAAATGTTGGTTCAACAGAGTACTGAGGGGTAAAGTCACATGATATATATGGACAAAGTACCAAGCATGGACCCTGCTCAGTGAACCTTGGCTCTGCTTACTCTAGGTGCTTCTGCCCTGCCTCCTCTATTTGATTTCAAGTCTGCTAACCCACAATAGCTCAAGCCACCGTGTTCTAAAGTTGTAACTTAAGATTTGGAATGCTCTGGTATAGTGTCTTCTACATCTCTGCAGGGAACAACCAGCATCTGTCATTACGCAGACAGGGTAACCTGTGCTTAACCTGATCCCATGCCTGTGCAGTTCTGGACGATGATCCAATGCCAGGATAAAATTCAAAACTTCAAAGAAAATAGGCTAAAGTTACAGATATCGTCCCCAAGATAGCAATGAGGAAGGCCTCCTTTCTGAGGCTCCCGGGCCTGCACTGGGCTGCAAGCTGCCAGGGCCCATCTGCACACCAAGTGAGGGGTAGGACCAGACTGCAGAATGTTCAGAACTCAGGAGCCGCCCGGCGCTGGGCTGGGGGGAGACTGCAGCCCATGGAAGCCTCTCGCCACAGCCGCGGAGGGGAGCCGGGACACCCGCTCCCTACAGGCCCGCGCTCCCCGCAGGCCCTGGGACGTGGCGCGGCCTGCGCGGGCCGCTCACCCACCTTGCGCACGCGGCGGGCGGTGTAGAGCCCCATCCCGTCCTGGACCCGGGAAGACTTCAGGGCGAACCTGTCTGGTACGTACATGCCCAGCATCCTCCGTTGCTCGGCCGCGCTCCGGAGGCGCCGCACGTGGAGATGGGGTGCGGGCCAGGGACGGCCGGGAGGAGGAAATGAGCTCGGCTCCCAGAATCCCCACCTCCCTCCTCGGCTCCCCGCGGCCTGGCCCCTCCTCGGCCGGGGCAGGCGCGGCCGGAGTGGTGGGGAGCCCAGGCCACCGGGACGCGCTGATTGGCCCAAAGTTTACAGCGCCTGCTGGAAGCCTCAAACCCCAGGCCCAGGAGCCTCCAGCTCTGGGATGAGGATAATACTGTTGCTACATCGACCCTCCTCACCATCTCTGCATTTGGCAGAGGTTCCTATGTCTCCTCAAATGCAGAATGAAACGGGCCTTGGCATCTCCAAAACAGCCTTTTGCTGACCACAGCTGAGACCAACCCAGAAGGTTGGGAAACCTTTGAGTCTTCCTGGCTGTGTGAACCGGGGGTTGAACTAAAGAGAGGCCAAGGAGTATGCTCTATTTCAAGATGAGAATTGGATGTAAGTATTTAAGTAATATAGTCTTCTGGAAAGAAAGTATTACTTTCCAAGGCTTGTGACAACCAAGTTCTGTTACCAGATTTGTTCAGGTCAGACCCTGGGCCTTTGCATTCCATTCAACAAGACTGGGCCACCAGTTCTTAATAGACCAGTCATCCTGGTTAGGTTTTTTTTTTTTTTTTTTTTTTTTTTAATATGAGTACACTGTAGCTGTCTTCAGACACACCAGAAGAGGGTACTGGATCCCATTACAGATGGTTGTGAGCCACCATGTGGTTGCTGGGAATTGAACTCAGGACCTCTGGAAGAGCAGCCAGTGCTCTTAACCATTGAGCCATATCTCCAGCCCTAGTTTTGTTTTGTTTTGTTTTGTTTGTTTGTTTGTTTGTTTGTTTTTAACTTGACACAAGTTGGAGTCCTCTGGGAAGCTGGAAATTAAATTGAGAAAATGTCCCCATCAGATTGCTCTGTAGGAAGTCTGTGGGGCATTTTCTGGCTTAATGATTGGAGTGGAAGGGCCTAACAAGCTGTAGATGGTGACATCCCTGGGTCACATGATTCTAGGTTGTATTAAAAACAAAAAGGCAAACTGAGCAAGCCATAGGAGCAAGCAATGTTTTGTTCTGGTCTCTCCTTCAGTCCCTGTTTCCATGTTCCTGCCTTGAGCTCTTGGCCCTGGCTTTTATCAATGATGGACCAAGATGAAAAACATAAGCCTCCCCCCACCCCCAAAAGTCCTTTCCTCCCCACGTTGCTTTTGGACAGAAAGTTCTATCACAGAAAATAGAAATCAGAATAGAAAGCAGAGTAACTGTTACAAGGACAGTAAAGGATTCTGTTCAATGTGATGACACTAGGAAGAAGAATAAACAGAGAGAAACAATAACTCCACTAGGTCAGGCTGTAGGACCCTCCTGTGATATTAAGTTTAAATAGAGGGCAAGAAACATTTGTGAAAAAGCAGGCTGGTCAAAGTGTTGGTTGCACCTACAGAATCATCATTTTAGCTCCAGCCTGCAAGATAGTTTGACAAACTCCTGAGAGAGATTATCTACGAAAAGACTGCAGTCCGCGTTTCTCTCTAAACATGTTTTGGGTACCCAGCCTGAAATTACCTACTTAGCCTGACTACTTCCCTACTTCCACAACACTTATACTTCACATAAGATTAACAGTACCTCTGAGATAGATTGATATCTCTCTCTCTCTCTCTCTCTCTCTCTCTCTCTCTCTCTCTCTCTCTCTCTCTCTCTCTCTCCTGTTCCGCATATCCTCCTATTTCTTCAGAAGCAGACTGAGAATTTGATTGTCTATGCTCTTTGTTCTTGTCAACTGCTATAATTTAAATATGTAATGTCTCCCCAAAACTCATGTGTTGAATACTTTTAAGAAATGATTGCATAAGGAATGTTCTAGCCTAATCGATGGATTTATCCACAGACATATTCATTATTCAATGCTACTATTGGAAGCTGGTAGAAGTTAAATGGTAGAGCCTGATAGGACAAAGTAAATCATTAAATAGGCATTCTTTTAAAGGGACATTAATGTTCCTCTTCATTTTTCTCTGGTTCCTGGATGTCAAGGTGAGCAGCTTTTCTCTACTATGACCTTTACACCAACATGCCTCTGTGTTGCCATGTGACATGAAAGTGATGGAACCATGAAACCTCTGAGCCCATGAAACAAAATAAATCTTGCCTCTCTTCGTTGAGTGTCTCCAGTGTTTGCTTTCAGTTATGCAAGGTAGCTAACACATCAGGATAAACACTAAGACGGTTATACTGTGGTCAGTTGTTCAAGTCAGTTCATTCAACTGTGTTCAACAGAAGACAAACATTGCTTTCTCCAGAAGGACCTATAAGATAAAACTTTGTCGTTCAGAATTTCTCTGAATCAAAAAGATATTTGCACTGTTTATACCGACAGTCTAGTTCACTTATAAATTCAAAACCTGCAGAATTGATGTGATTTGAAAGCATTTATAATGAACCAAAAAGACAGGACCAATGTTCTTGCACCAATTTCTCCTTTTCCATTATAAAACAAAAGAGTGACTTGAGCTCCAAGTTATTTTAAAAGGGTGCTACCTTACCCTATTGTATTAAACTCATACAACTTTCAGATCTATTTTGACTCACAGTTTCAGTCAGTTTGGTGAGTTATAGAGAGGAAGTCCTATAAATCCAACCAGTTCACATAATGGTAGTTCTGTAAACAGCATGACAATAGGCAACCTGGAATAATGCAGCCAACAAGGACCTAACCCTAAGGCCTGCTACCCCCAGCATGAGTCCCCATCTGAATTTACAGAACTTCCCAAAAGAGCACCCTAAGCACTCCAGTAATGAAAGGATGGGATTTATCGTATATTCAAACCATAAAACAGATAATTCTGAAGAAGTATGGAATTTTCCAGAACCATCTGAAGCCTTGTAGATATGATATAGTAATATCTTAAGTTATGTATCAAAGAGGCAAGATCAACTTGCCAACAGAGAAAAAGTTTCAATTTTCCTGCTGTCTGAAAACTTATTGGCTGAAGCACTGGTGCTACCAGCAAAACATTATCAGCATGCAACAGTGATGCTTGTAGTATAGGTACAACCAACAGCTGCGTAATTGAACCTAAAGTCCACTGCACTGGATAGAATCCATGCCTGAGATATCAAACCCTAGAGAAAAGCCTACTACTACCATATTTCTAAAGTAAGATGGTTTCCAACTTCAGTCTGCAAAATCCTCAACCTCATACCCATGGGTAAGTTCAGCTCCCAGATCTTATCAAAGAAGCTTCTTTTGGCAACAGATAGTATCAGAGAGACCCACAGCCTGTCAAAGTACAGAGAATAAATGACCATGGGATGCAAAACTCCAAGTGAGACATTTATAACTCCTATACCTAAGGCTCAGGAACATAGCAGAAGAGGGACTAAATAGATTGAAGAGTCCTAGAGTACAGGACAGCTACTTCCTGATAGTTTCTTCAGGACAGGACAAGGATTTTGCTCCCATGAGCTCTAAATAATATGGATGTCTGCTCAAGACATACAAAAACTACACCAGGCAACTCACCACAAGGTCCTACCACCTCTAAATGAAGAACCACATGTAATCAATGTTGCTATGAG
Source organism: Tokudaia tokunoshimensis (assembly GCA_036184795.1). NCBI lineage: Eukaryota > Metazoa > Chordata > Mammalia > Rodentia > Muridae > Tokudaia > Tokudaia tokunoshimensis. The sequence goes on along the minus strand of BTHU01000002.1, from coordinate 87,436,978 downwards.
AAGGAGAACGACCTTTAGTTTTTGCTGTTTTGTTTGTTTGTTTGTTTTGTTTTAGAGTTCACAGACCTTATTGGTTCAACAGTGAGCAGCAAAGAAATCTATCACTCCGGGGTGTCAATGTAGACTCAAAAGACACCTTTGGAAGGTAGTTTTTGCTTTTACTCCTTTTGTTGTTACTGTTTTTTACTGACAAGACTGAAACTATAAGCACACACAAATGGGTCAACACTATTGTCAACACTATATGTCAGTGATTAGATAGGAGATGGTAAAAAGACAGTGGAGGAAGAAGTTGGAGGGAGTGGGGAATGGAAATGGTGTAAATACAGAGTAGTCCTATGTGAAAGCTTCAAAGTATCTTTTCACTCATGCAATAATGTTTTAAATTATTATATATTCTTTGATAAGGTCATAAATATATTTGTTATATTTTGATTATATATATGTATGAATATATATATATATATGAGTATCCACACCTATATCAGCAGCCAATCAGATGGCAGCTTCACCCCAGAAAAACTGTACCAGAGAACTGCAGTAGCAAACACCCACAGCTTAGATCGTTGATGCAAATAGACTTCACTAATGAGAAGTATAGTAAAAAAGCAACAACCAAAAAAAGTAAAAGAAACAAAGAAAGGAAGAAAGCCCACCATAACTAACCCATTTAAAATCAACAGACACTTCTACACCAACAGAAACAACAGAAAACCCACATACTCATGGAACTTGAGCAACTCTATACTCAATGACCATTCGGTCAGGGGAGAGATAAAGAAAGAAATTAAAGCCTTTCTAGAATTCAATGAAAATAAAAAGCACAACATACCCAAACTTATGGGACACAATGAAAGCAGTACAAAGAGAAAAATTCATAGCACTAAGAGCCTTCATAAAGAAATTGGAGAGATCTCATACTAGCAACTTAACAGCATGCCTGAAAGCTCTAGAACAAAAAGAAGCAAACAGACCCAAGAGAAATAGATCACAGGAAATAGTCAAACTCAAGGCTAAAATAAATCAATTAGAAACAAAGAGAATAATACAAACAGCAAAACTAAGAGCTGGCTCTCTGAAAAAACTTACCAAGACAGACAAATCTTTAGCCAAACTAACTAAAAGGCACAGACACAGTCTCCAAATTAACAAAACCAGAAATGAAAAAGGAAACATAACAAAAGAAACAGAGGAAATTTAAAAAATCATTAGGTCTTACTTGGAAAGCCTGTACTCCACAAAACCAGAAAATGTAAACAAAATAGATGACTTTCTTCACATATACCACATATCAAAGTTAAATTATAACTAGGTAAAGTATCTAAACAGTCCTATAGCCCATAAGAAAATAGAAACAGTCATTAAAGGTCTCCCAACAATAAAAGCCCAGGACCAGATTGTTTTCCTGCAGAATTCTACCAGATTTTCAAAGATGAGCTAATAACAATATTCCTCAAAATATTACACAAAATAGAAACACAAGGAACACTATGTAATTCATTCTATAATGCCACCCACAGTTATCCTGATATTTAAAGCACACAAAGACCCAACAAAAAAAAGGAGAACTTCAGACCAATTTCACTTACAAATATCTAGGGGATAATACTCAATAAAGTTCTCACAAACTGATTCCAAGACCACATAAAAAATATCATTCACTGTGATCAAATAGGCTTCATTCCAGGGATGCAGAGATGGTTTGATAAATGAAAATCCATCAATGTAATCCATTATATAAACAAACTGGAAAAAATCATATGATCAGCTTATTAGATGCTGAAAAAGTCTTTGAAAATTCCAACGTCCCTTCATTTTAAAAGTTTTAGAGACAACAGGGATTCAAGGCACATACCTAAACATAGTAAAAGCAATATACAACAAGCCAATAGCCAAAATCAAATTGAATGAAGAAAAAAGTTAAAGCAATCCTGTTAACTTCAGGGACAAGATAAGGCTCCCTACTCTCTATCTGTCTGTTTAATATAGTAATTAAAGTTGTAGCCAGAGTTATAAGACAACAAGATGAGATCAAGAAGATACACATTGGAAAGAAAGAAGTCAAGGTATTACTGACAATATGATAGTATATATAAGCAACACCCAAAATTCTACCAGAAAATCCTACAACTGATATACTTCAGCAAAGTGGCTGTATATAAAATTAACTCAAAGAAATCAACCCTTCTGACATGTGCGGTACTATGTTCATAGTAACTTTATTTATAATAGTCAAAAACTGGGAACAACCCAAATGTTCCTCTACCAAAGAATGGATATAGAAAATGTGGTTCATTTGCACAGTGAAATACTATTAAGCTATTAAAAGCAAAAGCATCATGAATTTGCAACAAATGAAAAAATAAAACTAGAAAATATCGTCCTGAGTGAGGTAAACCGGACCCAAAAGAACATGCATGAAAGGAGCCTAGCATAAGTGACTTCTGAGAGGCTCTACCCAGTAGCTGAATGAAACAGATGCAGATTCCCACAGCCAAAATATTGGACAAATTTAAGAGTGAGAAGAGTTAGGGGAAGGATTAAAGGCCATGAAGGGGATGACCAACTCCACAGAAAGACCAACAGAGTAAACTAACCTGGATCCCTGGAAACTCTCAGAGACTGAGTCACCAACCAAAGAGTGTACATGGGCTCAACTAAAGCCCCTGCACATATGTACCATGTGTACAGCTCAGTCTCCATGGCTGCCTTGTCTGGCTTACATGGGAGAGAATGTGTCTAACCCTATAGAGACTTGATTCACCAGAGTCAGGAGATACCAGGGTGTCCCATCCTCTCAGGGGAGAAAGGGAACGGGAATGGGAGGAAGGACTCTATGAGTGGGTGACTGAAAGAGAGGACAGTGTTTGGGAGATAGATGACAGACAGACAGACAGAGAGACAGACAGACAGACAGAGAGACAAACAGACAGACAGACAGACAGATAAAATTAATCAAAGCACAGCATGTAGAACTAACATGCTAACACACATTCATGCACAAAATAAAAAATCTCTACAGGGGAAAAAAACATAAAGGCAACTGTTCCTCTAAATGCACAGATATTAATACAGGAGCACAAGAAACATAAAATATTAAGGAATAATTAAAGCAAATAATACTCCTGTCACAAAACTCCAAAGAGAAAACATACAAACCTCCTGAAAAGATAACCAAAATAATAAATCTTAAGGAAGTTTAGAAAGTGCCAAGAGAATATAGACAATGAATTTTGAAAAAGAATTCAAGACCAGAATGAAAAATCTAACAAAGAGATGCATACCAGAAGAAGCAGAAAGAGGTAAGAAAGACTGATATCTAGGGGCAATCACTGGGTGAGCAAATGTTTACATTACCCAAATTTCACAGGAGGAGAGACGGAGAAAGAAACATAAACCAAATTTAATAAAATGGTAACAGAAAACTTCCCAAGTCTTGAGAGAAAGATGGGCAGGGGTATCCAGATCCATGATGCTTGAAGAATATCAATTAGATTCAATCCAAAGATGTCCTCTCCAAAATCAGAAGACAGAGAACTCTAAATGAACAGGTGAAAAAAAAAGTATCAACTCACATATTAGATGTGGTTGTTCCTGTTGTCAATTTGACAGGAGCTGGAATCACCTAGGAGACAGACCTCTAAGTAGCCTGTGTGGGATTATTTAGACCCTGGTAATGCCTGTGTGGATGGTGTTCACTGGGTTAATTGAGATGTGAGGACCCATCAGAGAAGTGAGTGGTACTGCTCCTGGGCCTTGAGTCCTGTACTTCATAGACAGAAGCTGAGCTGAGAGTTGAGTATAAACATTCCTCACGCTGTTCCAAACTGAGACCAGACACTTTTAAGTTCCTGACACTTCCCCTTCCTCAGCATGATGAACTGTGTACTTCATCTGTGCTCAGAATAAATGCTTTCTCTCTTAAGGTGCTTTCATCGGGTTATTTTATTACAGCAACTGGAAAAGCAGCTCAGACACCAGGGAATCATCTGTGGACTGCAGGAGATTCCTTAGAAGATACTGTCTGTTGCAGAAGAGAATGAAACGATATATCCAGAATGTTGAAAGAAAAGGAAGCAGACCATTAAAATCCATGGACTCATCACAGGTGCTCTCTAGACATGAATGAGAAATAATATTTTTTTCTCAGTCAAGGGAATCTAAGAAAACTCACTGCCACTAGACCAGTATTAAGGGGATATCGAAGAGAATTTTTAATCCAGACATGAAAGGATGGTAGTTGTCATTGTGAAAATGTGGAATGCACTGGTAAAGCAGACACCCAAATGAAAAAGAATTTAAATAGAATCATTGTGGAAAGCACAAGGCAACAGACAAAGACAATGAAAGAGTAAGAAGAGGAAAGTTTATTCAGCAACTATTAACTCAGTAGCAAAGGTAGGCCACTGTTTGTCAACAATGGTTTCAAATGCAAGACAATTAAGTTCCCAAGAAAAGTGTGTATTCTGACCAGTAAATGTGGTGGTATATGTCTATAATCTCAGCTCATAGGAAGCAGACACAGGAAGACTGAAATCTGAAGACAATATAGGCGTCATAAGGATAGGTCAGGCTGGGATATGTAGCAACAACTTGTCTCTAAATGCAAATAAGTAAATAAGTAAATGAATAAGTAAGGAAGAAAGAAAGGAAGGAAGGGAGGAAGGGAGGGAGGAAGGAAGGAAGGAAGGAAGGAAGAAAGAAAGAAAGAAAGAAAGAAAGAAAGAAAGAAACAAAGAAAGAAAGAAAGAAAGAAATTCTAGTCAAAGGGATAAAAATAAAAACATAAGAGTAAACATAGCCTGATTGTATGGTGCCTGCATGAAATTAAATTCAATACTGAAGATGTGCTGACTAAAAGTGAAGGATAAAAAACAAACCCCACACTAACAGAAACCCAGAGGGGCAGGGAAAGCTTGTATCCAGAATGGTATGCCTCAAAGAAATAATCTTAAAGTTAAAAACTACAATACAGACAAGGTTATTGTTAACCTATAATGGTAAAAATAGTGAGTTCAACAAGAGGACATAACAAATGTATGCACATATACACCCAAAAAGAAGGACACAGATAAACCAAAAGGGGAAGAAGGTTCCTTGAGACCATACTTATTTTTCCTGGAAGACATTTTGAGGAGAAATGGCAAGAAGGCATGAGCATAATTATTTCAACAAGACCAATAGAGGACTGGAAGGACTCAGGGGCCCTATAAAGAATGCAATCCAGAATTGATTTATCAGACTCTCAACCTTGAGGGTCTCCCCTTCTAAAGGGATAAAGCTATTCTTTTCAGTTTCTTGGGCTCTGACTTTTGTTTGTCCTGGACAATTGTTCATTTCTGTTTGTCCCAGGGAATGAGCTATCGGATCCCCTAGATGAACACAAGCACACAATACAAACACAAGAATTAAATTCTAAGGAAGAAACACTCTGATACAGTGGTAGCCAGGACCTGTGCATGCACACACACCCTCCACACACACCCTCTACACACACCCTTCACACATACCCTGCACACAGCAAACACATAGAGAACACTGTCCTGTGCTGAATCACACAATAGCAGACATCCTTCTCATTAACTCAACTGAAATGTTCTTCAGGACAGACTACACTTTCATCCATAAAATAAGTCCCCAACACTGTTTTAAAAGGAAAATCTATCATGGAATAGAATTACAAATCAAATGCAAAAATGAATTATGGAAGATTTATAGTTACTTGGACTTACACTTGAAAACAAAACTTGAGATGTCACCTCGCTCCAGTAAGAATGGTAGTTAGCAGAAAGACTGAAGAAGGCAGGATGCATGCCTTTAATCCTAGAATTTGGGAAAAGGGGTAAAGTTCTATAGGAGGTCAAGTCCAGCCTGGGCTACATAGTGAGACATAGTCTAAAAACAAAGACTGACTGATCGTAAAAAGAAGTGGAGTGATGATAGCTCATGAGGTAAAAGCACAAATCTGATGGCCTGAGTTTGATCTCCAGAATCCACAGGAAAGTGAATTAAGAGAGTAACTCCACACAGTTTTCTCTGACCCCTACATGTTCACAGTAGATCATGCAGGGTTTTATTACTGTGAAGAGACACCACGACCATGGCAAATCTTAAGCCTTTAGTTGGTACTGGCTTACAGTTTCAAAGGTTTAGTCCACTATCATCATGGTGGGGAGTAGAGCAGCATGCAGGCTGACATGTTGTTGGAGAAGGTACTGCTGAAAGTATTTCATCTTGATCCGTAGACAGCAGAAGGAGACTGTGTACCACACTGGACATGGCTTGAGCATAGGAGACCTCAAAGCCTACTCCCACAGTGACACACTTCCTCCAACAAGGCCACACCTACTTCAACAAGTCAGGCCTTCTCGTATTACCTCTCCCTATGGGCTAAGCTTTCAAACACAAGTCTATATGACCATATCTATGCTAACCACCACACAACAACTGCTCAGATGCATCAGATTCATTACCTTATTTATTTTATTTATTTACTTATTTGGTTGAGTTTTCTCTGATCTCCACATGTTTACAGTAGCATGCATATTTATGCACACACACATAATTATTAATACTTATTATTATTATTATTATATATCAATAATTTTAAGTGACTAGTCCTGAAAAGTACATGAAGAAAGAAACCTGTGCACATTATAGGCTTAAAATAACCTATTTTGAGGCAGAGTTGGCTTGCCTCACTTTTGATCCTACCTCTTGTACCTCCCAAGTGCTGGACTAAAAGGTGTGCACCGTGTCTTAGTGAGGGTATTCTTGATGTCTGTCAATTCAACACTTTGGAATATCTTGGTGCTTGTATTCTTCAGCTAGTTATGAATGTAAATGCTTTTCAACTAAAACAAAGAAAGTAGTTAACTATCCCCAACAGAACTAAACACTTTTTTGTGTTAGCCTAGTTCCCAGCTTAGAGAAACAGTCAATAAGCAATAACTCTTACAAAGATCCACCATATACATGCTACACTACTCTAATATCTAGGCAAGGGTATGAAAGTCAATGTCAGAGGTGCCTGCAGGGACTTTCAGGAGCTTGGCGGCAAGAGATGAGGTAATATCAGGTGATTTTGCAGCCATCTGGCTAATTTATTTTGGAATCCTGGGTTCAGCAGTTTGCACACACATACTTCCCTCTTTCTGCCTACTTTCCCATTTCCTGCCAGTCACCCAGAGCTTCAGTGTTGTCGAATGTTGCAAGAAATACTTTATGCACAAAATTACAGTGCTCGTTAAGGCTTACTTGGTGGGGAAATGTGGAGGAATGGAATTCTGCAGCTCTATCTCTTTTCATGGGAAATAAAGCTGATATCTGAAAGGAGCAACTTGCAGTAAAATATTTTTTTTCCTTTTTTTTTTCTGGGATTTCTAAGTACCGCCAGTTTCAAATACTTTATTATAGATAATCCTTCCCAATTTAAATGTCCAAGTTTTCAATAAAACAGGCCTCATGAAAAGCAAATAACTTTGCAAATGTGATTTCAGATTTTGCCTTCAGAGGATCCAGCACATTCCTCTATTTCAGTTGGAGCTACAAAGTGTGAATCTAAGGGGAGAATTGGCTTATGAAATTTAAAATGATTGTCAGGTGGCAGGAGTTATAAAATATTCCTAATGCTTGTGACTGCATAGTAGCTATGGATATTTCAAAGTCAAGGCTTTAAAAATTCTTGCAGCAATATTAAATTTAAAAAGAAATCATCATTTTTTGCCAGGTTTGAAGCTTTTCAATCAGTTTTTAAATTGTTTTTAAATGTCTTGTGTATTCCAAGCTGGCCTCAAGAACATTTGGCCAAAGATGACTTTGAACTTCTGATCCTCCTGCTTCTACTTTCCAAGTGTAGAGATTAATGGCTTATGCCATACACACCCAACTTGAACTTGGGGTCTTTGCAAAAGCGCTCTGTTTCCCAGCAGAGATATACTCCTAAACTCTCCTTTTAGCTCACTTTTGACAATATCCTCAATAAAGAGTGGTTTATTCATTAAAATTATTATACAAACCAGAGTCAATTGTAAAAGATAAAGACAACTGGTTGTAAAGGAAAACTTGAATCTGCTCTAGGTATTGTGTAAAACAGGGTGAAAGAACCTTGCTCTTCTATGGAACATGTTTAAATGTGAGCATAAGATCTGTACTGACTTGTTTTGTATGTCAACTTGACACAGGCTAGAGTTATCACAGAGAAAGGAGCTTCAGTTAAAGAAATGTCTCCATGGGATCCAGCTGTGGGGCATTTTCTCCATTGATGATCAAGGGGGAAGGCCCATTGTGGGTAGTGCCATACCTGGGCTGGTAAGCTTGGGTTCCATAAGAAAGCAAGTTGAGCAAGTTAGGGGAAGCAAGTAACATCCAGTTACTTACCAGTAAGTAACATCCCTCCATGGCCTCTGCATCAGCTCCTGCTTCCTGACCTGCTTGAGTTCCAGTCCTGAATTCCTTTGGTGATGAACAGCAATACAGAAGTGTAAGCTGAATAAACCCTTTCCTCCCCAACTTGCTTCTTGGTCATGATGTTTGTGCAGGAATAGAAACCCTGACTAAGACAAGATCATAATGCTGATTTCAAGTGTGTGCATGTGCTACTACAATATGTGAGACACTATAGATGACAGCAGAACACAGATGTTTAGGTCACAGCAACAGGAAAGACAATATTCTTAGCGAATAAGGCAGCATGACACAAGGTTTGTATTGGTCTGCACTGTTTGGGGTCTTAGAGCTGAAAGGAAAAATGGACACATTCTCCCATCCATAATCCAGAAGCAATCTCAAATTGATAGCCACTTGCAAATTAGAATGAAGTTCTCTCCAAGGGAGTCTCACTGGTGAAACAAACTACTTTTAGGCATAAGCGGAATGTCCAGTAGTAAATGGCCAACAAAAAATGAACTCAAAATTTCTTTGAAGGTTCCTTGTTTGTTTCATAATGCTATGCCAGGGTTCTTTTTTTATTTTATTCTATAGTATTATTTTTTAAGTTTTTATTTATACATCTCTCTTTTTTACCCTGTATGTGTATATATATGTATATTAGATTAGATTAATCATAATGATTTTATGAGATTCCTAAGTGTGTGAACCAGTGGGCTCTCTTTCTTGTGTCTTCTCTTGGGTTCTTTTCCTTTTCTTTATACATTTTCTGATGTGTTAGTTTTTGTTTCATTTTATTTTATTACTAACCCATAGAAGCCTGTTTGTCCTAATGAGAATCAGAAAAGGAGTGTGCGTGGATGGAAGGGTAGTTGGGAGGAACTGGGAGGAGTAGACACAGGGGAAACTATTCAAGAAAAAAATCCATTTTCAATGAAGGGGGAAAGAATAATAATAATAATATCATCTTATGTTGACATAGAATTCTTAGTGCATATGTCATAAATGGTTAGTGATACATACTTGTACAATGCAAAACTTCTTTTAATATTTATTTACTTAGAGATTTACAAGGATAAATTGATATAGTCTTCTTTGAAACCTACATGTACCTGTTGGTAATGATGGAACTTATTCCTTGAGATCAGGTGGGACAGACTGACACTTTTCTAACAAGTGTGATACATGGAGGCTTTGCTGGGAAGGCTCTCTCTTGTGCTTGAGTGAGCATAATAAACACATGATTCAGTCAAACAAGCCTGGGGAACCAAAAGCAGTCATCAGATTATAGATGTTTCCAGATGCTACTGCAATCAAATCTGAATCAGCTATTGGCAAATGCTATCTTCCAGGGAAAGTAGTAATGAATCCTGATAGATTGGACATCTGGCACAAAATATGAGCAAAGTCCTTTACCCAGCAAAGCCTAACAACATGACCTACATATCACAGCCTACCTGTTCCATGCTGGACACCAGCTCATGGCCACAAGAGTCTTTTCCCAGTTTAGCCACTGTATTGACTGCAGGGTCTATAAGAATCCTAAGGACCACAAGATTCAGTGATGCTGCAGAGACTTCACATTCTCCCACTTATTCTGACTGTACCTCCCCCCCCCAACCCCTGGAGTTCCTAGGATGTCTCCAACAGAAATGTCGTCCTCTTACCACTTTCCAAACCAATTTTGCTATTCATTATAATTCCAAATTAAGACCAAATACAGGGTAAAAACAAACAAACAAATAAATAAACAAACCCACAGCCATGAACACACTACTTCATTAAATCTTCTGTGATAAAGTCAGAAGAGATTTCTGGGGAAATTCCCATCTCTTGGGAGCCATTATTTCACCAGTCTGAGAGACTGAAGGACACAAGTGTCTCTTTGGAGACACAACTATTACACTGCAACAAGTTAATAGGTTTATAGTTAAGAATTGTCTTTACATCAGAGAAGTTAAGGCATCAATTTTCCTTTCTTTTAAAGTATTGCTTCTTTTTCTTTAGAAACATTTTATCACTTTTTTTTGTTTTGTTTTATTTTGTTTTGCGAGACAGGGTTTCTCTGTGTAGCCCTGGCTCTCCTAGAACTTACTCTGTAGACCAGGCTGGCTTCGAACTCAGAAATCTGTCTGCCTCTGCCTCCCAAGTGCTAGGATTAAAGGCATGCACCACCACTGCCCGGCTTTATCAGTCTTTTAACAATTTGCAGATTATGTTCAGTTTTGTCTTCAGGATGTTTTTAAGGTTGTAGAGACTCAAAATACAGAGAAAACTTCCTGAGTCATTTGAGCTTGGGTGGCTTAGTCTCTATGCCAATACAACAGGGAAGTACTTAAGTAACATATAATTGCCAATCTTTGTCTTAGAATATGCTTCTTGACTTCTGTATTAAGAGAAGGAAAGATGGAGGCTTAGCTCTAACTCCTGAGGAAATGTGGGGAGAGAACATACAAGTCTTTGCCTTTTAGAATTTTTTTAATTTTAAATTGTAGTCTGTTTTACCAAAAGGCAAGTGACTATGAACATTAATTTCTGTCTTTACTGGTAACATGAATCAGAAGTTCACTAGTAAACGTATCTTGCCTGATTGACACAACAGAATATTACATTTTTACTGTTTTCAGCTGGTCATTACCCTCATTGGGCAGACTATCCTTTTGAGACTGAGTTATTCCATCCATATCCAATGGCATTGCTGCAAATTTAGTTTGTATCCCTATTGGATATTACAGCCCTATCTGATGACATTGCTGTAAATTTAGTTTGCTAGACTTTAAGCTGCAAGAAGGAAAGCTAAGGAAATCACATCCTACACTGAGCCTTCTTCAAGGCCAAAGGAAAAGCCAATCTGTCTCTGTTTTCTTAGGCTGTTGTCTTGAAAGGACCTCAAAGTGAGAGGAACCCCCATGCTCCAACTCAGGAATGGTGACAGCTCAAATCACTCACAAGAAACGGTCTTGATGCAACAGCAAGAGGACTTTAATACCAAGTGTGCTGGGGTGCACAGTTGTACGCCATGCAAGGGTAGAGGACTGTGGACCCCGAGTGCAGAATTGGGGTAGCTTTTATAGGGTTACAACAAAGCCCGCGCCTTGCAAGTCAATCATTTCATAGCATCCAGAGCCCGTGCAGTGAGGGCCAATCGATTTGTACCATTCTATAGTTTCTAGGCCAATCATTTTAAAACATCTAAGCCCGCACTTCATGAACCTACCAGTTTCCTATAGTCTCAGAGGTTCGCATTTGAGTGGGGGTAACAAATTACAGTTTAGGTAGGACCGGAGGTTTCAGCGTGTTATCTTCCCTCTATGGCGCCAGCAGCAATTTACAGAAGCCAGATAAGTGGTTAGTCAGCTCGTTTCCTGTTATCTTACTAGGCCAGGATCACATATTCAAAGGTCTGTCTTACGCCCTTCACCTAGTTCTATACAGAAAGCAGTCTCTGGAATAGCAAGAAGTGTGACCTTTTACCCACTTCACTGGCAGAGAGCAGGGTCTAGAATTTGAGATATTTATGGCTACTTAGGAGTAAGAAGGTATTTCTAAACTTCTGACTTATTGGGGCCATTGGAGGGCTAGGCTGCATTTTCTGTCCCTTCAGTCTCTCATATTTGATTTCAGAATTAATGGTCTCTTCCTCATTGCAATGATTTATAATTTGTAAATATTTGTGACATTAATTTTTGAAGTATTATATTTACAGATTCAGGTAACTCTAAGTTTCACATTCCAACATGGTAACAGTTTAATGAAGTTTTTGATAGGTGGGATCCAGAAAGGTGGGGAAATCTCTGCCACAACTTCTGATGGTGCCTTCCAGTCTTAGATTTTTGGTTCATGGTAGCCTGGACCCTGTATATTCCTAAGGACTCACCTAGCAGTCATATCAATGTTAGGTCACTCATAGAGGAAGGCAATAAATTGCTATCAAAGGCCTACATGGTAATTTCGCTCTTGTGATGGTTTGTATATACTTGACCCAGGGAGTGGCACTATTGGAAGGTATGGCCTTGTTGGAGTAGGTGTGGCCTTGTTGGAGCAGGTGTATCACTGTGGGCGTTAAGACCCTTACCCTAGCTGCCTAGAAGCCAGTCTTCTCCCAGCAGCCTTCAGATAAAGATGTAGAACTCTCAGCTCCTCCTGTACCATGCTTACCTGGACACTACCATGCTCCCACATTGATGATAATGGACTGAACCTCTGACACCATAAGCCATCCCCAGTGAATGTTGTCCTTATAAGGGTTGCCTTGGTCATGGTGTCTGTTCACAGCAGTAAAACCCTAAGGCAGCTCTGAACCTGCAGCATGCCAACCCCTTAACAAATATTGACATTTGATTGGTTTTTTGCTGTTGTTTTTTTTTTTTTTTTAGACAGGGTTTCTCTGTGTAGCCCTGGCTGTCCTGGAACTCACTCTGTAGACCAGGCTGGCCTCGAACTCAGAAATCCACCTGCCTCTGCCTCCCAAGTGCTGGAATTACAGGCATGCGCCACCACTGCCCAGCAAATATTGACATTTGAATCAGTTAAGCATCCATGAATCTGATTGATGCTTAGAAACAAGTCCTAAGATATTAGGGAAGAGACTAAAACCACAGTATTGCGGGGGAAATCCACACGTTTACGTTTACTTGCCATTTACCTAAGGATCCTTGATCTGCTTCTTCGTTTGCTTGGTTTTCTAAGGCACGAAAGGGCAAAAGGTCTCATTCGTAAAGAAAGCCATCAGTGCTTTAGAGGTGCGGTGAAGATCCATTACCCCATTCTGGGGAAACTCTCCCTGCTCGAGAGAGTGGAATCGTTGGCCTGGGTGGACCTAACATTCTAGTTAGACAGATCAAGTACCTAGCTAATTACAGCCAACTCTCCAGGAAGGCAGGACCACACCTTAGGAAGGCAAGCTTATCCTAATCCACGTTAGATATATGGGAGAATAATTACCCTTTAAGTAAGCTAATATACGTTTACTTCCCAGAGTCCCACCGCAGTGCAGTTACTTCAGAGGTTCTGAGGAGACGGCCTGCCTGATTTCTTACTCAAAAATGTCTAACTTTTTCTTCTGTTTCTGTCTTGTAGATGCTGGCTAAAGCCTAAATATGTCTTTTCTGGCACTCTAGGTTTCCTTATATTTTCTTCGAAGACCTCCCCACCCCCCCAGCCCCCACCCCCTCCCCCGTGGCTGTTTGTCTACCATGTAACTGATTTCTTTGCCACCTTAGCTCTGATAGCATGGCTTTGTCTATTTCTTTCCTCCATCTTCCTCCTCCAGGCAGCTGCCAAGATTTATTTATACCTTATTGTCCCATAATAAAATTGTGCTTGAGTTTCTGTTTTAATCAATTTTTAAATTCAGTTTTTAATGAAACTGAGAATCCCAAGGGAGGAACCATATTTCCTTGCTATCACTTGATGATTCTGGTCAGAGACCACCCCCCCACCCCCTTCAAAATTTCCTTTAACAATTGGAGCTAAAGTCCTTTCCTTCAGACAGAAAATGGAACATCCTCTTTAAAATGATTCTTTCTAGCCAAGAAGGCAAAGGTATGTTTTTCTAGAACTCTCCTGAAGACAACTGTACTAATGCTCTGGCTCACACAACAAGGGTTGCCCTTTAGAATCCTCTTATTTGTTTAGCAAAGTGGACTGACTGTTCCTAAGAGCTAAGGTTATCGATGGGGCTTACCCCGGGTTGTTTTGTACTGTCTTTGTTTGGTCTCGGTTGAAAACACCAAAAGCCAAAGGTAAAGATCTTAAGTATCTGGAGTCTCTTTGATTGCTCTTGAAGTTTTCTCGTGTCTGGAGCAGTGAGGGATGCAGTATCTATCAATCTGGGTGCAAGCTGCTCTTTGCTCAGACTATGCTTCTGACCTTCCTTCTAGTCAACTCGGTTTCTCATATGTTAATGTACCAGCATTTGTGTAAGTCCTCCAAGGCTTCTCTCTGCTCTGCTTCCTGCCTCGCTTCCCCTTTTATTTCCCTTTGAAAGGGCTCCCTCTGTGTCTGATGCACCTCTTTCCTGACCACAGTCATAAATCAAGACTTACTTTCAGAATCTTTGTCTTGTGTCTGTAAGGTGCCAGTTCTGACCTTTATCCCTTTAAGGAATGTGGGTATGGAGCCAAGAGCCATTGTTCAGTGGCAAAAAGCAGCCCCAATCACCAGTTCCACAGAAGCTCAACTGCTGGACTTTTAACAATCTACAGATGGTCAAATGGCTGATCAAATGTAGACAAGCTGACTTCTCAGAATTTGGATGTGTTATAGCTGGCTTTTAAATTCAAGCTAGGGGTACTGGCATGAATCTGCTATCCTAATTCTCAGGAGAAAGGCAGGGTGGTTAGGAGTTAAAAGCTAGTCTCTGCAACACACATTTGATGCTACTCTGGGCTACAATAAGACCTATCTCCACCACCTATGTCAAAACAAAACAAGGAAACCCAACTAAACTGAATCAAGGATTTAAATGTAAATTTTAGTGCTATCTAATGTTAATTGCTTCTAAACAATGCTTTTGTTTAGAAGAGCAGAGGTACTGTAGTTGGCATTCTGAAAGTACAGCCCAATTAAAACAGTAACAAATGCTTGTAAAAGCACATCTGTCCTCTGTCAGATCTACAGGCAGCAAAGATTCCTCTCCCATTCTGAAATCTGCCAGTTCACGTACTGTTTCCTTTCCTGTGGTGCAGCTTTCATTCCATGACATTTCATTTGTCAGTTCTTAGGGTTGTTCCTACATCCTGGAGACCTGTCCAGGAATTGTGTGTCTGTGCCTAGACCTTGAAGAATTTTCTTTACTTTGTTTTTTAACAGTTTCAGACTTTGGGTCTTACATTAAAATATTTTATTCATGGTCAAGAGATAATTCAGTGGATAAAAGTTTTTCCAGTAAGCCCATGGTCTAACTTCAATCCTCAGAAACCACCTGGTAGAAAAAGACAACCTAAAAAAAAGAAAGAAAGAAAGAAAAAAGAAAAAGACAACCTACTCCTGAGGGATATCCTGTGATCTCCACACATGATCAGTCTCACACACACACACACACACACACACACACACACACACACACACGCATGCACTCACACATATGTGCACATACAGACATGCACAAAAGAATAAATATATGAATAACAGGGGAAGAGATGAGAACCTAGTTTCATTCTACATGTGTTTTCCCAGCATACTTTTTTTTTCTGGTTTTTTGAGACAGGGTTTCTCTGTGCAGCCCTGGCTGTCCTGGAACTCACTGTGTAGACCGGACTGGCCTCGAACTCAGAAATCCTCCTGCCTCTGCCTCCCAAGTGCTGGGATTAAAGACGTGCGCCACCACCACCCAGCCAGCATACTTTTTAAAGGGGCTATCTTTTTCTCTGATGTGTATTTTTGACAAACATGTCAAAAATCAGGTGGCTGGATCTACCTGGATTACAGTTGAACACATTGGGAAGATAAACAAATGATTATGGGAAGTTTTCTATTTTCTTCTTTAATGGTTTAGACTTAAATAGAGGGTGAGAGTTGTATATATTACTAAGCAGTAACAAATAGGGGCAGTACTGGCAGAAATGCGGCTATACCCATCAGGATTGTCTCTGGGGAATCTTTCCTGAAACAGTTCCTCCTCTGGATGGCAACTAGAAAAGCTCAAGGCTCTCTGTTTCCCAGCATGAGATTCCTGAGAAAATTCCAATGGGGATCATGAGTTGAATAGCAGATAGACAAATAAAGGGACACAAGTGGCTCTCTTTAGGATATCTTCTCTTGTGTCCAAGTGGTTACACTTACACTTTCTGTGTTATTGATCTCACTATGTCTGAAATATACCTGTGTTTGAAATCAATATCATCAAAGAAATACAAAAGGGAACACAAGTAGAAGCCAATGTCAGAAGACATCTAGCTAGTATAGTACCAAGTAACCATATATAAGAAGCTTTTCTCCATGACCACATGGTCTAGTTAACTTTTTAAAAGGCTGGTATTAGGGACTCCATTTCGTCTTGCTATAGAATATAGACTGACCTCAAGCTTACATTCCTCCTGCTTCAGTCTTAAAGGCAATTTCTATCATACCCAAATGATTTGATTTTGATTCTTACAAATCCTCTTGTCGATGAGCATTACTGTCTGAAGTGGCTGGCAACTGACCTCTGTTTTGGATTGTTTCTCTTTACTTGAATGACACCTGTCTCAATTGCTCTGATCCTTTCCCACACTAGGGTAAGAGTGAAATTGGCAATAGATGTTAAGGAGGCCTTAGAAGTAATAAAACTCTTTTGGTCAATTTTATCAAAAAAGAATTTTAGAAGTATTGGCTCTTAGGGCAGATAAATGTGAGTTTTAGCTTACTAGTCCCCTGGGTAATATTCTGGCATCTCAAAAATATTCATTAGATTTTTTTGTCAGAAGTTATATTTCTGCAGAATGTTAACAGGCAACAGTTATAAATCTTTAAAGAAGAGTAGAACATAAGAGAAAATACTCAAAACTAACTTGTAAAATATGTATTTTGTTATGTATAGGTGTAGTGTTAGATTTCTTTGGTGGCTTAAAGAGACAGGAGGCAGAAAGTTAGAAGTATCTGATGTTAAGCAGGCAATACCATGTTTCTTCACAGCAAGGAGACATAGTCCCCCCTACATAGGTAGCTGAGAAAATCTGTGGGAATGATGGCTGGGACCCTTTATAGGGGTGAAAATGATTTCAGCTCATTTCCTTCCACAGTCCCTCCCTTCAGGAGATGCCTTGCCTCCAAATCTAAGAAAAGCTAGGAAGTGTAATGTAGTCTTTTAGCAGGAGACTATCAGGAACTCCTTAAGCGTCTAAAGTCTACTACTTTTTCATAATATTAGGAGACACTGCTTAGAGTAGAGAGTGTTAGGATGTGCATCTCTGCATAAAGAGAATTACCAGGGTACAATTAGGAGTATAGAAATAGAAAATGGTATCATTACCAGCAACTCTGGTTTAGAGCCCATCAGCTTGCTAAAGGGTTCTAAACATTTCATCTTTGAAGGTTCATGTAACATATCAGGTGCATAAATACAAGCAAAATACAAGGGAGCCCATTAGCATCATTATACAGAAGAATCACACAGGAGCCTTTTATTTAGTAAATTAACTTCTACTTTTGAGGCAAAACTTAGAATCTTTGGTTGGCAGTATCATGGTCTACAGCACTGATTAAAATAAAAATACCAGCCATGTCAATCACAAATTTAATGCTAGTGACCACAGCATACTCAGTTTTTGATCTTTAAGGGCATCTCACATATAGGCAGATTTCATATATGAAATAACAAAATATGTTATCAAGGTATATCCATGTAGACAAGGGTTTCAGACAACAGGATTACCCAAAAGGCCAGATTTTTCACCTGAATGGTTCGGTTCAAAATAGGGACTGGAGGGACAGTTCAACCAGTAAAGGGCTTACAGGGTAAGCATCCTGCCAGAGGTAGGTAAACATGTACATCCACTACTGCATTGCTGGGACCACTGGGACTTACTGGCAGGCCAGTTACAGACTCTGTTTCCCCAAATAAAGGGGATGGCTCCTGATGAATGGCATCTGGGATTTCCCTCTGGTCTCTACATGCATGTCTACACATACTTACCCTCCTCACACACAGACACACAGACACACACAGACACACAGACACACACACACACACACACACACACACACACACACACACACACACACACAGACATACACCAGAAACATCCAAAAAAATGTTATTGACCAAGTATGTGTCAACAGTCCAGACACAATGCATTTGGTATTAAACACAAAGAGCATTAGCAGTCACTTTATATGTATTATACTTCCATGTTTTTAAATCTACAAATTTTCAAACAATATATAAAATTGAGGCTGAAAACTCAACATATTTTTAAATGTACACACATATAGGATATTGATTGTTATAAAACCCACTCTAAAATACTTGTTTATAAAGTAATCATTTAAAAGATGAATATGAACATTTGTTTAAAAGATGATCTTTTGTTTAGTCAAAGACACAACAAGATAACCAAAAAACATTATAAATTAATATTTTATCATAATATTGAGAAATTAATAAATTTGATGAGATGACACATTATCAAATTTAATAAGATAAAATCTTGATAATTTTATAATGTACATAATTATGCCTTAACATATGCTAATGTAAATTATTTACAATGACATATTATACCTGTTAGCAATTATTACAGTAGCAAAATTACCCCATCTCAGTATATATATTGGTCTTTTGTTTTATATATACACACACATATATATATATATATATATATACACATATATATATGTTACATATACATATATTTGCATATTTATATGCATGTAACAAAACCCAGAAATAATATCTCTACATATAGGTCAGTCCAAAAACAATTTTTCATATGTATGTTTCATATATATGTGTCATATATGGTATGTGTCTATTTGTACATGTTCTCATTCATGAGAGCACATATACACATGTATGTTCTTGTATGTGGAACCTGAAGCTGATGCCAGGTAAATTCCTTGATTGTTCCCCACCTTCTATATTGAGACAGGAACTTTCACTGAACCCAGAGATCTCTGGTTCATCAAATCAACAGGACTCCAAGTGACAAAGCCAATCACCAAATAGTAGTCCCAGAAATTAAAAAAAAAAAAAAAAAAGACCAATAGTTCAAAAGAATCCAGAAATAAAAGGAGGCAATGTCTGATTTGTCTTTATCACAGAGAAACTTGCTGTGATGGCTAAACTTGGTTGCCAGCTGGATTGGATTTAGAACCAACTAAAACAAGGCTCTGAGTGTCTGTAAGGGTATTTCCTGGAAGGATTAACTGTATGGGGAAGACCTTCTCTGAGGAGGCACAGTACCATCTGGTTTACTGTCCAACTGTCCAAAAGATCAACTGCCATACAGAAGAAATTCAGTAATGAGAAAAAGATACTGGAATGAAACTTTCCACTGCCCTGACTTAAATTTCCCTTTGATTTTAGTGATTAATATAATACTGATAAGAAAACTGGGAAAACAGGGCTGGTGAGGTCACTCAGCAGACAAATGTGCTTGATAAGCAATCTGGCAATGGAGTTCAAGGTCTGGATCCCAAAGAGGAAGTGTAGACCCAATACTGGGTGGTCACGTGTGCAACAGAGCACACACATGTGCAGAGAGGGAGGAAGAGAGAAGAGAGGAAAAAAAGAAGGAAGGGGAAGAACAGAAGAAAAGATAAATAAAATATATATATTAAAAACCAGGAAAACAGCGTTTGACTGCGGGACATTTCTTTTACAACATAACTACACACCCAGGTGCTGTGAAATATCTAGGTTGCTATTAAAGAGCCCCATAATCCACTTAGCAAATATGAAGACAAGCCTTGTGTGTACTCACTGTTGATTAAAATGACAAAGCAAATAGTCAGGTCAAGAAAATCACAAAACTCAAACGCATGGGAGATGTCAGTTAATGTCCAAAAGAATGAAACTGGGGTCAAAAGTTTACAGGACAACCCATGCCCTCATGAAGGGCCCAGAACTTCTACCCATGTGGGGGAGTATGTGAAGTTATTGGGCCAGTTTCTGGTGAGGTCTCAGGGTCTGGGTCTGCATGTTGACAATCTAATTTAAAGAAATTGATTTTGACAGGCTCTGTATGTACTTCCATGGTACCTTCTTGGTGCAAAAGGAGTCCTCTTGTGACATTAGGAGGGATAAAGATTAAGACATGTCCATTGTATCACTACAGGGCACAAGCAAGGTTACCTGGTGTCCTATTTACTGCAGTCTAGTTTTGAAACTCAGACCGCCTTGACTCCCTGTTTTTTTCCCAGTCTGGTGCCATTACCAATAGGATAGTTGGGGATATAAGGCCTGGATCAAATCACACTGACATGAATTCAACACAAAACACATGTTCACTACTGATTTCAAACTTTGTGTTCCTCAAAAGAAATTCAAGACACGACCTATTTTCTTAATCAATTAACTAGGTCTTTTGTCAATACTTAAGAGAGACATTCTACCCTTAAGGAAAATGTTGTCTGCTCACCCAGTCCACCCCCAGTTCTAGAGTGTCATTTTTCCTTACTGACACTTTCGATAATTTAAAGAACACCATTTTTTTTCTCGAAATATATTTTGATTCACTATAATCAAGTGATTTATGAAAATAAAAGTTGGTAACATTTGCATCTAGAAGTTATTTCAAAACTATTCGGCTTTAGCCTTTTGATCACTATTTCAGTTTAGTCTATTATTCCGAAAGCCTCAGAAATCATGAGCCTTACACTTACATAAACAAAATCATGTTAAATTTAGGAAATATTTTCCTTGGTCAGCCAAGAGGTGCTTAGCAAAGTGTCATTGCTATCAAGTTAGAAAAACAAGGAAAACAAAGGGTCGTGAGGAGGAAAGGGAGTCTGTCACCCTAGGACCTTGTTTGTCCTCCTTACTGACTGAGAATCCAGAAATTTGAATGCCACAGATAAAGCCAAAATTCTATACAGAGATAATGTGTGTTTTCCTAAAAACTTCTGAAAGAAACAAACACCAAAAATCTCCGAACACATCACCAACCAACAAACACATGAACTATTTTTTTGTTTTTGCCAGGCAGGACCTCAGTTTTATTGGGGACTGCATACATACACACACATAGTCACAGCATCACATGACAATGGCACAGTTACTCGGGACATCATGGTGACCTCTGCCATCGATGTAGGCTCCAGAGGCAGTGGGTTCTGACCTCCTCCCCTGAGGCCTAGACCCTGTGAGATCCTTCCTCTGGGCCAGCTGAGGAAGGGAAGGGGCTGCTGGGATGGGCTTCCGGCCTGGCAGGGAATAAGTAGGCAGGTTGGTCCAGCAGACCTGGCAGGGCAGAGACACTTCACCCAGGGACTGCAGCATCTGCAGTTGCTTGAGTACCTTCTGGCTGGTCTCTCAGATTTCTCCTGCCAGGAACATCTCATTTACCACCGTGTAAACCTTGCAGAAGTTGAACACCAGGTCTAGTTCACACACATTGTGGAAGTATTCATTTAACACTTCTATGAAGTTGTGAATGGCCTTGAGATAGGCTAGATTGTTGTCGTTGACATCCACACAGATGCAGAAGTAGAGGCCAGCATAGCGTCAGCAGATGATCTTGAAGTTCCAGAACTCCACAAAGTTGGTGTGCTTGGAATCCCTGACAGTGACCACAGTGTGTACCTCCTCGATCAGCTTCTGTTTCTCGCCATCATCGAAATGCCTGTATCACTTGGCCAGGCGTGTCTTGCCCGCTCGGTTCTGGATGAGGATGAATCAGATCATGGCAACCCCTGTCTGGACACCAGAGGCCCAGGTCCTGCTGTGACAGGGTGGCTCAGGCTCTGCTTCCACATGAAATATTTTTATCGAGGACCAGAGTATTTGTATCTTGCATTTTACCATGTACATACTGTAACCTAAACAATGTACCTTATAATTCTATTAACTAAAGAGAATTCTTTAAAATTCATATTTTTATTTAAAATTCACATTCATATTTTTAAATTTTAAAATTTTGCTTGCTCATCCCTCCTGAGAATAATATTCTTGTGGTAATAAATCTTCTCTGTCTCTCTGTCTCTGTCTCTCTGTGTGTCTGTCTCTCTGTGTCTGTGTCTGTCTGTCTCTCTCTTTCACACACACACACACACACACATACACACACACACACACACACACACCCCTGCATGTTTATGCTCTGAAGCAGCCTACATCTACTTCGTGTGCATTGCCCTCTACTATATGACTGGCTAAATACTCCTTAAGCTCCCCAGTTTTGCATCTTGCTAAATTCTTTTCTGTTGCAGGCTGCTGGTGACTGTGTGGTGGCCTTCTGTGTCTTCTGTTGCTGTTGGCATTACCAAATGTGAGAGAGACTTTGATTTAAATAATTGCTCAATTTACTGGTGTGTTTTCTCACATCCAGCTCACATTTGAAGTAATATTTTCTGGAATATTGTATTTTCTGACATGTTAGATTCTTTAGCCTTCAATCAACCCCCCTCCCCAAACAAAGTAATGGAATTTCTAAAGGAAAAGATTGGCGACTCCAAGTAAAGACCTGCATCAAGCTAGTCTTCCTCCTTCCAAATCTTAGTTATATACATTGTAAGTTCTTTCTGTTACTGTGTGAGAAGATTTTGGGGAAAATAATTACCATTCTCATTATTGCCTTAAATAATATCCCAAATTGCAAAAGTATTAATACCCAGACTCAACTGAAACGCTTAACCAAACTAAGCTACTTTGCTATTGTGTGTCTCCAAGAATGGCTATTATCCACACTTTCCATAGGGGAGCTAAGAGGTTGAGAGATGAGCTTAAGGCTGCTGAATAAGCCAATGCCACTTTTGTAGGAGATCACAGAGATGCCAGGTGCCTGCCTAGATATGTAATTAAAGAACCACATTCTGAAGAATGGATCACTGCAAACTCTGAAAGGCATGCATTTTACTAAAGTGTTTTCAGCTCTTTGAAAGCAATCACATAAAACACTTATCTAGCTAGTCCTTAGGTTTGTTTTGTTGTTGTTTTTGTATTTTTGCTCTTTTTTTCCTGAAAACATGAATATGTGAAATATACAGAAATACATGAAGAATATCAAAATTACCAGAGTCATGGGACATCATCTTGATAATCATTAAAATGTCATTGAGGGGTATACTTTTTAAATTTGCTTTATTTTATTATTTCGAGAATACTCTTGAGAATTATTGACTATTGTAAACTAGTTTAACAAATGTATCAGAAATAAAACTTAGGAGAGAATCAGAGATACAACTTGAGGACAATAGTTACAATAGTAAATATTGGGTAAAAGGGAATTTAGAACTAGAAAAAAAGGTGAAGGCATTATACATTGAGCAAAACAAATTTGAATCTAGTTTAAAAAAAAGCTTTTAATCTCAGATTTGAACACCTCTGACTCTGAGGGGAGCTCTCCACATGATGGAAGATGCTGGAGACATGAAGGACAGCAAATGCTGCTGGCCTTGCTGTGGGTCTTCTGCATCTACACAAGCTGCCAGGAGTGATATTGCATTCTGTGGGGCCTAATGCTTAGACAGATGAGTTAGTAAACTCTGGATAGTGGACAAAAATTAAACATGAAAGTGAGTCTTTATTTAGAAGAAGAAAAAAATTAAGTGGTGTGAAAAAGATGTATGTCCATTTTGGGGTACAAAAATAAAAATTTTTAATGTCACTACAACCACCCACATTGCACATGTCAGAAAAAACTACAATATGGTAGATTCCATTTTAGGGTCATCTAGGATTATCAGAAATAAACAAAATAGAATAGGTGGGCTCAGGAGATATTGCACAAGCAAGCTTATTAGGAAGTACAGTGTCTTATTTATATACCGTGTGCTAGGGAGAAATGGGACAAAGCCAGCAGAAATTATCATCCAATAAGATGAAGTCAGCCGGAAGCTAATAAACTAATGTCACACAAAGAGATTATAGGGTATCTCAAGAGCATTTCAGATGGAGCATATGGTGGCCTTAGGACTAATAACCATAGCCCCATTCAGTGGGAAGAGTGGAGTTCTCAGGATCTGAAGCCAAAGTTTCTCCAGACCTCAACCCCAGGCCAGTACCAGCTCTGCCAAGCAAATTTGTGATTCTAGAGAACAAATTATGTTCCCTCTTCATACATTACAGCCTCAGAAAAAGCTTTGGATCATCCTAGCTCTCAACAATTCAGTCCATCACTACAAATTGTTATGTCAATAAGCAAACTTAAACATTTAACTAAACAGTCTATCTGACTTTGGCTAGTGATTCATGAGTTAATCAGTGACATTTCTATCAAACAGAAAGCTCTTCTCAGAGGACAGAACAGAAGTTTTGAAGTAGAAACTTAAGGGATCTTTGGAAAGTCAGTTGTGTTGGATGGTGATTTACTGGGGCAAACATGTGAACGAGTGTTTTCCTGAAACAGGCACAGGTGAAAAAATGTTCTGCTGAAGCAAGCACGTGAAAGGATGTGTGATGAAGGATTCTTCACTAATGACCATTTTGTCAACCTAGAACACTGCATCACTAGCAAAGATTCTGCTGAAGAGAAAGAAAAGAAGGGATTTTCTGGAAAACATGAACTAGAGGAGTTAATGACCACTAATCCAACAACATAGAAGCTACTTGAAATGATCTTACACACCAAAGAAGAGAGCACTCAGTGAATAATACATTATACTACAATACTGCAAATGAGGATTTGGAAAGTACCAAACATTACAAAAAGCAGCAAAAGTACACAAATTATTACATGCTTTTCAACAATAATCCTGAATGTTAATGTTAGAAGATACAGACAATACTCCTTTACAATAGTTAAGGTAGTAGTCCAATAGAAGGATATAATAATTCAATGTACGCAGGCTGCTCTTTGTCATTTTCCAAAAATAAACACTGCTAGATGTACAGGCACAGGTGACACTGTCATAAAAATAAACACTACAAAATGTAAAGGCATATTCCAACAATTCACAGTTCATCCATGCCATAAAAATTAACAACATAATAGCTAGTTGACATAATAGATCATATGAACTAAATAGACTTTTCAACCCCAGTACAAGAAAATACCCATTCTCTTCAGCAGTCCACAGAACTTTGTCTAAAATATCCATCTCAGAAATATGAAATATTGTCTTGTATTTTATCTAATCACAGTTATCTGAAACAAGAAGACACAATAACATAACTTTTAGAAATATACAGCACATAGAGCCTGAACAAATTATTCCATGATGAGTTAAATTTAAAACTTCCTAAAATTTAATGATAATGAAAACACAACAAAGTAAAGGTAAGATAAAAGTATTTTTAAAAGAAAATTTATGTCTATAAATGCCTACATTAAAAAGCTATAAATATATTCAATGAATAATATGATATATCTCCGTGTTCTAGAAACAAAAAGATTTAACCAAGCCAATAATTAAAAGAGGGGGACAAATAATGCTCAGCTGAAACAACCAACTTATTGCAAATTAAATATATACAAATAATAAATCAAACATTTGGTATTTTAAAAAGATAAATGAAACTGACAAGTATTTAGCTAAACCAACAAAACAAAGAGAGAACATGCAATTACTAAATTTAGAGTTGAGAGAAGAGACTATCATAGATTCCAGTGAAATTCAGAAGATTGTTATAGTATATTTTGGAAACATGTACTTTAATAAATTTGAAACCTGAAAGAAATGGATGACTTTCAACATATACATGGCCTATGAAAATCAAACCAAAACTATATAAAAACAAATAGATACATAACAAGTAGGAATACTGGGGTGGTAATTATGTATAATTACCAACTAAAATCAACCTGAATTCAGATAGATTCACTGCTTAATTTTGCTAGATATTTAATGAACTAAGACTCCTCAAACAATCCCAAGGGAGAAAGGGACAAAAATCACAGACTCACTTTACAAAGCTAGCATTGTTATGAGCCCAAACCAAAGTATAAGTATAATGAAACAAAACAAAAATATTAGTCAGTTTCCCTGATAAACATGGACGTAGATGGAATTATCAAAATGTAGTGACAAACAAATTTAAAAACACATTTAAAAATCTAATATCATGAATGTGGATTTATTACAGAGGTGCAAGGATAATTCAACATTAGAGAACTCAGACATACAACACATAACAAATACATCTTAAGACAGCCCAGCATTCCATAATGATAAAAATCTATGAAGAACCTGGGAATGAAGAAACATACTTCAAAATAGTACACACTATAGATGACAAACCTATATCTAACATTGCATTAAATGGAGAGATCAGAATACATTTCCACTAGAATCAGGACAAAATTAAGAATGTGCAGTTTCTCTACTGTTATTCAATATAATGTTTTAAGTCTTAGCAAGAGTAATAAGAGAAGACAAGACATAAAAAGGAATGTATATAGGAAAGAAAGGAGGGAATCAACTTATCCTTATCTCACTTTTTTTGTTTGTTTGTTTTTGTTAAATTATCCTTATCTGCAGGCAGCATGCTACGGTATATAAGAGACCACATAGTCTCTACCAGAAAACTCATAGGACTGATGAACAATCACAGTACAGCAGAAACCTATAAAACCAACATACAAAATATCAATTATGAATATATTGAAAAAGGAATCAGAAAGGCAATGCCATTCACATTAACTTCAAAACAACATACCCCCAGATAACACTAAGAAAGTACAAGATTTGCATGTGAATCTTTAGAACATTGAACACAGAAACTGAAGGAAACAATGTAAAATGAAAAGATCTCTCATGTTCACAGAATGAGACAAGTAGCAGTGTTTTTAATGGCCATATTGCTAAATGTGACCAGCAGATTCAATGAAATCATTATTTTAATTCCAATGACATTCTTCATAGAAATAAAAGTAAATTGTAAACCTCATACATAAGCACAATTCTTGTGAATAGGCAAAGAAATTCTGAGCACAAAGAACAAAACTGTACTATAGAACAACTATACTATAAAACTATAGTAACCAAACCAGCAATATATTGACACAAACCAGACATATAGGCCAATAGAATAGAATGGATAATCTAGGAGTAAAACTACACGACTACAACTATATTCCTTAATTTTGCTGCAATAAAAATACCACAACCAGATGCAATTCAAAGGAGGAAAGGGTTTGTTTTATTTTATTCCAGAAGATGGGAAAAGCATCGCTTCTGGCATATGAAGCAAGTCTGGAACTCAGGAAGCAGAGAAATGACATTTCATAGACACACATGAAGCGTGAAAAGGGAACCAGAAGTGAAGTCAGGGCATGAAACCTCAAAAACTATCTCCAGCAAGACTACATTTCTTATAGGTTCTATTACTTTCTCATCTGCACCACAACCTGGAGACCAAGTGTTCAATTACATGAACCTATAGGGGACATTGCTCATTCAATCCTCAGTACTAAAATGATTTTGTTTTAGTTTCTCCAATGATGAGATTGAATCTAGGGCTGCAAGACATGTTAGGCTAGTCATTTATCACTGAGCTACATACAGTGCAACTGGTTTTGGACATATATGCCAAAAACCTGCATTGGGGGAAAAAGACAGTCTCTTCAGCAAATGGTGTTGGAGATACTATATATTAACATGCAGAATAATGAAAGTAGATCTATACCTCTCACCCTGTAAAAATTCAATTCAACATGGATCAAAGATCTTACTTCAAGAACTGAAACTTTTAAACTTGTCTAAAAAATAAAAAACCTTAGGTGAGGAGGATCTTCAAGATACAAGCATAGGCAAAGACTTTCTGGCATAGAACTGGCTAGCTAAGAAAATGAAACCAACTATTGGTAAATGGGATTCCATGAAACTAAAAAAGGATTCTATAATGCAAAAGAAACAATTGGGCAGAGAACAGCCTACAGAGTGGGAGAAAAATTTTTGCTAGATATGCATCTGTTCAACATTTATAATATATAAACAAGTCAAAGACTCAATGCTAAGAAACCAAATAATCCAATCAATAAATAAGTTAGTCAATAAAATGAATGTAGAATGCTCAAAAGTTGAAATGCAAATGCCAGAAGCCACTAGAGAAATGAAAATT
Organism: Tokudaia tokunoshimensis; assembly: GCA_036184795.1. Taxonomy (NCBI): domain Eukaryota; kingdom Metazoa; phylum Chordata; class Mammalia; order Rodentia; family Muridae; genus Tokudaia; species Tokudaia tokunoshimensis. The sequence goes on along the minus strand of BTHU01000002.1, from coordinate 87,408,948 downwards.
TAATCAGTTTTGAGATAACATACCATGCTAGTCAGTATTACTATCATCAAGAAAATAAATAACAAGTTCTGTTGAGGATGTTGAAAAAGCAGATGTGGTAGGCAAAGCAACTTCATCCAAAACAATGGAAATCAGGGAGGTTCCTCCAAGAATTAGAAATAAAACTGTTATATGATACAGCTATAGCACTCTTGAGTATAAATGCTGAATACTTGCCTATAAGAATATAACAGCATCATGTGCATTTTTCTTAGAGTGCTATTTACAATAGCCAAATTATGGAATAATTCTAAGCATATATCAGTAGATAAATAAAGAAAATGAGGTATGTAGACACAGTAGTTTTAGTGAGTTACAAAGAAAAAAATCTGTTTTTTGCAGGAAGATTTCCAACAATTGGAAATTAGAAGAAAATTAGAAAACTAGTATTAACATAAGAAACAAAAAACTACACTAATACTAAAATAAGAAAACAAGCAACAAGTATGCTTTTTATTATTCTATTCTTTCTTATATCTTATAAAGATGCCAAAGTCTTATGACACGAAAAGTAGCAATGATATTACATGAAAATAGAAGTAAGAATATATGTGGAATGGGAACAGTGGGAGCAACAGGGAATAGGGAGAAGAGAGAGGACAAGTATGATTAAAGTAAATGATACAGTTGTATGTCTTTATTATAGCTTTCACAGTGTACTTAATACATGCAATCAAAATTTATTTTAAAACAAGAAAAGATGATGCAAATACCTAGAGGGTAACAGTATTTACCCTCTATGTTCATTTTACTCTGTTCAGTTTAATCACTAGGGATTCAACATATTTACATGGAAAAGCACCACCTTCAAAATTCATATGAACATTTTGAATTCTTTACTAGAACTAACAATGTGAATTAAGAAATATTGTTTTCTGCCCCCTTTTTTTCCCAAGGAAAGAGAGTCAGGGCTTAGAGTTTACTTCGTGATAAATGACAGCAACTTCTAGTACTGAAAGTAATCTCATTTCTGTTTCCCAAGTCTGAACAGTGAAGATTGATATGGCCTTTCCCTATCTTATTGTGCTAAATTCCGTTAGGGAATGAAACACCTTATTAATCAAAGGGCAATACCCATTAAAACCCCAACAGCCTTAGGAGTCTTCTATAAAAATGTCCATTTCAAGATTTTTATTTCTGGCTCTCAAATTGTTTTAAGAATCCAAAATTTAGTAAAAAAAAAATTTAAATACTCATGATTTAATATCTTCAGATTCCCCAAACAATGCATTTATGGCTTCTAACTAACAGGGCATTATACTCATTAAGTCTCCTCCCCATGCCTCAGCCTTTTCACTGGCAAAAGAGATAAAAATGGCACGACTGTTGGCATGAATTTTCCTGGGAATACACAGCACTTCATACACATATATACAAAAGGAAGGGATAAAATACTAAAGGGACAGGGAAGCTACAAAATACTAAAGTACAAATACCACCAAAGTCAAACTTGGTGAACCACTGAGTTTTATTGGTGTGACTTATTGACAGGAGCAGAAAGGACTCAAAGAAAGTTGTATGACCAGCACTGACTGAGCATGGGTGACAGCTCTCAAAAACTGGGAGTCTGGGGTATACTCCAGAGCCTACAGGTTGAACAGGTTGAAGAGTATTCTTTCCACGTGGCTTATTGTTCTGAACCTCTTTTACACAGCTCTCTGAGTCTTTGATTATTCCAGGCTGTTAACTGGTTTCTGACTCTATGCATCTTTACTCTCTTGAGAATGACTCTGAGCCTTCTTCACTGCTTATGTACTCTTGGAGAGGGAGGTACCTATGACTCTGGTCAGTTTCAGGGACTTCCTGGGGCTATTTTGAGTTGCTTACTTCCTATCTTAATGCTCTTCCTTGCAGGATAGAGTATTTCACCTCATCCTAGAATATCCTGTAGTTTCACTGCATTGCGAACACATAAATTGTTTTACTTTCTTTTTACACTCTATGTCTCAAGAAGTTTTCCTTCAAAATGGAAGGTTTTACGCTACATAACCATGGTCCATCAAAGACATTTTAAGCTGTAGCAGTGAGTTTTGGCTATACTGCTTTCCTCGAATGAAACACACACACACACACACACACACACACACACACACACTCACACATTAATTTATTTTTAAATGCCATGGCTATGTCAAAGGCTGGGCACTCATAAATCTTCTCCTGCTACCCTAGGCCCAGTTGGGTAAATTAGCCCCACCCGGTCTCCCTTTTTCCAACCATTAGCCGCTGGCATCTTTATTGACCAATTCAAAACCAACTGGGAACAAGGACCTTTAGCGTCTGGACATGCAGATTCGTGATTGAATCAAAGCATTACAACCAATCTTCAACATTAAGCAAATGTAAAAATGAAAATAATTTTGTAATATCAAAGTATTTAATTATTTATGTATCACAATTAGTCATACATTATAAATGATACATTTAGATAAAAAGAAATTGAGAAATTTACACAAAGTGCAACTATGATGTTGCAATATAAACTACAATTCTTCTTCAAGACATCTTTCTTCAAAACTTATGCTCTTAAACCATTGATGTGTAATGGGGTGGAACATGAAAGAGGTTGGAGCAAAGGCAGAGAAAGGGGAGTAATACAAGTATATTTTAATTAGAAAAAAAAAGACACATTTGGTCTTAAAGAAAAGCTGCTCATAACTACCAGAACACTAATGGCAATGTCTATAAACTCACCATTTGTGCCTGCCTAGACTACATAAAGAGTTCCAGATCATGATGGTTTTTTGTTTTTTTTTTTTAATTATTTATTTTATTTTTTTAATTTACATTCCAAATCATTTCCCCTTTCCCGTTTCCTCCCTCCCCGAAAGTCCCATAAGCCCCCTTCCCTCCCTCTTTTCTCCATTCAACCCCCTCTCGTTACTCTGTCCTGGCGTTCCCCTACATCCAGTCTTTCCAGGACCAGGGGTCTCTCCTTCCATCTTCTTAGAAATCTATTGATATGCGGATTGTGTCTAGGGTAGATCATGATGGTTAAAGAGACCCTATTTCAAACAAATAAGCAAGCAACAAATAACCAGACCATACAAACCAAACAGCAAAACAAAGATATAGTCAGTTTTTTGGTTCACAGTAGGACATGTTTGAACTATGAAACTGCCAAGGAAGCAAGGCAAATTTACAGGAAGTAACTAAGGGAAGTTTGAATCATGCTTTGTGCTGCAGTAGGGCATTGTTAAATTTGCTCCTACCTTAAAGAAGAAAGGGTATTGGGTTTTTTAAAATCTTGTTTTGTTGTTTCTTCCACATTGTAAATTTGAGGATCTGTGCTGATTACGTGACAAGACACGAGAGTACAAAGTTTCCCTCATCTTTTACTGAAGCCATTTTTAGGTTTAACTTCGGTATGTTTGAATGGAGAATCTTTTGGGAAATTATTAAAATCATATTTAGGAACCTGAGATCAAGATATTCCACCAAATTTACCTTGGCATCTGTTAAACTGCCTGCTTTTACAGACTGCCCTCATGCCCACAAGCTATCAGCTTATCTTGGCTTCTGTTAAACTGCTTGCTTGTGCAAATCTCCTGCTGGAGCTGCTGAGTGAGACACCGGATGTGGCTTTCGCCTTTAAAAGTTTCTTCCTCTAAATGCTCAGAGCTACACTACAGTCCTGAATGCCTGAATCTAGTCCCAGCAGGCTGAAATAATGACTTTCATTTGGCTACAGACTGTCTGAGTAAGTCCTCTGTGGTGGGATCTTCATAGCTCTATCAGAAATAAAGTTATTGTGAATACCCTGGTAATAGAGAACATACTCTTAAAATCCAAAAGAAATATCCTGTTATTCTGCACTGAATTTCTAACTCACTTTTCACCAGATGTTTTTCCCACCTACATTCCTAGTCCCAGCTAATATGCTCTATGTCCTATACTTCTTTTGTATATACTACACTTGAAGCAGAACAGACAGAAAACACAACAAAATAGATCTTTTGAAAGTTGAAAATTTCATGAAACTTGAAACAGGCAGCAGAGAAATTTGTCACTACTGGTGCAGCAGTTACCTTAATGATTCATTATTTCGAACACATTCCAGCTATGAAGTAACAAAAACTACCTTACAGGACTTTGTGTACTAGAACTATAGATAAATTTTTACTGGAGGTCTAGGTACCCCCAATATTAATCATCCTATAAGATATTACACAGTTTAGTATTTAATGATTAATTTATTTTTATATTTATGTTTAGAAATTATAGAGATTATATGCATATACACAGATATAAATAGATTTAACAGAAGTATTTTATAAATACATCTATTTGAACTGATTATATCATTTTCTTATGTATTAATGATCTAAATACTTTATATTTATCTATAGTAAAGATTAAGATATTTGATAAAGATATTTAATATATCCTAAATTGAAAGTTTGTGATAATAACCATAAACAATAACAAACTAAAAGTACATAATTTTAACATTCAAAAATAATGAAAATTTTAGGGCTACAAAACATCAGAATATTCATGTTTCACTTTTCCATAATCTCAACTGATATTCTTATTTCTTGTTACCAAAAGGCATCATTTAAAATATTTTATATCAGGCAGAGGCAGAGGCAGAGGCAGGGTCAGGGTCAGGGGCAGGGGCAGAGGCAGAGGCAGAGGCAGAGGCAGAGGCAGAGAGGCAGAGATAGAGAGAGGCAGGAGAGGCAGAGAGGCAGAAAGGCAGAGAGATAGAGAGGCAAAGAGGCAAAGAGGCAGAGAGGCAGAGAGGCAGAGAGGCAGAGGGGCAGAAAGTCAGAGAGGCAGAGAGGCAGAGAGGCAGAGAGGCAGAGGCAGAGGCAGAGGCAGGTGGATCTTTGTGAGTTCAACACTAGCCTGGTCTACAGAACAAGTTTCAGGATAGCAAGGGATACACAGAGAAACCCTGCCTCAAACAAACAAACAAGAAAGAAAGAACATATTTTATTACATTATTTATTATTGTTATTATTATTTGTGTGTGTGTGTGTGTGTGTGTGTGTGTGTAAAGCTATTGTGAATGGGATTTATATTTGTGTTTTCATTCCTAGTATATTAACTAGGTTTTTATTCAGGTAAAAAGTAACATAATAATGAAAAACTTGGGGAGGAAAGAATTTATTAGGTTTAGAGTTGAAGTCCTTCATCAAGGAAGGGAAATCAGAATAGGAACTCCAGGCAGGAACTCAAGCAGAGGCCATGGGAACACTGCCTTCTAGTTTGACCCCCATGGCTGGCTCTCTTAACTTGCCTTTATATACAATCCTGGGCCACTTGACCAGAGGTTGTACCACCTATGGTGAGTTGGGACCTCCCACAGGAATCATTAATCAGGAAAATGCCCACAGGTTTGCCTACAGACCATTATGAGGGAGGTATTTTATCAATTGAATTTCTTCCTTCTCAGATTATTCTGGCTTCTGTCAAACTAACAGAAAACCAACCAGCACGCTTAGCAAATTATTTATTGACTCATAAGAAGGCTACTAGATTTTGTATCCTATTACTTTGTGATAAGTATTTATGAGTTCTAAGAGTTTTCTGAAGACATTAGGATAGTTTAAGTATACTATCTTGAAATCTTCAAATGAGATTTATTTTAACATCTTCCGTTCTTATTTGTATCCCTTTCATGTCCTTCTGGTCTCTTAGGCCAAAGTTCAACATTAAATTAAAGAGGTGAGAGTGGGCATTCTTGTCTCATTCCTGATTTCAAAGAAATTGTTTTTATTTTTTTTCCAATGAACATTCTTTCCTGTGCCAATGAATTAAAACTTATTTCCTGTGTTCTCCTTTATCATATTCACATTATCGGGTCTTACTTTGAAATCTTTGATTCAATTGGAGTTGGGTTTTATACAGGGCTAGAGATAAGAATTATGTTTCATTCTTCTACATGTTGCTGTTCAGTTTGACCAGTACATTTGTGCCTTTTCCTCCAATATGTCTTGTGGGAATCTTTGTCAAGAAATAGGTAGATATAAGAATGTGGGATTATATATAGATCCTCAGTTCTATTTCTATCTTCTGCCTTCTTCAATATAGTTTTTAGTTGTCATAAATTTCTCACTGTGCAAAATTCTTAACTTTCCTGGTTAGATATATTCTAACAGGGTTTTTCGTTTGGTTTGGTTTGGATTGGTTTGGTAGCTTCTTTGTTTTGGCTGTTGTGATGAAATTGTTTCCTGATTTCTTTCTAAGTTGTGTGTGTTGTTTTTGTATAGGAAAGCTACTAATTTTTGTGTGTTGCTGCTAGTTTGCAGAATCTGTTTATTAGTTGTAGGATATTTCTGGTACAGTCTTTGGGGTGTTTTAGGTATAAAGTCATATTGTCTAGAAATTGGATGCTTTCTCTTCTTTCTCTCCTATTTGCATATCCTTCATTGTCTGGTTGCTCTGTGTAAGACTTCAAGCTCTATACTGAAGAAGCATGAAGAGTAGGCATGTTTTTTTGTTGTTGCTGTTCCCGATTTTAAGTTCAAATGATTTGTTTATGATTTGTTTTGTTTTTCCCCTACTTAGATGATGTTAGTTGTAGGCTTCCAGTGTGTTGTCTTTATTATGTTAATATATGTTCTCTGTATTCATAGATTCTCTCATGATTTTATTATGAAGAGATTTTACCAAAGGCCTTTACTATATCTGATAAGATGATTAGGTGGTTTCTGTCCTTTAGTCTATTTATCCTAATAAATATTTAATATTTTTCCATGTGTGTATATATGTCTACAAAAGCAAGAGGGGAAGTTGAGGATCATCCTATTGACTGGACCACTCCTGAGTGCTCAATTCTAATTCACTGAGTGACAAAAAAAAATAAATTTATATTTAGCAACATTATTAAACTGAATGTATACTAAAAAACACAAAGAATTGATACATCCCACTAACACATTACTAATGATCATACATTATAAAATGAGGAGAAAATGTAGGTAGAATGTACTATGAATCTATAATTTAATTACAAGAAATATAGAAACGGAAAATTGGAGGTAGACTGGGAAAGGGAAAATGGAGGGAAGTGAGGATAAATAAATAAAAAGGAGGAGTGGAAAAGAATCTTATAGGGAAGCAGAGTGGAGTAAGAGATTAGAGTTGATGCGAAAGAAAACAAAGACTTCCCAATAATGATAAATCACAAAATTGATAAACATGAAAAAATACATACAAACAAAAACGTGTATTTAAGAAAAAAATAAAACCAAACCAAATATTCCATTGCAATAAAATTGAAATATTACAAAAAACAGCAGGAAAAAAGGAAAAACTCTTCAGGGAAAAACAAACTTTAAAACTAAGAAAGAGAAAAAAGACTACCCAATAATGAAGAATACATAAATAAAATTACATGTGTGAAACAAAAAAATAAGTTAAAAAAGTAGAATAAAGTAAAGTGAAACAAACAGGAAAAAAATTCTAGATCAAAAGGGAAATAATGAAATACTGGGGCCACTTCTGAGTCTTATGAAAGTTGAGACTGCCACTTCTAAGCATGGCATAAGGCAGGCTGCTTTAGCTGTTCTTTTGATGTTTGCTGATGGTGTGTCTATACAGGTCCAGAGCACATTAAAATTATCTTGACACTTTCTGGTCTCTCTTGTATACTGGGGTCCTTTCCTGGACACCCTTAGCTTTGCACTAGGTGGACTAGGAAGTTTATCTCACTCTCTAAACTACCTCGGCTTATGTTCTGTGGGGTGACTTAGGTGCTGTGGTTTGTGGGCTGTGTGGCTTGGCTTTGTCCCCCACATCACCTTCCAATTCCTCAGTACTTTTCAGTTATCCTAGCACTACCTTTAGGAATTTCTGTGGCTCTTTCTCTGTTGGGAATAAAGACTATTTAATACATGATGACAATAACGATGACAATTTTTCCCCCAACCACACAGAGACAGCATCTAGTCTGCCACCCTACAGAATTGCTCTATTTTCACATGAAGTAATGTCCAAAAAGCTACCATGACTAAATGCCAGTCATTTGTGGATAAATCTGGTCTTTTGGAAATGATCGCTTCTTGTATTCATATTTAAAACAAATGCTAGATTTTCAAATGGGCGTGTTGGCAACAGAATGGTGGCCACTTACGAGAAAGACACAAGAATGGAATGCTGTTTTGGCTTTTATGCAGAATACAAAACTGTTCTGACAATGCTAGAACAAAAACTTTAGCCATTTTTTTTAAGTTGTAACAATGGATGCACCCTGGAAGGTCAAGTTTCTTTTTATGGTAGTCCACAAAAAGTTGACAATTTATCTCAAAAGGCTCAAAGCTGAAGGTTTGATAAATCATGGCAAAAGCCCAGGGTCATGTATACTTTGCTGGAAAAGAGAAAGTTTGCCTCCATAGAAACCATGGGGGCATTATGCAAGAGGAAAGGAAATGAGAAGAGCAGATGGTTTTAACAAAAGGCTATAGGGACCGATGGCCCTGTGATTGACATTTAAGACCCCACCAAATACCAAAGCTTTCTCATCTCTCCCACTCCTCTGAGACACCCCTTCAGCAGTCTCCTTTTCTTCTTATTGGTGTTATTGAGCATTCCTTTTAAACAAGTTAAACTTACACATCTTTTAAAAGGAAAATAGATATAGTGTGAAGTTCTATGGTCCTGTGGGATTGAATTTCACAATTGAAAGCTACCCTGACCCATGGATTGCTACTTATCATCTATTAGAAATCCAACTTGTGGTGGACTCTCATACAAGTTTGTAATTTAGTCTGATCATTTGTTTCCCACTCAATACATTCTGCTACCCAACCCTCCTCTTGCCTGTGTGTGAGAGACTTAGAGTGACTGTGTGTGTGTGTGTGTGTGTGTGTGTGTGTGTGTGAGTGAGTGAAAGAATTAGCATCTCCCTACTACATCTCCATTGTAACTAAGACGACACATAGAAGAACCCTGTACCTACCAGGTCCTCACAATTAAATATAATTAGAGCTTTTGCATAGTTGTTTATTATTTCAATGGTACTCCTATATTCAAACCCTATTTTGCCATCTATAGAGGGTGATCATCTTTTTATTTTGTTTTCTTGTCTATTATGCAAGTCAGGACCATGGGTTAATTCAGAAAATATGATGTTTGATAGATGACCTTAATGAGCTTTTTCACCATTTTTAGCTATTTTTTTAAAAAATGATTTATTTTTAAAGATTAAAAGAAATCTAACTATGCATATGAGTCTATGTGAGTGCATATATGCCTATAGTGTTTTTGGAGGCCAGAAGAGGGGGTCACATCTCCTGGCACCAGAATCATAAGTGGTTGTGGAACACTTGACATGGGTGGCAGAAATTGAATTCTGATTATCAGGAAGAAAAGTAAATGCTCTGAAACACTGAACCATTTGCCAACCCCTCTTTTATTCTTAAACTATGTGCATTGTATATGCATGTGCATATGCTTATGTATGTGTATGTGAACTGAAGTGTTCATGGAGATTGGGCAAGGAAATCTGATCCCTGAAGATATAGAAAGTTGTAAGCTGGTTGACATGGGTCTGGGACTAGAACTCCAGTCCTCTGTAAATAAACAAACATTCTTAAGTGCTGAGCCATCTCTTCAGTCCCTCTTTTAGCCATTAATTCATATTAGCAACAGGTATGTTATTCACAATTTTCACATTCAAAATTCTAATAGATAGATGGATAGAGGGATAGATGGATAGATGGATAGAAGGATGGATAGATAGATAGATAGATAGATAGATAGATAGATAGATAGATAGATAGATAGATAGATAGATAGAAATAGATGATAAACATATGGAGCTGCAATATAGCTTACAAATAGAATGCTTATTTGCTGTTGGGGGCCGACAGGTCAACTGCCAGCTACATAGAATGTACATAGAATGTCGGTCTAGAACTGATGCTAATGGGCAAGCCCTCCCTGCGGTCCAGGAAAACGGCCAAGGGGCCCCGCACCAGGGGCCCCACACACCCCTAAGTACAGCACCAAGCTCCTGCGGCACCAGCTTATCTAGGGCAACATCAGGGAGTGCAGGACTGGACCTGTGTGCCTCCTCCCACACAATTTTGAACCCCCAAGATGGTGTTTAGGTTCTCTCCACAGGAATTTTTGGACCCCCGCCATCTGGCACATTTTTTCTCATTATAGGGCATGCCTCAGCCACCATGCAGGGTCCCTTGTGGACGCAGACTGTACTGGAGAGATAAAAGTTTTAAGGCAGAAAAGGGCCCAGTCACCATTCTCCCTGGTCAGAGAGTAGCCCAGGTGCTCCCTCTTCTGCTTGATTCCTCTGGTGCTCACATGGGAGGGCTCAGAGGAGATAGCCAACCTGGTTCCTCTGATGTCTACTGGGTCCAGCAACTCTCTAAGGAGCGCCCCTCCTTGTGCCTTACATTGGACGGGCGAAAGTTTGATGGCGTTAGATTCAGGAGCTGACACCACAGTTCTTAGTTTGAGTTCCTGGTCTTCTGCCTGGCCTCTCCAGCCCTCGATGACTCATTTACAAGGTATTGGCCAGTCTAAAAATACCTTACAAAGTTCAAAGTTGTTGACATGGAAAGATTCAGAGGGGAATTCGGGCACTGTGCAGACTTTTATTGTTGAGGACCATCCTGTCAATCTTTGGGGGAGAGACATTCTCTCTCAAATGGGGACGTTGATGTGTAGCCCCAATGAGGTGGTTTCTCATCAGCTCGCTCTGGAGCTAGTGCGGATTGGGGTACCCCTGACACCTTTGTCCCGCAAAAAAGCGCGCCCGAGCTTTTGGATTCTAACTGGTCCCCAGGTGCTCCACTGAAGGCAGGCGAAAACACTTAAGGATCCTTCCCTGGGAACTTTATGTCTGCCCAGGAGGTCATCGAGACTGCTCCATTGCCCGAGCATAGGAATGTTGGGTCTGTTATTCACCCTCCCCGCCCTTTTACGAAGGAATTGCAAGCTTTGGAGAATTATTACCCACTAATGATACCTCACTTCTGCGATGGAGTCCTCCAGAGAAGCAAGGACTCACCCTTGGCCAAATTTCTGGCCTAGGCATGTGCCTTCTGGGACCTGATATGCTGCCCCCCAAGACCCTGATTGAGGTTTGCAATCAAACTATTGTAATTAATGCTTCCTTTCAATATCTGTTGCTGTTTCTAATGATTCCTATCTTGCTTGCTCCTCGGGATTGACCACTTTTAGTTTCAGCTGCCTTTTTAGAGAATAGAGAATATTGTGTGTTTATCAAGCTCCTCCCTCGATTGACCATTCATGATTCTGATGAGCTCCTTAATTTTTGGGAAAGGGGAACTCATTTGTCCAGACAAAAGAGAGAACCTATAACAGCAGTCACCCTGGCTATACTCCTTGGTTTGGGAGCCACAGGGGCCGGAACAGGAATTGCCTCCTTGGTCACTTCCAGTCAGCAGTATGCGCAGCTCAGTGCGGTGGTCGATAGAGACCTACAAGAGCTACAGTTAGGACTAAAGAATCTTAAAGATTCTGTTACAACCCTCTCTGAGGGAGTGTTACAAAACAGAAGAGGTTTAGATTTGCTCTTTTTACAACAAGGTGGGTTATGCACTGCCCTTAAAGAAGAATGCTGCTTTTATGCAGACAAGACAGGATTGGTTGAAGATAGCCTTAAAAAGGTCAGAGAAAGTCTAGAAAACTGCAAGAAAGAAAGAGAGAAAAAAGAATCATGGTATCAAAACTGGTTCTCTACATCCCCTTGGTTCTCTACTCTGTTACCTAGTCTTTTGGGATCTTTGGTGGGTCTTCTCATGCTCATTTCTTTTGGGCTGTGGGCCTTCCAAAAATTAACTCTTTTTGTCAAGTCACAGGTGGATGCTGCTTTCACCAACAAGCTGGTTTCAGTGCATTTCCATCGTCTAGAGGTCAGAGATAATGACCCGGGTGCCTACGAGGAGCCCTTGGGCACCCCCTCTGCTGGCCTCGATTTCTCGATCCTGGCCGCAGACTACCGAAACCCTTGGTATAAAAAGCTATGGAGACGTCCGTGACGGGAGTATCATGATGCCACATGCCAGATGCACACCTAAGAGCTTGGATAACTCAGTCAGTAGAGCATGATTCCAGGGCTGTAGAGTAACTCCATGACGGGAGTAGCGTGAGGCCATTGCCCAGGGAGCAAACTCCTATTGGAGGTTCTGGGCATGGAGGCACCTCACGTAGCCTAAGACAGAGGCTCTACCCCTCTCTTCTAGGTGCTGGCTGTGGGTGCACATCATGTAGCCTAAGACAGACTTTCCATCAATTATACAAAGAAGGGGGACATGTTGGGGGCCGACAGGCCAACTGCTGGCTACATAGACAGGCCGCCTCTCCCCTCGAGTGAAACTCCTGACCTTCCTGATGGAACATCAAGACCAAGATAAAAATCTGTGACCTTCGTGGGAAAAACCTCAGAATGTCCCAGGCACCCGGCCCAGGGCTTGGCCCATAGCTCACTTCTCCCTAGCTCTCCCTCCCAACTTCCTCATTCAGGGCTTGGCCCATAGGTCACTTCCCCATAGTTCCCCTTCCCAACTTCCTCATCCCCAGTGCTTAAAACGTGCTGCCTGTGTGACAATAAATGAGGCCTTGACAATGGAATCTTGCTTGGTCTCGTTCTTCTCTCCCCCCCATGATCCTCAGGTAGCGCCTCTTCGGGACCCTGAATAACTAGACCTGTTGGACGGGTCAATTTGCTATGTATAAAAATCTAGTTTTCATTCCACTATCCGACGATAAAAATATATTGAAAATTTTCTCTTCTGACCATGTAGTCCAAGTAATCCCTTTGAGAGATCAGTTTTTGTTAGTTTGTACATATACCTTAACTTTTTTGCTAGTGTGTTCTTAGGTGTTGACATGCCAGGCAGTGTCTAGTAACTCACCCCTCTCTTTCCTTCTTTCATTGACAAGGTATCCTAGGAATCTTCCTGTATCAGTAAAATTGAGGGGACTGAATCTGTTTCTCCCCATACCATCCCTGTTCCTATCTCCTCTCCTTTCTTCCTTTCCTCTTTCCTTCTTCTTGGTGGGACTGTATACAGTTTTATTCTATGGTTAAACAGAGTTTCAGTGCTCTGTGGATGAACTATAGGAAGATGTCTTCTTTTAAGAATCATGGTGAGCACTCCCACCTTCTGTGCCATTTTCTGAAAGTAAGATAACTCAGTGTTGTGCATTTCCTGTGATAGGGTTGCTGACTTAAATGACAGGGGAATTTATTATTTTGGTAAATTCCAACAAATGCTTTCCATTGCAGCAGCATTTTGTAGCCCACCAGTAATTTTTTACTTTTTCTAATTCCCTTATCAGTTTCATGGAGATTTTACTGAAAATTATGTGCAACTACAGCACCATTTTAATGATTTGTTTCTTTATGAGTGAAATCCAGTAAAGTTTTATCTTAAAACTGAAATCAAGCATATTTTGTTGTAAGTTGATTATTCATGTATTTTGTCTAGTTTTTAAAATCATATTTTGGAGTCAATATTTATATGTTCTTTTCATACTATATATTTGGGATTTTGAGAAATGGAATACCTGGGTTAGATGAGCAATTCACCAGTAAATATAAAAGAAATTCTAAAATTCCATATTTGTGTGTAAAACTTATTTAGAATTGATTACAAAGAATCAGACCCAAGCTTCATTTCTATTTTGAAAGATGTCTGTGCAACTGAATCAGTGCCATGACCATCACTGCCTAGACAGAAGGCTCTACCATTGATTCCCTAGCTACCTGCATTCATTTGAGTCTATTGCTAATTTTTCTGTTTGGGATTTTTTTCTTTTTTGCATAATCAATCCACATGTTCCTTTCTTGGTCTCAGGATGTCTTATGGAAGCATTGCATTTTGTCTTATCATTGTTGACTTTAGTACTAGAGAAGGAACCCAGAGATGGCCAAAAGCAACTCAGGGAGGAAAAAAATTATTTCTACTTTCATGTCCTGATAACAGTGCATCATAAAGGAAAGTCATGGCAGGAAATCAAGGCACAAGTTGGAGTCAGGAACAGAGGCAGACACCACAGAAGAATACTGCTTATTGACTTGTTCCCCCTGTCTTGCTCAGCCTGCCAGAGATTTACACATGCTTGGTATATTCCAAAGCTTTACAACTTGTTGTAATAACTAATGGAGTTATTCAATTTTCCCAAATTTTTTAGTCATTTCTACTTTGTTTATTCCTAAATAATAATATCAAGATTAAAATAGAGTAAGTTTCAAGATAATAAGTATGTGCCTCTGAGAATTCTTAAAGAACATTTTTGGTATTATATAAATTTATAAATTAAGCATATAATAATATCAGATATTGAAAATTTCCTGCAAGGAACATGACCTTTTGATTTACTGAGACTTACCTGATCTTCTTCAGGAGTCTTGTAAAGTTTTTGTTCTAAAATTTTTGTGTAGCTTTTTACACACTTCTCTTCTAGATAGTACACTGTTGCAGATATTACTGATACCAGTTATATACTTAGAGATATATCTTAACATGCTAATGAAGGAGAAAAATAATAATTTTTCTCCCTAAGTTAGTCAGCCAACATTCTACAACAATGATTGCTTGTTCTTAACAAGCAATACATGCTGCTGAGGTTATCAAGAGAAAGGATTAAGTTTATTCAGTTTTATCGCCTTCCTAAGGAAATGAATAAATGTTTTGTATACTGGGTTTAAAAAAGATTGGAAACTTGTGAGGAAACACGATCATAAAGTATTGAGAGTCATAGCAATTTAGAAAGGTCCTTTTTCTGTACTTTTGTGAGAGTTCAGGGAGGATTGCTATACTCATATCCTCAAAACACATAACATATGCACATTAAAGGAGGCAAGAAACTGAAGAGACAGAGTGGGGAGTAGAGTTTCTGTCAATCGTTTATCTGACAGGGGATTCATATCTAGGCTACAAAGAACTCAAAAATCAACACTAAATGAAGAACTAATCCAAACAATGAACAGACCCTTTTCTGGAGATGTGTGAATAACCAAAAATACATGAAAAAATCCTCTCAACATCTTTAATTTTTAGGGATGTGAGAATCTAAACTGTACTGAGACTTCAGAAACGGGGTCATTGGCCTATATAATCTTTAGGAGGAAGAGAAAGAGACAGTTCAAGACCAGTGTGGTCTCCACAGCAAGTCCCTAACTTAGAAAAATGAAGAACTGAGGATGAAGCTCGATGTGTTTGCCTAGTTCATGCAAGCTTGAATTTGATTCTCAGGACTGGAGCAAACAAGCGATCAGAGAAGCAAACCACCTATACGGAGATCAATTTCACTCAAGCCAGTGTGGTTATCAACAGAGAAACAACAAGCAACACGTGCTGCTGAGGACACACAGAAGCCTTTGTGCCTCTCTGTTGGAATGTTAATTCAACCGCCGAGGAGATCACCATGCGAATTCCTTAAAAGCTAAAAATAGAACTGGCACATGGGTCAAAGTCACACAAGAGAGACATCTGCATGCCCTTGATTATTACAGTACCATCCATAACTGTCGAGTTCTCTGCCTAGAGCTGAAAGTAAAGCAGAAACTATCAGGAATGGGAAGGTGGCAGGGGAACCCAGGACAGATGTGAGAATAATGGGACAATGAATAGAAAAACAGTACATTTTCAACATATACGAAAAAGTCATAATGAAATCCTTGCTTTGTACTGTTAAATAAACTACTATTTAAAACCAGAATCAGAAAGTTTTTCTGTTATGAAACAGTCAGAACAATACAGGAATCATCTTTTCCATAATCGTTTGATACCATTTTTCTAAACCACTAAGGATTAATGCTTTTCCAGCAAACAGGACAGACAGATTAAAATTTCATAACCTTCATGGAGATGTTTTTAATGTTTTTCATCACATATGAGAAAATTGATGCTGAATTTTTAATATTTTGCTTCAAGGTATTTTTGGAAAAATCTGTGCTTATTACCATTTCAGTCCTATTTCAGTGTTCTTTCCCTCCACTGTTAGAGACAGTTTCCAGTCGAGAGGGAGGGAGAGAGGGGCAGGCACTCTAGGACCTTAAGCTCAGGAGTTCTCCTTTCTACCATTAGAGCCAAACAGAAAATCTAAAATACTTCTGAGTCCCAGCTTTCCGGGATACTCAGCCTATATGCACATATGTGTAACTGTTGTTAGGGTTGTCTTGTATGTAATGGATTTTTTTTTCCTGTTACAACTACCAAACTTTCTTGCTACTGTCAAACATCCTACCCAACCTCCCCACCCCCCTACCATATCACTATGCTTTTAGGATAAACTCCATCTTTTTTGCAGGATCCCTCTGGGCAATGATCTCTCTAGTGGTCTCTGTGATTAGTTAGACCTTCTATTGCTGTGACAACACACTATGACAAAAAGCAATTTGGATAGGAAAGAGTTTAAAGAATGCAGTTTATAGTCCATCATGAAGAGAAATCAGAGAGGAACTCAAGTTAGGAATCTGAAGGAACATTGTTCACTGGCTTCATCCCCATGACTTTCTCAGTTTGCTTTCTTAATACAACTCAGGATCATCTTCCCAAGGTGACACTACTCACAGTGGAATGCCTTTCCATTAATCAGCCATTAATCAAGAAAATGCCCTATAGACATTTCTATAGGTCAATTTGTTGGAGGCTCTTTTTTCAACTAAAGTTTTCTCTTCTCAGATATATCTACATTTATGACAACTGTGGGAGAAAAAAAAATAACCAGCCCATGAGTCATATCTGATTAAGAATTACATTTGCCATACCTTTACCCTACAGGACTCCTGTTGGCCATCATCAACAGTACATTAGTTTCCAAGATGGCAGATGTGAGCTCAGAATTTATTTTGCTGGATCTGCTGAAAATTTTGAGCTTCCAGTTTTGTTTGTTTGTTTAAGGTTTTTAGGAAATGGAATTTGTTGGAATCCTTATTTGGTTCTATTTTCCATTTATTGTGTTTTATTTACAGGAAATTGTAGACCATTTGTTGAAAATGCTGTCTTTTTTCCACCTGATGGTTTTAGCTCCTTTGTCAGAGATCAAGTGAACATAGGTGTGTGGTTTCATTTCTGGGTGTTCAATTTTTTTTCTTTGATCTACATGCTCTACCAATACCATGCAGTTCCTATCACGATTGCTCTGTATTACAGCTTGAGTTCTGGGGATGGTGATTCTGCCAGAAGTTCTTTTATTATTGAGAATAGTTTTCCATATCCTGGGTTTTTTGTTATTCCAGATGAATTTGCAATTTTTTCTTTCTAACTCTATGAAGAATTGATTTGGAATTTTGATGGAGTTTGCATTGAATCTGTAGATTGCTTTTGACAAGATGGCCATTTTTACTATATTTATTCTGCCAATCCATGAACATAGGAGATAACTCCATCTTCTGAGATCTTCTTCAATTTCTTTTTTCAGAGACTTGAAGATCTTGTCATACAGATTTTTCACTTACTTAGTTAGAGTCACACCAAGGTATTTTGTATTATTTGTGACTATTGTGAGGGGTGTCATTTCCCTAAATTCTTTCTCAACCTGTTCATCCTTTGAGTAGAGGAAGACCACTGATTTGTTTGAGTTACTTTTATGTCCAGCCACTTTGCTGAAGTTGTTTATCAGGTTTAGGGGGTTTCTGGTAGAATTTTTGAGGTCACTTAAGTATACTATCATTTAATCTACAAATAGTGATATTTTGAATTCTTCCATTCCAATTTGTATCCATTTGACCTCCTTTCATTGTCTGATTGCTCTGGCTAGGACTTCGAGTACTGTATTGCATAGATATGGAGAGAGTGGGCAGCCTTATCTGGTCCCTGATTTTAGTGGGATTGCTTCAAGTTTCTCTCCATTTAGTTTGATATTGGCTACTGATTTGCTGTATATTGCTTTTATTTTGTTTAGGTATGGGTCTTGAATTTCTGATCTTTCCAAGACTTTTTTTATCATGAAGGGCTGTTGTATCTTGTCAAATGCTTTCTCAGCATCTAATGAAATGATTATGTGGTATTTTGTTTTTTAGTTTCCTTATAAAGTGGATTACATTGATGGATTTCCGTATATTGAACCATCCTTGCATCCCTGGAATGAAGTCTACTTGATTATGATGAGTGATCTTTTTGATGTGTTCTCAGATTTGGTTTGCGAGAATTTTATTGAGTATTTTTGCATCGATATACATAAGGGAAATTAGTCTGAAGTTCTCCTTCATTGTTGGGTCTTGGTATAGTTTAGGTATCAGAGTTATTGTGGCTTCACTGAAAAAATTGGGTAATGTTCCTTCTATTTCTATTTTGTGAAATAGTTTGAAGAGTATTGGAATAAGGTCTTCTTTGATGGTCTGATAGAACTCTGCACTAAACCTATCTGGTCCTTGGTTTTTTTTGGTTGAGATACTACTAATGACTGCCTCTATTTCGTAAGGGGTTATGGTACTGTTTAGATCATTTATCTGATCCTGATTTAACTTTGGTGCCTGGTGTCTATCTAGAAAATTGTTCATTTCATCCAGATTTTCCAGTTTTGTTGAGTATAGGCTTTTGTAGTAGGATCTGATAATTTTTGAATTTCCTCAGTTTCTGTTGTTATATCTCCCATTCCATTTCTGATTTTATTAATTTCAATATGTCTCTGTGCCCTCTGGTTAGTCTGGCTAATGTTTTATCTTTCTTGTTGATTTTCTCAAAGAACCAGCTCCTGGTTTGGTTGATTCTTTGTATAGTTCTTTTTGTTTGTTCTTGGTTGATTTCAGCCCCGAGTTTGATTATTTCCTACTATCTACTCCTTTTGGGTGTATTTGTTTCTTTTTGTTCTAGAGATTTCAGGTGTGCTGTCAAGCTGCTAATATATGTTCTCTTCAGTTTCTTGTTGGAGGCACTCAGAGCTATGAGCTTTTCTCTTAACACTACTTTCATTGTGTCCTATAAGTTTGGGCATGTTGTGGCTTCATTTTCATTAAATTCTAAAAGTCTTTAATTTTGTTTTTTATTTCTTCCTTGACCAAATCTTCATTGAGTAGAGTGTTGTTCAACTTCCATGCATATGTGGGCTTACTATTGCTTTTGTTGTTATCGAAGACCAGTTAGTTAGTGGTAATCAGATAGGATGCAGGGGATTATTTCAATCTTCTTAAATCTGTTTTGTGACTGATTATGTGGTCAATATTGGAGAAGGTACCATGAGGTGCTGAGAAGAAGGTATATTATTTTTTGTTTTAGGATCAAATGTTCTATAGATCTCTGTTAAATACATTTGGTTCCTAACTTCTGTTAGTTTCACTGTTTCTCTGTTTAGTTTATGTTTCCATGATCTGTCCATTGATGAGAGTGAGGTGTTGAAGTCTCCCACTATTATTGTGCGAGGTGCAATGTGTGCTTTGAGCTTTAGTAAATTTTCCTTTATGAATGTGGGTGACCTTGCATTTGGAGCATAGATGTTCAAAATTGAGAGTTCTTCTTTGTAGATTTTTTTCTTTGATGAGTATGAAGTGTCCTTCCTTATCTTTTTTGATGACTTTATGTTGAAAGTCAATTTTATTCGATATTAGAATGGTTTCTCCATCTTGTTTCTTGGGACCATTTGCTTGGAAAATTGTTTTCCAGCTTTTTACTTTGAGGTAGTAGTGTCTGTCTTTGTCATTAAGGTGGGTTTCTTGTATGCAGCAAAATGCTGGATCTTATTTACCTATCCAGTCTGTTAGTCTATGTCTTTTTCTTGGGGAATTGAGTCCATTGATATTACGAGATATTAAAGAAAAGTGATTGTTGCTTCCTGTAATTTTTGTTGTTAGAGGTGGAATTATGTTTATGTGGCTATCTTCTTTTTGGTTTGTTAAAATAAGATTACTTTCTTGCTTTTTCTAGGGTATAGTTTCCCTCCTTGTGTTGGAGTTTTTCATTTATTATCCTTTGAAGGGCTGGATTTGTGGAAAGATATCGTGTAAATTTGGTTTTGTCATGGAATATTTTGGTTTCCCCATCTATGTTAATTGAGAATTTTGCTGGGTATAGTAGCCTAGGCTGGCATTTGTATTCTCTTAAGGTTTGTATGACATCTGCCCAGGATCTTCTGGCTGTTATAGTCTCTTCGGAGAAGTCCGGTGTATTTCTGATAGGTCTACCTTTATATGTTACTTGACCTTTTTCTTATACTGCTTTTAATATTCTTTCTTTGTTTAGTGCCTTTGATTATTATGTGACAGGAGGAATTTCTTTTCTGGTCCAATTTATTTGGAGTTCTGTAAGCTTCTTGTATGTCCATTGGTATCTCTTTTTTTAGGTTTGGGAAGTTTTCTTCTATAATTTTGTTGAAGATATTTACTGGCCCTTTAAGTTGGGAATCTTCACTCTCTTCTATACCTATTATCCTTAGGTTTGGTCTTCTCATTGTGTCCTGGATTTCTGGAATGTTTTCTGTTAGGAACTTTTCGCATTTTGCTTTTTCTTTGACTGTCATATCAATGTTTTCTATGGTATCTTCTGCACCTGATATTCTCTCTTCTATCTCTTCTATTTTGTTGGTGATGTTTACATCTATGTCTCATGATCTCTTTCTTAAGTTTTCTGTCTCTAGAGTTGTCTTCCTTCCCTTTTGAGATCATAGATAGTTTTGTTCATTTCCTTCACCTGTTTGTGTTTTTCCTGTAATTCTTTATAGAATTTTTGTGTTTTCTCCTCTAGGGCCTCTATCTGTTTACCTGTGTTCGCCTATATTTCTTTAAGGGATTTATTTATGTCCTTCTTAAAGTCCTCTATCAGCATTATGAGATGTGATTTTTAAATGAGTCTTTCTTTTCTGGTGTGTTGGGGTATCCAGGACTTGCTGTGGTGGGAGAACTGGGTTCTGATGATGCCAAGTACCCTTGGTTTCTGCTGGTAAGATTTTTGTGCTTGCCTTTCCCCATCTGGTTGTCTCTAGCGTTAGTTGGTCTTGCTGTCTCTGGTTGGAGCTTGTCCTTGCTGTGGGCCTGTAAATCTATGTCCTCACTCCTGGAAGACCAGCTCTCTTTTGGCATGTCCTCTGTACAGTGGGCTGTGGAACAGCCCCAGCTCCCAGGTGAAGATGGTGACTGGAAAGATCCTGTCCCAGCTGCTCCACTGTTCCTGTGCCCTGTGTTTTCCTACCTGGTCCTGCTCCGAACAGTTATTAGAGAGAAAGTGCAAAGCTCACCACTGAGCCTGGGAATGAGAGCACTCCTTGGAAACCAGCTCTTTCCTGGCAGGACCCGTGGAAAGAGGGCTGTGAAACAGCCTCAGCTCCCTGTTGCAGATGGTGATTTGAAGGATCCTGTCCCAGCTGTTCCCCCTTTGCCCAGAGTCTTTTCCCAGTTTTGCAGGGCTTTTATTTTAGAGGGTTATTGAACTTTGTTAGAGGCCTTTCCTATTCCTGTTGAGGTGACCAAGTCGTTTTCTTCCTTGGGCCTATTCATATGATGAATACATTTATTGTTTTTCCTATATTGACTCATCCTTTCATTCCTAAAGTAGAGCCTATTTATTTGGTCATTGTGAATTAACTCCCTATGCGCAGTTGTCTTTGAGTTTGCCAATATTTTATTAAGAAAGTTTAGGTCTATGTTCATCAGGGAGATTATCAGACAATTTTCTTTTTTTTTTTATTTTCTAAATTTTTTTATTTGCATTTCAAATCATTTCCCCTTTCCCGTTTCCTCCCTCCAGGAAAGTCCCATAAGCCCCCTTCCCTCCCTCTTTTCCCCATTCAACCCCCTCTCGCTTCTTTGTCCTGGCGTTCCCCTACATCCAGACTTTCCAGGACCGGGGTCTCTCCTTCCATCTTCTTGGAAATCTATTGATATGACAATTTTCTTTGTATGGGTGTGTGCCCTTATCTAATTTAAAATACATCCTTCATTAAAAAAAAAAAAGTTTGGTAGCTGCCTTACTTGGCTCTCTGTTGCTGTGGTAGAACACTCTGAGAAAAATCAAGTTGGGGGAAGAAAGGGTTTATTTTACCTTAAATCTCCAGATAAGAGTCCATTACTGAGGGAAATCAGGATAAGAACTCAAGATAGGCAGCTGGAAACAAAAACCATGTAATACCGCTACTTGTTGACTTATTCATTGACTCACTCCCTGGCTCATGCTCAGCATGCATCTTACATAGGCCAGGCTGCTTTTCTAGGAATGGTGATGCCCACAGTAGGCTGGGTCCTCCTGTATTAATCACTTATCAAGACAATCCTCACAGGCATGATCAGAGGTCAATCTGATCTGGACAATCCCTTAGCAGAGACTCACTCAGGCAGCCCTAGACAGTCTCAAATCGACAGCTGAAGCTAACTATGACTATGCCAGTAGCTTTCTTTCCTTTTGTGTTTTGGATATTTGTTGGGGAAATAAAAAACAAAAGGCAAAAAAAAAATTAAAAACAAAAAATATAAGCCATTACATGAATAGACCCAAGGAAGAAATCACATGATCATCTCAGTAAGAAAGGCCTCCAAGGAAGTTCATTAACCCTCCAAAATAAAATCTCTGAGAATTTGAGGGGACAAAGAACTTATATCAACAAAAAGGTAACCAATGCATCATCTTAGAGGGCATGAGTTTCTTTAGCTTGTACTTATCATGAAAAGTTTTTCTTTCTCAGGTCAATTATAAGTGGTTCTGCTCATTAGTAATCCAGGTTGGCAGTTAGTTTCCTTCCAGCGATTGAAAGGTATCATTTTATACCCCACCCATGCTGGATTTGAGAGTTTACCTTAAGAAATCTATGTTTTTCATAGGTTTATCATTTTGTGAGACTTAGTGCTTCTCTCTTGTAATTTCAACTTTACTAGATTCTTTTAAACACAATATGACATATAGCATTCTTTCCTTGTCTTGTGTGTTTGATGTTCTGAAAGCTTTGTATCTAATGGCAATCTCTTTCTATATTTTTGATAATATTTTCTGTGAACTTCTTAAATATATTTCCTATGCCTTTGGCTTCTCTTTCTGAGGTCATGATGAAAATATTTGATATTTTCACATGTTCCACAAATCTCATACATTCTGTTCATGCTTTCCTGGTGATTTCTCATTGCCATTGTCTAAAATTGTTGATACTTTTCAGTCGTCACCAAGCCCAAAGTCTGTCTCCTACATGATCTTTTCTACCAGAAACTTCTGACTAATTCAACTTTTAATTTCAAAACTTTCAATTTGAATTTTAATGCATTTATATATTTTTATTAAATTCAAATTTTGTCAAATCCTTTATTGACGTCTTTATTTTCCTCAACTCATTGAATTCATTTAGAATCTTTGTGTCCTTTTAACAGTTCCATTGAACATTCTTATAATCAATCTTTAAAACACCCTGTTAGGTATTTCATTCAAATACCACTCCTTGGAGTTCTTTATTGTGAATTTAGTACTTTTCAGAAGAGTCACATTGCCTTGAACTTTTTATTCATATTTCTTGTGCTTTTGCTTCAGTACTTAAAAATCTAGGATTAACTTGTTGATTGAATTTTGGTGCATGTAATTGCAGTTCTCAGATGGAATTATTTGTAGTAGTCATTTTCAAGCCTTGTTCAAAGAACAAGAAAAAGCATTTTTTTCCAAAACATAAAATTTTTTAAACTGACTGACTGTACATGGTTAAAATGTCACATGAATTATCACCAGTCTGGTATCATAGTATTCAAAGTTAAGCTATAATCCATTAGAAATAAGTCATTTTACTATGTTATGTCTAGTATTTTCAAAGTAGATGAAATATAATTTTAAAATATGACAAAAATTATTGTGAATCATATTTTTGAAGTGTAAATATTATTTAATAAACAGAATTTTTAGCAATACATGCATACATACATACTAGATTAGAATATTCTTCTAATATGGCAAAAATTTTCAAAGTATTAAAACTTTTATTTTGAAAGTTAAACAACAGACTCCAACCTACAACTTTAGTTACTCCTTAGTAATAACATGAAGAGAACTAAGAACTAAAAAAGGAAAAACAGAGCATCCTTTGTGTACATTTTTAACAGAATATCCAGAAAGATATTGTAGTTTGGATGGGGAAGAAAGCTCAGTTGATAAAGTGAGTTTGACTTTTTGAACCCATATGAACAAGGAAAGAAGAGCTTAGTGTTATAATCCCAGTGTGAGGAGGCAGAGATAGGCAGAGCCTTAGGGTGTTCTAGAGAGCCAGCTTGACTACAGGAGAGTTCTGGTTCATGCAAGCCTTGGCTCAAAAAAGAAAGTTGAAGGCACTTGAGGAATGATACCTGAGCTTTTCCTTGGGGTTTCACATGTAAGCACACATATGCACATGCACCTGTATACTCAAACGTGCATACACACACAGCTACAAGAATTAGTATCAGAATAGTGTGCAAATTAGTATATTCAGAGTGAACTGGTTATTGGTCTCATACTAGCTTGCTGATTGCTTTATTATAATATTCCTGCAAAATTCCTGCAAAACATTTAATAATCTAAATAAAAATACTAACAGTAATTTCTGTATTCAAAAATGATAGACTTATATCCAGGGTTTCTTTGTGTTACCTTGACCATCTTGGAGCTCACTCTGTAGACCAGGCTAGCCTCCAACTCACAGAGATCCACTTGCCTCTGCCTCTGCTGAGGTTAGAGGTGTGAGCCACCACAGCCCAGTGACTTATGTCTATTTTTAATGATTACTTAGACTCAAGCATATCTATTCCCATTTCAAAGGTTACTAATGTAATGGCATGAAGAGGGCCTTTAAAGATAAAAGACACCCCCCTTATGGATAAGGCTACATACCTTGACCAGCTTTCAGCTAGCTTTCTCTTGTCCATTCTACTTTTGTCAAAATACAGAAAGTATGTCTTTATTATGCACCAGATGTTACTTTACTTCCCTGGCTTTGAGGGTAAAAAACCTTCCTGTTTACGAGTTGCCCACTCTGTAGTATTTTATTATGAACCACAAAATGGGCCAAGACAATCCCAAAATCAATGTTACTGACAGGTCCATATACATTTCAGTGTACTTCTTGGTTAATTTTAGATTTTTTTAAAAAAAAAGATGAAGATGGGCTTTATAGTGAAAGGAAACTTCATGTACCTGAAGAGGGCAATGAAGTAAAATGTATTCTAATGTTTTATCTAGATAGCTGTTAAGCTTTGCTCCCAGGATCAGGTTGGACACCAAGTCGAATAACCTGTTAGATATTCATTCTTCTGGTGATAAAGTAATGTTGACCTTGAAAATTTGTAGCATACATAAAATGGTATTGATGAATGTTCTGGAAAAAGTCATAGGGGTCATTAAAACACAAAATCGAATAAGATTAAGAATAAAGAAAGATAAACAGGGAAAAACTAATTCCAGAATAATGAACATATCGTATCACCTTGGATCTACTGTGTTACTTGCTGGACCTAAAGATCTGTGTTTGGCAAACCCGTTCTGCATATCTACTCTTTGGAAGAGTCTTAAGAATATTTGCTTGCTTAAGATCTTCTGACAGCAGTCCTGGGAGACCAGCTCTCTCAAGGAGATGGGAATGAGTGGGTGGGTGGGGGAGCACCTTCATAGAAGCAGGAGGAGGGGGACTGGGATGGAGGTTTCCAGAGAAGAAACCAAGAAGGGGGATAACATTTGAAATGTAAAATAAAAGACAATATCTAATTAAAAAAAAAGATCTTATAGCTCGATAACATGGGTCTAAGCATCAGTGGCTAGGAGCTTACCATGGTGATAATATCAACAGTGCCTGGTGCAGTCTATCAACGCTCAAGGCCAATGTTTTTCCAGTAGCTGTGATCTCTGGCCTGAGTTGCTTGGTGTATCCACAGTAGGATGTAGTGATGGTTCTGCTCTTATGAGTTACCCACTACTCATAAGGTAGAAACTGATGAATCCCAGGTGGTTACTTTGTTAAAATTGTGAAGTGCAGTGAAAGCCCAGGGACTGGAAACATTATTTAATCTAGTTGTAGAGTTTCATTGCTTTGCTCCACTTCTCAGGACAATGGTAGATACAGTGTTTGTTAGTAGAAGCCTTTGAAAGGGGCTTTGAAAGTTCATGGGGAAGAGTTCCTGTCAAATGTGTGTCCTATGATGATGAGGGGTGTATTTAGATTTCCCCACACCAGAGACAAAAAACAAACAAGACAACAACCATCAAATATGTTTTCCGTCACCACAAGAGCCTTTTTGCATAGCAAGAAAACATCTCATTTAATCCTGAGTTAACAATTGGAAATATATTGACTGTTCAATTGTAGGGCAACCAGGATTGGAAGTGTCCAAAGAGACCTTGAAATTTGATGGTTTCCCTTCCTTTCTTTACAGTTTTGCCAGGACTATGCTGTTGGCAAGCATATCCTGGACATGACCTTAGCAGTCCCCTTCAAGATACATAGCCAGTGATATCTCAACATCAGCATGCTTCCCTTAAGAATGTGCCTGTGGATAACACACTGAAGCAGTTGGCTAACCTGCAGATCAGCTGATACGTTCATGTACCTGCTCATGGAGACCACAGTTATTTTTTTAATTAATTAATTTGTCTATTATTTTACAATCCATATTTTATTCCCGGCCCCTTCCACCTTCCGACTGTTCCACATCCCATACCTCCTCCCCACCCCCCACGCCCATTTCCATGCGGATGTCCCCACCCCCACCCCACCTGACCTCTAAACACCTTAGGGCCTCCAGTCTCTTGAGGGTTAGGTGCATCATGTCTTAATGAAAACAGACCCGGCAGACCTCTACTGTATGTGTGTTGGGGGTCTCATATCAGCTGGTGTATGCTGCCTGTTGAGTGGTCCAGTATCTGAGAGATTTTAGGGGTCCAGATTAATTGAGACTCTGGTCCTCCTAGAGGGTTGCCCTCCTCCTCAGCTTCTTTCAGCCTTCCCTAATTCAACAACAGGGATCAGCCACTTCTGTCCATTGGTTTGGTGCAAACATCTGCATCTTACTCTTTCAGTTGCTTATTGGGTCTTCCAGAGTGCGGTCGTGCTAGGTCCCTTTTTGTGAGCACTCCATAGCCTCAGTAATAGTGTCAGGCCTTGGGACCTCCTCTTGAGCTTGATCCAACTTTGGGCCTGTTGCTGGACCTTCTTTCCCTCAGGTTCCTCTCCATTTCCATCCCTGTAATCCTTTCAGACAGGAACACTTATGGGTCAGAGTTGTGACTGTGGGCTGCCCCTCCACCTTCCTCATTTGATGCCCTGTCTTCCAATTATTTTTAAGCAATGCATTTTTTTGAATGCTCTCATGGGCTTTTGTTTAGTTGATGTTTTTGTTTAATGAGTGCAGAAGTATTCATGTGCATGCATGCATGTGGTGTGTGTGTGTGTGTGTGTGTGTGTGTATCTGTCTGCCTATCTGTCTGTCTGTCTGACTGTGTCAATGAGTGTGGGTTTGAGAGTATGAAGGACGGAGGCCATATTGGGAGCATCTTCTGTCACTGTCTGTGGTATTAGTTTAAAACAGCATCTCTCTGAAACTGAAGCTCACTGTTTGAGCTACATTGTTTAAGCAACAGGAAAAAGGACCCACCTGTCTCTGCCCTCCCTCATGACCCCATGCCCTGCCGAGTGTTTGTGTGATAGGCACACACCACTTCCCTAAACTATTGTTTATGTGAATACTGGATATCACATGTAAAGTCTGCACAATCTGAGGAATCTCCCCAGTTCCTTCTGGTTTTTATTTTTTATTCATTTTTTTTCTGTGCATCTAGGCCTATCTTTGGCTACTAATGATGTCATTTAAAAAAAATCTCTCCAAGGATCTTCCTCTTGAAGTGGCTGGGAGTGTAATCATTTCAGGAGATGCTGTTTGACTAGCATGGCAGCAAGAGAAATCATTAAGCTGAGATTTAGATCATTAGACTTTAAATGAGTCTACACTGTTATGGTTTAAAGTTTAATTTGTTTCCATCTTTAAAACAAGTTTCTGGAGAGATGGAGCTGTGTTTGATTATAAAGCATTAGCATGGCAGGGGCCAACAAACAAGCACGCTTGCTGTCTGCACAGACTGTTAGTGACTTAGCTCTCATTACTTGGCAGTTTCAGCAGTGATTAATTTAGTGGTAAAATTGGCTAATTTTGGTTGAAGTTCATATTCTAATGGTAAATTTAGATCATTGACTGAAATAAATATAGCTTGCTTAATATTTAAGGTTCCCTACCCAATGTGTGTTATGTGCACATGTGTAGATAGATGTACCTACCTATACAAGTATATGTGGAAGCCATATGCATACCATTTTGTCTAGACTGTCTGGCCATAAAGCCTCTGGGTCTGCCTGTCTCTGCCTTCACTCCCAGATGAGGTTGTAGGTGCACACTTCTAGTAGAGGCGTTGGAGAAATTGCTTAGCTGGTAACTGCTTGAATGCAAGTATGTGGATGTGAGTTTGATCGATACCATGTATACAAATAATGCTGACCATGATGCCATGTATTTGTTATCTCAGTTTTGGAGAGGTGGAGACAGGCATATCTGTTGGGCTCACTGACCTGTCAGCCTATGCTAATCTGTTGGCCCCAGGTCCCAGGCCCCAGTAAGAGACCCTGCCTCAAAAAACAAAACCAAACCAAACCAAAAAACAAACAAACAAAGACAAAAAACCCAACCAAACAAACAAGCAAAAAAACCTACTATTCTATGCATGGTTCTAAAGGAACCATAGACATTGTTTGAAAGTAAAGGGAGATCAAGATAGATTTGACAATAGATCATTGGGCTAATCCTAACTAATGAGCTATTGGCCATTGATAGCTATTTGGAGAGGGAAAGTCAGTTTTCTTTAAGCATGTTGCCACTGGTAAGTTTACCATGCAGCAGTAGACAGAGTAGATTGTACTAGATTTGTGTGTGTGTGTGTGTGTGTGTGTGTGTGAGAGAGAGAGAGAGAGAGAGAGAGAGAGAGAGGACACACATTAGATGGGTAGAAAAGATAGTATCAATCTGGGAGGAACTAGGGTAGGGGTGAATGCATTATGCACTCCATTATGCAAAAATTCTCAAAGAACTAATTTTAAAAAAGAAAAGGAAAGAGAAGGGAAGGGAAGGGAAGGGAAGGGAAGGGAAGGGAAGGGAAAGAAAGGGAAGGGAAGGGAAGGGAAGGGAAGGGAAGGGAAGGGAAGGGAAGAGAAGGGAAGGGAAGGGAAGGGAAGAAATGGAGGCCCAGTTACAACTCTGGTCATTGTAACCAAGAGGCTCATACCTTTGAACTTTTGTATCCTCCCCTGAAGTGTTGTTACCACACAATATTAACAGGGTCAGTGAAGATTTTAAAAAGCAATGTATGTATGAGTGCTCTGAGAGGATATTTGTTGTTAAATGAATAAGTGAGGTGATGCAAGTCTCTTCAGGTAAAAAAATGCTTTTTATGATGAAGTGTGTCTGTGTCTATAGAAGAACCAGAAACTGTTATATTCAAATTCCTGATGTCAGAATGTTTTAAGTATTCAGAATGATATGAAGGTAGACTTGCCTTTTCGTCATTATATTAAGTTGTGCTGTCCAATAGTGCTCTTGTGGTCTGTAAATGAGAGCATTAAACGGCTTTCTGATAAAGTTCAAATGGTTATTTTCTCAGGAAGGTATTAGATTCTAACCACTAAAATCAGGTTTCTTAAATTCTGACAGATATACTAAAAATTCTGTTAAATGTGAGGTATTCTGAAATCTTGGTTTAAACCTTGTTCAATATATAAACCATTCCTCAAATATTATTTGTTAGAGTTCTCCCCTAAATAAAGAAGACTTGCTGTCACTCTGAACCAGTTTACTCTCCCAAGGAATGTCAACCATTCTCCAGTCCAAGTCTTTGAATCAAGGTCTTTCCTCTCTCTCTTCTGTCTTCTCTCTCTTCTCTCTGTCTCTGTCTGTCCCTGTCTCTGTCTGTCTCTCTGTCTGTCTCTCTGTCTCTCTCTGTCTCTCTCTGTCTCTCTGTCTCTCTCTCTCTCTCTCTCTCTCTCTCTCTCTCTCTCTCTCTCTCTCTCTCTCTCTCTCTCTCTCTTTCTCTCTCTCTCTCCCTCACCCCCCACAACAGAATCTAGCCCTTGATGTTTAACCCTCACTACCAGCTTAGCTCCCTTTCATTAATCTACCCTTTAAGTATTTATTCTCCTTTATCAAGTCCCCAGGAAACATTGGGCCAGGGCATGCTGTGATGAAGGAAGTCATAGTTACTTAAGGTGGCAAGAGCATTATTTGCTCCTTAGAACAGTGGAACAGTGGAATTTCTCAGCTTAGCTTTTCTTAGTTCATCTTTTAGCTTGCCCTTACTTCTAGGTGCAGTAATTGTCACTTCAATGGTTCCCTTTAAACAGCCATGTTCTGAAATGCAAAGTCAGCTCAGGAGCAGAGCAGCAAAATATCTCAGGCTCAGCTTCTTTCAGTTTCTCTCCAGCTCTGATTGCACTATATAGGAGACTCAGATCACACTGTGCAAGGGTGGGGCTTCTTATGAAGGCTTTGACAGCCCCTTGAACTACAGCTTTGGAGAAGCAGCCCCTTAGCACCTCAGTAGGCATGTTTAGTGAAAGAAATTGAACTTTGGTCAGGCATGGGCTATGTTTAGCACCACTAAACGAACTGATTTACAGGCCACTCTTTCACGTTACTGCTTTTTATTAATGAATGTTATTTATGTGTGTGTCCATGCATACGGAGGCCAGAGATCAACCTTGTGGGTCTTTATGGATCATTTCACCAGATTTTTCAAATCAGGTTTTGGCCAGTAAGCTCCAGCAATTTTCCTGTCTCTGTTTCCCCATCAGTGGGATTATAGATATATGTTACCATACCCAGCTTTCTATAGAGGTGCTGGCAATCCAAACTAAAGACCTCATGCTTGCCCAGCAGTCATTTGGACAACTAAGCCGTTTCCTTGGTTCTGCCATCAGCTATTTCTAAAACAAAACTCTATGAATGTATTTCCAATGGTGACTGTTACTGCATACTGGAACAATACAGAGGAATGTAAGGATTTACTTCTACTACTTTTAATGATTGAGTTTGAAGTTTTGATTTGCATGGAGTTTTAGTAATTAAAGACACCTTTGAAAAACTAATTATGACTGTTAGGTCACAGTTTGTTGACTAATTTTGTTGTGTTGGTGGTCTAGGAAGTGCCAAAGGAAACATGCTAAAATGAGGCTTTCGAGTAGGAATGTATGTAAAGACAATGTCTATAACTGCTTCCAGCCATAGTCGGAATGAAGATGTTAGACTGGACTAGATGCAAAGGCTCGCCCATGGTTACTTATCTAGAATATTCAGTATCTATGGTCTTACTACTTTCAAGGAACTACTAAGGGTGGACAGGTGAGATTGTTTCCATTTTGCTTTTGAGAAAAGGAGTCATCTTGTTCATTTCATCATTTGAACCCATCTGTTTCATAATGATACAGATTTATAGCCAGTTTCAAAAGCATTGGTGTTATCTGTATTGCAAATGTGCGTGGCCAAAGAATATTTTTAATGCATTAAGACTGAAATAGTGGAACATTACATAAACATTCCAGAACAACACATGTTAAAGACACTAACCACAGAAGTGCAAGTTATATTAAGCAGAACCGAAAAGTGGTATTTACATGTTGTTGAAAAGAGTCATTCTCAGTGGTAGATGTAATGCTTGGATAACAACTAAAAGGGAAGGACTTGCTGGTTCCTGGTGCATGGGATACTTTGTTAGCACTCACTTTCTCTCTCTCTCTCTTTTTTAATCGAAGTGATAACATTCTCCATGACTACTTTGCTATGTAGTCAAGGGAAGTCATTGAACTTGTACAATTTTAGGATGCTTTTACTTCCCCAGATTCACAGCTATAGCTGTGTTTTCCAGGATCCAATCTGGTTTATTTGTAAGCAAAGCCAATGTAAGAGGAAGCTTGAGGAATAACATCAACACAAAGGAACAACCTTGAAGATGTCTTTTATCTGAAATCCAATTTCATTTTAATGGATTTTTTTTATTTGATCCTGCTGTCTGCAACAGTGTTAGCAACCTTGAGTTTATTTATGGCCTGCCTGTGCCTATGATGTAGCTATATGGTGAAGCCTGGTACAAGGCTTCCCTAGACACATCCCTGCTAAGGGACAACCCAGAGCAGAACTGCAAAGTGTTGTAGCTAATTTCCTCACCCTAGAATGACTTAGCAACCATTAGGCTCCAGAAAAGAGGAGATGCTGGATGTGAACATGCAAATGTGTCTTTCCTAGTTATTCACATAGAAAACTAAGTTGGCATCTGAAGAGCCCTAAGGAGAGAGCTGACATCAAAAAGTGAAGACATAGGATTGTAGGGTTCTTCCATAGGGCAATTGTGGTTGTAGCTTTAGTCCTACTCTCCATCGGACACTAGTTAAGTGATGGATAGAAGTCATCTGAACTTTTAAGTCTCTGCCTTCTTGAGCTTCTGACATCTTAGAATTTATACCTAGTAATTAAACTCAACTGAATCCATCAAAGTTTAAGATTCATGGAAATTTCTTAAACCATAGTTCTCCTAATTGTGGAGACACATATCCTAGCAGTTAAAACTATCTTGGTAGTCACGTTTTTCCTTTATCCATGGAAAATGGTAAAAAGGTATTTATTTGTTGGGGTTTCTAAATTCTCTTTGTTCTATTAAAACAACACTGCAGCCAAAAGACTGTAATGAAGGTTTTGGTGTGACAAGTCTGAACAATGAACCAATGGGAATGAAAAAATCCAACTAATGAGAAAATGATGTAAAGGCCAGCTTTCTGCCTTCCCAGAAAGCTTTTAATTACAGAGAAATCAACAGATGTGCCAGGAGTAACACAAGAGTGCTGGCCATGCAAAATAGCACCTTGGAGTGGAATGAATTTGGAATAAATGAACTGGAAATATTGGCTTTCCTAGCAGTCAACAACATATGAGAGAGAACACAGGGCCCTTCATTTTGGTAATAGTGCTGATCACAAACTTCTCTATAGCATCTGAACCAGTAGGAATGTGTCATGTGTGTGTAGGGAATGCATATATGTGTGCATATGTGTGTGAGAGAATATGTAAGGATACATGTATGTTCATGCATGTACATGTGTGTGAGAGTATGTCTCTGTGAGCATGTGTTTCTGTGTGCATGTATGCACATGTCTATGTGTCTGTGTATGTCTGAGTGTAGACACTTCTGATTTTTAATCAAATAAGAAGGAGTGTTTGCCATGAACTGCCAGTCATCATTTGAGAAATCAAAAATTTCAAATGCTTTTCATATCTGAAATAAAACAGGCCCTTGAAACTCTGAATCATTAAGAGAAATAAACTGTCATTTATTATTTCTTTTCTTTTATCTTACTTTATATGGAATATTTCTAGCAAATGTTTTTCTCTTTCCTCTAGAAATGTTTTGAATCTTTCTATTTGTTTCTCTGTGAAGATTATGGTTCAAGAACCTAAAATATGCTTTTATTAGCCAACTCCATACTGCATTTGAAGATGTGCTTAGTTATCTACAATATTATCATATTGGCCAATAAAGTTAATCAAGAGACAGTTTCTAATGAGTTTGGGACAGTAAAGTAATGGAAAATCCAAAGCAAGAGAGTGTGGTGACTGGAAAATAACATTGGGACCTGACTCTTGTTTTCTTTTTTATTTAAATAGAGAGAGGCACTCAGGACTTAAGGGTGGCTCTCACTGCACAATGGCCACGTCTCTTTGCTAAGGCAACACTTAATTTCACCAAGATGCAGCCCTTTATACGCACTCTCAGCATTCTTCTCCTGATGACAAGGAAGAAACCCTGATCCTGGAATGTGACCTAGCTCAGACCTTTGGAGCTCTGCTCAGGAAGGAAGTTTGGGACTGAGCCTGGGATTGGAAGTCTACGTGAGTTCAAATTTCAGTTTTGCTGTGTGAACTCTGCAGTTTATCGTAATCTTTCTGAGCCTCGATTTTTTTTTTTAATAAAGCAACTTACTGGAAGCAACATGGCTAGTAGGCAGAAGTTTAAAACTTCAGTTTATCTGACTTTAAGCCTGTTCTACTTTAGCTTTTACTTTATTGGGGAAAATGTATGACTCATATTGAGAACTTGTCTAGGATAGTCACTGTTTCACAGTCGGCTGTCTGCTTCTCACATCTTACCAAGACAATCATACCTGCAGTCCTTGGCTCTGACCTCTGACACCTGTGGCTGTGGCCTATCTGTACTTCTGATCTATTCATGTGACCCAGGCCATGTTGTAAGATTACTGAACCATGAATCCAAGCAGAGAAAGAGTCTCCTGAGGCTAAGGAAAGAGAGCCTCAGAAATGGTGGGTCTATGAAAAACAGAACTGTGCTGTTTTCTTCTCCCTTTAGCTTACATTTTTCAATGATTAAAGCTGTTTCTAAAGACTTGGTGCCTCCTCCTTTCCTCACTATGAGGAAATTCTCTGCTATGGATTGCTATTGCTAGGTCACCTCATTAGGCTTTATCTCCACTTGAGTGGAGACACTTATTGAAAGGAATGCCTATGCCCATTGCCTGTTAGGTACTCATGGGGCTCAGTTCTTGGAGGCACTCAGCTAACATTTGATAATTTGCTTGCAGTTGCTGTTATAAACACCTTGACCAAATGTAAACGGAGAGGAAAGAGTTTATTGCTGAGCTTATTTCTATACAGGTTACAGTTCATCACAGAGGAAAAGCCAAGGCAGACACTCAAGAGCAGAACCTGGGGGCAAAAACTGAGGCAGAGACCACAGAGGAAGTCTGCTTACTGGTTTTCTCCTCTGACTTGCTCAGCTACTCTTCTTATACAGCCCAAGCCTACTTGCCTAAGCATGACACCACCCAGAGTGGGCTAGGCCCTCCTACATCAATTAGCAAGAAAGAAGATGCCTTATTGTCTTGCCCATAGGCAAATCTGAGAGAAGTAATTTGTCAGTTGAGGTTTCCCCTTCCCAAGTGTGCCAAATTGACAACTAAAGCTAATCCGTAAAAGGCTTCATTATCCTTTTACAACTCAGTACCCTCATATGATATATAAAAGATTTAGATGTTTAATATATTTATAGGTAAAACTTTCTGGTGAATTCACCAAGACGTGGAATTTTAACCTTATATCTGTTAAGTGATGTTTGTGAGGTTTTTTTCTAAGGATACAGGTACATGTAGAAACTACATGTATTTTCTAAAGTTTACTTTTAACTTTATTTATTTTTTATCATAATTTACAGAAAAAAGGCTATAAAGCATATTAGATCGAGATTGATGGAAGGACATGGAAATGAAAGAAAGATGATATCAACCTCATGGAAGCAGATTGCTCTTCAATCAAGCAGTCTTTCCATGGAACTGGTCACAGTGCACCCGAGCACAGGAGGACTGGGGATTTTACAGCGCAGAAAAGTGAAGTTTTGAAGTGAAGATCCCACCTGAGGAGCTATACCCCATCTCTCTGAAAGTTGTAAATACTGACTGGAGGTTGATGTGTCTGGTCTTCTCAAGACCTTCCTGGATCCAAATTTCCCACAGAATATGTTATCAAACTGTTCACTTTCCTGTCTAGAGTTTGAGGGTTATTAGCCCTTTGAAGGTAGAACAGTGGGTTTCCCCATACTTCACACTCAATTTCTTTTACTACCAAGTATACTAGTACCATGCATTTGTTGTAATATTGAGTCCTTATTCATACCTTACCATTGGTCAAAGGCCCCACTTTACCAAGGTTTGCTTAATTAGTGCCCAGTGTCCACTCTGTTGCATGATCTCTTT
Source organism: Tokudaia tokunoshimensis (assembly GCA_036184795.1). Classification (NCBI taxonomy): domain Eukaryota; kingdom Metazoa; phylum Chordata; class Mammalia; order Rodentia; family Muridae; genus Tokudaia; species Tokudaia tokunoshimensis. The sequence goes on along the minus strand of BTHU01000002.1, from coordinate 87,373,254 downwards.
GGGGAGATCCACATGACAGTCAGTAGTTCTGTCTTTTATGCTCCTGTTGCTTATGATACCTTCTCCAACTCTTCTGTGATGATTTTTTAGACTAGTATCCTAGGAATAACCTTCATGTATTTGAGGACATTTACAGAGGGGTTCAACTTGTGGAGGATATCTAACCTGCATGTGGGAGCCTTTATTCATAAGCTGCTTCATCATCCTGCTGTCAAGACTTCTACACCTGTATATCAAACTAAATGTTCTACCCTTGTCTCCTTCCCTTTGTCCCTCTCTGTCTTCAGTTGCTTTCCTCAGGTGGTTTGTCTCAGGTACTGAATGACCTTGAAAATTATGGTCATAGGGTTTACAGTCTTTCAGTTGTAATTTGTATCTTTTTCATGGTTACATTGGCAGATGGAGGCTCAGCGGGTAAAGGTGCTTGCTGCCAAGGTTGATGACTGAGTCGGAGCGCCCCTGGAACATACCTTCTGAGAGGAGAGAAACAATTCCCACAAGTTGTTCTCTGACCTCTACACATGTATACACACATATAAATAAACAAATAAATAAATGGCAGTGAAATATTAGCTGATTTGCCCTAGGAAGAGCACAGAAATAAGTGCAGTTTCCCTTCTTCATTCACCAGGGAATTTTCTCAAAGCTTTCTTGTACCTTGGATGTTGACCTTCCTCATCCAACCTTGGTAGGCTTGCCAGTCTTTCTACTATGAAATGACGGCTTTCCCCTCAGTTTCCATCCAATAGTCACCATACACATTGCACACTTGAATAGAAAAGTGTCTTCATCTTCTAAAAGAAAACTACCCACATAAATAATTTAAGATGCTTCCTGGAAGAATTGTCTCTTATTCGCAGTCTGGTAATTCATTTGATCCTTTACTCATATTAGTATGGATTTTGTGTTATTTGCTTATACTCTGGTGTATAATCCAAAGCTTCTTTGTAATTATTCTAGGTCTGACATTGAACATCTTCTGCCTGGATATTATGTTTCTTTGGTATGCCCTCACCTTGGTGAAGTTTTAAATTCCTCACTGTTTAAGACACACTCACTTTGTGGTAATATAAAATGATTCTTGTTTTTTTTTCTCTTGTGTTAGTCACTAGAATTATTATCTCCAAGAAATATGAATCCTATTTTCAGAATAGTGATAGATATCATTATCTTTGGTTTATTTCCTCCCTATTCACAAGTCACAATATGGACTCTATCAATATGTCTCTCAACAGACAAATGGATAAAGACACACCATAGGATTTTGTTTTAAAAATGTAAAATAAAATGAAGTTAATGATATCCACAGGAGAGATAGATGGAATAATCGTTTACTGAGCAAAATAAGCTAGACTCAAAAAGATAAGCACAATGCTTTATCTTCGTGTAGAATCTAGAATAGTGTATATGTGTATATGTGTGTGTGTGGTGTGTGTGTGTGTGTGTGTGTGTGTGTGTGGTGTGTATGTGTGTGTGGTGTGTGTGTGTGTGTGTGTGTGTAACAAAAGGAGGGTCACATTGCATCCAAGTCAAGAAGCATAGAGAGACACAAATAGTGCTGCTCAGCTCGCTTCCTCCTTTTTACTCAGACCTTGACCCAGCCTGTGAATGATGCCTGCCACACTCAAGGTAGGCATTCCCACATCAGTTAAACCTCCCTGTAAATGCTTTCACACATGCCTAGAGGAAATTAGTCTTCTAGGACACTCTACAGCCTCTGTTCTATCTTTTTTTTCCTTCGAATCTAACAAGGAATGAGGAACACAAAAGCTTAACAGAATGCATATATTCGTGTGTGTGTGTGTGTGTGTGTGTGTGTGTGTGTGTGTAAGCAGAGCAAGAGTCAGTTGTGGGATGAAGGGGAAGAAAAAGATGTGAAGGGACAGCATGAGGTGACAATAGGTAGATAAGAAAAATATAATGATACACATATGAAAAATTTCACAGTGAATTCCATTTTTATATGCATACAAATTGCCAACTCTATGTATAGGCATTCAGACTACAGCAATTCAATGGCCTTAGAATATCCATTCACATAAAGTTTCAAGCATACAAGATAAGGAATCAACAAAACCTACAATAAAGAAACCATTTAGAAAGTTGAGATCAATAGCTGCCCCCTCTGGGAAAAAAAATAAAATAGACAAATTCCTGAGGTTTTGAAAAAGTGAGAACCTGCCCCTAGAGGTGTTGCAGATGTGGCTGAGCAGAGAGAGACTGTCTACCCTAAGTGTTCTGACCTGTGAACATCTGAATGATTAATAGTCTAACACTCCCTGAAAAAAAAAAAAGCAAGCCTGAGATGACCAGTAGTCCAGTGCCAGGGTGTTACAGGATATTTGATCATTGTACATAGAAAAGCTAATTGTTAGCAAAATATAAAAGCTTAAATAGATATTGTATTAGTCAGATGCTCTTAGGTATGTCCTGAAGAGCTGCAGGTTGGGTGTGCCTCTAAAAACCTCCATAGATAAGAATGCTAAAGCATGGAAAAGTGCTGACTACTTTAAGGCAAGTTACTTGAGAAAGAGCTTGCAGTCTTTGCTCTATGACCCCAGGTAAAGTCAGTTGTGGTTTTAAGCTACCCCATTGTATCGGTGAAATGCTTCAACTTCTGCTAACTTGGCTTGAACCCACCCTCCCATGCTGGTGACATAGTTCTTTCTTCCAAGGGTTCTCTATTTTATGGCTTGGAAGGAGATCCAGGTAAGAGATATAGATTGTCTCTATGGACTTGCAGGAACAACACAGAAGCATCTGGCAGGACACAGGTAAAGAGAGCTAAGGCATTGTATGGTGTTTGGAGGATCTCCAGAGAAAGGTAAATTAGCTCAGGAGAATAACACAGATAAAGATTTCTAACGGGCTAGCAGTGTAGTTGTAGCATCAGGCTTGTAATTAGATATTTTGGATATAGTTAAGAAAATAAAATTATCTTACTGACTCAGTTTATACCTCCCATATCATTATTGGTATAACTATCTGAATCACATCAGACTTCTCACCAGAGACTATGAAAGCCAGAAGATCCTGGGCAGATCTCATGCAGACACTAAGCACAAATGCCAGCCTAGACTACTATACCCAGCAAAACTCTCAATCACCATAGATGGAGAGAATTCAAGGCCCATATCTAAACATAGTAAAAGCAATTTACAGCCAACCGGTAGCCAGCATCAATCTAAATGGAGAGAAACTTGAAGCAATCCCACTAAAATCAGGGACTAGACAAGGCTGCCCTCTCTCTCCATATCTTTTCAATATAGTACTTGAAGTTCTAGCTAGAGCAATTAGACAACAAAAAGAGATCAAAGGGATACAAATTGGAAAGGAAGAAGTCAAACTATCACTCTTTGCAGACGATATGATAGTATACTTAAGCGACCCAAAGAACTCCACCAGAGAACTCCTACAGCTGATAAACGACTTCAGCAAAGTGGCCGGATATAAAATCAACTCAAGCAAGTCAGAAGCCTTCCTATACTCAAAGGATAAGCAGGCTGAGAAAGAAGTAAGAGAAATAATACCCTTCACGATAGCCACAAACCATATAAAGTATCTTGGCGTGACTCTAACCAAACAAGTGAAAGATCTGTATGACAAGAACTTCAAGTCTCTGAAGAAAGAAATTGAAGAAGACCCCAGAAGATGGAAAAATCTGCCATGCTCATGGATTGGCAGGATTAATATAGTAAAAATGAGCATCTTACCAAAAGTAATACACAGATTCAATGCAATCCCCATCAAAATCCCAACTCAATTCTTCATAGAGTTAGAAAGAGCAATTCAAAAATTCATCTGGAATAACAGAAAACCCAGAATAGCTAAAACTATTCTCAAGAGTAAAAGAACCTCTGGGGGAATCAGTATCCCGGACCTCAAGCTGTACTACAGAGCAATAGTGTTAAAAACTGCATGGTATTGGTACAGTAACAGACATGTAGATCAATGGAACAGAATTGAAGACCCAGAAATGAATCCACACTCCCATGGTCACTTGATCTTTGACAAAGGAGCTAAAACCATCCAGTGGAAAAAAGATAGCCTTTTCAACAAATGGTGCTGGCTCAGCTGGAGGTCAACATGCAGAAGAATGCAAATTGACCCATCCTTATCTCCTTGCACTAAGCTCAATTCTAAGTGGATCAAAGATCTCCACATAAAACCAGACACACTGAAACTAATAGAAGGGAAACTAGGGAAGAACCTTGAACATATGGGCACAGGGGAAAATTTCCTGAACAGAACTCCAATAGCTTATGCTCTAAGATCAAGAATAGACAAACGGGACCTCATTAAATTACAAAGTTTTTGCAAGGCAAAAGACACTGTCAAAAAGACAAAGCGGCAACCAACTAACTGGGAAATGATCTTTACCAACCTTACATCCGACAGAGGGCTAATATCCAATATATACAAAGAACTCAAGAAGTTAAACTCCAGAGAGGCAAGTAACCCTATTAAAAAATGGGGTACAGAGCTACACAAAGAGTTCTCACCTGAAGAATATCTAATGGCTGAGAAGCACCTAAAGAGATGTTCATCATCTTTAGTCATTAGGGAAATGCAAATCAAAACAACCCTGAGATTCCATCTCACACCAGTCAGGATGGCTAAGATCAAAAACACAGGAGACAGCAGTTGTTGGCGAGGATGTGGAGAAAGAGGAACACTCCTCCACTGCTGGTGGAATTGCAAGCTGGTACAACCACTCTGGAAAGCAGTCTGGCGGTTCCTCAGAAAACTGGTCATGACACTCCCGGAGGATCCGGCTATACCACTCCTGGGCATATACCCAGAGACTTTACCTGCATGCAATAAGGACACATGCTCCACTATGTTCATAGCAGCCTTATTTATAATAGCCAGAAGCTGGAAAGAACCCAGATGTCCCTCAACAGAGGAATGGATTCAGAAGATGTGGTATATCTACACAATGGAATACTACTCTGCAATTAAAAACAATGAATTCACGAAATTCCTAGGCAAATGGTCAGATCTTGAAAATATCATCCTTAGTGAGGTAACCCAATCACAAAAGAACACACATGGTATGCAGTCACTGATAAGGGGATATTGACCCAGAATCTCGGAATACCCTAGACACAATCCGCATATCAATAGATTTCTAAAAAGAAGGAAGGAGAGACCCCTGGTCCTGGAAAGACTGGATGTAGGGGAACGCCAGGACAGAAATGAGAGGGGGTTGAATGGAGAAAAGAGGGAGGGAAGGGGGCTTATGGGACTTTCGGGGAGGGAGGAAACGGGAAAGGGGAAGTGATTTGGAATGTAAATTAAAAAAATAAAATAAAAAAAAAGAGATTGATTTCCACTCATTTTCTGAGACAAGAATGTTTTAAAAACAGTCAGTAAAGGCACTATCAGAAACAAAATCCAACAGACATTGTAGTCCTGAACCAGGAAAATACAATTCCAAGTCAAATATATTATGACTATCACATTCCTTGTAAGAGTTTATGGCTAACTATTTATCCTTTGCTTATGTGAGAAGTATTTTTATAAACAGGTTAACAAACTAGATGTTAGTTTTAGCCCTATATTTCATCTTATTCAAAATGAATGAAATGTTTACACTTAAATGTTCCTTAAGTAACTGTTTAGGTTTTACTTTACTTCTCTGAGTTTTTCTCAAGAGCACTTTCGTTTACTATGCCATTGTCCTTTTACACAACCAAACTTGAGAAGGACCATGAAATGAGAAGTTTAAGGGCATTTGGTCTATTGGTTGTTTCTCAACTTGACACAAAAGTGCCTCCATCAGATTAGCCAGTAGGCAACTCTGCCTTGTGTTTTCTTGCTTAAGGATTGATGTGGAAGAATCCATCCCACTGAGGGCAGTGCCACCTCTGGGCAAGTAGTCTTGAGTAGCATAAGAAAAGCAAGTTGAACAAGCCATTAGAAGCAAGATCGAAGCAGTGGTTCTCTGTGGGATCTGTTTTAGCTGACTTGAGTTCTCTGCCTTAATTTCCATTTATGGTGGACTTATAGCTGTAAGGTGAACTAAACTCATTCTTTCCAAAGTTGTTTTGGTCGTGGTGCACAGCAATAGAAAGCAAATCAGGCTAGCATTTCATGTAAGCTCTTGACAGAGACAAAAGTCATGAGATTTATGTCATTAACCCTCCACAAAAGTGTGAGTGAGGCTGCATGTCTATACATGTCAGTCTTCCACCTGAATATGCCAGAAACTAGTATGGAGAGGATAGGTTTTGAAAGGATGCTAGGGGAAGGAAGATTTCCTATCAATCTTGGTGACCTGAGTTTGATCCCCAGGGCTCACATGGTAGAAGGAAAGAACTAACTCCTGCCGGTTGTCCTCTGGCTTCTGCAGTCCTGACATGGCATCATCTCCCAATGAATGAATATAACTTTAAATTTACAAAAGGAAAGAAAAGATGTTAATGAGACCATAGTCTCATGGTCACTCAGGATACTAAAACAGCTGAGTCACTGAGACAACCTGAGTGTTGATGAAGAGATGACCTGGTAAACACGACGTAGTAGTGTGTATCGTGGAGTGTGATTCAAATTTGGAAAAACAAGCAAATTCTTCAATATACTGCAACATGAGTGAACTTTATGAAAATTATGTTAAGTTAAAAAGATTCTCTCCCCAAAAAAGATTAATTGTACTTATAAGGTAGCTAAAATAGGAGTATTTACAAAATGCCGAGCATAACAGAGGGAGACCAGGGACTGTGGAGATGGAACATTAAGGGACACTTATCAGTGGTCAAGATCCACTTAAACAAGATGGATTAAATTCTAGAGGTTTGCTGCTCAGAACTGTACAAATAGTTAATGATAATACACTAGTAGCCTCTAAAAATCATTAAGAGTCTAGATCTTACACTGAGTGTTTTACCACAATGAAATAAAACGGAAAAATAAAATGCTTGGGTTTGCCCTTCCTGGGATGTATTTGGGCATAACTTAGAGGCTTTGTGTATGGTAAATGAGAAGTCAGGGGATCTCCTGCTTTTACCTCAACTTCTAAGTCACATGCATAGAGGAGGTATTGAAACCAAGAGTGTCAACTTTACATGCCAACTTGATTACTATGAACCCAAGACTCAAGATCACCTCAGACAGTAATGTAATGTAAATGTTAAAGTAAAAAATGCTGAACTAGGGCCTTCAAGTAATTTTCTAAGATTTGGCATCTGAGCATAGAAGTCTGATTTTAAGAATCATATTTTCAGGGTAACATCTCCAACAAGGTGCTAAAAGACTGAAAATAAATGCAGTTTCTAGAAGAAGTTTATTTCTCTGCAGAAGAAGGTTCTGTACCAAAGTGAGCATAGGAGAGGTTGGATAGAAGTGTGACTGATTCAGGCCTCCACCATGTGGTCACATAACATACACCTTCACTAATGAGAATAGCAGGCTGGGGAAAAAAAGATTGTTTAACAGTGAAGTCAGACTGGATGGAATAGAGTGTGGGTCAAAATATCATGTAAAAATGGAAAATTCAGAGGAAGAATTATCTATTTAGTATAATCTTATATATGCTAAAATTACAATGTGTGTGTGTGTGTGTGTGTGTGTGTGTGTGTGTGTGTGTGTGTGTGTGTATGAATAGAAGGGTAAAGTATCAGAATTCAAGTTAAACTTTTAAAATAACTTTCTTTGTGGAGAAGCATGAAGGGAAGAATCATGTTTTGTGGCAGAAGTGGCAGTGATATAGTTTGTACATATCTATTGCATATACTTCAGTAAACACTTGGTTTCCAATAAGGGCGCGCAAGAGAGGCAGCACTGTGTCAGTGTCCACTCTTTGTTCAGAAAAAGTAACCCATTAGACCACAGTGGCTGACTCAAAAACCACAAAGGTTGTGCTTAAATCCTGTCTCTGGCTTTCTCCTTTTCCATGCAAGCCAAAAAGTTTAGCCTAGATCAAAGGTAGCGTTTGTGTATGAGCTCCTTAAATCAAGCATGATCAAGCATGGAAAAATGTATGTGGGGACAAAGGTACATTAAAGCAAACAAGAATATTGCCAAGCGAGCTCAGGATAGGTCATCCAAGAAAATCCTATAGAAAAGTGAGTGGCCTAACAAACTTAGAGTTAGTGAGTTTCATGCAAGGCAATTGAACGATCATTCCCCAAGGAAGCGAATCAAAACCAGTCCATCCAGTGTTGGCTTTGTAACCAGTTATTGGGTTTGACCATGGCTGACACTCTGGTTAGCAGCTGGCAGTTGGGAAGTTACTCAACCACTCTGACCTCAGTTTCTTTAGCAGTAAAATATAAAAACCAATAGAATCTACGCCAGAAATTGGTCACATGGATCAAGGATACAGTGCTTCAGATCATGATAAAGCCCTCATCACAAGACTTGGCAGCTATGTTGTTGGGAAAAGCCCCCAAATGCCTTCTATTAAAAAAAAGAGGTAACGGAAGAGCAATACCCACACAGCAAGACAGAAACAACCACAGGCAGCTGCTTGTGTATAGTACAGGAGCATTAAAGAAACCTTTATTAATACGTATCACAGACGTTCACACCATATATGAGAATTACAGCAAATTCTATAGACTAACAGATGTAATCAAGTACCAACCAATTTTATTGTCGTAGCATATGGCACAGTATAAGATAGGAAAAATCTACACAATATGAAAAACTCAGCAGCCATTTTTCAATGTGTCTTCTCTCTTATGTTCCCACATTTATTCATCTCCCAGGTATTGTGTCAATGTGCAGGGCAAGCTTCAAGCATGCTAATTTCTCCGTTTTTCTTTCGTATGGCTTCTCAGTATCCTATTCTAGTGAAATTCTGGTTCATGAATAAGTACTGCCACTCATAGCCATAGGTGTGGACAGAGAGATGCACATGTTCAGAGCCAGAAGAATCTCACACATCCTGGTTCTACTGTATCTTAACCTGTGGCCTTGGGCACATTGTACCATTTCTTTGTTCATTCCTTTTAGTAAACAAAAATGCAACCCTGGCCCCATCTTATCATCTGATCATTGCTATAAGCACTGAATGATTGTTTTTCAAATGTTCAGCACTCTATGTGAACTTTATTTCCCCTGCTTTTCCAAGAAGGAAACATGATGACCATCACTGTCCTCATTTTACAAATAAAGACGTTTATTTCTCAGATTTTTTTTTAAAAAAAAAGAACACCCCAAATTTCATTTCTACCACTCTCCTTTCTCTTATTAACAAGTATAGCTTTAACAGGAAAAAGAAAACTCAGCAGAATGAAGGAATATTTTCCTCTTTTTAATATGGGTAAGCCATTGCAATTCAGCAGTCTAAGAACTCTTAAAAGCAGTAGCTCTGATCCTCCCAGATTTCCACAGCAGACCGTGAATGTTCTGTATGCTTTGGTATCCAAATCTCTAGAACACAATGCACATCTATCTGCTGCAGCTACATACGCACAGCACATAGCTGTACTGTAGCTCCAGTCTCTAACATTAGTCACTCAGACCTGTACAACAATGAATTGTTTGTGTTGTGACTCAGTATCTTTCTTTCAAATTTCTATCATTTCCCTCTACCGAAAAGCATTGTGTTTTGTGTTGGTGAAAGGCTGAGGGATTCAACAGCCTGTACCTTACAGCTGGGAGGCAGAAAGGGCAAGCTTCACACCCATAAGGAGATAGAAAGTTAATGCTACTAATTTAAATGGCTTATAAAACACTGATCACGATATAATGGCTGGAATGTTATTTCCGTACTTAAGCAAATGTATGTGTGCTTGTTTGTCACACCTACAGCTCTTTCCATGTACAGAAAATTCAGGAAGCAGGAAATGCTCTAAGGTTTAGCCATTGCTAACCCATGTGGAAACCAAGCATTGGACTACAGAGGTGCTGTTAACGGCCTGTAGCTAACTGTGCCCATTGTCATTACTATGGGAATAGTTAAGTCATAATCTAGTTATTTTGCATTCAGACACATTTAAAAGTAATATATTTATTTTATGTGTATGGATGTTTTGTCTGTACAAGGTCTGTGCACCACATTCATGCCTGGTGGCTGCAAAGTCCATAAAAGGGTGCTGGCTATGAGACCAAAGTTACAAATGGTTGTGAATTGCCACATAGATGCTGGGAAGTGAACTCAGGTACTCTTGAAGAACAGTCAGTGTTCTTAGCCTCCTAGTCACTTCCCCAAATCCAGGTACAGAGAATATTCAGAATAGACCTTCCCCTGTGCTTCTTCAGGTATCTGACTAGCACCCTGTGGCTATTCCAGCCAGTGTGATAAAAACACTCCTATGCTAAATCTTTCTTGACAGTTCAGGGCACATTTTATAGAACACCTCAATCAACTTCCTGTGGTCCAGTATACGCTTGGTTCTGCTTAGTATGGATAATTTTTCTCAGAAGCAAAATCTTGTTAAAATAGTGATTGATTATGTATACCTTGGGGCTTTGTAAGGCTCACCCTGAAAACTGCTTATATTATCCTGTGCTACCATGTTTTCACAGTTAGAGAGATTATACCAAGAGGCAATTAAATAAAGGAACTACATATTTGCTTATTTCCAAATCATGACAGTTTGAAAGGAAACTAATTTTAGGCAGCTTATGAGAAGGTGGAGTGAGAGGGAGAAGGATAAAAAGAGAGGAAGAAGGATAAAAAGAGAGGAAGAGGGGGAGAAGGAAAGAAAAGAGAGACAAAGGAAGGGATGTAGGGAGAGGGATGTAGGGAACACAAGGCTCAAGGCCAAGTGGATCAAGGACCACAACGTATAACTCAATACAATGAATCTAATAGAAAAAAAAGTGGGAGATAGACATGAATGCACAGGCACAGGGAAAATTCTCCTGAGCAGAACACCAATGACTCGGGCTCAAAGATCAACAATTGATAAATGGGACCTCATGAAACTGGAAAGCTTCTGTAAGGCAAAGGACACTGTCGATAGGACAAAATGGCAACCGACTGATTGGAAAAAAAAGAAAAAAGACCCTACATCCAATAGGGGACTAACATCAAAAATATATAAAGGACTCAAGAAGTTTGACAACAACAACTCAAATAACCTACTTAAAGAATGGGGTACAGAGCTAATTAGAGAATTCTTAACAGAGGAATCTTGAATAGCAGAGAAGCACTTGAAGAAATGTTCAGTATTCTTATTCATCAGGGAAATGCAAATCAAAACAACCCTGAGACTATGATTTGAAACTGCTGCTTAAATAAGCCCAGTTTTATGCTAGGTCCAACCTGAAACAACAGGCTCATTCCAGTTGCTTTTTTTTTTCAATTTGATCTTGTTTTTTTAGACTGCTTTATCTGCATGCTGTCACCCTCAATCAGGACTGATCACTTCCAATCCCTCTGATTTACACCTTTGTGTTTACTCAAATGTAATTCCCTTACCTAATCTTTTGAGGCAAGACTCTGTTCTGGAAGGTTGCCTTACATGTCCGCCCTTGGCTTAGTCTCAAAATACATTTCTCACAAGTTTCAGGAACACCTATTTTCCCGGAAGTTCTCCTGGGCAGTGTAGTGAGGAGTGGCTACTTTTCAGTTAACATCCTTGGTCTGTAATGGCTTTGGATGTAATCCCTACAACTGTGAAAACATGGTAGTGCAGAACAGTATAAACATACTCAGATTTGACTAGGACCCAGGGTCCCTTCCCACACAAAAGTTGGTCCCTTCCTGTCCGTACTGAGACCTACGTAGGGACAGCGAAGCAGGGACAGTATGCCTAAGACTCAGTTCTTCAATTTTGACCAATTATTTTTCTAGGCAGTGAATCAACAACCTTTCTTTCCCATTTGCAAGTGAGAAGAATCTTACAAAACCATCTGTGAAAAAACTATAGGCTGGCTCTGAAAGGCTGTTCTAAATGGCCTAAATAGATAAGATTATTTTTCATGATTGGGAAGGAAGGTGTGAAGAGAACTTAAACCAATCATGTTTATGCCCACGTTGAGCACGCCTAGGAAATGAAAAGTTTCTGTCAGTAGGATAGAGTTTTAACAGAAGATGGTGATTTGGGTCAGAATTTCCAGTGTGAGTTGCATATAGGACAGCACGAAAAATCTTAATAAAACTGGTTGTCTTAACAGCTCTCCTCTCACTTCTCTTTATCCCCTGGGCCTCTGAGAGAAGGAAATTGGATAAATCTGCCCTTCTTTCTGTACTCTATTGTCATTGTTGCTCTTCTCTCTTGTACTTCCTGTTTTCAAACCAGCAACAAAGGTCGAGATAGCACACTACTGTGTATTCTTCTGAGCAAATCTCCCTGGGGAAAACCAGTGGTGAATGTGCCCTGAGGCCTCCCATGCCACTCAGAAAAGGACAAATAGATGGCAGCTGATATCTGCATGGAGTCACATCAGCTTTGTACTCGGAAGAGAAGCTGAGGGCAGGTTCCCAGCTGGTTTTATCTCTATGACACCTTATTAAGGAGGGAAAGGAAGCAACCATCTTGATTGAAAGCATTTTGGAATCTACGTAGTAACTTGCTTAACTCTTTCAACCATCTTGATTTCCCAATGAGCTAGGTCAAGTCAGCCAGCATGGGTTTTTCTTTTGTTTTGCTGTTCAGCCAGCTGGTCTGTAGAAATAAACTGGGTAAGCTCTTGTATGCTTCCTAAAGTAAACTCATGCTTAAAATCAAGTCCCGAGAAAGCAGTAAGTTGGGAGTAAAGGAACCTGGGTTCCAGTCCTGAGAAGACTTCACTTTCCTCCTTGTAAAGTGGGCTGTTATTGCTAGATATCTGTGGAACTGTTGACAAGGTGTTGGAAGGGAGTTAAGACACCCGGGTTGGTGTCCTGAGTAGACCCCATTGTAAGGTGGATGGCAGAGCTGGTTTACCTATGGAAGGAAGTACTAGAATGGATCCTGGATTAAACTCTACCTAATCACCAAACTGTTCACCAAAATCTGTTTGTGTATGATTATACTGAGTGTACCTGCCCCCAAGCCTCACAAAGTAATCAATAAACATTAAGTTATCAGGTTGGTGAGATGGCTCAGTGGATAAGAGCACTAGCTCTTCTTCAAGAAGACCCAGGTTCAATACCCCAAATCCCCATGTCAGTTCACAACCATCTGTAACTTCAGTTCCAAGGGATTCAACGCCCTCTTCAGACTTCTGCAGACATATCCACATAGAACATCTATACATATACAAAAAAAACTTTTTTAAATTTTTAAAAGAAGAAATAAGTATACCTTGAATTTATCAATTTAAACTAAAATTTGTCAGTTTAAACTGAACACATCATTCCATTGACTATTGAGGACATAGAAATATTAGTTACTTCAGATGGGTTTGGGGCAACAAAACCAAGCAATGCATATGTCCTTTTAGCTCTAATCTTTGAATGCATGTTTAAAAACTGATTTAGGGGCTGGGGCTGGAGAGATGGCCCAGCAACTAAGAGCACTGGCTGCTCTTCCAGAGAACTGAGGTTCATTTCCTAGCACCCACATTGTGGCTTGCAATCATCTGTACCAACAGTCCTCAGATTTTCACATCCAATTCTGGCCTCCATAGGCACCAGGCACACACTTGGTGCAGAGATATACATGCAGGCAAAATATTCATAGACATAAAAATCTACATACTTATTACAAGTTAATTTTTAAAATTCTGTTATATGTTTTGGAGACAAAGTATTTCTAATGTATGTTTGCATACAAATTAATAAATAGATTAATAAACTTCTAGTCTTAATTTTGTGTACAAACATACATTAGAAATAATTGGTCTTCAAAATTCTTTTCTTATAACTTTGATGTAATCAATTATAGACATCACAGTTCTTAAGAAACAAGAATAATTGCATTAAAAGATTACTTTTAAAAACTAACCCATGAATGAACATTTTTTTCAAACAAGAATTGGTGATTGGTATTTGGAAAGCATTTTGGAATCTACGTAGTAACTTGCTTAACTCTTTCAACTATAAAACCATTTGTTTGTTTTGCCTTGCTTCATTTTTCTGGACTGCATCTCACCTTGCAGCTCTTAGTGGGCCTGGAACTCATTAAATAGACCAGGCTGAACTCAAACTCACAAAATTCCATCTGCCTCTGTCTCCTGGTACACATTTGTGTGCCATCATACTGGGGCAAAACTTTTCTAATCTTTGTTTCTCTTGTTTTAAATATATTCTGTTTTTTCTCTGTCATTGTGCTTGAAAAGGAATGTTAATGAACTACATATCTCAAAACCTTCTCTTCTCAATATCCATCTACACATGACATTGAACATCATAGCCCTCAGTATCTATTGCTCACTCAGATTAGCATAGGCCAGGTTTTGCTTTTATATTAGCAAGCTTGTTGTTATTTCTAAAATGAGAATGGATGAGACTTTCTTTCTTGTCCCTAATCTACCTGGATGCTCTTGAAATCTAAGTGCATCAGCAAGTAGTGAGGCATGGTTTTCATGGGTTTCTCCTTTGTTATGAGCAGTAAACATTTCATGATGTGTGTAAAATTTTTCTTACTTTGAAAAGGCAATTTTTCCCCTAGGGTCATTAGAGAATTCTTGTATTTGTCCACAATATGAACACACTACCATCACACCTAGCAGAAAACTCAAAGCTTGGTTAGATCAGCTCAGCCTGCTTCTCAGATGCTGGTCCTTCAAAAGATCCAGTCCTTCAAAGCCACAGTAATCTGATTCTTTATAGTCTCACAAGTTGCTCAGCAACATTAGGAAGCTGCTTTTCCCACATCTATAGCTGACTATAATTTCTTTGGGTGTTAATTTGTCAGTCTCTCCTTGAATAAAGCATTGGGTATATAGTTGTCAGCTTTCAAAAAAACTATTTCAGATGTTGTTCCTGAATTACATGAATGGATCAATTTTGCTGAAATTTACTGCCAAGGATTTAGAGGGTATGCCATAACGGTTGTATTTTCTCTTGAAGTAAGCAGGGCACATGTCATAGGGAACTATAAGTAGTCCCGTCTCTGCCACAGTATTCCTATACTCCTTAGCAATGCTGCTGGTGAACTCTTACCAGCCAAGCTGTGCTGGCATGCAGTGGACAGCAGAAAGGAACCATTGTGCCTGTCTGCACTGTAGCCATAGAACATAAGGGTTTAGAGTCAGGATTTTGCAAATGGCAACTTCTTAAGACAGAAGGTATTTCATGGTGTCATTATATCCACTTCTACCACTTCCTCAACTTTCTAAATGGGAAAGGGGATAGTGGGCAGTAACATTCTCCTCAATTCATATTGTCTTAGGTGATCAACAATTACAAGTATTTCTGAATCTTGCTTTTGTGGTCTCATGATGCCTTGGGATTTCCAAGTAAAATCTATAGAGGTTAAAAGTACCCTCATGCTCCATTGGTATCTGCTAGACTTGTATCTTACACTAAAATTACCTTTAAAAACAGTTGAAAACTTAAAAATTACCTGCAGCAGTACTTTGTAAATCTTGTAAGCAGCAGATGTACTGTTGTGTTGTGACTGATGAAAGTCCTAATCAAGGTTTCTCGCTTGCTTCAGCTAGCAGCTAAAAGATTTGCCAAAATTTAAGTGAATGGAAAAAATAAGTGTTTAAAATGATCGCTTATCAGGTAGATAAGTGTTTGGCTTGTCATATGCTCAAACAAACCTGTTAGAGTTCTTCAGCTCCCATTCAGTTCCTAAATTCAGACTTGAATAACCAGTTCTTGATGTCAGTAAAGGTCGAGAGAGGTAACATTCCCTCCTAGCTACGAAATAAGACTAAATTTTGGTGCTATCTACAGAAAAGCATGGTTTTAAGGACAGATAAGTAATTGAATATACCACAGTACTGCTTGGGAAAATGAACAGTGCAATAATCTAATATTCTTAATTTTATGTACATGAATATAATGTATATCAACTTTTTACATGAGATACAGACAGACAGCATTTAAACATTTTACTGAACAAATAAGAATTTACAACAATATTACTGCTTAGAGGGTGATACGATCTTAGATAGGTCTATACTTTATCAGAGAAAGAATTTAATAGCTTACAATAATAGAAACACCAACATTTAAAACAGACTTTATAAAATAATTTATATTTATATATTTATATATAAATTTCCCCTAACATCTATAGAGAGAAATTATTTGCATTTGTGAATGTGTGCAATGAATGGCATATTTTAAATTTTTAGGTAATAAAATAATTTAGAAGCAGTTCATGCAATGGTCAAAGCAAAGGGTGTTATCCATCAAGATACCCTCTTCCTTTGATATTAACCAGCATTAGATAGATGAACCCTAAGTACCACAGGTGTGTGTGAGTACAAGTCTCCATATTACTTTAGACAGGCATCAATGTACACGTTGTTACCCTTTCTTTCAAGTACAACTTCTGTTTGTCACGAGAGTAGTCAGTTACAGGCAGTGTGATTCCGGGTCTTTCCTGGAGTTCTATCAATCTTCACTCAAGGTAACTAACAGACCTTCCTTGTTTTCACAAGTTTACTTTGATACTTCACAGAGTGTCCTCCATGTCCTATGACATAAACATCTAGCAGGTAAGACTTGCCAGGCTGCAGATCTCTGATTGTCTCTGTAGTCACTGCTTTCTGCAGGTTTTGACTGTGGAAGTATTTGCAAAGGACCTTCTCTGACTTCTCTCTGGTGTATGGTCCTAGGCACTGGTTTTGGTCTCTTCTCTTCTGGTCTTCATTGTAGTTTCCACCCACTTCCTTTCTGTAGATACAAAACTTTCTCCTTTCTTGGGTGCCAAGCCATGCCACCGTGACTGAAGAGCAGGTGCGTAGCTTGTCAAAGACTTTGATTCTCGTGTCTTCGGGAAGAGAGGGGAATGCATACTTACTGGGCCTGGTGGTAGCCAATATTTTCAACATTGATGCTCCTTTCTTGTTGCCTTTCAGTCGAATGAGGTATTTTCCTTTGGGTTTTCCTCTTAACTGAAACTGCCGAATGCCTTCCACATTCTGTGACAGAAGAAGCTTCCGGTCTCTTCTTACTTGAACTTGAACAGCATCCAGACAAGTGTGAATAAAAAAGGTTACTTTTTGGTGAGAGGAGACTGGAGCAAACCGTAGAAACTTTTTCCCCTTCCTTTTAACGAACACATCTGTGACCCTCCCATCTTTGAGTTCCACTGTCTTCTGTTTTGCCTCCTTCTTGGTCCTGGCAAAGGCACCCACATACGCTGTGCTCATGTTGGTGTTGGTATTGACCATGAAGACATCAAAGTAGTACTGGGTATCAGGCTTCAGGTCAGAGACTGTGAAAATATTTTTATTGCCTATGCAAATTTTTTGAATGTCAACTTTGGGCCTCCAGTAGGTGTGGTGCCCCACTTTGGGAGAAGGCTTGGCCAGGAAGCTTCGATCTTTACCCAAATTATCTGTTGGAAATCCAAAATGGGCAAAGTCAAAGGGGTTAAAGTCTAGGCCAGGTTTGGGCGCCACCATGAAGGCATCATCTCCACTCATCTTTGTTTCCACTGCACAGAGACTTTTGAAATTGTGCTCCTTATTGATGACCACACAGTACTCTATGGGTTGTTTCAACATAGAGGCTGTGGGGCTTGGTTTCCAGGCCAAAGTAACTGTGGTACGTCCAATGGAGGTCACATCAACTCTGGGGTCATATGGTAAGTCAGGGTATGGCTGATCAGATTCTGGAGTGGTGGTGGCATATACTTTGAAATGTGTGTCTTTCTCTGTTGAAAGAAGCTCCAACTGATACAAACCAGATGGAGAACTTGAAGACAGAAAATACTCTACATCATTGCCCTTGTAGGAGAACAGTTCTGTGCCTGCCACATCAGTCATTTGCTGCTTCTGCTGGTCAAGTGGTTCTGGGTCACCTGGAGAACAAGGGAGAAGTATAGGTTGCATGTTACTATGGATTGCTGGCCTTAGATTGTGTTTTCAGACATTGTATCTTCATGTTGAAGGCATGACATATTCCTAACACAGACAGTGGCACCAATGGAAGCAAGATGAACATGAGGTCACTAATTTCTCACCACAGAGTCGCTTCTTACTCCTGTACTTATTTTCAGTCTTTTCTCTTACACGTTTTTTGGGGGCAATTAATAACTCAATAAAATATATTGTTATACATCTTTTATTATTATAAATTATGTCCATATATGAGTGAGACATTTCTTCTTTGGGACAGAATCTAGTTAGAGGAAAAGTTAGGTCAAAGACTAAATATTTTAGAGACTGTTAATCTGATGTGAATCAAACATGTTGCTTGCAGATGGTCAGCCATTATTCTAATTTCATGATGGTTAACATGGAACTGGATAACCTAATTAAAATATAGAATATAAAGCACCAGTAAGGGTGTTTAAGGACCCATGTTCAGAATTGGTTCCCAAGATAGTACAAAGGAAGTCTATTTTTTCCATTAAAAAATATTCAGCTATTGTTAACATCAACACAATGTTGACATAAGCATACAATTTCTAGAATCTGGTGGAACACTGGTGAGTAGAGTGAACTATTATTTTCTAGTTTCCTACCATAAGTTAAAAGTGTGTAGAATGAACTTATTCTACAGCTCTGAGAAGAACAGAACCACCACATTTGTTAATGTCAGAGATCCTATACTATAAGTCTTGTTTGCCCATGGACTCTTCCAAGATTGCTGGAGTAATATAATTCACCAGCATCCTTCTCATAGGCTCATCTGTCAGGCTTTTATCTTTCAGTTAAGATTCCCTTGGAAGGAGCTACAGCTGTTTTTCACTTGATTTCTGCTATCTACTTTCCACTCTCTCTGTCATTTTTAGGTGACTAATTCTTATTTCTACTAACTTGCTTTTCACTCTGGCTATTAAACACTGCTAAATGCCTTTCTACTTCTTTGATGCATCCGTTATTCTCTAGAGATGAGACACTCTTTACCTTGTCTGAGCTGCAATGCCAGCTATGGAAAGATCTTAGGTCTCACAACAACTAAGCCAGCATGAACAACGGAGGCTGAACTTAAGCACCTTGATTTTCAGACACTGAAAGTAAGCAAACAGGCTTGCAGAGACTAGACACAGAGGCTGTCCAAACTGCTCACTCCACACCCCTATTTGCCTCTTTTACTTTACTTAGATCACTATCCTCTCATGCCATTTCTTCATCACAGGCTCCAGGTTCACATGGGTAACTGGTTGTTTCCCTTTCTTGCAGAAGGCTGTGTGTTTCTGAGGACTTTCGCCCATCTTTCAGAGCTCTAAGATGAGGTGGATCCAGCTGCTTACCTGAACCATCTGCACTGGACTCCTCAGGCAGCTCCTGGAGGCTAAGTTTCCACTCCAAAGGTGCATCACAAGGTGTCACTATGACTGAGAGTGGGGTATTATCCTCTTCAACCATGAAGAAATACCTATGGGAAAGTTCAGACACTATGATGATTCTAATAAAGACAATCAAAATTTACCAGAAAAGTCACTTAGTTTTCAGTTTTACTCATTTAACACTTTTCAGAGAAAATGTAAAATGATGAAAGTCCACGAGTTTAAAGTCCAAATGCAAATAGGTAACCAAAGTTAATATCAACAAACACAATGAAGGTAAAAAAAAAAAAGAGATTCAACCAACTGTTCTGAGTTCAAGATGAACTCTTGTTCATCTGTAGAGACCCTCACCATGAAATAAGTCACAGTCACTAAGCATTCCCTATGTGTCCTATAGCACTGTGCTTTGACAAATGTGTGTTACCTTGATGTTACTCTGACATGTCACCTGCTATGTCAAAGAATCATGTTCCAACATCATATTCCTAAAACCATAGTACCCTTGGTTTACAAGATAACATAGCATGTGTATTTATTATCTATTTATTACCTACATGTCCTGTTGAATTAAGTATGTTAATAACTTTAAAACAGAATTAGAAAAAAATCAAAATATTCCATTCTTTGTTTTTACCTCAGACATTTTTCATGGTACCTCTGAAGATATTTCATGGACAATAAAAATATCAGTAACCTATAAAAATGGTCATATTCTAACTCTAAATTCCTTTCATAATTTTACTTAATTATCTTTCATAAGCTGTAACCTTGCAAATGAAGGAAACTGCAGTAGGTGTGGGCTAGCTCATAGGCTCTGTCAAGAAGGAGGTGGGTGGACTTCATTTCCTGTATGCTGTTTCAGCTCAGCATCCCTTGAGTCATTCTTCTCCACATGTCCACCACCAACACACATGCCAGGCTGACCACAGTATCCAACTCCTACTCTGCTCTCTCTGATGGCCTCTCCTGCATCCAGTCTCTCTAGTGAGCCTAGGCCTTCATATGAGTGTCCCTTCTCTACCCATTCTTGCTACCATATCACTTCAGACACCTGAATTTTCCTCTTACATATTAATAACTCTCAGGTTTAAATCTCCAGGCTGCACTCTTTCCATCTTCAGTAAGACAATGGATTTCAAGACAACCTATCCCCTTTCAGTAGATCAACTTCTGGTCACTCCAGACGAACATTTTAGAGTCCCTCTTGGTGTTTTGTTTGTCTGTTTGCTTTTTCTTTGTTTTACTTTGCCTTTGAAATGCATGCAGACACTACTGCTTTCTCCTGGGTGCTCTATATCTTCAGTCCCTCTTGCCTGAGACTTGCTATGGCCTCCTGTTCAGGCTCCTGGTTTTGTAAACCTCAAGCACAGCATTTTCCCTGACTCAAACCCCTCTGAGACCTATGTGCTGCAGAGTAAAAGCCACAGAGCTGATCCTATCTCTCAGGTCCCTTCCTGATCCACCTCAACTGCATGTGCCTTGCCACCGTGTCACTCGGAGCTTTATTGTCTGTGGTGCATGTATGCCAACTCCTGCCTGTGGACTCTGCACCTCCTCCGCCTACCAGAGCTCCTTGAGATGAGGCCTGGATGTGCTCAAGCGCTTCCTTCAGTCCTCTATTCCAGCACCATTGGGAATCCACTTGGAATCTGTATGTAACATATTTCCTTCTTGCTAATAAGTGTCACTTTCCTTTTGTTTTTAAGGAACTTATTGGCACCTAACATATTATGTTTGATTTATTCCTTTTTAATTTTTCTGTTGCCCTCAACTAGACTGACAGCTAGAGGGTAGCCAATTATTTCATTGGTATATATTCAGACACTGAAATAATTAAAAAATATTTGTTGAGACAATTAACCAATTGTGATTTCCACTGTTAAATCTTTTATTACTTCCAACTATTCTTTCCATTGAAACAGGAGCTATCTTTATTAAAAGCCCTATTCCAAGTTTCTAAACCTGGTGAAACACTGGGTGACCAGAGCAAGAACCACCCTTTTCCAACTTTTATCACAGGTTGAAAATGAAGCATGTAGAATTTCCTGTTCCCAATGGAAGAGAAAAACTCAACACATCACTAAGAACATCAGAGTTCCTTTCCTATGTCTAAACCTCATTATCTCTCACAGGTACTATGTACCACTCCCCAAGCACAATTCAAAAGCATCCTTTGCGCAAAAGCAATCATCAGGTCCTTATGTTTAAGCTAAAGTTTCCCTAGAAGGAAGCAAATCATTGCCATACCCCTCTACAGACCCTCCATTGTACTTGGATAAACCACACAGGCTTTCTTTCTCA
The DNA here is from genome assembly GCA_036184795.1 of Tokudaia tokunoshimensis. Classification (NCBI taxonomy): domain Eukaryota; kingdom Metazoa; phylum Chordata; class Mammalia; order Rodentia; family Muridae; genus Tokudaia; species Tokudaia tokunoshimensis. The sequence goes on along the minus strand of BTHU01000002.1, from coordinate 87,351,712 downwards.
GCTTTGAGACTCTTCACAGCTTTAGATTTTAGCTTTGGGCCAGTCTTTAACTGATCTCATGGTCAAACTTTCTCAGGGAGGTCCTGCCTTCTTCACCAGATTCTGCTCTTGTCTCTGTCTCTTCGGCTTACTTGTGCTGTAACCACATGGGACTCCTGTGTTCTCTGAAACACTTCCCATTTTGAGATGTGGTTTTGAGAACTTCCTGTATGCTCTATTCACATTTCAATGCTACTTCTTCAGAAATGTTTTTCCTCACTCATTCCAGAAGAGGTTTGCAAATTCTCTCTGGAGGGCCTACGGTCTCCACTTGTCACATTTATTGCAATTTGTGCCTATATGAATCTGTGTGATTATTTGATCTCACATTCACCCAAGGCCCACTTGGGGCTCATATTCATTGTCCCTGTAATATGCCCTGTTCTCAGCATGCTAGCACAGATTTCTGCATAGAGCAAGCACTTGATGGGCAGTTTTGAATGAATGAATACTAAGTGAATGAGCTAACTCAGGAGTCTTAACAGCACTCTTGTTAGTCTAGCCTGAGGATATTATATCCAGAATCTGTTTCTATTTGAATACATCAAATACGAACAAAAATAGAAGTTTTTCTCTTCACTACTCAGAGATAAATTTAGAGATGTCAGGTGATGTGGAGCAAGAGAAAACGGAGTGAGGAACATATTAAACACATGCAATGTCTTAAAAATAATACTAGACAATCATCTAAAAAGACAGTTGGATAATTTGTTTACTGTGTGAAGTCTGATACACCACTTAACCATGGCCACCCATACACATGTCAAAATATTTGCCATTTAATTCTGTCTATTTTCTGAAGAAAAGGGTTTTTTTTTAACCCTTTAGCAGAGATGACATTAAACTGAGCCCTTTTGTATCACAGAGAAAAGGAGACACAGTATCAAATAGTGTGTGGAATTTCATGGTTTGTTTCTTAGATTTTGAGCAGCACAGGACAGCAATGCCAGAGGCAAAAACAAGAGAGTAGTTTCTTTCCTTACCTAAGAAATGGTATGTTAGTAACTTGATGTCAGACTGTACCTATTAACAAACAGGAGGATGTTTGCATTGCCTAAGGTGATCATTGTGCGACTACATCAGCAGGCCATCCCTAAGGTAACACTTACCATCTGAAAGCTCGCAAGTTAGGGACAAGCAAGACCCTTAGCCAGCAATACACCATGCATTCATGATTAAGCATGCAGAAAACACATGTAGAACAGAGGTACAATAACAAGTGGTGGGACATGGTCTGTGTGTTCAGACATGTAATCCCTAGTAAGGTTGGCAGAAATGAACTTAATGGATATAAGTCACGGATGAGGAGAGATGAACACCACAAACCACCCGCCCTTGCAATGTATATGCAAACATGAGAACAACATGTACATTTGGTGTCTTTTTCTACTTCTCCAGACAACTATCCGAGGGAGAACATCAACATGACTATGTGCACATACGACTGTCCACTCCCAACTCTGAAGTTACATTTCTTCTTGGAGCTACAATTCTACCTATCTAGTAAAAAAACCAAAAAAAAAAAAACAAAAAAACAAAAAAAAAAAAAACAAAAACAAAACAAAAAAAAAAAAACCCAGTTCACTCAGGTGTAGATACAAAGGTCCTTAAAAATGTTTTTTGTTTTTTGAAATAAAAGACAAAAATAAAAAAAAAATAATAAATTAAAGAAAGGGGGTAGGTAGACAGTTTTGTAATGTCACATAATGGAACATGTTTTGAAGAAAAAATGTCATTTTTAGTACCACCCTTGAAACTACAACTTACTTAATTTTAGAAGATCAGTGGGTAAGTCATTTATTTGATTGAGTGATCTGATTATATAATTGGTAAGCTGTATTTAAAGAATACTACAAAGAGAATAGAACCCAAGTGTATTTGGGAAATGAAAGACATGCCTAAAGATAAATTTTGGTTTGGTCTCTTTCACTAAAATATTTCAAGGACACAAATCTAACTGTGATCAGTGACAATTCAGTTACTATTACAGATTCCTCTGAAGTTATACATGGCTTTGTGTATCTTTTCTTATTCTCACAGACTGAGCCTCTGTGAGGACCAGTGCAGCCAGCTTCTCCATGTACTATGTAAGCATTTCATCTTATGACTTCAATCTTATGGGTACCATTTAAAGCTTCATAATTATTTACACTTTGAGCCAGGTCTTATTTTGCTGCATTCCTTCACAGGAGTTACTCTATTACAGGGTTGAAACAATGCCCACTTCACCTCTAAAACCAGGTCATCTGTACTCATTCTTGATCAGAGGATGAAATAATGGGGCCATAAAATAGAAGAGATTTAGAATACCATTCTCCCTCCATGAAGTTGAAAATATGATGTAAAGGTCCCTTACCTCAGTCTTTGGAAAGTTTGTTAGTTGTTAGTGAAGTAGGACAATTCTATGTTTTGGAATGCCAACCCATCTCAGACCCCATAGGACATTTTTTTTTAATTCAAAAGATTTACAATGAAAGACAAAGAAATGTTAAAAGCATGACAGTTTGATAACTTCAAGTATAATATTTTCAAGTATATCATATACACATGTATGTTATAGGTGTCTAACTTTTAAAGATAGGCATATTTAGAAATAGAACAGAAGCCCAGTTGCTTATGGTGGAGTGAAAGACATGATAGTTGTCAGTTTTTTCAGTATTTGGGTTTCTCAGAACTTCATCCTATCTCCTTGTACTATCATGCTGAAGTAATTTCAGTTTACTCCTACAGAGGCTGTCTTAGAATCCTTTGCTCTCCTAGAAATTAGAAAGCAATCATTTCAGAATAAGAACAGCAGCATTGTGTCTTGTACCTAAAAGGAGAACACAACAAAGAAGACTCAACCAGCCTCACCCAATGAGCAGAAATTGCATGGCCACTATGTCTGTCTTACTTTGAGAAAATACATAATGCTGCTCATAAGTTGACTTTTACAATTCCATTTGAAAGCTTCCTGTCTTCTAGGCAGCCTCTTTTATGACATTGATCAGCCAGCACTACAAGGACAGTACCTTCTAGGTGTATCTCTAAAGAGGTAACTGCTGATTTCAGCTCCATCTGGAATCACAGATGTATCGTGAAAAAATGCCTTATCCCGGATTTGCATCTGAAAAAGTTCCTCATCTCGGGTGGGCAACTTCTGGGTCCTTGAGGTGAGTGGTAACAGGAGGCACAGCAAACACCAGTAGAACAGCTCCATCCTGGGCAATAGAAACAAGTTTTTCAATTAGTCCTGAAGGCAGATCCTGGGGCTGGTAGGAAACTTCCTGACAAGTCAGAACTCTTCATTTACACAGAATCAGTGATGTAGCATGTGTCTCGGATACACACACACAATTTTGAAGCAGTTCTCCTGTGTTTCATTTAAACTATTTCATAATGCTGAGAATAGATTTACTAGAGTCTCAGACATTAAACAAATGTTTTGAAATGAAAGGACTTTTAATGCATTAACTTCCCTGAGTCCCAAGAAAGAAAGTCTGTACTTTATTATGACAAAAGCCAACATGATCCTTCAGTGTCCAGAAGTTTGGAGGATCACCAAGGCTCAGTCCTTTCAAGTTTTACAAAATGTATGCCCACGGTTGACCAGAGACATTGCTCATTTTAGCCAAGTTACTAATCACTGACACAGTTGAAAAGGCACTCCCAACCAAAGTCATAGGAACCCACTGAAAAGCAGAAATATTTTACACATTGTAAAAATTCGTGCTAAAAACTTGAGTCAGAATTTTTTTTAATATTTTACTTAACACTAGCGTTTCATAAATTAGGGATATTTTTTAAAAGACTAAAATGCTCAGCTCCATCATCTATAAAACAATTTGTTCAAAGCCACAAAGGTATTTTAATAATATGTAACTGCTAGAACAGAAGCACATTTGCATACAAATTTGCCTGTCAAAAACTAAGCCTTAGATTTCAGCTGTAGATCAAGCCACTCAGATCTTTAAGTCATTGGTCTTAACTTCTTGAGAGATCTTTCCAACTGAGTTGTACTGTGGTGTTTATCGCTGACTTCTATCAAGGCTCCCTGTCAGTAAAAGGGGCTTACTCTCTACTGCCCACACATGTAAGGCTGCTGTTAAGGCCTCTGTCTTTCTTATGACTTAGTTTTCTGTAGGATAGCCTAGATAGGAACAAGTAAGTGAGGCTGGTTCCTCTGGTTAACTGTTCTATATTTTTCTTAGAAAAGAATTATTTCCCAGGAATTCAAGTATTAGAAAAATATAAAGGTTTTTTTCACTTAAGTACTCATAGTGAGAAATATATATGTTTCCAATATACGTGTTTGAAATAATTTGAAATGAAATGGATCCTGGTACAAATTAAAGTATCTATTACTATGTTTGGCATAATTTGACTTTAATTTTGTCTCTCTCTCTCTTTTTTTTTGGAATATCTAAAAAAAGGGTGGTGGGGAGAAAGATCTCAGTGGTTAACAATGCTTACTGTTTGTTCTTCTAGAGGAGCCAAGTTCTGTTGCCAGCACTCACACAGGGCAACTCATAACAGCCTGTAACTCCCGTTCAAGGGAATATGATAGTTCTGGTCTTCTGTGACACCCACACATATGTGGCTTTCATATGTGGCATTCACTTGCAGACATACATACACACACACGTGTGTGCGCATATACATGCATACATGCACACAAAAATTTAAAAATTTTTAGTTATCTAAAAATGTTTTTTGAAAGCAGTAACCTTTATAATGAAGGTATGAGTAGTTTTTCAAAGTCATCTTCTTCAAAAAGTTCTTTTAACTACTTCTACATGTTTTTGTCTGCTTTGTATGTATTTTCCCACTCAAAATATCTACAGGGATGGGGTTACTACATGCAACACCCTGTTTGCCATTTTCCTTACTGTAGTTAGCAAATCTTATGAAAGTTTTGCACTAGGTTACAACATTAGTCAGAATCATATATTATGAAGTAGTTTCTGTTGTCAGACAATTGGAACATAGCCAGAGTGAGATCCAACTTCAGGTAGAACTTCAGAACCTAAACTTTGTAATATCTCTCAAGAAAGCTGTGGTTTTTTTATTGTCCATCCTTACTTAGCTGAACTATAATTGAAGGAAATCTTGACAGAGAACTGAGAAAGCTAGCATTCAGTTCTAGCCTTTAACTACCTGTATGATTTTAGGCAGTTCAAGTGTTCTTGGACTCAGTTTTCTAGAGGGTTTTTATGGATGATCCCTGAACTCCAAGAATGGACAGGGATTCTGTTAGTGAGCATTAAATGCATCATCTGAACCAGATGACACTCTGGGAAAACACCAGGCTCCCTTGGGTCTCCCTCCTGTAGCCAGGCAGGACTTCCAGTAGAATGAGGAGGGACCTTAAATCAAAAATTTGTCCTGCCTGCAATATGTGCAGAGATAAAGATGGAGCAGAGATCGAGGGAACAGTCAAGCAATGACTGACCCAACTTGAAACTTATTCTCTGATAGAGAGCCAACCTCTGACACTATTAATGATACTCTGCTACGATTGCAGACAACAACCTAGCATAGCTATCTCCTGAGAGGTCTTATCCAGCTGCAGGTGAAGACAGATGCAGAGATCCCCAGCCAAGCATTAGTTGAGCCTCAAGGAGTCTTGTGGAAGAGAGGAGGATAGAAGTGAGCAAATCAGAGAGGTCAAGGCCATCACAGAAATATCTAAAGAGTCAACTAACTTGAGCACATGGGAGCTCACAGAGACTGAACCACCAACCAAAGAGCATACAGGGGCTGGATCTAGGACCCCTACACATTTGTAGCAGATGTGTAGCTTGGTATTCATGTGGGTCCCCTAACAATTGGAGCAGGGGCTGTCTCTGAATCTGTTGCCTGCCATTGGATCCCCTCCCCCTACCTGGACTGCCTGGTTGGGCCTCAGTAGGTGAGGATGTGCTGATGCAACTAGCCATCCCAGAGTTTGTTGGTACCCAAGTGGTGGGGGGGGGGGGCTTTCCTTCTCCTCAGAGAAGGAGAGGGGTAATGCAGGGAGGGATTTGTAAAGGCAGGACTGTGAGGAAGGGAGAGAAGGGGAGCTGAGATTGGGATGTAAACTAAAAAATAATTATGGAAAAATAAATGTTATGCAAAATTAAAATAAAGGAAATAGAAAAAAGTCTCTTAAGTACTCATGTCATTGTCAAAGAGAACTAGAGGTATGCTGATGTATAAGTACAAGCTTATGTGAGATCCTGATAGGTGTCTACCAGAATCAACTGAATGAACCCAAGTCAGTGTCAAGAAGCTTGTCCCTAGCAAACAGGGACATGGTGGGCTGAGATGAGTAGGTACCTTGTTCCTTCTCTCTTCCACACTACTGCCTGTACTGAAAGGAAAACCTGAATAGCATTTGGTATTTGCTAAGCATGAAATTAAATGTGGTTAGGGGCTGGAGTGATAGCTCAGCAGTTAAGAGTACCAGCAGCTTTTCCAGGGGTCCTGAGTTCAATTCCCAGCAACCACATGGTGGCTCAGAGCCATCTGTAATGAGTTCTCATGCTCTGTTCTGGCATGCAGGTGCACATGCAGATAGAGCACTCACATACATAAAATAAATAAATAAATAAATATTTTAAAAATATATTTAAAATGTGCTTAGGAAGCTTACGTGTTTTAACCAAATGGTCATTCCTCTTCGAATAGTGCAATTCCCAAACTTTGCCTCCGGAAAGGAGATCCCACACAATTGTTTAAGTCTGTTCAGAATGGAGAGGACTTGACTACTCCAGGGCAGCATACCTCAGTGGCCTCCCTGTCTGCCCATGAAGCTATCAGCTGTACAGTTCCATTAAGCGCCTCAGCCCCACTAGACTGACTGGGTGTTTAGGAAAGCCCCAGATGGAGAGAAGCAGCATTCCATAACAATTAGAAATGACACAAATGTATAAATGCTAAATTTATACGGTAAATTAATGATTTTGTACATGAAGTAAAGTTTTTATGTTGAATTTTTGTTGAGTGAGGTCACATTGGGGCTCAAAAAGTTCTATCTTTTAGAAGCATTTCAAAGTTGTTTGTTTTGATTAGGAATGCTTGGCTTGTTAACCTAACATCTTTGGAGGATAAAGTGAGAATAATTACTGCCAGTTGTCAAGGATGGGGATTCCCTAAACTAAGTTGCCTCTTTTATCATCTGTGGGAGTCAGGAGTCAGGTAGCCATTTGGAGAGAATGATACCATAACTAAGGCTGTACCTCTGAGGGATACAGTTTCTCTGACCCAGGAATCTTGCACCTTCTTTAGATACCCACACAACTATGACAAACCAATTATTAGCTTGAATATTGAAATAGACTCCAACCAAGAGAAAACAGAGCTAACTTTTTAAAATTAAAAAATAAATTGGCATCTAACAATTATATATATTTAAGACAAACAGTATGACAATTTGATGCATGTATGTAACATATACTGATCAAATCAGAATAATTAGCATTTCTATTTTCTTTTAGCCTTTTCTAGTTCTTCAGATTCATTTACTGAATTATTTCAATACATAGCCACTCTGCTTTGCCATGAACACTTCAGTACTGTTTCTTCCGTCTGAAATTTGATGTCCATTATCCAACCTTTATCTAGATCTAGCTTCCACTTTTATTTATCAAAATGTCATATTTTCGTTACTATAGTTCCATCAGGTATGCTTTTGGTTTCTAACAATCATCATAATTGCCATGCCAATAATGATGATCAGGGCAGACTGGTTTTTCAGAGACGAGTTTAAAATTAACATAACCTCAAAACACAGGAATTTATATTATATCACACACTATGGCTCAACATTCAGTATTTTAAGCATACATTTATCTATGTATCTATCTATCTATCTATCTATTTATTTATTTATTTTGTGTGGAAGTTTCTACCATTCGTGTTCTAGAGAATGAACTCAGGTTGTCCAACTCACTGAACATACAATATTTTAACACGAAATAATAGAGAAGGAGAAAGTTCTCCTGATGAATGTTAGTCATTTGTTCAATGTTATCAGATTACAGACAGTATTTATTTTTAATAAAATGCGCTCTGAGAAAGCACCAATCATAATCAATCATTACTTTGCAAGCATAAGATGTAGAATTTAATTCATAATTTATACTCATTGATCAAAAATTGGACTTAGAGGTTGTTTAAATGGAAGTCTTAAAGTTTATAGTTCTTTAACCCATGTGTTTTCTCTAAAACTTTCATTCTAAAAATTAGCCACTTCAATTTTTTTAAAAAAAAAATATAGTGTGCAAAGTAACAGGTTTTGTTGCCAGGTTCTCACATGTATTTTACACTTTCTGATCATTCAAGGCCTCCCACTCTCTTCTCCCATCCTCCTGGGCCCTTCCTTCCTCCAAACAGTCTTCCTGCTCTCATGGCACATTTGAGAAATTAGCCTCTTTAAATAAACAACTGGAAATGCATCCCTCTTCAGAGGAAGCCTGGCTAAGTCAGTCACTGGGAACAGACTTCTAAAATTACAAAAGTGCCCTCTAATGGCATAACTTCATTTGCTTCTCTGTTATCTCTCCATGCTCACAGCTTTAAAGTTTGAATTCAGTGACACTGATCAGGTCAGGCAAGGTGCCATATACACATAATTGTAGCTCTTGGGAGACAGAAGTAGGAAGGTCAGGACTGCAAGGTCACCCTCAGCTACAGAACCAGTTTATGACTAGCCTAAGTACAACGAGACCTTTTGTCTTACAGAAACAAAAATACCATCCCTCCCCTCCCCCAAATAAAAAAATACGAGTCCTCAAGGAACAATAATTTAAAACCCACTCGTCAGAATTTCATTTTCAGAATGACTTCTTACATGGCCATCTGGTGGATAATGTGGGGATTTTGCCCATGTGTAGCAAGGAATCTTGTTATCCTTCTCCCACAGCATGTGTGTAGCTCAGTCAGATGTAAAAAGTTGCCAGGATGGTTCCACATCTACATCATATACGTATGCGAAGACAAATACATATGCAACTATGCATGAGCATACACTGCACTAAGAAAGTCAGTGAGCATGGCTGTATGACTGTTAACAATCCAGAAAAACAGCTTGTTGCTATTCTAAATACCAAGAAGGGTCACTGACATGGCTTGGACTTTAAGTTTCTGTTGCTTGGACTGTATAGATGCTAACAAATCTCTGCCAGTGTTTACGTTGTTGAAAGTCTTTCTCTTAAACAGCACTCACCTTTAAATCCTGTGGTGATTGAAGAGGGAAGAATCTGGGTGTTTGGATGTCCCAGAGTCTTTGGGATTACAGGCCACAGACACATGAGATAATTTTATTGTTTGGAAGGACAAAATGTGTCAGATTAAAAGTTACAAAGAAAAAGGTTTCTTTCTCTTTTCTTCTCCTTTTCAACTCCCCTCTCCATCTTCTTCACTCCATCTCTGTCTCCATCTCTAGTTCTTTCTCCCTCTCTATCCCTGACTCCACCTGTATTTCTATCACTATCTCCATGTTTGTTCCATCTCCTTCATCTCCAACTTAATCCCCATTATGTCTACCATCCTCATTTTATCTAGCTCTTTCTTAGGAACTGAAGAGTGGAGATGAGTTGTTTCTGAAATGTCATCTAAAGATTACCATACAGTCTATACTGACAAAGATGAGGAGGGTCCGAGACCAATGTCCAATAAGATCTGTATTTAGTTGTGTACTGTGTGCACATGCACATATTCTTCAGATCAAAGTATGTAGAAATGTATGAGTGCAGTCAGCTGATGCATAAGTGAAAATCAATGAGGAGTAGTCCTAAAGGAAGAGTGTGTTCAATATAAAATGTGGCATCTGCTGCTGCTGGGTGGTGGGAAGGCTAACACTACATTGAAGCCGATGTGACAACAGCTTTAGAACTTCAGTGCAGACTCAAAACTACCTCAATTTCTTCACCATTGCTCTGAGGAGTACAGATTTCACGGGATGAAGTGAAGACCAGTTTTAAAGAATAAGACAATGAATAAATAGATGCTTTATTTTCAGCTATTGAGATATGTGTGTCTGTGTAATGGATATGTGAGTGTAAGTGTAGGTACCCTCAGAGGCCAGTTAGGACTCACCCTTAGATCCGCTAGTACACAGTTATAGGCAGATGTGAGTCACTTGATGTCATTTCTGGGATCCAAAGCCGAGCTATCTAAGAGAACAGTATACACTCTCAACTGCTGACACATCTCTCCAGTCACAACCAATGAAGAAATAGGAGCTACTTTCATTTAAAAAAAAACAAAACAAACCAAGGTGTAGGGCAACTAATGGGAAACTGAAGATGCACTGTTTAGTCTAAGAAATTCAGCATTAAGTTGAAATTCTCATTCTTTTATAATTTTCACTTATTAATATTTACTTAGTCATTTATTTGTGTATGTGTAGGGGTAGGTATGGCTTGGCGCATGTGTGTTGCATGAGTGGGTGGAGACCATAGAACAGCATTCGAGAGTTAATTTCTCTCTCTAACATGTGGATACCAGGAATCCCACTCAAACTTTCCAGCTTGGCAGCAAGAGCTTGGAGAAATGCTTAATGGCCAGAAATAAGCAAAGTAAAACCTTAAAGTACACTATATAAGCCAAAACCCACAAGTGACCCTACCTGCAAGCAATTGAAACCTGCATCCAGACACCTAGAACATCGCCATACAGTCAGTCCATGCAATGCACTGGCAATTATATAAGGTGGACTCACCCACCTGCCAGTCCTGAGCAAACCACTGGCTTGCTTGGTGAACACTATTTACTATTTAACTTGTTTAAACAGTAATAAAAAGCAAATAAACTGGATGACGTTTTGCTATACAAACATATTCAATGGATTTTAGCCACAAATTCTAACAGCAATCTTGAGTAGAAACCATTTCAAGTGACTAGAAGTCTTGGGCCTTTAGTATTTGCAAGCTATTGTCCTAGTTTGCTTCCTAGTGCTGCAGGTGGCACCATCACCAAAAGCAACTTGTGGAAGAACGGGTTCCTCTGGCTAATAACTGTAACTCACACTTCATCATGAAGAGAAGTCTGGGCAGGAACTCAAGATGGGAATCGGAAAGCAGTACCTGGAGTAGAGTCTGTAGAGGAATGACTGCTGCTTACTGGCTAGCCTCTCACGGCTCATTCAGTTTGCTTTCTTCTATAACCTAGAGCACCCTACCTTGGGGTGGCACTCTCCACAGTGGGCTGCGCCCTACCCCGGTCAATCATTAATCAACAAAATATCCCCAAAGCCTTGTCTACAGGTTGATCAGATGGAGGCATGTTCTCAATTGAGCTCCCTTCTTCCAAGATGATTCCAGCTTGGGTCAAATTGACTACAAATTAATCAGTAGACCTACTATTAGTTTATTGTTGGGGGTAGTCTGTAAGTCCGGTAAATAAAAACTGTGTGATTTGTGATATTTTTGACCAAGAGTGTCTGACTAAGGGGCAGCATGATGTACATGAAGACGCAGAGCTTCCTCAGCCACGCAGACTCTTCAGGTCTGCCACCAACACTCTTCAGTCATGTTACTAGAATCAAAGTAAATTCATCCAACCTCCAGCAAACATAATCATGGTCTGAAATCTCTTTACAGAAATGTCAACGTATTTGTAAAGAATGGCATCAGGTGATGATAGCCATTCTGTGCTATAAAACCTAAGATCAAATTCCTGATGTAAACATGCTGCACAAAGGATACAATTTTAAATCGCCCACATCAAGATTGACTTTATATTACTTGAAATAAATTCAAAGCAAACCCCAAGCTCTACAAAGGGAAGAATATCCTGAATGACTTGAGGAAGATGCATCTGGAACAAATGAAATTTAATGTTTAATTACAGAGAGAAGAAAGTGCATGATTATAATTGAGGACAATTTAAGGAATGGTATGCCACAAAGATTTGTTATTTTCTTTTCATGCAAATATTTAGTCATTTAAATTTCTATTATTAAACTTGAGGGTGTTTGTTTTTACCTACATCATCCAAGCACATGTGATAATATATTTAAGTGATTGATCTAGCTGAAAGGAAAATGTGGTGTTGGTCTAAGGACTGGTCCTTGTGTCTGCACCAGCCTGCTGGCAGTGAGCAAGGAGGCTGTGCTGGGTACCCTAGTGTGCCAGAGCTTGCCTTTTGGATGCAAAAGTCCCTCCAAGGCAGAAATGCAAAATAATAATAATAATAATAATAATAATAATAATATTTAAATTCCTAGAAGTGGTTTGATTCTGTTTTCTTTTCAAAGAACAAAAATGTTGACTGAAGTTAGTTGATTGTTTGTAAAAAAGTCCAAAATCCCCTGCTTTGGTTGAATATTAAAGAAGGAAATCAATGCACTGTAGCTTGGGATTTCCATATGTAGAAAGAAAGAACTGCTGTAGGAGGCTCCTGGTTCGTCCTGTGGTGTGGTCTCAGCAGGTGATAATGGCGCTCCCATGCAAAGACTGTCCCTTGTGGATTTATCCCTGTTAGCAGAATTTGTTGTCACTTCATAGTGCCACAATTATGAAGGGCTTTAGAGTTCATTACACCAGTTATTCCAACATCCTTAAGCACTTCCCCCAGTGACTGCCAACTCTCATTCTGAAGGGAAATTGAATTAATATAAAAAAGCACTGTAAAATTAAAACCTGCCAGAGATTCAAATAAAGTTTCCATGCTGTCATCCATCCACTCAGATCTTCCTGGTGCGCAGTTCGTGACAAGGCCGAAGTCAAGGGCATTCTAATTATAAATGGCCAAGTGTACAGAGTCAGAACTACTTGAGAGAACAACTTATTTTAAAGTAAGTAACCCTGTCTTCTTACTGCTCTTAAGGCCAAAAAGAGCACAATGACAAGAGAAATGACCAAAATAAATGCACCATAAATAGTCATAGTCTTTGATGTGGAAATCTTGACTTAATTTACCAAATAAAAGATTTAAAGTGCAGTGGATGGGTGACCACAAGATACAGCCAAGTCCAAGAATGATGCATTGCATAGGATAATGAAAAGTAAGACTGACACAAAAGAGAAGATGCTTTTTTTTCCTATCAAAATGTCCTCTGGATGCAAGATAACTGGGCAAGTTCCTGCCATCTTGGGAAAAGCTAATAACTCCTAGACTGAAGAGAGCCTGTGAGGAAGGAAAAAATACTCTGTTGCTTTTCTTGCTTATTTTTGACAGCTATGCTGTTTTTTCCTCTTGGTTTGCAGCAGAATGAAAGTGGCTTCCTGTGCAATGTTCCCAAGCAGTCCACTCCCTTCACACCTCATTCTCTGCAGAGATGAAGCAGCGATGGGCAGAGACAATTAGCTCCAGCACATGTCAGCAGAGAAGCAGAGATAGCAACACACACCCTCAATTTGACTTTATAGTTACTTTAGCTGAGACGTGAAGTTACCAAAACTGAAATATGATCAAAAAGCTAATGTTAAAAGGTCAAGTTGCTAATAAGTGACTTGTCAATAGCTAACTTAGTACTCCAAACTGAGCTGGGTGACATAGGGACTCAACAATGATAACAAAATATCCTACAAATGCAAAGGCTACTTACAAAGACAATAGCATTGATATTGACTCATTATTTTTAATTGAACATCTTTGTGATGAGTGTTGCTATACATCAGGAACTCATTTGGGGACATATCATAAAGTACATATTGTAGTCAGAGTGATAAATAGCACACAAATATAAACAGGATAACAATGTTAGCTGATATTCATTGCCGTGCAGAAAATTAGAATAGGTCTGTATTAAAGAACACATGATGACAGAAACTTCAGGCTGAGTATTTAGAGTGTTTCATGGGGAAAATGACATTTACATTGAGATTTAAAGAGAAAGAGAATGCCAGAGAAGCAAAGGCCAAAGGAAAGAACATCTTGTACAAAGAAATGTCTGGAGCTAAGGTCCTGCTCTGACACTAAGCTTGGGGGTATTGACAAAGGAAAGGGTCATTGGTGGGACATGGGGGGGGAGAGAGAGAGAGAGAGAGAGAGAGAGAGAGAGAGAGAGAGAGAGAGAGAGGTGGGGAGAAAAGAGAGGCAAAGGGCAGGTCACATGAACTTTACAACCATATTAAAGTCTTTAGATTCTATTCTGAATGTGATGGAAATCTCTAAGCAGAACAAGACCCCAGGCTAATCCAGGCTATCTGTCTGTCTGTCTGTCTATCTATCTATCTATCTATCTATCTATCATCTATCTATCTACCTATCTACCTACATACCTACCTGTCTATTCATCCATCTATCTATCTAAGCAATAACTCTGTACTGTATAGATAACCAATTTTAGGAGTAGGGTGATTATAGAAATTAAAAAAAAAATCAATCTAGTCTCTTAAAAACACAGAGGAAGGCTCTGTGAGATGCCAGTGGTAGAGTGTACGTGACTTGGAGGAAAAGATAAAGAATAATGGAGCAGCTTTGGGATATATTTTATAAACTAGATAACAGAGAATGCAAGGAGATGAAGACAGAATTAGGGTGAAGAATCAAGAATAACATACTAGGATGAAACATAAGAAATCAGAGAGAATTTAAGTTAGGTTGAACTGATATAATGCCATAATGAATAACAACCTATCTAAGATGGAACTTTTAAATCTAATTCTTTTCTTAATTTTCTACATCTATTTTTTTTTTATTTATGCATTCCACAGTGTGTATGTGGAGGGGTCAGAGGAAAGATTGAAGCAGTCAATTATGTTCTACTGTCCTTGCAAGGATCAACATAGATGGTCAACTTTGGGAGTCATTACCTTAGCCACTAAGCCATCTTCCCAGCCTAAGTGATTCTTATGCCAAATAAAATATTTGAGGAAAACACTTTCTTTATGTGATGAGAATTCTATGCAGTGGAGGAAAAACTCAATTATGAGGTGGTGATATGTGTGACCTAAAAAAGTTAAAGTCTTTAATTGTCATAATGCAAAATAGAAATAGAATAGAAAAGGCTGATGGGACAGACTGGGAAAGCACACACACACACACACACACACACACACACACACACACACACACAGTTGTACCTAATAAAATTATATTTCAAGTGAGGGACGCAAAATACTTCAGGTGTGCTGATTTATCAAATTTATCAAAAGTACACAGAGAACTAAGAATCCTGAATCTGTATCTTAGCTTAGTGTTTTACTAGTGAGCAGGAAACTAAATAAGAAAAAATGGACACAGATGTTTTGAAGAAAATTGACTTGAAGCACTTAACAGACCAGCTCTCTTCCTGAGCTGTATTTTAACAGATAGCTAGAAAAAAATGAGGAGCCCAACTTCAAATCAACATTCGCCCATTGTCACTTCACTTGTACTTAGCAGCATCTTTTTTTTTTTACAAAGTAGTCCCAGCTTAAGGAATCACACAGTACAGGCTGTGTGATGACACAGGGATCCATGGGACTTTCTAGAACTAGATTTTTACTGAGGAAGCAGATGGTTGCCTCATAAAGAGTGGAAGGGATCAAATACTATCAGGGCCAGAGACAGAAAAGGAGCAACTGGCTGCGTCATGGAATAGCAACACACTGAAGACATGAACAGTCCAAGGTGGGAAATCAGGGGTCCCTTTGTATGCTTTGTAGTAGAGCCAGGTGCTTACTAAGCTCTGCGGGACTGAGTGGCCTAATGGGCTAGCTACTGGACCCTCTGCTGTGAGATATGCTGATCTTGCTGGGTCTCCTGGGCTAGTTATTGGACCCTCTGCTCTGAGATGGACTGTTCTTGCTGGGCCTGGTGGGCTAAATACTGGATCCTCTGCACTAAGAGGCACAAAACACTAGTCTTTGTTTGTGAGTGAGAACACAATGACAGTTAGAATAATAGGAAAACCATAGCAGGAAAGAAGAGTCTACTAAAACACATGGACTCTTCTCTCTTCTCATCCATAAGTAACAACCTTAAATCTTCACCTATTTTCTGTCACGTTCAGGTAATCTGTGCCACTTTCTCAAAAGGCCATAAACATTCTTTTCTCCAAAAAAGAAGGTATTTAAATTATTCAGCTTCAAAGGTATTCCTGTTTGTATGACAAACCTGGTTTTGAATATTGCTTTGGTGATTCTCCAGCTGGGTCTGCTCAACACATGGGCTGCATCTTCCATAATGCTTTGATCAAAGAAAGCTTTTATAATCCAGCTCCTAGTGGTGTAATTAAAAGCAAGCCCCACCAACAAGAAGAAGCTGCTTTAGAACAGCAAGCATGGTGGAACCACAGTGCTCAACGGGCAACTGGCCAAGCACTGCTTGGGTACAGAGGCTTTGCTAAGATCTGACTGAGGAACCCTGAAGCAGCAATGAACAATTCTTGTGAAGTGTTTGCACCTGTTGGGCTCGCACTGTGCCGGGAGAGACAAAAGAACAAGAATTCCATTGGCTTAATATGCCTGTTCCAGAGAGCAATGGGTCCCGAACAAAAAAATGGACTCACCAAAGAGGCTGAAGAGCATAGGGATGGTGGGTCTTCCAGGCTCTGAGGTCAGAGAGGACAGCTGTGAGGAACAACATCTCAGCAGGGGTCTTAGTAAAGGCTAGAATAAAGAGGAAGCCATGCGGAGCGGGGGATGTGGGAATCGGAAGAGACTTCTTTCAACAGAGCAGACCCTGAGGAATATGGGCAGCACAATCGGTAGTCTCTCAGGCCTTACGCTTAGAGATCTGTCCACCTTTGTGTTAACTGCAACTACCAGCCAAGAAGGGTATTATGTGACAAACATTTGTCTGGGGGAGATACTACAACACACACACGTGAACTTGTTCCAGAGAGGGAGTCATCAAAATCTAACTTGGTGAACCAATGAGTTTTATTGGGGTTTCTTACAGGAACATGGGTGAAGGGTTACTTACAGGAGCTGAAATTACTCAAGGACAGCTTCATCATACCACCTCAGATAAATGACAGCCGACAAAACTGGGAACCTGGAGCACACTGCACAGCCTGCAGGCAGCTCAACAGGTTAGAGTACCCTTTCTAGGTGCCTTGGCTGTCTCAACCTATTGCAGGCAGCTTGGATGGTTTCTGATTCAGGTCTCAGAGTCTCCTTTGTAGTTTAGCTTCTCTGAGAATCTTCTTTACAGCTCAGATTCCTTCCATCTGAATGGGACTCTCAGCTTTTATTGCTTTCTGTTTCAGGGAGGAGCCTACTGAATCTGGAGCATTTTTGAGTTACTTACCTTCTGGCTTAAGGAACTTTCCTTCATGATGGAATGTTTTAGTCTTAGAGGAAATGCTTTCCTTACTGTTAGAGTAGGTCACAGGGCCAGGAAAACAGGTCCTGGCTCAGGTCAGGTGAGGAATAATGGGCTGGAGCCAAAGCAAGAGTAGACACAGTGGCTTCATGTTCTATTACCATACCTATTAGAAGCAGAAAGACCTGGCAACTCATCCCAAAGGACCGAAAGGAAATGCAGATGAGACTATAGTGCAGTTAACACCAAGATGACCTGGCAAGACCATTAATATCAGAGCTATTGCAACAGTACAAGGATGCCTTCCAACCTTCTGGAGACAAGCACCAAAACAAGACTCTATAGACTCCAAGAGTCTCTTAGGATGGCAGCAAGGCGCTGCTCACTTGTATGGTTTCTTATCCAAGTTCTCTCTATAGAGTGTCAGTAAACCAACTCCTGTTTGCTAGGGCTCCTGTTGTTAGTCCCACACCTCAGGGGGAGGGTGCTCCAGAAATAAATAAGGCAGAATCACAGTCTTTTGCAGAAACCAACATTTGATAGTTATTGTCCTATCCCATCTCGTTGGAATTGTACAGATTTTTATATGTATTTTGTCCCTATAAAAGTACTCTTCATGAGACTTAAGGACCCACATTTATGAGCATAAATTTCTTTTTATTTATCTTGATGTCCTTAAGTGGTTATTTTTAGTTTGCTTGCCCAAAATGGGCATGAAATAAATATTTTCTGAATTTCAGTGTCTGCTTCTGAAATGCTAATATCAAAGACCAAAGCAATCTAGACTGCCTTCCATCAGGAAAATCCCCAAAGTTTCTAGAACCCAAGACGAACTTAGGGATGGCAGCTTGCTATAGCCTCTTAGCTCAATCTGAGCTTTAGACCCAAGTCCATTCTGCTCACACAGCAGTGGAAAATAGCACAGTGCGGACCTCTCCTCGCTAGGCTCCAGAGTCAGACTCGAATTTCTTTCTTCTGGCAGAGCATTCCTGTGCCATTATGACTGTAGGGAGTCTGTGGCCTTGCTCTCAGCCTTAGAGTCCTGTATTTGATTCTGGAGGTCCTGAGGAGGCAGCTGGAGGACTGGGATGTTGTGTTAAAGGAAGAGTGTGTCTCACTCACAATATTGGATCAGTCTTTGAAGCTATCAATGAGGAACATTGATAATATCCATGCTCTGTTAGCATCAAATCCTGCCAACCCACCTGCAGCATGTGTCATCTTTCTTATCCAAATTGCCAGTGCCAAAAATTATTGATATATTGCACTACCATGGTCTGCTTTAATACTTTGCACAATATTCACATGATGATCATTTTAAAAATATGTTTCCATATATTTCTGGAAAACAAAATGGTTGTTTTAGATAGCTTTTCATTGATGTGAAGCTAAAATTCCGGTAGTATGAACATTTAATCCTCCAACTCCTACTCCCTCTGAAAAACTCATTTCTTCAACTTTCCCCTGCTGTGCTTTGTACTCCTAGCAAAGGCCCCAGCACAAGCCAGTCCTGTGCTGAAACACTTTTGGTTATTTCTCTGGAGGCAAGATTCTGTACCTTCTATAAGACTGAAGCATTGATAACAACAGGGAAATCCACTCATACATTTTTACTGACAATCATCTTAAATTCTGTTTGTACACATGAGATCCCCAAGTGTTCAACAGTTAATAATGCTAATCATAGAGCACAGCATCAAGCTGAGGCCCACAGCATTTTATAGGAATTCCTAAATTGATGAAAATGAGATTACTAAAATGGGCTCCTTATTAAATACATTTATTTCACCAAGTAATAACCTAAGCTGAAGAGAAAAAAAAGAAATGTGTGCTTTTGACAATTTTAAAATTACTAAATGTGTAACATATTGTTATATGAAACTTAAGTAGCTTGGAAGCATATCCTTAGTATTTTGAGGTACACATCAAAAGGGCAGCCACTGGCAAGGCTATTGTGACCAGAGGGGCATGAGGAAGACAACCCAGGTATGTGCTAGAAAGATGTGTCTTTTTTCCTAAAGAACATAGAAATACTCTGGCAGTAAATAGAGCACTATTTACTTGAAAAAGAGTATTACTTTCCTTTGAAAATATTTTAGAATACATTCTGATCAGTGGAAAGAAGTGTCATATTCTCAAACTAACAGACACAAATCAGCATGGTTCAGCAGGTCTAGCCCTGAAACAAAAGGATGCTGGTAACCCCTGGACTGCACTAAATACTCAGGTTATAGATGGTTTTGTTCCTCTGAATCTTTTGATTTTCATGAATTTTTATTTTGAAACTTTCAAAGCATTAATATCTAATCATCTTGTGTCTTGTTACTGTTAAAAAAAAGGATTTGAAAGTAACAATTGTTAAACATATATTTTTCTTTTGTAGAAATCCAGCCCTTTTCCCAAACAAAGACACATTTTGGAAAGATGAGATAATGTCCTCGGAGGAGGAAGTTCCTGGCCTCTAGTCATTTAGAGAACCTAGTGTGAACACAGATCTCTTACTTTCTCTACCTAGCTCTCTCATCTAACTCATGTCTCCACATCTCATGTGAACTCTTTCTACATCTTGTTTTCCCATCAATTCAAGACCAAAATCTCCTACAGATAGCTGATTTAAGTCTAGGCCTGTTCCGCGTTCTTTTCCATCCTTCTCCACCATGCAATTTATACTGTTCGTTCACATTTGGAGAGCTCAAAGACTGTTGAAGCAAAGTGAAAAAAAGAAAAGAAAGGATAGCTGAACATATGGTAAAAGATCCGAGGTGCAGAAGAGCTGGCTGATCCTCCATCTCTTGAACGTTAGTGTATCTCTGAACCTCAGTCTTAGATGCCTCCTCTACTATGGAGACCAAGACACCTCAGATTAATCATGAGTATTTTAAATTAAAGATACTCTCAAGTTACATATGTACCGTGTAAGGTATCTGCTGAGACTAACTGCACAAATGCAATCTTTTTTCGTACACTGGGAACTGGGGAAGAAACCCAAGGCTTTATTGACAGTAGGTACACACTCTACCACTGAGCTACAGTCAGTGTCAAACTGGATTAAATAATAAAAGACATGTTTTTAACATACTTTTAAAAACACATGTGGGGAAAGAGTTTCAGAGGCTTACTGATCTATTTTTACTGACTTACCTGTCAGGTAAATGATTAGGTCTCTATTCAGTTAGACCTGATAGAGCAGCAGAAGGGTCAAGATACTAGATGTGTGTGTGTGTGTGTGTGTGTGTGTGTGTGTGTGTGTGTGTGTGTAAAACCATGGACATGCATCTTACTCCCCATCAAGCATGACATAATTGTATATACTAGGAGGCCAAAAGGCTTCGTTTTCACAAGAGAGCTCTTCCCTGTAGCTCACTCACCCCACAGAATGAAAGGGATATATTTCCTTATTTTTCCAGAGGAAAAAGTAAATTCCCCTATGTATTGGTAACTTGGATTAAAAAGTTTTTATTTGCTTAAAAGTTAATTGTAAATTTAATTTGAAAATTCATTGTGTGAGAATTTCTTATATGAAACTAGTGGATTTTGTCAAACCCACCCCCTCTATCTCTCCCTTCCAGGCCTTCCCATTCTCCTCCCCAATTCTTCCCTCCCACATTCATCTGCACTTGAAATCTACTAAGTCCATTCATGTTACCAGTATGTATATTGGTATAGGACCATCTGCTTGAATACGGGTTACCTGTCAGGAGGCCACACCTGAAATAATCTAATTTTCTCTCTCCAGGAACTATCAACTGTCAATAGCTCTTCATATTAGGGAGAGGCTGTGTGAGTTCCCACCATCACCACTGATGCTGGAATTTTTGCTGGCTTGATCTTGTGGAGTTTGGGAGCATTCAATCACACCTGATGTAAGTTTGTGTCTTGCAACATTCCTGTCATGACCAGAAGACACTGGTTTCACATATGTCCTCTATTATCCCTGACTCTTACAATATTCTATCATTTCTTTTTGTCTGTGATGTCCCTAATCCTTGAGGGTAGAACAAGTGATATAAATGTTCGATTTATGGATAAGTACTTCACAGTCTTTTATTCTCTGCATTTTGACCAATTGTAAGTCTTTGGACCAATTGTCATATACTGCAAAAAGAATCATCTATGACAAAGGTTGAGAACTGCACTAATTTATGGGTATAAAGATAAATGTTTAGGATAGAGATGAATACTATGTCCATTTAGCTAAATAATGGTAGTGAGTTCTTTTCTGGGTCTATGGCCTATTCAGGCACAGGTTCTTGGACTACTTAAAAGTACATGCCTGGCCTCCATTTTCTGCAGTAAACCTTAAATCTAGTTGGAAAAATGGCTGGTTACTTCTATATTTGTGACACTATTGTACCAATAGGTATATCTTGCCAAGGCTACTGATGATCAGAGCTTACATAGATCACAGTTAACTGAAAACTTTCCTCCTGTAGTCGCACCTTCCAGCACTATGAAAATATATCTAGTAAAGATTAAGCTCCAAGGTCAATGACAGCTTGATCTGTATCTCAGGACTCAAGTCTATGGTGTCTTCAACAATAGGGTCTTACTATCAAGTACTGGCTAGTAACCAAGAGCAACATAGTAACCTTTTTGGAGGTCTGCTCACTGGTTAACAACTTGAAGGGAAGGAAATTATACATAGCACTGGGCTTCTTGTTTGATAGCATATGACGTTTGGGAGAAGCATTATCTTCTCAAATAGAGAGTGTCTTTATTTAACGTCTTTTTAAATGTCTGTGTACTTGTCAATATATGATTTCTTCCATGTTTTTAGATATAATTTTTTTCAGTTGTAGAACTGACCTACATTTAGTCCTTATGCCTCAAGAACACTAAAGATAACAGAGTAAAATAATTATTGAACTATTTAATACAATTAGTTTGTAAGAGGTTGTATTTTTGTTTTTCAGTGATATAGTTACTATACATAACTTAAATATTTACATGTCTCAAGTAAATGCCCAACTCATTTTTCTAAACCCAACTTATTAGTTTCTACTTACTAAAAATACCACTTTCTTTCCTCCCTCATGAATTCTAAGGTATTTGAATATCTTTGTCAATTGCACATAATTACATACATACAAATGTACATATATGTACACACTTACATAAAGAAACACAGAGAACAGACTCAAAAATAGCATATGTGGCAGTACTCACGCACATGTTTACATAAAGAAACACAGAAGACAGACACAAAAAATAACATTCTGGCACTACTCAGTACCCAGAGACTTCCAACGCTGTTCAGTGAGAGTCAAGAGAAGAAAGAAGAAACGAAAGAGCATGCCTGCGAGGATCAGTTTCCCGAACACAAGTGGATTAATAGCAACTGAAACTTGCCGTGCCGTCCAAGATGGAGTAGCATATGTGAAGACTTATTTGCTTCAATGTTGGGTAGGGGGTGTTAAGGATGCATGTCAGGATGCATGAGTTTGTAGGTGACTTTCAGTTGATTTTTCCCTGTCCAAAAAAAAACAAAAAAGGACTAACTTTCTAGAAAGACAGGTGTGAACCAACATTTGTCTATTCCACCTTTAAAATGTCAGTGTTATTTGGAACAAGAATGACTCCTTTTTACTTCCAAACTAAAGAATAACTTAAACAGAAGCAATTAAATATTTTCCTTAAAAATACTTAATAAATCCTCCCCTAAACCAAACAAAAACTTTTAGTAGACAGCACACCACTATGACCTTGCAAACTAAAGTGTGAATATATTTTTAAGTGCTTTACTTTTATTTATCTCTGTGTAGAGGATGTGCACATGTAACTAACACACATGAAGATTAGAGAACACCTTGCTGAACTTCATCCTCTCTTTTAAGTATGTAGGGCCCAACAATTAGCACCCAGGTCTTCAGGCTTTATAAGAAAATAACATTCCTGAGTCAATAAATTTAGGGGAAAAAAAGCAAATTTTATCTATGCAAATTAACTTGGTCATTAATTTCAACTCAATTATTGTAGAATTTTAAAAATCAACTTTGTGAACCAAAGAACTAGTGCTATGTTTAAAAGTTGCCAGGAATTTATGTCTTTATTGAGCCGACACCTCAGACTTTGTATTAGCAGAAGGATGATATGGAAATGAAGGGACGTGGAAATGTTTTGTAGCCAACCAAATTTTATCTAGGACACTAATAATGTTAATGGGTAAAAACGTTGTCATCTATGTTTAAAATTTAAGATACAGGAACAACTTTAATATCAGTTAATAACTGGCAACTTTGTGTAAAACCAAATTTTCAAGGAAAAGTTCAAAATGCAAAACTGCACGAAAAAGTGGAAAGTGATTTTAAACTGTAATATATATTTTTTCGCTTATATACTATGAGTTCCAATTTTGTGTTTTAATTGTGTGTGCATGTGTGTTTCTTATGCTTTTTTTTCCTATTTGTTTGCTTGTTTTATTTCATTCTGGTTTTTGTTTGTTTGCTTTTTGTTTTGTTTTGCCTGTTTGTCTTCTAAAGAGAGAGTTAGATAGGTGGAGAGGTGGGGAGGACCTGAGAGGAGATGAGAGAAGAGAAACTGTGATCAAAATAAAGGGCATCATTAATTTAATGAGGGCATCAACCAAGCATGAGGCCATTGTATTTGTATGTGTGACCCATGAAGATGGCCTTAGCTATGACTTTGGTTAAAATACAAGAGATGGAATTATTAGAAAAGGAAACTACAGGAGAGATAGGTTGCTCAAAGAGAAAGAAAGAAAGAATGAACAAAAGAAAGAAAGAAAGAAAGAACAAAAAGAAAAGAAAAAAGAAAAGAGAAAAGAAAGGAAAAGAAAAGAAAAGAAGAGAAAAGAAAAGAAAAGAAAAGACTTTAGGACATGCATGCATGTATATGAATATGAATATGAATATATATGCATATATGTTCAATTCCCTAAATTTCAGTGTTATATTGGTCTCTTTTCTATTTGGCTTTATCTTTTAAGAACTTAGCTAATAATTTTTATAATTATAATTATGATATAATTTTACTGTTACTGCTGGGTCATTTTTACTATTATAGAAGACCCTGAAGAATAAATTTCCTTATAAATTAGTAA
This sequence comes from Tokudaia tokunoshimensis, assembly GCA_036184795.1. Lineage (NCBI taxonomy): Eukaryota > Metazoa > Chordata > Mammalia > Rodentia > Muridae > Tokudaia > Tokudaia tokunoshimensis. Next base: position 87,327,453 of record BTHU01000002.1, on the reverse strand, counting down.
TAAAGTCTTTTTCCTGTCAGCTCCACCTTGGTGACGGCTGGGCAGGGACACTTCCCTCACATTACTGCCTCTTACTTAGCTCATTTGTTGGGGGAGAATCCTGCTGCCAATGCTGCTGGTGCTGATAGTTCCTTAAGAAGCAGTTTCATTTTTCCCTAAAAAACCACTAAATTTTCATAGCAGATTTCCACAAACTTTGAATAGTCACCAGTAAAGCTTGTAGAAGGAAGCAAAGGAATACCACCCCCCCAACAAATTGCCCAGTGGGGAGCCAACCTCCTGCCCCCCATCCTTGTTACTATTGTAATAACTACTAATTGTGTAACTACTAATAACTGTCTCTTCAATTAGTTGGTCCACAAATGTCAGAATCTATCCCAACCCAAAGCTTTTGATAATGAAGTGAATGCTTACACTGAATGACGCTGACCAGCACATAGCATTTAGAGCTGTGGGAAGACATGCAACCATACGCGGCTGCATCTCTTCCATTGAAACTGTACTTTCTATATGGGTTTTTAAATGAATTTTAAAACAAAGATGGATTGTGTATGTTTATATTGTACAAATTGGCTTGTATAGTAATGTGAACTCAACTTAAGGATCACCACCAGTATCCCAAGATGTATAAGCGGGTAGTGGAATGCATTTTACCATAAAATTCTATACACTAACTATTCATTTTCCAACAGTCTCTTGACACTTGCTGAGTCTAAGCTGGGCGGACCACCAGTCCTAAACAAATAGGCCTTTTAAAGTTAGCACTGTTTCTCAAACATATCTGCTGCCAGTAAATAGGAAAACACTTAATATCTTTACTTAACTATGACACTTTGTTCAGTACTGTGTTATAATTTAAAAGTGGGCATGGTTCTTGCTAAAACAAGATACAATAATACTCTACAATTTGTTTTCATTAGGAGTTCAGAAATTACTGTTCATTTTATAAAAAGAAAACTTCAGCCAGGCATGGCATGGTAGTACCTGCCCTTAATCTCAGCACTCCCGAGGCGGAGTCACATAGATTCCTGTGAGTACAGAGAACAGCCTGCTGTATATAGCAAATTTAGGTCAGTGAGACTCTGTCTCAAAAACAAAGCAAGACAAAGTAACAACAACAATAAAAAGAAAAAAGGAAAACAAAGAGAAGAAAAAAATGTTAATCTTATTGTTTCATTTTTATTTCCATCTTTGTAGATAAGGCAGCAAAGCCACTTAGGGATGTTACCAGAAATACTGACTTCTAGTCATGCATAAAATGCACAGTTAAATGCATCTATATTTTTTACTGCACCTTTAAACTGTAGTCTTTGTTTCAGACACAGCAGCTGGAAGACAGCATTCACCTGGAGTCCTCTTGGAGCAAGTTGCAGGATCTCCACGGCACTTCAGTCCATCTCCTCTGTTTGTGACACCAGTTGACACTATTGCCGTTAGGAAGCAGGTGTACATGCGTGTGCAACACTTAATTACAGATTTGTAATTTGACCGTGTTTTAGCTTCCATACTGCACAGTGTTGAAGGATTTCACTTTAGTGTGTTGATTTCTAATCATGCATAACCAAATTTTGAAAGTCATCTAAACTTTACTAACCTATCTTAAAAAGTCTTTTACCATTCTCAACCAACAAAAGGGCCACATATTATTTCAAAGAAAACTAAAGGAGATGTTTGATAAGTTAACTATATACATTTTACAACTCTGGGGGCTGTAACATATTTCTTGTACTCAGAATGTAAAGTAAATAAATAACTCAATCAATAAAAGAAAATAAAAATAAAGGAGATGTTTGTTTCAGAGTTTTTACATGTGAGTCTAATACACTTCAGAAAAAATCTATAAAATGGTAAATACTTGTCATTCAAATTTGCAGTAGGAATAAACAATGACAAATAAAAAACTCAAATTATTCACCAATTGCCTAAAATCTATTTCCAAAAGGTAGAAAGAATAATGAGATTTAATCCTGAGCTCTCCGCGCTTTTGTTATAGCACTGAGGACCACAGGATTTAAAGTGAAGCTTAGGTGGAGCCTTGCTCCGTGAGTTCCTTCGCAACCATGGCATTGTTGCAGGGCCCAGTGTCCAGCTATTCTGTGGTCAGACCTATTCCTTCATCCTAACAGAATGAGGACACAGAGCTATGTTTCCCCTTTCTCTGCGCCCATCAAAAATGCTCTACTCTTAATTGCTAAAGGTCAAAAGAAGCAAAGGTTTTTATTTGTGATATCTGTGTTGTTGTGTACTATTTATGCTTTTCAAATCTTTCAGAAGAGTGAGATTTGTAGAGTTGGTCTTTGCAGCTTTTTTATTAGGCTGGAAAGGGAGAGGAAAGATATGGGTCTGGCTTCTCTGAATTTGGTATCGAAGTGGTGAGCAGTCCACGATGGAGCTCTTTGCAAGTGCCAGGTGATATCTTCGATGTGTCAAAAGATATGTGAACATGCACAAACACACTGCAATACTGTGCTCCACACTCTGAGGTTATGGTCTATGTACTACACTATGCAATACAGCAAACTACTGAATTTCCTGAATTTGGTTTTCTGCCTAGATGAATATCAACAAAGAAATTTGACTCTATACATCTTGCTATTTTATTTGTCTTTTTAAATCACTTTTGATATATATAGAAGAAATAAAAACTAGCTGGACTTTGGGGCATAAAACACGGAGTATTTTTTATCAGTATTTATTTTATGAGTATGAGTCTTTAGTCCGCACATATGTATACACACCGGATATGTGACTCGTGCCCTCGGAGGTCAAGAGAAGGTATTGGATCCCATGGACATGGAATCACAGACAGTTGTGAGCCACTAGGTGGGTTCTGGAAACTGAAACCAGTCCTCTGCCAGATCAACAAGTGTTCTTAGTCACTGAGCCATCTCTCCAGCCTCCATTTAGAGTGTGTTTTAAGGGAATATTTAAATATTAGGAGAGTTGTGATTTAAAATTAGTTTTGAAGCCAATGTTTTGTGTTGTTAATTTTTAAACAACTCATCTGTGCTGTGTCTACTGACCAGAAAATGAGCCAACAGAGGATGGACAAATTATATTTTTCAGAATAATCACTCCAAAATAACTTCAAGAACATGGAAATAAATCAGTGAAATGACTTAGTGTTGGTTGTGCTTGCAATTGAAGCAGCACAGGAACTGTGCATATACAGTCTTCCTGGTAATTAGCAAGGACTCTTCTGTAACTGTGTGCTTCTGTGGCTTACAGTTCCTCCAGTAAGACACGACGAGAAAGCAGGGAGAAAGTATCAACCATCTCATCACAGGAAAACTGAGAATGAGTCACAAAGATAATAGAATCCATGCAACTATGTGGGATTCACCTGGCATCCATGCTTTCTGGTATTTACTCAAAATCTGTTCCTATGATAAACTGAGTATAACATAAATGTATGTAAAGCTTCCACTCTCACTATAGCAATTGGATGTTGGGAGTCTGACACAGCCAGCTTTAAAACAGATAGAGCATTCTGACCTCTGGTTAGAGGCACAATAGAACTGCTAAGAAACCAACACTGAGAACTTTCTTACATTGCAAGTAATTTGTTAGAACTTTAAAATACATGGTTTCCCCACCACCAGCAGAGTCCGGTTCATAAGTCCATATGAGAAAGCCTAAAGTCAGAAAGGCCAAATTTATGATGTCACTGGAAAGTCCCTAAATTACATGAAGATGGTCTGTTTCATCTGCTTGGGATATTACATTCCCTTGCACCATATGATAAAATTATGATGTGATTTTTTTTCTCTTGAAAATTCATAGTTTAGCACATGGATGCTAAGACCCAAGACAAATAAACTAAAAGCCAGGCATCCCTTGTTCATATAAGGATGGTTTGCAATTACACATTTTGTTACATCTTAAGAGATAAAAGCTGTGTGTGTAAGTTATTAAAGGATGCTTTTATTTCTACTGAAATAAATGCATAATAAGCCACATATAATTCATAATAATTTAGGCCCATTACAGAATTCTAGCTTCCTTTTTATGATGGTTACTAATTAAAAGAGTATTTCTGCTTGATTCTTTGACATAAAAGTTTAATGAATAAAATGTTCTAATAAAAATGAAAATAAGAATACAAAGTTGCAAGCTGTTGGGTTTTAAGTATATGGTGAAGATTAAGGACAGTCACGAAAGAGTTATGCAGAGAAGAAATGGGCAATGGCTCTAAGTGACAAAGAGGAGTTTTAAAGTTTTATTTTACTCTCTTTCTCTCTCTCTCTCTCTCTCTCTTTTTCTCTTTTTCTCTCTCTCTCTCTCTGTGTGTGTGTGTGTGTGTGTGTGTGTGTCTGTGTGTGTGTGTGTGTGTGTGCGCGCCACATGTGCATGAATATGCAGGCACTGAAATGCAGGTGCCAATCACAGCTGGATTTGCAGGGGTCTGTGAATTGATCTCTGTGGATGCTGGAAGAGCCTTAAAAGCTCTTAACCTCTGAGACATCACTCCAACCCTTGGAAGAAGAGTTTTTGATGGAAATTTGAAACAGTACTAATCTCTAACTTGGGGGATGGGGTAGCACATTCCCAATTGTTCCACCATCCCCCCAAACTGGAATGTAATTTCACAAGAGTCGCTTTTAGCGAATGAGTGATAGGATACTTTAATATAATCCTGAATATGGGTTTAGATTGAAAATGGGAATTGGGACCATAATTAATTATGTTGCCAAGTTTTTTAAACTCTAAAAAGTCAAAGCGATGAAAATGACATTTTGTAGGGTTGCAGCCCTCTACAACATCCCGAGTTAAAACTGGTAAAATGACAGTATCTTTTTGACAGTTTGATTAATCCCATATGCGGAATGAGTGTGGGGAATGAACACAGTTGTGTTGGCCCTTTCTGAAACCACTGTAATAAGAGATTGACATAAAACCAAGTGAGTGTAAACACAGACTTCAGCTGGGGTGATGGCCTTATTAGCACTCTTAATACTTAATAATGAAAAATAATAAATAGCCAACGGCCCCCAGCACATTCTGCTCCAAATTCACTTTGCCTCTCGCATCCATCCATCACTCTTTCAGGATAATAAAACAATTCAAACGCAGCATCCAATCCTCAGCAACTGCTCTCTCGGGAGGGAGGATGTTTTATCTGTTTTATCTCCACTTCTGTGAGCTTGCAGAGGGTTTTACTTGCTTGAAATGGGGAAGGTAATGGCGTGGGGGTTCTGTTCATTACCATTGATGACCCCACCAAGGTCTCACAGGCACTCAGAAACCTGGCTGGAGGAGATGGGGAGGAGTGGAGACCCCTTTCTCCGAGGAAAAAAACAAAACAAAACAAAACAAAAAACGAAAAGGAGGGCCACAAAGCAAGTAGGGGGAGGGGTAGAGAGAGAATGAGAAGGTAATGTGTTGGAGACACTCAGTTCAAGGCAAATAAACAAATAAAGCATTCCTTGTGATTTAGCGGGACTAAAAGAAGTAAACAAACCGCCAGCTCAAGTTACTTAAAAGAACTCTGTTTTAAAATATATATCAAAACCACAGACTTTTAAAGGTTCATTCTCTCACTCCAGGTCTTGGTTTCAGGGAGCTAACGGTCCCCAGAGCGTATAATGGACAGCGCTCTGCAGGGACAAGGAGGAGGGCGGTGACCTGTGGGATTGGGGTGAGCTAGCTCCGAGCCACCCTACTGCAGCTGGAGCGACCGACTTCAAGAATTCTCACACCTCGGCCTGGGACAGGGAAGAGAGGAAGAGTGAGAATGAAGCTCGAGAGACAAAATGAAAGAGTACCCCAAATTACAGTTGCGAAGCGCTGGGAAAAGCGGAGCCGGTCTGTAAGCTAGCGCTTTAACTCCGGAGGCTCCCTGCTGGCGCGACAAGGAGAAAGGTGGCTTGGACTAGAGAGCTCCGGCTGGCACACACACTGGAGAGGTCACCACACAGGGTGGCCTCTGAGGCAGCGGGAGAATGCCCCAACTTCCGTAGCTACTCTACTAAGCTTCGGAAAGTATGAGCCGGACTTAGACCACCCAGCTTAGGGAAGTTTCTCTAAAGATGCTGGTCTGCGTGGCAGAGGACAAATGAGAGAGCGCGGAGTCCCTGGGCTAGTCCCAGAAGATTCCTGCCACCGCCGCGCAGCCACCTTCAGCAGGTAGTTTGCCTCCGTGCTCCACTCCGCGAGACCCACGCTAGTGCCCCCGAACACCTCCCTCCCCAACACCCAGTCCCTCAGATCTAGCATATATGGAGTAGGACTTCGAACCTGGGTAGCCGCCAGCAGGCCAAAATCAGTGTCCAGACAGGGCTAGGATAAAGCCGCCGGCGGTTCCGGGGTCTCACTCCAGCCCGACGCAGCGCGTCCATCTCCCCAGCACTGGTACTGTCCGCCCACCTAAAACATCTGTGACCCAGCCACAGACCTACCAGACAAGCCCAGTGAGAGCTGCCCACGTCCGTGTTCTAGAGAGCCTCTGATCGCTCCCTTCCCTGTGTGAGGATGCACCTCAACCCCGACCATAAACCAGCCCTTAGGTGCAAACGCAGTCCGGCCAGGTCCGCACCAGCGCAAGAAGGCGCCCGGGGAGGCGAGGATCGATTCCATCTTGCTCCTTACCTTAAAGAATTTGTTTTTTTCTAGCGGGAAGAGGAAAGTTTGGTTGCTTGGTTTTTTCTCCCCGGGGGTGTGGTGTGCGGAAAAAGCCCAGGTCCCGGGATCCCACCAAGTACTTGACAAAGTACCAGGATCCACGAACCGAGGGGACCTGCAAGCTAGGGCAAAATTTAATGCCCAAGTGTCCCAACTTTGTGGCGGACTCTGCAAACTTCCAAGACAAGCAGAAGGCTGGCGACACACGGCCGCAGAAGTTGCTGCGAAGTGGCGCAGGCGGCGCGAGCGGATGCGGGCTCTGGGTAGCGGGAGGATACTGAATGCTCCCTTAGAGCTGGCACTGCCGAACCGGCTGGCTCGCCGAACGCCGGCGCGGGCTGCAGAGGCAGAGCCCCGTGCACCGGCGACAGAGGCGGCGTCTTGAACGCGGCTCGCTAAGCTCTGCTCTCTCGCCGCGCTCCGGGCAAGAAGTGTGCGCTGGCTCCTAGTGTCACTGTAGAGCTTGAGCCTCTGCCCCTCCCAGCCCGCCCTCCGCTGCCCGCTGCCCCGCCTTCCTCTGCCCGCCGCTCCCCCTTAGTGCCTCGCGCCCTCTCTCCCGCTGCGCGCCAGCGTGCAACACACACACACACACACACACACACACACACACACACACACACACACTCACAACGTTCCTTTGCTGCCCCTCTCTCGCTAACATTCCGGTCCAACCACCAAATGCTCTTTACATAAGACCCTAGTGGGGCTGCGGTGGGGTGTGAGTGGGGGTGTCACAGTGTCACAGGACACATCGTTTTCTTTAGGTCCCTGCCACCGGGGGTGGGGGGTGGGGAGAGGGGTGGGAGGGCGCCTTTGAGACCCCCAACAATGCTGCACGACTAGACGTGCACGCGGGACCATCTCACTGTCCAGAAGCCAAGGAAGCACAATGGAGAGAACTCTGAGCTTGGTTAGTGATCCAGAGTGTTCTGTGGAAAGGCTGGAGGTTGGAGGAAGCAAGCGCAGAATGCGACTCTCCTCGCAGGCTGCCTGCCCCAGCCTTCACCCGGGGAGCTTTTGCCTCTGCAAATCCAGCCTCTGGGGCTTGAAACTCAGCAGCTGTTTTAACAATTGAAAGAAAAAAAAAAGACCCTACAGGACCAGTGAGGCCCAGCAGAATGTGGAAAGCCATTAAGGCTGACTAGATAATTATGGTAAGAACTTGCTTAATTAGCAACCTGGTCTGAGCCTGGGTGTGTGTAGGGGTATGGAGTGATATTTAGAAATCTCATTTTCGTGGTTGAGAACCTAGACTAGCAAGTCTCTTTTCTTTTTCCCTTCCTTCCTTCCTTCCTTCCTTCCTTCCTTCCTTCCTTTCTTTCTTTCTTTCTTTCTTTCTTTCTTTCTTTCTTTCTTTCTTTCTTTCTTTCTTCAGACTCTGACTTTTAGGGTATATCAAGTTCTAAGAATATACTATATAGGATTTATTAATAGTGTCAGTATTGAAAACATGAAGACATTTATTTCTATTGTCACCAAAGCAAAGATAAGATGACATTCAACCTTATCGAACTTTTGTTTAGAACTATGGGCTTTCTGTTAAATACCTTTGAGAAGCAAGCATCTTGCAGAAAGCAGTTCAGATCACTTTCCAAAGTTCCGATGCTAGGGAGACTACTACTCTAGGTGGATTTGTTAAATGTTTCCATGCTGTGACATAGTTTTGTAAAAGCCATAAAAGGCTTAGAAGGTACTCAGGGTATAGATATCAGTGCAGAACTCTGGCATATGAAGGAGTCCAGGCAAATAAGGATGAGGGAGGGGAAGGAGAAGGGCATTTCACAGAGAAGTAAATGGAGAGGTCAGGAACGTGTCAGAGTACATGGGTGCCCTGGGAACAGGGAGAAGTTAGGTGTGGCTGCATTGCAGGTGCAGTGATCAAGGCTTCCCACCCCAGGCTCCAGGCTCAGAGAGACAGAATTTCTGAAGGTGACTGTTGTTTGGAAAATGATTAAAGTTGTTAAGAGGAAGTGGATCATAAGGTTTCTAAGTGTCATTGGGTACACATTTAGAAAGGTCACTCTGATACCTCTTAGGAAGACAAATAGGAGTGACTTAATAGTGAGAAGACTTCTATAAGGTAGAAACAAAAGTAGGTCTCAACCAATGAAGCTGAGAAGCTGGGGTCATTTCTGATACATTTAGAATTTGCTGACTGGGGTTAGTAAGCCCTTAAGGGAAAATGGAAGAAGAGGGTTAATTCTAAGTTCTCTGGGTGGCACAAGACAGGCCATGGTACCATTAGCAAGGAGAAACAATACAAGAAATAGATAAAGATATAGAGATGATACAGATATGAAAATAGGTATGGATATATGCATATATATTTGTGTGCATATATGGTAATGTTTTCTGACTTATGTTTGTGGAGGAAGGGTGTTGGTAATGTCTGAATTCAGCATTGTGTTGGTAGCTGGAGAGGGAGGAAGGCTTTTGAGAGAAGTGAGGCCGGAATCAGGGGTCATCAGCATTCAGGTGTTTTATAAGTCTGAGAGGAAGAAGGAAGTAAGAAGACAGGTCATTGGCCACACCAGAACACTAGTGTTACATAAATAAGAAGAAAAAAAAAAGTCTGGCAAAGATAGAGACCATAAAGAAAGCCAAACAAGGAGGGAACAGAATTGATAAAGCCAAAGGAGTTAGGGGCTGATGACTGTTCTAGAATGTGACAGAATGATCAATATAATCTGACTGAAATGCGATTTCATTTTTAAAAAATTAGCTTAAAAGAAAGAGTAATTTTTTAAAGTTTATAAAATGTTTAACAATTAGGGGTGTGTATGTGTGTCAGTATGCACATAAGAATAGTCCTTGAGAAGACTAGAAAAGGGTGTGCAGTCTTCCGGAGCTGGGGTTATTGGTGGTTAGGGCATGCCCATTGTAGATGCTGGAACTGAACGCTAAGTCCACTGCAAAAGTAGCGAGCCCTCTTAAACCCTTCAGCCCCCAAAGGAAAGGTTCTGTGGTGTTAGTTCCCATGCCACTTCACTTTGCTCTCAGGTGTCTTCCCACTGCTGTCCCTCTTCCTTTATTTCCTGGTCACTCCCAATTCTTACTTTATTATAGTTTATCCACCACCTTCTCTATTGCTCACTAAGAGCTCGTCCTACTATCTTATGGTTTCTTTTCTAGTCTTGTGACCCATAAACATACACATATATAAACAAACACATATATGCATACATACAAACAATGTCAAATCTAGGTTCTATATATGAGCAAAAACAGAGTTCTTATCTTTCTCAGTCTTCTTATTTGGCTTAGCATAATGATTTCTAGTTGTATCCATTTTCCTGTGTCATGATTTCATTTTTGTTTATGGCTGCATAAAATTCCATTGTGTATATATATCACATTTTATTCCACATGTATTGTGATAAATACATGCAGATATACAAGTTTCTGTGGTATGTTGACTCAGGGTTCTTTGGGTACATTGTCAAGAGTGATATAGCTGGGTCATAAGTCAATTCTATTTTGGGTTTAAATTGTTTAAATTTACTTATTTTTAATGTGTATGGGTGTTTTATCTACAAGCACATCTAGGCACCACTTGTATATCTGATTGTGGGTCCTCGCACTTATCTGCCATTGTGCGCGAGCTTGTGTGTGTGTGTGTGTGGGGGGAGCTGAGGAGCAGGGACTCAGGACCTGGCAAGTACAGAAGGTCTGAACAGCCCAAAAGACTGTTTCAGAGGACAGCTCCTTTATTGAAATAGGAGGGCTAGCATATATCGCTCAAGTCAGGCGGGGAGGGGAGTAAAAAGGTCAAGGGAGGAGGTACTGCAGTGGAGTCAGGGGACTTCCGAGCATATCAGCTAGATTAGCAGACTGCCAGCCACATGATTTCTGAGAAGCCTGCTGTCTGGAAGGAAAACAGAAGCCTAACTGGCTTTAGCATAACATGGTCCACATGGAGTTGAGTAGGCCCAAGGCTATTTTGGGTAGTGAGTGGCTCCACTACTGCCATGCTCTCTGAGAGATGCCCCAGGTCTTGGCAACACTCTACTGTCCCTTCCACCTGATGCATGCAGAGACCAGAAGAAGGTATCAGATCTCCTGGAATTGGAGTTACATGTGATTGTTAACCACCATGTGTTGAGAATTGAACCCAGGTACTGTAGAAGAGCAGCCAGTACTCTTAACCACTGAACCATTTATCCAGTCCCAACTATTTTCAGGTTTTTTTTTTCCATAAGCTTCATTATCGACTTCCATGGTGGCTTTACAGCTTTACATTCTCACCAGTGATGAATAGAGTTCTTCTTTCCTAAACCTACCATCATTTACTGTCATTTGCTTTTCTTGATCATAGACATTCTAATTGGGTGAGGTGGAAAGTCAAAGCAGTTTTAATTTGCTTTTCTCTGATGTTTGAGAATGTTGAACATCTTTCAAAACATGTATTATCCATTTACAGTTATTCTTTTGAGAACTGTATGTTCAGTTCATTAGCCCATTTATGTATCAAGTCATGTGCTTTAAATCTTGGTATTTAGAATGTGTGTGTGTGTGTGTGTGTGTGTGTGTGCGTGTGTGCTGTTGTGTTTAGATTTTATAGTTCCTTATGTATATTCTGTTAGTACTCTGTCTGATGTGAAGCTGGGAAAATTGTTTTCCATTCTACAGGTTGTATACTTTACTCATAAGTTTTTTTTGTACTGAAGATTTTATTTAATCCTGTTTGTTTTTCTTGGAATTATCATCTGTGCTCTTTGAGTCCTTTTTGAAAATCTTCCTAGGACTTTTAAAGTCTGAGGTCTCACATTGAGCACTTTGGCTTATTTTGAATTGAATTTTGTGCAGGGTGAGAGATGTGAATCTAGTCATTCTTTTCCATGTGGATTTAGTCGTAGTTTTCCAGAACCATAACTTAAAGCTATCTTTCCTCCAGTGTATGCCACTGGCATCAGTGGCCTTGGCAGTATGAGTTGATAATGCATCCTGTATTATAGTTCTGATTTATTGTTTATAAAGCGTCTGGATGACCTTGATATCTCTTTTTTGTTGTCAACATGTGAATAATATCCACATGAGAGAGAGAGAGAGAGAGAGAGAGAGAGAGAGAGAGAGAGAGAGAGAGAGCGCAGAGTCCTCAGAACAAAACCTTTGCTCTCATTTGTTTCCCTTTCTGACCATTAGAGGAAAGAGAGGCAAGAAGAATGTGTTTGTGCAGTATTTGTCGGTTTGTTCATCTCATGCAAGTTACCTGGTCTGGATTACATGCAGCTGAGGAAAAGGAGGTAGGCAGGGAATGGATGAGGATGCCACAGAGAGGCCTGCTAGATCTCTGAGAGTTGGTTCCCGATGAAGTAGCAGATAGGCAGACATTTTGCCTGATCAGTTTCACAAGATGGATAGAGTACCCAAATGAGTCCATAGTACAGGAATTATTCTAAATTTCCAGTAGGAAGAAAGTCTAAATGGCATTAAAGTCATTTATTGATTCTGTCTCTTAAAGACAGGCCTGGGTCCATGTGAAAAACTATGGAGTTACTCTTTAAAGATGTTTTTAATGGAAATTCATACAAATATCCATTCTGAAATTCAGGGTTTGCATTTACCGATATATTTATTTTCTCAAAAAAAATGTATCATCAGTGAAACCAGTGTATTGTGTTTACACATTTATGTATTCTCTGTATGTTTAAAAAGAGTTGTATTAGATGCAGTATGTATTATTTAGCCCGACAGTCATATTTAATTTTAGTCTTGAAAACTTTTCATTATAGAGCAAAACATTTTCTGAGAATTAATGTTTTTAGAATACAAGAATATAACAATTTATAACATATGTTTCATGGAATAGCATTACATATCACATCACTTGAGAGTTATTTGCTTATTTTTGCCCAAATTTACTGTAAAACTACAAAATTCATATTCAGTGAATTGGAAAATTCAGAGTCGACATTAAGTTCATTTGGGAGGACTCCTAATCCAAGCCTGTGTATTAGGCAGAGTGCCCCAGATGTGTCCTTGGTTCTGTTCAGGGGAGACTATTTTCAGGTTAGTTGTAAGACACTGATTTGCCATTTGTTTTGAGTGATGCTGGTTCGAACCACACCAAGACCCTGGTGAGGACGCCTATGAGCACACAACTGCAAGAAGCAATGCCCCGAAGCGTTTTTCATGGCTATTTCAGTTTTGTTGTCAAACGTCAGTTACCATGAAGAATGCCTTTGATGAAACAACAAAATATTCTTATTGAAATTTCATCTCTATTTCTTTTTAATATTTCCTGTGGCAAAATAGACAATGCATATAAGCCCTTCCATTGCACACTAACGTACACACAGCATCTATCCTGAAATGACGTGTTTGAATAATTGAGTTATGAACTGCCCTAGCTGTTTTTTTGCAGGAAACATAGACTTAAAGAATAACTGGTAAGCATTCTGTGCTATTTTGGTTTGTATAATGATGGACTTCTTTCAAATGGAGAGCCTGTCTTTTCAAGGTAATAAGAAGCAGCAACTATTTTCAATGAAAACAAAATCTGAACATTTAGAGAACTTGAGTCGGTCCCAGTGAACCTAGTAGCTCTCTGTACTGAAATTAAGGTGGTTTTGTGTAACAAACTGTGTTATTGTTTGCAAGATTTGCATAAAACAGGGAGCCAGTATTTTCTAAATGATGCATCCTAGGATAAGCCCTGAGTTAAAGTGCCTACATTTTAAAGCATAAAATAAACCACTGGGCTTGAATGTAACAGCATTAGAAGCTAAGTGAAGCAGCTTCATGGGTTTTTACACTACAATGATCAGGTTAAGGAGACTAGTCTTTACTGGGTTTTGGTGTCACACTAAAGAATATCCTAAGTTATTGAAGAAAATTACCAATTTTTAAAATTTTTCTAACTATGTATCTGTACAAAACTAGAATTTCCTCACTTACCTCAAGCAAAAGTAAACACTGCAAAGATTGTATACGGAAATGATTAGCAATGCAACTGTCTTTTAGTAAGCCGACATTAAAGAGATTTTTATTGAACAAGAAATAATGCCTTTTTTGGTTTAATTGTTTTCTTTGGAAAATATGGTTATTTTACAGGGGATGCATAAGTTTATTGTAAGTTATTTTGGAACAAATATTTTAAATTTTCTCTTCTGAGTCATAAAATATAGAATATTGATAAAATTAACTCATGAAACTAGAGCTCCTCCGGGTCCTCTCTCACATTCAATGATCGAAGGCCCACAGTTAAGTGAAAAGGGCCACATCATAAAAGTCACGTCACAAAAGTGGATTGTAAGGTCTTCAAGGCTTGGGGATCATCATTTCAATCATAATCATAAAATACATTTGTTATCCACCCACCAAATGTGGAACTCTATCCTTTCAAGAAACTCAGTTCTTTACAATGTAAAGTTGACATTCTTTTCTGGTGGCAAGGAGGGGCAGTGGGACAAGAAAACAAATTCAAACCATCCTCCAAGCCTTGGAGCATGGATAAAAGAGACTCTTACTCCTGGTCTTGCTGGCAGATGTCACGCTTGTTGTGCTTTCAGTTTCCCTGTCTCAAGTGCTGTACACTGTCTCTCTACGGCAGGAGTTGTAACCCCATTCTCTACAGTTCTGTCAGACTTAAATGATCATTTGATTACTCTGACACATGTAGCCAATGCAAAGGTGAAATAAATCCTAGCCAACATTCAGCCTTTCTGAAGAAGTTCAGTCAACTTTACAGACTCAGAACTTACTATATGCACACATTGAGCTGACAGGGAAAGGATAAATGAGTCTCTTTCCTTGTTGAGCCTGTAGTCTAGCAGAGAAATTTATACTTTGCATGTGGTATAGGGGAATAATGAGGTACTATGCAAATCTAGGGGAAGCTTGGGAGGATGAAATCCTGGAAGGATTGTTAGAGAAAGTAACAATTGGAGATGAGGGTGCAAGAGTAGCCCAGTGGTAAAGCACTTGCCTAGCACGTTGGAAGCAGGGGCTTGATCTCCAGCAACACTAGACAAATTTCTCACCCATAAAAGACTTAAACAAATATAAAAGGATAGCTCAGTGGCCATGGGTGCAAGGGTTAGCACAAGGAGCGGTCTAGACTTTGACACATTCAGAGACTTTTAGTAACTTGAAAAATTAACTGAAAATATAGAAACCACCTGATATCAAATATTGGAATAATAACATATTTCATTGAGTCTTAATTTGATTAGAATGTTTTTAAAACATTATGGTATGTTTCAAATATATTTACTTTAAATTGGAATGCTATTATCTTCATCATTTCATTACAAACAAAAATATTTTTTAATTTAAAACCTCAAATATAATCTTCACTGAATCAAGGGACAATTCAGTATCCCATAAAAAAATTTTAGTTCTTATTTTTTAAGGTACTGAGCATGCAAAGTAATTGGTGCAATGATATCTAAAAACAACATTTTGCCCAGAAATCTGTAAAGTGATAAATATATATATATTATTTCATTCCTTCAGACACTTAATCAATGTTTCTTAGGTGTCTATTACCTTACAGAATCTGGAATATAGGGTTGAAAAGATAAGTCACTTTTGTCTTCAGAGAACATACAACATAACAAACAGTCTAGCTGGCTTTTAACCACTGGTTACAGCCTCCAACAACAAATGGTAACTGCAAAGAAGAGTCAGAACACAGGATATAACTTGTTCCCACTGGGAACTGTTTGACTTGGTAGGGGAGAGAGTGGGAGTATAGAAATCCTGGAAGCAATATACAGGAAAGAGACAGGAAGTAGTAAGGCACATTTGAGAAGCAGTTGATAGACTTATTTTGCTGCAATAGATATTGTCAAGAAAAATAACAGAAGAAGAAATTGTTCTTTCGGCTGGGTACACTGGAAATAACATGTTAGAAGCTTTGGCTTCATCCTCTTGGCAATGCACAAAACCTAAATATAAAAAGCAAGAAAACAAATACTATTTTCTACACTTAAAAAGAACACTGGTGACTTATAACAGAAACAGTCTCTGTTTCAAGTAACAGTAACTTTTCATAAAATTTCTATTTGTTTCACTTCAAAGCATATACTCTCCCATTCATCTCACCTCCTGAGGACATTTTTATTAATTTATGTATTATACTCTATCAATTACACGGTGAAAACATCCAAGTGTTTTTAATATGAACCATATTTCCCAAGAGCCTTCTCTTTTCTAGACTCCACGATGGCAGAGCTGAAGCCTGTGATGCCCCAGCACTCTGGTCTGGTCTAGCTCTGTGTTAACACAAAGGCAGAGCATGAGAGCACAGGATATAACTTGTTCCCACTGTTGAGGTCACTGAGGACACACACACACACACACACACACACACACACACACACACGGAAGGGAAAAACACAGTACCAGTCTAGAGCACAAAGAGGTCTGAGAGAATTGGGTGGAGGCATGCCCTGACATGCAAGTAGGATCAGGGATTGTGTGGCAAATAATGTCTCTATAATTGAATTCATGTGAGGATGGCCTTATTTGATCAAATTTGTTTAGATAAAGTTGAAGAAAAAATGTCTTTCACGTGAGAAGTTTGGGTCCGGTCTCTTAGAGTTACTTCCCAGTGATGTCATTTTGCCTTAAGGCCACACAGATACAAAGCCTACTTATTTTTAAATGTCATATATCTGAATGGGTTCAAATGGAGTGGAAAAAAACACAGGCTTTTGAGATGGAAGTCTTGGGTACTGTTTCCAACACACCACCATTCCAATAGCTACAGGACTGTGTGAACTTGAAACACTGAATACACTGAGTACAGAGACTGTACTCACTCATCTGTAAAATGGGGAAGTAACGTTTCCCTCTGAATGTTATTATCAAGATTAAACAATTTTGACAAGTAAAGCACATAGCAAATAATTAAATACACAGAACGTCTGCTTCATCCGGATTATAAAAGAACATGTAAAGGGGTAAGAAATTGAAAGGACTTGCTTGGTTCTGGCACACTGGACACCCAGACAATAACTTCAGGTTTGACAAAATGCACTAAGAGCTCTTTACAGCTTTACATCTCTACAAAGTTGACCTCACATCCCTGACACGTGAGAAAAGCACATTTCTTTATACTTCTCAAATGATGCAGCTGAGGCTTCGGGCCATCTGTGGTTGAGCCAGGATCTGATTCTCAATCAGCAGAACTTCAAATACAGTGGTTTCAACTAATTTTGTCAATCTGGGAAGGTGCCAGGAACTACTCTATCGACTATTTTTAGATTCATGTCTGTTTTCTTGCTCTTCTCTTGTTAATAGTCTTAAAAAGAAACGACTTTACTACAGAATATGTTTGAGAGCCTCCTGTTGGCATCTGATAAGAGTGACTCCACCACAGGTTCTGTTTTCTGCCAGTTGTGTGCTATGTATCATGCTAGCTACAACCTTTCAGACCACAAGTCTAGAAGATTAAGTCAGGCAAAATATCCAATACTGATTTATTTAGCTATGTGGTCTGCCCTCTTATTTGAAATCTCTGAAATTCTGTCACTGCCTCAGTGTGAATCCTGAATATCTCTCTGTTCTCAGTCTTGTTCTTGTGTACGTTTTTGCATTTCTGAAGCCATGACTCTCTTTCTCTTTTCCCCAGCAGACACACCTGTGAATCTATTTCCTCCTCATCTTTACTTCAAGACAAGGCATTATACAGTGAAAAAACCACAGCAAAATGAACAGCAATAATACCAGTGGCTCATAGCAGATTACAAAGGGAAAAGGAGTAGGAAGGATGAAAAGCAGATGATAATTCAGAACTTATAATAGTTGTGAGAAAGGAGGTGAAATCACTGGCAGCATTAAGGATGACTAACTGACATTCTGGAGTATGTGGAGAAGGGAAGCAAAGATGGCCTCTTTAATTACTAGATATTAAGAAACATGAAAAAGCTAAAGTCTCACCCACCTCTGCCTCTTCTTACCATGTATAAAGGTGAAAGAACTAGCTCAAACCACTCAGGGAAACATTTCAAGACACTGGCATAGATAAATCATTTCTTAATAGAACTCTATAAAGTATTAAGAATTGACAAATGGGATTTCATGAAATTAAAAAGCTTCTACACAGGAATGAAAACAATTAATTGAAGAAAGAAACAGTCTTCAGAATGGAAGAAAGTCTTTGACAGCTATTCCTTTGACATGGATCCATATTTAGAATATGTAAAGAAATGAAAATGAAATGGCAAAATAGCATTCAATGAAATCAATGAATGAGCAAATTAATGTTAAACAGACATTTCTCCAAAGTACAAACAGCTAATAAATATATAAAAACATGCTCAATATCCCCAGCCATCCAGGAAATGCAAATTGAAACTGCTTTGAGATTTCAGCTCACCCTAGTCAGAATACATCATCATCATCAACAGCACATGCCAACTAATAAGTTCAAGAGAAAACAATGCCATATAGCTTGTCAATATCACAGGAAGTGCTGCCAAAAGGGACACGCAGATTGGAAAATGTGGGTGTGGTGGGAAACAGACATGGCAGAGAGGGGTACATAGAAAAGAAAATGTTGGGTAGGAAGGGAAAGACAGACATGGCAGAGAGAGGCACAGAGAACAGGAAATGGGGGGTAGGGAGGGAAAGACAGACATGGCAGAGAGGCACAGTATAACGAAGTGAAAGCACTGTAAAAGCTTTAGCCAGAATGTCCTGGTAACATCTTTAGGCTCACACTGATGCAGCAGGAACACAGAATGCCACTGCAGCCATGGCCGGACAAATGAAGAGATAGATCTTCAGAATATGGAGACATGGAAGTTCTGAAGTCAGAAGGGTCTTTTCAGTGAAAAGAAAGTAAATTAGATTGTGGATTTAAACCAAGTGGGATTTAAGCCAATTTGCCTTAAGGTAGAATTTCCCCAAGGTTTTCTGTATTTAAACACAGCGTCTACTATTACTTATGTGATTGATTTGTTTAAGATGTAGACCCTCTCTCTATAAAATAGCTTATTTTAGAAGGAAATTAACAACCTAAACAGCAATATCAGTGTCATGGGCTGGTTATGTTCTTTTTCTTTTCCTCATATACATTAAAATAAACAGTTTTAAAAATGGAATCACTTAAAATATCTCATGCCATTGTTTCTTGTATGCATTAGAGGTGAGATGGCTGTAGGCTGAGAGGAATGAAGAGGAATTCCTGTCTGGCTTCTGCAATGGTGAAAAGTCACTGAAAGAGTTTAAGGAAGCAAGAAATACAGTAGAGCTATGGACAGAGTACTGAGTCTACAATGGGAGTATGGCTGGGGTGGGGGGTGGGGTGGGGAGAGAGCTGAAGAGAAAGGCCCCTGAAGTCTAGTAGAGAATAGACAGGATTGATGGTTTCTGTAGCCTTTCTGGTCAAAGAAACTCACAAAGATGGTTCGATGTTAAGACATGAGGAATTAGACTCTACCTCCAAGAGAAGAACAAAAACTTTGTGTTCACATTTGGTCCATCCAAGCTCCTATAATCATATGCTAAAAGTTCAGTATAGCTGAGTACAGTGTATCGTCAGCATAATTGGAAAGAGGTTCTAATAGCTCAAGGGCCACAATTCCCCACTCCTTTGAAGACATGTTGTGCTTTACAGAATTAGATAATGGGAAGGGGTGTTTCTATAGTTTTATTATCTGTTAGTAGATAATGCTAATCTCAGATTCTCACTTACATGTACACATATACACACAACTCTCAGGCATTATCTTGTTTGTGTAAGGTGGAAGGCCATACTTATAATACTAATGGAAAGAACCAAATTAATGATCGATTTAGTTGATTTTGATCTGAATGAAACACAAAAATATCTTGTTCTTTTTAAAAGACACTTCATGGGGTAAACAATTGCCCCCAGTTACCTAACCAGAAATGATCAGTAGAG
Organism: Tokudaia tokunoshimensis; assembly: GCA_036184795.1. Lineage (NCBI taxonomy): Eukaryota > Metazoa > Chordata > Mammalia > Rodentia > Muridae > Tokudaia > Tokudaia tokunoshimensis. Next base: position 87,307,976 of record BTHU01000002.1, on the reverse strand, counting down.
CAGCAGCTATGGCTTAACTTGGATGTCACTTAGTAATTCCTAAGCATGGACTTAACAAATATGACAATACTTCACTGAACACCCTTAGCGTGATATTGACACCTCAAAAGCATAGAAAAGATGACAGTGTCAATATTCCGCTAGCAATGCAAAGTCCCCAAGTCTGCCTAAAGCAATAAAAAATTTTACATTTTAAACTTTATTTCTACTTTGGAAAGGGTCTTTATTTCTGTTTATCTTTTTAATGTCTAAACATTGAAAATGCTTCTTTTTAAATTCTCTGTACCATTTTGTACCCAATGTTAAGCTAATGCTGCCAGTCTGCTATAACATATCTCTTCCACTTTGCCTGGTGGTCTTGAGGATGAACTTCGTATGACATGTTTCTGTGTTGCCTGCTCTGTTAGACAATTCCAGTGATGGGCTGGTGGAGGAGAAACACAAGGCTGGAGGAAGGAGGAACATATTCCTTCTGTTTGATTCTTGAACCTGTTTTTACTGCCTGCTGCCATCTTCCTCTCTGTCTCTTCAAGCAGTGGCAGTAATTTTGTGGACATAGCAGTTGACTGTAGTTGATGGGTTTCTGTATTGTTCCTCATCACAGTTCCTCAGAGACATCAATACCAAATAACCAGTGCTCTCTCCTCAGAGGCCCAATGTTCTTTCCAAGGTCAAAGACAACAGAAATAGATAAATAATGCTTTAGCTTTGAAAATTAGAGCTGCACCTCACATGGTCAACATAAATCTCTCACCAAGCTTCTGGGTTCTGGCACTTTCTCTCTTCCATCCCACAAGTTGCAACTGCTTTCCCAGGAGTACCTGTGTGGTTGTGTAGTGACTACCTTTTACTTTTTAGTTCTTCTAACAAATCCTGTTTTTAAAACAATTATAGCTTCTGCCTTAAGATCCCAACAGATATATATTGTTTACTATATGAAATATGTTCTTAATAAGCCAAAGAGTACCATAAGCCATTAAGACTAATAATGCAGAGTTGAGAAAGACACACATCTGATTGATCTTCACCCAAAATGCCAAGGTTGCATGGTGGAGAATAGTTTTATTAAATAGTATTGGGAAAACACATGTGGAAAAAATAAAATTAGATTCCTATGTCATATCATATACTGAAAACCCATAAGTAAAGTTGATTAAAAATACAAACAGAAGTCTTGACACATTTTTGTAGATATATTTATTTTCTTTTTATTTGTATAGGTGTTTTGACTGCATGCTTGTCTGTATACCATCTGCATACAGTGTCCGTAGAGACCAGAGAGGGTATTGGAGACCCTGGAACTGCAGTAACAGATGGATGTTAGCTGTCAGGTAGGTATTGGCAATTGAATCTGGGTCCTCTAGAAGAATAGCCAGTGCTCAACTACTGAGCCATAGCTCCATGCCCCAGTCTGGAAACTGTAATGGTACTATAAAAATACAAAGGGACAAATTTTGACATTGGAATGATCAATGATTTGGAGGCTATGACCCCTCAAAATGGGCAAAAAATAGCTAATTTTAAATGCAACAAATCATTTTTGAAACAGAGTAAAGACATTCTATGTAAAGGGAGAAAAAATTTCTCATATGTCTGATAAGGAGTCAATCTTCAAAATATACCATGAACTCAAAAATCTCAATAGCAAGACAATATGTGACCCTATTAAACATGGTCAAGGGGCTTGATATTTCTCAGAAGGGTGGGACTATAAATGATCAACAGGTAAACAAAGATCTGAACAGAATTAATCGTTGAAAGAAAGTCCAAAGCTCAAGAAGATACTAATGCACTCTTTAAAATAGCTACTATGAAAAACAAACAGTAATAACCATTGGCAAAAACATGGGACAAAGACACCTTATACAAATTATCACTTCCACATTTGTAGCATCACTATTTACAAATAGTCAAGACGTGGTATCAAGACATGGATAAAGTAAATGTGAACACACAAATGCCACAATAAAATACCATTCAGTTGTAAAAATGAATGCTAGCCAGTCTTTCACAACAGCATGGATGACCCTCTGCTGTTGCTCAAGGTGGTGGTGTGAGCCTAGGGGGAAACAGGGCCTAGAAATGAGGCAGACTAAAATCTCATGCAATAGCCAACTCTATTCAGAACATCAGACAATTTATACTCTGAGAGTTAAGAATCATCACCTGAATAAATTATAAAATCACAAAGACAAGTCACAGGTGACAAACATATGGTTTTTTTTCCCATAGAGGCATGTGAATGACAGCTGGAGTAAACTCCTATCTGCTACATCTGTAAGGAGCACAGAAATACATTCCAAGACCATCTCTGCATTTTGAAAAACCTGAGATCATAAGACTCTAGTCTTGTTTTTTTTGTTTTTGCTTTTTTTGGAGTTTTCTCATAAGCTCTCAGAATTCCCCTCACACAGCTTCATACATGGGCCATGCTCTGACAACCCTCCAGGATATTCTACTAAATGAAGTAAGCCAGAGACAAGGAGATACATCCTGAATGATCTCATTCACATGGGACATCTAAGAGCATCAATGTTTCAATGAGTGAAAAGTTATAATAAAAATAGTAGAATTGCTGCTTCCTGGGACTGGGGTTATTATGGGAAAGGAGAAAAGGCTGGCAAAGGGTACAGAATTTTAGTTTAATGGAATGAATTTGTTCTGGAGCTGTATGCATGCATTGCAAAAGATGAAACACAAAAAAAGTGCTAAAATAGGAGATCTTAAATATTCTCAACACAAAATATCTGAGATAATGAAATGAATCTCATTTAGTGATTTCATAATGTAAAAGCACATTAAAACTTGATGTTATACTCTGATGAACTACTTTTATTTTGTGACTATACCCAGTTAAAGGGAGAGTGATGAGACTAAAAAAATTCTAAAAGTGTTTTATTATTAGATACACTGTAATATTATAATCATATATAACACATAAGGGTAGATTTTTACAATATTGATATTTGGGATTAATCTGCTTATTATTCTCATATATATGATGTGAGATAGAGATGATCTAATAAACCAGGTCTGTAACCTTAATTTTTTTCAAACGCTTATTTTTTATGATGGTCTTTAAGCCTTTTAATAATACTTTTAGACCACCATCCACCAGAGGTAGTGGAAAAGAAAGGATAGCGGGGGGGGTGTGTGGAGGTGGCGGGGGGAGTGGAACTGTTTAGAAAGGTTCTTTGGAACAGCTCCTGTCTGTGTTGTCAGGAAATCACCAGCTTAGGTCACAGGTTAGCAGTGGTAGCTCAATCCACTTGCAAACACTTTGCAGACACACCAGCAGTCCAGTTAAGTGGAGTCGAGATAGCAAACACAAATCAGCAGCAGTGGCACTACCTAGCAAAGACAGCCACACCTCAGCCTCAGTACAGGTCAGCAGGAGGGACCACAGGAGTGCTGGGAGAAGTTCTTAGCTGTGCTTCTCTCAGTAAAGTGAAGATCAGTGAAGACGTGAGACCAGCAATTCTTGCACAGCTGGCTAGCTCTATAAGCAAGCCTAGCCCAGCATCCACCACTGTCTACCAAGTCCTATTTATATGCCCTCCAAACATCACATATCCTCTATGGGTCTTGCCTCGGTCTGTCTGTATCAGTTGACATTACTCTGCCAATCAGCCCAAGTCCTTGGTAGCAGCAAGAAACTGCAATACGCCACCAGAAGTTTTTTGGTACATTTCTCTCTATGGAGTCCCAACAATTACAGCTCAACTGCACAGTGTAAGGCAGACCAATACATGTGTGTAGCTAACAAAGAATCCTTCATCACATATCCTTTCATGTGCTTACTTTAGCAAGACATCCTTTTTCCTGTGTCTGCTTTAATGAAACATTTCTTCATGAGTCTACACAAGTCTTTCACTTGTGTCCACTTCAGTTAAATGTCCCTTCATGTGTTTGCCCAGTAAAACACCTGTCAACCGACTTTCTGAAGAACTATTAAGTTTCTACTTCACAGGACAATATTAAAATGTAGTTGCAAATAAGGTATTTTCAAGCAAATATAGCAGAAAATACAAATATATAATTTTTATATTCAACTAAGTCAAGCAAGGGAATATAGAGGAAAAGAGTCTGACTTCAGGAGACTGAGGTTCGCTCACCACTGGAGTGTGTAGGGAGAGGGACCCAGCTTAGTTATAGTTCCAAGCAGAAGAGATTCGCCACAATGGGCTTTCTTGGCCCAGTTTCCTGTGGGGTGGGGGATCCTGTGTATATTGAGTAATGTCTTTTGCAGACAGAATCCTTCTCCTTGAAGGATTAAGCTCTTAATAGTAAATGAATTAGCCATGCAAGAAGGTCAACTGCAGGTGTCAGCCATAGTGTCACCCTTCAAAATTTCGAAGAAGAACCCTAGGCTGGAGAAAGATAGAGGGGGCACTAGAAGTGTTTTATGAAGAATTACATAGTAACTTGCACATATGTAGCCCTAGGGGAGGACAAACAAAAACATTATTACTTCTCTTGTCCTAAGAGAGCCCATCTGAATGGCTCAGGACTCACAGGAGAGACTTGCCTACCATTCAGTATCATTCTGCAACCCTGGAAGATTATGCCACATTAGTGTGTGTGTGTGTGTGTGTGTGTGTGTGTTATCTTCTAAAAGTAAAATAAACCATATGTTCAATTCATATTTAGGTTGCTTTTTACAGTTTCTAAAAGCCTTTCACACCCATAATTTCCTCTGGGACTAATAAGAAACCTATGAAGCAAACACTGCAGGCACTGGGTTTTATATATATTTTGCAGATGGAGAAATTGAGGTTCAGAAAGGTCATATAACCAGTATGTTAGGTTAAAAAAAAGGTAAAGCATGCCTCAGTGAAAGTATATTTTGCTTGCCTGAGTGAGAGTCTATTTTGCTATATCAGCCAATTTTGTGCCCAAGGGTAGCACTAGACTGTTTGGGTGGTAGAATCCAGAATGTCTGTGATCAGATATCCTCTTCTCTAACTCTAGATTTTCAGGACTTTCTCCTTAAGTATCTGGAGCCTTTGAAAGCACACTGAATGAAGCTGTACTAACAAAGAAGATTTAAATTTCCTGAAAAAAAAATTGTTCATTGACTTTTTATTTTATATTGCACTTCCATATAACACTTCTTTACCTTTGTTTGTCTGCTTACAACCCCACCAAATATATATTTGAAAACACCCATGGTGTCACGGAAATGGGAATATGAGAGGCCAGGAAAGGATGTCTCACAGTCTGTGGGAATGGAGTGATCAGGAACAGCAACAGGGTGTAATGGACAGCATGCAAGGGAGTATGAGTGGCGAATGACTCCACACATGCTAGTTGGGATATCTACTACTGAGGTGGGAAATACTTTAAAGTGCTGCCTTACCTCTCTTGGGCCTATCTTGGTGTCGAGTGTAAAATAGGAAAGTGGAAGAGAATGACCCTCTTTCTAGATCTTGCCCAGGTTAGGACAGACACTTTCAGTAAGTAAGCACAACTGCTGTTTATTGATTTTTATTATATGGTTAATTATTTTGGATAGTAAAAACATGTTCCATTTGATGTGTATCTCTAAGCTGAACCACAATGACAACTTCAACTTGTGAACAATGAGAGTAGTTCAGCAGGGAGTAAAGTGATTTCTCCAGGAGTTCCATATAACCAATGAGAAATAATGTTTTTAATGTAAGTGTTATGATATGTTAACACAGACAGGCTAATGCACAGACTTTCTCTGCGCCAATGCATCTAATCTATCACTTCTAGAAATCACTATTGGCTATGTGAGGATGACCTAAATGTCATGATATGACATTCAGCATAAATATACCATCTGTGTACTTACAAAAACAAAATGTGAAAAAGTCGGTCTACACATGTGATTTATTACCGACTTGTTTATATGATATCATAATTGGTTTATAGCAACACAGTATAAAATAAAACCATCTAAACAACCATGAAATTCCTTTTCTCCAAAAAACTAATAAACTTGATTACTTAAATATTTATTACATATGATATACATGTGCATATATTATATATATTTATTATATCCCCACAGACTTTTAAAACATATGTTGTTTCTTGCTGTGTACAAAACAGCTTGATAATTGATGCACATGAAATAGACACAATCTCTATAAACTAATCTATTAGCACATAGGGGAGGAAATGGGTAAAACCAATTAAATACAGTCCATAAAGTATGGGATGCTTCTGGAAGAATACAGAATAGATCTTTGACAAAGATGCAATGGTAGTAGCTGAGGAAGATGGGCAGGCTCAAAAGTGTGGTGAATGAGAACTTAGTTATGCTTGGCATTGAGGACTGAGATTTAAGGTGGTTGAGACAGTATATGTAAAGAACCAAGGGTGCCAGAGTCCACTGTAAGTTGAGGAAAGTCAAGCTAAATGCACAGTAATATTGAGCTAAAAATGGCTGAGGGTAATGGGTAGTGGTGATAGTATACTCACTCTTAAGAACCATCTGAAGGCATTTGGACTTGGTCCTTCAAGTCATTAGAGTAATTAATGTGTTCAATCAAGGAATAATTAGATTAGTATTTATTAAGCTCTTGTTTCTTTTAGCATAGAAAATGGATTATCAGAAAACATAACATTTGCAAATGTTACTCAGTTATTTTTTTCTGTTGCTGTGATAGATACCATGACCAAAAGCAACTTGGGGAGAAAAGGAGTCATGTGGCTTACAAGTCCATCATGTCACAGTCCACCATCAAGGGAAGCCAGGGTAGGACTTCAGGAAGGAACCTGGAGTCAAGAACTGAAGCAGAAAATGAAAAAGTGCTGCTAACTGACCTGCTCCTAATGGATTATTCATTATGCTTCTCTATACAGCCCAACACCACTCACAGTTGGCAGGGCCCTCCTACTATTTTTAATTTTAAAAATGCCCAGAGATAGATCAGAGGCCAATCTGATGGAAATCATTCTTCAACTGAGTTTCCCTCTCCTTAGGTGACTCTAGTTTGTGTCAAGTTGAAAATGAACTAACGAGCTCAAGTAGAATCAATAAGTGACCTGAAAGACAGCTCAAAGCTGCCAAAGATAGACTAGAAATGTTGTTCTTGATCAGAAATTGAGTTGAACATTATCAAGAAGGTGGGATCTAACCAGTTAAGGTGATGTGAAGCTGAAATGTTAGCATTTGGTAGTATGCAGATTTCAGGACACTATTGACCACATGGTAAATACCAAGAAAGCCAGACCTGTGATTCAAGACCTTATCTTAGATAGTTAGATAGATGTTAAATAGATGGGCGTGTGGATGGATAGATAGATAGATAGATAGATAGATAGATAGATAGATAGATGATACGATACGATATGATATGATATGATATGATATATGGTTCAGACAGACAGATGTGATGTGAGGTGATGTGATGTGATAACTGGATGTATGAATAGATAGATATGATAGATGGATGGATAGATAGATGATAGATAAGTGGAAAGAAAGAAAGGAAGAAAGAGAGAAGGAAAGAAAGAAAGAAAGAAAGAAAGAAAGAAAGAAAGAAAGAAAGAAAGAAAGAAAGATAAATGGATAGATATGATAAATGGATGGATAGATAGATGTAATAAATAGAACAAGGCAAAGAAGTAAAAAGGAGAAAGACTGACAAGTAGACAGAAAGAAAAAGAATAAAAGAAAGAAAGAAAGAAAGAAAGAAAGAAAGGAAGAAAGAAAGAAAGAAAGAAAGAAAGAAAGGAAGGAAGGAAGGAAGGAAGGAAGGAAGGAAGGAAGGAAGAAAGAAAGGCAAAAAGAAGAAACCCAAAAGAGGAAAGATTAGGGAGGAGGATTTATCTTAAATATGGGACTTTCGGGGAGGGAGGAAACGGGAAAGGGGAAGTGATTTGGAATGTAAATTAAAAAAATAAAATAAAATAAAAAAAAATGTGAAAAAGCTGGAAGATATTTTATAGTAGGAGAATAATATCAGCAAAAAGAAAATATCAAAAAAGTATTTTGGGCATGATGAGTAGGTATTTCAGTACAGTATTATATATGTATTACATCTCAGAATCTAAGTTGGAGCCATGAGTCGCAGACCTAGAGTCTTAGATTTGTTTTAAAACACAATGAAAAGTCAGAGATTTTCTTCCCCATATTTGAAAGTCAGAAATTTTGAGAATTTAGAAAGATATGGTGGTATACTGAAAATAAAATCAGAAATGTTGAGTGTTTCTAAAGCCATAAATAATTTGATGGAAACGATCAGTAAATGGTGAAGTAGCTGGATGGATGAGAAAGTGAGTGTCCTATTCTGCTGCAGTGGCAGAGGCCTTCATGCTCCACGTCTACCCTTGGTGCTGGGGCATGCTGTCTGCATTCACAGCCACAGTGTCCTCAGGAGACCAGCTTCCAACCCAGAACATGAATTTCTAGGCATTTCAAAACACAGGGTAGATAGAGAAATTTATCAAGTGTCCACTACTTTTGCTTTTGTGTATAAAACAACAAATCAAAATATGATGTTCAAGATTCCATTTTGATAAGTAGTTTAAAGAGAGACTAGAGTATTCCTGTCAGTTTTTAAGGTTCTTAGATTATTGGGTAAACTATTTTGACTGTAAATGTAAAGGAGACTGTATCTCTAAAACTTTAAAAATTAATATTTCCTTCAAATTGAAGATCTTTTAAAATGTTAAAAACTGTAAGTATTTTAATTTAATTTACTGCAAAGTATGCTAAGTAGAGATTTAGTAAGGAGAGATTTTCCTATTTAGGACAGAAACTGCAAATAAGAACGGGATGTGTTCTGTAACTTTGCTATGTGCTATTTGCATTAAGTAAAGTTGTATAGTTTAAGTAACTTGTGTGCATTGGGCAAGAGTGTGTGAATTAATGCACAATGGTATTTTGTGAGAATTTGACAGACATGCAGGACAGACACAAGAATTTGCTCTTTGTGGGTATGTCTTCATTTTTGAGGGCTTCCTCAACTTTTTGTTTGGTACTTTGTATTTTTATATATTTTCATATCTGTGAGGTTTTAATTACTGACTTACTAAGAAAGTCTCTAAAATTCTAGTTTTAAGACATAATTTTTAAACAAAGTATTTTTATTTGTTCTTATTAAGTGTAGGAAACAGAATAGTGCCCAGGAGGACCGAGCATAGGGCCATCTTAGCTGAAGTCTTCACATAGGTGCAATTCTGAATATCAGCTGTCAGATGGCATGCGGTCTAAGTGCTAATGTTGCTTATATTAAAAAAGATACCAGAGAAAGGGAAGGAAATCACCCCTTAGATTTTATGCCCTAACAACAGGGAAAGTTGGAGATAGTTTTTCTATTCTCATTCATTTGAGACAATAGTTCCACCTAGTGGACATTCGATTTAGAAACAAACCTTTGAATCTAAATGTTAGTTTTCTCTTTGATGGGATCACTATTAAACGAAAATAATACAGAGAATAGTAAATATATAATTAACAAGGTAGAAGTCAAAGGTATTAATAGAAAAACAAAATGATTTATCTATAAGTAAAGTTCAGATATTTAGGAATAAACTGATACGTAGTATAAGTCTGTCTAATTTGTGACTGAAAAGAGCCAAAACCACACAAAAGGCCCAGTGGGACTGTGGCCAGAAACAAACCAACTTGTTTAAAATGTGTCTTGTCTAAAAACTTCATGACAAGATTATTTCTTCATGACTCACTTGGACAGTGTTTACTGTTACTGTGTGGACACTAGCGTGTGCTTTAGCAGACCGGTTCAAATAGGCCTCTTTATGTTGAAACTTGACCCTGGTCCAAAGTGAATTATGGAGAAGAATAAAAAAAGAAAAACAAAGAAGAAAAAAGCACTTGACCTCAGACAATCACTGTTCTTCGAAACAGTCAAGTAGTTCAGAAGTTTAAATCAAACACCAACTACGCCAATGATTCCAAACTACTAGCCCAGTTGAAGAATTTATATTGGTTCTGTTCAAATTTGGCTGTCTCTAACTCTTCTAAAAGTAGACGGAAACCCTGTTGTGTACCTAGAATTCTGGGAGAAGGGAACCCTGCAGTGACAGACTTTTCCCCTGTAAACTCTCTGTGAATGGCTTTGTGAAGCAGAAACAGAATTAATTCTATTCTGAGAGGTCAAATGGTTAGATTATTATTTACTTCTATTTTGTTTCAAAACCAAAATGATTGTACCAGACAAATCTTTTAAAACCTATAGCCTGAGTTCTCATGGCAAGATCCGGAAGAGACATGATGTTTCTTGACTACATTGCTGGACAGAGATGACTCAAGCCGCAGCCTACAACCTGACCAGAAGGGCCACCCCAGTTTGAGGAAAAAGTGAATGCATCTGTTTTTTGTATCTTGAGACCAATGCTAGCCTGGGTTTAGGCTTATGAGCTACTGTTTCCCTAAGGATTCCTATATCTTTGGGCTAACAAAAAAATGCAAGCTTACATTCCTAACAAGTGGATGTCTTCTCTGTAAACTTCAAGAGTTAAGCCTGGTCCTTTTACTGGGATGGACAATATGTAGATGAATGTCTTTGTTACTAGTTGGTACTTTTTCATGTATGAGCTGCAAAGAAACTGCCATGAATACTCCTAAATCCTGAAAACATCTCACTAAGTGATTCTGGTAGAAGAGAACTTTGAGAATGAAATGCTACAGATTAGTAAATTGGAAGGTGACGTGGGATCCATGTAAGCAAATAAAATAAAATCCCCAAGAACCAGTAAAGCAAAGCAAAGAACAAAACCCAGATGTGACAATGGAGTGAAGAAAATAAGTTGGTTCATAGGAAAATCTAGTGGTCTAAGTAAGTGGTTTGAGAAATACTACTCACTGCTAATGCTAATGGATAGGAATTGCTTTTCTACAGACCAAAGAGGGTGCTGGGGATCAAATCCCAGGGCCTCACACAGGCAAGTCAGGTATTCTACCATGAAACTTACCCTGTCCCTAATACCAGCTTTTTTATTTTTATGACTGTCTCATTTATTGGAAATTTTTACTGAACTGTTCTGAAGAACAGAGGTTGTTTTGAGACAAGGTGTACCTTTGGCTACCCTGGAACTCACAGGCCTCCTGCCTCAGCTCCCAAATACTGGAATTAATTGTAGGTATGACTCAGTATGTCCAATGTACTGGATAGTATTATATCAAGTTGACACAAGCAAGAGACATCTCAAAGGAGGAAAGCTCAATTAAGAACAGTCCTTTATTAGATCCTGCTGTTGAACATTTTCTTAATTAGTGATTGATGGAGCTTAGCTCACTGTGGGTGGTATCATTCCTGGGTGGGAGGTTCTGGGCTCTGTAAGAAAGCAGGCTGAGCAAGCCATGAGGAGAAGGCCTGTAAGCAGCACCCCTCCGTGACCTCTGTATCAGCTCCTGCTTCCAGGTTCCTGCCCTGTTTGAGTTCCTGTCCTGACTTCCTTCAATGATAAACAGTGATGTGGAAGCATAAGCCAAATAAATCCTTTCCTCTCTCACTTGTTTTGTGTCACAGTATTACACCAAAACAATAGTATCTCTAACTAGGACACCTGGCTGGGAATTGATTGATTTATTTATTTTTATTATTGTAGGTCAGGTCTTCTGTTGTGACACACATTTGGAGATAAGACAAGTATTTGTGTGTAGAGTCAGTTTCTTCTTTCTTAGTAAGAAACTCTGCTGAGCCTTCTTGCCTCCCTATATTGATTGTTTTTGTTTGCTTGCTTTCTTGTTTTTCTGTTATGAATAGGATTCTTCTCTTAGCTTTCTTTTGAATGGCTCATGGTTCATACATAGAAATACCCTGGTTTTCTTACTCCCAACTTCATACTTGGTCACTTTATTGTATTTACCTTTTAGTTCTATGCTGTTTTGTTGTTGATGATGAGAGTTTAGTGTTTTTACATAATTAAGGATATTTCTTTTTCTCCTTCCAATTCAAGAGACTTTTATTTCTTTTTCTTGCCCATTACCTCCGGTATGTCGTGAACAGAAGCAATTCATGTGGGAACTTTGCTTCATAGAACCTTTGCTTTGTAGAACCCTCACTTTGGACCAGGCAAGGCTTCAGCTGTCCCAATGAAAATAATATTTCCTGTAATCTTCTGGATGTTGAACCTGACTGGCATTTTCTGCGTGTGTTGAGATGATCGTGAGCTTTTATCTCTTCTTTTGTGCCATACTGTGCTGATTTACTTGTGATCAAGAAATAAGGAGCAGTACCTATTTCAGGAAAATAATCACAGATACTTTCTTAGCCTGGTCTTTTGAACTGACAGGCAGGCAGCTTTCCTTAGCCTGTTTGCTTCTTTCTGAATCTTCCTTCTTTGCTTCCTTCCACATATACGGTAACTCAGGCACTCCTTGCTGTCAACAGAAACAAAGTGTAGTAAAAAATTCCTGTGCTCAAGAAGTGCTGGTGTAAGTCACTGAAAGAGCCAGACAAGCTAAAGATTTTATGCAGTCGTTAAATCTCATCATGCAGTAGTCCAGAACCCTGTGAACAGAGTTAAGGGTTGGAGACAAACATGTAGTGAAGGGACTGTTCAAAGGGAAAGCATATTCTTTTTTTTTTTTTTTGAGACAGGGTTTCTCTGTGTAGCTCTGGCTGTCCTGGAACTCACTGTGTAGAACAGGCTTGGCCTCGAACTCAGAAATCCTCCTGCCTCTGCCTCCCAAGTGCTGGGATTAAAGGCGTTCGCCACCACCGCCCAGCTGGGAAAGCATATTCTTACTTGGTTTCTTTAAAGGAGGAATTCACTTATTTATTCAAGCATGGATATTTACTGAGGAACTGACATGTACCTCTCTCACAACCAGCAGAGTCCTCTGCAGGATGTGGTTACAGACTGCTGCTTCATGAGTCAGGTGGAGAGCTGAGTTTCAGAGTTTTCATTTTAACATTTTCTAGCTCATAGTACAACTGGACCAAGAATGTTGATTTAATCGACATAGCTTTGGATACAGCAGAAAGCAGCAGGGCATGGTGGATCAGCTTGCACAAGAGCTTGGCATGAGAAAAGGCACTGGGATGGGCTGTGGCATGAGAATTGGGCTTTCATGTCAGCACACCTCATACTCAGCCAGACACAAGTTAAACCTCCCTAAGGAGGGGCCACCTATCTTTCTGTATATTATCCATCCTGAGGGGTAGGTAGGTGACACTGTCTATGTAAAACTGTCTGTCCTCTGGGTTATGTCATCTTATCATTAATCTGGCCAAGAACATCCACTTCTAATATTTTGGACAAAGGCATGGGCTATACCAGAGTCTGGGCAAAGATGACAATGACACAGAGTCAGAGATGGCTCAGTATGTTAAAAGCAAACGGTCCCTCATCTGTTGACACTCTCACATGGAGAGAACCTTTGCTAGACATTTTCCTTCACAAGGGAGGTGTGATGAATTGTCTTGATCGTCTACCTAACAAGCTCTGCAGTCATCCAAGTGCCACACTTCTGGCCAGGTCTGTTGGGACATTTACAGAAAGGATTAACTAAAGAGATGGTTTTTTGAGGTAACAACACCTTCCTCTATGTGGTCTAGATTACAAAGAAATCTGGAAAAAAGGACAGTGCTTCCTAACTGCCTGTCTTTTGCTTCCTGATGAGTGAGGATATCTATCTCTCCTTTTGTGGCTCCCACTTCTACCTCTGCTAACCTCAGCCACCACCTAGCACCTTGGGCATTCCAACATGAATCCTCCCAGGAATCCTTCAGGCATTCCTCACTGGGTTTCGATCCTGGACATCCAACTTCATGGACTGAGCGGTAGTTGGTGTCTCAGCTTCTCTAACACGCAGGCATTCATGTCAGCCATTCAGCCATTCTAGTGAATCCCTTTTACAATGCTCTTCCCGAATCTCTTTCTGTTCTTCTAGACTTTGAATTTAGATGATGGTTACTAACAGAAGGGAAGTGACGTAGTCAGATATTAAATAGTTGGCAAAAAAAGACAAAGAGACATGAATTAGAGGACAGACTGAAGACCATACAAGACCAAAAGTCAAGGTGACTGGAGGATGTAAAAGGAGCAAAAACCACTGTGAGAACAGAGCCAATTAGAGAGACTGTGGAATCTTTGCCACTTGAGATGCTGTTCAAAGAAGTACTTTAGCTTAGTAATGCAGCAGGGAAAAAAATCTCACAGGTAAAGATTCTTATGACTAAATATTTAAAACGCACACAGGTTTTAAATTGAGAGGTACTTGAGGAATTATGTCTGCCATACACAGCATGGCCTTACTGCTTTGTATCTGGTCTCCCTTTCAATAGCACTCTCATTCCAGAAACAAGATTATGATTAATGTAATGAAATGGATTTGAATGTGAACACGATAATATTAAAATTTAGCATGTTTCTACTAAGGATAAAGGTTTTAAGAAAAGAATATTTATGTCTCCTATACTGTCTGGCTACTGTGCTTTTTTTTTTTTAACTGTGAGTTATGATGAGTGGGAGATATCTTAGTGAATAGTTCCTTGGTTAAGAGGCAGGTAAGCTCTGCTCTGCTAAATGTGGCAATGAAGCTTCGACTAGTCAGGATTCTCCAGAGAAACAGAACTGATATGATGAATATATACTAAAAGGATTTATTAAATAAACTTACATTGAAATAGTAGCTCACCTGAGAGGCTTCTGAAAATAGGGCTCACCTGTCTCGGGGTGGGGAGGAGGTGCCTCAGCAGTCCTGATCTGACACTGAAAAACTGAGAAGTTTAAGGGGAGCCACTGGCCTTAGTCAATGATGGGAGCCTGAAACACTGGTTCTGTTACAAACAAAGGAGTTAGCAGCAGCAACAAGGTAAATCTATTCAAATCAACAGTAGAAAAAGAGTCCAAGCAGCCAAGAAGGAAGGGCAATAGGGAGAAGGCAAATAATCTTACCGCTGCCTTACCCATTTTTATCTGGACTTCTACCAAATAGTGCTGCCACACTTTGGGGCAGGGGCTCTTTCCACATCCATTAAGGCATTTAGAACAGTTCAGGTGAGGCTCCTTGCTCAAGTAATTCTACTTTTGGCAAAGTTGTCATTAAACCAACCATCACAGAGAGATGTTGTCTAAACAGGTTGGCAAACTGATTGAACTGAGTTTTTAATCCAAATTCTGTGCTGTGGATTAAGAGTTTGTAATTCTAGAAAGACCCTAGTGGGTCTGCTACTGCTGGTGATGATTTTGAGAATAACATTTGTGAATTTGAATAATGTGTTTTTTTACAGTGATGAAATGATTACTGAAATGGCAAAGTTACAGCTTCTGATGAAGTCACTGAGTTAATGTGTGGACCTCTCTGCATCTGAGAGAGACAACTTTGCCCAGACCACTCACCAAAGATGTCCTATGCAAAACAGGTTAGATACAGCAGCATTTAAGTCATGTTTTGCAGAGGCAGATGTCTGACTGTAATGTTAGGAAAGGCTGACTAGGCTATGCCAAGTAAAGGAAAGAAGTGTTGGAAATATGAACTGGCTTTATTAGTTCATTAAATAATGACAAGATTCTTGATGGTGAGTTTGAAGACTTGCATGTGCCCCAACATAAATAAATCACTGTGAAATTTACCTGCCCACATCTTTGGACAAAACACTCTATATCTGAAGAAAACTGTAAGACAGGAACAAGGACAAAAGGAACAAGAAGAATAGACTTCCTGGTGATGTCACAACTTGTCTAAGAGCCATATGGATTCTTTTCAAATCAAAAGAATCAGCACCACAAGTCAGCAAGCTACCCTGGGCCATGCTTTATTTAAACACCTCTTGGTTAAATGGCTTATGTAGTTCCAAATGAATCACTGAGTTCAATGGAAACAGAACTCCTACAGCTGTTCCTCCTTTTTTGACTGCCAAGTATGCCTGTTCAGTAAATAAGTTTGACCCAATGAAGTAATAGTCAGTCCAGGACTTAGTAGAATAAGCTGGTTCATTGAAGGGGTTTCTAATATTTGTCTCAGAGTGACCTCTCATTTGAGCATTCTATATTACTTGTTGTTACAATAATATAAATCCACAAGCTATTTTGGGAAAGCAGTAAGTGATGGGTCCTACTTCAAATGGAATAAGTTTCTTATAACACAGCTATTCTGGAAAGGAGAACAGTGGTTCTGAAAATAAAACTGTGTAGGCACTGCATAAATACCATAGGAAAACATTACAGAATCTTATTAGGAATGCTGTTGGAAGTAGCTGTGCTGGGAGGGTGGAGTTCACCCTTCAAGTTTCTTTAAGAGGAAGGTTGGAACTATTGAGTTAGTGCTCAGCTCCTCTCATTAAAAGGGACTTAAATGAAGACTCCTGACTGAGAAAGGGAGGCTAGGCAGGCTGGGTGAGGGAGGCTTCTGCTAACAAGCCTGGTATGGGGGCTCACACAGAGAACCAGCACAATTGACTTCCTTTGTTGTTTTCACGTGGATGGATGTATAGGGGAGAAGGCCCTGATGGGTTAGTTAAGGATATCCCTAGAAAAGGAGCAGATGGTATAATAAAGCCTAGCCCAGATCAATGTGACATGGCCTCTGCAGCACCCTTTAGTATGTCTCTCACTGGGAGAAAAAAAGAAGTCTGTTTGTTCCCCTTGCAGTTATATGCTATGTTCATGTGGTGTGAATGTCTTGAATGTGCCCATATAAATGTAAAAAGCTAAGGCCAGGGCAGAGCATTATTTGAGTGTACACACACAAAGAGACTTCAATTAGGCCTCCTCCAGGATGTCAGGATTTTGATGGTGCCATTGTTTACTCTGCATATAAGGCCAATCTAGGTAGCCACATATAATCTGATGAAGAAAGATTGACTAGAGTTCTTTTATGCCTATACTGTGAGTTAGACAGCTTCGAGATCTTAGCAGCTGTGTTTTCCAAACATGGAGGTTCAGCTGGTCCCAGTGGTTAGTTTCCTGTTTACTTTGCCTTTAGAGGGTACACTTATTGGTTCTTGTAGTTTAGCCCAAGGAGAAGGTCAGATTCAAACATGAATATTCCTGATTATAGGACCATTCTCAAGAAAGGAATCTTAAAACAGCTTACTGAGATTTGATTCTTACTTTTAGAGCATATACCATCTTGGAAAATTCTTCAGTACCAGAAGAACTGAACCTACAGACAAGATTGCAGCAGGCTGAGGGTCACATGACCAGAAGTAACACAGACATTGATGAGGTTGGCAGCACACTTTTGTAATCTCTTAGTGTCTGTGGCCTTGAAGACATTCCTTAAGGATTTTGTTAAATGTAATAAAACAGGACAGCTGACTTCTCCAAATCCTAGTTATCAACAGCAAAACTTTATCAGTTCTTCAAATTTTCCAAATGAAGAATTTTGATACATATTTGACTTCTGTACTGCAATGTATCTCCTTAATATTAGTGTGTAATATTCACAGAGTTAATGCCAATTTATTTATGGGGTTCTAGTATAGGGGAGAAGGAGCAGATGGCATAATAAAGCCTAGCCCAGATCAATGTGACATGGGTAGTTTTGTTGGGTAGTATTTTGTTTAAATTTCCAATGAATTTCTCTTGTGCTCTTAAATACATTTCAACTGTATTTAAATGCAAAACTGATTGTTAAGGCTATTGATTTAAATTTGTTTTAGAGTCATCAAAATGTTTTGTTAGTCTTGGGATATCTGCATGCTTCTTTTCATAGAAGAAACATTGAGTCATAAATGTTACAAAACCATGCACAGTTAATCTACTTCTCACCACCAGTGTACTAGTACCAATCTTTTTTTAAGTTCACACCAACGTAATCACCTATAGCATCAAATCTGTGGCCATCACCATTAACAAGAAAATACAATCCAAAAGATGAAGAGATTCCAAAATACTGAGGTACAAGAAGTAAGATTTTATACAGATAAGATACTATAAAGAATAAAAATAAAGAAATAAGAAAGCCAGAAAGATCTTTGAAAATAGAACCTGACTCAGTCTCATGGTGTGGATCCAAGGTCCTCAAAGATCTTTTCTTCTACTTTACTCAGCCTTCCTGTCTAATCCATCTCCATTCCTTTGACACACTTTCTGTCCAGGATTTCCAGTGGCCAGATTGAACTAGAATGAAGGTAATCAATTTTTATTTTCCTTCCTGTCTTCTGTTCTGGCCTCTTCAGACTTACTTTCAGTCTTGCTGCAGCCTGCCTAGAGGATCGCCTCCTCCCACTTTCCCTGGACTCAGTCTCTTGGTACAGATCCAGAGCACCTTCCCCCCTCCCAGCTTTCTTCAACTGCCCCTCTCAGGCTTTTCTCCTACCCCATCTCCATTCCTTTATATCATTCGCCTACTAATGTAAGCACGTGCACACTTTACCAGGGACACCAGAACCATCATATTTGCCTAGAATCCAGAGTTTTAAAGAACAACCAAAGAGCAGAACAACAGTCCAACAAAGACAAAACCAGACATTGATACCAATGAACACCCCAAACATCATAACTCTTGTCCCAGAGCAAAACACAAACATAACCAGCAAAGAAAATAATCCACCTCTAGAAACCAGTAACTCTACTCCAATGGAACCTTAGAAATGGAATTTAGCTGAACTACAAGATAAGGTATTAAAATAGCAATTGTGAATATGAAATCCTTAAAGAGAATATAGACAAATACCTCAATGAAAACTATGAAAATACAGTGTAATGAAATAATAAAAATGTTTTAAGACATGAACATAGAAATAGAATCACTAAAGAAATGCAAACTGAAATAAAACTGGAAATGAAAAACTCAGGATGTCAAACAAATACCACACCAACAGATCAGAAGAAATGGTAGAGAGAATTTCAGGACTTGAAGACAAGATAGAAATGGGTAGCTCACTCACTGAAAATGTTAAACCTAAAAAAAGTCTAGGCATAAAACATATAGGAAATCTGGGGATTTATGAAAAGTCCAAACCTACAAATAACAGAGATAGAGGAGTGAGAAGAAACACACATCAAAGGCACAGAAAATATTTTTAACAAAATTATAGAATAAAAATTTCCCAATATAAAGAAACAGGTACCAATCAGGGTACAAGAAGCATATATAACATCAAATAGGCAAGACCAGAAAAAAATTTCAAACCAGACATAATAATGAAAGCATTAGATGTATAGAACAACAACAACAACAACAAACAAACCAAACCAAACAGAAACCTAAACGCTACAATGGGAAAGACCAAGTCACATATAAAGGCGAGACTATTAGAATAACTCCTGACTTTTGAATGGAAACTCTGAAAGTCAGAAGAGCCTGGACAACTGTTCTACAAACTCTGAGAGACCAGAGATGCCAGCCTACAATATCTAGTAAAATTAGCAATCAAAATTGACAGAAAAAGAAAATGTTCAACAATAAAAACAAATTTAAGCAATTTATACTTACCAATTGAGTTCTATAGATGCCTTAGAAGAAAAACTTTGTCTAAAGAAATTAACTAGACCAATAATGACACATGGAATAAATAATTCAAAAACAATAAATCAAAAGAAGGGGATAATATCCACATCACAGCATCAAATAATTAATAATAATAATAATAATAATAGAACTGTTTACTAATAAATTTCAATGTTAATAGTCCCAATTCCCCAAACAAAAAAAACAGAGAATAACACATTGGGTTAGAAAACAGAATCTATATTTCTGCTGCAGCCATGAAACACAACTCACTATCATCTTTATTTAAAACTATGGAAAAAGATATTCCAAGCAAATAGACCTAAGAACCAAATATAGTTATTTTAATATCTGAAAAATAGACGTCAAATAAAGCTAATCAAAGGAGATAGGAAGGATAGCATATACTCATTAAAGGAAAAAAAAATCCACCAAGAAGATATTATAATTCTAAACATTTATGTACCAAACACAAGAGTACCCAAGTTCATAAAAGAAAACTACTATAGCTAAAATCACACATTGACCCTCCCCTGATAGTGGGAGATGTCAGTGTACGACTCTTGCCAATAAACAGATCCTCCAAATAAAAACTAAAGAGAGAAATGCTAGAGCTAAATGATGTCATAAATCACATGGACCTGGCTGATATCTACAGAATATTTCATGAAAACACTAAGGAATATACTTTCTTCTTAGCATCTCATGTTACTTTTTCCAATATAATGCATGTATTAGGACATAAAATAATCTTAACAGATATAAGAAAATTGAAATAAAACCCTGTATCCTGTCTGACCACCATAGTCTAAAGCTGATATCAACAATAATAGAAACATTAAAAAGTATACAAACTCATGGAAACTGAACAACTCACAACTAAGCAAAAATTGAGTCAAAAAATCAAGAAGGAATTTAAAGACTTTTTAGACTTGAATAAGAGTGAATATTCAACATACCTGAACCTATAAGACACAGTGAAGGTAATTCTAAAAGTTAAGTTCATTACACTAAATGCCTACAACAAAAAGAGAAGAAATACTGTATTAGTAACTTAAGGATCTGAAAGTTCTAGAGAAACAAGAAAAAATAGTACCCAAAAGAGTAGACAGAAAGAAATAATCAATTTTAGCACTGACACTAATGAAACAATAATAACAAACAAAATGAAATGAAGAGTTAATTTTTTGAGAAAATCAATAAGATTAACACACTCTAAGTCAAATTAACCTAAAGATACAGAAAGAAGATATGATTAATAAGATTAGAAATGAACTAGAACTTTACATCAGACACAAGAAAACTCAGAGAACTGAAGAATATACTTTAAAAATTTGTATTCCGAGTCTTCCCTTCCAGCTGCCATTTGCAGCAGGGAACCAGGCAGCTCCAAAGTCTTCTGTGCTTAGCCAGCCAGCAGAGAGTGATCTACCAGCAGCAATTTCACTTCTGAGTGCAGAGGTGAGATCTCTACCTTCTCTCTGGAGGGGTACAGCTAGGAGGCACAGGTCATACAGTGGAGCAGCTGGGCCAGGAGTTGTCCCTTCCAGTCACCATTTGCTTCAGGGAACCAGACAGCTCTACAGCCTTCTGTGCACAGACCCTGTCAGAAGAGAGTTGGTCTCCCAGGAGTACACAGGTTTATAGGCCCATAGGAGGGGCAAGCTCTAGCCAGAGACAACAAGACCAATTAACACCAGAGATAACCAGATGGTGAAAGGCAAGCGCAAGAACCTTACCAACAGAAACCAAGGCTACTTGGCAACATCAGAGCCCAGTTCTCCCACCACAGCAAGTCCCGGATACCCCAACACACCGGAAAAGCAAGAGTTGGATTTAAAATTTCATCTCACAATGCTGTTAGAGGACATGAAGAAGGACATAAATAACTCCCTTAAGGAAATACAGGAGAACATTGGTCAAATGGTAAAAGCCCTTAAAGAGGAAACACAAAAATCCCTGAAAGAAATACAGGGGAGCATGAGTAAACAGGTAGAGGCCCTTAAAGAGGAAACACAAAAATCCCTGAAAGAATTACAGGAGAACACAAACAAACAAGTGAAGGAACTGAACAAAACCATCCAGGAACTAAAAATGGAAGTAGAAACAATAAAGAAATCACAAAGGGAGACATCTCTAGAGATAGAAAATCTTGGAAAGAATTCAGGAGTCATAGATGCAAGCATCAACAACAGAATACAAGAGATAGAAGAAAGAATCTCAGGGGCTGAAGATACCATAGAAAACAATGACTCAACAGTTAAAGAAAATGCAAAATGCAAAAAGCTCCTGAGCCAAAACATCCAGGAAATCCAGGACACAATGAGAAGACCAAATCTAAGGGTTATAGGTATAGAAGAGAGTGAAGATTTCCAAATTAAAGGGCCAGTAAATATCTTCAACAAAATTATAGAAGAAAACTTCCCTAACCTAAAGAAAGAGATGTCCATGAACATACAAGAAGCCTACAGAACTCCAAACAGACTGGACCAGACCAGAAAGTCCTCCCGGCACATAATAATCAAAACACCAAATGCACTAAACAAAGAAAGAATATTAAAAGCAGTAAGAGAAAAAGGTCAAGTAACCTATAAAGGGAGGCCTATCAGAATTACACCAGACTTCTCACCTGAGACAATGAAAGTCAGAAGATCCTGGGCAAATCTCATACAGACCTTAAGAGAACACAAATGCCAGCCCAAACTACTATACCCAGCAAAACTCTCAATTACCAGATGGAGAAAACAAGATATTCCATGATAAAACCAAATTTACACAATATCTTTCCACAAATCCAACCCTACAAAAGATAATAGATGGAAAACGCCAACATGAGGAGGGAAACTACACCCTAGAAAAAGCAAGAAAGTAATCTTTTTCCAACAAACCCAAAAGAAAATAACCACACAAACATAAAAATAACATCAAAAATAACAGGAAGCAACAATCACTATTCCTTAATATCTTATACCATCAATGGACTCAATTCCCCAACCTAAAACATAGTCTAACAGAAATATTTTTCATGTAAATCTTCAATTTTATCAGAAAATGTTTGTGATTCCTCTTTCAATTTAGTAATGTTTTTATGTCTACCATTTTAACTGTATTATTTTCCATGATAATCTTTAATTTTAACATTTTATCTATATATTACTTCAATTTTATCAGAAATATTTTCCATGCAAATCTTCAATTTTATCAGAAAATGTTTATAATTCCACTTTCAAAAAACTTAGGAATACTTTTATGCCTACCATTTTATCTGTATAATTTTACCATGAAATACTCAATCTTAACGTGTTTTTATATATTTCTTCAATTTTATCAGAGATATCTTCCATGTAAATTTTCAGTTTTATCAGAAAATGGTTACAATTTCACTTTCAACCAACTTAGAAATATTTTTATGCCTGCCATTTTATCTATACAATTTTCCATGATAATCTTCAATTTTAATGTTTTTCATGTATTTTTTCAATTTTATCAGAAATATTTTTCATGTACATCTTCAATTTTATCAGAAAATGGTTATAATCCTAATTTCAATCAATTTAGGAATATTTTTATTCCTACCAATTTATCTGCATAAATTTCTTCAATTTTATCAGAGATAGTTTCCATGTGAATCTTTAATTTTATCAGAAAATGTTTATAATTCCACTTTCCATCAATTTAGTAATATTTTTATGCCTACCATTTTATCTGTATAATTTTTCCATGAAATAGTCAATCTTAACATGTTTTTCTATACATTTCTTCAATGCTATCAGAGATATTTTCCATGTATATTTATACAATGGAATACTACTCAGCAATTAAAAACAATGAATTCATGAAAAAAAAATCTGTATTCCACCAAACTGGAAAACTAAACAGCAATGGATGAATATCTTGATATAAACAACTTAATGAAGTTAAATCAAGATTTAAAAAAAAAAAGCAATTTACACAGACCTATGACCCCTAGTGAAATAGACACAGTAATTATAAATCTCTCAACCAAAAGAAGTCCAGGGCTAGATGGATTCAGTTTAGAATTATAGCAGACCATCAAAGAAGAGTTAATGTCAACACTCCTCAAATGATTCTGCAAAATAGAAAATAAAGTAATATCTTCTAATTATTTTTACAAACCCACTATTTCTATGATACCAAAACCACATAAAGACCTAACCAAATAAGAAAATTATACATCAGCATTCCATCTAAACATAGATGTAGAAATCCTTAATAAAATACTTGCAATCTAAGACTAAGAACACATCAAAAAGATGATTAACTTAGCTTCATTCCAGAGATGAAGTGATGCCGAGTCTAGCTTGGCTATGGCAAGGACCATGTGACATGTTTCCAACCCCTGGAACAGGGTGTAGAGCAGGGTGTGGGCCTCCATGAGTGTTGAGGGTTGCTGTGGCATAAGGCTTGTTTGTATATGGGAAATAGTCTCCCTGTCAAGATTACCAGAAACTATTCTCCCTGCCAAAGTTAATACATTATAATTAGAATCAGCATGAGTTCAGGAGTTAAGAGTGTGTCTTTTTCTCAGCAAAATAGTAAATGCCAAAAACTTTAAGACAGCCCTTAAGGTTGTGGGTAAGAACTCTGAAAAATGAAGTTCAAAAATATATAATTTTTCAACTATGCAAAATATAAGGAAGCAATATGAATTGTATAAGAAGCCTCACAGACCTAACAGAATAGAGACTGCTGAACTATGAGCCACCTTGTCAGAAAGATACTAAGGAAGGTAGATAAAGAGATTTAGAGAGCAGTGATCACAGAACAAGTTTCCACCCAGCTTAGTTTTTTGTTTGTGATACAAAAGCAGGCAGCTTTCTGAGTTCAAAGTCAACCTAAGTCAGAAGGAGTTTAGGTCCAGGCCCAGGTATGGCAGGAATGATAATTTCAGGTCAGGGTCCCATCCAGATAGCTTATTGTTTATGTTTAACAAAGGCAGGCAGATCTCTGAATTCTTTTGCAAAGTTAAAAAAAATGTGCTTGCTGTCTCCTTTAAAGAATTAAAGGTCATTTCCCAGTTAGTTGGTTGCCGCTTTGTCTTTTTGACAGTGTCTTTTGCCTTGCAAAAACTTTGTAATTTAATGAGGTCCCATTTGTCTATTCTTGATCTTAGAGCATAAGCTATTGGAGTTCTGTTCAGGAAATTCTCCCCTGTGCCCATATGTTCAAGGTTCTTCCCTAGTTTCCCTTCTATTAGTTTCAGTGTGTCTGGTTTTATGTGGAGATCTTTGATCCACTTAGAATTGAGCTTAGTGCAAGGAGATAAGAATGGGTCAATTTGCATTCTTCTGCATGTTGACCTCCAGCTGAGCCAGCACCATTTGTTGAAAAGGCTATCTTTTTTCCACTGGATGGTTTTAGCTCCTTTGTCAAAGATCAAGTGACCATAGGAGTGTGGATTCATTTCTGGGTCTTCAATTCTGTTCCATTGATCTACATGTCTGTCACTGTACCAATACCATGCGGTTTTTAACACTATTGCTCTGTAGTACAGCTTGAGGTCCGGGATACTGATTCCCCAGAGGTTCTTTTACTCTTGAGAATAGTTTTAGCTATTCTGGGTTTTCTGTTATTCCAGATGAATTTTTGAATTGCTCTTTCTAACTCTATGAAGAATTGAGTTGGGATTTTGATGGGGATTGCACTGAATCTGTGTATTACTTTTGGTAAGATGCTCATTTTTACTATATTAATCCTGCCAATCCATGAGCATGGCAGATTTTTCCATCTTCTGAGGTCTTCTTCAATTTCTCTCTTCAGAGACTTGAAGTTCTTGTCATACAGATCTTTCACTTGTTTGGTTAGAGTCACGCCAAGATACTTAATATGGTTTGTGGCTATTGTGAAGGGTATTATTTCTCTTACTTCTTTCTCAGCCTGCTTATCCTTTGAGTATAGGAAGGCTTCTGACTTGCTTGAGTTGATTTTATATCCGGCCACTTTGCTGAAGTCGTTTATCAGCTGTAGGAGTTCTCTGGAGGAGTTCTTTGGGTCGCTTAAATATACTATCATATCGTCTGCAAATAGTGATAGTTTGACTTCTTCCTTTCCAATTTGTATCCCTTTGACCTCTTTTTGTTGTCTAATTGCTCTAGCTAGAACTTCAAGTACTATATTGAAAAGATATGGAGAGAGAGGGCAGCCTTGTCTAGTCCCTGATTTTAGTGGGATTGTTTCAAGTTTCTCTCCATTTAGATTGATGCTGGCTACCGGTTTGCTGTAAATTGCTTTTACTATGTTTAGATATGGGCCTTGTCAAAAAGACAAAGCGGCAACCAACTAACTGGGAAATGATCTTTACCAACCTTACATCCGACAGAGGGCTAATATCCAAGATATACAAAGAACTCAAGAAGTTAAACTCCAGAGAGGCAAGTAACCCTATTAAAAAATGGGGTACAGAGCTAAACAAAGTGTTCTCACCTGAAGAATATCTAATGGCTGAGAAGCACCTAAAGAGATGTTCATCATCCTTAGTCATTAGGGAAATGCAAATCAAAACAACCCTGAGATTCCATCTCACACCAGTCAGGATGGCTAAGATCAAAAACACAGGAGACAGCAGTTGTTGGCGAGGATGTGGAGAAAGAGGAACACTCCTCCACTGCTGGTGGAATTGCAAGCTGGTACAACCACTTTGGAAAGCAGTCTGGCGGTTCCTCAGAAAACTGGGCATGACACTCCCGGAGGATCTGGCTATACCACTCCTGGGCATATACCCAGAGGCTTTACCTGCATGCAATAAGGACACATGCTCCACTATGTTCATAGCAGCCTTATTTATAATAGCCAGAAGCTGGAAAGAACCCAGATGTCCCTCAACGAAGGAATGGATTCAGAAGATGTGGTATATCTACACAATGGAATACTACTCTGCAATTAAAAACAATGAATTCACGAAATTCCTAGGCAAATGGTCAGAACTTGAAAATATCATCCTTAGTGAGGTAACCCAATCACAAAAGAACACACATGGTATGCAGTCACTGATAAGGGGATATTGACCCAGAATCTCGGAATACCCTAGACACAATCCGCATATCAATAGATTTCTAAGAAGATGGAAGGAGAGACCCCTGGTCCTGGAAAGACTGGATGTAGGGGAACGCCAGGACAGAGTAACGAGAGGGGGTTGAATGGAGAAAAGAGGGAGGGAAGGGGGCTTATGGGACTTTCGGGGAGGGAGGAAATGGGAAAGGGGAAATGATTTGGAATGTAAATTAAAAAAAAATAAAATAAAATAAAATAAAAAGAATTAAAGGTCTGGGGTTAAGGGACAATGATTCATGTGATAATCAAAAGGGAACCTGGGGTAATGACTGAATGGATATGTAAATAAAAGACTGGGATTTTGCTCTGCAAGAGATGAGCTATCCAAAGACTATTTAGAATTGAAAAAAATAAGCAAGCAAGCAAACAAGCAAGCTGTCTCAAGCAGAGAGCTTTCTGAAAATATCCAGAGAGATCTGACATGAGAGAGAACAAAATGGAAAGCTGCCTCTAGCAGAACATAGGCCATCAGCTTGAAACCTAGAATTTGACTCAAGTCTGTGTTTTACAACTCCTAGACACCACTTCTTCAGAACCCCTCTCCAAGCCAAGCCAAGGCTGATCTTTCAATATATGTAAATCAGTAATCAATAAAGTTAATCTACCACATAAACAGATTAAAAGACAAAAACCACTTGATCATCTCATTAGATGAAGAAAAAGCCTACCACGATGCAACTTTCCTTCATGATAAAAATTCTGAAGAAATAGGCTGAAGAGATGGCTCAGAGGTTAAGAGCACTAGCCTCTCTTCCAGAATCCCTGAGTTCAATTTCCAGCAACCACATATTGGCTCATAACCATCTATAATTAGATCCGGTGCCCTCTTCTGGCCTCAGGCAGACATGCAGGTAGAATGCTGTATACATAATAAGTAAATAAATCTTCAAAAAATATCCTGGAGAAAAGAGGAATACAAGGAACATTCCTCAACATAATAAAGGCAATTTAGAAACTCAAAGCCCAAATAAACCTAAATAGGGAATCTCATTTCCACCAAACTCATAAAAAAGACAAAAATGCCCATTTTGGCAATTCTTGAAATGGTTGGCTTACAAGATTGAGGAGGCAGAGTTACAGAGTATTCTTTACTTCATGTTTGTGTTTGTGGTTATCATGGGGACTGTGGAATGTGAATGTATGTTGTATTATATATATATATATATGTATGTGTGTATATATACAAATATATACACACATACATATATATGTGTGTGTATGGTATATATATATATGCTATATATAAATGGTATGCATGAAGAACATGCATATATACATATATGTATGTATACATATATATGTGTGTGTATGTGTGTGTGTTCATGTCTATAGGTGGGAGTGTGTGATGTGTGGAGGGTGGGGGTATATGATGACAAATAGTTCCTCTCCTATGGGATCACAAAGACAGGAAGTGTAACTGCCTATGCTGGTTTAATTTTTGTCAATTTGACACAAACTGGAGTCATTCAGAAAATGCTTCCATCAGATTGGCTTGTGGGCAGGGATCTGGGAATTTTTCTTGATTACTGATGGTGGAAGGGCACTACTTACTCTGAGTAGTGCTACACATGATTGCATGGTCTTGAATCATATAAGAAAGAAAACTGAGCATGCCATGGGGAACAAGGCAGTAAGCAGTGTTTCTTCATGTTCCCTACTTCAGTTTCTGCATCTAGGTTTTTGTCTGGAGATCCTGTTTTGTCTTCCCTGAATGGACTATTACCTGTAAATTTAATAAACCCCTTTCCTCTTCAGCTTGCTTTGCTTTATCATAGCAACAGAGAAGCAAACTTAATACTGTATTCTTCATAGCAGCTTCCTCTCTTGGAGCAGAAAATGGGAAAATGAATACAATGAAAGAGAAACATAGGCATAAGAAACAATCTGAGTTATGTGACAGGGACAGTTGGGTAGAAAAAGAAGACTTCGTTACAGCAGCTGCACTTTTAATGTTACAGAATCTAGAGACCGTAACCATAAGGATTTCAGCAGGATAAGAGAGAAATGACAGAAACAAATAGACAGAAAAGCAACAATGGGACCCTTAGGTTGAGGAGATCTTGGGCTGGCAACTGCCCAGTCCCTTCCAAATGTGGATCTACCCACATGCAGTGCAAGAGGGCAGTCATTTAAAAGAAACAAGAGGTTATGTAAGTCATGACAGCTGGAGTGAATATTTCACTGCCATATATGTTACCTACCATATATATTTTAGATCTGATTCTACTGTGACAGGCCTCTGTTAAAAATGTTGGAAGTCAAAAGCAACAACATGCCCATCCTTGGAGTATCTTATATACTTTGTGCACATTTCTTTCCTTACATATTCTAAATATGACATTTCTCTTAACTTGGGATGTAACTTAATAATTCCATATAACATGTAGTATGTTCTCTAAATAATTTTTTCCCAAAATTATGCTCCTATGATAGAACTTAATGAAAACCAAATGGATCATCACAAGGAGAGAACTTTCTGGAGCAGCCTAGAAAGCAGAGCAGTGACCTCCACACACCTGGGCTGCCCCTCTGAGGACAGTTTTGAACCTTGGCTCTGTTACCTATTTGTCTCAGGGAAGATGCCTAAGCCTCTGTCATCTTCAGTCTGCCATGACAAGAACATAATTATATTTTCCTTTCTTTCTTTCTTTCTTTCTTTCTTTCTTTCTGTCTGTCTGTCTGTCTGTCTGTCTGTCTGTCTGTCTGTCTGTCTGTCTGTCTGTCTTCCTTTCTCTTTTGCTCAGTGAACACACTATAAAACAGAAAATAAAGCCTAAAGCCAATGAAACAAAGAAAAGCCAGCAAGGAGGAGGCATGACTGACCTATGCCCCAGATGTTACCAGACCTGCAGTTTCCTTCTAAACTTATGTAGCAACCAAAACAAAGTGAACACATGTTTCTCTTCATGTGATATCTTCAAGTCAAAGATCAAATTCTCCATGATCATCTAGACTCTTGAAGTATGCCTGCTTTTAAGTTTCCCTCCTCAGACAGGCGTCATGACCTCTTTTCCTTTCAAAGCAACACAGCTATTGCTCACTAATGCCCACAAACTCTGTGTGAAAAATAAAATAGACCCACAGATGAGGATCTGAACCTTATTATGATCCTGGGCAGAGAAGTCTCCAGACATATTATGGGGAAAAGAACATAAGAATGAGGGGCTGAAATCTCTCTAGTAACAGAATCTGAATGAAAAACAGACTCTGGGATGAAAAATGCAATTAGTTCTTATTAATAGACTATTCTCCACCTAGGTTAACTTTTATACATTCTTGCCAGTGAATAGCAGTCCCTTGTTAATAGCGTAGGGGTAGTTTGAATAATTAAACCATGTATTATTGCTGCAGACATTAGCTACTGGCCTGTGAAGAGTGTTTTTCTGTGTGTACATTTTAAAAAATTCTATAAGCACATCTTGTTTCATAAACTTAGTTCAGCAGGAGTAACAGATATTACAATGATTTTGTTAACAATCTGAAGAAACGGAAACTTCCAATATGCAGAATATCTTCCTAGAGCTGACAGTTGTTTTTCTGACTTGAAGTGATACCCAAGGATGACTTATATTTCTGATGTATTTAATAGCTGCATAAACAAAGGGCTTGAGATCTAATGTGACAGGGTCATTCTACTTCTCTTAAGGGTTAAGTTACAGCATAGATAAAGACCAAAGGAGAAATGTTCAGTTTCCTGGGACTTTTTTACCTTCTCATTATGCAGTGTGTACCCACAAATTAAAACAAAAATAGTTTGAGTTAGGCAAGCTGCATAATTTTGGAAGTGAAGATAGATAGATCCGGTAGTTTTCTTTGCACATGCCCTGGATGTTCCTGGTTCTATTTAGATTCATCTAGAAGTGTTAGATATTTGCAGTTCTCACACTCTTGTCACAAACATTTATCCTTACAAACAGGAACTCAAGTTGACACCAGCAAAATCTTAGAGAAGAAGATGCACTTAATGTTTTTAAAACTGTTGTTTTTTTTTAAGAAATCTGGTAGGTCACTTTGTAATTCAACTGCAATAAACTGCACATATGTGTTATTTTTAGGTTAATTAGATCAAAAGTCATAGTCATGTTTCTTCCACCATTGCTCAAATTCACAGGCTGGCGAAGAGACAGAACCTCAATGCATGTATTTGGCAATTCTTGCTGCCTACGTATAGACAGAAGGTGACTGTCTCCATCCTGTCAGGACAGTACCCTTTCATAATGAAATCTAAAGATGAAAGAGGTTCGTAGCTTCTGACAAGCGTAAAAATGGTCCACTGGAAGAACAGGTCCATGTTTTTCATTTTATTTAGTTTGACTCACTCTTTTAATCAGTTGAGTATATAGGTCTTTTCATTGTCTATTAAAATTCATGTAGTTTCAACTTCAATAATAATGAACATATCACCTAGTCTAACTGTTAAGACACTGAAGAATAAACTTTGCCATTATGGAAAAATGTTTTCTTCCAGGGACTACAAAGTGTATTTTTTTTTTTGAGATGCAGAATTGGCTTGTGTGGCATTTGTGTTGTAACACAGGCTGGCCTTGAAATCATTGCAATCCTTCTGCAGCAACTTCCCATGGAATTATAAGATGTGCCTGGCTTAAGAACTGTACATTCTAAAAAGTATATAATGTCACAGCACCAAAGCTTGAGTCATGTAAATCCTGGAGGCATCTTCGCAAACCCATCAGTAGTTAGTTGGCGAGAACAGTGAGGAGGGGCATGTAATCAGCTGCCCTGTGTCATTTGAGGAGAGAAGCTCGATTTGTCCGTAGAGCTCTACTGTGTCCCAGTGGTCCTGTTCTACAGAGTCCCAGTGGTCCCAATTGGGACCACTATGACGTTGCCCCTTTGAGGGCCACAGAGAAGGTAACTGGGAGCAGATCTCAAAGGAGAATGTTCACAGTTGTCCTGAAGAAGCAAAGCAATCACAGCTGAGAGCTCATGGCCCTCGGCTCTTCTCTGCTAACGTGTAATTCTACAGGTTGAATTTCCTTTCTGAGGAGAAACCTATGAAAGAAAATGATTCAGATTAAATTTTTAAATTTCATTTCTCTTATGGCTTATGGATAAATAAGGTAAGTTCTATGTGAGCTCCTCATGTGCTTTCAAAGGTAGAAAATAGTCATTGTTTCAAATACCAACATATGCTTACTCTTGGGGGGTGTTAATTGGTTGTGGTCAAATTCTAGTTATGAATGGGGGGAACTATTCTATTTGGAATTCTCATTCTCACCAGCATTCCAATGGCTTGGGTGTTTGCTTATAAAACTAAGTCATTTTTATTGTTACCAGTCAGGTTCACTCCACTCCTCAAAGAAAGAGTACTTGCCAAGTATACACAAAAGTTAATGGTTAAATGCCATGTGCATGCCTATAATTCAGTGCTGGAGATGCTAAGGTAGAAGGGGGATCAGTTTTTGACTACCTGGCACTACATAGCAATATCCTGTTTAAAAAAACAAAACAAAACTAAAAGATGGATAAAATGGTACTAGCTGTATAAAGCAACGGAAAAATGCCATAAATTCTTAAGATTTGTTAGTGCAGTATGAAGGCTAAGATGAAAGTTTTGACATTTTCACAGGCTTTGGATAGAACACCATAAGCAAGCATGACAAAGAAGACAGAATCAGAAGCTTTCACATGGCAACAGGATTCAGGCAGAAAATACGTCATTAAAGAAAATGTCTCAAGATAATGCCAGAAACATATATTGAATACTTATAGTTAATATCCTGAATTTGGAATACCTAAGACATGGATAACTAACATCTTTGTTAAAACAAATGGAAAGCCATGAAGAAAATGTTAGTTTTCTCTATCTAATGAAACATCTCTTTACAACAGATGATGACCATTCCAGAAAACCACAGTCAATCCAAATGAAGAGAACAAGGGATACTGTAGGACCCAACACAACTCCTGTATCTAAGGTTTAGTGATCCTATCAGAAGAGAGGCGAGGAGAACTGGAAGAGCCAGAGCTGTGAGACTGTGTTCTCTAGACATGTCATAAATTACCCTCAAAGTCTTAACCAATGCCTCCTTAAAGATGTCCTGAACAAAGATGACAGCAATGAGCATGCTACCCTGGAAGGGGGAAAGTTCATCACCCTGGAACTCTAGACAAAGAACTATAGGCAAGAAAAATGCATTGAGAGTGGGAGAAATAGTTTCCTCCAGGGCAAAGATCCCAATTTCTTATCCAATATCAAGTGGTCAATCCTAAAATCATATATAAACAAGTAATATTATGTAGACTTAGCAGGTTATAATTACATTTTCACACATATATATATTTATAGGTGTATAAATATATTTAGGAATACATATACATTTCTAATATATTATAAATATACTTATATATTTATAAATTACTGTTATATGTATAAACACACAAATATGTAACAACAATTACAAATATAGGCCATGAACTTGAAAGAGAGTGAGGCAGTACATGGGAAGAGTTTCAGGGAGGGAAAAGAGGGTAAAATATAATTTAATTATGTTTTAATTTTAAAAAGCTTTAAAAAAATACTTTTCAAAAAGTGTGACCATCATAAAAAGACCATCTAAAGAAGTGCCATGACAGTGAGGAGAGTCATTACACACTCAGAAACAAGATGCCCAATGTTACTTAGTACACACACCTTAACAATGAACAGGATGCATCTGATCATGTGATATGACACACTACTTATTAAAGTAAATCATAATAACGGAGAAACCAAAACTAGAAGATTTCTCTACTTTGAGAAGATAAATATATTTAACACTGAAGCAATTTACTGATGTAACCAAGGGGAGTTAGGACTAAGCACCAATGGCTCCTGTCTATAGGTGGCTTTAAATAGTCCCTTGTCATTTGGCCAGTGCTTTTATGAGATAGGTAGAGCTAACATATTTACTGTCTTACTTTTGAAAGGGTTGTAGCCATTAAATAATCTATAGCAGAATGGAAATTTGAAGGAAAGGCCGAGTTTTTCTAATAGCTAAGCAAGTGACCTCCTTTGCATTTGACATGCAATAATATACAATTTATTTTCCTTCTTAAAAGTATTTAGTTTTTATTTAAGCAAATACAAAACATTTAATATTTAAGTAACACTATATATCATACTTAATCATGCATCTCCCATCTATCTGTGTGCTGTCTGCATATTTATCTATTATCTGTCACTTGTTTAAATTATCTATCATCTACTTATTGCCTATATATTATCTATCATTTATCAATCTATTATCAACTATCACTTACAAACTTATCATCATAATCATTATATCTATGTCTATGTTCTCTGTCACATATAATCTATTATCAATTTTATTATCTATTATCAATCATCTACGAAGCACCTATCATCATATCTGTCACCTATATATCTATCATCTATTTTCTATCCTCTAGTTATCTAGCTCAATCTGTCTGCTTTTCTGTCTGTCTGTATACTTATTTGTCAACATATCTGTCACCTGTCCCTTTTTATCTATATGTCTCTTTAATATCTATCATCTATCTATATATTATCTATTTATATATCACCTTTCTATAAATTATCTATTTTTCTATCAAATATCTATTTTTCATCTGTCCATTTGTATCATCTTTCTACCCATCTACTATCCATCAATCTAGCATCTGTCAGTCTATATGACATCTACCTACCATCTATATATCCTCTATCATTTATCCATGTATCTATCATCTATCATATAGTATCTATCAACTCATTCTATATCTATCCATCTATTATCAATCATTTCTCCATTATCTATTCAGCTATTTATCATTGCTCTATAATATATATATCATATATATAAATTATCTACTGAATATATATATGCAGTTGTTAATTAAAGTGTTTAATATTCATATACAAGTCAATGTTTAAATAGTAATGTATTTATTACTTTTATGTTTATATATATATATGTACATGCAAAGTATATGTATATCTTTATATATATGTATACTTTATTTTTTCTTTAGTAAAATTGCTGCATTAATTGATAAGCAATTTAATTGTAAACATCCTGCTTCCTATAACTCAAAGTAACCCTTGTTATTTATGGTAGAGCCTTCGCTTTTGCAGACTGACAGGAACAGAAAATATCCAAGTAAGCTAGTAAACTAACATAAACATTATCTTTAATGATGAAATATAATTGCAGTTATAAAAAAGCACAGAAATTTAAAATTACACATGCTGGCTTCCAGAATAAGATCATTATAGTTTATTTGAACAAAAAAGCATTCATGTTTGATTCTATTTGATTTTACCTATGATGTAGCTCAGGACCATTTATGTTCTTGGTAGTCCTAATATGTGATTTGCTGTCAGGATACCTGAGCTTTCCTATGTGCTAGCCACTAACCAGCTGTGCCTCAATTTTCATATTTATAAAACATGGACAATAATAGTGCTTACTTAACAGGCTTACTACATATATATATATATATATACATATATATATATATATATATACATATATATATATATATATATATATACAAAGCACCTAAAATAGTGTTTACCATGCAGTCAGTGTTGTGGATTTAATTGTACCCTTGAGAATATATGTTTAATTCCCAAAGCTTGCAAATATGTGTGACAAGTTCTGAAAATATGGAAGGGTCTTTGATTATGAGACTGGGTGTAGAAAAGGCAGAAATCCTCAGGGTGACCCCTTACTCCACAGAACCAATATCTTTAATGTAAGAGGGAATTTGAGTGTGAACATAGAGGACGATGGTCAGGTGAAGTGAAGGTAGAAACAGAAGCTTTGGCTGCAATGGCTGTTCTGGTGGTTACTTGATTATATTTCTTCACCTAAGAGGTAATTCCTTGGGCATGTTGTGAGGGTGTATCCAGAAAGGTATAATTGAGCTAGGAAGATCTACCTGAACGTGGGTGGAGCCATCCCATGAGCTAGGGCTCTGGACTGAATAAAACAGAGTGTGTGGTACACCAGCATTCATCTCTTTCCGGAGACCACATGGTCCCTCTAAGCCAAAATAAACCCTTTCATGTTGCTTTTTGTTAGATATTTTGGAACAATGATGAGAAAAAGTAATTAATGTAGTAATCAGAATACCCGGGACTGCCCCAAATTGAAAGAGGAAAGGAAAGAACCTCCCTTACAGAGATTTTAAGGAAGTGTGACCTTGCCAACACTCTGATTTTAAACCACTATGAAGAATGTTTCTGTTCTCTGAAAATCCCTAGTTTTGGATTTATGTATTTTATTCCTACAAAACAAACCCAGACAGTGTTCAGTACTCAAGAAATAGTCAGTTATGATGTTTAGGTTCTGTTCTTCTCTACATCCAACACATTCTCAGAATTCCTTATTTCATAACCTAACTCATTAAGGAAATTCTGCAGTGCCGTCAAGTGTCAGGCATGCAATGCAGCCAGCCAGAGCTCCTTCATTTGAAGAAAGCAAACAAACAACATGTTTTCAGGATATACTGATTCTGTTATGCCATAGCCATTCTTGAAATATGGAAGCAATTTTGTATCCCATTCCAACAGCACATGAAAGGAGATGGAAATGTGCTCTATAAAATCACCTTTGTAAACAGGAGCTGCCACTCATTAACATCTGTGGATCTCCACACATGAAAAGGCTCGTTGTTTTGTGATGTTCAGTAAGGAAGCAGGAGATTCTTCAATGCCTTAGAAATGTTCGTTGACTTCAATGTGCCTCGAAAGCATTCAAAAATAATCATAGACAGTGGATGAGATCAAGGCTGGATGTTAGGTGACTGGAAGATTATGCCAGGTGGTGCTCTGCTCCACTCCATTATGACACCCATCCCACTGTGTGAGCAATTTTTCTTCCCAAACAAGTTCCTGGTATGCAAGTGCTCACCCCAAAGATCCTGCCCAAATGTCTCTAAACTTTCTTCTAGAAACACACAGTCTCTGCACAACTTGAAGTCCTGCAGGAGACATTTTAGTGGGATGGTGATGGATGGAGGTCGAATCAGATTGTGCGAGTTGTGCGGTCTTGAAGCCCATGAATAATAGCCCCATAGAGCAGAGAGGGTACCCGTGGACAAGAAACTAGGGTTCATGCTGATGCTGAGAACTGACTTAGAGCATTGTAAATCTACTCTGGTTTATCTCAGAAATGCTTATTAAGGTAAAGTAAATGGTCTATAACAGTTTCCCAATGTGATGTATAAAATTTTTCAATGAGTGTACAACTCTGTATTTATTCTTGCTCTCATCAATGATTGTTTAAAAATTGTAATGCTATTAAAATTTCACCATTCATCTCTTGTTTATCTTTTACACTGTATGAAGCATTTCCAGGTAAGAAAGCACCCTATAGGTATCTTTATGTGACCCAGTAAAGGGAAAGAATCAGAAAAAAAAAATATTGACTGACTTCAAAATCAGAGAGTTGGAAGTTCACAAAGGTAGTGATAGGATATTTTAAAAGAAAAAAAAGATAGAATATTTTAAAAGAAAAAGATAGGAGGTGGGGGACAAGTCAGCCACAGCTCCAGACATGTGGTTCCCCAAAGCAAGAAAAGAGGCAGAAGTCTCCTTCAGAAGGTCAGTCAGGAAAACTCTGTAAAAAGGAACTGGCAATCCTGTTCTCTGGGCTAGCCCTCGGACTCAGCAACCTCAAAGCTAAGTTACAGGTTCTGATGAGAGAGAGATTCCTGCAATGTATAGAGATCTCAGTTTGTAATGCAGTATGACTTGGAGGACAGGGGCTGGTACCCTTTACAGCAACAACCTATTGTTTAAAGCATCTGCCCCAGTGACCTTAGCACACAGAAAATAAAAAGTTTTGAGACCCCAGAAACCTGAACTTGCCATAGGGCAATAGTCAGGTTCTGAAGGCAGTTTTGACACCCTGGCAGGCAGATGATGCCAAGGCTAAAGTACCAACCTCTGTGACAGGCTGCCAGGAGCAGATCTCATAAATGAAATTAATCCTGGTGTCTGCTAGCCCTGAGATTGAGGTTAGGCAACCTCTGGAGCCACTTATTTCTGCTCACTGCCACAGAACCTGAAAATTCTGAAGCCTTACAGTCTGCCTGACACTAAGTTACACCTTTTCATCAGGGTGATTGCACCCTTAGGAGACCTTGAATACACAAACACAAGTCTTTTCAACAATGACAGCATAGGAAAGAATAAATGTCATAAGAAGAGTAGCTGAACAAAGGAGAACTAGCAGGAAATTCATTACACCCCAAGCAGCAAATCAACCTTTGATACAAACAGGCCAGAGATGCATATTGAACAATAATCTAGACAGGCAGAGACAACAAACAATATTTCAGAAATTAGCAAATATCTCTCAGTGATAATGTTAAATGAAAATGATCTCACCTCACCAAGCAAGAGATCCAGCCCAGATGACTGGATTATAAAACTAGATCCAATCGTCTGCTGTCTTCATGAAACACAGCTTACTGATAAGGACATCCATAGATTGAGAGTCATAGGGTGAATGACAATCTATCAAGCTACAGAGGTGGAAAGCAAGACAAAATTCTATGCAAATTAAACAAAAAAAAATACAGAGAAGACCCAAATCAATAAAATAATACATAAAAGGGGGAATGTTGAATCAGATGCCAGTGAAATCCAGAGGCTCATAAAGAAAAAAAAATATGTTTAAGTAAAAGTAGAAAACTCTAGAAAAAAAATGGATAAATTCTCAGACACACATGATCTACCAAAACGATTTCAAGGATATATTTTAAAAACATAAATAGATCCAAACAAATGACAGGTTTAAAACAGTAACAAAAGGTCTACCTATGATGAGACACTTAGGACAGGATGGATTGACAGCAAATCCTAAAAATCATATAATAAAGAACTAGCACTAGTATTCTCTAAGTGTTGTACAAATAGACAGGGAAGGAACACAACCAAAGTCATGCAGGGAAGCCTATGCTGCCCCAATACTCAAACAGAATAAGGACATTACAGACGCATAGGCTGTAATCAGGTTTCATTCATGAACACAGATGCACAAATTCTCAATACATTTATGTGGATTCAATGACACATTAATAAGATCATACGCCATGATCAACTAGGCTTCATTCCAGGGATGCAGGGCAGGTTCGACCTACACAAGTTAGAAAATGTAAATAAACTGCAAGACTGAAATCACACAATACTCTCAAATAAACCAAGAAAATGCATTCAAAGTTAACATCCCTTTATGATAAAAGCCTTAAATACAGTAATGACTAGGGAATAAAACTCAATATATTAAAGGCATTTCCTACAAACCTATTGTGATCAGAAGGTAAGGAAGAAATTATAATGGGATGGCGAAAAGAGGACAGCAGAATTCATGTGCCATTTGGGTAAAAGCAAGAACAAGAAGAAAGTTCAGAATGAGGGAAGGTGGAATAAGAGTGGTCTTCAATGGCAACAAAAACAACAGAAAGCCCCCATACACGTGGAGGTTGAACAATACTCTACTCAATGATAACTTGGTCAAGGAGGAAATAAAGAAAGAAATCAAAGACTTTTTAAAATTTAATGAAAATGAAGGCACAACATACCCTAATTTATGGGACACAATGAAGTGGTGCTAAGAGGAAAATTCATAGCCCTGAGTGCCGCCAAAAAGAAATGGGAGACAGCATACACTAGCAGTTTAATGGCACACCTGAAAGCCCTGGAACAGAAAGACGCAAATACACCCAAGAGGAGTAGAAGGCAAGAAATCATCAAACTCAGGGCTGAAATCAATCAAGTAGAAACAAATAAAACCATACAAAGAATCAACAAAACAAGTAGTTGGTTCTTTGAGAAAAATCAACAAGATAGATAAGCCCTTAGCCAGACTAGCCAGAGGGCACAAAGACAGTATCCAAATTAACAAAATCAGAAACGAAAAGCGAGAGATAACAACAGAAACTGAGGAAATTCAAAAAATCATCAGATCCTACTACAAAAGCCTGTATTCAACACAGCTAGAAAATCTGGAGGAAATGGACAATTTCCTAGACAAGTACCAAATACCAAAATTAAATCAGGATCAAATAGACCATCTAAATGGTACTATAACTCCTGAAGAAATAGAAGTCGTCATTGGAAGTCTTCCAACCAAAAAAAGCACAGCTCCAGATGTTTTTACTGCAGAATTCTATCAGACCTTCAAAGAAGACCTAACACCAATATTCTTCAAACTATTCCACAAAATAGAAACAGAAGGAACACTACCCAACTCGTTCTATGAAGCCACAATTACACTAATACCAAAAGCACACAAAGATCTGACAAAGAAAGAGAATCTCAGGCCAATCTCTCTTATAAATATCGATGCAAAAATACTCAATAAAATTCTTGCCAACCGAATCCAAGAACACATCAAAATGATCATTCACCACTATCAAGTAGGATTCATCCCAGGGATGCAGGGATGGTTCAATATAAGGAAGTCCATCAACGCAATCCACTACATAAACAATCTCAAAGAAAAAAACGACATGGTCATTTCATTAGATGCTGAGAAAGCATTTGACAAAATTCAGCATCCTTTCATGTTAAAGGTCTTGGAAAGATCAGGAATTCGAAGCCCATATCTAAACATAGTAAAAGCAATTTACAGCAAACCGGTAGCCAACATCAAACTAAATGGAGAGAAACTTGAAGCAATCCCACTAAAATCAGGGACTAGACAAGGCTGCCCTTTCTCTCCATATCTTTTCAATATAGAACTTGAAGTTCTAGCTAGAGCAATTAGACAACAAAAGGAGGTCAAAGGAATACAAATTGGAAAAGAAGAAGTCAAATTACCACTATTTGCAGACGATATGATAGTATACTTAAGCGACCCAAAGAACTCCACCAGAGAACTCCTACAGCTGATAAACAACTTCAGCAAAGTGACAGGATATAAAGTCAACTCAAGCAAGTCAGTAGCCTTCCTATACTCAAAGGATAAGAAGGCTGAGAAAGAAGTAAGAGAAATGATACCCTTCACGATAGCCACAAACCATATAAAGTATCTTGGTGTGACTCTAACCACACAAGTGAAAGATCTGTATGACAAGAACTTCAAGTCTCTGAAGAAAGAAATTGAAGAAGACCTCAAAAGATGGAAAAATCTGCCATGCTCATGGATTGGCAGGATTAATATTGAAAAAATGACCATCTTGCCAAAAGCAATATACCATCAAAATCCCAACTCAATTCTTCATAGAGTTAGAAAGAGCAATTCAAAAATTCATCTGGAATAACAGAAAACCCAGAATAGCTAAAACTATTCTCAAGAGTAAAAGAACTTCTGGGGGAATCAGTATCCTGGACCTCAAGCTGTACTACAGAGCAATAGTGTTAAAAACTGCATGCTATTGGTACAGTGACAGGCATGTAGATCAATGGAACAAAATTGAAGACCCAGAAATGAATTCACACTCCTATGGTCACTTGATCTTTGACAAAGGAGTTAAAACCATCCAGTGGAAAAAAGATAGCCTTTTCAACAAATGGTGCTGGCTCAGCTGGAGGTCAACATGCAGAAGAATGCAAATTGACCCATTCTTATCTCCTTGCACTAAGCTCAATTCCAAGTGGATCAAGGATCTCCACATAAAACCAGACACACTGAAACTAATAGAAAGGAAACTAGGGAAGAACCTTGGACATATGGGCACAGGGGAGAATTTCCTGAACAAAACTCCAATAGCTTATGCTCTAAGATCAAGAATAGACAAATGGGACCTCATTAAATTACAAAGTTTTTGCAAGGTAAAAGACACTGTCAAAAAGACAAAGCGGCAACCAACTAACTGGGAAATGATCTTTACCAACCCTACATCCGACAGAGGGCTAATATCCAATATATACAAAAAACTCAAGAAGTTAAACTCCAGAGAGGCAAGTAACCCTATTAAAAAATGGGGTACAGAGCTAAACAAAGAGTTCTCACCTGAAGAATATCTAATGGCTGAGAAGCACCTAAAGAGATGTTCATCATCCTTAGTCATTAGGGAAATGCAAATCAAAACAACCCTGAGATTCCATCTCACACCAGTCAGAATGGCTAAGATCAAAAACACAGGAGACAGCAGTTGTTGGCGAGGATGTGGAGAAAGAGGAACACTCCTCCACTGCTGGTGGGATTGCAAGCTGGTACAACCACTCTGGAAAGCAGTCTGGCGGTTCCTCAGAAAACTGGGCATGACACTCCCGGAGGATCCGGCTATACCACTCCTGGACATATACCCAGAGGCTTCCCCTGCATGCCATAAGGACACATGTTCCACTATGTTCATAGCAGCCTTATTTATAATAGCCAGAAGCTGGAAAGAACCCAGATGTCCCTCAAAGGAGGAATGGATTCAGAAGATGTGGTATATCTACACAATGGAATACTACTCTGCAATTAAAAACAATGAATTCACGAAATTCCTAGGCAAATGGTCAGATCTTGAAAATATCATCCTTAGTGAGGTAACCCAATCACAAAAGAACACACATGGTATGCAGTCACTGATAAGGGGATATTGACCCAGAATCTCGGAATACCCTAGACACAATCCGCATATCAATAGATTTCTAAGAAGATGGAAGGAGAGACCCCTGGTCCTGGAAAGACTGGATGTAGGGGAACGCCAGGACAGAGTAACGAGAGGGGGTTGAATGGAGAAAAGAGGGAGGGAAGGGGGCTTATGGGACTTTCGGGGAGGAAAGCAGTAAGGGAAAAAGTTCAAGTAAAGACAGACGTATCAGAATTACACCAGACTTCTCACCAGAGACAATGAAAGCTAGAAGATCCTGGGCAGATCTCATACAGACCCTAAGAGAACACAAATGCCAGTCCAGGCTACTAGACTTAGCAAAACTCTCAATCATCATAGATGGAGAAATCAGGGTATTTCATGATAAAACCAAATTTGCACAATATCTTTCCACAAATCCAGCCCTACAAAGGATAATAGATGGAAAATGCCAACACAAGGAGGGAAACTGCACCCTAGAAAAAGCAAGAAATTAATCTTCTTCCAACAAACTCAAAAGAAAGTAAGCGCACAATCATAAAAATGACATCAAAAATAATAGGAAGCAACATTCACTATTCCTTAATATCTCTTACCATCAATGGACTCAATTCCCCAATAAAAAAACATGGACTAACAAATATTTTTCATGTAAATCTTCAATTTTATCAGAAAATGTTTATAATTCCTCTTTCAATTAATTTAGTAATGTTTTTTATGTCTATCATTTTATCTGTATTATTTTTCATGATAATCTTCAATATTAACATGTTTTCCTATATATTTCTTCAAGTTTATCAGAAATATTTTTGAAGTAAATCTTCAATTTTATCAAAAAATGTTTATAATTCCATTTTCAATCAACTTAGTAATATTTTTATGCCTACTATTTTATGTGTATAATTTTCCATGAAATAGTCAATTTTAACGTGTTTTTCTATATAGTTTTTGAATTTTATCAGAAATATTTTCCATGTAAATCTCCAATTTTATCAGAAAATGTTTATAATTGACCTTTCAATCAACTTAGAAATATTTTTATGTCTATGCCTACCATTTT
This sequence comes from Tokudaia tokunoshimensis, assembly GCA_036184795.1. Classification (NCBI taxonomy): domain Eukaryota; kingdom Metazoa; phylum Chordata; class Mammalia; order Rodentia; family Muridae; genus Tokudaia; species Tokudaia tokunoshimensis. The sequence goes on along the minus strand of BTHU01000002.1, from coordinate 87,264,996 downwards.
ATTTGTATAATTTTCCATGATGATCTTCAATTTTAACATGTTATTTTATATTTTTCTACAATTTTATCAGAAATATTTTCCATGTAAATCTTCAATTCTAAATAAATAAATAAATTTTTAAATGTAGTTTTGTTTGTGAAATACGAAATAAGATTCAATGAGTAATTTCAAAATAGTTATCCAAGATATAAAAACCCCTGTAATTTCAGCTTTATTTTTCATAACAGGAATAATTATAATGGAAGGTACTGGATAGATAATGGATAGAAATTATTATTTTATTACTTCCATTAATTAGAAATAAAGAAATAAACTTGTCATCAACCAGGAAACTAGTAGCAACAATATTCTCTGATCTTTAAGTCACATGTGTCAATGAATGGCATATGAAATATATTTTTTCTATATTTGCTGTAGGGTCAAATCTTCATACTTTTAGAAATATACCTAGGGAACAAAACAGTGTGCTAAAAAGACACCTCATTATCAAAACCTACATAGAATTCAACCTATTTATCTATTAATGTACAGATGGATGAAGAAAATGGGTGTTATGTACATGATAGATTATTATTCAGTCATAACCTAATGAAACTCTGTCATCGACAGCAGATTGGATAGAACTAAAGGTTGCTATATTATGTGAAATAAGCCAGATACAAGACAAATACCATATGTTCCCTTCTACATATGAAAGCTAAACTCTTTTATCTCAAAACATAAGAGTGTATGACAGTAATCACTAGATGTTAAAAAGGATGGCTAGATAAAGTACAGGATATCCACCCTACACTCCACAGACTTAAAGAAGTTACATAAGAAAGAAGGCCCATGCCAGGATGCTTGAATCTCACTTAGAACAGTGAATAAAACAATCCTAGGAGGCTGTTGGAGGGAGGGAACTGGGTAGGAGAGGAAATGGGGAGGGGAATTTGGGGAGTTGGGATCTGGTGTGGGGAGAGACAAGAAAGAGGGATGGGGGCCCAGGAGAATGAATGGAAATGTGCAGCTGCTGGGGGTGGCAGTGTATGGAGCAGCTGGAGGACTTGCCAGAGACTTGAGATAGGGGAGGCTACCAGAAATCAGTGGTGATGACATTTGCAGTGGGGATATGGAACCTGAAGAGGCTACCTCCTGGAGCCAGCCAGGAATGCCAGTGAGGTGATAGGGGCACCAATCCACACATAAAACTTCCCATCCAAAATTTGTCCTGTCTACAATGAAATGCAAGAACTGGAGATGGAGCGGAGACTGAGGGAATGGCCAACCAATAATTGGCCCAACTTGAGATCCATCCCATGAGTAAGCACTGACACTATTAATGATTCTCTGTTATGCTTGCAGACATGGGTCTAGCATGGCTGTTCTCTGAGACAAACTATGTTGTTGACTAGTAAATAAATTTGTTATCATGTACTAAAACAAGAACTTCTGTCATTAAACTATGAGATGTATGTTATAGCCACTTTTAATTGTCATTTAACATGATTGAGAATCAACTGGGAAGCACTCCCTCAACAAGGAGCAGTAGGCATGCCTGTGATGGATTTTTATACTTAGGTTAGTTGAAGTGGATACCCTAAATGTGGACAGTATCATTACATGGGCTGGACTGTGGACGGAATGAAAAGGAGAGATTAATCCATTGATCTAGAGTGTAAGCCAAACTGTGAGTCAAATAAAGGCTTTCTTTCTAAAGCTGCTTGTATCAGGGTACCTTATCACAGCAACAGGCATAAAGCTAAGACAATGTATAATTTAAAATTTAAACCTATGATTTCTGAGTAATCATTACTGTTAAATTGCTATTCGAAAAACCAAAACATACAAATTAAAACTTCAGATCCAAAGGGACTTCCCAGTCAATGACAGGGCTGTGTGGGTAAAGAGAATGGCAGGTTTCAATAGCAGCTGCCTGAAAGGTTTTGCCAGGGATGGGTTAGGTAATATGTTTATTAATACTTATATACAATACTGTGCTTTTTACTTGTGATATTCTAAATATCAGATGAGGAATACACAATACCCTCTGTTTGTATTAAATGGTGGTTTTCATTCTCTCCTTTGGAGCAATTGTGTTGCTTATAGAGTGAGTTTATTACTTTTGAGTTATAATGAAAAATTTTAGAAAAGGCCATAATGCATGCTGTAAGCTCAAAGGAAGACAAAAATTATTGAAAATTAAATATCACCCAGTTACTTATCAAAATTAGAGACAATGTTCTCATTTTTAAGATTTTAATACAGTGATGGAAATTGAAATTGAAATCCCAAGGTATGCAATCCTTAGTACAAAAGAATCTAAATTTAGTGCTAAATTGCACTATGAAATTGAAATTGTTACCACAATTCTCTAAGACTCAGTTTCCTCACATATAAGCTGGCATAAAATAAACATATGTTATAGTAATGCTGAGAAGATTAAAATAAACAATATTATAAAACTACTTGAGTTGTTACATTACAGGTAAATTTCTTGATTGTTTTGTTATCATTGTAGACACTGTTATAAGTTTATATATCACAAATCTCACTATATTTTCTTAGGCAGATATGTTAGTAGATCTTCTGTAACTGAGAAGTTATATATTTTATTTAAGTCATGAATATCACAATGACTCATACTTTACGTAATTATTATTTTCTGTAACATTGGATTAGAAAGACTTTGGTAGTGATATATAGATTACTAATTAGTGAATTAGTAATTTTATTTTCTAATGACTAAAACTGTAGCACATGGAGATAATATCTTATTTTCATTGCATACCATTAGAAAGTGGGAAATTATACCATGCAGCAATTCAATGAATTTCAAAACTACAAACTTTAGGCAATCACCCAGATTAACAAGATGCCTTTCTAAAGCATTTCTTCATTATGGGGGATACCAAAACCTTACTAGTTATATTTGTAGTCTATCTGTAGTAGAAATCAAAGCAAAATGAAAGTCTAGTATGTGTCTGAAAAATACCTGGACATTTTATTATAGAATATTTTTTTATGTTTCTTTATGATACTGATGTAACCTACAGCATTTACTACTCTCAGTGTTGATGTATGGTACTCAGTGTCAATTGTCAAAATCTTGATTCACCTTGGAGATAAGCCTCTAAGTATGCCTGGGGAAATTTTTTTTTCATTACCTTAATTGAGAAAAGAACTGCCCACCGTGGGGCATCCCCTGGCTGGGATACTCTACAAAAACAGAGACAAGGAACTAAGAGGCAACATGACTTCATTTTTGTCTCTGCATATTGATTACTGATGAACCATGAGAAGCTGTCCCACACTCTTACCACTGTGGTTTCTCCACAATTATACAATATAACCTCAAATTGTGAGCTCAAATAAACTCTTCCTTCTAAATTTTTTTTTCAGAGCATTATATCACAACTGAAGAGAAACTAAGACAAAAATTAGTACCTAGAAAAGAAGTGGGGCAATTTCTATATGAGCATAGCAATGAAGTTCTTCAGTCCTTTGAGCTGTTATCACTGAAACATTCAGTAGTTTGGTGCTTTGGAAGGAGAGCTTAATAGGCATTTTTTTCTGGGATCTTGAGAAACAAAAATGAAGAAATGAAGACAATGGGGGCCTGGCTCATGAAGCCTCAAAGGAGAACGGGAGCTCTATTAGAAAAGGACTAGTAGGTATTCATGTGGAGTTTTGGCAAAATATCTACTTCATTCTGCCCATGTGCTGAGAACTTCTGTGAAGCTGAACTTAAACACATTGGACTAATTGGTTTGGTTGATGGGAACAAGGTTACAGTTTCACAGAAAGAATGCAGACCTCAAAGCAGCTATAATTGTTCTTGAGAATAGCATCATTCAGGTTAACAGTGGTAATCTACACTGGAACAATATAAAAGATGGCTTTTAGATAAAACCCGCTCACTAAAGGTTCCATAAAAAATGCAAATTTACATGAAAGGAGAAAGCCTGAACTGAGTCAGCTGCTGAGAGAGGTCCCTGTCCCTCAAAAGCAGGAGCTTAGGAGAGACCTTTCCCAAGGTCAGCACACAGAATCTGATGCAACTCGGGTCCAAGCATTCTAGGTTCCATCTAATGATAAGAACAGAAATTGACAGTGTCATCCACATGGTGTTACGTTAGAAGCATGAAGGACAAGGTTGCAAGCGTCATGGAGTCCTACTATGGTTTTAGAGAGCTGAGGCTAGGCAATGTGTGGCAGGATCCATGTCTCTGCAATGGACTTGTGTGAAGTTTCAAAAGTAGAGCTAAGTGGCAGTAGAGACTCCAGGATATTAAAATGCCAAGAACTTTGGGTATTTGTGGTGACCTGTAGCTATGGATTGTTGCCAGGCTGAGAAAGAGGCTACGTGCACTACAGATGACAGAGTTGGAGGAGTGGACCATGTTAAAAGCAAAAATCATTATCTCAACTTTGAATTAAATGTGACAACATTTCAAGTATAGGTTGAAGCGGCAGAGCTGACCCTGAGGTTTCTATAATAATTCCCATCTGGAAAAAGTCCTTGTTCAGCTTTGAAAATGAACAAGGTAGAGTAAGTGTATGTCATGTAAGGCCTTAAATGGCTAAGAATTGAAGATTAACATGGTTCATTCTACCTACCCCTGGATGGCTTCAAGACACTGTACCAACAAGCAGAAGGTAAGGTTAACTCTACAGAAAGGGGAAGAATAGTAAACCAAAGGAAAATGAGACTTACAGGCGCTTTCAGTTTTGAGAATTTCGAATATGGCTGTACTCTTTTTCCAGCACTATGTGAGGTGGTGGCTATAAAGAGCTCTGAATGAACAGAACTTGGAGTCTGGTATCCCATCCCAAGGGAAAACAGTTCTGAGCTTTGGGGTTCTGCCAATGACATTTGAAACATCTGCTTTCCTGGGCTTGGTGGTACAGTCCTATTAAGTCTGGCTCTTAGGACATCACAGCAGGATTAGGAGTTCAAGCTCATCTTTAGCTACATAATGAGATTGAGGCTGTTATTCTATGTGAGACCATGTCTCAAAACAGAACAAACAGTAGTCTGCCTTTGGGCCTCCTGGATTGTGGGTTTGCACCTTTCCTTCAGGGTAGAATCAGAGTGCCATTGCTGTTACAGAGTACTGTAAATGGTTGTATTTAAAGGTTCATCTCTAAGTCTCTGACTCTGAGCTAAAATAGGAGCAGAACCCAGATTTGGGACACACATTTTGGTATCTCAACATTGTCTGAAGGAGTTCACTCCAGACAACAAATTAAAGTTGTGTGTATAACACAACTTCACATTAAGTTCTTTCCTGGTACAAGTGGATGTTGAATAGGCATTCCTTAAAGATCCCTTTTGTATGGAAACATGAAGGAATGCCTATTAAAGCTGTAGTCTTACCATGTGCCTTGTGGTGTACATGTGGAGGAAGCTGGTTAAGAGCATTCCACTGATAGGCTGACTGTAGGGAAAAAAAATAAAGCACTGTTATAGAACTAGAGACTTCAATAAAAGCATGGTGACACACTGAGATATTATTATACTCGGTGGGTTTTGTTAAGTAGCTAATGCACAAAAGGTCATCTTGATACAAACCTTTTGCCTATCTTCCTCATCTTACCACCTTACCTCAGCCCCTCTTTGTGCCTAGCTGGAATTTTTATGACTTGGGAGTTGTACATTTTCTCTCTCTTTCCTCCACCCACCATCCTGATTCCTTTTCTTCTTTTCTTCCCCTTCCCCTCAACTTCTCTATTTTCTTAACATTTTTGTCAATTTGACATAAAGTAGCATCACAGGGGAGAGAAAACCTCAATTGAGGCATTACTTCCATCAGATTGACCAGTGCACACATGTGTGGGACATTCTTTCGATTAACAATTGATGTGGGAAGGCCTAGATTACTGTGGGCAGTGCCATCTCTGGGAGCATGGTCCTGGGTTGTGTAAGAAAGCAGTTTGTGGAAGCCATGGGGAGCAAGTATGGTTCCTTAATGGACTTGGCTTTAGTTCCTGCCTCTAGGCTCCTGCTTTGTGCTCCCACTGTGGCTTAATTCAATGATGAACTGTGTGATGCAGATGAGTGAGCCACATAAACCCTCTCAGCCCTGGTTTAAGTCAGTGTTTTATCATAGCATCAGGCAGTAATTAGAACATCACCTTACACCCCCCCCCCGCCACTCCCCCTGCCCTGTCTCTCCCACCTCTCCCTCTCTATCTTGAAATGGTGTTTTTGAATCTCGGAAGTATAAATTCCTCTCCTGAAAATCAAATAAAATGCTATTTTTAAGATCTTCACTTGTAGGCAATAAGAAAGTCAGAACAAAATACAAATTTAACATTTTCTAGTGAACTAAGAAAGAAACCACAGGCATCTTGGGAATACAATGAACAGAAGTTCAGGAGGCAAAGCTGGACAAAGCTTCCTCCCTGCTGAGGCTCCAGAGAAGATTGGCTCCACATTGCACAATCTTCCATATATATTCCATTTGGTGTACATATGTGTGTATATATATATATATATATATATATATATATATTCTTGAAATTTCCTCCTAAGTTTCCACTTACCTGTTGATTATTAGGGAACAAACCAGTTGCATAGAATAAATGATACTTTATTGTATTATTATATCAACTTGACATAAGCTATTATCATCTATTATCAACAGGATGAAGCCTCAAGTTGAAAACATTTGCTTAAGATCTGGCTGTATCTTGGGACCATTTGCTTGGAAAATTGTTTTCCAGCCTTTTACGCTGAGGTACTGTCTGTCTTTGTCACTGAGGTGTGTTTCCTGTATGAAGCAAAATGCTGGGTCCTGTTTACCTATGCACTCTGTTAGTCTATGTCTTTTCATTGGGGAATTGAGTCTATTGATGTTAAGAGATATTAAGGAATAGTAATTGTTGCTTCCTGTTATTTTTGATGTTAGAGGTGGAATTATGTTTGTGTGACTATCTTTCTTTAGCTTTGTTGAAAGAAGATTAATTTCTTGCTTTTTCTAGGGTGTAGTTTCCCTCCTTGTGTTGGTGTTTTCCATCTATTATTCTTTGTAGGACTGGATTTATGGAAAGATACTGTGTAAATTTGGTTTCATCATGGAATATCTTGTTTTGCTGGGTACAGTAGACTGGGCGGGCATTTGTGTTCTCTTAGGGTCTGTATAAGATCTGCCCAGAATCTTTTAGCTTTTATAGTCTCTGGTGAGAAGTCTGGTGTAATTCTGATAAGGTCTGCATTTATATGTTACTTGACCTTTTTCCCTTACTGCTTTTAATATTCTTTCTTTGTTTAGTGCATTTGGTGTTTTGATTATTATGTGACAGGAGGAATCTCTTTTCCGGTTCAATATAGTTGGAGTTCTATAGACTTCTTGTATGTTTATGGGCATGTCTTTCTTCAGGTTAGGAAAGTTTTCTGCTATAATTTTGTTGAAGATATTTACTGGCCCTTTAATTTGGGAATCTCCACTTTCTTCTATACCTATTATCCTTAGGTTTGATGTTCTTATTGTGTTCTGAATTTCCTGGATGTTTTGGGTTAGTAGATTTTTGCATTTTGCATTTTCTTTGACTGTTGTGTCTATGTTTTCTATGGTATCTTCAGCACCTGAGATTCTCTCTTCTATCTCTTGTATTCTGTTGATGATGCTTGCATCTATGACTCCTGATCTCTTTCCTAGGTTTTCTGTCTCCAGTGTTGTCTCCCTTTGTGATTTCTTTATTATTTCTATTTCTATTTTTAGATCCTGGATTGTTTTGTTCAGTTCCTTCACCTGTTTGGTTGTGTTTTCCTGCAATTCTTTAAGGGATTTTTGTGTTTTCTCTGTAAGATCTTCCATCTGCTTACTTGTGTTCTCTTGTATTTCTTTAAGGGAGTTATTTATGTCCTTCCTAAAGTCCTCTATCATCATCATGAGTTGTGATTTTAAATGACAGTCTTGCTTTTCTAGTGTGTTAGGGTATCCAGGGCTTGCTGTAGGAAAGACCATCCAGAGACTGCCCCATCTGGGGATCTATCCCACATGCAGACACCTAACCCAGACACTATTGCTGATGCCAAGAAGTCCTTGATGACAGGAGCCTGATACAGCTGTCTCTTGAGAGGCTCTGCCAGAGCCTGACCAATATAGATTTGGATGCTCGCAACCAACCATTGGACTGAGCACAGGGACCCCAATGAAGGAGTTAGGGGAAGGATTGAAGGATCTGAAGGGGCCTTATCTGGCATCAATGAGAGGGGAACCCCTTGTTCTTGTGAAGGCTTGATGCTCTAGTGTAGAGGAATGCTAGGGCAGTGAGGGGGGAATGTGGGTGAGGGAACACCTTCATAGAAGCAGGGTAAAGGGGGATGGGATAGAGGGTTTGCAGAGGGGAAATCGGGAAAGGAGATAACATTTGACACATAAATAAATAAAATATCCAATAAAAAGAATTAAATGCATAAAAAATATCTGGCTGTAGGCAAGCCTATAGGGCATTTTAATTAGCCTGTTGTAGGTGGTGCCACCCCCGGGCTGGTGATCCTGAATTCTGTAAGAAAGCAGGCTGAATAAGCCATGGGAAGCAAAGGAGTCCAGCTTTGTGGTCTGCTGCCTCTGTGTTCTCTGCATTAGCTCCTGCCTCCACGTTCTTGTCAAATTTGAGTTCCCGTCTTGGCTTCCCTCAATGAACTATAATTCACAATTTATAAGCAAGTAAACTCTTTCCTTCACAATTTGTTTTTGATCATTTGGTGTCATCACAGCAATAGTAGCTCCAACTAAGATACTTATAATCATCCTAAACTGCCAAGAAAATTTTAAGCAATTGTCTTGGTGTTTAACCTCTTGGAATGAAGGTTAGTCAGCTCTTTCACTTCACTGCAGCCTGACCCAACTCACTCCTCAGACAACTAGGCTCTTGACTCTTTGGTCCATGAAAGAACTGCAAGAGGAAATGAGATCAGTTGTTTCTTTGTCTTCTTGTTTATTTTTAGATGACTCAAGTAGCACATGGTGCATCTAAGTAATGTGATCTCAGGCTTTATATTTCAGGAGAGCTGCCAACAGGAGCTAAGAATGTATAATCTTACCAACATTATTAGCTATGATTTAATTCAGGTGCAGATGTAAAGAAATATGAATTTTTCTTTTAAAATTCTCCTTGAGGTTGGGTTACATTGATTTCATTAATAGAAAACCGTTTAAAATATAAGCCTTTACTTCTCCTTCGTCAAATACTGGCTTTTTTTTTTTTTTTTTTTTGGTGATGATAACGTTATGATCTAAAATTCCTTCCAGGAAATTTTACTACACCATAGGACATAAATTTCTTCCTTCTTCCTGTTAATGAAGGTTGACAGAAGCAGCTAACCATTTCTATCCCAACATAAAGTTGAGTTATTCATGGACCTTGTATTTCACAAGACTATCAAATTTCTCAAACCGTAGGCATAACTCTTTTCTCTTATGTTTCCTACAAACTCAATTTACTTCTATATCCTTGAGAGAAAATTTGTAAGGAGTGATGGCTATGGTGGAAGAGCCCCAGAAGTGTCTCTGGTGAAGACTGAAAAAAGTAGGAAAGCCAGTAACAAAGATACAGAGTAGAAGTGACCGGCAACTGGCCACATCAGTGAAAGACGCAGATCCAAAGGAGCCCCACTAAGTTCCAGTGTCCTTCTGCTTACTAACAGATACCATCTTCTCCAAAAGGAGAAATGTTTAAGCTATACTCTCACAAAAAAAGTACCAGGGAAATCCAGACAATCCAGAGAAATGTATTTTTTCAATAGCTTTGCTAGGAAAACCCTACTTTAAAGTCTCAGAACTGAAGTATGATTACATTGTTAAAACCTAAGGGCAGAGAGAGCTGTCTGTTCATTCCAAGATGTAGAAAATGTATGACCATTCCACCTGAATGAGGGTTCCACCCATACTGTCAAAGCAGAGTAGACAAACATGGTCATCCTAGAGGCAAGAAATATTGCTCCTTGGAAGGACAGCAAAGGTGTTCAGGTTCCGAATCATTCAGGTTCATGGTCCAAATCAATTCTGCTTACAAATAATTATTCAACTGTCTTGGCAGACACAGCTACAAAGAAGAATTTTAGTGAGCTACTTTTTTCTTGCATCTTCCAAGAAAATCCGTTTTTAACTGGAAAAGATCAAAACTCTTTTGCATGAACTTAGCAGTATTCATAGTAATTCAATAGCACTTTATAACTGAAGAAAACATCATAGTTGTTTGGTTTGATTATACTTACTTTGTTCATCCTATATGTAAAAATGGCCTTTGGGTGGTATGGTGTCATATGTGGTAATTGCGAGTAGCCCATGTAAAATATATTTGTTTGACAGAAATTGAGATCAATTTGATATCTTTTTCATAATCTATTCATATCTGTATGTCCTGTGGGTTCAGTGTCCCAAGGATAATTCTGGTGGACATGGACCATGAGATCACTGCATATTGGAGGTTAGATGAAAGAGATGCTCTTATTTGGCAACTGCACGATCATTTTTACCAACAGAGATTCCTGTATCAACATATTTTGGAGGAAGAAGTCTTATTCATTGAATGTTTCCATAGATGCTGTTCTAGCCCCGAGGATTTTGGTACTCATAGATGAAAAACTAAGCCACAGTTACAGCTTAGAAGACACATCTGGGAAGAAGGAGGCTATCAATTTAATGGAAGTGAGTGAAACTGAGAAGTTACACTGACACTTACTATACACAACCAGTCTTTGCTTACATTTGAAGGTTCAGCCTAATCCAGCATAATACTTGCTCAAAACAATAATTGTCAATAAAAACTTAAGAGTGATAGCTGTGTCTCATGAAGTAAGTCTTTCCCAAGATGGCATTATCATTTAGGACATTGGGAACATTTGAAAAGTACATACAACTAATTGTTTATGAGTTCTCTTCACAGAGAGGCATCTTTAAAGACAAACCATTACAGACAGAGATGTTAACATGAGAGTTCATGCAGGAGATTAGTAATGGAGAAACATGATGTCTAGTTACAGAAGTAGTGGGGTGAGATAGTCCAGTGACAGAAAGGTGTTCCATTTTCTAGAGATAAAGTCCTCAATGCATATTAGATTATGTTATGCAAGTAAACTGAGAGAAGCACCAAGAGTCACAGGTGCTTGTGGGTTTTTGAAGGAAACTGCATTTGCTAGATCACACTCTGACACATCCTGTGTGCCTGTGATACGCTCTGAGAGGTACATGGGTTTCTTGACATTCTCTATAATTCCTAAGTATTGTCTATTCACTGACATTTTTGGCATAGTGAAAGTGTGGGTAGTTCTGGACCATCAACTGCATTAATTGAAAACGATGTCATTGAGACAATGGGAAATGTTATGGGGGGAATAAAAACTGTTGATAAAAGACAAGAGGCTTTATGTGTAGGCCAAGATACCTATTTTAGTTGTTTGCCCTACTAATTTTTCTTTCTCGATCTGACAAGATTTTTGTCTACAGAAAAAAAATATGTTATTTATCAGGATATTTCAAGACATTAGTTCCAAAGTTGATCTTGATGTAGTTATGAGTGACTTACTCAGAAGCCCAGGGATAGGTGTGTTGCCAGCAGTAATGCTGAACACGTGAAAGAGACTGTCCCTGGTTGTGATTTGTTGATTTTATCTTTAAATTCAAAAGGGCAAGTCAGAAATTAAGCTAACTGTTAAGTTGTTATACAAATTTTCCAGTTCATATGTTTCTGTCTTAGTAAAGCTATTTAGATATAAATACAGAAATTTTCATTGCTTGCTAAATGAAATTGGAATTGGTGAGCCTGAAATTGAGTCTCTCTCTTTCTCTCTCTTTTTTCTGTGTGAGAAGTATGATATGTGTTAAAACAGGAAACTTGCTGCTATGTGCACCTTCTGTAAAGTCAGGCCTCCCCCATGCCTCTATGCAGCCCAGTACAATCTCAACCTGAGAGACTAGGACGCTGGGGCACAAGATAGTTATGTTGTTTTGAGTCACAATGCTTTGTTTTATGCCTTCTCACTATTAAGTAGTGAGAAGTCCCAACTTTACCTTGCTAAGTCAAAAGCCTAGAATCTTCCATACCTGACACACGTAGAACAAGCTGGCTTTTGACTTCTTAGTCATCCAGATGACATCTGACCCCCATGTTATTCATTTCCATAAAGCATGGGCAAATGTCCCTGTCAGTACACTTAACATGGACCATCAAGTCATCTCCTGCACCTTTATATGAATTCTATTACTATTTTACAACAGTGAATGAGATATTAAAAAAATGATTAAGCTATCATAGCTTGTAAGAAAATTTCTAATAGATTTAAGATATTAGATCTCAGGATTTTTTTAGCTTATAAACACAATTTTCCTATATTGTGCTTAGACAGTTGATTGTTTTATTGATATAAGTAAAAAATTACAGATGTCATCTGAATAAAAGTTACTTGTGGGTCTTTCTCTGTAATGTCAAACAGATGAATATATGTTATGGAGCTCTCTAACAGGAAGTACACTGACTGCCAAACCTCAACATCAAGTTACCACTAACTGAATTTAATACAGTAGGAATGAAATATGGTAGGAAATAAAATAATTTCTGCTCAAACAAAATGAATTAAAGGAGCTTCACATGTAAGAAATAAATGAGAGGGTAATTTGCTCACTAGGAACAATTAGAACATTTTGCCAATTGTTATGTTACTTATTAGATTGAATAAATGATTTTCACAAAATTATCTAATTATATTTTGATCCCCTTTAACTTAAATTTTTATTACATAAAATAATTTCTAATTTCTTAGAAATGGTTCTGCCAAAATAGCTCATATGTAAAATTTGGAATTTCGTGTCAATACTAGAAAAAGAGTCAAGAAAATAAAATTTAATTCATAATCTACTGTGAATTAAGAAGGAAAGAAGGATAATTAATACTTTACCATTTCCTGAAAGACTGAAGATTTGAAGCTAAGTAGGCCCCATGACAATTCCCTCCTTATTCAAATATCTGACATAGCTTTGAAATAGAATGTTCTTGTTCTTTAAATTATAAATCACATTATTTAAGGTGTGTGTGTGTGTGTGTGTGTGTGTGTGTGTGTGTGTGTATGTTATATAAAAATAGAAGGTCATGAGAGGAGAGGAAGAAATTTTAAGGGAGAGATGATGGAGGTTAAAAATCATACGAGATGAATATGTGGAACATAAAATGAGTGAAGCATCTGAGAGGAGGGAAGCATTTAAGAGGAAAAAGAACATCAGGAATAGTGAAACAGGGAAAAGAGTGGCAAACATGAATATATTTGTGAAAATGTCACAATGGAATCCTTTACATTGTATGTTAACTTCAAAATTAATAGAAAGGAGGCATTGGTTACATTTTCCTTAATTGACATCAGAATTTACTTAGCATAGTAATTTCCTGAGTCTACTTTTAGTACATTCTATTACACTTAACTTGCTTATATTTAATATACTCTACTTCGTGAAACTGTCTTCCTTGAAAGCGCACCAGTTCCATTAAATCTGTAAATCCACTGAACAAAACCTGGGATTTCATTAGGCATGTGCATGGCATTTAGAAATATGTATGCCTTGGAAGGCAAGAACATTCCAGCACAGCTCTTCAAAGAAAACGTCTTCAAAACAACTGGCCTGTATTTGAGTAGTAGGTAGTTAAACTCTCATTCCACCAAGATAAATATTATAAGAAAAAGATCAGAAGAACTCTTATTTCATAAATAGTCTCTGGGACCCAGTGTTGGGTAATTCTTTAATGTACTTAAGTTAAAAGGAATTTCTAGTGGTTTTTTATCTCCTTATATGAACGTGTAGGGATGATTTCATCCAAGGTAATAACCTCTTAAAAAACAAGTGTCAGTCACCAGAATTCAAAAGGGCTGAAGTTTAAAAAAAAAGAAAGAAAGAAAAGAAAAGAAAAATAGAACATACATATACTTGACGAAAGTTCCTTGTACTAACCTATAACTGAGAATTCAGTCTGTCCAACCAGGATTGAGAAGTTACTTTTCCTCTTAAATATTTAAATTATTTCCAGAAAAGGTATTGTTTGTGCTTTTCCAAATTAAAGTATTCTTAACTTCTGTTCACGAATATTCCATTATGGTAGAATATAGAGATACCTATGATTATAACTTTGATATATATACCTATGATTATATCTTTGGTTGTTTGGAGAACCAGTCAATTGTTTTTTTTTTTTGTTTGTTTGTTTTGTTTTGTTTTTTGATTTTTTTATTCTTAGGCATACACGAGCAGCTCAGAAGTAAAGCAGCATGGATAATTTTTAAAACATGTCTATACCTATTTTAAAAGTTATTATTATTTTGTTCTATCTTCCATTGTATACCACTGGCCAATGAAGTTTAATGTCGACACTATTTCAAGTTCTAAAATAGAGCTAACTAGCAATAACTCCTAGGTGAAATCACTGAATTCCACACACTGCATTTAATGTGGCACTTGGTAGTGTGATCATTATAGTTGTACAACTACAAACAAAAATTGGTTAAAATATCAATTAAGCATGTCAGTAATAGAGTCATCAAACCACAGAGGAGATGGGTTTTGATTGCCTCTTTGCTATTACAAACCAGGGTACACTTTCCACTGTCTGCATTAAACCTGAACTAAACCATTTTCCCAGAAACTTGTCCTTGCTGGGAAAGAAGATCAAACTTTACCATTTAGTTTTTCAGATCGTCTATTTACTATGATGTAGTAACAAAGTCCACTTGGTGAATTTAGAGAGGCTGGGGTAATGGGAGGAGGGAGCTGATGTCCAAAAGCAAACTTGTTGGTCATCTATTAACAGACGGAAGGAACTGAGCTAGCCTGATTGTTAGTGAGTAGGATTCTTTTAAAAAATGACACTTACTGAAACCTGTGAGACAAATCAATAAGAGGTATCACCATTTGTAGCCTCTTACCTGCTGCTTGTGACATTCCATCTCTGCTCTCCTCTCTGCATGGCTGCACCTGCCTTTACACTTCCCTGAGTCCTCAGAAAGCGAAGAGCTCCCAATTGTCAAGGCTTCCTGAAGAACCTATATTACAAATGAAGCACACTGTTGATAAGAGATTTACAGTCATCTTAGTAATTCTTTCATACTTGTTAAAACCTCCTCCAGTATAGGAGAACGCACTTTTTCTTTTTAATGCTTTCCACATGGCTGACTAGCTTTTCTCTTTTTCTTTTTCTGCACTCGTGCATATTTTCCAAGTCTTGTGTTTCCCATAATGATGTGTATTAGTACTCAACCTCCCATTAGTTTGAAGTGGATCACTCATGTTGACTTCCCTGTCTCCTGGCTAAGAAAAGAGAAGAGAAGAGAAGACAAGACAAGACAAGACAAGACAAGAGGAAGAGCCTTCTGCAGAGCCCCTGATTTCCTCCAGTGTGTTTGCTATCTGAACTATTCAATTTTTGGTGGCACCTAGAAGAGCAGATTCCCTGGGCATCTATCCAGAGGTTCTTGATCAGTAGGTCTAATGGGGGATCTGAGAACACTACTGTATAGCCATGCCCTATCTCCAAGGAAATCTATACCAACTGTCCACTTGTACAATCAAGGCCTCAAGGCATGCTGCTTATCTTCTGTTCTATCCTTTTCTAGCACACCATTCCCTTAGCTAGCCAGACATATTTATGCTTTATCAAAACATCTATTTACTCATGACTGTGTGGGATGATATATGCTATAACTTTATGATTTTGCCAAGGGATGAGAAGGCAAAGAGCAGCTTCTATTTGCTAGTGAATTCTCATCCTTTCTCACAAACCCATGGAGCTTTATACTCAGATTATATATGGATGTTATCACTTGTTTGGAGAGTTACAATCTATGATAAGTTTAATAAAAATAATTTTCAACATTATGACAGATGCTCTCATCCATGAATATCCTCAGCACCATAATTGACAGCTTAATAATTAGTCAAGTGGGTCCTCTGGACTCAGAAAAGGTTCATCTCAGAGGTCTATGAATTCACTTCCTTGGGGAACAGCTTACAAAGCTTAGTGGGGCAAACGGATAATCATAGTGGCAGTGTACTGTTCACACTGCTACAAGGGACAGTCATAAAGGCAGAAAGGAAAGTCAGCTTATAGTCTTGGATGATTTTTGTCACACTGGGAATTTCCTACTAGTGGGTTTTAGAATCTGTATACACCTCCAAGGTTAAATGGAAGTATTAATTTTCAGAATATTGCAGGAGAAACTAAAGGGATCAATATAGCCTCAGGACCCCCAAGACTATGGTCTCAGCACAAAGGAGAAGAGAGAAAAAGACAGGAAATAGGAGAGAAAGACAAGAGATACAGAATGAGGGAGAAAGGGAAGGGAACAAAGGAGAGGGATATTTGTCCTGGGTTGGGGAGGTGGGGGCAAAGGACTGCCTCTGGAGAGAGAGGACACAGACATGGCCCATAGGAAGTGTCCAAAGGTAAAAGGGTAAACCCTGTGTTAGGATGAGGCTTTTGATTTTAATTGGGCATGTTTATTAGATGAACCAAAGGGGCCATTTGATTGCTGGATTTCAGTATTTTCATAGCAGGACCTCAGGATGAGGAAGTAGTCAAATAAGAGAATAGACTTTGGTGCTATCTTTAAGAATGTAATGTAATGGTTTTCAGAAGAGCAAAGGAAACGGGAAAACAGGGCAAGGCCTGTCAGAGCCATATTTGCCATGCTTGGGCTGGCTAGAGTTCCTGCAGAAAAAAAAATGGTTTTGTTGTTGTTGTTCTTTGTTTGTTTTTGTTTTTATCTTTTCTTCCTGTAGAGGAAAATTAAAAAAACAAAGTTGTTAAATTGGGTTTTTTTGTATTAATATAATTGTTTGTGAGTTGGGAATCTTTATAAGTGTGAAAGTTCAGTTCTTTTGTTACATGTATAAGTTGCATACTTCTCGGCGATAACAATAAAGTTGAATATTTAAAGCTATATGAAGAATAGTAGAGAGAATCCTGAGAGGATGACACAAATGAGTGACAGCAATCACATATGCCAATGGAATGGCCAGGACCCATGGCAAGACTCCTTCTGGAGATCATCTTATTTTAATTGCCTGATTACTTCTCAGTGCTCTTCTGAAAATTTAAAAATGAGTCGTGAATAAAATGTGAGTTGAGGGCTGGAGAGATGGCTCAACGGTAAAGAACACTGACTGCTCTTTCAAAGGTCCTGAGTTCAAATCCCAGCAACCACATGGTGGCTCACAACCATCTGTACAGCTACAGTGTGCTCATATACATAAAATAAATAAGTAAATATTTAAAAAAAAATGTCGGGCAGTGGTTGCGCACGCCTTTAATCCCAGCACTTGGGAGGCAGAGGCAGGTGGATCTCTGAGTTCGAGGCCAGCTTGGTCTACAGAGTGAGTTACAGGACAGCCAAGGCTACATAGAGAAACCCTGTCTTGAAAAACCAAAAAAAAAAAAGTGTTAAAAAAAAATGTGAGTTGAATCAACATTTGTTTCATCTTGGTACATTCCAACTTCCTTGAACCTGTCCTAGATCAGTCCTTTTCACTATCAATTCTGATACAGTGAACAATGCAGCCATTCCCAAAATGATGGGGTGGTAATTGACGTGAGAAGAAAAATACTTGTTGAACATATATTTGTGTACAGATATGAATTTTGTTAGGATTATTTTTATCTTGATGAGATTTTGTGTTTCTGTGTACCAAACTGTAACATTACTTTTTTCTTTGGAGATACACCTGTTTGGCCTGCAGCTTGCTATAGAGACCAGCCTGGCCTGAAGTTGCAGAAGATCCTCCTGCATCTGCCACCCAAGTATTGAGATTATAGTTGTGCAAGGCAGTTGCTTATTTCTTTGAATTTAAATAGGTTCTGTCTGTCAACCACAATCATCAATTGCCAAAAACCAGAATGTACACATGCATGGAAATGAGCCAGAATACAAAACTCTTGGCTGTTTATATGCTTTTGTTGTTTCGGTTTTTGTTTTTGTTTGGTTTTTGTTTGTGTGTTTGTTTCTTTGTTTGTTTGCCTTCATTGTGAGCTCAAATGTGATCACAGTTATCCTATTTCCTCTGGTTCATGAGGAGTAATTTTTCCAGTAGAGGATAAAAAAGAAAAGACATATATTTTCTCTGAACATTTTCTATCTCTCATATATACACACACGTATGCATATATATTACACATATACACATATAAACACACATACTACATTATACATATACATACACAAACACACATATTTATACATATATACATATGTACTATACATATACACATATATACATACATACATACATGAACATATCACACACATATAATACTTATATGCATACAGACATGCCCACATATATACATACACACACATATCCAAACATACCCACATTCATACACTCATTGAAATTCTCTTATAGCAATTCAGTTTCTCGTCTGACCTTAGCTATTGATCCACTTGTGGTCCCAAAGCCCTGCCTCTTTCTGTGGTTCCTGTTCATAGTGGATTTAGGCTTGCTCCCCAGACAGCAGTTTTCAGGCTTGAATTTGGTCCTGAGCATGCTTCCATACATTATGCATGCATCATACCCAGCTCCAGAGCTATCACTTTAAAGAACAGCTTGCTTCCTCAGGAAGCTTTTGTGGTTGACCAAAATATATATGTAATTGTTCACAAACACCCCATGCAGTTGTGTGGTTCTTTAAAAAAAAAAGTTCTTCTCTTTATTTCTTTCTACTTTTCATGGTTTTTTGCAGGGACAAAAATTCCTTAAAGCATCTTAGTCAAATATGGCTACAAGCTGTGACTAGGTGCTCTATGTAAACTGAAGAGACCATCTTCAACAGAAGCAAGAGGAACCTCACTGTGTCCCTGGTTCTGTTGTGATTCAGAAGGACTCCTGCTGAGGCTTTCATGTGGACTCTCCTTGCTTCACCTGCTCAGGTACCTTATTGAGGCGTTTAATTTCACAGGCATAATGCTCTTTCTTCCTATTGGCCAGAGCATTGTTTTCCTTTAACAGCTTATTCTCCTTCTTCAGTGCTTGTAATTCTTTCCTTAGGCTGTCCTTTTCCTTCTGAAGAAAAGGACAAGAAAACAAGATCCAAATCGAAAATTACTGAAGGGAACAATAGGACGGAAATCCCTGAGACTGACTGCCTAGCATAGTCATTCCCCAAAAGGAGCAAACAGGACCTGCAAGGTTTTCTCTACCATTCCTTTTGAGCAATATTCTCTGAAGGAGGGACAGTATTACTGAATATATCAAAACTATATGCTATTGTGGTGATCCTATGGGGTAAAAATTAAAGACTTTAATCCTGACATGCAATAGTCAAATCAGTGGGTGTGGTACTTCCTATTCCTAAGGAACTGTTTTAAAACATTTAAAAGGCCTAAAACACGTGTGTGGGGGTGGGGTGGGGGTGGGGAATCACTGCAATAAACTGATACTAAATATCTCAAGGCCAATCCTGCACCATTCTAAACCAAAGACAGAGACAATAACTTTTAGACAAATAATAAAATATCATTTAGACAAATGATAAGTATCCAGAGGATAGCATTGCCATAACTACAGTTAAAAGGCAAAAATTCAGCCTCTGGCCAGCTGTCAGTGCCTCAGACAATCTCCAAGAAGTTCACTGTTTTATATAACTGAAGATCCGGACTCATATCTCTCAGTTCTTCATTTCATACAATAGACAGCAAAATTTCGTGGAGTAAATTGGATCCTTAATGAGAATTCAGTCTAGAAAAATAAATATTACAGAATATAGATAACTCATGATGAGAAATAGCTAACATAGTGGTTAAAATGTCATTTCAGTCACTTTCCAATTTAGTTATCATATTTAAGAAATCAATCTCAAGCAACTTATTTTCTTTAAAAGGGAAAACATCTCGTTAGCATTTCCAGGGGCTGGTCCTATGCACTTAGATGAGTTAATCATTTTCTATTTAACAGAGGTTAAGACAATATTATTGTATTACGTCTAGAAAAGGTTCCCGAGCATATCAGGAAAAGAATTATTGAAATTCCTGTCTAGGGTATAGCTGGAGAAGGAAGTGAGTGTGTGTTGAGTAGCAGAAAGGGAGTTGTCACAACATTGTTTCCTGGTTCACACTGACAGTAACTGAGCAAGGTGAGCAAAGCTGGGTTGTGGGATGGTGAGTATCGCTCCTGACAGGAGCGAAAATTCTCAGACATACATGCTCTCCCTTTGATTGTCAGACTACTGAGATAAGGTTCCCAAGGATTTGGGATTTCCCCCCAGGAATCTCATGCTGGGGATTGAACCCTGGTGCCAGCCAGAGATTTCACATGTGTGTGTGCGCGCGAGTGCCTGCGTGCATGTGTGTGTGTGCATGTGTGTGTGTGTGTGTGAATCTGTCAGATTCACAGGGCAGACTGAAGCAGGGCAGTGACTGACCAGTAAGTATTCCACAAGATCCACAACTTAACCAGGACTGCTTAGTGGTAAACACCTCTTGACCTCTGTTTAAAACTTATCATCATGTCAGAACCCAGAACGTGAACCTCTTTCTCCTCGTCCTTCCCAATGTGGTGCACACACTGACTAATTTTCCTGTCTCAGGTTTTCACAATGAATTGTCCCTTTAATTTGCCCATTGAGAATAGTGTCTGAGCCCTTGCCTGTCAGGGATACCAGGACATAGACTTCACTCTAGAAGTTCTGCTAACAGTAATGTTGGATTTCTGCACTTAAATGTATGGTAGTGGCAAACTTTCCTTGCGAATACTTATAATTGTTTTAATTCTTACTATAGCTTCAGAGAAAGAACATTGGAATTTAACATTCTCCTTTCTTATACCTTATCGTAAAGTCCAACTACTGAAGACAAAGCTGGCATCGGGAGAAACCCCTCTCATTGCAGCAGGAAGCCTGGGTTCAGGTCCCCATGTTCTTAAGGCTGACCTGCTCAAGGATGGACTCAGGATTGTGAATGAGATAATGGGTATGAAGTGGATTTTAAAGTATTCTGCTTACCAAGGTATGGTGACTACTTCTATAACCCCAGCATTAGGACCATTAGGCAGGAGGGTAGGTAGCAGGTTCAAGGCCAGCCTGGGGTCAGTAAACAATTTGGGGCAAGAGAGTTAAGACTGCTAGATTTAGTGAGACTTTGTCATTAGCAATAAAAGGGAGTCACAGAAGAGGCTCCAAACCCTGCAAGGTTCTCATCCAATCAGCCACCTTCTCATTTCCTGGTCACTGGAGGCAAGCCTGCCTCCCTCCCCCTCCCCCCCCCCACTTCCACTGTGCCTGCCTGTGGCTTCTTAGGGAGCCAGTTTTCATAACTAGACCTTGCTCAACCAGAGGCCACCCACCTCGAGCTGCCTGTTGCCCTCTGTTACACTTTGCTTCTGTTCCTTCTCTGGGGTGTGAGTATTTTCTGTGGCCGCCAATTTATTTTTCAGCTCCAGGACCTTAGGGGATCATCAGAGACAATTGCAGACAATCATATCAGGTGTCCATCCCAGAGCTCTTGGTATCAAAAGCCCCTCACCCCAAGCTATTCAGGAGAACCCCCAAGGAAGAGCTCTTCATTACAGTATATCAGCATGTTTGCCTTTTAAAGGGAGCTCACTCTACAGAGAAAGCACACAATTTATTCCCAGATGGTATCCTGATCACCTCTCCTTTCTCCAAACCACCCCTATTTCCTACTTTGGAGGAGCTAGAGCATAGAAAGCAGGGCTCCAAGCTCTCCAGATGTGCCTGGCCTCTAGGAGGCAAGGAGCAAGAAAAAGCCACAGATGGCCAGGAAGTAGGTCAAACCATCTAGGCCTGGAATCTGCTGCTTTACCTCCTGAAAAATCTCTGAGAACCTTAAACATGGTTCTTTCTCGAATTTGAGAGTTGTCCCTGTTCTGACCTCTGGCTACTCTGGGAAGTTATGGAAACATTCTTTCTGCAAAGAGTGTTGTTACAATTTGGAGCCACAGACTGGTCCAGGATGGATAGAATTAGGTGGCCAGACAACTGTCGTGTTACACTATCTTCCTGTTTCTAAACTTTTCTGAGTATCAACTGGGGAAGAAAACTCAAGGGTTGTTGTGTTACTGTGGTCTACTTTCTTCGTTCTGAATTATTTAGGGGAATTTACTTCTGTCTTTTTGAAAAATGAAGTGCTTTCAAATAATAACGACTTTAAGTTAGTAAAAAAAATTCCCCAAAAAAGTTCCTTTCTGGCTAAAAAGCTTTTCCACTGCATATGGTTTAGAGAAAGCAGAAGAGGGCATTTCCCTTCCACTCTGTCTCTTACTGCTGTTTCTCTCTGTGTGGAAGGTAGCTGATTTTCTCATGAACTTCTCACTGACCAGACCTCAACCTTAACTTGGCAGTAACTACTCAGAGCTGTGAGCACTCAGAAGAACTCTTGGGACAGAACAAGCAACTGACTGACACTGCATCCTAAGGATGAAGAGACCAATCACGAGGATAGAACTCTGCCCCTCATTTGCCAGTAAATAGGGATCCACAAAATTCTCTTCTGGCCCAACCAAAATTAAAGAAAACCCCAAGGGAAGAGTTTCTTACCTTTCTTTCATATAACTCTTTCATATTTCGGAATTGTTCGTCCCATTGTTGGTTGACATCCAGGAGCTGAAATTATTAAAAGTTGGTGATTCAATAAAAGATTTCAATCTGTTTGGAAGTTTAGAAAACATGAGATCACTATTTGAACTTATTTAGATTTTCAAAGTCATGGATAAAGGCAGTTTTCCCGGGAAGCTCTGACTGGGTTGGGCTGGTTTTGAGGTCGGGCTAGAAAGAGTGGATTGTGAGGACATGGGTAGAAGAGCAGCTTCTCACGCCAGTGTCTGGTAGGATCTTCTCAAAAGCTAAGTCAAGAACTCCAACATCTATTGTAAGACATCTACTGTAAAAAGACAAATTTTCTTTTAGAGAGGTTTTAAGTAAGACTGTTAAAAACAGCCATGCTCAAGGCCTGAGTGTAAATGACTTTTCTCTTTTCCAGCTGTAAACCTACAGTTATCTAGGAATCTCATTAGAAACTCCATTTACATAGGGGGAAAAAGGTGTCTTAAGTTCTTTCTTATGCAAACTTCATGAGCCACTGTTTATTTTATCAGTGTACAGTCCTACCCAAGACACCTTAAGAGACATCCTATAACCTGTCATCAAATCAAGTAATGGAAAAAATGTTTCTACGCAACTCTGTGAATTGTAACTTGAGTCACCAAAATAGTTTACATAGCTTCCATTAGGAGAGTAAGCATAGTGCTCTTATGAGGAACCTACACCCACATTCTGGAGTGTACCTTATTCTTTCCCTGAAAACTTCTTATTGTTTAAGTCTATGTTTAGCTTCCTGTGTCATAAACTCCAACTTAACTGCATCCTAGCTAATCCTGAAATTCTTTTCTGTGGTGAAATCAAGACTCTGGCTTCCTCTGAGTAGTGGTCCCATAAGTCAAGAGAATACCTCACACTGTAGGTAGCAGTGCTGGGCTGTGTCCCTCCATAGCACCCCTGCTGGGAATTTGTATGACCACATTCTCATATTTCAATAACTGGTTCATAAATAAAAAAAAAATATTAGGTCTTAAGCCATGTCTTGACAAGTCAGCTGAGATGTTTATTAGAAACTTTCTACTTTTCTTATTTTTTTCATCTTTGTTTAATTCAGCCAGAATCTGGTGAAATTTTGTAAGCATTTATGTTCTGTAAGATTATTTTCTTGTTTGTTTACTATGTCTACAAGAATGAATTCTTGTTACAGTCTTTCAAAGAATTTATCTTGAAGCACAAACTCTACTAACTGTTGTCATTTTTGCAGTGACATGCTTTAAAGTGCAGACATATGTTTGATTCCTCCTGGATGAGGGTAAAATAAAACCATTATATGACACTATTTAGAAATACATTTAAAACTCTTTGCTAACTAGAAGAAAAAAAATCTTGGTCTGTGTTTCATTTTTTTTTATAAGAAAAGTTCACAATTCTGTGTTGAAAAAAAATCTCTGCAGTTAGCAGCCTGAGGTAGATATCAAGAAGATAGTCACAATGTCCAAAAACAAATATTAATTAATTAATTAATTAATTAATCAATTAATTAAATAAAAATCCAAAACTTCCACCTAAATATAAACAAAACCAAAAAACCTAATCCAAAGTGGTAGTCATTAGAAAACTCTTACAGTTACTTAGCATACAACTGTAGAATAGACTGTGAAGATACTTGGTCCATTGCCATTCAGGACTGTGCCATGGTGGCATTCTGCCATAGGTTAATGATTTTCCAAAAGGACACAGCACTACCCAGCATCAAAGGGGAGGAGAAGGTTCTGAAGAAGGAAACGAGGAAGTTGAAATGCACAGAATGAGTCAGCAAATGAACCACAGAACTCATGTGTGATGTATCTGCTTCACTTTTCACCTCCTCTGTCAAGAAGAAGAATTCTAACACCCATTAAATCAGGAACATGCTAACAGTACAACTAACAGCATTTGTTAACTCAAAGCAATGCTTTAGAAATTTCTTCTAATGCATTGTACTTTGTGTACTTTTCTCTTTTTTTAGATTAACTTAATTTTTGTTTCTTTGTTTGAGTATTTAGCCTACATGTATGTACATGAATCAAATACATGGCTGGTACCATCAGACGTCAGAAGAGGCCATAAGATCCCTTGGGATTGGAGTTACAAATGGTTAAGAACCATCATTTGGGTGCTGGGAACTGAATCTGAGTCCTCTATAGCAGCAACAAGTATGTTAACTACTGAGCCCTCGCTCCAGCCCCTGACAGGGTTTTATAACTCACATTCACTAAGGTGATCAACTCAGGAAGCCACTGAACTTAAATCCACTGTGCATAAGCTTTTAACAAATCAAATTTCCTTCATGTGCCCATTTACGTGTGCCCTTTTACAAGGTTTTTGGCTGTAAGTTCCCATGATGCACATGGTGAAAATATCAACAGTTTCAAAAGCAGGGTTATAACCACCACATTTAGGACGTCAACACTTTTTCAGTTTCACAGAACAAACATGATTTCTAAAAGCTTTTTCTTTTAAAAGTATAGTTCAGTATTCTAGAGATAAATACTGTGATTTAATGACAGAAATAAGACATTAAGGATACCTTATTTTATTCTCAGTCTTAATATATGGCTACATGACTTTATTTAATATTTCTATATTACCTCTTGTCTCTGTTTTTCTAAGTGCTTTATCTTTTGTTCAAGAGAATTTGTCAAGTCCTTTCTTCTTGGTGGAGCACACTTTAAAAATAATAAAAAAAAAAGTTGAGATTAAGTGGTCAATAAAATAAAGAGAAGAAATTCTGATCTTCAAAAACCTCATTGATCTAATCTTGTGTTTTATAAAAATATTTTTTACAGGGTTTGTCAATATGTATTTTGGTGGTATGCACAATGCCCTGAGTTTGATTCTCAGCACTTAATACAAAAACATTATCGCAGGGACAAGCTGATAGGCCAGTTTAATATGCTATCTACTGTTCATTTATTTTAATTAATTACTGAAAAAATTCACTAATAAATTGTAAGTAAGCAAGACCAAAACATACAGCTAAAATGCATCAAATTGATTACAAATTAAGAACAAATTAACTGCCAGTATGACCATTACACAAGTATGTTATAGAAGTAGGTAGAGATTATCTGACCCTCTGAACTTTAGCCAGTCTTTTTAGGTGGAACATTAGAATACAAGTTTACACTAATAATAAGTTATTGGCATAATGAGAACTAAAAGCCCTGTCTTCAGTTACTTTCTACCCAGGGATTGAGATAATCATTCAAAGAAGGAGCTAAAGTTCTAGGAACTGCCTGCCATCTAGCAAAATGTACCACCTCCAGTGAAGCTTACAGAATAGAATGCTTCCTTGCTGTAATTCAGTAGTTTACACACATGCTATCCAAGTCATTAAGTAACTCAATTAACTGGGTGACCAGGGCATCCTGAATTCTGTGCTCAGTTTCAGGAGCAGTCGGTACCTGAAAGCCATTCATGAACAACCAAGAAACATTGTTCAGACAATAGCATGATAACTCCACAGGGGAGGCTGTGGAGTAAAGCACCTTGAGCACAAGACCAGTACTGGGGATTCACAATTAATAATAAGTATCCGAACATTCAACATCATGCTTGGAAATATGAACTTTAGGTCTTCAAATATCTTCCTATTTGTGATACAAAAATTGTGAGTAGCAATCATTTGCATGGTCTTGAATCTGATGTCCCATACACTCTCCAGTTTTCTATGCAAAACAAAACAAAACAAAAACAAAAACAAACAAACAAAAAACCCCACATTGACTCTTGGCTTTTACTTTTATAAGTAATGTTTCTATACTAAATATTTAAGAAAGTCTACTTGTAGCCATAGGAGTACTAATGTATGAGATTCTGAAATAGTAGTTATAACTTGAGACATGAGATCACAGGGCTAGAAAGAGTTTTTGGAAGAAACCTATCACCAGGCATTTCTAGATAGACTACTCAGCATTGTACTATGGTACCATGGTTTTTATGCCTCAGGTACATATTAAAACCAAACAGAGTCAAACAAACACAAAGGTGTTCATGTTTGGAGTAAGTTTCTGTGCGTGTTTGATTTTCTTTTCAGTTTTTCTTCAGCTAGCAATGTCATCTCATATCATAGTAAATACATAGATATTTAGTCATTGGGTTCCAGGAAGGACCTACTTATGAAACAAATAATCCTTCTAAACAATTCCTTATTATCATATTCTGTGAAATGAAGTCTGTGTTGAAAATGTTTGGGTATTTCTGATACTAAAACATTCGAATCAACTGCCAAGGCATTCAAGTTGTGACACCGAAAATTAAATATCTAAACAAATAAATGAATTCCACTTAGTTTCTCATTTGACTTGGATAACTCTTTAAGAAGATTTTGAGATAATCTAGCAAGTTGGCAGAGTGGGTAAATCACAGACCTCTGAGACAAATAGCTAAGTTTGATCTCTGGGACCCACACTGTGGAAGAATAGGCCTAACTCTGACCTCCACAGTCACTCTGTGGCATATGTGTATGCACACATTTAAAATAAAGGAATAAAAATATAATAAAACTAAGAAAGTATAATAATTAATTCATTGAAAGGGTGAATGTTTTTGTAATAATTGAACAAATTATAGCACCAGTTGAATATATTAATGCTAAAAGTCTTTTAATGCTAAATATCTTATTTCTAGCCACATCTTTACAGTACATATTTTAGACTTTATATTAAACTAACCTCTTCTACAGAAGAACAAAATTACATAGGAAAAGGAATCTGTGCAGATGTGGTCCTGTCATTTAGTAGAAGCAGCCCAGCTCAGTGAGTTCAAAGCCAGCCCAAGGTCCCAGTGACTATTCATATGTCAAATAATACTGGTTCAACTTCTGAGCAGGTCTCATTTGAAGAAGGTGACTCAGTTACTGATGCTCTCAACTTCTCGAACCCTCTACCCTTGTATTCTTGGCTCTGGGTATGGCCACCTTAACCTGACACACGTTCTTACCTCGTTGTTCTCCATATAAGCTCCAGCCGCACTCAGTCCAGCCATGTCCTGAGAAGACAAGGAAGCTGTTTTTCTGAGAGTCTTGTAAAGCAGAAGGAAAAGGAGAAAAAGAAAATCTCTTGTGGTGCCTTTTATGATGAGAACAGGCAAGCTTAGGTAAGCTTATGCCTCTGTTGACTCGTGGTAGAAAATACTAACAAGTTCTCATTAGACTCCTACAGAAGTGACTGCGTGTTAACCACATAGAATTAAGATGCATGAGGAGAAATATGATTTAGCTTTTATTGGCTTCCATGTAACTGGGATTTCCCAGGATGTCTCAAGTAGGCAGGCAGTGACTAAGATGTGGGGCAGATTGGCCTTGCTATGTATATAAATTGTGCTTCTTCCTTTAGAGCAGTTTCTCCCACTAGATGAGGAAGTTCCTACCCACAGAATGCCTGGGGCCAACCTAGCTTTTCTTCTGACCTAACTGCCAGAAATTTATTATATTTAATCAAGTAGTTAGGTCACTGTTGATTTTTTGACAGCTTGATTTCTCGTTTCCTATGGGGATCATTTTCCGGCAATGTCTCCTAAACATAAGCTTAGCTGTGTAGGTCATGGTGAGTCACACCCATTTGTGAGTGCTAAGAACTCTCACAGACACAAAAAAGGAAATAATTCTTAACAAAATAAAATGTGTGTTGCTTGCACACCAAGCATTCTATATTGGTGTAAAGGACAATCTGGCTTTCAGGTTGAATACTCATAGACTGAGTTCAAATTTTTTACCAAGGCATTTATTTAAATCATTAAATCAGTGTTTCCTCCAGAATTTTGGTCTCCTTTAATTGGCAGGCTCCTTCCTGTCTTGCTACAGACCTTTCAGTTAATGGTATACTGGAGACGTGCTGCATAGGAGACTGAGGGAATGAAGGCATTGGAGCTGTGCTTTGGGCGGAATCTTCTGGAATAGAAACAAGTAAAGAAGGGGTTGCTGAAAGGGAAAAAACCTTTAAGTTCAATCACATGACTAGAGCCTTTCATAGCAATACCCCCCACACAAGTAGGCTAAAGTGAAAAACAAAACAAACAAACCAAAAAACCAAAAACCAAAAACAAACAAAAAACTCTGGAACTATAAAACTTCTAAAAGGAAGTGTGTACATGTCTGAAGTCTGACTTTCTTCCTTTTTCATCTATCAGATAGACTCTCACTTTCCCCTACTCTACTCCATGTTCCTGTCACATTTATTAACTTTCCTCAACAACCCGAAGTGAGGCTTTTCTGCTCTCCCTTGTGCCCTTTTGCCACTCTGCCTCCTAATCATAGACCTGGTGAACACAGAACCTCTCTTGTCCTCTGACTGTACTCTTTTTCTTCTCCCCATCCAGAGGGAACACTTCTCCAATTTTGACCATGTGTTTCTTTGTTCCTGGACTCACCTCTGTATCTATACAGCTCTAGCAATATTAAATACGTTTCATAAAATGAGTAGATTGGTGAATATCCGGTATACTATATTCCAAATGTGTAGATTTTTGTAAGTGCATTTGCTTACTTCCTGCTATTTTGGGGGTGTGTTTTGAAGACACACATGAGTGAAAGAAAGTTGTACTGCCTTAGAGCAATATCCAAAAATGCAAGAGGGATTCAAATTTTTCCTGTAGAGTTCTGAAGGTAAAAGTTATGACACACATGTGCTCTGAGTGTAGAGGATAGAAACAGAGGCTGAAGTGTAATCCACACTGAGATATGCTCATCAAAAATAAAGAAAAAAATTTAATGGGAAAGCAAATTTATTCTAACACACACTCATATACACTCCTTCCCGTCCCCAAATACAAATGCTCAGAGCGAGGTGTATACAGTTAAAAGTTCTTTATGCTTTTCTGTGTTAGATTGTACTGGAGTAGTAGAAGCAGCAATGTGAACCCTCAAAAATGGTCTAAAAGAACATTCTCCTCAAATGTTATCCTTGGCATGACTGTCCCTGAAGTCTTCCCTAACATAGATGCTTGCTCCTCATGTGAGGTATGATGGCTTCTGTCATGTCAAATCCAACAGCTTCATAATTCTTATCACAACTCCTCAGTCTCTTCGGCTCTACAGATTGATAGCAAAGTGAGTTTCTATGAGTTCTCAGTCCTAAAACGTATGAATAAAAAAGATTTCCTGAGAAAAGTGGGAATATCAATAGGCCTGAAGCAGGAATGAAAGGAGAGGCTCTAGAGGCCTTGATGCCTTGGTGCCTTGGTTCCACTCGCTCTCTAGGGTGGCTCTCAGTCATCCTTTCTTTCAGGATAAATCTCATCAGTTGAGGTGAGTTTCAGAGAAAATAATGTGTCATCTCCATATCTCCAAAGCAATTTTAAAGCTTTCTCAATCATAAAATTGCCAAGGTACTATTTTCCATTAGGAGGAAATTAACCTAAGGAATTTTCAGGCACTTATTAGCAACTATCATTGGTGATATTGACTAAACTTCTCTCACAATTAGTCTGAGAAGAAAGCATGGCATATCTGCCAGTGTCTGAAGTCTTTCTTTGGCAGGCATCTGAATCTATGTGCATGGATGTTGAGGGGCACACACTGTCTCAGTAAGAGACAGAGGACCTGGAAAGGACATGTTCCAGCTGTGGGGTTAGGTCACCTGGCTTCATACTTCGACTCTATCACTCAAGTCTTGTGACTGGGTAAGATGCTTCATCAATTAAAGGTACAACTTCAACATTATGCAGTGGGATCATGGTAATATCTTTCCTACAGTGGCTTTTTGTGATAGTAAAGATAAAAACTTGGGTAATAATCATAATGTGCTATTTAAAGTGGGCTTATCAAGCAGATTGCGTAGCAAATGAAAAGGGACATCCCTGTTTGGTGTATCATTCACTGTGCACTTAGAAGTGAGTTCCAAAGGAGAATGAGCAAAAGTCCCTGCTTACAAGGGCATTTATGTATTCAATATTCATGTGTGCATGTCTATAGATGTTGACAAGCATATGTAGATGTACCTATGTACACATATGTGTGGTGCTGTATGTATACACAGATGTAAACTGGACAATACACGGAAGCCAGCAAATAAGTGCTAATGCCAATAAAACAAGAAGCAGCTCAGAACAGAGTATTCCTTCTCCTCCATTAGTAGTCATGAAAGGACTACTAATGTCCTAGTTTATACAGACAGTGAAAGCTGAGAGGTTGTGAAATAAAAGGGCAACTTAATAAACACTACAGAGATGGTCAAAGCCAGGCACAGAGGTCTAAGATGCCCATCTTAACTAAAGAAGACCTTACATATATAAGTATGTCTTCCAATTTCAGAGAGCCTAGAACATAGCAATTATATTATCAAAACGGATTTCTAGTAAAAACAAGCCAGCAGGATATGTATTGTGTATTACATGGGAAAGATGGGCATCTGCACACAAGGTAATAGATCCTAGCAAAAGTAGTATTTCAAATACGTAACATCCTGTGCCAGTCAACACATTTAATCACCAGTTGATCCAGATCTCACTCATGCCAACTCTAACAGCCTGTGTTAACAGCCATCTTGCCATCTTTGTTGGGATGTTTCAGAGTCACATTTATTTCCACATTAAGACCCATTTTCCATAATGAAATTAGTGAAATCTTATTCTCCAGACCAAAAATTTTGGAGTCATCTTTAATGAGGAATCTCTGTGCTTGCTTTGGGTCTTAGTGCCTGCTTTCGTTTTCTATGGCTGTTCTCTAGACCATGTGGCCTTGAAACAGTCAGTAGCTTTCCATTGCTACCAAGATCTAGAGCATTCCTACTTGGGTGACTGATAACCGGGAATGAAATAAATATGTCTTTTCATAATTGGCTCAGAATGGGAGGGGGTACAGGTCTGCTCCCTGCTTTATCCATAGAAACATGTTTGCAACTATGTGTAGCAGTGACCATCCCTGGTTCTGTCATCTTATAGTCCCATTAGTCACCAGTGAAGTGGCCTCATTTAAGATGCTCGGTCTTTGGACTGACAGCAAACCATTGTTTTATTGAAAGACCTGAAGTCTGTCTTGAGCCACTTCCTGCCACACTCTTCCCTTGTCAGCACAGTAGCTACTGTGAGACTTTAATGTCCATGTTCCTTATTACATCTATGTGGGAACGATGTTTGATCTTAGAAGGCCAAGAAAAGATTAGATGTAGAAATTATCAGTTATAAAAGCCCATTTAAAGGTACAAGGCACACAGAATCCTGCAAAGAATTTTTAAAAAAGAATTTGGGAAATTGATATTTCAACTGATCCCTTAGAGCAAAAAGAATTACCCTCCCCCTTTTTATAGTGATCATTACATCTGTGTCTTCTTTAGTAATGGCTTTGTTAAGCAAATTTAGACAAGTCTCTTTTATCATGGAAGGATTTCTGAATAGTCAGGGTATTTGTTAGCGCAGAACAGTATCACACAAAAGTAGTGCTTCTTGGTAGATTCCATGAAGAACTTGAAGGATCCTGTGTGCCTTGTACCTTTAAATAGGCTTTATAACTGATAATTTCTACACATAATCTTTTCTTAACCTTCCGACTAAGATCAAGTATCATTTCCACATAGATGTAATACTTGATTCTCACTTTGGCAATTATTTTTCTGTTCCCTAAAAGTGACCTTCACCCAGCAGCATTGTCCTTCAGAGGCTCTGTTTTCTTGCTGCTAGGTTTTCTTGTATGCTTCTCACCACATTCCCATTTCCTCCAGGAAGTGAGTCAATCTCTTGCAGTTCTCTAATCTCTTTATTTTTGGCAATTGATGCCGAGAAAAAAGAAAGCTTTGCATTAGTTTCAGAACCTTTAATTAAATTATGCCTCTTCTATTCCATTATCTTCCAAACTCATTAAGTCATAAACTCATTTTCCGCTCCTGTACCAAGAGTCTACCTACCATTCTAATGATGACTCCATTCCAAGAGAAACCAGAGCTGCCTTCCACAGTTCCTTGGCCACTGGCCCACTCCTGTCTACTCAAATAGAAATGTTCCGATCCTTTTCATTCTGTTGTTATCACAGTGAAAAGTGTGAAAGTGTTTGCTTTGTTCTGAGTAGAGAATTGCCTCCTTTAGAGTGTTTCTGCACAAATCCCAGTTCAGCCACTTGCCCTGGAGACCAAGCTATTTACTCAAGGAATCAAATATTTGAAGATACATTCAGAGGACAGTCTGGAGCGTGAAGAATGAAGGCTCCCTCCCAAGGCTGTTCTTTTGAGAAAGAGAGGAAGGGGCATACTGGTTGAACTCAGTGTAGTGCTGTGGCCAAGAGGAGAGGCTGCTGCAGAGAGGCTACAATGACCCCTGACACCAACCTCAGCTCAGTTCCCAGATGACTGACAGGAGCGAGGGAAGAATAAAAGCAAAGCTATAGAATAGTGGTTTTAGTTAGATAGATTTAAGCCTAGGTACTGATTCTAAATCCTATGAGCTGTAAAATCATGCAAAAAATATTTCACATTATTAAATCTTTTCCCCATCTGGATAGAAGTAAGGATTAAATACGCTAAGGTAGAGAAATGCTTTGCAAATTGCTGGCACAGAATAGTTACTAACTAGACACCACCAGAACCCAAACAGTAGGAAGCTGATAGATAGTAATGATACACGTGTCTGGAAAGTATTAGAAGTTCAATATGGCATGAGGAACTTGCGTAACTAATGCTGAGAAAAACATTTCTGATTCTCAAAGGTGGAAGCCACTGTGTGCAGCTGCCTTTGGGAGATCAGAGAACATAGCCCAACTGGGGAATGCTTGGTACAAGGATGGTTACCTGACAGTGCTCCTGAAAGCGGGCATCTAGGTAAGAGGTAGACGTTTAAAAAACATTAGCGGACTGTGGAAGACAGACATAAGAAAACTCACATGGCATCTCTCATGTGAGAGCAGAGAGATTGCTTCTTTGTGTGAGATGGTTCGGATATAAAGTGTATTCCCAAATCTTCATGTTCTAAAAGCTGATAGGCTTTGGAAGTGATTGGATCCTGAAGACTCTGATTTAATTGATGGATGGATTAGTCCTTGGATATATTTACAAGATGACAACATTATTAGGAAGTGCTGGAAAAGAGGGGGTGGAACCTAGATGGAAAAAATAGGTTAGTAGGTGCATGGCCTGGAAAGATACCCTGGTCCCTGGCTACCTCTGCTCTGTAGTTTTCTTTTCCTGGACACCATTAGGTAAGCAACATGGCTTTTTTTGGACACTTCTGCCATCTTGTTCTATCTCAAAAAAGCTTCAGAAAATGAAGCTTTTAAAAAAATGAGCCAAACAAAGCTTTTCTCCTTTATTTTCTCTCAGACATTTGTCATAACAATAAAAAACTTGATTTCCATAAGTACACAGTATATTAGCTTCCTCTTTGGATTCTGAGAATAATTTGTAAGGAGATTGTAGGGGTGATTTATTCTAAATTTCATGCTACTCTAGCCCATATCACTGAACAGTTATTGCTGATATCATTTAGGAAAATCTCCATTGTGATATATTTTGTATGATTCTAAACAACTTAACTTTCTAAAAACCTATGAGCAATTAGTGAGATGGCTCAGTAGGTAAAGATGTAGGTCAACAAGTCTGATGACCTGAATTTGATTTCTGAAACTAACATGGCAGAAGGAGAGGACAACTCTTTCAAGTTGGCCTCTTATCTCCACAAAACTTGTCATGGCATGTGTACTCCAAATATATGTACCCATAGTCACAAAACTAAAAAAGATGGAACATAACAAAAGTTTCAAAGTAACAAAATTTTCACGATTAGCAAAGAACATAAAGTTATTCGTGTATGACCCTGGAACTAAAGTAATAACACTTATGAATGAAGTGTAAAGGAGGCAGATGCTTACACAGAAGCAGGGAGGGACTCACATTGTATGGGAGCATGAACATGGCTCTAGGTTTTGTGAATGATCTGAATGGGGACAGAATAGTTCATCCAGTAGGCAAATGTACAGGGCTCCTGTTGGAGATTGGTTCTAATGGTTTTTCTTATCTCAGCTACCAAAAAGCTGAACTTCCAGACCTGAGATTCTCTGGCTTCATTAATAATAAAGAATTGCCATACAGCCAATAGCTGGGCAGAGAGATGGAGATGGGACTTTTAGATTGTATGGGCGAGGCACAGGGAGAGAAAGGAGAGACAGAGAATCACCATGAAGGAGAAGGATCAGATGAAAGAGCTTCAGGAAAGAGCAACCAGCCATGTAAGAATCCAGAGAAAATGGTCCTAATGGCTACTCCCCTGTTTGGATATGGGGTGGCAGAGATGAAATGTTGATTTAGCAAGTAGACTCAGGAAAGTTGGAGGGGAAATTGCATGCTAGCTGCGGGAAGGATTAGAAATGCCCAGACATCGATCTAGTAGTCAAGGCATATTGAAATTAGCTGGCATATTTGTGTCTTTCATTCGTAAATCCAGTGAGCTCTTGGGAGGGTAGCAATTGCCTCCAGCCAATGCGGTTTAACCAATTCACTGCTACAGGCTTCCAGGAAAAAAAAAAGACGCAGTATATGAAATCTTACAGCTCACTAGAGGATTATGGAATGACTTTTTGAGAAGTGGAAGAACATGCATATTTTGAGAGGTAGAAAAATATGCAGACTACAACAATGTATTGTGGGGAAAATAGTCTTAAGTGATTTTACACCTTAAAATTACATTATAATATTGTAGACTTTGACAATAAATATTTAAAATATTTCTGGAGCTTAATTTTTTTATTAGTAAAACAAAGATAAAATGGCCCTGGTTGTTATTATAGATGTCAAAGTAGATGTAAACAAATATTAGAATCTTCCTTTATTGTATGCAGAGGAATTTCTGCATCATGAAAATACTTTGCTCTCTGCTGCAGGTGAAGGGAAACAGCTTTCGAACTTCAAGGGCTCAGCTGCAAGGGTGGGGGGAGGCAAAAAAATAAATCATAAAATCCACAGGGAAGAAGATAGACCTAAAAACAAATTATATTGAGTCAGATAACACAACTTAAAAAGAAATCGTGTGTGTGTGTGTGTGTGTGTGTGTATTTTCTTATATGTTAGCTTTAAGACTTCAATAGTTACAGCCACAGAGGTTAAGGATAAAGTAAGGGACTAGGAGGGAGGGAAGGATCTCCCAAGGAAGAAGAAACAGAACAGTTACAGAGAGAGAGAGAGAGAGAGAGAGAGAGAGAGAGAGAGAGAGAGAGAGAGAGAGAGAGAGGTGGGACTGGAGCAGAAGAGTAAACAGAGAGAGGGAGGGAAAGGGGAGAAAGAAATGGACTACAGGGAAGGACAGCTAACACTAAGCGCCATTTGAGGGGTCATAATGGAAATCTACTACAGTAGGAACTCTCAAAATATATACATATATGAAAGAAATGTAAATGGAATCACCAAAGAACAAGAGAATAAAACCGTGACTAGATTTCTTTCCCCGTCAAATGAAACTTCCAGAACCAAAATGGGTTATATATAATTAAACTATTGATCAAAGGGCAACATCAAACAGCTGAGACTATTTCTATGGCTATTGGTTTCTCCCTAAAAACTGCTGGTAAGACCCTATTGCTGAAAACATACCTTGTTGAATATGGGGAATTCAAGGTGGTACTAACTAGAGTCTTCACACCAAGTGACTAGTGGTCATGGTACTGGTAAAAGAGGTAAAAGAAGACAGTAAGGAAACAAGACCTCTGCACACTGCAGGACTGATGTACATATGGATTCACAGAGGCTGTGGTAGCATAATACTCTGTTGGATATTATTTTTTGAACCTTGCTTGTCTTTTGCTTGAGTTATGGTATTTGACTCTGTGGTATTACGGGTTTTGTTACTGCATTTGTGGTTCTCCTGCTTTCTCTTTGTTTCTTTCCCCTCTGTTTGTTCTGTTTTATTCTGGATTGATTGTTTTTATATTTGCCTGTTTTTAAAGGAAAGAGACATGGAGACATGCGATGTGGGGAGGATCTAGGGAAATCCGAAAGATGTTAGAATATATTGTGTGGAAAAAAATTATTTTCACTAACAAAATAAGTGCACATCTCCAAACCCTCCAAATTTGAGGTAAGAGTCTTGGCATTAAAAGGACTTGGACTTCTTCCAGAGTCTCTGAGCCTAGTCCTCAGCACTTACTCACAACTGCCTGTCCCTCCAGCTCCAGGTGATCTAACCCCTGTTCACTTCATTGGCTATGGGAACATGGTCCATGAGTGAACCTGCTTGAGGGGAATTTTTGAGAACTTGTGAAATAACTCCAAAGAAACAGGACAAAAGTCTTGTCAATCTCTGTTTCTTCATAACATGGGTTGTTCTTAGAATGTGCTTTTGTGCCCTTCCAAGGTGTAATAAATAGAACTGGGTTTACTTTAGATTACCCATTATTATTTAGAATGATCTCTCCAAGCAGGAGTTGTCCTGCGACTGTATATGGCCTAACCAGTGGTTCTCAACCTTCTTAATACTGTGACCCTTTAATACAGTTCCTCGTGCTGTGGTGACCCTTTGTTGCTACTTCATAACTGTAAATTTGTTACTGTTATGACTGCTATTATGTTTTCTGAGGGTCTTACATGACCCTGTGAAAGTGTCATTTGATGCCCAAAGTGTCATGACCCACAGGTTGAGAACCACTGGATGTGACCTTGCCCTTGTGACTCTATACAGACCTCAAGTGAACTTTGTCCATATGATTTTGCCTAACCCTCAGAATACTCTCTACATATAAATTGCCTGGTGCCCCAAATAAAGATGTCTATTGCACATGGCTTTTATCTGCTTCATTTTAGGTTCCACTCTCCCAGGTTCACACCCGCAGCTAGAACAACAACAATAGAGACCTTCACACAAGCGGCACACACCACGCTTTCCAAGGACATATGTAGGAGGCATGTGTGTCTTACAATTTCATGAGCTAAGAATTATAGACACTCCCCTGAACCATACTATTGGTTCAAGGAAGTGACTAAAGGGAATAGTATGAAAAAAAAATGAAAAGGAAAGGACCAGAGAAACGAAGTGTGTGAGAGAAGAGGGGACTATAGGTATCAATGTATTATTTGAGGACATTTGAAGAAAGTTGAATTCTGGGTAGTGTTGATTGAAAATGAAAGGATGGGTGAACAGAAAGTTTCAAGTGTCAATTACATTTGTCAAGGTAGAAGCTGTTAGGTTTTTTTTTGTTTGTTTTTGGATTTTCAAGACAGCTTCTCTGTGTAGCCCTGGTTCTCCAAGAACTCACTCTATAAGCCAGGCTGGCCTCAAACTCAGAGATCTACTTGTCCCTGCCTGAGATTAAAGGCATGCATTACTGCCACCCAACTAGAAGCTACTAGTTTTGTGCTGTGGGTTTTGATGATGAGGTCAGCTGGCTCAGCCAAAATTTGAAAGAATGGGAAAATGATCATATTTCCAATTGGCATGCGGAGGTAGAGTGTGCATGGGAGCAGTACTGTTCAGCAATTAATCTTACAGCGATGGTTTTCAAAATGTGCTCTTCTGGGTCTTATTTGCCTCTTCTGTCTTCTTGAGTCTCATCGGCCAATTCACAGCTCCTTAAATTTCTTTAAACCTCACAGTTTACTTCTTACAGTCTCTGAAGATGTCATTGCCTCATGTGCCACAGGGAAGTTAGAAAACATCAGCTAGGAATTCTCTGCCCATTGCCTGGGTGTTTGGACTGCAGGAGAATGAGTTAATTTCACATAAGAAGTGATGGAGAAGCAGTATCCTAGAGGCAGTGACAAGTTCCCGCTATGCCCATACAGTGGATAGAACTTGACACCCTGTGATGGGGAAAGGAAGAAGAAGGTTTTCCTATGAAGCAAGATCCATGGAAGTGAGTGCAGAGAATAGTGAGAAAGTTAATTAGGAGCATAGCACTGTGTGGTAAGAGAACACAGGCCAAGATTGCTATGGGGATGTCAGTGGTCACTAGCACATTTCTTTCTGAG
Source organism: Tokudaia tokunoshimensis (assembly GCA_036184795.1). Taxonomy (NCBI): domain Eukaryota; kingdom Metazoa; phylum Chordata; class Mammalia; order Rodentia; family Muridae; genus Tokudaia; species Tokudaia tokunoshimensis. Next base: position 87,226,564 of record BTHU01000002.1, on the reverse strand, counting down.
ATTAGATAAGAACATCCAGGAGAAAAAAAACCACATCTTTTCTGTTAAACAAGAATAGTGTTCTGATAGCTGGATAGGCAAGAAACTAGAGGGGGCTCTTTTAAGCTTTCTAACCATTGACAAAGGCTCACTGATAACTTTTCAAACAGCCAGACTTTTCAGGAACGGAGGCTTAAACAGAAAATAACATCCCTCCATTCAGTGACATGAACCAAAGAGGTTTAGGAGTAATAATAATTTAGTAAGACAGATGTGTGTGTGTGTGTGTGTGTGTGTGTGTGTGTGTGTGTGTGTGTGAGAGAGAGAGAGAGAGAGAGAGAGAGAGAGAGAGAGAGAGAGAGAGAGAGACAGAGACAGAGACAGAGACACACAGAGAGAGAGAGAGAGAGAGAGAGAGAGAGAGAGAGAGAGAGAGAGAGAGAGCTAACAGTGATGCATTTTCAAGATAGGAGTCTTACAGTGTCTATGTCTGTGTTTAGTGATGGATGAAGCTTATATAACTTGGAGATATTTCTTAAGAGAAAAGCATGTGAATTTATTGTTGCAATTTTTTTACGGTAATAAATGTTCTTTAGGGTCATCTAGTTCCCATTTGCTCTACACAAAATATTTGTCTTGAATTTTTATAATTTTCTGTGTGCTACTTTACTGATAAGAACTAAAATTATTTTGATCAAAATCTTATGTATTCAGTTTTCAACATCAGCCATGAATGCAAAAGTACATTGAATCTTAGAAATGATTGTTAGAGATGAGTTCTAAATTGTGGGTTGTCCAGAGCTGCACAGTCCCCTGTGATTTATGAGGCGTCCCTGAAGTCATCTACAACATCCTGAGCAAGAGCTTATTATCTCTCCTCACAGAGCAGTACCACAAACAAACATCTTCAAAGAAAAAAGCCAAAACAAGTCCTTAGCAATAAAGTGCTCCTCCCCCGCTTTTTAAAGCAATGCAGAAAGAAATAAAATCAACTGCAAGCAAACATGGCTATGAATTGTGCTGATCTTAGCCAACTGGGTGACCTTCTCCAAAGATGTCTTTGCTACTCAGTGCTCTTTCTAGTAGCAGAACTCTGTTCTTGTCCTCCGGAAAGCCGAGGGGCTTTGCTTTAGGCCTCTACCTAGCAGGGGCCGTATACTGACTGCAAGATAAGGTTTGCTCTGATCCACACTACCTTCTCAGCCATCAAGAATGTTCACGGCTGACTATAAATGACTTGGATAAACACATTGTAGAGTGTGTGTTGAGAGAAAACAGGAAGAGAACGGCTCCTTACCTTTGGAGAATGGACATTCCTGTGGCTGGTTGTGGCCTCTGGGCTACCTGCTATCAGATCCCGGATTTTGTCATCAAGCTCCATGCTCTCACACCTGGGAAGGAGGACACAAGCCAGTCGCAAGTGACAAAAGTGATTGAAAGTTATTCAAGGACACAGTGAGTTTACAGCAGACAGGAAGGTGGTATTTGTACAAGATAACTCCGCAATCATGTTTCTTTATCACCTGGCACAACAAAGCTCCTTACTAAGAGTCACTGCTACCCTCATTTCAGCTACATTAACATGAGTTCAGAATGTTGATTTGCTCAGTAAGATCACACCCAGTAAACCTTGTAGGACAAGACTCTATAGAGTGGCCTCTTGTGTGTATGTGTGTGAGAGAGAGGGGGGTTCAGTATGTAAGATTGTGAATGCATGCATGCTATAGCAGGCATATGGAGGTTGGAGGTGTTAGCCTTCTGCTCCACCTTGTCTGAGAAGGCTTTGTTGTTCCCTATTGTTTTCCAGGTTTGCTGGCCCACGAGTTTCTGGGACTCTCCCCCTCCCTCTCCTACCTTACTGAGGAAATCCTGGGATTACAGGGATGTGCTACTGTGACTGACTTATGTGTGGGCTCAAAGTTAGGTTCTCATGTTTTCTGTAGCAAGTGCATGACCCGCTGAATCATCTCCCCAGCCACACCGCCCAAATAAACATATGAACTAAATAGTTAATGTATATATAAACACGGTTTGAAGAGAGGATTAGTAAAAAGTAACACATGCAAGAAAAATGCAGTAAAATATAAATGTAGCAAACCTGGGAAAAGTGAATATGATAGAATGAAAGGATAATGCACACTTAATTGGCATCTCAGGAGCCAAAGAGAGGATATGTCAGGGACACTATATACAACGAATGTGAAGCTCTAGAAATATTTATTCTGTTCCTTAGCCCCCTTAACTATTTTGTTACCTGTATACCTTCAGTTAACCTGACAACAAATCCTTAAGCAATCACTTGCCATCAGAGGGAAATGCTACTTTCTAGCTGAGGAGTATATTGAAACTACCATAAGGAGAATCTAATTTTGCTTCACTCTGCCTAGCACCGCTATAAGCTGTGCTCTGTCCAATGACAAGTTGCTGATGGCACTGACAGTGTGTAGCATCCCTTTCAGTGCAAAACCAGTATTCTTGTCGGTTTGGCTGTGAGCCTTCCCCTCCATGGTTGACACTGCTCCAGCCCACATCAATATTCTTTCTCATTGTGCTGTGTTGGAATGAAAGAGAAAGCTTCTCATTAAAAGACAACTCAAGAAAATGATTCCATTAACTCTCAGTAACTGTTATTTTTACACACACACACACACACACACACACACACACAGAGAGAGAGAGAGAGAGAGAGAGAGAATGACTTTGAGCCCCACAGACTAAGAAGTTCTCTAATTGTCTCCAAATAAAATAAGCATGAAGTTGGAAGGCCTAACAGTAAGTCTGTATGACAGTGGCTGCCTGAGTTGTCTGCCTAACCTGGTACTTTCTTTACAGCAGCTGCCAAAAGAAATCAGTAACATCTAGACTTATGATAACACTTGACTTTGCTCATAATTATTAGACCCAAAGTAAGCAACTGACTTTATTGCTCTGTGTCTAGAATTAACCATCTCTGTTTTTTAAAGCAATGAATCCAGTTTTATTTATTTTATGTTATTTGTAGTAAAAAATCATAAATAATTCAACTTGATCTTCATATTTCCTTTAATATTTCTAGCAGGCTGTAAAATGTCTGTACTTCATACTGTCAAGTACACCCCACACTATCCTACTGCAAAACAGAATCTTTAGAAACACTATCTTACTGCCAAACAGAAAGCTATAGAGCACCTTTATACCTTTCAAGGCCAAAAAGATTGAGTTAGTATTGTGCAGAATCAAGACTCCCACAGTCCTCTAAGACTCCTTCAGCAACTATGTTAGCTTTTTGTCACTAACAAATACTTCAAAGGAACAATAACAAGAAGAAAGATGTGTCTTTTAGCGTCTGTCTTTTAGTGTCTCAGAGGTTTCCGTCCAAGGCCAGCTGGATCAGTTGCTTTGAGCCAGGGTGCGGCAGGCTAACAGGGCAGTAACAAAGAGCCTCGTGAGGGCCCAGGCGGTACAAAACTACGGCTGTATGGGTAATTGTCCTTTTTCTTATCTAGGCTTTTGGATGGGGGAGTGAGGGCAGATTTTCCCTTGCAGGCAAGCCCAGGGTTGTGTTTTGCTATTCTTAATGGAGTATCACGATTAACCATAAGAAACTGCCCTTCGACCTTTAGGTTCAGTGCACTTCAGAACTGGAGTGCACTGAAGACCAATCCCTCCAGGGAGCTTTCTGACTTGTACTATGAGCCAGTCTTACCTGCCAAGAGGCCACACTATTCTCTGGTATTGTAACCTTTGGTGAATAACACATTTGTGTGCATTTGAGACGACAGGCATGCGGATACCTTGAGAAGACCCACTCTGAGGTCCAGGCACTGAAATGTTCTGATTCCTTGCTGCCTTCCCGACTTTGTGTTTGATTCTCTTTTCCCTGTTCTTTCCCATGATGGCCTCTTCACAGTTCATGAAACATAGTTCTCTCTCTGGGACCTTGCTGCCGCCGTTGTCTTTGTGGCTCTCACTTACCCAGTTTATTTATGTCTTAGCTTGAACGTTACTTCATTAAGGATGCCTCAGTTTATCTGCCACCTGATTCAGCATTCTATATTCTTGCTACTGTTGTCCCTCAGTTCTGCTTTATTTTCTTCCCAGACTTCTGATTATCTTGATACCTTTTCAAAGTTCGGTTCCCTCTATATGTTCCATGAAAATGTTCATTCGCTTTTATTTGTGTTTCTATTCCTTGGCAGATACAAGCCCTCCATAAATATTGGGTATTAAATAGAGTGATCCCCTGGTAATGCTTAATTCAAAATACCTATTAACACAATTATAAACATTAAGTTGTCTAAAATGTATATAAATAACCTCACACTCGTGGGTCAAATGAGGCAGAGCATAGGTTATCAAGCAAGAGGACCCTGATAACAGCTTCAGAAATGGGCATTTGAGCATTCCTTGCCCTCAGAGAAGCCCTGTCTTTACGACCTTGGTTATGTGTTCACTCCTGCAAAGCACTGACATCACAGAGGAAAACCAAATGCAGTGAGGATTCTCACCACTTCAACTTGATTGCTGGATGTGCATGAAGACTGGCAGTTCCCTTCTCTCTGCATTGCACAGGTGGGTAAAGGGAATGCCCCATGGTTAGACCCTGAAGTATGGTTGGAAGTGTATCTTCCAGATACAGAGGCAAAAAGCATCCTCACTGAGAGATGGGTTCCTGACCATTCTGAAGAGGAAGGTCCTCTTAATTACCTTCAATCACTGTAGGGAGAGGAGAAGAGGCAGCAAAGGAGAGCACATGTAAGTGACAGGAAGCAGGTAGCTTGGTCACCTCTATGGAGAGTGGGATGGGCATGCACAGTCAGTGCTCAGCTGGCCACTGAGTGGAAGAGGAAAGGGCCTAGATCTCGATATCACATCTTGGACGGGACTTGAACTAATGTGTTATTCTCATTGGAACAGTTGCTGCCAATGTTTGTGCCACTATGGGTATGACTGAGAAAATTCATTTGAAGACTGTGGAAACATTTAGCAGAAGTTAAACAGATAAATACTCTTTGGAGGTCAAGCAGAGTGGGCCTAGGGTAAGTCCCTCTGTGCACCCCATTGGCTTGGTTTATAAACTAAGAAAACAATGCGATGCTTTCTTTCTGTTAAGCTATGTGATGATACACAGGGTTGCTTCTGCTAGAGGCTCCCAAAGGGAGCTTTATTACTGTTGCTTTATTCTAAAGATGCAACATATTTACCAAGGGTTGTCACAAGCCTGTTTGGAGAGTAGAACTCAGAAATTTAGCAAATTGCTAAAAAGAGAAGGAAAAATAATTTTAAAAGCACAAACATTCAATTTAGTAGAAGAGATAATAAAAGGTTTAGTAATGTCGTTGGATAGAAGACAACCTATGTAGGTGTTGTAAGAATATGAACATATTTTTGAGAATATTGTCTAATAAATGTAAAAACTAGGTAGGTGGAAATATTTTGCACTTTGCTTTTAATTAGCATACTTTCTTATGTTTTTGTGAATTTCAATGTTCCCTAAAAAACAAGAGAAATGTAGTCTTGCTTCTTTTCTACAGAGTAACAATTCTGACAATGGAGGGCAAAACAATCATTAAACTTGGTAGGCTTCTGTTTTCTTTTTAGATCACTAATTAATTGCATACACATTATTATATTATTATAATACAATGAACTGAGGCTTGCAGCAGAGTGCAAAATAAAACAACAACAACAATAAAAAAAAACAGAGAAGCTGCAAAAACAGCTTTGTCTTGTTTTTCCTCACAAACCCTCAGATCTGAGTTTGATGCCTCAGAAACTGCAAAAATACATCACACCAAATCTCCAGACAGAATCTCAGTGCTAGACAGACAAGGACATGGAGAGTCCCAGGGCTCTTCGCCCAGCTATCTAGGTCTACTTGCTGAGCCCCAGACTTGGATCATGTCTTAGAAACTCATGATGGTGTCTGAAGAATGAACCCTAGGTTGTCATCTTGGTTACACATTCATGTTCCACACACACACACACAGCCACTTTAAAACAAAATTTTATCACATCATTATAATAGGAATTAGTAGGAACTGGGGGGGACAGTGTGTGAAGCCAATTTGACAATAAACTTTTGAAAATTACCTTCCCCCGGCTTCTATGTGATTGTGATCTGTTTCTCTACTGAAGGCTCTCCTCCCAGGAGTCCAGTAGACTAGCAGAGAGGACAGGGAGAAGAGTGAGTAATTGGCAGGAATATTTGGAGTTCTTGTGCTTTCAGAATTAGTTCAAAGATCTCCAGCGGAAACATCTTTAAAACATTTATCCCCCAAATGACTCTCTGGAACGCTATTATTTACAAAGCTTACCCAGAGTCATTTAATTATTTACATTTTATTAGTTGTTCAGAGTCAAGCTATTGCTGACCTGTAGAATCATTTCTGGTAGAAAAAAAAACCCTCAAATATTATGGATTATTGCCTTAAAGGAAAGGGTTTTTTGTTTGTTTTGTTTTGTTTTTGTCTAATCTGGCCCTTCTGTTCTAGCAGCTCTTATTAATTGCCTATATATACATCTAATTCTTCAGGTGCTCTGTAACTGGGTCACCTTATCTTTTGGGATACCTTGCTTATTCATGAGCTGAACAAAACCCTGGACAGGTGTTCATTTTAGCCTTTTCCTGATCTGTACTCTCAGTGTTCTTGCACTTCGCGTGTTAATGCCACTGGACACCTGCATCTTTCTAGCTAGCATCGGTGGTATGTGGAGAGCAAACAACTCAAACAAGAAGACTTTGTTTCATGGTTTCTTGATATAGCTATTTAATTAGCACCAGAATGGAGGTAAATTCCTGGGGGAAATAATTACACTCAACAGACAAAACAGAAAACCATATTTCTAGGAGTAACCTCATGTGATAGAGAAGTCTCACTCAGCAAGACTAAGGACAGACAGCAAAACCAGGACAAGGATTTGGACCTAGTGTTTTTCCTCCTTTGGAGTTCACATGTCTTGCCCACTCACTGCTAGAATCACAATTTGAGCTTTTATCTTGTGTTTCAAGTCTTGTTTTTAAAGGAAAGATTCTGGAGAACAAAGATTTAAGTATGAGACAAGGAAAAGTTGGTAGTAGTTTCTTTTTTTCTTTCTTTCTTTTTCTTTTTTTTTTTTAAGGTGGAGATACTTCCAGATGTTAAAAACCAGGGGTTGATAACCTAGACAGAGTAGCCCAAAAGATTCCAATCAAGGCTCAAAGTTTTACATGTTACATTTTACTAGTATGTGCTCTGTTCCAGTTTCCTATGAAATGAAACATTGTATTGCAAGGAAGCTCATCAAAACTTAGGAAGGAAACAACTTAATGGCTTCAGGAACTCCCTGAAGCTGGCCAGACTCACTGGGCTCCTCAGTCTCTGAGGTTACATTAACAGTAAGGAATGTGAAGACTCTCTCAGACTAGTGGACTGCCAAGAAAGAGGGCCAGACCAACAAAATTGTCTCGGACAGACACTCTCTCACATCCTGAATTGCCTATCTGGGATGAGTAGATTTTCATTTATGCCTCCCCAAGAATAGTGCCACAAAAAAGTATAGTTGATATTTTCATATGCTCTGGCTTTGGAAGAAGAAACGAATTAGTCAACAAAGGAATTGTGTGGGATGTTTAATGTTTTAGTTACCATACTGCTGAAAACATTAAGATCTGTGGCCTGAGAAGTAGAAGAAAAAGCATTTACTCATAGTCTTTAATGGCTTTCAAAAATTTACATTTATTTATTTATTCATTCTTATCTTCCTTCTTTTTTCTTTCCTCTTTCTTTCTTTCTCTTTCTTTCTTTCTTTCTTTCTTTCTTTCTTTCTTTCTTTCTTTCTTTCTTTCTTTCTTTCTTTCTTTCTTTCTTCCTTTCCTTCTTTCTTTCTTTCCACTAAGCACCTTTACTGACTGAATCTTCAGATGACCCTCAGAGAATTTGTAAAGTAGTATTGTCCTTGGACAAGAAGAAACTTTTCAAAAGTTTTATATAAAGTAATGTGTTCTAATAATGTAAACTCTCTAAAAGTGTATTTTGTTTCTGGCAGGTATGTCCAAGTGACCAAGATGTAGACCCCATTATTGTTCTCCTGCATTCTTGAATGGATCCTCATTTCTTTGCTATATTTTGAGATTATCCAGGCCACTCTTCTGATGCCACGTGCACAGGTCAAATTTCTTGTGGCTATGTCCAGAAGAAGCCAGACTGGATCAGACACACACACTGTGGCTGCCTGAGCTGTCTGGTCTTTCATCTCCACTGGGCTTGAGTAGGAAATACAGCACTTATGTAATGGTGTCCCTAGAGGGCGCTCTGCATCTAGTTCACTAGAAAAGCATTATTGACTTTCCTTTCTCAAGGTTTTCACCTTGAATTTTAACTTCAGTGACTGATATGTTGTAGGATTGAGGAAGGATAAATAAAGGGGCAGAATGTGTGGGTTACCTGTGAATAAAAATTACAGACCATCTCTTTTGTTTAATACATTTTACTAAAAGTTTTAATAAAATATATTTTTTGTTTAAAATATAGAATACATTATGAATCAGCATTTCTTCTTTGTGCAGAAACCATGCTAATCTTTCAGTTACCACAATTTTAGCTGTGATCCTTGTTGGATATTCCATAGAGCAGAATTACAGATCAGCTGTCTTCCTACTTGTACTATAAAAGATTTAGATAGCTTGTGATAATGTATAGAATTACTCACATACAGTGACAGCTTGCAATGACTTGATAGAACATGTTCTGTAACTTTTTCCACCTCTGACACGGGATCTTGCCCTTAGTAGTTTGACAAAAGGATATAGGTCATATTTTCTGAGATTAATGGACTGTCACCCTTGAGTACATGGAGTGTAATCTACATTTATTCTTCTCTTTGCCACATTTCTAAGGATAAGAAATTTGTGAACTTGGGATTTCTTTTTGTTCTAGAAAACAGGGAATCCTTCTTTGAGAACTGATTAAATATTTTCACCATCAAAATAAACAAAAATAAAACTGCAGTTTTTGGCTTAAGATGTAGTTTAGTCGTGGAGTGCCTGCTTATCATGTGCCCCATGTCAAGCTTTCATCCATAGCACAAACAAATAGCATGTAATCAGCAGAGAAAATATTCATCTTCATGCCAATAACAGCTTTTGATAGACAATGGGATGTTTATATAATTTCATTGTATCCTGATCAAAACTTACTTGGTAGTAAAGGAATGTAGGATAGAGAGAGGAGAGATTGACAGGCAGAATGTGTGGATTACCTGTGAATAAAAATTACAGCCCATTTCTTTTGCTTAATATATTTTATTAAAAGTTTTCATAAAATATTTTTTGGATTAAAATATAGACTTCTGTCAAAAATAGGGTAGAAAAGTATCTGCGGAATATATCACACACAAACACGTGTGCATGTACACATGTGCACACTCACATAGGCTGACTTTGAGTTTTCATACACTCTGAAGATATGTTTAGTGTGGTACATAGTCCATGACTGGAATCTATCTTTACTAAGCTTAAAGGGAGGTATAACATGTTGACTTCTCGGGCATTTTGGTTAAGCTATATTGTGTAAACCAATTATGGCATCACCCATAAAACAGTCCCAAGATCACTTTTTATCACTGTATCTCCTTTTTTAGAGTAAGGAAGCAACAGCAAGCTTCCAAGATGGGTTGCTTTATTTTGTTTTGTCTACATTAAGAGAAGCAATAATAGGTTTCTCAAAAAAAAAAAAAAAAAGAACCCCCATACCTTACCTGCTGCCAGGACCTGGCCTAAACTGTGAATACTGCCTTGCCAAAATACAACAGTTCCCCAAGTTCTTCCACAAGAAAATCTCTTAGATCTTCTAGATCTTGTGACTGAATACCTACTGATGCCCTGTGTGGTAACAGGGAGGAGCCCAGACTGCCTGTCCATGTAACAAGTAAGTCTCTCTAATTCTTAATTGGTTCGGAGGCTGTTTTCTCTATACTTCCTACTCAAATATATCCTTCTCAGATCTCTGGGATGGCATTGGTGGAGAGCCCTAGCTTTATCAGACAGTAGTGTTGGGGAACAATAGTGATAAAAACTGCATGTTATCAGTACAGAGACAGACAGGTATAGATCAATGGAATAGAATTTAAGATCCAGAAATAAACCCACACACCTATGATCACTTGATCTTTGACAAAAAAGCCAAAACCATCCTGTGGAAAAAAAGGCAGCATTTTCAACAAATGGTGCTGATTCAACTGGCAGTCAACATATAGAAGAATGCAAATTGATCCATTCTTATCTCCTTGTACAAAGCTCAAGTCCAAGTGGATCAAGGACCTCCACATAAAACCAGATATACTGAATCTAATAGAAGAGAAATAGCTTCAAACACATTGGCACAGGGGGAAATTTCCTCAACAGAACACCAATGGCCCAGGCTCTAAGATCTACAATTGGCATGGAACCTCATGAAACTGAAAAGCTTCTATAAGACAAAGGTTACTGTCAATAGGACAAAACAGAAGCCTACAGATTGGGAAAAGATCTTTACCAACCCTACATGCGATAGAGGGCTAATATCCCAAATACACAAAGAACTGAAGAACTTAGACTCCATAAACCTAAATAACACAATTAAAAAAAATGGGGTATAGAGCAAACCAAGAACTCTCAACTGAGGATTCTTGAATGGCCGAGAAGCATCTAAAGAAATGTTCTCACCTGAAGAATATCTAATGGCTGAGAAGCACCTAAAGAGATGTTCATCATCCTTAGTCATTAGGGAAATGCAAATCAAAACAACCCTGAGATTCCATCTTACACCAGTCAGAATGGCTAAGATAAAAAACACAGGAGACAGCAGTTGTTGGAGAGGATATGGAGAAAGAGGAACACTCCTCCACTGCTGGTGGGATTGCAAGCTGGTACAACCACTCTGGAAAGTAGTCTGGCGGCTCCTCAGAAAACTGGGAATGACACTCCCAGAGGATCTGGCTATACCACTCCTGGGCATATACCCAGAGGCTTTCCCTGCATGCAATAAGGACACATGCTCCACTATGTTCATAGCAGCCTTATTTATGATAGCCAGAAGCTGGAAAGAACCTAGAAGTCCCTCAATGGAGGAATGGATTCAGAATATGTGGTATATTTATACAATGGAATAGTACTCTGCAATTAAAAACAATGAATTCACGAAATTCCTAGGCAAATGGTCAGAGCTGGAAAATATCATCCTTAGTGAGGTAACCCAATCACAAAAGAACACACATGGTATGCAGTCACTGATAAGGGGATATTAACCCAGAATCTTGGAATACCCTAAACACAATTTGCATATCAATGGATTTCCAAGAAGATGGAAGGAGAGACCCCTGGTCCTGGAAAGACTGGATGTAGGGGAATGCCAAGACAGAGAAGCGAGAGGGGATTGAATTGGGAAAAGAGGGAGGGAAGGGGACTTATGGGACTTTCGGGGAGGGAGGAAACCGGGAAAGGGGAAATGATTTTGAATGTAAATAAAAAAATCTTAGAAAATAAAATAAAATTAAAAAAAAAAAGAAATGTTCAACATCCTTAGTCATCAGGAAAATACAAATAGAAATGATTCTGAGATTCCACCTTACACTAATAAGAATGGCTAAGATCAGAAACTGATCTTAATCCTCAAGGAGCTCCTTTAACCTTGCCCCAAAGGTCAACTAGTTTCTGGTCAACAACCCATATCTTCTCAGATCCCCACCCTCATGACTGTTATATAACATCTGCTTGCTTTTGTCTGCCCAACCCTTCAGAAAGGACCTTGCTGGTTTGATCCCCCAATAAATCCTTTCTATCCACAGATTGCAAGAGTTCAGTAGATTCTCTACACCGTCACTTACTGAGGCCAGTGTATTTTCCCTGGGATTTGTTGAAATTAATGCAAATAAAAGATTTGCTAGTCTGTTTTATTTTTATGAAAAAAGCAAATAATTAAAGGAGCATCATCAAGCCACAGTGTACTGATCATCAGCAAATAGTCCAGAAAATGAAGGGAAATATTCCAGCTATCATAGTTGACTCCAAACTGTGATAGTTAAGATAAGCAAGATCAGAGCTGAGAGGTTGTCACCTCCCTGTGGATGTCTACAATGAATCTTCTCTTAGAAGAATGAAATAGAAACTTTCAGTAAAAATTGAAATTCTTTCAAAAATTTGCCCGTGAAATACAGGTCAGGAGTCATATTCACGGACAAAAGGGAAAATGAATAACAACTTGTTTAAACTCAACAAACTTTTTGTAAATTCTCTTTGGTTATGGCCCATTAACCCTTTGAAACAATTGCCTGTATCTTTATTATTTTAATGAATTCTAGAAAAAGGAAATATGCATAAATTATGTTTAATTATACATTTTATGAAAATATAAGCATTATGCCTCTCCATGCCAGAAAGCATCACTTAGCTACTTAGTAACTAAGTTATATTTAGTGCACTGTCACTATTAGGTGCAAGCTGCCACATCAATTATTTTCTACTCATTTCTGAGTATAAATAAGATAGGTTATTTCTTCCTAAATAAAATGCCAAAACAAAATTTTCTTTATCTGTCATGAAATATTATGATATTATTTACACATAGCAACTTTCACATAAAAAAATCAGCAGAGAAAATGTTCGGTAAAAAATCAATTGCTTTTCTTCATTAATTTTAATAGGTTTGACATAAAGGTCAATCTTGAAGTTTGAAAAAATATAACGACACAAATTCTGAAAGAAAAGGTTCTAAAATCTAAGAATTTAGAACATGTGGCAGGATACAGGAACTTCATGTGAAACTGGCATTTCAAAAATAATCTACTTTGTCCAGATAATCTTCTCTGTCATAGGAATGGGCAAGGAAAACAGCTTTGGGGGACAGCCTGCCTAGCAAGTGCAAGGCTTTCAGCTTCACCCCAGCAGTGTGAAAATAAAACAAATGCAAAGAGGGACCTGAGTGTCCTCTGGATGTCAGAACCCTCTCCCAGAGATCCTGCCACCTGCCCAAGACAAGGTCTGAGCCACAGGATCCCATCTAGGAATGGATGGTGTATTTTCTACTTGTAGAAAGAAAACACAAATTCCTATTTACCTTTATAGATCTTTGTATCTTTGAATAATAATGTGATAAATATTGTGATTTTAAATGTGTGCTCGTAGATCACTGACAACAGTTTTTAGATTACCTAGAAGGAGGAATTTTTAAAAAGCCATGTGTGGGTGTAGTTCAAAAATGGGAGGAATTTAGGTAGTCATGCCTGGTTTTTACATGCTAAGCTATCTATCCAACCCTGCTTTTTATGTTTATATTTTTCCTTCAAAAATTGGGAATTGGGATAATGCCTTATATTTTCCTTTTCTGATTAACGCATCATCAAACTCTGGCAAGATTTTTCTTTTGTAAGTATGAAATTTCATCTAAAAATGTCCCTAGTTTATCCAGATTCCCTATGAAAAGCACTCTATAAAATTGACTCCAGATTAGATTAAAAGTTTAGTGCAAGACATTTTAGGAATAAACACAAATAGATTTTGTTCATATGAGAGTTACCTAAAAAGACACTTACTTAGGGATACTAATGACAAGTGAAAATCAATTTGAAAGCAGGGAGCTATTGCTAGTGTGATATAGAAACCACTTTCCCTCCCTCCCCCCTCTCTATCTTTCTGTCTGTCCCTCCCTCCCTCTTTCTCTCTCTTACTTACACACACACACACACACACACACACACACACAAAACCACTCCACAATATAGAAAGAAGAAGAAAGAAAGAAAGAAAGAAAGAAAGAAAGAAAGAAAGAAAGAAAGAAAGAAAGAAAGAAAGAAAGAAAGAAAGAAAGAAAGAAAGAAAGATATAGAGAAAGAAAGAAAGTCTGGTATATTGGCACATGCTATAAACCTAGCACTAGGGAAGCACACAGGAATCTGAGGGCAGCTTGCCCCAGAAAAAAAGTAACTCAGTATGGGGCTTGTAAGAAAAGAATCTTGTAGTCTTATGGCTTGGAAATCCCCTCTCCCCCAGACTAGCCTAGACATATCCCTGGCTGGCTCAGTGGATACACAGGAGAAGCCAACAGCCCAGAGGCCTTGGGCGCAAGCATAGCTCAAGAGGTGGAAGAGGAAGTGGCAACTGGTAACCACCAGTTACAGATTTTAACCCCTGACAAGATGAGAGATGAGAGATGAAATTGATCACTGAACTGATTCTTATCTCCCTAAATTCCCCTACAGTCCACTGGAACTGATTTTGGTGTCAAGCTGCAGCAGCCAGAGAGGAGGACTCCAAGGAAGAGCAAGTTGCTCACAGACACCGGGAATTACAATGCCAGGAAGAGCGCCCCTGCAGTACCCCAGTGGAAAAGTTGAGCTTCAGGAAGCTGCCTGTGAGATGACACCGGAGCAAGAGATGTAGCTCATCTGCCTTGAAGATAGCTAACTCCTAACTCATGCATGGCTTGAAGGGTGGTGGCAGCGACTTCATTCTGGTTTTGTTTGTCAAGCCCAGAAGTTTTGAATGGTGCTCCTGCCTAAGGTAAAGGGTGCCTGTGCAGGCAAGTGGTGTCAGCAGACTGTGTTTGTCTACTTTAATAAACATAGTCAAAGTTGGAGTCACATTTGGCATTTATTCTGTTTCTGTGTTAGGAAAATGCAGCTGCTTTGACTTTCCCTGCCCTTGAAAGGACAGAGAGAATCCCCACGAACTTCCTCTGCCTTTGTTACCACCCAAGTCGGTGACACCAACCACACCAGAGGACGCTGAACAACAGCCTTACCAAACGTGGAAGATGTTTTGCATGAATCACAAAACCTCTTTTGCATAATCTTGAACTAAGCAGAATATTAACCATCTAAGGTTTCTCAAAAACTTTATAGGAGGGCCCTCCATACTCTTTATTTAGACCCGGTTTCTCAAAACTGTACCTAGTTAGAACTCGCCAGGCTGCGGGGGTTTTCCACACTTCTGAGCAGTTTTTCATCTTTACACAGAGCTGTGGCAGTTGGCAGCTGTTGAGTCTCCAGAGTCTATGCATGTACAAAGGGACCCGGAGCATGTGCCCAGGCCAGCAGGTTCTCTCTGAGCATTCAGTAACCACCCACAGCCTCCTGAAAAGGACAGCCTCCTGTCCTTTTGCTTTGGTGAAACAATTCAGTTCAAAGAGCTGTGGGTGACTACTGGTTGTGGTTTAAAGATCAGGGAATCATCTGCCAGCCATTACGTTGGTCATCCAGCTTTCCATAGAACGTTGTTTATGTAACATCCTTGGAGAGGATTCTGTTTCCTTCTCTCCCCCCTCCCACCCCCCAGCAGATTTCTGGTTCCCTGGCCTCACTGGTTATTTCAACCTCTCTGCTCAGGCCCCATTATGAGAGCAGATTGGAATATAACTAAGCCTGGATGACAGTGTCACAAAGGGAAACTGACTCTTTGATATGCTAGGTTAGAGTAAAAGCAAAGGTCACTTTGTGATAACAGATCTGACTGCAAGTAAAAGTGGAACTTGGTTTTGGGGGAGAGAGGAGGAGTTGAAGGTCAAGAGGAAACTTGGTGGCTTTAGTCACTATGGCTGACTTGTGAATGGACTCTAATGATGAGGGTGGATGAGTAGGGGTCAGAAAGGGAAGTCCAGAAAACCCTGCTAGTCAAATGTTCCACCAGGGAGCAACTTTGGTGACCATACTGAAGCTGATGCTGGAGAGATGTCACATAAACCTTGAGTTTGCTCCGTGGAGGTGTCTCCCTGCAACTGTGGGTTGCCTACTGGAAGGTCCCATCAGTACTCTGCGTTTGTGTCTCATGTGTTTACATACCGTTTCTAAGTATTATTCTATACGTTTCAGCAGGAAAGGACAATCCTAAAATCTAAATGAAAGCAGCATTTCTCTTTCCTTTTTTTTTTTGTTTGTTTGTTTTTTGAGACAGGGTTTCTCTGTATAGCCCTGGCTGTCCTGGAACTCGCTCTGTAGACCAGGCTGGCCTCGAACTCAGAAATCCGCCTGCCTCTGCCTCCTAAGTGCTAGGATTAAAGGCGTGCGCCACCACCGCCCGGCTTGAAAGCAGCATTTCTAAAATGGAGGAATGATCATTCTCTTTCACCATTAGCTCAGGCATTTGCATGCCTGACTGTATGTTTCATGGAGAGTATGTGCCAGCACGGAGCACGCTCTAGAAGTAACTGAAGACCTGAGCTCTAGGCATACTTCTGCCACCAACCAGCTGTGTTTTGGGAAGACTTTCAGCTTATCAGTCCATGTTACATTAATACAAATCCTCACTGCATGCATGAAGATCTCGTTTTGGTCATATGTAAATGAAAGGAACTACCTCACATCAACTCCAGTGTTGAAATTATGTCCTTGATCTTAAATGTCACATTTTATTGATGCTGAGATAAAACTCTAGGTAATCCATTATTCTATACTGACTCATTTATTTACTTATTGTATCATGTACTTCTATATAGTAGACTGTTTATTTTTACTTTATATAATTTTTTTCAAATGCCCCCAACTCATGACCATCAACATGCTAGAGTTTAGCACTGAGCTACATTTATTCCTAGACCCTAGTTTTTACTGGATATTTTAACATTGTATAAACACATTCATTTTAACAAACGAACATTAGAAAACATACACCAAAAAAAAATATGCTACCTTCAGTTTCACTGAGCTTTGATGATTTAGTATTATAAGCAGATTGCCAGATTGTTCTTCATGTTCATACAAATAAATGTTTACATGGATATGTGTCCATATAGGTATTTCAAGAACACAAGATAGATATTCATTTTCGTTATTATTTTCTATCTATCTATCTATCTATCTATCTATCTATCTATCATCTATCTATTATCTATCTATCTATCTATCTTCCATCCTTCTTTCCTTTCTTTCTTTTCCTCTTTTTTGTCTTCTTTTCTTTTTTTCTTCTTTTTGGCTTCAAAATCTTGATTATTCTGTCTTAGTCTTCAGAATACTAGCCTTATATCATACCTGTCCTGACACAGGTATTTTGTCATAGGTATATCACTTGTATATTAGTTCTCATGTTGTTATGTACAAATTTATTTAAAATTGTTGAAATACTAAATATAGATACAACCCAAGACATCTTGGAGAAAACTACTTAGGAAGCAGAGCTATACAATTTTGTGTTCATAAATGTTTCTTCTTAACCTTTATATTAAAAAATAAACTATATATTTAAGTGTTCACTGAAAAGGACAAAGAGCCGAAGTCATGTGAGTTGCCATTTGTTTTGCTTGTATTTGTTGCTGACTGGAGGCTGAAGATGAAGGCGAAGATGTAGATGAAGATGGAGATGAAAATGAAGGGATCTGGGATGCTCAGAGAATTACTCAGACTTATACAGCATGTTCAGAACCTAGTGAAGCCCTAAGAGGGTAAGAAACAGATCAATGATATGTTTTAGCTCATAAAGAGCTCACTAAAGTTTGCTAAGAAATTCTTAAATCAAAGGGAAAAGTAACAAGTCCCTTTTAAGTGGGCTTTGTTCAAGTTAGTTACATACCAGTCTGTATCATGAAATGAAACGCAATAGCTAAACTTAGTGGAGGAAATGACTGTGAAATGCTAGAGCACACACAATGCATTATTTATATATAAAAATTTAAAATCATGCCATGCAAGACTGATGACCAGAATTTGATCCCTAGAGTCTACATAAAGGTTAATGAGAGAACAGACTCCACAAAATTATCCTCTGACCTTCACATACATGCCTGCAGCATATGTGTCTATAGATAATTTAATTTAAATTTAATTTAAATCATTTAAAATCTTATACTGTACAGCTTCTTCATTTTGGTGATCTTTAAGTGACTTCTAACACTAAGTTAATATATTGGGAATAAAAACAAAAGTAAACTAAGGAGAGGACAATTTAGACAAGGAGATCAAAACTTAAAATGGTAAAAGACTTGATTGGTCTTTGTCTCTAGCCCAGCACAAAGCACACTACAGAAGTGACATTTGTCAAGCTATGGAAATGTCCTTTATTATTTGTAACTAGGACCTCTGGAACACATCTATATTTATTGTAATGGGGTGACTCTCTGGGGCCTACCCAAAGCTTCAGGATGGGGTCTGGTCACCAGTAAGATCACACCTACGCATAGAGAATAGGATGTCTTCTTAACCCACATCTCCTAGGGAAAGGAGCCCATCAGAGTTTACCTGCTGATGACACATGCATAGACTGAGAAAGTTCAGGGAGGGTAGGAAAGTCCTTCATATGCCAGTGCCACAGGCACCTGTGTTCTTCTGATCTCTATCTTTTATAATAAATTTGAAAACATAAGTGCTTTCCTGCATTATGTAAATTGTGCTAGGGAATGTTCAAATCTGAGGAAGCCCCACCTGGCAACAGATAATGAACTGAATTGTTGGGTGCCTTGTTAGCATTGGAGAATTACTATGAAACCAAAGCCCCCACTTAACAGAACAAAGAGGGAGAGGGAGATGAAACACTCTAAGTGGCTTCCATGAATCCAACAAACAGCATTATCCAGAGAAGGAAAGATGGTCCCAGGGAAGTGGTGGTGGGGTTCTATTGGTGAGTTCTAAACACCCAGAAGATGAAGGATGGGAGCTATCACAGAGGGTCCCTCATAGGTTCTGTGATGCTATAATCACCTACCCAGAAAATACCTATGAAATTTCCCTGGGCCAAGAACTCCTTAAGTGTTTTTTAACAATATATTCTTATCATAAAAAGCAAATTAGTGCCATACTTTCTGGTAATATATCCAGTGTTTTCTACTATTACATTACTGGCTTCTAAAAGAAAATGGTTGAAATACAAAATATTTTTCAGTGAACCATGTTCTGCATAATAAACTAGGCAAGTTGTTTTAAGACACCTGCAGGATGACTGGATACTTATTACAGATCAGGGCCTGTGCAAGTATTGCTTTATTTAATCCTAACAACTCTTATTAGGTCTATCGGGAAAATGGAAAAAAATTAAGGTATTTTTCCTAGAGAGATTAAGTGACTTTCCTAAAAAGTATGATTTGAACTCAACAGTCCAATTCAATAAACCACACCCTTAACCACAATACTGGTTCTAAGTAATGTCATTGAGGTAGCCAGTGCTCATTACTTGAAAATAAATAAGAACCATATTCTCAGCTTTGCTGAGATTTTATCATTTCTAATAAATCACACCATTAGTAAATGAGAGAAACATTGTCATTACTTGAAATTTAAATACAATGTTGTATTCTGCAGAGTTTTTTTTCTGAATGCCTCTACTCTGGGATTGAAGATTGCTGCTCTCTCATCAGTGAAGATGTAGAACAGAGCTAGCCATCAAGTCTTCTTATAAGGATGCTCAAACCACAGAGGACCCTGCCTCCAAATACTGTCAAACAGGGTAAGGCAGCATTTCTCAGGTCCTAGAAATAGAATATGTTTATTTAATGCATACACAATAATTGAGTACTTATGAGGTGGATATGTTCATTTATGTGAAAAGTTGTCCTTTTTTATTTTATTGAAAATATATTTTGACTTCATTTTGAATTTATATCCCTTTGACTTCCTTTTGTTGTCTAATTACTCTGGTTTCTCTCCATTTAGTTTGATGTTGGCTACTGTTTAGCTGTATATTGTTTTTACTATGTTTAGGTATGGGCCTTGAATTCCTGATCTTTCCAAGGCTTGTATCATGAAGGGGTGTTGAATTTTGTCAAATGCTTTCTCAGCATCTAATGAAATGATCATGTGGTTTTTTTCTTTAAAGTTTGTTTATATGGTGAATTACGTTGATGGATTTCCGAATATTGAACTATCCCTGTATCCCTGAAATGAAGCCTACTTGATCATGATTGATGATCATTTTGATGTGTGGCAAGAATTTTAATGAGTATTTTTGCATCAATGCTCATAAGGGAAATTGGTCTGAAGTTCTTCTTTGTTGGGTCTTTGTGTGGTTTAGGTATCAGAGTAATTGTGGCTTCATAGAATGAGTTGGGTAGTGTTCCTTCTGTTTCTATTTTGTGGAATAGTTTGAAAAGTATTGGTATTAGGTCTTCATTGAGGTCTGATAGGACTCTGCACTAAACTCATCTGGTCCTAGGCATTTTTTGGGGGGGGGGTTGGGAGACTTTTATTGACTTCTTCTATTTCTTTAGAGGTTATGGGACTGTTTAGATGGCTTATCTGATCCTGATTTAACTTTGGTACCTGGTATCTGTCTAGAAAAATTTCCTTTTCATCCAGATTTTCTAGTTTTGTTGAATATAGACTTTTGTAGTAGGATCTAATGGTTTTATGGATTCCCTTGGTTTCTGTTGTTATGTCTTCCATTTCATTTTTGATTTTGTTGATTTGGATGCTATCTCTGTGCCCTCTGGTTAGTCTGGCTAAGAGTTGATTTTTCTCAAAGAACTAGCTCATGGTTTGGTTGATTCTTTGTATAATTCTTTGTGTTTCTACTTGGTTGATTTCAGTCCTGAGTTTGATTATTTCCTGCCATCTACTCCTCTTGGTATTATTTGCTTCTTTTTTCTCTAGAGCTTTCAAATGTGCTGTCAAGCTGCTAGCATATGCTCTCTCAAGTTTCTTTTTGGAGGAACGTAGAGCTATGAGTTTTTCTCTTAGCACTGCTTTTATTGTGTCCCATAAGTTTGGGTATGTTGTGCCTTCATTTTCAGTAAATTCTAAAAAGTCTTTAATTTCTTTATTTCTTACACAGATATGCATGCAGGCAAAACACCAATGCACAAAAAATATTTTAAAAAAGAAAACAAAGTAGACATCTAAGGAATGATAGTGAAATAAATAAATAAAACAGAGTATGATAAATAACCAAACAAGAAAAAGAGCCAAGAAAAACCACAAGAAGCAAGATTCAGTGACATATGTTTGCTCATACAGCAATCCCATAAAAACACAAAACCAGAAGCCACAGTATACATGCACAGGCCTTGTAAGTTCAAAAACAAGCAAACAAAAATCAATGTAAATAAATAAATGTCTTGACTTAAAATTGTGAAACATTTATAAAACCTTGAAAAATGTCATTGAGTTCATTTCTGCCAGGCACGGGGCCTACCCTTTATGCTTCTTGCCCAGTGAGAGTACCTCAAAGAAAACGTTTTCCTTTTCATTTGCAAGAGGTTATCAATTGGAGATGACTTTTGGGTTAGGGATGAGGCCTGCATCTACTTCCTTCAGCTCTTGGACCCCATCTGGTGCAGACTTGTGCAAGTCCTGTGCATGCTGCCTCCGTCTCTGTAAGCTCCTATGTGTACCACCCTTGCTGTGTCTAGAAGTCCTTGAATCCTTGATGTCTTCCATCTGCTCTGGCTCTTACCCTCTTTCTGTCTCCTCTTTGCTGCATTCCTTGAGCTCTGAGGTGAAAGATTTGATGGAGACATTGATTTTTAGGGTTAAATGAAGAAGTAGAATACTTTAAATTTCAATTCCCAACCAAAATAAGCTAAGTGAATAAATTTTGTTGTGGAAGCTTCTGCTGAATTCTGGGTTGAAATAGGAACAAATCACTGGGGTTCTGGTGGTAAGGGGTAATGTTACAAAGGCCAGCAAGAAGAAGGGGTCCAGCATTCTGAAAACAGAGACATTCAAATATTAGCTATTTATCGTTCCTCACTAAATTATCTTGGTTAAGATGTTGATGAGTGAAATTAAATAAGATATCAGAAGATGAAAAACATCTCCTATGCTCATGGATTGGGAGGACAAACATAGTAAAAATGGCTTTTGGTAGAATGCAATCCTCATGAAAATTTCAACACAATTCTTCACAGACATTGAAAGGATAATTTTTAGCATCATGTGGAAATACAAAAATACCAGGATAGCTAAGACAATCCTGAGTAAAGAAAGAGATGTTGAAGGTATCACCATAGCTGACAGCCAATTTTACTACAGAGCTATAGTAATAAAATTAGAATAGTATTGGCATAAGAACAGGCATGCTGATCAATGAAATAGAATTAATGACCCAGAAAAATACACACTTTCCAGACACCTATGGACATCTGATATTTTATAAAGAAGTAAGAAATACACACAGGTAAAAAGACAGCATCTTCATCAAATGATGCTTGTCATATTTAAATGTTGCATGAAGAATTCAAATAGATCCATACTTATCACCCTGCACAGTAATCAACTTCAAATGGATCAGAGACCTCAACACAAGACCAGATAAATTGCATCTGACAGAACCGAAAGTGGGGAATACCCTTAAACTCGTGGGCACAGAAAAAGACTTTCTGAACAGAACAACGAAAGCACAGGCACTAAGATCAACAATTAACACATGGGGACCTCAAGAAACTGAAAAGTTTCCATGTGGCAAGCAATTATCATTCAGAGAACATGGCAGCTTACAGAATGTGAAAACAATTTTTTTTATCAGCTACACACCAGATAGAGGACTAATATCAAAAATATATAAAAAAACTTTAAAACTAGATATCAAAAAATAAATACTCTAGTTAAAATGAGGGGTACAGAACTAAACAGACAATGCTCAAATGAGGAAACTCAAATGTTTGAGAACTATTCAATATCTTTATCCACTAGGAAAATACAAGTCAAAACTACTTTGAGATATTTTCTTATAACAATCAGAATAGCAGATCAGTAAAACAAAAGAAAACTTATGCTGGTGAGGATATGGAGCAAGAGGAACATTCATCCATTACATGTGGGAGTGCAAACTTGTATAGCCACTATGAAAATCAATTTGGTGGTTCCTCAGAAAAGTGGGAATTGACCTACTTCAAAATCCACCTATACCACTCTGGCATAAACCCAAAGGATCCTTTATCGTACTTCAGAGATACTATGTTCTTTGATGGCCTATTCATAATAGACAGAAATTAGAAACAACATTATGACAATGGATAACTAAGTAATGAAAATGGACTATTATACAACCATATGGCTATCTCCTGAGAGACCCCGCCAGAGCCTTACAAATACAGAGGCAGATGCTCACAGCCAACTGTCAAACTGAGCACGGGGCCCCCAATGGAGGAGTTAGAGAAAGGAATAAAGGAGTTGAAGGGGTTTGCAGCCTCATAGGAATAACAACAATATCAACCAACCAGACACCCCAGAGCTCCCAGGGACTAAGCCATCAACCAAAGGGTACACATGGCTCCAGCTACATATGTAGCAGAGGATGGCCTTGTCAGGCATCAATGGGAGGAGAGGTCCTAGATCCTATGAAGGCTGGATAGATGCCCCAGTGTAGGCAAATAGAGGCTGGGGAGGTGGGAGGGGGATGGGTGGAGGAACACCCTCATAGAAGTAGGGAGGATGGGATAGGTGCTATCTGGGGGTGGGGGGAACTGAGAAAGGGGATAACATTTGAAATATAAATAAAGAATATATTTAATAGAAAAAGAAATGAAATAATGAAATCTACAGGTAAATGGATGGAACTAGAAAAAAATATCCTGAACGTGGTAACTCAGACTCAGAAAGACAAATTTAGTATGTACTTACATATATATGAATGTTAGATCTTGAGTCATTGTTAAGCAAACTATAATCCAGATAACCACAGAAGTTAGGAAGAAAGTAAGAGACTAGAGGGAGGGGATGAATCTTCCTAGGAAAGAGAAATAAAATACACAGTTATAGATAGACAAGGTGGGGGACTGTAATGGGAGCATCAAACAGAGAAGAGAGTAGGGAGCAAAGGAGGGAATATGGAGAGGGATAGCTAAAACTAAGGGCCATTTGAGAGGCATATGGAAACCTAATATAGTAGATGCTTCCTATAATATATACATATGTGAAGGCAATCTAAAAATCATCAAAGAACAGGAGAAATGGAGCCATAACTGGACATCACTCACCATCGATGCTTTAGTACCAGAAAGGGATTGCATCTAATTGATCTCTTGGCCAAAAAATTCCTGTGGGAAGCCCCAAACAACTCAGGCTATTGCCAATGCTGTTAGTGACCTTCATTCAGTGATGGCAAGGCCCTATTGCTGAAGATGGCACTTATACAACTAATTGAATATAACAAAGTCAACCTGTGCCTACCTAAAACCTTCACCCACCTAGACTAGCATTCATGGTATTAGAAGGCACTCTGAACCCTGCAAAAGGAGAAAGATAAACACTAACCCAGCTGCAAACCATTCAATCTACAAGAGCAATCTGCTTGCAAGATATGCTGATGCAATGGTGGCACAAAGGTTAAGAGAGTAACCAACCACTATCTGATTTAAGTGAAGGCTCACTCCATAAAACAAACCCACACCCAGCATTGCTTGGATGGTCAAGAACCTAAGATTGGATAGGCCAAAGCAGTGGATGTCAGAGCCTTTGTGCCAGAGAAAAGAGGCTCAGAAGAGGACTGGGGTGGGAGTGAGGGTAACAACCTCTACACAGCCAACTACAGTGGTCTGAGTTTTCTTCCCTCACTTTAGATAGTTATGGATCTCCAGGAGAAGAAACTGCAAAATTGAATAGCCAGAAGAAGGCCAAATGATGGGAATTCAGAGGTAGTAAAGAAAATTCTGGGCCAAAAGGCTACATTTCGGGCCAAAGAATAGAGTCCAGACTGGAGAGAGAAGGGTTCAAGCTGTGGAGGAGTTAAGCAGTGGTTTGCAGATGGTGGTCAACAAGAGGAGTCAAGAGGGAATCTGGCAGACATTACTTTTACTTGGTGAGGGGAACATATAGAAAGCAGTTTTGGTCACACCTTCCTGTTAGTGTAACAAATCTGACAAAAACCACGGGGATTTAATTTTCTTCCAAGTTTCAGAAGGTTTAGTCTATTATGGCAAAGAGAGTCTGTAGTGCAGAGTACTGTTATGGCTGCCAGGAAGGAGTCAAGAGATAGAAAGGGGAAGGACAGGGAGAGGAAAAGAAAGAGAGAGTCGATGCCAGCAGCAAGTGACTCATTGGGTGGCATCAACACCATTCATGGCAGGTCCTCTCTTCATGTGTGCCAGAAGTGTGCTGTACTAACACCTGATCCTTCTTGATTCAGTGAGGTTCAAAACCAAAGCAGACCATTACACCAACCATTTTCAGAAAAAGGTGATTTTAACATTAGTGATAAATAGTATCATTGTTAGGAAAAAATGATGGAATTATTTGGTTCAATAGTGAACAATGTTTCTAGCAATAATGATGTAGGAAAAATATTCTTTCTGGAGAGACTGATGTGTTGCAGTTTGCTCAAAAATGCCAGAAACTGCATATTGAGTGCCTTAAGTTTATTAATGCTTTCGCTCAACAATTCTGGTGTAAGGATTTCACCCTGGGTGGGGGGGGGAGAGGAAGAATATATCCAAAGATTTAAATATGTTTGTTACAGTACTGTTTCCAATGCTAAGTGACTGAATAAGGCTAGAAATTTCAAAACAGGCTGGTGGTTAAATAAATATCTATAGAGCCATGAGACTTTCCAAATAAATATTTAATTTGTAAAGTTTCATACTATACCTTCTTTTTAAAGGGGGAGCTGGGGCTGAAGAGATTGCTTAGTGGTTAAGAACACTGACTGCTCTTGCAGAACACATGTCTTAAAATCCCAGCATCCTCACAACAGTTTACCACGTCTATAATTCCAATTTCAGAGGATCTATGTCTTTTTTCAGGCTTCAGCAGGCACCAAGTATGCATGTGGTACACACACATGAATGCAAAGCAAGGACTTATATGTATAAAATAAAAACAGATCTTTAAAAAATATCTTAAAGGAAATCTCAAATGGAATCATTTATTGTATGCCTATTTTTTAAAAAATTAGTTTTATTATAAGTATTTACAGTGTGTGCTTATGTGTATTGTGTGTGCTAGGTGCTTGTGTATGTACCTGAGTGCAAAATTGGAGGTCAGGGGACAACCTTGAGGAGATGACTCTCTCCTTCCACAGTGTGGATCCTGGGGATCAAATTCAGGTTGTCAGCCTTGATGAGAGTTGCCTTTATCCATCGAGACTTCTCTCTGGCCCATACCCAGTAATTTTTTCTTTTTATTTATTCAAATTGTGTATTCTAAAATGGGCATGCCTCAATTATGCTAACTGACTTGTAATTCTCTTTCTCACTGGACCCAGGTTTGAATGCTTGAAGTTTGGAATGATGGAGAAGGAGGTAACATATTGCTTGCTTTCAAGAACAAATATGGCTGAGTCGAAAATTAGTGTGACATCATGGGGAGAGGGACTCCAATGACTTCCTAGGGCTGGAGTCCAGCAGGAGGATGACTTTAGGTGGGCAGCCTCGGAAGCACTGCCAAAACCAAGATGGGCAGAGCAAATACCAGCTCTGATTATCTCACTGTAAGCAAACAAGCAAGATGCCCAAGATAGTTTGTTGCTAGTTATCTCGGATAAGGGATTAAATGCAAGTTGTGTTTGTTTGTTTTTCTTCTTGTCTCTGTTTCACAATCATTTCATCCTTCTGCATATATACAGCACCTCCTTAGAACTGGCACACACAGAAAACACTGACATAAACTGTTCTAATTTTATTATTAGAAAAATAAAATATAATTTAAAAAGTAGAAGATGAGACTAAGAAGATGACAATGTCAGGCTAATTTGCAGATTCAGAGATGTAAGCTGCTAAGAGAAGTCACACATGCAGGGCACTCGCCAGTTGTGACTTACTGCCATTAGGTAGTTTTCTGTTAGAAGCTAACCAAGCAACAGGTACAACATGGATGCAATCAGAAATGAAGAACCATGCACCAATGAGCCTCTTTCTGTGTAACTACTTTAAATTTTGGTGCAATGTAAATCTCCATACCATGCAGGCCATTAAACAAACATCTGATTATGATAAACAGCACTCAGTGGCATCCAATTAATTAATAATCATGATACTATTCAGTGTGCAACACTTTTGAGTTTCATTGGTGATGTTGATAGTTTGGATTTCTGGTTTATGTATGAGGGTTCGGCCTACTGCTGTGTTTTAAAATGGCAATTACAGTTACAGAGAAAAATGAAGCAAAAGAACAGATCTGTAAATATAAGGAGATTAAAAGAAACTTTAGAAATAATAACTATGAGAATAATTGAGTTTGGAAAGCAAAACTATCCTTGATTTAGAAATATTTTCTAGATAGAGATGAGAAAAATGTTTCCAATTCTGTTAGCTTGGAAATGAGTTGATGTATGATTTAAGTTCTTACATTCATGTCTAATGGGAGATGACACTGGAATATACATTGTCACATAGAATTTATGTCAGTAGAAATCAAGTAAGTCACAAGTTTCTGAAAGGGAAGAATGAAAATGTATTTCAAACAATTTCTCAGAATAATTACCATGTCTCCATATAAAGCCAAGTTTGAGCAGAGGCTCAGAGTGAGTTGACTGAAAGAAGCCCTCAGAGAAGAGAACCTGATTCCCTCGGGGCACCACATTTTCAATAAGGAACCTGTCCAAACTGAAAGCAAACTCAATTTCCCAAAGTCTGTTCCTTCACTTTCCCTGCTCTTTCTTCAATGTATTCACTTGACTTCCTGTCAGAAAATTGGAAAAGTCTCTAAATTTCCTGTTTCCACCTGCCCTGAAAATTGGAATTTTGCTAATACAATGTCTTTCATCATGTTGCTCTGCTTTGAACGGTCTCAAATTCAAGCCACGGAGAGGGAGGCTTATTGCTGTAGACTCTTGGCCCTTGAGGGTCTATGTTCTTATTGGGTTGGAGGAGACAATTCAACATAAATTCTGAAACCCTACACTAAAAGAGAATAGCTCAGTGCAAGGAGAGAGAGAGAGAGAGAGAGAGAGAGAGAGAGAGAGAGAGAGAGAGAGAGAGAGAGAGAGAGAGAAGGAGGAGGAGGAGGAGGAGGAGGAGGAGAGAGGAGAGGAGAGGAGAGGAGAGAGAGGAGAGGAGAGGAGAGGAGAGGAGAGGAGAGGAGAGGAGAGGAGAGGAGAGGAGAGAAGAGAAGAGAAGAGAAGAGAAGAGAAGAGAAGAGAAGAGAAGAGAAGAGAAGAGAAGAGAAGAGAAGAGAAGAGAAGAGAAGAGAAGAGAGAAGAGAGAAGAGAGAAGAGAGAAGAGAAGATCAAGATTATAACTCTTTCCCAGGCTATGTGTTGTGTGTGGCTGCCAGGACCCAGCACAGAGCTCCACACCACTGCCAAGCATTCACAGTTTCATTAAAATTATTCCACTGAGAAACTATGCAGTCTTCAGTCTTCAGACATGAAAAATTCTGTACATAGAAGAGGCAGTGGGGTTCATTTCTAGGTAAATAGTGAGTTAATTATTGGGAAAGGTCTAACCTACTATATTTTCCAGGATAGTATATACTGGATTTCCAATATAATTCCTGAATAATAGTAATAGCTTAACAAGCGATTGCCACACTGGGTCCAAAATTTAAGCAAGCAAATTTATTAAAATATGCACAAAGATAAATCCCTGATAGCTGCTTGGACTTTCCATAGAAGAGGGACCTCAGAAGTGGTGATGTGCACAGAAGGCATATCTACAATGAGATTCATCAAGTCCTACTGAAAACACATGGCATGCCCTCCCCTCAGCAGCATGTCTCAATTCTCTGTGAATGTCCCCACCACCTAAAGGTTAATTTCATTTGCTCCATGACACAGAAGCCCATGGTTGACACATGTCCATCTTAGTTTTGAAAGAAAAGGAACTTAATTAAACTGATGCCCAGAAATCCATTGGGATTGGTGTTTATTGGCTTGGAGAAATATAATTTCTGAAAAACTGACACATTTCTATTATGAATAAATGAGTACAATTTGTAAAACAATTATGATCTGTTATGCTGTGTGTATCATGAAAGTATTTATTCAGCTCTTCAAAAGGGATTTCTCCTTTACTTAAAACAATTGACTCATTTCTCTGCAGTAGAGGGAGCATCTATCTAGAAGCCCCTTTACTCTGCCTGTCCATAATGATTAAAATTTTAACCATGAAAGGAGAGGGTTAAAAACAAAGAGGCCAAAATACTTGCTTACAATGCCATAAAAGAGATCATTTTAGTTTTTGATTACCACCACCATTGTACTGTTCCAACCCAAACATCTGCCTGTCACCCCATAAACGTACTTACACGTCTCTTCCCTTTATGAGCAAATAAGTAGGGCTTTGAGAGACATTTTAATAGAGAGCAGCTGTTTGACTGCTAAACACTGCATCTGGAAGGGAGTAGGCTATTCACATGGAGGAAAAACACCCTATTGTTTTATTTTCTTAAAGTACACTGATGTTTTACAAAAAGATACTTTAATATTTTGGATGTGCAGAAAAAAAGAGCCCCTAAAATGTTTCTGGAAACCAGTATATTGCTGCCAGAAGACAGGAGATTGCTGCATCAATGATAATAGTAATAATAATAATAATAATAATAATAATAATAATAATAATAATAATAAAATGTATAATACAAGGTCAAAGACTGCTGTACTGCATGAGCTCAATGCCAGGCAATTCACAAGAACTGACATTTATCTCCTTCTGAAATGATCTTTGCTTCAGACTAAGATGAATCATTATGGTTTCCTTGCTAGGCTGTGACTGTAATTTTCTGAATGCATGATCCATTTAAAAATACTAAAAATAAATGTTATAACAAAAATCATGGAAACATCTGCTTTACAAAAATTGAAATGAAGCACTGACTCCAGGATTCTAGCATGCTGTGTGAGGCTCCTTATAAAACACTGTGGACCGTGCAAACCAAAATCAGTGTGGCTTTAGGAATGCCTCTCACTGAGAATCAAGGGTGCCTCACCTAGTCTTCACTTATCCTTTGAAAGGTAGCTGGGTATACAAGCCCTAAAAGTTCAAGGGCATTGAGTTCTGCCCTTGCAGATGCTTCCCTTAAAAGGGACTTAGTTTAGAAGTGGTGATGGATGGCTCACCCAGGCTCTCATCTCATGTCTGTCTTTCAGCCTCCTGATTCCCTGAGGACAAAGAGATTTCAGCATTTGCCTCATCCCTCTCCCCTCCTTCAGGACCCCTGGTCACATAAACCATACAGGTTAACCTGCCAGGTATCTGCACATTTTAGAAGTAATCTAAAACAGGCCCAGCCTTCTCTCTTTTTCTCAGGACAAACATTTCAACGCTGTCTGAAAACAATCTGAATACTTGGGGCTGTATGGTTTTCAACCAGTATAAACATAGAAAGACAGAATATTAATATTCTGAATAGCAAGTTAACAGTAGGTTTGAGGATGGCTATAACAAGTCAATTTAACACCACATAAAAAAAGAGCACAGTCTGAGAACTTGGATTCATTCTATTCTTTTTTTTGTTGTTTTTTTTTTCTATTTTTTATTGAATATATTCTTCATTTACATTTTCAAATGTTATACCCATTCCCAGTTTCCCCCTCCCCGAAAACCCCCAACCCATCCTCCCACCTCCTGCTTCCAAGAATATGCTCCTCCACCCAACCCACTCCCATGATCCCCCCTCGATTTCCCCATACTTGGGACTCTATTGAGCCTTCACAGGACCAAAGACCTCTCCTCCCACTGATGCCCGACAAGGCATTCCTCTGCCAATCTTTTGGTTGGAACCACATGTACCCCTGGGTTGATGGCTTAGTCCCTGGGAGCCCTGGGGCGTCTGGTTGGCAGACATTGTTGTTCTTCCCAGATTCATTCTATTCTTAAAGCAGTATGATAAGACTCTCAAGACTACTTAATGCCTTTGGAATTCCCCACAAGGGAGGAAGTTATGTCACTCTGTGTCCAAAGCAAAGGGATGGGGTAGGAATATCTTTTTCCATGTCTGTACAAATACTTGGTTTCTCAATTCTCCCTCCCTACCTCTCTCTTATCCCTGTTCATTCTTTCACTTTGTGTTTTTTGAAACAAGTCTCATTTTGACTCTGCGAATCTCGATCTTGCTGCCCTTTTTAACCCCTGATCCTCTGTCTCTACCTCCCAAGTTCTGGGATGAGATGTGCCCCTCCCAGATTCCCATTTCACTTTATTTCTTTGTCAGTGTCAGGGGTTGTAATATGACTATTCTGAGACTGCTCCTGTAATAAAAAGGCACATCTTATTACATTTTATTAAAACTTCTTCCTTCAAGCCACCATCTCCAGCAGGGAATCAGGCAGCTCCAAAGCCTTCTGGTCTTAGCCCACCAGGAGAGAGTAATCTCACAGCAGAGATTTCACTTCTGAGTGCAGAAGTGAGATCTCCACCTTCTCGCTGGAGGGGTACAGCTAGGAGCACACTGGGCATATGATCAGTATTGCTGTTGGGACAAGAGTCTTCCCGTTCGGCTGCCATTTGCAGCAGGGAACCAGACAGCTCCACAGCCTTCTGTGCACAGACCCTGCCAGAAGAGAGTTTGGTCTTCCAGGAGTACAGACACAGGCTTACAGGCCCATAGGAGGGACAAGCTCCAGCCAGAGACAAGACCAACTAATACCAGAGATAACGAGATGGTGAAAGGCAAGAGCAAGAACCCTACCAACAGAAACCAAGGCTACTTGGCAACATCAGAGCCCAGTTCTCACACCACAGTAAGTCCCTGATACCCCAACACACCGGAAAAGCAAGAGTTGGAATTAAAGCATCCTCACGATGCTGTTAGAGGACATCAAGAAGGACATAAATAACTCCCTTAAAGAAATACAGGAGAACATGGGTCAAATGGTAAAAGCCCTAAAAGAGGAAACACAAAAATACCTGAAAGAAATACAGGAGAGCATGAGTGAACAGGTAGTTTCCTTAAAGAGGAA
Organism: Tokudaia tokunoshimensis; assembly: GCA_036184795.1. Lineage (NCBI taxonomy): Eukaryota > Metazoa > Chordata > Mammalia > Rodentia > Muridae > Tokudaia > Tokudaia tokunoshimensis. Next base: position 87,194,901 of record BTHU01000002.1, on the reverse strand, counting down.
ACACAAAAATCCCTTAAAGAATTACAGGAGAACACAAACAAACAAGTGAAGGAACTGAACAAAACCATCCAGGATCTAAAAATGGAAGTAGAAACAATAAAGAAATCACAAAGTGAAACATCTCTGGAGATAGAAAATCTTGGAAAGAATTCAGGAGTCATAGATGCAAGCATCAACAGCAGAATACAAGAGATAGAAGAAAAAATCTTAGGGGCTGAAGATACCATAGAAAACATTGACTCAACAGTTAAAGAAAATGCAAAATGCAAAAAGCTCCTGAGCCAAAACATCCAGGAAGTCCAGGACACATTGAAAAGACTAAACCTAAGGATTATAGGTATAGAAGAGAGGGAAGATTTCCAACTTAAAGGGCCAGTAAATATCTTCAACAAAATTATAGAAGAAAACTTCCCTAACCTAAAGAAAGAGATGCTCATGAACATATAAGAAGCCTACAGAACTCCAAACAGACTGGACCAGACCAGAAAGTCCTCCCAGCACATAATAATCAAAATACCAAATGCACTAAACAAAGAAAGAATATTAAAAGCAGTAAGGGAAAAAGGTCAAGTAACCTATAAAGGCAGGCTATCAGAATTACACCAGACTTCTCACCTGAGACAATGAAAGCCAGAAGATCCTGGGCAGATCTCATGCAGACCCTAAGAGAGCACAAATGTCAGCCCAAACCACTATACCCAGCAAAACTCTCAATTACCATAGATGGAGAAACCAAGATATTTCATGATAAAAGCCAAATTTTCACAGTATCATTCCACAAATCCAGTCCTACAAAGGATAATAGATGGAAAACGCCAACATGAGAAGGGAAACTACACCCTAGAAAAAGCAAGAAAGTAATCTTTTTCCAACAAACCCAAAAGAAAGTAACCACACAAACATAAAAAGAACATCAAAAATAACAGGAAGCAACAATCACTATTCCTTAATAACTTATAACATCAATGGACTCAATTCCCCAACAAAAAACACAGTCTAACAGAAATATTTTCATGTAAATCTTCAATTTTATCAGAAAATGTTTGTGATTTCTCTTTCAATTTAGTAATGTTTTTTATGCCTACCATTTAAACTGTATTATTTTCCATGATAATCTTTAATTTTAACATTTTTCTATATATTTCTTCAATTTTATCAGTAATATTTTCCATGTAAATCATCAATTTTGTCAGAAAATGTTTATAATTCCACTTTCAATCAACTTAGGAATATTTTTATGCCTACCATTTTTTCAGTATAATTTTTTCCATGAAATAGTCAATCTTATTGTGTTTTTCTATATATTTCTTCAATTTTATCAGAGATATTTTCCATCTAAATCTTCAGCTTTATCAGGAAATGTTTATAATTCCACTTTCAATCAACTTTGAAATATTTTTATGCCTACCATTTTATCTGTATAATTTTACATGACAATCTTCAATTTTAATGTTTTTCTATATTTTTCTTCAATTTTAACAGAAATATTTTCCATGTAAATCTTTAATTTCATCAGACAATGTTTATAATTTTACTGTCAATCAACTTATGAGTATTTTTATACCTACCATTTTATCTGTCTAAGTTTCCATGAAATAGTCAGTTTTACCATGTTTTTCTATGTATTTCTTGAATTTTATCAGAAATATTTTTCTTGTAGATCTTCAGTTTTATCAGAAAATGGATATAATTCCACTTTCAATCAACTTAGAAATAGGTTTATGCCTACCATTTTATCTGTTTAATTTTTCTTGAAATAGTCAATTTTAATGTGTTTTTCTATATATTCCTTGAATTTTATAAAAAGATTTTCCTTGTAGATATTCAATTTTATCAGAAAATGTTTATAATTCCACTTTCAATCAACTTAGAAATATTTTATGCCTACCATTTTATCTGTAATTTTCCATGATAATCTTCAATTTTAAAGTTATTTTATATTTTTCTACAATTTTATTAGAAATATTTTCCATGTAAATCTTCAATTCTATCATAAAATGTTTCTACTTCCTTTTTCAATTAATTTAGCAATGCTTTTTATGTCTACCATTTTACTCTTTAATTTTCCATGAAAACTGTCAATGTTAATGTGTTTTTCTATATGCTTCTTCAATTTTGTCAGAAACATTTTCATGTAAATCTTTAATTTTATCATAAAATGCTTTTACTTCCTTTTCCATTAAAAAAAAAGAGTAAGAAAAAAAATAAAAACTTCTTGTAGGTCCATTGTTGTATAGGGAATCTTACCTTGGAGTACATAAAATCTTACCAAGGAGGCAAGAAAGATCACCACTATTATAGAATGATAAAGAATAGTATATAAGAAAATACTAAATTGTCTATAAATTTAGATTAGACTACATATGAGAGGCACTGAATTTAAACAGTTTGGAGAAATGGGAGAAATCAATATTGTGATAGAGTTTAAAAATAAAAACAAGTGTATTAACAAATAAAAAATTCAAAGCATACAACTCTGTCTTATACATTTTACCTCCATATAAGCACAATTGACATACACTATTTATAAGTTCATATATGTGACTCCACGGTCAACAAAAATGGGCAAGAAATAAATGTCCATGTAGATTGAGCGTTTTCTTGCTTTCAGAATTACCTCATCTGCTTGAGTCATATAAGGAAATTGCTGCAATTAGAACATACATAAAAGCAAATATTTAATGGCAAAATATCAGCAGGTGTGTCTTCTCCTGGTTACAGGAGAGCAGAAATGGGCCTCGGTCTGCATTTGCATGGGGTGCTGTGAGCACTGCTGTTTATTAATGCTATAGGCACTGATGGCCAACTCTCCTGCCATCAGTTTGCTGTCCAAATTTCTCTACAGAGCCCCTCGGCCACACTCATGATCTTCATATTGGAAGCAGGTTGTTCACAAACTCAGAAACTGAAACTGTCTCCAGTCCCACAGATGTCTCTAGTTGAAAACTAATGTTAAGAATTGGAGTTTTAATAAGTCTTTAATTACCTTTTATCTTTAAGGTATTAAAGGCTGGCTAAGCTGGCTTAACAGAAAGAAGTGCTTAGGGCTAAGCCAGACAACCCAGTTTAATCCCCAGAATCCACAGGAAGGTGGATATGAGAGAATGGATCTCATAAAGCTGTCCTGTGATCTCCACACACATGCTGAGTCACACATGCCCCTCCCACCCCCACATATAACAGTAGATAAAATCAAGTCTAAACTTTGGTTTAAAAGATAGATACTATAAAGGGAGTCTTGGGAACAAAGAAATATTTCTTGGGAACAAGAAAGAATAAAGCCTTAACTAGTTAGCTTCTCCGAGGGACCTCATCTGAGCTTCCCTTGACTTTACATTACATAAAGATGAACAAATCCAAATGGTCCATTTCCTGATGCTGACACTCCTGCCCTGCTTTCCTGTCACTCTGTGTCACACACTCCTTTGTACATCTCTATCCTTAAGTATACAAGTCTTGCCTTTCACTGACTTTACTCAGCATTATATTTGTCTGGGAGTCCCCTTTCTATTCTGTTTTGTTTAATTTCACACTAAGCCCTGGCTTAAATTTTACTATGTAGACCAGGCTGGTCTCAAGCTTGTCAAGATTCTCTGTCTCCTGTGTGCTAGGGATGCAGGTGTGCACACTCCATCCAGTTCTGGGCTGTTTTTTATTAGGCAAAACATTTAACTATGTATTATTATTATTAATTATGCACATAGATTTTTCCATTTTTACTTGTAAGCAGTGGGAGACAATGGTGTACATGAGCCTTCTACAAGTAGCTAGCATAGCATCTTGCACATAGAAGGTACCAAGTGAGAACTGAGAGTTATTCGCTTTATCAGTGAATAGAAGGAGACAGGAAAAAACCCTGAGAGAATGAAGGGTGTGACTGAGGAATGTGTGTAGAACTTCTTCAATGTATTGGTGAAAGAGCTGTTTCTTTATTAAAGCAAAATTTGTACAACTGAGAAAGCATTCCTAGCACAAAACCTCCCATAACCCACCACAGTTCCTGTCTCTTGTATAGCAATGGGAAAAAAATGTTCAAGTCATGCACCCCAGGAGCCAATGAGATGACTTGGCAGGTAAAAGCATTTGCTGTGCAAACTTCATGCCACACCCGTTGAAGGTAGGAACTGACTCTTCAACTTTGTCTCCTGACCTTCCCACCAATTCCCCCCTCCCTCCCTCCCTTCCTCCCTCCCTCCCTCTCTCTGCCCCCCCCACTCTATATGCATGTATGTGCACATGTGGTTTGTTCCTCTTCCTCTTTCATAATGATGACAATGATGAAGAAGAAGATAATAAAATAAACAAAAAACGTAAATGGCGCATGCCTATACCCACCTCCTTCCCCTGCCTACTCCGTTCACTTGTGTCCAGAAGATTCTCTTTTCAGAGTTCTTAACAGAGTCATCACTGCTAAAAGCAGAAATGCTGCAAGCAGAATATTTTCATTACAGGAATGTAACCTCTAAGACAAACACTGCTTTTACCTTTCATAGTCTTCGCACTGGTGGGTGATCGTTACCAGCGTCTCGTCATGTTTCTCATGTGTGAGGTGTCGATGTGGAATCTAGAAGAGAAAATATAAAAACACAAAGGATGCAAGTCTCAGATGTGGGAAGAAAAATCTATCAGTCTTGGAAAGAAAACCACCTGTCAGATGCATTTTCCATTCAAAGTCATGTTTTTATTCTCATGACTTATTTTCCAGCATGTCAAGCATGAGAAGAGAGACCACAAGTGTGCTTTCTGTGTGCTTTAGTGACACAGTAAAGATCTGGTATAAACAAAGTCTCAGCTTTTCAGTTAAGGAAGACTCTGATGACAGAGAGAAATTGTCCAGTAACAAGGAGAAGGCTGGACTTTCCAACATTCAAGGCATAAACTGTTAAAGCTGTCAGACTGACATGTTTGCAATTCAATTAGTCACACTGTAGGGACAGCTTTGTCCAGGATCTCCTAACCACCCGGCACCAACGCCTTTCTTCCCATAATGCTGTTTACTACAGGTTCTGTTCAATGGGAATTGGTAATCATTTCCACAGTTTTCAGGATAACAGAAGAATTAGTGATGTGACAACTAAAAGAAACAGTTTTTACTTCCCATTTTTTTCTATTAAGTATCAATTGCAACATAGTTACCCAAACTGTTAAAAGCTAACATGGTGCCTCAGAGGGTACATAGCAGACACTTGAACTTGATGAGTTAGATGAATCATGTATGTTTTGAAAGCTAATTCCTGCAGGCGATTAACACATTTAAAATGCCCCTGGAAACTAGTAATTGCCACAATCCCTTTAGAAAATGCAAGGAACTAAGTCTCTGTGAAATACAAGGACAACTTGTCTGAGTTTTTTGAGTCAAATTGTAAAAACTGGTCCCCAAACCCTGCTCATCCCAGGTCTCTGAGGACTTACTTTACCTATTGCCAGGTTACCTAGACACAGCATGGGAGGGTGGCTTTTTGTTTCATTTTGTTTTCGACTTATGACAGCTGTTTAAAAGTCATCTGTTACCACCATGGCCGCCAGTTACTAGATGAAAGAAGAAGCCTCTTGGGACTGTTGAAAGAACTGGACCACCAACTGGTGTAAGTTTTTTTCCTTCTAATTGTGCAAAATTACACAACTGCCTCTCTTCTTTGTGTGATGCTCCAGAGATGTTGCACAATTCTCCACACTCATGGAAGAGAAAAGCCAGAGATACCTGACAAAGAGGGGCAAGAAGGCCTATCCTGGCAGTTCTAGAAGATGAGGTTTTTTAAAATATGAATTAATAAATGAATTAACAAACGAGTTAATAAATAAGTTTGTAAGAAGGCCCATAAATGTGCTACTAGTTTAAATGAGGCATCAAGAACTCTACTACCCCCAGTTGCCAAAGGAAGCAACAGAAGCCCAGAAAGGCAAACAACCAGTTAGTTGCTGACTTAGGACTAACTAGACACGTAGTTCTTTGTGTTTATTCCTCCATAACTGCACACTGTACAGGAGATATTTTAAATTTGAAATACAAGTATATTTGCTTTAGCAGTAATGTTTACATTACAAATGAAACCTCATCAATAGATATGACATAGGCAATGGTCTCACATTATTTGGCAGGTGGAAAGGGAAATCTTGAGACTTCATCTGCACCAAGTCCCAGATTAGGGTAACCTCAAGTTGCCACACAAACAACTGAAGCGAAATGTTCTCTTCAATAAATTTTCACTAAGTAAATGAAGCACAGAATCCATCTAGCTGGGTGGCTATGTCCTTGCTTGGCTTGGGTTCTGGAATGCTGACTAGACGTCATGAGGGAATGGAGAAGGTATAGACACACAGACACAGAAAAGCTGGGATCAAGTGGACCGGGCTCTCTGATGTAGACGCTGCAGCAACCAGAAAGCTCAGTGTATTTAATACAGTTAAATAAAGAAGCAGGACTATTGCACACAGCTAAACAAGGAGGCAGAGTTATTACATCCAGCTGAACAAGGCTACAGGTTTGGATTTTCTTGGCAGGAGAAGTATTAAGGGTGTAAAAGCCTATGGGGAAGCCAAGAGAGAATCATCATGAACATTATCTGCACACTGTCAAAATTCTGACTTGGAACAGAGGAAGCCTTAGACAGCCCTCTGAGACTAATCATGAGAAAGCTTTGCCACTCCCATGAGTCTGAGGTATTTGTCATGCCCATGTCAAACCATACACAGTCAATCACAACTTCACTCAATCCCTACACTGGGTGATCATGAACTTACTGAAGTTCTCTTGGGTGGTATGAAGACTAGCACACAGACAGACAGAGTAAACACTAGGCAGGAGGCCCTGAGTCACAGGCCCACTGGCACTAGGAGAACAAGGCAACTATATTTGATTATAGATCCTCTATTTATTGTTCAATGTAATTCAAGATATTTTAGCCTTGTTAAATGTTTTATACTCTTAAACCATGTCTGAAATGAAATAAACAAGCTGGACATTTTTTGCAAGAGCGATTGTGCTAGAGGTATAGAAGAAGGGTCAATCAAAATAAAATAAAATAAAATAAAATAAAATAAAATAAAATAAAAATAAAGAAACCTGTAACTTTTCATGTCAATTTAAAAAAATAAGTAAAAATTTAAAATTGCATGTGAATGTTAAATAGATGGTGTTAGAACCAAAGTAGGATTGTGTACCACATCATTTCACCTGTTTGCAAGACCATCTAAGAAGCCACTATTTTGCCTAGAAGCACTTGTATCTTTTATGGATACCATGCTCTAACAGAGGTCTTGCCATTGTACATCTGATTCCTCTCCTACAAAGTCACTGCCAATTTATTAGCCTTTTCTAAGATCGCCTCTGGAACTTATGATATATTCTTTTGAAAATATTTAGGAAAGTTCTCCATTTAAGTTTGATGGATAAGACGATGAACATGAAGCAGTGCAATGCCAACCGCTTTCTGAAGGATCCCAGGGTGGAAACCACGAAGCTGCTCTCCCACCCGCCCCCTGGTTATGAGCTACTTTTTAAGCCACGGAGCAAGAGCAGCAGAATGACTGTGAACAGCTTGCTAGGAAGTCTAATTTTCTTACATCTTTCCATCTCCTCTTCTGTAAGTGAGGGTGATGAGTATAGCCCTCACCAGACTGTCATTAACTTGAGTGCCTGCCTGGTAGGTAACTAGTACTATACAATTTTAAAAACTGGGACACAGTGTCATATTCACTTAAGTAATACAATATGCAAGGATGAAGTCTGTGCAGCAGTCTTACTACCTTGGTTCCTTCTGAGGAGGTAGGTCAGTTCACTATCTTGACTCATGATCATATTGACACAGCTTGATGTATATCAGTGGAAATGAATTTTTATTTCTAAGGCTTTTTCAACTAATGATTCCAGGTAAGACTACAGGAGATGGCCTCAGGGAAGTCAACATCCTGTCGAGAAAAATAAGGTGTTAAGCCTTAGAGGATGCAAATCAGGGGTTTCTTGTTTTCATATCCCAGTATGGGCCAGAGTAAGGTCTCTCTGTCTTAACAATAGAAAAATGATCATATGCTAACTGTATATGATGAATTGGAAGATAAACATTGTTGTCAGTTAAGAGTAGAGGGTGATCCTTCATTGTCACCAACAGTGGTTTGCTTGGATTTTTAGTAGGGTATTTGCATTGTTTTATTTTTGCATTTTTTTTTGTCAATGAAACAGGAAACCAGAAAGATTAAAACTTGATTTAAAGTTGCTTCAAAATTTAGTTTCCATGGTGAAATAAATTATAAGTCATATATAATTCTTAGGACTAAAAGATTTAGCACTAAAGACCATAGGAGGGAAGATACCCAAGTGGTTGACGACATCCACTCAAGCTAAAAGCAAGTAAGTCTCTTCCTTCCCATCACTTGATTAACTTCTTCTTCTCTTCTCCAAGCACTTCCTCCTTTGCACAAAGGAGTCTCTGTCTTGCTAAGGAAGCACATGGTGCTTTGTGTTTAACTTAGCCAGAACTTGCCGTGGATTCTTGGATGAAGTTCAGTACATCAGAGAAGATCACAAGTTGTTTGATTGTTTAAGCAGAAGTTTACATAATCAAGTTCCAAAATAATTCAAACTTAAGAGGATAGGCACATTGTTGGAAATATGCTGTGCTGATCAAGTCTATGTTATATTGTTGGAATGTGTTAGAATATAAATATCATAAACGGCATGACACCTTCACTTAAGACAGGAGGTACTTGATGCTGACAAGTGATTTTTATCTTAACAACATGTGCTACTCTCTGGGGTGTTCCACTTGTAGCTCATTATACTCATTTAGCAAGCCTGTTTCATTTCAGGATCTGCCTTTGCTAAATTTAAAATTAAATGTTAACCAGGTTCAGGATATTTTTATGATGTACCCTTAGTAAACACTAAACCATCATCAAAATTTTATCCTCATTTGAACATATAACTACTGAAAATTCTAAAAGATACTGTGTTGAAAAGACATATATATATATATATATATATATATATATTCATTTACATATTTTTATATATAAGGACAGTCACTAAATTTTTATGGCATTTGGCATAAGAGTACTAGATGCTGTCTCAGAGGACCCAGAAGCCACATGCTGGCTCACAATCATCTGTAATTCTAGTTCCATTGGATGTGCTGGTCACTTCCGGCCTTTAGAAGACATCAGGCATATTGAAGGCATACAGAGAGAGAGAGAGAGAGAGAGAGAGAGAGAGAGAGAGAGAGAGAGAGAGAGAGAGAGAGAGAGAGAGAGAACCGACAAACCACCACTCAAACAGAAAATAAAAAACAAAGAATATGTATCAAACCTAAAAGATTGCAAAGAAGATCCACAAGTAGAAAGCTAATAAAACATTGTTAAGACTACAAGAATCATATGTCAATATTATTTTACTGTATTAATAATTAAATATATACCTTCTTTTCCAATTAGAGACCTATGAGGATTGCCCATCTGGCCTTCTGATTTTGGTTTCTTCATAAGAAAACAACAATGCTTTCTGAATACCTGGTGCTTACAAAGTTTTATATTTTTCAATCACATTCAAATTTAGTCTTATTACTACCTGTATTGAAATTTTCCTAGGTATACAAGTTAGCTTGCACAGACACAATAATCCTACTTTTTTGGTTACACACAACATAATACACATACATTTTACTTAAATTGTGTTAATTACAAATAAACATATTCACAAATAGCTTGGGAAGACAAAACTGGTTCTTCATAAATGCACTGTTCAGTTTTTAAAGGTAACAAAAAATGAACTGGTGGTTTCTAGATGGCTCATGTGTAAGAGTGTTTGACATGCAAGAATAAATATCTGAGTTCCAATCCCTAGTGATCAAACACCAGAGATGGCCATGCACATCTGCAACCCAAGCACTGAAAAGGCCAGAGACAGGAGGGTTATGGGAGCTCATTGGCTGCCATCTTAGCTCCAGAGTCAGTGAGAGACTCTGTCTTAGAGGAGTACTGTGTACAGGGACAAACAAGGACACATGACATCACTGAATCTGTTCCCCTTATAGACACATGAGCAGTTGTACTCACATACACACAGACATGTAAAACACGCACACACACATACACACACACACACACAGGAGTGAACCATCACAACCATGAGCATCACAACCCTTCATACCATTCCTATGCTGTAGAGAGGGAACAGAGACTGTGTTGCATTCATGTTTGGTTGGAGACTGAGGAAGTAGAACAGATTCAGCCAGGAATGGATAGATACTTGCAGAGTCAGGAAGCTTCACATCAGCAAGTGGTCATATGGCTGCAGTGAATGGGTAAATGAAACTATCTTCTCCATTCATTAAATTCATTTAGAAATAAAGCCATGAGAGAAAGGGACAGCATTTCACTTTGCCTAGTAACTTCTGTGGGTGTCTTTGTGCAAATTTCAAAACATAAAATATTTGACGCCAATATGTTGATGAAAATAAGCAATACTGGTTCCTGCTATTATCAACAAAATAAATAAAAAACAAAAAGTAATGTAACCAGGGGAAAACACATCATGGATTAGAAATTATAGTTGGTTTTTTTCTCTATGTGCATTTATGACCTGATTGTTAATGTTAAATTAACTTGTTAAATTAAATGTAAACTCTTAAGCCTTAAAAGTTGTTAAATTAAATATAAAATCTTAAGCCTCTTACTCTCTGGATGTAAATTTTCAGAACTAAATTCTAATGGAATCATCTCTAAGGGCACTGGAAGTGTACAACTCTAGACTATCACTTCCGAGAATGTATGGTCAGAACCTGGGACCAGTGACGATCCTCACTGAATAGCTCTGATACTGCTGATTTGTATTTGCTGGCTATCAAAGCAGAATTGGGGACTTGCACCATCTGAGAATTGCAATCTAATATGTCAGACTTTTAGGTGCATTTAATAATTTGTCGAGTTGGCTGATAATAAACAATGCCTTTCCAGTGTGGTCAAAACCACTGACAATATCATTCACACTTGGCACTATGGGAACACCCTGACTTCTCTGCCCACTCCCTATCTGTTTTTTATGTTATAGCCGTTTCCTTAAAACACATTTGCTCTTGTCGTCATCCCTCTTCCCACCCACATAGTAAAAACCATGTGATCTTCTGTCCCAATGATAGAGTTGTTAACATAGCTGAAAGGCTTGGAATCCCTCAGATGGGTCACAAGACTCTCTCTATTCCCAGACACTTGCCGTTTCTGTTCCCCCATCATCATGGTGACAAGTCCCTCCAAGGTGAGTGCTCCTTTCCACTGTACTCCCTGCTCCATCTAGATTCATTCTTCCCACAAAAACCAATCTCTCCTGGGTCTCTGTACATCCATTAATGTGCACTTTTATGACTTGCTCAGTCCTCTTAGCAGCATGAATTTTGATTTTACTATTTTAGAGCATATCATTGTCCAGTCTAGATCATTTCTCTGCATCAGACCTTAAATTCTAGGAGTTGGTGGTTCTGTTACAAGCAAATACCCAATACATAGTTCAGTGTTTGGGTTACATAAGTGCCCTAGAAACAAGGAATGAATGAACTGAACACTGAGTATGGCAGCAGATAGTTTTATACAGATGTGTACCACATCTAGTACAGAATTTAGCAAACATTTCCCTAATAATACCTTAAATACAATGCTTGATCTAAATCATTCTTCATACATGAAATAACCTGTTTGTGTGTTCAAGAAGCCTTATACCTAAATCTGCACACAGTAGTTGTGTGTGTGTGTATACATGTGTGCAAACACACAGACACATTTGTACACTTGCACAGAGAAATAAAACATATCAATTAACTATTAAGCTTAACAAAATTTACAAACACAAAGCTAAGACTCCACTCCAATATTTCTGAATATTTCTATGAGAACAAAAGCAAGTGCCCAGATTTGCTTCTTTGTAAACAGTGTCTTTCTGTGTAGCTTAGGGCAGCCTCAGACTCACTATGTAACTCAGCTGCCCCGGAACTCTTGTCTGATCTGTCTTAGCCCCCAAAGTACTAGGAGTGCAGGTAGACACCACCTTACCCTGTTAGAGTTTTAAAAATATGACAATTTAAGTCAACAACAGCACTAAGAGGTGTGTCTCCTACATTCCCATTCATTCACTGCCTCTAGTCAACAGAATTCTCATATTTAGCTATCATTGAAGTTGCTTGTATTGTGGAAGAAAATGGAGGGAAGGAAATTTATACACCTGTCTCATTTACAGTAATGGCTCAAGGGAAATTAAGAATGAGAGATCTTTGGCTACACATCATTTGGATAAATCAAAAGAAATAACCAAAGAGCTATAGTTTGAGTTTGAGGTATTTTTTCCATTTCATGTTTCTGAGAAAGGTGTTAAATCAGGGGACTTTTAACACCTGTTTCCTTCTAAGAAATCATTTTGCTTTATATCAGTCAAGGTTTGCCACCACAGATTCACCATAATTCAGTCAGATCAGGGTACCTACATTTCCTTCACCTGAGAAAAATGACCCTTGTGGGTCTGCAATTCCAAATATTCCCAAGTCCAGAAATCAGGGACCAGAAATCAGGAAACTCAGAGTCTCTCACCCTAGTTACTAGAAACTACCTAGAAACTACAATCTGTAGGCAGTATTAAAAACTCATTCCAATACTGTGAGTCAAGAAAATCAGTGAAGCCAGGATTATTGAAATCCTGCTGTTGTGCACGTGGGCTTAGTGAAAATTCATCACCGGCCAACTTCTAGCCAATGAAGTAGATCTTGTTTGTAGAATGATTCCCTCATCTGCAGAAAAATAAGTGTCTCCTTATTCTTCGTCTTTATTATGCTCTCTCCTAGGAGATACTCTTGCATTGAAGATTTTTATTGAGTAATTTTAATTAAAGTTTCTCAAATTACAAATTCATCCTTTTAGGCATTTTAATCGAAGGATGATTAGATTTAAAAATCAAAGGATATGGATTTCACCCTATCTCTTACATCCAACAAGATAGCTTCCCTTTACACTAAGCTCCATCTGTAAAGCAGACATAATGCTTGCCGCTTTCAAAAGAAGGAGACTGATAGAGAAACAGGATGGTCCATTTTAAAACAGCCTTCAGCTCCCCTGACTACCCGATGATTTGATTGATGTTTGCTGGTGAACTGAAAGTTCTAGATGTGGTAGGATTTAAGTTGTATTTGATGTGTCAAAACTCACTAAAAATCCTGTAGGGAAAGTGAGTTTTAAGAGATAAACATGTTATCGTGTATGTAATTATTGATGAATGTAGACTACTGTGAGGAAGGTCAGAAATGTTGGACTAAAGATGGATCTTCTCTATGGAAGTATAGCTCAGGTAAAACCTGTCATGGGTAGTTTTCATACCCTTAGCCTTTTGCTGATAGTATCAATTCCTCCAGACACATTCCCATCTACTGACCAGGCTGGGCCAATGCTTGTTTAGGAGCCTGGGGATTGATCTTCGCATTCTTTTATACCATGCAAGCCATCCATCACGCTGCTGCAACCTCACCCCAGTTTATTTGCTCGCCTCCTGTTCCTCTAAGACAAGACTTTGTGGGGTACCTAGATATTCTAACCTGCACTAAACTTTTTAAGATGAAAAATTTGGTGTTTTTAATTGTCATCACTAAAAAAGTCAATCAACGATACACAGTGTAATTACCACACAGAAAGCACCTTGCAGATCAATACTCGGGTGCTTATCCTCAGATTGACAAAAGTAAACACAAAGAACTGAAGCTGGGAGCACCAAGTCTGGGTTCTACACACAGCAACAAAAGAGTGAAGGCTGTGTCTCTCAGCTCCAAAAGAAATTCAGTGAAAGACAGTCAGTTATAACCATCAGAAATGATGGCTGAGCTCAGACTGCACTGATGGAGGCTTTCTCCCGGAGATGAGGGCCAGGATGGGTACCAGGTTCTGAATCTGTTCTTTGACTTTTATAAGCTGGATGCTCTCAGGATAATTATATCTAAATATTTATTGTTGTTTTAAAATATTATTTTATAAGAACAGACATTCTAATCAAAAATTAATTTTCTGTACTAATCCATATTTAGGCAAATTTTAATTTGTCCTATCAGACATGTTATGTTTCTTTTTTTCTTTTTTTTTTTTTTTTTTTTGGTATTTTCAAGACAGGGTTTCTCTGTAAAGCCCTGGCTGTCCTGGAACTCACTCTGTAGACCAGGCTGGCCTCAAACTCAGAAATCTACCTGCCTCTGCCTCCCAAGTGCTGGGATTAAAGGCAGGCACTACCACTGCCCAGCTTAAAGATTTATTTATTTTATGTATATGAGTACATTGTTGCTGTCTTCAGACACACCAGAAAAGTGTGTCAGATTTCATTACAGATGGTTGTAAGCCACTATGTGGTTGCTGGGATTTGAACTCAGGACCTTCAGAAGAGCAGTCAGTGCTCTTAACCACTTTTGATAGTATTTATATGTTTTATATTTCATACTACAAGGAGTATTCAAAGAGAATGCATATTTTCCACTGAAGCTGAACAGTATTTCTCTAATTTTAATACACTACAGTGTTTTCTATTGTCTGAGAAGCTCATACATGCATACATTGTGTATTAGTCAAATCCAGCCCCTTTATCACCCTGGAATTTCTCCCATTATTCCTCCCTGACTCCATGTGCTTTTCTTTCAGAACCCACTGGATACACTTAGTGCTACTTGAATGTGTGCAAGTGTAGGGAAATCTACTGTGTTTGGTTTTCAAAGTGGTCTCATGTATTTCCGAGACAGTACTCTATATAACAGAGGTGTAGGAAAGGGCTTCCTGCTTTCGACTCAATGTGTCCAAGCATTAACACCAAAAATTGACAAGTGCACTTCCTGAAACTGAAAAGCTAAAGAGAAACTAAAACAGCTAAAGAAATCATCAGCCTTCGAAATAGAAAGCCCTCAGAATGGGAAATAATCTTGGCTCAATGATTATATCCACAACATACAATGAATATGAAAAACAAAGTCTTAAACCAAAACAAAACAAGTGACCCATTCAAAAACTGGTCCTGGAACCCGAAGAAAGAATTCCCAAAAGAAGTAAAAATGGCTAAGAACTGTCTTTTAAAAATTCATTGTCCTTAAGACAGAGGCTGAAACTTGCAGCCAACCATTGGACCTCCATCTGGGGTCCCCAATGGAAGAGTTGGAGAAGGGACTGAAGGATTTGGGGGGGTTGCAACACCATGGAGGAAGCAACAGTGTCAATAGGCCAGACCCCCAGAACTCTTGGGGACTGGACCATCAACCAAAGAATACACATGGAACGACCCACGGTGCTAGCCATATAGGTGGCAGAGAATGACCTTGTTGGACATCAGTGGGATGAGAGGCCGAGGATGTCTGATGCCCCAGTGTAGGGGAATGCTAGGGCAGGAGGACGGAACTGGGGGAGCACCCTCATAGAGGCAGGGGAGGGGTGATGGAATAGGGAGTTTCTGGAGGGGAGGCCTAGAAATGGGAAAATATTTGAAATGTAAATAAAGAAAATATCCGATCAAAGGTATGTGAATAAATAAATAAATAAATAAATAAATAAATTAAACAAATAAACAGGACAATTCTAACAGAAAAAATCATTGTCCTCAATAATTATAGAAATCAAGTCAGAACAACTTTAGGATTTCATCTCATTCCAGTCAGAATTGCAAAATTCAAGGAAACAACTGGTGACAAATACTGGAGGGGAAAGAGGGAAAGGGGGCCTCGTTCTCTGTCAGTAAGATTGCAAAGTGGTGCAACCATTGTGAAAATCTGTGCAGAGAATTCTCAAAAGGATATAAAAGCTACCATATGCCCCAGGTATACCACTCTTTGGCAGATCCCCAAGGGAACCAGTATCCTTCTCCACAACTCCCAAACATGTACACTGATGCTCTAGTCACAGTAGTTAGGAAATGAAGACAACCTTAATACAGTCCAACTGATAAATGGATAATGAAAATGTGGTAGATATGCACTATCTATATTATTCAACTACCAAAATTAAGAGAGGAAAAACAAGACCATGGTTAGGATAGGGTTGGGGGGAACAACAGGAAGGGAATAGTAGAGTATAATTAATCAGAATAGAGAAACGGGAAAATGGAGTAGGGATGGGAAGGGGGCAAATGTTGAAGAATATGGAAGGAGGAAAAAGGAAAATAGCAAGATACAAGTGATCTGGTTGGGATAACAAGAAAAGGGAGCCTCCATATACATATGCAGTTTAAAAGAACTTTTATCATCTGGGCTTATGGTATTCTGTCCCAAAAGACAAAATATCACCTAACAAAAATACCGATACAGACATAAGCAGCCCTCTTTTGAATTGTTGACCATGGCTGCCTAAGAGACTCCCAAAACATACAGTCTATTGCTTTTGCCCTGGTTACCAACCCCAAATCTCACCACCAGAGGTGGATGAGAAGTCTCTATTGCTGGATAAAGAAACCCAGTAGCTTTCCTCAGGAATACAGCAGTGTGAAGGGACTTTGTTTCCTCTACACTGGTCTGATCATTTCCTTGCCTACTGTGGAGTTTAGATTCTTTTTACAGAAGTAATCGAGCCTAAGACTCAGCTTCCTGTGATTAAAAAGTATTCTTCCTTGTGCCTCACTCAAATGCTGGAAACTGAGACAATGGCTACACATCTAATGGGGAGGTCGTACTAGAGGCTGTGATAACTTAATTAAACGTATACTTCATGAGACAGAGAGCAGGAACAATCTGTGGTAGAGACAAGTATGTTAGGACTCGATATGCAGACACATGAGTGGCAAAAATGAGGAGGCTTTTTAACTATAAAACGTATTGTAGTTTGTATTGTAATTCTAATCTTTCAAAATACTGATTAAAAGTAGTTTGTGAAAATTGATCCACTCTACAAATACTTTAATGCTTGTTTCTTGCCTTTGTTTGAGCCCCTGAAAGTCGTGCGCTGCAGGAATGGATCAGTGGAAGCCTCACCAGGTACCAGAATGCACTCAGGGCTTCAGGACAACTCAAGAAGGATGGTGCTTCTCATCCTTAGCAAGGATCAGCATCTCTTAGCAAGAAAGTCCTTGGTTGTGCTTGCAGCTCAGTGAAGCAGCGTCACGATGCCCACAGACAGCTAGCCTACCTCTTTCTGTCCACTGCAAAAATAACTGTCCTCTGAGAGCACATTTAAACTATTCCTAGAAAATTTGCTTTCTAAGCTCCTTTGAAAGGCTAACTAACAAAACCTAGTGATTTTATTCTTAAAAACAACCCATTATTTTAGTAGTTCATATTAATGTGGTTATACGGTAGCCTGTAGAATGTAATGGAGAAGTTCCCCAGCTATGGGCCACACTGAAGGATGCTTTCATTGAGCCCCGTTTAATCAGCATTGCTAAATTCTGTAGCAGTCTGAGAAAGTGACAGGAGTAAAATTATTCACATGCTTACTTAAATTAGTTGCCATTTATAGAATTTGATCTAAATTGTACTCACACAATAAGGAGTTCATTTCAATAACCTATGTGGTAAGGATGAAATACCTAAATGGCAAGGCTCTCAAATGAATATTTTAAAGGAAAACACACATTATCACACCTGCAATAAGTTCCATGTCATTTCCCACCTGGAACACACAGACGGGTATTCTGGTTGCTAACGGTCCTGAGCTCATAGTCACACATGCAGATGATTTCAAAAAGAAAAGCTTAAACATCTCATGAAGATCAGTTAGAGCATACTCTAGCAAACTGAAAGCAAAGTCACACGTCCTGTATCACTCACCATGCTCTATATGAACGCTCCTCTCAGATCTAGGTAGGGCACAGCAGGGTGTAACACGGAGTCCTTGTCTTCAGAACTCCAATCAAACAGTAACTACGTGGTTTAAATAGAAACATGTATTTTGAAAGGTTAATCCGCCCATGCACAGGGAACTCCCCCCTTGTCACTCTAACACCAGCAGCTATTAATATTCCCTTCTTAGTACAAACACAACCTATAGATAAAAGATCCACGACCTATGTGAAATACCACAGAGGATTCCCTCTTAGTCTCTAATGTTGCAATGGAAACACAAGAAAACAACATACTTCTTCAGGCAACTGGGGTCCTACAGGAAATCCACCTGCCCACTGAATGGAAAAGTTCTATCAGCTTTAAAGGGCTACACATAAACAGAAGTTTAGAATTAGTATAATTTACTGTAAGGACCACACAGGTCAAACACTCATTTCTAGGAATGTTCCTCTCTTTCATCTCACCATTTCTTTCCCTGAGAAAACCAGTACCTAGGTTAATATCTAAATACCATTCTTTAAAGTCGTTCAGAAATAAACACATTACCTTTTAAAAAGAGCAGTGGCTGAGTGTTTTCTTATGTAGAAGAGAAGTTACATTTATAATCTCTAACTGTTGCCTGACTAGTGTTATTTGGTTCTGAATTACACCTATCATCACCTAGAAAACACTCTCCCTAAGCAGAGGCATGCCTAAGACAGACAAATAGACATTCCTGAACTAATCAGTTCAGGAATGAAGTGTTTGCTGATGAATTACCTGATATTATCAGTACTGGTCATCGATGCCATTTTTTGTATTGAATCCACTCTTCAAGCTGGTGGAGTAGAGTAGAGAAAATAATGGTCAGCATTGCTGTGTGGGTCTGCTGCACCAATCCAGCCCTGGGCACAGCAGGCATGCCACCCCCAGACCCATCAACTGAGACCAGTGTACAAGATGCCTCACCTGGAACTCTACTCTCACGAGCACTTGTTAGAGAGTCTTAAAAGAATTGCTTCTTTAAAATCAATGTTTTATAAGTATCAGTTCTAGGGGATGAAGCCATGGAAGTTTTTAGAATTTTGTATTTTTCTATATTTTCAAAAGTATTCTAGAGCATAGATTGATCATGTAGTTTTCACAGGCAGTCATGTAACCTGTCTCCCAGAACAGATCAGAAGACAGGAACCAAACTGTCCTTACTCTGAGTTATTAAACACAGTTGGAGAAACACCATTGTTTCAAAATATAAAGTATTTTGAATGCCCTTTGAAAAGCCTCTCAACTAAAACAAAATGACATATACCTTGTTCATTTCTCCCCATGTGAAAAAATACTTAGCTTCACAAAAATATGTCCCGTTACTGTGATGTCAAAAGAGCAAGAAGAAACACATCATCTAACATCAGGAAGGTGTTAGGCTGCCTTTGCAGCGTGGAACTTTTACATGTAACCAAGGTCTTCCCTTGCTGTAAGCACTGTTAACATCACAGAAGGCTGCACAGATGTAAGGCATGAACATTGTTATTAAAACTCGGGAGAGTTCCCAAAGTTTATGGAAGAATCATCTTGTCTCAGGCCTTGTGCCTCTTCACTAGATTATCAACCACATAAATTAAATTACATAAGAGAAACATAAGTGTATATTACAAATCAGTCAATTCAGGTGGGAAAGTTATTTCCATTCAAAACTAGAAAGTGGACAGAGACTATGGAGGAAGAAGTGTGTCTGTAAGATGGACAGATAGACTTTGTTAACACGTTTCTCACTGTTCTGTCTTGAAAGGAGTCTGGACTCTCCAAAGAATGCTGTGGTAGGGCAGGGTTAGGACAGGTCCCTAAAGCCCCTGAATCTTTTCATTACATTCAAGCCACTAAAAACCAAAGCATGAGCTGGCCATCTTCCCGCTAAGTGACCAGGGCCACTCACAAAGTATCACTCTATTCAGTGATTTGTCTTCAGGGAAAAACAAGGAAATGAGTTAAAAATTTTAATAAAACTTAAAGACACATCTAAAGTGACTGATGAAAAATGAAGTTTATACACCTTGAGGGCACAAGTGTCGGGACAAGGGTGAGAAAACGGAGAGACTGAGACTCATGAAGTAAGACAAGCCACGTTAGTGTTGGCATGGGAGAAACGAAAGCTTCAGACTCCATGCATCTTCTTCCAAACACGAAGTGTAGTAAGAAGTCTCCAGTGAGCAGTTTCCAAGTTTCAGGCTGGAGAGAAGTCAGCCTTGCCCGTCTCCAAAGACAAGCTGCCTGTGCCATGCATCAGTGAACTCCCACGGATGTGTATGTCTCAAGTGCAGGCTCTGCACGCGGGCACCTTGTACAGGTGTGCCACTATACTTCCCTACACCTTCTGAAGAGATTCCAAGTGCTTTCTTCTCTCTGGGTGTGCCATGGTCTCAGGCCCTCTCCCTTCTCGACCTTACAGCGTCCAGAGTCCAAAGCACATATAGGAAATTGAAGTTGAGTAGAGAGTAGGTACAGTTGCAAATTCTACTTTCACAGATTTCACCACCATTAAGTTTCTCTGAAAAGGAGGTAAGGCCTATTTTGCAACCCTTGTCTGATGCAGGCACAGTCTTTCCAATTGTTCTAATACACTCTATCTCTGATCTGGGACCCTAGAACACACCCCCCCCCAGCCTACCACACCAGCATCTTCCATGAGGAAAGCTACAGCTCTTTGCACTTTTTGTTACTTAAGATTTCCATGAGAGATTCAAACCAGAGTTTGATTATATTTTTCCCACAACCCCGGGATGTCACATATGATACTACTTAAGAACAAAAATAACTGTACAAGTATTCCTGGCTGGACCGAGTATTAAACTGGAAAAGTCATAGGACAGGCTTGTGTTCCACTGTCTCCTAAACCAAAATGCTATGAACAAATATTGTTGTTAGCTCAAAGCCTCTAGAATCTTAAAAGGAATGCCATTTTCTTTCTTATTCAGGCACCTGGAATGGGCAGTAAACATAGCTAAAGTTTAGTGACTATCATTTCAAAGGAAAAAAGCAATTTAATATATTTTTGCTACTCTCCCAGACCACAGCATCCACTGTCCTGTGAAAGTGCTTTTAAAAGACAATTCAGAGTAGATCACACGAAATTTAAGAAAACATGGATTGGATCTCACATCCAAATGGATCCAGGACCTCAGCATACATTGAATCAAATAGAAGAGTTGATTCTCTAAAAGCATCACATTCTGCTTTGTTCTGTAATTTCTGCTCCAAAGGAGGATACATCATGCAAAGATGTGGGGCAGGAGATGGGCATACATTATTACCTTCTTTAAAAGGAAGAAATGATGGAGATCGATTAGAAATGCAGATAAATCGGAATCACAGCTCTCTGAGATCGAAGTCCAGTTATCACTACAAGCCAACCCAAGAGATGCTGTAGCTCTTAGAAGCAATGCTAGGTGTTGATGGCGCAGAACAGACCCTGGAGAGTTCTGGCACTCAGCACCTGTGACTTTTGCCCTCACCATCATATCCTTTCCTGTTTGCAGGGCTCATGGATATATTTGTTCTTCCCATTCCAGGACTCCTGCCTGTTTTCAACATCAACTTTGCCTTTGATCATTCATCTTTTTTTTTCCACCACCCAGAGAGTATTACCTTAGAGATCAGGGATTTGGACCAAATCCATTAAATTCAATCATTGAATAATGTCTATGGTCTCCACTCATGGAATGAATAGTAGGTACTGGAATCTTTATATACCCCATTTGAAGAAATGTTTTTCTTATAAAATGTTTTGTTTTCAGTTGAAAAATAAAAAGAGGGAAATAATTCCTGGTGTTAAACTGTGAGTTCCACCTACTGTCTGTGACCCTCATTTCCTTGATCTTCAGATCTTAATTTCAAACTATTGTGGAGGTCATGCACTGGGAATAGACAGGAACCTTAGAAGTGTGCAGATGGCTTATGGATAAGTTTATGAATATTTTGAAGTAAAGCTATTTACTAAGCAGAAGTTAGAAGAGGGCTTCAATGTTTTATCCCAAAAGGACTCAAAATTTTATATTGTAAATGTAAAATTTTCCCTCCAGCACTTTGAAACTCATAAAATAATATTAAAGCTTATGTTGGAAGTTATTTTATACACCAAGGAGAAAAGTCTATTTATAGAAGTTTAACTTAAACCAATGCATTATTCTTAGTGGCATATGATCTAACCCTTCACTATATAGTAGGTCTGTTTAAACACTGGTTGTTTCCATTGCTTTCTCTGAAAAGGAAATTGGCATAGACTATGCCTGGTTATCCCTCTAGGCCAAATAACCTGCCAGTTTTTATTGCAAATATCATATGACACATGTCTATGTAGCTTAGTATTATGCTATAAAACCAATATTCTGTTCTTTTTAAGCTGAGTGTTATTTTAAAAGATTTATTTATTTTTATTTTATGTAGTGTTTTTTGAAAGATTTGTCTATTTTTATTTTATGTGTGAGTGTTTGCCTGCATGTACATGTATGTGGTTCATATACATGCTGTACCCACAGAGGCCAGCAGAGGGTAGCACACCTGGAACTGTGGCAACAGATGAGTGTGCGCTTGCATTTGGGGGCTGGGAGTTAAGCCAGGGTCCTCTAGAATAACTGTGGGTGCCCTTAAGTGCTGGGCCATCTCTCTGGAACTCTGCTGATCTATTTTGATGACCTTGTATAACTGAGGGGAAGAGCCTCCAAATAAAACTCTTACATTGTTTTTGCTCTGATATAATTTTATTCATAGAATTTAAACTTTTTCAAATATGAAAAGCTTGAGTATCAAAGACCTAGTGTTTGATGCCCAGCACAATTAAAAAGTTACACATGGGAATAATACGGTAAATTGGTCTTGGGAAAATTGTGATTGTATTTTTTATTATTATATAAAAATATTTTATATTTATGAAATATTCAATGCAAAACTTTTTCCCCTATTTTGTAAATATGCTAGGGTTCCAGAGAATCAGGAGTAGCCAAAGACCTAAACTATATTCTTTCTTTAACTTTTAAATTATCAATGTCAATCATAAGAGCAATGTAAAATACAAACAGTCCAAAATCATAGAGCATAGAGAAATAAAGAAGCAACTTCTTTTCTGTTTTTAAATATGGCGACCAGTTCAGAAATTTAAAGCATTCCTTCTCTATTCATTTACACAATAGCTGCTGTCAGATTAGCTATATTCACTTACTTAATGAATATAACAAGCAATTGGGTGCCAGGAACACCATGCACAGTCCAACATTCTCTCTTTTACTGACCATGTTGGTTCTGGGAGGACAGTATGAGCACCTACTGGAATCCTTGCTGCAAGGAGAAGCAGATCAGGGAACATCCATCTGATCCTAGGGGAATCGGAGCACAAGGGTCTCAGTCTGCTAAAAGCCTAAAGGCCAACTTAGGAGATCTTCTGGGTTGCCCAGGAGGGCCTGGTCAGAGATTGAGGGTTCCTCCAACCTGTTCAGAACATAGATTGTAGCTACATATGGCATATGGTGGATTATGCCTGTAGTTTCCAGATAGGAGGATCCTTGAAAGTTCAAGGTCCCCACAGCATATAGAGTGACACCTTATCTCAAAACAACAAACTTCCCACAAACCAAAACAAACTCAAAATAAGACGTGAGTGGCTGCTATCCCTTGGGTGGTACATTGCTTACTGTCTCTAACGGCTGCCTGAAGAACCATTAGGTATTTCGCTGTTGTGCCTCTGGGGTTATTACTCTGTGCAATGTCAGACTCATTGCACTGGACCTCTAATGCATCCTAGGAGGCTGGGAGTTTTGCATTTCACCTTTTCTTTGTGATTTCAGGCAAAAGAACTTTATAAGCTCTTTGGACAATTTGGGAGGTTTGTTTTCCTCCTCTTCCAAGATTATTGCTGTTCTTGTAGAGTGCTCGTGCAAACTGAGAGCAATACAAACAAAGCAACAAGAGTCTATCATTTGTTCTGTCAACAGGCACAACCAGACAGAGCTTGAATCCTAGGGTGTGGCAAGGAAGTAGGCATTGAGCTGACCTCAAGAACAGGACACTCAGTGCTATCACCCACCATGACAAAGTTTGAGAAGCATCTGTATGCTGCCTTCTAAGCCATGCCTATGTGAATTCTAACTCTTTAGGAAACTCTTCATGAAAATTATAACTTCGGTTGTTTTGCTGCAGAAAGACTACTTTGGTTTTGACACCATGAATGGAGTCACCCTGGCGATCTGATGTTCCCAGAGCACAGCTTTGTGAAATCCCTACTCTGCCTTTGCTGCAGGGCAAATCTTCCAGCCTCTGAAGACCCAAGGCCCCTGTCTTGAGGGAGGTGGAAACATGTGGTACAATTCTACTGAGTTCTCAGAAACGACTTTAGTGATGCATTGAAAGAAGCTAAGTTCTAGAAATGAAGGCCAAAGAAGCTTGTGCCAAAACTGTGGGTAAGTAGAAAGTCTCTGCTCATGCTGTGCTGATGAATAATTGAGCTTGAAAAGCAGCATTGCCCTAAGTTTAATTATCCTGTTCAAATGAGGAATAACAGCAAAAAACAAACAGAACAAACAAAAAACAAACAAAATAAACAAAAAACAAACAAACAAAAACAAACAAAAAAAACAGAAAAGGCAGATGATGCCGTGGCCTCCCATCATCTCAAAGCTACATGGGGAAGTTCTGGTGCTTGGTGTGAGATTTGTAGCTAAGCTTTGGGTGTCCATGAAATCAGAAAAATAAATGGGAAGGGCTGGGGCTTTCTTTCTTTCTTTCTTTCTTTCTTTCTTTCTTTTATTTATTTATGTATTTAACCTTCCTACATGAGTGTACATATTTATATACAGAGAGAGAAAATACATGTAATATGTTAAAAATGTGAAATTATTTGTTTTTAAATCAATGTGCATGTGTGTGTGTGTGTGTGTGTGTGTGTGTGTGTGTGTGTGTGTGTGTGTGTCTGAAGGTGAATTTGCTTAACTTTAAGAAGAAACTCAGAATAACAGTTTCTATTTGGTGCCTTATTTGGTTGAGGAGTAGTACATTGCTGTCTAAGATAATTCTGAGCACATTCTTCAACTAACAATGAAATATAGGTCATATTTTCTTTGCAATAGCTGTGGACACTGAGACCCAAAATCTTAGGGAGTTTCCAGTGAAATACTGAATTTATTATATTGAATGACGGTACCTTTATTTTAAATGGAACAGTGCAACAATATATTTAAACATAGCCATGCATTCTGAATACTAAAAATATATGAGTGGTTTATAATTTATCCTCTGTACTGGTACAAGTTGATATAAATGCCAAAGTTTTCATTTTAAAAGCAAGGCTGGCTTTTGAAAGTGTGGGGCAAATTTAAGGGAGGCAAGAACACAGTGAATAAGAAAATATTCCAAGCAGTAGGTCCATCCTGGGACTGAATTATCCCAGCAGCCTACAGCTCCCCACACAGCCCGTAACCACCTCCACCAACACTCCCACTGCCTCTCTGCGTAGGAGTTTATCTTTTCTAGCTATCACCACTGGTAGGGTAAAAACTACTTTCATGGTTACTGAAAGCTGAAGAGCAATACTTGACTGATCATGACCCATGAGTCATAGTTTAAAGACTTCGGTAGTAAGCATTCGTAAGATTTCTCCCAGGCGAACTTTTCCCATTGTAGAGATTGCTTTCGGTTCTTTTCGTCTACTTCCCCATGGTACTTTCCAGATGAAGTACTTTCGCTTAACCTCTGGATTCAACACTTCCAGGAGAAACAGAATTATTTTATTAAATTCCCCTTAAAGGTTTGTTCCTCAATAGTTTTAAAACTGGTGGCTGTACAAAAACACTTAAAAGCATTTGAAAATGTTTCAAAGTGACAGGACACCCTGTGCCCCCTTGAACTTCATCCACATTAATTCTAGGTGTGGTTCCCTTTGTGTGAGCTAGTGAGGCAGAGCGGAATCACCAAGTCATGAATCCAGAACTTTCTATAAACAGACATCCTTGAAAACCTTCATTCAGATGCCCCCCAACCCTTTCATAAGTTATATGATCAAAACTTGTACCTCAAAATAGACTTAGTAAAACACCAATTTCTACAATTTCCTTGAAACTGGAGGAATAGTCAAAGGAAAAATAGGGGTGGAAATATCAACAAAATTTTTAAGATGAGGTAAGTTCAAATACCACAGAAAAAATAATTTCATATAACATTCTAAAACAATTCATAATCTACCATTTTGTCATTATAGTTATATTACTTCAATGATTTGGTACTAGAAACTTTTATATTTAAAATTCAGTGTTGGTTTAGCAGTTTATTTTTTAGTTCCTAGTTTACAGTTACAAATAGGTTTACTAGTATTTCTATTTATAGAAACACCATATGTAAATGCTCTTCCAAATGTGGTGCATAAGAATCTGTCAGGATATAAGAGTGTGTGCACATTCACCTTTATGTGCATGTGGAAAAGACTGTATACGCATAAAGTACTCACGTGTATATCAGGGCTTCTGGCAAGAGTTTTCAGAGAGTGAAGACGAGAAGAGAATAAGCCAAGGTTGGCAGTACAGTACTTGTAGTTTCAAATCCTCTCCACGTGTGTTGAGCTGGAGGGCCTGGGCATCACAGACAGGGCTAAAATGTATCAGGTGTGTAATGAAGGCTATCTGAGGATGTTCACCTTCCTGTTTGTTTGGCATCCTCCCTAGGTGTTCCGACTCAGCATCAGCATCTCTGGATCTCTAGGGAACCAATTTAACTTCTTAGATGATCGGCAGCATCACTAACCTAGAATGCCTGTCCTCTGCCTTATAGGATCATCTGTTGAAGATGTGTGTATGAAAAACACATTTGAAAATCACAGTGATTTTATTCACCTTGAAATTTCACATTGAAAGCAAAGTATAGGCCTTTGTGTGGTGTGGTGTGTGCGTGCGTGCGTGCGTGTGTGTGTGTGTGTGTGTGTGTGTGTGTGTGGTGTGTGTGTGCGTGGTGTGTGTGGTGTGTGTATGTATGGTATGTGTGTGTGTGTGGTGTGCATGTGTGGGGTGTGTGTGTGTGTGTGAGAGAGAGAGAGAGAGAGAGAGAGAGAGAGAGAGAGAGAGAGAGAAAGAGAGAGAGAGAGAGAGAGAGAGGCAGGGGAGAGGGGATACGGAAGCTTTAGAAGAGCAGAGGCAGGCCAGACACATGCTTTTAAGGTTAATAAATACACAATAATAAAGACACAAAGGAGACTGCTGAATGTCGCTTTGATTTTCTCAGAACTTGATAATCAATATTATGTGAAGAAGATCTCATGGGAAGCAAAGCCACTCTTAACCTAAGGTCACCACTTTTTCTCAAATCTAAATAGCACACAGCAGATAAGTAACAAGAAGGAAAATTTGTTCTCTGGCTTCAATTTTTAAAAGTAAGTTTATACTTACCTATTCATATTTCCAAAATATTCACCCTGACTTTTAAATCTTCCAAAAGTAATCTCTCCTGAAATCCTTTTCAAATATTACATGGTTTTAAGCTTTTACGCACATTTAATTTTTCTGGAGAATTTAGCTTCCAGTAGTATTTTTTCCCTCACATAAGTTTAGTTTTAATACTTGAATCACGCATATTAAAACAAGCAGGTGAGAGAAAACTATCTTTAAAAAAATCACCTGTAGACAGTAGTAACTGACATGGTCTCTTTGAGAGTGTAGGGATAGGTCTGTAGTCAGATAAGAATATCTACTTTGTTATTATTCACTTCCTCATCTAATACCTACTGAATGCCTCCTATATGCCAAGTGTCATTCTTGGTGGCTCCAGAAGTAACAAGCCTCCACACCATGCCATGGTGGGATATGAGATGAACTAGAAGAGGCCGAGCATTAAGAGCAAGTGAAACACAGTACATGCCAGGTGCTAAAAGGTGAGGTGCAGAAGCATGAAACTGAGTGATATCTGCTGTGAAGGGGAGACAGGAAAACAATGAGCACCTAGGCTTCTGGGAGACATGGTGTTCCACACAGAGGGAACAATACCAGTCAAAACCTCTGAGAAGGACTGTGCTGAGAATAGGCAGTTAGAGGATCGTTACTTAAAAGTTCCCTTCTAGATTGGAACCTTCCATCTCCCAGGGAAGCTCCTGAATACAGAAGGTAAACAATTCAAAACAGCATCATGAAGACCCTGAGACTGTCCTGATTCACTAGATCTCTCTCTCCCAGACTAGAGGAAGATGGCTAAGGGTCACTCTTAATCAAGGCTAGCTGCAAAGAAGACTGAGACCAGACCAGCTTCTTGGGAGAAGGCGAACCCAATTGAGTCACTTGAAAAGGACACCACCAATCTGTTGAGCTGCCTGTAGGCTGTGCAGTGTGCTCCAGGCTCCCAGCCTTTAGTGAACTGTCCCCATGCCTCCCTATGCTGGGATAGACTGTGGTGATGCAGCTGGTTTTGAGTCATTTCTGCTTCTGTAACTTGTCCCCCTCCCCAGCCCTATTCCCGTAAAGCAATCACTATACAACTCATTGGTTCACCAAGTTGGTCTTTGGTGGATCTGTACTTGGATCTGTCATGCGCTCTGTATGTGAAGTGAGCATGTGTTGCATCTCTCCAGGAAAAAGTCTAGTCACAGAACAAGGAGTAAGAAATAGTGCATTATACAGAACCTAGGAGCCTTCATGTACCTTTGTTACCCTGACAGATCTTGGGCCAGGAAGGATCTGAGTGTGATAACATTGCAATATCATTTGGTTTCAGAAGAATCCTTCTAGATTCTGTGTTGAGAACTGCCTTTAAATGAGTAGAGATACAAAGATGGGCATAGGCTACTTCAGGCACATGGATTTGATGGCCAGATGACACAGTAAAGTATTGTCTAAAGTCTGAGCACTATGACAGGAGGACTGGAGGCTGAGCAGGTTTTCCCCATGTAAATGGGAGAGTGTGTTGTCTGTCACTGCTGATGAGGAACCCTTGCTGGGAGGCATGGAAGGCTTAAAGAGGAAAGTCTCAGGTTCAGTTTGCAATCCATTGTAGCTAAGCATATGAGACATACAGAGCACCAGGTAGGAGGTCGTATACACATTGGCTAGAAGCTGGTGATGTGAAAGTCCTGAGGTCAGGGTGGAGATTACCATCCAGGAAGAGAAGGCTTCGAAGTGGACTGAGGCTTGCTCCAGTATTAAAAGAAAAGGAAAAGTCAGGAAACAATCACTAAATAAATAAAGTCTAGAATGAAGCATGTACTTAGCTGTGGGGAAAAACAAAATGGCTGCCCCAGAAATCATACAAAAAGGGGGAAGGAAGGTCTGTGTAAATACTTCACATGTGTAAATACTCCAGATGTGAAAGGGACATGAAAATTGCCCTCTAGTTTCAAAGGTGTGAGTCTCATCTGGAATCTCAATGAAAGTAGTGTTGTTGGAGATCTAAAGTGAAGGCCACACTGGAGGGAACTAGGAGAGAAAAACAATTTAGGCATCAATATCAGGGTTAATATTATTCTGGTATTTTGCTGGTCAGGAAACCTCTGACTGAAGGCCTCATGCACTCACTCAAAGCCTCAAGGCTAGTAGCAGCCAGTGTGTCAACTCACTGAACCACATGTGAGTCATGACCCTATTGGAAGATGGAAGAAAGCACACAGAAGGGTTAAATAGACAGAAGATGAATAACAGGAACACGAATTATCTTAAGAAAGATGGTCCCACACTCTTGCATGACATGTCTTCTTGTCATTAGACGTCCTCTCAGTCTCCCATAGGAGACATTCGGATGAAGTTAAGGAAAAATGTTTCCTCTGTCATTAATCCTTAATATTGATATCCACAGGCCATTCTTCAAATAGTATGTTTTTATTTTTCCAGACAAAACCAGGTTTGACCATTTATTTTCAGAGCTATGGCTTCAGAGGAAGTGGTAACCACAGCTAGTTATGATACTACCATGTGTAAGTGGGAAATTAAGGGACAGTGTTGACTTTCTAAAACTTTACCTTCTTTCTCCTGAAAAGTGATTTTTAAGAATACATTTAGTATCTGGCCCATCTCCTCTCTTCTTTACACGAATACTCTAATGGAATTTGCAAGTCAAATACTTTAGTCGAAATATAAATTTTGATCCGGTGTTAAAGTGTTAGTATTAGTGAGAAATCACTCATCTACGAGCATTACCTGATAACTATGACAGTAACGGTTTTCCATAAGCATACAGGTCTGGTTTTGAAAGTCAAAGTGAAGAACAAAGTGACTTCTTTGCAGGTTAGTGAACTGGCCTTCACATCCAGAAACCTGTGCATACAACAGCATCTATCCTAACTCCCAACTGCAGTTTGGTGCCACCTAGTGGCTGCTGTCTCCAACACCTTAACTAGCTACACGGTGTCTACTGGTTATGCGGACCCCCATCTTCCTGTCTCTTACTCAGAGAGAGGGGTGTTTATGCTGAAAACCTTCTCTTCACTTATCATTTGGTTCATCAATCTTACTTCTTATTTTCAAGACAAGAGGGTTTTGGTTTGGTTTGGTTTGTCTGTACTGTCAGGAAGACCATAAGAACTGTTTCCCAACCGCTTTATGTCAGAACTCAGATCGTCTCAAAAATATGCTTCCCTTTCTGTCTTTGAAAGCGCTAATGCTCCAATGAATAAACAAGGAGAATTGGAAATTGAACACAACTACCTTAATTCAAATTGCTGCCCTGCCCTTGATTACTAACACAGATATTAAGACAGAAAGGGTCAAACATTTTTAAACAGGAAACGAGATCTATTCATTCATGGTTATAAAGGAGATGTGCTAACAATTGTCATCTAACATGTAAGTGTTACAAAGTTAAATCTGACATTTATTGAACAGAATAAAATTTGCACTCATTTTGATTTCCTGAAAAAAAAATATGCTTCCTTGCTATTTCTGTGTATCCAGCTTTTATATGGTGTTTAGAGAATGGACTCACAGACAGAACCATGAGTCTCCAGAAGTATGCTGTGTCCTTGAGCATGGGTGCCTATTTCTACAATTCCTTTCCATGTCTCCCTTTGTATGAAGTAATTGGCTTAATTCTGCATCTCCCACCTGGAGAGACAGAATACCATACTGTCTTGATTTAGGATTGTATTTTATCATTGCTTTGTTTTCTTATTTAATGTCCTCAGTTCTTTCTGGTGAAAGATAATTTTGACTGGTAAATTTAATTTTTGAAGTACTATGAGATTTTTCAGGAAGAAAATTATAGAGAAAATAAAAATTGCCACAGTATCACTACCTCTCAAATCAAATTAAATTGCTTTTTAAAGGAACACGGAATGTGTTTCAAAAACTCAAATAGTACTCACATGAAAATCATAAACATAAACTCATCTTCTTCCCTGAAATTTTTACTAGTATATATCATTAAGTTTTCTTTAGTCTGTCAGTTTTATGACATACTAAAATAGAAACATTTTGCAGCTTACTTTTGGAAATTAATAATATATTTTAGAACTTATTCCATATCAATACCTACAAGCATTCATTTGCCTCATTAAAAGTATTAGAAAATCACTCAACTTGCACAGCACAATTTAAACTCAAGGAAGGATCTTGTGATGGAAGACTGTGCAAAATAAGCTTAGCCTGCTGTTGCAAAAAGAGAATTCTGTGACTTAGCAGAATGTACATTCTCATAGTCTGGAGGCTGGAATTTCAAGGGGGAGATGCAGGGAGCTCTTCTTGCTCTCTGGGAGGTTGACTTCTTTCTGTGTGAAGAGAGGAGGTCTCTCCTTGCCAGGACAATAAGAGGTCATGAAGGTCTATCATGATTTATTAAGAGTTCCACTGCCAACATGATTTTGGTTGGAGACTCACTGTATGAATTCACAGGAGAGGCAAAACCCTTCCATCCACAGCAAAGTTGTTTTTTGGGAGTGAGCCCAAGGATTCAGAAAGAAGTGCTTTGGAAGCATGGTGGCTAATCTCCAAAATGGTCTCATAGTCCTCACTTCCTGGCATCCGTACTCCTAGCAACCCTCAGCTCTCTTCTTTTGAAATAATAACTCGATCATTATAGATACTAATGAGCAAAGGCAACAACTAAGTTTAAGTCATGCTTCAATCTGAGACCCACTGCCTGAGGAGACGATAGGTTAACACTTGCTTTGGGAAACCTCTTTCCATTGGGATGGGGAACCAAGGCTTCATCTTCCTTCTACTCTCAAGCAATCAGCCAAACTCTCAGATCTATGATATCTGTGTCTCTCTTTTATTCTATCTATTGAATTCTTCCCTATTTTCTGGATGTCTGAACTCAAGCACTTCTTGGGATATTGAGCCCATTGTCTACTGGTATAAACTATATATTTCTCTAGAGCCCTCCATGCTGAAGAGTTAACTCAGAAGAAGCCATTAGCAATGTGTATGTGCTATGCTATACCACATATAGTAACATATTCATTTTAATACCTTTTTACAATATAGAATATAAAATTCCCCTTACAGCATCAAATATGAAATTGCTTTATCCATCCTCCTGCTCCATCAAAACTGGGTGATAAAAGACCTTTCCATACAAGTTTAGTAACATAAGCCTATAGTTCCCACACTAAGGTAAAGACTGAAGGGTCAGGAGTTCAAGGTCATACTTGACTACATAAGGTATTAAAGGATATTCTGGGGCAATAAATTAATAGACCATGCAGTGAAAAATGAGTGTTTCTGTTTCAACACTCATAAGCAATTCTTGCTAGGTGGTAACAAGTTGATGTTGTATTTCCAAGTCTCAATACTAACAAATGAATTTATTGTCTTTAAAAATGGAAGAAACCTCAAGAAGTTAGACTCCAGAGAATCAAATAACCCTATTAAAAGTGGGGTACAGAGAGCTAAACAAAGAATTGTCAACTGAGGAATATTGAATGGCCTAGAAGCACCTAAAGAAATGTTCAACATCTTTAGTCATCAGGGAAATGCAGATCAAAACAACCCTGAGATTCTACCTCACACCAGTCAGAATGGCTAAGATCAAAAACTCAGGTGACAGAAGATGCTAACAAGGATGTGAAGAAAGATCCATTGCTGATGGGATTGTAAGCTGGTACAACCACTCTGGAAATCAGTCTGACCATTCCTCAGGAAATTGGACATAGTATTACCTGAGGACTGAGCTATACCACTCCTGGGCATATACCAAAAAGATGCTCTAACATATAACAAGGACACATGTTCTACTATATTCATAACAGTCTCATTCATAATAGCCAGAAACTGAAAAAAATGCAGAGGTCCTTCAACAGAGAAATGGATACAGAAAATGTGGTACATTTGCACAATGGAGTACTCCTCAACTATTAAAAACAATGACTTCATGAAATTCTTAGGCAATTGGATGGAACTAGAAAATATCATCCTGAGTGAGGTAACCCAATCACAAAAGAACACACATGGTATGCACTCACTGATAAGTGACTATTAGCCCAAAAGCTCAAAATACCCAAGATACAATTCACAAACCACATGAAGCTCAAGTAGAAGGAAGACCTAAAGTGTGGATGCTTCAGTCCTTTTTAGAAAGGAGAACAAAATACTCATAGGAGGAAATTTGGAGACAAAGTGTGGATCAGAGACTGAAGGAAAGGCCATCCAGAGACTGCCCCACCTGGGAATCCATCCCATATACAGTCACTATTGCTAAGAAGTGCTTGCTGACCGGATCCTGATATAGCTATCTCCTTAGAGGCTCTGCCAGAGCCTGACAAATACAGAGGCAGATGTTCACTGCCAACCATTGGACTGAGCACAGGGTCCCTAATGGAGGAGTTAGAGACAGGACTCAAGGTGTTGAAGGAGTTTGCAACCCCATAAGAAGAACAACAATATCAACCAAGCAGACCCCCCAGAGCTCCCAGGGTTTAAACCACCAACTAAAGAGTACACATGGAGAGACCCTTGGCTCCAGCTACATATTTAGCAGAAGATGGCCTCGTCGGGCATCAATGGGAGGAGAGACCCTTGGTCCTGTGAAGGATCGATGCCAGAGTGGAGAGACAGGAGTGGGTAGCTGTGTGGAAGAGCACTCTCATAGAAGCAGAGGCAGGGGGATGGAATATGGGGTTTGTGGAGGAGAAACCGGGAAAGGGGATAACATTTGAAATGTAAATAAAGAAAATATCCAATAAAAGTAAAAAATTGAAGAGCCTGTGGTAGGTAGTCTGTCCTAGTAGCATACACACACACACATACACACACACACACACACACACACACACACACACACACACACACACGCAAACCATGATAACTAATGAAAGTCCCATCAGGGAGAAAGAGATGGATGCCAACACAAGTATTAACTGGTTATTGCTTTGGTCAATGGATGCTCCTTGGAGTAGGACTACATGATGAACCCATGCTGTGCATAAGAACTGACCAACATGTAAGGGATGAGAAGAGGAAGTATTCCTACTGTATCCAACTTAGTCTTCATGTTCCATGACTTGGATATCTTCAGCAATAGGGTTTAACTGAGACATGTGAGACTCTTTTCTGTTATCTGGATGTCTAGACACTGGCATCTCTTAGGATACTAAAATGGTAAGTTCTGGAGGCTAACCTACTACTGGAGAAGCTTCTTAAAGTAAACACACACACATATACACACACACACAAAGACAGAGAGAGAGAGAGACAGAGACAGAGACATAGAGAGACTGAGAAACAGAGAGACAGAAAGACAGAGACAGGAAAGTTAAAATGGAACTACCCTGTAACGGGGTGATAATATTCCTATTAGATACCTCGGGCTAAGAAATAAAAAGCCCAATGCTAACAATGTATCACTTCTTTTGGAATTGCTCAATTGACCACTGAGGCCCCATTGCCCCCCCCCCCCCAAACATTATAGACTGTTGCAGTTGCCAAAGCTCTTAGTTACCTTTTCCCCTGAAATTGGATCAAGAAATCTGTTGGTAGAAAGGAAAGCAGTGAGTCAACTTCTGAAGTGGAAGCAGGTTCTCAGGCTGCAGGGGATGGGGTGGGCAGAGAGAGAACTCATTTCGGTAGAATGCAGGAAGTCACTTAATGCTGCTTATGAGTCAGAAAAGAGCAGAGCCAGTTGTGGCTGAGGCCTGTAATAGCTGCACTGTAAGCAGATGCTGTAGGATGTGTGCATGTGCATACGTGTGTGCACTTTTATTCATCTGTACTCTGTTCTGCTTTGACGGGGATGTTCCACTCCTGCACCATTTCTGCCTTGTGAGTCCCATAGTAATCATTCATGGCCACCTAAGGTTTTGAGAGCTTTCTAGGTCAAAGAAATTTTTTAAATATTACAATACATTTTTAGTTTCCTTAATGGGTCCCATCATAAGAATCTGTAGTTCACAAAAAGTTTGATTGGAAAGAGAGAGAGAGAGAGAGAGAGAGAGAGAGAGAGAGAGAGAGAGAGAGAGAGAGAGAGAGAAAGGACAGACAGGAAGGACAGATGGAAGGACAGATGGAAGGAAGGAAGGAACAAAGGAAGGAAGCATATTCTCACAACATATTTATGAACTAGGTGTTGCATTTAACTTATAAACATATAAACTGATATGGCACCTTGGGTTGAAAAGCATGAACATCGTAATGGTCATATTTCTGTTGCTCCTTCCTTTTGGAATGGCAGAGTTATGCCTCTCCACAGAACCTCTGACCTTCCTGCCACACTGCTTCCTCATGCCAGCAGTTCTAACGCTGTGGCAATTATCCAAGCCATCAACCCTTTGTACCATGTTTTAATTCCTGGGAGTAGGAGTGGAAATCCAGTTCCAGTGTTCTGAATCTTTCAGGGGCTGGACAGATGTACTGGCTATCTTCCCAGCAGGACTGCCCCATTCACAGGCACACTACAGTTCCAGTTTTCAGGGACCCATTCATGTGTCTTGGTGTTTAGAAACACCCACAACAAGTCCCGGGAGGCCTTGATCATCTGCATTCATTGGGAACAGAATGTGGGGTCTGTCCACATGTCTGAAGGCCTTTCTTCAATCACATCAGAATGTATTAGGGATTTTTAGGAGTTCCTAAGAAGTATAATTATTCCATAGTGAGAAAAGGACTTGAAGTCTCTATCCTCTTTCTGACTCTGGTAGAATAAAGAATCAGCAGGCCACCATCTCACACCTTATTGTAATTATAAATTGTTCCATTTTATCCTATGAAAGGTGCTTCTATAGCAGAAATTGAGAGACATTTCTGGCAATCTTAAAATAAGGTTCTTGTTTGTTGTTGTTTGTTTGTTTGTTGTTGTTGTTGGAAGTGGGTTTTTAAAGAATGAAAGATAAATAGCAATGAAATGAAAACTGACAGAAGACAACTGAATATAAAGATTGATTAAAGGACTTCTATGTTACCCAGCATGACCTTGAACTCCTTGACTTGAATGATCCTGCTGAGACTACCTCATGCTAGAACTACAGGCTTGTACCTGCATGAACATGAAAGATAATAAACTAAGATACTATTAATAATATTGTGGAAATTCAGTATTTGAAATAAAATTGTCTGTATAGTTAACATTCTTTTTGAAATCAGAAGCCAAGATTCAGTGTTCAAATTATATAGACAACTTGTCTCAAAAGATATCAGAATTTGAAATCTTTTTTTATTGGATATTTTATTTATTTACATTTTAAATGTTATCCCCTTTCCCAGTTTCACCTCCAAAACTCCCTACCCCTTCCTCTGTCTCCCTGCTTTTCCCTACCCACCCACCCATTCCCACCTTACCGACCTAGCATACCCCTATACTGAGGCATAGAGCCTTCACAGGACCAAGGGCCTCCACTTCCACTGATGCCCAACAAGGCCATCCTCTGCTACATGTGCAGCTGGAGCCATGGGTCCCTCCATGTGTATTCTTTGGTTGGTGGTTTAGTCCCTGGGAGCTCTAGAGTGTCCAGTTGGTTGATATTGTTGTTCTTCCTATGGGGTTGCAAACCCCTTCAGTTCCTTCAGTCCTTTCTCTAACTCCTCCATTGGGGGTCCCCATGCTCAGTCCAATGGTTGGCTGCTTGCAGACTTCTGGCTCTTTCAGACTCAGACTAGTTTCCTCATATGACACAGAAATACTTACTGAGGAATGTTGCCTAGGGATTGTGCTGCCCACAGCAGAAGGCTGAGTCATGTAACTTGTTCATCAAGACAATCTTTTGTATATATGCCCACAGACCAATCTGATAAAGACGATTTATTGAAATTTATACTCAATTTCAACTCTGTTTTCACTACTCTTGATTCATCTCCAGAGAGAGGCTAGAAATATTACATGAACCAGTGGTACTAACTGTCTGGTGCAAGGCGGTACTTGCCAGACACCACTGTCGCCAGTGATGGGAAAGGAGTGGAGAGGAGGAAGTGGAAATAGATTTAATGAAGAATGCATGCACGAAATTCTCAAAAGATATTGTAAGTGATCCTTTTTTAGGTGATTTTAGGTTGTGTTCAGTTGAGAGTTAATGCTAACTAGGTCAATGTGTGTAAAAGGAATAATTGCTGTGGTGGTTTGAATATGTTTGTCCCATATTAGGAGTTATGGCCTTGTTGATGGAATATATTGAACTCTCAGCTCCTCCACCACCATGTCTGCCTGCATACTGCCTTGCTTCCTGCCATAATGATAATGGACTAAACCTCTACTGAGGCTGAAAGGCAGCCCCAATTAAATGTTTACCTATATATGCGTTACCTTGGTCATGGGTGTCTCTTCAATGAAACCCTAACAAGATTTTTTTTTTCTGAAAGGAAATGGCAGCTTTTGTCTCTGCCTTCCCTTCTGTCTTCTGTGACTGGGCAATGGAAATCCAGGCAGGGTCACTTCTTATCTCTTGCCACCTGTACTGTCCTCTTTCCCATTTAATTTGAGGGGAAGGAGAGAGGACACCATGCTCTGAGTCTGGGACCTATTAGACATCCAGGGGGCACCTTAACCCTTGTAATGTTCCTGTAGTGGTTGTGTGGAAGAGATTGCATAGTAGAATACATCAAAGCTGGACTTAGCCTCTCCTGCCACTCTAGGCCGTGAGTAGGTCACTTCTCTGTGCCTTGATTCCCCTCACCTGTAAATTGGAGACATTATGGATTATTTTACAGGTTTCATAAGATTCAATGTGGAGGGTGGACCTTGATAGCATAAAGAGCTTCTCACACACAGCTTAACACATAGTGGCTGTACAATAAATATTATCTCTGGTCATGTTTGCAGACGATAAACAGAAGCCCAGAGATGTGAAGAAACCTGATATATTTAAGTCAGGACTCAAGCCCGAGTCCTACTGACATCTGTATTCCTGCTTGCTTGCTGCATGGGAGGGTGGTGCCCTCCCCATAGGAGGGCACACTTCACACAGAGGCCTGCATCTATTCAGGGATATGGTCCTGAAATAAGTAGCCCTCTAGTTGCCAAACAAGGTCCATGGAAAGATCCCAGGGTGCTGATGTTAGAAGAGGGTTATTTGTATAGACCACTTTTGGTGGTGTAGTAACTGCATAGTCCTTTCTAGGATCTGTGCCCAGCAGGAGTCTGAGACTTATGTCCAGATACCTCACTTTCCAGCTACATATGTAGCAGAAGATGACCATTTCAGACATCAATGAGAGGAGAGGCCATTGGTCTTGTGAAGGCTTGATTCCCCAGAATAGGGAAATGCAAGTCAGGAAATTAGGGGGGAAAGGGTGAGCAGGTGGAGGGGGAATGGGACAGGGGTTTTTCAGAGGGGTAACTCAGAAAGGGGATACCATTTGAAATGTAAATAATAATAATAATAATAAAAGACGATTGTTTTTTATTGTTGGTGTGTAGTTAATAAATCATGCTACCACCTTTCCCGGGAGCTGCCATGCTCTGGCCCCTCCCAGCTCCCTTTTGTAAGCAACTTTGCTCAGGCTTGACTCTGGGATCTGCTCCTGCCAGCCCCAGCCAGGCCTCTCTCTCTACCCGCCTTTGTTCCAGGAGGGGTTGGGGTTGAGTTACCGGCCCACTCCTGAGACCCTTGAATCTGCAGATAAAAGACACACACTCAGCTTGTCCCTTTACAGCTTGCCTTTCCCGGCAAAATTGCTGGGCACAGATACCTCCACCTGGAAATGCATGCCCTTATCAATGTATTATCTCTGTCTCTCCTTCCACCCTAAACTTAGTGGCTTGTGTTCTCTAGCCCCTGCCAATATCCTGAGGCCTTACATGATTGCAGTATCCTCTTTCCTCCAAAGCAAGGCAGAAAAAAAAAAAACCAAAAAAACCCTCTCTCCCTGAGTCTCTTTTTCCTCCTGGAGAATGGAAGTCCCATCTGTACCATCTGTCCAGCAATTACTTCCCACCCCCACCCCCACCTTCTTTATTGACAAGTCAAGAACCAAGCTGGGGAACAAGAGTTTAGCTACAGAACCTCCCCTTACACTTTATGTTGACAGATAAGTGAATATAGAATTCTAAAATTGAAGAAACTTCTTAGTAAAAGAAATCTGATTAAAATGTTATTTTAGCTAACTTCTTTATGTGAATATTTAACATTATTTTTCATTTTAGCCCTCATATTTGTATGTGTGCACATATGTGTAAGATTGTGCATGTACGTAGTAGGCAGAGGCTCACATTGGTGTCTTCCTCATTTGACTTTCTATACTATTATTTGTGCATGTATGAGTTTGTGTGTATAAATGTGTATATTTATGTGAATATGTGCATATATATATATATATATCATATATATACAGAGATGTGTGCTTACATGTATATGCTAGTATACAGAGGCCACATATCAATATTGGGAGTCTTCCTCAGTCATTTTCAATTTTAAAAAATGAAATATGAATGAATATGTGTATTTTGTCTGCATACATGTTTGTGTACCATATGTATGTTTGGTACCTTCAAATGCCAGAAGATGGCATGAGATCCCCTGGACCTGGAATTAAAGATAGTTGTGAGCAGCTACATGGATGCTAGGAATTGAACACTATTCCCCTGGCAGAGCAGAAAACACTCTTACTGATTGAGTCATCTCTCCATCTCCCCTTCGTCACCTTATTTTTAAAATATTTATTTATTTAATGTATCTGAGTACCCTGTCACTATCTTCAGAAACACCAGAAAAGAGCATCAGATCTCATTAGAATGGCTGTGAGCAACCATGTGGTTGCTGGGAATTGAACTCAGAACCCCTGGAAAGCAGTCAGTGCTCTTAACTGCTGAGCCATCTCTCCAGCCCCCCTTCATCTTACTTTTTTTTCTTTTTTTATTAGATATTTTCTTTATTTACATTTCGATTGTTATCCCCTTTCCTGGTTTCCTCTCTGAAAACCCCCTAACCCATCTCCTCTCCCCCTACACCCACTCACTCCCACTTCCTGGTCCTGGCATTCCCCTATATATGCAGCTGGAGCCCTGGGTCCCTCCATGTGTACTCTTTGGTTGGTGGTTTAGTCCCTGGGAGCTCTGGGAGTACTGGTTGGTTGATATTGCTGTTCCTCCTATGTGAGTTTCTCACTGAACCTGGAGCTCATCAGCTGGGCTAAACTGGCTGGCCAGTAAGCACCAGAGATTCATTTGTTTCCGTTCATCTTTCATCAGCTGGGTTAGAGATGTGTGCAGTCATGCCTGGATTTTTTATTTTTTATTTCATGGCTACTGCAGATCCTAACTCAAATTCTCACGCTTCAGAGATTAGCCCTTTAATTGCTGAGCCATCTGCTCAGCCATGTTTGATATTTTAATACTGTAATTAATTTATATCTGTGTCAAGAGCCACTAAGAGCAGAAGTGACAGCTTATCTTATAAACATGATGACCAAAACGCAGTCCTCAGAACTTAGGTAAAGCAAGCCAGGCCTAGTGTTTTAGGTTTGTGATCTCAGTGCCAAGGAGGGAAGTGGAGACAGGTACTCCTTGAGATCACTGGATAGACAGCCTCAACTATGCTGTGACTTCCGAAGCCAGTGTGAGAATCTGTCAAAAAGAAATTTCTTCATTGCCTCCACCAACCCACTCCATACCCAGAATTCCCACATTACCCACCAATGTCTATCTTCTGTGGTGGGCACCCAGGACCACCTTATCCCTGTTTTTCTACAACCTGTCAGATCTAGCCCAGATCCAACATCCCTTGCCCAGTCTTAGTCTGACCACCCCTGTCTGTGCTACAGTCAAATTCTAGGCTTTTGTCAACATCTATTCTGTCTGAGACTACCACAGGTCCCTCTGGGCTGCCTCCACAGCTCTGCTGGACACCTCAACTTCCTATGTATTTCTTCCTATATAATTCTATGTATTTCTTCAGGGTCTAACCTAATGAGTATACCTGATCTCCTCATCCACACTTTTTCCTCAATTCACCAGATTTAACCTGGGTTCAACAACTAATGCATCAGGCTACTCTGACCTTTCCTGCCTTCACTAAAAATGAGCTCTAGACTTGGAAAAGTAGCCTCATTACCTATCTCCCAAACCACAAAATCTTTCTTGTCACATCCAAACTTTCTACCCAGACAGATCTGCTACCATGCTCCACACTTGGAATAGTAAGAACATTCTGCATACCAGCCCAGTCCCCTCTGTCAATCTGAATTCACCTCGCCCAAGACATTTCCAACCTCCAGATATCCTACTCCATCTCTTCTTCCCCAACTGCTCTATTCATAACAAACTTAGAACTAACAAAGGAAGTCCACATGACCAAATCTCATTGTAGGAATACCAACAATATGAATATCAAGCCAGAGTCTTCCCTTTAAAAACTACCAGTCCTGGAGATATGCTTGTCAATGAGAACTACCTAGATAAACTTCAGGACACAGAAACTAAATGAACATCACAATCTTCATTGGAAAATTCAATAAGTTTAAAGAACATACAGAGAAACAGCTCAATGAATTCAACAAGGTAGAGCTTAAAGAGTATAAAATATCTTGAGTGATGCTCAAGAAAACACAAGCATAAGGCTAATGGGAATAACAAAGATAATTGAATACTTGAGAGTGGAATTCAGTCAGGAGAATCATTGAAGAGGACTCAGGATTTAATTGAAGAATACAATAGCTTGACTAGAAAACTCCAAGGAAAGACTTACAACTAAAATGAAGTCAAGCAGAAGACAGAATATCCAACCCCACAGGTGAAGTAGAGGATCTAGACCAAGTAATCAAGGAACATGAAAATTTTTTACAAATAAATGAAGAAATAAATATAGGAAAGGAACACATATAAAATGTGGGATAGGCATAGATGAGAAAGAAGAATACCAAGTCAATAGCATAAACCAGATTGTCCATAAGATCATAGAAAAACTTTCCCAAACTAAGGAAGGACACAACCATG
Source organism: Tokudaia tokunoshimensis (assembly GCA_036184795.1). NCBI lineage: Eukaryota > Metazoa > Chordata > Mammalia > Rodentia > Muridae > Tokudaia > Tokudaia tokunoshimensis. The sequence goes on along the minus strand of BTHU01000002.1, from coordinate 87,152,866 downwards.
CAAAATACAAGAACCACACAGAACACCAAATAGACAAGACAAAAAGAAAGAAAGAAAGAAAGAAAGAAAGAAAGAAAGAAAGGAAGGAAGGAAGGAAGGAAGGAAGGAAGGGAAGAAGGAAAATTCTCACAGCACATCATAGTTAAAATACCAAGTATATATAATTAAAGAAAGTATATTGAAAGCTTCAAGAGGAATAATAACATAAATCACATATAAAAAATCCATCAAAATAAAAACTTATTTCTCAGTGGAAACTCGAAAAGCCTGGAGTTATGCATTCCAAGTCTTTAAAGATTATGATGACAAACCTAGAATAATTTACCTAGCAAAACTAATTACCATGATTGAAGAAGAAAGAAATGTTTTCCACTATATAAACAGCCTAAAAATTTTTATATTCAACAAATCAAACCTAAAAAAAATTAAAGCATTATTTCACAACAAAATAAGCCTAGCAGGAGAGTGTAGAAGGAAATATGAAGTTATAATCATTAAATCACAAAACACCACTGAGAAACAAAACAACACAAAAATCAGCAATACACCAAAATTAACACATACATTTCAATAATAACTTTAAATACTAATTTAAATATCCTTAATTCTCTAGTCAAAAACAGGCAACTACTGAATGAAACGTGAAATGAAATTCACCTATTTGTTGCCTCCAAGAAATACATTTTAGTTTTAAAGATAGATGCTACCTTAAAATAAAATGATAAACAAAAATACATGAGTGAAATGGAACCAGAAAACAAGCAGGCATAACTGCCCTCATATCTGAAAATATATACTTCAAATTAAAAATAATGAAAGGAACTAAAGAGGGCAACTTTATTCCAGTGACCAAGAAAATGTATATGCACCAGACTCTGGTGAGTCCTATTTCATTAAAAAAAAAATGGACTACTGGATTTAAAGACACAGATTAACATTAACCTGCTAGTATTTAGCATTCCACATTCTCCAATAGATATACCATCTGGACAAAAAATAAATAAACAGAGAAATATCAAAATTAATTGACATCATCATACATCAAGTAATTTAACAGACATACCCAAAACATGTAAAGACATAAAAAAACAAGCAAACAAACAAATAAATAAATAAAACTACAAACCAACATCCCCAGTGCACATACACTCAGAAATACTAAATCAAATACTTGCAAACAGAATAAAGACATACGTTGAAAAGAGTATATGCCATGGTCAGGTTGGCTTTATCTCTGAAACGCAGATATAGTTCAATGTATGCAAGTCAGTATGTATAATAAGCCACTTAAAGACAAAAATCACAAGATTATCTCAATAGATGCAGAAAAGTCATTTACAAAAATCCAACATGACTTCATGAGCAGTAACACAAGACAAGGAAATTAATGGGATACAAATAAAGAAAAATTAAATTATTCCTATGCATATGATATGGTATTATACATTAGCTGCCTCCAAAATTCTACCAGAAAACGTCTAGAAATTATAAAAATAAAATTTAGCAATTTGGCAAAATACAGAATCAACTTGCAGAGGTCAATAGTTTTTATATACCAACAAAAAATACATAGAGGAGATCATAGACTCCAATTGACAGTAGCCTCAAAAAGATAAGAAAATATCTAACTAAAACTGTAAAGAAGTTCTACAATGAAAACTTTAAGCCCCTGAAGAAAGCAATAAATAAAGATTCTAGAAAATGGGGATATCCCATGCTCATGGATTGGTAGAATTAACATTGTAAAAATGACCATTCTGCCAAAATCTATTTTACAGATTTGATGTAACTCCAGTTAAAATTCCCACTTAATTCTTCCCAGAAATAGAAAAAAATTACCCTTATATTCATATATAAGCACAAAAGACTCTAGATTACCCAAAGAAATTTGAACAAAAGGAACAATGCTTGGAGGAATTAAATATTTCAGATCTTCAGATATATTACAGAGCAACTGTAAAAAAACCAATATGGTACAGGCACAAAAACAAATATGAAGACCAGTGGAACAAAATTAAAGATTCAAACAGGAGCACATATAACTTAAGCCACTTAGTAGTTGGAAAAGATGACAAAAAATGATGGAAAAAAGAAAGCATCTTCAACAAATAGTCCTAGGAAAACTGGATATCCATGTGCAGAACTAAATTATAGCCTTATCTATCACCTTGCACAAAAACTAACTCCAACTGGATCAAAGACCTAATGTGAAACCTGAAACACTGAAACTTTTAGAAAAAGGCATAGGTATCGGAAAGAATTTTCTGAATAGGACTCTACTTGCCCAAGTATTATGACCAACAATTGACAAATGGGACTTCATAAACCTAAAAAACATCTGTACAACCAAGAAACAATTAATAAGTTGAAGTAGGAGCAAAAGGTATGGGAAAAAATTTTTCACCAGCCAAAAATCTGACCAAGAATTAATATCCAGAATACACAAAAAAATAACTTGAAAAATAAATCAAAACCAAATGATACATTCAAAAATGAGCCTGGAACTTGAACAAAGAGTTCTGAAAAGAAGAAAAAATATGACTAAGAAATTAAAACAAATCAATTAAAAATCTTGCCCCCCGTAATGTTCATTTTCTCTAGTGATTAGCAAAAAGCAAATCAGAATAACTGAGATTTTATCTTACCCTTGTCAGAATGTTACAGATCAATAGAACAATTGACAATATAGCTGCAGAAGGTACAGGGAAAAGGAAGCACTCATTCACTGTTGGTAGGATCACAAACTAGTGCAGCCATTATGAAATCCAGTAGAGTCTTCTCAAATGGCTAAAAATGAATGTACAATATGACCCAGCTATTCCATTCCTTAGCACATGCCGAAAGAAATCAATATTGCGCTCCACTGACACTTGCCATGTTTGTCGCTATTCTAGTCACAATAGCTAGAAAGTGAAAACAACTTAGAAGTCCTTCAACTGAGAAGTAGACAATGAATAGATGGTACATGCACGCTAAGGATGCTATTCAGCTGAAAAGGAGAATCAAGTTATGAACTTTGTAGGTAAACAGATGGATCATAATGAGTGAGGGAACCCAGACCCAGAGAGACAAACACTGCATGTTCTGTCTTTGGAGACTCCTAGCTCCAAATCTTTGGGAATAAATACATATAGTCTGTGGTAACTAGGAAAATAAACGGGGCCATTTCCAGAATGGGGCAGGGGTAGAGAGGTTAGAAAGGAGAAGAATATGATTAGAGGAAAGGAAAAAGAGGAGGGCGTCTTCGGGAAATGGAGGAAGGTAAATACAGAAGAAAGTGGGGGGAGGGTGAAGGAGAATGGGAGGATACAGTGACTTGATACAGAAAATGGAAAAGGTGGATCTCTTCAGAGGAGGGGGAGGGGCAGTACATACAGCAGAAGGAGAGACACAGGTAAAACAACAATATTGATGTCTGAAAAATGCACATGGGCTCATACCATTATTTACCTACAAAAAGCTATAATGAATGTAATTCAGCATATAAATACACATATATAGTTTTAATGAACTTTTCTCATCTGGACTGATTGTGCTTCCACCAAAAACCAAAGACCACACAACAAAAAAATCAAATACCAGACATAAGACACCTTCTTTTGAGTTGTTGTCCTGATCTGTCTAAGAGATTCTCAAAACATACAGCCTATTTCTTTTGCCCTTGGTTACCCTGCAGAGATGAAAGATAAGTCCCTATTTCTGAAGATATCATGTACTTCAGTAACAGGGTCCAGAGACCCTTGAGCTAGAATTGACCTGAATGCCCCCTCCCTGAGTAGTAGCTTTCATGATATCGGATGGCACAACACAAACCTCCAAGTGAGGGAAGCAACCAGCAATCCTCCCCAACTATGATCCCTTTGAAACAAATGACAAGCAGTATGGCACAATAATTCTACAGGTGCAGCAGTGGCACCCATACCTTGGCGGTAACCAATAGCTCTCTGCTTGGACTTAAGTCCTACTCAACAAGAAGGAAACCATGCCTGTTACTGGAAACCTACATTGATACTCAGTGTTAGCAAAGTCATGCTTGAAGGAGAATCTACAGCAGTAATTTACTAAACCATCATAATCCCTAATCACAATCTATAACTATAATCACTACCACAGACAATCACAGTCTTCATCATCAAGGAAACTTTTTCTTTGCAACAGAGAAACACAACTACAGAAAAACCACAATCAGTCAAATGTAGATCTGTGAAGCCAAATCCCAATGAATACATCTAAACAACCCGCTCCTGAATCTAAGGCTCATGCTATTTTGTGGAAGAAGGAACAGAAAGAAGTTAAGAGCCAGAAGTTCAAGGATCACACCTATGCGTATATTGTAAAAAGCAAAGCAAAACAAATGAGCATGGAAAAAAAAATAGTGATCTGAGTATCACACAGGATCTTCAGTTTACTGATGAGACAATAGAAGGCTTTTCTTCCTCCCTCCCCTTCTCCTCCTTCTCTTCCTTTTTCCTTCAATCTCATTATATATGATTCTTTCCTTCTTCTCTGGGAGAAGTGGGCAATGCACGGTGAGCAGTTTGGGGTTGGTTAGTGTGAATAATGTTGCCCGAATCCAGGCTATAGAATGGTTGCTGGTCATGAAGTTCTTGGTCTTGTAGTGGTTTAGGGTTTGAAAATAGTGAGTTAATTTACGAAAGTCAAAGAAGGAAGTAGTGGAAGAAGTAAGTCAAAGAAAGGAGATGTTTGAGGGAGTAACATTTTGGGTTTGTTGCTGATATGGGAATATTGATTTTTTTTCTTATCTCTAGAAATTAGATAGCAGGGAGACAGGCAGGCTTTCTAGAACTTCAGGTCCTCAAAATGGATTACTATATAGGAAGATCATAAAGGACAGGAGCCTTGGAGCAAGCCTAGGCTCTGAGTCTTACCAGATATTTCCTCTTTTATAAGTGACTTATACAGCACAAATTTCAACCTCTTTGCATACATACTAGGAATAATGCAGGCCCTTTTCCCTACAGCAGTGTATTCACTGCTGCAAAAGAAATTCATGTTTATGAACAAATTTTATAAAGCTTAAAATAAATTTGAAGTGGAGAATGTACAACAGAGTTTTGCATTAAAAATATGTCTCTCCAATTGGATTGATTTATTCCCAATAGACAGTGAAGATCCCCACAAGCATCTCTGATTGTGTCTCCACATATAGTGAACACAACACAACCTGCACTAAACTGATAACAAGCTATTTCCCCCTGAAGGTTGTTTGGTTTGAATTCTTTATGCCACTGACAACTCATGGCTCATGTCTCAGTGTTCTTTGGAAAACACAGTTGAAAGTTTAGACATCAGATGAAATTTTTCTCAGGACAACAGTAACATCACTTATATCATGTTTTAATGATGTCTTGAAGCTTCAGAAATGAACCCTGTGGTCACAACTCTTTCTTTCTGTATGTGTCTGTCTGTCTGTCTGTCTGTCTGTCTGTCTCTGTCTCTGTCTCTCTTCTCTCTCAGTCTCTCTGTCTGTCTCTCTCTCTCCTCACAAGACAAAGCCTACAAGACAAATAAGTAGGCCAATGGATAAAGGAGATCACTCAGACTTCTGCCTATGCTGCCTATATTCAGTTTCCCTTTAACCTGAGGTCTCTTTTACCTAAGAGAAAATAAAGGTGTTCTAACCTAAACAGAAAAGGTGTGTCTTCATTTCACTGTTTGACTAAGAAAAACAAAACAAAACAAAACAAAACAAAACATCACATCAGTATACAAATCTAGCTCGCTATAGCTCTTCTATGTGAAGTACTTCAAAGGAACAAACATTACGGTCCATTGTCAATGTAGGATGCCTTGGTTCTGTCTCCTGAGAACAAGTGTGTCTCGGTTAGTGTTGGAGTCAGTAAGTATGGATGTACGCTCATGGACTCTAAGAGCAGCAACCATGCTGACTGTGGGGATGTTGACTAGCTCAGGCTTTGCAGATTCTAAAATCTTTATCAGATACAAGTGTGCATGGCATCCTCCACAGTAGAGTAAACATAACCACCACAGCAGTGCAGTTCTCTCATAGGAATGAAGTTCTGTTTCTAATTTGGCCTTCAACAGATTATCATGACAAAATTATGAATAAGTCCACCTAGAGATAGTGTTATTGAAAATAAGATAACCTAATCTAAAGTATTCAGAAGCAAGCACTACTGCAGGTGTCACTGGGTCATGATGACTCAACTGGAGAGTTTTGTTGTAATAACATCATGAAGCTGTCCATATTTAGCAGAAACCATTCTTTGAACTTTGAGTCTTGACTTTTTGAACACTTTTCACAAAGATATTTAAAACTGATTATAAAATAGGTTTTGTTCCAGACGATTTTGTTTAACATTAGAGTAATGCAAAGTTAGGGTTCTGAGAGCATGGAAGCTAGTCGAGACTGAATTATGACTGTCCACTGTGCTAAATGCATTATTTTGACTTGTAATGTTTTCAACTTACAAGGGAATGCAGCTTCATTGTAAGTTTAGAAACATGCATAAGATTAGAAAGTAAGATCTGATCTCTGATGAAGACATTTAAAATGCTCTTTGTTCCACAGGGAGATCTAAATTTAGATTTGGTTATATATAAAACTATTATGTCACTTGAAGTTCCTTTTCGTCTTCACAATTTCTTGTCTTTGAGACTTCAAAACTAATTCCTTTTTTTAATAAGGACATTATAAAATACTAACATTGACCATAGTTTTCCTTGGGAACTTTTCTAAATCAATAATAAAAGTTGGTTGTTACTTAACGATGCTGAAATAATATCTAATTTCTGTGTGAACACTGCTACAGTAAGGTTATGTAATATACAGCTGTAACTTCTTGACATTCAACCATAAGCATCCCAACTTCTAAGGATAGATTGAAGGGCAATTGACTAGTGGACTCCTTGGATCCTGGTTTGCTAGCCAGCTTCAGTTATGATAAAGAAAGTGACTGGGCTCCTGGTCTGCATGTCTTTCCAGGCTCCTCTAGGTATGTCCTGGCTACAAAAGCATAATTTCAAGAGAGCACATCGGGGAAATTGTCACTGAAGTGAGCGTTACTTGACTCAGATTTACCTAATACCCATAGCCAAATATATTTGCATGGCCCCAGTTTACTTACTGAGATAAAAATCATGACCAAAAGAATCTTGGTGAGGAAAGGGTTTATGTAGCTTATAGGTTACAGTCCATCACTGAGGGAAGACAAGGAAGGAGCTTGAAGCAGAGACCAGAGAGGAATACTTCTTAATGACTGGCTTGCTCCTGAGACCTTGCTCAGTCTTACCTTTTTATACTCAGGACATAGGCAGGGGTGGCACCACCCACAATGGTCTGTGTCCTTCTGCATCAAGAAAATGGATTAATCAAGAAAATGCCCATAGGCTTTGCCTAGAGGCAGTCTGATAGAGGCATTTCTCAATTGATGTTTCCTCTTTCCAGATGACCCTACCTGGGGTCAAACAGAAAGTCAAAATGTAAATCTCTGCGAAGGTACATGGCAAAGACAATATAGTTAAGAATTAAGTTGAGGCAATTTTGAACACCCCATAAATAATATGATAAAAGTACAAACCTTTAAGGGGTAATTAAAGACTATGCCATGAAAAATTACACCAAAAGGTCCTACATGTATATACTTAGCAAAGATGTAATAAAATTATGCTGATTTTCGTTATACTATTAGTGACCTTTTAAAATATGGAGAAGTTATAATTTCTCAGAATACCTACATTTGAAGTTGTATTCTTTTTTTTTTTTTTTTAATTTTATTTTATTTTATTTTTTTAATTTACATTCCAAATCACTTCCCCTTTCCCGTTTCCTCCCTCCCCGAAAGTCCCATAAGCCCCCTTCCCTCCCTCTTTTCTCCGTTCAACCCCCTCTCATTACTCTGTCCTGGCGTTCCCCTACATCCAGTCTTTCCAGGACCAGGGGTCTCTCCTTCCATCTTTTTAGAAATCTATTGATATGCTGATTGTGTCTAGGGTATTCTGAGATTCTGGGTCAATATCCCCTTATCAGTGACTTCATACCATGTGTGATCTTTTGTGATTGGGTTACCTCACTAAGGATGATATTTTCAAGTTCTGACCATTTGCCTAGGAATTTCGTGAATTCATTGTTTTTAATTGCAGAGTAGTATTCCATTGTGTAAATATACCACATCTTCTGAATCCATTCCTCCGTTGAGGGACATCTGGGTTCTTTCCAGCTTCTGGCTATTATAAATAAGGCTGCTATGAATATAGTGGAGCATGTGTCCTTATTGCATGCAGGTAAAGTCTCTGGGTATATGCCCAGGAGTGGTATAGCCGGATCCTCCGGAAGTGTCATGCCCAGTTTTCTGAGGAGCCGCCAGACTGCTTTCCAGAGTGGTTGTACCAGCCTGCAATTCCACCAGCAGTGGAGGAGTGTTCCTCTTTCTCCACATCCTCGCCAACAACTGCTGTCTCCTGTGTTTTTGATCTTAGCCATCCTGACTGGTGTGAGATGGAATCTCAGGGTTGTTTTGATTTGCATTTCCCTAATGACTAAGGATGATGAACATCTCTTTAGGTGCTTCTCAGCCATTAGATATTCTTCAGGTGAGAACTCTTTGTTTAGCTCTGTACCCCCATTTTTTAATAGGGTTACTTGCCTCTCTGGAGTTTAACTTCTTGAGTTCTTTGTATATCTTGGATATTAGCCCTCTGTCGGATGTAAGGTTGGTAAAGATCATTTCCCAGTTAGTTGGTTGCCGCTTTGTCTTTTTGACAGTGTCTTTTGCCTTGCAAAAACTTTGTAATTTAATGAGGTCCCATTTGTCTATTCTTGATCTTAGAGTATAAGCTATTGGAGTTCTGTTCAGGAAATTCTCCCCTGTGCCCATATGTTCAAGGTTCTTCCCTAGTTTCCCTTCTATTAGTTTCAGTGTGTCTGGTTTTATGTGGAGATCTTTGATCCACTTAGAATTGAGCTTAGTGCAAGGAGATAAGGATGGGTCAATTTGCATTCTTCTGCATGTTGACCTCCAGCTGAGCCAGCACCATTTGTTGAAAAGGCTATCTTTTTTCCACTGGATGGTTTTAGCTCCTTTGTCAAAGATCAAGTGACCATAGGAGTGTGGATTCATTTCTGGGTCTTCAATTCTGTTCCATTGATCTACATGTCTGTTACTGTACCAATACCATGCAGTTTTTAACACTATTGCTCTGTAGTACAGCTTGAGGTCCGGGATACTGATTCCCCCAGAGGTTCTTTTACTCTTGAGAATAGTTTTAGCTATTCTGGGTTTTCTGTTATTCCAGATGAATTTTTGAATTGCTCTTTCTAACTCTATGAAGAATTGAGTTGGGATTTTGATGGGGATTGCATTGAATCTGTGTATTACTTTTGGTAAGATGCTCATTTTTACTATATTAATCCTGCCAATCCATGAGCATGGCAGATTTTTCCATCTTCCGAGGTCTTCTTCAATTTCTTTCTTCAGAGACTTGAAGTTCTTGTCATACAGATCTTTCACTTGTTTGGTTAGCGTCACGCCAAGATACTTAATATGGTTTGTGGCTATCGTAAAGGGTATTATTTCTCTTACTTCTTTCTCAGCCTGCTTATCCTTTGAGTATAGGAAGGCTTCTGACTTGCTTGAGTTGATTTTATATCCGGCCACTTTGCTGAAGTCGTTTATCAGCTGTAGGAGTTCTCTGGTGGAGTTCTTTGGGTCGCTTATGTATACTATCATATCGTCTGCAAATAGTGATAGTTTGACTTCTTCCTTTCCAATTTGTATCCCTTTGACCTCTTTTTCTTGTCTAATTGCTCTAGCTAGAACTTCAAGTACTATATTGAAAAGATATGGAGAGAGAGGGCAGCCTTGTCTAGTCCCTGAAAATTCATAGCCCTGAGTGCCGCCAAAAAGAAACGGGAGACAGCATACACTAACAGCTTAATGGCACACCTGAAAGCCCTGGAACAAAAAGAAGCAAATACACCAAAGAGGAGTAGAAGGCAGGAAATCATCAAACTCAGGGCTGAAATCAATCAAGTAGAAACAAATAAAACCATACAAAGAATCAACAAAACGAGGAGTTGGTTCTTTGAGAAAATCAACAAGATAGATAAGCCCTTAGCCAGACTAACCAGAGGGCACAGAGATAGTATCCAAATTAATAAAATCAGAAACGAAAAGGGAGAGATAACAACAGAAACTGAGGAAATTCAAAAAATCATCAGATCCTACTACAAAAACCTGTATTCAACACAACTAGAAAATCTTGAGGAAATGGACAATTTCCTTGACAGATACCAAGTACCAAAATTAAATCAGGATCAAATAGACCATCTAAACCGTCCTATAACCCCTGAAGAAATAGAAGTTGTCATTGGAAGTCTTCCAACCAAAAAAAGCACAGGTCCAGATGGTTTTAGTGCAGAATTCTATCAGACCTTCAAAGAAGACCTAACACCAATACTCTTCAAACTCTTCCACAAAATAGAAACAGAAGGAACACTACCCAACTCGTTCTATGAAGCCACAATTACACTAATACCAAAAGCACACAAAGATCCGACAAAGAAAGAGAATCTCAGGCCAATCTCTCTTATGAATATCGATGCAAAAATACTCAATAAAATTCTTGCCAACCGAATCCAAGAACACATCAAAACGATCATTCACCACGATCAAGTAGGCTTCATCCCAGGGATGCAGGGATGGTTCAATATAAGGAAATCCATCAATGTAATCCACTACATAAACAATCTCAAAGAAAAAAACCACATGGTCATCTCATTAGATGCTGAGAAAGCATTTGACAAAATTCAGCATCCTTTCATGCTAAAGGTCTTGGAAAGATCAGGAATTCAAGGCCCATATCTAAACATAGTAAAAGCAATTTACAGCAAACCAGTAGCCAGCATCAATCTAAACGGAGAGAAACTTGAAGTATTCTTTTTCCTCAAGCAGAAATCAAATAATACTGGGAATTGCAACACAGCAAAGCAAGAAGTCATCCTGGCCTGTGTTCTACAGCAGTCTTGAGGGTGAAGAGAATATGACCCTAAAGCATGTAGTTCATGAAACCTGCCTCACTGAAGATGCTGAACAAAACTCACTACATTACTGAGATTTCTTCCTGCTTTATTCCTCTTCTGCATCAGGTTAGAGATACATGTCTTGGGGTCAGATATTTGAGGACATGATGGGTCAGATGAGAACATAAGGTCAGGTGCTCACAGTTGAAGCAATGTATCCATGTCAATTAAAATCTGGTCGCATTTCCAGCTAACTTGAAAAACTATACTCTGCTGTGTCTTTCTACGCTGCTTGTAGCATTTGAAAGTCTTGATCACATCTGCCATCATTTAACTGCTCACCTCAGGCCAGACACTGCACTAAGTAATTTACATGTATAATTTTAATTGATCTTCAAAACTAATGCAGGAGGTAACCATCTAGCACTCCTGGAGACTAATTATCATAAGCTGTTCCATATGCATATTAAGTGCTAGTAACTGATTTCACTGCAGTGTGTAACCTAGCCCATGGGTTTTAATTCCTTCTGTATTTTGCAATGAAGGCAGTGCCTAAGTAACGAGAGTGGGGTGTCTAGTTTCTATGCATTTACTGAGAAGAACTCCCTGTGTAACTATTAGTTACTATCGTTACTAAATTGCCTAATTTGTTTTTGAAAATCTGATTGGCTTTACAGGGAATAATCATGTCTACTTCCAGTGACCACCATCCTGAAGAACTTACCCTCCAGTAGCACTGCACATGGGCAGAGACTGGCAGCTATTCAGAAGGAACCAGGTGCTGTGATCTATGTTTGTCTCATAAGTAGTGATCGTGATACAAACAGGACAATTATTTTTCATTTCTCTTCCAAGACAGTTAGCACAATTAAATGAAAGGCAGGGTGAGAAAGTGAAATGTTGAATCAGTTGGATGGGTTCTGGAGGGAGGGTGTCCTGTCCTGGTTGTCTGTTTGTTGCTTGTTTTGTTTGTTTTGTTTTTCAACTTTATACAAGCTAAAGCAACTGAGAAAGGCCTCCTCTAGATCGGTCAGTAAGCCACCCTGTGAGTGCATTTTGTTAATTGGTGATTCTTCAGAGCATCTTAGTTGTATAAGAAAGTGAGTTGATCAGGTATTGGGTGAGGGGAACAGGACTGAAGACCTGAGGACCAGCAGAAAGAATGGAAACAGGTAACTTCGGGAGGTAGGAGATAGGATGGGGACCTACTAGATTGTACCAGGGAGGTGAGAGACTCTCAGGACTCAAAAGGACAGACTTTAGATGAAATGCCCGACAGTAGGGAGAGGAAACTTACAGAGCTCACCTCCAGCAGGAAGACAGGTCATCAAGTGAGGGAGGGGATTGCCATCCCACAGTCAAAACTCTGACTCATAATTGTTCCTATCTGAAAGAATTGCAGGGACAAAAATAGAGAGAAGCCTGAGGAAAAGAAGGTTCAGCAACAGGCCCAAATTGGTATCCAGCTCAAGGGGAGGCCCCAAGGCCTCACACTATTACTGATTCTACGGTGCACTCACAAAAAGAGGCCTATCATGACTGCCCTCTGAAAGACCCAACAAGGAGCTGAAGGAGTCAGATGCAGATATTTATACCCAACCAATGGACAGAAGATGTTGACCCCTGTGGTTGAATTAGGAAAAAGCTGGAAGAAACTGATGAGGAGGGATCCTCAAGAGACTGTAGGCACCAGGGAATGGAAAGATCTGGTGGGGCATGGATGGGGGGTGGGGACATTCTCTTGGAGTTGGGGTGGCGGGGGAGAGGTATGGGATATGGAACAGTCAGAGGGTGGACCTGGAGGAGGATAAAGTCTGGACTGTAAAATAAGATTAAGAAAGAGAGAGAGAGAGAAAAAAAAAAAGAAAGAAAGTGAGTTGAGCAAGCCATAAGGAAGTAAGCAGCATTCATCCATGGCTTCTGTTTCAGGTCCTGCCTCCAGGTTCCTTTCTTGAGTTTCTGTCCTACCTTTTCAATGATGGACTGTGGTGTGGAATTGTAAGCTAAAATAAACCATAAACCCTTTCCTCCCCAAGTAGCTTTTGCTCTGATGTTTTATCTCAGCAATAAAAATCCTAATTAAGACATTGAGAAAAGATGTTGGCCCCACAGACTAACACAGTGTGTGTGATGCCACTGGATACACATGAATGGAAAAATAAGATACCATCACCATAAGCCAGGCCGTCAGGGAGGATTGGCATTGAGAGAGTTACTAGGATAGCTTTCCGCTTTAGTAACTCTCAGCAACAGCTTTGCTTATTTGATCCTCTCCTAATTTAGTTTCTCTAGTGCTTTGCCAAAGCATAAATGTGGCCATATTGTTTCCTTCAGTGGTCTCCATTCTCACATCTCAGTCTTAGTATATCTCTCCATCCCATTATTAACACAAAAATAAAAATAAATGAAAGTTTAGAAGCCAGTCAATCAAATACAGAAAAACAGCTGTATGAAACTGCATCCTCTGACCTACCCCTATCTTGGTCTGCACACAACCTACACTCAATTCCCATACCTCTCTCCTAGTCTTCCCTCCCATCTGTATTCTTATCCCATAATCTACAGAAAGTCTTCATAAAAACCAGCACTTGTCAAGTGGTTTAAAAACCTTTTCTTACTGCAGTTTTTACCATCCATTTGCAATTGTGTGTCTCTGTCTGTGCCCTCTTCCAGGTAGTCACTCAGATACCTACCACAGTGCCCAACAAAGAAGGGGAGCCAAACACGTATTACTTAAAGTGAGGACCATCAGATAAAAAGGGTTTAATTAAAGGTTGATATCATCATATTGGGCCATGTGAATTCAGCCAGAAGAGTTGCTGTTATTTGCCATTCTTCATGCTTAGTCACTTGTTCTTTAAATGTTTCAGTATACAGACAAAATGTCTCTGATATTTAAAGGTGAAGGAACTGTCCAAAGATGCAGTGAGTCATAGCAAGAAACTAATGATTGTCGGAAATGGCATCTCTTCGTCCTGTCAAGCCTGCCATCAAGTATAATCAGCTGTGTCATCTCCAGATGATATCTCCAGACTTTTGCTCCTAGTCATCAGCCTGAAGCTGAGACTGGGACTACTTAGTACTGAAATAAATCATGTAACGTAATGCCCTTTTGGCTGATCTCAAATATAAAACTTAGAAGCTGTGTGTGTGCATGTAAATGAGTGTTTGTAAAAAGTAGAGCACAGGGGAAAATGAATAAATCCCTATGTCTTCCCTGATAGTAACAGCAAAAAGAATTCACCATGTTGGATCGAGAGTTGGGTGATAGATTCTACTGCTATCTAAGTAAACCACACTCTTCTTGGAAACAAAAATGGGTATTTTATTCACCTGTTTGCCCAAGGAGACTTCTATTTGATTCACTGCTAGGATGACTTCAAGGCCGGGACTGAGTCATCTGACATCCACTATGCAGTCTCCTGAATGGACGGCTATTCAGCTAGCAAAGTTTTTACATATGCTTTGAGTGTGGTAACTTGACTTCCATGTAGACTAGTGACTATATTTTGGGGGAGGGGTGCAAAAAAGTAAAAGGGGTGCCATTTTCAAAATTCATTCTTCCATGACCAGGGATGTCTGATTAGGTTAGAGGCCTCCTCCATGAGAGAGAATACATGCCTGGTACATACTGGTCAAAGGTGGGAGGTCTTGAGCCCTAGGGAGGAGTTTACTAATTCCCATCTTTGCTGTATCAAAAATCAACACAAAGTATCTTAGAAACTGCCAGGGATTCATGGGCAAAACACTTCATTCCTAAAGTGAGTCTTTAAATATCACTTCTGCTCATTGTCATTGGCACTTTCCTGGGTATGAACTAATGATAGATTATAAACATAAAGAATTTTCATTATTATTGAAGTAATTTACTTTTTATTTCTGTATCAAATGTTGATAATGTTCATGTTTTATATACGTATTTTAAAGTTATAATTATTAGCATAGATTTATTATGTTAAGTATATCCAAAAATTGTCTAACCAATTGGACAACACATCAACTGACTCCAGGTCTAAACTATTGCTAGTGAAATTCAAAATTTTCATGCTATGTTTCATTTGAGCACAAGTTCTCAATTTTTCTTATAAAAGTATCCAAGAATGGGGTTGCTCAGTCATAAGATAATTGCAGGTTTAGATTTTTTGTTATATTTTATTTATTTGCTTTGTGTATGTGCGTGTGTGTACATGTGGGTGGAGTGGGGACATATGTGTGCCACAGTATGTGTGTGGAGGACAGAGAACAGTTTTGGGGCAATCGATTCTCTGCCCCTACCATGTAGGCCACGAGGAACAAACTAAGGTTGTCAGGAAAGTGCATTCACCCACTGAATCCTCTCACAGATGCAGCTTGTTTAGTTTTTGCCTTGATTTAATGTATACAGCTAAATATATGTGATAAAATTCACCAATTTGGCCATTTTAGGTATGTGGTTAGACTGCATCATGTACACTCATATTATTGAGTGCTCATCATTACCATTCATCTCCAGAGTTTAATCATTCTGCAGCACCTCCACCCCTGCAACTCTTATTTTTATTTCAGACTCTGCCTTGTCATATTCTGGAGACCATGTGTCAGAGGAGTCATACAAACCCAAGGATATAGCTAAGTGGTACAGCATTTTCCTGCATTTGATTCCCAGCATGAAAGAGAAGTGGGAATGGAGAATGGGTAGGAGGGAGGGAGGGAAGAAAGGAGGAAGGGAGGGGGGAGGGAGGGAGGGAAGGACGGAGGGAGGGAGGGAGGAAGAGAAGGAGGAAGGAAGGAAGAGAAGGAGGGAGAGAAGAAGGGGGAAAGAAGCATTCTATAGTATTTGTTCTTTGGATCCTTTTATTCAGTATATTTTAAGGTTAATTCATTCACAGAATGGACATGAGTCCATCCTTCCCTAATTTTGAGCAACACACCACTGCAAGTGTGTGTGATATTTGTTCATTTGTCCATTGTTGGGCAGCTAGGCTGCTCTCCCCTTTTGGTTGTTGTGAATATGATAGCATGAGTATGGTGCAGAGCAATCTGTTGGAGCCACTACTTTCACTTCTTTGTGGCATGTGCTCAGGAGTGGAATTAGTTCATCATAAGATTACCGCATGATGGTTTGATAGTTTGGCTTTTTTTTTTTGGAGGAATCACCAGAAATACAAAACTTCCAAATTCTCCATGTCTGATCCAACATTTGCTATTTTCTGAATGTTTTTTTTTAAATGGCCACACCAGTGAGTACATTTCAAACCTGATTTTGATAGACACAGTCAGGTTGCTTCCCCAAGAAGCTGTGCAGCTCTGTGCATCCCAGAACGCTGGACCCTTGGTGACTTTTTCAGCATCTTCTTCAGCATCCAGCATCGTACTGTTACTATTTTTATTTTTTTTAATTTTATTTTATTTTCTAAGTTTTTTTTAATTACATTCAAAATCATTTCCCCTTTCCCGTTTCCTCCCTCCCCGAAAGTCCCATAAGCCCCCTTCCCTCCCTCTTTTACCCATTCAACCCCCTCTCGCTTCTCTGTCCTGGCATTCCCCTACATCCAGTCTTTCCAGGACCAGGGGTCTCTCCTTCCATCTTCTTGGAAATCTATTGATATGCGAATTGTGTCTAGGGTATTCTGAGATTCTGGGTTAATATCCCCTTATCAGTGACTGCATACCATGTGTGTTCTTTTGTGATTGGGTTACCTCACTAAGGATGATATTTTCAAGTTCTGACCATTTGCCTAGGAATTTCGTGAATTCATTGTTTTTAATTGCAGAGTAGTATTCCATTGTGTAGATATACCACATCTTCTGAATCCATTCCTCTGTTGAGGGACATCTGGGTTCTTTCCAGCTTCTGGCTATTATAAATAAGGCTGCTATGAACATAGTGGAGCATGTGTCCTTATTGCATGCAGGTAAAGCCTCTGGGTATATGCCCAGGAGTGGTATAGCCGGATCCTCCGGGAGTGTCATGCCCAGTTTTCGGAGGAACCACCAGACTGCTTTCCAGAGTGGTTGTACCAGCTTGCAATTCCACCAGCAGTGGAGGAGTGTTCCTCTTTCTCCACATCCTCTCCAACAACTGCTGTCTCCTGTGTTTTTGATCTTAGCCATTTTGACGGGTGTGAGATAGAATCTCAGGGTTGTTTTGATTTGCATTTCCCTAATGACTAAGGATGATGAACATCTCTTTAGGTGCTTCTCAGCCATTAGATATTCTTCAGGTGAGAACTCTTTGTTTAGCTCTGTACCCCATTTTTTAATAGGGTTACTTGCCTCTCTGGAGTTTAACTTCTTGAGTTCTTTGTATATATTGGATATTAGCCCTCTGTCGGATGTAGGGTTGGTAAAGATCATTTCCCAGTTAGTTGGTTGCCGCTTTGTCTTTTTGACAGTGTCTTTTGCCTTGCAAAAACTTTGTAATTTAATGAGGTCCCATTTGACAATTCTTGATCTTAGAGCATAAGCTATTGGAGTTCTGTTCAGGAAATTCTCCCCTGTGCCCATATGTTCAAGGTTCTTCCCTAGTTTCCTTTCTATTAGTTTCAGTGTGTCTGGTTTTATGTGGAGGTCCTTGATCCACTTAGAATTGAGCTTAGTGCAAGGAGATAAGAATGGGTCAATTTGCATTCTTCTGCATGTTGACCTCCAGATGAACCAGCACCATTTGTTGAAAAGGCTATCTTTTTTCCACTGGATGGTTTTAGCTCCTTTGTCAAAGATCAAGTGACCATAGGAGTGTGGATTCATTTCTGGGTCTTCAATTCTGTTCCATTGATCTACATGCCTGTCACTGTACCAATACCATGCAGTTTTTAACACTATTGCTCTGTAGTACAGCTTGAGGTCCGGGATACTGATTCCCCCAGAGGTTCTTTTACTCTTGAGAACAGTTTTAGCTATCCTGGGTTTTCTGTTATTCCAGATGAATTTTTGAATTGCTCTTTCTAACTCTATGAAGAATTGAGTTGGGATTTTGATGGGGATTGCATTGAATCTGTATACGATATGATAATATACTTAAGCGACCCAAAGAACTCCACCAGAGAACTCCTACAGCTGATAAACAACTTCAGCAAAGTGGCCGGATATAAAATCAACTTAGGCAAGTCAGTAGCCTTCCTATACTCAAAGGATAAGCAGGCTGAGAAAGAAGTAAGAGAAATGATACCCTTCATGACAGCCACAAACCATATAAAGTATCTTGGTGTGACTCTAACCAAACAAGTGAAAGATCTGTATGACAAGAACTTCAAGTCTCTGAAGAAAGAAATTGAAGAAGACCTCAGAAGATGGAAAAATCTGCCATGCTCATGGATTGGCAGGATTAATATAGTAAAAATGACCATCTTGCCAAAAGCAATATACAGATTCAATGCAATCCTCACTATGTTTTATTTAACCATTGAGATGCATGTGTAGAAAAGCTGCCCATTTTGCTTTTAGATTGTAAGGTCCTGATGACTCAGGACATTAAACATCTTTTTCATCTGTGAGCCCCCATCCTCTTTAATGAAATCTTTCTCTATCTTGTTTCCCAGTTTTCCATTTAAAGATGTGCTTCTGGGGGGAATTTCAAAGAATTCTTGCATTGTGTGTCTGTATTTTTTTTTTAGTGTTATATCATTATACATTTAAATTTAGTCCTATAATTCCTTTTAAGTTAAATTCTTCACACATATCAGGGTTCAGTTTGAGGCTTGGTGTTTTGCAAGTGGCTTGCCAGCTGTTTCTCTGCTTCTGCTGAAGAGCTCCTCCTGGATTTGAAATACCATCTTACCTTTGTCAAAATTGCCTGAGCAGTTGTGTGTCCATTTCTAGAATCTTTATGTAAAAATACAAGTGGGTCTCATTTGTTTAGTTGAAAACCTGACCCTCTCCAAGCACAGGGTGTTTCTCTAGTAGACTGGGTTTAGATTTAATCTACTAATCAGCTTCTCCCAGGCTTCCTGAAGACGACCTTTGGATTTGACTCAAAAAGCCTCTTCATCTTAAGAGTTTCCTTAAGTAAATCTCTTTCTGTGTGTACACATCTGTTTCTCTCATTAGCACAAAATATAAAATTGGGTTGAATGTTAACCTTCTATCTCATAACTGTGTATTTACTTGATTCTAGGTGTGTGTGTGTGTGTGTGTGTGTGTGTGTATGTACATACTTGAGAATATTTTATAGACAGAAACATTCATTTATTTTTCTCTTTCTACATTGTTTTTATTATAACCTCACTGCATGGCTAACACAATGCTGTATTGAGAGTGAGGGGAGCTGCTTGTAATCTTAGAAAACTTTCTTTTTTGAGATTTTAGTAGTGATGATTTATCAGTTCTCTACTTTTTTCCATTTTATTTCACACTCTTGAATTGTTTTCTTTTGGTGGTGCTAAGGATCTAACACGGACCCTTTGCATACCCTAGGCAAGAGTTAAGACACTGAAAACAGAATAAAGCTCAACTCCTGCTGAAGCTCCAGCAAAGGTGATGACTCAGAGAGAAAGTCAAATAACCTTCTAGGTCTCCCTGCCAGACCTACCATGGCCTGTCTCTGCCCCTGGGAAAAATATATCCTAATGAGTAGACACTGTGATCAAAGAATATGGCTTTGAACCATTGGTATAAAGAGCATATGAAGCACAAACTTGGTAGGGTATCATTGCCCATCTGAGAAGCACAGAACAGTGTTGGTCACCAACCAAAGGACAAGCTGAAGGCTTTCAAGGTTGGTTTCTCCAGTCAGCATAGTGTGGCTAGCAGTAGCACCAAATCATGTAAATAAAGCTGTAGTTCATATTGGTACGAAGTATGAGGTGAGGCTATGGCAGCTGTTTTCCTTCCTAGTAGTTATACTAACTACTAAAATTATTCTTCTCTGGCAAACAGATATAGTGTCACACTCCATTAAAAAGACAGAAGACAATGTCAGGGCCCTGAGCCCACTCCGCCCACTCCTAGACCCACTTGCTATTTTTATTCAAACGTCATTGCTATCAATTCTAGATTATTATTTCAAATAATGTTTCCATTAAATCATGCCTTCTACCAGTTGAAAAAGTTACATTGTCTGTTCATTCTAATAATATGTTGAATCTATGATGATCTTCCCAAATTAAACATCCATAATAACTCAACCAATAAGTGAACTAAAGGTTAAATAGATAGTTGTAGAGGGAAGAGATACAGATATCCTGTCAGTGAACAGCTGAAGAAACATTTTACATTCTTAGGCATCAGACACTTTCATAGGATAGCAACAATTTTAAATATTAGGATAGCCACAATTTTAAATATCCACTATTTTCTAGTATCTAAATAGTTTAAGCTTGGCTCTGTACTACTTGAGAATTTTTTAATGTTCAATAATAGAAAGGCTTTGCCAGCTAACTTACATGATTTCTGCTATCATATTTGGAATAGACGAAGTCATATAGATGTGGCCAACAAATGAAGGTAACCAAAGTCAGTGATTTGGATTTATTTTAATGTTTGGTGTTTAAGAAGCCTCTGATTTGCAACAAGATAGCTAGGCACAATAGGCGCACAGTTTACAATACAATCCAAACAATCCATTTCCAAACACATAAACTAGCCTCCTTCTCTTTGATTTGTTAGTTTTCCTGTCATCTTAGCATTTCCCCTCCCCTAATACCACACATTATTTCATCTTCATCTTTTCCACGCATACTTCACTGATACACCTACAGTCTGTACTGAGGAGTTAGTAGCCTGAATGTTTTGGTTCCCGGGTCTTACAGCTTAAACCACAATGCAGTCCGAGTGTTCTTGACAGTTTTATTATCAGCTAAAAAAGAATCAAAGCTAGAAACTGGGCAGAAAATAAATTTAGGCTACAAGGCTATGACTAGGTATTGAAAGTATTTGATGCTGGAGGAGAAATTCGATGTGTTCTGATGGTGACCTCTAGACCTGTGACATGTGGGAGACCAAAGGGTTTGAGAGAAGAAAACTGGGTAGATAAATCTATTGAGTGCCCTCACCCATCTCTTGGGTCAGTCATGGAACAGCAAAATTTCACAGGTAGAGTTCAGTCATACCCTCATCAACACTTATATAAAGAAAAATCTTTCATACCACTAGAGTTTATCTCAAATATTTATATTTTAACCATATATATACATACATATTTATATTATAAGCATATACATATATACATATATATATAATATATTGACCCTGTTGATACATGAGGTCCCTCAAACTATTCTTTTGAGTAGAGAAACTAGATATGTGTATGAAGGAAAAGTTGGACAGAGTCAAGAATAAACTCAGAGCAGGGAGAGGGAAGACTGGAGACATGAGCAGGACAATGCTTCAGAATCCGAGACTGCTCGAGACTGAAAAATGCTTTCCTACATGTGTCTCATTTAGTGTCATGGTTACTTCATCAAGTAGAGCAGGTATCAATGTCAGTTCACACAGAAACAGATTTTTTTAAAAAGAGGTAAGAGACCTGCCAGTCACCACAGACATGGTCCCTCGGGTCCTAAGAAGCTCCAATCAATGTATTGCTGAGCTGTACTCATGTTTGACTGCTTCTCCATTTTCTTGGACTTACTGACTTTGGTACATGCTTTCTTTGCAAAAGAATGAGGCATAACTTCAGCAGTCACGTGTGATGCTCAACTACTAAATTAATTTTCTAGGAAGAAAATGAATTCTTAATGTTTTTATTCAATTTAGCAATACATAAAAAACATATCATATTGATAACACAGAAGAAAATTAGCTAGGACCATTGTCCTTTATACAAGATATGGAAAACTCAGGAGAAAGCAGGAGAGATGGCTGCTCTTACAGAGGACCTCTGTTTGATTCCCAAGATCTATCCAACAGCTCACAACCATCTGTAACTCTAGTTCCAAAGGACTAGATGCCTTCTTCTTGCCTTTGTGGGAACCCAGGCATGTATGTGGTACACAGACACACACACAAGTAAATCACCCATATACATACAATAAAAACACATTTAAATTTTTTAAACTCCCCTATTAATCATAAGGGTGATCCAATAATTTTTCAAAATTGCAGCTCATATGTATTTTCAATGGAAAAATATTTTGTCATTATCATTAGTAAGTATGGTTGTTTTAATTATTATGGCTTCTTGAGATGGGGTCTCTTGTGGTCCAGATTGTCCTCAAACTTATCATGCAGATGAGGATGACTTTAAACACTTGAATCCCCTGTCCCTACCTTCCAAGTGCTTGTCGACACTGTTAATATGAAAGCTCTCTGACTTTTTCTCAAAATGATTTTCCTTAGATTACAGTACGACAGGCGCTCATTCTGAAGATACTGTTATAATCAGTGTTCATGTCTACAGCAGAGTTCTCAGAAACTCAGAACTAAAGAGGACAAGATGCCACTTTTGATTTCTTCTTCTTCTTTTCTGGATGTTCACACCACTTGATATCAATGTTGCTGCCCCCAAACGCTTCTCCTTTGATCTCTACAGGATTCTCTCCTGCAGTTAACTTTGCTCTCCTGTGCATTGCCATAGCTCCTGAACTTCCATGCTTCTGTGCTGGAGAGGGGGTTTCTTTTACTATGCAATAGCAAACGGCAGACACAAAGTTTTTTTTGAAGTTTTCATTCATAAGCGCATAAACAATGGGATTACAGATGCAGTTGAAAAATCCAATTACTTGCACTATAGCAAAAATCATCTTGATTGTGACTTCATCATATTCCTTTTCAAAATTACCTGAAATAAAGTAATACTTTAGAATGATTACTGATTTCATTAAGAAATAACTGTAAAGTTGTATCATGTATATTTATAAAGACTTGCAGTTGTGCAAGTGGCTAATGATATGAAACATTATCATGACTAAAAGGAATCTGGTATCTGGATAAAAGTTCTTTTGTAATATGTACTCATTCATCTATGCATTGGCTGGTGCCTGGTATATACTTTAGAACTCAAAAAATTTCAACTTAATGATACCAATTGTAGCGGTTTGAGAAGGTATCACTACCATAGACCCATGCATTTGAATGCTTGTCCCTTAGGGAATGGCACTATTAGGAGATATGTCCTTGTTGGAGTACATGTGACCTTGTTGGAGGAAGTGTGTCATTGAGGATGTGGGCTTTGAGGCCTGATATATGCTCAAGTTATTCCTAGAGTGATACACAGTCTCCTTCCGCTGCCTGCAGATTAAGATGTAGAACTCTCGGCTCCTCCAGAATCATATCTGACTGCAAGCTGCCATGCTTCCCACCATGATGGTATCTGAAACTGTAAATTAATCCCAATTAAATGTATGCTTTTGTAAGAGTTGCCATGATCACGGTGTCTCTTCCCAGCAATAAAATCCTAACTAAAACACCAAGCTTCACTTACCCTAAAAGCTCAGTTACATTTCAAATGCTTTCCTGCGTTCCAGAAACACAACCATGTTGAGTCCCCGAGAACACATTTAGAGTAACTGCTTCTAGGCATCTAACTTGAATCCAAGATACATTAAATCCACTAAGCGCAAGGCAAGGTTTTGAACAGTGAAGATTCTCAAGGTGTCTCCCCAGCTAAACAGCTTAGGGGAAGGAGGGAGAAGATCTGAGAAACTTGCAGAGCTTTTCTTTATCTTTTGTAATTATTAATAACTTAGTCCTAGTCATGCAAGTCACCTACCACATGATGACCTGTTACAAAAGCAATGTTCAGTATTTGACATTTGATTATCCAAGTGGACAGCAACCAGGGAGAAATTAATGACTTCTCGTATGTTCTAGTGGAAAAAAGAGCTACACATTAGATAGAGAGAGAGAGAGAGAGATACAGAGAGATACAGAGAGACTTACTGTACTCAATCATCATGTGAACAACGTGGAAAGGTGCCCAACACACAGCAAAAAGAACCACCACTGTCACCATCATGATCACAGCTCTCTTCTTCTTCCTAGACCCACAAACATTGCATTGGTTAACTTTGTGTCAGCAGACGTGTCAGATTAATAGCAAATGCATTAGTGCTTGAGCCTAACCCACTTTTTTATTTTTTATTTTTATGGTTTTTTTTTGAGCCTATCCCACTTAACCACATGTTTTCATGCACTGGTGGAGTTCCTGAGGGTATGAGAAGATTATCAGTGTTCTACCATCTTTACAGTCTTCATACCTTACACATCTCTGTGATGTGTTCAGGATGGGTCTGGAACTCTACTGAAGCATATGTCTTTCATTTTTCCAGTAAGCCAGTGGTCAGAGGTTAAAACTGGGCAAGAGAGATGTTTAACTCACAGTAGGGTGGCTAGTAAATGATGCCCTCTGGATTTAAATTTAGGAGTGTCTCTTCAGGGACATGGATTTCATTTGCTCAGCATGTGTTTACAGCAATTCATACCTCTGATAGCTAAACATCAGTATTCATAAAATAGGGTGATCCTCAAGTATAGAACTAAAACTTTATAATATGGTAAACTATAGATTCAATTTTCTTCATCCCTCAAAAACTATATTTGCATCTGTACAGATCTACATATTTGCTTGGTGCTCTCAGTTTCAAATGTCCAGGCTCATAGTCTGACATTTCAGCCTGGTAACTTTCTAGGGAAGTGTTCTCCCCTGTCCTGAAGTTCTGGTGTATATTCAGAGCAAAGTTTTCTTTACACGAACTGGGCACTAGAGGTCACTACACACTTTAAGAATTAATGAACTACTATCAACTCACTAATCTAGGTAAAGTACTGCTTGTTTGTTTTACCGGTCATTCGACATAGATTATGTCACGGGAACAACAAATATAGCAGTGAAGTGTTCTTGAAATAAATAATAATAATAAATATTATTAGTGGTAATAAATAAAATGAGATGTCACTGCCTTTGAGTTAAAATGCAAAGCATCAATTATAACCATTTAGAATAAGTAGCATTCTAGGGTTTCGAAGACTTTTCAGGCCACCTCAGTATTTTAACATTATTCTCAAGTAGGAAGGTCTTGGGACAGATGTAATTGTGTGACCTTGTACATGTGAGTTCTCTCAGGGTCCTCTGAAGCAAGGCTTTCTGCATATTACTGATATTGCTGGCAGTGAGGGAGGACAGAGGGTCTTGACAGCATTCCACAGTATCATGGGTTCAAGTGATCCCTTGCTCTCAAATTGAATTATAAATGATGCTAAGGCTGAATTACCCAGGCAACTGCCCATCCAGGATAACTAATAAAACATATTTTAAACACTGGTGAATACATCAATAAACAGACCTGGCTATTTTGAACATTTCCTTTCCATGAATAGTTCGGAGCACTGAGCCATCTCCGACTCTTTTCTTGATCCAAAGCTCATAACCAATTTTCCCGTAGAGGACAGACAGCAGCAACAGAGGAAGCAGGAAGAGGGTGACGAGGATGAAGGTGGTGTAGATTTTCTGGTGCATGGGGCTGCTCCACTCTTCCAAGCAGCAGATGTGCTCTTTTTCATATAGGAAGTCATACTTAATCTTTAAAGTAAGAACAATTCAGTTACAAACCCCAGGAATCAACATTCAAAGGGCAAATGCAGCTCCAAGTCATTCCATTGGAACATCTTTAAGACCTCCCATATACTAGCTGCAGCTGAATTTTCAAGTTTGAATCAATTTCTATAGTTGTTTTGCTATAAATTTAGGTTTTTCCTGGGCCACTAAGGTTTTTGTACTTTGTGATTTTAAATGGAATGCAGGACTGTGTCTGCTACGTTCATTTTTTTATCCTTTCTCAACTTTTATTTCCACTGGTCACAAATTTTCAGTTTTCTCAGAGGGTATACAAGGGAAAATATTGTGCATCATATGCTAGACAGTTGAATATTAATTCAGTTGATACATTTGCTTTACTAATTTCTGATGAAATGGCCTTGGCAAGCATCAATCTGCTTTAGAGTGGGAGGAACCTAGCTGTATTTACTTTCATGTCAGAGTCACCATATTATTGTCTTTACAATGAAAACTTTTAAATACTGAAGTAAATGAGATGCTGGATTTAGCCTATTGCCAATATTTTAATTGTATTTGTTTAATAAATTGCTTTTCTGAGTCTTCCAGTGGACACATCTTTCAAGTTCTAAATTTACTGTTTGCAACAATGATAGACAGCACCAAATGTTAATGACTCCTTTTCGAGGCAAAGTAAGCATTTAAAATATATGTCAAGTCTTATCTCTGGGATAGGAATGAAGAGGAGAGAACATATTGAGTCTCAGTCACTGTGGCATTCCAAATGATAGATTTCTGCCTATTGTCCCAGCAAATTTAATCATGAGTCTTTAGCATCAAGTCAAAAGTTAAAGATGATTTGAGTTGGTTTTGTTCATGAGTACAACTAGGAATGATAACACTTAATGGCCAATGAGCTTAATGAAAAGAGATGTGAAAATGAAATCATTTCTGACTCAATGTGGGTAGAGCCCACAAGGGCCAGTGACCACAGCGGCCATGCACAGGCACATCCTAGATTTAGTGGCATAGTGGCCATGCACGAACACATCCTAAATGGTGAGTCTTACATGAGTTCATAATGTGCTAGAGACAAGCAAAGGCTCCCCAAACACATCTTAAGATGGATTCATGGCAACCAGTTTGATATTCTCTTTGTCATTTTTTACGGCCATAGGGATCAAACACATGCAAGACAAATGCATTCTCAGTGAGTTGCTACCCCTGACCCTTATTTTGTTATTTCTAAGCAAATATTTCTGTGATCTTCCACTGTTTACAACTGTGGCTGAGCTTGAGCTATGTCTATAGTCCCACTTCCACCACCACCTACTCCAACTCAGACAGCCATATCCCTTGTTCAAGCTAAGCCTTGCTGCTGAGGACAATTTGAATGACTCATGTTCTGATCCAGGCATCATACATCCATTGAGCAAGCCTTCTGCTTTTCCCTGTCCTGAGTAAACATCTATTCAAAGCAGTCCAGAATTAGGGAGTCATGACATTTTCGTGAGGTCTGGAGTGTTGTGAATTCATATTTTTATTCACTGAGGGGGAAATTGAGGACAATTTTAGTTGAATTCTCTCATTACCTCCCTGGAGACTGTGAGTCAACTCACTGCTGACAGAGCCCAGGGAAACCAAAGTAAGAGAGCATCATCAAGAATGGCTAGCTTTGATGCTGCCTGTCATCCGGAACAGGATCCGGCTCTCACACTCAATTCCATTCTCTCTAGTAGAGTTTCAGAATGAGCTTACTTCTGGGATGCACATTAATATATCTATTTCGAAACAGAAATCTGAATTTTTTTCCTGACAAGAAACAAATCAGATCTGACTGGTGTTTAGCAATGAGCATGGCTTTGCCTATTAGATCAGGCAGACTCATTTTCTAAAAATTAAATGATTTATAAGTGTAGAATATATGACAAAAATTGTATTAAAATGATAAATCTGTTTGATTTATGTGGGGAGGAAATGAGGTCCAGGATTGGAAACTAGATTTTTTTTTCATTTATAAAACATGCTGCTGGTGTAGAGGGGCTACCAGCAGAAGGAACCAGCCACGGTAACTGTTGAGATGAGTAATGGGCTGGAGAACGGAGGCACATTCAGAACCATAAAGATGTTATCAGGAATTCCAGATGGAAAGAATCAACCCTAGGCCACACCCATGCCAGCACCAAGACATCAGCTCAGTCCTCTCTCCTCTCTGTATTGCTGAGAGAGGTGCCTAAATGTGGGGAGTTGACAGACCCAGGAACCCATAAGTATTTCAAGCTAGGCCAAAGACAAGATTTTACATTACTCCAATTTTAGTATCTTAACTTGAACCTTATTATGGTTTTGTATGACCATGGCACTGGCCTGGGCATCTTGTATCAGAGTGGATACTGTTCTTGTGACTGACAGAACATCTGACTATATGACTAGAGGAGTTTCAGGGCCTGCTGGAAGTTTTATAGATATTTCATTATTAAGTTCTCCCATGACATTTTCAAAGGTGGCAACAGAGTAAAGTCCCTTGCTGTTCTGACAGACACCAGCTCACTCAATATGTCAGTAACACAAACACACACACACACACAGAGAGAGAGAGAGAGAGAGAGAGAGAGAGAGAGAGAGAGAGAGAGAGAATCTTTTATACATTCATGTGGTTTTGGTATTAGGGGGTGCACTTGCTGAACAAGCATCCCAACACTGGGATAGCACCCTCGCCCTTGGGCTGCTTTCTTCAATGGTTTTCACCTCAGGTCTCATTTGGAATCCCTATTAAAGGTTGTGGTGAGCTCTGGAAAGATTCACATATGTCTATCTCCATTTAACAAGGTACAAGGGAGCATATTCCGTGATAAATTACATTTTAAGACAAATAACTTTTTTTAAAACCTTCTGCAAGATTTCGATTTTGTCTAGGTTCTCTGTATTAAAATATAATGAAGACATCAGCGTATATTTCAAATTGGCTTGCACTGAGCCTCTATCTAAAAAACATTATCTTACAGCGGTGCTTTCACCTTTTGAATTAAAAAATTTACAAAGTGATACACACTTTTTCATCTCCAAGGTTTATTTTTCTGCACATGGACTTTGAACTGCAAGATTCTGGCAACATGTAATAACTTTTTCCCTGTTTTGCTATTTCCCTGACAAATCCTTAGAACAACATATTACTGATAAATTCAAATTAATTCAAGTTTCTGCTTCTTCATTCTTTTATGAATTGTATGTGATTTTACTACTCAGTGTTCAGTCACAAGTACATTTTGGGTTCATTTGGAATGGTGGACAGAGTAGGAACCTACAGGTTATTGCAGGATCACTTGAAACTTTTTCTGTTGCAGGGTGTGGAATCCTTGCTGAAGTCAACTGATTAGAAACAGTGATTTCTAGTGTCTCAATTCAGTCCAAATGGTCCTTGTATCAGCTACTTTTATCTCTGTGACAAATAAATACCCAACAGGAACCATTTTGTGGCAGAACAATTTGGGTTCAGGACTTCATGGTGGAGAAGGTAAGGCTGTCAGGGGGCGATTCAAGGATGTGGGAGCAGGAACTCACGGAGGTTGATTACACTCATCAAAGGCAGGAAACAGAGAGGTAGTTGTGGAACGGGGTGACCATATAATCTATAAGGCTGGCCTACACTTCCTTCATCTCAGAAAGGTACCACAACCACCCCATTTGGCACCCCCAGCTGGGCGCAGAATGTTTAAAAGCATGGGTCTATTTGCGCACAAGTTACACTTAAACCTTAATGTGCCTATCATGCCAACACTACACAATGACAACCCAGACTTTTTGCAGTCAGCCTCAAAATAGAAGCTGCACTCTATTTGTACTTGTCAAAACTGCTTTTGTGCCTTTGTGTGTCACACTGTGCTGTTTTATTTGTGCACTGTTCTGCAGGTTCTGAAGTGGTTTCTCCATTGCTCACTGTAGCAGCTCTGGGTACCAATTCACTTCATCAGTCCTTCGAGATTGGTTTGTTTGTGTCTTTAATAACTGGACAGAGAGTTTTGATAACGTCTATCTCCCCTGCAGTATGAAGCCTTACATGTGGCTCAGGAGGTGCAGTCTTGGACATATGAACTTCTCTCTGAGATGATGGGGGCTGGGGGTTGTCCTTCATTGCTGAGCTATTTCTTCACTGCTCTGCATAAAACTGCTTAACACTCTTACTCAGTTAAAATCAGACTGGCAGTTGACATTACTCTTATATCTGCTTAGTGTGTGTGTGTGTGTGTGTGTGTGTGTGTGTGTGCATGCCTGCGTGCTTACATTTTTTGTTTGTATGTTTCTAGAGACTGGGTCTTACAGTATAATTAGGATTGTCCCAGAACTCATTGTGCAGCCCAGATAACGTTAAATTCAAAGTAATCCTCCTGTTCCAGCATCCTCAGTGCTGAGATTATAATTGTGAGCCACCTAGGCTGGGTCTGAGAGAAACACTATTGTTTGTGGGCTGCATAACTGGTTTCTTACAATGAGTCAGGAATATTATCTGATAAGCTACCCTCTAATTCTTTACTTCTAGATTATAATTGTTTTGCTGGGTTTGAGAGTATTGTTCTCTTTAAAGTCTCCCACGGACCACCTCTACTAAAATCATTTTCCCTGACTGAACGTCACAGAAACCTGTTTTTTGGACCTGAGTCTTATGTGGTCAAAAAGAAACTTTGACTTGAATTTTGGATTTAAAATAAATAAATCCATAAATAAATTATATTCCAGGCTGTGTGATGGATATCCTACTATCTTTGAAGACAAATGTCTGTGTTACACTACAAGCTATGCTAACGTACACCCCAGTAGATAGGCTGAGCTGTCTAGAGCTATCATTCTTATTTGTTCCTTCACTACAAATTTCTATTCATGTGAAGAGAATATCACAAAAGATATGGGAATAGAAGAAAGAGGGAGAAACTCAAGAATTGGACATGTTTCTAATTTACATTTCAGTTTGTCAATGGCTAGGACAATAGGAAAATCAACTAGCAAAGAGACATTCTCTTACAATTTTAAGTGACTTAAAAAGAAGTTCAAGACAATAATTGAACTGTCACATCTAACAAGACTAAGATATTCTAGAAAGAACACATTAAGCTAAGTAAAATGGAAAAGGTCATTTGGAACTTACTTTTTTGCAAATTTAATATTAAGTGTTAGCAACACAGTATCCACTAGACTTGCATTACAGAGAAGAAAATTTTAAAACATTTTTTAATTACAGTGAAGTGGATGAGGTCATATAAATTTGCCACAATATTCTCAAAGGAAGAAAAATGAAAAGGAGGAGAGATGAGAAAATATTTCAAGCCTGAGTCTACCTCGAGTCGCTGCACATGCCACATGGGTGATCCTATGATGATGGCCACCAGCCACACCACACCTGCAAAAAATATGTCAGTTATAAAATGTAGCATAGCATGCCTACGTCTCTAATCATCAAGATTCCTGGTCTCTAGTGTCCTCATCTTCTCTGTTATGGAGTATAGCAATTACCTCTGGTCTTCCTAAAAGTGGGAACAGGGGGTGCAGGTGTGTGTATGTGTGTGCTCTCTGGTGTGTGTGAGGATCCTTGAGCAGAACATCAGGCCTCCTGATGTAGCACCTTCCACATTATTGCATGCAGAACTGCAAGCACATTGCCTGCTTATCTTTTTATGTCAGTGTTGGGTATCCAAACTCAGGTCCTCATGCCTGCACAGCCAACACCCTTACCCACTGAGCAATCTCTCCAGTCCCTACATTTTTTAAATGTTAAAAATTCATTTATATGAGTGCATTATCTAGAAGGTAAGAATCCAAATTCTATTGGACATCCTGACCAGGTCTTCATTCTCTCCTTTCATCATTGCATGTCTTCCCACCTGCACCCTACTGGGGAAGGACATATATCATTCACTTCCCTTCCTGCATCCCAGAATGCCATGCCCTGATTCACATCATATTTATATCTTGGATGGGCCACTCTGTCATCATTGTTCATCTGTGGACTTGTTTCCAAGATAATTCAGAAGTTACCTTCCCTAGGTGATGTTATTTCCTAATGAACTACTTCACTAGTGATTCTGGCCCTAACCACATCATGACACTATTCACGTCTTCTCAATCTCCCTTAAAGTCATGAAGGACAAGGACAATCCAGTTACATTTTTGTTTCTCCAAATGAGAATCTAAGGAAAATCTCAGCCCTTAGTAAGACTTGATCCATGTTTGTTGGACCAATGAATAACTTCTTAAATTTTTAAATTTATTTATGTGTAGGGGTATTTTGTCTGCATATATGAATATATACTGTATACATGCCTGATGATCAGGGAGTCTAAGAAAGAGCATTAGATTTCCTGGGACTGGCATTAAAGTTAGTTATGAGTCACCATGTGGATGCTGGGAATCAAACCTCAGTCCTCTAAAAGAATACCCAGTGCTTTAAACCACTGAACCATCTCTCCAGTACTGAAATGAAAAACTTTCAGACATTTTACAGACCATCTTCTTTCATTTACTCTTCAAGTCTAACATACATGTAACACTTTAAAAGATTTATTTTTATTTTTTATCTATGTGTATTGTGTGTGTATGTGAGTGAACAACATATGTATGCAGATACCTCTGGAGGCTGGAAGAAAGTATCAGATCCCTTGGTGCTAGAGTTACAGGCAGTTGTTAGCCATATGACCTAGAACTGGAAACAGAAATCAGGTCCTATAAAAAGGCAGTATGTTCTTTTAGCTGATGAGCAATCTTTTTAGCATCCAAAACACTAGCACTAGGAGAGCCTCCCAGGTGATAGCTATATTTGACTCCAGTCAGCCAGCACTTGTGGGCATCCACAATAGTGTCTGGGTTTTATAATTGTATATGGGATGGATCTCTGGGTGGGATAGTCTCTGGATGGTCTTTCCCTCAGACTCTGCTCCACCCTTTGTCTCTGTATCTCCTTCTATGGGTATTTTGTTCCCCTTTCTGCAAAGAACCCAAGTATCTATGCTTTGTTCGTCCTCCTTCTTGGGCATTCTTTGATACATGAAATGTGTCTTGGTTATTCCATGCTTCTGGGATAATATCCACTTATCAGTGAGTGCATACCATGTGTGTTCTTTTGTGATTGGGTTACCTCACTCAGGATGATAATTTCCAGTTCCATCCATTTGTTTAAGAATTTCATGAATTCATTATTTTAAATGGCAGAATAGTACTCCATTGTGTATATATACTACATTTTCTATATCCATTCCTCCATTGAGGGACATCTGGGTTCTTTCCAGCTTCTGGCTATTATAAATAGGGCTGCTATGAACATAGTGGAGCATGTGTCATTATTACATGCTGGAGAATCCTCTGGGTATATGCCCAGGAGTGGTATAGCAGGGTCCTCTGGTAGTATTATTCCCAGTTATTTCTTCCTTGACCAAGGTATCATTGAGTAGAACATTGTTCAGCTTCCATGTGTATGTGGGCTTTCTGTTGTTTTTGCTGCTATTGAAGATCACCCTTACTCCATCGTGATCTGATAGGAGGCATGAGATTATTTCAATCTTCTTACATCTGTTAAGGTTTGTTTTGTGATCAATTATATGGTCATTTTTGGAAAAGGTACCATGAGACACTGAGAAGAAGGAATATTCTTTTTCTTTAGGATGAAATGATATATATATATATATATATATATATATATATATATGTGTGTGTGTGTGTGTGTGTGTGTGTGTGTGTGTGTGTGTGTGTGTATCTGTTAAATTCATTTGATCCAAAACTTCAATTAGTTTCACTGTGTCTCTGTTTAGTTTGTGTTTCCCTGATCAGGCCATTGAGGAGAGTGGAGTGTTGAAGTCACCCACAATTATTGTGTGAGGTACAATGTGTGCTTTGAGCTTTAGTAAAATTTCTTTTATTAATGAGCGTTGCCCTTACATTTGGAGCATAGATGTTCAGAATTGAGAGTTCTTCTTGGTGGATTTTTCCTTTGATGAGTATGAAGTGTCCTTCCATGTCTTTTTTGATGACTTTTGGTTGAAAGTCAATTTTATCTGATATTAGGATGGCTACTTCAGCTTGTTTCCTGGGACCATTTGCTTGCAAAATTGTTTTCCAGCCTTTTATTCTGAGGTAGTGTTTGTCTTTGACACTGAGATGCATTTCCTGTATGCAGCAAAATGCTGGGTCCTGTTTATGTATCCAGTCTGTTAGTCTATGTCTTTTTATTGGGGAATTGAGTCCATTGATGTTAAGAGATATTAAGGAAAAGTGATTGTTGCTTCCTGCTATTTTTGATGTTATTTTTATGTTTGTGTGTTTATCTTCTTTTGGTGTTAGCTGGTGCTGTCTTTGACAGTGACTTACCTGTGCTGCTGGGAGACCCGTTCTCTCTGTGTACACCAGTATGCAGGTACTCCTGCGACATCAGCTCTCTTGTGGTTGTATTTGGGTATGTAGCTCTGTGGTGCCAATCAACTCTGGGTGCAGGCAGTAATTGGAAGACTCCTGCCCCAGGCTCTTCCTAGGCTCTTGTGTCCTCAGGGTTTCAGGCTGTTGCATCTGAGCATTACGGGTGGTCCTACCTGTGCTGCCTGGCATCCCTGCACTCCTGAGTAGTTAGCTACCTCCATGTATCACTTGGATATGGTACCTGGTGGCAGAGGGTGGTCCCAAGATGGAGAAGGAAACCGGAGGGTTTCCGCCAGAGGGTTTCGGGTGTGATCCTCTGGCGAGGGTGGTTCTCCCTGTGCAGGCAGGCCCCTCCACACTCCTGGGTGTTTAAACTGCCTCCCTGAGCCACTTAGGAATGGCGCACTGTGCCAGAGGATGGACTCAAGCTGGAGACTGAAACCGGAGGGCTTCTGCCAGAGGTTTCCCCGGAGTGAACCTCTGAGCAGCAGGCTTGGTTTCACCTATGCAGGCCGGTTTCTTTGCACTCCTGGGTGGTTACGCTGCCTCTCTGCACCACTTGGGTATGCCATGCTGTGCCAAAGGACGGACCCCAGCTAGAGAGTGAAACTGGAGAGCTTCCACCAGAGGGTTCCCAGGGTGAACCTCTGGGCAGTAGGCATGCTTTTACTTGTGCAGTCCAGTTTCTCTGCATTCCTGTGTGTTTAAGCTGCCTCTTTGCACCCAGAACAAAGCTCTTAATATCATTTATCACAATATACTCCACACTGATCCTCAGTACTGCTTGTGATTCTGAGTTTCACTTCAAATACCACAAACATTTTAACCGAAAATTGGTTTCATTATGGTCCTTACATTATTTAGGCTTAGTTGTCATTGTATATCAGTTCCACTCCCCAACCGCTCTCTCCAATATTCTATTCCCACTACAGCTGGTTCCTTCCTACACCAAATATTAGCATACCACTCCCCAATAGCAAGATCCCTTCTGCTTTCATAAGGGGTGTTGACTTGGAGTCCTTCAGGTATATAGAAGACAGTTGAATAGTATATCTGGGGCACATGGTATTCTATTTCCTTGAAAAAGCTCCAGACTGATTTCCCTAGAGACTGTGATTTCACATCCCACAGTCATGTGTTCTTCATGTTTTATCTCATATATAGAAACTAAAAACTAGAAAATTGTGTGTGTGTGATAGAGACAGATTCAGAAACACACACATACAGAAAGATGAAGAGGAGAGGAGAGGAGAGGAGAGGAGAGGAGAGGAGAGGAGAGGAGAGGAGAGGAGAGGAGAGGAGAGGAGAGGAGAGGAGAGGTATTTCCCTATACTGGGGCATCTAATCTTCTCAGGACCAAGGGCCTCTTCTCCCTTTGATGTTCAACAAGGTCATCCTCTGCTGCATATGCATCTGGAGTCATGGGTCCCTTCATGTGTACTCTGGTTGGTGATTTAGTCCCTGGGAGCTCTGGGGTTATTGGTTGGTTCATATTGTTTTTCCTCCTATGGCACTGCAAACCCCTTCAGCTCCTTGGGTTCTTTCTCTAGCTCCTCCATTGGGGACCCTGTGCTCAGGTCAATAGTTGGCTGAGAGCATCCCCTTCTGTATTTGTCATGCACTGGCAGAGCCTTCAGGTGACAGTTACACCAGGCTCCTGTCAGCAAGCACTTCTTGGCATCCACAATAGTGTCTGGGTTTTGTAACGGTATATGGGATGTATCCCTAGGTGGGGCCGTATCTGGATGGTCTTTCCCTCAGTCTCTGCTCCACACTTTGTCTCTGTATGTCTTCCTGTGGCTATTTTGTTCCCCCTTCTAAGAAGGACCACAGTATCCATACTTTGTTCTTCCTTCTTCTTAAGCTTCATTTGGTCTGTGAATTGTATCTTGGGTATTTCAAGCTTCTGAACTAATTTGGATAACTTTTCTAGTGTTTAAATATTGCAGTTCTTTATATGTCCTAGATATTAGTCCCATCTGATGAGTACTTTGCACAGACTTTTTCCATCCTATAGACTTCCATACAGACTCTGGTGATTGTTATTTTATGTAACCACATTTGTCAGCTCTTGGGACTATTTTGTACTGTTACAAGCATATCAAGCATATGTTTACTATCCTTTCCTTCAGCAATTTCTAAGTTCCTGGATCTACTCTTACTTACTGAATACATTTTTTCATTTATTTAAAACGAAAATATATATGTAAAAATATATATGTAGTCTCGACTCTTGAACATACAGAAAGCACTTTTCCAAACACCATTTGTTAAAGGGGCCACCTTTTCTCTCACACACATGGCTGGAGTCAAGGAGATGTTTTAGCATGTGAAGGTGCTCGCTGTTGAGGCTGATGACTTGAGTTTTAGCCCCAGAGCCCATACAGTGGAAGAAGAAAACTGATTCCTGCAAATGATTCTCTGATCTCCACACATTGCTTCACACACACACACACACACACACACACACACACACACACACACACACACTGTGTGATGAAATAAATAAGTATAATAAAAGTTTAATTAAGTGCTTGTAGTGGTATGAGTTATATCTGGCTCTTCTGTGCCATTGGCCTCCATGCCTGGTTTTCTGACTGCACTGAGCTGATTTTCAATCATGTTTCTGTAATATAATTTGGTGTCATGTATTGAGAAACCTACAGCATTGCTTGTTTTAGTCTGTGTCTTTTGTGAATGAGAATTTTAACATTGCCTTTTCTAGTTCTCTGAAAAATGCCTCTGGGATTTTGATAGGAATTGTATTGAGTGTGCAAATTGCTTTTGATAATATAAGCCACTTTCAGAATATTAACTCTATGGATGAATGTGCATGGGGACCTTTCCCACATCCAATGTCTCCTCAGTTTCTTCCTCCTGCATTCCTAAGCCTTCATTCTAGAAGCCTTTCACTTCTCTGGTTGAGCTGATTCCATGATACATTTTTGAAGCTAGTATGTGAATGGAGCATTTCCCTCATTTTCTCTCACAAAATCTGTTTTGTTTTTGTTTTTTTTTTGTGGAAAGAGAAGCTACTGTGTTTTGTCATCATCTTACTCAGAAACCTCAAAATAAATTTCTCTTGGGCACTATTATATGGCACCATTTACTTACGTAAAAAATGGGTATTAATAAAGCAAGCACAAATTAAAAAAAAACAGCATTCTTTACAAGTTACTTGTCCTTTGTGAGTCTGTTGAGAGAAATTATTTATGTGCCATTGGCAAAGAAAATAGATTAACTACTAAAGGTCATTTCAGTCTATGAATCTTAACAGAATTAAGAGGAGGGTAAATTTTTATTTGTCCTCTCTTTACTGGTTTTGTATCGTTTAGAAAACGAAACTGAGACTCAAACTATGCCTGGGGCTTATCAGAAAAACATACACAAATTGACATTACCCATAGAATATCACCATGACTCAATGATCCAAGTCAGGTCGAAAGGCTTTTAAGTCTTTCTCTGTGTCTCTGTCTCCACATGAATCAACCCCTTTTTCTACTCTGGTTGCATAGCAATATCTTATGCCCAGCCATTTTTCCAATATATCAAATTCTGGAGGGATTGAGTTTAATTGAATGAAGTTCATTACCTCTACTAGACCCCTAACCTACCAGATACAGAAACCTTGGGGTGAGAAGAACATCACTGATATACTTAGTTACATTATCAGGATGAGAAAACCTGGATGCTTCCCTCAGCACAAGCCTGGAATCTAGGCAGTTTTAGGCAGAAGGCACAGAGACTGTGACTGACAGGGATGGTCTGTAGTATTAAAGCAACAGAAGACATCAGGAAGCGTGCACAGCAGCCTCCTTGGGGAGATGAGTTATCTGGATTTCAAGCATTGCTGCTTTCTCTGAATTATTTTAGTTAGAACAGCTTTAACTGCCTGTTACCATCTTCCCTTTTATGACATTGAGATTCACCCTATTTCTCTTCCTTTTTAATAGCTTTCCTTCTCCTTACTTTAAACTCTTTCCACACCTATACATTGGTGTGGCAAATCATAAAGTTGTTAATTATTAGAAGCCTAGAGATATCTGAGTTATTTTTTAAAGAAGATATGACAGAAATTTCACAGTAACTAATGAATTTTTTTCCTACCAATTTGTCTGCTCACTTCCAACTGCTTAAAAATAATAATAAATTTGGGTTGAAAAGACTTCACAAGTGCTTTCTGCTACATGGGTATATTCCTGTAATTAAAATAACTCTGCTTATTCCTGCCACATGAATATTAGTCAAGTTTCTCTCATTCACTGTCATGTTAGCTGCTCATCATACCTCTGCATCTTTAGCAATGACAGATGCAAACAATGATGCAGTTTGAATTTTCACCATCAATAAGCAATAAACTCTCCCATTCTGCTGTGCTAGGTGTTAGGACACTTCTTTAAAGCTGTTGTTTGTCACTACACACTCCTTGGGGATAGTTACAGTAAACTGAACATCTAGGATCTTCAGAAATGAAACTATCAAGAGGAAAGCATTTGTCTTTGTCAGGCATCTCTAGGACTGTACTTACCTTCCAAGAGCCCTGTGACCTTCTGTAACAGATATTCAATATCTGGTATTTCTCAGGAAAGCATCGTAGTTTTCTGATTTCTTAAAAAAAAGCACATCTCTTCCTCTCTGGCAAAATCCACTTGCCCTTGTAAGTTTAAAGCCTACTTCAGAGTAGCAGCCTCCTGGTCTAATGAATGTTACTGTGGCAATGCCCCTGATGTATTATCATTGGTTAGGTGAAAGAACTGCTTACAAGCTTACATTTTAAACTGAAGAATACTCAAAATGACACATTTTCAGGATTGAGACAGAAAGGAGAGAACCAGTGGGGTATATTCAAAAGGAAAGATTGGACCCCTCAAATCATATCCTAATACACTCCTAAAAATGCCTAGATATGGTTTGTTCTGAAATGGTATTAAGCATAGAGTTGGTATACCTGGTGGTCTTACCGAGTGTTACATGTTGAATTTGAAGTGTACATTAAAGATTCCTATGTTAAGGGCTTGTTTGTCAGCTGATGGACTTCAGAAGTGAGGGCTCTAACTTCAAAGGCAGATGAATCCATTGATAAAATTGAGTGGTAGGTCTGGATGTATTGGAAGATGGGTCTGTATGTAAGTCATAAGTCACCAGGCATTGTTGTCCCTAAACCATTGCTTTCTGTCCTTCTGCCTCTTGTCTGGCATGAGGTAAGTCCCCAGATCTGGCAATGCTCCCCATCACATGCTCTGCCTCACCATACAGGGGCCCAGAAACAACAGAGCCGAGAGATCATAGACTGAAACGACCAGCAATGATGAATCTGTTCTTATTTAAATTCTTCAACTCAGGTGCTTTCTGACAGAGATATGAAATGACAAACATACCTAGCATTGTGAAAGCCCTTTGATTGGTATACTGTCGCTTCATTTTAAAAGGATGGACAAGCCCCTGATGCCTTTCCACAGCAATGCAGGTCATAGTAAGGATTTCTGTCACAATGGCAGTGCACTGGACAAATGGAACCATTTTGCAAATGAAGGCACCTATAGCAAAGAAAGAAAAATATCATATATGAGAAGCAATGATATTCAGTCTGTTTCCTTTTAATTGTCACAATAAATTAATTCTGACCTCTGCATAAGGCTTTATAATTATAACAATGTTATAGACACAACATAATTGCAAAGGGGTATTTGGACTTATATCTTTTTTCTTTGACTGATGTTAATGTTCTAAATGTCAAGCAATTATGCATCCCAAAACAATGAGAGAACAAATCCCAACCTAGCTACTGATAATAGGTAGAAACAAGTTCATATGAGTAGGTAGAGGTGATATCTACAACCCTAGCACTCTAGAGATAAATGCAGAAGGATATGGAGAGTTTGAGTTGAGTCTGGGTTACATAATGGAGTCTAAATCAACCTGGGTTACAAAGTAAAACCTTGACTCAAAAATAAAACACAGATATTTACATTATGATTCATAGCAATAGTAAGATTACAGTTATGAAGTAGCAACAAAAATAATTTTATAGGTGGCAGTCACCACAACAGGAAGAACTATATTAAAGTGTCACAACATTAGAAAGGTTCAGAACATTTTGCAGCAGGGAACTGGGCAGCTCCATAGCCTTCTGTGCTTAGCCTGCCAGGAGAGAGTGATCTCCCAGCAGCGATTTCACTTCTGAGTGCGGAGGTGAGATCTCCACCTTCTCTCTGGAGGGGTACAGCTAGGAGCGCACAAGACATATGATCATTGGAGTAGCTGGGACAGGAGTCTTCCTTTCTGGCCGCCATTTGCAGCAGGGAACCAGACAGCTCCACAGCCTTCTGTGCACAGACCCTGCCAGAAGAGAGTTGGTCTCCCAGGAGTACAGACACAGGTTTACAGGCCCATAGGAGGGGCAAGCTCCAGCCAGAGACAACAAGACCAACTAACACCAGAGATAACCAGATGGTGAAAGGCAAGCGCAAGAACCCTACCAACAGAAACCAAAGCTACTTGGCAACACCAGAGCCCAGTTCTCCCACCACAGCAAGTCCCAGATGCCCTAACACACCAGAAATGCAAGAGTTGGATTTAAAGTCTCTTCACACGATGCTGTTAGAGGACATAAAGAAGGACATAAATAACTCCCTTAAAGAAATACAGGAGAACGTGGGTCAAGTGGTAAAGGCCCTTAAAGAGGAAACACAAACATCCCTGAAAGAATTATAGGAGAACACAAACAAACAAGTGAAGGAACTGAACAAAACCATCCAGGATCTAAAAATGGAAGTAGAAGCAATAAAGAAATCACAAAGTGAGACATCTCTGGAGATAGAAAATCTTGGAAAGAATTCAGGAGTCATAGATGCAAGCATCAACAACAGAATACAAGAAATAGAAGAAAGAATCCCAGGGGCTGAAGATACCATAGAAAACATTGACTCAACAGTTAAAGAAAATGCAAAATGCAAAAAGCTCCTGAGCCAAAACATCCAGGAAGTCCAGGACACAATGAGAAGACCAAACCTAAGGATTATAGGTATAGAAGAGAATGAAGATTTCCACCTAAAAGGGCCAGTAAGTATCTTCAACAAAATTATAGAAGAAAACTTCCCTAACCTAAAGAGATGTCCATGAACATACAAGAAGCCTACAGAACTCCAAACAGACTGGACCAGACCAGAAAGTCCTCCCGGCACATAATAATCAAAACACTAAATGCACTAAACAAAGAAAGAATATTAAAAGCAGTAAGAGAAAAAGGTCAAGTAACCTATAAAGGCAGGCCTATCAGAACTACACCAGACTTCTCACCTGAGACTATGAAAGTCAGAAGATACTGGGCAGATTTCATACAGACCCTAAGAGAACACAAATGCCAGCCCAAACTACTATACCCAGCACAATTCTCAATTATCATAGATGGAGAAAACAAGATATTCCATGATAAAACCAAATTTACACTATATCTTTCCACAAATCCAGCCCTACAAAGGATAATAGATGGAAAACGCCAACATGAGGAGGGAAACTACACCCTAGAAAAAGCAAGAAAGTAATCTTTTTACAACAAACCCAAAAGAAAGTAACCACAAACATAAAAATAATATCAAAAATAATAGGAATAAACAATCACTATCCCTTAATATCATATAATGTCAATAGACTCAATTCCCCAACAAAAAATAGTCTAACAGTGATGTTTTTCATGTGGATCTTCGATTTTATCAGAAAATGTTTGTGACTCCTCTTTCAATTCAGTAATGCTTTGTGTATCTACCATTTTGACTGTATTATTTTCCATGATAATCTTTAATTTTAATATTTTTTTTCTTTGTATTTCTTCGATTTTGTCGGAAGTGTTTTTCATGTAGATCTTTGGTTTCATCGGGGGGGGGCGTATTTGTAGTTCCACTTTCAATCAATTTAGGAATGTTTTTGTGCCTACCATTTTGTCGGTATAATTGTCCATGATAATCTTCAGTTTTAACGTTTCTCTGTATTTTTCTTCAATTTTGTCAGAAGCATTTTCAATGTGGATCTTCAGTTTTATCAGACAATGTCTATAATTTTACTTTCAATCAACTTAGGAACATTTTCATACCTTCCATTTTATCTGTATAATTTTCCATATAATAGTTTTATCATGTTTCTCTATATATTTCTTGAATTTTTTCAGGAATATTTTCCTTGTAGATCTTCAATTTTATCAGAAAGTGTTTATAATTCCACTTTCAAAAAACATAGGAATATTTTTATGCCTACCATTTCATCTGTATAATTTTTCAATGAAATACTCAATCTTTTTTTTTAATTTACATTCCAAATCACTTCCCCTTTCCCGTTTCCTCCCTCCCCGAAAGTCCCATAAGCCCCCTTCCCTCCCTCTTTTCTCCATTCACCCCCCTCTCGTTACTCTGTCCTGGCGTTCCCCTACATCCAGTCTTTCCAGGACCAGGGGTCTCTCGTTCCATCTTTTTAGAAATCTATTGATATGCGGATTGTGTCTAGGGTATTCCGAGATTCTGGGTCAATATCCTCTTATCAGTGACTGCATACCATGTGTGTTCTTTTGTGATTGGGTTACCTCACTAAGGATGATATTTTCAAGTTCTGACCATTTGCCTAGGAATTTCGTGAATTCATTGTTTTTAATTGCAGAGTAGTATTCCATTGTGTAGATATACCACATCTTCTGAATCCATTCCTCCATTGAGGGACATCTGGGTTCTTTCCAGCTTCTGGCTATTATAAATAAGGCTGCTATGAATATAGTGGAGCATGTGTCCTTATTGCATGCAGGTAAAGTCTCTGGGTATATGCCCAGGAGTGGTATAGCCGGATCCTCCGGGAGTGTCATGCCCACTTTTCTGAGGAACCGCCAGACTGCTTTCCAGAGTGGTTGTACCAGCTTGCAATTCCACCAGCAGTGGAGGAGTGTTCCTCTTTCTCCACATCCTCACCAACAACTGCTGTCTCCTGTGTTTTTGATCTTAGCCATCCTGACTGGTGTGAGATGGAATCTCAGGGTTGTTTTGATTTGCATTTCCCTAATGACTAAGGATGATGAACATCTCTTTAGGTGCTTCTCAGCCATTAGATATTCTTCAGGTGAGAACTCTTTGTGTAGCTCTGTACCCCATTTTTTAATAGGGTTACTTGCCTCTCTGGAGTTTAACTTCTTGAGTTCTTTGTATATATTGGATATTAGCCCTCTGTCGGATGTAAGGTTGGTAAAGATCATTTCCCAGTTAGTTGGTTGCCGCTTTGTCTTTTTGACAGTGTCTTTTGCCTTGCAAAAACTTTGTAATTTAATGAGGTCCCATTTGTCTATTCTTGATCTTAGAGCATAAGCTATTGGAGTTCTATTCAGGAAATTCTCCACTGTGCCCATATGTTCAAGGTTCTTCCCTAGTTTC
Source organism: Tokudaia tokunoshimensis (assembly GCA_036184795.1). NCBI lineage: Eukaryota > Metazoa > Chordata > Mammalia > Rodentia > Muridae > Tokudaia > Tokudaia tokunoshimensis. The sequence continues at coordinate 87,109,656 of BTHU01000002.1, read as the reverse complement.
CCTTCTATTAGTTTCAGTGTGTCTGGTTTTATGTGGAGATCTTTGATCCACTTAGAATTGAGCTTAGTGAAAGGAGATAAGGATGGGTCAATTTGCATTCTTCTGCATGTTGACCTCCAGCTGAGCCAGCACCATTTGTTGAAAAGGCTATCTTTTTTCCACTGGATGGTTTTAGCTCCTTTGTCAAAGATCAAGTGACCATAGGAGTGTGGATTCATTTCTGGGTCTTCAATTCTGTTCCATTGATCTACATGTCTGTTACTGTACCAATACCATGCAGTTTTTAACACTATTGCTCTGTAGTACAGCTTGAGGTCTGGGATACTGATTCCCCCAGAGGTTCTTTTACTCTTGAGAATAGTTTTAGCTATTCTGGGTTTTCTGTTATTCCAGATGAATTTTTGAATTGCTCTTTCTAACTCTATGAAGAATTGAGTTGGATTTTGATGGGGATTGCATTGAATCTGTGTATTACTTTTGGTAAGATGCTCATTTTTACTATATTAATCCTGCCAATCCATGAGCATGGCAGATTTTTCCATCTTCTGAGGTCTTCTTCAATTTCTTTCTTCAGAGACTTAAAGTTCTTGTCATACAGATCTTTCACTTGTTTGGTTAGCGTCACGCCAAGATACTTAATATGGTTTGTGGCTATCGTGAAGGGTATTATTTCTCTTACTTCTTTCTCAGCCTGCTTATCCTTTGAGTATAGGAAGGCTTCTGACTTGCTTGAGTTGATTTTATATCCGGCCACTTTGCTGAAGTCGTTTATCAGCTGTAGGAGTTCTCTGGTGGAGTTCTTTGGGTCGCTTAAGTATACTATCATATCGTCTGCAAATAGTGATAGTTTGACTTCTTCCTTTCCAATTTGTATCCCTTTGATCTCTTTTTGTTGTCTAATTGCTCTAGCTAGAACTTCAAGTACTATATTGAAAAGATATGGAGAGAGAGGGCAGCCTTGTCTAGTCCCTGATTTTAGTGGGATTGCTTCAAGTTTCTCTCCATTTAGATTGATGCTGGCTACCGGTTTGCTGTAAATTGCTTTTACTATATTTAGATATGGGCCTTGAATTCCTGATCTTTCCAAGACCTTTAGCATGAAAGGATGCTGAATTTTGTCAAATGCTTTCTCAGCATCTAATGAGATGACCATGTGGTTTTTTTCTTTGAGATTGTTTATGTAGTGGATTACATTGATGGATTTCCTTATATTGAACCATCCCTGCATCCCTGGGATGAAGCCTACTTGATCGTGGTGGATGATCGTTTTGATGTGTTCTTGGATTCGGTTGGCAAGAATTTTATTGAGTATTTTTGCATCGATATTCATAAGAGAGATTGGCCTGAGATTCTCTTTCTTTGTCGGATCTTTGTGTGCTTTTGGTATTAGTGTAATTGTGGCTTCATAGAACGAGTTGGGTAGTGTTCCTTCTGTTTCTATTTTGTGGAACAGTTTGAAGAGTATTGGTGTTAGGTCTTCTTTGAAGGTCTGATAGAATTCTGCAGTAAAACCATCTGGACCTGTGCTTTCTTTGGTTGGAAGACTTCCAATGACAACTTCTATTTCTTCAGGGCTTATAGGACGGTTTAGATGGTCTATTTGATCCTGATTTAATTTTGGTACTTGGTATCTGTCAAGGAAATTGTCCATTTCCTCAAGATTTTCTAGTTGTGTTGAATACAGGTTTTTGTAGTAGGATCTGATGATTTTTTGAATTTCCTCAGTTTCTGTTGTTATCTCTCCCTTTTCGTTTCTGATTTTATTAATTTGGATACTATCTCTGTGCTCTCTGGTTAGTCTGGCTAAGGGCTTATCTATCTTGTTGATTTTCTCAAAGAACCAACTCCTCGTTTTGTTGATTCTTTGTATGGTTTTATTTGTTTCTACTTGATTTATTTCAGCCCTGAGTTTGATGATTTCCTGCCTTCTACTCCTCTTTGGTGTAGAAGAAGCCCTGAGTTTGATGATTTCCTGCCTTCTACTCCTCTTTGCTTCTTTTTGTTCCAGGGCTTTCAGGTGTGCCATTAAGCTGTTAGTGTATGCTGTCTCCCGTTTCTTTTTGGCGGCACTCAGGGCTATGAATTTTCCTCTTAGCACTGCTTTCATTGTGTCCCATAAATTAGGGTATGTTGTGCCTTCATTTTCATTAACTTTCAAAAAGTCTTTGATTTCTTTCTTTATTTCCACCTTGACCAAGTTATCATTGAGTAGAGCATTGTTCAGCCTCCATGTGTACGTGGGTTTTCTTTTGTTTTTGTTGCCATTGAAGACCACCCTTATTCCATAGTGATCTGATAGGAGGCATGGGATTATTTCTATCTTCTTGTATCGGTTGAGGTCTGATTTGTGACCAATTATATGGTCAATTTTGGAGAAGGTACCATGAGGAGCTGAGAAGAAGGTGTATTCTTTAGCCCTAGGATGAAATGTTCTATATATATATCAGTTAGTTCCATTTGGTCCAAGGCTTCAATTAGATTCACTGCGTCCCTGTTTAGTTTCTGCCTTCCTGAACGATCCATTTCAGAGAGCGGGGTGTTGAAGTCACCCACTATTATTGTGTGCGGTGCGATGTGTGCTTTGAGTTTTAGTAAAGTTTCTTTTACGAATGAGGGTGCCCTTGCATTTGGAGCATAGATATTCAGAATTGAGAGTTCTTGATGGTGGATTTTTCCCTTGATCAGTATGTAGTGTCCTTCTGTGTCTTTTTTGATGACTTTAGGTTGAAAATCAATTTTATCCGATATTAGGATGGCTACTCCACCTCGTTTCTTGGGGCCATTTGCTTGTAAAATTGTTTTCCAGCCTTTTACTCTGAGGTAGTGTTTGTCTTTGACACTGAGGTGCGTTTCCTGCATGCAGCAAAATGCTGGGTCCTGTTTACGTATCCAGTCTGCTAGTCTATGTCTTTTAATTGGGGAATTGAGACCATTGATATTAAGAGAGATTAAGGCATAGTGATTATTGCCATCTGCTATTCTTGACGCTATCTTTATGTTTGAGTGGTTATCTACTTTTGGGTTTGATTCAAGAAGGTTATTATCTCATTTTTTCCAGGGTGTTGTTTCTCTCCCTGTATTAGAGGTTTCCACCTATTATCCGTTGCAGGGCTGGATTTGTGGAAAGATATTGTGAAAATTTGGTTTTATCATGGAATATCTTGGTCTCTCCATCTATGGTGATTGAGAGTTTTGCTGGGTATAGTAGTCTAGGCTGGCATTTGTGCTCTCTTAGTGTCTGCATGAGATCTGCCCAGGATCTTCTGGCTTTCATAGTCTCTGGTGAGAAGTCTGATGTGATTCGGATAGGTCTTCCTTTGTATGTTACTTGGCCCTTTTCTCTTACTGCTTTTAGTATTCTTTCTTTGTTTAGAACATTCGGTGTTTTGATTATTATGTGACGGGAGGTATTTCTGTTCTGGTCCAGTCTGTTTGGAGTTCTGTAGGCTTCTTCTACGTTCATCGGCATCTCTCTCTTTAAGTTAGGGAAGTTTTCCTCCATAATTTTGTTGAAGATGTTTACTGGCCCTTTAAGTTGCAAATCTTCACTCTCATCTATACCTATAATCCTTAGGTTTGGTCTTCTCATTGTGTCCTGGATTTCCTGGATGTTTTGGGTTACACATTTTTTGCATTTTGCATTTTCTTTGACTGTTGAGTCGATGCTTTCTATGGAATCTTCAGCACCTGAGATTCTTTCTTCCATCTCTTGTATTCTATTGTTTATGTTTGCATCTATGACTCCTGATTTCTTCCCAAGGTTTTCTATCTCCAAAGTTGTCTCCCTTTGTGATTTCTTAGTTGATTCTACTTCCTTTTTTAGTTCCTGGATGGATTTGCTGAGATCCTTCACTTGTTTGTTTGTATTTTCCTGTATTTCTTTAAGGTATTTTTGCATTGTCTCTTTCAGGATTTCTTCCTGATGACCCACGTTCTCCTGCATTTCTCTGAGTGATTTTTGTGTTTCCTCCTCATGGGAATCCATCTGTTGATCCATGGTCTCCTGCATTTCTTTAAGCAGTTCTCGTGTTTCCTTTGTAAGGGTATCTAACCGTTGATTCATTTCTTTAAGCAATTTTTGTGTTGCCTCCTTATGGGCATCCGTCTGTTGACCCATATTCTTCTGCATTTCTTTATGCCAATTTTGTGATTCCTTTGTGAGTGCATCTACCCGTTGATTCATCTCGTTAAGCGATTTTTGTGTTGTCTCCTTGTGCGCCTCCATCTTTTGATCCATGTTCTCCCGCATTTCTCTAAGCGAATTTTGTGTTTCCTTTGTAAGGGCTTCTAACCGTTGATTCATGGTCTCCTGTAACTCTTTATGAGATTTATTTGTGTCCTTCTTGTGATCCTCTAATAGCATCATGAGAAGTGATTTTAAATCTAGATCTTGTCTTTCGGGTGTGGTGGGGTATCCAGGACTTGCTGCTGTTGGAGAGTTGGGTTTGGATGGTCCCACATTACTTTGATTTCTGTTAGTAACATTCCTACGTTTGCCTTTTGCCATCTGGATACCTCTGATGTTAGTTGGTCCTGCTGCCACTGGCTGTTGGTTGGACCTCCTATGAGCCTGCAAAGCTATTTCTGCCCCCCTGGATTGCCAGGATTCCCCTGGCACCGATTTCTGGGGCCTGCCTGCTCCTGAGTGACTTTGGAGCCCTAATGTGCCTTGCCCCAAGTGATCTTATATTGGGGAGGCCTTGCATATCCAAAGGCTCAGCCTAGTGGATTCCTGGAGCAGAGGTCGCCAAAGGGAGGCTGGTAGGCTCCTGCCCTGTGCAGGGGTGAGTGATCTCTCCTGGGGGGTGAGGGGGCGTCCCTCTGCCAGGCAGAAGTCCCACAGCAGAGCTGGCGCGCTGGTTACTGCAGATCAGCCCCGCACTTGGGAGCCGCATACACACAATCCGCCCGAGACCCAAGCGATATTATGCCTGTCTGTCTCAGAACCTGGCTGTCCCAACTTCCCAGTCACTGGAGCAAAGATGGTGGAGTGCAATCTGCACTCTCTCCGTGGCGCCGCAGACGTGCTGGCCTGCAGATCTGGCACCCAGACGACCACAGCGCTGACCCGTTCTCGGGCACAGATGGAAGCCCCAACAGGCCGTGTCCCAAGTGATGTTATATTGGGGATAGGGAGCTTGGGGTACCTGTCTCTTCAGCGCAGTCTGCAGGAGCAGAGGTCGCGGAAGGAAAGCTGGTAGGCTCCCGCCCAGTGCGGGGTCCCTCTGCCAGGCAGAAGTCCCATAGCAGAGCTGGCGCGCTGGTTACTGCAGATCAGCCCCGCACTTGGGAGCTGCATACACACAAGCCGCCCGAGACCCAAGGGATATTATGCCTGTCTGTCTCAGAACCTGGCTGTCCCAACTTCCCAGTCACTGGAGCAAAGATGGCGGAGTGCAATCTGCACTCTCTCCGTGGCGCTGCTCCGAAATACTCAATCTTAACGCGTTTTTTATATATTTCTTCAATTTTATCAGAGATATTTTCCAGGTAAATCTTCAATTTGATCAGAAAATGTTTTTACTTCTACTTTCAATCAATTTAGGAATATTTTTATGCCTACTATCTCATCTCTATAATTTTTCATGAAATAGTTTTAACGTGTTTTTCTATATATTTCTTGAGTTTTATCAGAAATATTTTCCTTGTAGATTTTCAATATTATCAGAAAATGTTTATAATTCCACTTTCAATCAACTTAGGAATATTTTTATGCCTTCCATTTTATCTGTTTAATTTTTCCATGAAATAGTCAATCTTAACGTGTTTTTCTATATATTTCTTCCATTTTATCAGAGATAGTTTCCATGTATATTTACACAATGGAATACTACTCAGCAATTAAAAACAATGAGTTCATGAAATTCTTAGGTAAATGGGGAACAGGGGGAGGGAAGAGGGCTTATGGGACTTTCGGGGAGGGTGGAACTTGGAAAGGGTACATCATTTGGAATGTAAATAAAGAATTTAGAAAATAAAATAATAATAATAATAATAAAGAAGTGAGAAAAAAAGAAAAGAAAGGTTCAGAACCCTGCTCTAGAGAACACTGACTGAATACAACATCCATCCTTCTTACCTCTTCCTAATTATTTGCTGTCAGAGAACTAGCAACTCATGGAAGAGACCTGAAAGGTTCTTTAGTTCAAACTGATGCTATATCCATTTCAGTCCTCTGAATAACAGTGGATTCCTGTAATCACCTTCACAATGAGGTCAACCCACTTTAACCACAATGTTTTAAAGATATTTTTATAATTCTTTGAGAATTTCTTACAAATTTCTCTCAATACATCCAAGGCAGCCACCTTTCTTGCACACATCCACCTGAAGTCTTTGAATGTCATTTCTCTATTCTTAAAATGTTCCTTCTAAAATAACTTTCTCATATAGTTCATAGAAAGCCCTCTTCAAGTGCCATTATAATGATTAATTCTGTATGTCAGGGTGACTGGGATAATGAATGTCTTAAACAGCTGGTGAAGCACCACTTCTGACTATACCTATGGATGTTTCTGAAAGAAATTAACCTTTTGATAAATGAACTAAATAAAGATTATCTCTCTTCAGTGTAGATAGACAACATCTAATCTGATTAGTACTTGAATAAAAAGTAAGGTTGAAGAAAACAAACCTGCTCTCAGAAACATCTGTCCTCCTCAACCTTGGATATCTGGTGCCCAGCCCCTTCAGTTTGTACTGTAACTTTCGCACCAGACTTCATGAGGTTACAAATTACAGAAAGCAGATAATGGCACATACAAGCCTGAATAAGAATGTGAGTCTGCCCCTCAAAATTAAAACTCTCTGTGTATTTCTCTGTGTTTCTCTGGATAACACTGACTTCATCTTCACAATGAGGCCACTTTACAACCAACCACTTTAACAACAAAACATATTTTTTTAATTTTAAATTTTATTGAGAATTTCTTATAATGTACTTTAATCATAGTCACTTCACACCTCCTTACAGATCCATTGTACTCTCTACACGCCCCAACTTCATTTCCTTTTTTTTTTAAAAATTAACTCACTGGGACCATTTTGTACTGGTATAAACTCCTGGGTTTGTGGTCATTAGATGGAATATGGTTGACCTACCAGAAACTGCACCTTTAAAGAAAACTGGCTTTCTTTTCCTCAGAAGCCATCAATTATCCATAGCTCCTACAGTTAAGAGTGGGGGATCTGGAACTATTCTCTCTATGCTGGAATATTGAGTGGCTTGATATTATGCAAATATTGTGCAGGCAATCACAGCTGCTATGAATTCAATGATGAAAAGACCCTGCTGTTTCCAAAAATCACTGTATTGCCCAGTCCTGCCTATCCTCCGGTTCTTACAGCTTTTCCTCTATTTTTCAATGGTCCCAAGTCTTCAGGGTGGAGGGAACAGTATAGATGTCCCATCTGTGGTTGAACTCCCCACTGTTACTTATTCTCTGTACTTTGATAGTTGTGAATTTCCATGTTAACCACCATCTTATGTAGAGAAATTTTTCTGATGAAGACTCAGAGCCTGACGAATCTATTGCTCAAAATAGGAATTTATAGGGCAGTTTGGTACTGTGTTCATTTAGCATAAAAACAGTGGTAGAATGAGCCTTGTGAGCTCTCCAACCATGGGTTCTTAATCAGATTTGAAGTAGCAGACATGTAATACAAAAGAGAGCAGTTGGTAATCTCCATAATTTTTGTGCCACTATTGCACTTATGAACATAGGTTGTCATCTTGCTCATTAACAATTGAATTTTTAATAGAACTCTGTCCCATTCCACTACCATCTTATTTAAGATCAACATCCCAAATCTTTTTCTAACCTTGTTAGTGACTGTGTATTTTTTTAGCTGCTGCATCTTTTCCATAGTGGATACATCACTGTGCATTCCTTTCTTTATTTCTTGGTTTATTTCTTAAGATTGTACTTAAATACAGCATTTCTCCCTTCTCTTACCTCCCTCCAAACCCTCCCATATTCCTTTTCTGTTCTCCTTCAAATACATGGCCTCTCTTTTTAATAGTTGCTATTGCATGAATATATGTATTTGTATAAACATACATATTCCCAAATATAAACTGTTGAGTCCATGCAATGTTACTTGTATGTATGTTTTCAGGGCTAACCTTTTGGCACTGGAAAACCATTTGGTGTTATCTTCCATAGGGAGGACTACCTCAATTGCTCTCAGCTTTACTCACTTGTCTGTAGTTCTTTCTGCAGGAGGGAGGCCTTGTTGACTTCTCCCTAAGTGCATGGCATGTTCATAGTGTCCTATTCAGCTCATATTTGAGTGATTATGTTGGTGAGATTTTTATAGATGTAGCTTTTGGAATTACTAGGGTACATAATAATCATAGCAAACTCCCTGAGCCTCTTCCAAGCCTTTTACCCACTCTTCCACAATGTTCCTTGAGCCTAAGATGTTGCAAGAAGAAAGTTCCTTGATGAAGGCTGAAGATGTGTGGGTATAAGGACAAATCTTTACAGATTGTTGTTAGGGATTGTGGTGGTTTAGTAAATTATTGGTTGTGAATTCTCTTCCAATAATCATGATTTCACTAGCACTGGTTAGTTATCTAGGTTTTCAGTAGCAGGCACAGTATCTATCTTGTTGAGCTTTTCTTAAGTGCAATTAGAGAGCCATTGGTTACTAGCAAAGTATGTGGTTCCACTATTGCCCCTGTAGAGTTACCATGGCATGCTGATCCTTGATATGGGACATATATTTTATAGCTCTGTAGATGTGTAGCTCTGTTGGTTGATTAGTTTTTTTGGAAGCTTGCATGATACCTTTTGGTACTATTAAAGATAGTCCTTAAGGAGAAGGCTTTGAAGTCAATTATAGCTCAATGGCCACTGGGCCCTTTTTCTGAAGTGCATGGAGTCCTTACCAAAAGAAATTTAACTTGCACCACTGGCAATCAAGGGCAATAGCAATAACCTGTAATGTTTGGGGCATCTCTTGAACAGCTCTGACCAACAACTCAAGAGAAAGCTTCTTGTCCCTGGATTGAGGTTTTTTGCTAGATGTTCTTTAGCTATCAGAGGGAACCCAAATGGGAAAATCTCATTCATAATACTCATGTATTCTATACACCAATTTGTGTATATTATAGGTATTTTAAGATGATAGTTAATAGTGTGATTCCTTATGATTTTCTCAATGTTACTGTTATTTTAGTCTCCTCCATCTTTCTTCTGTATTTATCTCCCTCCCCCTCCCTAACTAGGGCCTCCTCTTTTTTCCCCAAATCAGATTACTTGTACCATGATAGTTCCCTCTCTATTGATTCCAATCCCTACACCCCTGATGGTCTCTCTTCACTCCCTAAGTTTCTGCAGTCACTACAGTTATATGCTCACATCTGCAAATTTATAGCTAGGAACATTTGTCCTTATGGGTCTGAGTTGCCTCACTCAATATAATCTTTTCTAGTTCCATCATCTACTGTATTCAAATTTTGTTGTTAATTTTTCATTGTAGTTGAATAGTATTCCATGTATACAATACTTTTATTGAAAATATTTTTCATATAGTATATTCTGATCATGATTTCCCTTCCTTTATCTCCTCCCAGATCCTCCCGTGTCCACATCCATTCAACTCCATGCCTTCTTTCTCTCTTTAGAAAACAAACAGGTCAGAGAAGCCAATCAACAAACAAACAAAACAGAATAAAACAAAGCAAACAGAAACAAAACACAAAGAAAAAATCACAAGAAATGCAGACAGACTGACACATGTACACGCACACACACACACACACACACACACACACAAACACAAACACCATTAAAAAACTCACAAAACTAGCCGGGCGGTGGTGGCTCACGCCTTTAATCCCAGCACTTGGGAGGCAGAGGCAGGAGGATTTCTGAGTTCGAGGCCAGCCTGGTCTACAAAGTGAGTTCCAGGACTGCCAGGGATACACAGAGAAACCCTGTCTCGAAAAACCAAAAAAAACCTCACAAAACTGGAAACCATAATAGATAGGCAAAAGACAAGTAAGGTTAAAGAAAACTAAATCTCAAACAAAGCCTGATAAGACAGAACATTTGAAAACATTCCTTTGTATTTGTTTTATGTCTGTCATCTTGCTGGTAGTAATCTCTGCCCTTAATTATATTCCCAGTGAGTCTCCATTGGAGAAAACCAGTTTTCCTTTACAAGTGGTATCAACTAGAGATAACTTCTGGGTTAGGGATGGGGGCAGGTGTCTACTTCCTAAGACCCTGTGCTGGATAACTTGAAATAAGATGAAGTCATCTGAGAAGAGGGAATATCAATTAAGCAAATGCTTTCCTAAGATCTGATTATAGACAGGCCTGTAATGCATTTTCTTAATTAGTGATTAATGGGAAAGGGCCCAGCCCATTGTAGGTGGTGCCATCCCTAGGCTGGTGGTCTTGAGTTTTGTAAGAAAACTCGAGCCTGAGCAAGCCATGAGGAGAAAGTCAGTAAGCAGCACCTCTCCACGGCCTTTGTATCAGCTCCTGTCTCTAGGCTCCTTCCCTGTTTGAGTTCGAGTCCTAACTTCCTTTGATGATTAACAGTGCTGCTATGGAAATATAAGACAAAAAACAAAAACAAAACAAAATCAAAAAACCCCTTTCATCCTCAAGTTATTTTTGGTCAAGGTGTTGCATTGCAACAAGAGAAACCCTAAGACAGATCCTTTCTGGTTTAGAACTGTGCAAATATTTGTGTCAACGCTGTTGTGTCTGGAAGGCATTGTTTTCATTCCTACTGGCTCATACAATCTTTGTGCTTCCTGTTTGGTAGATTTCCCTGAGTCCTGAAAGGACATTGATGAAAACATTCTACTTAGGTCTGGGTGTTCTAAGGTCTCTCACTCTGCAGTGTCCAGTTGTATGTCTAAATTAGTTCCCATAGTCTGCAGGTGAAAACTTCTCTGATGATGACTAAGCAAGACACTAATCTATGGGTATAGCACAATGTTGCCAGGAGTCATTTTGTTTCTATGTTACCTAAGCAGAACAATAGGGTTTGGTTTTTCTCTGGTCTATGGACTGTGTAAATAGGTTCTTGGTCAGTCAAGCAGTGTCAGGCATGGGTTCCATGTCATGCACTAAGCCTTAAATACAATCAAATCCTTTCATCTGTTGAAGGACATTAGGTTGTTCTGATTTCTTGACTACTATGACTAGAGCAGCAACAAACATGGTTAAGCCAGTATCCGGAGTAGGATGTCAAGTCTTTTGGGCTTATACCAAGAAGGGGTAGAGCTAACGAAGTTAAATAAGGTAGAAAAACCAATTAGTAGACACTGATTTGTTCATTTATTTGGTGAATTACTGAAAGCACTGCTTGTACGACTCACTTGTTAGCAATGACTTCACTCGCTCCCTGAAACCGAGTGACCTGGGGAAAGAGTGAAAACATTTTGTCATTGTCCTTAACAGCCTGCCGATTGCCATGTGTGCTTGTGTGGTATGGTGGGTTTATTTTTAGCTTTGGGGAGACTCTCCACAATCAGTTTTTCAGAGTGGCTACACCAGTTTGCACCCCTAGCATCAGTAAGCGTGTTTCTTCTGTTTTACTCTTGTTCTTAACAAGTCTTTTCCAAGTATCTTTTGAAAAATGAGCAAAATAAGCTTTTTGAAAATAACTATTGTAATGGTGTACTCAATATTACCTTCCCTTTAAGTGAGAATGAGTGAGGGCTTGGCTTTACTGCCTTTTGGCATGCGCTGCCAGTGCTAATGTAGAAACACATTGTCACCCTGCTTTTTGTTTCTTTATAAACATACTGGTGTATTACTAGGAAGCCTTTGTTGATTTCTTTACTGTTAGAATTCGAAAATGAAGATATGCTGAAGAATACATATTTCCTTTCTGTTTAGTTTGGGGGTTGGGGAGGGGATGTTATCTGTTTGTTTTCTCCTTCTTCTTAGCCCTGGTTATCCTTTTAAATCTAGTGACTATTTTCCTGTAGTTTTTCATGGCGTTCCTGTTTTTCAGATCCTCCTATGTTTAAAGAATAAATCCCCTTATGTAGAAATGTTGCCTTTGTCTTATGATTCCTCTCTTTTGTATGCACTCTCAGCACCTGTATTCACTGGTAAGCACCTTCTCTTGCTCTTAAAAGTTTTTCCAATGGAGATGGCCTCTGATTTGCAAAGTCACTATGTTCCTAAAGCAAGTAGCAGCAGTTCACCTTAGTAACCTGTCTCTGAAAGTGTGGTAGTCCATGTGAAAATGTGTTCTGATCTCTTAAAATGTCCCATTCCCTACAAATTCTATTGGGTATAACTAAAACTCAGGAAAACTATCATTTCATATGTAATAGTCTTAAAATAGTCCTGTATAAACTGACAGCATAACCACTCTATGTCACAGTTAAAGGGAAGATTTTTCTTTTCTATATGAGAGAGAGAGACAGAGAGAGACAGAGAGAGAGAGACAGAGAGACAGAGAGACAGAGACAGAGAGAGACAGAGACACTGTCTATCAATATCAAGAATAAAGAGGTTATAAGGACACCAAACAGCTGAATGACGAAGCCTGTGAGCTGGAGAGAGTTTAGGGTAGAGGAGGAGGTAAGAAAGGTTAGGATATGAGCCTGGACTTTGAACTGTATCAAGTATTTGTGATATAGATGGAGTCTGGAAGCCAGCATGGACTTCGATATGCTGATGGGCCCCACAGGTAGCCATATGTCCCTTCTGCCAGTGATAAGGGAAATGACTTCTTTTAGTAGATTGTAACCAGCTTCACAAGTCCCTGAGGAATGCTATCTTTTATCTAACCCCCAGGAATCCTCCCATAGTCCAGGACATCTCTGGATACATGGACTGCCATTTAGAATTTGGGGGAACTGGAGTTTCCTTTCGACCTGACATTCTCTCTGATTACAATATTCTTACAAATTTTTTAAAATATAAAATAGTTGTGTTCAGCTGTTTGATATTAGTAACATGGTTCTAACAAAACAGAGCAGCCAGCACACAGCAATTAATAAACATGTAAAGAGATTCAGATAAAATCTGCAAGAGAAATAGGAAAACAGATGAGCAGTAATTCATAAAAAATAGAGAAAACTGAAAACCTGAGAAAGGGGAAGCAGGAACAAGTTAAGATATCTTCATTCACAATAAGTGTGAAAGGCAGTAATAGATGACTGAGTGGAAGGCAACAAAGTCAGTCCAACAATGAACCTCAAAAAGTGGCACATTCCTTATCTTCTTTATATTGTGGTAAGGACCTCTAGATGGATTTTCAGATGTGGCTGCCATTTCAGGCTACAAAACTAAAGAGTTGCACTTCATTTCAGTCTCAAGTTCATGCTTACAGAATTCTTTGCATAGTGATACAAGAAAAATTAAGCAATTGTAGGCCACCAAGTTCAGGGTCAAGTTTATCACTCTCTCGGTGTAGCCTGCAAGTGACATCCATTTGTTTGATGCATTTCAGGTTATCACTGTGCCTAACTTTTGCAAACCAATATTCAAAATGAAGTTGAAGATCTTATTTCATAGTGTAACACCAAACGATCCTTTAGCATCTTTTCTGGCTCCTTTAAAGCCAGCTTTTTTTATTAAGTAACAATTGTAGAGAACATCTCACACTGAGTCAAATGAGGTAGCATATCCTCCTCTTGTATCATTAACCCTGAGCACAGACCTCCCTTTGAGAATACCAGGCATGTTTTCCAAAGTAATTACTTGTGATCTTGATGTTCTTCCAACTTCATTTAGAAGACAGCTTGAGAATGTTTATATATATATATATACATATATATATATTTTAGAAGGTTTTATTTGAAAGTAACTTTTTCTTTTTTACTTATTGTATGGGTGGGTATATGTATGGAAATTATAGAACAATTGAGAAAGTCCATTCTCTCCTTCCACTCTGTGGGCCTACAAGGATCCAACTCAGGTCATCAAGCTTGGCAGTGAAAGACCTTATTGCTGAGTCATCTTGCTGGCTGTTTTTCTTTTTATTTACTCATCAAGAGTGGGTGACACATTCCTCTCAGAGGACAACTACAATCCCATGGGGAAAGTAGCAAGTGAAGAAACATCTATTAAAATATCTAATTAAAGTAAAATTACACCAGCTTTCCTTCCGCGACCTCTGTTCCCGCAGATTGCGCTGAAGTGACAGGTACCCCAAGCTCCCTATCCCCAATATAACATCACTTGGGACACAGCCTGTTGGGGCTTCCGTCTGTGCCCGAGAACGGGTCAGCGCTGTGGTCGTCTGGGTGCCAGATCGGCAGGCCATCGCCTCTGCAGGGTGAGCGGCGCCACAGAGAGTGTGCAGATTGCACTCCGCCATCTTTGCTCCAGTGACTGGGAAGTTGGGACAGCCAGGTTCTGAGACAGACAGGCATAATATCGCTTGGGTCTCGGGCGGCTTGTGTGTATGCAGCTCCCAAGTGCGGGGTTGATCTGCAGTAACCAGCGCGCCAGCTCTGCTGTGGGACTTCTGCCTGGCAGAGGGACGCCCCCTCCCCCCGCTAGGAGAGATCACTCACCCCTGCACAGGGCAGGAGCCTACCAGCCTTCCTTTGGCGACCTCTGCTCCAGGAATCCACTAGGCTGAGCCTTTGGAGGTGCAAGGCCTCCCCAATATAAGATCACTTGGGGCAAGGCACATTAGGGCTCCAAAGTCACTCAGGAGCAGGCAGGCCCCAGAAATCGGTGCCAGGGGAATCCTGGCAATCCAGGGGGGGCAGAAATAGCTTTGCAGGATCACAGGAGGTCCAACCAACAGCCAGTGGCAGCAGGACCAACTAACACCAGAGGAATCCAGATGGCAAAAGGCAAACGTAGGAATGTTACTAACAGAAATCAAAGTAATGTGGGACCATCCGAACCCAGCTCTCCAACAGCAGCAAGTCCTGGATACCCCACCACACCTGAAAGACAAGATCTGGATTTAAAATCACTTCTCATGATGCTATTAGAGGATCACAAGAAGGACACAAATAAATCTCATAAAGAGTTACAGGAGACCATGAATCAACGGTTAGAAGCCCTTACAAAGGAAACACAAAAATCGCTTAGAGAAATGCGGGAGAACATGGATCAAAAGATGGAGGCGCACAAGGAGACAACACAAAAATCGCTTAACGAGATGAATCAACGGGTAGATGCACTCACAAAGGAATCACAAAATTGGCATAAAGAAATGCAGAAGAATATGGGTCAACAGATGGATGCCCATAAGGAGGCAACACAAAAATTGCTTAAAGAAATGAATCAACGGTTAGATGCCCTTACAAAGGAAACACGAGAACTGATTAAAGAAATGCAGGAGACAATGGATCAACAGATGGATTCCCATGAGGAGGAAACACAAAAATCACTCAGAGAAATGCAGGAGAACGTGGGTCATCAGGAAGAAATCCTGAAAGAGGCAATGCAAAAATACCTTAAAGAAATACAGGAAAATACAAACAAACAAGTGAAGGATCTCAGAAAATCCATCCAGGAACTAAAAAAGGAAGTAGAAACAACTAAGAAATCACAAAGGGAGACAACTTTGGAGATAGAAAACCTTGGGAAGAAATCAGGAGTCATAGATGCAAACATAAACAATAGAATACAAGAGATGGAAGAAAGAATCTCAGGTGCTGAAGACTCCATAGAAAGCATCGACTCAACAGTCAAAGAAAATGCAAAATGCAAAAAACGTGTAACCCAAAACATCCAGGAAATCCAGGACACAATGAGAAGACCAAACCTAAGGATTATAGGTATAGATGAGAGTGAAGATTTGCAACTTAAAGGGCCAGTAAACATCTTCAACAAAATTATGGAGGAAAACTTCCCTAACTTAAAGAGAGAGATGCCGATGAATGTACAAGAAGCCTACAGAACTCCAAACAGACTGGACCAGAACAGAAATACCTCCCGTCACATAATAATCAAAACACCGAATGTTCTAAACAAAGAAAGAATACTAAAAGCAGTAAGAGAAAAGGGCCAAGTAACATACAAAGGAAGACCTATCCGAATCACATCAGACTTCTCACCAGAGACTATGAAAGCCAGAAGATCCTGGGCAGATCTCATGCAGACACTAAGACAGCACAAATGCCAGCCTAGACTACTATACCCAGCAAAACTCTCAATCACCATAGATGGAGAGACCAAGATATTCCATGATAAAACCAAATTTTCACAATATCTTTCCACAAATCCAGCCCTGCAACGGATAATAGGTGGAAACCTCCAATACAGGGAGAGAAACAACACCCTGGAAAAAATGAGATAATAACCTTCTTGAATCAAACCCAAAAGTAGATAACCACTCAAACATAAAGATAGCGTCAAGAATGGCAGATGGCAATAATCACTATGCCTTAATCTCTCTTAATATCAATGGTCTCAATTCCCCAATTAAAAGACATAGACTAGCAGACTGGATACGTAAACAGGACCCAGCATTTTGCTGCATGCAGGAAACGCACCTCAGTGTCAAAGACAAACACTACCTCAGAGTAAAAGGCTGGAAAACAATTTTACAAGCAAATGGCCCCAAGAAACGAGGTGGAGTAGCCATCCTAATATCGGATAAAATTGATTTTCAACCTAAAGTCATCAAAAAAGACACAGAAGGACACTACATACTGATCAAGGGAAAAATCCACCATCAAGAACTCTCAATTCTGAATATCTATGCTCCAAATGCAAGGGCACCCTCATTCGTAAAACAAACTTTACTAAAACTCAAAGCATACATCGCAACGCACACAATAATAGTGGGTGACTTCAACACCCCGCTCTCTGAAATGGATCGTTCAGGAAAGCAGAAACTAAACAGGGACACAGTGAATCTAATTGAAGCCTTGGACCAAATGGAACTAACTGATATATATAGAACATTTCATCCTAGAGCTAAAGAATACACCTTCTTCTCAGCTCCTCATGGTACCTTCTCCAAAATTGACCATATAATTGGTCACAAATCAGACCTCAACAGATACAAGAAGATAGAAATAATCCCATGCCTCCTATCAGATCACTATGGAATAAGGGTGGTCTTCAATGGCAACAAAAACAAAAGAAAACCCACGTACACATGGAGGCTGAACAATGCTCTACTCAATGATAACTTGGTCAAGGTGGAAATAAAGAAAGAAATCAAAGACTTTTTGAAAGTTAATGAAAATGAAGGCACAACATACCCTAATTTATGGGACACAATGAAAGCAGTGCTAAGAGGAAAATTCATAGCCCTGAGTACCGCCAAAAAGAAACGGGAGACAGCATACACTAACAGCTTAATGGCACACGTGAAAGCCCTGGAACAAAAAGAAGCAAATACACCAAAGAGGAGTAGAAGGCAGGAAATCATCAAACTCAGGGCTGAAATCAATCAAGTAGAAACAAATAAAACCATACAAAGAATCAACAAAACGAGGAGTTGGTTCTTTGAGAACATCAACAAGATAGATAAGCCCTTAGCCAGACTAACCAGAAAGCACAGAGATAGTATCCAAATTAATAAAATCAGAAACGAAAAGGGAGAGATAACAACAGAAACTGAGGAAATTCAAAAAATCATCAGATCCTACTACAAAAACCTGTATTCAACACAACTAGAAAATCTTGAGGAAATGGACAATTTCCTTGACAGATACCAAGTACCAAAATTAAATCAGGATCAAATAGACCATCTAAACCGTCCTATAAGCCCTGAAGAAATAGAAGTTGTCATTGGAAGTCTTCCAACCAAAAAAAGCACAGGTCCAGATGGTTTTACTGCAGAATTCTATCAGACCTTCAAAGAAGACCTAACACCAATACTCTTCAAACTGTTCCACAAAATAGAAACAGAAGGAACACTACCCAACTCGTTCTATGAAGCCACAATTACACTAATACCAAAAGCACACAAAGATCCGACAAAGAAAGAGAATCTCAGGCCAATCTCTCTTATGAATATCGATGCAAAAATACTCAATAAAATTCTTGCCAACCGAATCCAAGAACACATCAAAACGATCATCCACCACGATCAAGTAGGCTTCATCCCAGGGATGCAGGGATGGTTCAATATAAGGAAATCCATCAATGTAATCCACTACATAAACAATCTCAAAGAAAAAAACCACATGGTCATCTCATTAGATGCTGAGAAAGCATTTGACAAAATTCAGCATCCTTTCATGCTAAAGGTCTTGGAAAGATCAGGAATTCAAGGCCCATATCTAAACATAGTAAAAGCAATTTACAGCAAACCGGTAGCCAGCATCAATGTAAATGGAGAGAAACTTGAAGCAATCCCACTAAAATCAGGGACTAGACAAGGCTGCCCTCTCTCTCCATATCTTTTCAATATAGTACTTGAAGTTCTAGCTAGAGCAATTAGACAACAAAAAGAGATCAAAGGGATACAAATTGGAAAGGAAGAAGTCAAACTATCACTATTTGCAGACGATATGATAGTATACTTAAGCGACCCAAAGAACTCCACCAGAGAACTCCTACAGCTGATAAACGACTTCAGCAAAGTGGCCGGATAGAAAATCAACTCAAGCAAGTCAGAAGCCTTCCTATACTCAAAGGATAAGCAGGCTGAGAAAGAAGTAAGAGAAATAATACCCTTCACAATAGCCACAAACCATATTAAGTATCTTGGCGTGACTCTAACCAAACAAGTGAAAGATCTGTATGACAAGAACTTCAAGTCTCTGAAGAAAGAAATTGAAGAAGACCTCAGAAGATGGAAAAATCTGCCATGCTCATGGATTGGCAGGATTAATATAGTAAAAATGAGCATCTTACCAAAAGTAATACACAGATTCAATGCAATCCCCATCAAAATCCCAACTCAATTCTTCATAGAGTTAGAAAGAGCAATTCAAAAATTCATCTGGAATAACAGAAAACCCAGAATAGCTAAAACTATTCTCAAGAGTAAAAGAACCTCTGGGGGAATCAGTATCCCGGACCTCAAGCTGTACTACAGAGCAATAGTGTTAAAAACTGCATGGTATTGGTACAGTAACAGACATGTAGATCAATGGAACAGAATTGAAGACCCAGAAATGAATCCACACTCCTATGGTCACTTGATCTTTGACAAAGGAGCTAAAACCATCCAGTGGAAAAAAGATAGCCTTTTCAACAAATGGTGCTGGCTCAGCTGGAGGTCAACATGCAGAAGAATGCAAATTGACCCATCCTTATCTCCTTTCACTAAGCTCAATTCTAAGTGGATCAAAGATCTCCACATAAAACCAGACACACTGAAACTAATAGAAGGGAAACTAGGGAAGAACCTTGAACATATGGGCACAGGGGAGAATATCCTGAACAGAACTCCAATAGCTTATGCTCTAAGATCAAGAATAGACAAATGGGACCTCATTAAATTACAAAGTTTTTGCAAGGCAAAAGACACTGTCAAAAAGACAAAGCGGCAACCAACTAACTGGGAAATGATCTTTACCAACCTTACATCCGACAGAGGGCTAATATCCAATATATACAAAGAACTCAAGAAGTTAAACTCCAGAGAGGCAAGTAACCCTATTAAAAAATGGGGTACAGAGCTACACAAAGAGTTCTCACCTGAAGAATATCTAATGGCTGAGAAGCACCTAAAGAGATGTTCATCATCCTTAGTCATTAGGGAAATGCAAATCAAAACAACCCTGAGATTCCATCTCACACCAGTCAGGATGGCTAAGATCAAAAACACAGGAGACAGCAGTTGTTGGTGAGGATGTGGAGAAAGAGGAACACTCCTCCACTGCTGGTGGAATTGCAAGCTGGTACAACCACTCTGGAAAGCAGTCTGGCGGTTCCTCAGAAAAGTGGGCATGACACTCCCGGAGGATCCGGCTATACCACTCCTGGGCATATACCCAGAGACTTTACCTGCATGCAATAAGGACACATGCTCCACTATGTTCATAGCAGCCTTATTTATAATAGCCAGAAGCTGGAAAGAACCCAGATGTCCCTCAACGGAGGAATGGATTCAGAAGATGTGGTATATCTACACAATGGAATACTACTCTGCAATTAAAAACAATGAATTCACGACATTCCTAGGCAAATGGTCAGATCTTGGAAATATCATCCTTAGTGAGGTAACCCAATCACAAAAGAACACACATGGTATGCAGTCACTGATAAGGGGATATTGACCTAGAATCTCAGAATACCCTAGACACAATCCGCATATCAATAGATTTCTAAAAACATGGTAGGAGAGACCCCTGGTCCTGGAAAGCCTGGATGTAGGGGAACACCAGGACAGAGTAACAAGAGGGGGTTGAATGGAGAAAAGAGGGAGGGAAGGGTGCTTATGGGACTTTCGGGGAGGGAGGAAACGGGAAAGGGGAAGTGATTTGGAATATAAATTAAAAAATAAAATAAAAAAAAAGTAAAATTACAACTTAATGTTTGCTTCTAAATTCCCTTCTATAAAAAAATTAAACACACACACACACACACACACACAAAACGAAACCTCTTCCTTCTAGTCATCTGTCCGGTTCTCCTTTACTCCAAAATGTTACTTTCTATGTCCAATGGTCCCTGGTTGTCCACATGAGATGGCAGAACAGGAAATGTGGAGGAAGATAAGTTTCCAGAGATTAACATATACACGACAGCACCAATGAAAACTTTGGAAGCCCTCCCTTACCTAGACTTCATGGAATCAAAGGAGCAGGCTTAGAGAAGCTCACATTATATGAACATTACATGAATAGGAGTGCTATGTTTATGATCCATACCAGATCACTACAAAATCTTGACTTACCACTGCAGGGTCCCCACTCTGCCTTCTTCGATCCTGCCCTCCAGACTCAGACACACCTGTAAAATTCAAGCATCTAAGAGGAGAGCAAGGACGTATCTCTCATTGGGACTGGCTTGAGCAGCCAGGTCTCTACAAATGGACCCATCCTAAGGACCTCACAGATTCCACACCTGGAGGTTTTCAACTAGTGGGCCTACAGCTCACAGGACTTCTGTGTTTGTCCTTGGGATGCTCCTTTAATCACATTGTAAGAAATGTCTTTGGTGTATCTGTGCCAAAAGACTAATTTACCAGAATAAACCTATCTATAATAGTAGCCTCTAATTTTTATTATTCTTATAGCTAAAAATGCTATTAAAAATAACTGAATTGACTTTCTATTTCCCACTAATGATCAGATATTAGACCATTCAAATAATGAACTAAAATGGGCACCCATTAAACATTAGGACAATAATGTAAAAATCAGAAATAATTGTATCATTATGCCCAAAATGTTAAAGTAACCCATTGTGAAGTAACAGGGTGTGGGGAATTACTTTTTATATATACTGAGAAATGAACAGAAATGCTCAGAGTAAGCATTAGAAAGAATTTGTTGAGTCAACAAAATGTATTATTATGTGACCTTCAAAAATCCCTTTAAAATACAGGACATATAGAGATTTTATGTAGCTCATTATGTCCATGTACCAAATATACAGCTCTCTCTCTTGCAGAGACTGATTGCCTGTGAGAACTGCAGTAGCATTTAGCTCTAGCCCTCTAGAATAGCCATGTCCTGCCCACTCCTATGTCAGAGCTAGCATCTAGTGGCTAACAGAGAAAAAGCCTTTAACTTAGCAGACCACTAGCTTCCACCAATCCAAAAGTTAAAATGTGATCTTGGATCTATAGCAATCCTTCTTGCTTGTGTCCATCGCTCTGATGTGTACAGCAATATACTTTACATTTCCCTTTATTTATGGCTTCCTTCGTCCTATAAAACTACATGAAACTGCTTCTACATTGGAACAACGGAATTTGGGATAACCTAAATCTGTGTGTCTGAGCCATGATCACTCAAAATGGGTTCAGAATAAACTATCTCCTATCCTCTTTAAGATGGGAACTATAGTTTTGTGTCCACGGAATTAATGTCAAAGGTCAAAGAATGGCTAAATAAATTAATAAGTCAGATTTGCTCCTGTGCTCAGGCCACTTATTTTTTCACCAGTGTAAATGCAATGGGATCCTCCTCTGGAGATTCAACTTTGAATGAATTGAACATTTACGACAACTGACAGAAACTCTTCTATGACAGAAATATGAAGTGTTAAGTCCCAAACTCCAAGAAGTTAGTATCACTATCTAGAGATGACAATCTGGGCTCTGCTTTGGCTGACAGAGTTTCTGGTGGAGAGATAAAAGCCTACACTCAACATTCTTTCAAAACCTGTGAAAAGGGGCTGTCTGCCAATCGGAGCTACTCCCCTTATCTCTTCCTACCTCTCATTAAGTTGGCATCTGTTTACATAAATGTTCCACGCTAACCCTCAGGCTCCTTCCATCCTATTGATGAATACCTGGAACACGTGTCAAAGCCATCAAAGCCGCAACACTGGCCTCTGAGCTCCCAGACTAAGCTGGGTCCCAGGCTATTCTGGCTTCCAGCTTCCTTCCCCCACCCCCACCCCCCTGCTGTTCTCTTTCAAACTGTCAAGGCTTTTCCTCATTTTGTTCCCCTCTCTGTCCCCAAGAGGTAACCAAGTCAGCCTTAGACTCCAAAAATGCCTCTGGCCATCCTGTCTCTACTACTCAAGAGACAGCCATGCTGCAGTTCCATATTTAAATAAATCTTGACTTTTCATGGTCACATGGAGTGGGTCACTGTTCCCTCACTTTCAGTAAGGAACATTTCATCCAATCTAGTGAACTCCACACCACACAAATGACTTCTTCAGGATTATACAGGAAAAATAACCACTTTCTTTTTTTCATAATTTATTTTTTATTCACATTGTATTCCAATCTCAGCCCTCCCTTCCCTCCTCCTGGTCCAGTGCTTGCAAATCCCTCCCCACATTAACCCCTTCCCTTCTCCTCTCAGAAGGGGGAGCCCACTCCCCTTAGGTATAATCCTGTCCTCAGACATTTATTCCCAGCAGGACTAAGCACATCCTCTACCACTGAGGCCATCCAGGCGGTACAGATAGGGGAAGGAGATCCAATGGCAGGCAACAGAGTCAGAGACAGCCTCACTTCAATTGTTAGGGGATCCACATGGAGACCAAGCTGTACATCTGCTACAAATGTGTATGGCGGGGGTGGGGGGGTGGGGGGGGTGGAAGGCGGCTATGTCAAAGCAACAAGATCACAAGTTCCTGGCCAGCCAGTACTATTGAATTAGAATGTCTCCAAAACCAAATAAACATGTAAGCAAGCAAATAAGAACAGGAAATAAACACTGCCCCAGGGAGTAAATATGACATAACTATTATGCATACAAACAATGTGTCTCACAGCAGAGCACATCTTTACAACATTATGGTCATGCCAATATACTGAGGGGATGGGCTTTTCTAAGCACACCAGGAGCTCAGCCTGCCTGTCTTCAGAAACATTAGTAGACCAATCAGTACAGTACACTGTAAGAAAACTTCCTAGGCTCTAGTCTTTCATTCAATTCCTGTGTATTTTTCTCCTACTGCTGAAGTAAATCAGCCAGCGTTCTAGCCACAGTTGGTGTGCAGATTTCATTTTCTCCTGAGAACTCAGAAGAGCTGATACCTGACTAAAACAAAGAAAAACAAAACAAAACAAAAAAAAAGCAAAGCAAAGCAAAGCAAAACAAACAAAACAGGTAGCTAATACCTCAGTCCAAGTGATTTTTATAGATTTACTTATTTATTAATATTTTATGTGTACAATCATTTTGCCTACAGGGATGTCTATATGTCATGAATGTACCTGGTGCACTCTGTGGTCAGAAGAGTGTATGAGGTCTCCTGGAACTGGAGTTACAGATGGTTGTGAGCTGTCATGTGGGTGCTGTGAACACAGCCTAATCCTTTGCAAGAGCAGCAAGAAAGCACTCCTGACTATGAAGCCATCTCCCACATCCCCAGAATAAGTTTTTTTAAGTAACCAAAATAATTTATAATAGTTTAAATGCCTCTTAAATATACATGCTATCTTCTGAGGCTAAAAGTAATATGTACTCAACCAGTTTTTTTTCTATATTTTTTTTTATTTATATTCCCAGTGATTTCCCCTTTCCCGGTTCCTCCCTCCCTGAAAGTCCCATAAGCCCTCTTCCCTCCCCCTGTTCCCCATTCAACCCCCTCCCGCTTCACTGTCCTAGTATTCCCCTACATCCAGACTTTCCAGGACCAGGGGTCTCTCTTTCCATCTTCTTGGAAATCAATTGATATGCGGATTGTGTCTAGGGTATTCCGAGATTCTGGGTCAATATCCCCTTATCAGTGAGTGCATATCATGTGTGTTCTTTTGTGATTGGGTTACCTCACTAAGGATGATATTTTCCAGATCTGACCATTTGCCTAATAATTTCGTGGATTCATTGTTTTTAATTGCAGAATAGTATTCCATTGTGTAAATATACCACACCTTCTGAATCCATTCCTCTGTTGAGGGACATCGGGGTTCTTTCCAGCTTCTGGCTATTATAAATAAGGCTGCTATGAACATAGTGGAGCACGTGTCCTTATTGCATGCTGGGGAAGCCTCTGGGTATATGCCCAGGAGTGTTATATAACAGGATCCTCTGGAGTGTCATGCCCAGTTTTCTGAGGAACCGCCAGACTGCTTTCCAGAGTGGTTGTACCAGCTTTCAATCCCAACAGCAGTGGAGGAGTGTTCCTCTTTCTCCACATCCTGGTCAACACCTGCTATCTCCTGTGTTTTTGATCTTAGCCATTCTGACTGGTGTGAGGTGGAATCTCAGGGTTGTTCTCAACCAGTTTTTAAAATCTATTTGGAACATTACACATGATAGAAGAAGAAAAAATCTCTTATGAAGTCCTCAATGAAAGGAAATTATGACAAGTTCCTGATTAGACAGAAACCATTCCATCTCTAAGGGAGAATATGCAGCATAAATATGTCTTCATAGAATGAATTGGATAGTGCTCCTTCTGTTTCTATTTTGTGGGAAAGTTGAAAGAGTATTGGCATTAGGTCTTCTTTGAAGGTTTGATAGAATTCTGCACTAAAACCATCTGGCCCTGGGCTTTTTCTGGTTGGGAGACTTTTAATGACTTCTTCTATTTCTTTAGGGGTTATGGGACTGTTTAGGTGGTTTATCTGATCCTGATTTAACTTTGGTACCTGGTCTAGAAAATTGTCCATTTCATCCAGATTTTCCAGTTTTGTTGAATATAGGCTTTTGTAGTAGGATCTGATGTTTTTTTTTTAATTTCCTCCATTTCTTTATCTCTCTTTTAATTTCTGATTTTATTAATTTGGATACTGTCTCGGTGTCCTCTGGTTAGTCTGGCTAAGGGTTTATCTATCTTGTTGATTTTTCTCAAATAACCAACTACCAGTTTTGCTGATTCTTTGTATAGTTATTTTTGTTTTTACTTGGTTGATTTCAACCCTGAGAGTGATTATTTACTACCTTGGTTGGATTTGCTTTTTTATGTTCTAGAGATTTCAGGTATGATATTAAGTTGATAGTGTATGCTCTCTCCACTTTCTTTTTGGAGGCACTCAGAGCTATAAATGTTCCTCTTAGCACTGCTTTCATTGTGTCTCATAAATTTGGGTATGTCATGCCTTCATTTTCACTGAATTCCAAAGTCTTTCATTTCTTTCTTTATTTCTTCTTTGACCAAGTTATCATTGAGTAGGGCGTTGTTCAGCTTCAATGCATATGTGTGCTCTCTGTTGTTTTTGTTGTTATTGAAGACCAGCCTAGACCATGGTGATATGATAGGATGTATGGGATTATTTCAATCTTGTATCTGTTGAGGTCTGTTTTGTGACTGATTATATGTCAGTTTTGGAAAAGGTACCATGAGGTGCTGAGAAGACATATTCCTTTGTTTTGGGATGAAATGTTCTATAGATACCTGTTAAATCCATTGGTCCAAAACTTCTGTTATTTTCACTGTGTCTCTGTTTACTTTGTGTTTCCATGATCTGTTGATGCGAGTGGGGTGTAGAAATCTTCCACTATTATTGTGTGAGTTGCAATGTGTGCTTTAAGCTTTGAAAAGTAAAGTTTCTTTTATGAATGTGGGTACCCTCGCTTTTGGAGCATAGATGTTCAGAATTAAGAGTTCTTCTTGGTGGATTTTCCTTTGATGAGTATGAAGTGTCCTTCCTCATCTTTTTTTTTTGATAACTTTTGGTTGAAAGTCAATTTTATTAAATATTAAGATGGCTACTCCAGCTTATTTCTTGGGATCATTTGCTTGGAAAATTGTTTTCCAGCCCTTTACTCTGAGATAGTATCTGTCTTTGACACTGAGATGTTTTCTGTATGCAGCAAAATGCTGGGCCTTTTTATGTATTCAGTCTGTTATTCTATCTCTTTTTATCAGGGAATCTAGTCCATTGATGCTAAGAGATATTCATGAATAGTGATTGTTGCTTCCTGTTATTTTTATGTTTGTGTAGCTATCTTCTTTTGGGTTTGAAAGAAGATTACTTTCTTGCTTTTTCTAGGGTGTAGTTTCTCTCCTTATGTTGGCGTTTTCCATCTACTATCCTTTGTTGTAGAGAGTCATTAAAGTGCCATATAGCCTTAGCCATAATTCAGCTGCCTGCCTTCACCTACTCAGAGCTGAGGAATTCCAGCCACACCTCCCCACACCTGGCAGAGCCGGCAGAGCTCCGGGAACAAGCCTTTGTCTTCAAAGGAGCTGCAGCTTCCTGCAAAAGGGGGCCAGCCACCATCTCCTGCAGAGTATCAGACCCTGTGGAATTAACATCTTCCTGAGAGCTGTTATGTCAACATCTCTCAGCTGGGCGGAGACCTGCTGACAAGACTCACAGCTTTGGGAGGGAGGGTCACGCCCCCAAAGCTTATATTTTCTGTTTACCCTAAGTAAAGGTGGACTTTGAACAGCTGTGTTGTCTTGGTCTGTGTTCTTTTTGTCGTCCCCTCACATATCCCTAAGTATCTTTTACAGGTCACCAGTTCACATGTAGCTGCAGGCGGCTGGCTACACTTTGTAGGGCTGGATTTGTGAAAAGATAGTGTGTAAATTTGGTTTTGTTATGGAATATCTTGGTTTCTCCATCTATGGTAATTGAGAGTTTTGCTGGGTATAGTAGCCTGGGCTGGCATTTGTGTTCTCTTAGGGTCTGTATGATATCTGCCCAGGATCTTCTGGCTTTCATAGTCTCTGGTGAAAAGTCTGGTATAATTCTGATAGGCCTGTCTTTATATGTTACTTGACCTTTTTCCCTTACTGCTTTTAATATTCTTTCTTTGTTTAGTGCATTTGGTGTTTTGATTATTATGTGATGGGAGGTATTTCTGTTCTGGTCCAGTCTGTTTGGAGTTCTGTAGGCTTCTTGTATGTTCATATCCTGAGTTTTTTGTTATTACAGATGAATTTAAGAATTTCTCTTTCTAACTCTCTGAAGAATTGAGTAGGAATTTTGGTGAAGATTGCATTGAATCTGTAGATTGCTTTCAGCAAGATGACCATTTTTACTATATTAATCCTAGCAAACCATGAGCATGGGAGATCTTTCCATCTTCTGAGATCTCCTTTGATTTCTTTCTTCAGATACTTGAAGCTTTTGTCATACAGATCTTTCATTTGCTTGTCATACAGATTTTCATTCACCAAAGTATTTTATATTATTTGTGACTATTGAGAAGGGTGTTGTTTCCCTAATATCTTTCTCAGCCTGTTTATCCTTTGAGTATAGGAAGCCTACTGATCTGTTTGAGTTAATTTTTTTATATGCAGCTACTTTGCTGAAGTTGTTTGTCAAATTTAGGAGTTCTCTGGTGGAATTTTTGGGGTCACTTAAGTATACTATCATATAATCTGAAAGTAGTGGTATTTTTACTTCTTCCTTTCCAATTTGTATCTCTTTAGCCTCTTTTTATTGTCTAATTGCTCTGGCTAGTACCTCGAGTACTATATTGAATAGGTAGGGAGAAAGTTGTAGCCTTGTCTATTCCCTGATCATCAATAACAACAAAAGCAATGGAAAACTCACATACACATAGAAACTGAACAACACTCTACTCAATGTTAACTTGGTCAAGGAAGAAATAAGGAAAGATAAGGATAAGGATAATTAGCTGGATAAGGAGAGACATTGTAACTCTCAGTCCTAATTAGGATAGCCCCATTAATTCCCTACCCTCACATCTCAGAGAACCCTGTGAAAGACGAGCTGGAAAAATTGAAAGCACTATTGGGGATAGAGAATACCAAGCAAAGGAGACCTTCTAAACACATCAGGACATTTACATATATAAAATCACAGAACAATGGCGGCATGTACAAGGCATGCATGGATCTGCACCAGGTGAGGTTCCAACACTGAGAAAAATGGTAGACGCAAACCCACATCCCTAACTGAGAAGCTATCTCCAACTGATAACTATTCACAAATTAAAAATTAGTTTTTTCCTACAGAGTAACACTGGGTTTTATAGAGTTTCATTATGCAAACTTGGCCCCATTCCCAGCAGTAGATGGCCAACTGAAAACAAACTCAATGATATTTTTGGAAGTTCTTTGTCTTACAAGATTTATTTAGGCTTTTTCCCTTCTCTTTTCTTTCCCTTTCGTTCCTTTTCTTTTTCTTTCCTTTCTTTTCTTTTCTTTTCCTTTCTCTTCTTTCTTGCTTGCTTGTTTGCTTGTTTTCTTGCTTTCTTGCCCTACAGCAGGTTTACTTATGCATTATGATTTCCAATTTTGTGTTTTTAGGGTATTTCTGTGTGCGTCAATATATGTGTCTCTGTGTCTATGCGTTTCTTGTGCTTTTTCTTTGGCTCTTTGTTTTTCTGCATGTTTGTTTGCTTTGTCCTATTCAGGTTGGCTTGATTTTATTTTACTATTATTATTTCTGTCAATTTAGATGTCTGTTTTCTAATAAGAGTAAGAATTGATTTGGAGTTTGCAGTGGTTTATCAGTTGCCTGTAGGCAGGTGCAAATTGAAACTCTCCAAGTGCTCTTAGGAAGGTGAATGGCAGCACATGGTGCCCTCTAGCATTACAGGTGATGTCCAGGCATGGGATATTAGGACCCTGAGTCCCAAATGTAGCTTTGAGCTACCTCTTGGTGCTAGGTCGCAGCTGGTAATAATTCTTGGTGCTACTGCTTGTTCCTATGTCTGGATGTTGCTATTCCTAGGCTCTTGGTAACAGTGAATGTCACAGCTCACAGCCAGCTGTCTGAGACACTTGACCTGAAGACTTGACAGTTCTCTGGAACTCCACTTGTGACCATGGGTTCTCTTCTGCATACTTTGTAGCTTTTTATTTCTCTTTGAACTTAGATCTATACCCTCCTCCATTCTCTAGCTCTCCTGCCATCCTTCCTATCCTGGCCACTCCTTCTTATCCAGACCCAGCTCCTCGTTTTCCTCTGTCTGCTGACATTTTCTGTCTACACAGCTGAAAAGTAGACATGAAAAGACCACTGGCAAGAAGCCTTTTGGTGGGCTTATTATTTTAACACCCAGAGAGATAGCACACAGGAATGTCTGCTAGCTACTCCACATAGCTAATCCTATGAAGCAAGTAGTTTACAGAAACAATAAACATCTAAAATACCTTGCTAAGAATATAGATTGTCTATGTAAAAACAACATTCATTGTAATCATAAAACATATTAAACTGCACATTTTACATTGAATATACTCTTTGAAAAGGATTTTGTTCCAAAACAAATTCTAAAAAAAAATTTCTGTTTAAAGTGTTTTAGCAAATATTAATTACACACAATAATGAGTCTCATTGTGACATTTTCATTCATGTATATAGTCTCTTTAATCATGTTCAGAACACTGGTTCTATGAACCGCTCTCATCCACTTTCCATTCCCTTCCTCTCCCCAACTACCCCCATCTTTCTGTTTTCATGGGGTTTTGTTATTTTTTTCGGTGTTTCCTTGGGGTTATTTATAAGAACATGAGTTTTTGTCTGTAATATCATGGGCACTTTCAAAGTAGTTAAGCCAATGAAGAAAATGTCTCTTCTTCCACCAGCAACCAGTAGCTGCCTACTGATGCTCAGAGAGGATTCTTATGAGTCCACCATTCTCCAAGGCAGGATTTTGATGGGCCCAATCTTAAATAGACCTTGTCCAAATAATCCTAAGCGCGTGACTCCAAGAATCCAAGAGCTCAAAGAAATCATTGTGCCCTGGAGACAGCACTCATAGGCACTCAATCCCTTCATCCAGCTCTTATTCGCTCTTCCCCCTCTTCCATGATGTCTTCTGAGACTTGTAGAGAGTGACAGGGATGCTTCACTCATGGCTAAGTATTCAACAATCACTTATTTTCAACACTTTGATGAGTTATAGATCTTTCTGGTTATCACTGCCACCACAATAAGAAGCTTCTCCAACCAAAGCTGGCAGCGGCCTGACTCTATGAACATGTAGGTATATCATGCCTATTTTACATATTGGCACCAATGGCTTCCACACCAGGGCCTGTGACCTCTTAACTATGGGATTTTGACCAGGATTATAGTGCCACACATGAAATCTCTGCTTTGGAGTAGCCTCAAATCCAATTAGAAGCTGGTTAGCAATGTAGTGTTCAGGGAACATAGCTAAATAATCTTGATGATGATGAATATCCTACATAGCAGTTTCTGTCAATATGGGGACTAACCAGAAAGAATAAAAATTCCAGCTTAGTTCCAATTTGACTTCTCCATGTCCTACAAATGGAGTTTGTGGTATCTTCAGCAATGGAGTCTTACTACCCAGTGCTGATATTTAACCAACAGCAGGGTCAATTGTTTATAATGTTTGTAGGGTCACAGAAGCCTCATTTAATAAATTTATCAGTAGCATCCTTGCTTTGTATTTTTGTTTGCTTCATTATTTTCCTTTAAACTCTATGGGCATACAATATACCCAATAATTAAAATTTAACACAGTATTTCTTTTTCGTCCATTCCATCATTGGGTACTTGTTTGGAATTATGCTTTTATCTTCAGCAGATTATCAATACACAATCATCAGTACGTTTATGTATAGTCCAAGGGATCCCACATTTAAATTCAAATGTTAAGATAAGGACAGTTGTTAGTACAAAACTAAGTGCCTTGAAATGCTGACAGCAGCATAAGAGAAAACCTGTGACATTATTAGAGGTCTGGGATGTATACTTTACAGTTCTAGAACCATGTCATCACATCTAAAAGATGCACATACTCAAATATATGTCCGAGTTCAACTTATGCTTTTGTGGCTTTTACTAGCACTCTAGTTTCCAGTAATCACATGGTAGAATATATGATATATGTAAATATATGTAAAACACATGTAAATATATGATGTGTATATATATATGTATGTATGTATATATATGTAAAGTCACCTGAATAGAAATAGGAAGTGTTTTGGATTGGTTCTAATGCTTTTAATTAATCTGGCCCCTTTGGGAATATACATGTCCAAACACTGAAGTCCCCAATTGGTTTTTTGATCAATCAATAAAGAGCTAATAGCCAATGGCTAGGCATGTAGACTGAGGGGGGATCTTTAGATTTGTGTGGGCTAGGGATTGGGAGAGAAGAGTCACCATGATTAGGAAGGAGAGGGGTCAAATTTTGAGCTGCAGAAGGAAAAATCATCCAAAATGTAGGTGAGAAGGAATGAGCCTGCCAGAAGGGCTGCCCAGAAGTGTCTTGGGCAGTAAAGACTAGGGAGCCACCCAGAAAGAGCCAGGGCACCAACAATAAAATATAGAATTAGAGGGTGTTAATTAGATTTAAGCCAGCAGTATTGGAAGGAAGTGTGTGCTATCCGATAGCTTCGGAGAGGATTAGAACTGCCCAGCCTTTAAGCTAGCCAAGGCATATTAACATTAATTGGTGCGCATGCATGTGTGTGTGTGTGTGTGTGTGTGTGTGTGTGTGTGTATGTATGTATGTATGTTTCATGTGCAAGTGTGACCTGTCAGGACTACCAACAACTACTACAAGGAGGTATTTAAATTAAGACAATGAAAATAAGAATGAGTTGCACATAAATATTAAACTCATATGACCTTCTATTCCTCCTTTTCCAGCTAAGAACCTCCAATTTTCTTAATATCTCTCTCCTACACACACACATCCACAAAAATCCATCTAAATGCAAAAGACATTAAGTTACCTGTGCAACTTTTGTGATCTATGGTTTTAACATCTGTTTACAGTCCTGTCTAAGACACCTCTAGAAACACCCCCCTTAATACCCATTATTGAAAGGGGGGAAAGAGATGGAATGCTGTCCTTCAGAGACCCTTTGATCAATGTAATCCCCAAAGCCCACAACTGAAGACTGTTCAGTAAAGTAACTGCCCTTCGAGAAGCACTCACCCAGGCTCTTGAGAGTTTCCAGTTCTTTCCCCAAAGAGCCTCTCTTTCTATTAACTTCCCTACGCTTAAATCTATGTCAAATTTTATTCCTAACAAACTCCAAATCGGCTTTATATTAGCTTGTCATAAAATTCCTTTTTGTGGTCAAGTGTAGATGCAGAAGCAAAATGAAAGAAGTGTTCTAAATAACTATGCACACTCTGGATGAGGTCTGAGGTTGTGTTTTTAACAGTGTTCTAGGTGAAAAGTGGCACCAAAGTTTCTGACCCACAAAACTGACTTTATGTAATAAGGAAAGATGCACAGTACTCTGAAGACTTCTTACTCACTCCTAAGAAACATCTAAGCCCAAGTGTTTTTGTAACCCAAGTAAGTTGGGCCACAAGTTAATGGTTCAGATCTTTGACCCAGGCCAGGCATGGGTAGCACCAGAATGGAAAGGACCTGCCAGGGCTGCCTGAACAGCCAGGCGCACTGCCAAGTGTTCCCTGGCAGACCATGCACACTTGTTGCTTAGCAGCTTCTCAGCTAAAGGCCAGTCAGCACACAAATGAATCACTAAGCTCCAAAAGTCAATAGTATTTTGGTTATTTAGCTTTCTAAAATTATCGCTATGCTTTATGACGTTACTCTTTAAAAGGTACTTTATTTTAATATTATAAAGCCACAATTGGGGGATTTTAAATGTCTTTTAAATCCATTGCCATTCCTACTATAAAGGTTTCAATAAACTTAAAAATTCTTTTAACCTTCAGAAAATCATCCTGGATCCACCTCTCACAGGTCAAATGAACTTCAGATTATTTCTTTTTTTATTTACCAATATATCTAATATGTCATTTCAGTAAAACCTTGGTACAAAAAATTAACTGGGAGATATGCTTTGACCTTTTTTATTTTACTTTTCTTATTTACTCTTCAATAAATTTAATAGAGGTCAGATCATTTACAGTCCATTTTGAAAAGTTGCCAAGAAATGCAGTCCCAATGAACTTACAAAGTTTGATGCCTTTTACCTGCTCAAACTTAGAGCAGAGGGTCATCATTAATGGATTTGTACACACCATACATTCCACACATATGTTAATGCAGAAATGTACCTATAGTGTTACCCTTAAATGTGTGTATGTTTTCAGAGCAAAAGGACTGAGGAGGTAGAGGAGGCACCACCACTGACCAAACATGATCTCTTGAAAGGAAATCCTTGATCTGGAGGCCCGTGCCCAAGCCATGTGACCTCCACAGGCTTCCCTTTCCTCTATTCTTTTGACTGTTTTTGTAATTCTTCATTCTAACTCTGCTACTGCCCGGCCTCTCTCTAATCCTCCCAATATCCACCACTGGAGATTCTTTGCTAGGGAGACCTACAATGGACACAACAAAAATCATAGGAACCTAGGACTATCCAGCTGAAAAATGCCAGACCCGGTTTGAAATTCCTCTGCACCCTAATTCCATCTCCACTATCCTCAGCCCTTTCTTTTGCTTTCTTTACTGCAGCACAGGTGACGGCCTCTAGGAAGCCTTCATATATGGGGGTTGCAGACATTGGGGATGCCAAATTGAATCCACCAGACATGGTGGCAGCATGCTCACCAACCTTAAAGTTCATTTTCAGCTTTCCATCAATGATCCCAGAGATGAACAATGGATTATGGAAGTCATGGCTAAACTCTATCCGAATGTCTATGCTAAATACCCCACAGCCAAACTACATCTGCCTCATCAGCTTGTCCCTGCTTCCAAGTTGGTCTTTACCCACATAAACATTCTTCAACAGGAAAATCAAACTCAGAAGGAGATCAAAACCACTCTCTTCTAGCTGCAATATGTCCAATATACAGCTGACCTCTTTTCCCTAAGCCATCCACCCAACTTCTCTCAATGTATTTTCTGTACTTCCCTTCCCTAGCCACTAATTTCCCATGAACCCAATGGACCATTACCCCCCATGAAAGTCATAAAACATTCCTCTCTTCAATATATCCCTCCCCTTTTGCCTTTTAGGACACTCTTCAAGATCTCTGGTGCAACAACACTACCAGTTCCTGCATGA
The DNA here is from genome assembly GCA_036184795.1 of Tokudaia tokunoshimensis. Classification (NCBI taxonomy): domain Eukaryota; kingdom Metazoa; phylum Chordata; class Mammalia; order Rodentia; family Muridae; genus Tokudaia; species Tokudaia tokunoshimensis. Next base: position 87,075,316 of record BTHU01000002.1, on the reverse strand, counting down.
AAACCCATTTTCAAGGTTTCTGCACTCCCATGATGATTGTTCCACAGGTTTCTCTATGAGCCTGGAGAGTTCTCTCTAGAGCTGGGAGAAATCTTCACCCTTCAACTCATCAGACTGGGTCTCACCATCTCACTTGGTACCACAGGAGCCACTGGAACAGCCTTCATCCAAACACATCATCCGGCCCTTGACTTCCAGGACAGGCTTAATCAGGCCATGGCTTCCACTACAAACAGTTTCAAATCCAATGGATCACCTCCCTAGAGGGTGTTGTTCTCCAAAAATGAAATAATGACTGGCGAACAGGGATGGACTTGCATTGTGTTGAGGGAGGACTGTTGATTCTGTCAATCAATCTGGGCTGGTCAAATAAGATAAACAAATGCTCAAAGATCTCAGGCAAGATCTCTGAGCATGCTATGAGCCTACCATCCCTACCCCATGGCACTCAAACCTTCTGGTAGCTTGGCTTCTCCCCTTCCTTGACCCCATACAGGCCACTGGAGTCAAACTCCTGGCACCTTGCCTCATCCAAATTCTAAAATGGCTGGTGGACAAATTAGAGATTTAACTTCCTCTCTCCCTATAAGGATGTGTCCAGCAAGCACCTGAAATTTCTCTTCATGTGAATGAGGCATTCCTAGCACCTCATCCCCAACCGATAATGTACACTCACCTCCCCCCAAATCCCTACCCACTCCCAACGTGTATTGCCCAGAATAAAGAAAGTTGCTCCACTAAAATCCATGTTGGAAAAGGTGATCTATGTGTTCTAATGGAGATAAGATGGTTTCATCAAGATCGCACCTTCCCTTTCCTTTGTGTCTTTTCTCCTTTGACTCCCACCCCAAACACATGTTCCCTTTACAGATTATCTCATGAGGATAAAGCAAATCCAATTCTCCTCTGAGAGAAAGATTGGAAAGAAGGTTGTAGTACTGTGTAGTATAAACTCTCCCTCCTGAGCTCCAGCAATCTTCCTGCCTTAACCTGAAGAGCAGCTCAGCACATACTGCACTTCCAGCAGTAAATCCAATTTAGATAAGTAGTAATACTTGACATAAAGTACTGTTATGTCAGTGCTAAGATTACAGCTGTCATTTTCAGGGAATAATAGAGAGTTTATTCTGGAGACATTTTGAGTAACCATAGCCCAGGAACACAGATTTGAATTACTCCAAATACCCTGTTCTAACATGGAAGTAGTTTTCATGAATTTTTTTTATAGTTTTATACAACAAAGAAAGTCATCTATCAAGACAATCAGAGAGGAGGATAGAGCAAGAGGGGGAAAATTTTCTATTCTAACAAGATGCTGTCTGAGTTGGTGGAAGTCATCTGCTCAGTTAATTCTAAAAGGTTTTAATCTATTAGTGTAAGACTTTAGTTCAGACACAGGTGGACAAGGAATGGCTGGGTACACCTGTTTTTAGTTAATTGGATCATTAGCGGTAGGAAGACCCACTTTATACCTGGGCCACACCTGAAAGTCTGCAGAAAAATACTTGGGAGAAGAAACCTTTTACTTTTTGCCTGTTTGCACTCACTCTCAGTGCCAAATCATATGTCCTACTGCTGAGATATTCCTTTACTTGTATGAAATGAGCCAAATTCTTAGGATTCTAATATTACTAAGGACCCTGTTATAAAGTAAAGAACAATTGGACTCTTGGATTTTCCATTAGGAGACAGCCACTATTGGACTATTTGGACCATAGCCTATAAGCCACTAACAAATATCACATACACACACACACACACACACACACACACACTTTCTTATTCTATCAGTCTGTTCCTCTAGAGAACCCTGCCTAATACAGCTATTAAAGAGGATTTCTTGGCATTGACTTATACAACAGAGCAAAGCATTCTAGCAGTGTCCATCTCAATGATTCTAAGGCAGATAATCAAGTTTCTAGCCCAGGAAATGGGACACCACAGTAGTTTTGATCTGACACTGAAAACTTGGAGGCTTTGTAGAGAGTCACTGATAAGGCTTAAGTGTTGAAGGGTCAAAGAAGTCGGAGCCTGACACTGGGAGGGAGCAGCAGGGACAACCAGAGTCACTCAGAATGTAGAGGCATGCTGGCTAACATTGCCTTTTCATTTAGCCCTTATGCATCCAGGCAGGTGGTCCACTTTAGGAGTCCCCTGCAATTCAGGGTGAGTCTGATCTCTGCCAGACATGGCAGTCTTTGGTAAAGACACAGACACAACAGATTTGATGTGAAGTTCTCTTAGTCCAATCAAGTTGAAAACTCCGTTCAATCATCACAGATTTGTCTTTCTTGACAACAAAGAAGAAAAAAAAATAATGAGGCTGCAATAGAAGCTGAATTCATAAAGATATAGAGAAAATGTATGTGTAAGAATGGTATCAAAGGGATTTGAGGAAATATCAATATAGAGACAAATAACACTCATTAACACAGTGATATCTAATCAGTATGCTGACTGCATGGATTAAGAAGTGCCTAGAAGATTATTGAGGCACACTCTGGTGATCTTTGAGAGCCTTTCCAGAGAGGATTATTTCAAAGGCTACATGGGCCCAGATGCAGACAATATTATTCCATAAGCTGGGAGCCAGGATGTGAAAATAGAATTGCCACAGTACAGCTCTCCCTTTCTCCTTTTCATTGTGGCCACTCTAAAGTCAGCTGAGCTGCAACGAGCTGCTCTGAGCTACCAAGTTCTCCCTCCAGGGTAGGACAAGGGCACAGAAACCATGAAGTAAAATGAGTCTTTTCATATAAACTGTTTCCTTTGGGTATTTGATCACAGCAGTATCAAAGTCTAACACCATGGTCCGAGTTGTTCTGGTTTCTTCCTGTCTTTCTCCTGCCATTCTTAACTCAAGGAAACTTTGATGGTGATATCCCTCTGCTGGTTATTTAATTAACCAAGTGGGTAGAGTGAGTGGTGCTTGATGTCCAGATAGCAGGAAGGAATATTTGAATGAGTGAAGCTGGGACTGGAGAGGTCAAGAGTAAAGAAAAGGATAAAGAGAAGGGGAATGAAAATGTTATGTGCTACAGCAGCAGGGAGAAATCAGATGCCCAGGAAGTCCAAAGAATGATCTGATGAACTTGTTTACTCAAGGGGATTAGAATAAAATGAGAAAAATAAATAAGTAAAGAAAGAAGCATAGCTGCCTTTAAGGGGCTGAGGGACCTTGAGGTCCTCACTACAAACTAGGCAAGCCTCAGTCAGAACATCAGCTCTGTGCTCATAATACTGGTGGACTAAGAAGACACATGAGCCCTACAAAGAGAAGTTGCAGGGCAGCACTGAGCGTGGCAGGAAAGACTTGAATATATTCAAGTATGATAGGGAGATTTTAGGATTTTGATGAGCAACAAATTGAAATACCTGCAAATTTCCTCTCAATAAATAAACAGTAAAAAATTCATTTACATAGTGTTCACTGAACCACATTTAGCTGATTTTTACATTGCACTTTAGCAAACTCTTGAGGGCAAGGATTTACTCACCTTTCCAGAAATAAAGAGGAAAGTAGAAGCTAGGAAATTTCAACAATACAGAATACATCAAAATAGTAGAACTTGGTGATAAAGAGCAGTAGACTTTAATAGGTTGTCCTTTGGTCACTGCAGAGGACAAAATTGCATTCGTGGCTGAGCCTGGAGATGGTGAATTCCTTTTACTTAGCTTCACAGAGCTGTTGCCCTGAGTTCTCTTTCAGTTTCCATGACAGCTATCTACATCTTGCCTTCAAAAGATATTAGCCTCCTTCATTACTGCCACAAAATAGGCCATTCCATAACATCAGTTACTTGAAGTAAATTGAATTGATGTTCCTTGCAACTAAATAAAGTCTGTAGAAAATACAGAAAAAAATAGATGCAATTCCATAGGTCATCACAGAAATGAATACTGACCCCTCCAAAAGCCTCAAAAACGACTACAATAGAAAAATGAGATTCATAAATTCGTTCATACAAGTGCCTAGAATCTGTGCTAAGAACATTCAACAGGCTATGTTAGATTAAACAGACCTGCTTCTGACCTTATGGTACTTATATGCTAGGGGGTGGAATGGAAATTAGATAAGCAAATGACCACAAAGTCATAAAATTACCCAGATATGTTATTTTCTCAATGCTAACAATATACATTTAATTTGAATTTTGAATGAATTTACTAAATCAACCATCCTCTCTAGCATCTTGCCAACATATTGATTATTCCGTAGTATAATTTTAACTGGAGTTTTATTTTATTGCATTAAGTACTGATTTAGTATTTTAAACAGAAGCCATGTCTAATTGCTAAAACTTTGTTACTTGACTATTAAGAAATTCTCAGACTCTACTCATGATTCTTCCTCAGAACGTGTTGGTGAAGTCACTGCTTAAATCAGGCTCATATTGATACTCAGATTATCTTTTATTTCAATAAAATACTTGCTATTAAAAACACACTCTTTATTGTTTCTAGATGCTGCAGTAAAGAAACATTTTTAAAAAAACAAGCATAAAGTATCATATACTGAGTAGTGCAGTCACCTGCGTGTGTAGTTAACACAGAGCTGGGGTCCTTGCCTGAGCAGAACTTAGGAAAGTTAGTTAACCGAAAGATTTTTCATAAAGGTTTTAAGAATATGGAAAATTTTCATTTTAAAGAACCTGACTGCAAGGGCCGAGCTGTTACAGGTAGGGCTGAAGCAGGAGATGGGGCACAATTCACTGAGGTGATAGAATTTTCTAGAACAAGCACTATAGTTAACCTCACACTGGAGAGCACTCTTCAGGCTATATCCTGGCATCATTGCTTCCCTCCGGAGTGAGCACAGATCATTTACTATAAGACAGGAGAATAGAGTTGGCTACCTTTCTCATGAAGAAGCAGGTTGCTCACACCTCTGAGTATGTGGCAGAGAAGTGACTTGCTCTGCCACAGGATGACACCATACAACTTCTTTGCTGTTATTGGCCTAGTTGGTTTCCTTTAGTTTGTTTTTTGTTTGTTTGTTTTTCTTTTGAGACTGAGTTTCTCTGTGTACCCCCAGCTGTTCTGGAGTTCACTCTGTAGACCAGGCTGGTCTCAAACTCAGAGATCCACCTGTTTCTGCCTCCCAAGTGCTGGAATCACAGGAGTCATACCCAGCTTGATACTGTTCATCTTCAAATCCTGGGAGACAAGACACTGTGAAAGCCCATGTGCTAGCCTGCTTGAAGTAGCCCCATTTAAAAAAAAAAACTGTGGGGGTGGGGGGGCTGGAGAGGTGGTTCTGTGGTTAAGAGCACCGACTGCTCTTCCAGAGGTCCTGAGTTCAGTTTCCAGCAATCACATGGTGGCCCACAGCCATCTATAATGGTATTAGATGCCCTCTTCTGGTGTGTCTGAAGACGGCGACAGTGTACTTACTCACATACAATAAATAAATAAATAAATATTTAAAAAAAAAAAAAGAACTGTGGGCTCTCCTAATGAAGGAAACTACCTGGAGCAGAGATAGCTTGTTCCTTGCTTGGGACATTCAGTATAATGGTTGCCAAAGAGGTCATTAGTTGAATGTAGTCTCATGAGTGATTCCAGACAGACCAGTCTAAGAAGCCCTCATTTTAGCAAAATGAATGTGCTGCCTCTCAGAATGTGAACAATGGCTTCTTAAATCACCCTACTTCTGAGTGGCTTTTTACACAGAACATATCATTGATGGCATGGTACATTTGAGCACCCCCCTTCCTCATCTGTGTAATGAAGATAATGCACCCAGTACACATTAAGTGCTCTGCTCAGAGCTGGGTATTCTTTTCACCATTATTATTACCTCGTCTCTGAAGTGCATAGTCAGGCACTTCATGACTGTCCAGATGGAGAAAATCCATCCATTGTGGGGAGAAGCAGTCAACACCATGGAACCAGTATCACTGTTTCACAGTAGCCCTGGACCTGCTAGCCAAAGACAGCAGACCTTACTCTCCTTTCCAGGCCACAAATCAGACAGCAAGGACATCCACAGGAAATGAACCATGTGAATTTATAATGAAAGAAGATTTAATGTGTGTTGTGGGGGGGGGAGGCAATGCTGTCACAAGTGACTTTCCTCAATTAAAAGGGTGGGGAACAGGTCAGCAGGGTCAGTCACTTTATGCTCATCTGGTGTGTCAACATTATCAATACAGTCTGGAAAGTCACAGAAGCCTTGAAGGTGCTACCAAAGCAGTGTGAACCCCAACAAAGCCTTCACAGCCCCACCCCTTTACTCTGCCCTAGAGATCTGTCCCTGCCTCTGCAGTAAATGGAAGCAGTACTATGCTCTTTTTTCCAAGTAAAAAGGACCAGTCTGGATCCTAATACTTCCAGAATAGAAGAGATGATTGTTATATAACTATTCAGTATGTTAGCATAAATTACCTGTAAATGGATAGGATTAGAGCAATTGTTCTGTACAAATATATAATGTATGTATTTAAGATATTACTGACAACATAGTGACAGTTTTTTAATTTTTTGTCAATTTATTTTATTTGAGGTTTGTTTTTGTGTTGTATGTGTATGGGTGTTTTGCCAGCATGTTTGTCTGTACAATATATCGTGCAGTGCTCATAAAAGTCAAAAGAGGCTGTTGAATCCCCTAGGAATGGAGTTACTGGAGTTGGTCACCATATGGGTGCTTCTGGAAGTCAGTGCTCTTAATGACCAAGTCATTTCTTATGCCACTTAGGTTTATTTTTTTGAGATGGTTCTGGGCATCCTGGCCTAGAACTCATTATGTTGTGGAGAATGACCTTGGACTTCTGCTCCTCCTAGGATTATGAATATACACCAGTATACCTGGTTTATGTGGTGCTGTGGTCAAATCCAGAGCTCTCTTAACCATGCTGGAGAAAGAGTCTACCAACAAGCTTCATCCTCTCCCCCAGTTTTTTTTTATTTAAATCATTTTTATTTGATAAAAATCTATTCTACACACAAATATATCAAATACGTACAAAGTAACAGTTTGACTTTGTAACAATTCTAGTCTCCTGCCAGTGAAGTCTTCATAAATGCTCAGCCCTTTTAGTTCGTGAGATCCTTTACTCTCATATCAGTCCTTCCAAGTGCATACATTTTCCCAAGAGTACAGGTAAAAAAATAATTTAAAAAATATTTTTAAATAGTTACCTCAATGTCAAACATTATTTTTTGCCAAGTTATATTGTTAACAGATTGTAAATGCTACAAGGAATTTTTTTAAAATATTGCTCTCTTTTTGTTCATATACTCAAGATTTTTTCCTCCCGCTCCCCTCTCTCTCTACTCAGACAATGTCTCACCCAATAACTTAAGATGTCCTCAAATTTGCATCAACCTTGCTGCCTCAACCTCCCAAGTACTTGAATTGAAAGCATAAACCATCATATCTTGCTTTGAAAGAGCTTTATAGGTGAAATACAAATAACCTTTTAAGATTTATTTTTATTTTTATTTTTAATCGTGTGTGTGTGTGTGTGTGTGTGTGTGTGTGTGTGTGTGTTTAGGTACTTGAAAGCCAGAAGAGGGTGTCGAATCACCTGGAGCTAAATTTACAGGTGATTGTGAGCTGCCTACCATTGTTGCTTAGAATCTATTTCTTGTCCTCTGTAAGAACAAGTGAGTCTAACCACTGAGCAATCTCTCTAGCTCTGAGGTGTAAATATTACACACACTCAAGCTGAAAATTCTAAGAACTGGATATGTATTAGTATTTTTTGCTAAAATTCAGCGAGTTATACAATTTACATCTTTGCCATGTAATTCTGTGGCTTCATATAACACTGTGGGGACAGCTTTGGACACCATTTTACAAATCTTCCTTGCGTTGTTCCCTAATAGGGACTGATTTAAGGTCAGGCATGTATTGTAGAATCTGATTAATACAGCAATAAGTGGGGAAACAGAATTGACAGCCAAGGCTGTGTGATTCCACAGGACACATTAGTTTTCCTGCCTCGTACTCCCTTTGTCTTTTTCCCAGGAGAAGCACAGACTATCTTTTTAGATTTCCATTTGTATGAATGACTTACAGTCTAGTTGGTTGAGTATACATTTCTTAAAAACTCAGTCAGCCTCGCAGTGGTGGTGCATGCCTTTAATCCCAGCACTTGGGCGGCAGAGACAGGCAGATTTCTGAGTTCAAAGCCAGTCTGGTCTACAGAGTGAGTTCCAGGACAGTCGGGGCTACACAGAGAAACCCTGTCTCAAAACAAACAAACAAACAAACACCTCAGTCATAGAAAGAATGAATGGAGTCTGTTTTAGTTTTGTAAAATCACATCAAAAAGTAAGCCTTTACCGGTGTATTTCAGTACAAGTCATGAGGAACCTACAGTGCTCGGATGTGAATAGAAGTAAGCACAGCTCCTGGTGAATCTTTCTCAGCACCACAGGCTGAAAGGGAACTGGCCAGAGAAGGTACCGAACTCCATCCACTAACCTGCCTCAGCAAAAAATGGCAGTCAGGAAAACTGAGCCAGGGAGTTCTCCACCACAGAGGACATAAACATAAAAGGAGTGGCAGAAAGCCGTGTCCATCCCAGAGTAGGAGAGTTTGGCAGGGGTTCTTCTTGATCTCAAAAAGCCTACTTTGGGACTTGGGCTATGAAGAAGAACATCAAAGAAATCAAAGACAGAGGATGTATGTTCAAGGATCTTAGAAACCCATCAACTGAATTCAGCCCCAAAGATGCATGTGATTTAACTACAATTGACCCAAGTAGATAGGCCTTCCCAAATAAAAACCCATGCTGCCCTTCCATCTCACAGGAAAACCTAGTGACTCTTGACTTACAGTGTCATTACCTTGCAAAATGTGATGGTAGCACCCAAAGGCTCACCACATGGCACGATTCCTCACTTCACTCAAGAGTAACTGCTGCTGATGTCTTTCATTTTTTTCCTTTTTAAATAGTTCTTCCAAAATAGGACTGTTTTTCAATAGTGGTCATCATTCGTGCTAAAGGATTTTAAAAGAAAAACCCTGATTTAATTTTGGTACTTGGTATCTGTCAAGGAAATTGTCCATTTCCTCAAGATTTTCTAGTTGTGTTGAATACAGGTTTTTGTAGTAGGATCTGATGATTTTTTGAATTTCCTCAGTTTCTGTTGTTATCTCTCCCTTTTCGTTTCTGATTTTATTAATTTGGATACTATCTCTGTGCCCTCTGGTTAGTCTGGCTAAGGGCTTATCTATCTTGTTGATTTTCTCAAAGAACCAACTCCTCGTTTTGTTGATTCTTTGTATGGTTTTATTTGTTTCTACTTGATTGATTTCAGCCCTGAGTTTGATGATTTCCTGCCTTCTACTCCTCTTTGGTGTATTTGCTTCTTTTTGTTCCAGGGCTTTCAGGTGTGCCATTAAGCTGTTAGTGTATGCTGTCTCCCGTTTCTTTTTGGCGGCACTCAGGGCTATGAATTTTCCTCTTAGCACTGCTTTCATTGTGTCCCATAAATTAGGGTATGCTGTGCCTTCATTTTCATTAACTTTCAAAAAGTCTTTGATTTCTTTCTTTATTTCCACCTTGACCAAGTTATCATTGAGTAGAGAAAACCCACAGTTGTCCTGATATTACAACAATGTCATCATATGTAAATTTTCAAAGTGTTAGAGAAAAAGGGAACTACTAACAAGCCATAACTGATGTTTTATAATCCCTCACCAAGTAATAAAGCTGGAAAAGTATCAGGCTATCACTCTGAATAGGTCTTCCCAATTAATACCATCCGGTTAGTTTCTAAAAACTAACCAGATACAATATACTCTGTGCATGACACACATTCCTCCTTCTCCTCCCTCCCTCCCTCCATTGTAGTGAAATTCCATTATATATCCCACATGAAATCAAAGGTCTGCTTGTTAATAGGAAATACAGGTGCTGTTCTGATGAAGGCTGAGAACCATCCTCCTGCAACATCCACCTACAATGCTACCTGTGGGTAAAATACACTGGAAACCTTTGATGTGAGTTGTGCAATTACTATGAAGTTAAGTTCTCTAGAAAGGAGGTTATTTATTCTACTCTGCGTTTTGGATTCCAACCGGTCTCTGTGAGCACATATGTGTGTGTGCATGTGCATGTGCATGCATATGTCTGTGTATGTGTGTGTGTGTGTGTGTGTGTGTGTGTGTGTGCTGAAGTATAGATAGCATGTGTATATGATGTATGTGTAGTAGTTGGTATGTGTGCATGTGTGTACAGGAATATGCTTGCCTGTGTGTGTATGCATATGGGCCAGAGATTGAGTTGAATATTATAAAGTCATCTTGAAAGACTCCAAAAAGTTTAAGGGCTTCGATAAAGATATAACAGAATGCATGTAATTTAATTGCCATGAATCTTTGCTGGAATCCTTTTATACCCCACCATCTGCATTTTGTAAGCAGTTTTAAATTATATTTCTAAAAAAAAATTAAAATCAAAATTTAGTTGGTACATGTGGACAGGACCACGTCTATCATTCTGTTATTTTAACAATGTTGGTATTATAGACATTTATACTGTCTCTGTAGTTCTCAGCCTTAGCCATAAATCGTAATGCTTCCTGATCTCAGGAACTTTGAAAGCCTGGTAGCAGTATCCACAATCATGCCAATTCATTCAGTATCTTGTATGGGTAGGAACTAGGTATTTATACCTTGTAAAACTCAAGGGGTTCTATGTGCTGTCAAGAGTAAGAACCACTCCTTGTTCGAGAATTCTCAGATCAGGCATGGGAAATTCAATGTTCCTTCCCTACGAGCACCTTTCCAAAGGAAACCATCTATGATAAGTACTCTTGAACTTGCCACCATCATTTCGGTCATTTCAATCATTAATAGAAAAATTAATGTCACTTTCCAGACAAGATCGTGGGAGGAGTCACTGAGCTCTGTGTGTTCAAAAGACTTCTCCTGGCCCTGGTCTGCACTGTACCCATGGTAGCAAGAAATGTGCACAGGCCACTGCAGGCCTTTTGCAAACACTCCTGTCTCGGTTTATTAATGCCTAGAATTTAAAATGTAGCTAGAACTAGAATTTATTTCCCACTTTTTTCTGGGAGGTCTTCAAAACAGCCAAACTGTGCCTTAAGTTTTTATTACCTTTCTCTCCTAGACCTACCCTTGTCCCCAGTCTCAGCCCATCAGACCCTGAACATCCCCTGCTGAGTCCCTCTCCTTACTCTCCAGTGCTGTGCACTTGAGAACCCTAAACACCACAAACTCATCCCACTTTTCCCATCTCTTCCTGGAACACTTCCCTCCCCTTCTTAATATTCCACAAGAACACTGCTCTCTCACACCTACAGCACACCTGCAAAATGCTGAATACCTGTGTGATTCTGACTGTGTGATTATAGTTGAGAGTGGACAGAAGTACAAGACATGATGAGGGTGTTCTGCATGCTGATGATGTCCTATTGTAACAGCCTCTGCAGCTGATCTGGTATAAGACTACTCCTTCAAGGAATGATTAGCACAGAGCTTAGAGTTTGCTAGAACTGACAGTAACCTCTACATAGAAATGACTCCCGAAGGAAGAGATTGCATCCTGCTTCCATGCTCATGCATTAAGACAAGAGTGTTAAGTGTAAAAGGGTACAGAAATGCAAAGGTAATAATAGGTATATAGGAGTTAATGAAAGCCAGAGGAAAATACCCTGAAGAATTGGTAAGAGCAAAATCAGTTATTCTGAATTTATCTAGAAACAAAACACTTTTGGTCAGTGAAACTAGAAGGATCTTTAACACATCATGAAGCAAGATACAAAGGGAAGGAAAGAAGAGGTGAAGAGTCTTAAAAGGAGGTTAGGTAAATGTCATAGTTCCAGGGCAGTCATCTGACCAAACAGACAGACCCAAAGGAAAGCAGACAGAACATCCCAGGACCCATTACAGTATGTCCCCATCCTAAACTAACATCGAGAGTAAAGGAAATAAGAATATGCTGTTGAAAGTACCCCAAGGCAGAGAAGCTCTGCTCCCGCTAGCTCGGAGAATTGGGATGGGGTAGGGGTGATGAGTGAGCCAAAGATAACAGCATGGGACTTGGTTTGATAAAGAGGATTGCACACCAGCTCACCTCCTGCTGAACAGTAAATGCAACTGCTGCAAATCAGGTGCATCTCCTGAAGAATGAAATTCAGGCAAATTATCCTGTGTTTATAGTTTTAGTGACTCAGCTGTCACTGGTAATATCAAAAAGAAACACAACATCTTTGTGCCATGGTTTGATAGAAGAGGCTGACTGCTGTTTTCATTTGTTTGGCTCTTTGTTTTGCAGGCCTAATTTATAGCTGTTGATTTCAATGGTGTAAATACTCCCACTAGGGATAATTTTAGGCCCACAACAAGATATCCTGACACATTCCCTTCGCATAGCTGTTGCGTACCACAGACTACAAAAGTCAGAGCAAACTGGATCTGAGCTGAGAATTACTATCCAGACTTGGGCTCACACAAGTTTCTAAGAACCCTTCAGAAGAGTCTTTACACAGGCAGGTCTGAGAATAGCTGCATACAGTGCCATTTACCGCCACACAGACATCACCTGAGGATCTTGGAAAAGGTTCATTCAGTAGGTGCTGCTGATGGCTAGGAAGGGAGATGGGAGCTTAGTTCTGTGTTGACTTGATGTAAGCTAAAGCTGTCTGGGCAGAAGAAACCTTGTTTGAGACAAGTGCTTCCATTAGACTGCCTGCTGGCAAGTCTGCAGGGCATTCTCTTGATTAATGACTATTTGAGGGCTCAACCCACTGGGGGCTGTGCCACCCCTGGGAAGATGTTCTTAGGTGGTATAACCAAGTAGAGAGGGCAAGCCAGCTAGGCATAAACAATGTTCCTCTCTGCCCACTGCTTCAGTTCCGTCCTCTAAGCTCTGGCCTTGAGTTCTTGTCCCAACTTCCCTTTATGGTGGACTGAGACCAGATATGTAAAGACAAATAAACCCTTTCCACTCCAACTTGCTTTTGGTCACGATGTTTTATCCCAGCAACGGAAAGCAAACTAGGAAAGAAGTGAACGAGAAAGAAAGGCAGTCATCCACAGACTACTGTTGTCAAAAATGTTTGGAAGAGAAATGTTTAGAAAATTCATGAATGTAGAGCTTATGGGCTATGTATGACCAAGGCTATACAGGTGCTTTACTTTACTCAATTGCATTTTACTCTTTGAATCTGAGTTATAATCCAGTATCATTAAAAAAGAATATATGTGTTCATGGTTTCTCTTAAGAAAAGAAAGGGGAAAACATTGGAAACAGTGACTACACTAGAAAATGTGAGAACAGTTCTGGAGAAGGCTACATTGCCCATCCAGGAGGTAGTCTCCCTCCTGTCATTATCAGGCCCACTTTATCCCTGGAGGCATCTGAGAGGTATTTATATTTTACACTTTTATGTAACATTTTTCTCCCCAGTTACAGTAGCCTTCTTTTCTTATTTCCTACCATTTCCCACTTATCAGCTGTGTATTTCTGAAACACCTTACACAGTATTCTTAAAATATCAGACCTTTCTCTCCCCAGTCTGTAGATGGACCCATTCTCCTCTGTGAAAAATGATCCGAATCATTCTTCAAGACCTAGTTCAAACAACATGCCTCAGAAAGCTTTTCCAACTCCCCTATAGTCCAAGAGCAAACTGAATCTTCTTCTAAATGTTAAATCCTGTCTTGGCTCACTTGGACTACATTCTATTCTGAGGTCCCACAAGGGACTACATAAGCTTATTTGTTTTTATGATCTCAAGGAAAACTCCTTTGCCATATAGAAGATTCTTAATCACTTTATCAAATGAATAAATTAAGAATTAGTTTTTAAGCTCTCATTAATTTAGATTAACCTGTGTTAATTTATCAAAGAAATTCTGCAATACTATCCTGACCTATAATCCATAAGTTACTGCTCTTCAATGTTCTTTTCCAGTCCCTCTGTAAACCATTTCTCCTCCTCTAAAGCTTTGTTGTTGGTCACTCAATATATGGAATATTATTTATTCCATAAGTCTTGTCCTAGATAAGTAAGAAGAGGTCATCTATAATACTTCTTAATACCTTGTACTTCCATGATATGTTGACATTTTTGGTTTGTTTCTGGGTTTTGAGACAGAGTTTCGCCAAGCTGCCCAGGCTGGTCAGAAACCTAAAATCCTCCTACCTCTCTACCCTTCTCAGCACTGGGATTAGAAGTATGTTCTATTGAACTGGGGATAATCATCTTTTACAAACTACTTTTTCTAACACAGTTTATTCTTATACCATCTCTACAAAATATAAGACTAGCATATGACCCTCCGTTAGTAGTTGGCAGCTAGAGTGACGTGTCTTTCTCAGAGTAGGGGGGAAGCAGAGAGCTTGAGAGCATCCTCAGACTTCTCTCTTAGGAAAGACCTGTGACCTTCCTGAGCATCATCCCTCAGCCTGACTTGGAACAGAAGATCTGTTCTCACTCTTCTCCCAAAGTTCTCCAAATTTTAACATGTTATCTACAAATCAGGGCCCGGACATGTTCAACTACCCCATGTTAAAGCAAAGTAGTAAACCTGGTCTTTCCATAGCCAGCAGAGATCCTCAGTGCTTGTGGTCAGTGTCACAACGACGATGTAACCACTCAGTAGAACAAATGTTTCTAAATACATGTGTGAGCAGGAAAAGTAGTAACTCTATGACTTCTCCTCAAAATGTTATATTTAATAATTCCAAAACCCTCCATTAAATTGATGAAATTAGCTCTCTCAGGTAACTCTAGAATGTCCAAATGCAATTATTTTATCAGAGAACATGAAATGTTTCTAATCCATAATCTATTTACAATGATCTATAAGCCCTGGGTCACTTTCAAGCCAAAGCTATATACTCAATATTTGATATTTTTTAGAAAATATGTCATAGATGAAATGACAGCAATTTACTATCCTTATCCCCAACAATTAATGCAACTCAAGTTCATGAAAAACAGCAATATTGAAAGTATTCACTGGTAATCCCCTAGTACTGTAGGTAAGGTGTGATAAAAGAGCCTCCAGTAGTGTAAATAAATTAGCCTAGGGATAGAAACGGCAGGGCAAGAAGACGCAATGACCAATTTCTCCTGTATTTACAACCACTTTCTAAGATTTTCAATGTACCCACATGTTACAGCACTCTAGAAAGTGGGGGTAGAATTGTTATTTCCTGCCTAAGGTGCCCTAGAAGCAGTGGGGAGAACATTATCACTGCTCCAGAGGCCCCTGGAACCCAGTGTCCACCTTTCTTCTGTTCCACCCACTGCCTCTCTCATTGCCTCCAGTCTCTGATTTCTTTGCCAGTCCTACCCCTTGTTCTAATGAAGAGCAATTTCACCTGTCCTTTAGAAATGAAGAGGGGCATGTTTACTTAAAATTACTAAACCAAAACACTTTTGGTCCAGTGTATATTTGTTGTGAAAGGTTTTAAGTCTGTGTGTTATTAGTTAATACATCCAAAAACCTGTCTGAAAGCCACATAAATAACTGGGAAGGAGGCCTGGAAGTTGGGGGAAAGGAGAGAAAAAAAATGACCTCTGAAATGTTTTATTATTTGAAAGATTATCCTAAAATTGCAATGGTTTATTTTAAACAGCGTGTGGGAGAACTGTGTAATTACGATGAGGGACTGAAATGACTGAAGAATCATCCTGCCCTGGACTGTACTTAAACCTTACCACAATCAATATATCTATGGGACAAGGAGGGATGATGGCCCCAAGCAGAAAATAAAACAAAGAAACAACCACCTCCTCAAGTAAGCCCTGCAGAGAAGTTCTAAGAATTCAGGGGTTCTCTTGATGGAGAAAGAAAAGGTGTCAGAAAAGGAGAATGCCTAGTGGGACCTCCTTACCCCCCAGCCAGGTGTCCGAGACGTTCTGGAGCATGGTGACCGGGATGCAGAAGAAGACAATGAGCAGGTCGCTGAGTGCCAGGGAGCAGATGAAGATGTTGGTGACAGTGCGCATGGCCTTGCTGCGGGTCACCACATAGATTACTAGGGCGTTGCCGAAGAGAGCCAGGGCAAAGATGAGCAGGCCAGCGAGCAGAAGGGCGAGCCTGGCGCGCACGGGCAGCTGCGGGGTGAGCACCAGTGGCCGCAGCCCATAGCGTGCGATGAACTGAGCGCGGGTCAGGTTGTGCAGCCGAAGCAGCGCTGAGAGCTGCTCCGCAGTCAAGTTCCACGACATGCCGGGCTCGGGAGTTGCCTCGTCCGTGGGGCAGTCCGAGGTCCGGGAGGTATAGGAGAGAAGCCAGAAGCAGCGCCGCCGTGAGAGCGACGCCCGAGAGGCTAGCAGTGACCAAAGCAAAGTCAGAGCCGCCAAACTGTTTGCAGTTCTAAAAAAGTTCCCAGTCAGGAGCTGCGGTCCTCAGAAACCTCGCAGCGCGCCACAAGAGGCTCAGGGTCCAGTTTTCTGGACCTTAGTGGAGCAGAACCCCGCCCCTCCGCGCACTCCCAGCCCCTGGAGGGCCGCCTCCTGTAGCAAAGCACCCAACATGGAGTGTCCTGCCTTGCTGGAGCCACCCAGAGTCATGCAGTCCCAGCCCAGGGTGATGATGCTAAAACAAAAACTGTTGTTGCAGTTTGGAAAGCCTCTTGGTTCTCCTCTCGTAAAATCATGTATGGGTTACAATACCCGTGGCAAAATGGGATTTAAGTCTTTTTCAGCGTGGAGCTAATAATTACAGAAGAGAAGTTACAGTCATAAAAAGAGGGTCTCACACATACTGTTTTTCTCTGTTGTGTCTAAACTGTGTATGACAAAACACAAACTTAAAAATTGACATAGGGGTGTGTGTGTGTGTGTGTGTGTGTGTGTGTGTGTGTGTGTGTAACAAAATAAAGGAGAAGTGGAAATGATGTGAGGGGGCACAAAGAGAGACAGACAGACAGAAAGACAGAAAGACAGACAGACAGACAGACAGACACTGTAATAAACAGGTCCAAATTCCTAAAACTGACACCTAAATCAAAATATAAAACTCTGTCACCACCCAGATGACACTCTGAGACTTCTTCATGACCACACTCCTCCTCCCTCCATGATCTCTAACCTCTAGCCATCTCTGCACATCTGTCAAGAGTATAATATCAACAGAATCAGATAATATATATTTTGTGTGTATGTGATCTCCTCCCCCTTGACACAATATGCTGTAAACCTATCCAAGTTGTGAGAAGTTTTGTAAATCTATCCAAGTTGTGAGGTGCATTGTAAATCTATCCAAGTTGTGGGGTGTATTGCTGACATATCCTGGTTTATTTAACTGTTCACCCCTTGTAAAATAGTTGGGGTGTCTCCAGCTTTGGACTGTAAAACTGTTATGAAGAGACATGGACTGGCTACTGTATGGCTCTAGTTTGCACTACATTTATGGGAAGCATCAAGAAGTTTGTCTCGTCTGTCATGTTGTTCTGGCTAGTTGCTCTGTTTTGTTTAATCAGCTTAGCACAAGGTAGAATTTCTTATCAGCTTAGCACAAGAGAGGAGGAAACCACAGTTGAGAAAATGCATACATCAGTTGGCCTATAGGCAAGTCTGGGGAGTATTTTCTTGGTTAAAGATTGACGTGGGAGAGCCTAGCTCTCTGTGTTGGCAGTGCCAACACAGGAAGGTGATTCTGAACAAAGGGAAATCAGGCTGAACAAGTAATCACACTTTGGTCTTCCTTAAGCTTCATGTGGTCCGTGAATTATATCTTGGATATTCCAAGCTTCTAGGCTAATATCCACTTATCAGTGAGTGCATACCATGTGTGTTCTTTTGTGATTAGGTTACCTCACTAAGGATGATATTTCCTAGTTCCATCCATTTGCTTGAGAATTTCATGAAGTCATTGTTTTTAATAGCTGAGTAGTATTCCATTGTGTAAATGTACCGCATTTTCTGTATCCATTCCTCTGTTGAAGGATATCTGGGTTCTTTCCAGCTTCTAGCTATCATAAATAAGGCTGCTATGAACATAGTGGACCGTGTGTCCTTATTACATGTTGCAGCATCTTCTGGGTATATGCCCAGGAGTAATAAAGCTGGGACTTCCAGTAATACTATGTCCAATTATCTGAGGAACTGCCAAACTGATTTCCAGAGTGGTTTTACCAGCTTGCAATCCCACCAGCAATAGAGGAGTGTTCCTCTTTCTCCACATCCTCACCAGAATCTGCTGTCACCTGAGGTTTTGATCTTAGCCATTCTGACTGGTGTGAGGTGGAATCTCAGGGTTGTTTTGATTTGCATTTCCCTGTTGAATAAGGATGTTGAACATTTAAGTGCTTCTCAGTCATTCAGTATTCCTCAGTTGAGAATTCTTTGTTTACCTCTGTACCCCATCCAAACCTTTTCAGTAGACAAGTTTGGTGACTGAACTGGCCTTCTAGTCTCCACCCTCACAGAGAGTGTTTTGACAGATTGCTCATCCAGAAGATAAAGAACTCCTAGCTCCTTTGCTGATAAGAGACCCAAGGACGTTTCTGACAGTGCTGTGTGTGAACCATGTAAGTGCCAATGAAGGTCAGAAGATGGAGTGGGATCCACTGATCCTGGAGTTACAGATAGTTGCAAACCACTATGTAAGGACTGGCAACCAGACCTTGAAACTCTGCAAGAGCAATGGGTTTTCTTAACTGCTGAGCTCTCTCCAGCCCTCCATATTCCTTTTTTAAGCACTGTCTTCTTTCTCCTCCCCTTCTTGACTTTTGAGTGCTGGAGGGCTACAGTTTTTCTCTTATTATCTTCTTGGAGGGAAGAATCCAGTTGGGAGACAGACACGGTAAGCAGAACTTCATTCAGCAAAGAGATAATATATTCCAGACTGCTGAGCCAGGATGGGTAACAGTAAGAAGTCTCAGGTGGCTATTGATAAAAGAGAGTGTTTAATGATTATTTATGAGATGGCTTATCCACCCCAATCATGGATTAATTCTCCCTTTCAGAGTACTTTTCCCTAGTATCTCACTAGAAATTATCATGAGGCAGAACTGTACTCACAATGCAAATGAAATTCTAATAAAACTTAACAACAAGCACTGTAGCACTCACTTTTGATCCCAGAACAGAGATAGAGGCAGAGGCAAGTGGATCTCTTGAGTTCGAGGTCATCCTGGGCTACAAAGTGAGTTCCAAGACTACCAGGGCTACACAGAGAAACTCTGCCTCAAAAAATCAAAATACATACATACATACATACATACATACATACATACTAGCTTGTTTTTCTGTGTCTGCAAAACCTAAATTAGTGTGCATGTTTGGCAACTGGGGAAATTCTCCTAGTACTTGAGTTTATATTGTGGAGAAGATTTAACTGCAGCTCCCAGAGTGTTTACCCTCAAGGGGGCATCCTGACTATCAGGAAGCACAGGTGTCAAGATAAATCTTCAGTTTCCTTAGTTTCTCAGGTATAATGCTTAGCCTATCTGGTCTTATAGTGATAGGGATCTAAGACTCCATCCAGATTTTGGAGTGTGGAGACCAATTTATCTCTGTTGTTTCATAAAAATCAAATTTCATTATCTACAAAACTTTTAACATTTAATTAAAATGAACCTTGTTCATTGATTCATACATTGTCTATACTGCAGTTATACAATAGTTGCATATCAGTTGCTCATTTGTAAAAGAGCCCCAAAGCAGAAAATATTTCCTATTTAATACTTTACAGGACACATTTTATCAGCCTCTGATCCTGTCAGTATGGCAGAGAGATTATATATCCATATTAGTATCCTTAGCTCAGTGAGTAAGCAGAGAAGGTGTGTTCTCAGAATCTAAAACAATCATAACCATAAATGGTTCTTAGAGAAAGCAGAGTATAACATAAATTGGTCTACAGGGAAGATGGAGTAAACTTCCCATAGACAAATTAGTTCCCTTTTCTGAATCCTGATCAGCACGTAAAGAATTGGTGATGCAACCATAGCTTGCTAGCTGTTGGATATTATCATGCTTGGAGGATGTGGGAATGGGTCCTTCCTTCATAATCAAGGACTAAAACTGTGGGATTCTAATTATTGGTCACAGGAATGGGACCTTACTCCTTTCTGGTTCTGGGAAGAGGTATGACATCTTGGACTGCCTGAAAGATCATTTATAGAAAAAACACTAAACCCAAAAAACTATCTACACCTGATTCCAGGAGCCCTAAGCTTTATAGGATGTCTACCAGGAAGCTTTCTGCTAAGGACATAACAGTGCCCCTCCTGTAAGACTCAAATCAAATGGGTCTGTCAACCACCTAGACAAGACAAAGTCCTTCAAAAAAGACTTCTTGAACTAAAGAATTTAAATTTTTTCCTGTATTTGTCTAAAACATGAATTAGTACAATGTTCCGTTGGGCACCAACCACTGAGCATACACTCGTCACTACATTACAATAGACTCTGTTTATCTTTGCATCTGCACGCTGTGTTTTTTTTGTCTACAGATGCTTCATAAAGAGCTAAAAGGCAAGGGACCCAAGAGGAGGGCAGAATGAGACCCCAGCAACATCCATTGGAGCCTCTTCCCTGTTTTGGCCATAGTTTTTCTATAGTTATCATGCTATGGTCTCCCCTTCTTTGAGGTGATGCCATGCAGTTTTCTGTCCCTTTAAACTTATGGTGTCCTCTGTATATGAACTTCTACACCTAGCTATGACAGCTCTCCCTCTCTTCTGTATTTGTCTTCATGAGCCTCAGATGTTCCTCAGGTCACCTGCTTGCGTTCTCCATGAACACTTTGTATTCTTTCTTTCTCTTCTAGACTGCTAACTACCCTTTGATGCCCATTAATTCACCATTCATAAGTTTTCTCCATGATTAGGACAATTTTGATTCTAAATTTTAAAAGAAAAACTGGTTAGCTGACCTGAAAAGTTGATATTTTTATCCTTTTTGTAAGTTACTAAACAAATGATCTCAAGTAGTATAAAAGTTCCTTATGTATATAGACAATTTGGCCAGACAATGACAATTATGTGAATAATCACATAACTGTCATGACAGAATAATTCTGATAACTGGTATGTTAAAGTTTAGTGTGATTCTGTAACTAGATGGAAAAATATAAAAAAACAAGTGGTCAGACATGCCATATGTACCAACAAATATTAAAAAGAGAATAAATAATTAAAGCTATATAGAAACATTTCTGGTTTAAAAAATTGCTTGGTAATAAAAATTTTTTCATGGTAAAATATAGTTTTGTTCTACAAGTCAATGAATATTCCAAAATGGAAATAGAGATTAGGAAAAGTCACAAGGTCAAAACATGGTTTTGTTTTTGTAAGTTTTTGGTAGGTTGTGTGGCCCATGCCTTTAATCCCAGCATTTGGGAGATAGAGGCAGCCAGATCTCTGTAAGTTTGATGACAGCCTGGTCTACAAAATAAGGTCCAGAACAGCCAGCACTATTAAACAGAGAAAAAACAAAAAACAAACAAACTAACTAAAGGCACAAATACAAAGTTGCTATGGATTCTAATAATACTGCTATTTAAAATTCCTCAAGTTAAAATGTGATAAATTGGCATTTGATTCCCTGAAACAAAACTCTATTTACAATAATATTTTCCAAAAATATTGATCCACTCTTAATGACATTTACAAAACCAAAACCAAAACAAAGCAAAACCACAAAAATAAAAAACACAAAATAAAAAACCCTTAATATTTAAAAATTCAATGACCTCGTATTTTTTTTCAAAATTATGATGTTTTTCTCCTGAGTTTGCTAGACTTTTAACTCCAATCCATGAGTTTTCACAGAGTCAAGATGTATTTTGAAGGCTATTTTCAGGCTAGAGAAATGGCTCAGCAGTTACGAGCAGTACTTAATACACTTGCAGAGGACCCAGATTGAGATCCCAGCACCCACGGGAGGCTCCCAACCTTCTGCAACTACAGTACAGGACACTCTTCTGACATCTTTGGACACTAGGCATGAATGCAGTGTACATACATACATACAGTCAAAACATGCATACATAATCTTTTTTTAAAGTCACTTTTTTTTTTGTCTAGCTTTTGCCAAATGCTATACTCCTAGAATTGAAATCCACAGTCTTCAGGACTGGAGAAACTGGCCTTCTGGATGTTTAGCAACCATGCTTGGAGGCCAAAATATGGTCTAAAGACTAGATGCCAGTGAGTTACCATCCTTTTAGCAAGAGAGGCTCTGGAGAAACCAGAGGTTGTATTCTAACCAGTGCACATTGTACAAAGAGGACAGTCATTACAAAAGGAAATTTCCTCAGTACTACCAACTGAAGACATATGGTCTGCATGACCCTGAACAACAGATGACAAAACTGGTAGATGAAAAACCTAAGTGATCATACAAAACTCTTCATAAACAGCAAAGCATGATCCTTAAATTCCAGACACCTACATGGTCTTAACACCCAATAGTAGGCAATAGCCATACCATAAAGTAATTGGTAATAATACAAAACCAAGTAAATAAGTAAACTGGTCTATATTTTAAAAGGGACTCTTTAGCGATTTGAATGAGAATGACATCATAGGCTCACAAATGTTTAGTCCTTAGTTGGTGGAACTGCTTGGGAAGGATTAGGAGGTGTGGCCTTGTTGGATTGAATGTTTTACTGGGGTCAGGCTTTGACGTTTTTAAAGTCTGCACCATTTCCCAGTTATCTGTTGCTCAGTGGATCAGGTTGTAAGCTCTTAGTTACTGCACTAGTATCATACCTGCCTGCCTCAATGCTCCCTGACATAATGGTCATGGACTCTAATTAATACTCTGAAATGGTAAGTACCAATTACTCTTCCTTTTATAATTTGCCTTAGTCCTTGTGTCTATATAGCAACTGGAAAGTAACTTAGACAGAATCTAAGTACTATGGCAGCCATTATAGAATTTTTTAAAGGTAACTACTGGATTTCTACAACATCTAGCCATACCTGTGGTGTCTTAGCTATCAATCATATAAAGTTCAGAATCAGATTCCAAGCCCATCTAGTTCTTCACCGTATTTCAATGAAATATTGCCAGGTCTTATACCACAAAGTAACCCTGAGAACCTGAGAACTAAAACACATGATTACTGTAGATTTTTGTTAAGCTGCTGAAGCTATTCAGGCTATACTTCACATCAATATTCACATTTAGCCTCCAAAGATCTCATCAAAGTGATAATGGTCCTTCCTTGTTTTCCAGACAATTCAAGCTACAGCTAAACCTCCAGGAATTGCATATTACCTCCATTAATTTTAAAGTCCTCAGTCCTCCTGAGAGATGAAATATGCTAATCAAGCCTAAATTTGCCCATTATGTATGAAATCCTCAAAGAATTAATAAAAGATGAAGAAATATATGATATTTATCTTCTTGAAAAATGTGCATATGTCACATGGGACATGAAAATATTCACCAGTTGTCAAGGAAAATATCTATCAATATGTGGTAATTGGTAAATTCAGGTGTATAAAATCTAATTTAAGCAAGCATGTCTATAAGAGTCTTCAAATCATATAATTGTATAAAATTATATATACCTTTAGGCTTGCAGCTTACACTATAAATTGAAGTTTATTTTATGTGTTTTATCTTTACTCTTTCATTTTGAAATCTTTGAAGGCAGCAACCAGTCTCACATTATTAAGAAGTAAGTTTGGATAGTCTGTTGGTTATAGTCAATGATCCTTGATTCTTTCAAATACATTTTAGACTGAAATATAGAAAAGAAACTCTTGCCTCCTATAATGCATGAGCTGAATAATGAATAAAACACACCCATTTTAGTCACATTAACAATCCTTGCTATTGTTCAGACATTTTGTAACATTAGAGAAAGCACAGGGTTGCTTAACATTAATCGTAGGTGGAAATCAGTGGGCTGTGATAAAAACCCTTAATGTCTTTGAAGCTGCTCTGTTAGTGCATGTTTTCTGTCTGTAGTGTTCTGCCTGTTGATATAGCCAAAATATTTCTAAGGAACATTCACTAAACTGCAGGGATGGACTGTTTGCTAACAACCTTGTAGTTTATAAAGTCTCTAGAAAATGGGGATAAATGAAGCTTAGCCAAGCAACACTTCCTACTTCTCCTTAGAGTCCATACCAGCTTTCGCTTGGCTATCAGCCTAATACCTCTTAAGGTGCTTAATGGATGCCCTTTTGTAAATGCAGTCTCTTCCTTGATGTGATCAATCCATCTTTAAACCAATTTGCCAATAGAGTCAGTGGACTCTAACAGGCTATCGAAGTTTATATTAACAGAGAATGCCTCACTCGCTTGGTGAGCATGAAGATTCTTTTTGTACTGAGAAGACAGATGCTAGTTAGAATTTACAGGAAGGACTTCAGGAACAACAACTAATTCTTCTGTGTAAGGATCCCTTTCTGGTATTTCCATTTTTTTCTAGTAGCCGTTAAGATCCCAGCATTTGTAGACTAGATTTATCAGTCCTATATTAAAACCTAGAAGGGAGATACTCTAGAAATACATCCCACAAATGTTTGGGGAAATTAACACAGAAGTGACTTTAAATACATGGTCAAATGAACAGTTAAACACTGTATTAATGTTTGTTCTTCCCTGATTACGAAGCCATGCGTTATTCTCTGTAACTGGTTCTGACCAGCCTTTCATTTCTGCCTTTTTACGATCAGCATGAGAATTATTTATTTTTATGGGCCCAATACTGTTAGGGTTCTTTCTAAGCTCCATCCCACAGTTACCTGGCAACAGCCAGGTAGGTCTGGCCTACTATAAAGGGAGCTGCTCACCCCCTCCTCTCTCTCTTATCCCTCTCTTATCTCTCTCTTACCTCTCACTCTCAGCTTCTCTCTTGCCCATCTTGGGCTCTCCTCCCTGCCCCCCTCTCTCCATGTGGTCAGGGCCGACCTCTGCTTCTCTTCGTTCTCTCTCTCTCTCTCTCTCTCTCTCTCTCTCTCTCTCTCTCTCTCTCTCTCTCTCTCTCCCTCTGCCTTTCTCTCCCTCTACTACCCTCTTAACTCCACTACCCATTCCCTGAATAAACTTTATTCTATACTATGCCAGTGTGTGTCTGGTCCCTCAGGGGGAAGAGATGCCTTGGCATGGGCCAGCTGAGGTACCCCCTTCCCCCACACTGCCATATACCATATTCTCTAACCTCTTTCTCTTTTTATGATCACAACAAATACTATGTTCTAAACACTACGAAAGACAATTGTTGCATTGTGAATTGCTAACTTCTTCAAGTACTTTTAGACTTTCATGGTGTGTAACTTTTCTTTAAGGAGGATTCTGAGGTCAATTCAAATAGCACATCAGTTAAGCTAGAGATAGCTCCTGCCCCACTCTCAAATATGGATGCTTTGTCTGCACATGTTTCTGTATACCACACATGGCCCTGATGCCTGAGGAGGCTAAGAGACACTATCAGATCCTCTGAAACTGGTGTTGCAGATGGTCGTGAGCTGTTACATATCTCAAATATGGATGCTTTGTCTGCACATGTTTCTGTATACCAGCTACTCTTTCAGAGGACCTGGATTGAATGGCCAATATCCACATAACAGCTCACGACCATCTGCAATGCCAGTTTCAGAGGATCTGATAGTGTCTCTTAGCCTCCTCAGGCATCAGGGCCATGGAACAGGACAAAGTCCCTTACAAAAAGCTCTAGAAACTTTAAAGCTAGTATTAAGATGGCCTCCAATGTAGATTACTGTGATGGTCTTTTTGGCTAGGTCCACCCTCATTCCTTGACAGACTGCTGCATTTTCTTATGTAATAAAGAACCTACACTCTGTGTGTTTCATGCGAACTCTTTCAGTGAAGATCACATGCACTGTGAGTTCATAGGAAGCCCAGGGCAAGATCTCAGTGACAAAGAGAGACTGACAGAAGTCCAAGAAAGTATTGATGTCAACTTTGAGTAGAAGGTGAGGTTAATCATACCACACATTTCCAGGCAGGAATTTCCAGCTTCAAGAATCCAAACTAGTGACAAAAAAAGAATAAAGATCCCTTGGCTGCAGCTTCCACAATGGAAGCTGACCAACTTCAGGGCACAGGCATTTAAATTACTGACAAGATATAGAGAATATCACAATGAAAAGATGATGACATTATATCCACTGGTACATTGAACGTCTATAGAATCATCATGAGTACTTCTGCTAGAGAACAAATATTTGTTCCATTCTAAGAGAGCTACACTCACAAACACACACAAGCATATCTAGAAATATCTAGAAATAAAGACTTCAGGATAGTCCAAAATAATTTGTATGTGTGAGTGAAAGTGCCTAAAGAAAAAGGGGAAAGAAAACTGTTTAAGTATATATAGTGAGGATTTTAGTTCACCACCAAGATAACCGGAGGTGGTTTGTGCTTAAAGATAATTGTGTCTAAATACTAGATGAAATCTTAGAACTGATAAGTTGGTTCTGCAAGTTGGATGATACAAAAGTAATTCAAAAATTAACTGTATATGCTGTATGCTGACAATGAACAGTATGAACAGAAAAGCATTTCCTTGCACAATGACACAAGGAAGGATAAAATACTTAAGAATATATTTTACCAAGGACATAATGATTCGTACTGCTGCCTATGAACTTTTATTGAAAGAAGTTAAAGAGATAAGTGAGAGGACACTTCATATTCATGGATTAGATTTACTATTGTCAACTGGTCAAAACAGGACTTGTGGGAAAGATGGTAGGGCAGAAGCCCCCGCATGCCATGATGCCATGAATAACACTGTCGGCATAATGCAGAATAGTCTCTAGGTTCCTGTAAGAAATAGCTGAAAACCAAGCATAGGCCAGGTTACATGTGCACAAAAGAGGAGACAGGACAAGGAGCAAACCAGTAGCCCATGTGTGTTACAGAGCTCAGGTTGAGGTCAACAGGGAGTGCCTGGGAGGCACTGCCCCTCTCCCTTGGACACAGCTTTACAGGAAGAGTAAGTTAAGGAGTGGTGGATCTGGTTCTAGAAATATAAGACACTGTCTTTAGAGAAACCCAGGATTAAGCACTAGTGTAGAGGTGAGGCTGAAAGTGTGATCCTTGAGTCTGGAGGGGAGATTCCCCAGGAAGCCCCACCTTGGCTTGAGCTGGGGACAAAAGCAATGCAGAAGCTGAGAAATAGGTTCATGATATTGCATTGCATCCAAATGGGCCTATCTGAAACTATGAATGAAGATCGAGGATGTGAACACAGAGAGAGATCACCAGAGCCCTGTGAAAATGAACATTCCTTACAAAAAATATGACTTCCAATAACTTTCATATATTTTAATCACTGTTGATCACAACAATATCCCAAATTCACCCTTTAATTTAGTTTTCTTTTTTCAATATTCTAAATTATCTGGAGGGATGACACCTCAACCCTACTGCAATATAATCTTAAATGAGAATTACAAGTACCTCAATGATATGAGACAGTTAAATATAAAAACATCTACCCAGTGAGAAAAGCCCAGATGTGCAAGCCCCAGGGAGGAGACGCAAGAAACAATCAAACAAAAAAAAAAAAACACAACAAATACCAGTTCCATAGAAATTGATTCTGATGAGAGTGACCTAGGTGAAATCCAGGAAGATGAATTCAGAAGAGTAATTATAAGACTATTTAATTGAAGAAAAAATGGAAACAATTAAACACCAAGAAAGAAAGTAAATAAGAAAAAAAAAATTAAAGAGGAAACATTGAGGAGGGAAAATGAGCTTTTACCATCCTTATCTTACAGATAGATGAAAGGGGTTTTTTTTGTTTGTTTTGTTTTTTAATCTTACAGTTAAAACAGTTCAACTGGAATTTACTTCAGGTTATACAGGGAAGAGCAGGTAATTCATCCTTTAAGATTGCAGCCTATACTGTCTTGGCTTCTAAGAAAGTATTTTAAAAACACAGAAGGAAAAAAGAGGAAGAAGATGACATAAGATTGGTCCAAAAGCCAAGTAGGCAATTCCACCTGTAAATGTAGATTACGCGGGGAGCTATAACAACTGAGTAATATGCTTAGCTATTATTGGGTGACAGCCCTTTCCTGGGGTGACATAGTACACAGTCTACTCTCCCCCAGAAAGAGAACCCATGACAGACCACAGTAACGATTTTTGCTAATGTCCAATTTTGTGAATCAATGATTATTTTATTGTGGTTACTAACAGGAGTATGGGTGCCTTGTTACTTACTAGGAGCAGACATCACCAGAAAATGCACTCAACACTGGTGACTGAACCTACAGACTGAAAACTGCAACCATGGAGGTATCTATACAGCATGCCAGGAGCTCAACAGTCCCAACATCTCTTCTTCCTGAAATCCAGCTGGTCAGAGTCTCCACCCCAAGCAACTGTTTCACTTTTTTTATACTGTTGATAATGCCCTTCGAGAATTTTCCAAGTTTTTATTTTCCTGTACATGTGACCTTTTGCTTACCTTCTAAGAGTAGCACAGCATCTCCTTCCCTCCCAGACAAAGTTTGGAGGGGACATTACAAACTGGAGGAACACAGCATACAACAGCTCCCAACTTCTGGTGAAGAATCAGGACCAAGAGGGAAATATAAAGAAACAGCACAGGTTTCACTATACGTAAACTGAGGAGACAAACCGGCATGCCAGAAGAGACCAGTATTTCTAGCTCTGACCTCTGGAAGGAATTTACCTTGTTAGTTTTTACATAAGAAACTGTGAAGTACATAATGGGAGTGAAGATTCTACAGTGGCCATTTCTAAGAGTAAACATGCTGTATTATAAACTGATCGCCTAATTCAAATCATACTTCTGAAAAATTATTACTGTAGAGAAGCAGAATAACATAAAGTAGCTGCAGTAATTACTTCCTCGTCCCAGTGAGCAAATAAATACCCAAGTAGCAACTTAAGGGAAGAAGTGTGTTTCTTTTGGAAAGATACATCATTGTAGTGGGAGCCTAATGTAGATAATTAGGAAGCAGAGAGTAGACAGGAAATGGGGTCAAGCTATAAAACCTCCAGGCCTACCTCTAAGGACTCACTTTCTCCTGTAAGACTCTGCCTCCTAAAGGTCACAGAGCCTTCTAAAGCATTGTCACCAGCTGAAAACTAAATTCAAATACATGAGTCTGTGTGGGACTTTTCAAACTCAAACTACAGCAGGTGTGTTGCTTTCTGATGATTTGACACAATTAGAGAAAATTTAGAACACATGAAACCCTTCACGTCTCAAACTACCAGCCCTGAATATAAGCTGTCATTGCCAGGTTTTGACCCAAGAATTGTGTTCTGTCTTCGATAAATGACATAAGCTCTGCTGATGACTAAAATGAGATCTTTGGATTCTGGACAAGATTTGTCCAGTGGTGAGTAGATTTGCTGCAGAATTAAGAGGTTAAATGGGGTTGGCCCGCTGTGTAAGGAAACTCTTTTGATTCTACATTGAGATGAAAATAGTTTGTGAAACTATAAAGGATAAGGAAAATTTATACAATTAAAGAACTATTTCTAAACATCTCTGGCAATAAGAAGTCTGGGAAAACCAGGTGTGTGCAAATTCCCAAATTTTCAATTCCCCTAAAAAAATAAAATGGGTATTTTAAAACCATGAGTTTGAGATCAACTCTAATAGACTGATCTATCACATTAACTGAAGGACCAAGTGACATTTTCCCTAGAATTCTCCTCCCTCTCCCTCTCCTTCTCCCTGTCCCTCTCCCTGTCCCTCTCCCTGTCCCTGTCCCTCTCCCTCTACCTTTACCTCTACCTCTGCTTCTCCCTCTCCCTTGCTCTTGCCCTCTCATTCTCTAGCTCTTTCCCCTGCTCTCCCTCTCCCCAACCCCCTCTCCCTTCCCTCCCTCTCTTCCTCTGCCCCTCCCCTCTCTCTTTTCCTCCATCCCTTTCTCTCCTCCCTCTCTGTCCTCCACCCTCTTCCTCACCCCTCCCTCTCTCCCTCTGCCTCTCTCCCTCCACCCTCCTTCTCCCTTTCCCCCTCCTTCTATCCCTCTCCCCTTCCTCTCCCTCATCCTTTCCCCTCCCTCTCTCCCTCTCTCCCTCTTCCCCACCCCTGTCTCCATTAGTATTCACAACACCTTCCAATCCATGAGACCTAACTAGTAAGGGTGAACCCTCTAGGTCAGGAGCAGCTTGATTTCTCCATGTTCTGTCACTCAAGTATGTTGGATCTTCAGCAGGAGGAATTTACTGTAAAATTCTGAATGACAACCAGGAGGAGCACTGGCAGTGGCCTCTAATATTCGGAGATCAGTGGGATCTTATTGGTAAGTAAGTCCAAAAGAAGTACTGCATTCCTGGGACTGAGCCTTTTACTTGTTAGTCTCTGGTGTTTAGTCAGGACATTATTGTTTCACTATTGGATAATTCCATTTTTAATATTTTTATATATGTATAGATATATTTTAGGAAGCTTCTTCAGTGTAGGTTTCCATATAGCTTTTATGAAAAGTCTCTGTGCAGAGGGCACAAGATCCTTGTTCCCACAGATAAGCTCTAGAGAAAAACGAAATGTTAAACACACAAGAGTAATCTCTTCAACAGAAGAGATTTATAACCTGCTTTCTACCCTGAAGATTCTGAGCATATAGTTAGTAGCCTGGTGACCTATGCTATCTGTACAGCCA
Organism: Tokudaia tokunoshimensis; assembly: GCA_036184795.1. Lineage (NCBI taxonomy): Eukaryota > Metazoa > Chordata > Mammalia > Rodentia > Muridae > Tokudaia > Tokudaia tokunoshimensis. Next base: position 87,044,781 of record BTHU01000002.1, on the reverse strand, counting down.
AACAACACCTGAATTCCCCGGACTTTTATATTAATCCCAGATTTTTGCATCCTAGACCTTTATCTTGAGTATTGTTTTTCAGTCAATAGAACACATCTTTATGGGAGATATCACATGTACTTTACAAATGAAATAGAGTCCAGATGCCCTCTCTGCTATTTATGGGAACATGCTACACCTAACTCCCACAGACATTTATGTTTATCTTGGTCATTCTCCCTAGAATCTTACCTTGAGAATTGTTTCTCAATCAATAGAATCCATATTTCTGGGAGAAGTCATATGTAATTTTCAAAGAGTTTCAATGTAAAAATGCTCAAGCATTGTTGTACAAACGGGTTTCCATTATTGTCAGGAGACTTTCTCCAGAATATGCCTAAGTATGTCTAAAACTGTCTGGTTTCACGTTTTGAAGTTTGAACCAACACTGGCTACTGAGATGTGTTGAATCAGATTTCCTTTTATGCCTCATGTGGATTGACACACTATGCTGGCCCTGGTGTCTCCAGAGAGGGGAGGGGAGGGGAGGAGAAAGGGATGGGGAAGGAGAGGGAAAGAGAGGAAGGAGGAGGAAGAGGAGGAGGAGGCAGGGAGGGACAGGGAGAGAGAGGGAAAGAGAGAGAACTCTACTCTTTTCTTCCCAGGCCCCTACTCCACCACCACAATTTATGCCTCACTGTTAATTCCTTATGTCCGTGCATTCTATCTCTGCTCCTGTTAAAGCCCCTCTCCAAGAACCTGTAGTAATGTCTTGTCCTCTATGAGGACTCCCTAAATATGGCACATAGAATGTTATATGAGGAGTAACAGGATACAGTGGATAATTCTAGGTGGCAGAGCCTTTTTTTTACATTCCTGTGAAATCAGAAAGCCTGTATGTTCGTAAGTCCAAGATTACCAAGCTGAAAGGTTTATTAGAATCATTTGATCAATGTCCAATCTCTCTTGCTGCATTTGGATTTGATTTAGAATGAACCAGATGTGACCCTAGTTCTCAGCCACAGCCTGAAGAATGAATACTGTTTAGAAAGTGACTTTGACAAAGCCGCCGAGGTGGGGAGTGACACATGATAAAGTGAATAATGAGTCTGTTTCATATCGAAGGTTCATTGGTGATCCTGCAGAGGATAAGGAATGCAGCATGCACGCGTCTGTAATATTGGTGCCTTAAGGATTATTGCATTCCAGCAGATCTGCTCTTTAATGTTTTTCTTTCACATGAGCTTGAGCATGCCATAGGCAACACGTATGGAGGTCAGAGTCATGACTTCGTTCTGCCCTTCCACAGTGGGTTCCAGGTTCTGAGTACTAAACCCAAGGTTGTCATGTTTTGTTTTGTTTTGTTTTTCTGCAATTCTTTTACCCACTGAGCTATTTTAGCTACCCAGATTTTCTTATTTTAAATAAGGTGTTTATATGATTTACTAAATAAGACCTGGCACCTTGAAGAAAGAATTCAGCTATAACTATTGCCCCCATATAAGCGGAGGAAATAGCTAAAACTGTGTGACATAGCTCAGTAAAAACAAAATTGTATATGAATATAACTAATTTGTTACGGATCTTAGTGTAAATGCAGAGAAGTCTACCAAACCTCAGACTGAAGTGACCCACAGGGGGTCTGGATAGTGAATACCAACATGCAGAAATACCCCAGAATCTTAAAGTAGACTAAGTGAGAGCAAGAAGTCACAGCAGGAAACAATAAAGTAAAAACTATCCAGAAGGTCCCAGATGATCACAGCAGCCTGGTAATAAACATAGGACCATAAAACAATGTCATTCATGGCAATAGGAGCAGGGCCTAAGACTATGGCTTATCCTGGTAATTGTCCTATACTGAGATATGAAATGATGGATATCCTGGTAATAGTCCTAGATGGAACCATGAAACAATGGATATTCTGGTAATAGCCCTGTATGGAGCTGTGAAACGATGGATATAATAGACCTCAGGCAACAGAAGGAAAGTCCAGACTGGGAGCTAGAATTAGGGATGACAGAATCCAATGGAACTTAAGAAAATAGAAAAGGACCGTTGCCTTAAGTTAGGGGTATGTCATATTCTTGGTTATGAAGGTAAGTAAAAAGAGAATGGAAACAGAGGCCCACCTCTTAAAACTGAAATATGAAGCACAGCAGTGAAACAAGTTAACAAACCACTTGGAAGTGGACAAAGGGCCATCAGGAAGAACATAGTGTCTGTGCAGCTTTACACTGAGTAGCTGCTCTATGTGCCTAGCAGAAGACTGCCTCTAGGTATCACAGCTAGGCTCTGCTGACAGCATCTCAGTGGCACCAACTGAGGTCCTCAAAGGGGGCCTCACATCAGGGAGTCAGCACATCACTCATAAGGCACTGTGGCTAGACAGTCAGTTCCTGCACATAGTTGCCCTGATGTAAGAAAGCAAGTCCTGTTTAGATGCGACAGCATTTTATTTCCCAGGCCGGCAACAGGTGGTGCCATCTTCCCAGGCACTGCAGTAGGTCAAGGCTCCCCATCAGATTCATTATCTAGGGAATCAACAACCCTTTCTCTACAGTTTGCTGCCTTGCTAACCAGTGGCATCTAGGAGGCGAATTGAATGCAATGTTGTGAACTTACAATGGACTTATAGGAACACAGCATCTTCCTAGAATAAAGAGGTCTATAGAGTCCAAGCAGAAATGGCGGTCAGAGTGCATACTTATTAAGTCTACAATTAGGAGAGCCCCTTCCTGTTTCATTCCACATATCAGGGGTTTTTTTAAAGCCAGTTCTCAATGTCTCGAGGCTCAGTGGTCAAGGAAACAGATGGGAGGGCAGTGGAGAATGTTGGAGGGGAAAATTTCAATTAGTGTATGAGAAAGCATACTAGTAGTGTCAAAGAGATTTCCTAGGAAGCAATTCACAATTTCTACAACCCTGAGATTGTAGGTGAGGAGTAAAGAGGTTTAATCACAGAGCATAACACTTTCTAAATGGTATTTGGCCAAGCAATTTCTAATCAGAGCTGCTTGTTACAGATGGCTTCCCGTATCTGTCACTCATTTCTGTGTATGAAGCACCAAGGCACAAACCTTAAATGTCAGTGTTCCAGGACTGCCTGCTGTCACCACAGCCACAACTACACTTCTGGAGATATAAGAACAGAGGGACAATAATAGGGCTTCACAGCCAAACTGATGGAGCAAAAAAAAAAAGAAAAGAAAAAAAAATCATGACTCTCACTTAAAATGTGTGCCACTTAAACCAAGCTAATTTCCATGCCTTTTTTTTTTTTTGGCAGCTCTAACATAGAGATCTGAATATTATCAGAGGAACATAAATAATATTGGTAAAAGGCAGATCATATTGAAATAATTTATGACAACAGGAGACTGTTGCATGGTACATAGCAGGAACATGATAAGTATTCCTTATTATTATAAATATTATTAAATTACATTGTTATTTAACAGTCTGTTTGTGTCAAGTACTTCTCAACTTGAGCTACATGTTAGAATCACCTGGGAACTGTTAATGCATATGGAATCAGGATCCCACCCTCTGAGATACTAATGTACCCAATATGGATGAATGTGGACGTCAGTTTCCCTTTGATGACACATGGGTAATCAAGTTTGAGAATCACTTATACAATGACTCCCTTGATTTTAATAATAAAGAGTATTGTTGATTAAACAGGTAATTGTATAGTGAAGTCATAGACGAGTTTAATCTTTTCACTAATGATACCTAAACAAACTTCAGATATACCACCAATTAGGAGGAATCGATTTTGTGGCTTTGAATTAGGTTGCGATAGAATTGAATCTATAATGCTTATTTGATGAACTCTCATCCTATGGGAATAACCACAAAACTGTGTAAACTAACAGATAATGCCAATGCATTGGAGCAAAAGATCAGTTGATAATTTGTCAAGGAAACCACAAAGGGTAAGTCTGCTCTATTCAGAATGTATGTACCCTCATGTAAACATTATAACCATAAGCTGTTCTTATTTCTGAGTTGGCTTATCATGAGGGCATTACATAACTGCTGGTATCCCTAGGATAGCATAGCCTACATACTATTGTCTTAACCAGAAATTCTTCCCCACTGCCATTTTGGAGGCACTGCTAAAAAAATACTTATTAATGCTCCGTTTTCCAGAAAATGCTGAATGTCATGAAATAAGTCTATCTTCAATTTGGAGTCTAAATAGTCAATAGTTCTATTGTCCAATGGAAAGGAAAATGTTTTGTCCATTATCACAGCTGAATCTGATGAGAGAGACTACTAACACCGATTAGCCCTGAAAACAAAGTCTTCCATGTGGAGTACATACTAGCATACTCCCTGAGTTTAGCTAGGCACACAGCCAGAATCTGTTGCAGCATTTTGGATAGAAACAACTGTTTGTCAAGAAATTATATACTGCTTAAAGACCAATTATGGGACAATAATCAGAAAGATTTCTGTTATTTGTTTTCATTAAGTATGAAGTGAGGAGTTACCACTGCATTCACTAGACAGGAGGGAAACATCCTTTGGCCAATATGATTATACCAAGGATCTTTTACACTTCCTTGTATCAAGTGATGTTTATAGTTCAAACAAATCTAGGCTTGCAAATCACTTAATACTTTTCACATTGCTGAAGAGTGCTTTTTCCTTTTTAAATTAAGTTTTAGGTTAACACACAGAGTAGTGGGTTTCAGCATGGCATCGTCATACATATTAAAACTTCTTTGAAATGCCATCCCACTCCAATCAGAATGGCTATCATTAAGAAAACAAATGACAACAATGACTGGTGAGGCTGTGAGCCTAAAGGAATCCATGTCCTCTGTGAGGATAGCTATGAACAGCTGCAGCATCTGAGGAAATCAGTATGGGAGTTCCTCACAAAAAGAAGGAAGGAAGGCAGGCAAGAAGGACATTAGTATCGACCTATGCTACTCTTGAGTATACCCACAAGACAATATAGCACATACTTACACATCTGTATAGGCCAGGAAATAGAACCAGCCTAGACCGACATCAATAAATGAATGGACTATGAGTAAGTAAAGGAAAATAAAATCATGACATTTGCCGAAAAATGGATAGAACTGGAGATTGCAATGTAAAGTGAAAGAGTTGGATACAGAAGGATAAATAACACATTTCGCCCTTATGTGTGGAACGTAGAGTTAAAATTAGTGATAGGTACACATGTATCTACAACTGCATGGGGTACATCAGGGTGAATGAATGGATGTGTGCTTGTGTGTGTGTGTGTGTGTGTGTGTGTGTGGGAGTGTGTGTTGTAATTAGAAAGGAGATTGGGAAAGGGAGAAATGATTTTAAAAGAGGTGGAAAATAAAACACAGTAGAATGCATATGACCAGAAACCATTTTTAAATATCCCTCACAGCTTCTCCAATTCAATATTCCTTCTGACTTTGTCATGTATAAAACCAGAGCCACAGAGAATCTCTTTGATAATCAGACTCCCAACTGTGCATTCTGACGGGAAGAAGATAAAATAGCAGTCTTCTTTCAGAGAGCCCCTACTAGGAATGCTTCCTCCTGAATGGAAACCATGTAAAGAAAAGCCAATTAGGAAATTTTCTACTAACAAAGATGCCATTAAAGACAACGAAGCTATCATTTGTTTAGTACTTTCTAATAATTGGAAATAGAGTGTAAATCAATTCTGTTAGATTTGTAAACTAACAGTGAATGGGGAGCAAATGGTACCCAGTGTTTCTATCTCTTCAGTGGGACAGCTAGTTAGTTACATTACTCATTTGGCTTCTGTATTCAGAGATTTTTACAGTCCAAGGATTAGAATACAGGTTGGCCATGAAATTGCAGAAATGTTTACATCCCTGGTTTTTCTGGGTTTGATAATGCCATGGCAGAGATGGTTCTTTTAATTTGAGCCTTGGCCAGCCAGTGTTCAGTATCAGAAAAATAAATGTTGACTGGGGCTACAGGGCACCAGTGTTTCGGGGGCTTATGCCACATATATGATGAGGCTTGCATTCATTGGCATCTACAGCTTGGAATCTAGTGTACATGGATATCCTCACCCCAGTCACACCCTGCCAAAATTGTCTGCTAGTTACAAGCCTTGATTCTGATGGGCTCTGGTGTCTGGAGCTATCTAAGGAGGGCATGTTGGGGCCTGGGTGTCCTGAAAGCCTCAGATACACCTGGCTGGCGAATAGGACAGCAGTGCACAGGAGCCCAGTGCTCTGGGTGACAGGAGCCACTGACACATTCTTATTGGTGGCTTTAAGTATTCATTCCTTTTAATGTGACAATACACTGTGACCATCCAAGTTAAAACAGGAGCCAGGATTTCTAATGATATTTGCAGAAGAGTGCTCAGGAGTCCCCAACCAACAGCCACAAGAGCTTTCTTCCTCTTTCTTGCTGTTTTCTTTAAATCTAGACTCCAAGGGTACATTTGTGTTAAAAGAGCTACTGAGAAAATAGTGTGGACATTAATAATTTAAGAACCTCCAAATTTTACTTTTTTCCATTTGAAAAAATTTGGGAGCCCCTTGGGGGGTTTGTGTTATTTTTGTTGTTGTTGGTGGTGGTGGTAGTGGTGTTGTATTTTCCATTTGGTTTGGTTTGGGTTTTTGTTGTTGTTTTATTTAGTTTGAGTTAGAACTGTGAATGTATGCATTAGTGACTCTGAAGATGCCAGTTCCAGGCAGTCTACGGCCATCTATTGAGTTTCTGCCAAATGGACAAATCTTGTGTAACAGGCTGTGCAGTGTTTACATTCTTTACTCTGCTTCGTATTATTAAAGTCCATTACCTCAACACAGATGCATTTTCAGCATAACCCATTTGTTTCTTCTTTTCTGTAATAAGAGATGCTGGGCTCCGCTACCTCTGGAAATCTGCAGGGACATGCGGCTCATTACTGTTTTGTATTATGTTCATCACCCTGACCTCTAAATCCAAAGGAAATCATCACCATTGTATTAGCAAGCACTGACTCCTCATTAGAGATGGTTTCCATTTGAATGAACCAAAATAATACCATAGAAAACATTTGCATGAGAGGTATGCTTTTACCAATTTTGTATTGTGATTAACTTTTTACAAGTAGTCAATATAAAGTACAAATATTTAAAATTACACTGAAATGGCATGGAATTACTTCTTTGTTTTATGCATAAACATGTTGAAACATGACATCAACTTAAGTCATGAAGTAACATCTTGATTACCAAATGATACTTTGGAGTACGGTGATGAAACACATTCCTCCGGGATGCTGAGATGGCTCCATGTCCCTCAGATGTACCAGTAGTGGTTAAGAACTCTTGCTTCTCTTGTAGGGGATTTAGTTGCCAATAGCCACATGGCAGCTCACAACCACCTATAATTCCAGATCCTCTTCTGCCTATGCAGGGTCCAGGCATGCATGTGATATACACCACACATGAAGGTAAAGCATTCTTACACAAAAAATTGTGTGTGTGTATTTCATATTCAGCATTTACTAGTATTTCAAATTTCTATATATGGTGAACCATAGTCCCTTATGTACTATATTATAATGTTTGAGTCATTTTTACTTGTATTTATTTTTATTGATATATATTTTATATTGATGAATAAAATGTGGTATATTGGTTCATGTATGTATTGGATACACTCAATTGGTAATTAGCACATCAACTTTCATCATTTCTTCATGGAGAATATATTCAAATTCCTGGTTTTGCTTTTATAACTACTCTGTTAGAAGGCATTCAGGTACTCTCCACACCCTAATGCATAGTCTCTTTTTTTTTTTTTATATAGTGCTGTAAAGTCCAATCTTGCTGTGGAATTGGCAGGCTGTTTCATCTCACCAACCCACTTTCTCCTCAGCACAAATGGGAATTGTGATAGTATCTACTTCACACATATTCAGCTCTTTCAAATACCCTTTCTATAATACCTAGAATAGCTTTATATTAAAGTTTTTTCCTTTTATGAGTGTGTCTTATCTTCTGTTCTCTTATAAAGAAACTCATCATTGAATTTAGGTCCCATTTAGATAATCCAGGATAATATCATCTAGAATATTTGAACTTGATTAAATCTTCATTGCCCAAATAAGATCATATTCATGGGTCCCAGGTGATAAGATAAGGAAGAACATGCATCTTTTAAGGGTCATCATTCAACTCACAACACAACCATTGATCTCTACTTCCAATATTCCTGGTCTCATCATTCTCTGCCATCATTACAGCCCCTAGTTCAGTCCAAGTCACCACGGTCTCTTGTCTAATCATTTGCAACCATTTAGTATATGTGGTGTGGGTGCTGTTTATGCTTCTTTATGGTCAGTTCTTCCTACAACCTAGCAACTGAGGTTGTCTTTCAAAATGTAAACAGGATTGTCTCTCTTCCCACCCCTAGACCCTGCTAAATGTTTTCCTTCAAACTTAAAGCCCAAAGTCCTCAGCAAAACCCTCTGCTATGACTTGTTATCTCAGAATCCTTGCTCCTCAGTATAAGGGAGATATAGCTGAGTCAGGGTCTTTCAGTCACTAGGGAAGGGTTCTCATGAATGGATCAATGCTTTCTCACTGGAGTGGCTTAGCCATTCTTTGTGTCTAGCCTCCCTTCTTCCTCTTGTACTCGTTTGACCTTCTGTTTTCTACCAGGAGTTGAGGTAACACTAGGTGCCAGTGAGTAGCTGGGCAGATGCTGTTGCCATAGTCTTGAAGGTCTAGAGTTCAGAATTCTGAGATTAAATCAATCCTGTCTATAATGGTTTCTATATGCTTAACCCAGGAAATGGCACTATTAGAAGGTGTGGCCCTGCCGGGCAGTGGTGGCGCATGCCTTTAATCCCAGCACTTGGGAGGCAGAGGCAGGCAGATTTCTGAGTTCGAGGCCAGCCTGGTCTACAAAGTGAGTTCCAGGACAGCCAGGGCTATACAGAGAAACCCTGTCTCAAAAAACCAAAAAAAAAAAAAAAAAAAAAAAGAAGGTGTGGCCCTGTTGAAGTAAGTGTGGCCTTGTTGGAGTAGGTTTGTCACTGTGGATGCAGGCCTTAAAACACTCATCCTAGCTGCCTGGAAGCCAGTATTCTGCTAGCACCGTTCAGATAAAGATGTAGAACTCTCAGCTCCTCCTACACCATGCCTGCCTGTATGCTGCCATGTTCCTGCCTTGAGGATAGTGGACTGAACCTCTGAACCTGTAAGCCTGCCCCAATTAAACATTGTCATTTATAAGACTTGACTTGATCATCGTGTCTGTTCATAGCAATAAAACCCTAACTAAGACACCATCACTCAAAAATTACCCAGTCTCAGATAATCTGTTGTAGCAACAGAAATCAGACTGCTACCCTCCAAGTGACTCTAGTGTCACGTGATTTGCTACTCACTATGTCTCTTTCATAAGTCACTTGGGTAAAGACCTCAGCTGTGTCTTCTTTACATCTGTCTTGCTTGTAACCCATACCAGACTTTCAAAGATTTTAGGTACTTCAAAAATATTGTTTGATGAATGAATAAAGGAATGCTTTCCCAAAGGCAGAAGTGACAAAGGATTTGGGGATGGTTGTAGACATGTGCTAAATGAAAGCTGATTTTTCTTTGTTACTATAAATTTAATTTTGATGGTACCAAAAAAATTGGTTATTTCCCTCTTCCTTCTGTTTTCTTTTACTTTTTTAAATCAATTACCTTAGCTATTTGGTGTTGGCCTTCTCCTTGAAAGTCAAAGAAAAATGAGGTAAATAGTTCAAGCTAGAGTCCTATTTGTCACCCCAGTTACCTGAATATCTCAGAAATGTTTAGGGAGGCTTCAATATTTTAGTAAGAACTATGCTTTTTATTGTTTTTCAAAGGCTTTCCTAAAAGAGAGAGCATGTATTCAGTGTGGTTTTGCACCTCAATGATTTCCTTTCACCCATGCTTGGAGCATTGCAAAAATATTCTTCTTTCCTTTATGAAAAAAGAAATTAATGATTTTATTCCATCCTAGACCAGCAGTCTCAAGGTTACAGAATAAATGATTTAATCACTTAAGAACCAGTCAGCACAGGGATACAAGGAACCTAGTGCTCCACCTGACATTAAAAGCTTTTTGTGTACTCTGGTTGGTGGTTTAGTCCCTGCGCTTGGAGGGACCCAAGACTCCAGCTGTATATGTAGCAGAGGATGGCCTTGTTTGACATCAAAGAGAGGAGAGGCTCTGGTCCTGAGAAGGCTCCATGCCCCAGTATAGGGAAATGGGTATACAGTATACAGGAAATCGGGAGTGGGTGGGTTGGTGAGCAGGAGGAGGGGGGACAGGGTGTTTTGGGAGGGGAAACCAGGAAATGGAATAACATTTGAAATGTAAATAAAGAAAATATCTAATAAAAATAAAAAGCTTCAGTTTGACCTGGTCACACAAGTTAGTCTGTGACAACACTGCAGGACTCTCACTACAGATGAATTGGCCCTGGCTGGTTTTTTGTTTCGTTTTGATATATCTGCAATAGATAAATAGAAAAGGATTCAGAGCTAAGATGAGCCCAGCAAATCAGGGCTTGGAACTGCTGATCGCCCTCACACCGGTGGGTACTCTGATTGTATTGTAGGGAACTACAGGCTTCTGGTTTCAACTGCAATCTCCCCAGACCCCAATGATAAGCTTAAATTTTTATAAGCAATTTTACATAAATGCTACAGATAGAAGATTTGAAGGGTGTCCTGCATGACTATGGGCTTCAGACAGCCCAAGACCCATACTTCAGCTTTCTCCACTTTAAGATGCAATGTTCCCTCCTAGGACATTTAAGCATCAACCAGAGGTGCTATGTCCCAGAAGCTTTGATATAAAGCTCAGTGACCACATGAACTCCAGTTTGAATAGGCTTTGGATTCAAAACGTTGAGTCAAGGGTGGCAGAAAGTAACAAAATGCATGAGCAATACAAACAAACTGAAAAGCAATTAGAATCTAAATGGGTAATATCTGACAGGGAGCACTGGGCAGAGAAATGGATGCTCAGAGCTGGCTGCAGAGCCCAGGGACTCTGATATGAGGCAGAAATGTCTCCCAAAGCCTCGTGTGTGGACTGTATGGATGTTATTTCTAATGCTAAGTAATTATGGAGGATTCTGACCTTTGACTTTAAAATAACAAAAATATACACGTTCATTTGGCCCTAGAAATGATGGCACAGAGTCTTCCCTTCCAACCCACATTTGCAGCAGGGAACCAGGCAGCTCCACAGCCTTCTGTGCTTAGCCCACCAGGAGAGAATGATCTCCCAGCAGCAATTTCACTTCTGAGTGTGGAGGTGAGATCTCCACCTTGTCTCTGGAGGGGTACAGCTAGGAGTGCACAGGGCATACGATCAGTGGAGCAGCAGGGACAGGAGTTTTCCTTTCCAGCCGCCATTTACAGCTGGGAACCAGGCAGCTCCATAGCCTTCTGTGCTTAGCACACCAGAAGAGAATGATCTCCCAGCAGTGATTTCACTTCTGAGTGCGGAGGTGAGATCTCCACCTTCTCTCTGGAGGGGTACAGCTAGGAGCACACAAGGCATATGACCATTGGAGCACCGGGGACAGGAGTCTTCCCTTCTGGCTGCCATTTGCAGCAGAGAACCAGACAGCTCTACAGCCTTCTGTGCACAGACCCTGCCAGAAGAGAGTTGGTCTCCCAGGAGTACAGACACAGGCTTACAGGCCCATAGGAGGGGTAATCTCCAGCCATAGACAAGAAGACCAACTAACTCCAGAAATAACCAGATGGCTAAAGGCAAGCGCAAGAACCCTACCAAGAGAAGGCTACTTGGCAACATCAGAGCCCAGTTCTCCCACCACAGCAAATCCCGGATACCTCAACACACCGGAAAAGCAAGAGCTGGATTTAAAGTCTCTTCTCACGATGCTATTAGAGGACGTCAAGAAGGACATAAATAACTCCCTTAAAGAAATACAGGAGAACATGGGTCAAAGGATAAAGATCCTTAAAGAGGAAACAAAAAAATCCCTGAAAGAAATACAGGGGAGCATGAGTAAACAGGTAGAGGCCCTTAAAGAGGAAACACAAAAATCCCTGAAAGAATTATAGGAGAACACAAACAAACAAGTGAAGGAACTGAACAAAACCATCCAGGATCTAAAAATCGAAGTAAAAGCAATAAAGAAATCACAAAGTGAGACATCTTTGGAGATAGAAAATCTTGGAAAGAATTCAGGAGTCATAGATGCAAGCATCAACAACAGAATACAAGAGATAGAAGAAAGAATCTCAGGGGCTGAAGATACCATAGAAAACATTGACTCAACAGTTAAAGAAAATGCAAAATGCAAAAAGCTCCTAAGCCAAAACATCCAGGAAGTCCAGGACACAATGAGAAGACCAAACCTAAGGATTATAGATATAGAAGAGAATGAAGATTTCCAACTAAAAGGGCCAGTAAATATCTTCAACAAAATTATAGAAGAAAACTTCCCTAACCTAAAGAAAGAGATGTCCATGAACATACAAGAAGCCTATAGAACTCCAAACAGACTGGACCAGACCAGAAAGTCTTCCTGGCACATAATAATCAAAACACCAAATGCACTAAACAAAGAAAGAATATTAAAAGCAGTAAGAGAAAAAGGTCAAGTAACCTATAAAGGCAGGCCTATCAGAATTACACCAGACTTCTCACCTGAGACTATGAAAGCCAGAAGATCCTGGGCAGATCTCATACAGACCCAAAGAGAACAAAAATGCCAGCCCAAACTACTATACCCAGCAAAACTCTCAATTACCATAGATGGAGAAACCAAGATATTCCATGATAAAACCAAACTTACACAGTATCTTTCCACAAATCCAGCCCTACAAAGAATAATAGATGGAAAACGCCAACATGAGGAGGGAAACTACACCCTAGAAAAAGCAAGAAAGTAATCTTTTTTCCAACAAACCCAAAAGAAAGTAACCACACAGCCGGGCGGTGGTGGTGCACACCTTTAATCCCAGCACTTGGGAGGCAGAGGCAGGAGGATTTCTGAGTTCGAGGCCAGCCTGGTCTACAGAGTGGGTTCCAGGACAGCCAGGGCTACACAGAGAAACCCTGTCTCAAAAAAAAAAAAAAAAAGTCTAACAGAGATGTTTTTCATGTGGATCTTCAATTTTATCAGAAAATGTTTGTGACTCCTCTTTCAATTTAGTAATGCTTTTTGTGTCTACCACTTTGTATTATTTTCCATGATAATATTTAATTTTAACATTTTGTCTGTGTATTTCTTCAATTTTGTCAGAGGTGTTTTTCATGTAGATCTTCGGTCTTGTCGGGGGGAGGGGATGTTTGTAGTTCCACTTTCAATCAATTTAGGAATGTTTTTGTGCCTACCATTTTGTCGGTATAATTGTCCATGATAACCTTCAATTTTAACATTTCTCTATATTTTTCTAAAATTTTGTCAGAAGTATTTTCCATGTGGATGTTCAGTTTTATCAGACAATGTCTATAATTTTACTTTCAATCAAATTAGGAACATTTTTATACCTTCCATTTTATCTGTATAATTTTTCATGTAATAGTCTATATAGTCCTTAAATTTTTTTTCAGGAATATTTTCCTTGTAGATCTTCAATTTTATCAGAAAGTGTTTATAATTCCACTTTCAAAAAACTTAGGAATATCTTTATGCCTACCATTTTGTCTGTATAATTTTTCCATGAAATACTCCATCTTAACCGGTTTTATATATTTTGTCAATTTTATCAGAGATATTTTCCATGTAAATCTTCAGTTTTATCAGAAAATGTTTATAATTTCACTTTCAATCAACTGAGAAATATTTTTATAACTACCATTTTATCTGTATAATTTTCCATGACAGTCTTCAATTTTAATGTTTTTCCATAGATTTTTTTTCAATTTTATCAGAAATATTTTCCATGTAAATCTTCAATTTTATCAGAAAATGGTTATAATTCTACTTTCAATCAACTTAGGAATATTTTAATTCCTACCAATTTATCTGTATAAAGTTCTTCAATTTATCAGAGATATTTTCCATGTAAATCTTCAATTTTATCAGAAAAAGTTTTGTCTTCTACTTTCAACCAATTTAGGAATTTTTTATGCCTACCATCTTATCTGTATAATTTTTCTTGAAATAGTCAGTTTTAACGTGTTTTTCTATATATTTCTTGAGTTTTATCAGAAATATTTTCCTTGTAGATTTTCAATTTTATCAGAAAATGTTTATAATTCCACTTTCAATCAACATAGGAATACTTTATGTCTACTATTTTATCTGTATAATTTTTCCATGAAATAATCTTAACGTGTTTTTCTATATATTTCTTCAATTTTATCAGAGATATTTTCCACGTATACTTACACAATGGAATACTACTCAGCAATTAAAAACAATGAATTCATGAAATTCTTAGGCAAATGGGGAACAGGGGGAGGGAAGGAGGCTTATGGGACTTTCAGGGAGGGGGGGGAACCGTGAAAGGGGAAATCATTTGGAATGTAAATAAAGGATATAGATAATAATAATAATAATAATAAAAGAAATGATGGCACCTTTTCTGTAGAATTTACAGGGGGCAAGGTGGGGTGTCAGGGGAGGGAGGTGGAGCATATAGTCTTCCTGACCTTTGACGCTTAGATTTATTCTGCCTTTCTCCCACAATGAGCCCTCAACTTTTTACTTTCTCTTTTCACTGTTAGTGGTTCAGAAGCATGCTGACTGTGCTTTGAAACTTTCTGAAGGTCATCCTCTTGTTGCTTTCTAACACTATAGCATTATGGGTAGAAAAGATATTGGAAAATAATTTCAGATTTATATTTTATAAAACTTTGTTTGTAGCCTAACATAGTTACAACACCACTAAGAATAGGAGTGAATTTTAATGTCCTATTGTAAGGACTGGTTGTAGCTAATAATATAAGGTATACTTAGGATACTCTATCAGGAAAGTTTCTGAATGTTTTCCATAAAGAAATGACTAATGTTTGAGGAGGTGATTAAGTGCACACATTTAATCATTGTATATCACATACTGGTAGTGAAACAGTACTCTTTACCCCAGCAACATCACTGTATGTCAATTAAAATTTTTAAAATGTTCTGATAAATGAATCATATTTCTAAAAGATTAATAAGTGTTTCAGTATATTCCCTATGAATAGAAAATAATTAGAAAATAAACAATCAAAATAAATAACTCTTATTTGGTGGGAAAATTTTAATTGCTCTCATTATATCATCCCTGAAGTTCTTACATAAGATATTTAGAATTGATAAAAAATAGTGATTAATGATTCAAATATGTGAGAAGCCAGAGATAAAATATTAAAATACGATCAAAGGCCGGTTTTTTCTTTACAGAAATAGGTAATTTCTAGTGGGTCTGTCTAGAGAAAAAAAGAAATAACTATCAAATTATTAATTTATTTTTATGAACTTTGGCTAAAAATAAATGAATAATAAATTAAAACAATTTTCATATTCAACCTTATTCTTCATTATTGGTCTACCTAGGTTTTCCATTTCTTTATGACTTAATCTTTTTGAGTTTATAGACTAGGAATTGTCTTTTTTTTAGGCTATCCAATATACAGCTTAAAGATGTGAAAAATCTGACTGAGGAGGTAAAATGTTTGCCTTGCCACCTTGGGGACTTGAATTTGATTCCCTAGAACCAATATAAAAATACGTGGGTATGGCAACACACTTGTAACCTCAGGGATAGAAATGGAGGAAGGTCTATCTCAGGGTCTGGATGGCCTGTAAACCTTGCCTGCTGGACACATTCTAGGTCAATGTGACACTATCTGACAAATCAATGTATGTACGTTTATGTGTGTATGTGGAGAGAGAAAGAGAGAGAGAGAGAGAGAGAGAGTTGTAGAGATGGTTAAGAGCACTTGGTACTTTTCCAGAAGACAAGAGTTCAGTTCCCAGCACCACACCACATGGATCATAACAGCCTGTAATCCCAGTGCCAGGGGATCTGATGCTCTCATCTGGCCTCTGTGTGCACCCACACACATGTAGCATATACTTATACAGACATATAGACACACGCATAATTAAAAGTACAAATCAAGGTCAGTGGCACCTAAAGAACTATATTCAAGCTTATCATTTGAAAACATTTAAAATCAGTAAAAGTAAAATTATTTTACAAAAGATGCTCTTGATTCTGTTATGCTCATGAACTTACTTCTCTTCTGAATTATTTATTCTTTTATTTATTATTTTTTTATTATTTATTTTATTTTATTTTATTTTTTTTAATTTACATTCCAAATCATTTCCCCTTTCCCGTTTCCTCCCTCCCCGAAAGTCCCATAAGCCCCCTTCCCTCCCTCTTTTCTCCATTCAACCCCCTCTCGTTACTCTGTCCTGGCGTTCCCCTACATCCAGTCTTTCCAGGACCAGGGGTCTCTCCTTCCATCTTCTTAGAAATCTATTGATATGCGGATTGTGTCTAGGGTATTCCGAGATTCTGGGTCAATATCCCCTTATCAGTGACTGCATACCATGTGTGTTCTTTTGTGATTGGGTTACCTCACTAAGGATGATATTTTCAAGATCTGACCATTTGCCTAGGAATTTCGTGAATTCATTGTTTTTAATTGCAGAGTAGTATTCCATTGTGTAGATAGACCACATCTTCTGAATCCATTCCTCCGTTGAGGGACATCTGGGTTCTTTCCAGCTTCTGGCTATTATAAATAAGGCTGCTATGAACATAGTGGAGCATGTGTCCTTATTGCATGCAGGTAAAGTCTCTGGGTATATGCCCAGGAGTGGTATAGCCGGATCCTCCAGGAGTGTCATGCCCAGTTTTCTGAGGAACCGCCAGACTGCTTTCCAGAGTGGTTGTACCAGCTTGCAATTCCACCAGCAGTGGAAGAGTGTTCCTCTTTCTCCACATCCTCGCCAACAACTGCTGTCTCCTGTGTTTTTGATCTTAGCCATCCTGACTGGTGTGAGATGGAATCTCAGGGTTGTTTTGATTTGCATTTCCCTAGTGACTAAGGATGATGAACATCTCTTTAGGTGCTTCTCAGCCATTAGATATTCTTCAGGTGAGAACACTTTGTTTAGCTCTGTACCCCATTTTTTAATAGGGTTACTTGCCTCTCTGGAGTTTAACTTCTTGAGTTCTTTGTATATATTGGATATTAGCCCTCTGTCGGATGTAAGGTTGCCATGCTCATGGATTGGCAGGATTAATATAGTAAAAATGAGCATCTTACCAAAAGTAATACACAGATTCAATGCAATCCCCATCAAAATCCCAACTCAATTCTTCATAGAGTTAGAAAGAGCAATTCAAAAATTCATCTGGAATAACAGAAAACCCAGAATAGCTAAAACTATTCTCAAGAGTAAAAGAACCTCTGGGGGAATCAGTATCCCGGACCTCAAGCTGTACTACAGAGCAATAGTGTTAAAAACCGCATGGTATTGGTACAGTGACAGACATGTAGATCAATGGAACAGAATTGAAGACCCAGAAATGAATCCACACTCCTATGGGGTCACTTGATCTTTGACAAAGGAGCTAAAACCATCCAGTGGAAAAAAGATAGCCTTTTCAACAAATGGTGCTGGCTCAGCTGGAGGTCAACATGCAGAAGAATGCAAATTGACCCATTCTTATCTCCTTGCACTAAGCTCAATTCTAAGTGGATCAAAGATCTCCACATAAAACCAGACACACTGAAACTAATAGAAGGGAAACTAGGGAAGAACCTTGAACATATGGGCACAGGGGAGAATTTCCTGAACAGAACTCCAATAGCTTATGCTCTAAGATCAAGAATAGACAAATGGGACCTCAGTAAATTACAAAGTTTTTGCAAGGCAAAAGACACTGTCAAAAAGACAAAGCGGCAACCAACTAACTGGGAAATGATCTTTACCAAACTTACATCTGAATTATTTATTCTAATTGTGTCCTCTAGTGATTTTTTACTGCTTTTCTCTTTCCATTATGTCTGAGGATACATTTAGACCATGTTTTATAAAATAAGAATTAATATTAACATGTTTAGGGTGGGTAGGGATGGGTGTCTTCCGGTTCTGTCTGCTGCTGGAGAAGATTCTCTGCCACAGGGCTCCATAACCAGGTTGCACAGGGAGATAGCTAGCCTCCCAGGAGTGATGACAGGTCTGTGAGTGCAGGTAGGAACACTCCTACCGCTCAGAGGAACCCACCCAGAACCCTCAGGACACAGGAACCTAGGGGCAGCCTGGAACTGGAGGCTTCCATTTCTGTCTGTGTCCAGAGCTGATCCTAGGCCACAGAGCTACATACACAAATACTGCAAGGAGAGGTTGTCTCTCAGGAGTACCCACACACCTGTGAGCACAGAGCTAACCCTGTACCACAGCTCTCCATCCCTAAATTCCTCTGAGAGAGAACTGGTCTCCCAGGAGTACTGACACACAGGTTTGCAGGACAGACAAACCACAGTCAAAGAGAGCAAGACCAGCTAACACCAGAGATAACCAGATGATGGAAGGTAAGCATAAGAAAACAAGCAACAGAAACCAAGGCTAATTGATATCTTCAGAAGCCAGTTCTCCCAACACAACAAGCCCTGGTTACCCCAATACACCATAAAAGCAAGACTCTAATTTAAAATCATATCTCATGATGATGATAGAGGACTTCAAGAAGGACATAAATAATTCATTTAAAGAAATACAGGAGAACACAGGTTAACAGGTAGAAGTCCTTAAGGAGGAAATACAAAAATTACCTTAAAGAATTACAGAAAAACACAAATAAACAGGTGAAGGAATTGGACAAAACCATCCAGGATCTAAAAATAGAAGTAGAAACAATAAAGAAATCACAAAGGGAGACAACTCTGTAGCTAGAAAACCTGGGCAGGTCTCATACAGATCCTAAGAGAACACAAATGCCAGCCCAGACTACTATACCCAGCAAAACCCTCAATTACCATAGGTGCAAAAACCAAGATATTCCATGACAAAACCAAATGTACATAATATCTTTCAACAATTCCAGCCCTTCAAAGGATAATAGATGGAAAAGGCCCACACAAGGAGGGAAACTACAACCTAGAAAAATCAAAAAACTAATCTTCTTTCAACAAACCCTAAAGAAGATAGGCACACACACAAAAATAATGTCAAAATTAACAGGAAGCTTATTTATAATAGCCAGAAGCTGGAAAGAACCCAGATGTCCCTCAACGGAGGAATGGATTCAGAAGATGTGGTATATTTACACAATGGAATACTACTCTGCAATTAAAAATAATGAATTCACGAAATTCCTAGGCAAATGGTCAGAACTTGAAAATATCATCCTTAGTGAGGTAACTCAATCACAAAAGAACAAACATAGTATGCAGTCACTGATAAGGGGATATTAACCCAGAATCCTGGAATTCCCTAGACACAATTCGCATATCAATAGATTTCCAAGAAGATGGAAGGAGAGACCCCTGGTCCTGGAAAGACTGGATGTAGGGGAATGCCAAGACAGAGAAGCGAGAGGGGGTTGAATGGGGAAAAGAGGGAGGGAAGGGGGCTTATGGGACTTTCGGGGAGGGAGGAAACGGGAAAGGGAAAATGATTTTGAATGTAAATAAAAAAAACTTAGAAAATAAAAAAAAATAACAGGAATCAACAATTACTATTCCTTAATAGATCTTAATATCAATGGACTCAATTCCCCCTAAAAAAAGACATAGACTACTAGACTGAACACAGAAACAGGACCCAGCATTTTGCTGCATACAGGAAACCCACCTCAGTATCAAAGGTAAATACTACCTCAGAGAATAAGGGCTGGAAAACTATTTTCCAAGCAAATGGTCCCAGGAAACAAGCTGGAGTAGCCATTCTAATATCAGATAAAATTGCTTTCAACCAAAAGTCATCAAAAAAGATAAAGAAGGACACTTCGAACTCATCAAAGGAAAAATCTACCAAGAACTCTCAATTCTGAACATCTATGCTCCAAATGCACGAGCACCCACATTTATAAAAGAAACTTTACTAAAACTCAAACCACACATTGCATATCACACAATAAGTATGGGGGATTTCAACACCCCACTATAACCAATGGAGAGATCAGGGAAACACAAACTAAACAGAGACACAATGAAACTCACAGAAGTTATGGACCAAATGGATTTAATAGCTATTTATAGAAGATTTCATCCTAAATCAAAAGAATAAATATTCTTCTAGGCACCTCATGGTACCTTCGCCAAAATTGACCTTATAATTGATCACATAACAGACCTCAAAAGAGATAGGAAGATTGAACTAATCCCATGTCTCCTATCAGATCACTACTGATTAAGGCTGGTCTTCAAAAGCAACAAAAACAAAAGAAAGTCCACATACACATGGAAGCTGAACAACACTCTACTCAAGAAAGTAATAAAGAAACAAATTAAAGACTTTTTTAGAATTTAATGAAAATGAAGCCACAACATACCCAAACCTATGGGACACAATGAAAGCAGTACTAAGAGGAAAACTCATAGCTCTGAGTGCCTCCATAAAGAAACTGGAGAGAGTATACACTAGCAGCTTGACAGCACATCTGAAAGCTCTAGAACAGAAAGAATCAAATACACCCAAGAGAAGTAGACTGCAAGAAATAATCACACTCATGGATGAAATCAGCCAAGGAGAAATGAAAAAATCTATACAAAGAATCAAATAATCTAGGAGCTGGTTCTTTGAGAAAATCAATAAGATAAACACTTAGCCAGACCAACCAGGGGGCACAGAGACAGGATCCAAATTAACAAAATCAGAAATGAAAAGGGAGACATAACAACAGAAACTGAGGAAATCCAAAAAAAAAAAAAATCATCAGATCCTACTGCAAAAGCAAAAACTAGAAAATCAAAACTAGAAAATCTGGATGAAATGGACAATTTCCTAGACAGATACCAGGTACCAAAGTTAAATCAGGATCAGATAAATTTTCTAAACAGTCCCATAACCCCTGATGAAAGAGAATCAGTCATCAGTAGTCTCCCAATCAAGAAAAGCCCAGGACCCGATGGGTTTAGTGGTGAGTTCTATCAGACCTTCATAGAAGATCTAACACCAATACTCTTCAAACTAGTCCACAAGATAGAAGCAGAAGTCACAATTACTCTGATTACTAAACTAGACAAAGACCCTACAAAGAAGGAGAACTTCAGACCAATTTACCTTATTAATATTGATGCAAAAATACTCAATAAAATCCTTGCAAACCAAAGTCAAGAACACATCAAAACAATCATCCATCATGATCAAGTAGACTTCATTCCAGGGATGCAGAAATGCTTCAATATATGGAAATCCATCAGTGTAATTCACTATATAAAAAAACTCAAAGAAAAAACCCACATGATCTTTTCATTCGATGCTGAGAAAGCATTTGACAAGATCCAACATCCCTTCATGATAAAAAACTTAGAAAGATCAAGAATTCAAAACCCAAAGGGGTACAAATTGGAAAGGAAAAAGTCAAACTATCACTGTTTGTAGATGATATGATAGTATACTTAAGGGACCGAAGAACTCCACCAGAGAACTCCTACAGCTGATAAACAACTTCAGCAAAGTGGCCAGATATAAAATTAACTCAAGCAAGTCAGTAGCCTTCCTATACTCAAAGGATAAGCAGGCTGAGAAAGAAGTAAGAGAAATGATACCCTTCACGATAGCCACAAACAATATAAAGTATCTTAGTGTGACTCTAACCAAACAAGGGAAAGATCTGTATGACAAGAACTTCAAGTCTCTGAAGAAAGAAATTGAAGAAGACCTCAGAAGATGGAAAAATCTGTCATGCTCATGGATTGGCAGGATTAATATAGTAAAAATGACCATCTTGCCAAAAGCAATATACAGATTCAATGCAATCCCCATCAAAATCCCAACTCAATTCTTCATAGAGTTAGAAAGAGCAATTCAAAAATTCATCTGGAATAACAGAAAACCCAGAATAGCTAAAACTATTCTCAAGAGTAAAAGAACCTCTGGGGGAATCAGTATCCCGGAACTCAAGCTGTACTACAGAGCAATAGTGTTAAAAACCACATGGTGGGGCTGGAGAGATGGCTCAGTGGTTAAGAGCACCGACTGCTCTTCCAGAGGTCCTGAGTTCAAATCCCAGCACCACATGGTGGCTCACAACCATCTGTAATGAGATCTGATGCCCTCTTCTGGTGTATCTGAAGACAGCTACAGTGTACTTACATATAATAATAAATAAATAAATCTTTAAAAAAAAACGAAAAACCACATGGTATTGGTACAGTGACAGGCATGTAGATCAATGGATCAGAATTGAAGACCCAGAAATGAATCCACACTCCTATGGTCACTTGATCTTTGACAAAGGAGCTAAAACCATCCAGTGGAAAAAAGATAGCCTTTTCAACAAATGGTGCTGGCTCAACTGGAGGTCAACATGTAGAAGAATGCAAATTGACCCATTCTTATCTCCTTGCACTAAGCTCAATTTCTAGTGGATCAAGGACCTCCACATAAAACCAGACACACTGAAACTAATAGAAAGGAAACTAGGCAAGAACCTTGAACGTATGGTCACAGGGGAGAATTTCCTGAACAGAACTCCAATAGCTTATCCTCTAAGATCAAGAATTGACAAATGGGACCTCATTAAATTACAAAGTTTTTGCAAGGCAAAAGACACTGTCAAAAAGACAAAGCGGCAAACAACTAACTGGGAAATGATCTTTACCAACCCTACATCCAACAGAGGGCTAATATCCAATATATACAAAGAACTCAAGAAGTTAAACTCCAGAGAGGCAAGTAACCCTATTAAAAAATGGGGTACAGAGCTAAACAAAGAGTTCTCACATGAAGAATATCTAATGGTTGAGAAGCACCTAAAGAGATGTTCATCATCCTTAGTCATTAGGGAAATGCAAATCAAAACAACCCTGAGATTCCATCTCACACCAGTCAGAATGGCTAAGATCAAAAACACAGGAGACAGCAGTTGTTGGCGAGGATGTGGAGAAAGAGGAACACTCCTCCACTGCTGGTGGGATTGCAAGCTGGTACAACCACTCTGGAAAGCAGTCTGGCGGTTCCTCAGAAAACTGGGCATGACACTCCTGGAGGATCCAGCTATACCACTCCTGGGCATATACCCAGAGGCTTTACCTGCATGCAATAAGGACACATGCTCCACTATGTTCATAGTAGCCTTATTTATAATAGCCAGAAGCTGGAAAGAACCCAGATGTCCCTCAACGGAGGAATGGATTCAGAAGATGTGGTATATTTACACAATGGAATACTTCTCGCAATTAAAAACAATGAATTCACGAAATTCCTAGGCAAATGGTCAGAACTTGAAAATATCATCCTTAGTGAGGTAACCCAATCACAAAAGAACACACATGATATGCAGTCACTGATAAGGGGATATTAACCCAGAATCTTGGAATACCCTAGAAACGATTTGCATATCAATAGATTTCCAAGAAGATGGAAGGAGAGAACCCCTGGTCCTGGAAAGACTGCATGTAGGGGAATGCCAAGACAGAGAAGCGAGAGAGGGTTGAATGGGAAAAAGATGGAGGGAAGGGGGCTTATGGGACTTTCGGGGAGGGAGGAATCAGGAAAGGGGAAATGATTTGGAATGTAAATAAAAAAAAACTTAGAAAATAATAATAATAATAAAAAGAATTCAAATCCCATACCTTAACATAGTAAAAGCAATATACAGCAAACAAGTAGCCAACATCAAACTAAAAGGAGAGAAACTTGAAGCAATCTCACTAAAATCAGGGACTAGACAAGGCTGCCCACTGTCTCCCTACCTCTTCAATATAGTACTCGAAGTCCTAGCCAAAGCAATTAGATCATTTTCAGATGATATGATAGTATAATTAAGTAACCCCAAAATTTCCACCAGAGAATTTCTAAAACTGATAAATAACTTCAGCAAAATGGCCAGATACAAATCAACTCAAATCAGTGGCCTTCCTGTACTCAAAAGGATAAAAAGGCTGAGAAAGAAATTAGAGAAACAACTCCCTTCACAATAGTCACAAATAATATAAAATACCTTGGTGTGAATCTAACTAAACAAGCGAAACATCTGTATGATAAGAAGTTCAAGTTTCTGAAGAAAAAAATCAAAAAAGATTTCAGAAGATGGAAAGATCTTCTATGCTCATGGATTGGCAGTATTAATATAATAAAAATGGCCATCTTGATGAAAGCAATCTACAGATTCAATGCAATCCTGGCCAAAATCCCAACTCAATTTTTCATAGGGTTAAAAAGAGCAATTCTTAAATTCATGTGGAATAAAAACAAAACAAAACAAAAAAAAAAAAACCAGGATAGCAAAAACGATTTTCAACAATAAAAGAATTTATGAGCAAATCAGCATCCCGGACCTCAAGCTGTACTACAGAGCAATAGTGATAAATACTGCATGGTATTGGTACAGTGACAGGCATGTAGATCAATGGAATAGAATTGAAGACACATACCTCTGCTCACTTGATCTTTGACAGAGGAGCTAAAACCATCCAGTGGAAAAAGGATAGCCTTTTCAACAAATGGTGCTGGTTCAACTGGTGGTTATCATGCAGAAGAGTGCAAATCAATCCATTCTCATCTCCTTGTACAAAGCTCAAGTCCAAGTGGATCAAGGACCTCCACATAAAACCAGATACACTGAAACTAATAGAAAATAAAGTGGGAAAGAACCTTGAGCACATGGGCACAGGGGAAAATTTCATGAACAGAACACCAAGAGCTTATGCTCTGAGATCAAGAATTGGCAAATGAGACTTCATAAAATTACAAAGCTTCTCTAAGGCAAAGTACACTGTAAGTAGGACAAAATGGCAACCAGCAAATAGGGAAATGATCTTCACCAACCCTACATCCGACAGAGGGTTAATATCCAACATATACAAAGAACTCAAGAAGTTAGACTCCAGAGAAACAAATAACCCTATTAAAAAATGGGGTACAGAGCTAAACAAAGAATTTTCAACTGAGAAATATTGAATGGCTGAGAAGCACCTAAAGAAATATTCAACATCCTTAGTCATCAGGGAAATGCAAATCAAAACAACCCTGAGATTTCACCTCACACCATTCAGAATTGCCAAGATCAAAAACTCAGGAGACAGCAGGTGTTGGCGAGGATGTGGAGAAAGAGGAACACTCCTTCACTTCTGGTGGGATTGCAAGCTGGTACAGGTACTCTGGAAATCAGTCTGGAGGTTCCTCAGAAAACTGGGCATGACACTACTGGAAGACCCCATTATACCACTCCTGGGCATATACCCAGAGGATTCCCCAGCACATAATAAGGACACATGCTCCTCTATGTTCATAGCAGCCCTATTTATAATAGCCAGAATCTGGAAAGTGCTTAGATGTCCCTCAACAGAGGAATGGATATAGATATTAAACACAATGAATTAATGAAATTCTTAGACAAATGGATGGCTGCTCTTTACTAGTTTGTTTTCCATGGCTTCCTTAGGTTGCTTTCCTATGTACTCCAGGACCACCACCTACTTAGGCATAGTACCACCCACAATGGGTTGGGCCCTTCCACATCAATAATCAAAAATAAAAAGTTAAAAACCTTTACAGGCTTGCCTGTGTGCCAATTATTTAAGGTGTTGTTCTTAATTGAAGTTTCCTCCTTTCAGATGACTCTAGTTTGTGTCAATTAAAAAATTAAAAATAAGACTAGCCAGCACAGCATGGGAACCTATTCTTTTATAAGATAACTCAAAATAATAACTTTGAGAAGAGTTGAAATAGACATATCTTGCAAGAGTTGATAATGCTACTCCCAGATGCCATATTAAATATTGTTATTTTTAAAAATTTTCATTCCAGATGTGGAATGACTCCCTTTGTGTTATTAGTCAAGGAGGTAACAGAGCCCCTCTACAAACAACTCAAGCAATTGCTACACTGCACCTAGATTTACTACCCTGCTGGTAAAGCCTACATATTTACTTACAGGACTTTGAGAAATGCAGCTGAAACTGAGACGGAAGCTTCCTTGCTGCTGCCTAGCTTTTATAGTGACCAAAACTTCTATTTAGGCTTCTGGAGAAGAAAATTCATCAAAGATCCTATCTATCTAGGAGCCTCATGAGCTACAATACCAACCTTCCAGCAAAGATGTACCACTGGTGAAGTAGGTGAATGACTATTGGACTGGCAAACAACCTTTCTAAAATTGGGTTTGAGGCCCATTTCACAAGATAATATTCATGCCTGATGCTGCAAACCTTGTCTGAAATCTATAGCTGGAAGTGTTACAGAGAATTTTCTAATGCTGTTTTTCTAAATGAACACACTGTTCCTTTATGTGTTCATATTCACATCTTTAGGTTAGTGAGGCTTTCCATCATAGTCAGAAAAACTTCTGTGTGCAGTGGGGAGCAATGGAGCAATTGCTTGCAGATACTCAAAACTGATCAAAGTGTAGAAAATAAATAGATGTTGAGTGTTTAATCCCTAAATAGGACTTCTGTATCACACTCTCCATGGCTCAGAGAACATCACAAAAGAAGAGACTGAAAGGATGTGAAAGCCAGAAGTTGTGAAAAAATGCCATGGGATGCTGTCTTCTGGATATGGCATAGCCATTATGTTCTTGGACTCATGGAAACTGTGGTTACCTGCACAAGACTTGCCCGTCCATATTTCATCATGGATGCAGGGACAGGCTCAAAAGGCCCCATTCTTCCCCAAGGAACTATTAGAAGTAAATGGCTGCTATAGGAGAGGAAGGAGGAAGTACTTTTCTTAAATGCTGTATAATAGTCACTATACACTAGTCACTAGTATATAGTCATATAGTATATAGTATATAAATGTCACTAGTATACTAGTAAATAACTACACACCTGTGCTATCTCAAGCAACCCTAATTAAATTTAGTAGATCGTGAAAAAAAAAACTAAAACAAAACAACAACTATGAAAGTGGGAAGAGGGGGCTGGAGAGATGGCTCAGTGGGTAAGAGCACCGACTGCTCTTCTGAGGGTCATGAGTTCAAATCCCAGCACCCACATGGTGGCTCACAGCCATCCCTAAAGAGATCTGATGTCCTCTTCTGGTGTCTGAAGACAGCTACAGTGCACTTACATATAATAAATAAATAAATCTTTAAAAAAAAAAGAAAGAAAGTGGGAAGAGGTCATTATGAGGAAAAGGGGGTTCATTAGGAATGAGAGGCTGAGATTAAAAGGGAGCAAAGTGCATTTGTGTGTGTTATTATTAAATAATAAAAATATTAAGCAAAAATGTTTGCACTAGTGAAACTGCTCAGCAGATCCTTGGGTCCCACATAGTGAAAAGAGAGAAATGACCCTGTAAGCTCCCACTTAGTTCCACACATGAACCACAGTGTGAGCACACATTCTTCTCACAATAAATCAATTGACTTAATAAAATTATTTTAAAAGGTATTACACATTGGTAGCAGTATGATAAGAAAAACCAAGAATAATAATGCAGAAGAATGCAATGAGTTTATAAGGAAGTGATGAATTTGATCATTTTCTTACAGTCAGAAGAACAAGAATTACTAAAGTTCTGACAAAGGCCTGGAGGACTCCAGTACAGTATAGGACATCAGCTGGAAACCATGGCCAGGACCCTGCTGGAAACACTAGGTCGTTGTTCTAATCTCACTTTACAGAGAGGGAGACTTGAACTGGGGCCGAATGGGCACACTAAAAACACTTGCAACAAGAAAATCAACTTGAAAATATAAAGACTTTGCACAAAGGTGGACTACTAAGGAAGAAAGGAAACAATTTAGTTTTGTGTGTCAAGTAGCTCACTAAATTCTTTGTGGCAGGCTTATGAGATTGCATTGGAAGTACTATTAGGCCCCCATCAGGAGATCTGAAAGAAACTGAGGCTATTTCAGCCCCTTTCACTGGCAGTGAGTGAGGGAAAGCCTTGACCTGTCTAGTTCTGAATCACTATCATTATTTTTATAAGTAAATATCATTATTTTAACTGCTATTTAAGTGTCATTTTTTACTTTTGAGATTATAATTTAATTCCAATATTTTCCTCTTTCCTTTCCTCCATCAAAACCCTCTCACATGTCCCTCCTCACTATCCTTCAAATCCCTGGCATCTTTTGTCCATTAACTATGCATATACACACACATATATGTTCCCAAATATAATGTGTTCCATTCATATAATGTTAAGTGCATGTGTGTCTTCAGGGCTATTTGGCACTGAACAACCAACTCATGTGTTCTTCCCTGGGGAGGGCCACCTCTCCCATTCCCTGCTTTCCTCCATAGTTTATAATTTTTATGTGGGGAGTTGAGGCCTTGTGGGCTTTTCCCCCATGCAGTTGGCATGCTCATTGGTGTCCTCCTTGCTCAGCTCACATTTGGGTAATCATGCTGGGAGGTGTTGTAAGTGTAGCCTCTGACATTACTAGGAATCTCACAGCAAAGATCTTGATCCATTGGTAGGTATCATCATCTTTCCTCCTCTTCTACAGGTTTCCTCAGTCTTAGGTGTGGAAGTGTTTTGTAGATGTTTCCAGTGAAACTGGGCTCCATAACCCTGCAGACTGATTGACTGTAGTTTTCTAGAGTGGTATTCATCTATTCCAAAGAGAAGTTTCTTTAAAGAGGAGTGAGGACTACACTTATCTGTGGGTACAAGAGCTAATATTTATAAATAGATATTACAAACTATGCAGGCTTACTGATGGTTGTCATTACTCCACCATTAACCATTTCACTAACATTGAGTCTGAGCCATTATCCTTTTTAATGGCACTGTCTCATTCAATTCAACACATCACAAAACTGTCTATAGACTCCTCAGCTTTCCTTCTATAACCTAAGCAAGAGGGTACAGACTTCTGTGCTTACAAAGATCTACACAAAGTTCTGCATGGGTAAACTCATGTTTACCAGACTTAGGATTTTAGTCTCCAATGTACCACTATAAATTTCACAGATGAGAGACGTCCACACCCAGTTTGTGGATTCTGTTATAACAACAAAGAGGTTACTCACAGAATGCCAACAGCCAAAATGGAAATGAGGAGTATCTTACATCTCACATAGCATTTCTCACAGTATGAAAATTATGAGGGAATTAGTCTTTGTTTCTCAGCAGGCTAAGTCAGAATTCTTTGAGAATGTTTAATCCCAGCAATAATTAGAGTAGATTTAAGTAGATACTAGCAATTGACTTTTAAAATTACAGCAAGTCAAGAGGGAAAAGAATTCTCATGAGAGTAAAAGTCTTTATAAATTTAAATTTCAACTTCACCATTCTGTGACAGAGCGCTAAGAGGCAAATTTAGAAAACTCTCGTCATGACTCTCAAACGTACACAAAGTGAAAACACCACAGACACGCTTTGGCTCATTAACTCACCCAGGAATCAGAGCAGCATTGAAATACATCAAAAAAAGAGTTTTCATTTACATGGAATAAAAGGATGGTAAAATAGACAATAGTGTATTTTCTTAATCAGATAGAATTTGCTTGAATGGCTATAGCCAAAATGTATTTCCAGTGTTGTTAACTGTCTATAATCTACAAATAATGAAAGAGTTGAAAGTCATAAAGAGATAAAGAACTTCTGGCAGAATCACCATCCCTGACCTCAAGCTGTACTACAGAGCGATAGTGATGAAAAACTGCATGGTATTGGCACAGTAACAGGCAGGTAGATCAATGGAATAGAATTGAAGACCCAGAAATGAATCCATGCACCTATGGTTACTTGATCTTTGACAAAGGAGCTAAAACCATCCATCCAGTGGAAAGAAGACAGCATTTTCAACAAATGGTGCTGGTTCAACTAGAGGTCAGCATGTAGAAGAATGCAAATCGATCCATTCTTATCTCCTTGCACAAACTTCAAGTCCAAGTGAATCAAGGACCTCCACATAAAACCAGATACACTGAAACTTATAAAAAGTGGGGAAGAGCCTTGAACACATTGGCACAGGGGAAATTTTCCTGAACAGAACACCAACAGCCTATGCTCTAAGATCAAGAATTGACAAATGGGACCTCATAAAATTGCAAAGCTTCTGTAAGGCAAAGGACACTGACAACAGGACAAAACAGCAACCATCAGATTGGGAAAAGATCTTTACCAATCCTACATCCAATAGAGGGCTAATATCCAATATATATAAAGAACTCAAGAAGTTAGACTCCAGAGAATCAAATAACCCTATTTAAAAATGGGGTACAGAAAAAAAAGAAAAAGAAAAAAAAGAAAAAAGAAAAAAATGGGGTACAGACTTAAACAAAGAATTTTCAACTGAGGAATATCAAATCACTGAAAAGCACCTAAAGAAATGTTCAACATCCTTAGTTATCAGGGAAATGCAAATCAAAATAACCCTAAGATTCCACCTCACACCAATCAGAATGGCTAAAATCAAAAATTCAGGTGACAGCAGATGCTGGAGAGGTTGTGGAGAAAGAGGAACACTCCTCCATTGCCAGTGGGATTGGAATGGTAAAACCACTCTGGAAATCAGTTAAGCATTTCCTCAGAAAATTGGACCTGAGGACCCAGCTATGTCACTCCTGGGCATATACACAGAAGACGCTCCAACAGGTAATTAGGACACATGCTCCATCATGTTCATAGCAGCCTTGTTTATAATAACTAGAAGCTGGAAAGAACCCAGATGTCCCTCAACAGAGGAATGGATACAGAAAAATGTGGCACATTTATACAATTGAGTACTACCCAGCTATTAAAAACAATGAATTCATTAAATTCTTATGCAAATGAATGGAATTAGAAAAAATCATAGTGAGGTAATCCAATCACAAAAGAACACACATGGTATGCACTCACTGATAAGTGGACATTAGTATAGAAGCTCAAAATACCCAAGATACAATTCACAGATCACATGTAGCTCAAGAAGAAGGAAGACCAAAGTATGGATGCTTCAGTCCTTCTTAGAAAGGGGAACAACATACTCATGGGAGGAGATTCAAAGTGTGGAGCAGAGACTGGAGGAAAGACCATCCAGAAACTGCCCCACCTGGGGATCCATCTCATATATAGTTACCAAACCCAGACACTATTGTGGATGCCAACAAGTGCTTGCTGACAGGAACCTGATGGGCATGGCTAATGGCTAGTACACAGTCAATGTCAGCAGTCAACAAAGAAGTCAGAGATCAACAGAGTGGGCTTCAAATGCTGTTACATGGAAGGGAAATACATGAAGAGCGCATAGTACATGTTCTTCTTCCTAACTGTGTGCGGAGAGAACACATACAGAACTTGCAGGTCTTCTGTTGGCTTCTACTATGACAACCCAGAAAATTAACAAGTTAAACAAAAGTTAACCCACTATTTGTCCAGTTTCTACCATAAGTTCTATACAAACCTCCAGACAAAAAAGGTCAGTGTTTTTTTTTTCCAACCTGAGCTACATGAAAACCTGCCTTAAAATAAAAACCTAGCTTACCTGAGAAGGTCACATCCAGGTGTAGTTTCCTACTGTCCTAATGTGTCCCTCTTCCTTAATACCCATGGAGCCTTTCTTAATAAACTCCTACTTTACACATGTACATACTCACATGTTCACCCACACATGAGCATATAGACATTCAGGCACAGATGTATACACATCCACACATATGCACCAGTTTGATCCACTGGTATCAGCCTTCAATTCATTGGCCTGAACCTTCAAGTCACTTTTCAAAGCTTTTAAGTCTTAGAATTGTGGATAAGGAATTGCAGACTTACACTAGCTCCTGTTGACAATTCTTCATCATCATCTTCATCCCTACACTCATGCCATTTATTCCCATGGAACACAATTAAATCTCAGCATTTTACAAAAGCCAGTCTTTCTCATGTGTGCCCATTGATGAATAACTCAATATTCATCTATTGTTGGAGTAAGAACCACCAAGGCTATATCCTCTGCCTGCCACCTGCACAGTTGAGTTAGTTACTAATCCTCTTTCTTGTTCTTATGAAACAGGTCAGTTGGCTCAGAGTTTGCCCTCACTAGGAAGAATTCTCCTGACTCCAAATTCATCTATAAGCCTGTCTCCTTTTAAAACAAGTCATGTGTCTCCGTTTCTTCTCTAGAAATTTCAGTTTCCCTCTGACATGCATCTTCTTTACCACAAACCCTCCCACCTCAAGGGAGGTGGCAAAGGCTTTAGGTTATTTATTGTGGCTATGGTCTGCTATATGGGAAATATCCATAAATATCTCAATAGTGTTTAAAGAAGCAAAGGAATAGTCTTCCTTTCTCATTATTGTTTTCCTTTGCCCAACTTAAAGTTTCTCTGTAGGAAGGAAGGAAAGAAGGAAGGAAGAAAGGAAGAAAGGAAGGAAGAAAGAAAGGAAGGAAGGAGGAATGTGTTTGGAACACCTGAATTCAATCTCAAAGAGTGAGAAATGGAGCCTTATACAAGTTAGGAGAGGAATAAATGACACTAGGGTGAGAGAGAGAGCTAGCATAAAATCCATGGTGGAATGAGCACAGAGCAAGAAATCTAAAGGAAGCAGCAGTGGAAGATGCACCTAGAATTTCTGCTCTGCCCATAGATTTACAGGAAGGCAGATTGAAGGAACCTGTAGGCACAGCTTGGGTAGGAAGTAATACAGCTTCAGCAAGAATAAATCAGCTCTTTACATCCAGTTGGCTGAAGGAAGTGGCTCAGAGATTGGGAACTGGGTGCGAGCAACTTCTTCATGAGCTGGCTCAGAAGAGACAGTAGAATATTTGCCTATGGCTAGTTAAAAAGAAACTGAAAATATCAACAGGAGTCAAGATGGTTTGGAATATTTAGAAGAAGGATTTGGCAGGGGAAGGAAAATATTTCCAAAGAAATTGAGAATCAAATTTAGAAAAACAATCTACCATTTAAATTTAGACTACCTGATCCATTCATGACACAGGGTCTTCCTATACCACTTGTTTGCATGTCTTCTTACCTTGTACAAGGCATTCAGAAGAGAGACTGGAAGTCCCTCTGCCTGCCTGCTTACTATCCAGCCAACCCACTACCTTTCTTTGGCACTGTGTGGAATCCAACCCAGAGTTCTAGGTAGGGACTACAAAAGCATTCTTCCACTGTTTTAGTTGCGGTCATTATTGCATGATGAAACACAATGACCAAGAGGAACTTGGGGAAGAAAGGGTTTATTTGCTTTACTCTTCCACATCCCAGTTTGCCGTAGGGTTTCTATTGCTGTGAATAGACACCATGACTATGGCAACTCTTATAAAGGAAAACTTTTCACTGGGGTGAAACTTTGCAGAGGTTTAGTTCATTATTGTCATGTCAAGAAGCATGGTAGCATGCAGGCAGGCATGATGTTAAAGAAGGAGCAGAGAGTTCTACATCTGAATCATCTGACAGCTGGAAGTGAGGGAGACACTGGCTTAAGCATTTGAAACCTCAAAGCTCACGCCTCAGTGACACATTTCTTCCATCAAGGTCACATCTTCGCCAACAAGGCGATACCACTTAATAGTCCATTCCCTATGGGTCTAAAGAGACCATTTTCATTCAAACTATCATGCAGTTCATCGTTGAACAAAATCAGGACAGGAGCTGAAGCAGGCCAGGAGCCTGGAGGCAGGAGCTGATGCAGAGGACATGGAGGAGTGGTGTTAATTGGCTTTCTCCTCATAGCTTGCTCAGCCTGCTTTCTTATAGAACCCAGGATCCCCACCCCCATTGTGGTCCCACCCACAATGGGCTCAGTAGTTACATTTATCCCAACCTAAGTTGGCTTTGCTTCTAATATCCCTTTCATATATCAAAACAGTGTGCAGTGCAATACCAAGGACCAGCAAGCAAATATCCAAGCATTCAGTGAACAAAACCAAGACTAGACATCCACACCAAGAAATATAACCAATCACTTAATTCTAGATACCTAAATACTAGCCTCCAAACACAAACAAGCCAGCCAAAAATCCCAGCATAAAGTGGGGAGGTGATCCCAAAGTCCCATCTAAAGAGAAATGGGCAGTTGATAGCTTCTAGGAGAGGGAAACTGAGTTTTTCTTAGAGGTGTGACCTCTGGTATGTGGACCATACTTTAGAGCAGGCTACATACGCAAAAATAGTTGGACAATATAAATTGAACTCAATTTAGTTTTTTAAAGAGAAGAAAATTCGAAATTGAGTGGGTAGATATGTTCTAATGGCTGACTTTGCGTGTCAACTTGACACAGCTGTAGTTATCACAGAAAAAGGAACTTCAGGTGAGGAAATACGTCCATGAGATCCAGTTGTAAGGCATTTTCTCAATTAGTGATCAAAGGTGGGAGGGCCCCTTGTGGGTGGTGCCATCCCTGGGCTGATATTCTTGGATTCTATAAGAAAGCAAAGTGAGCAAGCCAGGGGAAGCAAGCCAGTAAGAAACATCCCTCCATGGCCTCTGCATCAGCTCCTGTTTCCTGACCTGCTTGAGTTCCAGGCCTGATTTCCTTTGATGATGAACAGCAACGTGGAAGTGTAAGCAGAATAAACTCTTTCCTCTCTAACTTGCTTCTTGGCCATGAAGTTTGTGCAGGAATAGAAACCCTAACTAAGACGTATGTGAAAGCCAATTTGGAAGGAATCTGGGAGAGAATATAATAAAAAATATACCATATGAAATAAAAAGTTAATAAAAATGTCTTCTTTTTAAAGCAGGCCAAGGGTCCTCCCATAGGAGGAGATACAGAGACAACATGTGGAGCAGAGACTAAGGGAAAGACCATCCAGAGACTGCCCCTCCTAGAGATCCATCCCATATACAGTTACAAAACCCAGACACTATTGTGGACGCCAACAAGTGCTTTGCTGACAGGAGTCTGTTATAGCTGTCACCTGGGAGGCTCTGCCAGTGCATGACAAATACAGAGGGGGAAACTCTCAACCAACCAGTAAACTGAGCACAGGGTCCCCAATGGAGGACCCAAGTTGCTGAAGAGGTTTGCAGCCCCATAGGAGGAACAACAATTTGAACCACCCAGTATCCCCAGAGCTCCCAAGGACTAAACCATGAACCAAAGAGTACACATGGAGGGACCCATAGCTCCAAATGCATATGCAGCAGAGGATGGCCTTGTTGGACATCCTTCACTTGTTTGTGTTCTCCTGTAATTCTTTCAGGGATTTTTGTATTTCCTCTTTAAGGGCCTCTACCTGTTCTCCCATGCTCCCCTGTATTTATTTCAGGGATTTTTGTGTTTCCTCTTTAAGGGCCTTTACAACTTGACCCATGTTCTCCTGTATTTCTTTAAGGGAGTTATTTATGTCCTTCTTGATGTCCTCTAACAGCATCGTGAGAAGAAACTTTAAATCCAACTCTTGCTTTTCAGGTGTGCTGGGGCATCCGGGACTTGCTGTGGTGGGAGAACTGGGCTCTGATGTTGCCAAGTAGCCTTGGTTTCTGATGGTAGGGTTCTTGTGCTTGCTTTTTGCCATCTGGTTATCTCTGGTGTACGTTGGTCTTGTTGTCTCTGGCTGGAGACTGCCTCTCCTATGGGCCTGTAAACCTGTGTCTATACTCCTGGGAGACCAACTCTCTTCTGGCAGGGTCTGTGCACAGAAGACTTTGGAGCTGCCTGGTTCCCTGCTGCAGATGGCTTCTGGCACGGAAGACTCCTGTCCCAGCTGCTCCACTGATGGTATGCCCTGTGCGCTCCTAGCTGCACACCTCCAGAGAGAAGGTAGAGATCTCACCTCCTAACTCAGAAGTGAAATCGCTGCTGGGAGATCATTCTCTTCTGGTGGACTAAGCACAGAAGGCTTTGGAGCTGCCTGGTTCCCTGCTGCAGATGGCAGCTGGCAGGGAAGACTCCTGTCCCAGCTGCTCCACTGATCGTATGCCCAGTGTGCTCCTAACTGTATCCCCTCCAGAGAGAAGGTGGAGATCTCACCTCTGCATCAGAAGTGAAATCGATGCTGGGAGATCACTCTCTCCTGGTGGGCTAAGCACAGAAGGAAATAGTTTTAACGTGTTTTTCTATATAATTTTTGAGTTTTAACAGAAATATTTTCCTTGTAGATTTTCAATTTTATCAGAAAATGTTTATAATTCCACTTTCAATCATTTTAGGAATATTTTTATGCCTACCATTTATCTGTAATATTTCCATGAAATTGTCAATCTTAACGTGTTTTTCTATATATTTCCTCAATTTTATCAGAGATATTTCCATGTATATTTACACAATGGAATACTACTCAGCAATTAAAAACAATGAATTCATGAAATTCTTAGGTAAATGGGGAACAGGGCTTATGGGACTTTCGGGGAGGGGGGAACCTGGAAAGGGGAAATCAGTTAGAATGTAAATAAAGAATATAGAAAATAAAAATAAAAAATGTAAAAAAAGAATATATCTAATAAAAGTAAATATTCAAAAAAAAAGAGGTATAAAAAATAAAATAAAGCAGGCCAAGGGATTGGAGACCATTAGGAACACTTGCTATTTTTGCAGGGTATCCAGATTCAGTTCTTATCACCTGTGTGGTCCTTCACAACCATCTATAAATCCAGTTTCAGGAGATCCAATGCCCTCTTCTGGCCTCTCAGTACCTATACAGGCACTGTGTACACATACATTGTACATACATATGTGTAGGCAAGAACTCATACACACAAGATTTAAAAACAAATATCTGAAAAAAGATGGACAGGATGTTAATCCAGGCAGAAGAAACATTTAAAAATTTTACTATCCTTACCTCTTCACTTATTTATTTATTTATGTGTATATGTATGGGTGCATTCATGCTGTGGTGTGTGTAGGTCAGAGTACAGATGACAATATCTGGCAGTTGTTAGTGTACAGGCAAATTCTGCTGGCCTGCTCTCAGGGACCTAGCATTTGAGAACATCATCACCTGCCACCAGGTGTGCTGCAGATAAAAAGGACCACCGCACCCCAGCTCTCTCTGAGTGTTCTATGTGTTCTCCACCCCACCCCACCCCCTCTCTCTCTTTCTCTCTCTCTCTCTCTCGCTCTCGCTCTGTCTCTGTCTCTCTGTGTGGCTCTGTCTCTGTTTGTCTCTCTGTCTCTCTCTCTGTTTCTCTCTCTCTCTCGCTCTCGCTCTGTCTCTGTCTCTCTGTGTGGTTCTGTCTCTGTTTGTCTCTCTGTCTCTCTCTCTGTTTCTCTCTCTCTCTCTCTCTCTCTCTCTCTCTCTCTCTCTCTCTCTCTCTCGGCTTCCTCTCTTTCCTCTCTGCCCCCTTTCTTTCTACCTTCATGACTCTCTTGCTCCCTTTATCCCTTATCTAGGTCCTCCCTCCTCTCCCCTCCCACAATAAACCCCTTTTACACAATCCCTGTTGCATGACCTTCGCTCAGGCCTGTCAAAGGTACCCCCTCCCTGCATTATATTTCATAACATTAGTACCATAAGCTGGGGGTGGAGGGTTCTCTTGGTGTCTATCCAACGCTGGAATTCCATCTATCCACTGAACCTGCAACAGATCTGCTTTCTGGTCCACTGATCACCAGGTACTCTGTCTGACCCTGACAACTGATGAGTTCTCTACTTGGCTTAAATGCTTCTATGAGTCTGTCCATTCCCCCTGTTCTTCCATCATGGTTTTTCACCCCTTTGGCTTCTCTTGAAAATCCTGGTACCAGGTAAATCATGTCTGCTTAGGCTTACCCCTGGCCCCTGTCCACTCCATGATGGTTCACTGGACAGCTTAGGCCTTCTCAGTCTGTCTCCCCTGGGTCCCTGGGAAGCCTCATAACCAGGACTGGGACTCCTCATCAATGGAAATTGCATCCTGGAACATCTAGCTCCTAAATTTATCAAACATGGCCACCATACACCACTTAAATCAAGGGAATATGAAAAGAAATGAAAGCTTGCAACAAGTCAGAGTCAGATAAGAGCAAAAACTGCAGTTCACTCAACACTCGGTTCTGCTACAGGGTTTGCTCTCAGAACTGCTGATGAGGTACGTGAGGATCATTTGTCTGTGAATTTGATTCCAAATTCTAGAGTCTGCCATGTCCTTAACATGGTTCTAGCTCCTCCAGCCTGTCCACATGAACCCTGTGCCCTTCCCCCCCGCCCATGGCTTTCTGCTGCCAGGCTGTGCTAAGCTAAACATGCTCATTTTCTCTCTCTCTCTCTCTCTCTCTCTCTCTCTCTCTCTCTCTCTCTCTCTCTTCCTTCGTGGACTCAGATTTTATAACAACTTGGCCCAGAAATTGGCACTTCTGATTTCCAAATTCTCAGGGCAGTGGACAAATGATTCCCAAATATCTTATATCTAAACTTATTCTGCTCTATACTTAAGATTCCACTTCCTTGCCCTTAAAACAAATCTTTTGCTTCTTGACTTCTTTGTACTCTACTCTCAAAAACAAAACCAAAAGAAAATCTTAAGGTTATGCTGTAAAATCTTATCTACAGATTTGTAAGCTACTTATTGGGTATGTTTTAAAATCTACATTATCTGCAATAATATTTGGCTTTAAACTTGTAACAAAAGGCTTATGATTAAAAATTTATACATGGGTATCTGTATGTATATGTGAATGTAACTTGAATGCATATCATTTAAGACAGGGAGGAGAGAGAGAGAGAGAGAGAGAGAGAGAGAGAGAGAGAGAGAGAGAGAGAGAGAGAGAGAGAGAGACTAGGAAAAAATGTTTTAAATAGTTTTCCTTCCTCTCACCTCTTTGACCTCACCAGGATATAAATGATGACATGGCTTGCAACCTGCCATGTGATTTCAACATTTTAAGATGACCACAGGGTCATCTTAAAAAGCAACAATCATAAAACTTCTCGGTCCTACTGAGCCCTTAGTTTATTGTTATATCTCCTTTTAGACTAAGAAAGAAACAAGTCTCAATAATTTTAAATATGTATGGATTTCTTATGATAGAAATGCAGTTATATTTGCTGCAACATACTGTAGATGTGATTAAACTCTGGTTTAAAATATTCTGTATATGATAATGAAATTTCAAGGTTATAAAGGCCTATTCAGATTAACAGAAGCTAATTTGAAATATATGTCTAACTACTCATTTTTGCTAATTGCTCAACACCAAGATGCAAGAAAATTTATATAAGTAACAACATATATTTGATAAATAATATATTCAATAAGATATAAGATTGATATTCAAGATCTATAAACTCCTAAGGTCTAGTCAGTTCCACAGTAATATTTATCTAGGTTTTTTGTCTTTAATCAAGATTTATACACTCCTAAAATCTACTCAATTTCACAGCTATATTGGTGTAGCTTCTCTGAATTTTAAACTTTGGCTTTTTGAATAAAGTAAGCCAAATCTGCAATATTCCATAATGGTGCAATATAGTAGAATCAGCAAAGTTGCCAGACTCTCTATGGACCAATACTTGGTTTGCCAAATCCATAAATCTGATAAGAGAATAAAAATTTCAGATCATACATTTCAGGCATATAGGTGCATACAATATTGCAAATAAAGTAATGTTGGGAAAAACTAAGAGTCAGACTGTCTTGGTCACAGGGATTACTGGCTGGTTGCAGTTGGATCCACTCTTCATGGAAAATAGAAATCAATTCATATAAAACAATTATAGTTAGCCTTCTGGCTCTAATAAAAAAAGCCACATGCATTTCCTGCTTTTACAAACTCTAACATTACTTAGCATCACCCTGCTCTTGAGGTTTTCATTGGGGGATGGGGGATAGGAAGGAAAGAACATCAGGGGATAGGGGTGGGCATTCATTTTCCATCAGCTGATGCAAGGAAATCCTATAAGGTTCAGATTGCGGCTTGATTCTTTAATTATTATTTGCTCAAGTAAAATTTACTAAATATGTTTTTGTTTTTCTTTGTTTCTTTTTTTCTTTTGGAGAAAGTACTGAAAAGGAAATCTAAATCTTATATTTTAATTATAGGAATACAGTGCCTTTACCCTAGCTTACAATCCCTTTTAGACTTCATCTGTAGCAATAAAAACAATACTACATCCATTCACTTGTACTGGCTTTGTGTGGCACTTAAACCCCTGCTCCTTCTGTACATATGCTGGAGTCTTTCAGGTAATGAACTACTTAGCCTCTTTGAATATAACTATTTTCATTAAAATAGAGCCCAAATATTTACATTATCAAATTATGATGCAGAATAATAGATTTAAATAACATTTGCTCCACTATATCCCCCAAACACACACTGCAGTATCTAGCTGGCCTCTAGGTAAATGAAGCCTGTTTTCAGAATTACAAATTTGCAACTCAAAAATTTTAAAGATGATTTGTAAAATTTTCTCAGCTACCTAGTTTCCTACTCAATGACCTCAGCTTAGCTTGCTTTCAATCTGCAAGTAAACTGTGCTAGTAGCAATATCCCCTCCCCAAAAATCAAAACTGGTTTTAGAGCCTATTATTATTAATCTTATGTTAAATTTTCAAACAGTTTCACCTCCTATTATTTCCTCATTTTAATTTTTTGTAATTTTATTTATTTTATATCTAATGTTTTTGTGTGATGGGATAGGCCATTAAGAAGTCAAGACGGGCAATACAAATACCCATCTTGGGTATTTGGGGAAGAAAGAACAAGAAAACAAGAGAGAGAGAGAGAGAGAGAGAGAGAGAGAGAGAGAGAGAGAGAGAGAGAGAGAGAGAGAGAGAGAGAGAGGGAGAGAGAGGGAGGAAGGAAGAAGGAAAGAAAGCAAAGGTTGTGGTAAAATAGGAGAGATAGGGTTGCTGAAGCAATGATGAGACCACCCTCCCACCCCCACCTCCATTCCGCTCTGTGAAGGACTTGTGAGGAGTCTAAACATTAAGATTTATCTCAGAGTTAAAATAAAAACTCAGTTCTGTTTGTTCAAAGTAGCACCAAGCCTTCCATCAACGACCCTGCTTCTCGGACCAGCTTCTCATATTATTCTTAATTCTTTCTTTTTTCTAAAGAAGAAAAAAACAATGCTCTTTTTTCTTAGCTTATCTCTTCCCAGGGCTCATACAATCACAGCATTGGCTTCATTTATCATTATTAATAGCCCCGCGCTGCTACTATTCACAACCTTCAACCAAGCCCTGGTTCCCCTAAGAAAACAGCCGTCCAAGCTGTGCAACCTTTGTTCCTCTCTTGTTCCCACGGTCAAATCTAAAATAGATTGATTTTAGGGAAATAATAACTTCATGCACTGAAGCCCTTCATCTCATGCTGCAGAACAAAATCAATTCTCAGGAATTGGCCAGCTGCATCCTGTGAAAGGGGGCATTTCATTCTTATGGCTGCATCTACCAGGCAGTTCTCCTCTTGTCCTGAGCCTGGGACTGGAGATAAAGGAAGAGAATAAAAAACATAGCACAATGACAATCTTGAAATAAGCATGTTCCTGCTATACAATCTTGACACAAAAACATAGCAGAAATCTAAAATGACAGAAAAACATATCACTATAATCAAATATATTCTAATATGGTAATTCTAGTTTGATTTTATTACACTTTAAGAATTCTCAATTTTTATCATTTTATTAGTTTCATTAACATTAATTATTTGAAGTTTAATTCTATTTAGTCTTTCCTTCTGGGATGAGTAATTTCTTTGTTTTGGACAGTAGTTTATCCTGAGCATTTAAGGTTGACAAAAAAATAAATAAATGAATGTGATAACATGTTAACAATAATCTTTTGGTTTTAAAAAGAATGTAAAAGAGTACACCTGCTATTGGGGCTTACAGTTCGTTGAGAAGATGACTCAGAGGGTAAGAGCACTTGATATGTAAGCATGGTTGGAAATCCCCAGGATCTACATAAAAGAACTGAGTACAGCCATGCCTATAATTCCAGCACTGAGAGGAAGGGCAGGCAGATTCTAGGCACTGACTAGCCAGCCCACCTGCCACACCAAAGGACAGGCTTCAGAATCAGCAAGAGACCCTGTCTCAAAAATAACAAAGTGCAAAGCGATCCAGGATAATATTCCCTCTTCCTCTGACCTTCCTAGGCAGACACACCCATGAATATAACTACATGCCACACTACACACACACTCTAAATCACATGCACACACTCAACATGGTACATATGTATATACACACTACACACATACACATGCATACATACCAAACATCATACAAACACACCCCACACACGTACCATATACCTTACATGCACCCACACTCCACACCCATACACAGCACACATACATACACAGTCCATACATACAGACCATACTTCATATATATACTACACACACACACATATATATATATACACACACTATAACTCATAACACTCATACTCCACACAATACATATACTCATATCATGCACACACACCGAAATACACAATGCATACATAGCACAACACACACCACATATACACCATATACATATACCACACAATACATACACTTCATGCCATATACACACACTCTACTCACATATCATATAAACATATACACAATACACACAACATACAGCACATCATACACACACACTCTCTCACACACACCATAGCATATCATACACACAAAATACCTATTTGCCACACAATATACATACACCACACAGTCTACTCAGTCTACATTCATATCACACACACACCAAATTACACACAATATACATCATGCAATACACACATACATACACATACACACACACAGAGAGAGAGAGAGAGAGAGAGAGAGAGAGAGACTGAAATCTAGCCTTCACTCAGTATTGAATGTGGCCTTGTTTGTAAATAGGGTATGCATAGACTTAATCAAAATTAGATCAGCTCATACAGAACAACAGCAGACCATAATTCAATGCTTGGCATCTTGCAAGAAGGAAAAAGTGCAGATGGAGACACATCAAGAGGAAAAACAGGTGCAGCGAGGAGAGGAAAAGGACAGAAATTGATAACTACAAACCATGAAACACCGGGATTCTGAAACAGTAGAGAGAAACAAGGATGGAGTCCTTTAGAACCTTCAGAAAGGGCACACACACACACACACACACACACACACACACACACACATCAAAATGACAAAAATAAATCTTAGGAAAAACCCTGAAATTTAGGGCTGGAATGCTAGTCAGTCCTATAAAAAGCCCCTGAATCCAATGCCCAGAATGACAGAGTAAAATTCAGCAAGCAGCAACTCAACTTCAGACAGAACTTGCATCTAGACAATAAATCTAACACGACATAAAAGGTTGGAACAGAGGTAGGAGGGAGACAAAATACTTTCGGATTCTCACCAATAATTTTTCTCTAAATTACCAGATTACCCTCTGTAATATTAAACACACCCTTACATGCATGCATATATGTTACATATGCATACACACAGAAGCATACACATATCTGAAGGTATAAACATGTGCATTTGTATATGTGTGTGGTATACTGGAGATATTTTCAGGTACTTGTATACATAAAGGTTTTTCTAGACTGTAAAGAGGAATGAATTGACCAGTTGATGGAAGTTTCTCTCTCTCTCTCTCTCTCTCTCTCTCTCTCTCTCTCTCTTTTAAGATTTATTTATTTATTTATTATATATGTAAGCACAGTGTAGGAAGTTTCTCAAACAGCAATGGGATGCATCATAGCCAATGTGCAGTTAAGGGAAAAACACTAATTTAACAGTCCCCAAAGAAAGCCAACCATTCCACTTACATAAGCCTTGTTGAAAAAGATAAAAAAAAAAAAAAGCAAAACAAAAAAACAAAGAACAAGGAGAGCACATGACAGACTTTCAGCCCACTTGTTATTTAAGGAGATGAACTTAATCATTTTAAATAGAGCCAACCCAGAATTCCATGCCTGGATAAACAACCAACAAAGAGACATTCAAGAAAATATTGAAAACATTTGTCACTAAATCAATTTCACCAAAAGAAAGAACTTTTTAAAATTAACTAGAAATAGAAGCAGCGATGATCTGAGGCATGGTGAACATATTGTTAAATGTAAATGAACATTCACTCAAAGATAATGGCAATAGTGACCATAGCAACAGAGCATTCATTAAATGCAAGTGTAGGCTAGCAAATGGGAAGGGGAAC
Source organism: Tokudaia tokunoshimensis (assembly GCA_036184795.1). Classification (NCBI taxonomy): domain Eukaryota; kingdom Metazoa; phylum Chordata; class Mammalia; order Rodentia; family Muridae; genus Tokudaia; species Tokudaia tokunoshimensis. The sequence goes on along the minus strand of BTHU01000002.1, from coordinate 87,000,755 downwards.
TAGAGTGGATGGCTTCTAGTGTCCAGCAGAAATCATTGACTTGTGACATTAGTTAGGTGAGTATATGTGTTAAAGAATTTTCAAGTGGCTCTTAGAAATTTTTCATGTAATATCTTCAAAATGAATAGTGTAGGAAACTTCATGTAGATGGGGAGGAAAATAAACTGAAGAATAGAATTTGCAACGAAATAAAAAGATGAGGTACAAAATTTAAAAAGAACATCTCAACTGAAATGAAACATAAAGAACATAGTCAATTCTATATCAGGCCACTATTCATCAAATGAGTCAGTGTACGGTGGTCCTATCAAACATCATCTACAGTAGGGCAAAAGGCACTATGGGTTTGAGGTCAGGAGCAGATGCCCAAGATCCTTGCCTCCTAATTGTTTAATCTTAGTGTAATCTCCTTCCTTCCCTGTAAACAAAGCCTTGTATTAAACCAAAATGTTGCAAAGTCACGGGATTTCACTTTGTGATGGACGCAATCTCACCAATGACTCTATCCTTGCTCTTCTTCCTGCCCACCTCCTGTTGACCTCCTTCATTCTCCACAATATTAGCCTTCTGCTATTGTGCCACATGAATTCCATTTTCTTCTGTCTTGTTCCCCTTCTCCCAGTTTATTTCTTTTATTCCATTCTCCTCATCACTTGTATGTTTTTGTGCCACTATGGTACTGTCTTAGTCACTGTTCAGTTGCTACAAAGAGACATACTCCATGCACAAGGTAATTAGTATAAATGAAAGCATTTAATTGTGTGCTTGCTAGTAGTTTCAGAGGTTTAGTCTACTATCATCATGGTAAGGAGCATGGCAGCATACAAGCAGCTACTGGAGCAGAAATTGAGAGCTACTTCCTGATCCATAGGCAGAGAGAGAAAGACGGGGGGGGGGGGGGGAAGGGGGAGGGGAGAGGGAGAGGGAGAGGGAGGAGAGAGATTCTATACTTGGTGTGAGCTTTTTGAAACCTCCAAGTCCACCCCCAGTGACATACTTCCTCCAAGAAGACTGCACTTCCTCCAAGAAGGCCACACCTCCTAACTTTAAGCCACCACATTGTCTTTGTGCTTATACTTCCATAGGAAAATTGAGGTCAGGCACTATAATAGTTCTTTCTGCTTGGATTTAGTTTGACTATTTTAAGATGTCTGTTTCCATATAGATTTAATTTACTTTCTTGTTCTGTGAAGACTGACATGTAATTTTGATGGATATTACTCAGAATCTATCTGCTTTGATAATGTAAACATTTGCCCTATATTAATTCTGCTAGTTCATGAACATAGAAGGCCTTTAAATCTTTAAGTATCTTCTCTTAATACTTAAATTTTTTGTCATCTTTCTCCTCTTTTGTTAGGATTATTCCTACTTTTCTTTTAAAATCCATTGTGAATGTGATATTTTTCCTAATTTTTTTTGGCAAGTCCATTACTGTCATATTGAAAAGCTGCTAAATTTTGTCTGTTGAGTTTTGTATCCTACTATATTGCTGAAGGTTTTTACCAGATCTAGAATTTTTCTTATAGACCCTTAGGGCCTCTTAAATCATATCATCTGCACACAGGACTAATTTGCCCTCTTCTTTTCCTACTCAAATAGAGTAAAGACAGTGAGCACCCTTGTCTTGTTTCAGATTTTAAAGACTAGTCTCAGTTTTTTCTTGTTTTGTAAACTGTTGACTGTTTGTCATACATAGCCTTTATCATGTTGTGATATCTTTTTTCTATCCATAATTTCTTCAGGAATTTTGTGGGAATACATGTTGAAATTCATTGAATGCCTTTTTTCTATCAGTTGAAATGATTACTTGGCAGTATTTCTCCTTAATTCTATTCTTTGTCATACATTTATTGATTTGCCTATGTTGAACCTACCCTGTATCCTTAAAATGGTACCAGCTTATCCATAATATATGATCTTGTCCATAGTATTTTTAAATTTGCTATACAAGTATTTTGTTGAGAATTTCTGAGTCTATTTTCATCATGGTGATTGGTACACACAGTTTAATTTTTGGTGTGTCCTTATGTAGTTTGCTGTATCCTTATCAGAGTAATACTGACTTTGTAGAGAGTTTTATAGCATTCCTTCCCATTCTATTTTCATGGTACATCTTGAGAACTACGGGTATTAGCTTTACTTTGAACATTTAATAGAAGTGAGTAAATCTGTCAGATGCTGAGTTTTCATCTGTGGAGAGTCATCTGATCCTGGACTTTGATCTGTGGAGAGCCATCTGATCCTGGACTTTCATGTGTGGAGAGCCATCTGATCCTGGACTTTGATCTGTGGAGAGCCATCTGATCCTGGACTTTCATGTGTGGAGAGCCTTCTGATCCTGGACTTTGATCTATGGAGAGCCATCTGATCCTGGACTTTGATCTATGGAGAGCCATCTGATCCTGGACTTTGATCTATGGAGAGCCATCTGATCCTGGACTTTGATCTGTGGAGAGCCATCTGATCCTGGACTTTGATCTGTGGAGAGCCATCTGATCCTGGACTTTGATCTGTGGAGAGCCATCTGATCCTGGACTTTGATCTGTGGAGAGCCATCTGATCCTGTACTTTGATCTGTGGAGAGCCATCTGATCCTGGACTTTGATCTATGGAGAGCCATCTGATCCTGGACTTTGATCTATGGAGAGCCATCTGATCCTGGACTTTCGTCTGTGGAGAGCCATCTGATCCTGGACTTTCGTCTGTGGAGAGCCATCTGATCCTGGACTTTGATCTATGGAGAGCCATCTGATCCTGGACTTTGATCTATGGAGAGCCATCTGATCCTGGACTTTGATCTATGGAGAGCCATCTGATCCTGGACTTTGATCTGTGGAGAGCCATCTGATCCTGGACTTTGATCTGTGGAGAGCCATCTGATCCTGGACTTTGATCTATGGAGAGCCATCTCATCCTGGACTTTGATCTGTGGAGAGCCATCTGATCCTGGACTTTCGTCTGTAGAGAGATATCTGATGGTGGACTTTCATGTGTGGAGAGCCTTCTCATCCTGGGCTTTCATCTGTGGAGAGATGTTATTGTTGCTTCTGATTCCTCACTAGTTATGAGTTCTGGATTTAATTTTTATAGGTCATGCTTCCTTAGGAATTTAGCCAGTGTATATTTTTTCTTTTTTTTTTTAATTAGATATTTTCTTTATTTACATTTCAAATGTTATCCTCTTTCCTGGTTTCCCCTATGAAAAACACTCCATCCTATTCTCCCCTCCCCCTACTCACCAACCCATTCACCCCTGCTTCTCTGTCCTGGCATTCTCCTATATTTAGGTATTGAGCCTTCTCAGGACCAAGGGTATCATGATTTCCCACTTTTTGTATTAAAGTTTTATCAATACTCCATTGTGAACCTCCGGATTTCTCTGGAGTCTGCGTGACACTGCTGATTTTATTGACTTGGCTTTTCTTTCTCTTTTGTTTGGCTAGAGGTATGTTCTCTTGTTTATCCTTCCAAGGAACCAGCACTGGCAGATAGTCTTTTAGCTTTCATTTTGTTAGTTTCTTATCTAGCTTCATTATTTCTTGCCATCTACTTCATGTGGCTTTGGCACATCCTTGCTTCGTTAAGCCTTGAGGCACATGATTAATTTTTGAGTCATCCCTAGCACTTTAACATGACAGCAAGCCCCTTTATTTCTAGAACTCTCTTTGTTTGATCTGAAAGTTTTGATTTGTGCCTTGATTTCACCTGACTCTAGAAAACTTTAATCTTTTCCCTGGTTCTTCTAATGGCCCAGTTTTGATTTCTCCAAGTATTTGTGTAGTCTGGTGTGTTCCTACTTCTTCTAATTTTATTTTACTAGGCTCTAATAAAAATCCAAAGAGCCACTCTCTTTGCTAAGGTTTCTTTGTGACTTAAAATCTGATTGAGTTCAGAGGAGGTGCTGTGAATCACTGCAAAGAATACCTATTTCCTAGCTGTTGTATGAAATATTCTGTAGATATCTGTTAAAAGCAAATGATTTGAAATAAAGCTTCTCTCTGATTTTTTTTTTACTGATTTTTAGTTTGAAGATCTAACAGTGAGAGCAAGCTACTAAAGTCACTATAGTTTATCCAGACATATTTGGTCTTTTAGTGTTTATTTATGAAATTGGAAGCGTCATTATTTTATGCATAGACAGTCAAAATTATGACATATATTCTTGAATTATTTTCCCTATTAATATGTACTAGATTTGTTAGCAGGTGTGAGAATATGCAGTGAAAGTTCATGTGCATGCATGTACATGTGCATATGTGTGCACCTGCATGTGGAGACCAGAGGTTGATGTTGATTGTCTTCCTTGATCTCTCTTAACCTCATTTTTGATACAGGGTCTCTCATTGAATCGAACCCATCAAATCAATGAGGGCTGGCCAGTGTGATCCAGGTTTCTAACTGTCTCTGTTTCCCAGTCTGGTGCTGAGGTGGCATGGTAAGTAACTGTTGCCTCATTTTCCAAAATTCCTTTGCTGTGTTTGTGAATCTACTGAATGGGTAGGTATGTTTTTCCCTTTTAGCTACTCTTTGTTGTTCATTTTCTTTTCTGTGAGTCTTCTTGCTCGGTTGTCTGCACGTAGGTTTGAATTTTCTACAGGGTCGGGATGCTTTGATAGCAGTTCCAGAGTTAATCTGTAATAAAAGACAAGCATGTAGTACCCTTGTATGTATGGCTCAGAAACGGTGACATAAGGATCATATCTGCAGAAAGCATAGCTAATACTTATTAGAGCTAAATGCATCAGTAATGAAGCATCCAAATGAAGACAGAAACAGAAAACTGAAAAGAAAAGCTGAAGCCTGAAAAAGAAGGGAAGGATCTTCATTAAACTTGTGGGAAATAGTAATGTTAATGATGCAGAGTAGGTACAGATAAGAAGGGGGATTCGAGCTAAAGCACAACCTCTGGACAATGAAGAACAAATGCTTAGGTGAAAATAAGAAATACAAACGAAGTACCCATCCCAGCTCTGGCCAGTGTCTCCTCCTGCTTGGCCCTTTGTGTTTTCCTCTCCTTCAGTGCTACCCATGGCAGTGCTCTCACTGGTGGGGAGGCTCTGAAAGTATGCTTCTCCTGGGGAGAGGATCTATGGGTGTGAACTCCATTCTGCTGCCATTTCCTGCTCTGAGACTCCTCCACTTGCTAATTACAACTGCTTCTTCAGTGTTTTGAAAACTCCCTATTTAGAACTGCAGCCCATATTTAATTGGATCCTTTGTTTTCTTCTTCTTGTTGTTTTTTTAATTCTACAATGAAAATTTCAAACCTTTGAAGAAAATGTTTAAGAAATACAGTAGAAGGTGGGAAAACTTCTTATGTTCATGGATTCTTAAAATTAATCTCAAAATGGTTATTCTGCCAAAAGTATTTTACAGAGTAAAATGCCCTATCATATTCTTTACTGAAACAGAAAAAAAAATCCTAAAATTCATATGGAATTTCAAAACCTCCAGATAGCCAAGGCACTCTTGATTCTAAGAACAATACTAGAGAGTTAACCATACCATATTCAGAGCTATAATAAAACACCATGGGACTACCACAAAAGACAGACATTTTATATATATATATCTGAACCAAAGGCGAGACCCAAATATAAGTGTCATATTTCACAAAGATGGCACTGGTGGAGAGACAGTATCTTCAACAACTGGTATTGGGAAAACAAGATGTCCAAATTTAAAAGAATGAAGTTAGACAAATACCTATTACCCTGTACAAAATTCAAATCTAAACAGATCAGAGACTTCAATGAGAAACCTGAAACACTGAATCTGCTAGAAGAAAACACAGACTGTACACTACAGATAAAGGTGAAGGAACAGACCTTTGGAAGAGGACTCCATTTACTCAGGAATTGAGAACAATTAACAAAGGAAACAACCAATCAAATCAAGAGAAGACCACAGAAAGGGAGGAAATCTTTTTTAGCTGCACATACGATAGAGGATTAATTTTCTACAAAAATAAAAAAAAATTTAAAATCGGTGATGATTTAATATTGTAGTTTTATGGTGGAGTTATACTGGGCATTTTTTCTTTTTACATATTTCTTCTACTTCACTGGAGCACATAAACAATGATATGGCATTCTTAAAGGTACTCAAGAGAAGATGTGAATTCTGCAGAGTCCTGCTCTTATGGAGTATAAATACACAGATGTTTAGCTGGAGAAGAGAACGTGCATGAAGTATAATCATACACAGTATGCTTCCTGGTATTAAATAAACCCTCAAAATCTGTATTGCAGTATAACATCTATACAGATGTGACTAGGACCTCGATCTGTGTCCCCCAATTCCATGGTCCTTATGATCTCCATCAAAAGAATTCAGATCTGGTGCAAACAGTGTAGCATAGAATATGAAGATAGTTTGTTACAAAACTACACGTGCAAACCACAAGGAGTGAAAGCAGACAATAGCCAAACAGACCACTGTCCTGAGCTACTCTCAGTTTTCATACTACTTTCTGAAGTTTCTAGAACAAGTAGACTTTTTTTTGGGGGGGGGGTCTTTCTTTTGTCTACCTGACTGATAACCTGTTTAGATTTGTCCTTTCTGGAGGTGACAACAATATGTCTTTGTTCTTTTTCTGCAAACCTCCTGTTATATAGTAATCTTATAAAATCCAGTCCTCCTTCAACCTGAATTCATTCCTGTAATTTTGGATAGTTCAAGATGACAAATCTCTTTCCAAATCAAGAGATATGGGTTAGGTCCCATTCTTCTGACCAGCAATTAAAGTCCCATTTTTTCCAATTTTTTTTTTAAATAGGCTGTAGACTACCTATGTGGGAGAGAATCTCTTCATAGTGTTCTCTAAACCACCAAAGCACTAATATCTACCTAACATTGAGATATCGTTCATAAAATTTATGTTAAAAATTATGAAATTCATACCATAAAATTGGGTCTTTAAGAGTTTATGACTCAATAGTTTTTAGTACATTTACATTTAGACAGCACCACCATGAACTCATTCTAAACACCTCCATTATCTCATGCCCATTCTCAGGACCTTCTAATTTCCCCTTCCCTCTACCACTGGCAAGTGCTAATCTTCTTCCTGTCTCTATAGATTTATGTATTTTGAATATTTCATGTGAGTGGAACTATATAGTATACATTTTCTGTGATTTTCTTCTTTCATTTAGTATAATGCTTTCCATGTTCATCCATATTGTATATCTGCATGATATTATATTATACTGACATATTGTTATCCGGAAAACTCAATTTCTTTCTTTGGGCTCTTGGTCTCATTGGTAAAATCATTTTAAATGGATTCAGTAGAAATATTAGAGTTTGAGAAAAAAAAAACAAATCTAACCAAGAGAGAAACCCCAGCAGTTACCAGGAAGAGAGAGATAGAAAAAAAATATATGCCTTTAAAATCAGCCAAGGAAATCAGAGGAAACAGTGAGAAAGTCCAGTCTGTTAAGGAAAATGTATTTAATAGTGCTGAGCTGTGGGTCTGAGTTCAGAGGGCATCCAGTCTCAGGCTTTTGTGTCCCATGGGGAAAGATTGTACCAGGACACACAATGAGAGAGAGAGGAGAGAGAGAGAAAGAGAGAGAGAGAGAGAGAGAGAGAGAGAGAGAGAGAGAGAGAGAGAGAGAGAGAGAGAGAGAGAGAGAGAGAGATTAGTAAGGGGAAAAAACAGTTTCAAGAATGGAAGTGGGCTATTGAACTGAGAACCAAATTCCCCAAACCACCCTGCTACACAATGTACAGACCTTTATAGTGCCTCCAGCTCCCATGTGTAGTTCAAGGACTCTTTTCCTTTTCTTCTGTTCATTAGATGAAGCCTAGGTAAGGAAGACCTTCCAGGCTTCCTCTGCAGAATGGCCTTTCTATATTGATCTTCATGTTTCACCTCAGTCTCTGCTTTTCTGCATACTGCTTTTGTTTATGCATTTATTACTTTACTTGGTTCCATTTTTTGCCTACTTTGCCTAACACCACCACAGACCTTCATTTATAAGATTCTGTGTGGACTAATAATTCAGTTCCCTATGCACATGCTCTGAAGGGGAGGGGAAGCACTGTTTTCCAGCATTCAATTGCCCTGGGCAAAGTGAAGATTTGTAGCACAGAAAAAAAAGAAGAGCAAGAATTTAGAAAAGAAAAAGACAATCTCCAAGGGACATTCACAATTATTATGATGCTGCTCCAGGAAGGACAAAGCTAATATAAAATACAGTTGTGTCATCTAAGAAAATACTCTTTTCTTTGTAGACACAATATATATTACTTTCAGTCCAAAACAAATTCTTTACTAATTACTTGTCCACGTGTTCATGTCTTCAACTAAAACTCTTGCTACTTGCAGGCACAAGCTAAGATTATTTTTGATCCTTCTATCACACAGAGAAGCCTTCAGAAAATAAATACTAAAGAAACATTGCTGCAAAGAGTGGGTAATAACACTTATGGTTGCTTTTCTCTGAACAGAACAAATACTACAATACCTTTTATTACCTTCAGTAGGTGTGCCATTGAGAAGAAATTACCAAAACTGAACTTGGAACACAAAATGAGTTGGCTTGAGAACAGTGGAAGTGAGAAAAGCAAAGAATCCCAAATTTCAGATCGACTAAGATCTGTCTTACTTTTCATTTCTGTTACTATTATGAAATATCTTGACAAAAGCAATTTTAACTCATAATTCCAGGTGACAGCCCATTATTGTAGGGAAGTCACAGTGAAAATTGCTAAAGACAACTGGTCACATTATATACATACTCAAGAAACAGAGAGGAATAGTTCATAAATACTACTGTTCATCTCAATTTTTTTGCAAGTTTTTCCTAAACTTACAAGTGCATCTTCCCACATCAACCAACATAATTAAGATAATCCCTTACAGAATTTTGCAAAGATCCTATTTGACTAGATTATGTTGAGTGGAAAATTTAAACTAATCATCATACCATTCAAGAGAGGTTGGTTCATATCCCTATAAATATTGTTGGGCTTACAATGGAGATAAAGGCTGGGTGTGGTGGTACATGCTTTTAATTCCAGTACTCTGCAGGCAGAGACAGGCATGAAGATATGAGTCTGAGGCCATCCTGGTCTACATAACTAGTTCAGGATAGTCAGAACTACTTAGGAAACTATTTATAAATTAATTTGTGATTAATTTTTAAATTAAAGCTATAACTAAAAAAAAAGCTGTAACTTTTATCATTGTTCTCTTGAACACTACATTTCTAACAAACTTAACATATTAGTTATAGTGCTTTCTACCCTCTGTACATCAATTGCAGCAGAGAATTTGTACATTACTTAAGAAAAATTAACCCATCTTTTCCACAAATTGTTTGTTTCTTTGTTCCTTCCTTTAACAAGACAAGTTTCAGAGAGCTCTTGGAAGATAAAGAGGATTGAGAAAAGTTAACACATGCCAGCAAAGAAAAACCAAAAGCATTATATCAGTGAGAGCACTGTGTATACAGCAGTTCTTTGATTTTTTTATATATTAATTAGTTTTGCTGATGTTGGCACATTAAAAAAAAACACAATGAACTGTGACTATGGATTCCACAGAACATTGCTTCCAAGCAATTATCACAGTTAGCACTTTTACTGCATGAAAAATGAAGGAGAAAACATTCAGTACTGCTATTACTTATCCTCACTGTTTCTCAGCCTGATTTTTGCATGGTGGATGCATCATGATCTGAACATTACCTTACAGAAGGATCCATGATGTGTAGAAGTGCTATTTAAGATATGATATGCTTTTACTTAGTTACTGAACAAGAAACCTACAGCCTTGATTTTACTATCTGTCTTAGTCAGGGTTTCTATTCCTGCACAAACATTATGACCAAGAAGCAAGTTGGGGAGGAAAGGGTTTACTCAGCTTAAACTTCAACATTGCTGTTGATCACCCAAGGAAGTCAGGACTAGAACTCAAGCAGGTCAGGAAGCAGGAGTTGCTATGATCATAGTTCTTTGATGCTGTATAGTATTATGTTTCAAAATAAATTCTGTTTTCCCTACAGACAATCTTGTTTAAATAAGAAAAAGAAGCACTGGAGTAGTCAAGAGATTAGGCTGAGTTTATCCATATTAAGGGCTGAGTAAAAATAAAATCCATATCTTCCTTAGTCTGAAGACTGTCTTTTTAACAGTAGGTTGTATTTGCCCAAATTTAACTTCAGGATATATAGTTATGAGTTCTACTCACCTCTATCAAGCAGACCTAAAATTATTAATTGTCTGTTCATCTATTAGTGACACACACTATTACAGCTACACTTGTTAACATCACATCACAGAGGGCTTGTGACCATAATAATAAATAGCACTTATATCAACAGTACTAATTTGCCTCACTAATTCAAATTATTTTTTTTTATTTTCTATATTTTTTATTTAAATTCCAAATGATTTCCCCTTTCCCGTTTCCACCCTCCCGGAAAGTCCCATAAGCCCCCTTCCCTCCCTCCGTTCCCCATTCAACCTCCTCTTGTTTCTCTGTCCTGATGTTCCCCTACATCCAGTCTTTCCAGGACCAGGGGTCTCTCCTTCCATCTTCTTGGAAATCTATTGATATGCGAATTGTATCTAGGGTATTCCGAGATTCTGGGTTAATATCCCCTTATCAGTCCCTCCGATGAGGGACATCTTGGTTCTTTCCAGCTTCTGGCTATTATAAATAAGGCTGCTACGAACATAGTGGAGCATGTGTCCTTACTGCATGCAGGGAAAGCCTCTGGGTATTTGCCCAGGAGTGGTATAGCTGGATCCTCTGGGAGTGTCATGCCCAGTTTTCTGAGGTACCGCCAGACTGCTTTCCAGAGTGGTTGTACCAGCTTGCAATCCCACCAGCAGTGGAAGAGTGTTCCTCTTTCTCCACATCCTCTCCAACAACTGCTGTCTCCTGTGTTTTTGATCTTAGCCATTCTGACTGGTGTGAGATGGAATCTCAGGGTTGTTTTGATTTGCAAAGTTCTTCCCTAGTTTCCTTTCTATTAGTTTCAGTGTGTCTGGTTTTATGTGGAGGTCCTTGATTCACTTGGAGTGCAAGGAGATAAGAATGGATCGATTTGAATTCTTCTGCATGTTGACCTCCAGTTGAACTAATTCAAATTATAAATAAATTCACAGCCAAACTACACCAAGGATTACAGTTTGCCATTAATGTCATTGTAATAAAATTAGCCAGTCTTATACTCTACCTATCCACTCACTATCTGTGAGGTATTTATGATTTTCGTCATCATTCTCTTGGTCATTTGTATTCCACTCCTAACAAACCTTAACATAGTGCTCTCTACCCTATACGGCTACTGCAGCAGAAAATTTGTATATCATATAAGTGAAATTGACCCATCTTTTTCACAAGTCTTTTAGGATTTACACATATAACTATCTAAAGACTTTATCTTTAAATCTTATTTTATTGTATAATTCACAATAGAACATTAGACTGTGACTCTATTAAGATAAGTCCTGCTTCTTATTTTATCAGAAAACATATAAAAGTTGATAATTTGTGCAGTCATAACAATATGGCTCTCATAACTGCTAGAGGATAATGTTATCCCTTGAAGTTAGGAGCCAAAAAGTAGTATCAATTCGAACAAAAATAATAAAGTTAATAGTTTCTACTACTCTATCAATATTTATGAGTTTAATAATTCTTATTACAATTTCCTTTACCAATCTTTATTTAAAAAACCTCTATTTCAGCTATATGTAATACTTCCATTAAATTAACTTAGTTTTTGTATCTTATATTAAAATTTATCCCAAGCCAGAAAGAAATCATCCAAAATAGACAATGTATCACTGTTCAAAGTAGAAACGAGACTACTTCTCAGTAACTATACCAGTGGTATCATTTATCACTTGACTGAATTCTGTTTATAATATAGATACTCATAACTCTAAGCAATATTTAATATTTACATATATCCCTTATAATTTTTCATCCTAAATCACTGCTCATGGTTTGTCCTAACCCTTTGGTGATGAGAAGGATTAGGAATCATGTTATCCTTATTCATATGACCGAACAGTGTTAATAAAGTAATTCTACAAATTACTTTATACACTTACTGATATGCTAGGTTTGTTTTATCTGTAGTGTGATTTCTTGTAAACATTAACTCATGGGAACTTCAGTACCTTTCTGATTACTTGAGAAATTAAACTTTCTCCTACAAATTGGCCTACATCCTACATTAGCAACATCTGGAAAAATCAATCAAATTTCTCCAGGCTGGCCTACTCTCTACAATAGGTTTCACACTAATAGCAGCCCTGCTTTCTTCCAGTATTATACTCATAGCAAGGAGTTTTCAAGCAATTCATTTTATCCTTTATTCAATGATAATTCGACATGCTAAGCCCTCATTGTATCTTAACAACAATATTCATACCATTTATACTTTAACACAAAATGACATTAAAGTAATTGTGATATCTCCACTTGGTGTCAACCAGTATTAGCAGTAATACTAGTCATGAATCAATCGGATCAGTCCCAGCTGACTTTTTTCCAACATAATATTTTTAATGATTATGTAGAAATTTTACATCCTGTACCCTGATCACACTTACTTCCCAGTTATTCCAAGTCTGCCCCCACCTTGTGCCCCTACAAGAAAAAAGAAAAATCAAATTTGTGTTGCTATATATTCACTGGTGCATGGTCAAACTGACAGTGGCCAGCCCCTTGTAGGAAACTGAGTCCACCCCTGCACCTTCACCCCAACCCCCACCAGAAGGTGGAGAACTACATTTCAGCATCCTTATTACAATCTTTCAGAGTTTTCATCAAAGGCTTCTTGTCTAAACTGTTACTTTTGGGAGAGGAGGGAATATAGGGTTATCATAAAAACCACCTATGTCCCTCTTTCTCAACTTTAAGTCTGCAGTCATCAATAACTACTGCAAAAGCAGCTTCTTTGTCCCTTACAGTCAGTGGGAACATGGATCATGGACTTCCACATGGTTTCTGGTGACATCAGGTGCCATGAATTTGTAGCCAGATGACTGCAGAGGTGGAGTCAGGTTAGAACCTAGGGGCCTGGCTACACATGACTGATGGTCACAGGATTATGGCCTTGTCTCACACCAAGGTCCCACACTTACCAACTGTGATGGCTAGTCTTAGTCATTAATTTGACTATGTCTGGAATCAACTAAAATGCAAATGTCTGGGCACACCTGTAAAAGCTTCTTAATTCAATCATTTACAGTGAAAAGACCCACTTTAAACCTGAATATTTGAGGTATAATGATAAACCTTTAATACAAATCTTTTAAAATGGGAAGATTCACCTTTAATCTAGGCCACAAATGCTGTTGGCAGTCTATGCAAAGGACACAGAAGGAAGTTCTTTCTTTTTGTCTGTTGGCTCTCATTCTCAATAACAAGTCCATTCCTTCCCATACATTAGAGCCTATCTCTTCAGGATTCTAGCATATTCTAAAGACAAACTTACACATAGGAGGGCTATGTGCTGCCTTAGCTAAGGAGTGTTGCTTTTATATAGACCATTCTGGGGTTGTTAAAGAGTCAATGGCCAAGGTGAGAGAAGGACTAGCCAAGCAGAAGAAAGAGAAATAACAGAATCAGGGCTGTTAGGGCCCCTAATTGTTCTCTAGCTATAGTTGACTTCTGGCCTCTACCTTTTGGACTGCTTGGTCACTATTGTTTAAGAACACATAGGTACAGCACAGCTAATGATCTTAAAACAGAGATACAAAGAACTAGATACAGACAACCAGGAGTTATGAGCTATCAGAATACCAGCAATTGCTTCAAGATTGAAGCATGCACAAAGAAAAGGGGGGAATGAAGAGGTCAGTTCAGAAGCTGGAAAATTCCACCAGATCCCTTTCCCTCTGGAAGGGAGGGGCTAAATTACATTTCTCAGGCAACAAGGAGGTCCCCATGGCTAGGTGAGGCCCAGAGTTATTCCGAGACCGCTGACCACCTACCTCATTCCCTAACAACCAATCAGTTTAAAAGTCACACTGTTCTGCCAAACACATTTTTTCTAATGGCGGCTGCCCCGAGGACTGTATAAAGGCACACTGGGTGGGCTGCACATGGTCATTCTCTCCCTATGTGCAGGTCAATCCCAGAATGCTGGATTAAATAAAATTTCTCTTGCTTTTGCATTGATCCCCATCTCCACGTTGTTCACTCAGGGGTCTCTGGTAAGTTAAGGCTCACCAGAGTCTTTTACAAGGAGGTATATAGGTAAGTAGGTAGGTAGGTAGATAGGTAGATAGATAGATAGATAGATAGATAGATAGATAGATAGATAGATAGATAGATAGATAGGGAAGGAAGGAATGAAGGAAGGAAGGAGAAAGAGAAAAAGGAAAAGGAAAAGTAAAAGGGAAAGGAAAAGAAAGAGAAAGAGAAAAAGAAAAAGAAAAAGAAAAAGAAAGAAATGTTTGCTGAATTTTAGGGGGAAAGAAAAGCAACCAAAAGACCATGACTTACCAGAAGATGACCAAAGCCTTAGGGAAATGTGCCAGGAGTGGGGATGACATCATCACAATTCAGAGACAGCCGACTTACCAGTTCAGTGAGGCTGTTCTCCAGAGAATCACTTCCACTGAATGATGAGGAATATCTCAATTTGAAACACTGAGATACAACTACTATGCATATGCCAATTACTATGAATGAAGCTGCCTCAGTTTCAAACTAAACTATCCCATTTTTGCCTTACTTGCATCACAAAACCCCAAGTTTCAGGATTTTTCTAAAGCAAACAGCTGTCCTCTCTATTGATGGGCTCTACACTCATGAATCAAAAACATTAGGGGAAACTGTCTGTCCTAAACATGTGCAGCCAGTTTAGATAGTGTTTACATTATATTGGTGTTAAAGGAATGTAAATATGTTTGAAAAGGATACTTCTAGGTTATGTGTAGATATCTTGCTGTTTATGACAGACTTAGCATCTGTGAATTGTGTATCCAAGGACATCCTGTAGACAGTTTCCAAGAGATCCTGAGGAAAAAACACACTGAAGAAAACCCCAATCAATAGACTAGTTGCTTTTTGTAAAATAGAGTGCACTGGACTGAAACATAAATTTTCTTTTGAACTGTTGGTTGACCTGCACCTGCACATATTCTATCAAATAGCTGTGTGGTGTGCCCCTGTTTTTTCAAAAAACAGTTGTGCTGGCAGAGGCAAGTACTGGCAGGATAATTGGTATTGGCATTCCCATGGCCCATTACCTGCTTTCTACATGTAAATGCTTGTCTTTCCTCACCTGCCCAAAGATGATTCTCTGAGATTATCGTGTTAAAAAGCAAGCTGTCATGGTGAAGGTCACATAGCCCTCAATGCCAAAAGGCAATCCAGACAGACAGACCGGGCATTGTCCTGATTGGTTTAGACTGGATAAATAAGGAGTGTGATTTTTTTTTTTTCAGAATAAAGACCTGGTGCCTGGAGCTGGGACAGAACCACAGGACTGAAGAACAGCAGCAGGAGACAGAAGCAGGGCAAGGAGGTATAGCAATGGGAGCCACATGGAGACTTCCCTGTGCCAGGACAGTTGGGTTGAGTCTCGTGGACTAGCTGAGGAATTGCCCCAGCAAACAGGCCAACAGCTTTATACTATACAAATGTCTCTGAGTCTTTATTCTTAAACCCCAAGCAAGACCCCCAAAAGCCCCACAATAATGAATAATTTTATTAACTTCCTACCATGTACTCAAGTGAAAAGTCACTCAACATGTACTTAAGATCTTTACAAAAAAAAAAAAAAACGATACAAAAATTGAGACAAAATGTATTTATAGCTTTAAAACCCAAAGTGGATTGTTATCTATTTTTATAATACCAAATCTGGTAGGTGTAAGGTGATTTCTTTGTGGATTTGATTTGCAGTTTTCCATTTATAAAAGTGTATTTTATTTTGAGTTTTTGTTCTGAGACTGGGTTTCACTGTGAAGTCCCAACTGGCCTGACACTCACAGACTCACCTGCCTCTTAACTCTCAAAACCTGAGTTTAAGTGTGAGTGCCACTACACCTCACTACTTTTAGGTCTTATGTTTAATCCATTTTAGTTGATCTGTATATAAGGGTCTATATCCTTTCTTTGGACTGGGATTGTTATTTTTGATTGTCAACTAGACTGGATTAAGGAATGTCTATGGAACTGGGGATGACCAGGCCTATAGTTCAAGTTCTTTAACTGTCAACTCTATACAACCTAGAATCACCTAGTAAGAGAATCTCAATTGAGAAATTATGTAGATCAGGTTGTCTTATATGCATTTCAATGGGAGGGATTCTCTTGATTGTTAATTGACCTAGCCCATGGTGGGCGGCACTACTCCCTAAATTGAACCCTAAACTATGTAAGTGAAGAATATAGTAAACAATGACTCAAAGATAGATGTATCAGTGAAAAGCCCATGTCACCATGCATGACAACACATGAAAGCTGGATCCACAGAGTTCCCTGTATGACTTGCAGGCAGCTTAGGTGTGTCTGCTCTCTCCAACAGTTGTTATCCTGGTGGAGGAGTCTTGTGACTCTTGTAAGCTTTGGGGTCTTCCAAAGACTTAGAAATTTTGCTTGCTTCTTAAAACTTGTAAGTTTGCTTTAATGCCTGAGTTAATGAGCTTCTAACTAAAAGGAATATTGAAATTTAGAGGAAGTTGCCAGACAGAAGATAGCTGTTAAATTGTATAATCTTTATTTAAATTTATTATGCTTCATTGTTTTTAATAGATAGATTCCATAGAAATAAACAATTTGTTAAACAGTTACTTACTCTATTCTTAGGCTACTATAGGTGAGATTGTCATCTTAATTACTTGATTTGTTTTATATTGAAATGTGTACATATGGATCTGCGCCGAGAGAGTGCAGAGGGCACTCCGCCATCTTTGCTCCGGCAACAGGGCAATTCAAACCTCCAGACACAGGGACAATCAAGCATAATATCTCTTGGGTCTCAGCCAGCTTGTGTGCTCCGTGCTCCCAAGAGCTGGGCAGGTCTGCAGTCACCTACGTGCCAGTTCTGCTGTGGGACACCTGCCCGGCAGAGGGACCCACCACTCATGTGTTGTCATGCATGGTGAAGGATCTCAGCAAATCCATCCAGGATCTAAAAAAGGAAGTAGAAACAACAAAGAAATCACAGAGGAAGACAACTTTGGAGATAGAAAACCTTGGGAAGAAATCAGGAGTCATAGATGCAAACATCAACAATAGAATACAAGAGATGGAAGAAAGAATCTCAGGTGCTGAAGATACCATAGAAAGCATCGACTCAACAGTCAAAGAAAATGCAAAATGCAAAAAACGTGTAACCCAAAACATCCAGGAAATTCAGGACACAATGAGAAGACCAAATCTAAGGATTATAGGTATAGATGAGAGTGAAGATTTGCAACGTAAAGGGCCATTAAATATCTTCAACAAAATTATGGAGGAAAACTTCCCTAACCTAAAGAGAGAGAACGGACAAGAAGCCTACAGAACTCCAAAAAGACTGGACCAGAAAAGAAATACCTCCCGTCACATAATAATCAAAACACCAAATGTACTAAACAAAGAAAGAATATTAAAAGCAGTAAGTGAAAAGGGCCAAGTAACATACAAAGGAAGACCTATCTGAATCACATCAGACTTCTCACCAGAGACTATGAAAGCCAGAAGATCCTGGGCAGATCTCATGCAGACACTAAGAGAGCACAAATGCCAACCTAGACTACTATACCCAGCAAAACTCTCAATCACCATAGATGGAGAGACCAAGATATTCCATGATAAAACCAAATTTTCACAATATCTTTCCACAAACCCAGCCCTGCAAAGGGTAATAGGTGGAAACCGCCAATACAGGGAGAGAAACAACACACTGGAAAAAATGAGATAGCAACCTTCTTGCTTCAAACCCAAAAGCAGAAAACCACTCAAACATAAAGATAGCATCAAGAATGGCAGGTGGCAATAATCACTATGCCTTAATCTCTCTTAATATCAATGATCTCAATTCCCCAATAAAAAGACATAGACTAACAGACTGGATATGTAAACAGGACCCAGCATTTTGCTGCATGCAGGAAACGCACCTCAGTATCAAAGACAAACACTACCTCAGAATAAAAGGCTGGAAAACAATTTTACAAGCAAATGGCCCTAAGAAATGAGCCAGAGTAGCCATCCTAAGATCAGATAAAATTGAATTTCAACCTGAAGTCATCAAAAAAGACACAGAAGGACACTACATACTGATCAAGGGAAAAATCCACCAAGAAGAACTCTCAATTCTGAATATCTATGCTACAAATGCAAGGGTACCCTCATTCATAAAAGAAACTTTACTAAAGCTCAAAGCACACATCGCACCTCACACAATAATAGTGGGGGACTTCAAAACCCCACTTTCTGTAATGGATTGTTCAGGAAAGCAGAAACTAAACAAGGACACAGTGAATCTAATTGAAGCCTTGGACCAAATGGAACTAACAGATATATATAGAACATTTCAACCTAAAGCAAAAGAATATACCTTCTTCTCAGCACCTCAATGTACCTTCTCCAAAATTGACCATATAATTGGTCACAAAACAGACCTCAACAGATATAAGAAGATAGAACTAATCCCATGCCTCCTATCAGATCACTATGGAAAAAGAGTGGTCTTCAATAACAACAAAAACAAGAAAAAGCCCACATACACATGGAGGCTGAACAATGCTCTACTCAATGATAACTTGATCAAGGAGGAAATAAAGAAAGAAATCAAAGACTTTTTAAAATTTAATGAAAATGAAGGCACAGCATACCCTAATTTATGGGACACAATGAAAGCAGTGCTAAGAGGGAAATTCATAGCCCTGAGTGCCGCCAAAAAGAAACGGGAGACAGCATACACTAACAGCTTAATGGCACACCTGAAAGCCCTGGAACAAAAAGAAGCAAATACACCAAAGAGGAGTAGAAGGCAGGAAATCATCAAACTCAGGGCTGAAATCAATCAAGTAGAAACAAATAAAACCATACAAAGAATCAACAAAACGAGGAGTTGGTTCTTGAGAAAATCAACAAGATACATAAGCCCGTAGCCAGACTAACAAGAGGGCACAGAAACAGTATCCAAATTAATAAAATCAGAAATGAAAAGGGAGAGATAACAACAGAAACTGAGGAAATTCAAAAAATCATCAGATCCTACTACAAAAGCCTGTATTCAGCACAACTAGAAAATCTGGAGGAAAAGGACAATATCCGAGACAGATACCAAATACCAAAATTAAATCAGGATCAAAGAGACCATCTAAACTGTCCTATAACCCCTGAAGAAACAGAAGTGGTCATTGGAAGTCTTCCAACCAAAAAAAGCACAGGTCCAGATGGTTTTTTTTTTTTAATTTAATTTTATTTTATTTTTTTAATTTACATTCCAAATCACTTCCCCTTTCCCGTTTCCTCCCTCCCCGAAAGTCCCATAAGCCCCCTTCCCTCCCTCTTTTCTCCGTTCAACCCCCTCTCATTACTCTGTCCTGGCGTTCCCCTACATCCAGTCTTTCCAGGACCAGGGGTCTCTCCTTCCATCTTTTTAGAAATCTATTGATATGCTGATTGTGTCTAGGGTATTCTGAGATTCTGGGTCAATATCCCCTTATCAGTGACTTCATACCATGTGTGATCTTTTGTGATTGGGTTACCTCACTAAGGATGATATTTTCAAGTTCTGACCATTTGCCTAGGAATTTCGTGAATTCATTGTTTTTAATTGCAGAGTAGTATTCCATTGTGTAAATATACCACATCTTCTGAATCCATTCCTCCGTTGAGGGACATCTGGGTTCTTTCCAGCTTCTGGCTATTATAAATAAGGCTGCTATGAATATAGTGGAGCATGTGTCCTTATTGCATGCAGGTAAAGTCTCTGGGTATATGCCCAGGAGTGGTATAGCCGGATCCTCCGGAAGTGTCATGCCCAGTTTTCTGAGGAGCCGCCAGACTGCTTTCCAGAGTGGTTGTACCAGCCTGCAATTCCACCAGCAGTGGAGGAGTGTTCCTCTTTCTCCACATCCTCGCCAACAACTGCTGTCTCCTGTGTTTTTGATCTTAGCCATCCTGACTGGTGTGAGATGAAATCTCAGGGTTGTTTTGATTTGCATTTCCCTAATGACTAAGGATGATGAACATCTCTTTAGGTGCTTCTCAGCCATTAGATATTCTTCAGGTGAGAACTCTTTGTGGAGCTCTGTACCCCATTTTTTAATAGGGTTACTTGCCTCTCTGGAGTTTAACTTCTTGAGTTCTTTGTATATCTTGGATATTAGCCCTCTGTCGGATGTAAGGTTGGTAAAGATCATTTCCCAGTTAGTTGGTTGCCGCTTTGTCTTTTTGACGGTGTCTTTTGCCTTGCAAAAACTTTGTAATTTAATGAGGTCCCATTTGTCTATTCTTGATCTTAGAGTATAAGCTATTGGAGTTCTGTTCAGGAAATTCTCCCCTGTGCCCATATGTTCAAGGTTCTTCCCTAGTTTCCCTTCTATTAGTTTCAGTGTGTCTGGTTTTATGTGGAGATCTTTGATCCACTTAGAATTGAGCTTAGTGCAAGGAGATAAGGATGGGTCAATTTGCATTCTTCTGCATGTTGACCTCCAGCTGAGCCAGCACCATTTGTTGAAAAGGCTATCTTTTTTCCACTGGATGGTTTTAGCTCCTTTGTCAAAGATCAAGTGACCATAGGAGTGTGGATTCATTTCTGGGTCTTCAATTCTGTTCCATTGATCTACATGTCTGTTACTGTACCAATACCATGCAGTTTTTAACACTATTGCTCTGTAGTACAGCTTGAGGTCCGGGATACTGATTCCCCCAGAGGTTCTTTTACTCTTGAGAATAGTTTTAGCTATTCTGGGTTTTTTTAGTGCAGAATTCTATCAGACCTTCAAAGAAAACCTCACACCAATACTCTTCAAATTATTCCACAAAATAGAAACAGAAGGAACACTACCCAACTCGTTCTATGAAGCCACAATTACACTAATACCAAAACCACACAAAGATCCAACAAAGAAAGAGAATCTCAGGCCAATCTCTCTTATGAATATCGATGCAAAAATACTCAATAAAATTCTTGCCAACCGAATCCAAGAACACATCAAAACGATCATTCACTACGTTCAAGTAGGCTTCATCCCAGGGATGCAGGGATGATTGAATATAAGGAAGTCCATCCATGTAATCCACTATATAAACAATCTCAAAGAAAAAAACCACATGGTCATCTCATTAGATGCTGAGAAAGCATTTGACAAAATTCAGCATCCTCTCATGCTAAAGGTCTTGGAAAGATCAGGAATTCGAGGCCCATATCTAAACATAGTAAAAGCAATTTACAGCAAACCGGTAGCCAACATCAATCTAAATGGAAAGAAACTTGAAGCAATCCCACTAAAATCAGGGACTAGGCAAGGCTGCTCTCTCTCTCCATATATTTTCAATATAGTACTTGAAATTCTAGCTAGAGCAATTAGACAAAAAAAAAGGAGGTCAAAGGGATACAAATTGGAAAGGAAGAAGTCAAACTATCACTATTTGCAGACGATATGATAGTATATTCAAGCAACCAAAAGAACTCCACCAGAGAATTCCTACAGCTGATAAACAACTTCAGCAAAGTGGCCGGATATAAAATCAACTCAAGCAAGTCAGTAGCCTTCCTATACTCAAAGGATAAGCAGGCTGAGAAAGAAGTAAGACAAATGATACCCTTCACGATAGCCACAAACCATATAAAGTATCTTGGTGTGACTCTAACCAAACAAGTGAAACATCTGTATGACAAGAACTTCAAGTCTCTGAAGAAAGAAGTTGAAGAAGACCTCAGAAGATGGAAAAATCTGCCATGCTCATGGATTGGCAGGATTAATATAGTAAAAATGACCATCTTGCCAAAAGCAATATACAGATTCAATGCAATCCCCATCAAAATCCCAACTCAATTTTTCATAGAGTTAGAAAGAGCAATTCAAAAATTCATCTGGAATAACAGAAAACCCAGGATAGCTAAAACTATTCTCAAGAGTAAAAGAACCTCTGGGGGAATCAGTATCCCGGACCTCAAGCTGTACTACAGAGCAATAGTGTTAAAAACCACATGGTATTGGCACAGTGACAGGCATGTAGATCAATGGATCAGAATTGAAGACCCAGAAATGAATCCACACTCCTATGGTCACTTGATCTTTGACAAAGGAGCTAAAACCATCCAGTGGAAAAAAGATAGCCTTTTCAACAAATGGTGCTGGCTCAACTGGAGGTCAACATGCAGAAGAATGCAAATTGACACATTCTTATCACCTTGCACTAAGCTCAATTCCAAGTGGATCAAGGACCTCCACATAAAACCAGACACACTGAAATTAATAGAAGAGAAACTAGGGAAGAACCTTGAACATATGGGCACAGGGGAGAATTTCCTGAATAGAACTCCAATAGCTTATCCTCTAAGATCAAGAATTGACAAATGGGACCTCATTAAATTGCAAAGTTGTTGCAAGGCAAAAGACACTGTCAAAAAGACAAAGCGGCAATCAACTAACTGGGAAATGATCTTTACCAACCCTACATCCGACAGAGGGCTAATATCCAATATATACAAAGAACTCAAAAAGTTAAACTCCAGAGAGGCAAGTAACCCTATTAAAAAAATGGGGTACAGTGCTAAACAAAGAGTTCTCACTTGAAGAATATCTAATGGCTGAGAAGCACCTAAAGAGATGTTCATTATCCTTAGTCATTAGGGAAATGCAAATCAAAACAACCCTGAGAGTCCATCTCACACCAGTCAGAATGGCTAAGATCAAAAATACAGGAGACTGCAGTTGTTGGAGAGGATGTGGAGAAAGAGGAAAACTCCTCCACTGCTGGTGGGATTGCAAGCTGGTACAACCACTCTGGAAAGCTGTCTGGCGGTTCCTCCGAAAACTGGGCATGACACTCCCAGAGGATCCAGCTATACCACTCCTGGGCAAATACCCAGAGGCTTTCCCTGCATGCAGTAAGGACACATGCTCCACTATGTTCATAGCAGCCTTATTTATAATAGCCAGAAGCTGGAAAGAACCCAGATGTCCCTCAACGGAGGAATGGATTCAGAAGATGTGGTATATTTACTCAATGGAATACTACTCTGCAATTAAAAACAATGAATTCATGAACTTCCTAGGTAAATGGTCAGAACTTGAAAATATCCTTAGTGAAGTAACTCAATCAAAAAAGAACACACATGGTATGCAGTCACTGATAAGGAGATATTAATCCAGAATCTCTGAATACCCTAGACACAATTCATATATCAGTAGATTTCCAAGAAGGTGGAAGGAGAGACCCCTGGTCCTGGAAAGAGTGGAAGTAGGGGAATGCCAGGACAGAGAAGCGAGAGGGGGTTGAATGGGGAAAAGAAGGAGGGAATGGGGCTTATGGGACTTTCGGGGAGGGTAGAAACGGGAAAGGGGACATGATTTTGAATGTAAATTAAAAATAAACTTAGAAAATAAAATAAAATTAAAAAAAAAGAATACAAGAGATGGAAGAAAGAATCTCAGATGCTGAAGATACCATAGAAAGCATCGACTCAACAGTCAAAGAAAATGCAAAATGCAAAAAAACGTGTAACCCAAAACATCCAGGAAATCCAGGACATAATGAGAAGAGCAAATCTAAGGATTATAGGTATAGATGAGAGTGAAGATTTGCAACGTAAAGGGCCATTAAATATCTTCAACAAAATTATGGAGGAAAACTTCCCTAACCTAAAGAGAGAGAATGGACAAGAAGTCTACAGAACTCCAAAAAGACTGGACCAGAACAGAAATACCTCCCGTCACATAATAAACAAAACACCAAATGTACTAAACAAAGAAAGAATATTAAAAGCAGCAAGAGAAAAGGGCCAAGTAACATACAAAGGAAGACCTATCCGAATCACATCAGACTTCTCACCAGAGACTATGAAAGCCAGAAGATCCTGGGCAGATCTCATGCAGACACTAAGAGAGCACAAATGCCAGCCTAGACTACTATACCCTGCAAAACTCTCAATCACCATGGATGGAGAGACCAAGATATTCCATGATAAAACCAAATTTTCACAATATCTTTCCACAAACCCAGCCCTGCAAAGGATAATAGGTGGAAACCGCCAATACAGGGAGAGAAACAACACACTGGAAAAACGAGATAGTAACCTTCTTGCTTCAAACCCAAAAGCAGAAAACCACTCAAACATAAAGATAGCATCAAGAATGGCAGGTGGCAATAATCACTATGCCTTAATCTCTCTTAATATCAATGGTCTCGATTCCCCAATAAAAAGACATAGACTAACAGACTGGATATATAACCAGGACCCAGCATTTTGCTGCATGCAGGAAATGCACCTCAGTGTCAAAGACAAACACTACCTCAGAGTAAAAGGCTAGAAAACAATTTTACAAGCAAGTGGTCCCAGGAAATGAACCAGAGTAGGCATCCTAATATCAGAAAAAAATTGAATTTCAACCTAAAGTCATCAAAAAAGACACAGAAGTACACTACATACTGGTCAAAGGAAAAATCCACCAAGAAAAACTCTCAATTCTGAATATCTATGCTACAAATGCAAGGGCACCCTCATTCATAAAAGAAACTTTACTAAAGCTCAAAGCACACATCGCACCTCACACAATAATCGTGGGGGACTTCAACACCCCACTTTCTGTAATGGATTGTTCAGGAAAGCAGAAACTAAACAAGGACATAGTGAATCTAATTGAAGCCTGGACCAAATGGAACTAACAGATATATATAGAACATTTCAACCTAAAGCAAAAGAATATACCTTCTTCTCAGCACCTCAATGTACCTTCTCCAAAATTGACCATATAATTGGTCACAAAACAGACCTCAACAGATATAAGAAGATAGAACTAATCCCATGCCTCCTATCAGATCACTATGGAAAAAGAGTGGTCTTCAATAACAACAAAAACAAGAAAAAGCCCACATACACATGGAGGCTGAACAATGCTCTACTCAATGATAACTTGATCAAGGAGGAAATAAAGAAAGAAATCAAAGACTTTTTAAAATTTAATGAAAATGAAGGCACAGCATACCCTAATTTATGGGACACAATGAAAGCGGTGCTAAGAGGGAAATTCATAGCCCTGAGTGCCGCCAAAAAGAAACGGGAGACAGCATACACTAACAGCTTAATGGCACACCTGAAAGCCTTGGAACAGAAAGAAGCAAATATACCCAAGAGGAGTAGAAGGCAGGAAATCATCAAACTCAGGGTTGAAATCAAGTAGAAACAAATAAAACCATACAAAGAATCAACAAAACGAGGAGTTGGTTCTTTAAGAAAATCAACAAGATAGATAAGCCCTTAGCCAGACAAG
This sequence comes from Tokudaia tokunoshimensis, assembly GCA_036184795.1. NCBI lineage: Eukaryota > Metazoa > Chordata > Mammalia > Rodentia > Muridae > Tokudaia > Tokudaia tokunoshimensis. The sequence goes on along the minus strand of BTHU01000002.1, from coordinate 86,975,327 downwards.
CCGGAGGGCACAGAGATAGTATCCAAATTAACAAAATCAGAAATGAAAAGGGAGAGATAACAACAGAAACTGAGGAAATTCAAAAAATCATCAGATCCTACTACAAAAGCCTGTATTCAGCACAACTAGAAAATCTGGAGGAAATGGACAATTTCCTAGACAGATACCAAATACCAAAATTAAATCAGGATCAAAGAGACCATCTAAACTGTCCTATAACCCCTGAAGAAACAGAAGTGGTCATTGGAAAACTTCCAACCAAAAAAAGCACAGGTCCAGATGGTTTTAGTGCAGAATTCTATCAGACCTTCAAAGAAAACCTCACACCAATACTCTTCAAACTATTCCACAAAATAGAAAGAGAAGGAACACTACCCAATTCGTTCTATGAAGCCACAATTACGCTAATACCAAAATCACACAAAGATCTGACAAAGAAAGAGAATCTCAGGCCAATCTCTCTTATGAATATCGATGCAAAAATACTCAATAAAATTCTTGCCAACCGAATCCAAGAACACATCAAAACGATCATTCACTACGATCAAGTAGGCTTCATCCCAGGGATGCAGGGATGGTTCAACAGAAGGAAGTCCATCCATGTAATCCACTACATAAACAAACTCAAAGATATAAACCAATTGGTCATTTCATTAGATGCTGAGAAAGCATTTGACAAAATTCAGTATCCTTTCATGTCAAAGGTCTTGGAAAGATCAGGAATTCGAGGCCCATATCTAAACATAGTAAAAGCAATTTACAGCAAACCGGTAGCCAACATCCAACGAAATGGAGAGAAACTTGAAGCAATCCCACTAAAATCAGGGACTACACAAGGCTAGCCTCTCTCTCCATATCTTTTCAATATAATACTTGAAGTTCTAGCTAGAGTAATTAGACAACAACAGGAGGTCAAAGGGATACAAATTGGAAAGAAAGAAGTCAAACTATCCCTATTTGTAGACGATATGATAGTATACTAAAGCGACCCAAAGAACTCCACCAGAGAATTTCTACAGCTGATAAACAACTTCAGCAAAGTGGCCAGATATAATAAAATCAACTCAAGCAAGTCAGTAGCCTTCGTATACTCAAAGGATAAGCAGTCTGAGAAAGAAATAAGAGAAATGATACCCTTCACGATAGCCACAAACAATATAAAATACCTTGGTGTGACTCTAACCAAACAAGTGAAAGATCTGTATGACAAGAACTTCAAGTCTCTGAAGAAAGAAACTGAAGAAGACCTCAGAAGATGGAAAAATCTACCATGCTCATGGATTGGCAGGATTAATATAGTAAAAATGACTATCTGTCAGAAGCAATATACAGATTCAGTGCTATCCCCATCAAAATCCCAACTCAATTCTTCATAGAGTTAGAAAGAGCAATTCAAAAATTCATCTGGAATAACAGAAAACCCAGGATAGCTAAAACTATTCTCAAGAGTAAAAGAACTTCTGGAGGAATCAACATTCCGGACCTCAAGCTGTACTACAGAGCAATAGTGTTAAAAACTGTATGGTATTGGTACAGTGACAGGCATGTAGATCAATGGAACACAATTGAAGACCCAGAAATGAATCCACACTCCTATGGTCACTTGATCTTTAACAAAGGAGCTAAAACCATCTAGTGGAAAAAAGATAGCCTTTTCAACAAATGGTGCTGGCTCAACTGGAGGTCAACATGCAGTAGAATGCAAATTGACCCATTCTTATTTCTTTGCACTAAGCTCAAATCCAAGTGGATCAAGGACCTCCACATGAAACCAGACACACTGAAACTAATAGAAAGGAAACTAGGGAAGAACCTTGAACATATGGGCACAGGGGAGAATTTCCTGAAAAGAACTCTAATAGCTTATGCTCTAAGATCAAGAATGGACAAATGGGACCTCATAAAATTACAAAGTTTCTGTAAGGCAAAAGATACTGTCCAAAGAACAAGTCAGCAACCAACTGATTGGGAAATGATCTTTACCAACCCTACATCCAACAGAGGGCTAATATCCAATATATACAAAGAACTCAAGAAGTTAAACTCCAGAGAGGCAAGTAACCCTATTAAAAAATGGGGTACAGAGCTAAACAAAGAGTTCTCACCTGAAGAATATCTAATGGCTGAGAAGCACCTAAAGAGATGTTCATCATCCTTAGTCATTAGGGAAATGCAAATCAAAACAACCCTGAGAGTCCATCTCACACCAGTCAGAATGGCTAAGATCAACAACACAGGAGACTGCAGTTGTTCGAGAGGATGTGGAGAAAGAGGAACACTCCTCCACTGCTGGTGGGATTGCAAGCTGGTACAACCACTCTGGAAAGCAGTCAGGTGGTTCCTAGAAAACTGGGCATGACACTCCCGGAGGATCTGGCTATACCACTCCTGGGCATATACCCAGAGACTTTACCTGCATGCAATAAGGACACATGCTCCACTATGCTAATAGCAGCCTTATTTATAATAGCCAGAAGCTGGAAAGAACCCAGATGTGCCTCATTGGAGGAATGGATTAAGAAGATGTGGTATATTTACACAATGGAATACTACTCTGCAATTAAAAACAATGAATTCACGAATTTCCTAGGCAAATGGTCAGAATTTGAAAATATCATCCTTAGTGAGGTAACCCAATCACAAAAGAACACACATGGTATGCAGTCACGATAAGGGGATATTAACCCAGAAGCTCTGAATATCCTAAACACAATTCACATATCAATAGATTTCCAAGAAGATGGAAGGAGAGACCCCTGGTTCTGGAAAGACTGGATGTAGGGGAATGCCAGGACAGAGAAGCAAGAGGGGGTTTAATGGGGAAAAGAGGGAGGGAAGGGGGCTTATGGGACTTTCAGGGAGGGAGGAAACAGGAAAGGGGAAATGATTTGGAATGTAAATAAAAAAACTTAGAAAATATAAAAGTAAAATTAAAACAAAAGTGTATTAACAGATCTGTACTATGGTGATTAACCAGTTGTCTCCATGCTCAAACACAATATAGATTCTTTGTTAAACAGTTAAAAAAAAAAGAAATGTGTACATATGTATGTGCATGTGCAATTTTGTTGCTAAGAATTGGGCCTAGGGTTTAATACTCTGCCACCAAGCAACAGGCCCTGCTGCTGTCTTTTAAGTTTATGTTGTATTTATCTGTTCTTACTAGGCTTTTGTTGCTGTGGCTAGTTTCTTTAGAATTTTTCTATGTAAGATAACAATCTCTATGTGTTAAATCTCCACAGCCTAGCCCATCCACTTCCTGTTCACTCTCTGCTTCTTGACCTTCTTGAGTGCAGGTGCAATGTGATCAGTGAGTTTCATGCTCCTGCTACTATCCCTTCAAAGCCACGATAGATTGAATTCCCCCACTACCCCATTCCCACCCTCGGATCAGAACTGTGAGCCAAAATAAATTCTTTCTCCCACAGGTTGCTTTTGTCAGATATTTTTATTCACAGCTGCAGAAATATAACTATGACAGATAATGTTGTGGATTATTCATTTCTTTTTTTTATTTTCTTTTTTTTAAATTTTATTTTATTTTCTAAGGTTTTTTTATTTACATTCAAAATCATTTCCCCTTTCCCGTTTCCTTACTCCCTGAAAGTCCCATAAGCCCCTTCCCTCCCTCTTTTCCCCATTCAACCCCCTTTCACTTCTCTGTCCTGGAATTCCCCTACATCCAGTCTTTCCAGGACCAGGAGCCTCTCCTTCTACTTTCTTGGAAATCTATTGATATACGAATTGTGTCTAGGGAATTCCGAGATTCTGGATTAATATCTCCTTATCAGTGACTGCATACCATGTGTGTTCTTTTGTGATTGGGTTACCTCACTAAGGATGATATTTTCAAGTTCTGACCATTTGCCTAGGAATTTCGTGAATTCATTGTTTTTAATTGCAGAGTAGTATTCCATTGTGTAGATATACCACATCTTCTGAATCCATTCCTCCATTGAGGGACATCTGGGTTCTTTCCAGCTTCTGGCTATTATAAATAAGGCTGCTATGAACATAGTGAAGCATGTGTCCTTATTGCATGCAGGGAAAGCCTCTGGGTATTTGCCCAGGAGTGGTATACCCAGATCCTCTGGGAGTGTCATGCCAAGTTTTCTGAGGAACCGCCAGACTGCTTTCCAGAGTGGTTGTACCAGCTTGCAATCCCACCAGCAGTGGAGGAGTGTTCCTCTTTCTCCACATCCTCTCCAACAACTGCAATCTCCTGTGTTTTTGATCTTAGCCATTCTGACTGGTGTGAGATGGAATCTCAGGGTTGTTTTGATTTGCATTTCCCTAATGACTAAGGATGATGAACATCTCTTTAGGTGCTTCTTAGCCATTAGATATTCTTCAGGTGAGAACTCTTTGTTTAGCTCTGTACCCCATTTTTTAATAGGGTTACTTGCCTCTCTGGAGTTTAACTTCTTGAGTTCTTTGTATATATTGGATATTAGCCCTCTGTTGGATGTAGGGTTGGTAAAGATCATTTCCCAGTTAGTTGGTTGCCGCTTTGTCTTTTTGACAGTGTCTTTTGCCTTGCAACAACTTTGTAATTTAATGAGGTCCCATTTGTCAATTCTTGATCTTAGAGGATAAGCTATTGGAGTTCTATTCAGGAAATTCTCCCCTGTGCCCATATGTTCAAGGTTCTTCCCTAGTTTCCTTTCTATTAGTTTCAGTGTGTCTGGTTTTATGTGGAGCTCCTTGATCCACTTGGAATTGAGCTTAGTGCAAGGAGATAAGAATGGGTCAATTTGCATTCATTTGCATGTTGACCTCCAGTTGAGCCAGCACCATTTGTTGAAAAAGCTATCTTTTTTCCATTGGATGGTTTTAGCACCTTTGTCAAAGATCAAGTGACCATAGGAGTGTGGATTGATTTCTGGGTCTTCAATTCTGTTCCATTGATCTACATGCCTGTCACTGTACCAATACCATGCAGTTTTTAACACTATTGCTCTGTAATACAGCTTGAGGTCTGGGATATTGATTCCCCCAGAAGTTCTTTGACTTTTTTTTTATTCTCTAAGTTTTTTTACTTACATTCCAAATCATTTCACCTTTCCTGTTTCCTCACTCCTCGAAAGTCCCATAAGCCCCCTTCCCTCATTTCTAATTGATATTCTTAACACTCAATAAGGTCATTGAGCTAAAGAAGTAGTTGACCTTGATCTTGCCACCCTATCATGGTATTATTTAGAATGTATTTCAGGGTTGATGCTGAATTGTTAGTGATAAACTAATACACTGAGTAAGTTTTAAAGTACTTATAGTATTTGTATAAGTAATTGAAGTCAGTGATATATAAATTTAGATAGATAGATAGATAGATAGATAGATAGATAGATAGATAGATAGATAAACTTAGTTCATTCTATCAGTTCTGTTCTTTTAGAGAACCCCGACATATAAGGCTCTAAACTCATGTGCTCAAGACCTACTTACTGAATTTGCTCTCTGATGTACAAATTTACCACTATTATAAAACTACATGGATTGAATCTATTCTCAGAAGCCACTTTAAATGCTAGGGGAACCTCTAAATAGCCCTGTATAGGAAGCTTCAAAGAAGTTTCTAGTGTGAATTGATCACTTGTTTCCCTCCTCTCTATTCCTCCCAAATCCATTCTCATCTATTCACTTGCTCCTGAAGGCCTAGAGGAAGATTACTGGATCACCATTTTGGCTCTTTGTCTTGTTCTCAATGATGTTTGACAAGGTTTTGTTGCTTTTTATTTTGTTTGTGTGTGTGTGTGTGTGTGTGTGTGTGTTTGTTTGTTTGTTTGTTGTGCAATGGCAGTAGAAGTCATGTACATGCCACAGTGCTTGTGGAGACCACTTTAAGTAATGGTTTTATTTCCCACTGCTTTGAAGCAAGGTCTTTCTTATTTTTTGGCAAGAGAAATTTTGCCTGAGAAATTCTAGGCAGTTCTCTTCTCTTCTTCCCATATCACTATAAGAGTGCTGAGATTACAGGTTCAAGATACTTCATCCACCTTTTTTACACAGGTTCTAAATATGGAACTCAGGTCATAGCTTGCACAGCAAACACTTTTAACCATGGAGCCATCTTGCTAATCCCTCTTTATTTTTTTATTTTTGGACTCAAATGGACATATCTATTCATGCATACTGATATGATATATAACACTAAATAATAAATTTGAGGTGGAAAAGAGGTTATAGGAGGAGTTTAGCAAGGTAGGAATAGTAGAAATTATATAAATATAGTACTCATAGATGGAATTCTCAAAAAATTACTTAAAAAATATTTAAATTTTTTTAAAAAGATTTTATTTCCAATCTTAACATAATGCCTTGGGCTTCAAGTTCGCTGCTAACACTGACTTATGTTTCTTAATCCATCCTATTATCAAACACATCAACTTGAACATCACTAGACCTGTCTGCCTTTATTACTCTCTTTATTTCTTTTTGTTTGTTTGTTTTTTAGATTTCTCTTTTGTTTTAACATTTATTTTATTGGATATTTTATTTATTTACATTTCAAAAGTTATCCCCTTTCCTGATATTCCCCCATCCCCCTATCCCATCCACCCTCCTCCTGTTTCTATGAGGGTAGGCCCCCACCCACCCAGCTACTCCCTCCTCCCAGCCCTCACATTCCCCTACACTGGGGCATAAAGCCTTCACTAGACCAATGGCCTCTTCTCCCATTGATGCCCCACAAGGCCATCCTCTGATACATATATAGCTGGAGCCATTGGTCCCTCCATGTGTACTCCTTGGTTGGTGGTTTAGACACTGAGAGCTCTGGTTGGTTGATATTATTGTTCTTCCTGTGGGGTTGCAAACCCCTTCAGCTCCTTCAATCCTTTCTCTAACTCCTCCATTGGGAACTGCAATCCCCATCAAAATTCCAACTCAATTCTTCAGAGTGAGAAAGAGCATGGTATTGGTACAGAGACAGGCAGGTAGATCAATGGAATAGAATTGAAGACCCGGAAATGAACCCACACACCTATGGTCACTTGATCATTGACAAAGAAGTTAAAACTATACAGTAGGAAAAAAGACAGCATTTTCAACAAATAGTTCTGGTTCAGCTGGAGGTCAGCATGTGGAAGAATGCAAATCGATCCATTCTTATCTCCTTGTACAAAGCTCAAGTCCAAGTGGATCAAGGACCTGCACTTAAAACCAGATACACTGAACTAAATAGAAGAGTAAGTGGGAAAGAGCCTCGAATACAGGGGCACAGGGGGAAATTTCCTGAACAGAACACCAATGGCTAATGCTCTAAGATCAAGAATTGACAAATGGGACCTCATAAAATTGCAAAACTTCTGTAAGGCAAAGGACACTGTCAATAGGACAAAACAGCAACCAACAGACTGGGAAAAGATCTTTACCAATCTTGCATCCAAAAGAGGTCTAATATCCAATATGTACAAACAACTCAAAAAGTTAGACTCCAGACAATCAAATAACCCTATTAAAAACGGGGTGTAGAGCTAAACAAAGAATTCTCAACTGAGGAAACTTGATTGGTAGAGAAATACCTAAAGAAATGTTCAACATCCTTAGTCATCAGGGAAATGCAAATCAAAACAACTCTGAGATTCCACCTCACACCAGTCAGAATGGCTAAGATCAAAAACGCAGGAGACAGCAGATGCTGGCAAGGATGCGGAGAAAGAGGAACACTCCTCCATTGCTGGTGAGATTGCAAGCTGGTACAACCACTCTGGAAATCAGTCTGGTGGTTCCTCAGAAAATTGGACATAGTACTACCTGAGAATCCCATTATACCACTCCTGGGCATATACCCAAAAGATGCTCCAACATATAACAAGGATACATGCTCTACTATGTTCATAGCAGCCTTGTTTATAATAGCCAGAAGCTGGAAAAAACCAGATGTCTTTCAACGGAGGAATGGATACAGAAAATATGGTCCGTGTATACAGTGGTGTATTACTCAACTATTAAAAACAATGACTTCATGAAAGTCGCAAGCAAATGGATGGAACTAGAAAATATCATCTGAGCAAGGTAATCCAATCACAAAAGAACACACATGGTATACACTCACTGATAAGTGGATATTAGCCCCAAAACTCTGAATACCCAAGATATAATTCACAGACCACATGAAGCTCAAGAAGAAGAAAGACCAAAGTGTGGGTGCTTCAGTTCTTCTTAGAAAGGGTAACAAAATACTCAACTCAAGCAAATACAGAGACAAACTGTGGATCAGAGACTGATGGAAAAGTCATCCAAAGACTGCCCCACCTGGGGATCCATCCCATATACAGTCAACAAATGCAGACACTATTGTGGCTGCCAAGAAGTGCTTGCTGACAGGAGCCTGATACAGCTTTCTCCTGAGAGGTTCTGCCATAGCCTGACATATATAGAGGTGGATGCTCGCAGCCAACCATTGAACTCTTTATTTTTAAATACCCTATAACTACCAGAACACTTGGATTTCCCCACCAAGTGGGCATTCACAAAAGAGCTATGCTGTGGATTAGATCTGAAATCTGCCTTTAAAGCTCACAGGCTGAAGGTTTGGGCCACACCCAGTGAAACAGTATTCAAAACTGGAGAATCTGGGAGGTGACTGTCACAAGAACTCTGGTCTTCAATGAACGAATGTACTAAGAGGTTTACAGACTAGTGGGAGGTGGTGGAAACTGTAGGAAGCACACCATAGTTGGAAGAAGTAGGTTAATGAAGAACATACTCTTAAAGGTCTCTCTCTCTCTCTCTCTCTCTCTCTCTCTCTCTCTCTCTCTTTCTCTCTTCTGGGGTTAGCAGCTTCTTAACACACACTTCTACCATGATGCACTGTCTCAGCACAAACCCTAAAAGGAATCAAGTCAAATGTTCTTGGAGTAAAACCTATAGAAAACAAAGCCTAACTATGCTGTTTCTTTTTAAAATTGATTTCTCTGATTTTGTACCACAGGGGAGGGAAGCTAATGCACTGGGGAAGAAGAGGTTGGACCCATGACACTGACTGCTCCTGCATCATAAAAATCCTGTGCTGAGCACAGGGGTGCAGCTCAGTGATGGATGTTTGTCTAAATCAGGCAAAAGCCTGAATTCCATTCCATTGTAAAAATTTAAAAATAAGCACTCTTGGGCTTGGACAAGATGCTCAGACTGATTTCCTTATTTTGAAGTGTTGGTGGCTTTACTTAGTTAAATACTGAACTACCATGGAATTAAAAGTAGCAGCTGACATGCACTGAGGTTGGTTACAGGGCTGCAGTGTACTAAGGAAGGGTTTCTCTCATCGACGACTTCCTGCCTTTACTTTTGTCAAGAGAACTGTGTGATTTCTGCTTATTCTGTCTCCTGGATTTCTCAAACAGGTCAATTTATGCTGAAATCTGTGATGTGCTAAAGGAAGGCCCTGAGCCATTCTATTTTCTACACATGGTGATGGGTAGAACGTGTCATTGAGATTCACTGATTACAATTATAGCTATTTAACTTGACAAAAACAGAAAAAGAGAAATAATTGCTTAGCACTACTATGTGCCAACTGGCAGATTGATCACCTCTGAGGATAAAATATTGAACAAAGGTAGGTATTGAACTCCTTCAGATTTTAGTTCACAAGGTTTCTGAATAGTGGCCTGTGTTCTATTATAGAGGTTTTGTTATAGCTGATTGATTTCAGTTGGGACTGAAGTAGAATAAGGTGAAAAAAATGGCTAATAACTATGTACTGCCATAATGATTTATTTAGTGATTTACTTAAGGCACTGTTGTACTGCCTAACCACTAAGCATGTTTTCACTTGCTATTGGAACAGAATGACCTGGAGATAGCAGAAACAACAGGCTCTTACCCTTAATAACTTGATGTCTGTCATATTACTTCTGTAAAATCTTCCTTGCATGCCCACCTCACCTTGTGGTTTTAGTGTATAAAATGAGAATGAAAACCAGATCTAATGCTATAGCCTTTCAGGAGCTACCCTGGCTTCAGTCTACCTGCAGCATCTCCTCTCTTCCACTCTCATTGACAACTGTTCCAAAATGATTCCCACAGCAGAACTGTTGGCTGTTCAGACAACTCAAAGGCAGGGATTTTTTGTAAACTTTGCATGCTTTCTAAGCTTTGTAAACCCTCAGAGCACCCAAATGGTCAGCTCCTCCCTCAACTCAACTCCCTTCCCACACCACCCCTGCCTGAGGAGCTCCAGTGGCCAGGCCCCACCTTCAGACTTCCCTAAGGACCATAGTGGTCTTTTTCTAATGACTGTACTGGACCTTTCCAGCCCAGAGGACTGGCCAGACCCTGCCCTGCAAGAAAAAAAATCCCACCAATCCTTGAGCTTGCCCCCAAAATCAGGCCATGTCATCCCTCCAATTCCAGGCCACCCAGGAAAGCGCCTTCTGCACTCTAGAAACCTTATATAAATCTTGTGTTCTGGCTAATTCTCTGGTGCTTCTCTCCCGAGCAGAGGCAGCCACCCTCCTGGATTTTCCCCTCCCAATAAATCTCTTTTATGAAGTTTGTTGTGTGGTGTGACTTTGTTGTATTCCTTGTCTCCTGACTGTCAAGATACCTTTTGGAACATAGCTGTAACATTTTCACTGGGGAAACCATTCCAAGACAGAGCAGAGTTGTTACTCCTGCATTGGAAAGACGTTCCCTCAGCTAGAACATAACTTCTGTATAGGAAGCCTTGCCCTTCAGAGCTGCAACACATACAAGAATGCCTCTAAATATGCCATATGCTCTACACTTTGACCATACCACCTGATGCTTCCATTACATCGTTTATACTCTCAACCTATATATATATATGCATGTTAATGGTCAATTTGACAGAATTTAGAATCACCTGGGACACAGACCTCTGGGCATGCCGGTAGGATCTCAATTACCTTAATTAAAATGGAAGATCCTCTCACAATGGTTGTTTCCATTCCTGTACTGGGATGTGGTGCTGTATAAATTAAGAAGGGGAGCTGAGCAATTTATCTCTCTGCTTCCTAATTGTGGATGTGATGTGACTAGCTGGTTCAAGCTGCTGACACCTTGAAGTCCTTGCCATAATGGGTTATACCTTAAACCATGAGGCAGATAATATTCTTTATTTTTATTTTCTATATTCTTTATTTACATTCCAAATGATTTCCCCTTTCCCGATTCTCCCTCCCTGAAAGTCCCATAAGCCCTCTTCCCTCCCCCTGTTCCCCAGTCAACCCTCTCCCGCTACTCTGTCCTAGTATTCCCCTATACTGCTGCATCCTGTCTTTCCAGGACCAGGGACCTCTCCTTTCTTATTCTTGGGAATCAATTGATACGTGAATTGTGTCTTGGGTATTCCAAGATACATACTCCACTATGTTCATAGCAGCCTTATTTATAATAGCCGGAAGCTGGAAAGAACCCAATTGTCCCTCAACGGAGGAATGGATACAGAAAATGTGATATATTTACACAAGGGAATACTACTCAGCAATTAAAAAAATGAATTCATGAAATTCTTAGGCAAATGGTCAGAACTGGAAAATATCATCCTTAGTGAAGTAACCCAATCACAAAAGAACACACATGGTATGCAGTCACTGATAAGTGGACATCAACGCAGAAATTATTCTTTATCCCTTAAGTGGCTTTATCTCAGCATTCAGAAAAGAAATTACAATAGCATATGTACAAAATTTGTGGCCTATGTTGTAATGAATCAAACTGGTTTAGATTTAAACACTAACTGCACTAGGAAGTCTGAGAAAGTTCATTTGACAGTTGAAACTTCAGTCATCTGCCAAAACAAGAGTAAAAAAAAATAGCACCTAAAGGGTTCTTGGCATCAAAGTAATGCATACCTCAGTTTGCACAATGCTGGTGCACAGCTCCATGGTGCTATGGACGCAGCTGGCATAGACTTTTCTCGGTAAGAAGCAGAAGTAGTATCCCCCTCCCCATTCAATTAAGGAAAATTGAGCCTTTTAGGTGGTGAAAAGGAGGGGAAGGGGGGACGTGTGGGGGGGGACCAGGAAGAGAGACAACATTTGAAATGTAAATAAATAAAATAGTTAATAATAATAAAAAGAATCCAACAGACCCAAGTGATTGCCCCTGCCAGGGGAGCCTGGGGAGACCAGGAGAAAGACACCCAAGCACTATCTCGAGTATCTATAATGGGCAAATGTGTGGTGGAAAGATTAGAGAGATGGAAAAGATGGAATACACAGTGGAAAGATGGAAGAGAAAGCGAAATGAGGGGTTTCTAAATTGTGAAGAAAGGTGGACTCTTTGGCCCTGAGGAACAGGTGGTTATGAGGAGACCATGGTGAGATGCTGGCCCAGGCTGCTGCCAAAGGCCATGTGGTCCTGCTGCAGCTGGGGTCTGTGTCAGTGTCTGTGACCCAAGCTGCCGCCAAAGGCCAAGTAGATTTCTGTGGTCTGGCTGACCTGAGTGGCCCGCACTGCCACCTAAAGCCATGGTGACATCCAGGCCCAGGCTATTGCCAAGGGTCATGTCTGGGTTCATGATCATATGAAAGCTGCTGTCTTTGTTGATATCCCAGGCCCATATTACCACCAAAGATCTTACAGATGTCCCTGGTATGGACTCCTGCCTGAGGCACTGCGCTGAGATGGCCCCAGCCCTTGCACAGTAAAGCTATCGCTGATGGCAGGCAGACACGAACTTCCCAGAGGGCGTGAGCTCCTGAGAGCTGATCCCACCTCACCCCTAGCCTGCCATGGGGTGGCTTTGACAAGGGAAAGATGCCTTCCTAGGCTCACCTCTCAAAACCTTTGAGAGAGGTCCCAAGGTCATGAGAGTGGAAAAACTGACCCTTCTCCTTGCTGGCTCTGGTATTCAGCAGGCTAACTGGAGAGCTAACCCTGGTGGTGCAGGAACAGGAGAGGTAAACACCCAGCTACCTTCCAGGCCCAGATATAGGGCTTAGAGTTGGCCCACCCTAACATCTACTCCATCTAGGATCTGCTGGGGCATGTGAAAGGACTAGCCCTGAAGGTCCAAAGCTGCAGGACCTCCATGACACAGGGCAACAAGAGGATATCTAAGAGGAGTCCCATGAATATCCAGTGTTGACAGTGTGACAGGACCCAGAGGCCTCGGACCAGATCAATGACTCATTACAATGAATATTTACAGGTAAAGGTGTGTCAACAAAAGGTTATACTGTACGGTATATACAACATATTACAGCTTCCATGACAAGATGGTGGTCTGTGGTTATTTTATTTTATGTTATTTTATTTTATTTTGCAGAGGAGGTTGCAAGGGCAGAGGGTGAATATGAAGGGGCAAGAAGATGAGTGGGATTGCGATGCATAATGTGAAATTCACAAAAAAGCAATAAAAAGTTTTTTTTTAGAATCAAACAAATTTATGGAGCTGGAGAGACAGATTAGGAGTTAAGAGTGCTGGCTGCTCTTCCAAAGAACACTGATTTTGGTTCCCAGCACCCAAATGGCAGTTCAAATCACCTGTAACTCCAGTTCCAAGGGATCTGATGTCATCTTCTGGCCTCTGTGGGCTCCAGGCACAGACATATATGCATGCAAAATATTTATACATGTTAAAAAAATTGAATCAAGTAAATTTCAAATAATGTCTGAATAGAGGCCTTGTTTTCATTAGTCATTCCTCTAGTTATGGCAAAAGAGAGTGTTTTCCTTAAAATATTTGTCAGTGATTTAGACAAGTACCAGATGTTAGGGCTTCTGATACAACATCCTACTGGTGCCTTTATTTTATTCACAAGTGCCATAGTCACCATAGTCCATTCTAGTGACTATTACTGGTTGTCAACTTGACTATATCTGGAATGAACTAAACAAGAATTGGAAGGCTCATCTATGATCCTAATCTGGAGGCACAGAGATACAAGTTTCTGACCTGGATCTTGGCATGGATCTTGAAGCATAGTGGCTATGATTTCCAGAAGATTAAGACAAGGAGATCTCTGAGTTCACGGTCATCTGAGATTAAAGGTGTGGTGGCACACACCTTTAATCTGGGCCACACCCTCTAGTGGAGACCTACAGCCTTTAATCTAGGCCACACCCTTTGCTGGAGACCTACATAAGGACATTGGAAGAAGGAAGACTGCCTCACTCTTCCTTGCCTGTTTGCCTTGTGGGACTGAGCAACTGCTAGATCCTTGGACTTCCATCCACAGCTGGTGCTGACCATTGTTGGGGAGTTGGACTACAAGCTGTAAGTCATCAACAAATTCCCTAACTATATAGACACTACCCATACGTTCTATGACTCTAGAGAACCCTGACTAATACACCCATGGTCTTCCAGACACTCTGTCAGGCACTGAGGCGTGCTTTCAATTCATCATAACTAAAGCAGACAGATAGCTCTTACGTAGTGTCTGGTTTATAGTGAATTTCATCTAAGGCTTGGAAGTTCCTTTATTTTTCTCTTACATGAGTTGTTTAAAGTAAAGAAGTGATGACTTCAAACATAATCTTGTATAGGATAAATCAAAGTTACAAAGAAACTGCCTGACTCCCGATTTGCTTCAAAAGTAACGGACAGGATTTGACCCCAGTGACATTCCATGTGCACTAAACTAGCTTGTTCACTGATAGCAGAGAGAGTGCTGATTTGGATTCTAATGCAGAGTATTACCTAAGAGAGGTTTAGCTAAGAGAGGTTTACCTAAGAGGTTTATTCATTCATTCATTCATTCCTTCATTCATTTGCTGAAGTTTTACTATGTATCAGGCATAGCTCAAGATGCTTGGGATGTAAAGGGCCCAATTTTGTTTTAAAATTGTTTCCTTCCCTGTTGTTATAGAACATAAAATGTGTTAGTAAAAAGGAGGTGAATCATTTATATTTATGCATGCTCAGGTGAGGTGATAAAAAGAGATCTGAGAAAATAAAACATGGTGTCATAAGAAAAGTAAATATTTTCAAAGAGTCAAAAGCTCTTTGCCAGCTCATGTTTGATCTGCTTGAAATGTAAATGAAGACCAGAATGGGCCAATGGGATGCTGAGTAAAAAATGTTCAAAAGAATGGCCCAAAGTTAAACAGACTGTGACATGTTCAAAACTTCAAGAAAACAGAATAGGCCAGAGGGTCTTTCTCACTGAGCTTCAGCTGAATTTATCAGACAGAATGATCTAGATAAAGCCAGAGATATGGAGGAGCAGAACTGTACAGACTGCTTTAACACAGACTTCACATTTTGTTTTAATAAGACTAAAACTCCACTGGAAGGATTTGTGCAAGAGAAGTTCATGATCTGATACACATTTAGAAGAATCACTTGTGTGTGTGTGTGTGTGTGTGTGTGTGTGTGTACATGCATGCCTGCCTGCACAAGTGCATATGTGTATTCACATGCTGGTGTGTGTGGGCAGGTTCATGAGTGCGTTGTGAGTGTGTGTCAGTGACTGTGTACGTAAGCGCGTGTGTATGTGTGTGAGTTCATGTGCGTGTTGGTTTTTATGTGTTTATCTGCATGGAGACATAAGAGTAGAAAAACAGTGTGGAAAACACTACTGAGAGCTACTTCAACAGACTAGATAACACCTTGGGCACAGAGAACAAAGGCGGTAGAGAGAAGTATAAGTCGGACATATTTGGGAAGTAAAAGTTTGGAAGGGAGAAGATGGCTTGCTAGATAAGAACACTTGTTGCACAAGCATGAAGACCTGAGTTCAAATCCCTGGAATCTAGGTAAAAAGTAGAGCATGGTTGCATGTGCCTACAACCCCAACGATGTGGGGAGTGGAGAAAAGAGGCTCCCTGGCCCATTCTTCATCCCTATGTCTTTCTTTGGTCTCCGCATGCACATTAGTGCATGCACTCACACATCCACATCGACATATGCACATATAACACACACACACACGAAAGTGATTGTATGGTAATGAAATGATAATAATGTCCTTTATTCCCAAGTACATAGGCTTCTGAAACACAGGTTCTATGTTTCCCATGAAGAAAAAAATGGAGTTAACTTTGCCTAACTCTTGAATATGGATCAGTTTTGTGACTTTTGATCATTTGAATTTCATCAACTGAAAGGAGAAAAGAGCTTGCAAATTTCAAGACCAAAGTTCACATACTGAATTATCTGTTTTCCTCTCTTAGAATTCTGCCACATCATGAAGCCTGTCGTGCTTACAACAGAAAAGAGCCAAAGCATGCAGACTGCCCTCTGGCATCAACCATTGGCATGGATATGGGCCTCGTAGGTTCTCCCAGACAGCATTTTAGCCAAGGGAAGGGAGTAAGGAATCCTTGGCTAACTTCCTGGAAGAAACAAACAACTAATAAATCACTTTTTAACCCATTCTGTTTATTGCAGTTGCTAAGCAGCATTTCACAGATGAAACAAATATATCTGGTGTGTAAGGGACACAGAAGGAGTGTAACCAGAGGCCTGATAATGGGGTCTTGACAGTAATAACATAGTTAACACCAAACAGCTTTTGCCTATCTATTCATTTATCACCTCTGCTGATTTTCTACTTGTGTGAAGATGACTTTGCTATGTGTGGTTGCTCAAATTTACTGTTTTAGATACTCCACTCATTTCTTACCTAGAAGAAAAAATGCAAGGCTAAACCAAATAAGTAGCTATATATATATTGCTTCACCTAAAAAAATGAAAATTGATTCAAGGTTTATATAAGACTTGCAAATAAGAACCTTAAGTTTTATGCAGGTGATTTAAACAGGTGTCCCTTTTTCATATTGTGGTGCATATATTTTACTTTTAGCTGCCTCATAAATTTGTTACCATACTACTCTGTCTTATGACAGAATCTTAACAGTCTACGTGATCCAAGCTTATGTATGCATGTGCTCTTATTTGTCATTCTTAATTGAAAACTAAGTACATTGTATAATCTCTCGTTTAATTTCTAAAAACATTAGTGAACAAAATCAAGGTATGGAGCACATGTAATCTTTCCAAAGCCACATGGAAAGCAAGGCCACAGAAATGTTTCCATCTAGGGAGGTGCTCATCATCATCTGTAGAATAGAGAGGACTAAGCTTAATTAATGAGCTCCAGATCAACTCTGTTTAGGAATCTCATCTACTAAACCTCTATGTCGCATGCATTGGCTTAAGGAATTTTGATACTGACTTCCAGTTGTCTGTCATTTCTGTATAGTGTGAGATCATATCAGGCCAACAGAACAAGTCCATCCTAGCTCCAAGGGTCAATGAACTCCAATCACATGGAGGTTAATTAATGATGTCTTCTGTGGAGACAATACAGAGATACAGAAGGACATTTGTCACAATCAAAATGGAATGAGACCCATGCCAGCTCTACTAAAATATAAGTTTGGCAGAGGGGTTACTAAAGAAAAGTTCTTGATATCAGAATCAAAGGACCTTCTGTCAAATACATCTTCATAGAAGGAAAAAAAAAGATGACAATGGCCACCTATTAGATAGGAATAAGAAAAGAGAGAGAGATGTTTTCACAGATGTTTTAAAGTGTGGTGTGTGTGTGTATGTGTGTGTGTGTGTGTGTGTTAACAAAGAAAGCTATTTTTATGCAGGGTAAATAGACTGGAACTTCTATGTTCAGGGGAAAAATGGCTCTTTTGTAGACTGTAAATTCCCCTTAAAGTTTCCATTTGTTCACAGGGCATTTAGTATGAATTATTCTCTTTTAGTCTAGTTTGATGGTGTCTAGTTCAAAAACTTCAGTCCAAAACAGTTGCCTCATTTTTGCTTAATACTGGTGTTCTAAGGTGATGAACACACTACTACATGCCTGCCATCACTAATATGTTGACCCCTGTGCTTCCAGAAACTTACAATATCTGGGTAAAGTCTGTGAGTCAAAACTCAAAGCTTCTGGAATAAACTGCTGTGTAGAAAAGTGGCCAAATCCTACTCCAACACCAAAACTATCTTTCTCTGTAGAATCTTAGATGAGGCAGGTGATAAATACAAGGGACATGGCATCTCTTCAAGTGGGAGATGGCACAAATTCAAAATGAAGGCATGGGTTCTTGATATGAAAGGGAGCCCAGTGAAGACACAATCACAGAATGCTTGGTAAAAGCATAGATGCTTTCACCAAAGAACCTGGCTAAGACACTAGACACAGGGAGTCACTCATTGGTTAGCCATACCCCTAAAGTGGATGTAGTCATGGAGGAACAGCAGCCCTTCCTCTGTGATTAACTTCAGTAATGATGCATTTAATATGTGCTACAAATCCGTTAAGTAGGTTTCAGAAAGAAGGAAATTACAGAACAGAGAGAGACCTTTGTGCATCTTCTGCCAAGAACTGGGGTTTGATTCATCAGGCACTGTTGTGACCTAGGATGTTTCTGTAAAATGACGAGGAAAAGTCAAATATTCCTCTGAAGGGAACACAGTAAGAGTTCAGGGGAGAAGTGTGAATTCAAAGCCAAGAACCAAAAGGCTCAATTAGGGGAAAATTGTGAATCTCCAGTGTGCAACTGAGAAGAAAAGATGTTCCATTTGTAGCTCCTTGCTTATGTGGGGGAGGGGGGAGAAGATCTCTCTCCTATAAAGACATATCATGCCTTCTTTCTTCTTAGGCCTCCTTCTGTTTCTCTATATTTTTCCCTGTGTGGTATAAATAAAATCTCTACATAGCTACTTATTCTTTATCCTGAACAATGTTTTTCTGGAAATTTATTTTAAAAATACAATCCCATACTCCTGTGAAACAATGATTTTGTAGCCATAATAATGAAGGACCATGGGAGCTGGTTTAACCTTCCTAATCAGTCAGTGACAATTTGCTTCAGGGAACTGGCTTCTGAAAACCAAATCAGTGATACCTCACCCTCGGAGAGCCTACCACTCTGCAACCATCTGGTTCCATGGAACTTGCCTCAAAGGATGATGTCAGTATAGTGTCCGCTCACTTCTTTGTATACGTATTTCAACTGTACCCCCGTACTGACGTGAATCTGCTCTTAGCCAGAAACTTATGTCCCTAAACAAACCCTCCCTCAAATCCTATATACAATATCAACCTGTTTAATAAAACTTTATCTAACCACCTCTCTTTTAGGTAAAAAGTAATAAAATCTTTGTGCTAATTAGATTTTCCCAATCTAGAATTATGTAGGAAAAGGGAATCTCATTTAAGAAAATGCTTCTATCAGATTGTTCTATGGGCAGGTCTGTAGATATTTTCTTGATTAATGATTGATGTCGGAAGGACCACTCTACTGTGGGCAGTACTACTCCTGGGCAGATGTTCCAGGTTTGTATAAAAATGTAAGCTGAACAAACCATGAAGAGCAAGCCAGGAAGCAACTTTACTCCATGTGATATGATTGTATCATTCTCAACTCTCCCTACATGTTTAAATGCTTGTCAGTATGTACTAAAATCAACAAAATGTGGCGTTAAAGTTCGAAAAGATAATGTAACTCTTTCAAGGAACTGACGTTAGCATTTAACTTAGTAGATGGATCAATACAGAGACAGTCTTGTTGCCTATTAAGGAAATAATTAACTGCCTCTGCACATAAGAGCTATAGTTCTGCTCAATAATGGCAATTATTATTACTTTATAGATCATGAGTGGTGTGGCTTGCATAGCTGTCCTCATATTGACTTCCAAGAACAAAGCATAGCTCGAAAGCCACCAAGTCCCCACATGTGTCCCACCTACTGAGCAGGTCCACTGAGCAGGACCACGTATGTCTGTCGATAACTTACAATGAGCCTTGCAAATTTCACTTACAGCATCATCTGGTTTTTTTTTTCAGACCCCCCCTCCATTTCCTTTTTTCCCCTTATATCATTCTATATCATTATGAACTTTCTTAAATCTTGTAATAGGGTGCAGCGTAAAATGTAAACAAATAGGATATGTCAAGAATGGAATCTTCATGTTCAAATTCTCACAAAACATCAATAGGAACAATTCATAAACAAATTTACTTAAGAGCTAAGTTATCCAGGTAATAATATAACAATCTATACAAAGACACACTGAAGATGGTAGAGAGGACAGTTCTACACATTCATGCGTGGCATCTCCCAGTTGTAAGCAGTCAGTTACAGAAGTGGTATCTAAGTGGTAGAAACAGCAGGGAAGGAGCATTCGACTTTATTGTGCACTATATGCCCATACTTGATATTATACGAGCGCCTAAGGCTCCATTTTCATACATAACTACTTGCTGCCTGACTGTTCTTGTGATCCATATTGGTACCCACTATCTTAGCATCATAGGCTCATGTTAGAAGCCTGCATGAATGAATACCAGGCCAGAACTCAATGGTCCAGACTTTAAGAGACTTCCACAAGCCACACATGTGCATAGTCTATATATACATTCACCACACACATATACACATGGATACAACACAAATATACCATATACACATATACCACACATATATATCACATACACATAAACAACACACAGAAATCACACACAAAAACACCACACACATATAACACACACCATATACATACACCAAACACTTATATTTTATATATTACATATATACAACACATGTATACCACATGCACATATAGCATGTAGATATACCACAGACACATACATCATAATAGCAACACATATACATATATCATACATATATGTATAACACACATGTTATACACATATACTATATACACATATCACACACACCCCACATA
This sequence comes from Tokudaia tokunoshimensis, assembly GCA_036184795.1. Taxonomy (NCBI): domain Eukaryota; kingdom Metazoa; phylum Chordata; class Mammalia; order Rodentia; family Muridae; genus Tokudaia; species Tokudaia tokunoshimensis. The sequence goes on along the minus strand of BTHU01000002.1, from coordinate 86,954,703 downwards.
TACACTACATACATACATGTACATACAATATACCACACATGTCTCACACACACACACACACACACACACACACACATACACACACCACATAAACCAAAAGACAATAAAATAAATGGCCAGTCATTGTAAAATACCTAGCAGAGGCATAAGGGCACAAGGGTAATGAAGGACAGTACTTATGCCTCCTATATGGTAGAGTAGAAGCCTGAGAAATTCAGTTGCTGTGGAGTCTACATTAAGGTGTGATGCCTTTTATCCTTTCAGTGACATTACCCTTTTTTCTCCTCAGGAGTGATAAGTGATGTTTATATTGTGCTTTTCATCATAGTTTCACTAAACAAAAAAGCCTCAATGATATATAATTTATTTTTAAATTCTTTTAATTTTGGAAAATTTTTCATAAAACTATGGCGTAAAATTTCATATATTTTTGTATGTCCTATTGTAAGTGATGCCCTGCATTTGAGGGTGGGCAGGACCTAGTGGTTTTCTTTTATCAAAGTGAATACAGCAATAGAGATGGAACATCACTCACAGCATAAAGCCACAAAAGCCTGTGACTTCTGGCATGCTTATATTCCCTCTCCCTCTCCCTCTCCCCCTCCCTCTCCTTCTCTCTCTCCCCCTCCCTCTCCCCTCCTTCTCCCCTCCCTATCCTTCTCCCCTTCCTCCTCTCCCCCTTCCTCTCCCCCTTCCCCTCCCTCTCCCTCTCCTTCTCCCCTTCCTCCTCTCCCCCTTCCTCTCCCCCTCCCCCCCTCTTTCTCTCTTGCTGGCACTTCCTGTCGAGCTCTTTTCACTATCTTCAGGACTCACAGACCTGGAGTCACCTGAATCTACCCACATACCTCCATTTCAAGTATATATTTTAATTTGTATATGTGTGTATATATATTGTATGTGTTGTGTATATAGGTTGTGTGTGTATATGTATATATAGATGTATATATATTGTGTATATATAATGTGTATATGTGTTAGGTGTATATGATGTATATATGTGTTGTGTGTATGTATGTTGTGTACATATAAGTTGCATTTGTGTATGTATGTTGCATGTGTATATATATTTATATATTGTATGTATTCATATATATGTCCTATATATCTGCATATATATGTGTTACATGTATGTATATTTGTTATATATGTGTGTGCATAAATAAATACATACATAAATAAAAAGTATTATAAATCACAAAAGGAACATAGAGGTGAGAGCATAGCACCTCACGTGCTAGAGGTGTGGTCCTCAACAGTGGTATTGAGGGTGTTACCACTTTTAAGAACTGGGACCAATTCAGGTACAGTGGAGAACTTATAATCCTAGAATGTGGGAAGTAGAGGTAGAAGGTTCAGGACTAAAAGAACAGCTTCAACTACATAGTAAGTTCCAGGCTTGTTAGGACTACCTGAAACCCTGTCTTGAGAGAGAGCAAGAGAGAGAGAGAGAGAGAGAGAGAGAGAGAGAGAGAGAGTCATGAGGTTACTCAGAGCATCGCTGCTGGGAAGAATTATTATAGAAGTCATGATACTGCCGTCAATTCAAGACTAACCCTTCCCTGCCTCTGGTTCTCAGCCCACCCCTGTGATACTCTTGCTTTTCACACTCAGCATGATGCCATCTGCCATGGTATGACTCAGTCACAAATTTTCACCAAAGCTGTCACTATACTGTTTGGAGTCCCAAAGTAAAGTCTTTTCAATGGGTTGCCAATCAGCGCTATCTGCCTCCACCCCTCACCCCCATCCCCCATCTTCCCATACCACTGACCCCAACTTCCATTTCTTGTTATCACTCTGAACTAATTCATCACCACCAAACTGTTGATTCCTATACACATCTCTCCTTAAATCCTTCAACATTACTAATCCTTCCCTAAATACCTCCTCCCCACAGTTACAAAGAAATATAACTACCCCACTCAGGGATTCATCCCATATACAGTTACAAAACCCAGACACTATTGTAGATGCCCACAAGTGCTGACTGACTGGAGCTGGATATAGCTATCACCTGGAAGGCTTTGTTAGTGCATGATAAATACAGTAGGGAATATGCTCAGCCAGTCATTGAACTGAGCACAGGGTCCCCAAGGGAGGAACTAGAGAAAGGACCCAAGGAACTGAAGGGGTTTGCAGTGCCACAGGAGGAACAGCAATATGAGTCACCCAGTACTCCCAGAGCTCCCAGGGACAAAATCATCAACCAAAGAGTACACAAGGAGTTACCAATGGCTCCAGACACATAGGCAGCAGAGGATGGTCTTGTTAGACACCAAAGGGAGGAGAGGCCCTTGGTCCTGGAAAGACTTGATGCCATAGTGTAGAGAAATACCAGGACAGAGAAGCGGGGGAGGGTTGATTGGGGAAGGGGAGATGGCTTATGGGATTTTCGGAGGAGGGGGGAACCAGGAAAGGGGACAACATTTGAAATCTAAATAAAGACTATATCTAATAAAAAAAAAGAACAAAAAACAAATATCTAATAAAATAAAAAAAGAGTTGTCAAAAAATTAAATATATAAAATAAACAGATTAGAGAGAATTGGGAGCTCCTGATATTAAAGGGACCTTTCTATAAAGTCTTCACACACAAGAGGCCTGCTCATCCTAAAGCCAGAGGACCACTCACCTATATCACTCCTAGCCTTTAAAATATGGACTCCACTCTTTGGAACCAGATCTCTGTGGTCACCACCTAGAGACTCACTTTGATGCCTTCCCTTGTTTTGATGTTATTCATTAGCTGCATAATGGCTTCCATACTTCAATGTCAGCTCAAGTCTGCATGTCTAGGTTAAAACTATTTCATGTACATATATGAAATGTATGCTTTACATATACTTCTGCTTCTAACCCATTCTTTAAAGACTATAAACAAAAACCATGGAATACTACATATGTGACTATCAATGCATATATGTTTTAGTTCAGATCCAGCTCCTCCCATTTTAGTGCTATTTGGTGACCATCTCTACCAGGCTGTTCCAATCAGCGCTCTGATCCTGAGGGCCATTGTTTCCTTTTCAGCCCACCTGGACCTCTCAGCCAGCTTTCTACTTCTCTGTAGCTAATGTCACACTCCCATGTGGAGACTCTGAATTTTCCTTTCCTCTGTCTTGGAACTGACATTCTCAGAGTACTCACACCTTTCTGGCTCAGGAGAGCCGTCTGTTCATTGGTAACAGCGTTCCATGTTCCTGAATTTTCCTCCTCATTCAGTACCTCCCCTGGCCTTTCTCCCTGTTCTCTTCCTATTTCTCTATGTTCTGTAAGTGTGTTCAAGTATCTTCCTTCTGAGGAAGCAATACAAATAGAACAAACTCTTTCCTTACATAGTAGTTTTTCTTTAAGCAACCATATTTCTCTTTCCTATCATTGCCAGACTACTTAACATAACAGTACAGTGTTCCTTTGACCTTGACCTCCATCAGGTTCTAGCCTAATCCTACTCTGCAACCCACTCCTCATTCTATTTGACTTCTGATGAGACAGATCATGTCGGTGCGCTTGCTGTTACTGTGGAACATAGCTGGAGTCAATGGCTTGTAAAGAGAAAAGTCTTGTTTGGGCCCATGGTTTCAGAGGCATTTTTAAGACCCTGATCAGCACTCCATTGCTTTGGGGCTTATGGTGAGACAGAGAGGAGACAATGAGCATGCAGTAAAGGAAAGTTAAACATCTAATGTGTCCATGAAGTGAAGAAAGAAAGGAAGGGACTAGGAGTCCCCAGATCCCTTTCAAATGCACACCACCCATAATGAAATGTCTTTCCAACAAATGACAACTCCAGGAAATGCTATTATTTTTCAGTAGTGCTACAGGCTGGTAACATGAGTCTTCAAGATATATTTCAGGTACATTCTCTAGCAAAAAAGATCAGCAAGAAGACCTTAGGACCACTTTGTCCCAAGACTTTGTAAATACCTAACCCATCTTAATGCTAATATTTTTTTCTATTAACAGCTGCTCTCTGCTCTGTTTATATTGCTCGTAGTTGTTTGAATGAGATATCTCCCATATTTTCTGGCATTTAAACACTCAGTCCCCAGTTGGTTGCTATTTGGGGAGGATTAGGTGGTTTGGCCTTTTCTGGAAAAAAATATGCCACTGGGAGAGAGTTCTGAGGTTTCAGAAGACTCTGCCACAGCAAGTTAACTCTCTGCTTCCTGGTTTTGGATCAATATCTAAGCCGTCGTCTACTGCAGCATGCCTGACTGCTTTCATCCTCTCACCACCATGAAGGGCAAGGATTCTTGTCATTCTGGAACCATAAGCTCCAAATGAATCCTTCCTTCTACAAGTTGCCTTGGTCATGATGTTTTATCACAGCAGGAAAAAAAAAACATAATGCTTGTTCATTTTCTATGACATCAGATATCTCTGTTTTCTCCTCACTCTGTTTCTTCTCATTCTTTTTAAATGATGATGATGATGATGATGATGATTACTATTATTATTATTACTGTAGAGATTTTCTAGGATTTTGATTGATAAAAGAAAAATTCTATAATGCCATCAATTTCATTGCAAGGTGGAAAGGGAATGGATTAATTAACAATGGTGGGATAAACTAAAAGATAATCCACTTTGTGGGATGGACTAAAAAGGCTGAATTCTTGTTGAAATATAGACTCACAGCCACTGACAGATGACTGCAGGCGTCCCTAACCCTGGCATCATTGGCCCCAAACAACACAGAGCAACAGCTACTCCTTAAAGACACCCTTATCCCTATACCTCCACCATGCCTCTCATCTATAAAACACCGTAGGCATGACAGAAGCAATGTGTGCCATTATTCCCCAAGTTTTCATTATAAAGATGATCTTCATGCTTGATCTAATAGGCATTATGACTGAGAATTCATTGAAAGAAGCTGTGTCTGGAAAGACTGATTAGAACAGCCATGATGTGGAAAGACTGGAAAGTTGCAGGTCCAGAGACTGATTACCTTATCTTGGACTAGTTTTTAGTCCCCTGAATAGCCATTTCTTACCTCTGTGCCAGCACTAGTACCCTCCAACTAACAGATAATAACCTGCAGCTATTCAGGAAGCTTAAATTTACCAGACTACTAGTTTCTACCAACCCAAAGGGTAAGATTGTCATCAGGTAGTATCTGAGGCCTATAGGAGTGATTCATCTCTCTATAACCCTACAATGTATTGTTAAAATGGTTAATTTGTGACTTTCATACAACTCCATGACACTGCTTGCCTGAGGGAACATGGAACCTGGGATAACACAGTTTCTTGTTTCCTGACCCATAGTCACTCAAACTCTCTCTTACTCTTTTTGAAGAGCTGGGTCTTTTGTACCTACACTGTATTTCCAAATGTCATCCATATTTGCTGAAGAATGTGTTCTAAGACCCTCCTCTTCCTGCTAGCTCAGCTTCAGTGGCTCAATAAACTTTTCTTTCAGATAACCCTGTCTTAAGCATTTGGACTCAGTGCTTCTTTGGTTGTTTCTTTGAATGACTATATCAGAAATAAAGGAATTCTGCTTAGTTGGCAAGAATTTGACATCAAACTTATCATGCCTGGTGTATTGTCCTGTAAGGGAGAATTAACATTTATTCTCAAGGAAATCTTGTGAAGCAAGATATGCTTCATTCAAAATTATAAAACATAAGCACAAACTGTATGATTGCTCTTCCTATCTTTCTTCATAATTGTCATGGACTGTAGGTTGCTGTGGCAATAAAGAAAGGCCATGTTTTGAGGGAAATGAAAAACAAAGTGTGGAAAGGAGTGGGTTTTTAAAAATGTATTAAGTATGTATCTAAATGTACCTACTCCAATGGCATTAGAAAATGTTTTATCTTTTTTTAAAAAAGGAAAATTCTCTAAGAAAATTAATTTCCTTTCTATATGTGAAAGAATTCAAGTGGCTGGAGCTAATGCAAAAGACAAATTGAATGTCAGTATAGAATCAGCCACAGGAGTGATGGAGGAGGAAGCTCAGCTGGGGAGCAGCTGGGGCCCTAACTGACAACAGGGCGACAGACCAATGACTTCTCTGCAGCCACGCTTAGTAGGAACAAAGCAGGATGAGGACTCTGGGATTTTTGTGTTAAGTCCAACTGTCAATCATGTATCATAGTCAGAACTGAAGTAGTTTTAGAAATGATGAGTTTACTGTTCTTCATTTTCTTTTGAAAAGGAAGGCAGTAAGGTGCAGAATGGTGGAATGGCTTCTTGAGTAAGGAAGACCTTACTGATGATCAGTGACAGCCACACCATCATCCAGCCCTTCAGATCCCACCCAGTGTTTCCTTCCTTCAGGCCAACACTCACATGTTTCAGTTGCAGGTCTGAAACTGTGTGATGACTGCCATCTTCTTGCTTTCAGAAATCCCTCAAGCTTTTGCTCCAGGAAAGAAAATGGAACCAATGAAACTGAGTGGGATATATTGACCAGGGAGGTCTCCTGGGTATTGACCACTTATGTCATTTGCAACTGTCCACACAAGGCAACTATAGACGGGATCATAGTCTGGTCAATTGAAATTTTATTGAATATAATCTTCATTTACATTTAAAATGCTAAAACCTTTCCCCACTTCACCCTTCCCCGAAAACCCTCAACCCCTCCTCCCAGCCCCTGCCTCCAAGTATATGCCCCTCCACCTGACCCACTCCCACCTCCCTCCCCCCTCCTGGATTTCCCCTTGTTGGGGCATCTATTGAGCCTTCTCAGGACCAAGAACCTCTCCTCCCACTGATGTCTGACAAGGCATTCCTCTGCCACATTTTTTTGGCTGGAACCATGTGTACCCCTTGATTGATGGTTTAGTCCCTGGGAGTCCTGTGGCATCTGGGTGGTCGACCTCATTGTTCTTCCCATGGGGTTGTAAACCATCCAGCTCCTCCAGTCTGCCCTCCAACTTCTCCATTGGGGACCCCACGCCCAGTCCAATGGTTGACTGCTAGCATCTGCCTCTGTATGTGTAAGGCTCTGGCAGTGCCCCTCCTGAGACAACCATAACAGGCTCCTTTCGGTATGCACTTATTGTCGTCCATAGTAGTGTTGGGGTTTGGTGACTGTTTATAGGATGAATCCCCAGGTAGGTCAGTCTCGGTGGCCTTTCCTTCCGAATCTGCTCCACACTTTGTCTCCATTTCAATTGAATTTTTAAACTTCAAAATCCATTCACTTCCTTTTCTGCCTGCATGTGGGATGACAGTTCTAATCTTGCCATAGAATGCTCATCCTTGACTGAGCTCTGAGAACACAAACAGGATGAGGGAAGCTAATATATCCATGCAGATAAAGTCATATGTAAAGTTATCTCCATTTAATGAAGATATCTTGACCTCTTAGGTAATAAGAGTTTCAAGAGCATGCTGTCTCTGTTTGCCTTCATTTGAGGTGTTGCATTTGCTTTGTGTCCTCTAGAACTCTATAGGACATTAAACCATGCCAGGAAACTTGGTGGGTAGAGTGGGTTGAGACCCCAGAAACTCACGCCTAAGACATTAGGCACCTTCCCTGCTCCCTGCTAAATTCCTGGCCTGGAACAAGTGCCACACTTCCCTGTGGTCATATAGGCCCAGAACAGAGTTCTCCACGCTAATGCGGTACCTAGAGGTCCTGAGGGTTTAGCCAATAAGCTTCCCTTCCCAGACATTTCTCCCTGCAAAAGTTATTTAATCTTGGGTCCACCTTGAGAGGTATGGTGTGCAGTCATTTTCCTTGATGAACAATCAGTAAACAGTTTAGAACCACGGACTGTCTCTTTCATCAAGAATCCCTATGGAGAGCATGCAGGGGGTCTTCGGCTACCAAGTCACTGCCTGAGCCTTCCATAGAAGGCCTCTCTGTGCTTCCAGCCACAACTGCAGCCAAGCTAAGGACAATCACTGCTGAGCTACTAAGCTGGAACTCCTCCTCATGGGCCTCCGACTCTACTCTCAACTCCTTGCGACTCAGTGGCACTTGAATGGCCAGGAGTTTGAGAGAGCCTGGTCCTGGCCTCATAGCTGCCCTGTGGACACCTAACACTTCATTCCCTACTTCTCTGTGGGGTTATCGACTGGTGACTAGATGCCCGGAAGTTAGGGAATACCTGCATTGGCTTTCTCACATCTCAGACTACAGACTGTACTTTCCCACCCAGGAGCAGTGTCTGGGTGCTTCCCTGAAGCCCAGCACCCACTCCACAGCAGCATGGGATAAGCACAGTCAAACTCCCCTTGTTTCTCCTCCCCAAGAGGTCCTGCAGGACATGGGTCCCCAGAACACCATCCTAGATATTTCATATAAAAAAAATTTACTTGTTAGATAAAAGCTTTAGTTTGCTCTGTAAGTTTATGCAGCTACTAAGCATTTCCATTGGGAATACTGCATTTTAAAATGATCATTGAAAGTTTCAGTGAAGATATTATCTAACCTTGAAGTTATAATATTAGATCCCAGGATCAATTTGTAAGTCTGTGAATGTCACTATATCCCTTGCCAATCAATCTCTGAGTGGCCTCACCTCATCACTGGTCACAGACTGTGAACAACTTGGTCTACCTTGTCAATGAAAGGAGACACAACTATACAGGTACCTATAGAATCCTGACGCCAGGGACTACACAGTCCTGTCTTTCTCTCTGCTAGCGCTCTGAGCCAGACAACTGAGGAACTTCCTGAATGAAATCCAATACCCTGCAGAGATAGTTTTGCAAAGGCAGTGATCCCCATACACATACATACCAATAAAAGCAACAAAAACAATCAACAACCACCACACACCTTGGTTTTCTACACTCATGCACTCTCAGGGTGGGTCTATATCAAACTTCACATGAACAATGGCCAGGGCAATGCCTGGACCTGCAGAATTGGATTACATTCTTTTTACAAATATTAGCTGTTCAAAGCCATCTCCTGTGTTCAGTTCTTCTGGGGTCTATTCCACCTGCCATGAGGTACATGTCCCTTCTGTATTACAGTTTGGAAGCTTGTCTTTTCAAAATTTGGTGTTCTATGTTCCTGTGTTGTTATTTTTTGTTTCTTTGTTTTTGTCTGTTTTGTAGAATTTTTTTTGTTTTGTTGCTGTCTGTTTATTTGTTTCTTGCTTGTTTTTATTTTGAGAGAGATTTTTCTCTATATAGTCTTGTCTATCCTAGAACACTCTGTGTAGATCAGGTTAACCTCACAGGTCACAGAGATCTGACTACCTCTGCCTCCCTCCCGAGTGTTGATATTAAAGGCCTGCAACACCAAGCCTAAATTTTTTGTGTTTTAAATTTTTCATTTCCAGATGAGTTTTAATAAATACCACTTAGACACATATGTGAACCCCCAAGAATATAAAGTAAACAGCAGCTATGTCTTGAAGGAGTTATAGGAAATCCAAAAGGGGTGGGTAGTAATTGCAACATTTACCAGGACTGTGTTCTGTCCTAGTAAAGTATTTCTTGCTTTCATGGTTATAGACATAAAATATAATGACCAAAAACAATCCAACACCGCAGCCTGAAGCAAACTTAGCTTCATGAAGTTTTGTTATCCATGAGCTTTGATAACTATTTCTTGGATTATATTTTATTCCTCAAAACAACAACAAAACAAAACAAATCTCTAAGCTCTCTCTGAAGTCCCTGTAAGAAGATTACAGTAGGCCCCTAGGCCTGATCTAGTCAAACAAGACACACAAATATCTGTATGGTCCAGAATGTGTTTTATTTTGTAGAATGTATTTTGATTAAAGTTTTTGCTTTTGATAGTTGAAAACATGACAAATATTTGAGACAAGATCTAAGGTACTTTGGCACCTTGGATACATTTTATAAGCTTGAGAGTCTGTTTCCTAAGCAGAATGTACAAGAGTTAACTATGAAATTATTTATAAGGGTCTTTGAGGATTACATTTGAAAAAGTATATGACATTTTTCAAGGCTAACATAGCTTTTAGCAACATGGTATCTAATCATTCTTCCTACATAGGAAAGATCCCTTAGTAGATCTTGGGTGAAAACTTATTCTCACTAGTCATGATAAAATCCAAGAAGGTCCTTCACAGCTTTTGGTGGATCATGTGACTTCAGTGCTGATTACAGGAGCTCCAGCATAAGACATGGGATTCTGAGCAGGAGATATAAGGTGCAGATAAAGCTGATTACTCAGAAGAGTTTTGTGGAGCTGTTCTGTCTGGGCCAGCGCCCTGAGCAGGCCTTGGGCACAAACTTGGCAACCAGTCCCACAACACCCAGAGGAAGCTCCACTCCCAGGCAATTTTACATTTTCAGGATCCCAGCATCCCAGGATCCCCCAGGAGCTTGGATACACCAGGATCTCAGGGTTACAGAGTCAGATTGACTCACACAAGCTTGGACACACCCAGGATCTCAGGATCATAGGCTCCTAGAATAACAGGATCACAGAGACAGCTTGACTCTGAGTAGTTCTGACACAACCAGTATGACAGGAAGGACAGGCTCCAGTCAGATATTTCGAGGGCGGGTAGCACTAGAGATAACCAGATGGCAGAAGGTAAGCATAGGAACATAAGCAACAGAAACCAAGGTTACTTGGCATCATCAGAACCCAATTCTTCCACCATAGCAAGTCCTGGATACACCATCACACCCAGAAAAGCAAGATTCAGATCTAAAATCACTTCTCATGATGATGATAGAGAACACTAAGAAGGACATAAATAACTCCCTTAAAGAAATTCAGGAGAACACAGGTAAACAGAGAGAAGCCCTTAAAAAGGAAACACAAAAATCCCTTAAAGAATTACAGAAAAACACAATCAAACATGTGAAGGAAATGAACAAAACCATCGAGGATCTAAAAATAAAAGCAGAAACACTAAAGAAACCACTAAGTAAAACAACCCTGGAGCTAGAAACCCTAGGACAGAGAACAGGAGTCATAGATGTAAGTGTCACCAACAGAATACAAGAGATAGAAGAAAGAATCTCAGGTACAGAAGATACCATAGAAAACATGGACACAACAGTCAGCACCATCAGAACCTAGTTCTTCCATGACAACCAGCCCTGAATACCCTACCGCACCTGAAATGCAAGATTCTGACCTAAATCCCATCTCATGAAGATGATAGGAAACAAATGAATTCCTTAAAGAAATATAGAAAAACACAATCATGCAGGTGAAGGAATTGAATAAAACAGTCTAAAACCTAAAAATAGAAATAAAAAAAATTAAAGAAAATGCAAATGAAGGCAACATTGGAGATGGACAACTTAGGAAAGATATCAGAAGCTACAGATTCAAGCGTCTCAAACAGAATACAAGAGAAATGCTTGCTGAAAGGAGCCTGATATGACTGTCTCCTGAGAGGCCCTGCCAGAGCCTTATAAATACAGAGGCAGATGCTCACAGCCAACCATTGGACTGAGCACAAGGTCCCCAATGGAGGAGTTAGAGAAAAGACTGAAGGAGATGAAGGAGTTTGCAACCCCATAGGAAGAACAACAATATCAACCAACCAGACCTGCCAGAGCTCCCAGAGACTAAGCCATCAACCAAGGAATACACATGACTCCAGCTGCATATGTAGTGGAGATTTTCCTTGTCAGACATCAATGCGAGGAGAGGTCCTTAGTCCTATGAAGGCTTAATAGATGCCCCAAAGTAGGGGAATTGAGGGCAGGAAGGTAGGAGTGGGGTGGGTGGAAGAATACCCTCATAGAAAGTAGGGGGAGGGAGGATGGGATAGGGGGTTTCCAGGAGGGGGTAAATGGGGAAGGGGGATAACATTTGAAATGTAAATAAAGAATATATCCAATTTTTTTTTTAAAAAAAAAAAGGAAAAAAAAAAGAAGAGAGAATCTCAGGCAAATAAGATACCATAGAGAATATTAACACATCCTTCAAAAGAAAAAAATACAAAGTGGCCTTCTGGTCTCCATCTGAACCCAGACTAAAGACTGTGCCACAGCTCTCTGTACCCAAATACCAACCAGAGAGAGCTGGTCTCCCAGAAATGCTGGGAGAAATGCTCCTAACCCAAAACATCCAGAAAATCTAGGACACAATGAGAAGACCAAACCTAAACATGATAGGTATAGAGAAAAGCAAAGACTCCCAAGTTAAAGGGTCAGTAAACATCTTCAACAAAAGTATAGTAGAAAACTTCCCTATCCTAAAGAAAGATCACAGGCTCACAGGCTCACAGGAGGGACAGGTTCCAGCCAAAGACAGCAAGACCAACTAACACCAGAGATGAGCAGCTGACAAGAGGTAAGCACAAGAACCTAAGCAACAGAAACCAAGGCCACTTGGCATCATCAAAACCAAGTTCTCCCACCACAGTAAGTCCTGGACACCCCAACACACCAGAAAATCAAAATTTGGATTTAAAATCACCTCTCATAATGATGATAGAGGACTTTAAGAAGGACATAAATAACTCCCTTAAAGAAATATGGGAGAACACAGGTAAACAGGTAGATGCCCTTTGAGAGGAAAAACAAAAATCCCTAAAAGAATTGCAGGAAAACACAAAAAAAAACAAGTGAAGGAACTAAGCAAAACCATCGAAGATCTAAAAATGGAACTAGAAAAAATAAAGAAATCACAAAGGGAGACATCTCTGGAGATAGAAAACCTAGGGAAGCAATCTGGAGCCATAGATGCAAGCATCGCTAACAGAATACAAGAGATAAAAGAGAGAATCTCAGGTACAGAAAGTACCCTAGAAAACATTGACACAACAAAGAAAATGTAAAAAGCAAAAAGCTCCTAACCCAAAACATCCAGAAAATCTAGGACACAATGAGAAGACCAAACCTAAACATGATAGGTATAGAGGAAAGCAAAGACTCCCAAGTTAAAGGGTCAGTAAACATCTTCAACAAAAGTATAGTAGAAAACTTCCCTATCCTAAAGAAAGAGATGCACAAGAACATAAAAGAAGCCTACAGAACTTCAAATAGACTGGACCAGAAAAGAAATTCCTCCGATCACCTAATAATCAAACCACCAAATGCACAAAACAAAGAAAGAATATTAAAAGCAGTAAGGGGAAAAGGTCAAGCAACGTATAAAGGCAGGCTTATCAGAATTACACCAGACCTCTCACAGAGACTATGAAAGCCGGAACATCCTGGAAAGATGTGATACCATCTCTGAGAGAACACAAATGCCAGTCCAGAATACTATACCTAGCAAAACTCTCAATTACCATAGATGGAGAAAATGAGACATTCCATGACAAACACAAATTTACACAATATCTTTCCACAAATCCAGCCCTTCAAAGGATAATAAATGAAAAATTCCAACACCAGGAGGGAAACTACACCCTAGAAAAAACAAGAAAATAATCTTCTTTAAACAAACCAAAAAGTTAATTTCCACATAAACATCATTCGACCTCTAACAACAAAAATAACATGAAGCAACAATCACTTTTCATTAATATCTTTTAATATTAATGTACTCAATTCCCCAATTAAAAAACATAGACTACCAGACTGGATAAGTAAACAAGTCTCAACATTTTTCTACATAGAGGAAACAAACACACCTTGGTGACAAAGACAGAAAGCACCTCAGAGTAAAAGGTTGGAAAAAAAATTCCAAGCAAATGGTCTCAAGAAAAAAGCTGGTGTAGCCATTCTAATATCGAATAAAATCGACTTTCAACCTAAAATAATCAAAAAAGATAAAGAAAGACACATCATATCCATAAAGGAAAAATCTACCAAAAATGAACTTTCAATTCTGAATATCTATGCCCCAAATACAATGGCACCCACATTCATAAAAGAAACTTTACTAAAGCCCAAAGAAGACATTGCACCTCACACAATAATAGTGGGAGACTTCAAGACCCCACTCTCATCAATGGACAGATCAAAGAAACACAAGCTAAACAGAGAAATAGTGAAACTAACAGAAGTTGTGAACCAAATGGATTTAACAGATATCTACAGAACATTTTATCCCAAAACAAAAGAATACCTTCTTCTCAGTACCTCATGGTACCTTCTCCAAAACTGACCATATATTTGGTCACAAAACAGACCTCAGCAGATAGAAGAAGATTGAAATAATCCCATTCATCCTATCAGATCACCACGGACTAAGGCTGACCTTCAATAACAACAAAAACAACAGAAAGCCCACATACACATGGAAACTGAGCAACATTCTACTCAACAATAACTTGGTCAAGAAAGAAATAAAGAAAGAAATTAAAGACTTTTTAGAATTTAATGAAAATGAAGATGCAACAAATGCAAACTTATGGGACACAATAAAAGCAGTACTAAGAGGAAAACTCATAGCTCTGAGTGCCTTCAAAGAGAAACTGGAGAGAGCATACACTAGCAGCTTAACAGTCCATCTGAAAGCTCTGGAACAAAAAGAAGCAAATAGACCCAAAAGGAGTAGAAGGCAGGAAATAATCAAACTTAGGCTGAAATCAACCAAGTAGAAACAAAAAGAACTATATACAAAGAATGAACCAAACCAGAAGCTGATTCTTTGAAAAAGTCAACAAGATAAGCCCTTAGCCAAACTAGCCAGATGGCACAGAGATAGTATTCAAATCAAGAAAATCAGAAATGAAAAGGGGGACATAACAGATACAGAGGAAATACAAATAATAATCAAATCCTACTACAAAAGCCTATGCTCAACAAAACTGAAAAATCTAGATGAAATGGACAATTTTCTAGACAGATACCACGTACCAAAGTTGAATCAGGATCAGATAAATGATCTAAACCATCCCATAACTCCTAAATAAATACAAGCAGTCATTAATATCTCCCAACCAAAAAAGGCCCAGAACCAGATAGGTTAAATGCAGAGTTCTATCAAACCTACAAAGAAGACCTAATACCAATACTCTTCAAACTGTATCACCAAATAGAAACAGAAGGAACACTATCCAATTCAGTCTATGAAGCCACAATTACTTTGATACCTAAACCACACAAAGACCCAACAAAGAAAGAGAACTTCAGACCAAGTTCCCTTATGAATACTGATGCAAAAATACTCAACAAAATTCTTGCCAAATGAATCCAAGAACACATCAAAATGATCATCCACCATGATCAAGTAGGCTTCATCCTAGGGATGCAGGGATGGTTCAATATATGGAAATCCATCAATGTAATCCACTACATAAACAATCTCAAAGAAAAAAGACATGTAATCGTTTCATTAGATGCTAAGAAAGCATTTGACAAAATCCAATACCTCTTCACGATAAAAGTCTTGGAAAGATCAGGAATTCAGAGCCCATACCTAAACATAGTAAAAGCAATATACAGCAAACCAGTAGCCATCATCAAACTAAATGGAGAGAAACTTGAAGCAATCCCACTGAAATCAGGGACTAGACAAGTCTGTTCACTCTTTCCCTACCTGTTCAATATGGAACTCAACGTCCTAGCTAGAGCAATTAGACAACAATAGGAGGTCAAAAGAATACAAATTGGAAAGGATGAAGTCAAACTATCACTATTTGCAGATGATATAATAGTATACTTAAGTGACCCAAAAAATTCCACCAGAGAACCTGACAAACAACTTCAGCAAAGTGACTGGATATAAAGCTAACTCAAACAAATCAGTAGCCTTCCTATACTAAGGATAAACAGGCTAAGAAAGCAATTAGGGAAATGACGCCCTTCACAATAGTCACAAATAATATAAAATACCTTGGTGTGACTCTAACCAAGCAAGTGAAAGATCTGTATGCCAAGACCTTCAAGTCTCTGAAAAATGAAATCAAAGAAGATCTCAGAAGATAGAAAGATCTCCCATGCTCATGGATTGGCAGGATTAATATAGTAAAAATGGCCATCTTGTCAACAGCAATCTACAGAGTCAATGCAATGCCCATCAAAATTCCAACTCAATTCTTCATAGAGTTAGAGAGAGCAATTCACAAATTCATTTGGAATAACAAAAAAAAACCAGGATAGCAAAAACTACTCTGAACAATAAAAGAACCTCTGGTGGAATCACCATCCCTGACCTCAAGCTCTACTATAGAGCAATAGTAATAAAAACTGTTTGGTATTGATTGGTACAGTGACAGGTAGGTAGATCAGTGGAACAGAACTGAAGAACCAGAAATGAACCCTATGGTCACTTGATCTTTATTTAACAAAGGAGCTAAAACCATCCAGTGGAAAAAAGACAGCATTTTCAACAAATGGTGCTGGGTCATCTGGCGGTTAGCATGTAGAAGAATGCAAATCGATCCATTCTTATCTTCTTGTACAAAGCTCAAATCCAAGTGGATCAAGGACCTCCACATAAAACCAGACACACTGATACTAATAGATGAGAAAGTTGGGAAGACCCTTGAATACATGGGGACAGGGGAAAATTTCCTGAACAGAACATCAGTGACTTATGCTCTATGATCGATAATCGACAAATGGGACCGCATAAAATTGCAAAGCTTCTGTAAGGCAAAGGACACTGTCAATAGGACAAAACAGCAACCAACAGATTGTGAAAAGATCTTTTATTCATCATACATCAGATAGAGGACTAATATCCAATATATACAAAGAACTCAAGAAATTAGACTCCAGAGAATGCAATAACCCTATTAAAAATGGGGTACATAGCTAAACAAGAATTCTCAACTGAGGAATATCAAATGGCTGACAAGCATCTAAAGAAAAGTTGAACATCTTTATCTATCAGGGAAATGCAAATCAAAACAACCCTGAGATTCCACCTCACACCAGTTAGAATGGCTAAGATCAAAACCTCAGGTGGCAGCAGATGCTGGTGAGAATGTGGAGAAAGAGGAACACACCTCCATTGTTGGTGGGATTGCAAGCTGGTATAACGACTCTGGAAATCAGTCTGGCAAATCATCAGAAAACTGGACATAGTATTACAAAAGCCTATGTTCAACATAACTGAAAAATCTAGATGAAATGACTGACAGATAACATGCACCAAAGTCAAATCAAGATCAGGTAACTACATAAATAGTCCCATAAACCCTACAGAAATAGATATGGCCATTAAAAATCTCTCATTTAAAATAAAACCCCAGGACCAGGTAGTTTTTGTGTAGAATTCTACCATACATTCAAAGAAGAGCTAATACCAAACTCCTCAAAATAGCACCCACAAAATAGAAACAGAAGAAACACTACCTAATTCAGTCTAGGAAGCCAGTTACTCTGATAACTATACCATACAAAAACACAACAAAGAAAGAGAACTTAAAACCAATTTCCCTTATGAATATTGATGGAAAAATAATAAAATTCTTGCAAACTGAATCCAAGAACACATCAAAACCATCATCCATCATGATCAAGTCGGCTTTTATCCCAGGCATGCTGGGATGTTTCTATATATGAGAATCCATCAATGTAATCCACTACATAAACAAACTCAAGGGGAAAAAGTCACATGATCATATCTTATTAGATGCTGAAAAAGCCTTCAACGAAATACAATACCCCTTCATGTTAAAATGAAGATGTTCACAGCCAACCATTGGACTGAGCATGGGGCCCCCAATGGAGGAGTTAAAGAATGGATTGAATGAGTTAAAGGCGTTTGTAACCCCAAAGGAAGAACAACAATATCAACCAAGCAGTACCACCAGAGCTCCCAGGGACTAAACCACCAACCAAAGATTTACACATGAAGGGTCCCATGACTTAAGTTGCATATGTAGCAGAGGAGATGACCTTGTTGGTCATCAATTGAAGGGAAGGCCCTTGGTCCTGTGAAGGCTTGATGCCCCAGTGTAGGGGAATGCCAGGAATTTTTTTGGAGATATCAGGAATTCATGGGATATACCTAATCATAATAAAAGCAATATATAATAAACCAATAGCCAACATCAAATTAAACTAGAAGCAATCCCACTAAAATCAGGGACAAGACAAGGCTGCCCACTCTCTCCCTATCTGTTCAATATAGTACTTGAAGTTTTATCCAGAGCAATTAGACAACAAAATGAAATCAAGGGAATAAAAATTGGAAAGGAAGAAGTTAAAGTATCACTATTTGCAGATGATATGATAGTATGCTTAAGCGACCCCAAAAATTCCACCAGGGAACTCCTAAAGCTGATAAACAACTTCAGCAATGTAGCTGGATATAAAATTAACTAAAAAAATCAGCAGCCTTCCTTTATACAAATGATAAACAGACTGAGAAAGAAATTAGGAAAACAACATCCTCCCCTACAGCCACAAATAATATAAAACATCTTGGTGAGACGCTTACCAAGCAACTGAAAGATCTGTATGACAAGAACCTCAAGTCCCTGAGGAAAGTTGAAGAAGGTCTCAGAATATGGAAAGATAGGTAGAATTAACATAGTGAAATGGCCATCTTATCAAAAGGAATATACAGATTCTATGCAATCCCCATCAAAATTCCAGCACAATTCTTTACAGACATGGAAAGGGCAATTCTCAACTTTATATTGAAAAACAAAATATCCAGGATAGCCAAAACAATTCTCAACAATCAAAGATCTTCTAGGGAAATCACCACCCCTGACCTAAAGTTGTACTGCAAAGCATAAATGATGAAGACCTCATGGTATGAGTACAGAGACAGGTAGATCAATAGAATAGAATTTAAGACCCAGAAATAAGCCCACACAGCTATGAAGATTTGATCTTTGATAAAGAAGCCAAAACCATACAGTGGACAATGGAAAGCATCTTCAATAAATGATGCTGGTCTAACTGGCAGTCTGTATGTAAAAGAATGAAAATATATCCTTATTTATCACCTTGCACAAAGCTAAAGTTCAGGAGGATCAAGGACCTCCACATAAAACCAGATACACAGGATATGATAGAAGAAAAAGTGGGAAAAGTCTTGAAATCATTGACACGGGGAAATTTCCTGAACAGAATACCAATGGCTCAGGCTCTAAGATCAACAATTGATAAATGGGACCTAACTAAACTGAAAAGCTTCTGTAGGGCAAAAGTCACCATCAATAGGACAAATCAGCAACCTACATGTTGGGAAAAAATCTTTACTAACCCCACATCTCATAGAGGGCTAATATCCAAAATATATAAAGAACTCAAGAAGTTAAACTCCAAAAAACAAAATAACTCAGTTAAAAAATGGGGTACAGAACTAAACGTAATTCACAACAGAAAAATCTCAAATTGCCGAGAAGCACTTAATGTTCAAAGTCCTTAGTCATCAGGGAAATGCAGATCTAAACAACCCTGAGATTCCACCTCACACCAATCAAAATGACTAAGATCAAAAACACAGGTGACAGCAGATGCTGGCGAGGATGTGGAGAAAGAGGAACACTCCTCCAATGCTTGTAGATTTGCAAACTGGTACAACCACTCTGGAAATCAGAAAATTGGAAATAGTTCTACCTAAAGACCCAGCTATACCAGTCCTGGGTATATACCTGTCAGGGTCCAGCCTCAACACAGGATCAGAGTTCTCAACTGGAAGCAGGGATATCTGGAAGGCTCATAATAAATATGCACAGACTACTTTTTGGGTACAAGCTGATGGGAAATTTTTCAAGACTTAAAGTTTCTCTTCTCTCTCGTTCTCTGCTCTCTTTCTCTCTTGCTCATTTGCTCGCAGCTTGAGGCTGCACACACTCGGCAATCTCCTGAGCACTCTGCTTTTCTCCTGTGTGCTTTTCTTGAACTCTCACTACTACACACCTCTGTGCCTTCCCCTTTCACTCTCACACACACTGTCCACATACATCTCACACACACTCCCCTTTTACTCACACACACTCTCTATACACACCTCACATCCTCTCCTCACTCACTCTTCACATGTGTAGTGGCTATTCCTGGTTGTCAGCTTGACTAAATCTGGAATGAACTAATCAAGAGTTGGAAGGCTCACCTATAATCCTAATCTGGATGCTCAGAGATACAAGTTTCTGACCTGGATCTTGGCATGGAGATCTTGATTCATAGTGACTATGAATTCCAGAAGATTAAGATTAGGAGATCTCTGAGTTCAAGGTCATCTGGGATTAAAGGCGTGGTAGCACATGCCTTTAATCTGGACCACACCCTCTGCTGGAGACCTATATAAGGACATTGGAAGAAGGAAAATTCACTCTGGTCTTTCCTGACCTGCCTCGTGGGACTGAGCAACTGCTAGATACTTGGACTTCCATCCACAAGTACTGCTGACTATTGTTGGGGAGTTGAACTACAAGCTGTAAGTCCTTGACAAATTCCCTAACTATATAGAGACTACCCATATATTCTGTGACTCTAGAGAACCCTGACTAATACAACATGCTCTTCTCATGTGCTCTCTCTCGCTCGCTCTCTCTCTCTCTCTCTCTCTCTCTCTCTCTCTCTCTCTCTCTCTTTCTTCATTTGCTCTCCACATTTACCTCACATACTTCTCAATTGCTCTCTACATGCTCTCTAGCCTTTTTCTTGCCCCAGTCTTTTACTGATACTCCAAAAGCAGATTTAAAAAAAGACATTGTATAATCATTACCAAATTAAATTCAAAAGAATAACCACGTCCCACAAAGAATCAAGAATTACACTTGTTCCCCCAAAGTTTCAAGCCTATAGCCAAAATAATAATAATTGCAAACTTAATCATTATTTGAACTTTAACTTATTATACTTCAGAGCTCAGGGCTCCGAGGTCAGCTACTTGCATTTTCTTATGAAGCTCTAATGATAAATGACATGGGCAAAGCTGCCAGGCAGTAGCCAGAAAGAATCAAGTTAACCCTTAACTGAGTAGTTTCACTAGCTTTCTGCTTCTGCACATTACACACAATGACTCTCCTAAGAGTCCCAATGTTTTAATTTAGTTTTACTAATACAAAATTTTATATATTCTATATTTGCTTATCCAGGAACTACTCTCAAATGTTGTGAAAATTATTTCATAACTTCAATAGTTTTTTTTTTCTTTCGTGGGGGTCACAATGTAAGCTCTATTTCAGTTTCTAATAATTTCTTCAAACTTTCTTTGCAAGTCAAGTGTTAACCTTGAACTACCATTGTGCAGCTAATGCATTGTTTCCAAGATGAGAACACACAGCATGCACCTGGGTCTTCAGGATTGTGCTGTGCTGTGCCCCATGCCTCAATTTTTAGTTGTTTAAGAATCATTACATCAGGGAACATCTGGTCTCACAGAATTCACCAGAGCAGAAGAAGAAAGAAGTAAGAAAGTCAGATATAATAGAATAAATTGTGCATACCAGGGCCAACTATAAGTCAGTCATGCACAAATGAACTCTACAACCGTTGTCCAGGGCTAAGGTTAGGAGAAATGGGAACAACTGTCTTTTTAAAAGAGCTGCTGCAGGCTACTGAGATATCTCCATCCTGGCATACTGCAGGCAGTCCCTTATTTCAGATGGCAGGTCTCCTGGAGGGATGTGCTCCTGCTTCTCAGGGTCCCAGATGCCATCCTTTTCTACAAGGAGCTGCCGCAGGCTTCTGAGATGTCTCCATCAAAGCCTACTGCAGGCAGTCACTGTCATTGTATGCTTTCCCCAGCATATACCCATATACCCAAAAGATGTCCCACTATACCACAAGGACACATGCTCCACTATGTTCATAGCAGCCTTATTTGTAATAGCCTGAAACTGGAAACAATGAAGATGTTCCTCAATAGAAGAATGGATACAGAAAATATGGTCCTCTACACAATACAATACTATTCAGCTATTAAAAATAAGGACATCATTAATTTTGCAAACAAACAGATGGAACTAGAAAATATCATCCTGAGTGAGGTAACCCATACCCAAAAGAACATGCATGATACATACTTACTGATAAATGGATATTAGTCAAAAAGTACAGTATGCCTAGGATACAACCCACAGACCTTAAGAAGTTTAACAACAAGGAAGGACCAAGTGAGGATGCTTCAATCCCACTTAGAAGAGGGAACAAAATAATCACAGGAGGGAGAGGGAGCAATGTATGTGGGTGAGAGAGGGGAGGCAGATGGGAAAATTGGAACAGGATAAGGTATGGGGCAGGGCAGGAAAGAAGCTCAGAGGACCAGGAGAATTAATGAAAATATGCAACTGTGGGAAGTGGGGAGACCCTCTAGAAAGTACCAGAAACCTGGGAAATTATAGACTCTCAGGACTCAATAGGGGTAACCTTAGCCAAAATGCCCAACAGTGGTGAGAGGGAACTCAAAGAGTCCACCTCTAGTACATAGACAGAGCCTCAAGTGGAGGGATAGGGTTACCAACCTACAGTCAAAATTTCTAGCCCAGAACTGTTCCTGTCTAAAACAACTTTGGGTACAATAATGGAAAAGAGATGGAAAGAAAGGCTCTCCAGTCACCAGTCCAACTTGGGATCCATCTCATAGAGATGGGGGGCACCAAGGCCTGACACTATAGTCAATACTATGATGTGCTTATAGACAGGACCCTACCATAGCTGTCCTCTGAGAGGCCCTACCAATAGCTGACTGAAACAGATGCAGATACTTACACCCAACCACTGGACTGAAATCAGGGATCCCTATGGTTGAATTAGGGGAAGGATTGAAGAAGCTGAAGAGGAGGGTAACCCAATAAGAAGACCAACAGTCTCAACTAATCCAGACCAATGGGAGTTCCCAGAGAATGAGCCACCAATAAGGAGCATACATGGCCTAGACCATGACCCTAGCACATATATAGCAGAGGACTGCCTGTTCTGGTCTCAGTGGGAGAAGATATGGCTAATCCTTGAGACACTTGAGGCCCCAAGGAAGGGGGATGCCTGGGAGGGTGGAGCACTCTCTTGGAGTGAAGAGGGAAGAGGAATGAGATGAGGAACTGTGGTGGGGTAACTGGAAGGGGCAATTGCTGGAATGTAAATAAATAAAATAACTTTTTAAAAATAAGTCTGATGTAAGAATTATGAAACTGGAATTTCAGAAGGAATCATTTCCTGTTTACTTCAGCTAGTTGCTTCCTTCATCAGAAATTACAGGAGAGCAAATATCTGTCTCCCTTATGACTGCATATCCATTTAACACAGCCTTGCAATGAACAGGAACTTGCAGCCCCAGAAGTTCACCCTCCTTAAGAAGAAGGAAGGAGGGACGCCGCACTGGGCGGGAGCCTACCAGCTTTCCTTCCGCGACCTCTGTTCCTGCAGACTGCGCTGAAGAGACAGGTACCCCAAGCTCCCTATCCCCAATATAACATCACTTGGGACACGGCCTGTTGGGGCTTCCGTCTGTGCCCGAGAACGGGTCAGCGCTGTGGTTTTCAGGGTGCCAGATCAGCAGGCCATCGCGTCTGCAGGGTGAGCGGCGCCACGGAGAGTGTGCAGATTTCACTCCGCCATCTTTGCTCCAGTGACTGGGAAGTTGGGACAGCCAGGTTCTGAGACAGACAGGCATAATATCACTTGGGTCTCAGGCGGCTTGTATGTGTGCAGCTCCCAAGTACGGGGCTGATCTGCAGTAACCAGCACGCCAGATCTGCTGTGGGACTTCTGCCTGGCAGAGGGACGCCCCCTCCCCCCCCAGGAGAGATCACTCACCCCTGCACAGGGCAGGAGCCTACCAGCCTCCCTTTGGCGACCTCTGCTCCAGGAATCCACTAGGCTGAGCCTTTGGATGTGCAAGGCCTCCCCAATATAAGATCACTTGGGGCAAGGCACATTAGGGCTCCAAAGTCACTGAGGAGCAGGCAGGCCCCAGAAATCGGTGCCAGGGGAATCCTGGCAATCCAGGGGGGGCAGAAATAGCTTTGCAGGCTCACAGGAGGTCCAACCAACAGCCAGTGGCAGCAGGACCAACTAACATCAGAGGTATCCAGATGGCAAAAGGCAAACATAGGAATGTTACTAACAGAAATCAAAGTAATGTGGGACCATCCGAACCCAACTCTCCAACAGCAGCAAATCCTGGATACCCCACCACACCCGAAAGACAAGATCTGGATTTAAAATCACTTCTCATGATGCTATTAGAGGATCACAAGAAGGACACAAATAAATCTCATAAAGAGTTACAGGAGACCATGAATCAACGGTTAGAAACCCTTACAAAGGAAACAGAAAAATTGCTTAGAGAAATGCGGGAGAACATGGATCAAAAGATGGAGGCGCACAAGGAGACAACACAAAAATCGCTTAACGAGATGAATCAAAGGGTAGATGCACTCACAAAGGAATCACAAAATTGACATAAAGAAATGCAGAAGAATATGGGTCAACAGACGGATGCCCATAAGGAGGCAACACAAAAATTCCTTAAAGAAATGAATCAACGCTTAGATGCCCTTACAAAGGAAACACGAGAACTGCTTAAAGAAATGCAGGAGACAATGGATCAACAGATGGATTCCCATGAGGAGGAAACACAAAAATCACTCAGAGAAATGCAGGAGAACGTGGGTCATCAGGAAGAAATCCTGAAAGAGGCAATGCAAAAATACCTTAAAGAAATACAGGAAAATACAAACAAGTGAAGGACCTCAGCAAATCCATCCAGGAACTAAAAAAGGAAGTAGAAACAACTAAGAAATCACAAAGGGAGACAACTTTGGAGATAGAAAACCTTGGGAAGAAATCAGGAGTCATAGATGCAAACATAAACAATAGAATACAAGAGATGGAAGAAAGAATCTCAGGTGCTGAAGATTCCATAGAAAGCATCGACTCAACAGTCAAAGAAAAAGCAAAATGCAAAAAACGTGTAACCCAAAACATCCAGGAAATCCAGGACACAATGAGAAGACCAAACCTAAGGATTATAGGTATAGATGAGAGTGAAGATTTGCAACTTAAAGGGCCAGTAAACATCTTCAACAAAATTATGGAGGAAAACTTCCCTAACTTAAAGAGAGAGATGCCGATGAACGTAGAAGAAGCCTACAGAACTCCAAACAGACTGGACCAGAACAGAAATACCTCTCGTCACATAATAATCAAAACACCGAATGTTCTAAACAAAGAAAGAATACTAAAAGCAGTAAGAGAAAAGGGCCAAGTAACATACAAAGGAAGACCTATCCGAATCACATCAGACTTCTCACAAGAGACTATGAAAGCCAGAAGATCCTGGGCAGATCTCATGCAGACACTAAGACAGCACAAATGCCAGCCTAGACTACTATACCCAGCAAAACTCTCAATCACCATAGATGGAGAGACCAAGATATTCCATGATAAAACCAAATTTTCACAATATCTTTCCACAAACCCAGCCCTGCAACGGATAATAGGTGGAAACCTCCAATACAGGGAGAGAAACAACACCCTGGAAAAAATGAGATAATAACCTTCTTGAATCAAACCCAAAAGTAGATAACCACTCAAACATAAAGATAGCGTCAAGAATGGCAGATGGCAATAATCACTATGCCTTAATCTCTCTTAATATCAATGGTCTCAATTCCCCAATTAAAAGACATAGACTAACAGACTGGATATGTAAACAGGACCCAGCATTTTGCTGCATGCAGGAAACGCACCTCAGTGTCAAAGACAAACACTACCTCAGAGTAAAAGGCTGGAAAACAATTTTACAAGCAAATGGCCCCAAGAAACGAGGTGGAGTAGCCATCCTAATATCGGATAAAATTGATTTTCAACCTAAAGTCATCAAAAAAGACACAGAAGGACACTACATACTGATCAAGGGAAAAATCCACCATCAAGAACTCTCAATTCTGAATATCTATGCTCCAAATGCAAGGGCAACCTCATTCGTAAAAGAAACTTTACTAAAACTCAAAGCACACATCGCAACGCACACAATAATAGTGGGTGACTTCAACACCCTGCTCTCTGAAATGGATCGTTCAGGAAAGCAGAAACTAAACAGGGACACAGTGAATCTAATTGAAGCCTTGGACCAAATGGAACTAACTGATATATATAGAACATTTCATCCTAGAGCTAAAGAATACACCTTCTTCTCAGCTCCTCATGGTACCTTCTCCAAAATTGACCATATAATTGGTCACAAATCAGACCTCAACAGATATAAGAAGATAGAAATAATGCCATGCCTCCTATCAGATCACTATGGAATAAGGATCATCTTCAATAGCAACAAAAACAAAAGAAAACCCACATACACATGGAGGCTGAACAATGCTCTAATCAATGATAACTTGGTCAAGGTGGAAATAAAGAAAGAAATCAAAGACTTTTTGAAAGTTAATGAAAATGAAGGCACAACATACCCTAATTTATGGGACACAATGAAAGCAGTGCTAAGAGGAAAATTCATAGCCCTGAGTGCCGCCAAAAAGAAACGGGAGACAGCATACACTAACAGCTTAATGGCACACCTGAAAGCCCTGGAACAAAAAGAAGCAAATACACCAAAGAGGAGCAGAAGGCAGGAAATCATCAAACTCAGGGCTGAAATCAGTCAAGTAGAAACAAATAAAACCATACAAAGAATCAACAAAACGAGGAGTTGATTCTTTGAGAAAATCAACAAGATAGATAAGCCCTTAGCCAGACTAACCAGAGAGCACAGAGATAGTATCCAAATTAATAAAATCAGAAATGAAAAGGGAGAGATAACAACAGAAACTGAGGAAATTCAAAAAATCATCAGATCCTACTACAAAAACCTGTATTCAACACAACTAGAAAATCTTGAGGAAATGGACAATTTCCTTGACAGATACCAAGTACCAAAATTAAATCAGGATCAAATAGACCATCTAAACCATCCTATAACCCCTGAAGAAATAGAAGTGGTCATTGGAAGTCTTCCAACCAAAAAAAGCACAGGTCCAGATGGTTTTACTGCAGAATTCTATCAGACCTTCAAAGAAGACCTAACACCAATACTCTTCAAACTGTTCCACAAAATAGAAACAGAAGGAACACTACCCAACTCGTTCTATGAAGCCACAATTACACTAATACCAAAAGCACACAAAGATCCGACAAAGAAAGAGAATCTCAGGCCAATCTCTCTTATGAATATCGATGCAAAAATACTCAATAAAATTCTTGCCAACCGAATTCAAGAACACATCAAAACGATCATTCACCACGATCAAGTAGGCTTCATCCCAGGGATGCAGGGATGGTTCAATATAAGGAAATCCATCAATGTAATCCACTACATAAACAATCTCAAAGAAAAAAACCACATGGTCATCTCATTAGATGCTGAGAAAGCATTTGACAAAATTCAGCATCCTTTCATGCTAAAGGTCTTGGAAAGATCAGGAATTCAACGCCCATATCTAAACATAGTAAAAGCAATTTACAGCAAACCGGTAGCCAGCATCAGTCTAAATGGAGAGAAACTTGAAGCAATCCCACTAAAATCAGGGACTAGACAAGGCTGCCCTCTCTCTCCATATCTTTTCAATATAGTACTTGAAGTTCTAGCTAGAGCAATTAGACGACAAAAAGAGGTCAAAGGGATACAAATTGGAAAGGAAGAAGTCAAACTATCACTATTTGCAGACGATATGATAGTATACTTAAGCGACCCAAAGAACTCCACCAGAGAACTCCTACAGCTGATAAACGACTTCAGCAAAGTGGCCGGATATAAAATCAACTCAAGCAAGTCAGAAGCCTTCCTATACTCAAAGGATAAGCAGGCTGAGAAAGAAGTAAGAGAAATAATACCCTTCACAATAGCCACAAACCATATTAAGTATCTTGGCGTGACTCTAACCAAACAAGTGAAAGATCTGTATGACAAGAACTTCAAGTCTCTGAAGAAAGAAATTGAAGAAGACCTCAGAAGATGGAAAAATCTGCCATGCTCATGGATTGGCAGGGTTAATATAGTAAAAATGAGCATCTTACCAAAAGTAATACACAGATTCAATGCAATCCCCATCAAAATCCCAACTCAATTCTTCATAGAGTTAGAAAGAGCAATTCAAAAATTCATCTGGAATAACAGAAAACCCAGAATAGCTAAAACTATTCTCAAGAGTAAAAGAACCTCTGGGGGAATCAGTATCCCGGACCTCAAGCTGTACTACAGAGCAATAGTGTTAAAAACTGCATGGTATTGGTACAGTAACAGGAATGTAGATCAATGGAACAGAAATGAAGACCCAGAAATGAATCCACACTCCTATGGTCACTTGATCTTTGACAAAGGAGCTAAAACCATCCAGTGGAAAAAAGATAGCCTTTTCAACAAATGGTGCTGGCTCAGCTGGAGGTCAACATGCAGAAGATTGCAAATTGACCCATCCTTATCTCCTTGCACTAAGCTCAATTCTAAGTGGATCAAAGATCTCCACATAAAACCAGACACACTGAAACTAATAGAAGGGAAACTAGGGAAGAACCTTGAACATATGGGCACAGGGGAGAATTTCCTGAACAGAACTCCAATAGCTTATGCTCTAAGATCAAGAATAGACAAATGGGACCTCATTAAATTACAAAGTTTTTGCAAGGCAAAAGACACTGTCAAAAAGACAAAGCGGCAACCAACTAACTGGGAAATGATCTTTACCAACCTTACATCCGACAGAGGGCTAATATCCAAGATATACAAAGAACTCAAGAAGTTAAACTCCAGAGAGGCAGGTAACCCTATTAAAAAATGGGGTACAGAGCTACACAAAGAGTTCTCACCTGAAGAATATCTAATGGCTGAGAAGCACCTAAAGAGATGTTCATCATCCTTAGTCATTAGGGAAATGCAAATCAAAACAACCCTGAGAGTCCATCTCACACCAGTCAGGATGGCTAAGATCAAAAACACAGGAGACAGCAGTTGTTGGCGAGGATGTGGAGAAAGAGGAACACTCCTCCACTGCTGGTGGAATTGCAGGCTGGTACAACCACTCTGGAAAGCAGTCTGGCGGTTCCTCAGAAAACTGGGCATGACACTCCCGGAGGATCCGGCTATACCACTCCTGGGCATATACCCAGAGACTTTACCTGCATGCAATAAGGACACATGCTCCACTATGTTCATAGCAGCCTTATTTATAATAGCCAGAAGCTGGAGAGAACCCAGATGACCCTCAACGGAGGAATGGATTCAGAAGATATGGTATATCTACACAATGGAATACTACTCTGCAATTAAAAACAATGAATTCACGAAATTCCTAGGCAAATGGTCAGATCTTGAAAATATCATCCTTAGTGAGGTAATCCAATCACAAAAGAACACACATGGTATGCAGTCACTGATAAGGGGATATTGACCCAGAATCTCGGAATACCCTAGACACAATCCGCATATCAATAGATTTCTAAAAAGATGGAAGGAGAGACCCCTGGTCCTGGAAAGACTGGATGTAGGGTAACGCCAGGACAGAGTAACGAGAGGGGGTTGAATGGAGAAAAGAGGGAGGGAAGGGGGCTTATGGGACTTTCGGCGAGGGAGGAAACGGGAAAGGGGAAGTGATTTGGAATGTAAATTAAAAAAATAAAATAAAATAAATAATAAAAAAAGAGTAAAGTTATAAAAGAAAAAAAAAAGAAGAAGGAAACAGATACCTTTGCCAGGTCTCAGGTAGTCAGCTATGGGTACTCAGGCCAGACTAACAGGAAAAGGGAGTGACTGTGTAACATCCATTCATGCAAAAGGCAGATGATGTGGTGTTCCTGTATCCTAATGAGCCAGAAATGCCTGTAAGTCACATGACCCACACTTATAAGTGTATGTTCTCTAAACTAGTAAAGCAGGCCCCCTTTTCACCGCTAAGAATCTGGAATAAGACACTGTGAGAAAGTCGCTCAAACCGTCAATTGTTTTTATTTTCTTCCTGCAAAACAAAGAAACCTGCTGTGATAAGAAATAAACACCTAGTACATAAAGTATATCCATTATAAATAGTTCCTCATAAAAAAATTATCTCCAAAATAAAAATGAATAAGTATCCTTCTTTGCTGTGATAAATCACCAGCTCTAGGACAGCAAAGAGATTTTAAGAAACTAAACCTCATTGAATGCACTTCACGTTCATCTTAAAGATAGGGATGTAGCCCTATCTTGGACTCCATTGTCTAATCTAAACTGAATCATGCGCACAATATGTGTTCTGTGTGACAGCAAAGGGTAGAATGACAGATATTATGCAATGACCTTGGGACCACTGTAGTCTTGGGATAATTCTTTCCAGACAGAATTGACTTTTCACTTATCTGTGTACATTATGGAGAATTAAAGTCAGTGTACTATTAATTGTCATAGGGGATCATTTTAGATCTGAAGTTTTCTGCCTGACAAGCAGATCTTCAAAGTTCAGATGGAGACAGGCATTACTTGTTTCTCAAGCCTAAAAGGATGAGTTAATCCTTGAAGGAAATGATACTGAACTTGTTTAAAATTCAGTGCCTATGATTCAGCAAGACACAACACTCAAAAAACAAAGCTATCTGAACAGATTTGAATGGCATCTATGCGCCTGAAAGTTCAGCAGGCTGCTTAGTGAGTCCTATGCTACCCAGCTGCAGAAACAAAGTCTTAGGTTGTCAGTACAATTTGAGAATTCATTTGGTACAATATAAGATTTGAATTGATAATTATTATTATTATCATTATTATTATTTATAAAGAACTCAAGGAAGTAGGCATCAATAAACCAAATAACCCAGTTTTAAAAACAAGGTACGTATCTGATCAGAATTCTCAATAGAGGAATCTCAAATGGCTGCGAAACAGAGAGAAATGTTCAACATCCTTAGCCATTAGGGAAATGAAAATCAACTTTGAGATTCCATCTCACATCTGTCAAAATGTTTAAGACCAAAAACAAAAGTGACAGTCCATGCTGTGGAGGATGTGGAGCAAGAGGAGCAACTCCTCCATTAGCTAGTCGGAGTGCAAACTTGAACAGACACTACGGGAAATCAATATGGTAGTTTCTCAGAAAATTTGGAATTAATCTATCTTAAGATCCAGCTTTATCACTCTTGGTCATTTACCCAAAAGACAATCCATCCTACCTCAGCTATGTTCATAGAGGCTTTATTCATAATAGCTAGAAACTGGAAACAATCTAGATGGATCTCAACTGAAGAAAGGATAAAGAAAATGTGGTACATTTACACAGTGGAGTATTACCTAGCTGATAGAACAAGATAACATCATGAAATTTTCAGTCAAATGGAAGAACTAGAAAAATTATCCTAAGGAAGGCAACCTAGACCTAGAAAGACAAACATGACATGTACTCATAAGTGGATGTTAGCCATTAAGTAAAGGATAATCATACTATGATCTACAAACTCAAAGAGGCTAAGTAACAAGGAGGGTTCTGTAGGGGAATGAATGAATCTCCCTGGAAAGAGAAAATAGAATAGATTTTGCTGGTGGTCTGAGGGAAGGTGGGAATGGGAACAGGAGAGATCAGCTTGGGGAGGGAAGGACAGAGGGAGATAGTACAGAGAGATTACTAGGGGGACATATAGGGAGCCTTGTGGAAACCTAGTGCAGTGACCCTATGAGGATGACCCTATTGAGGATTCCTAGTAGTAGAGGATATAAAGCCTGAACCACCCATCTTCCATAACTAGACAAGACTCCTGGTAGTGGGATTGGGACAACAGTGCAGTCACAATACCCCAACCCACAACTGTCCTGCCTGCAAGATGTGTTGCGGGGAGTGGTGGCTCAGAGCTTGTGGGATTGGCCAACCAATGCCTGGTCTAACTTGAGCCCCAAACCACAAAAGGGACTCCATGCCCAATACCACCTGGACAACCAGGAACCAGAAGCTTGATGACTCAGAGACCTAAGGTAAAACCAAACATGTCACACACACACACACACACACACACACACACACACACACACACACACACATCAAAAAAAGTCAGTTAAATGATCCCTAACGACATTCTGCCATAGTCATAGATCAGTGTCTAGCCCAATTGTGATCTTCCAGCTTCTTCCAGCAGTTGATGGGAGCAGATACAGTGACCCTCAGTCAAACAGAAGAAGGGGTAAAGGGTTGTAGAAGACAGAGATGTCTAGGATACCAGGAGAACTTAGCTCACAGAATCAACAAAGTGGGGCTCACTGGGACTCACAGAGACTAAAACAGTAATCACAGAGCCTGCATAAATCTACTTTAGTTCTTAAGCATACACATTGTGGTTGCTTAGCTCAGAATGTTTGTGGGACTCCCAACAGTGAGAGGTGTCTCTGACTCCTTTGCCTGTGCTTGGGACCCTTTTCTTCCTACTGGATTGCCTCATCCAGCCTTGATATGAATGTTTGTGCTTAATTTTATTACATCTTGTTATGCCATGTTGGGTTGATATTACTTGGAGGCCTGCTCTTTTCTTAAGGGAAATGGAAAAGCAGTAAATATGGGAAGAAGAGATGTCGAAGGGGACAAAGAGTGGAAGGAGGAGAGGCTACAGTCAAAATGTATTATATGAGAGCAGAATAAATAAAAAATGATGATGATAATGATTGTTATTATTATCGTTATTAGTAGTAGTAGTTGTGTGTGTGTGTGTGTGTGTGTGTGTTAGAATGATGTATACTATGGCATCAGAGAACAACTTTGTAGAGTCAGTCTTTCTTTCCTTCAATTGGGTTCCAGGGATCAAACTCAGTTTTACAAGGCAAGTTTCTTGACCTGATGAGACAATGTTACAGGAAGCCACCAGAAATGATGACTCAGACACATTTTATATCCAACTGAAAGTTTTTATTTCAGCCAGGTAGTGCTACACCCAAATATTTGAATGCTAAGTGAAGCATGGGGCGTCTGGAGCACTGGAGTCTTTGAAGGCAGAAACTGTCTAGCATCCTCCCTGGCAGCTGGAACAGGGCTTTGTAGAAACAAGGGATGTTGAGTTAGATAACAAGATGTTAAGTTAGATAAGAAGATAAGTTAGATGGGGCATCTTGACCTTGGAGTCCTATAATAGATTTGGGTAGTTTTACAGAATATTCTTCATGGAGAAAATCAAATCCTTATTAAACCTGAACTGGCCTCAGCAAGGGTACAAGATGGGAGAATGTCTGCTTTGTTTTGCCCTGTCACAACATCTTGTGGTCTTGTATCCCAACTCTAACACAAGTGCTGTTTATCATTTTTTACAACTTGGCATAGCATGAAAGAAATGTGTACATTCATTACACCTTTAAGTGATTCCACACAGACAACAACAATCCCAAAATGCGGTTTGTATCTTTATCATTAGTATCAGCTTCTTCTTGTCTTGGTGACAAGCACCTGATGACAAGTTAAAGGACAAAAGACTTACTTTGTCTGGGTACAGGAAATCTTGGCCATATTCGTCTGGTTCCTTTGCTGGGAACTTGAGGCAAGGTGCACCATAGCAGCAAGAAACCTCTGTGGAGTGTAGTAGCTCACCTTGCGTAAACAGGAAAGAACAGGAGCAAGACACAGTTCCCAGTGACCTGCTTCCTCAAACTAAGCCTCATGAACTGAG
The DNA here is from genome assembly GCA_036184795.1 of Tokudaia tokunoshimensis. Classification (NCBI taxonomy): domain Eukaryota; kingdom Metazoa; phylum Chordata; class Mammalia; order Rodentia; family Muridae; genus Tokudaia; species Tokudaia tokunoshimensis. The sequence continues at coordinate 86,921,380 of BTHU01000002.1, read as the reverse complement.
GATTCTAAGATTCTTCTAAGTACTGCTATGAGCCAGGGACCAAGCTTTCAACACAAGGGTCTAGGGGAAATTCATTATTCAAATCCTAACATCCTCCTAGCTCTATGGAATTTCAGTACCAGTTCCATAATTTACATTCTTTTTTTTTTATTGGTTTCTTTTTTATTTTATTTTTTTTAATTATTTATTTTATTTTTTTTAATTTACATTCCAAATCATTTCCCCTTTCCTGTTTCCTCCCTCCCCGAAAGTCCCATAAGCCCCCTTCCCTCCCTCTTTTCTTCATTCAACCCCCTCTCGTTACTCTGTCCTGGCGTTACCCTACATCCAGTCTTTCCAGGACCAGGGGTCTCTCCTTCCATCTTCTTAGAAATCTATTGATATGCGGATTGTGTCTAGGGTATTCCGAGATTCTGGGTCAATATCCCCTTATCAGTGACTGCATACCATGTGTGTTCTTTTGTGATTGGGTTACCTCACTAAGGATGATATTTTCAAGATCTGACCATTTGCCTAGGAATTTCGTGAATTCACTGTTTTTAATTGCAGAGTAGTATTCCATTGTGTAGATATACCACATCTTCTGAATCCATTCCTCCGTTGAGGGACATCTGGGTTCTTTCCAGCTTCTGACTATTATAAATAAGGCTGCTATGAACATAGTGGAGCATGTGTCCTTATTGCATGCAGGTAAAGTCTCTGGGTATATGCCCAGGAGTGGTATAGCCGGATCCTCCGGGAGTGTCATGCCCAGTTTTCTGAGGAACCGCCAGACTGCTTTCCAGAGTGGTTGTACCAGCCTGCAATTCCACCAGCAGTGGAGGAGTGTTCCTCTTTCTCCACATCCTCGCCAACAACTGCTGTCTCCTGTGTTTTTGATCTTAGCCATCCTGACTGGTGTGAAATGGAATCTCAGGGTTGTTTTGATTTGCATTTCCCTAATGACTAAGGATGATGAACATCTCTTTAGGTGCTTCTCAGCCATTAGATGGGTTCAGAGTCGCAATAAAAAAAAAACCCAACTCTGCATCTGAACTAAGCAGAAACAAACTACTAACAGGAATCATTCGCAGAGTACTAGGAGAGCTGAGACATGTTCTGTAATGACTAAACTAACCACAACACATAGATGGGATTCTAAAGGATTTTCCTTCCTCTGCCCCTCCCTCTGTTATTCTCTGATCTCTACAGATGAACTGTGTTTTGCGTACACCGTCATTCACACACACATACACAAATATACACACTCACACACATATACACATAGACACAGGCACGTATGCACTCACACATCTGTACAAGCAACTTTCTCCTGTTTCTGTTGAGATCACAGGATCAGTTTTTGTTGTTGTTGTTGTTGTTTGTTTGTTTGGTTGGTTGGTTGTTTTAATGATGTCCCTAACAGTGCTACTTCTCTACTTAAAATTTCTCAGTGAACACTGACTGTACTCATCCAGCACAAGGACTTATTACCACCTATGGGCTTCTTCTGCTGTGGCTCTGCCACAGATCGCTAGCTGCATCTCTTTCTCTAATGTAGACACTTTATTCTCACCACTGTAATTGTGTGGATTCAGCTCTCTTCTTGCAGAGCCTGTTCTATTTGCACAAAATGTCCTCCTTTTCTCGCCAATTCTTCAGTGATCTTTGATATTAAGAGACCTTCCCACAGGTTCTCAGCCCCTAGCATGTGACTAATCAGGGCATGTAAGCACCTGACTTCCTATAATATTGTGCATTTTAATTCATAGAATTCATTTAATGCAACCACTGTTTTCCTGACTTGTTTTCAATCTTCCACATTAGACTGTAACTGATTATAATCTATCTCAATGACCCAGAACTTTCCACAACGCCTAACAAATAATAGTAGTTTTAAGTAAACTGAATTGGGGAAGAAAAAGAAACGTGAGGAATATGGAGACTAATATTTGTGAAAATGCACATCAATAATGAATTTTAAAATAAGCCATAGCTTTGAATGGCAATTGCACGTGTGTATTAATGGCAATATTGTTATGAGATGCCTGAAGTGCAAATCACCGGAGAGGTCTGAACCAGGCAGAATATATGGAGCCTTTATTCACCATCCACAAGGCAACTCCAGGCAGAGTATGGAAAACAACCATAATCCCAAATTTGTTTTGCGTTTTTTAAAGCAAAAGCCCGCAATTGTGATGCAGACAGAAGTCAACTGTGAACATCTGCAGCAAGCAAGTGTTGTTTACAGATGGAGAGAGAGAGCAGTTTATCAGTGAGGCAGTACTCAGGAGTTCATGACCAGAGGTCCGGGTTACATTGTACAGGAAATTACGGCTGGGTATATAACCAATGAATTTATCTCTGGTCTATGTGACCAGAAACCAGTTTATCTAGGAACTTATGGCTTGCTACATGACCCATAAATTTGTGATTGATCTACATGACCAAAACCAGTTTACCCAAGACAATTTTAGAACCTAAAGTATTCTTTTCTTTTTCTTCTTTTTTTCTTATATTGGATATTTTGTTTATTTACATTTCAAATGTTATCCCCTTTCCAAGTCTCCCCTCTGGAAACTCCCTCCACCATCGCCCCCTCCCCCTGCCTCTATGAGGGTGCTTCCCCACCCTCCCACTCACTCCCACCTTTCCACACTGGCATTCCCCTACACTGGGACATCGAACACCCTCAGGCCCAAGGGCTGCGCCCCCCACTGATGTCCAACAAGGCCATCCTCTCCCACATATGTGGCCGGAGTCATGGGTCCCGCCATGTGTATTCTTTGGTTGGTGGGTCTGTTTCTGGGAGCTCTGGGGGTTCTGGCCGGTTGACACTGTTGCTCCCCCATGGGGCTCCAAAACCCCTCAGCTCCTTCAGTCCCTTCTCCATCTCCTCTATCCAGGACTCCGGGTTCAGGCCAATGGTTGGCTGCCAGCATCCACCTCTGTACTTGGCAGATTCTTATAGAGCCTCTCAGGAGACAGCCATATCAGGTTCCTGTCAACAAGCACTTCCCGGCATCCACAATAGCATCCAGGTTTGGTGGCTATATATGGAATGGGTCCCTAGGAGGAGCAGTATCTGAATGGCCTTTCCTTCAGTCTCTTCACACTTTCTCCCCATATTTCCTCCTGTGAGTATTTTGGTCCCCCTTCTAAGAAGCACTGAAACATCCTCACTTTGGTCTTCCTTCTTCTTTAGCTTCACATGGTCTGTGAATTGTATCTTGGGTATTTCGAACTTTTGAGCTAATATCCATTTACTAGTGAGTACATACCATGTGTGTTCTTTTGTGACTGGGTTATATCACTCAGGATGATATTTTCAAGTTCTATCCATTGCCTGCGAATTTCATGAAGTCATTGTTTTTAATAGCTGAGTAGTACTCCATTGTATAAACGTACCATATTTTCTGTATCTATTCCTCTGTTGAGGACATCTGGGTTCTTTCCAGCTTCTGGCTATTATAAATAGGGCTGCAAGGAACATAGTGGAGCATGTGTCCTTATTACATGTTGGAGGATCTTTTGGGTATATGCCCAGGAGTTGTATAGCTGGGTCCTCAGGTAATATTATGTCCAATTTTCTGAGGAACCACCAAACTGATTTCCAGAGTGGTTTTACCAGCTTGCAATCCCACCAGAAATAGAGAAGTGTTCCTCTTTCTCCACATCCTCACCAGCATCTGCTGTCACTTGAGGTTTTGATCTTAGCCATTCTGACTGGTGTGAGGTGGAACCTCAGGTCATTTTGATTTGGAACCTAAAGTATTCTTAAGAATTCGTTCACAAGAAACTATAAGTACAATGTAGTAGTTTATTACAATATTATCCAGGCAAGTAGAGTATTGTGAACTTTGTTTTCTCCTGCGTTTTGCTGGGCATCTAAAAACATTCTAAACATTTAAGTATATTAAAAGTTAAATGGAGAAGATTAAGTGGCATATAATTGATACTGTGATAAAGAGAGCTTCCGAGAACTTGTCTGGGAATAGTCATAGCAGAGTAATTCACCAAACTACATGGAAGAAACCTAAAAAGATTTTGATTTTTAGATGTTAAGACATTTATAAAATAAATGGATAAATTTAGATGTTGAATATTAAACTATTAAATGACATTAAGAAATTTTATCAAAAATCAGTAATGCTGGGACTGGAGAGATGGCTCAATGGTTCGGAACACTGATTGTTCTTCCAAAGGTCCTGAGTTCAATTCCCAGCAACCACATGGTGGCTCACAACCATCTGTAAAGTGAACAGATGCTATCCTCTGTTGTGTCTAAATACAGCTATAATAAATTTATATACATAAAATAGTTATTTTTAAAATATCAGTAATGCTGTTTCATCTCTTTGTTCCACAGAGGAAATCAAGGCACACACATGTTATTTTCTCAAAATCACATGGATGAAATCCAAATAGATAATACCAGCACTTTATTACTGCCTTCCTATGTGGATGACATAGCCTATTGAGACACCAGCATAATAAGGCTTCATAAAAAAGCATGAAACAGAAAAATAAAATAAAGGATTAAAGGTCACTCTATTTCTAGGGGTTTAATTTAATTTAACATGAACTCATACATCTAACTCATACTATTCACAGTGGATTTTCCATAGTCTTGTTCAAATGACTTGGTATTCAATTTGTAAAAAACACAATAAAAATGTGAAAGGATAAGACAAAATAACGCATGAGGAAGGAAACACAAAATTTTATCAGGATTGAATTTGACTTTTGGTAAAAGTAATTTTAAAAGAATTGAGTTACAATTTAGTAACATATCATTTTATTAGGCTATGTGTATTGTGGCTTAAAGGAAACAAGAAAGACTCTTAATTTTGGTAAAGGCTATCTGTCAATCTTCTTTCCTTAAAGAAATATTTTTACAACATAGAGAAATCAGCCTTGAGTCTCCAGGAAACTCTCTTCCTTTTGGCTAGATTACTAATGCTAAAAGGTGCTATGTAGGCTCCTGAGAGAGAAGAGTCATCAATGGTCTTACCCAACCTGAGACCTTACATACTACAATACCCACCTGCTTGGCAGGAGGAACCCATGAATGCAATAGTGGCATAACTATTATGGGAATAACCAGTGCCTCTGAGTGGCTTCAAGGCCTGCACCACAGGGAGGATTTCATACTGGGTACTATCACCTGGACAACAGCCCATCACTGTTAAGTCCATAGGCCCTGGGGGTAACCTATAGTTGTTGCTCTGCTAAATTGCCATTCTATCACACTGTATTCTAACCATTTATGTTTATACCTATAAATTTGTGTTGCTCTCAACCGTTGTCACAGAAGCTTTTATTGTAATAGTAAGAAAAGACCCATGATCAAAGTGCTAAGTGTAAGTAACCTTGAGTGTTCATTTGTAGATGAATCTTCTAAATCAACCTCTCCCAACCAGGACTCAGGGAACCTCAAGGAAGGGGGCAAGAAGAAGGTAAAAACTTGACATGGCTGTTGCACATATCAATTCACAGTAGCTCTGGTTACCTGCACAAGATTTACATAAGCTCAAGCTTGTCAAAATTCCATCATGGTTCAGGGCAGAGTCTTTGGAGAAAGGCAGTTGGCAACTGACAGTTAATGAGAAAGAGTCGCTCTTTTTTGAGGGCAGGGCTTGCTGGTGGGTTTCCCATGCCCCAGTGGATGGCCCAACACCCATGCTTACATAGGAAGCACTAATTGGGCTCAAGGATTATTAATAACAAAACCTTCAAGTTGGGAGGAATTTGGGGTTGGAAGAAGTCAGAGGGAGGTAGTGGTAATTATGTGTAATTGAAATACATCATATGAATAAATATATATAATGTTTTAGATTTATGGATGACATTGCTTAAAAATAATTTTTACAAGACCACTAAGTAAAAGCATTTAAATTATATATATAGTACATAATATTTTGCTTCTTAATAAAAGTCCTTGTGAAATGTCATCACTAAATCTAAAACATTAGATAAAATTTAGAATGTTTAGAAAAATAGATTTTATGAAAACAGCAATGGAACAGTTTAACATGAAAGTATACTGAGGATTAAGGATGTCAACATCTGGGGGTTGGTTGGTTTTGTTTGTTTGTTTTTCTTTTCTTCATTTCTTCACACAAGCTAAAGTTATCTAGAAAAGGAACCTCAATTGAGAAAATGCCCCCATCAGATTGTCTGTAGGACTTTCTTAGTTAGTAATTGATATGAGAAGGCCCACTCACTGTGGGTGGTGCCGTCCCTGGGCAGAAGTCCTGGGTGTGTAAGAAAGAAAGCTGAGTAAGCATTAGTGAGCAAGTCAGTAAGCAGTGTTCCCGTATGTCTCCGACTCAGTTCTACCCTCCAGGTTCCTGACCTAACCTCCCTCAGTGATAGAATGTGAGCCAAGAGCTATAAGCTAAAACAAGCCCTTTCCTCCCCCAAATTACTCTTAATCATGCAGTTTATCACAGCAATAGAAACCCTAAGACAGTAAAGTCTTCATACAAGTAAAATATAGACAGACAATACTAAATCATCTAACGATACGAAATTAATTTACATCAGGTTTGCATAAAATTCATGCCAAAAAGAAGGTAATAGAATATATAGAATGCTGCCAAAGTAAGATATAAATACAAAAATACTAAACAAAAAAATTAGCAATTCACTCAGAATGACCAAGTCGAAATGACCCAGGCTTACAGAGAAAATGTAATATCAGAAAACTGACTCCTATTATTTACCACATTAGCAAAGATAGGGGGTTCGTCATATATTTACCTTGGTAGCATTAGAGTGTGCCCAGTGAAACTCAACAGCAAATCCCTGATAAAGGTTGGAGCTCTCAAGAAAGTGGCAATTGTGACAAGCCATGTACCTGCTGATTAAATACCAACCATAGGATCCAACCAAGGAAAACTCCACCATCCTTCCTAACTGGTTCCCCTATGATGGTGCTAACCAGCAACAATCATTTTAAATAAGAGAGAAATGGTGTCATAAGAATTGAAAAAGAATAAACTATGTGTGAAAGAGATGTTATCTACCCAGAAAATCTGTGCACATTCCTAGCAGTTGTCAGTGGAGGGAAAGTGAAAAAAGACATTAGAATCTGAAGAGTAAAGAGTAGTCACTAGAAAGAAAGGGTCATATGCAGCTAAATTATTAGTATAAAGCAATTGGCTAGAACAGGACATTTAAATTCAGACGCACACATGCATTTTCCTCCATCCACAGAACATAGATTGGCAGATTATTGGAAGAGGATTATCTATCAATGAAAGACTTTGGGATAATAGTAAACTTTTGAAGGAGATAAAAGTAGATTTCCTGAGCAAGGTCACACACACACACACACACACACCAAGAACAAATATCTGGTTCCCACTCCTGCAAGTTAACTCAAATATACAAAGGCAAGCTGTCCAGCACATAGCTATCCAACCTCCTGGTTACCCAACTCTCTCTGCCATGTTGGTTTATGAATATCTACTCCTAAAACATTTCTTCAGCTCATTGTTCCAGCATTACCTATGGAATCTGAAATACCAGAAGAGTGTTACTTCACTGACATCATATTCAAGGTTTCATTATCAGAAAACACTAGAGCAGGGGGGTGGGAGAGGGCAGGCTGGTGTGAATTGCTTATGTGCTGTTGCTTCTGGGTCACCAGGAACTTCTCAGGCTCAGGCTACACCCAGGATCTTTCCCTAAACTCTCTTGCATATGTATTCTCTTCCAAGGTTAATTTCCCCAGCTACAGAAAGGATGTACTTGTCTAATTGCTTTGTTATCAAGGATTTAGGGTTCTGTGATCTATACTAAAAATGTATTCTCTTGTTGGGAAAAATCACAATGCCACATATTGTCTCCAAAATCATGCTAGTGCAACTATCCTGTAGGGTATGGAACTTGAGATACAGCCCTCATCAACCAAACTCAGGAATGACTTCTGACTAGCCACTGGAAGTGACTATCCAGGGACCCTAATTGACTTGTGTTGGCTCTTGGCTGTCCTAGTGAGCACTTCTAATTTAACTGACCAAACATTGCTTCCAGAAAGCAGTCACATCCTCATATATACAGAGTAGAAGAAATTGTCTTAGTGTGATATTTTGGCCTTCATATGTAGTTTGATGATAATCATTCACTTACATTTTTTTTATTTTTTTTTTATTTTCTAAGTTTTTTTTATTTACATTCCAAATCATTTCCCCTTTCCCGATTCCTCCCTCCCCAAAAGTCCCATAAGCCCCCTTCCCTCCCTCTGTTCCCCATTCAACCCCCTCTCACTTCTCTGTCCTGGCATTCCCCTACATCCAGTCTTTCCAGGACCAGGGGTCTCTCCTTCCATCTTCTTGGAAATCTATTGATATGCGAATTGTGTCTAGGATATTCCAAGATTCTGGGTTAATAACCCCTTATCAGTGACTGCATACCATGTAGGATGATATTTTCCAGTTCTGACCATGTGCCTAGGAATTTTGTGAATTCATTGTTTTTAATTGCAGAGTAGTATTCCATTGTGTAAATATGCCACATCTTCTGAATCCATTCCTCCATTGAGGGACATCAGGGTTCTTTCTAGCTCCTGGCTATTATAAATAAGGCTGCTATGAACATAGTGGAGCATGTGTCCTTATTGCATGCAGGGGAAACCTCTGGGTACATGCCCAGAATAAAATATTAATTATCTGCAAGCCATTTTCCCCCAGCTTCTGAGATGCTTAGCATAGTTAAGAACAGAGACTAAAGAATAAATAAATTTAATAGTATTGTATCTCAAATAGACTAGAGGAGCAAAACCTCAAAGTTCAATTTCCTTATGGAAACCATGCATTCATGGGAAGTTATGCATCTTGAAAGCTGCAAAACAATAAAGGTGGACTTTAAAAACCACTATCTTGTGATAAATCGGCATGTCAGACTCTCTCTCTCTCTGTATACACACACACACACACACACACACACACACACACACATTGCCATGCTAGTGTCCCTTGTTGCAGAATGGTATATCAAAAACTGTGTCTTTTACTTATTACAGAGTGAGGGTTAAACCCACACTATGATAGGGTTTTCACAGGAAAATTACCAACAAGTAGATATACAGATACAGACGCCTGGAAAAGCAGGTGTCTTTTAAGACATTAGCTTTTCCATAGGGCATATCTGCAAGCTGGAGATTTGAGTCAGACTGATTTGGAACCCTTAAACCATGGGACAGCAGGGTGCTCAGTTAGAGTTTGTCTGTGAATTTCTGAGAATTTACTACACAAAACCTCTTTGTTCTGTTTCAGGTCCAACCCTGTGGTAACAATTACGAGGATAAAATAAGCAACTTTTCTCAAAGCTTTTAAAAATGCTAAACAGGAACATTTAGAGCTGCAACTGATTAAGCATGGCCTAAGTAGTTTGACACACAAAATTAATCACCATGGGAACTCCTAGATTGGAACCCTTGGCTACATCTCTTAGTCCCTGTCAATCTTCACAGCATTTAGTAAATGCCACAAATTGATCTTTACAGGAAGGAATTATGTTTTTCTTTAAATGAAGACCTGACAGTTTGCCAATCCTCATCCACCTATGATGTCATTCTACTATTGTTAACTGCTCTTAGTGCCTGATCATAAACTCTTCCTTATCTGATGATTGACAATTTAAAAAAACTGATAGTGCTTTAAGTTGTCATTAAAATGAGTTTAAGGACTCTTGTTTACGTGTTTAACATGAGAGTGAAGAAATGTTGTTACACATGTAGTAATAGAAGTTGAATCAAGTTTCCGACTAGATTGATAGCAATATTACATAATATATGGTATTAATATAATAATGAGTATATATTGTGTCAATAATATATATTAGTTTTCTAGGCTAGTACAGATAGTTCTCAATTCTGCAGGTTGTTTTGTTACTTTGTTGAGTGTTTGAACATCTTAATTTAAAATAACAGATCTTGTGAGCAGTAAAGAGCACACATTGCTCTTGCAGATAGAATTTCTAATCTCAGTATCCACATTGAGTGACTCACAACCACCTGTAAAATCACCACACTGAGTGACTCACAAGCACCTATAACCTCACCACATTGACTCACAACCACCTGTAACTTCACCTCTGGGAAAATCCTATGCCCTAATCTCTCTCTCTCTCTTTCTCTCTCTCTCTCTTTCTCTCTCTCTCTCTCTCTCTCTCTCTCTCTCTCTCTCTCTCTCTCTCTCTCTCACACACACACACACACACACACACACACACAGCTAAAAATAAAATAAAATCATTTTAGAAATTTAAAAAATGACAAGAAATCTCAGCCCAGAGTTCAAATAGCAGAATAATTCTCCAGTAGCAGACAAGGTAGGATTTGGACATGTGAAGAACTTCTCTCCAAGCTTTGTTTTTTTTAGGGAAAACAGTATCACTTCATCATGGAGATGAAAGGTAATGCATAATAAAAGTATGCAGAAAGCTCCATTTGTAGCTGTACAAACAACCAGCAGGGCCAAAAGAGATGGTCTAATACTATGGGTGCTGGGCAGGGCTCTACTTTCTCAATGTACCTGGTAGTTTTTGTCAACTTAACACAAACTAAAGTCATCTGAGAGGAACCTTCTGTGCACAGCCCTCCAGGAGAGACTTGGTCTCCAAGGAATATGGACACAGGCTGTAAAGGCCCACAGGAGGGACAAGCTGTAGCCAGAGACAGCAAAACCAACAAGCACCAGAGATAACCAGATGGTGAAAGGCAAGCACAAAAACCTTACCAGCAGAAACCAAGACTACTTGGCAACATCAGAACCTAGTTCTCCCACCACAGCAAGTCCTGGATACCCCAACACACCGGAAAAGCAAGAGTTGGATTTAAAATCATACCTCATGATGCTGATAGAGGACTTCAAGAAGGACTTAAATAACTCCCTTAAAGAAATATAGGAGAACATCGGTCAACAGGTAAAAGCCCTTAAAGAGGAAATATAAAAAAAAAATTCCTTAAAGAAATGTAGGAGATCATGGGTCAACAGACAGAAGCCCTTAAAGAGGAAACACAAAAATCCATTAAAGAATTACAGGAAAACACAAACAATCAAGTGAAGGAACTGAACAAAACCATCCAGGATCTAAAAGTGGAAGTAGAAACAATAAAGAAATCATAAAGTGAGACATCTCTGGAGATAGAAAACCTTGGAAAGAATTCAGGAGTCATAGATGCAAGCATCAACAACAGAATACAAGAGATAGAAGAAAGAATCTCAGGTGCTGAAGATACCATACAAAACATTGACTCAACTGTCAAAGAAAATGCAAAATGCATAAAGCTTGTAACCCAAAACATCCAGAAAATCCAGGACACAATGAGAAGAACAAACCTAAGGATTATAGGTATAGAAGAGAGGGAAGATTTCCAACTTAAAGGGCCAGTAAATATCTTCAACAAAATTATAGAAGAAAACTTCCCTAACCTAAAGAAAGAGATGCCCATGAACATACAAGAAGCCTTCAGAACTCCAAATGGACTGGACCAGACCAGAAAGTCCTCCTGGCACATAATAATCAAAGCACCAAATGCACTAAACAAAGAAAGAATATTAAAAGCAGTAAGGGGGAAAGGACAAATAACATATAAAGGCAGACATATCAGAATTACACCAGACTTCTCACCAGAGACAATGAAAGCTAGAAGATCCTGGGCAGATCTCATACAGACCCTAAGAGAACAAAAATGTGAGCCCAGGCTACTATACCCAGCAAAGCTCTCAATCACCATAGATGGAGAAACCAACATATTCTATGATAAAATCAAATTTACACAATATCTTTCCACAAATCTAGCCCTACAAAGGATAACAGATGGAAAACGCCAACATAAGGAGGAAAACTATACCCTAGAAAAAGCAAGAATGTAATCTTCCAACAAACCCAAAAGAAGATAACCACACATAAAAAGAACATCAAAAATAACAGGAGAGAGGGGCCCCGCACTGGGCGGGAGCCTACCAGCTTTCCTTCCGCGACCTCTGTTCCCGCAGACTGCACTGAAGCAAGAGGTGCCCAGGCTCTATCCCCAATATAACATCACTTGGGACACGGCCTGTTGGGGCTTCTGTCTGCGCCCGAGAACGGGTCAGCGTTGTGGTCGTCTGGGTGCCAGATCGGCAGGCCATCGCGTCTGCAGGGTGAGCGGCGCCACGGAGAGTGCCCTCCGCCATCTTTGCTCCAGTGACTGGGAAGTTGGGACAGCCAGGTTCTGAGACAGACAGGCATAATATCGCTTGGGTCTCGGGCGGCTTGTGTGTATGCGGCTCCCAAGAGCTGGGCTGATCTGCAGTAACCAGCGCGCCAGCTCTGCTGTGGGACTTCTGCCTGGCAGAACGACCCCACACTGGGCGGGAGCCTACCAGCTTTCCTTCCGCGACTTCTATTCCCGCAGACTGCACTGAAGAGACAGGTACCCAGGCTCTCTCCCCAATATAACATCACTTGGGACACTGCCTGTTGGGGCTTCCTTCTGCGCCCAAGAACGGGTCAGCGCTGTGGTGGTCTGGGTGCCAGATCTGCAGGCCATCGCGTCTGCAGGGTGAGCAGCGCCAAGGAGAGTGCCCTCCGCCATCTTTGCTCCAGTGGCTGGGAAGATGGGACTGCCAGGTTCTGAGACAGACAGGCATAATATCACTTGGGTCTTGGGCGGATTGTGTGCACGTGGCTCCCAAGAGCTGGGCAGATCTGCAGTAACCAGCACGCCAGCTCTGCTGTGGGACTTCTGCCTGGCAGAGGGACGCCCCCTCCCCCCCTAGGAGAGATCACACACCCCTGCACAGGGCAGGAGCCTACCAGCCTCCCTTTGGCGACCTCTGCTCCAGGAATCCACTAGGCTGAGCCTTTGGATGTGCAAGGCCTCCCCAATAAAAGATCACTTGGGGCAAGGCACATTAGGGCTCCAAAGTCACTCAGGAACAGGCAGGCCCCAGAAATCGGTGCCAGGGGAATCCTGGTAATCCAGGGGCGGGCAGAAATAGCTTTGCAGGCTCACAGGAGGTCCAACCAACAGCCAGTGGCAGCAGGACCAACTAACATCAGAGGTATCCAGATGGCAAAAGGCAAACATAGGAATGTTACTAACAGAAATCAAAGTAATGTGGGACCATCCGAACCCAACTCTCCAACAGCAGCAAGTCCTGGATACCCCACCACACCCAAAAGACAAGATCTGGATTTAAAATCACTTCTCATGATGCTATTAGAGGATCACAAGAAGGACACATAAATCTCATAAAGTGTTACAGGAGACCATGAATCAACGGTTAGAAGCCCTTACAAAGGACACAAAAATCGCTTAGAGAAATGCGGGAGAACATGGATCAAAAGATGGAGGCGCACAAGGAGAAAACACAAAAATCGCTTAACGAGATGAATCAACGGGTAGATGCACTCACAAAGGAATCACAAAATTTGCATAAAGAAATGCAGAAGAATATGGGTCAACAGACGGATGCCCATAAGGAGGCAACACAAAAATTGCTTAAACAAATGAATCAACGGTTAGATGCCCGTACAAAGGAAACACGAGAACTGCTTAAAGAAATGCAGGAGACAATGGATCAACAGATGGATTCCCATGAGGAGGAAACACAAAAATCGCTCAGAAAAATGCAGGAGAACGTGGGTCATCAGGAAGAAATCCTGAAAGAGGCAATGCAAAAATACCTTAAAGAAATACAGGAAAATACAAACAAACAAGTGAAGGATCTCAGCAAATCCATCCAGGAACTGAAAAAGGAAGTAGAAACAACTAAGAAATCACAAAGGGAGACAACTTTGGAGATAGAAAACCTTGGGAAGAAATCAGGAGTCATAGATGCAAACATAAACAATAGAATACAAGAGATGGAAGAAAGAATCTCAGGTGCTGAAGATTCCATAGAAAGCATCGACTCAACAGTCAAAGAAAATGCAAAATGCAAAAAATGTGTAACCCAAAACATCCAGGAAATCCAGGACACAATGAGAAGACCAAACCTAAGGATTATAGGTATAGATGAGAGTGAAGATTTGCAACTTAAAGGGCCAGTAAACATCTTCAACAAAATTATGGAGGAAAACTTCCCTAACTTAAAGAGAGAGATGCCGATGAACGTAGAAGAAGCCTACAGAACTCCAAACAGACTGGACCAGAACAGAAATACCTCCCGTCACATAATAATCAAAACACCGAATGTTCTAAACAAAGAAAGAATACTAAAAGCAGTAAGAGAAAAGGGCCAAGTAACATACAAAGGAAGACCTATCCGAATCACATCAGACTTCTCACCAGAGACTATGAAAGCTAGAAGATCTCATGCAGACACTAAGACAGCACAAATGCCAGCCTAGACTACTATACCCAGCAAAACTCTCAATCACCATAGATGGAGAGACCAAGATATTCCATGACAAAACCAAATTTTCACAATATCTTTCCACAAATCCAGCCCTGCAACGGATAATAGGTGGAAACCTCCAATACAGGGAGAGAAACAACACTCAGGAAAAAAATGAGAAATGCAAATCAAAACAACCCTGAGATTCCATCTCACACCAGTCAGAATGGCTAAGATCAAAAACACAGGAGACAGCAGTTGTTGGCAAGGATGTGGAGAAAGAGGAACACTCCTCCACTGCTGGTGGAATTGCAAGCTGGTACAACCACTCTGGAAAGCAGTCTGGTGGTTCCTCAGAAAACTGGGCATGACACTCCCGGAGGATCCGGCTATACCACTCCTGGGCATATACCCAGAGGCTTTACCTGCATGCAGTAAGGACACATGCTCCACTATGTTCATAGCAGCCTTATTTATAATAGCCAGAAGCTGGAAAGAACCCAGATGTCCCTCAACGGAGGAATGGATTCAGAAGATGTGGTATATCTACACAATGGAATACTACTCTGCAATTAAAAACAATGAATTCACGATATTCCTAGGCAAATGGTCAGATCTTGAAAATATCATCCTTAGTGAGGTAACCCAATCACAAAAGAACACACATGGTATGCAGTCACTGATAAGGGGATATTGACCCAGAATCTTGGAATACCCTAGACACAATCCGCATATCAATAGATTTCTAAAAAGATGGAAGGAGAGACCCCTGGTCCTGGAAAGACTGGATGTAGGGGAACGCCAGGACAGAGTAACGAGAGGGGGTTGAATGGAGAAACGAGGGAGGGAAGGGGGCTTATGGGACTTTCGGGGAGGGAGGAAACGGGAAAGGGGAAGTGATTTGGAATGTAAATTAAAAAAATAAAATTAAATTAAATTAAAAAAAAAAAAAAGACATGAAGTCGACGAGATAGACGGGTTGGGTCAGCAGGCTGAAGGAAATTGGAAGCCGCTACCAACAGATATGGAATTTCCAACTAGGTAGTAAAAATGATCTAAAGAAGATTATGCCGATTGTTGTAAAATAAAACAAAAATATTAAAAAAAAAAAAAAAAAAAAAGACAGTGTGGCCTCGTTGGAGTAGGTGTGGCCTTGTTGGAGTGGGTGTGGCCTTGTTGGAGTAGGTGTGGCCTTATTGGAGGAAGTGTTCCAAAAATATGTTTGGGAAAAAAATAACCTCTTTATAGAATGATGGTAGAAAGCTGGATATCTACATATGAAAGACTATATCACTGTTTCTTATACTACATAAACATCAACTATCAAGTCTTTAATGTTATGTGAATACTTTAATACTGAGCTACATCCTGATCAAGATTTTTATGCAAGACCTAAATTTTTGAAGCAAGAGAAACACTCCAAGATATAGGCATAGACAATGTCTTTCTTAATACAGCCCAAGTCTCAGTAAACAGTAACAAGAATTGACAAATAAAAGCTAGCAACCTTACTCAGCCAGTAAAGGCACCTGCCCCAATACCTGACAGCGTAATCTGACCACCATAACACATAAACTGATTCCTGCACATTGTCTTCTAATTGTA
Source organism: Tokudaia tokunoshimensis (assembly GCA_036184795.1). Taxonomy (NCBI): domain Eukaryota; kingdom Metazoa; phylum Chordata; class Mammalia; order Rodentia; family Muridae; genus Tokudaia; species Tokudaia tokunoshimensis. The sequence goes on along the minus strand of BTHU01000002.1, from coordinate 86,905,457 downwards.
GCAAACACATTGTGGTTCTCGGGTGTGTGTGTGTGTGTGTGTGTGAGAGAGAGAGAGAGAGAGAGAGAGAGAGAGAGAGAGGAGACAGGGAGAGGGATGAGGGTGAGGGAGGGCAGGGATAGAAACAGAGTGAAGGCCTTTCCACGTGGCAAGTCGGGGACCCCACAGGTCGCCTGAGTTGCTCCACCAGAACCCAGTAATGAAGCCAGGTTTCAGCCCTGCTGGGGTCAGCTTTGGTGACAGAGGCAGTAAAGGAGGAGGACGAGGAGGCTTTGGAGGTGGAGGTCTAGATCGGGGGTGGGGGTGGGGGGGAGTTTCAGGGGATGAGGAAGTGGAGGTGGCCGAGGTGGAGGCTTCCAATCTGGGGGCAACCGGCGTCGAGGTGGTGGCCGGGGAGGCAAGACAGAAAACCAGTTAGGGAAGAATGGAACCGCATGAGGGTGTCTATCTGCCGCGGAAAGGAGGATGCTCTTGTCACAAAGAATCTCGTCCCTGGAAAATCTGTGTATGGAGAGAAGAGAGTTTCTACTTCATAAGGAAATGACAAAATTGAGCACCGAGCCTGGAACCCCTTCCGCTCCAAGCTGGCAGCAGCAATCCTGGACAGGGCAGACCAAATCCACATCAAGCTGGGGGCCAAGGTGCTCTACCTTGGGCCAGCTTCAAGCACCACCGTCTCCCACCTCTCTGATATTGTCGGCCCAGATGGTCTGGTCTATGCAGTGAGTTCTCCCACCACTCTGGCAGTGACCCCATCAATTTGCCAAGAAGAGGACCAACATTGTTCCTGTAATTGAAGATGCTTTTCCTGTAATTGAAGGCACCCACATAAATACCACATGCTTATCTCAGTGATGTGCATCGTCTTTGCCGTTGTGGCCCAGCCAGACCAAACAGGGATTGTGATCCTGAATGCCCACACCTTCCTGTGGGATAAAGGACACTTTGTGATTTCCATTAAGGTCAACTGCATTGACTCCACAGCCTCAGCAGAAGCTGTGTTTGCATCTGAAGTGAAGAAGATGCAGCAAGAGAATATGAAGCCCCAGGAGCAGTTGATGCTAGAGCCTTATGAACGAGACCATGCTGTGGTTGTAGGTGTGTACAGGCCACCTCCCAAGGCGAAGAACTGAAACTCAGAGCTGTCTGGATTGAAGAAATGTGTGTTGCTACTGTTGTATGTGTGGCTTTTGATTTTGGGGTAGGTGAGGAGTTGTTTTGTCTTTCTATTAAAAGACTCATCTGTCAAAAAAAGAAAAAAAAGAAAAAGAGTGAAGGAACACTCCACATAATGGGAAAAAAATCTTTCCCAGATATTTGTCCAACCGAAGATTAAATACAAACTATATAAAGAGCACAAAAATTAAATACCAACAGAATGAACATAATCAGTAAGCAAAACAAGTGAGTTGAATCCTTTGCAACTGCGAAGGTTTAAATGTCCAATCAGTACACAATTGTTCAGCATCTTTGCCCACTAGGAAGGATAAGATAAAATTATGCTGAGATTCCATCATCAAGAAAAGAAGCAAAACTGCTGGCAGGTATGTATGGGATTGACAAGGAGCCTGTTGGGTGTTGATAGCGATGCAAATAACTCCAGCCACTGGGGATAAGTGTGGAGGCTCCTTAAGAAAATTAAAAAAAAGAACTATCCTATAAGCCAGTTCTACCACTCCTGTGCAAGGACCTGAAGAGGCCAAAACCACCTTACTGTAGACACGTGTCCATGTGTACTGTGGCACTATGCACAATTACCAAAAACATGTAATGGCTTCATATCAATGAAGGAAGAATGAATGGAATATGGCACATATTTACAATGGAGTTTTCTGAGCCACAAAAAACCAATCACATCCTTTTAAAGAAAACGGTTAGAACTGAAGATCATCATATCATATCAGTGAGATAAGCCAGACTCAGAAAGACACACATTGCAGTTTCTGTCATGTGTGAATGATATCTGGGGGGAAATATGAAGGTAGAATGGGAGCTATTCAGTAAGAAGGGATGGGGGAGGGATAATTTTGAGGGAGGGAGAAGAGGGAAATGATCAATGTATGTACATGTATGACAATGTCTCATTGAAACCTACTTCTCTGTACAATTCATATAAACTATTGTACCAAAGAAAAAGAACAGTAACATCTCCAGAAAAGCCCAAGACAGTCTTTTGGGAACTCTTGCAGAAGAAAGCAGTGCTGTGGGGAAAAGCAGCTGTGGGTGTTACTGTCCTTACAACTTTCCAGCTCTGCACAGTATGGAACTGGAAGACCTTGACACTGGTGTTCCCACCCTGGGAAGGCACAGGCAAAGATGTCTAAAATGTAAAATGCATCAACTCTAAAAATGTTTATTAAATAAATGATGTAAGGAAAGTGTTTTGTACAACTCTAAAACATATTTGTGCTTTAAGCTATTACAAATGAGTTGAAGTGTTTCAAAACAAGTATTATAAAGAGAACAGTTATGGGAGACTAAGAATAATTTATTATTGAAGAAAAAATTTTACAAGTTTAGTATGGTCTAATTGTTCAGTGTTTATGTGCATAGTGGACAGTAATGTTCTGAGCCTTTATACCACTCATCTCTTACTGCCCTGTCCTCACCTACAACTACATTCTGTCTTGCCAACTCTGATTACAGTAAGTGAATCATGCTGTAAGCCACCCATGAAGTAAGACATATTCTGGCTCCTTTCTCTATTTTTACTGTACATTGTCTGTTTTGATATATTGAAATTCACTAATATTTATCCCTCTATTTCAGCATACATATTCTGCACAGTAACATGCTGTATGAGCTGACCATTCCGTATAGCCTGGGTATGTTTAAGTATACCTGATGACATTCACAAAATAAAGGTTTCTAGAGATCTCTTTTCAGAACGTACTTTCCATGTTTACTGTCACTTCAGACATGAATAGCTTCATAAGAACGAAGCAAAGAGAACAAACTAAAAATGGTATCTTTAAACTCTCAGATGCCACCTCTGGTGACACACTTCCTCTAACAAGGCCACATATCACATATCCTAAGTCTCCTTAAAAATTCCACCAACTGACAACTATGTATTCAACTGTCAAGAAAGTACAATATGTTTATGAGCAAGAATGAAAACTAATATCTTCATCTCCTCATACAAAGATCATCTCAAAATGGACCAGAGATACAAATATTAAAATTAAAACTATGAGTTAACTACAAATTGTGTGTGTGTGTGTGTGTGTGTGTGTGAAACACTTCCAGACATTGATGTAGTGATAGTTGAAATCTGATTCTAAAGATACAAACAACAGAAGATTAAACAGACAAAATTGCATAGAGGTAAAACGTTTCTATAACTGTATTAGTCACTTTTCTATTGCTGTGATAAAACACTATGACCAAAGCAACTTATAGAAGGAAAAATTTGTTGGGCTTACACTTCCAGAGGGCTAGAGTTCATGAGAGAGGCAGATAGAGTCATACAGAGCAGAGGAAGCAGGTGGCAGGCATAACAACAAGAACTAAGAACTTACATATTGAACTGGAAGTCTATTGAACAGATTATAGATATGAATCGAAAACATACAAACACACAAACATACAAATACCACATACACATATATATGCACACATATATGCATGTATATGTAAAACACATACATATATCGCATACACATCAGACACCTCACACACACACAACACACACCATAAACCACACATGCAGATCTTATCACACATACTATACACATCATACACACTCACACACAGAGACTCCCCACATAACACTCGCACACCCCACATTCATCATACATATACCACACATACTCCTCATTCATAAACAACACATACACACACCATACACATACTGCATACACACACATATGTTGGGAATTGGTTCTAATGATCTGTCTTAATTCAGCTCCCAAAAGTCTCTTCCAGACCTGAGGGTTCCTGCCCCTAGCTGGCTTTGACTGGTAATAAAGAATTGTCATACAGCCAATGACTGGTCAGGGAGATGGAGGTTGGACTTTTAGATTAAGTGGGCAAGGGACGGAGTGGGGGAGAAGGATGTGGAGGGGGATGTAGAGGAAGGAGAATAGAATCGCCATGACTTGGAGGAGGAGGAATCAGATTTAAGAGCTGCAGGAGAGAAACCATCCAATGATGTAAGTAGAAAGGGAATGTGATCTTATGGGGGAGGGGGGACAGCTCCCCAGAAGGTAACAGAACAGCAAAAATAAAATATAGATTTTGAAGGTGTTAAACAAAGCGGCAACCAACAAACTGGGAAATGATCTTTACCAACCCTACATCCGACAGAGGGCTAATATCCAATATATACAAAGAACTCAAGAAGTTAGACTCCAGAGAGCCAAATAACCCTATTAAAAATGGGGTACAGAGCTACACAAAGAGTTCTCACCTGAATAATATCTAATGGCTGAGAAACACCAAAGAGATGTTCATCATCCTTAGTCATTAGGGAAATGCAAATCAAAACAACCCTGAGATTCCATCTCACACCAGTCAGAATGGCTAAGATCAAAAACACAGGAGACAGCAGTTGTTGACGAGGATGTGGAGAAAGAGGAACACTCCTCCACTGCTGGTGGGATTGCAAGCTGGTACAACCACTCTGGAAAACAGTCTGGCGGTTCCTCAGAAAACTGGGCATGACACTCCTGGATGATCCTGCTATACCACTCCTGGGTATATACCCAGAGGCTTTACCTGCATGCAATAAGGACACATGCTCCACTATGTTCATAGCAGCCTTATTTATAATAGCCAGAAGCTGGAAAGAACCCAGATATCCCTCAACGGAGGAATGGATTCAGAAGATGTGGTATATTTACACAATGGAATACTACTCTGCAATTAAAAACAATGAATTCATGAAATTCCTAGGTCAGAACTTGAAAATATCATCCTTAGTGAGGTAACCCATCACAAAAGAACACACATGGTATGCAGTCACTGATAAGGGGATATTAACCAAGAATCTCGGAATACCCAAGGCACAATTCACATATCAATAGATTTCCAAGAACATGGAAGGAGAGACCCCTGGTCCTGGAAAGACTGGATGTAGGGGAATGCCAGGACAGAGAAGCAAGAGGGGGTTGAATGGGGAAAAGAGGGAGGGAAGGGGGCTTATGGGACTTTCGGGAAGGGAGGAAACGGGAAAGGGGAAATCATTTGGAATGTAAATAAAAAAAACTTAGAAAAGAAAAGAAAAAAATAAAGTGAGAGGATTGAGTTAGCCAGAGGCAGGCTGACTCCATGACAGGCTGCAAACTGGCAGTTTGAGAGACTATGTCCATGGGAGACTAGACCTAAATTTCTAGTTCCCAGAAATGAGAACCTGGATCCAGGAACCTGTGGTCAGTCAACCACAGCCTTGGGCAGCCAAGCCGAAGACACCTTGTCATCAGGCCTGAATTAAGAATTGGTTAGTAAGCAGCCCCCTGGGAAGCCTCCAGAGCCTAACCAATTGTAGAATCAGTGAGACCTAGAGATAGAGCTAACTAATCAAGGTAAAAGGGCACACGCCCCTTCCTGGATTTGCCGTAACTGACAGAAAAAGCTGGGCCTGCAAGCCTACTAGGGGTCTCAGTTCCTGAATAGGGAGACCCCTGCATGCAGGAAATTCTGCTCAATAAATGTTCTTTGCTTGTGCATACTATTTGAGTCTGGGGAAAGCATTCTTTGGCAGTTCTTGTACCCTAACAAAAGTAATATGGACTTGCATGAAATGGATTCTGAGAAAGAAACCTTTCTTTTCTATTTCGTCTGGAGCAATATGTACCTTCACTCCCTCTAGACTTTCAGTGCTATGTTAGCCCAAGGGCCTGTTACTTCTTCCTTAGCTATCAGTTGTTCCAGCTATGACTTAGGATGTAGAATGTGCTTAGGCCCTACCACATCTTCTTGAAACAGAGGTTAATTTAGTTTATATCACCAAGGAACATTATGCAGGTTTGAGAAAAGAAAATAATGTATTCCAGGCTCTCAGCAGCAGGCATCCATCATTTTGATCTTCCATAGAGATAAGGCTAGAAGGGAACTAGCCTTATCTCATAGGATTCAGGGCCTCTGTCCTATCGTCTGAGTAAGACACAGATATCTTCACACCTTAACTGTGCCCTTTAAAATATCACAGTGTTAATACACCTTTACAGAAACAGGAGATTAATTAATTACATAAGGAAAGAAATAAAAGACTTTTTAGAATTTAATGAAAATGAAGGCACAACCTACCAAAACTTTTGGAACACAATGAAAGTAGTGGTAAGAGGAAAACTCATAGCCCTGAGTGCCTCCAAAAAGAAACTGGAGAGAGCATACACTACCAGTTTAATGGCACACCTGAAAGCTCTAGTAGAGAAAGAAGCTAATATACCCAAGAGGAGTAGAAGGCAAGAAATCATCAAACTCAGGGCTGAAATCAATCAAGTAGAAACAAATAGAACCATACAAAGAATCAACAAAATCAGGAGCTGGTTCTTTGAGAAAATCAACAAGAAAGATAAACCTCTAGCCAAACTAACCAGAGGGCACAGAGACAGTATCCAAATTAACAAAATCAGAAATGAAAAGGGAGATATAGCAACAGAAACTGAGGAAATTCAAAAAATCATCAGATCCTACTACAAAAGCCTATACTCAACACAACGGGAAAATCTGGATGAAATGGACAATTTTCTGGACAGTTACCAAATAGCAAAGTTAGATCAGAATCATATAGACCATCTTTTTTTTTCTTTCTTTTTTTTTAATTTTATTTTATTTTCTAAGTTTTTTTTATTTATTTACATTCAAAATCATTTCCCCTTTCCTGTTTCCTCCCTCCCCGAAAGTCCCATCTAAACAGTCCCATAACCCCTAAAGAAATAGAAGGGGTCATTGAAAGCCTCCCAACCAAAAAAAGCACAGGACCAGATGGTTTTAGTGCAGAATTCTATCAGACCTTCAAAGAAGACCTAACAACAATACTCTTCAAATTATTCCACAAAATAGAAACAGAAGGAACACTACCCAACTCATTCTATGAAGGCACAGTTATGCTGATGCCAAAACCACACAACGATCCAACAAAGAAAGAGAATTTCAGACCAATTTCCCTTATGAATATTGATGCAAAAATATTCAATGAAGTTCTTGCCAACTGAATCCAAGAACACATCAAATCTATCATTCACCATGATCAAGTAGGCTTTATCCCAGGGATGCAGGGATGGTTCAATATACGGAAATCCATCAATGTAATCCACTCCATAAACAATCTCAAAGAAAAAAAAAACCACAAGGTCATTTCCTTAGATACTGAAAAAGCATTTGACAAAATTCATCATCCTTTCATGTTAAAAGTCTTGGAAAGATCAGGAATTCAAGGCCCATATCTAAACATAGTAAAAGCAATTTACAGCAAACCGGTAGCCAGCATCAGTCTAAATGGAGAGAAACTTGAAGCAATCCCACTAAAATCAGGGACTAGACAAGGCTGCCCTCTATCTCCATATCTTTTCAATATAGTACTTGAAGTTCTAGCTAGAGCAATTAGACAACAAAAAGAGGTCAAAGGGATACAAATTGGAAAGGAAGAAGTCAAACTATCACTATTTGCAGACGATATGATAGTATACTTAAGTGACCCAAACAACTCCACCAGAGAACTCCTACAGCTGATAAACAACTTCAGCAAAGTGGCTGGATATAAAATCAACTCAAACAAATCAGTAGCCTTCCAATATTCAAAGGATAAGCAGGCTGAGAAAGAAATTAGGGAAGTGACACCATTCACAATAGCCATAAACAATGTAAAGTATCTCGGTGTGACTCTAACCAAACAAGTGAACGACCTGTATGACAAGAACTTCAAGCCTTTGAAGAAGGAAATTGAAGAAGACCTCAGAAGATGGAAAAATCTGCCATGCTCATGGATTGGCAGGATTAATATAGTAAAAATGACCATCTTGCCAAAAGCAATATACAGATTCAATGCAATCCCCATCAAAATCTCAACTCAATTCTTCATAGAGTTAGAAAGAGCAATTCAAAAATTCATCTGGAATAACAGAAAACCCAGCATAGCTAAAACTATTCTCAACAGTAAAAGAACTTCTGGGGGAATCAGTATCCTGGACCTCAAGCAGTACTACAGAGCAATAGTGTCAAAAACTGCATGCTATTGGTACAGTGACAGGCATGTAGATCAATGCAATAGAATTGAAGACCCAGAAATGAACCCAAACACCAATGGTCACTTGATCTTAGACAAAGGAGTTGAATCCATCTAGTGGAAAAAAGATAGCCTTTTCAACAAATGGTGCTGGCTCAACTGGCTCAACTTTGCATGCAGAAGAATGCAAATCGATCCATTCTAATCTCCTTGTACAAATCTCAAGTCCAAGTGGATCAAGGACCTCCACTAAAAACCAGACACACTGAAACTAATAGAAAAGAAAGTGGGGAAGTGCCTTGAGCACATGAGCACAGGGGAAAATTTCCTGAACAGAACACCAATAGCTTATGCTCTAAGATAAAGAATTGACAAATGAGACCTCATAAAATTACAAACTTTCTATAAGGCAAAGGACACTGTCAATCGGACAAAAGGGCAACCAACAAATCTTTACCAACCCTACATCCGACAGAGGGCTAATATCCAATATATACAAAGAACTCAAGAAGTTGGACTCCAGAGCGCCAATTAACCTGATTAAAAAATGGGGTACAGAACTAAACTAAGAATTTTCACCTGAGGAATATCGAATGGCTGAGAAGCACCTAAAAAAATGTTGAACATCCTTAGTCATTAGGGAAATGCAAATCAAAACAACCCTGAGATTTCACCTCACACCAGTCAGAATGACTAAGATCAAAAACTCAGGAGACAGCAGGTGTTAGTGTGGATGTGGAGAAAGAGGAACACTCCTCCACTGCTGGTGGGACTGCAAGCTCGTACAACCACTCTGGAAAGCAGTCTGGCGGTTCCTCAGAAAATTGGACATGACACTTCTGGAGGACCCTGTTACACCACTCCTGGGCATATACCCAGAGGCTTCCCCTGCATGCAATAAGGACACATGTTCCACTATGTGCATAGCAGCCTTATTTATAATAGCCAGAAGCTGGAAAGAACCCAGATGTCCCTCAACGGAGGAATGGATACAGAAAATGTGTTATATTTACACAATGGAATACTACTCAGCTATTAAAAACAATGAATTCATGAAAATCTTAAGCAAATATTTGGAACTGGAAAATATCATCCTTAGTGAGGTAACCCAATCACAAAAGAACACACATGGTATGCAGTCACTGATAAGTGGATATTAGCCCAGAAGCTCGTAATACCCAAAACACAATTCACATATCAATTGTCTCCCAAGAAGAAGGAAGGAGAGGCCCTGTCCCTGGAAAGACTCGTTGCAGCAGTGTAGTTGACTACCAGGTCAGAGAAGCGGGAGGAGGTTGAATGGGGAACAGGGGGAGGGAAGATGGTTTATGGGACTTTCAGGGAGGGGGGAATTGGGAAAGGGGAAATCATTTGAAATATAAATAAAGAATATAGAAAATAAAATAAACAAAAAAAAAAGAAGGGGAACAAAATATCCACAGAAGGAGATACAGAGACAAATTGTGGAACAGAGTCTGAGGGAAAGACCATTCAGAGACTGCCCCACCTAAGGATCCATCCCATATACAGCTGCAAAACCCAGACACTATCATGGATGCCCACAAGTGCTGGCTGACCGGAGGGGGATATAGCTCTCACCTTGAAGGCCATGTTAGTACATGACAAATACAGAGGGGTCACTCTCAGCCAGTCATTGAACTGTGTACTGGATCCCCAATGGAGGAGCTAGAGAAAGGACCCAAGGAGCTGAAGGGGTTTGCCGCGCCATAAGTGGAACAACAATATGAACCACCCAGTACTCTCAGAGCTCCCAGGGACAAAACCATCAACCAAAGAGTCACATGGAGTTACCCATGGCTCCAGATGCATATGCAGCAGAGGATGGCCTTGTTGGACATCAAAGGGAGGAGAGGTCCCTGGTCTGGGAAAGGTTTGATGCTGTAGGGTAGGAAATACCAGGACAGGGAAGTGGGAAAGTGTTGATTGGGGAACAGGGGGAAAGGAGATGGGTTATGAGACTTTGGGGGGGGGTACCAGGAAAGGGTACAACATTTGAAATGTAAATAAAGAATATATCTAATAAAGAGAAAAGAAACAGGAGATAGGTTAGCTGTAGTGTCTCACAGCTTTAATCTCAGCACTTGGGGTGATGCTGGACAATACTATTTTAAGAATTAAAAAGAAAGAGAAATAAAAGTAAAAAGAGGCCCCCGGCCCAATGCCACACAGCATGGGTAAGGCATAGATAGCAGTCCTGAGATGACCCAGACACCCAGAGGCCCCAGGTACCAGTCTAAGATGGCAAGTGAGTGATGGAGAGATGGAAGAGAAAGAGAAGCAGAAGGATGTGTGCACAATGAAGAGAGGGAGGACTAGAGACTCCAGTGAAGAACAGCCTGATATGATTAGCCAGCAATGTCACCTAAGGCCATGCTGCTGAAAGCCATGTCTGGGGCTGTGGTCTTGAAGCAGAGCACATATGTTGCCAGGAAAGGCTAGCCCTGGTCTGGCTGCCACCTGGGGATAATATGCAAATCTGGCCCCAGCCCTTGCTCAGGCACCTTGGGAGAACTGGCCCTGAAGGCATGAGAGCAAGAGAATGGGCCTCACCCCTTTGTAGCTGCATGGGAGATTGGGCCCTGCACCTCTCCCAGGAAGCACAGTAGAGCTGACCCTGGTTTAATGGGTTGTGGGTTAGCCAGCCTGGAGGACATGAGCTCAGGAGATCTGGCACTGCCACTTGTCTTATGTGGGGTGGCATAGGCAAGGGAGAGATGCCCTTCCACCACCCACACTCCCAGCCACCTGCAGCAAGTGGGAGAGCTGGCCCAGGGGTCCTGAGATTTGGCATCAACACCTACACTACTCTTGAGAGCAGGCAATAGCACAATAGAGCTGACCCCTGCTGGCATGGGGGCGGGTAAGCTGGTCCAGAAGGCAAGGCAGTGGGAAAGCTGGCCCAGCCCCTTGCTGGAATTGGCATTGGAGGAGCTAGCCAGGTCTACAGATCCAAAGCTGCAGGATCTCCATGACACAGGGCAACAGGATATCTAAGAGAAGTATTGATACAGTATTTTTTAATTTTTTTATTAGGTATATTCTTTATTTACATTTCAAATGATTTCCCTCCTACTGGTTCCTCTCCTGCCCAAAAGTCCCATACACCCTCTTCTCTCCCCCTGCTCCCCAACCAACCCACTCCTGCCTCCCCTTCCTGATATTCCCCTACTCTGTCACACTGAGCCCCTATTGATCCAGTATTGATAGTGTAGCAGAAGCCAAAGGCCTGAAACAGGAACAGTGACTCTTTGCAATGTACATTTACAAGTTAAGAACTGTGAACAATAGGGAACACTATGGGATACACTGTGAAATACAATGTAAGATACACTGTGGAAACACTGTGGGATACACTGTGAGATACACTGTGGAAACACTGAGGGATACACTGTGAGATACACTGTGGGAACACTGTGGAATACACTATGGGACACACTGTAGGGTAAATTATGAGATAAACTGTGGGAACACTGAGATACACTGTGAGGTAGACTGTGGGATACACTGTGAGATAGACTGTGGGAACACTGAGATACACTGTGGGATACACTGTGGGATGTACTAGGGGGATACACCGTGGGATACACTGTGACACTGCCACAATGAGATTTTTTTTTCTTTTCTTTTTTCTTTTGAGTGGGTAGTGGCAAGGTTGTGAGCTGGTATGAACAGACAAAGAGATGAGTGGGATTGGGCTACTTGGGGTACATGATGTGAAATTCACTAAGAATCAACAAAAGGTTAGATTTAAAAAAAGAAGAAGAAGAAAGGAAGAAGGACGCCCATGGTATTCTGCATCTCTTTGAAATTGTGTCTAGATGCTCACTTTACCTTACCTCCCTCCCAAAGCTCCCAGGCACTCATTCCTTCCACAGGAGGCCCCACAACAGCAAACAGCGCCAATTGCTCAGCTACTTTATCCTTCTATGGGGCTCTGCCACCAAAAAAAAGTCATCAGTCTTGCTAATGACAATGACAAAGGGTTCATTAGTTGATTTTCTTGTCTGTCCTCTTCCTCTAATAAGAGCAAAACTGCCCCAACTATTTTCTTGTGTCTCAGTAGGAATTCCTGTACAAACAGTCTTGTATTTTCCTACAGATGTTATCTCCAGCACACAGCACTCTCTACGGATGCACTTTCTCAATATACAGATGTCCTATGTGCTAGATCTTCGCTGTCTGCAGAGTGGTAGTGTAGCCCCTCAGATGAACCATCCTCTCAGGCACTCGAACTGCTGCCCCTCTATACCACCCCTTTGGCCACCTCAGAAGGGGTTAAAGTAGTCTGTATCCCAAACCACAATAGCAGTTAGGGTTTCCTCTAAGATGGGAAAGGAAGAACTAAGAGTTAGCAAGATCCCTGACAGGAAGACAGATGCAGGGAGGAGCCATGTCTAGTAATAAAGATGGCAAGCTTCCAAGACAGCTGGCTTCTTCCTCATCTAAGGCAAAAGCCTGGCAGCCCAAAAGAAGAGCCTGGTGGGTTTCTCAGGAAGCAATGGCTGCCGGCCATATTCTGTCCTTGTTCAAACTGACCAACCTTAAAATGGATCTTGGAGAAAAGCCTTCTAAATAAACAAACAAAACAGCAAAACAACAACAAAAGAAAACAAATCTCAGCCTTTGAGGAGAGACTGGATTTTTCAGGCACCCAAGAGCCTCTCTACTTTATGTGGTGTAGTGGAATCGTAGTAGAATCATTACACACACACACACACACACACACATACACACACACACACACACACACACACACACACATATCGGGTTAACATTAAAATGAAATAGCTATTTTTTACTGTATCATTCTAATGTAGACATTAGAATGAATCATCTTTTTCTAGAAGTTCTTTGACCTTGAAGAAAACATTGTAAAAAGCTAATAGAGTTGTTTTTCTGAAGGAGCTTACAGTCTCTGCTTGACATTGGTCACAAGCTGGTCTTGGCACACCTGGAATTTCATGCATTATTGAATTCTGTAAACAGTAAGAACTAAAGCTGTAGGGGTGTGATATTTTCCTTCATGAGATTACATTAGAGGCCTTGGTAGGAGGAACAATTTCTATGTAACAATCAATAAATATGTTTCTGCGCAGCTGTTTGAGGTTTAGTTCATCGCTGTTGGATCTCCCTGCTGCCTAAGAGCCTGATTATGTTCTGGAGTGACCCTCATTCTTCAGTAGAGCTAGGTAACGCAAAACCCTGACATTATGGATTCTGCTTCTCTGTCCTGCTGACACTGTGTCTTCTCTTGTATCAAATTGAGAAGTAAGCATTCCCTGATCTGTTCCTAGCCTGTCTGATCTTCCCCCCCAACACACACACACTGGCATTTACTCCACCAGTAATGATACTGTAAGGCATGACAAAGGGTGGGAAGGACTTTCCTAAACAGACTTTCAGCAAAATCTCATAAAACATGTTCTTCCCAGTGTCTTCTCAGCAGACCATACCAGTCCAGAAAAAGCCTACTTCACAAGCCTCACTTATGTGCTGGTAAACCCTACTTCCCTGTGTCTGTCTCCATCCATTTCCTCCATTCTTACCAATAAAACCTCAGCATCACCACCTCTGAGCCCTCTTCTTCTTAGTATATCTGGGACCAGAACTTGCCTGCTCTAGACAAATTACTTAACCACCTTTTCTTACTTAAACCTAACTCTGCTGATTCTGTCTGCTCCTAAAATTTCCCCTCACCTTATCACTCTTCCTCGATTCTAGGACCTTCTGTCTAGCTGACAAGCCATCCAACTCATTCTTATTTTGGATGCTCTGGGAAATCTTTCATCTCTCAGAGCAGAAACAACAGGACTGAGGGTTTCTTTACATCAAGTAATGGCTCTGTCTTGCTAGCTCTCTGAAACCCTAAAGAAATTTCAGATCAGTTTGACATTCTTTGAGACCACTCAATTCTTTGACTGCTGTGGTTCTGTGAAATCAAAGAAGACTATATCTCCAGGCTGTTGCCAATGGAAGGTATTATGCCCACTTCTAGGAAAATGTCACTTCTACACCAGAAAATCCAAACTGATTCAAGACAGGGCTCAAGGATTAGGAACCAGGCTCAGGAAATATAGCAACAAGTCCCCTTCTCAGAGTGGGCTCTTGTTTTCCTCCCACCCATGCTCCTCCCCTTACACATGCCTTTCCTACTTCTCATCCTCATGCTTAACTGTTTACTCTGTCTTTCAAGTTTTTTATGGAAGGTCCTTCTGGATCAAATCACTTACCATCACTAGGTTCATGACAAAGAGTGAAGTCACTCCAGACCCCAAAACTTTCAAAAAAACAGGAAAGAAACAGACAGAAAACAACATGTGTGTGTCTGTGTGTGTATGTGTATGTATATGTATATATATGTTTGGGGGCAACCAAGCTCTCAAACAGATAAAAGCACCCTCTCTCCATTTGAAATCAAACTAAGTCTATTTTTCGTTGTCCTTGAACTTACAGCTTACACATGGCATTTCATGAAATTAAAAAGCTTCTGTACAACAAAGGACACCATTATTCGAACGGAGAAGCAGCTTCTAGAACACAAAAATTTGTTTTACCATCTACACACCTGAAAGAGAGTTAATATCTAGAATGTAAAATAAAATCAAAAATTAGACATCAAGGAAATAAAGCTCAATTAAAAACGGGGCATGAACCTAAACCTGGAATGCTCAAAAGGTGAAGCAGAGACGTCTGAGAAGCACTGTTTTTAAGTGTTCGATATCTTTAGCCATTGGGGAAATACAAATTAAAATGACTTTGAGATTGTCATCTTACCTCTGTCAGAAGGGCTGAGGGAAAAACTGTAAGATGACAATTGCTGGATTGATGTGGGGAAAGGGGAACATTTATTCACTGCTGGTGGATGCAAGCTGGTGTCACCATAGTGAAAATCAATGTGGAGTTTCCTCCAAAAGCTAGAGACAGATCTATAGCATGAGCCAGTTATATCGCTCTTGGGCATACACCCAAAGGATATTTCACTACAGGAGTATTTTTTCATCCATATTCATTGCTGCTCTATCCACAATAGCCAGGAAATGGAAATAGCCTAATGTTCAACAATGAATGAATGAATAATAAAAAATGTGATACATTTACATAGCAAAACATTATTCAGTTGTCAAGAAAAAGTTAAACTGCTGAAGTTTACAGATAAATACATAGAGCTAGAAACAGTCATTCCAAGTGAAGTAATCCAGACCCAAAAAGATAAACATTACATGTTTATTTTCTGTGTGGAGGATGTTAGCTTAGAATCTTTAGATATTTCATTTAGCAATACCCACAGATGTCAGGAAATTAGCAAGGTTCCAGGTTGAGGCAAGGTGTCCTTCAGAGGAGGGGAGACACAACACAGTGATATGAAGGAGACAGAAGAACAATGGAACAGAAAGGTTAACGGTGGACAGATGGGGAAGAGCTAAGTGTAAAGCCCTTCTGAAAACATCATAGGTAATACAACTAGTGCACTGCCCCCACTAGACACGATAGACTAACAAATACAAGACCCAGTGCCAGGAATGGTTTGCTTCTATTTTTGTTGTTGGTGGTGGTGGTGGTGGCTGATTGGTTTTGGTTTTTCAAGACAAGGTTTTTCTGTGTAGCTTTGGATATCCTGGAACTCACTCTTGTAGACCAGACTAGCCTCAGAGACTTGCTCACCTCTACTTCCCAAGTGCTAGGATTATAGGTGTGCACCACTATCACCCATTGGAGTTGCTTCTATTTTTAATTAATGGCCAAGTGAGGTCCCACAGACCCCAAAACATTAAAGATTATTTCTTTTCTCTCCAGAATTTGAAGATAAGACTCTATTGCTGAAGACATCACATACTTGAGTCACGGGACATGGAGAAACCAAGCTAGAATTGACCTCAAATCTGAATCTTTACTGGCTAGCTTCACAGTGCTGGAAGGTGCTGTGCATACTTCCAGAAGAAAAAGTAATCATTAATTTTATCCAGCTGTAGACCTTCTGAGATATAATAACTGGCAACATCTACCCGCTGCTGCAATAGCAACCTGAGTGTCATGGGAGTAACCAACCATTTGTAACCAGATTTACAGCTCACTACACAATATGGAACCCACTAACAGGGAACATGTAGCTAGATAGACCATCAGCCCTAGCAGAAACTACTGTTACTCTGCTAAAAGGACTGTGGTGGTTTAAATATATTTGGCAAATGGAGAGTGACACTGTTAGGAGATATAGGCTTATTGGAGGAGGTGTAGTCTTGTTGGAGGAAGTGTGTCACTGTGCGGGTGGGCTTTGGAGGTCTCCTCCTATGATCAGGCGCTCTACCCAGGTCAGAAAAAGTCTTCTCCTGGATTCCTTTGGATTAAGATGTAGAACTTTGAACTCCTCCAGCAATATCTGCCTGCACAGCTGCCTTGCTTCCAGCTATGATGATGATGGACTAAACCTCTAAAACGCCATCCCAATTAAATGTTGTCCTTTATAAAAGTGGCCTTGGTCGTGGTGTCTCTTCACTGCAATGAAACTCTAAGACAGAACTTGATAACAGGGACTGGGGATATTACTGTGATAAGTTTGACCATATTTTTGTTTGGAGGTATGTGGATTTGGGGACTTTGGAAAGAATGTTTTAAGGAATGTTTAATTGGCCATCCTAATAGGAATATGAAAGACAGTAGTACTGAAGGTGATTTGAACTGTGGGAACCTGGCTCTAGATGTCTCAGAGGAGAATTTTAGTATGTGACCTAGAGACCCTTCTTATGATTATTTTGGTGAAGAATGTGCCTGCTCTTTTACTTTGTCTGAAGAGTCTGCCTGAGGCTAAGGTGAAGAGATTCAGATTAATTGCATTGACAAAGGAAATCTCAAATCAACCAAGTTTAGACTTTGTCCTGTGGTTCACTTTTATAAGGAGCATTTTAATTAAGCATAGGAAGCTTAGAAGGAAAAATAGAAAATGTATGGTTCAAGTATTAAAGAGGCACCAGGAAGTATAATAGAGCTAAATCCTGTGTACAAGGATATTAAATTGAATTAAGGGAGTGGTGACCTCAGGCAAGAACCTACCCAGCTAAGCTTATTGTTTATGTGTTTGCAGTTGAACAAGAAATGGTTATATCATATTAGGCACTATTATTACCTTGTATTTGGACTTTTAATCTGAAATGAACTGCAGTTCAGAAATAGAGGGTACCTGCGATCTAGATCTAGAGGCTGGAAGACACAGGCTTTTGATCAAGATCTTTACATGGGATGACACATAATTTTGATCTGGATCTTGAGTCATAGTGGCCATGAAAAGCTTAGACCCAGGCATGGAGGTTATGTTTTTAATCCCAGGAGACAGAGACAGAGAGTTCAGGGCCAGCCTAGTACAGAGCAAGTTCCAAGTAGACAAAAAGCTTAAGTTCAGGCATGGTGGACCATGACTTTAATCACAGCATTCAGAAGGCAGAGGCTTGCAGATATCTGAATTCAAAGTCAAAGAACAGAGCAAGTTCCAGGACAGCCAAGCTTAGGCAGTGAAGGAGTTGGAAAACAGAAAGCTGGTGATAATGTAATAGAACAAAAGGGCCATGTTGCAGCCTAGTAAGCAGCAGAACTCTGCAGCTTTGGCCATGTGTCTCTGGCTTTATAATCAAGAATAGAAGGAGTTACAGGGACAATTGATGCTGGTTAACTGAAGCTAAGAAATGAGTGGTGATTAAGAAGAGAGCAGCATCACTGAAGTGAAATCTTCTGGGAAGTGTTTTCTGAGAGCACAAAGAAGCTGTGATCAAAAGATAGCTAAGGTTGCGCCTTGTGCTGTAGCTGGACTTGGTGATATATAAGAGTTAACCAGATGGTACTGGTTTTGAAGCATGAAGGGTCATGGAGAGCAGCTGAGGTTTGGAACTGAGAGGCCAGGAAAGTCATTGGTAAAAGTGTATCCTCAATTGCAGTTGATGTCCCAGGACTAAAGGAGTCATGCAAAGGATTTGCGAAAAGCTACTAAGAGGGAATGGAACCAGCCCTAGAGAAAGAAGTTGGTTGCAGTCAACAGAGATTAAAGAAGTTGGAAATATGAAGAGTGCTTTGACATCAGACATGGAGATGCAGAGTTTGGAGTTGTCCCAGATGGATTTTGGTCTTGCTTTAGTCCAATATTTCCTCACTATGATGTTTTGGAATGGTAATGTATAGCCTGTGTTGTTGGAGGTATGTGATCTACTTTTTGATTTGATTTTATAGGGGATTACAGTTAAATTGTTGCATGAATTTCAGAAGAGACTTTGAACTTTGGGCTTTTAAGCCTGTTGAGATTGCTATAGACTAAGGGACTAAGAGACAGTCTTCTTCTGGCTGCCTTTGAATCAAGATGTAGAACTTTCAGTTTCTCCAGCAACATGTCTGTCTGTACTGCTGCCATACTTTCCACCATGATGATAATGGATTAAACCTCTGAACCTATAAGCTAACTCCCAATTAAATGTTGTCCGTTATAAAACTTGCCTTGGTCATGGTGTCTTTTCACAGTAATGAAACCCTAACTAAGTTAGGGACATAGAATCCTAATAACTTTTTTGTTATAGCCACAGATTGGTGAATCTCTCAGTGCCCATCAGAGAAGTTCCTTTTTGCTGTACAAAGCAATTAACATGGAAACCCACAATTGGTCATGGTGCCCAGAATAAGAAACTGTGGAGTGCTCAACCCTAAACAGGACATCTATATCACACCACCTCTCCCAAGACTCAAAGAAGAAGGGGCAGAAAGATTTTGAGAGCCAGAGATGGTGGATGACTTCAACAGTGTTTTCTGGGCATAAAAGTGAGGTTGCACATATGAAATCACAGTGATTATAGCAGCATACACAAGATCTTCATAAGCTCAGACCAGATAAAAATCCTAGCATGGAAGGGAAAGGTCACAAAGTCCTATCCCTGGTTGAGAATCTATTGGTAAATGATACTACCAGGAAAAAGAGTCAGTTTTCCTAAAAGGAGGGGCTCTTGGTAGATAAAACCTGTTCCAGTGAATGGCCACACAGCCAAGAGAATATGGGCAGCATTGAACTGAATGGGTTTAAGAACAAAAACACAAAGATGAGGAATGTGGAGTGTATCTGGGTAGAGCTGGTGAGTGGGTCCAAAATACAATGTATGAAATTATCAATGAACTAATAAAAATAAACTTTTGGGAAGATACTTGAAGCTTTCCAAAAATCCTCTTTAAATGTCTATCTGAATAACCATTGTACCCACAAATAGTAAATGGATACTGGGCTAGGGATGAGGAAGGGGAATATTTTCCTTTGATTTGAGTATCTTGTCTTGGTTACTAGGCTTTAGGCTGAAGATAGTTTGAGGGTCTGTCCTCTCCGTCCACAGAGCCTGTGCTCTTTGCCTCAGTTTTCATTCACTGTCTTGCGGGAAAGGAGGGTTTTCTGGAAATTGTCTGAGTACTGTAGCAGTGACCAAGCCTTCAATTTTCAGAATTATGTCTTTTGAGGGTCCCAGAATAAGGTTAAGCCAGAAATTGTACTTATTGCTGAGTCTTTCTTCCCACAGAGCATGATGAAGTGACATAGAAGTGACATAAGTTGATTCTGGAGCAATCTTGAAAAATAATTTAACTTATTCTATTTCAGTATTCATATGTTCCTATCCATAAAAAGAATATACATGAAATCTTGTAAGTTAAAATGAGGTATCTAGATAACTCTTCATCTATAAGTGCTCCTTTAACAAGCTCTGGTCAGTTGTGTGCCACAGTCCAGGCAGTGCATGATGCTTTATGGAGATGAAGGGTGTACACAGGCCAGGACTGTGCTCAATCCATGGCCTACAGGCAGCACTCAACATTTCAGCGAATTTATATGACTTTTATTTGCTGACATTTAAGAATTCTCTTTTAGCCAAAAGGTTGGGGAAGGAAACAGCTACACCATCTTAATTGTATCGTTCTTCACAGTACCTGAGAAGGTAGACAAGAAAACAGTGTGATCACTTTTTGAAATCTAGAAACATAGACAATAATTTTGTTTTCCATGCATTTAGCCACTCAGTTAGTTTAGAAATAAGAACAAATACAGTTGGCTTTGCTGACTCTTCCATCCCAAGTCTGAATACTTCATTAGGCCGAGTTTTAGTTTCCTAAGTAACTGATTATGACAGGAATCTAAATAAACGATATTGAAGCTGGCAAAGGAAGGTTTGTGGATTTCCTCTGGAGACCTTTCTTCCCTAGCAACTCAGAGGCCACAAATGGAGGAGCAGATGGGTTTAAATTCTTCCTCTTTATCAAAATAAAGGGGAAATGATGTGTGGGCCTGATTTAAAATAAGATCCAGTGAAAGAGAAGCACCCCCCCCCAACGAAACATTGGTTAAAGATAATCTGGTCCCCATGTTGATCTTGTCCAGCTACAACCCTACCATCATTCATTTGCAACTGATTTTACATAGTTTTCAGTGGGAGCCTTTATCACTATGATATCATTAGCCTCAGCTCAGACAGCATTAATGTAGCTTCTTTTAATGCACAGAAAAGAGGCTGTACTTGTGTCTTCTTAACTTTTTACAAATTAATATTTATATTATTTACATTTATATAATTTTTATATTTATATTATGTATATTTATATTTTTCTCATTTACTTATCATTGGAGGATTTTTTTTCTTTTTGAAAGTAAAAGAAGCTCTTTTGAGATGGATCTTATTATATGGTTGATAATTCTCCTAGGTATGATTGTTCTGGGAAAGTGAGAAGTGCCCTGTTGTTACAATGCTTCCATGGATAACTTATAGATTCCATAATGCACAGGCAGATATTTTATTGGACATTTTCAATAAGCTGTGCTAGTATTATCACTGAAATTAAATTTGTGTTAAAATTTAAAGCTGATAGATATGTTACTACTAGAAAAAGGTACCCTCATGGAGTATTTGAATCTTGTACACTAGAATTCGTTCAATCAATGGACCTCTTCCAAGAAATGAGTGTAAACAGAAGTCAAGCAACCATGGAAATGTAGTCTTGTAAAAAGTCTGACATGGGCAGAAATTCTAAGAGCGTTCAGTCATCAGGTAGAGATCAGGGTCTATGTGACATGTCCAACAATCCTGCAGAAATGAGAGACCTCAAAAGAGGGAACATTGAAACACTAGATGTCACAGACACTACTTGTGTGAGGGTAGGGCTCAAATAAATCATGAATTGAGAGACATCATGATGAAGAGGATATAATGAGCAAACTGTGTGTGCTGGAGGTGGACACGGGTGAGAAGGCACAGAGCAAAGGCATCTCCAGGGAGACTGTGAAATGAAGTAAGACAGTCTAGTCACTAAGAAAACGTGATAGGGCTTGTTCTCTCATTCCCTCAGAAGCCTGTGGTGTAAGACTAAGTAATAAATTGTGTGTAGCAATCTGTACACACAAGCACCTGTGACTGCGACTTTACTCTTTATGCAAATATGTTGGGCTTATACAGAGAGCTTGTGAAATGATGATAAAAGCTACCCAGAGTTCTTTACAGGCTGAACTTTGGATGTGTGCATATCATGTGAGAAGTGAAGGAAGGCTTTTAGGTGGAGGAAGTGGCCTCTGGCTGTCTTGTGACTATCACTCACTCATCACAGAAACCACAGTACAGACAAAAACTGAGACACAGAGACACAGCACAGGAGAGGGACTCTCTGCATAGGTAAGTGACGAACTCTTCGTTCTTTCTGTTTTACTCTCTCCCTGTCTTCCCCAGCTTGAGACTGTTCTGTGGTCTATATGCTCCATCTTAACGGCATCGGCTCTCCCCAAGCTTTCATACACACATGATCATGTGGAAATCGAATGACAACCTGTAAGAGCCTGTGGATCCAGAAGCTTTTAGAAATTCCCCAAACATCACCATCCCTGCAGGAAAAAAAAAACCCATCTTGTTCAGCCTTGATAACATCTTCAGAACTCTCCTGGTGATTTTCTTTAGGATATAAGGCAGAATACATTTTCCTTTGTGCCCCCACAACCGTGTGTGTGTGTGTGTGTGTGTGTGTGTGTGTGTGTGTGTGTTTGTGTGTGTGTGTTTGTGTGTGTGTGTGTGTGTGTGTGTGTGTGTGTGTGTTTTCAGGGGGTTTGTTTTTGCACCACATTCTACCATGTTAAGGCATATTTTGTTGAAATGTCTCTATGCTTGTCCAAGAATTCCTTTTTTCACCATTGACAGTAAAGGTAGTTTAAGAGACTTATCTCAGTTCAGACAACCGGTTGAACTTAACGCTCCTAAGAATGTAGTTACTCCCCGTGCTCAGATGTTAACATAAGGCAAGCCTCTAAAGTGCCATTTCACTGTTTTATTATTATTATCATCATCATCATCATCATCATCATCATCATCATCATCATCATTATTATTATTATTATTATTATTATTATTATTATTATTTGATAGAAAATAGAGAACCCAGTTCACTGGTTCAAAATTAAGCATCCAGTGTTTGAAATTAGCAACTTAGTTTAATCTCTCTTGATCTAAACTTTTTACTCCAAACTGGTAAATTTTCCAGATCTGAACTAAAACTCCCCTCCCTGCCACACTATGAAATCATGGAAGTCAGCGTACTCTCCATCTCCTGACTTTTAGGGAGCAATGGTTGCTGTGACTGGATGCCAACATGTGCAAGATGCTCTGTAACAGTAGCTCCTCAGCTCCTTTCTGTATCCAGCTTCTGCATTTTGAAATGCCAGACTCTACACAAATGAGGTGCAAACACCGGACCATGTCCACTGAGTGTGTTGGCTTGGTGCTGGGGTGAAGACTGTTGGCAAGATCAGAGATGCTTCCAGTTGTGCACTTTAGACTCAAGTTATTGCAGAAATACTGGACATGTGAAAAGAACTTGGGAGGAAACCCCAAGTATCTCTGAGTTCCAGATATCTTTTATTGTAGTGTGAGAGCTCAGTTAGGCCACTGGTATTAAATAAATTATAAAATCGCCGTCGCAACTGGCCATCTGTGAGGGCTCTTTCTGCCTGAGAATTGGCTTTAGATTTCTATGATCTTTTAGGCATACAGACTAAAAATATTAGACTATTTTTAACTTCATTATCTTAATCAAAATAATATACCTGCCAAATCAGACTTAAGTGATTTTACCATGATTCACATTCTATTAATAATCACACTAAAAGTGCCCATGTTGACTACTCTCACATATTTCTTACAATCAGCTGAAATATCAGTATTATAAAAGCAAAAATTGCTACAAACCTAATAGAACAGAAGTACAAAAGACAGACTGTTTCTAAAAAACATCATTAATCTATGTGAAATGTTGTTTCCCAACAAGTTTAGCACATACTCAGAATTTAATCCTACAGTAGATAGAAGTCCGTTTAAACTCGTGTTTTACCCAAGGCCTTTACTGCTCAGTCATGTTCTGAGGAAATGCACATGTTATTTTCCAAATATTTATCTACACAATCAGAAATTTGGCGTGACATCCCTTGGAATGTTATGAAAGCAGATCAACTTTTTGTTCTCTTCAAGAGTGAATGCCATTTTCTCTATGTGACATTCTTACAACAGCATGGGAGAGGAAATTTCAAAAATGAAACCACCAGGAAAAATGAGGCCAGCTTTATTCAAATCAAGTTCAGTCAAATCAGACCCAAATAACAGGAGTGGTGTTTTCTTCTGGTTTGGTTTGTTGGGACAAGGTCTCTCCATGTAGCAGTGGCTGCTCTGGAGCTTCTGTGAACCATGCTGGCCTGGAACTCACAGACTCATGTGCCTCTGCCTACTGACTGTTAGGGTTAAAGGCATGTGCCACTATGCCCAGCTTGGCCACCTTTCTTGTGTGAGGCAAAGTAGAGTTTAATTAGATGCATTCTTTTCATCTTGCTCCTTTATGTCCTTACTGTTTATATATGAGCAGTCTTGTTTTGAGGCTTTCTATCTCTAGACTTGAATAAACACCCTATTAGCTTATTTACAAGGCATTTTCCACAAGCCCCACTGCCTGTGAGGTGAACTTCTCCCCCAGCTCATTACTTCCAGCTATTTTGGTCCTTGACCTGTCATTTGAAATTTACACTCAGGTTTACCAGCGGATCTGTCTTGGCTTCTGAATGTAGATAACAGTCACCTCTCTTGATACTCCTCACGCTATCTGTTGCTGTCCTCTTTTACTAAATTAACTGGTCTGCTTGGGGTTGGGTATGTAATACATATGGCTATGCCAACATTGAACAAACTGAGTTCGATTGTTTTTGCTGTTGTTTTTTGTTCTTCTTCCTTCTGGGGGTGCCGGGGGGAGGGGGGTGTTAGGTGATCACAAGGCTGGGGTGGACCTGGAATAGCAGCGAAGTGTGTGTGATGAGGTACATCATATGAAATTCCCAATAATCAATAAAAATATTGTGTTGGACATGGTATGCAGTCACTGATAAAGGTATATTAACCCAGAATCTCGGAATACCCTAGACATAATTCGCATATCAATAGATTTCTAAGAAGATGGAAGGAGAGACCCCTGGTCCTGGAAAGACTGGATGTAGGGGAACTCCAGGACAGAGAATCGAGAGGGGGTTGAATGGAGAAAAGAGGGAGGGAAGGGGGCTTATGGGACTTTCGGGGAGGGAGGAAACGGGAAAGGGGAAATGATTTGGAATGTAAATAAAAAAAAAACTTAGAAAAAAAATATTGTGTTGGAAAAAAAAGAGTTCTAGAATAAAACAGAAAAAAGAAAAGAAAGAAACTGAGTCTATTAAATCATATTCATGTGAAATTTGGTCTAATCTTTTAGTTGAGACTCTTTGTGAGGTCCAGGAACTTTTTCCCAATTACTGGTTAGCTAAAGAGTTTCGTTTTGTTTTGTTCTGTTTTGATTTGTTTTGTTTTGTTGTTTTGTTTCCTTAAGAATTCTGATCACAACTGAATGATAATGTTTAATGTCTTTTAAAAGGATTTATTTTTATTATCTGTAGTCACGGGTATGTGTCAGGATGTGCACATGAATACAGATACCCTCAGAAGCCAAAAGGCATCAGATCCCCTGGTCTAAAGTTGGGAGTCACCCAGGATGCATGTGTATAATTGAACTGGGGTCTTCTGCAAGAGGAATATGTTCTAGTAAGCCCAGAGCCATTCCGTCAGCCCCAAAATGCCTTTGATAGACATTACTTGACCTTGGTTGAGATTACAGTGTGGCTTGCTTTTGCCCATCGGCAATCTGTCAAGTAGAGAGACATATCTAAGACACTGTGACCCTGCCATCAATCCTTCTATCACAGCATGTCTGAATATTCATATACTATTAATTGTAACTGATACTTATGATGTTTAAATGAATGCTAACAAAATTATCTAGAATTTTCTTACAATCTGCCTTTTTTCTAATGTTCTCTTCTCTGAAGTTATTTATGGAAGATAAGTGAAAGCCCCTTGTGACTGAGTGAACTTTACCTGTAAAACCACAGCAGTAGCTAATTGCCCACTCAGTGTTTGTTTCTACTTTCTTTTTTGTTTGGTTGGTTATATCACACAGTTCTAAGGTTTTCCCTTTAAATGTTGGACTGTAGTGTTAGCTTGAGACTTTTCCACTATTTTATGACCCTTTTGCTGGCAACAGTTTTTGCTGTGGTTTGTCGAGTCGTTTGAGTTTTAACTTTTCATATTTCAGCTTTTCTTTTTGTAGCAGCATCAGACTGAGTTTTTAAGTAACATGATCTTGAAGACCCGAATCCAATGAAATCATGTGAATCTGGCTCATACCCTTCACTGAAGGAAAGAACTCTGGAGTTTCCCTCCCTCCCTTTCATGTCTGCCAAGCTCACACTATTAATCACACACTGTATGGAAACCTTAAATTCTTTGGCAATTTCATCCATGTGTATAATAACTTCAGGTCACATTCATCCCTCCTCCTTCATCTTCCCCCACCAAGTCCCTTCGTGGGAACAAGTCTCTTCCACTTTCCTGTGTCTTCGTTTCACCTGTTTTTATTCAGTGACTCACTGAATTTAATCTGGCTGTGGGGCTACCCACTAGAGCATGGTGACTACAACACTGAAGACAATGGCTGCCCCTCCAGCAGCCATGGACTGGAGCAGGGGCTGGGCTCCTCGAGTTCCAGTGCTCTTTAGGTAATATTTTCAATACAGTTAGTTCTATAGGCGAAGAAGCTAAAGCTGGAGAAAGAGCTGTTCCCAAGATCACTGACTGCCCTCCACTGTCTCCTCTCTCTCTCTCTCTCTCTCTCTCTCTCTCTCTCTCTCTCTCTCTCTCTCTCTCTCTCTGTCTGTCTCTTTGTGTCTCTCTCACTGCTGTCCTTGCACTTCAGTGTACTTAGAGATACATCCTACCATTGTCCTTGGAGGCAGGCATGCTTCAGGAGAGTGGGATTATGGCCACAGAGAAGAACTGCTAAGTGAAGTGAGGCAAGAGAGAGAGAGAGAGAGAGAGAGAGAGTCTAGTTAGGGCACTAAGCCTTCTCTTAGTATTTATTGTGAAATTTCTTTGAATATATAACAACTCAGAGCTTATATTTTTACATAGTTTACACAAACTAGTCATAGACACATTGACTTGGAAGTCCTTATTTTTGTGCAAAGCCTTATTAAATATATTAAATATTTTAGAATCAGTAAATATTTCCATCTGCATTTATCTTTATCTATTTTTTAATATTTTCAAAATATACATATATAACCCAAAAAACACAAGCCTACAATTTGGGAATTTTGCTCCTGTAGAACCAGAAGCTTTTCCTTTAAATGGAATGCCGTTATACAGGAACTGAGGAATGAGGTTTGCTGGCACAGCTTCTTTAATCTTACAACTGTTGGAAGGACGCTCTAGAGAGAAAGAGAAGCATTTGCCAGATGTGCTTCTATCTCCAAATCTCATATGGAAAAACATGTTTTCAGAGAAACACAGATAACAAGTAAGCTACAATATAAAATAGCATAACCACATATTAACAATAAAACAACTGCTTTATGCAGAATTCACAATGTGGTCACTGTTATTTGCGGGTATTTGAATAAAAAAGGTTGTATATTTAATTTTTAATGCAATGGACATATATATCTGCACTATATACTATGTATATAAGAAGAAATATATTTATATATGACAACCAATTTTTATTAATTTTTTTAATTTTTATTTTTTATTATAGTCAACACAATATATATTTTTATACCAAACATAAAAATGATGGACATGTTATTAAATGAACATAAAAAGATAAAGTCTTTTTGTTTGTTTTGCTTTTAGTAGAGCTTAAAATCTTGGCTCTTACTGTGGTACAAACCCAAAATAAGAACAATTTTTCGACATTGGAGTTAAATGTAATAAGCCTGTACTTCGCCAGGTACTGGTGGCATATTTCTTTAATCCCAGCACTCAGGAGGCAGAAGCAGGTGGATTTCTGAGTTTGAGGCCAGCTAGTCTACGGAGTAAGTTCCAGGACAGCCAGGGCTATACAAAGAAACCCTGTCTTGAAAAAAAAAATGGCCCTCACAGCCCCAAAGGATTTTACCTCCATAGTAGCTAAACTAAGAGTTGAAAGTTCTGCTGTGCCAAGGAATTAATTATTTGGATACAGATTTCCTTCTATGGTCAAAACTATTCAACTTGAGTGATTGTCATCATTCTCAGCCCACAGGGAACAGGTTACATTCATTTAAGAAATGGTGTGTGTGGGCTGGAGAGATGGCTCAGTGTTTAAGAGCATTGACTGCTTTCCGAAAGTCCTGAGTTGAAATATCAGCAACCACATGGTGGTTCACAACCATCAGTAATGAGATCTGACGCCCTCTTCTGGAGTGAAGACAGATACAGTGTACTCACATATAATAAAAAAATAAGTCTTAGAAAGGAAGAAAGACAGACAGACAGACAGACAGACAGACAGACAGACAGACAGAAAGAAAGAAAGAAAGAAAGAAAGAAAGAAAGAAAGAAAGAAAGAAAGAAAGAAAGGAAGAAAGGAAGAAAGAAAGAAAGAAAGAAAGAAAGAAAGAAAGGAAGGAAGGAAGAAAGAAAGAAAGAAATGGTGTGTGTTTTAAGATGGTCTATCCATGGAGTCATTCATCAACTGTTTCAACGAACAATGGTTCTGCTTGGAGGGTGGCACAGACATTAGTTGAGGATAAGATTCTGGTTCATTGGCTGTGATGATTTTGAAAAGCATTCATCTCAGAAAAAGAATTACTGATAAGGTCATCTTCTTCAAAATTGATTCAATAATTATAAATATCAAACAAAACATTCAGTCTCACTCTTTGTTGTTCTCTTAAAGGCCGCATCCCTAATTAATTTTCTACATTTCTTTTGATTATATACATAATTTTGAAATATGTAAGCTGTTTTGAAAACCATAGTATAGAGTAAAAACATCAAATAAACAATCTTCCTAATAGAGAGTATGAGATAGGAGAACCATGATTTCAAGACCATTATGTGGTACACAGCAAGACACTGTCACATACAAACAAGCAGAAAGTGTATATGGGTTGTACAGTATTGGACATATTTTTCCAATTACCAAATTAGAGAGACCACTAGGTGAGAGCCAACAAATTTTTAATTCCTCATATTTTTGAATTTCAATCAGTTAGGATATTATGGTAATAGTAATTTTCATATTAAGAGCTATTAAGGAAAAGTGATTGTCACTCCTCTTATTTTAGTTGTTAGAGGTGGAATTATGTTTGTGTGGGTTTGTTGAAAGATTACTTTCTTGCTTTTTCTAGGGTGTAGTTTCCCTCCTTGGGTTGATGTTTTCCATCTATTATCCTTTGTAGGGCTGAATTTGTGGAAAGATATTGTATAAATTTGGTTTTATCATGGAATATTTTGGTTTCTCCATCTATTGTAATTGAGAGTTTTGCTGGGTATAGTAGCCTGGGCTGTCATTTGTGTTCTCTTAGGGTCTGTATGAGATCTGCCCAAGATCTTCTAGCTTTCACAGTCTCTGGTGAGAAGTCTGGTGTAATTCTGATAGGCCTGCCTTTATATGTTACTTGACCTTTTTTCCCTTACTGCTTTTAATATTCTTTTTTTCTTTAGTGCATTTGGTGTTTTGACTATTATGTGACAGGAGGTATTTCTGTTCTGGTCCAATATATTTGGAGTTATGTAGGCTTCTTGTATGTTCATAGGCATCTCTTTCTTTAGGCTAGGGAAATTTTTTTCTATAATTTTGTTGAAGATATTTACTGGCCCGTTAAGTTGGGTATCTTCACTCTCTTCTATAGCTATTATCCTAAGGTTTTGTCTCATTGTGTCCTGGATATTTTGGGTTACAAGCTTTTTGCTTTGTGTTTTCTTTAACTGTTGTGTCAATGTTTTCTGTGGTATCTTCTGCCCCTGAGATTCTCTCTTCTATCTCTTGTATTCTGTTGGCGATGCTTGCATCTGTGACTTCTGATCTCTTTCCTATGTTTTCTAGCTCAAGGGTTGTCTCCCTTTGTGATTTTTTTATTGTTTCTAGTTCATTTTTAGATCCTGGACGGTTTTGTTCATTTCCTTAGCCTGTTCGGTTGTGTTTTCCTGTAATTCTTTAAGGGATTTTTGTGTTTCTTCTTTAAGGGATTTTTGTGTTTCTTCTTTAAGGGCTTCTAGCTATTTACCTGTGTTCTCCTGTATTTATTTATTGATTGATTGACTGACTGATTGATTGATTGATTGATTGATTTTTTTTTTTTTGGTTTTTTTGGTTTTTTGGTTTTTCAAGACAGGGTTTCCCTGTGTAGCCCTGGCTGTCGTGGAACTCACTCTGTAGACCAGGCAGGCCTTGAACTCAGAAATCCACCTCTGCCTCTCAAGTGCTGGGATTAAAGGTATGTGCCACCACTGCCTGGCACTCCTGCATTTCTTTAAGGACGTTATTTATGTCCTTCTTAAAGTCCTCTATCATCATTATGAGAAGTGATTTTAGATTTGAATTTTGCTTTTCTGGTGTAATGGTGTAACCAGCACTTGCTATGGTGGGAGAATTGGGTTCTGATGATGCCAAGTAACCTTGGTTTCTGTTGTGTATGCCCTTAAGCTTGCCTCCCTCCATCTGGTTATCTCTAGTGCCAGCTGCTTTCACTCTGACTGAAGCCTATCCTTCCTGTGATCCTGGTTGGGTCAGAACTCCACTGAGTCAAGCTCTCTCTGTTGTCCTGTGATTCTGGGATACTGTGATCCTGAGATCCTGGGTGTGACTGCGCTTCTGAGAGTCAAGCTGCCTCTGGGACCCTGATCCTGGTATAACCAAGCTCCTGAGATCCTGGGATCCTGGGCGAGTTAGAGTGCCTGACAGTGGAACTTCCTCTGGGTGTTGTGGGACTGGATGTGAAGTTTGAGACCAAGGTCTGCTCAGGGCACCGGCCCAGACAGACCAGAAGAAACCCGTGCCACTGGTCTGGCTGAATTCCTGTCCAATTTTTATAAAAAACTCTTCAATGAGAACTACAACTAGGAATAACAGTTTCACACACTGTGAGCTATTTTGTTCTTTGAAATTTGAAAATAAATATCTCAAGGTTATAACAAATACATTTTCCTTTTCTAGTAAGAATTGTAATTTCATAATGTATATTTTAAAGGATCTTTATCACTTTCTTTTTTATTTAATGAGTGCATTTGTGTGTGTGTGTGTGTGTGTACATAATGCATGTGTGACATAGTGTGTATGTGGAGGTTAAAGGACATCTTTATGGAGTCAATTCTCTCTCCTCACCTTCATGAATATTCTGGAGATAGAATGTAGGTGGCCAGGCTTAGACAGTTAGCAAGTTTACTGGGGTTTTGGGGGGAATTATTTTTCTGTCCATCTTGTTTTTGAGGCAAGATCTCTCTTGGTGCATACACTAAGCTTGAGGTCCATTCTCCATACCCCATCTGAATATAGCAGTGCTGGATCTAGGATCACAGACATGAGTTGCTGCATCTGACCTTTTAACATGGGTTCCAAGTATTGAACTCAGGCCTGCCCAGCAGGTGCTTTTAACCGCTGAGCTATTTTACCAGCCCCCAAACCAAACCATTTTAATCTGCATTTTAAATGAACAATTTTCATGTAACTGCTACAATTATTGTATCAGTGTTCGGTAGTCAATGATTATTCTGGTCTATAACATGACAGCTTAGGTAATTATTAATGCTGATAATGGTTTAGTATTATACTAAGAATTTTAGGCCTTTCTGCAAGTTCACTGTGCCTGTGCAGGCTTCAATGGTTCTCTGTATCCTGCTCTGAGCTCTGCTATTGGCTGCTGTGAGGGAACATCAGGGAAGCTCTGAAATCCAGACATGGATGCAGTGACTTATGATGATGTGCATGTGAACTTCACTGGGGAAGATTGGGATTTGCTGGATCCTTCCCAGATGTGTCTCTACAAATATGTAATGTTGGAGACCTACCTGAACTTCACCACTAGAGGCTACAATTGGGAAGATCATCATATTAAAGGACATTGTGAAAGTTCTAGAAGACATGAAAGTCACATAAGAAGTCATAGTGGAGAGAAACTCTATGAATCTAATCAATGTGATGAAGCCTTTGCAAGACCCAGTTATCTCCAATATCTTAAAAGAATACATACTGGAGAGAAACCTTATTAATGTAATCAATGTGGTGAAGTCTTTGCAGGTCACAGTAGTCTCTGATATCATAAAAGAACACATACTGGAGAGAAATCTTGTGAATGAAATCAATGTGGTAAAGCCTTTGCAAAAACCAATCATCTACAAAGACATAAAAGAATATATACTGGAGAAAAACCTTATGAATGTAATCAATGTGGTAAAGCCTTTGCAAGTCCCAGTCATCTAGGAATACATAAAAGAATACATACTAAAGAGAAACTTTATGAATGTAATCAATGTGGTAAAACCTTTGCAAGACCCACTTATCTCAAATACCATAAAAGACCACATACTGGAGAGAAACCTTATGAATGTATTCAATGTTGTAAACCCTTTTCATGTCACACTAGTCTCCAATTTCATAAAAGAATACATACTGGAGAGAAACCTTATGAATGTAATCAATGTGGTAAAGCCTTTGCAAGACTCAGTCATCTAGGAAGACATTAAAGAATACATACTGGAGAGAAACCTTATAAATGTAGTCAATGTGGTAAAGCCTACTCACAAGGGAGAAGTCTCCAAAGACATAAAAGAACACATGATGGAGAGAAACCCAATGAATATAATTATGAATTAAGTGGGAGTTATGAGGCCAGTGGAGTAAGAATATGATAGACATGGGTGCTTAGGCTTATTTAAACTCTGCTGCCTATTACCCTTGTCTGAAGAGTCTCTTTGAGGTTAAGGTAAAGAGGTTTTCATTAGTTGCATTGACAAAGGAAGTCTCAAAAATCCCCGCATATAATTTGGCTTTGCCACACCAACCCCAGTAGATTCTGTGTGACAAGTTCCACAGACTGAGGCATTAGACTTCAAAGGGAGGCGGTCTCTGGGAACTGGTTGGGGAACTCTTTAGCCAGAGAAATATATTGAGCTGTAGTTCTCATGGCAATTTGCTTGCTTTATCTTCTTCTATTCTTTTTCTGTATTTATGAGATGTTCCTGATAGCTTCATAATCATTTACATAATTACAAAATAATACTTTGATAGAATATCCTCCCAACAATATATGAACTTGTATGGCTATGCGT
The DNA here is from genome assembly GCA_036184795.1 of Tokudaia tokunoshimensis. NCBI lineage: Eukaryota > Metazoa > Chordata > Mammalia > Rodentia > Muridae > Tokudaia > Tokudaia tokunoshimensis. The sequence continues at coordinate 86,872,628 of BTHU01000002.1, read as the reverse complement.
GTGTAGATGAGGTTGGCTCTGACATTGTGGTATGGAAAGCATTGTTTAAGTATAGTTTTAAATTGAACTTTGAGAATTTTCAATAAGACAGAAACTAGATGTTAGATAAGGATTACTCATGGAAATGTATTAACTTGATCAGGATCTAGGGGCCATAATCAAGTGCCTTTGAAGACTTTTTAAGCTCGCTCCTGAAAGTTTGTCATTAACTATAGGTGATTTTTTTTATTTTATTCTGTTTAGTGATTATGATGTTATCTGTTCTATTCGTAATTGATTCTCTAAGCTCACTGCTTAGGAAATATCATACCCGATTGATTTTGTATTCTTGTGTCAAATGATTATGATAATTATTCTTTGCAACTGCTTCACTAATCACATCTTTTAGAATTGTAGTACCTATTTTTCATGTATAAAAATCCTTGCTTGAGAGCTGCAAAATACACTCAGATTCAAACTGAAAAAAAAAAGAATTTTACATATATGTCTTAGTTTCTAAATGTACATTAATATCCATGTTTTTAAAATTGACTTTAAAATTTAGAGAATCTCTATAAGCTAGTCCAAAAACATAGAGCAATTTAGTAGAATTCAGTCTCCTGTGAAAATGTATCAGTTGTCTGGTCATTATAAAACTGCATTATGAAAATACTATGCATCCCGTTTAAATGTAAATCATTAAACTTTTATGAGTTTTCTTTGGTTTCCTTTTGAGTGTTTTTGAGCAATCAATGAATTCAAGCTTTGTTAGAAAGAACAGTTTCAGGGATGGAAGTTGGAGGGATGAAAGAGAATAATTGGCAAGAATGAGTAAAAATTTATTGTATTTGCATACATTTATGAAACCATCAAAGGATTTTTAAAAGTGAAAACAATCCATCTCCCTTTTTTCTCTTTTCAGATTTGCATCATGCCAAACTACAAACTGCTTTATTTTAATATGAGGGGAAGAGCCGAAATTATTCGTTACATATTCGCTTATTTGGACATAAAGTATGAAGATCACAGAATAGAACAAGCTGACTGGCCTAAAATCAAACCAAGTAAGTGTCACGAACTGTCCACCCTTATGCAGGGAGAGTGTATTTCAGGGCTTCCTGTTAAAATACAAGCTCTACCCACAGAGCTTAACAGTGAGAAGCAGCTGTTCAAGTAAGCAAAACAGATGCATACTGTTCTCTGGGCTTGCCCTAGTTTTTATCTTCTTTCTTAAAAGATGGCTCATCGAACTATAAGAATAGTTGGGTAGCCAGGCAGTGGTGGCGCATGCCTTTAATCCCAGCACTTGGGAGGCAGAGGCAGGCGGATATCTGAGTTCGAGGCCAGCCTGGTCTACAGAGTGAGTTCCAGGACAACCAGGGCTACACAGAGAAACCCTGTCTCAAAAAAAAAAAAAGAAAAGAAAAGAAAGAAAGAAAGAAAGAAAGAAAAGAAACAGTTGGGCAACTGAATATCACCCCTACCAAGAGTGTGGCCTACTAATTTACATAAACTTCCCCAAACACCAGTTCCTTGTTTATACAATGAATCCATAGTCAACAGCCATCTCTCAGAGTAGCATGCTGGAAGTCTGCTGGGCATATTCAATTTCCAGTACCACTTTCAAGCTTCCCTTTCAAGTGCCACCTGTCACTTCCCTTTTGTCTACACCTGTGCTGCAAATGAAGTCCTTCAGGTCACATCCATTTTATTGAAATCTCTGTTTTGCTCCTGGCAGCTCGGGGCCTTGAACTACATTTGACGTACTCACTGGGTCAGTGCTCAAAGCTGTGCTTCTTCAAACAGTGAAAGAAGTTGACCTTGAACTCACCTAATGTGTGTATAGAGGCCTGGTCCCAGTCCTGTGTGGGGTACATGACTTATGAACAATACTTTATTGTTTTTACTTCTTTCCAAACTAATTATGTTCAAATCTAATTAGCTCAAAATAACTGCCTCAAACCTAAGATACTGTCTGGGAAGTTGGGAGTCAGTACACATGGCTACACACATCATGGTCATTGAAATGATGGTGGCCATTGATTCAGAGAGTTTCAAAGTGAAAAGAAGAACTTTGTATAGTATCATTTAAGTTATGGTATATTTTTAACATTTATGTTAGTTTCTCATGGTTGTGACAGAAATGAGGGAAGAAGCTAAAGAAGGAAGGGTGTACTCATAAGTTTCAGTGCAGTCAGCTCACTGCTTGGGCCCTGAGGAAGAAAAACATCATAGAGGAAAGGGTGTGATAGAGCAGAGATGCTCACCAGGTGAGAGCTGGAAGCAGGGAGAAAGTAATGAGGACACTCAACCAAGATGAAAGGCAAGGCCCAGCAGTCCACTTCTGCCAACAAGGCCCTGCTTCCCACACATCCACCACCTCATAGCAGCACGTCCAAAGCTAGAATCACTCAGTAAAATAAACTATTCACTGGATCAGAGACTCGTGATCTGATCATCTGTGGAAAGACCCTCACAGAGACATGTGAATATGAATGTAGACCTCTCTCAATCTAATCACATTGACAAGGTTAACTAACACAATATGGAGAAAATGAATCAGAATACTACATTCACTATAGTCATCTAGTAGAAATATTTTGTTTTAAATTTTATTAATTCTCTATAATAAAGCTTTCTCACAAAAATAAAACATTTGATTATAAAAAATGAAATTTACTGATAAAGTATTGTTATCTGCTATAACTTATATTTGTACAAAACACTTCCATCTTTTACTATATACTTCAAATTGCTCTTCATCAAAATAAGACTAGGATTAGAACTTCCTTAGCTCCTGTGTAAGTCAAACTCTTTAGGTGTTGGAATATGTTTTAAAGTAATCCATGTGATGTTTTAAGACTATAGCATTAATGAAGCTTTAAAACACAGGTTCTTATAAAGGTTAAATATGTGGCTGGAGAGATGTCTTGGTGTTTAAGAGAAGAAGCTGCTCTTACAGAAGACTGAGGTTCAGTTTCCAGAACCCATGTTAGTTGCTTACCGACATTTGTAACCAGTTCCAAGGGGATTTCAGTCCCTTTTCTGGCCTCCAAAAGCACTTGCACACAAATAGTGCACTTACATACACGCAGGCAAAATACTCACAACACAAAAACAAATAAAACTAAGTTCTTCAATAAGTAGTAAATTGGGCTGGTGAGATGGCTCAGAGGTTAAGAACACTGCTCTCCCAAAGGTCCTAACCACATGGTGGCTCACAACCATCCATAATGAGATCTGATGCCCTCTTCTGGTGTGTCTAAAAATAGCTATGTGAGAACCCCATCAGAAACAACAGGCCAACTCCTCAAGGCCAAGAACAGAGGCCCACAGCCAGACAGGGACTTTCCATTCCTCCCATGACTGCCTGGGGTGAGGACAGATAAGGAGATGGCCTAACAGGAAACCACCCTACCTACGGTGAGGACAGATAAGGAAATGGATCAACAGAGGGACAATACCAGGAAATACCTCAAGGTGGGCAGGACACAGCCGAATGACCAAGGCAACCATCCCATTCGAGTTGACCAATAATTTTAAATGTTGTTCAGGGTAACCAATCGCAGTCGTCCAACTCAGGTGACCGCTAAACTTCCTGCCAAAATGTGCATAAAAGGTGTGTGTGTGCTTTGTGAGCTCAGGGTCTTCTCTTGCCTGCGTGCCGACAGACCCCAATGCTCATTGGAACAATAAACTTGCAGTTTGCAGTGATCCCAGTCTCTGCGGCCTTACTGCGTGGGGGTCTTCCAACGGACTCTTACAGTTACAGTGTACTTACATATAAGAATAAATAAATCAAGCCAGGCAGTGGTGGCGCACGCCTTTAATCCCAGCACTTGGGAGGCAGAGGCAGGCGGATTTCTGAGTTCGAGGCCAGCCTGGTCTACAAAGTGAGTTCCAGGACAGCCAGGGCTACACAGAGAAACCCTGTCTCAAAAAAAAAAAGAATAAATAAATCTTTTAAAAAAGTAGTAAATTTATAAGTCAATCTGTAATGAGACAATGCAATAGTACAGCACATGGTATCACTGTAAACTTTTGTGTTATTGTTTCTTTGTTTTAATTGAGACCAGTTCTCACATTGTCCAAACACAGTATCAAGTTTAAAATGATCTTGAACTCATGATCCCCTTGGCTTCACCTCACAAGTGCTAAGGTTTCAGGCATAAACCAGCACACCCTATTTATGCTGTGCTGGGGATCAAAACCAGAGACTAGGGGACATTGGGGGAGGGGGGGAGGTTGTGCATATTAGTCAGGCACTGTACCAACTGAACTGCAGGTCCCACCCATAAACATGATGTTTCCAATCAGTTCTCTGACTTTATATCCAGTTTTCAAAGCTAACACAATGTAAAGACTGCACCAGAAAATGTGTAATTGTCCCTTTTAAGAAGAAGTATTTGAGGGACTTGGATAGAGTATAATGCTTTTTAAAGTAAGTATATTTTAAAGCTTTTATGTATTTATGCACTCACACTCACACACACACGCACACACGCACACATACACACACATTCTGTATTTAAGAATTTCTGTGACTTTAAGTGATGCTTTCTCCCTCTGTTCTGAGCTCTCCTCATTCTTTGTTCTGCTCTGAGGTTGAGCCCTCACTTGTTCTGTTTCAGCTCTTCCATTTGGCAAAATTCCTGTTTTGGAGGTGGAAGGAGTTACACTTCACCAGAGCCTTGCAATAGCAAGATATTTGACCAAAAACACAGGTAATATACTTGTTATTAGTAAAGGCCTTAAATAACTGGAAAAAATGTGATGTTTCTTTACTATTACTTTAACAGCTATATTATCTAACCATGGTGCAATTAAGAATGGCTGTGAAGATTAGAATATAAAAGTATCATCTATGTTAGTAGGACTTTCTGTGAATGCCTTAGACAGCTATTTTATTTTATTATTTTATATTTTTATATACAGGGTCTTACTATGTAGTGTTGACTTGCCTGATACTTTCGATACACCCTACCCTTAAGTGCTTTATCCTTCTGTAATAGCCTACCCAGTGCTTGGATGACAGGCATTTGCTACCATGTCAGTAATCTCACTTTATACTGTACCTGCCCCTTCCTAATATTATACCACATTGCCATCATGTCCTTTTCTAGAATACAGCTGGAAAATTGGATTGGTATGTCAAGCTAGTATTAAATATTATGATTCAGACAAAAATGGTCAGAAATGCGTACGGCACACGAAGGCTGGAACTTGATGGACTGTTGAGATCATAGCTCCATGTCCTTCATTCTGATGGTGTTGAAAAACACAGGAAGGTGGCATCCTTGCCTCTACGGGGTATCACCTGAGGCTTCCTGAACACCTCCCCATGACAGTGAGCAGAGGTAACAGAAATGGCGCCTGCCCTCCTCTCATCATGCTCCACTTCCTGCTCCTCCTCTCCAGCTCTTCCCACTTAAAAAAAAAAAGTAAAAAAGCAACTTTGGGCTTCTTTTAAAGATCTTTTTCTTTTTTTAAATAATCTACTAGAATTAGCATTGTCCACTCCACCCCACAAGCATGTTGAGCACCCAAGTGACCCGTAATGATTAGACTCCCATTTGGGGGACAAAGTTGTTTGTTTTAAACATAAACATGGGGCTGGAGACTTGGCTCAGCATTAAGAGCACTTGTTCTTGCAGAGGCCTGGGTTTGGATCCCAGCTTCCAAATGGTGGTTCACAACCATCCGTAACTCCAGATATACAGAAAATATATACATAAAATATACATAAAATAAAATTATTTTAAAAAAGTTTAAGCACATGAAAAGGTGTACTAGCAGATATTTCAACAAGTGAAGGCTTGAGAAGAGTCAGAGGAGATGGAATATGTCTATGGAAGTTGAGCTTAGAAAAGAAAGGTGTATTTAGGTGGAGCCTCAGAGGATACCCAGGGTTCCAGGACCGCCATTCCTTACGTGCATCAAGGTCTCTTGAGGGCTGCATAGAACCCATCCACTCTTCCTGGTGAAAGGCCCTCAAAGCGAGAGGAACCCCCCACGCTCCGACTCAGGAAAGGTGACAGCTCGAAACACTCATGAGAAACGGTCTTGACGCATCAGCAAAAGGACTTTAATACCAAGCACGCTGGGGTGCACAGTCATATGCCACGCAAGAGTAAAGGACTGTGGATCCCAAGTGCAGAATTGGGGCAGCTTTTATAGGGTTACAACAAAGACCTCGCCTTGCAAGCCAATCATTTCATAGCATCCAGAGTCCTCGAGGTGAGGGCCAATCGATTTGTACCATTCTATAGTTTCTAGGCCAATCATTTTAAAACATCTAAGCCCGTGCTTCGTGAACCAACCAGTTTCCTATAGTCTCAGAGGTTCACATTTGAGTGGGGGGCAACAAATTACAGTTTAGATAGGACCGGAGGTTTCAGCATGTTATCTTCCCTCTATGGTGCCAGCAATTTACAGAAGCCAGATAAGCGGTTAGTCAGCTCATTTCCTATTATCTTATTAGGCCAGGATCACATATTCAAAGGTCTGTCTTACACCCTTTCACCTAGTTCTATTCAGAAAGCAGTCTCTGGAATAGCAAGAAGTGTGACCTTTTACCCACTTCACTGGCAGAGAGCAGGGTCTGGAATTTGAGGTATTTATGGCTACTTAGGAGTGAGAAGGTATTTCTAAACTTCCGACTTATTGGGACCATTGGAGGGCTAGGCTGCATTTTCTGTCCCTTCACTAGCTTCTAGATTTGATTCAGGGAGGACCCTGAAAAGTTTACATTATTAAGGATTTCTTAATAGTGCTGAGGAGGCAGGCTAATGGACCTTGCTTAAATTCACCAGACTTTCAATACTGCAAGTAAAAAGAAAAAGCCACAAGAAAAAAAAAAACCTTCATATTTGTAGGGTAGAGAAGGAGGGTTACTTAGCAAAATGCACCAAACATGATTAGAAAATCCAGGACATGGACTTCCCTAGCATGATCAGACACGACTATAGGACAATTATTCTGGTGATAGTTTCTTCTTGATTGTCTTGACAGCTGGACACACAGTAGAGGTAACTCAAAGGAGTGTGGAGAATCTGAGAAAGTATGCAAAACTTTTGTAGGGCCGGGCAGCAGAGAAGGGCTAGAATGCATAGGAGACAAGCTTTGTTATTCTCAGAAGAGCACTGGGGTGGGGATCGTGGGGTGGGGGATGGGGGGGACGGGGAGTCACAAACACCCACTAGCTTCTCAGTTTTTTGTAAAGACCTTCCTCGTTTGCAGTATCCTTTACTGGATCAGGTTTTCCAACCACAGGAGGCTGGCAGGAAAGGAGTCTCTTTTTCAAAACGTGCTGGAGCTTCGGGGCTTCTGTAGGACCCATTCACAGTAGTTGCTGTGCCCTCAAGGAATGAACAGGGAACAGTAGGTTTGAGGTGTGGCATCTGGGTAATTTGATACTGTAAGTACACGAAGGAAGAAAGCTTCAAATATTTTCAAAGGGGACTGAGAGATGCCTGCAGCTTAGAAGTAGGCATCATCTGATGCAAAGTAACTGCCAACCCGTGGATCAGAGAAGTCAAGCCAGGGCTGCAAGAAAAGTGAGGGGACAGACTGTGACAGTCTCTTTCAGGCTAGTGAGGAGAATCAATTCTTGGAAATCACAGAAAAGAGTTACAAGTTAAGTGAAGCGTGTTCTTTCGCCCCTGAACAGCTCCACTTTGGGGTTGTTTATCTGAGCCATGCATCAGCAACATAGATTTCCCTGAGTTCAGTAATTTGATACCACTGTACAAAAGGAGTCAATTTTACCAGACTTTAACACTGAGTCATTACCAATTGACACTAGAGAGGAAAAGATTAGAAAGATCAATGACTTGTTAGAAAAAAAAAAAGAAAAGAAAAAAATAAAGAAATCTCAGCCAGTGTTTACTCTTTTTTATATTGAAGGCTTTGAAGATCTTGTAAATTGGGGCTGGAGAAATGCTCAGCAATTAATAGCACTTGACTACTCTACCAGAGAACCTGGGCTGTGTTCCCAGCACCCAGATGGCATTTTACAACTGTCTGTAACTCCAGTTGATGATTCAAGAGGCTCTTCTGAACTGCTGGCATGAGGAGTGCTTGCATAGAAGTACTTGCATACTGCGTACACACATGCACATAAAAATCTAAATTTAAAAAAAAATGTCTTAAGAATCTTGTAAGTTTTTGTAACGTGGGTTTTTTCCCCCCTTTTTAATCCTGATTTTTTTAGTTTACCTCCGGAAGCTAGAGCCTGTGCTTTCCTTCTGAAGAAAATGTTTCCATTTGAAGGGAATGTTGCAACAGGGAGGAAATTGCCAGCCAACAAACAGAAACAAGAAACAATGTGTCTTAGCGCAGCCAGCAGCTTAACCACAATCAGTCTTTGACCATCAGGGGCTCCAGCACCCAGGATGCAGTAGTAGTTGCCATGGTTATCTCCTATCTAGCTTCATGGTTAGATACTTAGGGTTCCATGACTGAGCTCCTGTCTGTCGGGAGGCATTGTGTTGTCCCAGGGTTAAGACATTCTCTTATTTTTAAAGTTGAAATTTTAGGAAGAGAGCTGGGACCAGATTTTTACTGAAGTTTTTCCAAGCTGCACAAAGAAGAATGGAATATAGAATTTTAGAATTTGCCCCCAGCTCCACCACCAACCTCTGTCTTCTGACTCACAACTGTTTTATACTGTTTGAATTTTCTAAAGTGTGAATACGTTGCCTATTTAATACAATAGTAGTAGTGGAAATCGAGCATGTTGGTAGATGCAAAATGGCCTTTTTCTATCTCATAGATTTGGCTGGGAAGACAGAGTTGGAGCAATGTCAAGCTGATGCAGTGGTGGACACACTGGATGATTTCATGTCACTCTTTCCATGGGCAGAGAAAAATCAACATCTAAAAGTAATGTGATGAGCTTACTATCATTCCTGTGGCTAACCTATTACCTCCAGAAATTGCATTCTGAGGCTTTAAAGGTCATTTTTAATCTATGGAATGTAAATATGTACTTTTTAAAATGAAATTATAGTAGACTCTAAAGCAAGGTCAGTGATTTCCTGCAATACTTTTTGTTAACCCTAGCTCAAACAGTTTTTTAAATGTGTGAACCTTTGTGGACGTATGTGTGCCATGTACATGCAGGATCCTACAGAGCCCGGAGGAGGGTTTTGAATGCCCTGGAGCCAGAGTTGCAGATGGTTGTGAGCTGGTATGTGGGTTCTGGGAACTAAACCAAGGTTCTCTGCAGGAGCTCTCAGTGCTTTTAAACCATAGAACTATCCCTCCAGGCCTACAGATTCAGCTTTTTATGCATTTTGCTATTTTCTGGGGACAAACACACCTTCCTTTCTTTCATGCTTTTCTCTTTTTAACCATTTGTATTGTGGGTGCATGTTTATTGTTGTACAAGCCTATGTAAGCCATAGCATATATGTGGCATCAGAGGACAACTTGCAGGAATCAGTTCTCTCTTTCCACCATGTAGGTCCCTGGGGTTGAACTCAGGTCATTGTGCGTAGGGCAAGTGCCTTTACCTACTGAAGCATCTCACTAACCAAGCAGCCAGTCAGCCAGTTCTCTCTCTCTCTCTCTCTCTCTCTCTCTCTCTCTCTCTCTCTCCCCCTGTGTGTGTGTGTGTGTGTGTGTGTGCGCACCTGTCTGTCTGTCTGTGTGAGGGGCCATCTGTCTGTTTGTCTGTATGTCTGTGTCTTTCTCCCTTTGAAATAGTGTTTCTTTGTGTAGAGTGCAGAATGTGTACCACCATATTTCTGTAGCATATACAAATAGAATTTATCAATTTTCTACAGTTCTTATAAACTCCTTTAAAAAACCATAAGAATCTGTCTTTCTTCATTTTTTTTCTAATTTTTTTAAGCCAATGCTAGCCTCTAACTCACTATGTAGCTGAGAATGAACTCCTGCTTTTTGTTCCCACATTCCAGGTGCTACAATTGCAGCTGTGTGCCCCACATCTAACCCAGAATTTCTTTCTTTGTCATCTTCCCTATTTCCTTTCCCTAAACTTTCAACATGGTGATGTGAAAATCTTGGGGCTAAATTAATATTCTATAATTATGTAGGTTTGTCTATGGAAATATGTACCAACTATATACTGGAGTAATGCTTTCTTTCTTCTATTTCCTCCTCCAAGACTAATTCGCTTTCCATTTATTTTTCTGGAAAATTTCCACACTGTCTGATAAGGTTTCCCTTAGATTCAAGGATCTCAGGTCGCCGGTCCTCTCCACTGTCTTCTGGGCACAGCTGCTTCTCTGGCTCTTTAATGATATCTCTGGCCGGGAGACTTCTGTGCTCTGCAGCTCTGTGGGTTTCTACAGAGCTGTTGTCTCTGACCTTCCTTACCCTAGCAAAGTCTTTCTTCTGGGATTGAGTCTTATTTTCTTGGCGATGCCCAGTTTCATATATATTCCATTGTTTGAGCATGTCCTCTAGCACTTCAAAGTGCTCCATCACTAAGAGAAGATGTCAAGGATGTGTGGACTTCTGCATCTGTGTCAGCTTCAGTAGCCTTTGCCCTACACACAAGGTGCACACTTACCACCCGAGGTCATCATTCACATTCCAAATGTCCGTTTTGGCCCTTCCCTGGTTTCCAGACTCCTGTTTTGCGCTCTGGTGTTTGGGAAACAATGCACCAATAGCTTTACTGGTCATAGAAGATCAAAAGTTTGGTGCTTCAGTAGTTTGTTTTAGTTTCTCACCTGATTCCATAGCTTTGTTGGTTTATGTCTTGGTTGGGTTTTGGTTTGGGTTTTGTCAGCTTGACACAAGTTAGAGTCACCTAAGAAGAGGGAACCACAGTTAAGAAAATGCCTTCATAAAATTGGCTTCTAGGAAATGCTGTGGGGGCATTTTCTCTCTTTCTTTCCTTTTTTGTCCGGGGGCGGAAAGCAAGGGCTTGTTTTCACTCATAGATGAAGGCAATACAGTCCATCATGACAGATAAGCCACAGTGACAGGAATATGAGGTGACTGGTCACACATCAGTTACGAAGCAGAGAAGACAGAAGTGGGGCTCACCTATAAAACCTTAAGACCCACCCTCCATCTCCCTGACCCCTAGTAACTCAGTTCCCCTGTCAGTGCTCTGTCTCCTTAAGGTGCCATATCCTTCTAAAACAGGACCGGTAGGTGGGCATGAAATATTCAAACATATTAGGGTATTGGTGACATTTCACATTTCAACCCAAACACTTTGCAAACAGAAATGCCAGCCCTTCCTTGTGGTGCCTTGAACAGCTTGTGACTATGTGACAACCTGAGTCACTACAACCAGACAGACCTCTGTTTTAGAATTCATCCACTTCACGCAGCGAATAGTTGAGGATGATGTCCTGATCCTGGACCTTGAAGTGCCCTTGGAACAACTTCTTCTGAAGCAGTAGTAGGAGCCAGTAGCTTTCGTTAGGTCTCATGTCAGCAAAGAGAATCTGGTCAAACGGGAACCACCAAGGGCACATTTATTTACCCTCTGTGCACATCCTGTGTACATGTTCAATAGAGAAGATATGGATGTCCATCAGGTTGATGGAACCCAGAAACTCAAATGAGATGTGGTCCACCTTGTGCAGTGCATCCATGATCAGACCACTTTCTTCCCAAAGCTCTCTCTTAGTCCCATCTACAGTGGTCTCTTGCTTTCTTGGACTTTACCCCTGAAGCCATTCCAGCAGTCAGCACTGAAGCCCCTCTTATTCATGCCCAGGAGAACTTGCTGAGGCTATAACAACAGCACCAGGTTGTACAGCATGAAGATGCCCACGGTTTCCTGGGTCCTTTGAGCTCCAGCCACACAGTTTCCTGGGGGCGGAGCCATGGGGTATTTTCTTGATTATCGATTGATGTTGTGGGTAGGGCTGTCCCTGAGTAGGTGGTCCTGGGTTCTACTGGAAAGCAGGCTAGAAAACCATAGGACCTAATAAGCAAATCTTTCCTCCACGACTTCAGTTTCTGCATCAGTTCCTGCTACCAGACTTCTGCCTTGAGTTCTACCCTGAATGCCCTCAGTGATAGAGTGTAACCTGAGAGCTATAAACTGAAATTAACCCTTTTCTCTGTAAGTTTCTTTTGGTCATAGTGTTTATCACAGCACTAGAAACCCTAAGACCATTTGGTAAGAACTTCTATATTGCAAGCAGTGTTCCACTAGCATTTGAAGACATGACAGGCTCTCAGCTGTTGACAAGTTTGACCAATCTAATTATTTCCTTAAAGTTCTAAATGTCTAGAATGGTGAGTTTTGTTGCATATATAGGCACATTCCTTTAACCCCAGCACTCTGGAGGCAAAAGCAAGCAGATCTCTTCCATGTAGACATGTGTATACACACACACACACACACACACACACACACACACACACACACACACACACAAGAAATGGTGTTTTGGCACCATCTTGTTTTCTTTCTTGTGTGTGTCTGAGTGCACATATGTGTGTGCATGCCTGTGTAGGCCAGAGACTGATGTGCAATTGTTTCCTCAATCCTTCCCCAGCTTACTGATTGAGACAGAGTCACTCACTGAATCTGGAGCTCACCAGTTCAGCTAGACTGACAGACCAACAAAGCCTACACACCCTTCCATTCCTGCTGCTCAGTGTTAGGGTTATAGCTGCATGTTAGAGGGTCTGGTTCATCTGTGGGCATTAGAGATCCAAGCCCAGGTCCCCATGGTTGAATACCACCATCCTTCTTATCAACCACCATCCTTCAAGTCTGGCACCATCTTGTTTGGGCCCATTCAACTGACACTTTGAAATTTTCAAATATTCTTGAAATCTTTTTAGAATACTTCTTTATCTTCTTTATTCTCTTGGCCACATAGAACGCCTGGTGCTGAGAGGCTGATATCTTTTCTACCTCTAATTTTTTGGTTTTCTATTTTGTTTTGGTTTTTTGTTTGTTTGTTTTATTGTGCTTTAAGGGGACATTCTCAACTCGATGCATGGACATCTGAGTTCTAAATATTCACCTTTTAAAATTTACCAGGTTTTTTAAATAGACTATTTCTTGACAGGTTTTATTATTTAATTATCTCAGTGACCTCTAATGACAAACAACTGCTCATTAAATGATTGAGGGGACCCTGCATTATCAGGCCCCACCTCCAGGTGTCACTCTTGTCTCCTCCGCCCTTTTACCAGCAGTAGAAAGACAGGCATTTTATTGTCATGCTATGCTGTCTGTCAAGAGGAAGAAGCAGCCAGAGTAGTTTGGAAGGTGTTCAGAGTCAGAAAAGTGTAAGAGTGTGACCTGAGCCCACCTGGCAAAACCCCAGAGTCTATGGCCTGATCACATAGAGCTTGACTGCTCCAGCAGGACTAAATCCATGGAGCTTACACAATCCTTGCTTCCCAGATGAGGACAGTACTTCGGTTTCAGGTGTTTAGACAGGAAGTGTTGTGAAGGGCATCCAAACCGTGGTCACTCTCAGATGCATGGTCTTAACTCCTAGAGTGTGATGTCACCATACCTGCAGCTGACCTAAACACTGAGTACAAATAAGAATTATAAATTTAAAGAGACAGTCACCAGGCAGTGGTGGCGCACGCCTTTAATCCCAGTACGTGGGAGGCAGAGGCAGGTGAACTTCTGAGTTCAAGGCCAGCCTGGTCTACAGAGTGAGTTCCAGGACAGCCAAGGCTATGCAGAGAAACCTTATCTCGAAAAAATCCAAACAATAAATGAATAAATAAATAAATAAACAAACAGTCCAGGTTCAAAAGCCACAGCCCAGAACAGTCAGTGTGAGACCCATCATTTTACACCTGCATTCTAAATACTGTTAGCATGATTAGGATCTTTTGATTGGAGATATTTGGACAAATAATTTTTTAAAAAATTATTTATTTATTATATGTAAGTACACTGGCTGTCTTCAGACACTCCAGAAGAGGGAGTCAGATCTTGTTACAGATGGTTATGAGCCACCATGAGGTTGCTGGGATTTGAACTCAGGACCTTCAGAAGAGTACTCAGTGCTCTTAATCGCTGAGTCATCTCTCCAGCCCCAACAAATAATTTATATAGATAAGGTATGTTGGAGGTATGTGCATGGACACACACACACACACAGAGAGAGAGAGAGAGAGAGAGAGAGAGAGAGAGAGAGAGCTCCCTGACAAAGTCTTGAAAAGCTCAGCTTTGATGAAAGAAGAGTAGAAAGACTTTTGGGATCTGGAGTCATATAATAGGCTTGAATCCTATTGCCTTCTTACCAGTGACAATTCCTGGTTCACAGTTCAAAGTCTTGAAGTGTGAAGTATAAACATAAGGGACTCTCCTTTGAAGCATGTCAGGAGTGTCCAGTGACAGTGTATATACATATGAGGTGGAAAGAGTTCACTAAACCTCAACTAGTACAATTAGATGATGTAGAGTTAAGTGTTAATTTGCCCTTACATTTGTCAGATGTGACATCTATTTTACATATAAACATACAAATACATCATGTTCCTCAGTGTCGAAAGAAAGTGCGTAAGATTTGTGTCCAGGGTGCCAAAACCCCACTGCAAGGCAATCTGTTGCCTTCTTGGCTGGTCTCTCATTTTCTACTTTTCTACTTTTTTTCCTCTCAGGCTGAGGACCCCTGACAGAAAACACATCCCAGAGGAGACAATCTCTGGTCATTGCTCAAAAACCGTACACTCCTGCTTTGTGCATAACACGGTGGTCGCTGCTCTTACGTGTCTAAAACCAGGTTCAGAAGACATAGAAACTCAGGTTCAGGAACAAATTATACAAAAGAACATATTTCAGAGGCACTGCTAATAGCTCCGACTACATCATCAGTGATGTTTATTTTGCTCTGTCTCGGCAGCCAGGGTCAGATGCTGCCACCTTGTGGTCAGGTGGCATTTTCAAAATCAAAATATTGCAGTAAGGTGGTAATACAAACTTAATCTTTTTAGTGAGATAGATGGGGTTTTGCTATTCAGCCCAGGCTAGGCTTGCAGCTACCCTGACCCTGCCTCTCAAATAGCAGGGAGTACAGATGTGGGCCATCACACAAGTCTCACTGAAAAAAAATTGCCATTATATGTGCTCAAATAAATACATGAGATATAGTAATTGCTGTTATTTCTGTATTTGTTGCTAAAATTCCATTTCCAGTTTTAAAGGATTAAATGAAAGAATATGTCTGTGAATACTGGTCACCAGAACTGCGCTTGAATTTATTATGAGTACTTATGATTTAGCTACCCAATGTGTCTATGTGTGTTTTCTCATCTGAAGAGCAGTGTTTAGGAGGGAGACTAGCAGGAGAGTGGTACTTCTGAAGTTGCAGTTTCAACAATGAAAGAGAGTGGCAGTGAGGATGTGGAAACAGTAAGAAACAGACAACTTTCTACATCCTTCTCAGGGGCAAAACCCAGCTCGCAATGTTCCTGAAGAGGAATCCAGAAATGTCAGAGCCCAGCAAGTCAAAGAGTGGCCACCTAGACTTAACAAGAAACACATATAGGGCTGGAGATATATAGTTCAGTGACATAGTATTTCTGGCATGCCTAAGGCCTCTCCAGTACTTCACACACACACACACACACACACACACACACACACACACACACACACCCCTAAAAACAAAAGATATAGCAATTACATTTCTTCAGATTATTTAAAAATGAACCTTGAGAAATGATTATTTTCTGTGTAGTCATTTAAATTTTATTAGTTGGAAGCAATCTGACAAATTATAAAGAAAATTTGAGTTAAAGGAGCAATCAATAATGTGGATATTATAAGTCTTAATTTGGACATGACAATGTGGACGTGACCATTAGAAAGTACACATGGCCTTCGCAAAGCTTTCCAGCAACCACATCCTGCACCCCACTGTGTGCAGCTGCCCAGCAGATACAGGCTAGACTTGACTAATATTCATATCTGACTCAAACTAACCCAGGGAGATGAGATTACAGGGTTCACCACCATTTCCAGCAAGCACACAATTCTCAGTAAAAAGAAGCAATGAGTAAATGACTTGGTCTTCAGAGACAAAGTAAAACATAACTATGCAATAAAGGCATCCATCTGTTTTATGGGTGTCTTGCATCTGTCTTCCTTTACCAGGATATTGTTTGTGTATAGCACATTATATAACTTATCAGAAGGGAGTGGTGTGGCAAGGCAGACAAAGCTCATGCTAAGGCACAGTGGCTATCAAGGAGGAAACGTCCCTAAGGCCCCATGGGTGCTGTCTTAGTTAGGGTTTTATTGCTGTGAAGATACACCATAGCCAACTCTTATAAAAGGAACCATTTCATCGGGGCTGGCTTACAGTTTCAGAAATTTAGTCCATTATTGTTATGGTAGAAAATATGGCAGTATGCAGGTAGGTAGGGTTCTGGAGAAGGAGCTGAGAGTTCTACATCTTGATCACTGAATATAACTTGACTTCAAAGTCTGCCCCCACAGTGGCACACCTCCTGCAACAAGGTCACACCTCCTAATAGTGCCATTTTCTATGGGCCAAGCATGCAAACCCATGAGTCTATGGGGCCATACCTAGTCAAACTACCACAGGTGTCGTGATTCATTATGGCCTGTTATGCCCATCAGGTGCAGTAATGAGAGAGAAACCCAAACTGGAGGGTCCAGACTCACAGACTGCTGTGCATCTATTTCCTTTGGTTGAATTACATAATTAAAAGGGCCTTATGTTAAAAGAGGATTTCAGAAGTCTGAAAACATAATAATTTTGCTTTACAATAAACTAAGAGTTTGAAAAAAAATCATGGGTCTTTCACATAAACTAAAATCAGATTTACCATGACTTACCTATATGCCTCTCAAGTAGTTATATCAGCACATCAGAGACACTTGCACATTGATGTTTATGATGGCACTGTCCACAGTCGACAAGTGATAGAACTTACCTGTCTAAAATATAGAAATGGTTACAGAAAATATAATGTATATATGTGTGTATGTATATATATAATACATATGCATATAAAATGTTTGTATGAAAATATCCTGTGTGATGTAATATCACCATGAAAATACATAATGAAACTGGTGGCAAAAATACTTTAAAACGAGTAATAGGTTTGGTGAGATGGTTCAACTGGTAAAAGGTGCTTGCTTCTAAACCTGAGTTGTGAGGGTTTGATTCTTTTTGTGGTGCAAGGAGAGAACTGACATGTGAAAGTTGCCTTCTGGTTTCCACCATGCTCTGTGGAACATATGTACGCATGTGTCCACACCAAACGTACAAAATAGGGCTGGAGAGATGGCTCAGCAGTTAAGAGCACTGACTGCTCTTCCAGAGGTCCTGAGTTCAAATCCCAGCAACCACATGGTGGCTCACAACCATCCGTAATGAGATCTGATGCCCTCTTCTAGAGTGTCTGAAGACAGCTACAGTGTACTTACATATAATAAATAAATAAATCCCAAACAAAACTTGAGTAATCAATGATTGAGTCAGGTCTCGATAAGGTCATAACTATGATGAAACAAATGCATAGCCGCTTTCACTCCTAACTCACTATTCAAATTGCTCTTACCTTTCTCACTATTCACAAGGATGTCTGCTCTCTCCTAGGAGCAAATGTTCAATGAATTGCTCACACATCGAGCACCTCAGCTTCTGAAAGATTTGGACACATACTTAGGAGACAAAGAGTGGTTTATTGGCAATTATGTGAGTATGTTTTGTGCTTTAAAAACACCAGCAATTGTATTTAGATAAGTTAATGAGCTAAAAACTTCCTGAGCAAAAACGTTATTCCAGCCTGGCATGATAGTACCAACCTGTCACCCCCGCACATGAAAGAGGCTGTGTAGCAAGTGTAATGCCAGCCTGGGCTACCTGAGCTCCTGTCTCAAAATGGGAAGAAGAAAGAATGGGGGTGGGGTGGGGCAGGTCGGGACTGGAGGATAATTACTCAGAAAATATAGTAGAGAAAATAGAATACTAAACTTCTTCCAACAAACTCTGTACATGGATCTGACCTGGAGTCATGAAGTCTTTTATACAATTATATACATTAATCTTTAGAAGTTATCCTAAGAATCAGAAGAAAATGAATGAATATGTGTTACATACATAAGAGTAGATAAAGACTACTTATTATATTTTGTGCATGTGTGTATACGTGTGAACATGTATGTGGATATCTTTGTGTGTATGATGTGAAGAGGCTGACCTCAGTTACTGTTCATCAGACATTGTCCACATTGTTTTCTGAGACATGGTGTCTCACTGACCAGCAGGCCAGCAGATCACCAGTCAGGTTAGGCTGACTGACCAGTGAGTCTCAGGGTCGCTTCTGTCTTTGCCTCCGCAGTACTGGGATCACAAGCCTGAGCCACCATACCCAGCTCTGTACATGGGTTCTAGGACTCAAACGTGGCTCTTCATGATGCTTGCACAGAAAGCACCTTACTAACCCAGTTATCTTCCCAGCCCCTGTTCTGTACTCTTAATAACAAAGAACTACATTCAGTTAAAGCACTGTAATCTGAGCTTGTAGTAGGAATATCGGAAAAACAAACATAGACCATTTTCAGTAAAACTCTTAGCAGTTCTGGGCACTATTGGTATTATATTGTTTTAACAATATTATTTATGATTTATACATTATGATTGGGAAAATCAGAAGTTACATTGATGTTACTAAGAATCAGGATCTTTGGTGTGGAAGAAAAGGAGACAAAGATAAATCTAGTTTTCATGGGTATCTCCTTATAGCCAGATTGTGGACTCTTAAATAATAAAAGGAACTGGGGGTTTGGAGACAAATGACTTAATCTCAATTTGAGACAAGAAGAATAGTGAGTACTTTTTCATACTAGAAGCAAAGGAGTTACCAAAACAACTGGTGTTAGTATCAAAAGGACTTTTGAGTCATCTCAGGACTGGCTAGAAATGGAGTGATCTAGACAAAACTTCAATGAGAATGTGAATGGCAGCAAATTGAAACAAGTCAAAACAGAGGAGCTTATGACAACTTATACTACATCCAAACATATGACACCCGCAGCCAAGCTCCTAGCAAGCTAGAGGATGGAGCCCATTTTGAAAGAATGAAATGGAATGTGAGGTTTGGTTGGAAGCACTTGTCCCGCCTTTTCTATGCAAGCAGTACAATTTTCTCTTCAGAAAAAAAGCATTCTAGTCATAAATAAGAGGGCAGACACCTTCACTTGCCAACCCTGAAGAAGTAATGAGCCTAGCCAGTGGCCACCAGAAAACACCTGTGTCACAGGATGCTGGCCAGATGCTATAGGTGTTCATCTAGAGCAGTAGCATAACCCCGCCCAAACAAAATCTAACTGATCTCAATGCAGTTATGGGTGGAGTTGACCAGCTTTTTGGGAAAGGCTGTACGGAAGATAGGAAAAAAGTGGGTCTGTGGCTTAGGAGACTCTGATCAGTCTACCTTTTCCCTGTATCTCCTCAGATTTCCATCGCACTGCACAGTCCCTTCACATCTTCCCACTCGCTTGTTATAACCTCTCCTTTTTGGTCCCTATTTTCTGTGTATTTCTAGGAACCCTCAACTTAAACAGACATCACCCTCTGGAGGCTCCCTCTGCCCACATTAGCCACTGCACTTCGCCTTCATCAGCCATTTCACTGTGTATTTAATAAATCTCTTCTAAAACAAAACCCCTGACTGGGTTCAGTGGTGTTTGAAGACTCTGAGTTTGGTCCACAGCACTGCAAACAAACAAAGAAACAAACAAACAACAAACAGATCTACATCAGAAGAGGGCATAGCATCCCAGATTGCTCCCTGCCATCTCTAACACGTAGATGTGGGTATGACACACAGTAGGTATTTGATAAATGTTTCTTAGTTGAACTGTAAACTCTCTATGCAGCAAAAGTGTGAAACGCCAGCAACCAGCTCTAGGAAATTATGCACACACAAGCAAACTTTAGTCCACATTTCAATTCCACTCTAGAGCTGGGCTTGGAGAAACATGCTGCAATCCCAGGCAGCTTGAACTCCAAGGGAACTCCAGTAAAACATGTTACAGTGTCAGACGGACTCCCAACAATAAATTAAAAGTGAACAAATAACAAAACAAATTTAACTCTGCTGATGTGGTTATGGAATCAATGTCACACTCCCCTGATGAAGCTCAAGTAACGACGATGACCCAGGCTTAGGATAGGCTGTACCCATCACTGTGGCCAATATTCGCATTCTATTAAGGACCAGATACCCATATAGCTATTTGTCTTAATGTGATTCAAAGATAATGCATTTTACACAGATTCTGTTATTTGGAACTATAGACCCTGAAGGAATAACCTATGCACTATTTATTCCCTTATACCTTAAAATGCAAAGGTACACAGTACACAACATAATGAAATAATCACAGATCCCCTCCCACACAGGTTACTTGCAGGACTAGTGTGGAATCATCAGTGGTGACATACAAAAAGGAGCATGCCATTCTCAATCACAGGTGTGGATACACCTGAGATGAGCCGACCCTTTCCTTCAGAGGGCTTTTCGAACAGATGAAAATCTCTGAGTTAGGTCAGACTGGTGGAGGTTGGACAGGGCTTCAAAGTAGTGTTGCACTGGACCATCTGCTGCCATCTCACCTGTCTCAGGCATCTACACTAAGTCACAGCAGTCATGTAAATGTCCTTTGGACACTGTGATGCTTGTCAGCTTCCAATTTTATCATCCACATGCTCAGCTTTTGTACCAACAAAGAATTGTTTTGAAATGGAAAGGAACTGGGCAGTGGTGGTGCACACCTTTAATCCCAGCACTTGGGAGGTGGAGGCAGGCGGATTTCTGAGTTCGAGGCCAGCCTGGTGAGTTCTAGGACAGCCAGGGCTACACAGAGAAACCCTGTTTCAAAAAATAAAAACAAAAACAAATAGAAAGGAAATGTTCCTTGAGAGTAAGAAATTAAGTTCACTTTTGGAATGCTTTTTTTTTTTAAATATATATTCAAAAGCCAAGTCTTTGTTTTCCTTTAAGCAGGTAACCTGGGCAGACTTCTACTGGGACATCTGCAGTACCACACTTTTGGTCTTAAAGCCTGACTTGGTGGATATCTACCCCAGGTTGACATCATTACGGAACAAAGTCCAAGCTATTCCTGCCATTTCTGCCTGGATACTAAAGAGGCCACAGACAAAACTCTAAAGGATTCAGGCCCCATCATCAGACGAGAGCTCCATCAGCTGGCTAGAGGGTCTGCATACTTTTCACCAACAGAACTCTTACTTTGTAGCATTCTGCTTGCTATGTATGACTCTTTTGTTGTGGTTTTGTCTTTTTCTGTAGGCATTTAGTTTCTAATATTTTAGTTTTTCAAAACTTTATACCTTTTTATAATCGCAGGGAAAGAGTTCACAATATATGTAGTTGTGCATAGATATCAACACACATGGGTGTTTTAGTTAAACGACACTAGTTTCCTGGCTAGTGTATCAGTCACCACAGTAACTTAACTAAGAGGAATCATGTGAAATACAGATCGGGCAGCTAGCTCTTCAATCAGCAAATTGCTACACAGAAACTAATGGTCACTATAATGGTCACTAGCCACTACGTTACTCAGGTATACACCAAAGTGTATAAGCTACTTCACAAAAATACACATCTGTCTGACACGTCACAAAATGGGTAACAAAAGGAAGGAACTCATAAAGATTAAAGGACAGCCAAGAAAAGTGATAATTGAAGCTTTAATTGAAATTCCACAGAAATGGAGTAACAGATAGTTGACTGAATTCAGCACTTGCAATTCAGAAGGCTGTAGAGACAATGAAAAAAGCTGTGACATAGGTTAGGTACCCCGAGAAAAGAGACAAGAGACAGAGGGTTACAATAATCCTTCACATTAAAAAACAAAAACAGGCTGGAGAGATGACTCAGCAGTTAGCACTGACTGCTCTTCCAGAAAACCTGAGTTCAATTCCCAGCAACCACATGGTTGTTCACAATCATCTGTAATGGGATCTGATCTGGTATGTCTGAAGAGAACGACAATGTACTCACATACATAAAATAAACAAATTAAAAAAAAAAAAGAACAACAGAAATCAGTGGGCTAAGAAAACTGGGAAGAATGTGTATGAAGAACAGTCACCTGGTAGAAAACTGTTGAAAATATATAAGGAACTGTGAAAAGTCAATAGTACAAAAATAAATACCCAGATTGAAATGTCAGCTAGAAGATACAGATGGCCATGAGCCTGGGAGGAGGTGGCGATACAATGGCATCAGGGAATTATAACAGCGGTGCAGACTAGAACGGTAAAATCTCAAGATCAAATAAACACTGGAGAGGCAGTGAGGTTATGGGACCTGGGACTAACTGGGGACAGGAATGCAAAAGATGGTACTGTTAGACCTAGCTTCTCAAAAAAAACAAAATGTCCCCTTCTACGGAGCCTGGCAGTCTCACACTGTGTACTTACTCAAATGAGGCCAAAAGCAAGTCCACACTAAGCTTGAGCAAGTGTCTTGGATGCTGTTTTACACATAGCCTCTAAAACTTTAAAAACTTCAAAGTTGTCCTTTAGCAGGAAATGCAGAAATAAACCTTGGTACATACAGGTCAGGGCTAGTAAGCCATGAGCAGAACATGGGTGAGCCAGTACCACACACAGCCAAGTGAAAGGAGCCTACACAAAAAAGCTCCAACTATGCAAAATACTGGGAAAAGCAAAATGTGGATGGTAGAGGATGAGAAGCTGCCCAGGACAGTGGTGACATGGGCAATCTGGGCAGTCTGTTCGGTGGAATGCTGTAAATAGTAATGAGTACATGTCATTACAACTTACTCAGAATGCAGAAGACCAAAAGTTAACTAGAATGCAAACTGTAGCATATGTACCAGATGTAAGTAACGGGAGACTGTAGGTGTAGGGACAGAAGGAAATAGGACTGCTCCTAGTGTTGTTGTGAACTGAGACTTCTTTGGAAAACAAAAAAATCAGTGATAATTGGCTTTTAATTGCCGAAAAACTATAATAGATACACACTGCTTACAGGGAGGGAAGATTTATGTGACTCTACCTCATAGACTCCATTGGGTTGGATCTGTGGAGCAGTATGTGACAAAATGACTGTTTACTTACTCATGGTGACTGAGAAGCAAAGACAAAGGGTGGAAAGCACCTCTCTACACAATCCCCTAAACAATGGGCCAGTGAGATGGCTCCATGGATAAAGGCATTTGATAAACGTACTTCCAAACCCGTAAGACCTAAGATCAATCTCTGCTAAGTATATAATGGAAGCAAAAAACTGACTGCCACTTACTATCCTCTGCCCTCCCCTTAAGCAG
The DNA here is from genome assembly GCA_036184795.1 of Tokudaia tokunoshimensis. Taxonomy (NCBI): domain Eukaryota; kingdom Metazoa; phylum Chordata; class Mammalia; order Rodentia; family Muridae; genus Tokudaia; species Tokudaia tokunoshimensis. The sequence goes on along the minus strand of BTHU01000002.1, from coordinate 86,849,365 downwards.
TGTGGCATTTGCACTTATACACAATGCATTTTATTTTTAAAAATGCAACCATTTAAAAGAATCTAATTAGCAATATTTACCCCCAGGTCTGTTTTGGACTGTTTTCTATTTCAGTATCTGAAAGCTGACTAGGATGCACAATGTGGCCCAAGCTGGCTTTGAACTCATTGCAATCCTGTTTCCATGCTGGTGAACCTGGAGATTCCTATCCTAAACTATATTGATGGAAAGCAGACTTTTGCTTTGTATGTTGGCATCATGAATGTTAATAGCTTGTTTGGTATGTTGCAGCACGTATGGAAATACTAATAAAGATGATCCTATGCTTTATGTGATATTCAGAAGAACATATTGCTAAAGGGCTAAAAATAAAAATAAAGAGAGTGCAGGGGGAGAGAAAGAAATACATGTCCAGCTAGGTGTGGTCTTACTTAACATCTCTTTAAAACATTTTCTGATTTAACGGGGGGGGGGGGAGATGGGGGGAGGACAAAATTTTGTATGTTACTACATATTATATATATAAATACAATCTTTTATATGATCTTTTGAATGAAATTTTGACATTGGTGGCTGTTAAAAAAGAATTTCATTGCATGGGTAGACATCATGAGATTTAAATAATCTAAAGGGAGAAGTCTCTAGGGAAACATACAAACAATGCTTTTACTGAAGATGGTGGTGTCTCTTATGCACAGGTATTGACCTCTATATTACCTCCCATTAAAGACTATCTTTAATGGAAACAGAATTTAGGAAAAGTAATAAATACAATTCCTATGGGGGAAAATGGAAATTCAAAAATAAGTCTTACATATTTCTCTGATCAGTGCAAAATGTAACCTCAGCATGCTTTATAGGGCAGCATTTAACATAACCATAATTTTAAGTCAGGCAGTCACTGAAGGTAGTAGAGCCCTTTACAGGCTGCACAAATGGAAACCCAATCTTCTCATCTATCCATACCTTGACTTTATAGGAACTCCTATTGGCAGGTCACCTGTCTAAGACTAGACACATAAGGTATACTTATTATACATGTATGACTTGTACTAAGAAATTAAAACCTACTTCATGATAGGTGGTGGTGGTGGTACATGCCTTTAATCCCAGCACTTGGAAGGCAGAGGCTAGCCTAGCCTAGTCTACAGAGTTCCAAAACAGCTAGGTCTACACCAAGAAATCCTGTTTCATAAAGGAGAAAATAAAAGCCGACTTCAGTTGGTCATATTAACAACTGTAAATTTTGTATGTTTTCCATACAATGGACTGTGTGGTTTAATGGCGGCACCAACCCAATGAAAAGTACAATTTAGGATTCATTCTACATAACAAATCCCTATTAGCAAGCAATATCTTAAACATAAGATGGTTCCATTTCTGTTCAATATTATATACTGCTTTGGGGAAGGAGAAAGAGAGCTAAAAACCATTAAAAAGGGTATGAAATACAACTTAATGATCACAAATATTTTTATTAAACCCAAGACATAATAATAGAATATTACAGGGATAATCCAACTACATTAGAAGAAATTCAGATATAACAACACCACAACCAATGAGCCTACTGAGGGAGATACATTTCATACAGAAAAGTTAAGAGAATTCACTGTGGATCTAAAAGGTATGATTTCCAACAACTTGACTAAGCGACCTGGGTACTGTGATCACAAGGAGGTAGCATTAACACCTGCAGATTCCTGGTAGCCCTGTATTCATATATCTTCAATATTATATCTACTGAGTCAGGAGTTCAGTCTCAGATACCTGAAAAAAAAGCACTGTAGGATCGTGTCAACCATCTAAGAGTTTACCTAGCACCTTAGCACTCAGGACGTCTTGAAGTATGAGCTCCAATAATTAACAAATCTCTCATTTATAAATAAGTTTATTTATAATGATATTTACATTATAAAACAAAACACATAAAACTCACAAGTTATACAAAGAATCTGGCATATAATAGAAACAGCAATATAGACTGACAGGCAAAATTTAAATGAAAAGTTAATAAAGACTGAAATATCAAATAGACAAATTTTATTTCTGAATTTTACTTTGTCACCCACACTGAACTGGAATTGAATAATGGCTTCTCTTCAGGTGGTCCTGTATTGGAAATCCTGGGAACTGGTAAATTATATTTTGTTAAGAATTTAAAGTTAATGACCTATTTCCATGCAGTACCTAATGCTACCTTAGTATAAAGTCACATCCAGTTTCCTTAGTGAAGTAGCTTTAAGTTAATCTGTTCTGCTGGACTAGAAAAATGCCACCAACATCTGCTGATCTTGGTGATACAGCAGTAGGAAATGTGTGAGAGAAAACTGGAGCAGAAGCAACCGGGCAGTGGTTAAGAGAAGCAAAAGCGGGAGAGGAAGCTGACGTTAACACACACAAGAGTAGGCTGAGTTAATGAGCCAGAGGTGCAGTAAGAAAGTGAAAGAAGGAACTGGGTGAGCCCCAGAGCAGGAGAAAGGCTTCAGTTCCTACGCACTGGAAAACAACTTAGTGCCTAGCCAAACAAATGTGTTCTAACAGGAGGAGGAGGAGGAGGACCTGGGGATGTTAGTTAGTAGATGGAATGCCACCTTTGATTCAGGCTGAGTTCTTACTGACATTGGTGAACATCTGCTTCAAATAGCAATAAAATGAAGACTAAACAACCTATACAGCTGCATTCTTTAACATAATAAAAACTTCAAATCAGACAGGCAAAACAAGACATAAACATTGTCAAATAAGGCACATGTAAATCTACACACATTATCCAGTGAAAGACAATATATATATATATATGTATATATATTTGGAGGTAGAAATAATTACAAAAATACTGACATTTCTAAAGCATTAGCATATTTGTTACAAACAATCACCAACTAATCCCCATTCAGAAAACTGCTTTGAAAAATGATTATTCAACATCTTCAGGATGTAAGTATCTGGAAAATCCAGTTAGTGGCAAAAAGTTGTCCGTACTATGTGTAATGCAACATGAAATTATAAAAAGTTACAAATGCTCATAAACCCCATGGTCACTGTATTGTGAATGTTCTTGAATGCACCAAGTTGATATTTCCTCATCAATCAGGAATTCCGAGCTCTCCTTTCAAAGGCCCATTGATGTTTTTAGTAATGTGGCTATATCTGCTGGCACACTTCCTTCATCAGCTGCAGGGCAGAAAATGATGTGAAAGTTATACAGAAATATCCGGGCTTCTAAGATTTATTTTCCTCTCAAGCTTTTATTTTCTTTGGTGAATTCGTACCTATAACTCATTGCTAGTTTGTTTCGGTGTCATCTCATTAAAAACCTGACCAAACCCATACAGCCGAGTTATTATTTTTCCACTTACTGGTAATAGCATAGCTGTAAAGTCACAACTATTTCTGATGTGTGCAGCAATAAACTCCAAATGACTGAAAAGCAGCACAATGAATCCAATTTCTCACACAATCTGAGACACTACCAAAACTACAGGAGCACTTTCATTTGCTCTACTCTCTGGTAAAAGATACATATGGACAAGATGCTAAACACTGGACGAACTGCTAAGGAGTCGGCAGATACTTTTCCCTTCAGGCGTACTCAACAGTCTAAAGACGGCCCATGGCACTAAGTTATCACTTCTCTTAAAACTAATTGGCATCCCACTAGAGAAATATGGGGAAAAAACTATAAAGAGAGTCTTTTAGTGCAAAGACACTATTAGACAGAACAAAATAAAATCTAAAGTGTGAACTTTAGCAGGATCCTTGTTTCAAAAGAAAGTGAAAAAATATTAAAAGGGTTCTGGATTAAAATTGGTTTAGCAGCTAAGAGCACTGGTTACTCTTCCAAAGGACCTGGTTCAATTCCAAGCACCCACATAGTAGCTTACAACCATCTGCAATTCCAGTTTCAGGGGATCTAATGCCTATTTTGGCTTCTGCATGAAGGGCACAAATCCAGTAATCAATATACATGGAAGGCAAAAGACCTATACACATGAAACAAAATAAATGAACCTCATTAAAAAAGATATTAAAAGGACAATTGGGAGAAGTCTGAGTAGGAAGTGTGATTATATCTAAAATGTCCTTGTTTTCAACAACTCAGAAAATATTTACGGGGCTGGAGAGATGGCTCAGCAGTTAAGAGCACCGACTGCTCTTCCAAAGGTCCTGAGTTCTAATCCCAGCAACCACATGGTGGCTCACAACCATCCGTAAAGAGATCTGACACCCCCTGTTGGAGTGTCTGAAGACAGCTACAGTGTACTTACATATAATAAATAAATAAATCTTTAAAAAAGTAAAAAATATTTATCTAAAATCCTGAATGTGAACTGCCACACCTATAACTAACTTCATACTGGTACTGGAAGAGAGAAGGTCAACACACACTGTACACTTCATAGCTGCCAGTCAGTGAGCTTTCCTTCATACCATAATTTTAAGATTTTTATATAAAGTTTTGTAATAAAAGTTCAAAAAGTGTAATAAACCAGTTACTTTAAGAAAGAATCCCACAATTTTTATCATAAAGCAATGGTTCCAGTTAATATACAGCAAAATCAACAAGAAAGTTTGTTAAATTAGACTCCTAAGTACCACTGCTAGAGTTTCTAAGTAAGTAAGTCTAATAGAGAATTTGAAAATCTACATTTCCAACTGCCAAGTGCCCAGGTAACATAGCTGCAGAACCTGAGACCAAGGTCAGTTGTAGAGAAACAGACTCTAAGAAGCAGACCGTGAGTACTCATGGTCTTTAGTCATGCTGATTTTCCAGAGGTTTCATAAAGATTGCTGATATACACACTCATCTGCAAATACACACATCATTCACAGGGCGAAAGAACTCAGTGTGAGGAGGAAAGAAATTCCTATTCTCTAGACAGTGTCACTTCTTTTTAAAAATGAAACTGGACACAGCTAATGATAAAATTATTATTACTGAAACTAAATAAATGACAATATTGTTTCCTTAGTTTTATTGGACAAAAAAATAAAGTATCCCTTAGGGAAAACAAAACAGAAAAGGTAAACAAACACCTTTCCCAGAACAGAGGGAAGACATGTAGGAGGAAGCCTGAGCTGCCCAGTGTACTTGAAAGGAACTCGTGAGCTCACGTAACAACTAAAACATCTTTCCAGCACCACTGGTACATTTCTAATTCTTGAGTTTTAAACTGTGTTAATATACTACTTGTTAAAAATTATACACATGAATAAAACACATAAATTTATAGAACTTAAAATTATCATTTCCGACAGCAGCTAGAAACGCATCATTTAAGGTTTCTTTCTAAGGCCCAAGTAATTCAACCTGAAACTGACATTACAATTTTTAAGTGCATTTTACAGCTCTATATTTTGATAAATATTTACTAAGTCAAAATAAAATTATGTAAGCATTACATACTTACATATACAAGGGCTCTTAAAATATATTTTACACTATAAAATTTGTTTTCAACCTTTGAGTTGATAGTACTATTCATTTAGTGAACAAATTATAAATTGTGAGTGAAGCTATAGATCCAAACTTGATTTTATTTTGAGAATAATATGGTGTCCATTATATAAGACAGAAGAGACAGATATTTTCAAAATCAAGTTGGTTTTTTAAGTCAATTCTGGCAAAACAAATCTTTGTTACTGTTGTACTTGATATAGCATGCATATCCTCTTCTATTTTGTCCTCCAAACATACCATTCATACTAGCTAAGAACTCTGGTAATCTATATTTTAATAAAAAACAGTATTTCTGCTAACAAACAGCTTACCTTCGTCTACTGTGGTCATGTCTTGCTCTAGTTTCAACTTTTGTTGGTTAATTTTTAGCATGGACTCTTCAATAGTTCCTTGGCTTATTAATTTAATAACTAATACTTCTCTAAAAATAAACACATGACATGTCCATAGGTCACTGATGTTATTTAGATACTAAGAGTTCAACAAGAATAATAAGAAAAGTTAATGACTCTGATGGTTTCAATACAATTGTTCCCATACATTCATATGAATGCTTATTCTCCAGGAAGTGACACTATTTGAAAGGATTAGAAGGTCTAGGAGGTGTGGCTTTGTTGGAAGAAGTAGGTCACTGAGGGTGGACTTTGAGCTTCCAAAAGCCCATACCAGACCCAGTGTCTCTCTGCCAGGATGCAGCTCTCAGTGACTGCTCCAGCATCTAGGCTGCCATGCCTGCTGCCATGCTGTACGTAAGCCCCCAATTAAATGCTTTCTTTTATTATTTATTTATTCACTTTTTTTTTGAGACAGGGTTTCTCTCTCTATAGTTCTGGCTGTCCTAGAATCCATTCTGTAGGCCAGGTTGGATTCAACTCTCAGCTAAATTCTTTCTTTTTTTTTAAGTTACAGTTGCCTTGGTCATGGTATCACATCATGGTATCACTTCAAGGCAATAGAACAGTGACTAAGACAGACCCATAAAGTATTTAAAGTACTTGAGATTGGCATTTAAAAGTACTAAAATATTTAGACATCTATCCTTTCCTACTGATCCAAGTGAAAATATATACGCTTTGAAAATTATTGATAAAACTTCATTACAATGGGACTGGAAATAGAGCTTGATGATATTCGCTAATAAGCATGCTTGCTTTATTACACTATTGTTCAGGTGGGTTGGCCTGAATCTTGGGGCAATCTGACTTAGCCTCTCAAATGATGGGATTACAAGTATGAACTATCACTACTGATAATATACATCTCATAAACTATAAAACTATTTGGTATGGAGGTGGGGGTTAATTATTAGAAAATGAATAAGTACATAGTAATTTACATATAGAGACCATCAAGGTTGCTGATAAAAATAGCAATTATACTTTGCTGAAAAAAAAAACAAATTCTACAGATAAGATATCCAACCCACACCTTCTTTAATATTCTATACTAATCAAGCTGGTAACTGATGAAAACTAAATTTCAACTGACAATACTTACTTAGTCTGACCAACTCTATGGCACCTGTCTTCTGCTTGTTTGTCATTGTATGGATTGCAATCAATGTCATGAAGTATAACAACATTTGCTGAAGTCAGATTTATTCCTAATCCACCAGCTTTAGTTGACAAGAGAAATACAAAGATATCCATATCTGTATTAAACTCATCAATTAGATGAATCCTGTAAGACAAATGGATTAGGTTCAATATCACTAAAGGATAAATATGTAGAACTGAAAATAGTCTCACTTCACATGGAAGGCAAACCTAGGGACTATACACACATGTTCTTCCAATTACACCTACTTTGTCCTCTGCTATCAGTGAAGGACCTCTTAAGTCAATCCAACCATTCCAACTTGATTAACATCTGAAGTATTATTTTATTTTTTTGAGTGCTAAATAATACTTATCCAGTCTAACTTTCACAGCAACCTGACAGTTACTACCAACAGAGAGAAGTATACAAGAAGAATCAAGGATTCTATTTTCCTTTTTTTTTTTTTTTTGAGTGGAGGGGCTTGGGGGATGTCTCACTAGGTAGCCTAGGTTGGCATCAAATATTAGATTTTCCTGCTGAATGAGAACTTTTTTCCTAAAAGTTTCATTAACCTTCAAAATGTAAAAAATCTGACCTTAAAACAATCTTGATTAAACAGTAAGATGTTTTAAACCTTGAATGTTTTTTTAATATCCTAATCAGAGTTTCTCCTCCCTTCCATTCCTCTCTCCCCCTTCACTTTTCCTCCATTTCTCTTTAGAAAAGGATAGGTCTCCCATGGTTATCAAGCAAACATGGCATATTGAGCAGTAAAACTAGGCACTTCCCCTTGTATTAAGGCTAGATAAGACAATCCAATATGAGGAAAGGTGTCCTAAAAGTAGGCAAAAGAGTCAGAAAGAGCCTAACTCCCACTGTTGGGAGCTCCATAACAACACCAAGCTGCTCAACTATAACATGTATACAGACGACCTAGGTCATTCCCATATAGACTCCTTGGTTGTAGATTCAATCTCCGTGGGTCCCTATGGGTCCAGGTTAGTTGATTCTGAGGTTTTACTTGTGGTATCCTTAACCCCTCTAGTTCCTATAAGCAATCCTCCCCTCTTCTGAAGAGAGTCCCTGATGTCTGCCTAATGTCTGGCTGTGGGTCTCTGCATCTGTTTCAATCAGTTGCTAGATGAAGCCTCCCTTGAATATTTTTTTTTAAAAGGGAAAAAAATCAGAACTGGGGATATAGTTTAGTTATAGAGTGCTTGCCTAGCATGTAAAAGGGTCTGGGTTTGATTCCCTAACAGTTCTAAAATAAAAATAACATAAATACAGGAAAAATTATGAAAAGCACACAATTTTCATAATTTTTCAGAATATACTTATAAACAATTTGGGGGGGGATTAAAGAAAAACAACCCCCAGCAGTAATAGTTGAATAATTTGAATATTGAATATTTGAAATAGCAGAGACTAACACTTTAAACAAGAATTTTCTACAAAAGTCTCCTTATATTTAAAATGCTAGTAAATGCATAAGCAAATGATACTTGGCAACTAATACCAACCTTTCAGAAATCTGAGTCTTCCCATCTAATCGGAGGTACCTATGCTGATGATGCTTCAAGAGAACCTCTAATATATCCAGCATCATGGTAAACTGGCTGAATAACACAACTCTATCACCCTGTGGAAATATATGTATGAATTAGAAGCAGGAGAGTGAAACCATTACACTTACCCAAAGCCTTGAGGCCTACAAAATAAAGAGTGCTTTAAAGAGACTTTTGCCAACTTTGCAAAAACTTCTGCACGGTAAAATTACATAATGTTCAATTGCTTTATTTCTTTTTTAAGTAAAAAATTGAGTAATAATAGCAAGAATAAATTTATTTTTTCTTATACATGAAAAGATTTCCTTAACTTCTAAACTTCAGTAGCAGTTTAATTCTCAGTTTTTAAGTTAAAGAATTTGATTATTACTTCCTTTTCATATTAAAAAAGGATCATTCATTAAGAACAACTACATAATCACTATTTATACACAAATATAGAAAATTTACGCTATTTCATACGAATTGCAGAATCCTTCGAAGAAATAGGTCACCTCTGAAATAATTAAAACTTAAAAAATTAACAGAGGTGTTATCTAGTCTTATTATTTTCTTATTAAGTTCTATAAAAAGAAAAATAAGCAGAAAAATATATGAATCAAATTTAAAACACTAGGTTCTAAAAGAAAGTAGAACATAAACTTAACTTTAATAAGGATAACGAACAACAAAGCCAGAGACATCCTTTCTAATACTTTGGTTTCAAAAGTTCAACCAACAAGGCAGATACAAAGACAGTTGTTCTTTTTAATACCTTCTGTTTCAACTCAGACAAGATGCATCCTAAGGCTCGGAACTTCCCAGAATCCAAAATTAAATCCATGTCTAACTGGTAACTATTAATGTGTTGATACTGTTTACAAAGTACATGTAGTTCAAAATCTGTCATAACTTCCATGTCTTCAAAGATCAGGTCGGGGTTAGCCTCACAATGCGTAGGTTCCTTTTTAAAATGAAACATAACAAAACATCATATACAATTTATAATATAACAGATTAATAAGAACATTCCATATTTGAAAAAAAAAATGCCCAAATCAGACATTTTAGTACAACAGATTAAGGATAAGACATGAGTATCAATTCAGGGTATCATAAAAAAAGAAAGATTTTTCTTTTTTTTCTTCCCTTCCTTCCTTTTTTTGAAAAGACTTATTTTTATTTATATGAGGGATCTGAAGACACTGTAGCTATCTTCAGACACACCAGAAGAGTGCATTAGATCTCATTACAGATGGTTGTGAGCCACTATGTGGTTGCTGGGAATTGAACTCAGGACCTCTGGAAGAGCAGTTAGTGTTCTTAACCGCTGAGCCATCTCTCCAGTCCCCAGAAAGGAAGATTCTTAGCTCTTCTACAGACAGTATGTTTAAACACTGACAAATAAAAAACTTCCTCTCATTCTGCACAAGCATTTCTTATTAAGACAGCCGTTACTAATATATAAAAACACCTTTACCCTCAGCATGTAAGTAACTATTCCACAATTGGGAATTTAGTTCAAATGATCCTAGCAAAGCATCCAGGAATTTACAGGACACAAGAAGAGTGTGGGTACGAATGCTAACTGAAAAGGAGTCCAAGTAACATGTACAGAGGGTTCATTATAAAAATTCTCTGCCCTTTCACATGTTTAAATTTTTCCATAAGTTTAAAATAACAAAAAAAAAATTAAAAGACAGCTTGTTGCACTCAGCACAGATATACAGATATATCTACATTTTAAAAAAAAGATTAAGAAAGAATGGGGCAAAAATAAAAACTAAACTGACAGAAAAAATACAACAAAGGAAAACCAAAATAGAGAAAATAAATAGGAAAATTGTTTCATTAAGCAGGACACAAATATGAGGGATCTTTTATTTGGGTTTAGCTTTCTTTTTTAAAACTTTAAAAGATGTGTTTTATAAAAGTCTGTGGAATTAGCAAACTCTTCTCATTAAGGGTCAAGGTCCAACTGACAAATAACAAATATTTTTGACTTGGCAGGTACAGTGGTATAGACTGCACTTACCCAGCTCTGCCCCTACAGTGGGGATCCCTAAGGGAACACAGATAAATGGGTATGCTGATGTTCTAACCAAAAAAAACGTAGTAGTACTTATTGGCCACAGTTTGCTGACACCGGGACTGATTACCTGTCTATTCTCTTGTCCATCATGTTATCTATGCCTAGAAAATGTATGTCAGGCTAGGGCTACAGCACGGGTGGTGGACGGTGGAGAGTTTGGTTAGCATGTGCAAGGCCTGCAGTGGTTCAGAGGTGAATATGCCCGCTATTTTAGCTACCTAACTTTCAGCCTTAGACCATCTTAAGCATTTCCCAGTGTTGTTAGCGAAGCTCAGTGTGAGTCTAACTTGAGTCCTTACCTTCAGCATTAGCTGAGACATCTCCTTCAGCTTCTCAGGTGTGTAATATTGGCGGTGTAGTAAAGGGTGATTGGCCATTTTTCTCAATTGCATCATGACATTGCACATCTCTGTGTTTTTTTCTGTGATCCAAAGAGCAAATATTTTTTAAAAATCAAAGTGATAGAGCTATTTACTAAAGTCTATCTCAATTTTTAAGTCTTAAACTATTTCTTCAAATCCTAACTTAAAAAGAACAGCCCTTAAAATTATCATATGCGCCACACAAAGATCATTTTTTGCATAAGCTGTGGGAGTCAGATGTTACCCAGGTTGTTGATAGACTTTTTCAATCTGTTGAAAAGGCCCGAGTAGAGTTGCTCCTGCTTCTCTGACATGGCACATAGCTCAATCTGATCCTTCTTGGGAGGCAGAAGCTTAAGAACCTTGGAAAGGAAAATCACTTCATGTGATTCTTCTAAGAAAACACAATTCTTATGAAAAAAATGCAACCAAAAACACCCAATAAAAAATTACCTCCTCTTTGACTCTCCTGAGAATGAAGGGCTTTATGATTTGCTTTGCATGTGCTATTCTCTCCTTTTCGTATATACTCTGCTCATCTGCGGGTTTCTAAGCAAAATAAAAATCCAATCCTTTAGAAATTATGTCTTTAAGTCATCACAATAATCCCATATTACAATATGGGACTCCCACTTCACATAATAAAATATATATTTGACTGTTTGGGCTTTTCTCCTAAATAGTGGTATGAGTTAAACTCATGACCTTGGATGTAAAAGGCAGATGCTCTAGACTGAGTTACTGTCTGGGCCTAGAAAGCCATTTCTGAATTCTGAGCTGTAATCTATTTGAAGCTTTATATATATTTTGGTTTCATGCTGTGTTATCATATATTTTACTGAAGTGATAAATCTGAACCAGACTAGTTGATATTTAGATACAAACATTCAATTCAGTCATTAACTGAATAAATCACATGGAATAAAAATGTGTCCAAGTGCTTGTGCTTAAAAGAGGAGAGAACAAGGAAAGAGGAAGGGGTGAGGGGGAGATCCAACCATGTATTTGTTACTGGAAAAAAAAAAGTCCTCACCCAAGTCAATATAATTTGATGAAAACCACAGAGAACAGTATCCAGTCAAAGCTGAGGTTTTTGGAAGAATTACATAGTAAAGATGGATTTAAGGTACAGGTAGCAAGGAGTTAAGAAGGGCTGAGGAATGAATATGACCAGAATGCATTATAAACATGTATGAAATTACCAAAGAATAAATTAATAATAGTAAACCAATAAGATGGAGAACAGAAGAAGATACCTCAAGTCACCCTCGGGCCTGAATGCGTGCATACACAGTGAGCATGTGTGCAAATACAAAAGTAAAAGGTGAAGGTCATCTTTAGAATCTCAAGGGTGGATGTTCTCTCAAGTTTTAACAAGAGGCTCAAAGAATGATGCTGCTTTGATAAGGTCACAGGGCTCAAATCAGAGAACTGGAACCCCCTGAGTTCAGACAATTCTCTTTACTCTGAAGAAGGTGGAGAACAAGAAGAGTCATGGAGTAGAGCTTCCTGCACAACGCACCAGGCATCTTCAAGGGCATCTTCACATGCTGGTACTGTCTAATAAAACCTAACAATTTATAATCAGTTTCCTCAGTCATATAGCACAAGAGAGTCTTACGAAATGGATCTAAGTCTGAGAGCATATTATTTTCTCTCATCAGACTGTACATGGTAGACCATAGATATAAAGGGATGTCAGGAAGTTATTGGGTTCTAAGTAAGACCTTTAAGCTCTACCCCTTGAAGCCTCTGACTTCCCCAAAACAATGATTATGGAAACAGAAGCTACCTCTGGGTATCTGGAAATCCTAAGCTATAGTTCTAGCTCTAGCTTAGAAAGGCCAGTCACCTTTTCCAAGATGGAGGACCTTTTAAGATTAGGAATTAGGTACGAGTTTTCAGTTTTTGTCTTTAGTTTATAGTATTATACCAGTTTTGTTTTGATAAAGGCACCATAATTGTAAAAGGTATTAAAATCAAGAGAAGGCTAGTAAAGGATACAAGAAAAAAAGGATGTATTAAAAAAAGAAACATACATGTAACCCAAGGTACCATATTTATCTGAGCTCTCCGCTCAGCTCTTTAGATTAGTAAACCTCAAAATTCATTACTACAGGTCATAGAATTGATCATTATTTTTCTCCATACTATGGCTGATATGTTCACATATAGGTGTATCAAAAACTTAAGCTCTTTTGATAGAGCATGTGCCATGAACACAACCGTAACAGACGGTTGAAGAGCCTAGAAAACACCTTCACATCTGGGAAAAACACATTATGTATGCTTACCGTTTTAGAAGAAAACATCCTTCGGATTTCACTGGTGCTACTGCTAAACATGTGTGGCATAACAAAATTCAACAATGACATGAGTTCGAGCAGATTATTCTGCACAGGTGTGCCCGTGAGCAGTAAACGGTTATGTGCCTGAGAGTGAAGACAAAAATTAGATAAGATTTCTTCTTTAAGCCCCTATCCTTCCCTAATTGTCTACTTTACCCAGTAAAGGAGACAAAGGGAGAATTATAATTATCATTTACAATTTTACATTCTGTGATAGAAGAAAAGTTGAGATATTTGATGTCACTTACTATTATCTACTATACTTCAGGCAGAACATTAAACTGCTGGCATGCTTTGAAAGGGCTACTGTTTATCCTCAAATAACTTATGTGAGGTGGTAAAAAGCAAACTATATTCATACAAATTGGAGCTCATGTGCAATAGGATATTAAATGTATTTTTTGGGGGGCTGGAGAGATAGCTCAGTGGTTAAGAGCACTGACTGCTCTTCCAGAGGTCCTGAGTTCAAATCCCAGCAACCACATGGTGGCTCACAACCATCCATAATGATATCTGATACCCTCTTCTGGGGTGTCTGAAGACAGCTACAGTGTACTTACATATAATAATAAATAAATCTTTAAAAAAAAGTATTTTTTTTAACACTTTTAGAGAATTACTGAAAAAAGAATGACAGAGGCCACCAGGCCCACAAAGCAAAAAGAACTTTAAAGGAAAAGCTTGCTCACTCCTGATATAAAATTATGTGTGCATGTATTAAATTAGGAAAGGTAAATTTTATCACAACTATTTATAAAACACACTCTTACATTAATTGTCATTAGGTGCTGATAGCGGATAGAACCCATATTCTTCAGCATATGGCCTTCATCAAAAATTGCATAATTCAGTTTCAGTCGTCGAAAGAGACTGCGGTCATCAGAGCTGCTGATAGCACAATTATACCTGTTGCCAAAAAACACTAATTATTTCTGATTATACCTTTTAGGAGCTTAGAGTTTATTAGGATACAATGTGGTTTTTAAAGCTATTTTTCTTTAAAAAGTTTATTTAATTAAATTTACTTATTTTATGCTATGTAAGTACATGTGTGACACCAAAGGTACAAGTATAGAAGTCATGTTCTTTCCTTCCTTGGGTTATCAGGTATAGTGACAATTGCCTTATCCACTAAGCCATTGCACTGGCCTCTAAACTACTTTTAACATTTCAAACAACTCTTACAAGAAAGCACTAAACACAGTCAGCTCTCAAACACTGACACATTTTTATTGAATATTTATGTACCTTTAGCCAAATTATACAGTACTAACCAAAAGAAAATGTAAAACAGTTCTAAATAACTTTAATATACTTGGGAAGCAGCCAATTTGAGAATAACTTAGAAATAATCTAGCACTGCTTTGTACTTTGCCCCATAATTGTCTAAGAAGCAGAAAAGAACACAAAGGTAAAACAAAGGATTAGGTCAAGAAATTACCAGGTAAGAGCCAAGAGTTCAAGAGTACATATGGGTCTGTTTACTTTAAAAAAAAAATTTTTTTTGAAAGGGGTGGGCTACAGAGATGGTCCAACAGTTAAGTGCACTTCTTCCTCTTGCACAGAAGACCTGGGCTTCATTCCTAGCACCCATACTAGCAGCTTATAACTACACATGACTCCAGTTCCAGGGGATATGATGCCCTCTCCTGGCCTCTGCTCACAACTTTATGCCTGTGGTACATGTACACACACTTAGGCACACATACTCATGAACAACAAAAAAAATCATAAATCCTTAAAAAAGGAAAAATAAAATTTTAGATAAATTCTTTCAAAATAGACCCTGACAGAAGACAACAGTAATAAAAATTTTAATGAACTATAAAAATTGTTTTCTACATACTACACTCAATAATTCCAACCACACAGTGACTATTCAAAGATATATTGAACCTGGGTGTGGTAATAACTGATATCCCAGCACTTGGAGGAAGGAGGCAAAAGGAACAAGAATTCAAGGATGTACTCAGCTAAATGACTTGGAGAGCAGCCCAACTAAATGAGACTCCCCCAACTCGCAAATGCTAAAGAAACAAACAAAAAGAATTAGTTTCTTTGTTATCCTTATTTTGCTCTAATTCAGATTTCTTACTAGGAACAGATTTCATTACATTTACTAGCAATATTTATTTGCAAGTTAGAAATATAAATCTTTGGCATGGTATCTCAAGTTTTATCTGAAATTTAACTGAAAGAGTTCTGCTATGTTTTCAATTAAATGGTCTTATACAATAGATTTTTTTAAAAAGGCCTTCATTGTCAGCATAAATCACTGGATCCCTTGTTTCACAATCCCAGCATAAACTAACCTAAACATTGCCACCACAAGATATCTTTCTAACTAAGCATGGTGGCACATGCCTTTACTTGGGAGGCAGAGGCAGGCAAGTTTGGTCAGTTTGGTCCAAAGAGAGTTCCAGGCCAGTCAGTACAGCATAATGAAACCCTGCCTTTAAAAAAACGCGGGGGTTGGGGGGAGGGTGTCAGAGGGGAGGGGATAGGACTATACAAATTCTCCCCACCTCCTCCCAAATTTTCTTAATACTTACGTTGTAACAATTACATTGTAATCTTCATATTTATTATGGATGTTGAATCTAATTTGTTTACGCTCTTCTTGAGAACCTAGAATTTAAAAGTGAAGCATACTTTCATTATATTTATTGTGTTTAATTATATCTTAATTTTTTTTAATTACTAAATGAAAAGCAAAATGACTTACCATAGTAACAGAGCACATTTAAAGTAGGGCACCATAAGTTAACTTCTCTTAGCCAGTTATCTACAAAAAACAAGAGATTATATGAATCTGCTATTGCAGGAATTATGTTTATTAAGTTAATTTTGCTTTGAAAAAAAAAAACTATGAAAACTACCCCTCATGATTAAATGAAAGGTTCTGAAGGGGCATCAAGGTGCAGAAGACCCCACTTAAGTGATAATTCTAATTTAGGGAGAGATAGTCTTTATTTTACACTTATGCGCAGAAAACTTTCTCACATCAACTTTTACATTAATTCATAAAGAATGGATAAATGATTAAGCAAGAATTAAATTACATGTTTTTAAATCTAAATAATGTTTTAAAGTTGGGCAGGGTAGGGCTAGATAGATGACTCTGAAGTTAAGAGCACTGGCTGCCAGATGCCGGGAGTTCCTGGAGACTGGACCACCAACCAAAGAATACGAATGGAGAGACCCATGGCGCTGACCACATATGTGGCAGAGGATGGTCTTGTTGGACATCAGTGGGAGGAGAGGCCCTTCGGCCTGAGGGCGTTTGATGCCCCAGTGTAGGGGAATGCCAGGACAGGGAAGCGGGAATGGGTGGGTGGGGGAGCACCCTCATAGAGTCAGGGGAAAGGGAGATGGGGATAGAGGGTTTCCGAAGTGGAGACCTGGAAAGAGGAAAACATTTGAAATGTAAATAAAGAAAATATCCAATCAAAAAACAAAAACAAACAAACAAAAAAGGGCACTGGCTGCTCTTCCAGAGGTCCTGAATTTAATTCCTAGCAACCACATGGCGGCTCACAACCTTCTATAATGAGATCTGGTGCCCTCTTCTGGCCTGCAGGCATAAATGCAGGCAAAATACCGCATATATAATAAATAAATAAAACCTTTTTAAAAAAAAAAAAAGTTGGGAGCCGGGCAATGGTGGCACGTGCCTTTAATCCCAGCACTTGGGAGGCAGAGGCAGGAGGATTTCTGAGTTCAAGACCAGTCTGGTCTACAGAGTGAGTTCCAGGACAGCCAGGGCTACACAGAGAAACCCTGTCTGAGACAGGAAGATAACCCAAGTCTAAGAATTTATGAAAACATGGATAGACGCTACACACAGTAAGACCTCCTCTCAACCCCTATCCCACCAAATTATACCATGCTGTTTTCTGTTTCTTTTTGACATTTCGCTATCTTTTTTTTCTCATACAGACCTCATGTAGCCGAGGCTGACACCGAACTCACTACACATATGAAGATGACTTTGAACCCCTGATCCTCCTGACTCTACCTTTCAAGTATATAATATTACAGGTGTATGCTGACACATCCAGCTCCTTTAACTCTTAAAAGTAATTTGTAAGTACTATGACACCAAAATAAGTGGCCATGTCAGGTTCTTGGAAAATATTGCCAATGCAACCAAAACACACACACACATGTACATTTTCAAAAAAAAAAAAGAGAGAGAAAATAGGCCAAAAAATTAATATTCATCACCATACGTGCACATCAATATAAAACATTCCGAAACACAGAAACAGCTGTCCCCAGATTACAAACCTATGGTGGAGGCTGGAACAACAATCAAATGAGGCCCTTTATTACCCTCTTGAAAGAGGTATGCCAGGAATGCAATGGCTTGAATGGTTTTTCCTAGGCCCTAAAATTAAAAGACAATATATGAAATTTAAAAATGAATGAAAATAAACTAATACTTGAAAGTGCAAAAGAAAAAGAGGTATTTCTTGGCAGGATTAAATTTTTCCAGTTCCCATAATCCACTTCAGAGAATTTCTATGTTTAAATGAGTTTTGAGAAGAATCTATAAGTGGGTCTATAATTTATTTTAGTGAGCAGCATTAACAGTTGATTTATACATGATACACATTAATAGGGAAGAATTTTGCATTGCAATACAAAGAACCTACTTCTCATTATTTCTTATACAGGACTTAATGTGCCTAGATGGACTGAGGACTGTTTCATAAATATAGAAAAACATTACCCAACTCTATTACTCTGCAATTGCACTCTTAAGGACAGATAAGACCATGTCACATGGCAATCAAAAAAACCAAACTCTGATATAATAGTAACAGATGAGTCCCAGTAGCATCATGCTGTACTGAATGAGCTAGACAGAACGGTATGAACAACACTGTTTATACTATAGTCTAAGGTCATCAGCCTCTAGTGATAGGTGTCAGAACTGAGATATAGAGCGAAGCTTGGTGGATCACATCTGTAATCCCAGCCAACTGGGAGGCTGACCAAGGAATGATCTACACTAGTTTGGGAACAGCTTGGGCTACAGTACAAAAAGTTCTAGGCTGGCTCAGGGAATAGCATAAAATCCTACTCCAAAACAAAAACAAGACAAAACACACAAGGCCACTGAACTAGCATTAAGAAAGCTAAGTACTATCACATTATGAACTGAATGTGTTCTTGTTCTTCCCGCAAAATACATATCATACGCTGGAGTGTTAACACTCAAAGATATGGTATTTAGAGAATTGGCCATATGGACGAGATTCATGCAGTCATGAAGGTGGTGTCCTAATCCAGTCAAGCTAATGACCTTTTAAGGAGAGAGAAACCAGGGATACAAACAAGCAATAACATCTGAGGACACAAACAGTATCTCTTGCTTGCAAGGTAAGAGGAGAGGCCTCCAGGGTAGGGGGATACCCAAAGGGGGCTTACCAACTCCCAGGAGAAGGGAAGGGGGTAAGGGTTGTGGGAGGGGGTGACTTGGAGGCGGATAGTAAACTGGATATAAAGTGAATAAATTTTTAAAAAGTAAAAAAGAAGGAGGAGGAGGTAGAGAAGGAGAAGAGACCTCAAAAAGACACCAAGCCTGCTAACACCTCCATCTTGGTCTAGCTGTGGGAAACAAACTTGTGTGGGATAGCCATGGTATTCTTGTTCTGGCAAATTTAACAAATTTATGCTTTACAAATAACAAAAATGACATCACATCACATATCATTTTGACACCAAATACGATCTTAAGAGTATAAAATTATGTGTATATATATATATATATATATATACACACACACACACACACATACACACATACACACACACACACATATACATCCATCCATACATATTAGTTCTGAAAGATTATGCCATCTAGCAAGAATCTGATAGGCTATGAATGGCAAGACTGACAAAGCTCAGGTCTGATTCCAGTTCGGTTATACACTGTCACACTGTACATTATTTGTAAGCATTCTGACATGTCACAGACATTGATTTCATATTGAATAGCATCTTTTTTTTTTTAACAAGTACAAAGTGACAGTGGGAATATGCAGAAACAGCATTATTATGATTGTTCATTTTTGTTACTCACAAAAATACAACTTTTTGTTTGCTTGACTTTTTGTGGTAGGGTTTGCATGTAGCCCAGAATGGCCTCAAACCTGAATCCTCCGGCCTTTGTCTCCCGAGTGCTATAGGCAATACAGCCAGCATTTAGCTCATGCTCAATAAATACTTTTTACAAGTACAGTTGAAGGAAGGGTGAGGTCACATCAGACTAACAGTGAAGTTCAAATATGACTATCCCTGGACTAATGGCTGCAGCAAGTTTCATGAGCTTAGTCTAAAAGTAAATGTAATTTGGGGGAAAAATTAACTCAAACATACTGATACTTTCGTAATATTTACACTGATACATAATCATAACCAGAAAGACAAACTTCTTTCAGTTGTGAAGGACTGGGTCTAAAACTAAAGCAATAAAGATAAGAAAAGGTAAAAGCAAGTGTATTGGGTTCAGTGAAACTACAATGGCCAATGGTGTGGCTCAGTGGCAGGATGCTTACACAGCACACCCTGGCTTTGGTAATTCCGCAAATCCAGTCAACCAAAGAACAACAACCAAAACACAAGAAAGCAAAACAACAGCAAAGGAAAATGCCTTAATATCGTAAATGGCAATATATCTTTTTATGCCATGTTGAATTACAAATTCTATTAATGGTGAACACTTACCATTTCATCTGCCAAAATGCCATTAAGCCCATGTTTATGCACCAATGCCAGCCAATTCAAACCAACCTTCTGATAGGGCTTGAGTGATAAACTGATAAAGAAACAACAAATATAGATTGATACTTTTTTATTAATTTTCTATTCTATTTTTCTGACATTTGGATTATAATGAACATACATACAAAATAAAATCCAAAACTATCCAGATGAGCCTTACCTTTTAACCTGACTCTTACAAGCTATATACATTTTTAAAAAGTAAATCCAAAACACAATCCATAATAATTTTTAAAATCTCATAAATATTTACTCAATATTTGTCATTTATTTCTTTTGGCAGTATAAATTACATAAAACACTTTTATATTGGGGCATATCATAATTTTAAGAAATTACTGATTTCTATAATAATCAGATTAACTATGATATTGTATTATTAAAGTGATATTTAATCTAGAAAAATGAATTATATTGACTAGACTTTTAGCACATTAAAGAAATTACAATTTTTGAAACTAAACCCACAAACATAATTTGTTCTTCTGCCAGGTTGCTTAATAATGGCTTTGTTTAGTTCTAGAGTAATGTATGTGTATACATGCATATATTTACATATATAAATTTGCTAAGCACTGATGAATACCAAAGTAATATGCAAGTGTTTTCTAACTTTTTAACTTAGAAATTTATAAACAAATTAATCCCAGGAACAACTTTGTTTATAGTTTGTTTTAGAATTATAATGGATGAAAACATTTTTCTAAATGTTTAGATAGTTAAAATTATTAACAGTGATTTTACTGAAAATCTACTATATAAAGAATGCATGTGGTTTTTTGGATATCTTTACTAACCTTATTAACCTTTTAAGAATGCTATAAAGTAGCTATTGTCTTCGTTTTTTCAGATAAAATATGAGACACTGGGGCTGTAAAACTACAAAATATCAAGCCTCAAATTTTAACTTGGGAAGTTATTCTAAATCCAAAGCTTATTCTCTTACTCAGAAAAGACAGCACTCACCATACATCAATGCGGAAGCCTATAACATTCTCCAGCTTTTACTCTGCCTCCTTAGTTTCTTCTAAGTATAGACATTAGTCTATACACAGAAAAGAGGTCTGGACATAAGCTGTAGTATATAAATGACTATGAAGTTAAATCCTGAAACCAAAACATCTTTATCCAGTGAGGTGGGATTGAAAAGACCTCCACCTTAAACACGAGTCTATGCTTCACTCAGCCTTACACAAAAACGTTTCTCACTAAAAGTAACAACAGAGGGAAGAAAAACATTGTCCACATCAATGTATTCTAAAGTCATCAAAGTATGCGCCCTCCTTACAAAAAGAAAGAATACTATTTACCAATGTAATTTCTATGCTCCTACAGAGGCAACAATCCTACAGATGCAGCACCATTGCCTCCAGAAATGTGAAAACTTTCCCAAGGTCCTTGTATTCAATCAGACCTATTCTAAAGGCCAACTTTTAAAAAATAAAAATAAAAATTATGTTTTATGTGTACAGGTGCTTACCTGTATGTATGTCTTTGCACTACATGCATTCCTGGTATTTATACTGACCAGAATTCAAGTGACAGGTGATGGTGAGCTGCTCAATATGCTGGAAATTAAACCCAGGTTTTCTGCAAAAGCAGCAAGTGCTCTTAGGGGCTTAGCTACGTCCCTAGCCCAAAGCCTACCCTTTACCCACAAAATAGCAAAACCAAAAGCTTTTGCTGATCTATTCCATGCTCAAGTCAACACCTATTTCTCTATTATTTTTGAGTCCTTACTAATGCTTTCTTTACTCATCATACAGATGTAAGGTTCACATTTCACGAAAATAAAATTTTGATAGGGGAGGCATATTAAAACATTTATAAATGTATCTGAGAGCCACCATAACAGGCCAACACATAGCCTATCATCAAAAAAACAAGGAAGATTCTTCAACTAAACTTATGAAGTTTTCATCACTAATATAAAGTATAAAATCTCTGGCAAAATACTTCACACAAATTTTTAAATGTAAGTGAAAAGCATCCACTATACAGAAATATTTGTTCAAGGAATGCTGACTTATTTACAAGGAAACCTGGCTAAGGCACTTTAATTAGATATTTGACTAAATAGCTTTATTAAATTGGAATGTTGATTTCAAAAAATATTCATACATAAGTGTGCATATGTATATTCATGCAGATATGTTCCTTGGTTAGTTCTGCCTATATCATGACTGTGTTGCTTAGTATGACAAAATTGCTGCCTGATATACATTGTTTCTCCAGAACACAAGTAGACCAACCTAAAGGGATTGATGAAGATGTAGATAGGTTTAACAAAACCAGTTCGAATTACATTGACTACATAGGGATATGGTTTAATTGTTAAGAGTGCTTGCCTAGCATGCATAAGGCCCTGCGTAAAATCACCAGTACTAGTTAAAACAAACAAAAAGACAAATGAAGAAACTATTTAATATGACAAATTATTGCAATAGGTAGGCTATATTCTTTCTCTAGCAGGTGTTATGTATTCAAACTTCCCTTCCACTTAATTTGACAATTTCCTAAAAATTTTAACAATTACATGTGAAGACCAACCTTCCATTTACTTATAAGAATGTAGGAAGTGTTCAGAACTCTAAATGTGCAATCTAACAAATATCTCTCCTCTAAGCTGGAGGTCCTCCTACCTTCCACTGAGGAAAATGCTATTTTAAGATCTTCTGGGTCATAAAAGAAAAAGTAATGGATTATTTGGAGGTTGCTTTTCTGCTTGGGGGTGGGGGGAAGAATCCTCCCAGTCATTATGATTTCTTCAGTGTGAAATGAAGCATGCCTTGTAAGAAAAGCTAGTTTCAATATGACTTTCAAAGGACTGAACGAAAGGAGAGAAGCAGAGACTCCCAGGACTGCATATAACTAGTGTAAAATGGAAAAATGTGGAGCTGGAGAAGCTTGTTTAAAATGTTCCACACAAAGCCTAGATGCCATCCCAACCTACTGTATGCTGAGTAAGTTAGAAACTTTTTCAATGATAAGAATTAAAATTTATCAATTCCATATCAACTACTAAAGTCTCAGATATAGTTATAATTATAGTAAGAAAAAAAACTAGTATAGTATAAACTAGTATAAAACTAGTATAGACAGGATATACTATCGAACACACTTATTCTAAAATTTGAACTAATTAAGCTCAAATTGAACTAATCTATCTATCTATCTATCTATCTATCTATCTATCTATCTATCTATCTATCTATCTATCTATCTATCTATCTATCTATATCTATAGATATAGATATCACCAAAGCTGTGCTCAATGAGAAATGCCTGGGTTCTTTCCCCAGCACTATCAAAGCTAAATAAAGATACAAGTGAGTGTGGTAGTTATTGTCTGGACACTGTTTACCTCTGTAAGGCAATGATCATCTACAAATTTTTCTACACAGGCAGCTGCCAAGGCTGGCCACCAAATAAAGTAGAGATACAACTCAGACTTTGCTCTAAGGAGAACTTAAAACTTCATTTCTCATCAAGTACTTCATTAAAACTAAAAGAGGCCATGAAGAAACACATCAATAATTATAATTAAAATATGTCTTAAAAACCTTACTCTAAGGGAAAGGAGATTATTACCTGACCACACTATTTAGAAGAGAAATTTATGAATGTGGGTTAAGAGTTTTTAAGTGATGCAGTAAAGTACTCATTTTTAAACTCCGAGTTATGATAAAGTGGACTCAACTGGGAAAGTCTGGCAGAGTGAAGAAGAACTCCCCACGTCCACGCTGAAGAACAAGCAGCAGCAGCAGCTCCAACTACACTTAGGAGAACTTGCTGACATAGCTCTGTCTACGCAACACACAAAGGGCTTCTTTTGTGGGAGCTGCATCACGTTTCCCTACACCACCACATAGCACCCTAGAAGGGCACAGAAAAGATTCGAGCTTACTATTAAAGGCCAATAATCATATCTTCTTCTCTTTGCTTCATATTATGATTTTGAACTAATAACCCAATGACCATCAGCAAATATGCTTTGATCATTAACTAAGAAAAATACCAGACATAACTAAGGTAATCAAAACCCTAGTGCTAAAATACAAAAACAAAATAAAAAACTGTAAGAAATATTTTCAACAACAAAAAAGTACAAATATTCTAAACAAACCTCCCTCTTTGTAAGACAAGACTTTTTTGGTTTTTTGTTTGTTTGTTTTTTTTTAATTCCCCTGTGGCCCAAGCTAGCCTCGAATTCACAGTGTAGCCCAGGCTGGCCTCAAACTGGGGATGATCCTCCTGTCTTAGTCACCTTGCTGGGATTCCAGAGATGAGGCATCATGCCTGGCTCTAATTAGCATCTAAATTTGCATAAACACTGCATGGTGTAGATCTTTTATAATCTATTCCAACTAGACCTTGATTTTAGGGACGTGGGCTATTTTCATTGTTTTGCTCCGCAAAAAGTATCTCAAGTCAAGTGTGGTGGTTCCATGGAGTACAACTACAAACTTAGCACTTAGTAGGTGAGTCAGGAGAATTGCTGTTAGTTTGAGACCAGACTAGACTTCACAATGAGCACTAAGCCAGCCTTATAAGGCTAGTTATGGGAAGCCTGTCTCAAAAACAGAAAGAACAGAAACAAATGAAAAACAAACACATACCAAAATGAGCAACTGAATGTATTTCCTGAAAAGGAAGTGTTCTGAACAGGTTTACATTTCCAAACTACTTAAAACTAAGCAAATTATTAAAAGAAATTCAAAATGTACTTTCTCCTACTATAATCCTCCAATACCATATGCAGAGTACACAACTACAAAATGCCACTTGAGTATTTACTGATGGTTCTGCATGTTTTGTTTTTGCCAGGGCTTCTGGCAAGGTATTTTGATGAGCAGCATCTAGAAGACTGTGTACAGTTACGGTCTGCTGTCCTCTTGGATTGTTTCTAACCTCAAGGAGACTTTTCAAAACACGAAGAAAATCGTCAGTTTACACATCATGGCTAAAACCATTCTTATTAGATTCAATGAATACACATAAAGCTATCTGTTACCAGATAAGAAAAATAAAGGTTACATAAGACTACATAACAACACAATAGAGTAAAATTCCCTGCTGGGGAAGGGATCAATGAAAAATATACTGGCATACCCATGTGTGTCACTGAGAACCTTGGAGAATTTACTTCTAACCTTAGCTGCTGAATCACATTTGGTTTCCCTATCCACAATGCAAATAAAAGTTCAGATACTTTATACAAGTAAGATAAAATAACTGTAATCAATGAATGATACCTTTGGTTTAGAAGGGAGGGCTGTTCTATGTTCCATCCACCTCCATTTCCAGTGAGCATGGTAACTTGTTTGGTCAATTTATTTGAAATGTCCTCACATTTGTTCATAAGTCTTATAACTACATCCCTTTCTTGAATTACCGTTTTGCAATTCCATATCAAATCTTCAGATAGGCCATTGATTTTGGACATCTTTGTAAACTGTGAGAAAAAAAAGAAAAATAGTTTAACAGTTCAAACCTCACAGGCAGACTGCAAGTTCTTTTCTAGTTACTTAATTAAAGGTTTTGTACCATGATTCAGACTCCCCTCAAAACTGTAACTTTCTGGCCTCTGCTTCCAAACACTGGGTAGCAGGAGTACACAACCATACTGCACAGCCAAATCCAAATTCTTTCTTTGAGGGGAAAAAAGTTTGTAAAGCCATCAACAACTGCTGAGTGAACTGGTTTTTCATGTCCACATTTGAATTCTTATGTGCTTCACTGACAGGCTGCCACTTCAACAGTGTGTTGAAATAAAACATCTCTTTTCACACAGAAATAAACTCAAATTTATTATTAAGTTTATTGATACTGACAGCAAATGTGTGATAATACTAAAAATATTAAGTTTTCATATTTCTGTGTAGGGGAATGGTTCTGATGCTTTGATTTAATTGGAAAGCTTCGTGTACTGACGCCGAAGATCCTTGTCCCCAATTGCTTTTTGCTTATCAATAAAGATGGCAGCGGTCAATGGGTGGGGACAAGGGAGACAGAGCAAGACCCTTAGAGTTGTGCAGGCTAAGACACAGAAGGAAAGAGAAGATCGCCATGACGGGGGGGGGGGGATGGAACAGAATTAGAGCTACAAAAGGAACATCAGTCAAAGTGTAGGTGTAAAGAGAAAGCGGTTCCCAGAAAGGCTGCCCAGAAGCACTTTGGGCAGCAGAGGACAATGGGCCTCACAGAAGGTAACAGGGCAGCAAAGCTAAGAAGGTACTGAGCTGGGGGTTAAGGGGAAAGCATGCAGTCACAGGAGGCTGAGAAGTGGCCAGCCTTTGAGCTAAAAGCATATTAGAAATAAGTGTGTGTGTGCGTCTGTGTGTGTTTGTGCACACGCTTCATCCACAGATCCAAAGATGAAACAGTGCAGCCCACCCAAGGGCAAAAAGTAAAAACTCACACAGCAACATTTCCTATCTACTAAATTTTCCCCCAAAAGCTCAGCTTCACCCATTAGTAAAGATAGCAAAATAGACTGTGGGGCTAAACTCACTTCCATTTCTTTCACTTTCTATGACTATTGAATATTTAATCTAACCTGAAGACATATCAAAGTACAACCCTACAAAAATAAAAAAAAAAAAAAAACAAAAAAAACAAAGAAAAAAACAGGGCTGGAGAGATGGCTCAGCAGTTAAGAGCACTGACTGCTCTTCTGAAGGTCCTGAGTTCAAATCCCAGCAACCACATTGGCCACAACCATCTATAATAAGATAAGACTCCCTCTTCTAGAGTGTCTGAAGACAGCAACAGTGTACTCACATACAATAAATAAATCTTTTAAAAAAAAGCTATCATTTAAACACCTTAAACATATTTATTTGTTTGTTTACAAAGCAGGGTGTCATTTTATTGCCTTGGCTGGACTAGAACTCATAGAGATCTGCCTGCCTCTGCTTCCTTAGTGATGGCATTAAAGGCATGCACACTACATAGGCTGATATCTTTTTTTTAAGTGGAGATTATTAGAAAAGCATCACAGAACAAAAGATAATTTTATGGATCTATGTGTATGGCTCAGTGATAGAGCATTTGCCAGCATGTGAGAGACCCTGAGTTTGATCACATGCAGTACACACACAGGTTAATTATGACCAATAGTCACAAAAAACTTTAAAACTAACTATAATATAGTACCTGTGTAAATGATTGTGCATTAAACTTTAAAAGAATGTTTTCAAAAGGAGACCCTAAATAATAAGATAACTGAAAACCTACACCCTAAAGAACAAAGCCCAAATATTCTTATGCAAAGGATGAAAAGGCTCAGCAACCACTTGGCAGCCCAGAGAGAAAAAATGAAATTCCCTACAATCCAGAACTGAAGCGAGTAAGCTGACAGCCATCTGCTAGAATAAAAACAGGTGATTTTGATTCATATTACCATATAATATTTACGATATGCTTCCAAGTTACAAAAAAAAAATCATCCTTGTGATTACGGTGCTTCTAAATGCAATGAGAAATGTACACAATAGAAATTCAACATTTCTGAAATATGTTTTTGTAAAAAATTCCAATTTGTAACAAAATACATTTTCATTTTTATACTAAGAACAGGTTAGTAGGAAACAATTTCTCTAATCTATTCTACAGGATTTTTACTGTTTTTTTTTTTTTTTTAATTTTAGTTTTCTGAGACAGGGTTTCTCTGTATAGCCTTGACTGTCCTGGAACTCACTCTGTAGACCAGACTGGCCTCGAAATCCACCTGTAGACTCAGAAATCCACCTGCCTTTGCCTCCCTAGTACTGGGATTAAAGGTGTGCATCACCACTGCCCGGTTTATTTATTGTTATTGTAAGTACACTGTAGCTGCCTTCAGACACCCCAGAAGAGGGGTCAGATCTTATTACAGATGGTTGTGAGCCACCATGTGGTTGCTGGGAATTGAACTCAGGTCTTTTAGAAGAGCAGTCAGTAGTGCTCTTAACTGCTGAGCCATCTCTCCAGCCCAGATTTTTATTGTTTTTAAGACAGGTCTCTCATAATGTATAGCTGGCTGGTCTAGAACTCACTATATAGACCTTGTGACCTTTAACACACAGAGAGATCAACTTACCTCTGGCTCCCCAATAGAGGCATTAAAAGCATGTGCCACAATGCCCAGCATATTACAAACTGGAACTATGAAACACTTACTCATCTATTTATTTGTGAGTGTTTTGCTTTCATGTATGTGTACTGTATATGCATAGTGCCAACAGAAGTCAAATGATGATGTCAGATACCCCAGGACTAGTTAGAGATTTGTTAGCTGTCATATGAATGCTGGAAATCAAATCTGGATCCTCTAGAAGAGCTTAATCACTGAGATGTCTCACCAATGCCCAAAATACTGATGTTTGTATATTACGTTTCTACAGGGATAATATTCACAATCATTAGGTAACCACTTGCCTTCTTGGTTAAGTTCAGGGAAAAATTATCCATAATTAGTAGGTATAGAGTTTTTATTAAATTTCATTAAAATATCAAATTTTAAATGAAAAAAATTACAAAACAAAAATCCTCATATCTACTGTGCAGTTTGTTGGACATTTGAATGAGAACAACACCAAAATTAACCAGAAATCAAGAAAGAACATAAATAACATTGTGAACAAAAATTACCAAGTACATCTTACTCAACAACTCATTAAATCCAACAATTCTGAAAAATTTATGTTATAAAGCTGGAGAAAATCCAAAGTTTCTGCTCTGTTTTTAATGTTAACAGATCCTCCTCTCAAATAACTTAAAACCTGAAACCAAGAGCAGGAGAGATGGCTCAGAGCTAAGAGTACTTACTGCTCTTGCAGAAGTCCCAAGTTTGGTTCTCAACATCTACATCAGGTTAAGTTACAATCACCTATAACTCCAGCTCCAAAGTATCCAACACCCTCTTCTGACCTCTGCAGGCACCCATACACATTTACATAAAAACAAACAGAAATGAATGCATGCACAAAGAAAAATATTTTTTGAAGCTTTTTATTATATAAACTAGTGAGTTTTGTTTGTTTTGTTCTCTAGTGAATATGACTCTAACTGGTAAAAGTATCTGCTATATAGAAACAGTCTCTCCCTTGCATGGTTTACTGTTCTAATTGTTAAAAAGAAAGGATGTAATTTAACAGGCCTGTATCACAAGCAGAATGCTAAAACCTAGAAAGTCTTTTCAGATGTAATAAAGAACTGTTTTAACCATTAGATCAAAATGTCAGAGCTTAGAAGAACACAAGATTATCTCAACAAGAAAGTGGGAAAGGACAGGATCACCATTCTGATGAGTTCAGTTATGAACACTGTAAAGCAATTGAAAGGTTTTAAGTCAAAAACGGATAAGATAGATTTCCTGTTTTAAAAGGACACTGTGAATGCTTGAACACAAAACGCATTATGCCTGGTAAGTTTTAAGTTTTACCAAATAATATTTAATGAAAGATCCTGTGGCACATGCTTGTAAATCCAGCACTTAGGAGCTAGAAGTGCTACATAAGACCTACACATACTTTCAATCCCAGCTGTTAGGAGGCCAAAAGAATCATGAGCTTGATATCACGCTAGGCAAACACATTCTTGTCTTAAGTAAAAATTAAAACAGAAGGGATTCATGAGATGGCGCAGCAATTCTGAGCATTCAATGGCTCTTCTTCCAACGGGCCCAGGCTTAATTCCCAGCACCAGCAAAGTGGGTCGCAGTTGTAACTCCAGCATCAGGGAATACAACACCCTTGTCCTCCGGCCTTTCTGGCACCTAGCTTTGTGGCACATATGGTATACAAATATATATGCAGGCAACATACCCATATACAGAAAAAAAACTAAGCAAAAAATGTTTAATTCAAATAAATATCCTTTTTTAAAAAGGGAATACTGTTAAGCACCAAAACTCTGTGGTTAAATTGTATGTACTATAAAGGTGGATGTAATTCTTGGAGTGAGGTGCTTAACTCGAGTTCTGAGTATGAAAATATGAAAAAGTAATGTTTTAATTATGACACAGAAAAATTGCACAAAAGAGCAAAAGAAAAGTCAAAATAATTATCAGAGATTTGAAATACTAGCACAAGCAGGGAAAGGTCACCCTATAAACCTCAGGTCACAGATAAGCATAGAAAGTAAAAACTTGTTTACATGGCATCCAATGTATCAATAAATAGATGGTACTAAAACAATTTTAAGTGGTGGGTATCTTTGGTGGAATTTTGGATAAACTACATTTTTTATTTCTACTATGTTCCAATTTTACACATACAAAATCAACTTTAAAAACAATATTTATTAAGTGAGAATAAAGAAAATATAAAATTCCTACTTACTAGATAACTACATGCAAAAAGACTATCAACAGGTCACTGATTAGCATTTCTAAAAACTCAAGTAGTATCCCAAGAACTTTCTTCTCTGAAAGGCTGAGTCTGGGGGTGGAGACATCTCTGAGGTAGAGTAAGCCTACTGAGTTCAAGGCCCTGTACTGAAAAGAGAAGGGACCATAGACCCTGGAACTGAAGTACCTCTCTCCTACCACAATGTGTCACTCTTGCAAAACAAATGCTTTTGAATTTTTATATGAGGAGGAAATTGTTTAAAGGTAAATTTCTAAAATTATGTAATTCCTAATCAAGAAACAGCTCAAGGACAGTCTTGATCATTACACATAGATGGCAGCAGCTTTATGTATGTGGCAAACTACTCAGAATCCATTTGTAATTTTTTAAGTTTATCAAAGGGCTCAGCGGTTAAGAGCACTGACTGCTCTTCCAGAGGTCCTGAGTTCAATTCCCAGCAACCACATGGTGGCTCCCAACCATCTGCAATGAGATCCAATGCCTTCTTCATGGTATGTCTGAATACAACAACACTGTACTCACATACATTAAATAAATAAATATTTAAAAAAATAATTTCTTAAAAAAAAAAAAAGTTTATCAAACTTGTGACTTCCAGGACAGCCAGATCTAACAGAGAAATCCTGTCTCAGAAAAAAAGACAAAAACCAAAAAAAAACAGAAATAAACAAACAAACAAAAAAGAAAACAGAAAGAATCATTTCAGTGTTTCAGCTGAAATGAAGACAGGCAGTTAATAGGGTTAAACAAGGTGAAGCCAGGCACTGGTTCTGAAAATCACTAGAAGGCAAAGCAGCGCTGGCAGAATAAAGCACTAGACAGAAACTGTGCCTGCTGGGGCAATGTTAATACCTCATTTACCCTGAACCCTGAAAGAGATAGGAATCTAAATATGGTAAGTAAATATTCATGAAGCAAGCTATTCGTAAAAGTATACTACACTGAGCAGTACAAATACACATGCTTTTTAACAAAGTATGTTTCATTTTAAGATAGAATCTCCTGTAGCCTGATGTGGTCTAAAAATTTGTTCTGTGGCCAAAGAGAACCATGAAATTCTGATTCTCCTGTTTCTAGCTTTCATGTGCAGTGATTACAGGTGTGTGCCACCGTGCCTGATTTATTTGGTGTTGTGGATTGAATCATGGGCTTCGTGTGCACTGGGAAAACCCTATGATATTTGAGCTACACCTTTCATAAATAATATTCTAATGAGCATATAAAAGTGCAATTAAAAATACAACATGGACACAATAACCCCCATCTTCTCTGATACTAGGCTAAAAAGACCAAACTTCAGCAAGTAGTTGGTGAACTGATGTCATCAATTATTAACTTTGCTAATAAAAATTCTATTTTCCCTACTTTAACAATACTGAATTTTCAACTACTGCCATTTTTGGCTTGCTACACTATAAAGGCTGCTATACTTAATGTTGTAGTTTACTTATAATTAGCATGTAAAGTATTACTATTTAAAAAACAATGTGGGTAAAAGGGAAAAAAAAACAAGAAAATCTAACATTGAAACACAATACAAGGACAAAGGGTAAAAAAAATGAATAAAGCTACAAACATAAATACTCTCAATTTACATCTTCAAAATAACCATTTTTTTCCCCTCAAATGAAATGAAGGTGATTAAATTGAAAACATTTTAACTTAAGAAAAAAAAAGGAGAAAGAGAGAAAAAGCCTCTGGAAAGAAAATTAGAGCAATGCAGAAAACTGCAACCTCAGGATTTAGAATTTTTGTGATGCTACTAAATGGCTAGTATTATGCAAAAACATTATATATTATGTGAATCAGATTTATTACATTATATACCTAAGGCTTTAATGAAAATCAATAATCTACAACTTTTCCAAAATCTGGTTTAAATGTATGACTAAGATTTTTGCACTCAAGCTGCATTTTTGATCAAATATTTATGAATTTACATTTATTCATACACTGTTAGGCAGCCTTTAAAACTAAACTTCAACAATCACTTTAGGAATTGAAAGTTTAAGAATGTTTGTCCTAATTCTGTAATATCTTGTAACTTCATTTAGCTCTGTGTAACACAATTGAAACTTCAAATGTCATAGCAATTTCTGAGTGCAGCATAGGGGTATTTTTGCTATATTTGCTTTAACACTGAATATATTATCACATTATTAATAAAAAAGGGGTAGTAAGCTATATAGCTTTTTAAAAATGTATATATTAAGTTTTTTGTTAATAATTTTACTAATATACTAAATTATTCCATAATCTAATCACATTCAAAATGCTGGCTCCTAGAAAGCAAAAGCAAAAAATTTCTAAGGAAGTTAAAATTTTAGGCTTAGAAATTTACTTGTCTAATTATCAGTTTGCAATAGCTTACTTATACACTTTGCTTGGGATAACAAATCATTGTACTCAGTGAAATAATTCATCTACTTTTAAGATACTTTTTCACTACTTCATAAAATATTCAACATTAAGATGGGTTGGCAAGGACAAACAATATGGTCTTTATGTTCAATTTCTTGAAGGAAAAAGAAGTCAAGAGACTTAGTAAGTGATGCATTATCTCCAAATTCATGTCAGGACTGATATAAACTCTGCCAATTAATTAAGGAAATATGTCTTGTCCATGTTAAGTTGCTGAATATTTTTTAAAACATCTGGCACATATACCTTGGTAAAACTGTATAATCTGCTTTTATTATAAGCTATCTGGGCAAGTAGTTACAGTGACTACACAAACTAGTTCAGATAACTGCATCCCTTATTAAATACATTAAAATCCTAACAAGCCTGAGCAACCCAACTCCATAACACAAGAGACCATTAAAGATTAAAAGAAAAATAAAACGGGAGAAAAGAAGAAACAGAAAGCCCTTCAGCAAATATCTCAACAAATAATCACTGAGGCAAAGCCAAACAAGTTCTGAAAGGATCTGCTTTGACAGATGTTCTCTAGAAAAGCACGCGCTTGGGGCAAAACGAAAGGTTTTAAGTCTGGTTATGTGTCTTTTTTTTTCCTTCAAGTTCTGCTGGACTAGTATTTTCTATATGTTGAAATACTTTAAGAAAAAATGCTTTTTGAAAATTGTTGTGCAGAGACCACCCTCATCAGGCACTTTAAGACTTTTATCAAGGTCATTCATGCTCATTTAGATTGGTTATAGGTACAATATTAGTCACAAATGCATGCATTCACACTCCATAGCACAAAGACTAAAACTCAGAAACCTCCACAAAGCAGCAAGAGCCGCCACATCTCTCAAAGCTGTACACAACCATCCATATTGCTTTGCTTGGAGGGCCTAAACACAACTCATGAATAAAGCCCCACATTTCCATGAATCTAAACACAAAAAAATTTAAAACACAAAAGAGTATTCATAGGAATTGTATTTGATAACTGTTGAGATTTAGAAAACTCAAAAAGCAGTTATTTTAGATAAAACTCATTCACAGGAAGTCAAACACCAGAAAATGATCGTGCAAAATGTACTCACCAGAGAGAGCTCATGCCTTTCTTTCGCCTACACTTGAATTCTATGCTTCCACAACTTTGCTATTTTTCCAATTAAAAATGCTGCAGCCTGCTACACTCCATCAAATGGCCACGTTGTTTAACCAGGAGAAACATGTTAGAAACTGAGCTGTCACATTTAGAAGAAAAAGAAAATAAACACCTGCTTCTTTGTGGGGAAGCATAAAGCACTCAGGCTGGCATGTGGACCATGGAACGCCTCTGGCCGCTGTTACTGCTCTGCAAGCAGTTGTAGTCAAATATCTGCCACATTCTTGCCTTCTGCATGGTGTCTCAGCAGTAACAGATCAGAACTGGCTAGCAAACAACTCCTTCTCAAAAGTAAGCTCTAATTTCTTCTTCTGCAGTGAAATGAACCAAGTTTCTATGCAAAAGGATGAGTGACAGCATTCCCAGCCAATCAGCGTGGGTTTTTTCAGGAAAATCACCCCTTAATTCATTCAAAATTAGGTCATATGACACTATTTGAAATACTATTGGCTTACAATGAAAGTAATGTTTGACTCTACACAGGATAAGGCCACCCATCTATGCTTCCCTGGGCTGAAGACAATCTGACTATAAACGGTACTGTAAATTAAAACACACACAGACACACAGACAGACAAACAGACACACGCACACACACGCGCACGCACACACACGCCTTACCAGAGCTTCCCAATTATTAAAGGGCCGGAGTTCTGTTATCTTCTGAGCCTTTTTCTGAGAACACTTAGGAATCAAAGTCAGTTCGGCAATCGAAGCATCTTGAAGGAAGTGAAGAATTTTGCCTTTATAGCCGTCCTCCATCACTTCTTCACAACTGCTGTAGTCCTCATCCAGTGAGCTCCCAGCATCAGAACCTGAATCATACTCAGAGTCTTCTACAGCTTTCTTAGGATTAAATGCACTTTTCTTACGTTTCTTATTAAAGCCATTTTGTGGTTTCATGGAAATTTTCTGTTTCATCTTTATTTTAGCTGTATTTTTAGAATAATTTTGATTCCTTGCAACTTCTTTTCCATTTGTAACCTCACTTTGTGAAGCACACTGCACATCTGTGTACAAAAAAAATATAAAAGTTGTAACTAACTTAGAAATATATAAATTAAAATATGAAACATAAGATGTCAAATAGAGTAAGAAGAATATGTAAATATTACATTTCCCTTATGAATACTGAATTCAACCACAACTTCCTGTCAAATCTTAACACACATTAAGAGTAATATAAAACAGAATTTAAAGCTATCAACAAGCTAGAATGACATTTCAAAAGTAGGTGGCATCCCCCTTTTAAACCTAACTCTGCTCTCTAAGCAAGCATCCTGAGGACACAGACAGCAGCTGCATGCGCACAAACTGCCATAAAGAGCAAAGGAGCCCAGGCCTCACTGCGGCCTGCCAGAAGCAGCAGGGCAGTGTAAAAGCATTTTTCCTGTTACCACGACTACTAACTTCTCACCATTTTAACATTACTTAAATATATTACCTCAAAGTGCCACTGCTCTGTATTTCATTGAATTCTAAGCTTCCTGTGAATGAAGGTACAGTTTTTCATACATTATTTTCATAAGAAAATTAGGTACTAATAATGGATACATATATACCATTGGCCCTGGCCTGTGTCTGTGGGCTCCAAATTGATGGATCCAACAAGCCATATAAAAATACATTAGAAAAGGAACTGGATATACACTGAACATAAATTTTTTTCATCACTGTTCCCTACATGAGATAAGAACAACTTGCACAGCATTTAACATACCCGATGTGGTATAAGTAATCTTAAGATGACTTGAAGATGACAATGGGAAATGGTGTTTAGGTCGTATGTAAATATCATGCCACTTCACATAAGGGAACTGGGTGCCAGTTAATTTCTAGTATCAGTGTAGGTCCTGAACAAATCTACAGATAAGAGTGTGCTTTATTTAAAATTTTTATTTTCTATTTATTCAAAGAACTTCCAGAGTTATAAATTATTATACGTTCATGCTTTGCCCATATAAAAACTTAATTGAATAAACTGAGTAAAATAAAAACTAAAGTCACTGTGCTGAACTTTAAAAGCTCTTTACAATTATAAAATGCTTAAGTCTATTTGATTTTTGGTTAGAAACATCTCCAAATATGTATAACCTAACTTTGTGTCCGTACCTCTCTCCTCCACCAGTCTTTGCAGTTCAGAGCTCTAGTATGGATT
Source organism: Tokudaia tokunoshimensis (assembly GCA_036184795.1). Classification (NCBI taxonomy): domain Eukaryota; kingdom Metazoa; phylum Chordata; class Mammalia; order Rodentia; family Muridae; genus Tokudaia; species Tokudaia tokunoshimensis. Next base: position 86,813,146 of record BTHU01000002.1, on the reverse strand, counting down.
GGGAGACTGTCCCTCCAGGGTGTGACATTCTTGCATTCTTTTTTTTTTTTTTTTTTTTTTTTTTTTTTTTACTTTTAACTCTTTATTTTATTTTATTTTATTTTTTGTGTATGAGTATGTGAGCCAGCTGACATAGGTGCTGGGAATTGAACTCAGATCCTCCCAGGAGAGCAGTATAAGCTCTTTTTTTTTTTTTTTTTAATTTAATTTTATTTTATTTTTTTAATTTACAATCCAAATCACTTCCCCTTTCCCGTTTCCTCCCTCCCCGAAGGTCCCATAAGCCCCCTTCCCTCCCTCTTTTCTCCGTTCAACCCCCTCTCATTACTCTGTCCTGGCGTTCCCCTACATCCAGTCTTTCCAGGACCAGGGGTCTCTCCTTCCATCTTTTTAGAAATCTATTGATATGCTGATTGTGTCTAGGGTATTCTGAGATTCTGGGTCAATATCCCCTTATCAGTGACTTCATACCATGTGTGATCTTTTGTGATTGGGTTACCTCACTAAGGATGATATTTTCAAGTTCTGACCATTTGCCTAGGAATTTCGTGAATTCATTGTTTTTAATTGCAGAGTAGTATTCCATTGTGTAAATATACCACATCTTCTGAATCCATTCCTCCATTGAGGGACATCTGGGTTCTTTCCAGCTTCTGGCTATTATAAATAAGGCTGCTATGAATATAGTGGAGCATGTGTCCTTATTGCATGCAGGTAAAGTCTCTGGGTATATGCCCAGGAGTGGTATAGCCGGATCCTCCGGAAGTGTCATGCCCAGTTTTCTGAGGAGCCGCCAGACTGCTTTCCAGAGTGGTTGTACCAGCCTGCAATTCCACCAGCAGTGGAGGAGTGTTCCTCTTTCTCCACATCCTCGCCAACAACTGCTGTCTCCTGTGTTTTTGATCTTAGCCATCCTGACTGGTGTGAGATGGAATCTCAGGGTTGTTTTGATTTGCATTTCCCTAATGACTAAGGATGATGAACATCTCTTTAGGTGCTTCTCAGCCATTAGATATTCTTCAGGTGAGAACTCTTTGTGGAGCTCTGTACCCCATTTTTTAATAGGGTTACTTGCCTCTCTGGAGTTTAACTTCTTGAGTTCTTTGTATATCTTGGATATTAGCCCTCTGTCGGATGTAAGGTTGGTAAAGATCATTTCCCAGTTAGTTGGTTGCCGCTTTGTCTTTTTGACGGTGTCTTTTGCCTTGCAAAAACTTTGTAATTTAATGAGGTCCCATTTGTCTATTCTTGATCTTAGAGTATAAGCTATTGGAGTTCTGTTCAGGAAATTCTCCCCTGTGCCCATATGTTCAAGGTTCTTCCCTAGTTTCCCTTCTATTAGTTTCAGTGTGTCTGGTTTTATGTGGAGATCTTTGATCCACTTAGAATTGAGCTTAGTGCAAGGAGATAAGGATGGGTCAATTTGCATTCTTCTGCATGTTGACCTCCAGCTGAGCCAGCACCATTTGTTGAAAAGGCTATCTTTTTTCCACTGGATGGTTTTAGCTCCTTTGTCAAAGATCAAGTGACCATAGGAGTGTGGATTCATTTCTGGGTCTTCAATTCTGTTCCATTGATCTACATGTCTGTTACTGTACCAATACCATGCAGTTTTTAACACTATTGCTCTGTAGTACAGCTTGAGGTCCGGGATACTGATTCCCCCAGAGGTTCTTTTACTCTTGAGAATAGTTTTAGCTATTCTGGGTTTTCTGTTATTCCAGATGAATTTTTGAATTGCTCTTTCTAACTCTATGAAGAATTGAGTTGGGATTTTGATGGGGATTGCATTGAATCTGTGTATTACTTTTGGTAAGATGCTCATTTTTACTATATTAATCCTGCCAATCCATGAGCATGGCAGATTTTTCCATCTTCCGAGGTCTTCTTCAATTTCTTTCTTCAGAGACTTGAAGTTCTTGTCATACAGATCTTTCACTTGTTTGGTTAGCGTCACGCCAAGATACTTAATATGGTTTGTGGCTATCGTAAAGGGTATTATTTCTCTTACTTCTTTCTCAGCCTGCTTATCCTTTGAGTATAGGAAGGCTTCTGACTTGCTTGAGTTGATTTTATATCCGGCCACTTTGCTGAAGTCGTTTATCAGCTGTAGGAGTTCTCTGGTGGAGTTCTTTGGGTCGCTTATGTATACTATCATATCGTCTGCAAATAGTGATAGTTTGACTTCTTCCTTTCCAATTTGTATCCCTTTGACCTCTTTTTCTTGTCTAATTGCTCTAGCTAGAACTTCAAGTACTATATTGAAAAGATATGGAGAGAGAGGGCAGCCTTGTCTAGTCCCTGATTTTAGTGGGATTGCTTCAAGTTTCTCTCCGTTTAGATTGATGCTGGCTACTGGTTTGCTGTAAATTGCTTTTACTATGTTTAGATATGGGCCTTGAATTCCTGATCTTTCCAAGACCTTTAGCATGAAAGGATGCTGAATTTTGTCAAATGCTTTCTCAGCATCTAATGAGATGACCATGTGGTTTTTTTCTTTGAGATTGTTTATGTAGTGGATTACATTGATGGATTTCCTTATATTGAACCATCCCTGCATCCCTGGGATGAAGCCTACTTGATCGTGGTGAATGATCGTTTTGATGTGTTCTTGGATTCGGTTGGCAAGAATTTTATTGAGTATTTTTGCATCGATATTCATAAGAGAGATTGGCCTGAGATTCTCTTTCTTTGTCGGATCTTTGTGTGCTTTTGGTATTAGTGTAATTGTGGCTTCATAGAACGAGTTGGGTAGTGTTCCTTCTGTTTCTATTTTGTGGAACAGTTTGAAGAGTATTGGTGTTAGGTCTTCTTTGAAGGTCTGATAGAATTCTGCACTAAAACCATCTGGACCTGTGCTTTTTTTGGTTGGAAGACTTCCAATGACAACTTCTATTTCTTCAGGGGTTATAGGACGGTTTAGATGGTCTATTTGATCCTGATTTAATTTTGGTACTTGGTATCTGTCAAGGAAATTGTCCATTTCCTCAAGATTTTCTAGTTGTGTTGAATACAGGTTTTTGTAGTAGGATCTGATGATTTTTTGAATTTCCTCAGTTTCTGTTGTTATCTCTCCCTTTTCGTTTCTGATTTTATTAATTTGGATACTATCTCTGTGCCCTTTGGTTAGTCTGGCTAAGGGCTTATCTATCTTGTTGATTTTCTCAAAGAACCAACTCCTCGTTTTGTTGATTCTTTGTATGGTTTTATTTGTTTCTACTTGATTGATTTCAGCCCTGAGTTTGATGATTTCCTGCCTTCTACTCCTCTTTGGTGTATTTGCTTCTTTTTGTTCCAGGGCTTTCAGGTGTGCCATTAAGCTGTTAGTGTATGCTGTCTCCCGTTTCTTTTTGGCGGCACTCAGGGCTATGAATTTTCCTCTTAGCACTGCTTTCATTGTGTCCCATAAGTTAGGGTATGTTGTGCCTTCATTTTCATTAACTTTCAAAAAGTCTTTGATTTCTTTCTTTATTTCCACCTTGACCAAGTTATCATTGAGTAGAGCATTGTTCAGCCTCCATGTGTACGTGGGTTTTCTTTTGTTTTTGTTGCCATTGAAGACCACCCTTATTCCATAGTGATCTGATAGGAGGCATGGGATTATTTCTATCTTCTTGTATCTGTTGAGGTCTGATTTGTGACCAATTATATGGTCAATTTTGGAGAAGGTACCATGAGGAGCTGAGAAGAAGGTGTATTCTTTAGCTCTAGGATGAAATGTTCTATATATATCAGTTAGTTCCATTTGGTCCAAGGCTTCAATTAGATTCACTGTGTCCCTGTTTAGTTTCTGCTTTCCTGAACGATCCATTTCAGAGAGCGGGGTGTTGAAGTCACCCACTATTATTGTGTGCGGTGCGATGTGTGCTTTGAGTTTTAGTAAAGTTTCTTTTACGAATGAGGGTGCCCTTGCATTTGGAGCATAGATATTCAGGATTGAGAGTTCTTGATGGTGGATTTTTCCCTTGATCAGTATGTAGTGTCCTTCTGTGTCTTTTTTGATGACTTTGGGTTGAAAATCAATTTTATCCGATATTAGGATGGCTACTCCACCTCGTTTCTTGGGGCCATTTGCTTGTAAAATTGTTTTCCAGCCTTTTACTCTGAGGTAGTGTTTGTCTTTGACACTGAGGTGCGTTTCCTGCATGCAGCAAAATGCTGGGTCCTGTTTACGTATCCAGTCTGCTAGTCTATGTCTTTTAATTGGGGAATTGAGACCATTGATATTAAGAGAGATTAAGGCATAGTGATTATTGCCATCTGCCATTCTTGACGCTATCTTTATGTTTGAGTGGTTATCTACTTTTGGGTTTGATTCAAGAAGGTTATTATCTCATTTTTTCCAGGGTGTTGTTTCTCTCCCTGTATTGGAGGTTTCCACCTATTATCCGTTGCAGGGCTGGATTTGTGGAAAGATATTGTGAAAATTTGGTTTTATCATGGAATATCTTGGTCTCTCCATCTATGGTGATTGAGAGTTTTGCTGGGTATAGTAGTCTAGGCTGGCATTTGTGCTGTCTTAGTGTCTGCATGAGATCTGCCCAGGATCTTCTGGCTTTCATAGTCTCTGGTGAGAAGTCTGATGTGATTCGGATAGGTCTTCCTTTGTATGTTACTTGGCCCTTTTCTCTTACTGCATTTAGTATTCTTTCTTTGTTTAGAACATTCGGTGTTTTGATTATTATGTGACGGGAGGTATTTCTGTTCTGGTCCAGTCTGTTTGGAGTTCTGTAGGCTTCTTGTATGTTCATCGGCATCTCTCTCTTTAAGTTAGGGAAGTTTTCCTCCATAATTTTGTTGAAGATGTTTACTGGCCCTTTAAGTTGCAAATCTTCACTCTCATCTATACCAATAATCCTTAGGTTTGGTCTTCTCATTGTGTCCTGGATTTCCTGGATGTTTTGGGTTACGCGTTTTTTGCATTTTGCATTTTCTTTGACTGTTGAGTCGATGCTTTCTATGGAATCTTCAGCACCTGAGATTCTTTCTTCCATCTCTTGTATTCTATTGTTGATGTTTGCATCTATGACTCCTGATTTCTTCCCAAGGTTTTCTATCTCCAAAGTTGTCTCCCTTTGTGATTTCTTAGTTGTTTCTACTTCCTTTTTTAGTTCCTGGATGGATTTGCTGAGATCCTTCACTTGTTTGTTTGTATTTTCCTGTATTTCTTTAAGGTATTTTTGCATTACCTCTTTCAGGATTTCTTCCTGATGACCCACGTTCTCCTGCATTTCTCTGAGCGATTTTTGTGTTTCCTCCTCATGGGATTCCATCTGTTGATCCATCGTCTCCTGCATTTCTTTAAGCAGTTCTCGTGTTTCCTTTGTAAGGGCATCTAACCGTTGATTCATTTCTTTAAGCAATTTTTGTGTTGCCTCCTTATGGGCATCCGTCTGTTGACCCATATTCTTCTGTATTTCTTTATGCAAATTTTGTGATTCCTTTGTGAGTGCATCTACCCGTTGATTCATCTCGTTAAGCGATTTTTGTGTTGTCTCCTTGTGCGCCTCCATCTTTTGATCCATGTTCTCCCGCATTTCTCTAAGCGATTTTTGTGTTTCCTTTGTAAGGGCTTCTAACCGTTGATTCATGGTCTCCTGTAACTCTTTATGAGATTTATTTGTGTCCTTCTTGTGATCCTCTAATAGCATCATGAGAAGTGATTTTAAATCCAGATCTTGTCTTTCGGGTGTGGTGGGGTATCCAGGACTTGCTGCTGTTGGAGAGTTGGGTTCGGATGGTCCCACATTACTTTGATTACTGTTAGTAACATTCCTACGTTTGCCTTTTGCCATCTGGATACCTCTGGTGTTAGTTGGTCCTGCTGCCACTGGCTGTTGGTTGGACCTCCTGTGAGCCTGCAAAGCTATTTCTGCCCCCCCTGGATTACCAGGATTCCCCTGGCACCGATTTCTGGGGCCTGCCTGCTCCTGAGTGACTTTGGAGCCCTAATGTGCTTTGCCCCAAGTGATCTTATATTCGGGAGGCCTTGCACATCTAAAGGCTCAGCCTAGTGGATTCCTGGAGCAGAGGTCGCCAAAGGGAGGCTGGCAGGCTCCTGCCCTGTGCAGGGGTGTGTGATCTCTCCTGGGGGGGGGGAGGGGGCGTCCCTCTGCCAGGCAGAAGTCCCACAGCAGATCTGGCGCGCTGGTCACTGCAGATCAGCCCAGCACCTGGGAGCAGGTTACACACAAGCTGCCTGAACCCGAAGCGATATTATGCCTGTCTGTCTCTGAGCCTGGCGGTCCCAACTACCTGGTCACTGGAGCAAAGATGGCGGAGGGCAGTCTCCGTGGCGCCGCTCACCCTGTGGTCACGATGGCCCGCCGATCTGGCACCCAGACGACCACAGCGCCAACCCGCCCTCGGGCACAGACGGAAGCCCCAACAGGCCGTGTCCCAAGTGATGTTATATCGGGGGGAGAGCCTGGGTACCGGTCTCTCCAGCGCAGTCCGCGGGAACAGAGGTCGCGGAAGGGAAGCTGGCAGGCTCCCTCCCTGCGCGGGGTCCCTCCACCAGGCAGAAGGTCCCGCCGCGGAACTGGCGCGCTGGTTACTGCAGATCAGCCCAGCACCTGGGAGCAGGTTACACACAAGCTGCCTGAAACCGAAGCGATATTATGCCTGTCTGTCTCTGAGCCTGGCGGTCCCAACTACCTGGTCACTGGAGCAAAGATGGCGGAGGGCAGTCTCCGTGGCGCCGCTCACCCTGTGGTCACGATGGCCCGCCGATCTGGCACCAGACGACCACAGCGCCAACCCGCCCTCGGGCACAGACGGAAGCCCCAACAGGCCGTGTCCCAAGTGATGTTATATCGGGGGGAGAGCCTGGGTACAGGTCTCTCCAGCGCAGTCCGCGGGAACAGAGGTCGCGGAAGGGAAGCTGGCAGGCTCCCTCCATTCTTGCATTCTTAAGGCTAGTTTTCCAAATTCAGGCAAGTATAGGCTAATATGCAACCAACTGTAAGATCCATCATAGAGTGACAGATATCGAAATGTAACCAACTGAACAAGATAATTTAAATGTTGTCTTCAGAATCAGAAAAGATTATACAAGAAGAAAAAGTTATGTGCTGTCTTGGCTATTACTATGATGAAGAACAAATCCAAATATTGGGGAATTCATCTTTTAGAACATTTTACAACATTATTCCTTGAATTCCTTTCAGGTCAGTAGCTGACAGCTCTCTTCTACAGTAGTACATGGGACTGAAGGAGCCCGTTACTGATTACCTTGATCTTCCGCAAACACTTTCAGAGACTCCAAGGCTTCTGTGTACATCCACTCATGCTCCTTAAGCACTTCTCTTAATTCCTGAAAGTAAGTTATTTTTTTCTGTTAAAAACGTGAAATTAATAATACAGAAAAAGTTATGCTCTTTTAAAATGTAATTACTGAAGAAATAAAGAATTCATATCGCTATCTTTGTTTTGTTTTGAGACAGTCTCACTATGTAACATTGGCTGTCCTGGAACTTTATATAGACCAGGATGGCCTTGAACTTATAAAAATCCACCAGCATCTGCCTACCAAGTGCTATAATTAAATGTATGCACCACGTCTCCCAGTACTGCCACTGTTTTAGTGATACTTTATACATCCACCTTACCAATAAAATACAGTGTTCAACAGGAATAGAAATGTGACTTTTCTTCCTCTTGCCCATTTTCCCTAGGGCTTGCATAACAGGCAGGCTTCAGTATATGCAACTTAACACAACTCTGAGGGTGGATCCTATGTGTATATATGGCAAATGTGCTCTACCAGCTATGCTATATCCCCAGCTGAAAACATGCAGATGTAACTAACACACGTAAAGGATGAGTGTATCAAGACTGTGTATTGTTCACTGGAATTCAGACAGATTGCCTGAGCACAAAAAGAACACATCCACGAAAATGTAAACATGTCCCATATGATAAAAAAGTCTATGCTTCAATAAATACTCATCAATGAAAGAGGGCAGAGGCCTGACATGAGTCATTAGTGACCCTGAACAGTTTCATATCAACTGAAAAGGACGACCTTTATGGAGCATTAAGACACTGAAACATAATACTTCAAAATTCTTACAACTAAGTTTAAGAGTGAGGACATGAAGGAGGGGGTTAGGACAGCTTTTTACATTTAAGGATTCACAATTTTACTATGATGATGTTTATTATGATGCCATTTATAATGCTGACATAACTAGCAAGCACAGTAAATAATTAAGGTAATTAGTTTAAAAAATACAAATTCTGAAGTTTTATTTATTATATGTAAGTACACTGTAGCTATCTTCAGACACCCCAGAAAAGTACATCATATCTCATTACAGATGGTTGTAAGCCACCATGTGGTTGTTGGGATTGAACTCAGGACCTTCAGAAGAATAGTTAGTGCTCTTAACCACTGAGCCATCTCTCCAGCTACAAAATAATTATATAATACTAATCAGAGTATATAATTCCAAAAATACAAAGCTCCCCTTAAGTTGGCACACAGTTTAACTCAAACACCATTTTATAATACAAACATGTAAGTACACAAACATTTGAACAATTCTCTTCTTACCTGTTTATCAAAATTTGGGAATTCCTTTTGCAATTTCAACACAATGCTTTCTTGCTTTTCCCAGTTGCTGCTAGCTTCTGCAGACTCATTTGATTCTTCTCCCTATGGGGCAGGGAGGAGGGGAAAGGGGAAAGAGAGAAACAGGTAAGATCAAGTCTTCCCCACTCTCCTTTATATTATCTAATACTAGAGCTGCTACACTTTTAATAGCCAAAGAAGAAATAGTGATTTTTATTCTCTGGCACAGAAGGACAAGATGACACTCTATAAGGACACATGCAAATCAAGTGTTATGGAAGCACTGGGGCATAAAACCTACGGGAATGTTTGTACCTCACCTGCACAGGGCTCTTGGCTGTCACCAACACTATATATAAAGACAAGCTATGTGCACTGGTAACAAAAGGAAGAGGATTACATGCCCAAAAGTGACTTAGTGGGCTGGAATACAGTGCCATGCCAAAAAGTGACTTAGTGGGCTGGAATACAGTGCGCTTCACAGCTATAAGTCTGTTCAGAAGCATTAGAGGTAGTTAGAGTTTTGAACTGAAGAAAAAAAATAGTATTTGGAGAAAGTATTTCTAATCCCTCAGAAACTACACTCATACCAACAGTTTCACTTAGCATTATTGACCTTGAACTTATTCATACTATCTGAGAAACAGAACAAAGATCATGAAACATTGCATTCCGTGAGGGCATTGAATCTCCAACAAGTGCTTTAAAGATTACAGAAGAAGCCAGGCATGGTGGCGCACACCTTTAGTCCCAGCACTCTGGAGTGTGACTTTAGGCCAGCCTGGTCTACACAGTGAGTTCCAGGACAACCAGGGCTACAGAGAAACTCTGCCTCAAAACAAAAGATTCAGATGAGAGATAAACAATAGACAAGTGGCCAAACAGGTGTTTGCTACAAAACATATTTGCAAACCTCAGTCATACCGGAGGGTCTGGGTTTATGTAGGCATGTGCATATATAGGTGCAATGTTGATGTGCAAATGGAGGCCACAGTTTGACAGCAGTGTTCTTCTCAAGCACCCTAGACCTTTGTTCATACAGGTACTCCTCACTGAACCTAGAGCTCAACAACTGACTTGACTACCTGGATACCAAGCTCCAAGATGAGCCTGTCTGATTCCAGGTACTGGGCTTACAAAGGTATACCATTGCACACAGCTTTTATGTGTATGCTAGGGATCAAAATACAGGGTCTCGTGCTTATGCGGCAGCATCAGTGCTGTGCCAACTGAGCCATCTCCCCAGACCCCCTTGGTTCATCTGTTCAAAGATTTGTACTAGGCTAAGTGTAGTGGTACACACCTTTAATCCTAGCACCTGGAAGGCAGAAGCAGTCAGATCTCTGTGTTCAAAGCCAGCCTGTTCTACAGAAGGAGTTCTAGCAAACTGCAATTAAAAGTTGTTGAGCCACCCAACATGGATGCTGGAAACCAAACTTGGGTATCTAAAGCAGCATGGGCTATAAACCAATGAACAATCTCCTGAGACAGGTTTCTCAAGTAGCTCTCAAGGCTGACTGATCGTGGACTGCAGTCAGGATGACCCTGTAACTCTAGATTATCCTGGCTCCACCCACCAAATGCTACAGGGGTAGAGGCTCTAGCTACCATTGTTCAGTTTATTCCTCCTTTGTTTAAAAAAAATTTCAAATGTCTATCAATGAAGAATAAAAAAACAAACTATGGCAGGGGAGAGGGGGCAATTGACATGGTCATTAAATAGAAAATTTAATTCCATCACTCAGGAGGCTGAGGTAGAAGAACTACCATAAGTTCAAGGTAAGCCTAGACTTACTACAGTATAAGGCTTTCAAGAAATAAACAAAAAATGCATGTTATTGCTTGGATAAACCTTCAAAGATGACATAAAAATGGTTGCATAATTATATTTATAAAAGAAATATTGCCAGGCAGTGGTGTTGCATGCCTTTAATCTCAGCACTTAGGAGGCAGAGGCAGGCGGATTTCTGAGTTCAAGGTCAGCCTGGTCTACAGAGTGAGTTCCAGGACAGCCTGGGCTACACAGAGAAACCCTGTCTCGAAAAAGCCAAAAAAAAAAAAGGAAAAAAAGAAAATAATAAAGAAAGAAATATCTAGAGTATGCAATCCAGAGAAGAGAAGGTAGACTGCTGATTGACATGGGCCATGGAAATGAAGAAACAAGAGCCTACTTTTGAGGGCATCCTGCCGTCCAATGAAAACATTTGGAACTAGATAGGCAAGGTCAGAATGCACAACACTGGAAATGTCCTAAGTGCATTAAACTGTCTATACTAAAAAGTTAATTTTATGCTATGTGAACTTCTCCACAATAAAGTAAGATATGGAGCTGGGCGGGATGAATGAGAGCTTAACATGTACAAAGCTTTGTTTGGATCACATCTCCAAAACTAAACTACTATTGGGGGATGTTTCTGTGCACTGTGCATTCAAATGATGACTTCCAGACTCAGAGACCTGGTGGCAGTCCCAATTTTGGTATTGTCATTATTATGAAGCATCCATCGCCTGACTCAGTATTTTGTAAAACATTGTTCACCTGATTGGTTAATAAAGAATTAAATAGCCTATAACTGAGTGGGAGAGAAAAGGGGGGTACTTCTGTGCTCTGACAGTTAAAAAGGGTCTCACAGGTGGAGACCAGGGGAGTCACCATCTGGACAGGAATGATGGAGGAGGCCGTTGAGACAAAGATGGAAAGTAACAGCCACCTGAGGTAGGCCAGGCCAGCACTGTCAGGTTAGAATAGTTCAGAATGTGCCCAGCTATGGTGCCTAAAGCTTTTAGTAAAGATTCAGAGCAAAAGTAGGCATAGAAAAGTGCCGACTTTTACAGTGAGTTGAAAAGCAATGAAAGTCCTCCAAAAGCCAACATCTGGACAAGGTTTTGGAATGAAATGTATCAGAGCACAAATGAGACAGTCGGCAAGCAATGCTGCCCGCCCGCTGTTTGTGTCCCCTCTAGGACCCCACGCTTCTTTTGAGCTAGAGTAGTCACTGTTTGGTGAAAATATCCAATGGTTTGAGTGAGTGTAGATCCAAATCTCTCTCAGTGGGCCCAGAAGATATGACTTAATCTTAGGGTTGTTTTTCTAGCACTAGCTAGAATACATACTAATCAATTGCAGAAAGCACACATTAGGCCCATAAATCACTATGTAGGAAAAACCAAATTATAAGTTCCAAAAATTGCTCTTCTAACTTAAAAAATAATCACAATCATGTTCTTAAGGTAACTGCAGAGAATAAAATTATCATTCCAGCCCAATGTAATACACATCCTTGGCTCACAGCAAAATTGGATGGGTTTTTGGAGAATTTGTTCAGAGTAACATAAATAAACCAAGATAATGATTCCAATTTTATCTCCTATTCCAAATTTGAGGTTTTAACTAAAACCTGCTTCAGCCTCCCAAATGCTGGGATTACCAACACCTTCCATACACAAGCTTTTTAAACTACACAGTGGTCCCATACTTCATGATTCACAGGACTAATATATCCTTTCTGCTGCTGCTACGTATGTGTTCTAGCTATGATTTTGGTGGTACTAGGGTGAGAACTCAGGTTTTTGGGCATAGTAACAAACATTCTACCACTGAACTATAGTTTCAACTCCATTTATCATGCCTTGTTCTGACATATTTTTCTCTTGCAATGCCTTTTATTTTTAGATTCTTACATATTTCAAGATAGTACTGAACTGAATATATGGCCGAGGATGACCCTGAACTTGTGTTCATCCTGCCAATTCCTTCTGAGTACTGGAATTACAGACCTATACCTCCACACTTAGTTTTATGTAATAATGGAGATTAAACTTTCATGCTGGTACAAAAGCATTCTACCAACTGAGCTGTACAACCCCAGCCTGCAATATTCTTCAGGAAGGCTATTTTATAGCAGTTGTTTATCATTAGGTAGTTCTAAGAATTATGTAAATACTTTTTAAGCCATGATTTTAGGTTTCTACTGTCTTCATTTGGTCAGTAGGCTGAGTTTAGCTTCTTAGGGCTGTATGAGTCCTAACCCTAACAATTTATATAACAGTTCTTCAATCAGTATTATAGCTTCCCCCAACAACTGTAGTAGGGGACTATCCCTAAACTGTTGCCTATCAGCCGGGCGGTGGTGGCGCACGCCTTTAATCCCAGCACTTGGGAGGCAGAGGCAGGAGGATTTCTGAGTTCGAGGCCAGCCTGGTCTATAGAGTGAGTTCCAGGACAGCCAGGGCTACACAGAGAAACCCTGTCTCGAAAAACCAAAAAAAAAAAAAAAAAAAACTGTTGCCTATCTCTGGAATACATTCCCCTAACTGGGATGTCTTGTCTGGTCTCAGTGGGAAAGAATGCACCTAGCCAAGGAGAGACTTGATGTACCAGGGTAGGGGATAGCCTAGTGGGGGTGGAGGTGGGGCCTCTACCATCTCAGAGGAGAAGGGGAAGACCAGCAAGGGGGCATTGATCAGGATGTAAAGTGAATAAAAAAATTTGACAGCTATGGGAAGTTATTTATGACCACACAAAGGAAACAACAAACTTTAAACATGGTTTACAGAACATATGCTTGATTACTAGAACCATATAGTTGCATGGTATAAAGAACTACAATAGTACAGAATCTTTTAGGAGCTGGAAAAGAGATGGCAGACACTTGGGTGGACTTTCAGGTCTGACATCCAAACATTCAGCAGCATAGCCTTTTATTTTTTTAAAAGAATTTATTTATGTTTATGTTTATGGTGAGTTTTTCACCTGCATGTATGCACTACATGCATACACTTGCAGTGCCTACTGAAGATAGAAGGCATTATTAGAGCCCCTGGGAGTGGAGTTACTGAGGTTTGTGAACACCCATGGTTGGAACTGAACCTACGTCCTCTGAAAGAGAAACCAGTGCTCTTAACTTCTGAAACCCACACTCAACATACTAGTTAGGGTTAGGGTTAGGGTAAGCCACACTCAACATAGTCTAATTCTGATGCAGCAATTCAAATGTTACTTACACGATCACCTCGTGGCTTTTTTAAAGACTGATCATCATTAACTTCATCCTCCTCAGAAGAAGAAGATAATTTTCTTTTCCTGGGTCCACCACCTTTTAAAAAAAGAGAAGCACACTCAGATTTTTCACAGAAATAACAAGAATCAATTCAAACCAAAAGTAAAGGTGTACTGTATGGATAAAGCTGCCCAAACAAAGGGGCTATTATACTACAGCTATGTAAGTAAATTAAAGGAAAGTAAAGACTCTCCACAGTCTTTCCAAAGGGAAGTCAATCTTACATTGCATTTAAAAAATATTACATTACTGGTGCTAAATCATCTTTCTTCTGTTTGACAAGTAATTCTACAGAATAATACTGAGACTATGGATCTCACCAATGACTGTTCAAAAGATACTCATCAAATGTAAGATATCAGTACAGCATCACTCATACCAGTAAATAAGCATCAACTGCATATTAAGCTTATGCAAGGCCTTATATAAACTTCTTTTTCACTTACTTTCTGTAAAAAAACCTACAAAGGGGTAATTTTTTTTTTCACAAATTAGAAGGAATGAATATACAAAGTGAACTATATTTGATTTTTTTTAACCTATAATAAAGTACACTTACTCAAAGCAAGTACATACACAGCAGCTTTGGAATTCTTTAAAACTTCACAATGTGATGGTTCCAAGAGAAAACTGAATCTTGATTTTCTATAGACTAACATGATAGTATGACTCCTGATTTTCTACAGACTAACAATCATATCAGTATGAATACTTAATGTATCCTCCTGGTTTATTTCACAATACATCTCTACTGTATACACAATAAATTTTCAGTATTTACTTTGGTGGTGAGGGGTGGGAGGGTTGAGACAGGGTTTTCCTGCGTTAACAGTCCTGTCCTAAAACTCTCTTCATAGACCAGGCTGGCCTTGAACTCACAGAGATCTGCCTGCCCTCTGCCTCCTGAGTGCCAGAATTAAAGACATATACCACCATGCCCAGCAACAGAATCTACTTTTAAAAGGAAAAATTAAAACGACCTTACCACACACAAATGGATAGATTTAAGTAAACATTGATATTTAGCATTTTACTCACTAAAAAGTTTCAAGCTAGACAGTTTCTGTAATGTAACATGAAGATATAACTGGAATGGTCTCTAGGACAACATCACTAAGTTCTAATTTTTTTGTTTCATCAAGTAAAACATGGAGTTATACACAATCTTTTAAACTCAATATGTGGGAACTAGAGAGATGGTTCAGTGGTTAAGATCTCTGAAACCCACAGTGAAAACATAATGGTTCGAAAAATCTGTAACTCCAATTCTAGGGGATCCAATGCCCTCTCTGACCCATGGGCACCAGGTACACAAGTGGTACACAGACATACATGCAGGAAAAATACCCGTATACACACAAATAAATAAATATGTGTGTGTGTGTGTGTGTGTATACACATGACAAAAACCAGAATACATAACTGAAACATTTTCAGTTTAAAAGCAACTTCCTTATTTATTATCCAAGAGTGATATCATCTACAGACTGCAATTTTCGCTAAAACCAGTGTTTAGTCATGATTGATATACCTATCTAAGATTACTTGGAGGTATTTGAAAACCCCTTTGTTACAAAAAGATCTCAAAATACCCAAAATAATGATCTGTCTAAATGACAAGTGGTATAGTGAAGATTAGCTTACCGTCCTGCACAATACCTCAAAGTCCATTCTACTAAAAATGAAGATGTTTGATACCATTGCCTTGTTCATCCCAAGATTTAGAAGAGAAAGGTACTTCCAATTTCTTGTTTCCTTATAATTTGCCACTTAGCATTTAAGTGACAATATGAGAACCAGGCAAGGATAAAATGAACAAACCCAAATGGTTAGGGTTCAATGTGACTATAAACTTCACCAAGGCAGGGGTGGATATCAGGATTTTTTATAAATCTTCAGAACCTAAAATAGCAGGTGCTACCTACTAGTTGAAGAATAATACTAATAGAAATAATACTTGTTAAATTAAGACATTAAATGAGACTAGAAAGAAAAGATTAGTGTTTATAATTCAATAGTTATTCTACAAACTGTTTTAAATGAAAAGATTAAAGAACAGTATGAAAGCAAAAAAAAAAAAAGGTTATCATGCCACTCTTGTATTAATGGAGCCTACTCATTTCAGGAACTTCGAAAACAATGAAAAAGACAGTCAATCTGCTCCTGTAGCATTTCTCTATCCCGATGGTGATAAGAGCTACAACATGCACCCATCATCACAATGAAACAGCATCAGCTTTATTAATTCTTCACAACCAATAAGTTTGACACTGTCATTTACAACACTCACAGCAAAGGAGACAAAGACCCAAAGAGTTGGGCAAGACTGTTCCAAGCCACTTAAAAAATGAACAGAAAAATATCCTCAGAATTCTGTGTACATGGCAGCCACACAACAGTGTTCCCTTCTTAAAACTCAAGGAAATTAATAGTATGTAGGTATTTAATAAGAAAGAAATGGTATCATACTTAGAATACATTCCAGGCAATTCAGTAAGGAGACAGAAAAGGATGTAGACAACCTGTTGAAAGTTATGCCAAGGATCTCCATTGTCAAACCACCTCTGGTCAACACTCAGCCCACCTTCATGAAGCCTGCTGTAGCAGGAAGATCCTAGTTAGATCCCCCATCCATTCTGCTGCCAGACAAGTCCCTGAACTGCATGCTGTCCTCCCTCCCCCATGCCGTCCTGCCACAGCTCCTCTAGCTTCCACCAAACCTGCTGCACCAGAAACATCCAGAGTAGTTCATGTCCCCACTCCATTCCCCTGCCCCCAAGTCCTCCAGAGCACACCCAGCTACCTGAGACATGTACTTCCACTGTCCAGTCCAAGGCTGTACACTGGAAGCCTGCTGCAACAGGAACATCCTGGAACAACCAAATGGCTAAAGAACACCTAAGAATGCAATCAACATGAGCCAGGGCAATATGGCACCTTCAGAGCAAGCACAGCAATCCTACTACAGCAAGCCCTGGATACCTAACCCAACAGAACCACAAGAATATGACCTTAAATTCAATCTTATAAAGATGACAGATGCCTTTAAAAAGGAAATGAATAAATCCCTTAATGAAATACAGGAAAATACAATCAAACAGTTGTATGCCTTTAAAGAAAAAAACTAATAAAGAATAAAACTAATAAATACAGGGAAATAGAATTAAACAGAAGGAAATGAATAAAATTGTTCAATATCTGAAAATGGAAAAAGAAGCAATAAGAAAAACACAAACTGAGGAAATCCTGGAAATAGAAAAACCTAAAGAGAACAGGAACAAAAGATGCAAGCATCACCAACAGAATACAAGAGATGGAAGACAGAATCTCCAGTGTAGAAGATACAATTAAAAAAATTGATACATGAGTCAAAGATGTTGAATCTATGAAATTCCTGACAAAAAACATTCAGGAAATCTGGTATACTATGAAAAAAACTAAACTAAAGATAACAGAAATAGAAGAAGGTAGAGTCCCAGCTCCAAGGACCAGAAAATATCTTCAACCAAATCACAAAAGAAAAGTTCCCCAACCAAAAGAAAGATGTCCATAAGCATATAAGAAGTTTACAGAACACTAATTAGATTAAGCCAGAAAAGAAAATCGTCCCCCCACATAATAATCAAAACACTAAACCTATAAAACAAAAAGAGAATATTAAAAGCTGCAAGGAAGCTGGGCAGGGGTGGCACATGCCTTTAATCCCAGCACTTGGAAGGCAGAGACAGGCAGATTTATGAGTTCGAGGTCTACAGAGTAAGTTCCAGGAATTCAAAAAACCAAAAACCAAAAACCAAAACCAACCAAACAAACAAACAAAAAACCTTCATGGAAAAACAGCCAAGTCACATACAAAGGCAGACATACCAGACTTACACCTGACTACGCAACAGAGACTCCTGAAGCTAGAAGGACCTAGACAGATGTGTGAACTCTCTAAGAAACCACAGATGCCAACCTAGACTACTATATTCAGCAAAACTCTCAATCACCATAAACAGAGAAAACAGGATATCCACTTTTTTAAAATTTATTTATTTATTTTATGTACATGAGTACACTGTGACTGTCTTCAGACACACCAGAAGAGGGCATCAGATCCCGTTATAGATCGTTGTGAGACATCACGTGGTTGCTGGGATTTGAACTCAGGACCTCTAGAGAACAGTCAGTGCTCTTAACTAATGAGCCATCTCTCCAGCTCCAAAACAGGATATTCTAAGACAAACCCAAATTTAAACAATATCTATCCACAAATCCAGTCCTTCAGAAAATATTAGAAGGAAAATTCCTCTTAACTAATGAGCCATCTCTCCAGCCCCAAAACAGGATATTCTAAGACAAACCCAAATTTAAACAATATCTATCCACAAATCCAGTCCTTCAGAAAATATTAGAAGGAAAATTCCAACCCATAGAGGTTAACTAATCCAAGAAAACATAGGAAATAAATAATTCCACACCAGCAAAGACAAAATAAGGGAAGGACAAACACATACACACACACACACACCATCAAAATAACAGGAATTAACAATTGTTGGTCATTAATATCACTCAACAGCAATAGACTCAATTCCCCAATAAAAAGACAGACTAAAAACTACACAATGGAAAAAAGAAAGCATCTTCAACAAATGGTGCTGGTCTAAGTGGATGTCTACAGGTAGAAGAATACAAATAGATCCATATTTATCACCCTGAACAAAAGTCCAAGTGGATGAAGGACCTCAATATAAAACCAAATACACTAAATCTCATAAAAGAGAAAGTGAGAAATATCCTTGAATGCATTGGTACAGGAGACAATTTCCTGAACAGAATACCAATGGCTCAAGTTCTAAGATCAATAACTGACAAATGGAACCTTTAGAAACAGAAAAGCTTCTGTAAGGCAAAGGACACTATCAATAGGACTAAGCAGCAGTATACAGATTGGAAAAGGATCTTCACCAATCCTACATCTGACAGATGGCTAATATCCAAAATTTACAAAGAACTCAAGAAGTTAAACACCAACAACCCAATAACCCAATTAAAAAATGGGCTACAGGGGTTGGAGAGATGGCTCAGTGGTTAAGAACACTGACCGCTCTTCCGGAGGTCCTGAGTTCAAATCCTAGCAACCACATGGTGGCTCACAACCATCCGTAATGAGATCTGACATCCTCTTCTGGAGTGTCTGAAGACAGCTACAGTATACTTACATACAAATAAATAAATAAGAAAAAAAAAGGGTTACAGATCTAAATAGAGAATTCTCAACAGAGGAATCTTGAGTGGGCAAGAAGCACTTAAAGAAATGTTCAAAGTCCTTAGTCATCAGGGCAATGTAAGTGTTCTCATCTAGCACCCATTAGAATGGCTAAGATCAAAACCTCAAGAGATAGCATGTGCTGGCTCGGATGTGGAGCAAGGGGAACACTTCCCATTGCTGGTGGGAGTGCAAACTTGTACAACCACTTTGGAAATCAATTTGGCAGTTTCTCAAAAAACTGGGAATAGTTCTACCTCAAGATGCAGCTATACCACTCCTAGGCATATACCCAAAAGATACTTAAAAATCCCACAAGACACTTGCTCAACTATGTTCATAGCAGCTTTATTTGTAATAGCCAGAAACTGGAAACAACCCAGATGTCCTTCAACCAAAGAATGGATAAAGAAAATGTAGTACTTCTACACAATGGAATACTATTATTCAGCTATTAAAAACAAAGACATCATGAATTCTGCAGACAAATGAATGGAACTTATGTCATCTTGAGTGAGGTAACCCAGACCCAAAAGGACATGCATGGTAAGTATTCACTTATAAGTGGATATTAGGCATGATACAAAGGATACCTACGCTACACTCCACAAACCCAAAGAAGCTAAACAAGGCAGGCAAGGATGATTGACTCTCACTTGGAAGGGGAATAAAACAGTCATAAGAGGCATATCAAGGGAGGGAACTGGGTGGGAGAGGGCATGGGGACGGGAACCTGGGATTCAGGATGAGGTGTGGGGAGGAACAGGAGAGATGGTTAGACAGTCATGAAAATAAGTAGAAATCTGTAACTGATGGGGGTGGGAGGGCTTCACCAGACTCACAACATTGGGGATATGGAACCTGAAGAGGCCATCTCCTGTAGCCAGGCAGGAACCCCAGTAGAGTGATAAAGATACCTACCCACAAAATTTTCAAACCACAATTTATCCTGTCTACAAGTAATGCAGGTATGGGGGTTGGTGAAGAGACTGAGGGAAGAACCAACCAATAATAGACCCAACTTGAGACCTATCCCACAGGAAAGAGTACCAATCCCTAGCACTATTAATGATACTCTATCATGCTTGCAGACAGAAGCAAGTTGTCCTCTTGAGAGGCTCCACCCAGCAGCTGACTCAGACATATACAGATACCCACAGCCAAACAGGTAATGAGGTTTGGGGACTCTATAGAAGAATATGAGGAAGGATTGCAGGCCCCCAATCCAGAGTCAACTAACTTGGACCCTTGGGACTCTCAATGTCTGAACCACCAACCAAAGAACACACATGGGCTAGACCTAAGCCTCCTTATATATGCAGTAGATGCGCAGTTTGGTCTTCATGTGGGTCTCCAACAACTGTAATGGCAGCTATCCCAAAAACCTAACCCAAAAACCCTTCATTGCCTGTATGTGGAATATGTTCTCCTAGCTGGGCTCCCCTGTCTGGCCTCAGTGGGAGAGGAAGTACCTAGCCTTGCAGAAACTTTTAGTGCCAGGCTGGAGGGATACCTAGGAGGGTACCCACCCACTCAGAGGATGAGAAGAGGGGAGGATGGGAAAAGGATTGTGGGAGGGGATAACCAGGAGGAGGGAAGTGAGTAGCATGTAAACTGAATATGTAAAAATTAAAATTAAATTAAAAAAATAATAGCTAAAAGAATGGATGCGAAAACTGGATCCATCGTTCCTCAACATACAAGAAACACACCTTAGCAACAAAGATAGACATAACTTCAGTGTAAAGGGACCAAGCCAAAGGACCCAAGAAACAAGCTGGAGTACCTAGTAAATACAATCTAAATATCTAGTAAAATAGACTTGCAAACAAAAGTTTTCAAAAGAGATAGGAAATGACACTTTATACTCAAAGGAAAAATCCACCAAGATGATGTCTCAATTTTGAACATCTATACCCCAAATGCAGGGGCTGCCTGTGACTCTGTTGCCTGCCATTGCCTTTCCTGCCCCTAACTGGACTACCTGGTTGGGCCTAAGATGGAGAAAATGCACTTAGCCCCACTGGGACTTAGACCCACCAGGACAGGTTGCTACCCAAGGGGGGTTCCCCAGAGAAAAGGTATGGGGGGAAAGATTTGTATGGGTGAGACTAGGAGGACAGAAGGGGAGAGGATCAGGTGTAAAGTGAATGAAACAATAAATTAATGGAAGGAAAAACATATGTCAAGAAAGGAAGTAAAAATATAAAGTTAGTTTATTTGAAAAAATAAAGATAGTGATGACAGGTCTGCATTTTCTTTTTGTATGCATTTTAGGCTTAAAAAAATTAATCAAAAGAAAAAGCAACTCAGGACATGGATATTCACTGCTGAAATCACAAACTTGTACAATTTTTAGTAAACGTAACATAGAAGTACATAAAGCAATTTAAAATGTGCACACTTTTTGATTAAGCAACTTAGCATGAAATTTAACCTAGAGGAATAACCTAAGACTTATATAAGATATTAGTATTAGTAAGACATAAGGCCAACAGGAAAGAATAAACTAGTCATAAGAGGAATCACAATGTAGTACCATAGACTACCTTTAAAATGAAGTTTAAAAGTGGTTAATAGAGTATAAGTTTACTTTTATCAATTTATATGCCTTTTTAGTAGTATTACAGGTACCTTTTACAGAAAAAAAAAAAGAAAAAGGAAAATCAAAAGTGATAAGCAATTGAACATGTTTTCTACTCTAAGTTCCTTCAAATCTGTTTGGTTTTCCACCAGAAGCCTAAAACAGCTTCTGTTCTTACACAATGAAGAATGATTATTTCCAGCTAGAGCTTTCCACAAGACCTTGATAATATTACTACTGACTCAGGTTTGTAGATTTATAAACAAAACAACTATGCAATCAGAAAGGAGAGTTGAGTAAGCATGACTTCCAAAAGTTTGAATTACAGAATCTGATCTGCAAAAAAAAAAAAAGCAGTCACCAAACAGCTGAGTGATCTCAGTGATGTTACCTAGCCTTCCTAAACTGCTTTGCCCAGAAACTAAAGCTACTGACACTTCACAACGTTGGGAGTAAATGGTAGGTAAACATTAATAGATGGTACCTGGGATAAGTACACAGAACTTAAGGCTAAAAAAAGCATACCTGCATCACCAAACATCAGCAAGGCAGCAGCAATGGCTCCATCCATAGTGCTTGTTGATTCAATCAACTAACAAGGAAAAATGACAGACATAAGAACACCTGAAGAAATACTGCACAAAGATCTCATTTTCTAACATAGTAACATTTGTACTATGTAACATATCTAACAAACATAGGAAGCATCATCTAGGTGAGAGAATGTGTGATCATGTCTAAGTCCTATGGTAAATTTTATTTTGGGAGCTTATACTTGTTACTGAAAATTCAAATATAAGGCATCTTTTTAAAAAAAAAAAAAAAAAAGAACACAAATCCACTTTCTTTCTCCCTCTACCAAGACAGGGTTTCTCTGTTTTACAGCCTTGGCTGTCCTGGAACTCACTATGTAGACTAGGCTTGCCTCAAACTCAGAGATCCATCTGCCTCTGCCTCTGCCTCCCAAATGCCAGGATTAAAGGTGTGTGCCACCAACTTATTTACTTACTTTTCTTTAGTTTAATCCATGAAGGGTACAGGATCACATGAGTTCTGTGCTCAACCACCTTTGCCTCGTAAAATCACTTTGGAATTTAGCGTGAACTGTTGCCACTGTTTCCACAGGCCCGAGTTATGTTTCCCCAATTACTCTGGTTTTGTTCAGTTTACCTCCAGGAGTCGCTATGCGGTTTTATACACATAGGCACATCTCTTGCCTGAGTGGAATTCAATTTCACTTCCAACATAACCACCTTCAGTTTTGAGAAGACCCATATGTCTGTTCTCTTTGATTCTCAGGAACTCATAGCCAGCAAAAAATGGCCTTGCAGCGCTGCTGTCCAGACATATATGCCTTGTAGAGGTCCAGTTCCCAGCAGGCCTCCACGGGAGCCAAGATATCTTTTTTAAAATGACTATGTATTATAACTACAACACTGAATTCAAGAGATTTTTTTCTCATTACAGCTGCAAATAACTCACATAAAAGCTATAAAATGGGTTAAAAAACAAACAAACAAATAAGCAAGTAAGTAGATCAGTGGGCACAAAATATGCTACACAAGCTTCATGACCTGAGTTGGCTCCCTAGATCCCAAGCTGAAAGAGGAGAACTGACTCAGACGACTTGTGCTCTCACCTGCGTGGTGGTGGCGGTAGTCGTGCTGGTGTGTGTGTCTAACCATATATAGCTGGAAAGATCAGTCAGCTGTTGCTTTGCAGGACTGTGGTTTACTTCCCGACATTCACATGACAGTCTAAGAACTCAGTTCACAGGTATCTGCCACCCTCTTCTAGACTCAACCAGCACCAGGTACGCAAGCAATGCACATACACACATGCAAGCAAAACATACATTCACATAAATTGGGGGAGAAAGTCTTTAAAAAGTAAGTAAAAGTACAATTTTTAAACATGTACAACCTTTAGGAGATCACTGTCACTTCTTTGTGGAAACAGTTCCTTCAATGTCTGAAGCTTAGCATCCTTAAGATCTTCCAATTCCGAAAGGTCTTCCAGTTCTGAAATGTCATTTCTTGGAGTACCAGAAGGAAGGTCCTGGGATTCTTCATCTTCAGATGGCTCTGAACTACAAATATTATCACATGGGAAAAGAGAATTTTAATGTATCCCACTAGTGCTTCCTGTCATGATACAGAGAACATTTATAGGAATATTAAATGTAATCAATATTTGTTAAAGGAAACAAATTTTTAACATCTTAACATTGTTAGGTATTCAAAAATATATTATAATTGGAAACATTCTCAGATTATTTCAACCATAAAGAAAAAAAAATAGAGAACTATCTTGTCTCTCACTAATATATCTACACACAATTACCAACTTCTCACTTCCTTCCTAAACTTCTGTCAGTGTTCAGCATGCTAGATGATGCTGAAGCAATATGATACCTATACTGATACAAAGATACAAAATATTTGAGAAGTTAGATTATCAGGATCTCAGAGATAAAAATTACCAGAGAGGTCACGCTGGCTATCAAGGAAAATAACATCTCAGCAAACAAGGGATTTATTACACAAGAGGGTCTATACCATAATAACCCACTTCAGTCTTGGTCCACTCTGCTATGCTTGACATTTAGAGCAAATTTAACTCACTTATAACCCAAGCATATCTCATTGTCAACATTTAGTTTTCTAAGACTAGAAAATACACACACACGTACAAGCACATGCATACTCACATACATGCTCTAAGACTAGACACACTCTCTGTGTCTCTCATCTTTACTTTTTATTTTTCTGTCTTTTTCTTTTGAGACAGGGTAAGATGGTATTAATTATCAACTTAAGAAATATCTAGAATCAGTTAAGAGATGAGCTTCTGGGGATATCTGTGAAGAATTATCTTCGTCATGTTAATTGATGTAGAAATAGCCATATTAATTATAAGCAGGATCATTTCCTGTGCAAGGATCCTAGACCATGTAAGATGAAAAAGCAAGATGAGCACAAGGAAACACAAATTCTATCACAGCAGGAAGAAAAGAAACTGAGACACAGGGTCTCATCTAGCATAGGTGGCCTTGAACTTGGTGTGAAACTAAGGATGGCCTTGAATTCCTGATTCTCATGCCTCCACCCCAAGTCCTTAGATTATAGACGACAGGCTAGTACCACCACCACCTCCTGCCTATTCCCCTTTCTTTTTCTTCCCCAGGCTGAGAACCTATGCCATTCTGTTTGAAAGACAACATAACACTCTACCTCACACAACAGCAAAGAACACAAGTCAATAAATTTTAAAATCCCATTCACTCCCTTCCCTACTCAAATGAATCAGAGCTATAGCTCATTCTAATTGGAGGCCTGAGGTTGAGAAACATCCAAGTTGAAACTTTTTTTATGCCAGAGGGAATGAGGCACAAAATATGTAATTCCCTTACCAGATACAGAAGTCTAGTTAAAGAGGGTCATTATCTAACTAGACAAATTGCTCATCAAAATGTGTAAAATTATAAGCCAATGAATAAATATTTATATTCTATATTGACATTTGTTATATTCTATATGAAAATAAATGAGTAAATCAGGAGAAAACTAATAAAAGTGTATAGTAGAAAATTAATAAAAGTGTAAGTTCTAATATGACAGTCAAAATACCCCACTTCCAGCAGAGGCAAGGATTACAGAATAAAAACGGACATGGGTGCTACCCAATCTTGAAGAATCTCTCCAGACTGTCTAATCGTTACAAAGGGAGAAAAAATATGGTAGCTCATCAGGGAAACCCAGCTCAGACCAGAAAAAAAAAAAAAAAAAGCAAAGGCAGACTATTAGATACCATGTACTTCCTATAACATGACATGATAAAGACACAAGATCATTTCTGTAATATCCCTTCCACTAAACTTGCATTTAATCATTAAGAAAAAAAAAAGAGCAAAATATTTCAAATTTAACGATATCCTAAGAAAAGCTGACCTGGCACCTTTTAAAGATAGTTATAGTAAAAACACATGCTGAGATACAATTCATAGTAAATAAAATTAAAGAGATGTAACAAAGACAAATATGATGGTAAGGCAGAACTGTTAGGTATTTGAGACCCCCATCTCAAAATACTACCAATAACAATAAGTCAATCCACTCTATGATTCCAAATAAAAATTACTATAAAATCCCATTCAATTCATGGTTCAAGAGCTGACTGCTATCGCTCCAACCCCCAACTGCTTGCATGTCCATACAACATAAGCCACTTAACACTTGATGAAAAAAACAACTAAACTGTTATAAAGGACATTCAGCTGATATTTTTTCCTACTCAATTATTTTCTTGCTTAAGAAATTAGAACCTTAATTTAAACTTCCCAATACATTCCTTACATACAGATCAGGACTTTTGAGTGGCAATACCATACTATGTTTACTATTAATTAAACTGTTTATTAAAGGATAAAAGAAGTGTCAAATCATCAGTGATTCTTCTTACGAGGAAGTTGGATTTATTATTTTTTGCAACTTTTCCACAAATGTAAAGCTTTTCCAAAATAAAAGGTGGAATGGGGTTGGGGGGGGCAGGAAAATCAATGCATCCACTTTCTTCAGGACTAAACATTAAGGTGCTTCACTATTTTCTACTTCAGAATAAGATATGTTACCATGGCTCTGTTCAGTTTAAGTCAAGTCTGTATCATGTATCAAACTGTCATCAGGAAACCTCTGACACATCTTGTTCCTTCTTGAAACACTGTCTTTGCTCGGATTCTAGAGAATCATAAAACCTTTTCTTTTTAATTTATTTTTATGTGTAATTGAGTATTTTGCCTACATATAGCAACATGCACTACATGTGTGCCCAGTGCCCAGAGAACAGAAGAGGACACCTCAGGACTCCTGGAACAAAAGTTGGAACTGTCAGGTAGGTACTGGGAAGAGAACCTCGCATCCTCTCTGCAAGTGCAGACAGTCCTCTTAACTGCTGAGCAATCTCTCCAACCCTGAGATCACATAAGTGGTTGACTGTCACCTCAATTCCACAGATGTCATCTCACCTTCCTAACAACCAGAGCCCCTCTGGCCTAAGTCTTTAGAACTAGAAGCCCTGTCTTCTTCAGTGATACTTGTATCCTTTAGTGATCTCATATGGCTATGTGGCTTTAAAAGTCAAATTACTCAGAAGGCTGAGACAGCCTTCTCTCATGAGGTCATGAATTTAAGCAACCTAAACTATACAGATAAAACAAGAGCTTCAAATTTGACAAAACAGTTGCCAAACATGTGAAAGGTCTTGAGTTTGATCCCCAACACCAAATAAAGATAAACAGACAGAAGCACTAAGTAGGTAAGTAGGTAGACTGAGCAATACTCTGTGGAATCTTGAATTTAGATGCACCAACTAGATTTCTCCTCAGATCTTGAATAGCACAAGTTAACTACTTCACATCTCTATTCAGATGTCCAAGTTTTGTTAACACTACACACAAGAGTGAATTACTGACTTTCATTCTAAAGTTATTTCTCCATCACAACAGTCTTTTTCTTGGTAAAAGGTAATTTTATCCTGCTATTTGCTCAGTCAAAAGTGATAGGGTGACTCTTTTCTCTCTCAACCCATATGAAATCAATGAACAAATTCTGTTCTACTTCCAAAGAATGTCTAGAATTTAATCACTTTTCATTTGTACAAGTACTGGCTGCATTTGAACCTCCAGCATTTTTTACTGAAGGGTAACAATAGCATCTATGGCTCTACTATTATGCCTCCCAGAACTATCAAGACATTTTAAACATCTAAGATCATTTTACCTCTGCTCAATATTCTCCATGGACTTCCCATTTCATCCAGAATGAAAAGCAGTCAGAATTGGTAGTACATAGCTATAATCCTAGAATTCAGGAGGCTGAAGAAGGATCTCTGCAAGTTAGAAACCAGCCTCTACTACACAGACCAACCTAGAAACAGTATGACACCCTGTCTCAAAACAAAACACAAAGGCAAGAAAAAAGAAAGGACTGTGGCCCTAAGATGATAAGAAGCCACCTCTACCCTATATTTTACATTGAGATCTTCCCCTCATGACCTGCATCCCCTTTCCTTACAAACACTAGGCAATTACCACCTCAGAGCCATTAAACACGCTATTCCCTCAGGTCTTTACTCAGC
Organism: Tokudaia tokunoshimensis; assembly: GCA_036184795.1. NCBI lineage: Eukaryota > Metazoa > Chordata > Mammalia > Rodentia > Muridae > Tokudaia > Tokudaia tokunoshimensis. The sequence continues at coordinate 86,785,538 of BTHU01000002.1, read as the reverse complement.
ATCATCTCCTCAATGAAGCCTTTCTTTGAAATCAATATTAGGGCCCAGAACCCTTATTTTTTCTTTGACATACTGTATGTTTTATAGTTTACTATCCAGCTAAAGTAGAGATTTCTTGAGGGCAAAAATATGGGGCTGAAGTTGCTCTTTTCCTAAGGAAAACGTGGTACCCAGCCCTTAGAATATATCCAATAAATGCCAAATGATAAAATTCCAGGATTTGCTGAGCAGTTTTGTGGCACACACCTTTAGTCCCAGCATTCGGGGGCAACAATAGGCAGAGTGCTTTGAGTTCGAGGCCAGCCTGGTCTACAGACGGAGTTCTATGACAACCAGACCTTCTGAACTCAATAACTAATCATAAAGCAATTACAGATGATTAACAGTATTAGTTAAAATCATTTCCTTATCTTTAGAGAAGGTTAATATCAAATTTTTCTTACTAAAGCTTTATAAATAATCACTTTGCAGGAAACAGAAGACAAGAAAAATAGCAAAGATGAAGATGAATAAAGGCAAAATAATCACACAAATATTTCAAATTATTTTTTTCTGAAAACTAACATGTTCAAGAATAACTGACTGTGAAATGGCTTACACTATAATCACTGTGTCTTTGCTGAATTTTTTCTCTTGAACTGTACTGGAACAATTTGGTGAAACATCTTCACTATCAGATGATAAATCAATATATTCCTGTATTGTTCTTTGATTTTGGAGACATGATAAACTTGGTTTTCTTTCATTGTCTGGAGGTTCTGGAACACTAGAATCTTCTGCAAAACAAAAAGAAAGATATTCTGAGCAAGACCAAAGTAAATTTTTATTAACTTCATTCATGTGCTATTATTTAAAAAAAAAAAAATTCACCAATTCCTTGCATTGTTTCTGTCTTAAAACCAAAATTTCTTTCCATTGACACAGAACAGGCAAGAAAAAACTATGGGAACATGAAAAGGAAATGAACCCCTCACCCCAAAGTCTGGCTGAAACTTCTCAGCTGAGAATCAAGAATTACAATAGACTTGCTTAAGGCTTTCCCCCTTCCCAATTATAAGCCTGAAGTTTGTTAGAAATCTCATCAGACATTTATCGTAAAAATTCTAACTGCCTTGTGCAAATTTAGTGGCTTAGTTTTATCTTATCTGACTGAAATTCCACTGATAAAGCCATCTGATTATCTCATTTATCAAAAGAGGAACATCAAGAAAGAAACAGAATGTGGCTCAAAACCCACAGATCAAGAAAATTCCCAAAGCTTCCAAAATCCTTCAATCCACTATCGTGTTCTCGGGTCTGAATTAGTTTCTACCCAAGCAACCTCTTAGCCCTCATGCTCAACAGTGTCTTTCCATAAACATCAATCTGCCCCACCCAGACTCATCCTCGAGGAATTATTCTCTGCAAAAACACAAAAATAGTTAAGGTACCAAAAGCATTAAAGGAACTCTTCAGGCTGCTAAGAGTGACAACTGGAGTGGGTGCCCCCGACCACTGCTTATACTACTTTTCTGAAAACATCTCCCTATACTCAAAGTCACAACATCCCTTGATCAACATGCTTTAGCTACCCAAGTGCTGGGATTACAAGGCATAAACCAATATACATGGCTCTCCTACAACTTTACATCTCAAATAAAAAACAAAAAAGATAAAAATAATTGCTACTTCCCCTACACACACAGATTCAGAGAGAGGTAACTACCAGATGACACTACTAGGCCCCAATGGAGAGCTTTAATCCAATAGTCAAACAGGCAGTCCTGGCTAAACTAAATGGTTCACACAAGACAACCAACAGTCATGAATCTGGAAAATAGCAGGCATAGATGGGGAGAGGTTGATAAGGCTGAGAAATAAATGGGAAGGTGGGAGACCACAGATTATATTATATACATGTATCAACTGTCAAAAAAATCAGCTTTTTAAAGCTAACTAACAATAAAAGTACCTGGATCAATTACTTTCTAAGTCATTATCAAGCCATCAGCCACAATAACCCTGTAGGACACAAAGCTTATCACTTTTTTACAGAAAAAACTAAAGTCAAGAATAAAAAGGCATCTCCTGCTACAAGCTAAGAAAAGAGTAGCTCTGACTGCCCCATTCTGGAAGTCTAAATTAGCATTTTCTGAAACTTCAGAACTATGGTACCAATCATTAGAATCATTCCATTATTCTCCGTGCAGTTTTAGGGACTGCACACAGTGCCTCACGCAGGAAAACTACCTCTGAGCCCTATCTCAGCCCCAGCAATCACAAGGAATGTCAGTATATGTGTAAGTCAAGTTCACCAATTACTTCATTTATTTGTTAAAAAAAAAAAAATCAGCCTTCAGTTGTCCAGGCAGAGACAGTAATATCTGTACAGCCTTCATTGATTTCTGTTGAGTAGTTCTTAACAGCTCCTTTCTATAATTTATAATGGCATACATGTGGAGCTGAGAGGAAAACTTTGGTGAGTTGTTTTTCTCTTCTCATCATGTCGGTTCTGCTGTCTGAACCCAGGTCATCATCAGTCTTTGTAGTAAAAGTAAGAAAAGTAGATCATGCCTCAAAAGGCCAAATATTACTGTGTCCTGTAAAAGTGAGCAGGTAACTGGAAACAAATGTCCCAATGTTATTCTCAGAGACAGCTACTGTACTATAGCAAGACTTAATTAAATACAAATTCTCATTGTTTCTTTAAAGGGAATTGTCTATGTACAACATTCTGAGAAGACAATGAACTCTAGAACAGCTCAAACCCTTGCACTAACTCACAGCCAAATGCCTTCTGTGTTCAAGGCACCACAGCAGTAGATATATAACAAAAGGCTCCAGAAAGAAGGTAAGTTATTGTTCATCTTGCACTAAAGAAACAAACAGGACACAAGAATTATCTATACAAATTACAATGAGATGTAGAAAAAGATGACTAAACAAAATGCTAAATTTCCCGATATAAAAAACAATTCAGCTGGCTTTTTAAAAGTAGACTTTTTTTTATCATTACCAACATAGGAGCCTATAACATAAGCTTATTAAAGTTTCTCACAAGCTGTATGTACAAGCAAACACAACTTTTTACACTTCCTTATACCCATTCTCATATCTGAGTAATGGTCTGAGAGTTGAGGTTAAACAGGGTATGGTGGGGGTAGAAATATTTGGAAGATAAGATGTTCAAGGTCATCATTAGCTATGCAGTAGCTTTGCAATCAGCCAGAGAAACGAGGGACTGTGTGTTGTGTCAGAGTCCGGGCCTACACTAGCTTTGTCACTTTCTTTTGTTGAAGTGTGGGAAGGTTGAGACATGTTCTTCTTATGTGTCTGGGTAGCACAAACTCTCTGAGAACTGGAGATTCTCCTGCTTCAGCCTCCTAGGGGCTGGAATTTCAGGTGTCTATCACCAAACCTGACTTTGATTTAGTCTTTTTAAGTGGCCCAACACCAAAACATAAAAGCAAATGAATCGCAACTGGAATATTAAATATTCAGAGATAATTTAAATTACCCTGGTAAATAAAAGGCAAAACTTTTCTCAACATAGAATGGAAAAGAACCTTTACATCCATGAGGTATATTTACGGAAGCTGGTTGATCCTCAATAGCATAATCATATATATTGTTCTATCTATCATGACAATTTATTTACAAGACAATTCCCTCAAATATCAACTAACCCACATAGTGGTCCTTCTAAAAGAATGGGACTGGTGAGATGGTCCATCAGACGGGCAATATTTGCTACCCCCGCCTGGTGAGCTAAAGTAGAACACACATAAAAGTATAAACGAGTCCACAAAACTGTCCTCTAAACACATGAACACAGAAGCATGGGCGCAACCTTTCCACACCATACAAATTTACATAAGCCGGGCAGTGGTGGCGCATGCCTTTAATCCCAGCACTTGGGAGGCAGAGGCAGGTGGATTTCTGAGTTCGAGGCCAGCCTGGTCTACAGAGTGAGTATACAGAGAAACCCTATGGGGGGGGGGAGGATTTACATAAATAAACAAAATAATACATATTGGGGGGATGGGGGAGACAAACAAGTTAGGCATGCATACCATACTGGTAACACATGTCCATAATCCCAGAAGCTGGGAGGTAGATATAGGAGGATCAGGAATTTATGTCCAGTCTTGTTTAAGTGTGTTTGAGGCTAGCCTGAGTAACATAAAAGCATACATCAAAAAGACAAAAGAGGAGCCGGGCGGTGGTGGCGCACGCCTTTAATCCCAGCACTTGGGAGGCAGAGGCAGGAGGATTTCTGAGTTCGAGGCCAACCTGGTCTACAAAGTGAGTTCCAGGACAGCCAGGGATACACAGAGAAACCCTGTCTCGAAAAACCAAAAAAAAGACAAAAGAAAAACAAAAGATCTAGACAGAGAGGTTAGCAGTTAAAAAAGCAGTTGCTGTTACAGAGGACCCAGGTTTAATTCTGAGTACCCACATCAGGCACCTCACAACCAACTTTAGTTCCAAACTACCCAATGCCCTCTTCTAGCACCTGCATGCAAATGATGCAGAGGCATAACACACACATGTTCACACACCCATACACACGCACAAGCATGCATGCACTCACCTACACATACAATTTTCTAAAAACTTTTCTAAAAGGAACAAAATTCAGCATGAAGCAGTAATAGCCCCAGCACTCACACTTAGACACTGAGACAGGAAGATATTGTTTGAAGCCAGGCTGGTCTATACAGTAAAGCCCTGTGTCAAAATACCAAAATAAACAAAGGAACAACTAGAATGAAAAACAATCCACTGTAAAACTGGACCATTTTAATTTGAGTGATATAATAGGAAAATCATTTTACTATGTTACAATACTTTCCAGATGATTCACATGTGTGTGCTCATGCACTCTCATGCGCTCGCTCTCTCTCTCTCTCTCTCTCTCTCTCTCTCTCTCTTTCTCTCTCTCTCTCTTCCTCCCTCCTTCGCTCCCTCCCTCTCCCTCTCTCTGGAAAGCTCTAGAAAAAAATGAATACACCAAATACAGGATTGAAGAGCTATTTCTAATACCCTATCTCAAAATGAAATGTTAATATAGAATCACTTCAGGTGTAAGTCAAGAGGAAGAAAAGTAGGGTAAAGGGCTGGTATTCTATCACCAGTATGGAGAAGGAAAGCTGTAAGCCTGTGGGAAGAACTTGACCATAGAATTTCATAGATAATAAATATATAACTGGAAAATCTCGGTTGATACAAATAACAAAATGTGCCAATACTGCAGGATGTATATGACAGTCAAAAGCACGCCTCAAGTTTCAGTAAAGTACTCAAAAATAATTATGATATAGAATAGTTTCATAAATGTATGTGACTGAATCTACTGTAAGACAGTTTAGCATGTCATCCTAACACATTGTTAGCTCTTTATACTGAAAATACAGTTTCAGAAGCTCTTGCTATAATTGATATATTTTGATAAATACTTGTTAACTATTCTACCCTCCAACAATTGCATAGTCAGAAACAGTAGTCTATAGTCCCACCCTGAAGGCAGGTGGGAGAGCTAAGTACAAGACCTAGCTGGGCTACCTACAAACACTGTCTCAAAACAAAAAGGTTATATACATTTAGACAGGACCCAACAAATTAATTTTATGACAAAAATATTTGTGAGCCATAGTTTGAAGAACACTTATGAATTAATAAAAAAATGGGAACAGAGCTCCTTGCAGGCAGAAAAGCTACATCAGAGGACAAAAAAGTTGGATCACTATCCCTGGAGAGCTCCTTTGTCTTGGGCCTGTTGGCATACAAATGTCCATGGCATGGTATCCTCATGTAACAGGGGTGGCTGGCTGAGAACTTGAACCCTTAGATCCTCCTGCCTCTAACCTGACCCATACAAATAACCCCAGAGTATGTTTATTTGTTTGTTTGTTTTTAACGGGGAAACCTGAATGTGTTCCATGGTTTCTCCTGTTTTTCACATTAAGCATTGGCTTCTGAAGCTAGACATAGTGAAGGCTTTTAATCCTATCACTCAATGTAGTGGCAAGGGGATCTCTGACTGGGGCCCACCTGGTTCAGGACAGCCAGAGTTACATAGTAAGAAATACTATCTCCAAAGAAATAAAATTAAAAATGAAGTGAAATAAAGAAAAATGGTGTATGGGGTATTACAATAGCTCAACAGTTAAAAGCATTGGATGCTCTTAGCAGAGGGCTCAGGGTCAATTCTCAGCACCTACAAAACACCTCCCTACTCCAACTTCAGCTGCAGGATACCCGATGCCCCTTCTGGCCTCCACAGGCAAAGGCACACACGTGGTTCACAGGCATACACACAGCAAAACACCCATATACATAAAATATTCTTTAAGTATATAAAAAAAAATTTTTTTGTGTGTTGTAGATGAAAAAAAATAAAAGCACTGAAGACACAGCTCAGAGCAGAGTGAGTGTTCAGTACTTGCAAGGGGTCCTCTTTCTTTATTTTTTTTTAGTATGTATTTAGTGTGCTTGCCTGTATGGACATATGTATAGCATGTTTAAAATGCATATTTAAACGTCCTTCCTACTACTCAAGGACAATTTACTCATTTCTACTCTAACATATAACTAAAATATAGCAAGCTCTTTTTCATTTATCTTCTGTTTTGTTTTGTTTTTTTTTTTTTTGTTTTTTTTTTTGGTTTTTCGAGACAGGGTTTCTCTGTGTAGCCCTGGCTGTCTTGGAACTCACTCTGTAGACCAGGCTGGCCTTGAACTCAGAAATCCGCCTGTCTCTGTCTCCCAAGCGCTGGGATTAAAGGAGTGCGCCAACACTGCCGGGCTTTATCTTCTGTTATTTTAATCCCTCCAAACCCACTTGTGCTCAAAAAAGCCAAATTTAAAAAAAAAAAAAAGTATGAGTATTGATAACTTGGAGACTGGTCAGTGGCAGAGCACTTGCCTAGCATTTCTAAAGATCTGGCCTTGTCCTGCATAAAAGACAGACAGACAGACAGACATGAATCAATTGTACACTTTTAAATCCAAATGCTAAGGGCTACTTATTTATGTGGCTCAGTGTTAAGTGCTTACATTGCAGGTATAAGGCCATGGGAATGAAAGGACAGAAGGAAAGAGGGGGAGGGGGTGAAAGAGAGGAGGGAGATAGAAGGGAGGAAAGGAGTAGAGAGCAGGCACACTAATATGTAAATAAATACATAATTGGGTAAGGAATTATGAAAGACCTATAATCCCAACATTTGGGAACTTTAGGCAGGATGATTGAAAAAATCAAGGTCATTCTTATTTTCACCAAAGAAACAGAGGTAGGTGGATCTGTGTTAGTTCAAGGCCAACCTGGTCTCAAACAAAAAAAAAAGGAAAAAAAAACTCATTAAAATTGGGGCTACAGATAGCTCATTGGTTAAGAGCGAATATTGCTTTTACTGCAGAAGATCCAAGTTCAGTCCTCACACTTCCACATCACTGTTCATCACTAAAAAAAGTCAAGACCAGATCTCAAACAGGGGGGAGACCTGGAGGCAAGAGCGGATGTAGGCATGCTACTTACTGGATTGCTCCTCATGGCTTACTTACTAAGCCTGTTTTCTTATAGAACCCAGGGGTGGTGCTACCCACAATAGACTGGGCCCTCCTCCCATCAAAAACTAAATTAAGAAAATGCCCTACCATGCTTGAGTACAGTCTGATCTTATGGATGCATTTTCTTAACTGAGGTTCTCCCGTCACATGTTCACTTGTGTTCAGCTGCCATAAAACTAGCCAGTATACTGGGTGAAAAATACATATTACCCATCGTTCTGGCCACACTAATTTAAAAGCTTTTCAAATACTGTTTGCCATTAGAAGTATAGTATTGGAACAGACAGGAAAACTTCTAACATCACCATCATATTCATCAGAAACTATCTAATATGATTCCTGGCTCATTCTCAGGAATCAGAATGTTTGAATCTTTAATAGGTTCTATTAAACAGGTCCTTAAAACTTAACCTCCCTGGGTCTCATTTCCAAAATTGTGATTACTTACCCTGTAAGATTATCTATCAGGTGACACCTGAGAAGCACTTCCCACTACAGCTAAAAATAAGTGTTCAGACTACTTTGTGGCCAGTCAGATGGGCCTGCAAATAAAAGCCTCTGCCCCACAAACCTCCCAACCTGAGTTCCATCGGGAGAACCATGAAAGAGAAGCAACCACTCAAGGTGTTCTCTGACCTCCACATGCTATGGTGAGTTACATCCTTGTTCAAAATCCTCATTTTGGACTTACTCTCCTCTGTTCTACTTATTCATAACGATCTGCTACAATTGGTTTAAAATGTTTTATTCACTAAGAGTAACAAACCATTTAAGTGAATTCTAGAGACTTCCAAGAAGTTAGGTGGAAGGAGTATTTAACCTTTATTTGGCTTAGATGTTCTCTTCAAGCACCTGTCCCATCTAGCTCACAGAAATGATAAGTGCTGGGAGAAAGTACAAAACCACATCTGCAATCACTGGAGAAGGTAAGGCAGGGAGGGACACTGCTTTCAAAAAGCCAGGAAAAGAAGTCAGGTGTGGTGACATGTGGCTGTAAATCCCAGCAACTGGGAGGCAGGGGCAGAAGGATCACAAGTTCAAAGCCATCCAGTCCACGTGGTTTCACACAGACCCAAGGCTACAAAGTCAGATCCTGCCTCAAAACAAACAAAAGAGACAGAACAAGGGGGGTAAAAATGAAAAGAATATTAGAATGAATGAAAACCTGTAACTAAATTAACAACCTCAAAGTCTACTAGAACTGCCTACATTCCTCTCTGAGTAGCCATTCTGACCCAAGAATTCTATAAACTTGGCTTTCAGCGTCCACCATTGTGCTGAATTCCAAGAACTCCTACAAGTGAAACAATGGAGTTAGGCTTGGTTGGCAGGTAGTTTGGTGGCTATGGCAGTCCCAGTGCTGGATTTCAATGCACAAAATTGGAGGCTCTGTATCAATCTGTGTAACATTAAGAAAAAGTGGAATCCCTCGTCCCTGTCACCTTAGGATGCTGTATCAGTCTGCAACATTGTAACTCACCTGTTTTTTCAGTTACATCTGAGTCTGGGGTGTTTGCCCTGCTAACTTCCCCTTCAGCATTCTCCTCTTCAGCACTAAGAGAAATTGGTGACGAAGGACCGGGCTGGGAGGGCTGAGGGGCTGCTTCGGGAGCTTCCTCAATCTTACTCCTTTTCTCAAAGCGAAAACGGTCCAAGTTGAAAAGATTCATATTGATAGGAAACACCTCCCTGAGGGGGCTGACAGCTTTCAATGAACTAGCTGCAGGGAGGGAACAAAAAAGAGGGATGAGGCGGTGAGAACAAGGACGCACACAAAGCCACCACACTTGGCTCCCGGAGAAAGAGGGTCCGCACAGATGCCGGAGCCCGGTTCCGGCTGCGCTTTGTTAGGCCACACGGAGACAGCGGACTGGCGTCCCGGCCAAATGCCCGTCGCGCCCTCGACCCGGCCCGCGCGATCCCACGAGCCGACACCCTCGCGGTCCTCACCCGGGCCGCAGGGGCGCGCGCCCGCCTTCCCGCCACGCAGCCCGCACCGAGCGCCCGCCGCCTCCACAAAGCACGCGAGGCCCGAGCCTCCGCCGCGGGAACACAAAGGGCCGAACCCGGAGCGGCGCGCCGCCCGGAAGTAGACGCGGCGAGGCCCCGGCTAGGAGGAAGCTGACAGGCCGGCGCGCCGCCGAAGGGAACCCACCGCCCGCCCGCCCGCACTTACAGCCTGAGAGGCTCCTCGTTGTAACAAAGGTGGAAAAGAACAAAATAGTTCTTTGAGTGAGGCGACCGTAGCCTGGCCAGGACCTTCCAAGGCAGCGCTGGGCAAGCCACAGAGCGCGTAGTGATGACGCAACACGCAGCACAGGCCTTCTTTCACCCGTCGCGTGGTCAGAAAATGTCTGAGCACACTGTTGTCATGGTAACTTGTATCTACCTCCGCTAGATTCTAAGGCTGGGATTGTTCTTGGTTCCTTTTCTCCTCGCTTGCTACAGAGCTAATAAAGCAGTAAGACAAGATGATAACAAATGGTGTCTCAATATATAATTAATTCGTAGTTTGTATACTATGTTCCACAATGTCAGTATGCAATATTATTTTTCACTAAAATGTGTTTGCCATTTTGCACGTGACAGTGGTTTTTTTATTGTTTTGGGGGGGTTGTTTGTTTATTTTTGGTTTTTTTTTTTTTTTGAGACAGGGTTTCTCTGTATACTCCTGGATGTCCTGAAACTCATTCTGTAGTCCATGCTGGCCTGGAACTCAGAAATCCACCTGCCTCTGCCTCCCATATGCTCAATTATTACGAGACAGTTTAAAAAAAAAATGAGTCCTGGTGGCCAGGTGACTAAGCAGGTAAAGAAGCTTGTTAAAGGTGCTTGTTTCTAAGCGTGATGACCTGAGTTCAATCACCTAGAACCACTTAGTAAAAGGAGAAAACCAATTCTGAACGTTGTCCTCCGGCTTCTGAAAGACCCCAGCCCCTAGCAGGAGAAGTAAAAGACCCCTAGCAAGTAGAGTAGAGCCAAAAATGTAGTTCAGCCAGTTCAGCAATTCTATTCTATTCCAGGAACTTGCTGACCATAAAGAATTTATGGCCACAAGGTTAGGATGACTTTGTTCCAAGAACTAGCTGACCATAAAAGTTAAAATAGAACCTTACTAACAATCATGAGTAACTGGGAGTATCCCCTTGTGATTTTCCTTGATATTTTCCATATTTTTCCTATGACGCACTCCCTCCTCCCTTGGGTTGTGGGTTTTTCCTTTAAATACCCCTTCTCCCCAATACTTGGGGTCAAACTCCTCTACCCCTGCGTGGGATATGAGTCTCAGCCCCAGTGTACTGGTTTTAATTAAACTTCATGTGATTACAGCAAGAACAGTCTCTTGTGAGTTCTTGGGGGGTCGAGTTATCCCGAGACTTGAGTGAGGGTCCCCCTGCTCCGGGGGTCTTTCACTTCCACAAGTGCTCTGTAACACAAAGCACGCGCGCGCGCGCACACACACACACACACACACACACACACACACACACACACACGTCCTGCAGATGCGAAGTAATTAATAAGAGACAATATCTGACACTTTTCAACTTACAGGCTTTGCTTGAGTTTCTCCCCATGTTAACAAGATTTTTCTTGTTTTTGTTTGTTGGCATTTTCTCATCTAGTCTATTTGTGATGGATGGTACCATGTTGAATATCTGTGCAGGAAGCAATCCCATAGAACACCAAGAAGTAACAGATCAAGGAGGGTTCATACATCCTTTTCTGTGATAGCCCACTTTCTCCGTGATTAATCTACTTAAAGGAGAACAACATTAATCCCTTGTATGGACAAGGTCCCACTGGACCCCACCCTGAAAAAGTTTCCTTATCTCTACCCAACTATACTAGAAAATAGCTTCTATTGCATACATCATCTTTTGGGTGCACCCATCAACCATACCCAAACCAAGGCAATCACAATAGAACAGTAGCACATTCCAGATGATCTAAACAAGAGGAAACATTTTCTCTGAGATCTGAAATACACTGAAAGTATTTTGTGGAGCAGATCTATTCTGGCTTCTTTTCTAGGATTGTAGATGCCATGTTCTTGTGGCTCCACTTACCTTGTCTATGTCCACATTTCTTCTAATGAGAATATGACTTGTAACTGATGGGAGTACATGCTAGTTACTTTGTTTTAACTTAATTACCTTTCTGGAGACCGTATGCCCAAAAATGGTCCCTTTCTGAATTACTTGGGACTCAGGACTCAACATGCAGATTTTGTAAGAGCATAAACCAACTAATAACAGTCAACCAGAAAGGAGAATTCTGTGAAGGATAGATAATTTGGGGCTAATAGTCACTTTTTTTTATCCTTCTTTCTTGTGACTCAAAAGATAATCTCTCAAAGTTCCGTGTTTACTCTTCTGCTTATCACACTCTACTCTGCCAAAGTAGACATTACAATGATGACTAGGTAATATTAACCAAATAATGCCATAGTATAGAACTGCAATGAGTGAAATAATGTGGTGGTTTAAATGAGAATGGTCCCCATGGGCTCATATATTTAAATGCCTGGTCCTCGGTTTGTGGAACTTTTTGGGGAAGGATTTAGGAAATGTGACCTTGCTGGAGAAGGTGTGTCACTTGGCTGGACTTTGATGTTTGGAAGGCCCATACCATCTGAGCCCCTCATGTATGTGGATGTAAGCTCTCAGATACTTCTCTAACACTATGCCTGCCTGCTTACTGCCTGGCTCCCTCCATGGTGGTCATGGACTCACCCTCTGAAACTGTAAGCAAATGTTTTCTTTTATAAGTTTCCTTGGTCACGGTATCTCTTCACAGCCATAGAAAAGTAACTAAGACACATAGTGCGGAGCTTTCACAAGGATGAAGAGAGGGAGGTGAGGCAAGAAGTCCTAAGTCCTATCTCTAAATGAGGAGCTATGGATAACTGATAGCTGATCAGAGGAGGACTCAGTTTTCTTTTAGAGCATATCCCGTTAGACTTACCAAGCTCCTGTGGAAGGCCATGGGCAGCACTATTAAGTCTCAAATCCTGAGGACAAATGACTATTTAATGGCCTGACTGCCAGTTTCTCCCAGCTCATTCATTTCCTAACTGTTACTGGTTATGGCTAGCAGACCCAGCCACACCTAAACTCCACCTCAAGGTCTGGGCTGCCCTTCCCTCCATGCCCTTCCCTAGATAATCCAACCAATTTGGTTATCCATTCTCCTTCAGGCCTCAAGGCTCCCATTCCTGGTTCTCCCCTCTTTCCTCCACATCTTCTTACTTGGCTCAGGCTTATGCCTACCCTGGACTCTCCCAGATGTCCCTGCCTCTGGTAATGTTCTCCATTGTATCTTCAGTAAACTCCCTCCTCCATCAAACCTAGGAACAATCATGGCCTTTCCTTTTACTTCTTTTCCTCATTCAAGCACAAATTAAACTTGATAGCTTTTTTGTTTTGGTTTGGTTTGTTTATTTTGATTTAAAGGAGGACACAAAGTTTGGTGTGTAAGGAAGTGTAGGTATATCTCAGAGGAGTTGGGTAGGAGAAAGTCAATATGATCAATCATATTGGATGAAGTTCTCAAAGAATTAATTTTTAAAATGAGGACAAAAGACAGAGACAGACCAGAGAGGAGACTGAATAGGTAAAGACACTTGCCACCAAGACTGATTGAAGGGATCCACTTACCACAGGGTACTTCCCTCTGGACCCTAGATTAGGCAGGGACCATTACCAAACAATTTCCAACACAAAGAGATCCTTTATTAAAGCAAGGCAAAGAAACAAGGTGGCAGAATCTAGATGAGGCAGAAACGGCAGCAAATAGCTTTGCAGGAGTGATTTTAAAAGGAAAAATGGGGAGGTTGGGTTACAATCATCTAGGGTGTGTTGGGAAGTTCTGATAGGACAGTTAGTAAGTGGTGTTGCCAAATAAGGACTTTTAATTGGTGGAACTTGATGATCAGTCTCAGGAATTAGTTAAGGGTGCAGGAATGGCCAAATAAGAGAATGGACCTTGTTGGCTAGCATTAGGAATATGGAAGTGCCTAAATAAGGGACTCTAAAGGTTTACCAAGGGAGAGTGAAGTGGGAGAGAAAGATCTGGTGGTGTCTTGTTTGCCACCCATGGGCCAATTAGAGCCCTTCATTGATGACCTGAGTTCAATACCTATAACCCATGTGGTAGAAGGAGAGAATTGATTTATAAAAATTGTCCACTAACCTCCAAACACACACAGGAAATGTTTGATTGCTCTTACATTCTCCTGAAAACAAAACAAAACAATTCTAATTCCCTATTATAAATAACATCTTTGGCCACACGCCTTAATCCCCGTACTCTGGAGGCCGAGGAAGGCAGATCTCTTGAGTTCCAGAATAGCTAGGGCTATTACACAGAGAAACCCTGTCTCAAAAACCCAAAAACAAACACAAAAAAACAAACCTATCCCCTGCCTACCCCCCTGCCCCCAAAGTCAGACCAAACAAACAAAAAAATGATAATTGCCAGGAAGCATACCAGGAAAAATCTTTCTTTTTCATTACTGGTGCTGCAGTCACTAGGAAAGTTAGTTTAGAGTATTCATAAACCACATTAAAACTACCATATGACCCAACTACCTCACTCCTGGAACTCTATCTGAAGGATTCTATCTTCCATCATGGAGATACTTGCTCTTCCATGTTCACTCCACTTCTGTTCACAATAGCTAGGAAGTAGAAGCAACCTAGATGCCCACCAAATTATGGATAGATAATGGAAATGTATCACATATTTTAGAGATTATAATTATTTCATTTCCTCCTTCCCTTTCCTCCCTGCAAACTCTTCTATATAATCCCCCTTGCTGTTTTTCAAATCTGTGGCCTCCTTTTCTTTAATTGTTGTTAACTATATGGAGAAACAGTTCAGCAGTTCAGAGCATTTGCTGCTCTGCAGAAGACCAGGTTTTATATATAGTCATTCCTAAGTATAAAAATATAACCTGCTTGGCACATATAGTATTACTTACATGTTTTCAAGGCTGACCACCTGTGTGATAGTTTGTATATACTTAGCCCAGGGAGTAGCATTATTAACAGGTGTGGCTTTGCTGGAGTAGGTGTGTCACTGTGGGCGTTGGCTTTAAGACCCAGGACTTCCTGGAAGTCAGTCTTCTTCTAGCTGCCTTTGGAACAAGAGATGGTGGGACTCCCAGCTCGTCCAGCCCTGTCTATCTGGACTATGACATGCTCCCACCTTGATGATAATTGACTGAACCTCTGAACCTGTAAGCCAACCCCAATTAAATGTTGTTCTTTATAAGAGTTCCCTTGGTGATGGTGTCTGTTCACAGCAATGGAAACCTTAACTAGGACAACTTGGTCTTCGATAACTAACGGGTGTGCACCTCCCTAGGAAGACTAGTTCTCTCGCTCTCAGCATTCCTTAATTGTCTGTGGTTCTTTGTCTAGACTGAGGCATTATGAACTTTCCCTCTTCCACATTTATATGGTGCAACCCTCATTAGAGAAGCTTCTTCTTGAAGTAGATGGGAGCTAACACAGAGACCCACAACTGGCCAATGAACAGAGAGTGAGAGGCTTTAGAGTCCTCCACTCTAAATGAGATGTCTTTATTAAAGGACTTCCTTTTACTAAAGAACATTTAAACATCCTTCCCCTCAAGGCTCAAGGATCTACTCAAAAGAGGATGTGGCTAGGTTGTATGAGCCAGTGGTGGCAGGTGACTCCTATAAAACAGTATCCTCCATGCCCGAAGGATTTATGCATATATGATAGCATGTACAGGACCTGCACAAGTTTAAGCTAGACAAAATGCCAGCATGGAGAAGAGGAAGTGGGCACAAAGTCCCATCCCTAACCAAAAGACTATTTGCAATCAATACTTGCTGAGAAAGGGAAAAATCGTTTTCTCTGGAAGGTCGCTAGGTCACTAGGCTTACCAATCGCACACCAGGGCAGATCCCATGCCCAGGAACAGTTGACCAACACAAAATAAATTCCATGGTTTTTGTGTGCTTTTGTTGTTGTTGTTGTTTGATTTTTTTTTTGGTCTTTTAGAATTTTGTTTTGTCCATCTGATTTTGAGAAAAAGAAAAAGAAAAGTTGGGTGGGAAGAGAAGTGGGGAAGTTCTGAGGGGACTTTGGGAAGAGGAAAGAATATGATCAAAATATATTGTATAAAAATTAAAAATATAAAAAGGTAATAAAATTTAAAAATAAATTATTACTCATTTTGGTGTGTCTCAAGCACATCTCACTCCATGATGGAAATGCCATGCAGACCATAAAACTCAGCACGGAGACAGCATCATCTGCCAAAACTAAAACAAAGGCCTAATCCATCAAAGTCCATACAGTTCTGGAAAAGTCTCAAAATGTACCAACCTTGCTTTTTGGCTTCTATAGTTCTGCTTCTGATTAGCTATTCTTGTTAACTCAAGTATGTCAACCCAGGACTTAATTGTTTTGTTGTTCTTAAAACCTCACCCCGAGAAAGGCTCAGGGCTATATGAGCTTCCAAACACACAGTGTAGTTGCTGACTATTAAAGACTTTCTATTGGCTTACACCCATGTCCTAATAATCTTCTCTGGTGAACAGCTCACTACAGGGCCTCCAGGAGAAACTTAGTCAGTGAAATGTCCCTTTGGAGAATGAGGTGAGCAGTTTGCCGTATGTCCCATGGGTGCCCATCAAGAAGAACAGCCTCTGCACTCTCTCAACAGTAATGGAGCCACTAACTATGGACTGAAACTTCTGAAAGCATGAGCCAACCTTCACTTCTCAGAAACTGTCTGTCCAAGTCATTTTGCCTTAGCCACAGAAAGCTTACATAGTACCCCTGTGTAGAACTTAACATCTTATCTACTGGATGAATTCGGAAAGAAATTAATAAAATTAAAAATCTACTATTGAAATTTTATGTTCACTAAGCATTTCCCGGTTTGGGGGTTTTGGAGGGTGGGGGATGGGGATGCTTTTTAAAAAAGTTACCATTTAGCAGGTGTAGTAATGTGTGCCTGTTTTGCTGGCAATGGCCAGGTACACAGTGAGTTTGATTCTAGCCTCAACTATATAGCAAGTTTGAAGTTAGCCTCGGACTTCATAACAAAACAGTATCTCCAAAAGCAAACCAAACCAGAATGAAATGAAATTAAAGAAAACAAAAGCACCATTAGCAAAACAAACAAAACCACTAATAAATCACATGTGATTCATGTCTGTAATTCCAGCAATTGGCACATGGAGATAGGAGGACTTGGAGTTCAAGGTTGACCTCAGTTATGTAGTGAATTTGAGGTCAGTGCAGGAAGATACAATTTCAAAAAGCTAATCCAAAGCTTCATTAAAAAAAAAAACTTACAAAGGAAAAACTCATTGAGTGTGCAAACTGCACTTAAGAGCAGGCCCCATGCTCAGAAATAGGTGGCTAATGAAAAATGAACTCAATGGTATTTTTGGAGCTTTTTTTTTTTGATTTTTGTTTTATTTTGTTTTCATTTGTTTGTTTGTTTTTTATTTGTTTGTTTGTTTAATCTCATAATGATTTCTCCGGGCTTCCTATGTGTGTGTCTCTGCACCTAATATGTGTTTCTTGTGAGTAGCATCAGTGAGTAGCACTATTTGAAAGGATTAGAAGGATTAAGAGATGTGGTCATATTGATGGAAGGGAGTCACTGGACGTGGGCTTTGAGGTTTCAAAGGATCATGCCAAGTCCAGA
Source organism: Tokudaia tokunoshimensis (assembly GCA_036184795.1). Taxonomy (NCBI): domain Eukaryota; kingdom Metazoa; phylum Chordata; class Mammalia; order Rodentia; family Muridae; genus Tokudaia; species Tokudaia tokunoshimensis. Next base: position 86,768,291 of record BTHU01000002.1, on the reverse strand, counting down.
GTTCTCTCTCTCTCTCTCTCTCTCTCTCTCTCTCTCTCTCTCTCTCTCTCTCTCTGCCTTCAAAGTAGAATGTAGTTCTGAGCTACTTCTCCAACACCTGCCTTCCTGTCACCATGCACCTTATTATCTATGATGATAATGAACTAAACCTTGGAAACTGTAAACAAGCCTTGAATTAAATGCTTTCTTTCATAAGTTATCATGGTCATGGTGTCTATTCGCAGCAATGGAATACTTAGTGTGCCAGCAGATGCCTGTAACTCCAACACTTAGAGGAAGGAGGTATAAGGGTCAGGAGTTCAGGACCACCCTAAACTATATTGAAAGTGCAAGGTCAGCCTAGGCTTGTAAAACAAACCAACAAAGCAAGCAAAGGCCACAATTAATTCCATTAGGGGCCAGAGACAAAAGGCTTGCTATAAATTTGAGGTGGAACTGGTTAGGATGGTGAGTTTCAAGCCAGTAAGGGCTACCTAGTGGGTGCCGATCTTAGCAATAAAGACAACAATCATTCCTAAGCTCCTAGTGAAAGTGAAATGTTAGGCAAATTTTTCGTTGCATGTTTCATGCATTCAAGTTCATTCCTTTATTCCTATTTAGGCTTTTATCATAGGAATTGCTCAAGACACAAATTATACACAATAAAATTTGTCCCTTTTTGGTGTACAGTTTGGAAAATTTTGAAAACATACGTAGCATGTAACAGCTATGATACAGCATTTTCATTCCCTGAAGTTTCACATTGGGGTTCTTACTCGGTTTCTACTTGTCTCATGTAACCTAGGCTAGCCCTTTCCTTACTATGTAGTCAAAGATGATGTGGAACTCCTGATCCTCCTTCCTCTACCTCCCATATTGTGGGATTTCAGGTGTGTGCCACAGTGGCCAGCTTCTAATCCAGTTGACTATATCTCGTAGTGTAGTCACACTGGTTGGTGCTAAAGATATATTAATACAGAAGCATTGAGACATAGTCCCTGTGGGTTGTTAAGTAGTAAAGATAGACTTGAAAACAAACTGTTACCACAAAATAAATATTATTTAAACAAAACAAAAGAAAAACAGCAGCTAGGCATAGAGTTGCATACCTGTAATCCCAGTCCTCTGGAGGCTTAATCTGGAGGACAGCCATGAACTCCAGGTCTGCATGGGCAACACAGCCAGTTCTCGGCCACATAGTTAGATACTGTCTCAAAAACAGTAGGGAAAAAACAAAACCTCCCAAACAAATAAGAAATGATGAATTCAGACAAAATCACTTTTTAAGTTGCCAATAAAGGAAGCTCATCACTCAGTCCTCATACATTCTTTCTCCAAACTTTGACTTCTAAGCCATTCACACTTCGAACTTATGTTACTATTTTTTGCCTGGGACCTTTATAGTTTAAGTTTGACTTTAAATCAAAGATTTGAGTTTAAATCAACAAGCCAGTGAAGAATTTAGTTGAATTTGAACTGTCCACAAGTAGCACAGGGCACAGTTTTCTTATTGGAGAAAATTCCTTTGGTTCCTTTTCATTTTGAGTTCAGTAAGGACCTGTTCACCAACCATACTGATCTGTTTTTTGTTTTGTTTTGTTTTGTCTCTCTTCCCTCTCCTTTTCTAGCCCTTGTACATGCCACTCTCCTTGCCTCTCCCCAGCCTGAACACTGTTCCTTGCCTTCTGGCCACCCCAATCTACTAGTGAAGAATTTAAAGACTTATTTTAATCATTCTTATGCTCTTAGAACATGTGGTATTTCCAGGTGAAGTGTTGGTATCCCCAAATGGTATTTCATTAATGATGATCTTAAGGGAGGCTCAGGAAGGAGGCCAGCTTGGGATTCATGGACTGTCTCAAATAAACCAAAGACTGGGGTAGATTTTAAGTGGTAGTGCAGTTGCTTAGCATGTGCAAGGCCTTGGGTTTAATCTCCAGCACTACAAAGGAAAACAAAACCAATGAATAAAAAGCCACTCTTGTCCTTTATGATAACTGCTTATAATAATTCTGTTACTCCACATAGACCCTAAGCTATATAACAAGTTCAGACTGAAGCTCACCAATCTTAACTGGATAAATAAATAATTAGGAAAGGTATAAGTGATCTGGTATATAAACACCTTTGAATCTGGAGTTGTAGTTTGGAATTATTTTTTTTAATTTTTATTAAATATAATCTTCATTCACATTTCAAGTGGTAAAACCTTTCCCAGTTTCCCCCCTCCCCAAAACCCCCCAACCCCTCCTCCCACTCCCTGCCTCCAAGTATATGCGCCTCCACCCAACCCACTCCCACCTCCCCCCCCCCCGGGTCCCTGGGAGTCCTGGGGTGTCTAGGTGGTCAACATCATTGTTCTTCCCGTGGGGCTGTAAACCCCTTCAGCTCCTCCAGACGGCCCTCTAACTCCTCCATTGGGGACCCCACTCCCAGACCAATGGTTGACTGCTAGCATCTGCCTCTGTATGTATAAGGCTCTGGCAGGGCCTCTCCGAAGACAACCATGGCATGCTCCTTTTAGTATGAACTTCTTGTCGTCCATAGTAGTGTTGGGGTTTGGTGACTGTTTATAGGGTGAATCTCCAGGTAGGGCAGTCTCTGGGTTGCCTTTACTTCAGTACCTGCTCCACACTTTGTCTCCATTATTGATTGCTCCTGTAAGTGTATTGTTCCCTTTCTCAGAGGAACCCAAGCACCCCCACATCAGTCCTCCTCCTTCTTGAGCTTCCTGGTCTGTGAATTCTAACTTGTTTATTTTGAGCTTTTGGGCTAACATCCACTTACCAGTGAGTGCAGAACATGTGCATTCTTTTGTGATTGGGTTACCTCACTCAGGATGACACTTTCTAGTTCCATCCATTTGCCTAAGAATTTCATGAATTCATTATTTTAATAGCTGAATAGTACTCTATTGTGTATATATACCACAGTTTCTGTATCCATTCCTCAGTTAAAGGACATCTGGATTTTTTCCAGCTTCTGGCTATTATGAATAAGGCAGCTATGAACATAGTGGAACATGTGTCCTTATTACATGTAGGAGTATTTTCTAGGTATATACCCAGGAGTGGTATAGCTGGGTCCTCAGGTAGCACTATGTCTAATTTGCGGAGGAATCACCTGTAGTTTGGAATTATTATACAGAGACAAACTAGTGTGTTGGGGGCTGACAAGCCAACTGCCAGCTACATAGACAGGCTGCCCCTCCCCTCGAGTGAAACTCCTGACCTTCCTGGCAGAACATCAAGACCAAGATAAAAATCTGACCTTCCCGGGAAAATCCACAGAATGTCCCAGGCACACGGCCCAGGGCTTGGCCCATAGCTCACTTCCACCTAGCTCCACCTCCCAACTTCCTCATTCCTACTGCTTAAAACTTGCTGCCTGGGTTGGAGAGATGGCTCAGTGGTTAAGAGCACGACTGCTCTTCCAGAGGTCCCGAGTTCAATTCCCAGCAACCACATGGTGGCTCACAACCATCTGTAATAGGATCTGATGCCCTCTTCTGGTGTGTCTGAAAACAGTACTCATACATAAATAAATCTAAAAAAAAAAAAAAGGTTTTAAGCCGGGCGGTGGTGGCGCACACCTTTAATCCCAGCACTTGGGAGGCAGAGGCAGGCGGATTTCTGAATTCGAGGCCAGCTGGTCTACAGAGTGAGTTCCAGGACAGCCAGGGATACACAGAGAAACCCTGTCTCAAAAAACAAAAACAAAAAACAAAACAAAACAAAAACAAAATTCTGACAGTAAAACTTGCTGCCTGTGTGACAATAAATGAGACCTTGACAACAGAACCTTGCTTGGTCTCCTTCTTTTCTCCACCCCTTAACCCTTAGGTAGCGCCTCTTCGGGACCCTGAATAACTAGACCAGCTGGACGGGTCAAGTGGCTCCCGAACAGGGACCCGAAGCAGGCCAACTACTGGACGACGGAGGACCCCCGGGAAAAGGAATCGAGGACCTTTCATGCCGCATCACTCGTGCGTCACTGGAAAGGGAGGTAAGGTGCCAAATAATTGTCGTCCGATTGTCAAGGGGAAACAATTGTCTAAGGAAGCTTGCTTCATAGGAGAGATCAAGCGTTCACTCAAGGGGAGAGGAATAAGAGTGAAGAAAAAAGATTTAATTAAATTCTTTTGCTTTGTTGATGAAAAATGTCCTTGGTTGGTTTTAAGCGGCCCTGATATACACCCACTTACATGGAACAAGGTTAGTAAAGACATTAATAAGCTTAAGGGAAGGGGGCTTATGGGACTTTCGGGGAGGGAGGAAATGGAAAATGGGAAATGATTTTGAATGTAAATAAAAAAAACTTAGAAAATAAAATAAAATTTAAAAAAAAATTTTTTTTAAGATTTATTTGTTTATTATATGTGAGTACACTGTAGCTGTCTTCAGACACACCAGAAGAGGGCGTCAGATTTCATTACAGATGGTTGTGAGCCACCATGTGGTTGCTGGGATTTGAACTCATGACCTTCAGAAGAGCAGTCAGTGCTCTTAACCACTGAGCCATCTCTCCAGCCCCTTAAAAAAAATTTAAAAAAAAAAAGGTGTATACTAAGGGTGTAACTTTCATTCCATCCAGAGTAGCCACATTGCTGGATTAAAGTTCCTGTACACCCTAGTATTGCAAAAAAAGTAATACATATTTGTTTAATATTATGTAGGATAAGGATGTATACCTGTGATAGAACATGCACGAAGTTCTGGGTTGAATCCCCAGCACGACAAAAATAAAGCACAGTAATTTGAATATTTTATTCTTAGTATAATTTATACTATCAATTCTCTCTCTCTCTCTCTGTGTGTGTGTGTGTGTGTGTGTGTTGGTGATGGAATTCAAGGTCTTATGCAATAATAGGCAAGTGATCTATCATGTAACTATTTACATCCCCAACTCTACAGTAAAACCTTATCATGGGAAGCATTTGACCCTTTTTTAAAGCAACACTGCCTACTATTAAAACTGGAGAAGAGTGTGAATGCATTGCCTTCTGCTTCAGCTAAGTGGTTAGCAGAAAGGTGAATCTGAGAACACCAGGAACTCATAAACTTGATGGACTGTTTTCTTTCTCAATTATTTCTAGATGTTAGCAACGACTTTGAGGATAGACAGAGGGCTCATAGATATTTAGGAGAAGCATAGTTTATATTGTAAAGTTATGTGAAAGACAAAACTAAGCCAGCATGGCAAAGAAGCCCTTCTCCCTTTACACTGGTTTGTTCATTAATTAATTAATTTGTTTGTTTGTTTATTTATTTATTGTGTGGGGGAACCATGGTATATGTGGAAGTTGAGGACAATTATGGGGATTTGGACCTCCACCTACTGTGGGTTCTGGGGATTGTGTGTCTTGCACGGCAAGCTCTTTTACTCCCTGAGCCATCTTGCCAGCACAATACACAGTCTGATGTTAGAGGTCTAGGCAGTTCTATTTCTTGACTATAGTGAAAAAAGTAGCAGCAAACATGGGTGTGCAAGTGCTGCCTTTCTGACCTTACTGTAGACATTCTGTTTTATGCCCGTAGTCAGCCATTTTACATTGTTACAGAGGACCTTTCTTATGCTCGAGTTAACCACTAACTGCATATCCTGTTAAGTTCTATGCTTTGATGTTTTTGAAAACTCTCTAGACCCTTGATTTCCTTTATAGCCAATTGCAATAAAGGTCAGTTAGAACTGCTTTGTGTAGTAAGCTACAATAAGCACTGACTGGAACCAAGTGACACAACTGCCCAGCATCACTTCCTGCACCTGTATATGAGCTTTTGTGGTTGCTGTGAACTTTTGTGGGTTTTGTCTTAATAGGCTGCCCCTAGGAAACAGTCAGATTCATATATCAGCTCCAGAGTCTGACCTGAATCCCTGATTGATCAGTCCCAGGGTGTATATTCAATAAACTATCCCTGCTTGACTGAGTTTGGTGTCTGAGTGGTCTGTGGGGTGATTCCTGGACCCCGGCAATCTCCATGGCACGCTGACTTACAATCAGTCCTTCAGCTACATATTCGGAATGGAATGTCTTTTGAGATACTGTTGCACTGATTTCCTTAGTTCCATCAGTGTGACTCCTACCACAATTGCCCCATAGTTTCACCAGCATTTGTGGTCATTTGTCTGCTTGATAATAACCATTCCGACTCGTGTGAGATGGCATCTCAAAGCAGTTTTAATTTGCATTTTCCTCATGAATAAGTATATTCAAGGATTTTCCAAATATTAATTGGCCACTGTCCTTCCTCCTCCTCTTCTTCTTCTTCTTCTTCTTCTTCTGGTTTCTCGAGACAGGGTTTCTCTGTGTAGCCCTGGCTGTCCTGGAAATCACTTTGTAGACCAGGCTGGCCTCGAACTCAGAAATCCTCCTGCTTCTGCCTCCCAAGTGCTGGGATTAAAGGCGTGCGCCACCACTGCCCGGCACTGTCTCTCTTCTTGATCAGGCCTTTTGTGGTTGCGCTCTCTTTCCTGTTTTGTGGAGTCAGGGTCTGACTCCATAGGCTAGCCTGGCCTTGAACTCACGTGGTTCCTGCTACATCAGCCTCTCAAATGCTTAGATTACATGCCCAGTGAGGGAGGATGATTAAGTGTTACGAGTGGAAGGTTGGAACTGGAGCTTGGGCCCGCTTGTCATTTTCTGGAACAATGACAGCTTTGATGGGATACTTTTTTGAGAGATAATCATTATCCTGGTTCTTATGGGGATGACTGCCATGGCAGAGTTTTGCTCAAGAATTAGATACAAATATAAACTGGTTTAATTTATTTGGTTCTGATTAGAAAACCTCCAAACTTGGCATGCTGGCATATGTATTGTTGGACACCGTGGTATCTATGGTTGTAACTCAGGGTATATTTACTTAATGGAAGATTTAAGACTGCGAGCACTTTTGCGTGTGTGCCACGATTAAGACTCCAAATACAAGAAGGACTGATATCACCTTCAGTTACTCCTACTGAAACTGGAGAACAGGGTAGGGACAAGACTGAAAATTCTCAGAACCCTCTCTGCTGAGGCCACTAAATCCAGCAAATATGGGCCAGCAGTTCGCAGAGCGTTTGAAGGTGGCTGTGGGTTCATTGTAATATGATAATGCACACCTCTGGGAGGGGGTTTCATTTGCTAATGGACACAGTCGCTGTAGAGCAGCATGCAACGTTTACTATAAGCATGGTATTGGGGCTAGGGAGGTGGCTTGGACAAAGTACTGTCTGTTCTTCCAGAGGCCCTCTGGGTTAAATTTCTAGTACCCACGTAGCAGCTTACAACTGTCTGTCATTCCAGTTCCAGGGGATCTGACACTTTCACACAAACATACATGCAGGCAGAACACTAATGTACATAATAATAAATTACACACACACACACACACACACACACACACACACACACACACACACACCCTATGCCAATCAAAAAGGCCAAAAACCTATTGCTCTGGAAATATTCCCCAAATCCCTCATGTAACCAAACTCTTATTAAGTTGTGCATTTTGAGCTACTGAATTCATCCCTTAGGAATGTGTCTCATCTATTAAGCCATCCTTGCTTTTGCTGTGTGTGTGTGTGTGTGTGCGTGTGTGTGTGTGTGCTCAATTCCTTGTTCTAGAATGCAGAAACCGAACTGCTTCCACTTCAGAGTTGCTCACGGAGTTCTGATGTCTGCTAACTCAATGACAAGGGATAGCATTTCAAGCAAGGAAGTGTGGTGTTCCTCCTTGTCTTTGCTGTTCATTCACTTCTGACAATTTGTGCAGAAAGGGTTGACGGTTAAGGTAGAGAGAGGTTGAACAAAGCAGAAACAAAAGAATTAAGAAAAAAAAAAGCCAAAAAAACAGATTGGTGATTTCTAAGTCACTGCCCTTGAAAGTGTTAAGCCTGAAAATCATGAGAAGAAAAAACAAATGCTTGGTTATCCAATTAAAGTAAGCTGTATTAAATACTGACCAGGAAGATAAACATTGGTCAGCTCCATATAGGAAATTCCCCCTAAAAAGGTGCTGAATCATGTTAGTCAGGTGCTCATAAAGGCAGGCTACCCACACAGGCTAATGTATTTTTCACTGTCGTCCAATCAGGGGCAAGCATACATCCTGAAGTCATACTATACCTCTCACCTATAAGTGATTAAGCACATCCTGTGCAGTTGGGGCAACCAACCTTGTTTATGGAAGTGAAATTTGTGAATTGATATCCTAGCCCCCAGCATTCTAGGAAGTTATCCATTCTTGGGCCTACAGTTTAACTTTGACCCTACTGCAAGGTGGAGACCAGGCAATAGGACAGCAGAGAAATCAAAGTAACTAGTTAATACAAAGTTGACTTTTTAATGTTCTTATCTATTTTTTTAAGATTTATTTATTTTATGTATATGAGTACACTGTAGCTGTCTTTAGACACACCAGAAGAGGGCAACAGATCACATTGCAGATGGTTTTGAGCTACCATGTAGTTGCTGGGACTTGAACTCAGGACCTTTGGAAGAGCAGTCAGTGCTCTTAACCTCTGAGCCATCTCTCCAGCCCATGTTCTTATTTATTAATTTTTTGTATGGCATTATAGAATCTAGAGTCGTAGACACATTGACAAGCCTTTGCCATAGAAATCTGCAGCCTGGATAGCCTTTTTGTGTGAGTGTGAAGGCCAAGGAACTTCATCACCATACCACTGGCTACTACCTTGTTTGTGAACTATGTCTCTTTTCTCTCTAGTTTTCATTCCTTGATTTCTTTGAAGACCAATGTCAGGCCTGCTGGTGGGAAGGATGTGCTCTGATTTTTAGCTTTTGAGGTGTGGTGCTGGAGCTGAGTGTGTACCTCAGTGGCTCCCTGTGGTTTAAGTCTCACATCTTAGCTGCTGCCTTACAGGAGCTTTAAGGATCAAAGATAATTTCAGATTCTGGTTCATTTCCAGTTTCTGAACTAGTATACCAAGAGAAGGAATGGAAGGGACCAGGGTAACGGAAAGTGTGCCTGGGGAGAAATGGAACTTTCCTTAGTCCTGTATGTACTTTAAATTGTTTTTGTGTGCTTTGCCTAGATAAAGCAAAAATTTCCACAAGAATAATCTTGGCTTGAAAATATGCCTGGTAAATCAGTCTTCTAAATGCTGAAGATAAGGAAAAAATATTTGCAATGCTATTTTGATGTTAAATTAATGCCCATCTAATTAATTAATTCTGGGCTCCACAGTCAAGTTTCTCTCTCTCTCTCTCTCTCTCTCTCTCTCTCTCTCTCTCTCTCTCTCTCTCTCTCTCTCTCTGGGGGGGGGCAGGAGGTTTTTGTCTTTTTGTTTTTTTTTTTTTTCTTTTTTACTAATCCTGTCTTAACTTATTTTCAGAAGATTCCTTTAGCTGGAAGGGTAAAGAAAATGTTCTTTGTCTCCTTTATGTAAGGTTGAATCTCCACTTGAAATGCCTAAGGAAAAATTAGGTGCAGAGGAGGTAGGAAGAGAGGCAGGAACGAGGCTAAAAGGACTTGGTTTTAACAGGCAGACTCGTGAGAGCCTTTCTAGTCTAAGAGTTTCTGGAGGGTGGGGTGGGGTCACTCTGGGATTAATGATGAAGCCATCCTGTCACCTTTGAATGTGAATAGCTTTTACTCGGGCCTCTGAAACAAAGAGGTTATTGTGCTTCAGAACTGGAGTTCCAGACAAGGACTGGGGAAAACAGGGAAAGGGGTCCAGGCAGGCTTGCCTACCTAAGAGTCTGTAACCTTTGCAAAGTGATTGGTTGCTTACACGTCCAAACACAGCCCTTAGGAGTTTCAAGGGCACCACAATTAACAGCGATTTATTTTAAAGCCCTATAGGTAGTTCTTTGTTCTTTCATTCCCTAAATAGATATGGGGGGGGGGGGGGGAAATAGAGCCTTGGCCTGAAGTGCCAAGGGTCAAGATTCTATGCAATCAAAGCAACTCTTTCTGCTGAAGCAAGGGACATTTGGGATCTAGGATCAGGAATCTATGGCTAATGCCATCTGGAGAGAAGGTGAATTTTAGTAGTAGTTAGAGAGAACTTGTCCCTCAACAAATAAAACAAGTGGACATCATATCTGGTTCTTGAAGGAGGAAGGAGTGGTGGCCTTGAGTGTTAGCTACAAAAAAATGATATGTGCTTTGGGAAATCAGAGATTTCCCATGGAAACTACAGATCAATGGGCAGTATTTCCCTGAAATAATCTAAGCTTTATTTATTTATTTATTTATTTATTTTTTGAGATTGTGTCTTATGTTGTAGCCCTAGCTGGCCTGGAATTTGCTATGTAGACCAGACTAGTTTCAAACTCACAGAGACCCACCTGCCTCTGCCTCCTGAGTGTTGTGATTAAAGGTGTGTGCCACCATCACTGACTTGAGGTGTTATCTTCCACCTCGAGGCTTCTTCATTTGTGATAACTGCTGGAATAAAAGGGAGAGACAGGCAGTTTCCCTGCACAGTAGACAGGGGCAGAGGAAATAGGTGGCTCACAGTCTTTGAGATTCTAAGAGCTTTTATCTCCACTTTCCAGCAAGCATTCATCATTTTATGGCCACACTGCATACAGTAGATGATAAGAAATAAATAAAAATAAACTGTAGGGTTGGGGGTGTAGTTCGGTTTGTAGAATGCCTGCCCTGCTTGCCCAAAGCCCTGGATTAGGGATTAATACGCTGACGCTTCAATACGTTCAGACGCTTCATAAACCAGGCAAGGGCTGAATGAAGAAGCACTTTCATCATTTTAATCATCTCTAATCCAGTCCTTAGGGGACAGAGGCAGTTATCTCTGTGAATTCAAGGAGAACCTAGTCTTCATAAAACATTTCAGGCCTGGTAAGACACTGTCTCAATGATGATGATGATAATAAATAATTATTGAAAAATAAATCACAGGGCTGGAGAAATGGCTCAGCTGTTCAGAGCATTGGCTGCTCTTCCAGAAGACTCAGGGTTCAGTTTCCAGCATCTACACAGCAGCTAACCATTTGTAACTCTTGACCCAGGGATATGACACCCTCTTCTGACCATTGTGGGTACTGTATGCATGTGGTACACAGATATGTATGCTGACAAAAACCCATACACATAAAATACATTAAAAAAATCTTTAGGGGCAAACTGCACATGGGTCTGCATTTTACATGGGAAAATCTCCTTAAAGCCAAAATATGCTCATGTGTTATTTTTAATTTTCTCTGCTTTTGTAGAGGCAGGAATATCAGAAGGTCAAGATTATACTCAGCAACATACTGAGTTCAAAGCCTGCCTAAGCCATAGGTATCCAATATAAACAATGTGTATGTATGTATATATGTATGTATGTATGTATGTATGTATGTATAAACTCAAAATCATTGCCTTGAAGTTTATATACTCTTGCAGAAATGGCAGTTCAGTTGTCCGTGAGGACATCCAATCTTTCCGTTAGGCAGGAGGGTAGATTCTGGAGTAACAAGAAATCTGCTTCCTGAAATAGGGCATAAGGTACAAAAGATCAGATGGAGCAGCTTATAAACTGAACTTCTAAGGAGCCGAGCAGAGGGAGGACAGGAAGAACAGAGAGGAGGGAGGTACTCCACCTGGCAAAGGATTCTACAAGTTCAAATGACTGAACTTCAAGATTATGGTGAGTTAAAATGTTGCAGATCAGAGTCAATGATCTAAGGTTATTTCTAGCTCCTTTGAAAGCCACGCACTGCACAAACCTATATCTGAACTAACCTCCTGTGACTATCAAAACTTTATATATAATGTATTCCCAGCAGACCATTAGCTTTCATCAGTCTTAGCCCTAAGGATGCCATCAGCTATTATTCCAAGCCTATAATACCATTTCACCTGTTTTGCTGTGAATTGCTTTTCCCTGGCCCTCGCCAATGCCCTCGAGAAACACTTTCATTTACGGAATTGGTTTCCCGAGGTGGGACACTGTATTTGTGGCAACCTGAATATGTGTTCTCAGAATATGATCCCTCATATTTGGTCACAGAATACATTCTCTCACTCTTCTCTTTGAGGTGAGAAGGTACGCTTTTCTTGTAGGCAAGCTCATGACTTCAACAACAGGATGCAAAGAACAATGGGTGGCAATGGCCGGCTGAATCAGCTTAAGAGGAGCTTAAAGGATTTCCCCACCCACCAGCGGAATGTCAGTTCCAACCCAAAAGGCAGTCCAAATTTCGAAACATGAGCTCAGCCTGAACTATAGGAGGACCCTAAAAACCAGAATTCCTCAAGAACTTGTGAAACTGGTTCTCTTCTACCTAAGGGAGTCATTTCCCTTATCTCTGGTAGAAGGGATATATGGCTACCTGTAGTGTCCGTTAGCTATCCACAGGCTGTCCTAATGTCCTACAGGCGCTCGATTTCACAAGCACTGGTCACCCATTTCAAAGTCTACGCTAGAATCCTAGCCTTTCTTGCCTCCTCCCCTATCCTAAACTCCCTCTAGTTATTGTTTTTGGTTTTTCCCGAGACAGGGTTTCTCTGCATAGCCCTGGCTGTCCTGGAATTCACTCTGTAGACCAGGCTGGCCATGAACTCAGAAATCCGCTTGCCTCTGCCCCCCACGTGCTGGAATTAAAGGTACATGCCACTACTCCCCGGCTCAGCGCACAGGTTTCTTTACCCACAGTTATTGATTCTCTTTCCCTCTCCCTCTCCTTACTAAGGTCTTGCTCTCAATTTTCTATCTCCTGATATTCTCCCATCTCTTACAGATAGCCCTGGCATGGCTAATCTGCTGGTCATGTTCACTCCTTTCTCTCTCTGCTCTGGACTCTTTCAGATGTCTCCGGCTGTTCTCGCTCTCATTTCCGTAATAAAAACCATTCCCTTAACCACACCATGGAGGTTTATGTTGTCAGTTTATATGGGGAGCATACACAGCTTTTAGGCTTCAACTTCAGAGGTACTTAAACCCCTGCATATATTCTTGTATATTGTAAATATATTCCTAACAGACTGAATTATGGTTAAAATGTGTTTCTGAGGGAAGCAGTCTCTTTTGGAAGTATTCACCCTAGGAAGTGCAGGAGGGAAGGGAAGAACATCAGGAGAAAAATATAATTCCCAGGCCTGCCAGGTCATTGCTCCTGCAGCTCACTCTTCTCCCTTTTTCACTTGCTCTAATTAACCTTTTGAATGTTTGAACTACTACTGTGTGCCATCTGAATTGTCTTTCAGGAGAACAAGAATGGAGACAGTTGTGGGTGATCACAGAGGAAAGTGTGAGACCCCTCCATTATAGGGTCCGCATCAGATTCAGTAAACCATCAAAAATACATGAACAATTAAAGCGCCTATATCAAAAACAGTGCTGACTCTACTGTAAATACACATAAACATTTCCCCCCTGAAATTCTTCCTTAAACAGTAGTTTGAGAGTAATAGGCTGCAGGGCACTTCAGATACAACGTAGTTTCAGTTTCAGACCACTGCAATAAAGGGAACATCATAGTTTAGATAGAATTATATTATTTATTATAAGTCATCTAAAGGTAATAAGTGTATGGGCAAACTGAGCATTCTGGCGTGTCTGTAATCCTAGCACTTGGGAGGTGGAGAGAGGAGAATTTAAGGACATCCTTATTTATGTATTGAGTCTGAGGACAACTTGAGCTTCTGAGATACCCAGTTTCAAACAAAATTTAAAAGTTTATGGGAGCTGGGCAGTGGTGGCGCATGCCTTTAATCCCAGCACTTGGGGGCAGAGGCAGGTGGATTTCTGAGTTCAAGGCCAGCCTGGTCTACAAAGTGAGTTCCAGGACAGCCAGGCCTACACAGAGAAACCCTGTCTCAAAAAAAAAAATCCCTAAAAAAAAAAGTTTACGGGAGAACCAGGTCTTTTGGTTCATGCATTTTATCAGTACTTGGAGGCAGGAGAATCAGGAGTTTAAGATCAGCCCTGAATACATAAAGAGTTTGAGGCTAGCCTAGGCTATATAAGACACTTTGAATTAATGGGAACATCATAATAATGAGTTAATATTACATAAATGTAATAGGAAGCTAGGTATAGAATTGTACATATTTAATATCAGCAATCAGGAAGCAGAGGCAGGAAGATCTCTGAGTTCAAGGCCAGTGTGAATTCCAGGGCAACCAGTGCTATGTAAAAGAAATCCTGCCTCAAAACACACACACACACACACACACACACACACACACACACACACACACACACACACACAGGCACGCACGTGCACTTGTACAAACACGTACATAGGTTATATGTATTGGTTTTGAGGTAGGAAAAGAACAAAGTGGAATTTGGGAGAAAAGCACTAAATCAAATTATCATCTAGGACAAAATTATATTTTTAATACAATTATAATTTTTTTGGGGGGTGGGTTTCCAAGACAGGGTTTCTCTGTGTAGCCCTGGCTGTCCTGGAGCTCACTCTGTAGACCAGGCTGGCCTTGAACTCAGACATCTGCCTGCCTCTGCCTCCCAAGTGCTGGGATTAAAGGTGTTTGCCACCACTGCCTGGCTAAATAATGATTTTTTTTTCTTTTTTTTTGGTTTTTCGAGACAGGGTTTCTCTGTGTAGCCCTGGCTGTCCTGGAACTCACTTTGTAGACCAGGCTGGCCTCGAACTCAGAAATCCTCCTGCCTCTGCCTCCCAAGTGCTGGGATTAAAGGCGTGCGCCACCACTGCCTGGCTCTAAATAATGATTTTTAAAAATTTAAAATATCTCTTATTTAGTCTTTGACAATTCCACACATAGATCTTTCTTCTAGTAACCTTCTCCCACCAGTCCCACTGGCACTCTTCCAACACATCTCCCTTCTCCCTCCCTCCTTCCCTCCCTTCTTTCTTTCCTCTCTTGCTAAATAAAAAACCACTGAATCTAATTATTGTCGCCTGCTGGAATGTTGTCTGGCTTATTGACTTGCTGTAGTGGTAAGACTCTTAACTTGCCAGAGAGACCCCCTGAGTGGACCATGCGGAGACGGGAATCGATGCAAAAAGCAAGAGGATTTTTATTTAATATCCAGCATGCTGGGGCTGCCCTGCACATGGAGACAGAATGACCACTCGAGATGGGCTATGAGGGCCTTTTATATAGTCCTAAGGGCAACTATTAGGCACAATGTGATTGGCAGAACAGTGTTACCTTTAAATTAATTGGTTGATAGGGGATGAGGTAGGTGGCCAACGGACTCTGGGCCTTTCCTAGCTGCAGGGACCTCTCTGTGGTCTGAGGAATGAAATTTCGCCTCTTCCTTCTGGGAGGGGCAAGTGTTCCATGACCTTTCCAAAGTTTCTGAGCTAATCCTTCATTACAGAATTTAGGATTCACCTTTGGGTGAATTAGTGTTCTCCTCCAACACCCTTTTGGTACTGTGAAAGCTAGACAGTAGGAAGAAAGTTTTATTTGGTTTCTAATGTGATTTCTCAATGTCTTACAACCAAAATGCATCATGTCATTAGCAATAAGTTCTTAGCATCCAGTTCTGGTGAACAACCAAAAGCAATGTTGACAATTTTCAGGGTTAGCTTGTTTTCATTTTTATTTTTTGATCCTCTGAAGATTCCCAGATTGACAGATGCTCACACCTGGCACTGAAGTTTTTATTGGATAATCCACATTTTCTAGGGGAAGCATCGCCTACCCATGCAGGATACCTTGATCAGTACCTTCAATTGTACTTTGTGTTAGTTACTTTTCTGTTGCTGTTATAAAACACTACAACCAAGGCAATTCATAGAAAAAAGAATTGTATTTGGCCTTATAATTCTAGAGGGCTATGAATCCATCATGGTGGTAGGCACGGCAGCAAGCATCGTAATGGGAGGAACAGAAAGTTTAGAGCTCACATCTTAAACCACAACCATGAAGCTGAGAGAATGAACTAGAAGTTGTGCAGAGTATTTAAATTCTCAAAGCCTGCATCCGGTGGCATATTTTCTTCAGCAAGGCCATATGCATCCTATGCTACACCATGTCCATTGTATGCCATGAGGAAATGGACAGATTACACCAGTGGGCTTGTAAAACAGCAAACTCTTTTATTATTTCCACCATATAAGCAGAGTTGCTGATTGATCAGGACTATAAGACAAGGACTTGGGAGCTTTGTTTCTTCTGACAGACTCGAGCAGGGGCTGAGACAGAGTTTATAAGTTTAAAACCTGCAAGCATCTGAGCCAAGTTACAGTTATAATTTACTTGGGGATTATGGACTTTCCCCAGGGTTCCATCATTGCCAATTGACATTGAAAGTCAATGTTTTTGCCCAACTAATCAAATTCATTTGTTCTTTCTGTTGTAAAGGAACAGGCATTATGTTTAGGGGAACTATTGTTGCTTAGAGAGGGAGTTGGTCAGCTTAGGTAAAATGGAGTCTGAATTCAGGATAGCAGTACTTAGGGCAAGTTCCTTTTATCTGCTCCCAATGCGTAAACCTCCCCAAAGACTACCCCCAACTGGGTGGATATAAAGCTTTCAAATGTTTGAGACTATGGGGAACAATTCTCATAACAATCACACACATAAGTGTACACACACACATACACACTTTTATTCTAAAAAATCTTTCTATTTTTATTTCCTTTGTATGAGTATGTATACCCAGGGCCCTCAGAGGTCAGAAGAGAGCATTGGATCCCTTGGAACTGGAATTACAAACAGTTGTGAGCCACCAGGTTGGTTCTTGAAGTTGAACCTGAGTCCCCTGAAGAACAAGTGATCTTCTTTTTTTCTTTTAATAATGTAGCCCGGAGGGAGGAGCCTTTTTTTTGTTTTTTGTTTTTTTTTTTTTGGAGACAGGGTTTCTCTGCGTAGCCCTGGCTGTCCTGGAACTCACTCTGTAGACCAGACTGGCCTCGAACTCAGAAATCGGCCTGCCTCTGCCTCCCAAGTGCTGGGATTAAAGGCGTGCACCACCACTGCCCAGCAGAACAAGTTCTCTTAAATGCTTAGCTATCTCTCCAACTCCTCTATAGGGCTATTTAAAAATATATATATATACCCTCAGTTTTGGTTGACCCACTCCTTGCCCTCTCGTTTCTCCTATTTCTCCACCTAAACCCTATTTAAGCCTTTAACCTCCAAACATTCCAGACCAAGTAAGAGTTTAAGTCCAGATGGCAGATGGGCAGCATAACAGTTCGGTGAGGTTCTGAAATAAGAAGCTTCAGTCCTGCCCCCACAACAGCATGTCTGGTTTCATAGGGAGGGGAGGCCTTGCTTGTATCAGAGGGAAGCAGGCTTAGTTAATGTGCGACCTATGTTATGTTAAAAACGTTTAGGAGTAGAGATTAGGTTGTGTAACGGAGGTCAGGGTGTGGGTGTCATTCTTCCTCTGAACAGAAGAATGGTTGATGTGAGCCTTGTTGGGCATAACAATAGTCAGGCTGTCTCCACCCCCAGGTGAGGTGGTGGTGGGAGAGCCTGAAGATCTTGGGTGTTCTAACAATATGAAAACATGATCATGTAATCTCTAATGTCACACAGAAAATGGTATTTTTTGATCACATACACAGGATTAGATTTTATTATCTTTTTTTTTTAATATAGTGCTAGGAGTTGAGCTGAGGGCCTGGAATATATCATAGATTCAGAATTTAGAATGGTATATACCATTTGTAGTCCCAGACCTTTGAATTTTCTGGACACTCATTCACCAGCACTCTTAGAGGAGCCCTGAGTCCTGCAAGCTCATTTGTTCTGTTTTCTTTCTGTCTTGATCAATTTTTATTGTCAACTTGACTTAATCTAGATGAGCACTTGGGAAGAAAAACCTTCAACTGAAGAATTTCCCAGATTATGTTGGTCTATGGCTATATCTTTGAGAAAGTGTCTTGATTGATGATTGTTATAGGAGGTTGAGCTCACTTGAGGTTGAGGTACCATCCGTACGCTCATGCTCCTGGGCTATATAAGGAAGCTAGCTGAACTGAACAAGGGCCAGCAGATGAGACAGCAAACTAATTCCTCATTAGTTTCTGCTTCAGTTCCTTCTTCAGCTCCTACTCTGTCTTTCTGCAGTGATATGACTTGAAATCCACACTGAAATAAACTTTTTCCTCCTCTAACTTGTATTCGCTAATAGTATTTATCACAGCACAATTCAAATGAGAATGTGTTCTTTGCAGATTTAGTTCTGTTGTCTTTTTCCATTCACTTTTTTAATTTTATTTTTTAAAGATTTATTTATTTTATTTATGTGAGTACACTATCGTTGTCTTTAGACACACCAGAAAAGGGCATCAGATCCCATTACAGATGGTTGTGAGCCACCATGTGGTTGCTGGGAATTGAACTCAGGACCTCTGGAAGAGCAGTCAGAGCTCTTAACCACTGAGTCATCTCTCCAGTCCCCCCCACCCCTCACCCCTATTCACGTTTTAAACAAAATATTTTATTTATTTACATTTCAGTTGTTGCCCCACCCCTCAGTGCCCCCTTCCATAGTTGCTCATCCCATTCCTCCTCCCCTTGCCTCTGAGAGGATGTTTCCCGATCCTTCCATCAGGCCTCCTCCATCCCTGGAGCCTCAAGTTTCTCAAGGAGTAAGCACATCTGCCATTTAGGCCAGATCAGGCAGAACTCTGCTACATATGTACCAGGGGCATCAGACCAGCCTATGTATGCTCCTGGTTGTTGGCGCAGTCTCTGGGAGCTCCCTGGGGTCTGGGTAAGTTTAGATTGCTGGTCTTTCTATAGGGTCACTCTCCCCTTCAGCTTCTTTAATCCTTCCCCTAATTCAGCCATAGGGGTCCCTGACTTAAGTCCAATGGTTGGGGGTAAGTATCCGCTTTTGTTGGGCCTCTCAGAGGAAAGCCATGCCAGGCTCCTGTCTGTAAGCACATCATAACATAGTAGTATCAGGCCTTGGTATTCTCCCATCAGATGGATCCCAAGTTGGGCTGGTCATTGGACTTCCTTTCTTTCAGTCTCCTCTCATTTGTCCCCACAGTTCTTTTAGATAGGTACAATTCTGGGTCAGGAATTTCGACTATGGGTTAGTAACCCTGTCCTTTTTGAGGCTCCATCTATCTACGGGAGGTAGACTCTTCGAATTCTCTTTCCACTATGTTATAGCAGGAGCTGAAAGACTCTTGTGATCTCTGGGCACCTTCCAAGGGGAGAAGGGAGGATGTCACTGGAATCATTTTGGCTAAGTCAATCCCAATGAATCCTGAGAGTCTCATCTCCCAGGTCTCTGGTATTTTCTAGAGGGTCCCCCCAGGCTGCTTATTTCCATTCATTCTCTTGGCCCTCAGGGCTACTTTTCTGTCCCCCTCCCTCCATATCCGATTCTATTTTCCTTTTCCCCTCCCCCTCCTCTCTCCCACCCAGGTCCCTCCCTCTGCCTCCCATGATTATTTCCTTCCCCCTTCTAAGTGGGATTGAACAGACTGAGAAAGAAATTAGGGAAACAATACCCTTCACAATAGCCATAAATAGTATAAAATATCTTGATGTAACACTTACCAAGCAAGTGAAAAATCTGTATGATAAGAATCCCTGAAAAAAGAAATCAAAGAAAACCTCAGAAGATAGAAAGATCTCCCATGCTCATGGGTTGGGAGAATTAACATAGTGGACATGAAAATGGCCATCTTACCAAAAGCAATCTACACATTGAATACAATCCCCATCAAGATTCCAACACAATTCTTCACATCAGTTCTCAACTTCATATGGAAAAACAACAACAAAAAAACAGGATAGTCAAAACAATTCTGAACAATAAAAGAACTCCTGCGGGAATCACGATCTCTGACCTCAAGCTGATAAAAGAGCAAGAGTGATAAAAAGTGCATGGTATTGGTACAGAGAAGGCTGGAAGATTAATGGAATAGAATTGAAGATCCATTCAGTTTTTATTTTGAATGTCCTATTTTTACTGCACCTCTTTTGTGTTTAGGTATACTTAATTTCCATTTTTTTCTCTTTATTTTTGTGTGTGGGTGATTTGCCTGCATGTATGTCTGTGTACCTCATTTGTGCAGTGTTCACAGAAGCCAGAAGAGGATGTTGGAACCCCTGGAACTGGAGTAACAAACTGTTGTGAGCCACTTGGAATCGAACCTAGGTCCTCAGCAAGAACAATATGTGGTCTTAACCACTGAGCCATTTCTCAGCTCCTAGTTTTTATCATTTTTTTTAAAGAATTATTTATTTATTATATGTAAGTACACTGTAACTGTTTTCAGACACTCCAGAAGAGGGTATCATCAGATCTCATTATGTATGGATGGTGAGCCACCATGTGGTTGCTGGGATTTGAACTTGGGACCTTTGGAAGAACAGTCAGTGCTCTCAACTGCTGAGCCATCTCTCCAGCCCCATTTTTATCTTTTAGATGTGTTGAGATATCCAAATTCTTGCTATTGCATTTTAGTTAATTGCCTATCCTACAGTATTCTGGAAAATGATGTTTCATGGGTGTTGTGGTGGTTTTAATATTCTTGGCTCAGAAAGTGGTACTATTTGGAAGTGTAGCCTTATTTGAGTAGGTGTGACCTTGTTGGTGCTACTGTGAGTGTGGACTTTAAGACCCTCATCTTAGCTGTATGAAAGTCAGTCTTCTTCTGTTTGTCTTCAGAACTAGATGTTCTCTTAGCATCTTCTACACCATTCCTGCCTAGATGCTGCCATGCTTCCGCCTTGATGATAATGGACTGAACCTCTGAACCTGTAAGCCAGCCCCAATTAAATGTTGTCCTTATAAGAGTTGCCGCTGTCCTAGTGTCTGTTCACAGCAGTAAAATCCTAACTAAGACAGGTGTGTAGCTGAGGAATATTAGGGTGCAGTGTTTGGAAACACTGTGACTTTAGTTCCCTACCAGAGAGTTATCACATAGGAGAAGCATATGTATATTCTGGTTTCCCAAAAGATCTAAGAGTTTTTGCTACCATTAGTCTATGAATTTTGTTTTTTGTTTTTGTTTTGTTTTGTTTTTTTGTTTTTGTTTTTAGAGAAAGAGTTTCTCTGTATAGCCCTTGCTGTCCTGGAGCTCACTCTAAACCAGGCTGGCCTTGAACTCAGAAATCCACCTGCCTCTGCCTCCCAGGTGCTGGGATTAAAGGCGTGCGCCACCACTGCCCGGCTATGAATTTTGTAATAGCATTTTGTTTGAGCAATAATATATATACCTCTATTTAAAAGTATTCCATGGGTTTTCAGGAAACATGGAAGAGGCTCCGAGAGTTGGAGCAGGAGCTGAAGGAACTTTGTGATCTCTGGGCGCCTTCCAAGGGGAGAAGGAAGGATGTCACTGGAATCATCTTCCACATCAGTGCCACCCTGCTTCCCTTCTGTGTTCCCTTCAGTGCCTGATGACATTGCGAGCTCTTCCCCTCCTCCACTGTCTTACATCACTTCCCAGGAGATGAAGTGTATTCTTCACTGGTTTGCCAGTTGGTCAGGACCCCAGCGGGAACGCTTCCTACAAGACCTGGTAGCTAAGGCAGTGCCGGGAAAGCTGCAGCCTCTGCTGGACAGCCTGGAGCAGCTCAGTGTGTCTGCCGCAAATCGACCACCTCTTTGAGTGTCAGCTATGTCTTTGGGATCAGTAGTTTCGAGGTTGGGCTGAGCAAGAGCGTAATGAATTTGTCAGGCAGTTGGAGGTCAGTGAGCCAGATTTCATGGCGAAGTTTTACCAAGTAGTGGCTGCTACTGCTGGTAAGGACTGACAGGCATTCAGTTCAAGAAGAGGATGACATGTGATCAAGTCATGACTGTAGTAATGACTCAGTGCAAATGTGTCACTTAAAGATTCACATGAACTGCCAGGGTAGTGGTCTGCCTTTTATACCAACACTCAGGAGGCAGCCTGGTCTACAGAGCAAGTTCCAGGCCATCCAGCACTACAAAGTGAGACCCTGCCCTTAAAAACAATTTTTTTTCATGAACTTCCTGTTGAGTGCTTGCACTGTTTTTACCCTAACAGTATGTCACCTGGACTCTCTCCTATTTTAGCAAATCTGATTATTTACAGATGTCTAAATCTCAAGAATTTAATGACTGCTTTTATTACTATAACTAAAAGGAGCCAGAATCTTATAACTCAAGTCTACGGCTGGCTCAGATGTGACTTGTTTTGCCACATTTACTCAACTCTAGCATACTTCTGTGATTTCCCAGCTGCTGGATTTCCCAGCAATGATTTAATAAAATTAAGGAAAATTGAGAGAAAGGAATAATTACTAGTTACTCACATTTTTTTGACTCCAAGCAACAATCAGATAGGAGCAGTCTTTTCTAAAGCGTACGCGGCATCTTTGGGGCTAGTAGCCAACGTTCCGGGTCTGCTGTTGGTCTGCAGCAGTCTTCACAAATCAAACTGTTGATTTGGGTGGGGGAGGAGGGTATCAAAATAAAGACTAGATCTTTACAAAAACCATAAATAAATACAATAAAAGTACTCCACGGCTACAAATGTTTTTGGCAAGTCTTAAAAGACAATGAACGCTGCCGAACTGATCAAGCAAGAATGATTTCCCCATTGCATGTAATAATGGTTTGAAAGCATTTTAGCCACAGTTTCAAAGGTGTAGTCAAACCTGTCAAACCCTCAGCGGCTCTTACCAGCAATTTACTCTGCTAGTCACAGTCCCCTGTGGCTGTTTTCACCAAGGTTTATAGTACCTTCATGGGGAACAGCTTCCATCTCAAGAAATGATTTTGTTCGGTCTTGAGATTAATATTCAGTCAAGTCCCTAGGCTCTACTCCTACTACACCAGCAGTTACTTCCTCCAGTGAAAACTTTAAGTTTTCAAAGTTGTCCATGAGGGTTAGGCCAACTTCCTAATTACTGTTAATTTTGAATTATGACTGCCTCCCCAACCCTACCCTTTTGAGGCAGAATCTTTCTTATTAGCTCAGACTCTTTTGGAATTCACTATGAAGTCCAGGGTTGACAGTCCACCTATATGTTTGCTCCAGTCTCTCAAATTCTGGGATTAAAACCATGAGAATGTTCTTATAGCATTGGAACCTGAACCCTAGTGTAGCTGATGGTACATTCCTGTAATCTGAGCACTTGGGAAGTGGATGTATGAAATCAAGAAGTTAAAGGCCTGGGCTAGAGAGATAGCTCAATGGTTAAGAGCACTGACTGCTCTTCCAGAGGTCCCAAGTTCAATTCCCAGCAACCACATGGTGGCTCACAACCATCTGTAATGGGATCTGATACCCTCTTCTAGTGTGTCTGAAATGAGCAATGGTGTACTCATATACATAAAATAAATAAATAAATCTTTAAAAAATGAAGTCAAAGTCCAGACCTTAATAAGGTTTACAAGATTGGGTTTTAGTTGTTGTGCCCAGAGATTGAGTTACTACTGTTTCTGGAAAAAAAAAAAAAAGAAGTCAAAGTCATCTTCAACTCCAGAGTAAGTTTGAGATGAGCCTTGGCTACTTGAAACCATGTTTCAGAACAAATACTGTGGCAGGTGGAATGGCTCTGTGGATAAAGTGGACTTGATATCTAAGCCTCCTGACACTGACCTGATTGGGATCCCTGGGACCCATGGAAAGGTGGAATGAGAAAACTGATACCACAAAGTTTTCATCTGGAAGCTACACATGCACTATAGCACACAATGTACACATACCACACAAGTAATAATAATACAACTTAATTAATAAAACTAGAAATCCCAATACTTTAGGAAGCTAAGATGCGAGGATTGGGAGTTCAAGCTCACCCTGGGTTACAGAGTCAGTTTGAGGCCAGTCTGAGCTACATAATACCATATCTCAGCAACAGTAAAGGCAACAACAGAAAGAATAAGGATTTTTTCCCTGGATGTTTATAAAAATCCATTTCTAAAATAGTAACAATTAAGTATCCCTTGGGCCACAGTGGACAGAGTAGATATTATGTTAAAAAGCCTGAGAAGATCAACTTCACTAGACATCTCTACAGACCTCGTGCAAAGTTACAGAGTAGTGTGCACATTTGGAGTGGTATATGGTGGTGTGGTATGGTATGGTGGGTATGGTATGGTATGGTATGGTATGGTATGGTATGCACTGTTACAGACTGATATGTATATGATATTTGAGGGTAATATGAGGCGTTATGGAGTGGTATTGTACTGTCTAGTTTTATGTCAACTTGACACAAGCTAGAGTCATTTTGAAAGAGGGCACCCTAACTAAAAAATTGGTGTGTAGATAGTCTGTAGTGCATTTCCTTAACTGATGATAGATGTGGGAGGACCCAGCACACTGTGGGTGGTACCACTCCTGGACAAGTGGTCTTGAGTTGTATAAGTATGCAGGCTTAGCAAGCCACAGAGAACAAGCTAGTAAGCAGCATTTCTCCATGGCTTCTGCCTGAGTTCCTGCCTCCAGTTCCTGTCCTGCTTGAGTTCCTGCCTTGACTTCTCTGTATGATGGGCTACTAACTGTAAAATGAAATAAACTCTTTCACCCCCAAGATATTTTGAGCATGGTATTTTATTGTAGCAATGGAAACACTTAGTTAGACAGGTACAATTATTATGGAGTGATATGCTGTGTTGTAGAGTGGTATGTGAAGTCATGGAGTGAATACAATGCTATGAAATGGACTGTAGCATGGAGTGGGGTGGTACATGGTGTGCTGGAGTAATATGAAGTGTTATGAAATGGTATACAGTGTTACAGGGTAGTATGTGGTGTGATGAAGAGGTATGTGTTATTATGAAGTGGTATACAATGTTGTGGACCGGTATTTGTTGTTATGGTTTATGACAGTATGCAGTGTTATAGGTTGGTATGAAGTGTTATAGAATGTCCTGGAGTACTAGAGGGTGGTATGTGGTGTTATGGGGTGATATGTAGTGTTATGGAGGCATATGGGGATTATGGAATGCTATGGAGTGGTATGCTGTGTTATAGAGTATTATTGAGTGGTAATGAGGTATTATGGAGTGTTATAGGATATCATGAAGTTTTATGGGGTGGCATGTGGTTGTATGGAGTGGTATGAAGTGTTATGGAGGCCTATGGGGTGTTATGGGTGTGGAATGTTATAGAGTGTTATAGACCTGAACTTGATGTTCCAGCCATTTCTGCTTCTTCACCCATCTCCCAGCTGTATGTGGTCTCAGGAGGTATTCAAGGTTAAGGAGTGCTATGCTTGGGAGCTGGAGAGATGGCTCAGCAGTTAAGAACACTGACTGCTCTTCCAGAGGTCCTGAGTTCAATTACCAGCAACCACATGGTGGCTCACACCATCTGTAATGGGTATCCGATGCTGTTTTCTGATGTGTCTGAAGACAGCAACAGTGTACCCACACATAAAATAAATAAATCAATAAAAAAGGAGTGCTATGCTTTATTATGGAGTACTATACTGTGTTGTAAGGTATTATATGCTGTCATGAAGTAGTATGAGGTGTTCTGGGGAAGTATGTGTTGTTCTGGAGTGGTATATGATGTTGTAGAGGTGGCTTCTTTTCTTAAATCTCATAAACAAAGTTCTGTGAGTTTTAAGTTGTTTTCTATTTCTTTTTGAGGCAGAACATTATTCTATAAACTCAGACTTGGACCTCATTACCCTTAATCTACTGAGTGCTGGGATTAGAGGTGTGAGGTATTAGAAGTGACTCTAAATTTTTCTTCTGTTGCCTTCCTAGAACTGAAGAGAATTAGGGTTAGGCTTTGGCTTAAGGAAATACTATAGTTAGTTTGATATATTTAGACCTTTTTTCTTACAAGTAGTAAGACTGGCCTGAGTGCTTGGATTACGGATTCTTTCCTATCTATTGATTTAGTGTGAGAGTTTTCCTTTCATTGGAACACTTAGAAATCATGGTGAGTCCCAATGTCTTCGTCTTTCCTTCCTTCCTTCCTTCCTTCCTTCCTTCCTTCCTTCCTTCCTTCCTTCCTTCCTCTCTCTCTCTCTCTCTCTCTCTCTCTCTCTCTCTCTCCCTCCCTCCCTCCCTCCCTCCCTCCCTCCCTCCCTCCCTCTCTCTCTCTCTCTCTCTCTCTCTCTCTCTCTCTCTCTTTCTTTCTTTCTTTCTTTCTTTCTGTTTTATTTTTCAAGGCAAGGTTTCACTCTGTAGGCCTGCTGGTCCTGGAACTTATTCTGAAGACCAGTCTGGTCTCAAACTAACAGAGATCCATCTGCCCATGTCTCCCTAGTGATGGGAGATTAAAGTTATGTGCCGCCACCATACAATTTCAACATTGCTATCTCGGGAAATAGGTAGAACCAAGGAATATAGTGAAACAGGCATAACTTGCTTTTGCTAAAAGGCTCTGACTGGAATACCCTAGACACAATCAGCATATCAATAGATTTCTAAAAAGATGGAAGGAGAGACCCCTGGTCCTGGAAAGACTGGATGTAGGGGAACGCCAGGACAGAGTAATGAGAGGGGGTTGAACGGAGAAAAGAGGGAGGGAAGGGGGCTTATGGGACTTTCGGGGAGGGAGGAAACGGGAAAGGGGAAGTGATTTGGAATGTAAATTAAAAAAATAAAATTAAATTAAATTAAAAAAAAAAGGCTCTGACTGCTTACTTGGGCAGGTGATGAATCACAGATGAAAGATTGGCACCTTTGTCTTCCTTGTCTCCTTCATTGTCTGAATGCAGAGGAACAACTCATTGCTTAAAGCCTGCAGTCCCTTTGGACCCAGGAGGGGTGGACTTGTGCTTCATACTTGGAGGAGGCAGTTATCCTCCCTCATACCCAGAGGTGGGCAGCCACCCACAAGGATAACAACTCTCCTGAACCAAACTGAACAGTCAGACTGGGAATTTAGGTTGGGGATGGGCATTTGCTTCTAGTTTCATTCACAAGTAGCATAGAGTTATCACTTTCTAAGAATCAGATTGGTCCCCTTAGAGGATGACAGTGACTAACAGATTGACAGTTAATGGGACCACTTTGTCCCTTCCACTATTGAATCAGAGACAAAGATGAGAGTGATCACTGTCCCTAAGCCTAAGCCTCACTTCAGTACCCTGAAGATGAGCTAGAGTTAGAGGTGGATGCTGAAACTGGACTGCTAAAAAACTAAAAATTCCAGTGAAAGAACAGACTGACTTTTCTCTTTAGTCTTAGTCAGGGTTTCTATTCCTGCACAAAAATCATGACCAAAAAGCAAGTTGGGGAGTAAAGGGTTTATTTAGCTTACACTTCACACTGCGGTTCATCACCAAAGGAAGTCAGGACTGGAACTCAAATAGGTCAGGAAGCAAGAGCTGATGCAGAGGCCATGGAGGGATGTTTCTCACTGGCTTGCTTCCCCTGGGCTGCTCAGCTTACTCTCTTACAGAATCCAAGACTACCAGCCCAGAGATGGTGCCACCCACAAGGGGCCCTCCCCGCTTGATCACTAATTGAGAAAATGCCCCACAGCTGGATCTCATAGAGGCACTTCCCCAACTGAAGCTCCTTTCTCTGTGATAACTCCAGCCTGTGTCAAGTTGACACACAGAACCAGCCAGTACATCTTTCTTTTGTGGTCTTGATCTGTGGCACCTTGAAATTACTGTAACAAGACTAGAGAAAGGGCGCAGTGGTTAAGGGCACTTGCTGCTCTAGCAGATGAGTAGAGTTTGGTTACCAAAACCCATGGTGGGTGGCTCTCAAGAGCCTGTAACAGTACCAGGGGATCTAGTACACTTTTCTGGCCTCCTCAGGCACTGGCATACACACAGCATTCACACACACACTCACAAAAGAATAAAACAATAAGACCTTTTATACCAGCAAAGATCACTTATCAATGGTCTCCATGAACAATGTAATAACATGCTTCAGACACAAGAAGTGAGCTCCTGTCATCGGAGATAATGCTAAGACACTCCCTTGTATGTAGGATGTCATTAATTTGTAAAACAAACAAACAGGCATCTCCAAACCCAATAGCACCTGCAGATTGCAATAAAGCTATAGAGAAATAAAATGGAGTATATTGCTGTTACCATCCAGATTGTTCCATTTATTCTGCCAAAGTGTTCCTGTCAGATCTGCTCTGACAAGAACGAAAACTTTCCTACTCGATCAGCTTATGTGTTTCTAAAAATTCTTCAACTGCCTTCATGTGAGTCTTCCCACACTCACCCCTCATTCTCACATTAGTTAAGGAGTAAGGATATTTTGTTTTTTTTTCAGACAGGATCGCATATAACACAGACTAGCCTAGAACTCACTATGTATTGGAGGTTGACTTTGAATCCTCGATTCTCCTGCTTTCATTTCCCAAATGCTGGAATTACAGATATGTGCCACAGTAACGGGCTCCATTTTTAATCTAATAAAAGCAGCCAAAGCTAGGAGTAGTTGAAGTGAGATCTGACTATATAGCCCAGGCTGGTCTGGGACTCTACCTCCTGTCTCAATTTCCTGCATTCTGGGACCACGGGCCTGTATTACCATACTTGTCAATTTTAGCTTTGGCCATGATGGTCATAGTATACATTTCTGTTTCTGTTCCTCAGTCCAGGTCATTAGGACTTTGTCTGTTTATAATACAGGCCCTTCTGACATTCCTTGGTGGAGGCGTGCCCTTTACCAGCTTTTTTCATTTTCTTTCTGTTCCTCAGGATCACAGAGTTGGGGGACGGGGGTGTCTGGTTGCCAAGAAACATCCGCTAGCTGATGTTCCGCCATCATGATCCTTAGTTATTTGTACTGTCATATCCCAGTCAGTCACCGACGACAGATGTGACAGTACATCATCATCACAATCTACCCCCATTAGCAGTGCATCTTGTATGCTTAGGGGCCATAAAGAAAAACAACAACATGAGATTAAATCAAGCAGGAGAAATGATGCAACCAAGAGGCCTTGCGAAAAACAGTATGCATGAGGTTGTTGGCATGCCACTCTGGATTGTCTGGTACTAAATTTCTATGGAATCTTTTTTTTTTTGAAGTAAGGTCTCACTTCATAGCCTAGGCTTTCTGGAAATTCACTGTGTAGCCCAGACTGACCCCCTACCTCTCTGTGATCTTGTCTTAGACTCTTAAGTCCTAGAATTTTCAACATGAGCCATGTTGGCAGAGACCACAAGTAAACGGGGTACTCTAAAATGATGATGAATAGGAGGAATGAGGTACATAGCTTCTTGGTGTCATTATCATGTGACTTGTGTGAGACATATGCTTTTCTTTTCTTTTTTCTTTCTTTTTTTTTTTTTTTTACAGGACCAGGTTTTATAGGACAGCTTATTTACCCAAGTATTACTGAGAACACATGTCCTGCAATAGGATGTCCTACAAATAGGAATTTTTAGCTCCTGTATAATCTCATTGGAAGCTGGATTGGTGGCTCATTTTTGTAATCCAGCCACTCTGGGAGGCTGAGACAGGAGGATTTCCATGAGTTTGAGGTCAATATAGGTTATAGCGAGACTCTGACTTAAGAAAAAGCAAATCTAGAAACACAGTCAAGTATATGGTCAGTCTTTGACTATATTATCTTATGCCTCATTGTTTTACTACTCTGCTCCATATGCTAGACTCCTGACTGATGCCAACACTATAGGTTTTCACAGAAACCCCATTTCACGATCTAATGTGCATTATCTTCTAGATTATTGTGTAGAAATTTAACTTACATAAAAGATGACTAGAGTTGTTTGATTTTTGTCTTTTTTTCAATTTAGATTTTATTTATTTTGTATTTCATATGAATAAGTGTTTGGTCTGCATGTATGTCTAAGATCAGGCCTGCTGCAGGCCAAAAGAAGGCTAGACTTCTGGGAACTGGAGTTATGGGTGGTTGTGAACTACACGTGGGTACTGAGAACCCACCCAACTTGGGGCCTCTTCAGGAGAAGCAAGTGTTTGCAACCACTGAGCTATCTTTCCAGCTCCTCCCCCTCCCCTCTCCTTCCTCCTTTCTCCTCTTCTTTTTTGAAATTACATCTTCCTCCTCTTCTTTTCCTCCTCTCCTTCTCTTCCTCCTTTCTCCCCCTCCTCTTCTTCCTCTTTATTTTTTCTTCCTCTTCTTCTCTTTTTCCTCCTCCTCTTTTTCTGGATGACATCCAGGCCGGTCTATTACTCACTGGGTAGCACAGGTGGCCTTGAGTTCACATCAGGCCTTCTGCCTCAGCTTCTTGAGTGAAACACCCGACTTTGATGATAGAAGTTAGAGGTGGTTAGAGGAAAACTCCAGACACTGAGGACGCTGCTGTGACATCCTACTTGCACACAGGGGTACAGAGTGATGCTTCTAACATGATCTGTAATGAGAAGCAATCACAGGGATGCCATGGTTACACCTGCCTGGAGGGCAAGGATCCTGTGGTTACCTGATATTCACTAAGGCTTATTGATTAGAGGGCAGCAGATGTTTGGTCCATCAGTCCTCATCTACCTCACTACTAACCAAAATGCTCTTTTTTAAAAAAAATACATCTTTTAAGACAGCATTTCTTGTACCCTAGGCTACCCTCAAATTTATATAATCTAGATTGGCCTTAAAATGATCCTCTTGCTTTACCGTTTAAATTCAGTGCCAGGTTAGAGTTACAGTTGTAAAGTTTTTTTTTTTTTTTCCTTTCTATCCCTGCAAATCCAGGCTGGTTCCCTTATTTCTCAGAACTCAGAAGCAGCAGCAGCATTAAGCCTTGCCTGGAGTAATGCAGGTGGTGCTTTTAGACAGCTGACATCTAGACTAAGACCAGGGGATAGGTAGCTGGGTGCCACACATGAGCGTGTGTGTGTGTGTGTGTGTGTGTGTGTGTGTGTGTGTGTGCCTGTGTGTGAGTGTGCATGTGAATGTGTTTGTGTGTGAGTGTGTGTATGCCTGTGTGTGAGTGTGCATGTGAATGTGTTTGTGTGTGAATGTGTGTGTGTACATGTCTGCGGTTCACTGGAAAGACTTTTCTGCACAAAGCTGTGGAACTTTACACAGGCTATCACATTACAAATTTGTACTGCCTTATAAAAAAGGACAATTCCTCTTTTGCTCTCTTTTTGCAAAAATAATTGTGTTTTTCTGATCTATGGCACATTTAGTTTTTAAGGTGGGGTCATTGAAGGTGTAGAAACATACCTGAGATAAAATCTTCATGGAATTAGTATTGGGGGCGCCCTGCCACTTGCAGGTGTTGGCTAGGGTGACTCATGCCTGCTCTGCCATTCTGACTCTAGGAAGGTGAAGAGGACTTAGTAGAAATCAGAATGAGTGGGCTGCTGATAGGATCTGCTGCTTTTGTTCTATAAAGAAAAACAAATCACTTTAAAGGCTGTTGTTGATGTCCAAAATTTTCTATGACTAGTGGTAAAGTTGTTGGCAAATTGCACTGTAACTTGAACAACTTTAAAAGCACATACTTTGATCTGGAGATATGTAAAAGAAACAGCCACCTGTAGGCCAGTCAGGGCTACGAAACTGCTACAACAACAACGAATTTGTTACTACCTGAGCTTTACAGCAGGAACTTTGTCCCGGATGGTGGTGGTGCATATCTTTGATCCAGAGGCGACTCTGGAGGCCGAGGCAGGCGGATCTCTGTGAGTTCAAGGTCAAAGTGAGGTTCAAGCAGTCAGAGCTGCTTAAAGTAAGCTGACTGGTCTCAAACCAAAAACAAAAGAGAGGTGTGAAAAACCTGGGAAGCAAAATTTAAATACATATTTGAAAAAAGGACATAACTGCCCAAACTGGTGTGAAATTTCATTTCCGATGCTCCTGTCTTCTCTGGAGTGCACCTTTCAGGGAAGTCAAGGCAGAAATCTGGAGACGGGAGTGAAGCAGCGACCTTGGGGGAAGGCTGCTTACTGGCTCTGTCGCTTTGACTTAAACTCAGGGTTTTTCTTCCTCCCATGAAGAGACACCAAGACAACTGTGACTCTAATAAAGAAAACCATTTAATTTGGACTGACTTACAATTCAGAGGTTTAGTCCATTATTGTCACGGTAGGAAACATGGAGGCACACAAGCAAGACATAGCGCTGGAGATAAAGCCAAGGGTTCGACATCTTAGTCTGCAGGCAGCAGGAAGTGAGAGAGACAGTGGGTCTGGCTTGAGCATTTGGAATCTCAAAGCCCCCACCCCACCCCTGTGACCCACTTCCTTCAACAAGGCCATACCTAATAGCCATTCCCTGGTGACTAAGCATTTAAATCTATGAGCCTATGCAGGCTGTTTCTATTCAGATCACCTCACTAACTTCAATAAATATCTTGAAATTAGGCTTACATTGATATAACTAATCTATGTTAAGTAACACTCAAGAATGATACATTTGTAAACTCTGAACCTTGTATTTATTTTTTTTAATCATTCAGATTTGAGGAACTTTCAAACTTTTACATATGCAAGCTGTTTAAAAAGAAGGTAAATCCTCTCTTTAATCCTACTCCTCTGAAAGCCTTGAAGGGCTTTACTGCTTTAAGGTGGAAAAAAGAAGGGGTTTTAAACAGCAAGTAAATGAAGATCTTGGATTAAATACACTATTTTTGTTACAGGTTGATCCAGAGTTTTGGAATTTTCCTTCATTTTAATTCCGAATGACCTGTTGAGCCTGCAGGAAGGCATTTTTTTGAGCCTTTTCTTCTCAAACAGAAATGGATTTGAAGCTATCATTCTCTGTGCTGTGTGTGAGGGATGGTTTGTGCTTCATAATTTTTGTGGTTGTTATTGTTATATTTGTTGCTTGGGATGGAACCTAAAGCCTGGATACGCTCGGTAATTGTCCATCAACAGAGCCAAGGCTCCACCTTCGGCTTTCTGTCTACATTGCTGTTTGTTAACTCTTTGCTTATTACTGCTTTTTGCTTTTTCAGTTTTTGAGACTGGGTCCCTGTTGTAGCACGAGCTGGCTTTGAGCTCAAACTCCTCCTGCTACAGCCTCCTGGGTGCGAAGACAAAGTTCATGAACACGTTCACAACTCCAGAGTGTGTCAGCTCTTGCAAGTGTACTTTTATGTTATTTTTATAACATAAAATATAGTCATTAGAATTAAATCTTCCTGACTTTGATACTCATTTTCTCTTTGCTTGGGATTGAATTTGACAAGTGAGCTCTCTAGACACTGACCTATGTTCCCAGTCTCTTTTGTTGTCTTGAAGTGATTTTCTAAAAATATTTTGCTTTATGAAGGAGATCTTTCTAAAACCACACTATGGCAAGCATTCAAACATTCTCACCGTAAGTTAGGTTCTGTTTTTTTTTTTTTTTTTTTTTTTTTTTTGCCTTTTCAAGACAGGGTTTCTCTGTATAGCCCTGGCTATCCTGGAACTCACTCTGTAGACCAGGTTGGCCTTGAACTCAGAAACCCACCTGCCTCTGCCTCCCAAGTGCTGGGATTAAAGGCGTGCGCCACCACTGCCCAGCCATAAATTATTATTTATTTATTTTTTTTTTTGGTTTTTCGAGACAGGGTTTCTCTGTGTAGCCCTGGCTGTCCTGGAACTCACTTTGTAGACCAGGCTGGCCTCGAACTCAGAAATCCTCCTGCCTCTGCCTCCCAAGTGCTGGGATTAAAGGCGTGCGCCACCACCGCCCGGCTCATAAATCATTTTTTAAGGTATGGTCTTATGAGTCCACATTCTTAGTGCTGGGACCATGCCTGGCCCAATAAGATGGTTGTCTTCCTTAAGTGGGTCTTAAAAAGCAGATTAGATATTCAGAAAATTTGAAGCCATTAGAAATCCTTAAGTTTACTTTGTTGTCTTTCAGTTTTGATAAGGAATCATGGAAACGATTAGCCAAAAATATTTCTGGTAAGATCTGATGTAGTCCTAAATATTTCTAAACTTTATAGTAAATGAAATTCCTATTCATTTACTTCACTTTATATCCTTACGCATAGTAATAAAATACAAACTATAAAGTGTAGATTGTGAGCAAACTGTAATGCAATGCAAGCTTACCTGTAACTGCCTAGCCTTTGGGTGATGGAGACAACAGGACCAATCCAGGCCAGCCTGGGTTATAAGACCTGTTCTCAAGAAAACAAACCAAAATTATGACAAATACCCAAAATGCTTTATTACACTCAAGTATTAAATGAAAAATCCACTAATGGATCAAGAGGGATTGTCCAACAGGTAAGAAAGGCACTCAGTACCATGACTGACAACCTGTGATTGATCCCTGGGACTCACAGGATGGAAGGACAGAACCTAGAGTTCTTCTCTGATGCTCACGTGTGTGCTGTAGCACAAGTAAATAAACGTAAAAAATATTTTTAAAAGAGTAATTAAGAATTCTATTAATTATTTCTGTTCCATTTTCTCATTCTTTTATTTATTCCAGGAAGGTACAGGGGAAAGACAATGCATTAAGGAGTAATGTGACATTGTGTGAGAAAGGTTTTTTCTTTAAGAAATATTCTTGCTGGGCTTGAGAGCTGGTTCAGCGGTTTAGAGCACTGACTGCTCTGCCAGAGGTCCTGAGTTCAATTCCCAGCAACCACAGGGTGGCTCACAACCACCATGCCCTCTTCTGGTGCGTCTGAAGACAGTGATAGTGTACTCATATATATATAAAACAAATAAATCTTAAAAGAAAAAGAAGAAAGAAAAGAAATACCCTTGCATGTGCTCTAATCAAGCATCTGCAAAAATTTAAGATCAAGCGCCAGTAAAATGATTTAGCCAGGAAAAGCGTGCCCAAGTCTGACTGCTTGAATTTCATTTTAGAAAGCTTTATAAAGGTAGAAGGGGGGAGCCGATAGCACGTAGTTGTCTCTGATGTCTATATGTGTGCATTGTGGCACACATGCCACCCCCTACACACATACCACGCACAAACACTCATATACACAATCATAATAGATGGACAAAAAATTTAACTTTTAGAAAATAGAAGGGTCTCCCCAAGTTTATAAACGCTTTATGGAACAAAGTGTAAACAATCTACCTCGAAGTAAACAGGAAACAAGACAGCATAGCAGAGTTTGCAGTGCACTTACTTGTGCAGCATGTATGAAGCCTGGTTCAGTTCTTAAGTGGATGCACACAAGTGGCACATGCCTATGATTTCACACTTCAGATGTAGCTGGAGGAGGATCAGAAGGTCAAGATCATCTTTGAGTGTACGTTAACTTTGTGGCTAGTCAGCCTGTCCTAAGAAAAAGAAACCAAACCAAACAAACAAATAAAAAAGAAAAAAACGTGAAGGGGAGAGTAGGAGGGAGAGAGAGAGACAGACACACAGGGATGAGGGAGAGAGAGATAGAGAGGTAGAGAGACAGAGAGAAATAGAGACAGAGATACAGACACACAGAAACACACACACACACACACACACACACACACACAGAGAGAGAGAGAGAGAGAGAGAGAGAGAGAGAGAGAGAGAAAGAGAGAGAGATTAAGTGAGGTGGGTACTCACCTACAATTCCTATCCCTTTATGTTGGAGACATAAAGTAAGTGCAGGGTCATCCTTTGGTACATTGCACGTCTGGTAGGGGGGACCATGCCTCAGATAAAAAACAAAACAGAAAGTTTCCAGATAATTTACTATTTTATATATTTTTCTAATCAATGGAATATTGACTTTGGATGTATGTAATTTTATGTATTTAGTGGTAATTATTTTACCCACATTTTAAATAGCAAATACTGAGTTAAGTTTGATTTTGAGATTAACTCATGCCTTAGGACCCATCTTTACTCTGAGCTCTGCTTTGGCTGACCACTGGATTTTTGGGTGAGTTTTAACTTACAGTGTTACTTGATGTCCACTAGAGGGACCAGACCACAAAGAGTACAGGTTTCTGTCACTCTCCACATTGTGTAAAAAAGCCCTTTCAGACAAGGACCGAAGTTTACAGAGTGTTCTCTAGCGTTTCCTAGTTCCAAAAGGCCCACTTTATCAACACATATGAGTACACCTATAAAAACATTGAATACACAGTATCACATGGACAGTTTAGAGAAGAGCAAAAAAAGCTGGTCTATAATCCGGCGGCTTGATCACTTCTCAGTGCATAGAACTAAGTACACTTCAGTACATGACACGTCACATTCTTTTTTTTTTTACACTTATTAAACAAGAAGGCAAAGATGACCTTTGAAATCTGGCTTCGTATGGCAAGTGAATGTATGATGGATTGTGCAGAATATGAATATTGGTGACTAGCTTAAGTTCAATAAAGTCTCAAATTTACTTGCAGTATTTAAAATTACCCAGTTTGAAAATATTGTCTTTCAAAACAGAGTCAATGTATGCATTAGGAATCTGAGTCACAAGTTTTCAGAATTTCTGTTTTTACTTGAAACCTGTTTTTCAAAAGAACTTTATGATGTGAAGCAACACATTTTATATACTTGGTTTTTTTCTAACTTAAAGGAGTTTTTCACATTTTATGAAACAACAGTCAAAGCGAAACAGGGTTTTATTTCACGTGAGTACAGTTTACAAATCTCATGCTGTGCTATTTCTCTCAGAAAGTCAGCTCCATCAGATAAAGATAACTTCGTAGAAGTAGAGATTCTAATTTTTTTCCCACAAAAGATAGCTTTATTTCAGTGCTGACTTGTCTTCAAAAAAATCCAGCTTATCATAGTGATGCCACATGCTTTGTTTAAAATAACAATGGCAGGACACATCTGCTCTCACATTGCCTTCCTCAGACCCAGGAAGACAGTGCAGCTACTGACTGTCCACTAGATGCCACACTTCCTTTGCTGTGTGCAGTGGTGGGGCTTGCAGCCAGAGGGACTGCATGTGGTAACAGGATCCCACAGCTGCCCTTTGCCAGTGTTGTCTGGCCCCATCCAGCAATGGTAGGCCTAATTACCACATACTTTGCAGAGTCCAGGCTTGTGAAGTTGCTGAGATCCATAGGTGTAAGCGTAGGAAACTGACGTTTGCTGCCTTTGAATGTCAGGTCTAAGTTAATGGAACTTATGTTCTTTAGAAAGTTAACAGTGCCCATCTTGAAAGGCCTTTCCTTTTCATGGCAAAAACTAAAAAGGATTTTGCTTTATTTCTTCATTTAAGTTTTTAAAATTCGGCGTTCTTTTCTTAAACTTGTCTTGTTCCCTCACTTGAGAGGCAAAAAAGAAGCCGAGTTTAAAAAAAAAAATCCTAAGGAGACGTAATTTAAATTTTTTACAGAACTACACTCAGTGAAACTTAATCTCTAGATACACTGACAGTTTTTGGAGATAGTCTTTTATAGTCAGACCTTAGCCTTGCTAGGTAGCTGAGGATGATCTTGAACTCCTGATATTCCTGTCTCCACCTCCTAAGTTCTGGACTTGCAGCCATATACCATCATGGCGGGGTTTAGGAGGTATTGCGGACAGAACAAGATCAAGGCAACTCTTATAATGGACATCATTTAGTTGTGTCTCGTTTACAGGTTCAGAGGCTCAGTCCATTATCATCAAGGTGGGAACATGGCAGCATCAAGGCAGACATGGTGCAGGCAGAGCTAAGAGTTCTACATCTTTATCTGAAGGCTGCTAGCAGAATATTCACTTCCAGGCAGCTAGGACAAGGGGATTAAAGCCGACAGTGGTACACCAAGACCACACCTCCTAACAATGCCACTCCCTGGCCCAAGCATATACAAACCATCAGACTACCTATCTACATATCTATCCATCCATCCGTCCATCTACATGTGTATGTGTATGCAGGTGCACATACCTGTGTATAGGTGAGCATGTATATGTATGTAACAAGGTCAGAAAACAATTTTGTGTACCACTTTTGTTGCTGTTCCTGAGACAAGATGTCTTACTGGTTGTAACTCACCAACTAAGCTAAGCTGGCTGGCCAGAGAGCCTCAGGCATCCATCTGTCTTTGCCCACTCAAGAGCATGCCATCACACCTGGATTTGAAAAGCGTAGGTTTTGGGAACCAAACCGAGGACATCATGATTACAAGGCAAGTACTTTACTGAGTCATATTCCCAGTCTGTTCATACCTTTATTTCTAAAATATATTTTGTTTTATTTATTTATTTTTGATTTTTCAAGACAGGGTTTCTTTGTGTAGCTCTAGCTGTCCTGGAATTCACTCTGTAGATAAGGCTGTCCTTGAACTCACAGAGATCTGCTTGCCTCTGCCTCCTGAGTGCTGAGACTAAAGGTGTGCACTACTGCCACCATCACAACCCTGGCTAAAGATTTATTTAATATATATATATATATATTTGTTATATATACACATAAACATATGAGTGATCTATCTGCATGTACTCCTGCATGGCAGAAGAGAACATCAGATCACATTATAGATGGTTGTGAGCCACCATGTGGTGGCTTTGGATTTAACTCAGGACCTCTGGAAGAGCAGCTCTTCCAGAGCTCTTAACCACTGAACCACTCATTCTTTTTATTTTTATTTTTAAAAAAACCTTTTTTTGAGACAGGGTCTGACAATGTAGTCCTGACTAGCCTGGAACTCACCATATAGATCAAGCTAGCTTGGAACATCTTTTGTCTCTTCCTGAGTGCTGTGATTAAAGGCAAGCACCACTATGTCCAACCCAAGGCCCAAGATTTACTTTAATATTTTATGTATGTATGTATGTATGTATGTATGTATGTATTTATTTATTTATGTGTGTGTGTGTGTGTGTGTGTGTGTGTGTGTGTGTGTGTAGGTGCCTGTGTAGTCCAGAAGAAGGCATCGGATCACCTGATAGTGGATTTACTGGTGGCCATTACCCAGCCAGTGTGAGGGCTGGAGTTGAATTTAGGTTCTATTTAAGAGAAGCAAGTGTTTGTAACTGCTAAGTCATCTTTCTACTCTTTCTCTGTCTTTAAAGAGGAGATCTATCTTTAAAGATGAGATCTTACTCGATAGTTCAAACTAACCTAGAAGTCACTGCATAGCACAAGCTAGAATTGAACTCATGTAAATCCTCTTGGCTCAGCTCCCTGAGTGGTGGAATCACAAGCATGTGGCCAATATGTAGTTCGTATGTTCTGAGAAACAATTTTCAGGTATGTTTCTTACTGTAATGAAATGAAATATTCCTTCTCAAGCCTTGTTTTCTGTCTTCCTGTCTCCTCCGTCTCTAAGTCTCTCTCTGCAACTGACAAAATAGACTAAATTTGTTGATTGTTTTGAATAAAATATTTCTATATGGGAGGAAAATATTTAAAACATTGCCAATCTAAATTGCCTTGACTAATCACTCTAGATAACTTGTATATCTGTAGCAGGAACTGTCAAAATCTGCTATTATAGCTTTCCTAATATGAAATATTGTTAAGGACTCTTGTTTGAGAAATATAATTAGTTTCCGATAACTTTTTGAAGAAAACTCAAAGACACAGATCAACTAATGTGTGGCTGGTGAGATGTTCTAAGACCAACACAGCAAGATTGTGCCAGTGGCCTCTTGTACACTGGACAGAGGACAGACTACATTGGTGGAGTATGACATTTTTTGTGTGTATGTTTAAGAGTCAATGCCAAAAGCCTGTGTGTATTTATAGGTGAAAGATAGCCACAGACTTGATCTCAAACACAAAACAGAGCAAAATGGTTTTTTTCTTTATCTAACCTTTGTTCTTAAGAAAAGACAATAGAATCTACTGAAACTTGATTTGAAAAATATACTGACTGATTTTAAAGACTCTAAAGACATATTTTCAAGAAAAAGTTATCAGAAAAACCACCTAGAAATTAGCTAGAGAAAAACTAATAGTCAACAGAGTTGAGTATTCAGAATGTGTTCCGATCACCAGGAATGCAGCTTGTGTTCTCTCTGCACTGTGGAGAATGATGAGCTAAGTCTTCTTTTTATAAGTTAGATCCAAGAGGCAAATTATTCATGATGTTCAAGTTCGGAAAGGTTTGCATCTGGATTCTGTTGAAAGTGAAATGGGTGTTGGGAGGCATGTTTCATGTCTTGGTGTGTACTGTTATTATTAAGCTGTCAAAAATCATAAAAAATACTTTCAATCTTCCTAAAATTTAGAAGTAACAATAGAATGCTGTTTGTTTATTTGTGTGTGTTGGTATGTAAGTGTGTGTGTGTATGTGTGTGTGTGCATAAGTACCAACACTAGTGTGCACATGATTTCATACATGTCCAAGGAGGCCAGAAGAGGGCATCAGATACCTGGAGATAGAGTTATAGAAAGTAATGAGTTGCCTTACATGGACCCTGAGAACTGAACTTGGGCTCTCTGAGAGAACAGTATAAACTCTTCACTAGTGATCCATCTCTCCACTGTCATCAGTAGGATATTTAAATAAATAATAGACTCAGGTTGGATGTCAATAGTGTTACTTCTTTTTCTATAGCTTTGAATAAATTACAGAAGATTTGAAAAAAATTATAATTATCACATTTATTGCCATTGTACTAGACTTGTCACCTCGTGCACACACCTTTGCTCAGGCCTTTGATAGCAAAAGAAAGAACTTAAGCATTCATAAAGGTCTTTCTATCTTCCTTGGTGATGAAAAAGGGGATGACTCTTGGTTGCTCAGATGGCTTTCTGCTTTGCCTGGGTTAGAGAATTACTTTGTCCGTCTTTTGTCTTCCCTGTTTACCCCATGCTTGCGTCCCACCAGGCAACAGAATCAGCCAAATACCACACAGAAAATAATATTCAAAGAGAAACTAGGTGTCTAACAGTTCACACTTTGGTTTGACTCAAATTTGCTTTTTAACATCCCCACTGGTCATCAGCTGAGAGCAAGAAGGCAATTTATCTCTTTTGCTCCCTAGGACAGTGACAAATTTACTTCAAGCAGTGCCTTGTTATGAGGAGTGATTTCCTTAGTTCTTTAAGAAGTGTGTAGATGAATGTGGATACCATGTGACACACTCGCATTCCTTCTGTGGTTACTTGTGTTTTGTTCTATTTGTGGTTGTTTGTTTTTCTCCTGAGACAAGGTCTTGCTATGTAGTCTGGGCTGCTATGGAACTCATAGATTGGCTTTGAACTCTTGATGATCTTCCTGCCTTAGCCTCTTGAATGCTGGAATTACATACATGAGTTATCTTACCTGGTTAGAGAAAAACTATTTTACATTTTTATTGAACTACAAAAATGTCTTTCTTTTTAAAAATTTTTAAAAATTATTTTATTTATATGAGTACACTGTTGCCATCTTCAAACATACAAGAAGAGGGTATCAGATCCCATTACAGAATCCCGACCATGTGGTTGCTGGGAATTGAACTCAGGACTTCTGGAAGAACAGTCAGTTCTCTTAAGTACTGAGCCATCTCTCCAGCCCCTAGAAATTTCTTAAGAAGACAAAGCTTTTTAGTCCTGAGAGTTGAAGAATGAAAATTTTGTATTTTGTTAGCTATAATGAAATGATCCTTTATCAAATCTCTTTATCAAAATCATAAAACAAAGCTTTTTGAGGCTTTAGTTACTTCACTGAGGTCTTACAACACTGGAGAAAAACGTATGTATGAGTTCATGGGTTCAATTCCCAGCACTACATTAATAGTGTTTCTCAGTGAACAGAATCCAAGTATTGAATGCCTTTAAAAATATATTTCTTAAAAGATTTATTTATCATATGTAAGTACACTGTAGCTGTCTTCAGACACTCCAGAAGAGGGAGTCAGATCTTGTTATGGATGGTTATGAGCCACCATGAGGTTGCTGGGATTTGAACTCAGAACTCAGAACTTTGGAAGAGCAGTCAGTGCTCTTAACCACTGAGCCATCTCTCCAGCCCAAAATATTTTATTTATCATTATGCATGCATATAGATAATGTTGGGTGGCATACATCAAGCATGCAATGGAGAACACATCAAAGCACACCTATGGAGGTCAGAGGATAGTTTTGTGAAGTGTATTTTCTCTCTTTCACTTCAAGAGGATTCTGGGGATCAGACATAGGTGGCCATGTTTGCATCATTGGATGGCA
Organism: Tokudaia tokunoshimensis; assembly: GCA_036184795.1. NCBI lineage: Eukaryota > Metazoa > Chordata > Mammalia > Rodentia > Muridae > Tokudaia > Tokudaia tokunoshimensis. The sequence goes on along the minus strand of BTHU01000002.1, from coordinate 86,726,589 downwards.
TGTGACTTTATCCACTGGCTAAACAATATAGCTGACCTTTGAATGTATTTTTATGCTTCATTTCACCAAAAGCTAAGTGAATAAAGTAATACAAAGATCATCATGTCAAATATAATCCTTGTCCACTTCTCCATGAGGTCTAAGCAAATACTAAGTGGAATAATCACATCTGGCACAGGTTAACCAGCCATATCTGTTACTTGTTAAGGACACTGCAGTTACATAAGGACTGGGTCTTAGGCTGAAGGTTGATTCTTTCCTCTCCCCACAGATTTGAATTTTGAACCTCCAATGTTATGGTATCATGAACAAGACTTTGGGAGGTGATTATGTCATGATGTTGAAACCCTTATGAATTGATTGGAAGTTTCATAAGAAGAGACACAACACTGGTCTCTGCATCCTCTATCATGTGAGGCTAAAATGAGAATGTGATTTTCAAACCAGAAAACCAGAGCAAAGGTCTTCACCAGACCCCAGCTGTACACTGGTACCACAATGCATGAGTTTTCAGCTTACAGACATTTCTGTGGTTTGAACTATACAATTTATGACATTTTATTATAGCAGCCAGAACTAAGACCTTACTGACATCACTCCCAAGGATGTCTTCTGGGTAGGATGTTAGTTAATTTTATTGCTGTGATAAAACACTAACACCAAGGCAACTTATAGAAGGTTGGGTTTATGATTCCAGAGGGATAAGAGTTCATCAAGGAGGGGAAATAATGTGATAAGTGGCAGCCATAGTGGCAGGAGCCTGAAACTGAGAGTTCACACCTTTAAATGCAATCATAAAGCAAAGAGAACAATTTGGAAATGGCAAGAGGCATTTGCCCACCCTCAAACTCTCCACTAGTGATGTACACACCTCCCCACACAGCAGCATAAACTGGGGACCAAGCATTCAAATGTTCATGACTATGGGGGGACATTTCTCTTTTAAACCACTGTAGATAGAGTGAGTAGATGAACAGAAGAACATTGATTTTCAGACGGGTAATGGCCTTGAAGTAGATTGCAAAGTAGTTACAAATCTTTTTTATAATCAGGTGACACATGTTCCTTATGCTCTTCTGTTAGAGAGAGGATCTACTTCATCACTGAACCTGGCCCATATAACTCACTTTAAACCAAGAGTATATATGACGGGAAATAGACAATTGCTCATTGGAAGTTGCTTCTTTCTTTTTTTTTTAAAGATTTATTTATTTATTTATTTTTTATTTTATTTTATTTTTTTTTTAATTTACATTCCAAATCATTTCCCCTTTCCCGTTTCCTCCCTCCCCGAAAGTCCCATAAGCCCCCTTCCCTCCTACTTTTCCCCATTCAACCCCCTCTTGTTTCTCTGTCCTGGCGTTCCCCTACATCCAGTCTTTCCAGGACCAGGGGTCTCTCCTTCCATCTTCTTAGAAATCTATTGATATGCGAATTGTGTCTAGGGTATTCCGAGATTCTGGGTTAATATCCCCTTATCAGTGACTGTATACCATGTGTGTTCTTTTGTGATTGGGTTACCTCACTAAGGATGATATTTTCAAGTTCTGACCATTTGCCTAGGAATTTCGTGAATTCATTGTTTTTAATTGCAGAGTAGTATTCCATTGTGTAGATATACCACATCTTGTGAATCCATTCCTCCGTTGAGGGACATCTGGGTTCTTTCCAGCTTCTGGCTATTATAAATAAGGCTGCTATGAACATAGTGGAGCATGTGTCCTTATTGCATGCAGGTAAAGCCTCTGGGTATATGCCCAGGAGTGGTATAGCCGGATCCTCCAGGAGTGTCATGCCCAGTTTTCTGAGGAACCGCCAGACTGCTTTCCAGAGTGGTTGTACCAGCCTGCAATTCCACCAGCAGTGGAGGAGTGTTCCTCTTTCTCCACTTCCTCTCCAACAACTGCTGTCTCCTGTGTTTTTGATCTTAGCCATCCTGACTGGTGTGAGATGGAATCTCAGGGTTGTTTTGATTTGCATTTCCCTAATGACTAAGGATGATGAACATCTCTTTAGGTGCTTCTCAGCCATTAGATATTCTTCAGGTGAGAACTTTTTGTTTAGCTCTGTACCCCATTTTTTAATAGGGTTACTTGCCTCTCTGGAGTTTAACTTCTTGAGTTCTTTGTATATATTGGATATTAGCCCTCTGTCGGATGTAAGGTTGCTAAAGATCATTTCCCAGTTAGTTGGTTGCTGCTTGGAAGTTACTTCTTTCATTCCTCCTCAAAACTGTTTGCCAGGCAGTGGTGGTGCACGCCTTTAATCCCAGCACTTGGGAGGCAGAGACAGGTGGATTTCTGAGTTCTAGGCCAACCTGGTCTACAGAATGAATTCCAGGACAGCCAGGGCTACACAGAGAAACCCTGTCTCAAAACAAAAAACAAAAACCAAAAAACAAAACAAAAACTGTACGTTTACCATCATTTGAATTAACCTGGGCAAGCCTAGTGGGGTGATCAGATTTGTGGTCTAGTTACTTTGTTGCTTAGCAGAAGTCCATTTGACCATAGGAACATGAGGACTCAAATGCTTTTCAGTGAGCAAGCCCAGTACTTTCACTAAAGTTTCTAGGTTCCAAGAACTTCCTAACTCCATAGAAAACTGAGATGACTGGTTATGTTAGACACATAATTGAGTCCAATGTAACATGTAGGGGAATCATCATGTGAACTCTGCCCAGATTTCTCATGTACAAAATCATGGTTATCTTGTTTGTAAGTAACAGAGTTTTGACATAGTTTGTTATGCAGGAGAGACCATGTGATACAGACTTTAGGGGACTTAGTTCATTTATCTCATTTGGAGATGAGAGTTGAAAATTTGAGAGGTTAAAAAAATCTACTCAACATTAACTGTACAGTAAGTATTGTTTGATGACAAAAATAAAGTTAATATGAAGAAATGTCAGGAGATACTGTCTAAAGGACAATGTTTGAATTATAGTATATAAAGACACCTACAGCTCATGAATGTTCTATCATGCTTATAAGCATGGGAATGCTGTACAACACAGCACATAAAAGCAAGATGAGTTACATCAAGAGGATGTAAGTTCAAATCCTACTTGACTACCATCTCATCTATGTAGACAACTAATCGCTAGTTGCTTCGTCTGTATAGTGTGCATGTTTGCACATGCCTCATTGGTATAATAAAAAAGAATTAATATGATGAGTGAAGTATTATGTATGGTGCCCAGCCTTTAGGAAGGTTTTCATGAATGGCTGCCATTGATATTATAAACATATATGTCATAGATTTAGTTAGAATGCTCAAGCTAATGACGTTTTAATATCAATGGCTATTCACAAAAACTACAGTTCAGAGAAGTCGGAGATGCCTCTTCTCCAACTTCTAGTACTGACCTTGAATCAGGGAGTCCAAGTCTAGTTTGCCACATCTTTTTTAAGTTTTTAAAAATGTAGGGGAGGGGGGATCCTGGAAAGGGGAAATCATTTGAAATATAAATAAAGAATATATCTAATAAAAAAATAAAAAAAATGTAATGAACATTTGTAGCTACAATATCTAGAAACTATTGTTAGCTATTAATTTCATTTTTAAAAAAAGATTTATTTATTTATTATATGTAAGTTCACTGTAGCTCTCTTCAGACACTCCAGGAGAGGGTACCAGATCTCATTACAGATGGTTGTGAGCCACCATGTGGTTGCTGGGATTTGAACTGAGGACCTTCAAACGAGCAGTCAGTGTTCTTAACCACTGAGCCATCTCTCCAGCCCAATTAATTTCATTTTTAACAACTTTTATTCTTTTCAGGACAGGTCTCCTGTAGCCGGGGGCTGACCTTGAAATCTTGATCCTTTACCTGCCAAGTCCTGGAGTTACAGGTGTTGGTAACCAAATGAGAAATCTTAAACATAGACTTCAGTTAAAAACTTTCATTTTTGTTTATAACTATTTTTACTTATCACTGTATATATCATATGGGTCTCAGCTCACTATCAAGGGCTTCAACAAGAAAATAACAAAAACAGCTTTCAAACTGTTTCAAAGAAGAAAGGTGGCATAGAAGCCCAAAGACACTAAAATATTCTGACTTGCCCTTTGGTCACAAAAGAAAGCTAGCTGGTACAGTTAAGAAGCGGAAAGCTATTCAGGTAACTGAGAAAGGAAAAAGCCTGCAGCTGTAACCCCCCAGCTGCAGATGGAAGAAAGAAACATTGCAGAAGAGGCATCTCCAACTTCTCCGTACTGTAGTTTTTGTGAATGACCATTGTCACGTCTCTGGTATGGGACCACATTAAGAAGAAAGGAAGAGATCATCACCGTGACCACACCGCAAGCCTCAGGAAAGCCATTGTCTGTTTCTCGTTGGAGGCACATTGTTCAATGTTTCACCGAGGAAAATATCCCTTGGCATTTCAGGGGCCGAGCTGCATCTCTGAAGCTGACTGTGCTTACAGTTGTCTGAGTATGAATCACATGGTTATCAGCTCAACTTTCAAAAGATGGCACCTCCCTGGACATCTGCCTTAAGTGATTAGCATCTAGAATCTGTGCATAGAAGTTTCTTAAAGTGAAGAATTATGATGTGTGCATTTAGTATTAGCAAATTTCAGATGGTGGAAAAAGATACTGTTTGAAAATGTGGACAGGATTTCATTTCAGATCTCTCAATAGCCCCCTTCCTCAACCCCCAAGACAGATATCCTCATGATGCCCTGAATAGCTTCAGATACCCTACATAGCCAAGGATGACCATGAACTTCTGATTCTTCCTCCAATACCTCCGGACTGCTAGGTTTACAGATGTGTACCACTGTGCTTGGTCTCTGCAGAGTTGGGGACAGAAGCCAGAGTTTTGTGCATACTAGGCAAACACTCCACAAACTGACTTGCATCTTCAGCCCATGAGTGAAATTAAAGTTTATTAGAAGATAATGTAAAACTTTGAATGAAAATTAACTTCTTTCAAGTCTAGTTAATATATTCACATTTAATTAAAATATTTTATTTGTTGGTATATAAGTGTTTTGACTGTATGTCTGTGTATCATTTATTTGCCTGGTGCTTACAGAGACCAGTAGAGGGCATCAAATAGCCTGAAACTGGGGTTAAAAATGGTGAACTGCCATGGAACACTGGGGAAATGAACCCAGGTTCTGTGCAGGAGTAGCAGTGCTATTAGCTGCTGAGCCATCTCCTGAGCCCAATATGTATATTGGATAGGGCTTTGCTCCTCTGGCTGACCTGGATCTTGCTAAGATTCCTAGACAAGACTTAAACTCACTTTAATCTTTCTGATTTATCCTCCCAAGAGCTGGATGTGCAGGCATAAGCCACTGTGACAAACTCCCTCTGTCTCATCCTTTTTCTCTTCCTCTTTCCCTTTCTGTCTTTGTCTCTCTGTCTTCGTCTGTTTTTCTATCTGTGTGTAATCACCACCAAGATGATAAAAATAAACAGAGACATTCATGTACATTTTCCTCTCCCCAAGGTGACCATAAAGGAGAATTGCTTTACCGTGATACTTGTGATACAAATGACTTACTTGGTGTTTTCAAGCTGTCCAAGTGTGTAGTGTAGAGTGGAAATCTGTAGATCTATAAGGCATGTGTAAGAAACAATAACTTCTTGCAAGAGCTCTTTCAGAGAGGGATCATCTATCCTTGATGAGAGAGACCAGAATGGGGTGGCAATTCAAATTCCGTTGCCCAGTGAGTCTCCTGAGACTTCAGACGGGCAGCCGTTTCTGACAGTGGGTGCTGAGTTACAAACTTACGCTTACAATTAGCACAGCTGAGTTTGAGTCCCTTTCATATTACGTACTCCAATAAGGGACATTTAAGTGACAAGGCTCTCAGTGGCTAACTGAACTTCTACCAGTTCCCTGAGTTGTTCCAAAGTCACAAATTACTTCCTTGGTAGAGAAGGTGTAGCAGCAGCCTTACCTTCAATTCTTATGGCCTTTTAAGAGGGACTAGTTTTTGTAAAAACCAAACAACAACAACCAAACAAAAACCAAAAATCAAAACCCAAGACACATACACACACAGACACAGACACACACACACACACACACACACACACACACACACACACACACCAGTCTGATGATATCTAAGAACTTCAGCCCACGCGGCTAAAGAACAGCATGTTTTCTGTATGAGATAATGAACAAGTGGAAACTTTTTGAAGTTTTAAGTGTTTATAGTCTCATTTAACACACACACACACACACACACACTCACATTATATTTAACTAGATTAAAAGTAGTTATGAGTTTAGACACATAAGAGAGTTGGTTTCAGTAAAGCTCAGCAGAGAGTGTATGTCACTTAGTTACCACAAGCTTAGTTGTTACTGAAAACCTTTATTAATTAGAAAGTATTACCAGAGATGCTATGCACTATGGAGAGGCAGAATTCAACATTCAGCTACAGTCTCTTTTTAAAGGGAATAGAATAATAGCATTTTGTCTTTAAGTTTCTCTTTTAACATCAAATTGATTTTTTTATATTGATTTTTTTTTTAAACAGTCAAGAAAGAAATCTGGTTCACAGTCTGAATTATGCTAAAATAAAGAAGTAATTTAAACACATTTTTTGTTTGTTTGTTTGTTTGTTTTAACTAAGCCTGATTAGTGGCTGGTTTAACTTTTGCTTCTGAAGTGCATGTGTGCATTTTATGTATTGATGACTCTTTTAATCTTGTAAAGACCACATCCAGCAATGAATCACATTCTTCGAGTGAATAATTCAGTCCTGACGCCAACCTCAGAGGGGGAATATTGTGGTCATGCTGTCTGAACAGTGTGGTAGCTATGGCTACCTATATAATTCTTCCCAATGGAAAAAAAAGTGACAATGACATTAAATTTAATCAGGTTTCCCTTTTCTGTGGTTCCCACTGGGATGAGCCACTAGTGTCCTGCCTTAAATATTCAAAGGCCTTCCTGAGTAGTTTGCATGTGTTCATGTACTGGGACAATGTCCTGTTACTGCAGAACAATAGATCTGTCACATAGTGCCCTTACAACTGGGTGCAAGGCTAGCTAGGACTGCTGAACACAAGGTTTAAGGGCTGGGCTTTAATCCAGGGAGCATCTTAACTCTCAACAAACATCAGTAAGGAAATGTACACAGGCACTTAGTGTCCTGGGGTAAAGAGCTCTGGTGGCTAAATGAGCTGCCCAGATTTCCAGCCTCACTTCACAGAGGTAGAGGGCCTGCTACTGAAGCTCTCGTGACTGAAAAGATCATTGAAAAACAAACTAAGCAAATATTTAGGAACATAACTCACATCTATGACCCTGCACTTCTGCAGAACACTGCAGAAAGTAGAGATCACTTTCCTTTAAATTATTAACAGAATTATAGATTTTGTATAAAATATAAAAATATTTTATAGCCATTGTCTGTGTGTAGGAGGATTATAAACTGAATGCTAATTTTTTAAAGGATGAAAACCACCAAGACGTCCTTAGTGCAATCTCATGTGAATGTTCACATCGGGTATGTGACATTCATCTAAAAGATCCCTGATGCTCATAACTTTGGTACTTGGAAAAACAGAAGAAAGGAATATGCAAATTAAGTTCTATCTCCTCTTTCTTTTTCCCCCCAGAAGCATAAAACCAATCAACCATTAGAAACAAAAACCAGTAAACACAATTTTATATTTCTAGGAAAGAATTAAGAATTGTGCATGACACTTTCTGCTATGCAGACAGAGTAAGTACATCTTGGACTATGTTTAATACTAAAACCTGGCCAGGAAAGTTTTGAATAGTGTTACTATATTTGAACATCATATTGTATAATTAAATACAGTGTTTAAATGTTGTACAGTTATAATGTAATAAGATCCTTACATATTACTTTCTATAAATAGGTATATAACAAAATATGTAGTGGAGGTAGAAATGGAATATGTGGTAAATCAAATGTTTCTTTGTTTCTCTTTTATTATCTTTCTTGCTGTCTTAGCTTGTATTGAAATCTAGCTCTATGTCTCAATCAATATGCATGCTGAATTTCTACTAATATAAATTTGAAGACACGAGAGGTATTAGTTCATTGCAGATTCTCTTATAGAGTTTATGTTTTAATTCACAAGATAGGTACTTGAATATGGACAACTTGAAATTGTTTTTAATGTCAAGATCATAATCAAAGAAGTAAGTGTCCCATGGATGGATCAGAAAATCCTTTGCTAGTGACATCTCAGTGACCTCAGAGTCATGGAGGAGTTCAAGGTCAACCAGTGAGTTGCTCACAGTGGTCAACTATTTTTGACTGACTGACACTTGTTTTTTTAACCTTTGAAAATGTGATTTCATGTTTATCAAACTTTGACATAAGGCATTGTTTATAATATAGAAATGAGGACCCTGTGCTATGGCTTTCCACATAAACTTGACACACAATATATTGGCATCCTCTTTAGGACAGATCAGTGTCAAAGGTCAGGAGGTCAGGAACAAACAGTCTTACTGAATAGGTTTCAGTCAGAGAAGGCAGGTTCCCCAGGAGAAAAGCCCTTCCAGAGAGCCTCATTCGTGGACTCTAGGCAGAGCCTGCCAGCTCTTTCCATATTTCTATTGTTTGCTGGCAGGATGTTGGAGAGAACCAGTAACTCATGCAAGTATACAGGAGGTGACATAAAGTCATTATTTAGGGGAGAATGGAAGGAGCCCAGTGAGTTTCATCAAACATAGAAAAAAAGATTAGTAGGAAAAATCTGTTCTTTCTGTGTTTCTTTCTTTTTATGATTTGAGACAGAATCTCATTATATAGCCCTGACTAGCCTGCAATTTCCTATGTAGATCAGGCTGGCCTCACATTCATAGAGATCTTCCTTATACCACCATACCTAGTTGTGTTTTAATTTTTGTTCAATTGTTTGATTTATTTTGGACATTTTCTCAAGCAGCCCAGCTGACCTTGAACTCCTAATTACCTTGCCTCTGTTTCCACTGCAGGCATGTGCCACTCACATTGCATGGAAACGTTTGTCTTTATGTAATTTTGTGCCTCTTTCTGATTATTCTTGACTCTTCGGTGCATTTTGGACATAGGAGGCAGCTGATAAACATTTAGTGTATAATCTAGTCCACAGTGTCTGCAACTGCCTTGAAATTTCTTATTTCAGTCTTAAGGTGCACTGGCTGCTGATCGTCTAGATTTTGTTTTTCCTACTCAGTCCTTGTTCAGATGACAGAAACCACAGTCATATTTTACTTGTCTGGTTCATTACTGGATATAATTGCATAGAATCTTTGACTATCAAGGAAGTTACTACTAAGAAACTAGAATGTTGGGCTGGAGAGATGGCTCAGCGGTTAAGAGCATTGACTATTCTCCTGAAGGTCCTGAGTTCAAATCCCAGCAACCACCTGGTAGCTCACAACCATCTGTAATGAGATCTGATGCCCTCTTCTGGTATGTCTAAAGACAGCTACAGTGCACTTACATATAAATAAATCTTTAAAAAAAAAAGAAATTGAAATTTCACTCCACACACTTATAGTGTCGGTGCACTAGGTTTGGTGTTTCTTTGCCACATCTTTTTCTTTTCTTTTTTTTTTCTAAGTTTTTTTATTTACATTCAAAATCATTTCCCCTTTCCCATTTCCTCCCTCTCCAAAAGTCCCATAAGCCCCCTTCCCTCCCTCTTTTCCCCATTCAACCCCCTCTCGCTTCTCTGTCCTGGCGTTCCCCTACATCCAGTCTTTCCAGGACCAGGGGTCTCTCCTTCCATCTTCTTAGAAATCTATTGATATGCGAATTGTGTCTAGGGTATTCAGAGATTCTGGGTCAATATCCCCTTATCAGTGACTGCATACCATGTGTGTTCTTTTGTGATTGGGTTACCTCGCTAAGGATGATATTTTCCAGTTCTGACCATTTGCCTAGAAATTTCGTGAGTTCATTGTTTTTAATTGCAGAGTAGTATTCCATTGTGTAAATATACCACATCTTCTGAATCCATTCCTCCATTGAGGGACATCTGGGTTCTTTCCAGCTTCTGGTTATTATAAATAAGGTTGCTATGCACATAGTGGAGCATGTGTCCTTGTTGCATGCAGGAGAAGCCTCTGGGTATATACCCAGGAGTGGTATAGCCGGATAGTCCGGGAGTGTCATGCCCAGTTTTCTGAGGAACCACCAGATTGCTTTCCAGAGTGGTTGTACCAGCTTGCAATTCCACCAGCAGTGGAGGAGTGTTCCTCTTTCTCCACATCCTTGCCAACAACTGCTGTCTCCTGTGTTTTTGATCTTAGCCATTCTGACTGGTGTGAGATGGAATCTCAGGGTTGTTTTGATTTGCATTTCCCTAATGACTGAGGATGATGAACATCTCTTTAGGTTTTCCATCATTTAGCATTTATATAACAATGGTTCCCTGGTGCGCCTTCTTCCTCTGACCCTCTCTCATACCCTTCTCCCTTCCTTTCCTCACTTCCGTAGTATCTTTAAATTCAGGATTCAATCACGGATTATATGTTTCATACATTTATTATTAGCTTATTTTAAAATTACATTATTTGTTTATTTCGTATGTACATGTGTGGGCATACGTGTACCATGGTATATGTGTGGAAGCAGAGGACAGCTTACAGAAATTGGTTCTTTCCTTTGGTCACATGGGTCCTGGAATGAAGCTCAGATTGTCAGGTTCAGTGGTAAGTGTCTTTACCCTGTAGTCATCTTCCTAGTGCTCATTAGATTAAAAATGGAATACTTAATTTTCTTTAATCTTAAACAGTCCAGTGTTCAGTGTTCTATTTTATTAAAAAAATTTTTTTTGGTTGATAAATCTTTCTTGCTTAGGGATAATATTTTGGTTTTTGTAGCCTTACCCTGATATCCCTGTTTACTTATTTTTCCCTTTTTAGAGACTTGAAACAAAATTTTGTTACAGAGGGGTTGTCACATAATTGGACGCGTCTCTATTTTGTACACAATTGTTCTTCTCTCCATGGCAAGCTGCTTCTAAGGTAGTCATCTGATGACATCAGGCACTACAATCCTGATTGTGACAGAATAGCAGTAGAAATGCCTTAGTGATTTATGTTGAAAGTAGGACATTGGGGTATGGGTATTGTCCCTAGAATCAGGAATGCTATGGATGCACTTATTCAAAAACACAAACTAAAATTTCTATAGGCATGGGCGATGGCAGCAATAAGCCGTTAGATATTGTCAACTGAAACCAGTAAATTATGGATGAACCAGTCTTTCCTTCAGGGATTTTTACAACTGAATTCTCTGTAGTTATTGGTGAGGAAATTGCCTTGAGCTTCCTACCACAGTTATTGGGAGTGAAGGAGCACTGTTTTGAGAATTACCACACCTCACCTCCCATTGCACCCGCTCAAGGTTCCCCCTCTTTAGAAATTTCTGTCACTGCTAGTCCTGCTATAGTTACCAAAGAGGCCACCCCATAGCAGCCAGTGAAGCAGCTCTGACAGCCTCTGTTGAATCAATGATTCCCTTTCCTACCATGCTCAAAACTTTCTAAGTATACCATCATAACCAACTCTGAGATACTCTACAGAATTTTCTCAACTATCAAAGAACCTCCAATACCTGGATTCTTCACAACAAGCACTGCAATATTTGCCCACCAACTTTCTGGTCTTCATTAGCAGGATGTGAAGCAGAGCGCAGCCTTGTCCTAAGCTGCTAGTATAGTGTTGAGGGCATCTGGAACTCTGTCTTTCTCCTCATTCCGGTCAATATCACCTGTCCCTTCAGCCTTCAACACGGTTATTCCAGTTGTTCATTCAACCTTCCCTTTTCATATTCTCCATGTGGTGTCACTGCTCAGGGATTTGTTTAGTATGTTTATTTCATTTTGAGCATTGCCACCTTTTCCTTTTAGAAGCATGGTATCCTTTATGGTAATGATCTCTCTAGCTTTCCTGAAGTTATGAGTTCGAAAATCTCCAAGATTTAGATTCAACTCTTCTTCAAATACTGAACCACTAGTGGCAATAGCCATATCTGTAAGCTGGTTCTATTGTCTTCAAACCCTGGTACATTGACTGTTGCAACCGAAGAATAACTTTTATCCTGTTTAAAACCAATGTACTTAGGCTTTCTTCGTAAACATTCTCAGTGATTAAGACTAAGGATCTTTCAGTGAACACTGGCAATTTATAGAGTAGGTATAATGGAAAGAACACTCAAAAATTTCATTTCATTCAACTGAAGATAGGCATGTCAGGATTCACATTTTTGACATTAGTAAAATTTGGGGAAATATGTTCTCTGTGGTGGTTTAAATAGTAATGACCCCATAGGCTTATATGTTTGAATGCTTGCTTAGTCACCAGCTGTTGGCACTCCTTGAGAAGGATTAGAAGATGTGGACTTGGTAGAAGTGTGTCACTGGGGGTGGGTTTGATGTGTCAAATGCTGAAGACAGCCTCAGTGTTTTTTCTTTCTGTTGTGTATCAAATAGGATGTAGAATTCTTGTATACTTTTCCAACACCAGGTATGCCTGCTTGCACCAGGCTCCCTGCCATGACAACAGTGGACTAAACCTCTGAATGGTAAGCATGCCCCCATTAAATGCTTGCTTTTATAAGAATTTCTGTGGTCATAGTGTTTCTTCACAGCCATAGAACAGCGACCAAGACGTCCTCTGGAAAACTTCACATCTTCAATAACTTATAATTTATCACTCAGTGTTTTTTCATTCTTCATTACAGCCCTTTTCACCACATCAGAAATTGGTTTCCATTTCTTGATCTCCTTTTGCAGAGATTGTAGCAACCTTAATAATGTCTCCATGGGCTATCACAGGTGTAGCTTGCTTTTCAAGTTCAGCAAGCTTAGCACCAACCGCCAGAGTGGCACATCTTTCAGTTCCAACTGCATTAGCTGCTTTGCTGGTCTTCTTAAAACCCTCTTTGCAGTGGAGCACCCTGTATCAGGGACAGTGGCATGTCAGCCCTAGCCTCTTCACGTGTGTTATTGGGAATAAATATCTTGTTATCTTATGTTGTATTGTTGTGTGTGTATTGTGTTATTTTGAACAAATTTGATGTTGATATATATATATATATATATAAAACCTTTTTTATTGGATATTTTCTTTATTTACATTTCAAATGTTTCCCCCTTTCCAGGTCATCCTTCGGAAGCCCCCTTTCCCATCCCCTCTCCCACTGACTCTATGAGGGTGCTCCCCCACCCATCCACCCACTCCTGTCTTTCCTCTTTGGCATTCCCCTACACTGGGACATTGAACACCCTCAGGCCCAAAGGCCTTTCCTCCCACTGATGTCCAACAAGGCCATCCTCTGCCACATATGCGGCTAGCACCATGGACCCCTCCATGTGTATTCTTTGGTTGGTGGTCCAGTCTCTGGGAGCTCTAGGGAGTTTGACCTCTATGGGACTGCAACCCCCCTTAGCTCCTTCAGTTCCTTCTCCAACTCCTCCATCGGGAACTACCACCTCCCCCCATGCTAAGTCCAATGGTTGGCTGTGGGCATCCGCCTCTGTATTGTCAGGCTCTGGCCGAGACTCTGAGGAGACTCTGAGGCTTCTATCAACAAGCACTTCCCAGCATCCACAAAAAACATCTGGGTTTGGTGGCTGTATATGGGATGGATCACTAGGTGGGGAAGTCTCTGGATGGCCTTTCCTTCAGACTCTGCTCCACACTTTGTCTCCATATTTCCTCCGGGGAGTATTTTGTTCCCCCTTCTAAGAAGCACTGAAGCATCCACATTTTGGTCTTCCTTCTTCTTAGGTTTCATATGGTCTGTGAATTGAAAATTGGGTATTCTGAACATTTGGGCTAATATCCATGATGCTGATATTTTTTAAAAAAGATTTATTTATTTTATGTATATGAGCACATTGTTGCCATCTTCAAACACACCAGAAGAGGGCATCAGATCCCATTACAGATGGTTGTGAACCATATGTGATTGCTGGGAATTGAACTCAGGACCTCTGGAAGAGCAGTCAGTGCTCTTAATCCCTGAGCCATCTTTCCAGCCCTGATACTGATATTTTTATATTTCTCCTTTAAATCAATTGACTTCCCAACAGAATCCCCATCTCTTTATTCACTTTGGGAGTTCTCCAGCTCTATTCACAACCACTGTTTTTCCCTTTGACACTGTTGTAAATACTACAGAATCATCTAAAATGTTTATGCCTTGAAGCATAAGGGCTCAGAGATCTACGCCAAGTTTTACATCTTTGTCATGAGCCCAAGTGAGGTAAGGAAACACTGGTCTTATGTGGTGCATGCAGTGAGGCAAGCCAGTATTTTCTTTCTTTGACATAGGGTGTTATGTAGGCCAGTCTGCTCTGGAGGTGTTTATATAAAGGCAGATGACTGAATTTCTGATCCTTCTTCTACATCCTCGGTGCTGAAGTGACAGGTATATGCCATAACCTCTAGTTTCCTCGCTCCTTGTTTTAAAAACCCGACTATCTAGACTTTCTCAGGATTATCATTTTTCTGGTAAGCTTTTACTAAGATTAATCAGAGTCACTTCCTGTCTTTAAGTCAGGTCTACGGGAAAATTCTATAAAATAATAACTTCTTCTTTTTCAAAACAGAGTTTCTATGTGTAGTTCTAGCTGCACTGGAACTCACCATGTAGACCAGGCTGACCTCAAACTCAGAGATCTACCTGTTTCTGCCGGCCAAGCACTGGGACTAAGAGTCCGTTCCACCACATCCAACTCTACAAAAATAACCTCTTTGTGTTCTAAAAAATGAGTGCTAGTTTCTGAATACGTTTCTGTTGATGAAAGTAGACAAATATTAAAGTTTATATAAGTTGAGGTTACACGAGCTAAAGGTTATATACATTGAAGAAGCTAAGGTTTTAGTGATTATAAATAGGTGCAGTTTAAAGAGCAAATAGATATTAAATTTTAGCAACTGAAACTGAAGAGATGACTTAGTATGTAAAAGTATTGACTTGAGTTGAGTTCCTGGGACCCCCAAGGTGAAGAGAGAGAGCTGACTCCCACATGTAGTTTGTTGACCTCCAAGTACATACTGTGCTACATGCCTCCCCACCCCCTTTCTCCTTCAGTAAATAATAAATAAATCTAATTAATAAAAATAAAAAAATCAACTCAAAGATGAGGATAAAACTCCTTACTAAGGAGAAAAGAATGATGTCCTATGAAAATAGCTGGCTTCATAAAAGGAGATTGGGCATATTCCTTCTGTTCCTCCTGTTTTGATTTTTTAAAAATAGTTTAAAGATTTTTTTTAATAGTTTAAAAAGTTTAAGGATGTTTATAAATTTCCTTTGAAAATCTGGTCAAAATTTACTTTGAATCCATCTGGCCCTGGACTGTTTATACTTAAATAGATTTTTATTACTATTTCAATATAATTTGTTATGGGTCTATTTAACTTTTAGTTAAACCTTTTTATATGTAAGTACACTGTAACTGTCTTCAGATTCTCCAGAAGAGGAGGTCAGATCTCATTACGGATGGTTGTGAGCCACCATGTAGTTTCTGGGATTTGAACTCAGGACCTTTGGAAGAGCAGTCAGTGCTCTTAACCACTGAGCCATCTCTCCAGCCCTTAGTTAAACTTTTAAGTTTAATTTTAGTTGTTTGGCAGAATGGAAATTTGTCTATTTCTTTTAGGTTTCCCAGCTTACTGGAATACAGATTTTAAAAAAGTATACCCTTATACTATTCTGAATTTCTTCAGTGTGTGTTGTAGTGTTTCCCTGCTCATTTCTGATTCTGTTAACTTGGGTTCTCCCTTTCTGACTTTTGGTTGGACCAAGGGTTTGTCAATCTTGTTTATCTTCTCATTGAAGCAGTTCTAAGATTCACTGATCCTTTGTGTTGTTTTCATTTTATTGATTACTGCTCTAATTTTTTATTATTATTTCTGGACTTCGACTAGGTTTGGATTTGGTTTGTTGTTTTTCCAAATTGTCAAATTGTATTGTTAGGCCGTTTATTTGTTTTCTGTCGGTTGTTTAATGTAGGCAGTTAACATCACACTGCTTCCTCAAAAGCCTGCTTTCCATGGGTTCCATGTGTTTCAGAGGCTTTATTTTGTTGTGTTTTCATTTTCACTTAGTTTAGAAAATTTTAATTTCTTCCTTGACTTCAGGGACTCATTCGTCCTTCAGTAATGACTTGTTTAATCTCCGTGAGTTTGTGCTTTTACTGGACATTTATTTTCTGTCAATTTTAAGTTTTATTGCATATGATCAGATGGGATGCAATAATTTTTATTTTTGAATCTGTAAAAATTTGTTTGATGTCCCTGGATGTGGCCTAATTTAGAAAACTTTTCTTGTGCTATTACATAGATTGTGTTCTCTCTCTCTCTCTCTCTCTCTCTCTCTCTCTCTCTCTCTCTCTCTCTGTATGTGTATGTGTTTGGGTAGAATATTCTGTAGATATGTTAAGTCCATTTGCTGTATGATGTCTATTAATTCTGATGTTTCTCTGTTTGTTTTTGTCCAGATGGCCTATGTAATAGAAAAAGTAGTATATTGAAATCACTTAATATTGACATTAATTTGTATATTCAAATCCAGCAGTTTATTTTAAAATTGAAATCTGGCACCCCAAAGTTTAGTGCGTGTATTGGACTTCTTTGGAGTCCTTTTGTCTGTTTTTTTTTTTTACTCAAAAGTGGTGCCTATCTTTAAAGCTGAGTTTCTTACAGACAGCAGAGAGATGGATTTTGGTTCTTGATCCATTCCTTTAGCCTGTGTCTTTTGAATGGAGAGTTGAGGCAATTGATAGTTAAAGTTATTATTGAAATATGTGTGTTAATTGTGGTCATTACATTGTTGACTTTTCTTGTTGCTTATGCTTTCAGGTGGTACTTGATGCTTTAACAATGATGGGTTTGTTTTCAGTCTCTCTCTTATGCCCATTCCTCTCTTCAGCTGGAAATAATGCTTCCTGCATTTGCTAAAGTTTGGTTTAGATATCCATTTCTTAGGCAGTGTGTACTGCAACCCCTTCTCCTTTCTTCTCCAATTGTGGCAGATAGTTTAGGTGACAGATATATCTAGACTGGTCATTACACTCTTTTAGGAGTTGAAATGCATGTCTCCAGGTTCTTCTGACTCTCAAAGTTTCCATGAGAAGGCAGTTGCTACTCTCATGCATTTTCTTTTGTATTTTACTTTATATGTGCTTTTTTCTATTCCACATATCAGTACACTTCCTTTTTTTCTGTATTGTTACTGTATTAACTATAGCATGTTATGGAGATTTTCTGGTCTTGTCTATTTGCTGTTCTTGTATGTGCATGGGTGTGTCTTTCCTGTTTAGGGAAGTTTTCCTATGATCTTCTTAAAGATCTGCTCTATAGCACTGAATTGGGATTCTTTCTCTCCTCATCTGTGCCTATAATTTGAAGGTTTTTTTTTATGGTGTTCCACATTTGCTGAATATTCATATCTTTTTCCCCCCATATTCTTTGCTTATTTGGTTTAGATCCTCTACCACAGCTTCATGTCCTGATATTCTATCTTCCGCTTGACTATTTCTACGTGTAAAGCTTTCTTTTGGATTTTCTAGCTAAGTTGTCGGGTTTCCTCAGTTCTGTATTCAGCTTGAGTCCTCTTCAGTGTTTCTATCGCCTTACTGAATTCCCCTCTGAAGGTCTGGGTTGTCTTTGTCACGTCCCTCAGCTTTATGGGTGCATCTTCTTGGACACCATTCAGCTGTTTGTTCTCCTTAATTTCACTGAGTTGTTTCTTTGACTCTTCTTTAGACTCCTTGAATTATTTGATGAAGTTTATGATTGCACTTTTAATATCTGTGCCTTAGGATTCATCTAGGTAATTTTCATTGGTAAATATTTCTATGGACTGGTAGGTTTTGGAGATAAGATAATGACTTGATCTTTCATATTGTTGGTATTTTTTTTGTGAAGTACTGAGTCTAATATTGACTGATCAGGTTGGGAAAGAAGAGAGGATGTGAAGGCTTGTTGGGCCTAGAGGTTGGAAAAGGCTTGGATGGGATAAAGTCAGGGTGACACCAGGACTAAGCTGGTATACAGGTCCAAGTCTGAAGTGTGGAGGTAGATCTGGCTGAGTGGAAAGTTTTGATATGGCATGGGAGGGTCTTGTAGGTTAGGGGATAATCAGGGAGGTTCCTGGCCGAAGCCTAGACATGAGTTGGGGTGCAGGCTGGGCAGGCCACACTAAGCTGCATGTGGGACCTGGACTGGATCTAGCAGGCTGGAGAACAGGCATGGATTGGGAGGTTATGGAGACTAACTGGACTGGACTACTATGGAGAAGGAAATCTGTCTCGAGGAGGGCAGATGCTGTGTAGAAGGTGACTGTGGGTAGCGTGGGTCTGGGCTATACCATGGGGAAGGAAGTTTATTCACTTTTTGAGTGTAAGTATGTATGTGAGTGAGTAAATTTGGATGGCAGCCAGCTTTGAAAACTCAGTTCTCTTTCCATCATGTGGGCTCTAGGGATTGAGCTGAGGTCATCTGGCCTGGTGACAAATGCTCTTACACACTGAGCCCTCTTATCAGCCCTGAAAGACCTTAAATTTTTGTAGATGAAAACTAAAAAAATTGGAATAAAATGTGTACTGCCAGAGATAACAGCAAACTAAACCCTGCCATTTTATGCAAACTCTAAGAAGCTTGCACTTGGGAGGCAGAGGCAGGAGGATTTCTGAGTTCGAGGCCAGCCTGGTCTACAAAGTGAGTTCCAGGACAGCCAGGGCTACACAGAGAAACCCTGTCTCGAAAAAGCAAAAAAAAAAAAAAAAAGAAACAGGAAGAAAAGAAAAGGACACTTAAGTACAGCATGCTCAAGCTGCTCAAAACCCATGATAAGAGGAAAACTTGGAGACCAGTCACGACAATAACAAAACAATGGCACATTCTTTTCTTTTTCTTTTAGTTTTTCGAGACAGAGTTTCTCTGTATAGCCCTGGCTGTTCTGGAACTCATTCTGTAGACCAGGCTGGCCTTGAACTCAGAAATCTGCCTGCTTTTGCCTCCCAAGTACTGGGATTAAAGGCATGCGCCACCACTACCCAGCTTCTTTTTCTTTTTCTTAAAGATTTATTTATTGTTATATCTAAATATACTGTAGCTGTCTTCAGACACTCCAGAAGAGGGCATCAGATCTCATTATAGATGGTTGTGAGCTACCATGTGGTTGCTGGGATTTAAACTCAGGACCTTCAGAAGAACAGTCAGTGCTCTTAACCACTGAGCCATCTCTACAGCCCAGCATATTCTTTTCAAAACCCAATGCAGGCAAGACTGCAACAAGGTGAAATAATGAAAGTAGGTAAAGAAAGAATAAAATTAGTATTCTATACTTTGTAAAAATGTATTTCCAAAATTGAAGAAAGGAGGTTGGAGACATGGTTAGAGAGAGGAAATACTAGTATTTGCTGCTCAATGTGTTGGTACGTGCCTTTAATACTAATACTTCGTGATCTTGAGGCCAGCTTGGTCTACTTAATGAGGTCATCAAGAGCCACATAGTGAGACTTGGTCTTAAAAAACAAAAATCATCATCATCATCATCATCATCATCATCATCATCATCATCATCATCAGTCACAGCAGCAGTAGCAGTGGCAGCAACAACAAAAACAATTACTAAAGAACACTTGATGTTCACGCAGAGGACCTGGGTTCTGAACCCAGTGTTCACCCTGCGGTTCACAAGCACCTCTAACTCTAGTTTTGGAGGATCTGCTGCCCCCTTCTGGCCTCTGTGGGAAGCAGGCATGTTCATTGTATATATAAAAGTCTTCCTAGTTTTTTGTTTTGGTGTGTGTGTGTGTGTGTGTGTGTGTGTGTGTGTGTGTGTGTGTGTGTGTGAGAGAGAGAGAGAGAGGGGGGGAGAGAAGGGGAGAAGGGAAGAGGGGGAGAGAGGGAGAGGGGGAGAGAACATGAAATTGGGATAGAGAGGAGGTGGGGAGGATCTGGGAGACACTGGGGGAGGGGAAAACATGACCAAAATATATTGTATGAAAATATTTAAATAAAATAATAAAAACTAGAAATGACCTCCACAAACAAAATACATTTAAAAAAATGCAAAAGAGATAAATTTTTGTTCCAGTGATGTAGCAGTTAGAAGAATTACTCACAGATCTTCAGGACAGGAAATGCTATGTACTTCCTGATGTATGGAAATGATACCACATTTCTGAGAGGAAAAGTCAAGACCAAGTTATCAGCACAAAGGAGATTTATTTACACCAGGGGAACAGAGGGCAGGGATGAGGGACAAAGACAGGAGACAGAGGAAGAAGGAGAAGGGACCAAAAGAGAGCAGAGAAAGGTGGCCAGGGACAGGCATAAGAGGTATTTGTCTCAGGGGAACATGGGACAAAGGACTGTCTCTGGATAGAGAGGAGACAGACATGGCATACAGGCAAATGGCAGTTTATAAAGGTACAAGGGAAACCTTCGTGTTAGGGTGAGGTGTTTAATTTAATTGGGATTGTTAATTAGGTGAGCCAAAGGGGGCTTTTGATTGCTGGACTTCAATACTTTGATAGCTGGACCTTGGTAGTCAGCTTCAGGAGAGACTGGCCAGATTGGGGCTAGCTTCAGGGATGTAATCTAAAGGTCCTTAGCAAGGCAGAGGGAATGGGGAGAAGGGTAAGGTCTGCCAGAGCCATGCTCGCCATGCTCAGGCTGGCCAGAGTCCCTTCGGGTCCTAGAAATGAAGTGTCCAGTGCACGGATAATCCATGATCTACTGTTATTATGCAAAACTTGAAAAAGTAATCGACTAATCAGGAAATAGCAATGTATGTGGGAGTTCACTGACATGGAGAAGGACAGCAAAAAACGTCAGAGGAGAAGACATGAGGCCTGGATCTGTGAGAAGGCGAGTCTAACTGAGTTACACCAAAACAAGCTCCCATCACCAAGAGAGGTAAGACAGAAAAATAACCTGAAAGCAGTCAGAGGCGAAGGAGAAGAATACTGAGAGTAGATGAGACAAATAGAAAAGCCAGGATGAAACTGATGGCTTCAACCAGCCCTACCAATAACTGTCGTAGTTTCAGTGGTCCAAGGTATAAAGTCCCAAGCTGTTGGCAGGGATGCTAAGATATGTGTCAGTTGTCGTTCTTATCATTGGATGAATTTTCTTCTCACCCTCCCTCTCCTCCCCATCTTCCTCTCTTTCAGTACTGAAGATCTAACCCAGGACCCCACAAGTGGCAGGCAAGTACTCTATGCTTTGAGTTTCATTTCCAAGGCCCCCTCCTCTTTGGTGTTTATTTTATTTTGAGACAGTGTCTTCCTAAGCTTTTCAACCTAGCCTTGAATTCACTCTGTTGTCCCAGGTAGGCTTCGAACTTGTGACATCTTGTTTCTATTTTCCTGGTTGCTTAGAAAATATTGTAGGGCTTGTCGTTCCATGCCTTAATGTTCTGGAAGTTCTTGATCATTACGTGTCATTTATATATGTAAAGAGTTCTGGGATGTAGCGTGGCAGCCATGAAGTCTTTGTGATACACTACTACTGTCTTTAATTTGCATTTGTTTGCACATGTGTGTATTCTGTGAGTGTAGGCCACGTGTGTGTGCCCAGGGAAGCCAGAAGAGGGCTTCAGATCTCCTCGAGCTGGAATTGCTGGTGGTGCTACAAACTGCAATCCAGTCCTCTGTAAGAGCAGTGCATGCTTTTAACCACTGAGCCACTAGTATTATTCTAACAAGCATATTTTTTTTCAAGCAAAAACCACCCAATTACTAATAAAGAAGTTGTCACTCTTTGCTGTTTTGATACTGACAAATAAGGTTCCTTTCCATATAACACCAACAGCAACAAAAAACTGCTGAAGGATGATTTTTTTTTTTTTAGCATCCAGTATTTTTTAGCCTTAAAGTCTTATTTATTGATGACGACTGCACTTTAAAAACTCTGGTGTGAAAGCATTTAACTCGTAGGAATTATAGCTTTAGTAGTTCATAGCTATTCTGTTATTTGTCGACCTACCATTTTCAAGGTCTGGGGACCAGTTCACTATCAAACATTCTGGCCTCATACATCAGCTGATCAACCATACTATAAAAAACATTCTCTGGCTTTCATTTATTGTGTTGCAAATCCTCAGGCATCATGCTTTAAATTTTTGACCAACAAGTGCGAAATCCAATTCAGGTTACAGTGGAAGTTATGTGCCCAGTCCCCGGCCTTTGACTTCTAATTTAGTGGCACAGTAGGTGTAAATTAATATATCACAGCAGAGCTTTGCTGCGGGTGTAACTGCACTGTGCCTGTAGCTGCTTTGCAGAGGGAAAATTTTCTCTTAAAGAGCCACCAATTTGTGCTTGTGTCTAAAGTGTAAAGATTCCTTCTCAGCTGCAGCGGGTGCTCCACTTCTTTGTAGAGTTTTTAAGAGAGGTCTGACATTCAGTTTCAGGTAAGAAATCATTAATTGATTGCTTTTTACATTGCTAATGATTAGTTAACTTTCATTATTGTAGTTTGAAGATTTGTATTTTGGGGAGATGCTGGCCAAAGCTCTGATAAATATCTTGAAGTTAATTTAAGGGATACAAGGAGGTGCTAAAACATTCTTGATTCTGTATTCAGAAAAAAAAAAGAATAAAAATGGAAATCAATGACTATGATTAAAACCAATAGCAGCTGATTTTCTAAAATATGTCTTTAATGACTGCATCTATGTATGTGTTACCCAAGATATTCTAACAAGTCACCCTAAGATCTGAAAATTAGAGGTTACAGCCATCTTGTCCACTCCAGCAGGGTGACAAAAGTCCAGTTGTTCTAGATTCCATAATTAATGCCCAAGGTGTACATTATAGTCCAGGGTTGATACCTCAAATATCAACTATTCAACAAAGGAAATGTTTCTGGTAGAGGATAGCAGGAGCAGGCTCACGATTAAGCTGTGTGACAGCAGAACAGAAGGAGAAAGGACACTTGCACTTGTTTGCAAGTCCTTCATGGCAAGGTAGTGCTAGAAGAATTGTTGTTACACACTATTCATGGACATATCAATTGGTGCAAACTTACATGCGGGGTGACATGGCAATATCTTTCAGGAATTAATTTTCACATGCCTTTGGTTCAACTCTGTCAGTGTTACAATTTTATCTGACCTGTCAAGAAAGCATATGCATAGATGTTGATTTCAGCAAGTCACACCACGAAAGTTGGAAGCAACTTATTCATGCATCAATAAAGAACTGCTAAAAAAAAAAGTATGGTACAGTCATGTGTGTAATAACTGCACTGTTTCAAAGATTGAAATTCAGCTTTCTGTGGTAGCTGAAGTTTTCCAACTTGTATATTTTTTACCGTGGAGCGATGACTCAGTGGTAAGCACAGTATGTTTTCATATGGCAAAATAAATTTCCACATGTGTGCCCGTATGTCTGTGTATTGGTATTTTGTAAGTCTTTCCCAAATTTTTGTGACAAGATTCAATTCAGGGTGCGAGGTTGGAAGTTGAAGTGGGTAGAGATATCTATTTTCTTCTATTTTACTACCTTTATTTTATTTGAGTTTATTTTGAGAATTACATTTCATTGGGCATGATGACACACATTTTTAATCATAGCACTCTGATGGCAGAGGCCAGATTGATCTACGTAGCCAATCCAGGAGAGCCAGAGCCGCAAAGTGAGACTCTGTCTCAGAAAAAACAAAATAAATAAATAAATCAATGTAAAAAAATAATAAAACAAAAGACAATATATTATTTGAACATGTGACCTTAGCGATGAGGCAGGGAAACTGAAACCTGACAATTTTCTTTCCTAATCTGGGATCCTTTAACTCAGCTTGATCTTATTATTTACCTTTGCTTTCTGAAGAAAGTAATTTATTTTGATTTGTTATAAAATAAGTGCTTTACTAAGAAAAGCTTATATGTTACAATCAAATTTGGAAGCATTGATTTAGTACTTTTTCATTATGTTAAGTTGTTGAAAAATAGTAAGTGATAAAAAATTAAGAGTCAAGTTTAACCTTGGATCATTCTCCATTGTCCGTGCAGTGAGATGGGGAATGGATGATGGACTTACTACAGGATGCTGGAGAGTGGATGGCCTTTCTGCAGGATGCTGGAGAGTGGGTGGGCTTACTGCAGAATGCTGGAGAGTGGGTGGGCTTTCTGCAGGATGCTGGAGTATGGATGGGCTTTCTGCAGGATGCTGGAGTATGGATGGGTTTACTGTAGGATGCTAGAGAGTGGATGAACTTACTTCAGGATGCTGGAGAGTGGGTGGATGGGTTTACTGCAGGATGCTGGAGAGTGGGTGGGTTTTCTGCAGGATGCTGGAGAGTAGATGGGTTTGCTACAGGATGCTAGCTGCTGTCTTCCGGGGTGGTGAGGGTGGAAGAATAGGTTCTCTTTTCTCATTGTAATTATCTTCTGAAGAGAGAGCCCAAGCATGACATAATTTCTGTAATGATTATTTACATTTGGATACTTGAGTAAATTCTGTTCAAAACGGTAATCTGTTTATATTTTTATAATGAATGTCACAATAACACTTGTCTTAATAGTTCTTAATTACCCTATTGATTATTATTTTATTCATCTTCTTTTTTTTATTTTCCTTATCATTGTATTTTCATATTTTTTTATCTTTTAAACTTTGGAATTGTATTTGGTCATTCTAGAATGGCTGGGGTTATAGTGCATGAGCACCTATAATAATCTGCATAATCAGAGGTGAGGTGTCTACCAGTTGTTCTTAACTAGGAGCCATTTCTATTTCCTTTCCTTCCTACCCACCAAAGACATGTAAGAATCCCTCCCTCCATTCTTCTTCCCTTCCCCTTCCTCCTCCCCTCCTCCTTTCATTTCTTCTTTCTTTCTTTCTTTCTTTCTTTCTTTCTTTCTTTCTTTCTTTCTTTCTTTCTTTCTTTCTTTCTTTCTTTCTTTCTTCCTTCCTTCCTTCCTTCCTTCTTTCCTTCCTTCTTCCTTCCTTCCTTCCTTTCATAGCTGGTATCAAATCTAGGATCTGACATGAATTATGTTGTCTTTCTCTTCTTGAACCCCATACCTATTTCCTTAGATCATTTTTAGTTGTAATGACTCTAGAGTAGTACCTGCTGCTCTCACTCAGTGGATAGAGCCAGATATGCTGTTGACCACCTTCCAGTGCATAAGAACATGTTTCTTAACAGAGTACTAACTAGTTCTGAATGACCCAGTCCTGATAATTAGCATTAGTACTGAGTTTGAGGCCCAATTACTTGTATGTGCATCTGTGTGTGTGAGAGAGAGATGGGCTAAAGTTTTCAGGTGAGACCTCAAAATTCTTACATTGAAGGTCATCATATGGGTACCCAACTAGGCTGACTAGACATCTCAGTTGAATTGACAGTGTTTCAGAAATTCCCAGAATCATTTCAACTGACAGCCTCTGTGGTGATTTTTTTATTTTTCATTTGTCTGAGTGATGGCTGTAAGACAGAAGATGACCTAGACACTGAAGGTATAGAGACCATATTCTCATGTACAGGCACAAAGTCTTAAATTTCTCACCAGTCAGACTTATAAGCAAAGGAACTTTAAGTATAATTCTCATTGAATGTTACAAGTTGTTGTCCTTCAGGTTTCATTAATGTAATGTTCTGACTGTTTAAAGCTTTGCGAAGGACCATTACAATGGAATTCAACTGTGAAATAACAGCACTTAGGGGTTTTAAGAAAAACAATCAAGTCTGACCTGTTATTTGTGTTATTTATCTAACAAGTCACAAAGAAAAACATTTTTTAAAGGGGAATCTGGGCATGGTAGTACATACATATGATCTAGCATTCAGGAGACTGTCAGGGTTGTGAGTTCAAGGTCAACCTGGGCTACCTAGGAAGATTCCATGTCAAAATAAACCAATGAAATTGAATAAAGGAGGGAAGAGAGTACTTACACAATTTCCATACAACTTGGTTAAAATTAAAATCTTTAAAATTTTTTTTTCAAGGATCTAAGATTTTTCTTATTCTTGTTAATGCATTTCTCCATTACTTCTTAAGTAAAAATGTGGGACTGAAGGCAGTTTCTTCTTGTTTTTGTATAATCTTGTTCTGTGAAATATAAACATAGCAAAAACAAACTTCTGTAGCTCTGTTATGTTGGAAATCCTATTGTACCCTTATTTTGCCAGTTAGCAGATTTAAAATCTCTTTTTAATTAGCTTTTTTTTTATTCCATGTATGGCTTTAGTTTTCAAAGCTTTAGATGGTATGTACCATCCTGTCATGTTCTCTATCTGCTCACTGTTTCCACTAGCTGTTCTCCCACACAGTTTTAGCATGGGAGATTCCTAGTGAACGGAAGCTCACAGAAGAGTTTCTTGGGAAGAATGTGGTAGTTAGGAGTATTCTGCAAGGATGACTTCTAACCCGCTTAAAATCTTTGTCATCTTATTTGTATTTTAAACAGAATCTTGCTCTTTTAGCCTAGATTGGCCTTGAACTCATGATCTTTCTACCTTAACCTTATATAAGATAAGCTTTAGAACACTCATATAACCTTTTCTTTAACACCAAAGTACCTTCCCATACACACCCATACCTACAATGTATTTGCTAGGGGAAGGTTTGGGTTTGTGATTGGGCCTTAGTAAGAACTTGCCAAGGACCATCTTGGAGAATCTAAAAACTAGCAGGTGATCTTCCTGTGTTGGTTCCACCATGGACTAAAATCTTCAACGGATCTGCTTCTGTAGGCAAGGCCAAGTAGACTATATCTGAGGAAAGATTCCTGATATTTTTTTTTCTTCCTGGCAATATATATATATATATATATATATATATATATATATATATATATATATATACATATATATATATATTTTAATTTATATTCCAAATCATTCCCCCTTTCCCGTTTCCTCCCTCCCCGAAAGTCCCATAAGCCCCCTTCCCTCCCTCGTTTCTCCATTCAACCCCCTCTCGTTACTCTGTCCTGGCGTTCCCCTACATCCAGTCTTTCCAGGACCAGGGGTCTCTCCTTCCATCTTCTTGGAAATCTATTGATATGCGGATTGTGTCTAGGGTATTCCGAGATTCTGGGTCAATATCCCCTTATCAGTGACTGCATACCATGTGTGTTCTTTTGTGATTGGGTTACCTCACTAAGGATGATGTTTTCAAGATCTGACCATTTGCCTAGGAATTTCATGAATTCATTGTTTTTAATTGCAGAGTAGTATTCCATTGTGTAGATATACCACATCTTCTGAATCCATTCCTCCGTTGAGGGACATCTGGGTTCTTTCCAGCTTCTGGCTATTATAAATAAGGCTGCTATGAACATAGTGGAGCATGTGTCCTTACTGCATGCAGGTAAAGCCTCTGGGTATATGCCCAGGAGTGGTATAGCCGGATCCTCCGGGAGTGTCATGCCCAGTTTTCTGAGGAACCACCAGACTGCTTTCCAGAGTGGTTGTACCAGCTTGCAATTCCACCAGCAGTGGAGGAGTGTTCCTCTTTCTCCACATCCTCGCCAACAACTGCTGTCTCCTGTGTTTTTGATCTTAGCCATCCTGACTGGTGTGAGATGGAATCTCAGGGTTGTTTTGATTTGCATTTCCCTAATGACTAAGGATGATGAACATCTCTTTAGGTGCTTCTCAGCCATTAGATATTCTTCAGGTGAGAACTCTTTGTTTAGCTCTGTATCCCATTTTTTAATAGGGTTACTTGCCTCTCTGGAGTTTAACTTCTTGAGTTCTTTGTATATATTGGATATTAGCCCTCTGTCGGATGTAGGGTTGGTAAAGATCATTTCCCAGTTAGTTGGTTGCCACTTTGTCTTTTTGACAGTGTCTTTTGCCTTGCAAAAACTTTGTAATTTAATGAGGTCCCATTTGTCTATTCTTGATCTTAGAGCATAAGCTATTGGAGTTCTATTCAGGAAATTCTCCCCTGTGCCCATATGTTCAAGGTTCTTCCCTAGTTTCCCTTCTATTAGTTTCAGTGTGTCTGGTTTTATGTGGAGATCTTTGATCCACTTAGAATTGAGCTTAGTGCAAGGAGATAAGAATGGGTCAATTTACATTCTTCTGCATGTTGACCTCCAGCTGAGCCAGCACCATTTGTTGAAAAGGCTATCTTTTTTCCACTGGATGGTTTTAGCTCCTTTGTCAAAGATCAAGTGACCATAGGAGTGTGGATTCATTTCTGGGTCTTCAATTCTGTTCCATTGATCTACATGTCTGTCACTGTACCAATACCAGGCGGTTTTTAACACTATTGCTCTGTAGTCCAGCTTGAGGTCCGGGATACTGATTCCCCCAGAGGTTCTTTTACTCTTGAGAATAGTTTTAGCTATTCTGGGTTTTCTGTTATTCCAGATGAATTTTTGAATTGCTCTTTCTAACTCTATGAAGAATTGAGTTGGGATTTTGATGGGGATTGCATTGAATCTGTGTATTACTTTTGGTAAGATGCTCATTTTTACTATATTAATCCTGCCAATCCAGGAGCATGGCAGATTTTTCCATCTTCTGAGGTCTTCTTCAATTTCTCTCTTCAGAGACTTGAAGTTCTTGTCATACAGATCTTTCACTTGTTTGGTTAGAGTCACGCCAAGATACTTAATATGGTTTGTGGCTATTGTGAAGGGTATTATTTCTCTTACTTCTTTCTCAGCCTGCTTATCCTTTGAGTATAGGAAGGCTTCTGACTTGCTTGAGTTGATTTTATATCCGGCCACTTTGCTGAAGTCGTTTATCAGCTGTAGGAGTTCTCTGGTGGAGTTCTTTGGGTCGCTTAAGTATACTATCATATCATCTGCAAATAGTGATAGTTTGACTTCTTCCTTCCCAATTTGTATCCCTTTGACCTCTTTTTGTTGTCTAATTGCTCTATCTAGAACTTCAAGTACTATATTGAAAAGATATGGAGAGAGAGGGCAGCCTTGTCTAGTCCCTGATTTTAGTGGGATTGCTTCAAATTTCTCTCCATTTAAAAATCTTTAAAATTTTAATTTAGCCTAATTTTATGTGCATGAATTTGTATCTGCATGTATGTCTGTGCACCATGTGCATGCCTGCTGCCCTTGGAAGCTGGAAGACAGCAACAGATCCCCTCAAACTGAAGTTATAAGAGGTTGTGAGCGGTGCCTCACTCAGCTATTAAAAACAATGAATTCATAAAATTCTTAGGCAAGTGGGTGGAACTGGAGAATGTCATACTGAGTGAGGTGACCCAGTCGCAAAAGAACAGACATGGTATGCACTCACTGATAAGCAGATATTAGCCCAGAAGCTTGGAATACCCAAGATACAATTCGCATATCAAATGATGCCCAAGAAGAAAGAAGGAGAGGTCCCTGGTCCTGGAAAGGCTCAATGCAGCAGTGTAGGGAAATACCAGGACAGGGAAGCGGGAAGGGGTTGATTGGGGACCAGGGGGAAGGAAGAGGACTTATGGGACTTTTGGGGAGGAGGGATCCAGGAAAGGGGAAATCATTTGAAATGTAAATAAAGAATATATCTAATAAAAAAAAAGAGGTTGTGAGCAGCAATGTGGGTACTGGGAATTGAATCTGGAAGAGTAGCCAGAGCTCTTTATCACTGAGCCATGCTCCGGCCTCCGGTTATCTCATTTGTATATGGCAGGTCTGGCACTGTATTATAGTGGGATGGCAAAAATAAATGTGCAAAATGATCATAAAGTTCAATAACAGTGACTATGCTGAGATATACTGGCATTTGATCCAATCTTCAATGACTGGCTAACTATTGGTACATGTTTTACACATATGTTAAGGTGTCAGGCTGCACACATACATGGATATGCACATAAACACGCAAAAAAGTAACATTAAATGTTGGCACACCAGCTTCAAACACTGGTATTATTCAGAACAGAAAATTCCCAAGTGTTGGGGGCTGAGTGTAGGGAACGGTTCAGTAGGTAAGAGTGCTTACCGTCTGAACATGAGGACCTGTGTTCAAATCCTCAACATTCATCTAAAAGCTGAGCATAGCCACACATGCCTGTAACCCCAGCACTGTGGGAGGCAGAGGCAGAGGCAGGAGGATCACTGAGGTTTGCTGGACACTAACCTAACTTCATGTTCAGTGAAAGATCCTGTCTTAGGGGAATGCGGCAGAGAATGATAGATCAGGCTACCCAGCATTCTACTTTGTCCTCTCTGTGTGCACAGACATATATACCTCCACTCTGTGTGCTCAGACATACATACGTCCACACACATCACATCCATGACCACCCCCCATCTCAACCCCAGACTTACCAAGTGAAGCTTATACCATGCTTGTATTCCTCGGAATCTTCCTGCCTCACTCTCTGTGATATAATTCCTAGCATAAACCA
This sequence comes from Tokudaia tokunoshimensis, assembly GCA_036184795.1. Lineage (NCBI taxonomy): Eukaryota > Metazoa > Chordata > Mammalia > Rodentia > Muridae > Tokudaia > Tokudaia tokunoshimensis. Next base: position 86,696,295 of record BTHU01000002.1, on the reverse strand, counting down.
CTATGTTCAGCTTTTTCGGATGTGATATCAGTGTCAAATGTTTTCACTTGTATGCTATTTACTGTTCCTATGGTTCAGTGCTATGATAGTTCTGTGAATATTAAGTATCAAACAGATAATATTGCAAAATATTCAAATAATACTAAAAGATCCTATGTTTTCCTTTTAAGATATTTTATTTTTATTTCTTTTTTTTTTTCCGAGACAGGGTTTCTCTGTGTAGCCTTGGCTGTCCTGGAACTCACTCTGTAGACCAGGCTGGCCTCGAACTCAGAAATCCTCCTGCCTCTGCCTCCCAAGTGCTGGGATTAAAGGTGTGCGCCACCACCGCCCGGCCTACATTTTTATTTTTCATTATGTGAATATAGGTGGATCTGTGCACCCTGTGAGTACAGTGCCTGCGGAGGTAAGATGATGCACCAGTTCCTGTGTCTCTGTAGTTACAGGCAGTTGCTAGTGCTGGGAATTGAACTTGGGTCCTCTGGAAAAGCAGGTAGTGCTCTTAACCCTTGAGACCTTTTTTGTCCAGCCCTAACTTTTTTTATATTGATAGGAAGAACATATTTTTTAATACACTCCATATTTTATTCCCCACCCTTCGAACACCTATCCACCCTCCAACTGTTCCACATCTCATACCTCCTCCCCTCCCCCTATTTCCACGTGGATGTCCCTACCTCCCACCACACCTGACCTCTAAACTCCCTGGGGCCTCCAGTCTCTTGAGGGTTAGGTGCATCATCTCTGAATGAACACAGACTGGGCAGTCCTCTACTGTATGTGTGTTAGGGACCTCCTATCAGCTGGTGTATGCTGCCTGTTTGGTGGATCAGTATTTGAGAGATCCCTGGGGTTCAGATTAATTGAGACTGCTGGTCCTTCTACAGGGTCTCCCTCAGCTTCATTCAGCCTTCCCTAAATCAACAACAGGGGTCAGCTGCTTCAGAGTTAGAATTTGATGCATGGATGATGGGACTGTAGCTTCTTGTCCTTTAGACATGTGAGCTTTAGTCTTTAATGGCTGAGCTCCTCAGTATGTTTTTGAGATTTTCTTTCATATACATAGATGTTACCTACTTCACAAGTGGCATCTAGAGTCAGTGTTTACCCCTCCCTCTCTCTCCATCCCTCCCTTTCTCCTTTTCCTCTCCCTCCCTTTCTCCTTTCCCCCTCCCTCCCTTTCTCCCTCCCTCCTTCCCTTCTTCTTTTCTTTCTCTTCTGAGCAGGTCTTGCTATATAGTCTAAACTAGCCTTATAATCCATTTGTCTCAGATTCCCTAGTGCTACAATTACAGATATGTATCACACACATGGCTTGTCAAGGGGTGACGCAGACTTTTGTTTTATAAGTACTGAAACACGAGAAACCTTTTAATATGAAATGAACGCTGAAAACCATGGCTGTGCCTTTTGGAGTGAGAGAAGTGTAGGTTTTCCATGTTTTCAGATAGGGATTTACTCTGCAGCCCAAGATGGTCCAGCACTCACCTTGGAGCCTACATTGGCCCCAAACTCACAGTAGGTAATCTTCTGTTTCTACCTCTCAAGTGCTGGGATATAGATGTGAGCCATCTTATCAGGCTAGAAGTGTGGTTCTTTATCCTTTAACTCTAGTAAATGGAAAAGCAGTTAAATTACCCACCCTCGCCATCTCTGTCTTCCCAGTGCAGACCTACAGTAGGACTCACAGTCCTAAGAAAGAAAGCAGGTGGCTGCTGATGCAACTGTGGAGTTTGTTACCTCTCTTCCTTTGACAGCTATGATAATTATTACAGTACTGAATGTTCAATCTTGGAGATGCATTCATGTCCCCTGGGAAGAAAATGTTTCAATTCCCCTCTGGGGAGGAACAGGTAAACCAGGTGTACAGTAAATGAGACTGGCCCCATTTCTACAAAAAAGAAAACCAGATAAAAAAGATTGCCTTACCAAACTTGACATTTTGTCTAATGCAGCTATATAATAAGATGTCTAGAAAAACAAAATGAGTATCCACATGAAAGAAATTAGATTATTTAAAAAATACAGCATAAAAATACTAGTAAAAGAAAAATCTTCATGCTTTTGATTTTGAAAGAGTAGCCATGTAGGTACAAACAATTCAGAATGGGTTTTCACATTATAGTCACTGAAATAGAGCATCCAATGTACAGAATCACGTTGCAGCAATTCAAGTTGAACAATAAGAGTTCGCTTTCAGGTGCTGGAGGGATGGCTCAGTGGTTAAGAGCACATACAGCTCTTCCTGAGACCAACTCCCAGCACCAGGATCAGTCAGCTTACAGCTGCTTGTAACCCCAGCTCCAGGGGATCCTGACACCTCTGACCTCTGTGGGCACTTGCATTCATGTGCATATACCCCATCCCACATACATAATTAAAATAAGAAAATAAGCAAACACAGATTGTACTTTCACATAGTAGTCGTTCAGCTACCCAGTTAGCTCTGCCGTATTTGAGCAGATCGTGTTGTGTCTAACCCTTGGCTTGTTTTTAAAATCACAAGAGTGAGTTGCCATTACTGACCCATGGTAGCTACAGTTGTAAAGCTAATATAGAAACCCCCAGAATCTGCAAAGTGGAAAGGATCCAGAAGATGGGGAGCTAAGAGACAAAGAATGAAGTTATCCTTAGAACTTGCAGGGTGTGGGGACTTTTCATGCTCCATGGTTCTGAGCTTACAACATGAGAGCACATCAGCCTCTCTGCTGTGTGTTACGGTGCTGGCTGTAATAAATATATTTACTGGCAGAGATAGTTTTACCTCCAAAAGAAAAGAATATATTAGAAAAAGAATCTTTTTATGTTGCCATAAGTCTTCTTTCTTTCCCTTCATCAGAATTTTCAGAGTGAGTAGTACAGCATACTCCCAGTGGAGAGAAAACAGTATATTCTTTTCAATTTTCCATCATTTTTTTCTAAGAAAATTTACATCATCTCTGTGAGGCTTGGCAAAAACATAATTATCCTATTCTTTTAAATAAGCAGTGATAATTGCACTGAGTTACCTGAATCCCTGCCCTGAGTAACAGTGACAAATGGTCGCTCACAGTACAAAGATCAAGTGTTTGGGAGCATGGGGTCAGTTTCTTTACACAACACCTAATGGAACTGTCATTTTTCAGGGTCTCCAGTCAAAGTCAGGGTGGCGACAGGGTGTGCTCATTGCTAAGGTGCCATGTCTGGCATCTAAATAGAACCCAGTAGTTCCAGAGGAGCCACGTTATTAGAGTCTAATTGCCACTGTCTCGTAAATTCTTTTGAGGTCTTTGTGTATTGGTTCACTTAAATATTCAATGTATCTAGCTAGAAGCAGTTATTAAAATGTAATCATCTTGTAAATTTTTATTTTCAATTCTAAAACACTCTCATGCATTAATAAACAGCTTTGAGATAGGATATGAATATACATGAATAATGCAAGGTTTTTCTGTGCTCTTGGGGGTGTAAATCTGACACTGTTGACCAGGAGCTCTGGGGAAATAAGGAATCTCCCCTCTTTATACTGTAGCTCCTGTTCAGCTGGAGAATTTGTACTCTGAGCGACAATGTTTTTATTAATGTGTTCTTTGCAATAGAGTTATTTGAACTCATCATCATCCTAAGTTTGTTTCACGTTATTACTTTCTGCCTGGCCTTCCCAAAGCTAGCTATGAATACAGTGGACTCCCAATGAGCAAGGCTGCTCTTGCGGGAAGGGGGATAATGATGCTCTCGTCCCCAGCTCAGGAACACAGCACAGCCCTTCTAAGACATTTAGACACTTTTCCAAAAAATGGACACAGAGTCAACAACCAGACAAATCCAAACACATCCCTGAAGGGGTTAGTGCTTCCTTAAGTTCCCTGATTGACAGGTCTGGACTTGCCTAGTGACATTGTCATCTGAGGAGTCCTGCACTTTCTTTCCCAGGTTTTCTGAAGCCTCTTTGGTGTCAGAAGGGGACAAACCCCTGTGGTACTGCCAGGCCCCTCTCTGTCAGAAGGCGAAGACCTGGACTAATTCATTGCGGTGCGGTTTAATTAAACTGCACCGGAGTTGTTTCCCTGGTAAAATAAGTGTGGGAAGAGAATGTGTGTCAAAAGGGACATGCCCCTCACTGGGCACGCTTTATTGTCACACCGAAGCTAATATATTGTGGGAATTCCATGGAGTCGATGATAAACTGTATTATGGAGCTCCATAAAATAGCATTCTACTAGTGCAGGTTACTGTAGCTCGCAATTCTATTAATCCTTCTAATTTATTATATTTGAGCTGTATGTAAGGTCTCATAAATTTATTATACTCCTTTCATCTAAAAAAAAGCTGCATGATCGTTTCTCCTCTCAAATAAAACCCTTATTACTTGTTGTGTCTGTCTCTAGAAATGTAATAGCCACTTGTAAGAAATATAGTTACTGGTTGAGAAATGTAAACTGCATTTGACATGCCGTTTACTTGAAAATTTAAAAATTCGATTAAGCCTTGTTGTATGAGTGAAAAATCCAGGAGTATGATGATCTATTGAATTTTCATCTCCAGGTTTCTGGAGCTACCAATTTCATATCAACAATATCATTATACTTTTCACTTTTTATATCTTGTGCATGACAAAAGAATTTAATTATAATACTCTTTTCCATTTATGTAGGAGGCCAGTAGGAAGGCACAGATAATCCTGCGTTGACATCTGTATCTTTAAGGCCAAATGCACTTGACTCGCAGTGAAGGTATATAAGTATGTGTTAAGTAAGTGGTAAGGGAATAGCAATAAGAAGTTATTTTCTTGCTGTATATCCTTCATAATCTACATATATACATTCACAAGCACATTGATGGGTAGCAGCTTTGAACAACTAGTTACAGTAGCACAGAGGATTATGTTTTTATTTAAAAGGGTAGCAAATACACAAATAGCTCTATCCCATTATGATGTTTTACTTATTGTCTGGTTTTTTTTTTGTTGTTTTTTTTTTTTTTGCAGCAGAAAGGATTGAACCTGGGGCTTTGAACAGACTAAGCAAGTACCGGTTAACTGCACTTCAACTCTCATTAGAATATTCTAGCTACTACCCACAGGGTGCAGTTCTACACAGTTTCAGAAACCAGGGTGCCTTGAGGAGTAAATCTGGGAGGCTAATCAATTCTGTGAGCTGACACTTCCATGGAAAAGGTTCCTGGAGACTGACCTGAGACCACTTGTAATGGTGGGTAGAGTAGTACCTGAGTATGCGTTAGTAAGTTGAGACAGGGGTTCTTTGAGAGAATTGATCATCAGGCACTTAGTTCCTTTAACCTGAATTTTAAAGAACAGTGCTAAATGGAGCAAGAGAGCAAGATGAACATAGAATAGGAAATCATCCGCTTGACATTTCTTCCTCAATATGTGTGAGTGGCCAGAAGAGCCCTTCTTCAGAGTCTTCAGGATAAAGAGCTATTATTAGCTGCTTCCAAATGAATGGTCAGAATCAAAAATTAAAGGAGAGGGTTGGAGAGAACAGACTGGGCTCCTAAATAGGATTGCTGATTTCTCTCATCACAGTTCAGGTAACAACAAAGAGAGAGGCTAATTTTCTGGTATTAACTAAACTTCCAATGTTTTTTTTTGATGGAAATGAAGATGAGTCTTTGCTTCCTTATTGCTCTGGTTTTCAATTTTCTGGTTTTCTGGTTTTAAAGTCAGTAAATGCTTTAAGATTGGCTACAGATGACAGTATGGGTGGCCCTATGCCCTGCTGTGTTATCTTAATTCCCGCACCAGGACAGTGTTTGTCCTGTAGAAGACTAAAGCTGTTCCATTTTCATTAGGGAGTTATATGGCATGGTGGAAAGAATCCAACTTTGGGACTTACTGTACCTATATCTGGATCTCTGTATTGCTTTTTAATAACTGCAAATGCAAAAAGGCTTAGTTTTTCTGGTTTTCTACCATAGGATTTTAGTAACAGTTTTGCTGCATAACATATGTTGTGTGCCTAGTTTAGATCCCTCTACAAAGTACCACTCAGCAAGTCTTTGTAATTAGTTGCCATTATTATCTTTGCTCATGTGCTATGGACACTGAAGGTCCTGCTACTGAGGTGCTATTGAGGTAACACAACTTTTTCAGCACTAGAATCGTAGTTCGTTTTTGTTTGCTCTGTCTTTAACTAGCACACTGCATTTTTGGACAAGGGTGAAGTAAATCGATGGTAAATGCAGTGACCCTCCCCGCCAACAATGTGTTTCCAGACAATGGTGAAGTAAACAGATTCTAGGTTGAGCAACCTTGCCTCCTGACCTGCTCTGGGATTAGACTAACTTCTTCTCTTCACTTAGTCCAGAAAGCACAACCAGAACATGTTTCTGTCCTTACTCACTACAGATACAGCACTACAGAGAGCAAATGCTACTCACTTTCTAATGATGGAATTCTTTCTAGAGAGATAAAAAGGAGCAGTTTCTAGAATTTCAGAGATAGAAAGGACTTTAGACCCTTCCTTCTTAGCTCTCACTTGGGTAACATCTCTCCTACTTGTAATAACTTGTGATGAGCACTACATAATGTATATGGCACCGGGGCTAACTCACTGAATCTCCATCATAAGCTCAAGGAGTACAAGATTATCCCTTCTAACCAATGGATGTGGGTGCTGATGCTTAGAGATGGTAGGTGGCTTGCTCTAAACTAGATCATACATCTAGCAGGTACTCAACCAGGCAACAATTGGGTGGGTGGTGATTACTTCATGTCAGGCTTCTGACTACAATATCTGCATCCCTCAGTGTCCACAAACTCAACTTTATATTTCTAGATACTTCTAGATAATACGTGGTTTTGCCCAATTCAATGCACATATAAGGTTCAGTGAGGTTAATTTTATTCTTAGAGTTGTCTTCCTAAAGATTCCTTGAAAATGAAAGTACACACACTAGATAAACACTTTCAACTTTTTATTGAAATATAATGTGGTAAATCTAACATACAAGGGATTTCTTTTACATTTTGAAGTGCCATTGTTAAGTCCATAAAATGCATTTATTATTATTGGTGTGTGTGTGTGTGTGTGTGTGTGTGTGATACATGTACCCACGTGTTGGACATGTGGATGCCATGATATGCATGCAGAGGTCAAAAGATAATGTTTGGAAGTTGGTTCTTTCCTTCCACTGTGTATTCTGGGGTTTGAATTCAGGTTATTCTGAGTTATATCACCAGCCCTATAGTCTTTTTAAAATATAAAGTAGAGTGTGACAATGTATAAAAATAAAAACAAACAACTAAGTGTCTTTATATGCTTAAGTCATTAAAATTATAGATGATATTTTATATGTTTGTAATATAGAGATACAGAGCACATTTCAATATGAGAAAAGTCTTTGTAGAAATATAGTGTTTTGGGGCTGGAGAGATGGCTTAGCAGTTAAGAGCACTGTCTGCTCTTCCAGAGGTCCTGAGTTCAATTTCTAGCAAACACATGGTGGCTCACAACCATTTGCAATATGATCTGATGCTCTCTTCTGGTGTGTCTGAAGACAGCTACAGTGTACTTGTATGAATAAAAAAGTAAATCTTAAAAAGTCCTAAAAAATTATAAAAAAAATAGTGTTTTAGTTTTTGCATAAAAATGAGGTAAGATTAAATAATTTTAGAATGTTGGGTTTCATTTAGATGGTAAAAGCCAGAATATCTAGAGGGATGCCAATACAGAAGGGGTTTCAGAACACTATTTATTTATTTATTTTCTAAGTTTTTTTATTTACATTCAAAATCATTTCCCCTTTCCCGTTTCCTCCCTCCCCAAAAGTCCCATAAGCCCCCTTCCCTCACTCTTTTCCCCATTCAACCCCCTCTCGCTTCTCTGTCCTGGCATTCCCCTACATCCAGTCTTTCCAGGACCAGGGGTCTCTCCTTCCATCTTCTTGGAAATCTATTGATATGCAAATTGTGTCTAGGGTATTCCGAGATTCTGGGTTAATATCCCCTTATCAGTGACTGCATACCATGTGTGTTCTTTTGTGATTGGATTACCTCACTAAGGATGATATTTTCAAGTTCTGACCATTTGCCTAGGAATTTTGTGAATTCATTGTTTTTAATTGCAGAGTAGTATTCCATTGTGTAAATATACCACATCTTCTGAATCCATTCCTCTGTTGAGGGACATCTGGATTCTTTCCAGCTTCTGGCTATTATAAATAAGGCTGCTATGAACATAGTGGAGCATGTGTCCTTATTGCATGCAGGTAAAGCCTCTGGGTATATGCCCAGGAGTGGTATAGCCGGATCCTCTGGGAGTTTTTTTTTTTAAAGATTTATTTATTTATTTTATGTATATGAATACACTGTAGCTGTACAGGCTGTACAGATGGTTGTGAACCATCATATGGTTGCTGGGAATTGAACTCAGGACCTCTGCTCGCTCTGGCCCAAAGATTTTATTTTCAGGACACTCTTATTAGTACTTTAGTTAACATTGATTCTTTAGAAGTGTATATGAGAAAAGTTTCTACTTCTGAGGAAGAAAACAGTTTTGATCCCTAGATATGAATGCCACTGGAGAAGTGGATTAAGCCCGTTTCAAATTCAGGAAGTGCTGTGAGACATTCAGTAAACATATGAAAACTTCAAGGTACTTTTTCTGAATGATGAGGACAAGAGTCACTATTATTTGGAAATATACTGAAAGTGGTTTGCCAAAATAGTTTCAAATCAATATATTTTCTACCTATGGAGTAGAATGATATTAACAAATGCCAAATTCTTCATTTTTAGTAGCAATGCTTGTAGTTAAATATTATCAAGGCTTGTGATTTTTGGTCTAATTCATGATAAGATTGTTGAAAGGGAGCTATCGTGTAGACTCACAATAAAATAGTATTCTGGGAGCAACAGTAAGGCTTAAAAAATAGAGAAACTTGTTGTTAGTATTGCCTCCTTATTTGGCTAATGATTGCATTGCTTTCTACTGATAATGAATCAACTACATGGAAATCTGATTATTGCCTAGTTAAGGAGACCCACTTACCCTACTTACTGCCCTACTTACACCTTTCTGTTATTTATGTCTTGGTTGTCTTTTACTTGCTATACAATATTATGTACTTAGACAACATTACAATGCAATTCAGAACTTTGTTTTCCTGCACCAGACTTATATTAAAGCTCTTGTACTCGTTTGCCCTCTGGTCCACAGCCCAGACTGGGAATGAGCATCTATGGAACAAGAGGTTAGCAGAAGAGTAGCACGATCTTTGACCTGTTGGTGACGTACTGTATAAAGATTTGTGGAAATGCTGTCTAGGATAATCCATCATCAAGTAATTTAGTATAACCTTGATGACCTTGCTCTCCCAACACATGGCAAACTCAGAGCTGTGGGTGTTCTAAAAAAATTGTATATACTGTATAAAGAAAGACTCATTCCCTAAAGAGTAACAAAATGCGTAATGCGAGTTTGTTGATCCAGTTAAAGAGTGTGTAGTGTGTATATGAAGTGATGCTTTATATAAAAATTGCTTAGTAACTCTTGAAGTCTTCAGACACTGGGGACAACATTTCCAAGCTTATCAACCATATCTGGTAAGTGAGAGCTCACATCAGTTTTCTCTAGGCTGTCAATGCTTTCATAAACAGCTTGAATACACTAGCAGCTTAACGATATGTATAAAATCATTTCCCACTTTGATAGGAAAGGTACTTAGAGCCCAGTAAACATGAATCTAGGGAAAATTAAGTAAGAAAGAGAAATAAGACATAGAAGTAACAACCTGGTGTAGAAGCATGTAACAGGTGAGCAATGAGAAGGCAGAAAGAAAAAGAGAAAGCAGAGGGGAGGAGGGAGAGAAGGGGAGGAGGGAGAAAAGGGGAGGAGGGAGAGAAGGGGAGAGAGGTATAAAAGGAGACTCAGCTGCTGTTTCAATCTTAGGGGAAATTGTAAGTCCTACTACTTAGCATTGAAGAATCAGTGGTTTAAGATGCTTTAGTGCTTTCTTTCTGTTTGGAAATCATTTGCTGCAAGTAGAAAGGGTGCCACAGAGCACGGAAGAAACAATTTGTTTTGCTCAAGTCTTGTCGAAAAGACAAGGATGTGGCAGTAAAGGAACTTAAGAATAAAATCTATAGTGCTACAAAGAAGAGCACATGGAATGTAGGAGCAAATCCCTCTCTCATCTAATGGTTTGCACACTGTGCCTGTAACACGCATTGCTGGAAAGTAATGCTCTCTGAACTTTGCACATTTTAAGGTCAGTATGAGCTACAGTAGGGACATCAGTACAGATTGATTTGTTAGGAGGGTTTAGGAGAACATTATGTTATGGAAGGAGTGTTATAGATGTCTGGGAGACCAGTTTTAAGTAGACAACACTGGGGCCCAATGGACAAAAAAACGGTGTGGCGAATGCAGACACTCTCAGTGAACCAGAATCTTGGTGAAATTTGGATCTAAAGGCAAAATGACTCTCTACACTGCTTAAAACCTCACTAACCTTTGTGTCACAATACAACTAGTAATAAATCACTCAACATAAACCTATTTAGTTCTCAAGCATGTTCAGATTGTGGGTGACAGAGCAGACACACACAGTCGAACACATGGCAGTGCACAGTCTGCTGAGAGACAGGAATAGAGAACAGGGTGCATTGAGAGGCAAAAATCATGCTTGAGACCAAGGCACATGCACTACCCTGTTCTTTTGATTATTAAAAAAATCAAATCAGTAAATTTTAAAAATGTATTTATGTGTGTCTGTGTGAGTGTATGCATACACTTGGGCACATAAAGGTCAAAAGAATGGCCAGAGGCCAGAATATACTCTACCTGCTTCTACCTATTTTTTTTGAGCCAAAGTCTCTCCCTGAACATGGAGCTAATACTTTCTGAGTTAGGTTGTAGGGCATCAAGATAGATGATCCTCCTGTCTCAGCCTTGTATGGAGCTGGGGCTACAGGATGCCTATTTTCTTTTTATTTTATCACGGATATTTTCAAATGCTGTGAACCTTTTTGAGACAAGATATTAATAGAAGATGCTGCTAAAATCCCTTCTTTAAGAGACATAAACACCCCTTCCACTAAGGTCCCACAGACAAACTGAGGCATAATTCCACTAAAGTTTATCTAGGAAACCAATTGGTTTATTAGATTTCTTTTTCAGCACATAGTAGGAGGGGTTATGGGCAAAAGCATAGATGAAAGTACAGTAGCCATACTGAAAGGTCAACACCCAGTGTGTGTGTGTGTGTGTGTGTGTGTGTGTGTGGTTTTCCCATGATTATATAGATGGAACCCCCTCCCCTCATCCTTCCCCATGTACATCCTATAGACCCTCTCAATAACTATGTGTAATTACAGCAGAATTGCATGCAACTGGTTGGAAGGGTAGCTGGATACTCAAGTGAGGGTCCAATGACCATCTCTCTTAGAAGAAGGTAACAGGGTTCCATCTATGAAGTATAGTAAATAGTCAACAGGCCTTGCTATGAGGAGCTTTTATGAGCTGGTCCAGAAAAACTCCTGAAGATGGTAGACAGTACAAAAAGGGTCTCAAAAAGAAGATTCTACAACTGAAAGTATTCGGTGAGCGTGTCTGCAGGGTAAAGGCAAGGCAACAAGACCTGTGGCAGTGGCACATAAGGAAAAAAGTTTTGTTCTCAATAAGTTATAAATAATTTGAGTGGTTAAACAGGACCATGGAAAGCAAGCTGAGAGTTGAGGTTGAATTCTATAGGCTGGGAAATGTCACATTGTAACTAGTGTTATGCATATTAAGCTTGGTAATAAATTGCACTGGACTTGACTAAGCCTTCTAACTGCTGAGAATGCCAGCCTTAACCACAACTTTGAAATGCTAGTCTTAATTACATGCATAATGATTGTTTGCTAGGAAGTGTCCAAATCTAAGTTGGGACAGAACATGGGTTGTTTGGCTTTGGAGGCTCAGCAGGTCTGGTGATTCTGATGACCAAGCTTTGAACAAGCAGGACATGGACAAGACATCTGTAAGCCAGAGAATGTGAGGGTGCGTGCTACCCCACAGCTGAAGAAGATGCTATCTTGATTCTGAAAGGAGGCATTACATCAGCATTGGTAAGCCTGGGAAGCTGCCTGTACTGTAACTCTACAGTGGATGTTCTTCTTGTTAGTACTTCTTAGGATCTACATGGTCCTGTTAGTACTTCATGATCAGTTACAGATCAAAGAGGCTGGGGACACTCTCTGTGGATGTATTCATGTGATGGTTACTCATCGTCTCCCCAGAAATCATCCTTTGAAAAGATGGAAAATTTCTTCTCTCAGTGTGTTGCTCCAGGCCTCAGATGGTTTCTCACCATATTTTTATTATTCCAACAGGCTCATCTGCACCACTTCCTTCTGCAGAAGTTGTGAGAGGTGGGGAATCCTGTCTTTCCATAGTCAAAAAATTCTACTTCTGTTGGCAGAGGGCAAAGCTATTCATTCTCAGTGGGGTTTAGCTTACAGGGAGGAGGGGCAGCTCATGGAGAGGCAAGGTTTCGTCACCTCCTGTGGTGCTACATCCAGGACCTTTTCAATGGTGACTTCAACATATTTGGGACAGTCTCACACCTGTATTGACAAGTTGCTAATACCCGTGTTCCAGGTACAAGTCTATAGAAGTTCTCGACCGAACACTTTGTACAAGTCAGTATGTTGATCTTTAAAAGAAAATAGTATTTCCTTGTTTTTTGAGGAGTCAGCGCCTCTTTGGGGTATGAGTACACTGCCTTGTCTCTTTTCCCCTTTCTTAATATCTGCCCTTAGATCTATATTCAAACCTTTAAAAAATGAAAGGCAAGTTTTCTTCAAAAAAAGAAAGAGGAGAGGAAGTGAGGAGAGAAAGAGAGAGAGAGCGAGAGAGAGAGAGAGAGAGAGAGAGAGAGGAAGAAGAAGAAGAAGAAGAAGAAGAAGAAGAAGAAGAAGAAGAAGAAGAAGAAGAAGAAGAAAAGAAGGGAGGTGAGGAAAGAGCAAAGAAGGAGAAAAACAAGGGAAGAAAGACAAGAGAAGAGAAGAAAAGAAGGAAGAGGGGAGGAAAGGCCTGTGGAGGGGGGCAGGGTAGCAGAAAGGAAAAAAGACAGAAGTGAGGAGAAGAATGAGACCTGTTTGTGTGCTGTCTAGGGTAAGAAGATAAGTGGTCAGCCCAGCCAGCCTTTGGAATCCCTTTAAGAGACAACAAATTGAATTTTGATGAACTATTTGGTCTGGTCTGTTGTTTATGCCTTATCTGGGGTGCATATACATTTATTTACATCTCCCCCCAAAAGTTTATATGATGTAGGTAAGATGGTTGGTTTTAAATGTTGACTTGCCACAGACGACAAGCAGGAAGCTCCATCCAAGGAACTGAACATATTAGGTTGGCCTGTAGTGGAGTCTCTTGATTGCCTTCGTTGATGTGGAAAGACACACAGCAAACATGGGTAGCACCTCTGGTAGAAGCCCAGATGAAAAAGGACACAGAAGGACCGCTACCTCATCTTGTGTTTGCTTGGTCTTCCCCTTGCTGCTGAATGAATTCTCCTTGTTGTTGCTGCTGCTTATTTCTTAACTACTATTAGAACCAGGTTTTCCAGGCTCCCAATATAGACTGAGCACCAGCAGTTCTCCAGTAACCATCCAGGTCTTTGGCACTGAATTAGGACTCCTGAATTACTACCCAGCCTCATAGACTAAGTAACCCCTGGGTTTTCAGCCTCTAGTGAGGAGGGTCAACTGTATTGCATAAGTTGATTGAATACTAGTAATATGTATTTGTTCTATAGACACTGCTCCTCTAGAGAATCCTAACTTGTAAAACGTGTTAATATATCGAAATGTTGAACTGTTAGTCCCTTAAGTTTTCTGTGTTTTCTCTCTAACACCTAGCTAGTTTCTTGTGCCTTTTAAGTAGCACATTCACATTTAAAAATATTCATTTGCTATATTTTATATGTATAAACATTTTTCTGCATGTGTGTATATGGACTGTGCATGTTCCTGGAGCTGGAGTTATAGACTTTATAGAGGGGAAATTGAGTCGCAGGTTCTTCTTATGGGTAGAAGTTAAAGGAATACAAATGATAGTCTCTAACAATGAGTTCAAATAAACCCTGGATAGCTAGCAGTCTCCTTAGTCACAATATCTTCCCAGCTGACTCTTATGGAGGGTCTATGGACAGGACACAGTTCCTTTTAATTAGCTTTACTTTCTAATCCTCTATTGTAAGATTTTTTTTTTATTGAAAGGCAAGGATTTAATATAATGTAAGCTTTGCAAACCTTCCTAAGACAGAATTCACAGGCAGACAGGTGAGTGAGTCATCAGATGGCTGGATATGGGGGCAGTTGTGACCCACCATATGGATACTGGGAATAGAACTCAGGTCCTCTACAAGAGCAACAAGCGCTTGTAACTACTGAGCTGTCTCTCCAGCCCCTAATTCCACCTCCTAACCTATCAGAATGCAGCCTCACATTCTGCTTCCCCAGAAGATGCCCTTCTTCAATAGCTGTGGGTTGCTCTGCAGCTATTTTCATAATGTCTTGTTAAACATTATTGCCTTTACCACAGAAATCTTAAAAAAAACCTCTGAGAATCAGACTTGTCCAATGTCTTGCAGCTACTGTATATCAGAGCCAATTCTCTATGTGACACTATTTTTTTGGGAAACATGAAAGAAAATGAGGTTCCATTTTCTAGCTTGAGCTGTATGAGTTCTTATCTCAAAAAACAAAAGCCACACAACAAAACAAAATCACCCCCCAAATGAGAACAAAACACCACACACACACACACCAAAAACCAAATAAAAGAGCCCAGATGGAGTGACAATAAGGAGGGCGATATTCTTCTCTAACTATAAATCTATTATAGAATTCACCCTTTTGAGAACAAGATCACAAAAACTATTGAAACATGACAAATGGAATTCAAGGAAGCACCCTAAACCATGATTTATTGGTGTGAGTTAAATATTAAGTCTTGGAAACACCAGCTATCTCTCCAGTCAGAAATGGGAAAATGCTATCAGTTAGCAGATCCTGTCCTCCTGGGAGCTTCCTGGATTGTGTCTGGTCCCAGATAGAGGATAAGGCCCTCCTCCTGCCCAGAGGCCATCCTTCTAAGTACCCACTTGGCAGGCATCCTGGAAAATGGCGATGCTGTGCGGGCTAAGTTACTCTTCTCAGAGATCTCTATTGGACGTGATAAAGGAAAACCCCACTCAAAGCACAGACTCTGTGCAATTCAATGTACACTTTAAAAGATGTACTAGTGAGTATTTACACAGTGGGTCAGATTTTTGTTCTGAGAGACTCAAAAGAAGAAAAGGCCCTTTTGAGTGGAGAATCTGCCTTTTTGTTTTCAGAGATGGCGGACAGAGACAGGTGATCCCGAAGGCATCACTTTCAAAGATGAACATTTTATAAGCAGTGAAAGCTTCAGATGTTATACTGACGATACCATGTTACACTGTTTCACAGCAATTGTTGACAATTATTTTAGAGTCCTTTAACTGTTGTAGGTGGAAGGTAAGTCTGAAGCAAGCTGTGGTTGCAAACATCCTCCCCCATCTTCCACATCACAGAGAATGAATGCCAAAGAACGAGAACAAAAGACAAACTGAAGACTGCAGTCTTCCTGTCAGGCTAACGGGACAGTTTCTATTTTCATACTAAGAGTGGGCAAATGGATGTGTTAGTGTAAAAGGTTACTGAGCATCCTGAAGGAGAAGCTACAAACGGTTTCAACAGTAACAGCCACACTAGATGACACCTCTGATCAATTTACCTTGGATTATTTCTTACACTTAAAAATACTACTGTGATTAACAATTAGAAACACATCACTTTGCAGGCTTATTATTTTTCAGACGGAATTGTCACACAAGGTTTCAATACCTTTCAGATTGCTGGTAACATAGATTATATCCTTCCAAGGATATAATCTTTTAAGCAAGGCTTATGAGTTTTTGTTTTTGAATGGTACTGATACTATCACAACTTTTTATCACAGAGATATAAACTTAAAAACCTCCCCCTTAAGAATTCATGAGATAGTTAAGTGGGCAGAGGCACCAGCCGCTAAGCATGATAACCTTCTTGTCAATCCAGAATCCCCATGGTGAAAGGAGAGACTCCTGATAGCTGTTCTCCACCTACTCCTGTGTGCCATGTCCTCATTACCATGATTATGTACAATATATACTTTTTAAAATGAGTACACTTAATATAAAGCCTTTTTTAAACTTAAAGAATCCCCCCCAGGGGGATATTTTTGTATGTTTAAAAAAAAGGACAGCCTTTTCTACTATGTTTCTTAAGTTCTGTTCTCCCTGTGCCTAGCATTCTTAGCAGCATGTTATTGTTATTGCAAAGGCCTTGACTACCACTTTTTTGAAAGTATCTGTTTCCTGGGTCATTAGAGCCAAGGCACATAGCAAGAGGCCATCTGGTGATGACTGTTATTGTTTCTGGATAGAGAGAGAAATTTGCTCTAGAAAGCAAGTTCCCTGCCTGTTTTTCATGACTAAGAAAGACAGTTGTTAAAACCAAGGCCTAACACAAAGGTGCGGAAGTGAACTTAACACACAGAAGTGGGCAAGCTTTGGTGCCCCAGCTCTGAGTTGTAGTTTTGGTAAATGCTGTGCATGAAGAACTTGCAGCTCGAAAACAGAAGGGTTTTTAAAAGAAAATTCTAGGTGTGGCGGCTTACACCTGTGATTCCAGCACTAAAGGGGCCAAGGTAAGAAGACAATCACTGTGAGACTGAGGCTAGTTTTGACAATGTAGTGAAGACTAGGACAGTCAGAGCTACAGAGCAAGACTGCGTCTCAGTGGACCTGTTAACTGCCCATCACAGATGTGAGAGGGGCTCATAGGGCCCCGCCCCTCCTCTCTGAACTTTGAACTTACTGATTCTGGGGCATGAGAAGTCTGTATCTTCAGATGTGTAGCAACTGTTGATTCCACCAGGCTCTGTCATCACACAGATGACCCACTTAGTGGGTCACAAAGCAAACAAAAAGACATGAACAAATATGAGAAAGTAGCTGTAGGGAGGGGTATTGGCAGGGATGGAAGGGAGATGAAAAAGGTTGGAGAGACAAAAGCAACCAAAATGCACTGTACACACGTGGGAAATGAGTGCACTGTAGCTGTCTTCAGACACCCAGCAGAGGGCATCAGATCTCATTACAGATGGTTGTGAGCTGCCATGTGGTTGCTGGGAATTGAACTCAGGACTTCTAGAAGAGCAATCAGTGCTCTTAACTGCTGAGCCATCTCTCAAGCCCTGCTTCTCTGTTTCTAACTCACAGTAGAGTGTTATATGTTGCTCTACAATTCATCACTACACCATACTGTTGTCCTACAGTTCATAGTTCATTATTTTTCCCTTTAAGAAGTGATTATTTGAAAATTCACTTCAATTGATTCAGGTCATATTTTGTTTCACCAAAAACTAATAGAAAGGAAACTATGGAAGAACCTTGAACATATGGGCACAGGGGAGAATTTCCTGAACAGAACTCCAATAGCTTATGATCTAAGATCAAGAATAGACAAATGGGACCTCATTAAATTACAAAGTTTTTGCAAGGCAAAAGACACTGTCAAAAAGACAAAGCGGCAACCAACTAACTGGGAAATGATCTTTACTAACCTTACATCCGACAGAGGGCTAATATCCAAGATATACAAAGAACTCAAGAAGTTAAACTCCAGAGAGGCAAGTAACCCTATTAAAAAATGGGGTACAGAGCTACACAAAGAGTTCTCACCTGAAGAATATCTAATGGCTGAGAAGCACCTAAAGAGATGTTCATCATCCTTAGTCATTAGGGAAATGCAAATCAAAACAACCCTGAGATTCCATCTCACACCAGTCAGGATGGCTAAGATCAAAAACACAGGAGACAGCAGTTGTTGGCGAGGATGTGGAGAAAGAGGAACACTCCTCCACTGCTGGTGGGATTGCAGGCTGGTACAACCACTCTGGAAAGCAGTCTGGCGGTTCCTCAGAAAACTGGGCATGACACTCCCGGAGGATCCGGCTATACCACTCCTGGGCATATACCCAGAGGCTTTACCTGCATGCAGTAAGGACACATGCTCCACTATGTTCATAGCAGCCTTATTTATAATAGCCAGAAGCTGGAAAGAACCCAGATGTCCCTCAACGGAGGAATGGATTCAGAAGATGTGGTATATCTACACAATGGAATAGTACTGTGCAATTAAAAACAATGAATTCACGAAATTCCTAGGCAAATGGTCAGAACTTGAAAATATCATCCTTAGTGAGGTAACCCAATCACAAAAGAACACACATGATATGCAGTCACTGATAAGGGGATATTGACCCAGAATCTCAGAATACCCTAGACATAATCCGCATATCAATAGATTTCTAAAAAGATGGAAGGAGAGACCCCTGGTCCTGGAAAGACTGGATGTAGGGGAACGCCAGGACAGAGTAACGAGAGGGGGTTGAATGGAGAAAAGAGGGAGGGAAGGGGGCTTATGGGACTTTCGGGGAAGGAGGAAACGGGAAAGGGGAAGTGATTTGGAATGTAAATTAAAAAAATAAAAAAAAAATCTAACTAATTATCAATGAAACACAAAGAAGGAAACACAGCAGCCACGGCCCAGAGGAAAAGACAATGTGGTGTACACAGGGTGGGATCTTGTGTCAATTGCCATCCCTGCGTTATTCGAGTCTAAATACAGTTAGAAACTGAGGGACATTTTACTCATGAAACAAAAATTATTGAGAACTATTTTACTCTAAGGCTACATTAGCATTTAGATAGCATTACTATGCATTTAATAACAGTGCATAACATCAGAAGAATCTTCCACTTGTTTTCCTTTACTGAAACGCTGAGAAAGCCATGGTGTAGACATACTTTTATGTGAGCTCAAGTTACCAGGTTTTTCTTTTTTTGAAACAGAATCTCGATGTACAGCCTTGCCTGGCCTAGAACTCACTGTGTGATCCAGGAGAGCTTCAAACTTGAAGTTATGTGCCTGCTCTAGCCTCTTGACTGCCAGGGCCACAGATGTTTGCTCCCTAACCAATCTTTACTTCTCTTGGTTTAAAAATTTTCATTTATTTTTACTTATATGGGCCTGTACATGCGTATTTGTACATGTACAAATACACATGTTGTGTGTGTGTGTGTGTTTTTGCATTTTACAGGTAATTATCAGTATCTGCTCTCTCCTTTCCCCATGTTACTGGGACTGAGCTGTCCGATCAGTCCTTTTTCAACTTTTCTTTTATATCATTGTAGCCTTTGCTGCATTAAACAAGATATTATCAAAAGCATGGCTAGTAACAGTTTGTGGGAGAAATACAGAAAAATTGAATGGTTCAAAGTAGTTATTTTATTATTGCTGGTTTTAGGGTGTAAGTGGGAATAAATAAAAAAATAAGTTCTGCTTTGAATAACTTTCTTAAAAAAGAACAATGAGGAGTTCATATGTTAGAAAACAGCTAATAACATAACCCAACCTGTAGGATGCATTTCTGTGAGTATGGCCCTTCCAGTTAGAAAGAGTCCATCAAGATTCAAAGGAAGAGCACAGTTGAAATAAAGATTTTACATGCCTGTCACTGTACCAATACCATGCAGTTTTTAACACTATTGCTCTGTAGTACAGCTTGAGGTCCGTGATATTGATTCCCCCAGAGGTTCTTTTACTCTTGAGAATAGTTTTAGCTATCCTGGGTTTTCTGTTATTCCAGATGAATTTTTGAATTGCTCTTTCTAACTCTATGAAGAATTGAGTTGGGATTTTGATGGGGATTGCATTGATTCTGTATATTGCTTTTGGCAAGATGGTCACTTTTCCTATATTAATCCTGCCAATCCATGAGCATGGCAGATTTTTCCATCTTCTGAGGTCTTCTTCAATTTCTTTCTTCAGAGACTTGAAGTTCTTGTCATACAGATCTTTCACTTGTTTGGTTAGAGTCACACCAAGATACTTTATATGGTTTGTGGCTGTCGTGAAGGGTATCATTTCTCTTACTTCTTTCTCAGCCTGCTTATCCTTTGAGTATAGGAAGGCTACTGACTTGCTTGAGTTGATTTTATATCCGACCACTTTGCTGAAGCTGTTTATCAGGTGTAGGAGTTCTCTGGTGGAGTTCTTTGGGTCGCTTAAGCATACTATCATATCGTCTTCAAATAGTGATAGTTTGACTTCTCCCTTTCCAATTTGTATCCCTTTGACCTCCTTTTGTTGTCTAATTGCTCTAGCTAGAACTTCAAGTGACAGGCATGTAGATAAATGGAACAGAATTGAAGACCCAGAAATGAATCCACACTCCTATGGTCACTTGATTTTTGACAAAGGAGCTAAAACCATCCAGTGGAAAAAAGATAGCCATTTCAACAAATGGTGCTGGCTCAACTGGAGGTCAACATGCAGAAGAATGCAAATTGACCCATTCTTATCACCTTGCACTAAGCTCAATTCAAAGTGGATCAAGGACCTCCACATAAAACCAGACACACTGAAACTAATAGAAAGGAAACTAGGAGCCGGGCGGTGGTGGCGCACGCCTTTAATCCCAGCACTTGGGAGGCAGAGGCAGGAGGATTTCTGAGTTCGAGGCCAGCCTGGTCTACAAAGTGAGTTCCAGGACAGCCAGGGCTACACAGAGAAACCCTGTCTCGAAAAATCAAAAAAAAAAAAAAAAAAAAAAAGAAAGGAAACTAGGGAAGAACCTTGAACATATGGGCACAGGGGAGAATTTCCTGAATAGAACTCCAATAGTTTATGCTCTAAGATCAAGAATTGACAAATGGGACCTCATTAAATTACAAAGTTTTTGCAAGGCAAAAGACACTGTCAAAAAGACAAAGCGGCAACCAACTAACTGGGAAATGATCTTTACCAACCCTACATCTGACAGAGGGCTAATATCCAATATATACAAAGAACTCAAGAAGTTAAACTCCAGAGAGGCAAGTAACCCTATTAAAAAATGGGGTACAGAGCTAAACAAAGAGTTCTCACCTGAAGAATATCTAATGGCTGAGAAGCACCTAAAGAGATGTTCATCATCCTTAGTCATTAGGGAAATGCAAATCAAAACAACCCTGAGATTCCATCTCACACCAGTCAGGATGGCTAAGATCAAAAACACAGGAGACAGCAGTTGTTGGCAAGGATGTGGAGAAAGAGGAACACTCCTCCACTGCTGGTGGGATTGCAAGCTGGTACAACTACTCTGGAAAGCAGTCTGGCAGTTCCTCAGAAAACTGGGCATGACACTCCCGGAGGATCCGGCTATACCACTCCTGGGCATATACCCAGAGGCTTTACCTGCATGCAATAAGGACACATGCTCCACTATGTTCATAGCAGCCTTATTTATAATAGCCAGAAGCTGGAAAGAACCCAGATGTCCTTCAACGGAGGAATGGATTCAGAAGATGTGGTATATTTACACAATGGAATACTACTCTGCAATTAAAAACAATGAATTCACGAAATTCCTAGGCAAATGGTCAGAACTTGAAAATATCATCCTTAGTGAAGTGAGGTAACCCAATCACAAAAGAACACACATGGTATGCAGTCACTGATAAGGGGATATTAACCCAGAATCTCGGAATACCCTAGACACAATTTGCATACCAATAGATTTCCAAGAAGATGGAAGGAGAGACCCCTGGTCCTGGAAAGACTGGATGTAGGGGAATGTCAAGACAGAGAAGTGAGAGGAGGTTGAATGGGGAAAAGAGGGAGGGAAGGAGGCTTATGGGACTTTCGGGGAAGGAGGAAACGGGAAAGGGGAATGATTTTGAATGTAAATAAAAAAAACTTAGAAAATAAAATAAAAAAAAAAAAGAAATAAAGATTTTAGTAGGGTACAAAAATGAGAGTAGAAAATTTAGCTGCCACAGGAGCTTTGAGGAGAGGTACCTTGGTGCCTGGTGGCCCTGTGCAAGAGAAGAAAGACTTTGTCTTAGATACAAAATTTCACCTTCACTAATCCTAAGAGTTCATGCATACAAAATTAGTTCCTATCTCTTTCTTATTGGGTTGAGGTGGACCAATAAGAACAAAAGTTCAGTTCTTCTGTTTTTACTTTTGTGTGTTCTTTTCAGTACACTTCAGCATAAATAAAAAGGGAAAATGGGTTGTGCTTAGTGCCCATATATATATATGTAATATATATAATATATATATTTATAAATATATAGATATATTTATAAATATATCTATATATTTTTTTAAATGAGCCTGACCCACAGGTGAGTGTAGCCTTTACCCCTTGTCAAGGAAACTTCTCTGTAACAGATGGAGACCACTACAGAAAACCAACCAATCCAAAAGCTAAGTTATAAAACCCAGTCCCAGTGAATATACCTGCAAAACACTCCTGCACCTAAGGTTCAGGAAACATTGGGAGAAGATGGTGGGAAGATTGTAAGAACCAGATCAGGGAGTTTGCTATGAGATTGTGTTTCCACATAACACCTGAAGCTATACTCATAAAGTCTCACAAACATGACCACTCAAATGTGAGCGAACAAAGATTACATCAATGAGCATGGCAGATTGGACATAAAAAAACCCATGAGACCTCAGCCCTACCAACCCAAGAACTACAGGTAATGAGGAAAGTTGGGAGTGGAAGAGGAAGTCCTCCTCAGGGAGGAGCACACCAACTGTTTTCCAGTGCTTAAAGGTCAGTCCTAAAAGCATACATCCAAGTAGCATTGAACATACTGAGCAGGTTACATTTGTGAATATGTATGTATATACATATTCTTATAAGCATGCAAATGATAAAAATAGAGGTCATGAATGTGAAGGATAGTAGGGGGAAGATAGTGGAGGGGTTTGGGGCAAGCCAAAGGAAGGGAGAAAAATTGTAATTATGATCTCAAAAAATGTCACCTAATAAATAAATACAATATCAAAAAAAAAAAAAGTTCAGCCGGGTAGTGGTGGTGCATGCCTGTAATCCCAGAACTTGGGAGGCAGAGGCAGGTGGATTTCTGAGTTCGAGGCCAGCATAGTCTACAGAGTGAGTTCTAGGAGAACCAGGGCTATACAGAGAAACCCTGTCTCAACAAAACAACCCCCCCAAAAAAAACCCAACCAAGTTCAAGTCTCTTTTCACCATCTTGGCTCCCGTGGAGGCCTGCTGGGAACAGGACCTCTACAAGGCATATATGTCTGGACAGCAGCGCTGCAAGGCCGTTTTTTTGCTGGCTATGAGTTCCAGAGAATCAAAGAGAACAGACATATGGGTCTTCTCAAAACTGAAGGTGGTTATGTTGGAAGTGAAATTGAATTCCACTCAGGCAAGAGATGTGCCTATGTGTATAAAACCACGTAGTGACTCCTGGAGGTAAACTGAACAAAACCAGAGTAATTGGGGAAACATAACTCGGGCCTGTGGAAACAGTGGCACAGTTCATGCTAAATTTCAAAGTGACTACGAGGTAAAGGTTGTTGAGCACAGAACTCATGTGATCCTGTACCCTTCACGGATTAAACTAAAGAAAAGTAAGTAAATAAGTGTTCTTATTTTTAAAAAAAAATGTCAATTATATGTTGGTAAAAAAAAAATCAGCATGGAATGCCCTTCATGTTACCCAGCAACCAGTAGGTCTAAATTCTGTTCACATAAGGCTGTGATTGGAAGTTCAGTGCATCTATCTGTCTGTCTGTCTATCTATCGATCTATCTATCTACCTATCATCTATTATCTATCTAAATATCATCACCTATTTACCATTATCTGTCTGTCTGTCTGTCTGTCTGTCTATCATTTATCTATCTTAAATTAGCTATCACCAGGTAGGGAGCTAATTAAATCCAAGTCACTCTTAAATTGCAAATAAAGAACAGGAGTAGTTAGAGGGAGGGGGATGAAAACAAGATTCCCAGGAAGATCTAGCTTATGATTGAGAGAAAAATGAATTCACTCTGTAAGCTATCTTTCAAAAGTCCAATCATGCTATATTCTGGAGAGAACACGAGACAACATCGACTTCCCCAGTTTGAAGAGAGGTTGGCATCACTCATGCCCTCAGTACAGGCAGGCTGACTCTAGTGTGCTTTTGAGAAGAGCATCCCTGAGTGCCACACTGCCCTGAACACACTGTGTGCCTTCCAAAGACCAACGACTCAGTAACTGGGCTTTGAGCAGAGACAAAAGCTCAGGATCTGAGTGAACTAGAGAAATGTCTGTAGGCTCTTCTTTGACCCACCCCAATGGTCTCAACAATCAAAATTCTGGAGCAAATGAGAAGCCCGTGCAGTCCAATGCTTCCTTATTCTACTTCCTAGTCAAAAGCAAGAACAAGAAAATGCAAAACATGAAAAAGTGGACAAATAACCAATATGTTAGTCAACGTTTTGACTGTAAAGTTCCCCAGACAGACATGTTTGTCAAGTCAGTTAGGTAAGCAGAAACATGCTGTCTTATTCTCTCAGACAATAAATAAAGAGTACAGTGATGTCAGGGAGAGAAAGACTTAAGAAGAATTATCTTTTTAAAAGTCACCTTCACAGCCTTGCTGTCTTGTCCCTGTCAACAGTACATTCCCTTAATGGAATATCATAAAGCTTGTTGAACGACAAAAGGGAAGCAGTGTTGTTAGTACAGAGGAACAGCTGCTAGCTTATATTGCTATACATAGTCTTTCCTCATTGGCTTAAGCTTAGTTCTTCCAACATAGCTCTTTCAGCAAGACATGTTCTAAAGATCACAGATGCCAAAGGAAAAATGTCAATAAAATAAATGTAGTGCTGACTGGAAGTGAATGTGTACATGAGAAAAGTTTCAAGTAGATGTTAGAAACTATGCCTTCATCCACAAACTAAGTAATGTGTTGGGAAAAAAATGTCCTTATTTATGCCATCCTTATCGAAACCTCAATCAATAATTGAATAAGAATGCTTTATGTATCTTAGGAAGCAGTAGAAAATGGGCCCTGCACCCAGTTCTATTTTGTAGAGAGAAGCCGGGCATTAGTGGTTTAATTAGCATGTTCCATGTTTCATTGCTAGCTACTGGAGGGTAAGGCAGGTTTTGAACTCAGGCAGTCTGGCTCCAGAGACTAGGCTACCCACTATACAGCAATTAAACAGAAACCATGTTAACTGCCACACTGCAGTTAAATACAAGCTTCATTCAAACTTTGGAGAAGTCATTTGGTCCTGATTGATTACTCAAATATTTGGCATTTCAGTTAGATATGGTGTCACATACCTACCAGTGCTTGGTAGATAGAAGCAGGAGGATTGTCCCAAGTTAGAGATCAGTTAGGTCTACACAGCGAGTTCTAGGCCTCTTAAGATTGCACAGTACAAGCCTGTCTTAACCCATTCTTATCTCCTTGCACTAAGCTCAATTCCAAGTGGGTCAAGGACCTCCACATAAAACCAGACACACTGAAACTAATAGAAAGGAAACTAGGGAAGAACCTTGAACATATGGGCACAGGGGAGAATTTCCTGAATAGAACTCCAATAGCTTATGCTCTAAGATCAAAAACTGACAAATGGGACCTCATTAAATTACAAAGTTTTTGCAAGGCAAAAGACACTGTTAAAAAGACAAAGCGGCAACCAACTAACTGGGAAATGATCTTTACCAACCCTACATCTGACAGAGGGCTAATATCCAATATATAAAGAACTCAAGAAGTTAAACTCCAGAGAGGCAAGTAACCCTATTAAAAAATGGGGTACAGAGCTAAACAAAGAGTTCTCACCTGAAGAATATCTAATGGCTGAGAAGCACCTAAAGAGATGTTCATCATCCTTAGTCATTAGGGAAATGCAAATCAAAACAACCCTGAGATTCCATCTCACACCAGTCAGAATGGCTAAGATCAAAAACACAGGAGACAGCAGTTGTTGGCAAGGATGTGGAGAAAGAGGAACACTCCTCCACTGCTGGTGGGATTGCAAGCTGGTACAACCACTCTGGAAAGCAGTCTGGCAGTTCCTCAGAAACCTGGGCATGACACTCCCGGAGGATCCGGCTATACCACTCCTGGGCATATACCCAGAGGCTTTACCTGTATGCAATAAGGACACATGCTCCACTATGTTCATAGCAGCCTTATTTATAATAGCCAGAAGCTGGAAAGAACCCAGATGTCCTTCAACGGAGGAATGGATTCAGAAGATGTGGTATATTTACACAATGGAATACTACTCTGCAATTAAAAACAATGAATTCACGAAATTCCTAGGCAAATGGTCAGAACTTGAAAATATCATCCTTAGTGAGGTAACCTAATCACAAAAGAACACACATGGTATGCAGTCACTGATAAGGGGATATTAACCCAGAATCTCAGAATACCCTAGACACAATTTGCATATCAATAGATTTCTAAGAAGATGGAAGGAGAGACCCCTGGTCCTGGAAAGAGTGGATGTAGGGGAATGTCAAGACAGAGAAGCGAGAGGGGGTTGAATGGGGAAAAGAGGGAGGGAAGGGGGCTTATGGGACTTTCGGGGAAGGAGGAAACGGGAAAGGGGAAATGATTTTGAATGTAAATAAAAAAAACTTAGAAAATAAAATTAAAAAAAAACAGAGAGGGAGGGGGAGGGGAAGGAGGGGGGAGAGGGAGAGGGAGAGGGATGGGGAGGGGGATGAGGAGGGAGGGGAGGGGGGAGGAGGAGGGGAGGGGGAGGGGAGAATGGAGGGGGAGAGAGAGAGAGAAAGAGATTGGAGATGATGCACGCAAACATGGGAAGTTGAGCTGAGGCAGAGGATTGTCAGTCTGGACTATAAAGTGAGACATTGCAATAAAACAATACAAAAGAAAACAACAATCCAAATACAAACAAATTAAATCAAACAAAACATTTCTGGGTGTAAAGAGTTTCGTAAGGTCTCTATCCTTCTGAGCGTCTTGCATGGGCATGGTGAGCTTGCTGGTCCTAGTAGCAGTTCTCCAGGAAAAGAGTTACTGAGAAAAGGAGCTTGGCAGGGGTTCTGTTTGTCTGTCAGCCAGCACATAGGTCCATAGGAGAATGTGATATTTGAAGAAATAGCAGAGTTGGTGTGTGCAGTAGGCAAAGGTGCTAGGACAGTCATGATAAATCTTCAGCATCCTTCCCCTCTCAGTGGGAATAAATGGACTGTGGGATTAACTATGGAATTGTTGGAGTGTGAGGGTCGCAAAGGCTAAAGTGAGGTAGCCTGGTAAAGTAAGAGGGGAAATGAGCCTTTCCCTCAATTCTGACACATTTAATTGTCTTTCAACTACTTCATGGAGATGTCGGTTTCAGACAACAAACCATTCTGTTTCAGTATCTGCTTAGACCTGGCTACTGAATCCCTAACCCACTAGGGTTAACAAGAATCCATCAGAGCAGCAATTTCCTATGAAAAAGAAATCCTAGCAGGCCCATGTCTGGGTCTGGGCAGCTGATGGATTGCTTCTCTTTTTATAGCGCCAAATCATCTTCATAGGAATCAGCTTTCAAGTATATAAATTTCAGCTTGGAAATTATTTCTCTTGATACTGCTTTCAGCCCTCCTTTTTAAAAGACATTAATTAGCTGAATAAATCCACCAAAGAACACAAAGTGTTTCTGCAAAATAATACGATAATTTGTATAGAAAATGTTATTGAAGACTGAAAGAAAGAGAAGAAGCACAAAAATGGTAAAGTTATAGTTTATTGGAAATCTGGGATAAGTCACCTTTCCTCTGTTTGATCTAATGTATCTGATTTTCATCTCAATTTTCCTTCTCCCCCGGCCCCCGGCCCCCGCCCCCCCCATTTGCACAATTTAGACAGTGTCTCCTCTGTTAATTTGTCAGAAAATAGTAACTCACAGTTTAAAACCAACACTGACAGCTTGCAGAAAAACCTCTCAGCTGTGAGGTAAGTTTCAATGTTAACAGAAAGTAGGTCTTTTCCTCCTATTATGTTTTGTCTCAACATTAAAGGTGCAGGCAAGACTCTTTTTATAGGCGAAGTGATTTCTACATCAGATGTACATTTTCAACATGCATTTGTGACACAAGGACCATGTCAAGATATGTGTAAATATATTCTATTAGGTTATGAAGAATCCCATTTTCTTCAGTTTGCTGTTTGTTGTTGTCTCATTAGGTGACCTGGCTGCCCCAGATTTCTCTATGTAGACCAGGATGGAATCTCCTGGGACTGGAGTTAGAGAAGGGTTGGAAGCTGTTAGTTCTGGGAATTGAACACAGGTCCTTTGCAGGAGGAGCCAGTGTTCTTAACCACTGAGCCATCTCTTTGTGCCTGTCATTTGCTTCATATTAAGGCATTGATATTTTACATCAAGAAAGTTAAGCAAATTAGCAGTCAGATGTTTTCTCCAGCAGTTTTGTTATGCTAACAGATTTCACATATGTAAATTTATTAGTTAACTCATCCAGTAATAAGGAGGCAGTGGAGGTAGGGCTATGTGTACAGGACAGCAGAGCTGGGATGTCACAGTTTAGATTTGGATCTGGCTTGCTACTGCTAACAAAGTCTTGCCTGAGTAGCTGCCTCTCTTCTTTTTCTGTTCAGTGACTGAATCCTCAAGGGGTTTGTGTGTGCACATTAAATCCCACAATGAACAAATTAATGGATTGCTATGAATTTTATAGATGTTGTAGTTGAATCAATGTTCACATAACTCTAACATATTTTCTGAGTCATATAAAAAGACACTGACTGACCTTTTAGGTAAAATGGCTTATCAGAATGGAAATGGAAAATTTTACAATGTATCTCTTAGAGATTTTTCTAAGCTTAGTAGAGAGGGCACATGTAATAGTGATACGGGAATCTTGAAACATTTTAAGAATTGACATTAATACTTAAATCAATTCCTAGGTTTATGTGGAGGCAGAGATTTTGGCTTGATCAACAGTGTGGTTGTTCATCAATCAAATGAACAAAGAACAAATGGAAAGGAGTTTAATGAAGAAGGGAGGCTAACTGAGTCAAATTGCGCATCAGACACTGCCAGGAAGGAGCAAGTGGGTACTTGGGTGTGTGAACTCAGAGTTCTACAGATCAAAAAAGAGATACACAATATGAACGGTTGTTGGGATGCTGGGCTTCTGTAACACAGACACGCTGCTCATGGGAGGTGAAACTTAGCCTAAGATAGGGGTCCCTGCCTGTGTTTCTCTGGGTGAGAAGCAGTGTGACCTGGGACCAAGGCTGTGGTTCTCAAGCTCCTGTGCACTTAGATGCTGCTGGGAACCAAGAGTTGAGAATGGAACCGGTGGGCCCTGAGATGAGCTGGGACACGGTTGGGAAGAGGGGAAATCCACTTGCCCCATAACAACTGATTTTCATGTATTGAGCTTGTATCTTGCAACTTAGTTTGGTAAATTTCTGACATGAGTTCAATAATTTTTAAGGAACATTTTATTTATTCTTTGATAAGTTCATACAAGTATAAAATGTATCTTGATTGCAATCAAACTTCCTGGGCCATCATTCAACACATACCTAATCCCACTTTTATGTTGTGTGTGTGTGTGTGTGTGTGTGTGTGTGTGTGTGTGTGTATGTATGTATGTATATATATATGTATATATACATATATATATATATATGTGTGTGTGTGTATAGCCACTGAGTTCAATTTATTCTGTCTACATGTGTGTGAGTGTGGGATGTGGGGCCAAATATCAGCAACATTCTAAGGACCACACTTCTGAAGAAAAAGACTCAACAGTTATTTTTGTAGATTTAATATTTAATTTTTTTGAGACAGCATCTTTTGCATGCCAGGTTGACTTTCTTTATGTAGGATTTAGAATGACTCTATACTCCTGATCTTCCCAAATGTAATTCTTGAGAGATTTATGTGTGCTAGATAAGTATTATAGTCAACTAACCTATATCCAGTCCCTCCATTCTTTTTTTTTAAAAATCTCTCTTCCCCCTTCTTTATATTTGTTGATATATATTTTGATATGGGGTGTAATGTGTTCCAGGCTGGCTTGAATGCTTATATAGCCAAGGCTAGAACTCTTGAAAATCCTGTCTATAACTCTTTCAAAGGCTAGAATTCTAAGCATGTGCCAGTATGCCTGGCATATTTTTATTATTATTTTAAAATTATTTTGTGTGCGTAGATGGTGTGTGTGTGTGTGTGTGTGTGTGTGTGTGTGTGTGTACACATGGCAGTATGTCATAGCACCTGTGTGAAAGTTAGGGGACAATTTTTGAAAGTTGACTCTTTCCTTCACTGTGTGTTTTGAGGATTGGACTCAGGTCATCAGGCTTGCTCAGCAACTGCTTCTAGTACATAGCTCTGTGGCCCCTTTGCAGATTTTATAAAAGGATTTTCCAGCAGGCACAGTGATGTGTGCCTGCAATTCTAGCACTTAGGAGGCAGAGGTAGTGTGGCTGAAGCAATTTCGGGAAGTCTGGTCTACATGGAGAGTTCCAGGCCAGCTAGGGCTACACAGTGAGAAGCTTCCTCAAAAACAAAACTGTTTTGTGTAGTTCTCATCTGGAAGATCATATCATCCTTGAATAAAGACAGCTTCATTTTTTCTTTTTCTTTTCAACCTAGATATCTTTTACTCCTTTTTATTGTCCAATGGCTTTGGTTAGACCCTCTACAGAATGTTGATTAGAAATGGCAAGAGTGAACTGCCTTTTCTTTCTGCTTTTAGTGGGGAAGGCATATTCAGTTTTGCACCATTAGGTGTGATGTTAACTGTAGGTTTTTTGTTTGTTTGATGGTACATGATCTTTATTTATCAGGTAGAGAAAGTTCCCTTCTCTGTCTAGTTTGTTGAGTGTTTTAACAGTGAAAGGGAGGTGGATTGTTTTCACATTCTGCTGAGCACAGTAGAGCACTGCATGCATTTTCTCTTTGTTTCTGAAGGAGTAGTCCATTATGCTGATAGATTTGATATGTGGAAAGAAGATTGCAGTTTGGAAAAACCCTACTTAATCTGGGTGCACACTCTGTGTGCGGCTGTTTTAGATTTGCAGCATTTTGTGAGGACTTCTGATTCACATTTGTAAGGGATGTTTTCCATTCTTATGTCTTTATTTGGCTTTTGTTTTCTAGCCTCATAGAATGAGTTAGAAAGTACTCCATCCTCTACTATGTTATGAACAAAACTGAGAAGGCTCAAGTTAATTGGTGGGATAGAATTTGCCAAGAGAGCCTGGGCTTTTCTTTGTTGTATGTTTTCATGGACAGGTTCTCTTTACTTGTTACAATTCTTCATGCATTTTTTATTTCTTCTTGAGTTAGTGTTGATAATTTGGATCTTTTGGGAGTTTTTAATAGCATCCAGGCTACAGAAATACAATTTCCAGAGTAGTTTCTTTTAAATTTTTGTTTGTTTGAGACTGTATCCCATGGTGACCTTGAACCCTCCATTTTCCTACCTTGATCTCCTCAGTGTTGGTGTTACAGGTGTATGCTACCACAACCAGCTAACCCTCCAGTACAGTTTGAGGTCATGCCCCTACTTCTGTTTCTGATTTTAACTTTCCTTCTTTCCTTAAAAATATCATGTTGGAAGTCTGCCAATTTTGTTGATATGACAAAGAACTAACTGGTCTCATTCCTCTCTGTCTTTCTCTTTCTTTAGTTGTATATGGAATGAATTCAGGGCCTTACATATAGTACGTAAGTTGCTACTTAATCAATTTTCCTGTGTTATTTTTTGCATGAGGATAATTGTTCAGCAACCATCTTTTCTCACACTTTCTTCTGCTATATACTTTCTTCCTCCCCTTTCTGTTTTTGTAAAGAGTGGGCAAGCAAAAGGTTTAACAGTCGGCAACTGCTACCCACTGCAGTTTACTGTGCAAAGCTTTTGGGATTCTATTAAGGGCCACACTTGGGAGTTCATAACAAAGTGATTGCTCTCTGGAGTGTCTCCTATTTTCCATCTTCCCAACACATGAGGTTCCCACACTATTCTTTCTTTGTTTCTGTGTTTATCAGTCTGTGTCCTGGTGAGGAACATGCTGAGATAATGAGCTTAAAATTAGAAGAGGTTAATTTTCCTCATGAATTGCCCAACTGTTTTGAGACCCTTGTGAGCATCTTGACTGGGGCCCATGACAGAACAAAGCCACTACTCTGACCCAGCCTAGTGGTAGACATCTATGTTATCAGCATTCAGGAGGCTGAAGCAGGACAATTGTAAGTTTGAGACTACAGTGAGACTCAGTAACCAAACAGAAGATCAACAGCCAAACAAAAAAGAATAAATAAATAAAAATGTTTCCTCACCTCATCTGCCAGTTGCAAGAATAAAAATACTGGCTAAGGTTTCAGAATTTCCCTTAAATTCATGTCCTGTGATTATTGACATCATATAAATTCTCCCTTTTCAAAGTATATCAGTTACCATAATACTAACATGTAGATCAACATTTCTCAACCTTTCTTATGGTGCAACCTTTAGTACAGTTCCTTAGGTTGTGGTGACCCTCAACCATAAAATTATTTTCATTGCTACTTCATAACTGTAATTTTGCTACTGTTATGAAATGTAATGTAAATATTTTTGGAGATAAAAGTTTCCAAAGGGGTCATGACTTACAGGTTGAGAACCACTGCTATAGATCAAGGTTTCAACATGCAGACTCTCTGGGGGACACACAACAAACCACAACAGTCCTTTTGCTAGAATATTGACTCTGGTTATGTGTAATGTTTCATAACTGCTTCTTCCAGAAAGTACAATGGGAGAAATGAGAGAGAGATACACACACACAGAAAGGCAGAGAGAGAGAGAGAGAGAGAGAGAGAGAAAGAGAGAGAGAGAGAGAGAGAGAGACAGAGAGACACCGGGCCTGTCTTGGGCTTTTTTTGAAAACCTCAAAGCCCATCCCTAGTGACACATTTTTTCCAACAAGGCCTCACCTCCTAATCCTTCTCAAGTAGTGCTACTCTCTGTTGACTAAGCATTCAAATGGGGACCAATGTCATTTAAACACAACTATAATGTGAAAGAAGAAAAACAGAAAGTCCAAATATGGTTAGATTTTATTATGCAAAGAAGACTTTGCAGAGAAACTGTTAGTATAAAATAACACGATTTGGCCAGTTGTGGTGGGATACACATTTAATCCTAAGATTTAGGAGGAAGAAACAGGCAGATGTCTCTAAGAGTTTGAGGTCAGCTTGCTCTGCAAGGTTAAATTCCAGGACAGTCAGGACTACATAATGAAAGCCTATCAAAAATTAAAATAAAATGATGAATGTGGTGGTTTGAATAAGCTTGGGTCATGGGAAATGATTCTATTAAGGGGTATGGCTTGTTGGGATAGGTGTGACTTTGTTGGAGAAGTGCGTCATTATGTAGGCAGGCTTTGAAGTCCTATGCTCAAGCTGTGCCTTGTGAGGAAGAGTCCCTCCTCCTGGATGCCCACAAGACAGTCTCTCCTGGCTGCAGTTAGATTAAGGTGCAGAAAACTTGGCTCCTCCAGCACTACAGTCTGCCTTCAGGATGCCACGCTTCTTGCTATGATGATAATAGACTGAACCTCTGAAAGTGCAAGCCAGCCCCAATTAAATGTTGTCCTTTATAAGAGTTGTCTTGACATGGTATCTCTTTTCAGCAATGGAAACCCTAAGACGAAGATGATAATAACAACAATAGCAAATAAATAATCCCTAAATAAACAAATAACATGTTTTACATTTTAGAAACATTTTTTTACAGTACCATATCAAGAATGCATTGGTAGAGGAAGAAAAAGATTTGAGAGAAAGTGGGTGAGGTCTTTCGTGGTCTTTGTGAGAGAACAAATAACATGTGGGTTTAGTTAAATCTTTTTGGCTATGGATGCAGTTCGGCAACAAAGCATTTTCTACTATGTAAGAACCCTGAATTTGAGGCCAGTGTTGGAACATAAGTTTAATTTTATATTTAATTAAAAGCCACTATATCAATGAAATTGTAATGTATATACTTTTGAAACAAACAAGTAAGGTAAATTAATTCTTTAATTATTGTCCTAAAATGTTAGATTGTACCATATACTTTATAGCTGAACTTTGGTTTTATTGAGTTAGTGTTCACCAATGTTGGTATTCTTCATGCAAATTTTAAAGGGAGAGTTGAGATTTGTCTCCTTTTTTTGGATTTTGACATTTAAAACATATATTTTTATTAAACCATTTGACTCTGACATGGAACTTGATATGTAGACTAGGTTCATTTCAACCTTAAAAGAGATCTACTGGCTTCTGTCTCCTAAATTCTGGGCATATATCACATCCCAGCCATTGACATCAATTATTAAAGATTAGTCTATGTAAGTTTTCAGTTGAAATTATTTCTTAGTATTAAAAAAAATGGGCATTTTTGTGGGGCTGGGAAAGGCTGACAGGGCTCAGGGGATAGGAACACTCACTGTGTGAGCATGGGGACCTGTAGGTATATACTTTTTGCAACCTACTTTTAATAAATATTCAATCTCTCCTCTAGCCCTCCATCCAGCAGAGGGAGTGGAAGAGAAAAGATATTAGGATATGGGGGAAGTGGACCTGTTCAGCAATAGTTCTTTAGGGCAAGCTTGATCTTCTGGGGCAGCAATTCAGTTCCGTAGCAAACACCTAGTACTCCTCAGCAGCAGGAGACCAGTCCTCTACGCAGGAAGATACCAGGCAAGAGCCAGTAGCCACAGTCCAGTCCTTTCAGCAAGCAGACACCAGGCAGCTGTAGTTCTATCCTGAAGAAAGCATCTCGCTTGCCAACTGGCCTCGGGCAAGGCCGAGGAAGCAGCACGCTGTGTCAGGAACCTTACAAGCAGTTCTTGGGTGAGTTTTTCTCAATGGCAATGTCACCACAAGTTGGGCTCAACAACCCTATGTAAGATGTTGTCTTATGTGTGTCTTTAGCGAAGAATAGCTAGGCGGAGCAAACCAAACTAATGCTCAGTGCTTATCTCCCACACTGTCTGTGGGGTCATATTTATACTCCTTCATCGTGCGTTATGTGTTTGCTATATCAAAACATCCTTTCACTTGTGTCTGCTTCAGGAGAACAGTCTTTCAAATGTTTGCTTTAGCAAGACATCCTTTCACCTGGTGAGTCCCAGCAAAACATCATCGGACATAACTATCATTCCAAAGAAACTAGAAGTTTCCACTTCAGGGATCTGAGTTCAAGTCCTTAGCGCTCATGTAAAAAGGTAGGTATGACCAGAAACATTCCCATCACTCTGCCACTATGAGGAACAGAGACAAGAGGATCCCTTTGACTCCTATCTCCTGTTCTTACTCTAGGTTCAGTCAGAGACCCTTTCTCAAGGGAGTGTGGTAGAAACTGAGAGAGCAGGACATATCCTCCTGGCTCTGCACATGCATACAGGCACATGTACCCACAAACACATTGGCACACATCACAAACATGAATACCACACTCATATATAAAAGTAGATAAATAATAAATAGCTCTTACATTTTTGTATAGTTTATGTTATTTACCCTTATTATATAATCAAGTGCTTCAAAACGTGATGATGGCTATCAAGATGGCTCAGCAGGTAAAGGTGAAGCAGGCAAGCATAGGAAGCACTTTAGTGCCCTGGGACTCCCATTTGGTTTGAGATTATGCACATCCCCCTTGAAATAATGGCTTGGCAGCTTAGTTCCTTCAATTGGATGTATTTTGTGCACACACATAATTATTTCCTAAAAATGCACTTAGTAAACCCCTGACTTCCTACCTGCATTAGGCTACACACTCCCATCTTTGAACAATGGTATGATTCCCTGTGCCTGGTAACCATCAAATTTAGACAGTTTCTACTCAGGTATGCTTCCAATGCTTCTGTTTATGAAGAATAGAGGCTATCGCTGCAACCTAAACTAGTTTGGGCTGTCCCCAACCTGTCCCCTCTAGTACCCTTTTTGGGAGAACCTCTTATTTGCCATGTTATAGCTCTGCATAATTGGGTATGCATATAATTAAAATCAGATACATTTTGGGAAGAGATATGTGCAGTAGAAAGTGAATGTTATGAACTAACTAACATATTAATCAAAATAGAGAACCACACAAACTATCTCCCCTGGTAGCAACTTGTTCTCTTGAGCTCATGAAAGGAAGCCCTGAATAATCAGGGGCCTTTAGAGTGCTCTCGCTCATGTGGCCTGCTGTCAGTCTTGATAGCATATCTTCATCATCCTATATTCTACACTATCTCTTTGCTCCAAGTAAACTTACATTGCTTTTTTGCAAATTTGTGTGAATGCTCATTTCAGTTCTTTATCATAAGAGACCAAGAACTTGGAAACAGCTGACCTGGTCTCCTACCACTGATGGCAAAGGCACTTGCTGCCAAACCTGACAAACTGTGTTCCATTCCACAGGCACACATTGTGTAAGAGAGAACTTTCCTCAGTATGTCCTCTGATTTACACACACACACTCAGACACACACACACACACACATACACACACACACACAAATAAATATAAAAAATTAAAAGTGGGGTGAAATACTCATCACTTTGCATTTTTAGCCATCTCAAAGGTACAATTTAGTGTATTTAAGTATATCCATAGGGCTTAAAGTATTACTAGTGATATTAGTAATAATAATCTTTCTATCTCTATTCAACAATATTTCAATAACTTATGCTTTACATTAAGATGTAGATACTGGTTTTCACTTCATATAAATTAAATTATTGTTAGTCTTTTATTATTCTACAGAAAGTAATAAAGGGGGTGGAAGATCATTTAGGTTTTTTTTTAATATTTTCTACACAATTTTACTTTTTTAAAAAAATTAGGTATATTCTTTATTTACATTTCAAATGTCCCCTTTCCTGGTTCCCCTGTTCCCCAATCAACCCTTTCCTGCTTCCCTGTCTTGGTATTCCCCTACACTGTGGCATCGAGCTTTTCCAGGACCAAGGGTCCAACAAGGCCATCCTCTGCTGCCTATGTGTCTGGAGCCATGAGGAACTCCATGTGGACGCTTTGGTTGATGGTTTTGTCCCTGGGAGCTCTGGGAGTACTGGGTGACTCATACTGTTATTCCTCCTATGGCGCTGCAAACCCCTTCAGTTTCTTGGGTCCTTTCTCTAGCTTTTCCATTGGGGACCCTGTGCTCAGTTAAATGGCTGGCTGAGAGTGTCCCCCTTTCTATTTGTTATGCACTAGCAGAGCCTCCCAGGTGACAGCTATCTCTGGTTCTAGTCAGCAAGCACTTGGGGGCATTGCTAATAGTGTCTGGGTTTTGTAACTGTATATGGGATGGATCACTAGGTGGGGTAGTGTCTGGATGGTCTTTCCATCAGACTCTGTTCCACACTTTGTTTCTGTATCTCCTTCTGTGGGTATTTTGTTCCCCCTTCTAAGAAGGACCAGAGTATCCATACTTTGTTCTTCCTTCTTCTTGAGCATCATTTGATATGTGAATTGTGTCTTGGGTATTCCAAGCTTCTGGGCTAATATTCACTTATCAGTGAGTGCATACCATGTGTGTTCTTTTGTGATTGGGTTACCTCACTAAGGATATTTTCCATTTCCACCCATTTGCCTAAGAATTTCATGAATTCATTGTTTTGAATAACTGAGTAGTATTCCATTCTGTAAATATACCACATTTTCTGTATCCATTCCTCCGTTGAGGGACATTTGGGTTCTTTCCAGCTTCTGGCTATGATAAATAGGTCTGCTATGAACATCGTGGAGCATGTTTCCTTATTACATGCTGGAGAATCCTCTAGGTATATGCCCAGGGTTTTTGTTTGTTTGTTTGTTTTTCAAGACAGGGTTTTTTTCTGTGTAGCCCTGGCTGTCCTGGAACTCACTCTGTAGACCAGGCTGGCCTCCAATTCAGAAATCCACCTGCCTCTGCCTCCCAAGTGCTGGGATTAAAGGCATGCACCACCACTGCCCGACTCATTTAGTTATTTTTTATTTAGTTATTTTTTTTAACTAATCCATGGTAGATTTTGGGCAACTCGATTTATATTTGCATTTCACACGTTCAGGATGTGATGGCTTACTGTTTCTTTAGGACACTTCTGACTATGTCTTCAGACGATGTTAAAATGGCCTGTGCTGCTAAAACCGAACTTCCCAGAAAATTCCAGAGTAGAACTGACAAGGTGAAATGTTTTGAAGTCATAGCTAAAACTCTTCAAAATACTTTTAATTTTCCAGAGGTCCCAACATTTGGAAGGTAGAGACATGAAGATCAGGATTCCAAGGCCATCCCACACTGCACAATGAGTTTGTGGCCAGGTTGGGTTACACTAGATCTTGCCTTCATTCTAACACCTTCCCCAACACTACCAACAGAGTATCATTTTGCTTTGACTTCACCTTCATGTTGGCAGGAATTTTATGAGTTTTGATGTTGTCACCTTGGAACATTCTATCAGTTTCGTGCTGTCCAGCAATCTATCTATAGGTTGCTGTCATTGTGGGTATGTTAGCTACAACAGAGTGATGATCAAGGACTAGGGTTGATCAAAAAGCTTTCATTATTTGCCAGTATTTACAGTTATAATCATGTTCATTTTATATATAATAGTGGCATTTATCCTTTTGCAATATAAAAATCATCTACAGAGGTGTATGTTTCATTGCAGCCAACCCACTCAGGAGCCCTGAAGTCTTTGAGCCCACACACTAGGCTTCAATTATTAATCTCAGGCCAAGTCCCCAGTAAGAGAGGCATGATGTTATCCTGATAGTTTATATTATCTCTTGTTAAATAGTAATTGAAATGCAAAATTCATTTATTCTTTGAACAGATAATTCTGGTCACTTAATATTTAGTAAGAACTACATTAAATAATTGAGTTCAACTACATTGACTAAAAGAGCATATAAGACAGCATTTAAAATTACAAAGCTCATTCTCTGGAGGGAGAGCAGACAGTAAATTCAAACCACAAGACAATTTCAGATAATGAATGTGGTGATATAAATAAAACACACCCATTGGATCAAAGTGCCTGAAGGGTAAGTTTGTGTTAGAGCAATTGGAAATGATGGTTGACCTGAATGGTTAGGAGGCAGCTATAGGGATAGTCAGTGGAAGATGCTAGGCAGAATGAAAAGCAGCTTCAAAAGCTTTGAACTGAGCAGTTGGTGGATTGCAAAGCAACACAAGTCAGGCAGCAAGATGGGATCATAGCGGGGATGAAGGACAATGGGGCATATGGCAATCACAGAGACAGTTTGTGACAGATAATGAAAGGGCACCCAGGCAAGATTCTCTCTCTCTTTTTCCTTCTCCCCTGGACCCCATGGGTTCATCCTAGGACCTTATAATGTTCTAGACAAACATTCTACCTTCAAAATATATCCCCAGCTCTCTTCTTTTAAGGCAATATCTCAATAAATTGCCCAGGCCTCAGACTATTCCTAGAGTCCAGGAAGTCCTGGGACTTGCGAACATTTCCGTCAGTCTCTGAAGTAACTAGAATTACAGGCCTATACACCTGGCTACATTTGCAATTTTTTTCCAAGTTCAAAAAGAAACAATTAGCAAGCTTCAAGAAATATGGTATATTTTAGGAAGTGCCCTGGGATTGCTGTCTGGGAAATAGATTTGGGGCTCCATGTGGGAAACAGAACGTTTTGAGGCATTTATTAATATTTAGTAAGAACTACATTAAATAATTGAGTTCAACTACATAATGTAGAAAATTGAATAGCTTTTTGTGAGTCTTTGGTTATTCTTCCATAAATTCCTATGAACACAGGGGGAAAAAAAACTTCCATTTTAAGTAGTGGCCGAGTAAAATTCCCAAAACCTCCCTGGGAACTGGCATCCTACTTGGCAAAAAGAGACATTTACATGGGTACCTGACTTCCTGGTTGGCAAGTTAAAACAAGAATGTTATACAAGACAAGTCCCATCCTGGTAGACAAGTTAAGATATCAATATTAGACAAGCAAATCCCTGCCACAGTTGAATGCCCCAACAAATGGGAGTAGGATCAATACACAACAAAGACATGTTCCTAAGGAAATCCTCCTATCCCCAAATCCTGATTGGTGAAATAATGTGGCACAGATGAAAGCCTTGTAGGACCTTAAGTAGAGGTCATGGTTCAACTCTGGAACCTGAATTGTTTCCCTGATCGATCAGTCTTGGGGTGTGGCAGTCAATAAACCATGCCTAGTTGACTAAGGCCGGTGTCTGTGGTGATTCCCAGATACCAACAGTAACTGAGAATATTAATGCACTTGTCACAAGCAATTTACAATTTGAAGTATGGGTCCTTATATACACTACAGAGTACAGCTAAAAACAAACTATTGATATTAATTCATCAGTTTTAACAAACATGTAACTTGAATGCAAGGTGTAAATTGCTGTAGGTGCTGCAGTAGCTGTGGGGTCAGCTATCTGGAGTGTTCTTTGAGGTTTACTCAATTATTCTGTCACTTAACCCTGTGCCAAAAAGGTGTTATTATTACATTATTTTTTTTGGAGAGGAAAGAGTTTATTTCATCTTATATCTTACAGTACATTATAAATGGTAGTCAGAACAGGAAATCAAACATGACCTTGGGGGCAGGCACTGAAGAAGAGGTCATGAAGGAATAGAATTACTATCTTGTGCAGACTGATTTCTTATTCCAGCTATTCAGGGATGGCACTTGCAATAGTAAATCATCCGTGAAGAAAATACTCAATGATCTTTTGCCTACTAGACAATCTGATGGAGACATTTTTCTCAACTTAAGTTTCCTTTTTCAGTTTGACTCCTGTTAAACTATATTTGATAAAAAACAAAGAAAGAAGAAAGAAAGAAGGAACAAAAAAAAGAGAAAGAAAGAAGGAAAGAAAGAAGGAAGGAAGGGAAGAAAGAAGGAAGGGAAGGAAAGCAAGAGAAAGAAAGAAAAAGGAAGAAAGAAAGATAAAAAGAAAGAAAGAGAGATAGAAAGAAAGAGAGAAAGAAAGAAAGATTTTCTCAAAGAACCAGCTCCTGGTTTTGTTGATTCTTTGCATAATTCTTTTCATTTTTACTTGGTTGATTTCAGCTCTGAGGTTGATTATTTCCTGACCTCTATTCCGCTTGGGTGTATTTTCTTCTTTTTGTTCTAGAGCTTTCAGGTGTGCTGTTAAGCTGCTAGTGTATGCTCTGTCCAGTTTCTTTTTGGAGACACTCAGAGCTATGAGTTTTCCTCTTAGCACTGCTTTCATTGTGTCCCATAAGTTTGGCTATATTGTACCTTTATTTTCATTAAATTCTAAAAAGTCCCAAGATATTCCATGATAAAACCAAATTTTCACAATATCTTTCCACAAATCCAGCCCTGCAACGGATAATAGGTGGAAACCTCCAATACAGGGAGAGAAACAACACCCTGGAAAAAATGAGATAATAACCTTCTTGAATCAAACCCAAAAGTAGATAACCACTCAAACATAAAGATAGCGTCAAGAATGGCAGATGGCAATAATCACTATGCCTTAATCTCTCTTAATATCAATGGTCTCAATTCCCCAATTAAAAGACATAGACTAGCAGACTGGATACGTAAACAGGACCCAGCATTTTGCTGCATGCAGGAAACGCACCTCAGTGTCAAAGACAAACACTACCTCAGAGTAAAAGGCTGGAAAGCAATTTTACAAGCAAATGGCCCCAAGAAACGAGGTGGAGTAGCCATCCTAATATCAGATAAAATTGATTTTCAACCTAAAGTCATCAAAAAAGACACAGAAGGACACTACATACTGATCAAGGGAAAAATCCGCCATCAAGAACTCTCAATTCTGAATATCTATGCTCCAAATGCAAGGGCACCCTCATTCGTAAAAGAAACTTTACTAAAACTCAAAGCACACATCGCACCACACACAATAATAGTGGGTGACTTCAACACCTCGCTCTCTGAAATGGATCATTCAGGAAAGCAGAAACTAAACAGGGACACAGTGAATCTAATTGAAGCCTTGGACCAAATGGAACTAACAGATATATATAGAACATTTCATCCTAGAGCTAAAGAATACACCTTCTTCTCAGCTCCTCATGGTACCTTCTCCAAAATTGACCATATAATTGGTCACAAATCAGACCTCAACAGATATAAGAAGATAGAAATAATCCCATGCCTCCTATCAGATCACTATGGAATAAGGGTGGTCTTCAATGGCAACAAAAACAAAAGAAAACCCACATACACATGGAGGCTGAACAATGCTCTACTCAATGATAACTTGATCAAGGTGGAAATAAAGAAAGAAATCAAAGACTTTTTGAAAGTTAATGAAAATGAAGGCACAACATACCCTAATTTATGGGACACAATGAAAGCAGTGCTAAGAGGAAAATTCATAGCCCTGAGTGCCGCCAAAAAGAAATGGGAGACAGCATACACTAACATCTTAATGGCACACCTGAAAGCCCTGGAACAAAAAGAAGCAAATACACCAAAGAGGAGTAGAAGGCAGGAAATCATCAAACTCAGGGCTGAAATCAATCAAGTAGAAACAAATAAAACCATACAAAGAATCAACAAAACGAGAGTTGGTTCTTTGAGAAAATCAACAAGATAGATAAGCCCTTAGCCAGACTAACCAGAGGGCACAGAGATAGTATCCAAATTAATAAAATCAGAAACGAAAAGGGAGAGATAACAACAGAAACTGAGGAAATTCAAAAAATCATCAGATCCTACTACAAAAACCTGTATTCAACACAACTAGAAAATCTTGAGGAAATGGACAATTTCCTTGACAGATACCAAGTACCAAAATTAAATCAGGATCAAATAGACCATCTAAACCGTCCTATAACCCCTGAAGAAATAGAAGTTGTCATTGGAAGTCTTCCAACCAAAAAAAGCACAGGTCCAGATGGTTTTAGTGCAGAATTCTATCAGACTTTCAAAGAAGACCTAACACCAATACTCTTCAAACTGTTCCACAAAATAGAAACAGAAGGAACACTACCCAACTCATTCTATGAAGCCACAATTACACTAATACCAAAAGCACACAAAGATTCGACAAAGAAAGAGAATCTCAGGCCAATCTCTCTTATGAATATCGATGCAAAAATACTCAATAAAATTCTTGCCAACCGAATCCAAGAACACATCAAAACGATCATTCACCACGATCAAGTAGGCTTCATCCCAGGGATGCAGGGATGGTTCAATATAAGGAAATCCATCAATGTAATCCACTACATAAACAATCTCAAAGAAAAAAACCACATGGTCATCTCATTAGATGCTGAGAAAGCATTTGACAAAATTCAGCATCCTTTCATGCTAAAGGTCTTGGAAAGATCAGGAATTCAAGGCCCATATCTAAACATAGTAAAAGCAATTTACAGCAAACCAGTAGCCAGCATCAATCTAAATGGAGAGAAACTTGAAGCAATCCCACTAAAATCAGGGACTAGACAAAGCCGCCCTCTCTCTCCATATCTTTTCAATATAGTACTTGAAGTTCTAGCTAGAGCAATTAGACAACAAAAAGAGGTCAAAGGGATACAAATTGGAAAGGAAGAAGTCAAACTATCACTATTTGCAGACGATATGATAGTATACATAAGCGACCCAAAGAACTCCACCAGAGAACTCCTACAGCTGATAAACTACTTCAGCAAAGTGGCTGGATATAAAATCAACTCAAGCAAGTCAGAAGCCTTCCTATACTCAAAGGATAAGCAGGCTGAGAAAGAAGTAAGAGAAATAATAGCCTTCACAATAGCCACAAACCATATTAAGTATCTTGGCGTGACTCTAACCAAACAAGTGAAA
Organism: Tokudaia tokunoshimensis; assembly: GCA_036184795.1. Lineage (NCBI taxonomy): Eukaryota > Metazoa > Chordata > Mammalia > Rodentia > Muridae > Tokudaia > Tokudaia tokunoshimensis. Next base: position 86,652,604 of record BTHU01000002.1, on the reverse strand, counting down.
GATCTGTATGACAAGAACTTCAAGTCTCTGAAGAGAGAAATTGAAGAAGACCTCAGTAGATGGAAAAATCTGCCATGCTCATGGATTGGCAGGATTAATATAGTAAAAATGAGCATCTTACCAAAAGTAATACACAGATTCAATGCAATCCCCATCAAAATCCCAACTCAATTCTTCATAGAGTTAGAAAGAGCAATTCAAAAATTCATCTGGAATAACAGAAAACCCAGAATAGCTAAAACTATTCTCAAGAGTAAAAGAACCTCTGGGGGAATCAGTATCCCGGACCTCAAGCTGTATTACAGAGCAATAGTGTTAAAAACCGCATGGTATTGGTACAGTGACAGACATGTAGATCAATGGAACAGAATTGAAGACCCAGAAATGAATCCACACTCCTATGGTCACTTGATCTTTGACAAAGGAGCTAAAACCATCCAGTGGAAAAAAGATAGCCTTTTCAACAAATGGTGCTGGCTCAGCTGGAGGTCAACATGCAGAAGAATGCAAATTGACCCATTCTTATCTCCTTGCACTAAGCTCAATTCTAAGTGGATCAAAGATCTCCACATAAAACCAGACACACTGAAACTAATAGAAGGGAAACTAGGGAAGAACCTTGAACATATGGGCACAGGGGAGAATTTCCTGAACAGAACTCCAATAGCTTATGCTCTAAGATCAAGAATAGACAAATGGGACCTCATTAAATTACAAAGTTTTTGCAAGGCAAAAGACACTGTCAAAAAGACAAAACGGCAACCAACTAACTGGGAAATGATCTTTACCAACCTTACATCCGACAGAGGGCTAATATCCAATATATACAAAGAACTCAAGAAGTTAAACTCCAGAGAGGCAAGTAACCCTATTAAAAATGGGGTACAGAGCTAAACAAAGAGTTCTCACCTGAAGAATATCTAATGGCCGAGAAGCACCTAAAGAGATGTTCATCATCCTTAGTCATTAGGGAAATGCAAATCAAAACAACCCTGAGATTCCATCTCACACCAGTCAGGATGGCTAAGATCAAAAACACAGGAGACAGTAGTTGTTGGCGAGGATGTGGAGAAAGAGGAACACTCCTCCACTGCTGGTGGAATTGCAAGCTGGTACAACCACTCTGGAAAGCAGTCTGGCGGTTCCTCAGAAAATTGAGCATGACACTCCCGGAGGATCCGGCTATACCACTCCTGGGCATATACCCAGTGGCTTTACCTGCATGCAATAAGGACACATGCTCCACTATGTTCATAGCAGCCTTATTTATAATAGCCAGAAGCTGGAAAGAACCCAGATGTCCCTCAACGGAGGAATGGATTCAGAAGATGTGGTATATCTACACAATGGAATACTACTCTGCAATTAATAAGAATGAATTCACGAAATTCCTAAGGAAATGGTCAGAACTTGAAAATATCATCCTTAGTGAGGTAACCCAATCACAAAAGAACACACATGGTATGCAGTCACTGATAAGGGGATATTGACCCAGAATCTCGGAATACCCTAGACACAATCCGCATATCAATAGATTTCTAAGAAGATGGAAGGAGAGACCCCTGGTCCTGGAAAGACTGGATGTAGGGGAACGCCAGGACAGAGTAACGATAGGGGGTTGAATGGAGAAAAGAGGGAGGGAAGGGGGCTTATGGGACTTTCGGGGAGGGAGGAAACGGGAAAGGGGAAATGATTTGGAATGTAAATTAAAAAAAAATAAATAATTAAAAAAAATAAATTGATACTAAAACTTAAAAAAAAATTCTAAAACGTCTTTAATTTCTTTATTTCTTCTTTGATCAAATTTTCATTGAGTAGGGAGTGGTTCAGCTTCCTTGTGTATGTGGACTCTCTGTTGTTTTTGTTAATGTTGAAGACCAGCCTTAGTCTGTGATGATCTGATAGGATGCATGGAGTTATTTCAATCTACGTGTATCAGTTGAGGATGGTTTTGTGACTGATTATATGGTCAGTTTTGGAGAAGGTACCATGCAGTGCTGAGAAGAAGGTTTATTCTTTTGATTTAGGATGAAATGTTCTATAGATATCCATATCTGTTAAATCCATTTGTTCCATCACTTCAGGTAGTTTCACTGTGTTTCTGTTTAGTTTGTGTTTCCATGATGTCCATTGATGAGTGTAGGGATTTGAAGTCTCCCACTATTATTGTGTGAGGTTCAATGTATGCTTTGAGCTTTAGTAAAGTTTCTCTTGTGAGTGAGGGTGCTCTTGCATTTGGAGTATAGATGTTCAGAATTGAGAATTCTTCTTGGTAGATTTTTCCTTTGATGAGTATGAAGTGTCCTTCCTTATCTTCTTTGATAACTTTAGGTTGAAAGTCAATTTTATTCAATATTAGAATGGCTACTCTGGCTTGTTTCTTGGGAGCATTTGCTTGGAAAGTTGTTTTCCAGCCTTTACTCTGAGGTAGTGTTTGTCTTTGACACCGAGGTGCATTTCCTATATGCAGCAAAATGCTGGGTCCTGTTTTTGTAACCTATCTGTTATTCTATATCTTTTTATTGGGGAATTGAATCCATTGATGTTAAGAGATATTAAGAATAGGGATTGTTGCTTCCTGTTGTTTTTGTTATTAGAGGTGGAACTATCTTCTTTTAGGTTTGTTGAAGAAGATTACTTTTCCCTTGATGTGTTGGAGTTTTCCATTTATTATTCTCTGTAGGGCTGGATTTGTGGAAAGATACTGTATAAATTTGTTTTTATCATGGAATACCTTGGTGTCTCCATCTATGGTAATCGAGAGTTTTGCTGGATGTAGTAGCCTGGGCTGGCATTTATGTTCTCTTAGGGTCTGTATGACATCTGCCCAGGATCTTCTGGCTTCTATAATCTCTGGTGAGAAGTCTGGTGTAATTCTGATGTGTCTGTCTTTATATGTTTCTTGACCTTTTTCCCTTACTGCTTTTAATATTCTTTCTTTGTTTTGTGCATTTGGTGTTTTGACTATTATGTGACAGGAAGAATTTCTTCTCTGGTCTAGTCTTCTTGAAGTTCTGTAGGCTTCTTGTATGTTTATAGGCATCTCTTTCTTTAGGTTAGGGAAGTTTTATTCTATAATTTTGTTGAAGACATTTACTGGACCTTTAAGTTGGGTATATTCACTCTCTTCTGTACCTATTATCCTTAGGTTTGGTCTTCTCATCGTGTCCTAGATTTTCTGGATGTTTTGGGTTAAGAGTTTTGCTTTTTGTGTTTTCTTTGTTGTGTCAATGTTTTCTTTGGTATCTTATGCCCCTGAGAGTCTCTCTTCTATCTCTTGTATTCTGTTGTTGATGCTTGCATTTCTATCCCCAGGATTGTCTCCCTTTGTGATTCCTTTATTGTTTCTTGTTCCATTTTTAGATCGTGGATGGTTTTGTTCAATCCTTTCACCTGTTTGATTGTGTTTTCCTGCAATTCTTTTAGAAATATTTTGTTTTCTCTTTAAGGGCTTCTAGCTGTTTACCTACGTTCTCCTGTATTTCTTTAAGGGAGTTATTTATGTCCTTTTTTTAAAAAAAGATATATTCATTTTTTTAATTTTTATTAGATATAATCTTCATTTACATGTCAAATGTTGTCCCCTTTCCTGCTCCCCCCACCACCGAAAATCCCCTAACTCTTCCCCCCTCCCCCTGCTCACCAGTCCACCGACTCCTGCTTTCCTGTCCTGGCATTCCCCAATACTGAGAGGTTTAGCCTTCTCAGGACCAAGGGCCTCTCTTCCCTTTGTTGTCCAACAAGGTCATCCTCTGCTGCATATGCATCTGGAGCCATGGGTCCATCCATGTGTATTCTTTGGTTGGTGGTTTAGTCTATGTAAGCTCTGGGGTGTACTGGGTGATTCAAATTGTTGTTTCTCCAATATGCAGACCCCTTCAACAACTTGAGTCCTTTCTCTAGCTCCTCTACTTGGGACCCTTCTGACAGCATTGTATTTATGTCCTTCTTAAAGTCCTCTATCATCAACATGTGATGCGACTTTAAATCAGAATCTTGGTTTTCTGGTGTATTGGGGCATTCAGGGCTCACTGTGGTGTTCTGATGCCAAGTAGTCTTGGTTTCTGTTGCTTATGTTCTTGCCCTTGACTTTTGCCATCTGGATATCTCTGGTGTTAGCTGGTCTTGTCTCTGACTGTGGCTTGTCCTTCCTGCAGGCCTGTGTGTCAGTACTCCTGAGAGATCCGCTCTCTCCGGATGAATTTGGGTATGGAGAGCTGTGGCACAGGGTCAGCTATCAGGTGCAGATGGAAACCAGAAGGATCTTGTCTCCAGCTGTTCCTTGGTTCCTCTATCCTGATGACTCTGGGCTGGTCCCTCTTGAGCCAGGAATTTGAGCAGAAGTGGTGGTGTTACCTGTGCTCACAGGTGTGCCAGCACTTCTGGGAGACCAGCTCTCTACTGGCGATATTTGGGTATGGAGCGCTGTGGCACAAGATCAACTCTGGGTGCAGATGGAAACCAGAAGGATTCTGTTTCAGGCTGCTCCTGTGTCCTGAGGTCTCCAGGCGGGTCCCTCAGAGCAGAAGTGTTGGTCTTATTTGTGCTCATAGGTGTGCCTGCACTCCTAGGAGACCAGCTCTCTTCCGGTGGTATTTGGGTATGGAGCACTGTGGCACAGGATCAGCTCCAAATGTGTACTCTTTTAAAGAAGAATAAAATTTGTTATTAAAAGCAAGGGTCAATGTGGGAATCAGGCAATCAACTATGTTTTATAAAAAAATGCTTGTGACACATATCACTAATACAGATAGAAAACACTTATGGAATCCATGAGAAGCCACCGTCCTTCATGATTACTTTCTTAAGTGGGAATGAGGGGCAGGCAGCTTCAAGAAGAATGTCATTGTGCTGGGTGAACACTATCTACACACATGGGTTTAAGGCCCTTCAGGCTGAGCATCCTATCTGAACCCCAGAGATCTTGTCTATGTGAAAATTATAATGTCGGCCTTTGGGCTATGGTAAGGACTCAGGGAGCCTGGCCATCTGAAGTGTCACATGGGGACTAGCTTTGCACCCCATTGGATTTTGTCATGCTTTTTTTTAAAATCTTTTTATTGATTCTTTGTGAGTTTCACATCATTTACCCCAATCCTGTTCATCTTCCCATCCCTTCATATCTGTCCTTTGCCCTTGCAACCTCTCCCCAAAACACACACACACACACACACACACACACACACACACACACACCAGCAAAAAATAATAATGAAAGACAAAGACAATTACTATGAAGTTGATACCAGACCATAGTGAGACCGTTAAAAGTGTGTGTGTGTGGGGAGGGGGAGAATAGTAACATATCTCCATAGTTTTAGGGATGGGAGAGATGTCTGAACAGTGAAGAGCTCTGTGATATGAGTTAGGTTCTCAGTATCTACATTGGAAGCCCTCTTCTGACGTCTGTGGGCACCATACACACCTACATCTACATGTAAATAACTAAAAAATAAACCATTAAATATGTTTTTAATTGGGGATGAAGAGATGGTTCAGCAGTTAAGAGCACTGACTGCTCTTCCGAAGGTCCTGAGTTCAAATCCCAGCAACCACATGGTGGCTCACAACCATCCGTAATGAGATCTGACACCATCTTCTGGTGCGTCTGAAGACAGCTACAGTGTACTTAGATATAACAATAAATAAATCTTTAAAAAATGTTTTTAATTGAAATAGATTGATATCACTTTCCCTTCCCTTCCAGAAGTCCCTCCCATCTATTCCCCTTCTCAAGTTGATGGACTCTTTTTCATTGACTTTATTTGTTACAGATGTGTATTTGTTTGTGTGTGTGTGTGTGCGCGCACGCGTGCGTGTGCATGTGCGCACATGAGTGTGTGTGTGTATATGTTCAAATAGGTATAAATACAACCCATTGACCCTCATCTTGCTGTTTGTGTGTATTCTGTTTTCTGCACTGAACAACTGATAACTGAACTCATCCCTCAGCTATTAGTGGCCTGGAGATATTGGTTTAGGGGTGAGAACTCATGACATTTTCCTCTATCTATGTTAACACTGATTGATATTGCTATCATTCTGGTCTTGTTTATCCACCATTTTTAGGAGACACTTCCACTGTAGACTTTCTTGTATTCTGGCTTTTACAATCTTTGTATCTGCCTTCTGGTGAGTTCCCTAAGCCGTAGATGCAAAGGTTGATGTAGATATTTCCATTAGTCCTGGGCCCTATGATCTGTTCATCTCCTCTTTGTGTCCAGTGGTGGTTTGCTGTGGTGGTTTTCATTTGCTATAATAAGAAGCTTTTTTGATGAGGGGTGGTAGTTATACTTATCTGTGAGTATAAGGATACGTTTTAGAATGTAGTAAGGAATTATCCTGGTTTTGCAAAGTGGTGTCAATAGATTCTTTTCTAAGGTCCATGATCTTACTAGCCCTGGAAAGTTGGCTAGGTTTCCAGCACCAGGCATGATTTCCTTTCTGTTGAATGGAAACAATTAGACAGCTCTTGGTTTCTACCAACATGTGAGTGCTACTTACTGTATCTGTATGCGTATCTTGCCACGCTCATAATTACTGTGGTTCATAGGACATGCCATAGGACTGTTTGTTTCCCTTCCTTGACAGCTTGCACAGTATGTTTTTGGAACAATGGGAAGAGATTTTCAGGTCAGATTCAGCTTGAGTCATCCAAGTCAAGCATCCTAAATGTGTGATGATGTCTTCAGCAATAGGTGCCACCCTCAACCCCTGAGAAGCAACTAAGAGCTACATATATAGTCTATATTGTTTCAGGAGTTGCTTGGACTACTCTGACCAACCGTTCAGAAGGAGGTTTCTTATCTCTGATACTGGGGATTTTGTTGGGGATCTAAACAGAGCATTATCAAGAAAAGAAATAAAAATGGTGAAGAAATACTTACAAAAGTGTTCATCATCTCTAGCCATTGGAGAAATGCTAAGTAAGATAACTTTGAGATTTCATCTCAACCCAACTAGAATAGGCAAGATCAACAAGACAACTGACAACAAATGCTGGTGAGGCTGTGGAGGAGGGAACCATCACTCGCTGTTGGTGGGAACACAAACTGTCGCAGTAAACATGCATGTATGGAAAATAAAAGAAAAACAGCCAAAAATAAAGCTGCTGTATGACTTAGATAGACCACTCTTTGGCAATGCCCAAAAGACTTGACATTTTGTTTAACAGATACCTGTTCAGCAATACTGATAGACACCCTATTTATGATAACCAGAGAATGACTTTAACATCCTTCAACAGATGAATGGATAATAAGAATGTGTTACAGACAGACAACAACACAACAACATACTAGTTAGCAGTAACAAAAAGAAAACTGAAATTTTCAGGTAAATGGATGGACCTAAAAATGATCATATTAAGTGAGTTCACCTAGATCCAGAAAGACAAAGGCCACTTGGTTTCTTCTCTCTTCAGTTTCTAGCTCCATGTCCTCATATGTGAGCATACAACATAGAATAACCAAAGAGTCCAGATGGTCTAAAGGAATCATAGATAGGTAGGGGAGGGGATGGGAAGAGAATAGAAGAAGGCAGGTGAGTGACGTGGGACACAGAGTAGTGGGCAGGGCTGCAACTGAGAGTGTGGGAGGAGGCAGGTCAAGATAGAAGGAAGGGGGATAATTAACACCAAGATTGTTTGAAAAGTCTCAAGATGTCATTTTATATTGAAAAATTATACAAAGTACATATAAATGTACACACACAGATAGAGATAGATTAGATAGATAAATGGATGGATAGATACATACATACATACATACATACATACGAGAGATATAGATAGATAGATAGATAGATAGATAGACAGACAGACAGATAGATAGGGGATTAAAGAATGTTAAGCCAGTTAGGCTGACAATGAGCCATAGACTAACAAAAAATAATTCTTAAAAAAGGAGCCCCCTGGAAGTTTTTCAATGGGAAGCATACACAGCTTTGATAAGAATATGTCCACACTCATTTACATAATGGAATACTACTCAGTTATTAGGAATAAGAACATCTTGAGTTTTGCAGACAAATGGGTGGAACTAGAAAATATCATTCTGAGTGAGGTAACTCAGACCCAAAAAGACATGCATGGTACGTACTCACGAATAAGTGGATATTAATCAGAAAAGTACAGAATACCCAGGATACAACAGACAGGACTCAAGAAGGTCAACAAGCTGAAGGACCCAAGTGAGGACGCCTCAGTCCCACTCGGGAGGGAGAAGAAAACACTCACAGGAGGGAAGTGGAGGGAGGGACCTGGGTGAGAAAGGGGTCAGAGAAGGGAAGAGGTGAATATGATCATGTACTGGGTGGGGGAAAGGTCTGAGGCCCCAAGGGCTAGCAGAAAGAGTGGAAACAGGCAACCTTGGGAGGTAGGAGGTGGGGGGACCCTCCAGAATGTATCAGAGACTTGGGGGGTGAGAGACTCTCAGAACTCAAAGGGAAGGACCTTAGATGAAATGGCCTATAGTGGGGAGAGGGAACTTGTAGAGCCCACCTCCAGCAGGAAGACAGGGCATCAAGTAAGGGGGGGGCATTCCCCCATAATTGATCTTGTCTAAAAGAACTGTAGGGATGGAAATGGAGAGGAGCCTGAGGAAAAGAAGGTCCAACAACAGGCCCAAAGTAGGATCCAGCTTACGGAGTGGCCCTAAGGCCTGACACTGTTACTGAGGCTACAGAGCACTGAAAAAAAAAAAGATCTATCATGACTGCCCACCCGAAAGACCCAACAAGCAGCTGAAAGAGTCAGATGCAGATATTTACACCCAATCAATGGACAGAAAATAAGCTGTTGATCCCTGTGGTTGAGTTAGGGAAAAGCTGGAAGAAGCTGAGGAGGAGAGTGAAGTTGTAGGAGGACCAGCAGTCTCAACTAACCTGGATCCCCGAGCTTTCTCAGACACTGATCAACCAGGCAGCATACACCAACTGATATGAGACCCTAACACATATACAGCGAGGACTGCCAGGTCTGGGCTCAGTCAGAGAAGATGCACCTAACCCTGTAGAGACTAGAGGCCCCAGGTTTGGGAAGGTATGGTGGGGTCGTGGTGGGGTGGGTAGTAGGGACAGCCTCGTGGAGACAAGGAGAGGAGGTATGGGATGTGGAACAGTCAGAGGTTGGACCAGGAAGGTGATAAAATCTGGAGAGTAAAAAAAAAAATTAAATAAAAATAAAAAAAAGAATATGTCCACACACTTCTGTTGTTTGGCTATGCATTTCAATGATCATACTGCTAGTTTATTATCTTTGTCTCTGTCTTTTCCCCCGGAATGTAGTCTAACCTTGAGTGCTGGGCACTTAAAAAAAGCATCTCTTGAATTACGTAGCTCTTGATGAAAAGTTATTCATTTTATAAAACAAAACAAAACAAAACAAGGAAACTTGCTTAATAGATTCTTGGTTATTCCAACAGTACCTACAGGGGCAGGACCCACACATCACGGTTAACATGTACCCACACAGACACACAGGTTATAGTAAAATGTTAATTTAGGAACATAATTTCTTTTTAAGTGTGTCTTTCTCAGTTTGCTTTGAAAAGTTCTGCAAAGCAGCTGTAGGTTTAAAGGCAGTTCAAAGTGGGCACAGGAAGGAACGAGATTTAACCCTCTCGGCCTGGTGCTCATTATTCGCCCTGTGTCTCAGAGGAATGTGGACTTTATCGTGCTAAGCTGAGCTGTATAGAAGCAAGGGAGTGTTACAGTGAAATGAGAGACTGAAGCAGGTCATTCGCCTTTGTTGAGCTTCTCCTTCTTGTCAAGCCACCAGTTGTAGCCCTTGCTTGTCACTGGGAGCCTATCACAAAGCCCCTTCTGTTATGACATTGCACCTGAAACTACCACCAGCCAGCAGAGCGTAAACAGTAAGGCGGAGCCAGCGTTCCAAAGCTCCCTGTGCACAATGGCCTCTGCTGTCACAGAGCCACAATCCCTGGCTCTTAGGGTGGTATATTTTTCCTCATCATATGCATGACAGAAAGTCTAATGGAGCCTGGAGTAGCTTTTAAGATCCTATAAAATGGTCTGTTATCAGTTTCATCGGTGTCCCCAAGATGTCTCCCTGGATGTCAGAAAGCCCACAGTGGCTGTATTTACAGTCGTGAGGTCAGTTGGGAGTAGAAAATAATTAGCTGAAAGGATAAGGGGGGTGGGGTGTGCTGTTTGCAAAGCAGAATACAAGCTCACTGCTCATGGCCTCTAGTGACGAATGAGCATTTCTTCAACCCCCTTTTGATTATGCTCTATTTCAGTCTCCACAACTGAAGCATGAAATGCACTGGTATGTATATTTCTTAATAAACAGTTTGATCTCTGTCCTTAGTGACAAAGATCTTAAAAACTTGACAAAATTTTATGTTCGAATTTGGGATACATAATTTTTTAAATTATACCATGGTATTGGAGAAAATATACAAAGTAAAAGAACTCTGAAACCACATCACATGGTAATATCTGTTGTTTTTCTAAGATTTAAACATTGTGGTAAAACTGAAAAGCCACTTTTGGTGCTTTAAAGTTTTTATTTAATGTATTCTTTAAATAAGATCTCACTGTGTAGCTTAGGCTCATCTGGGACTTACTGTCTAGTACAGGTAGTTTCAAACTCATGGTCATCCTCTGACCTCAACCCCTGAAGTACTGAGATAGGAATGGGCCACCATGTCTAACTGGAAAAGACTGTAAAATCTTTTAAAAAATCATTTCTTTTATTTTTTTCACTAGTTTACTTGCTTATTTATTCACTTTACATTCTTGTCTTCCCAGTCCCAACCTTACAAATCCCTCCCTCCACTTCCCCCTCTTCTTCTCCTCAGAGAAGAGGAAGCCTCCCCCTCCTTGGGTACCAACCAGTTCTGGGACTTCACATTGCAGCAGGACTAAGTGCATCCTATCCCACTGAGGCCTGACAAGGCAGCCCAGCTTGGGGAAGGAGATCCAATGGCAGGCAACAGAGTCAGAGACAACCCGGGCTCCAGTTGTTGGGGCACCCACATGGAGATCAAGCTGCATATCTACAAATGTGAAGGGTGCCTAGGTCCAGCCCCTGCATGCACATTGGCTGGTGATTCAGTCTCTGTGAGCCCCGATGCTCCTAGGTGAATTGACTCTGTAGGTCTTATGGTGTCCAACTTACTTCTTTTTATTTAATGTTAGTGAGTGCTTTGATGGCACGCATGTCTTTGTGTACCACACATGCACGCTCTGCCCACAGATTCCAGAAGAGAATATTTATTTCGCTGGAACTGGACTTATGGCAGTTGTGAGCCACCAGAAAGCCAGACATGGGTCCTCTGCAAGAACAGCAAGTTCTTTGAAATGCTGGGCCATCTCTCTAGCACCCTGGAAAAGACTCTGGCATGTGGAACGTAACACTCTATATGACACAGATATTATAGTCTAATAAGAGCTGAAGCTACTATTATCACATGTTGGATCCTATTAACATTCCTGAAGTTCCAGAAATCTTTCTCTATCCTCTTGAGGTGATAAATACTATTTAGGACTTCTCAATGAGTGCATGAGCTTAGGGATTGCTCTTACTTTAAGTTACTATGGAATATACACCACAAGGTCAGTTGTATGTTTAATTTTGTGGACCATTCTCAGATAATCTGAGGATCCTATTGTCTTGCAGGGAAAGTGCTTAACTTAGATAAGATCATATCATCTAAGGCATTCCAGTGAAATACATCTGACCAAGGTGTCATTTGTGGATGACAGCATTCTCCACATTGTCCTTAGAAGCTGCTAGTCACTTGCTCCTCATGCATGGCTCCTGTCATATGAGTGACCCTCCCCTGGCTTTCTAGTTTGCTTTACTGTGTGCAAGTATTTCTGATCCTTCTAAGTGGCATGCATGTAGAGGCTTCCAAGGTGCCTGTGGCCCAGCTTCTCATGTACAGGGTGTAGCATTTCCTTCCTGGCTCCTCAGAGACCTCTCTAGGAACACAGGGCTCAGCACCTCTCTCCATGAACACAGATCTTTGCTTCCATAACCTTCTTCTGAAGTTTCAGCCTCCCACACAGAGGGACTCCTTTGTGAGCCTTGGGAAAAAAAGGCCTTCCTCATTCCATGACTTTCCCCTTGCTTTTTCCCAAGGGGATAGACTTCAAGACACCATAGTGGTATAATTAGCCAGTTTCTTTTTATCCTGCCTTTCTCTTTCTTCTGGTCAGTGAATTGAGCACAGACCTGACTATCTGATTGGATAGGGGAAAGAAAGGTGAGATTCAAAGTGGAGGAGGGTAATTTATACTTCAAATCTATTATTCTGCCTTTCATGACCAATTACTTTTTACTCAGAATAATGCTCAACAATTTAGCGTCAACTTATATAATGCTCAAATGTTTGTCCATTTTCTTAAATAAAAACCAGAAATTCAAGCACATAAGCTCAGGTTTCACTATTAGAGCCAATTCTCTGTGTTAGCTTGGAGAATTTCTCCTCCTAGTACCTGACTCTTTCTGTAAATGTTGGTGGACCCTTTGCAGTCACCTCTGCCTTATAGCTAGACGGCCTACTTAAGCTAATTGTTACAATTATTTATTTGTGTGTGAGGGCCATATATGGAAGTTAGGGCAGCTTGTGAGAGTTGACCCTCACCATCATGTAGGTTCTGGGAATAGACCTCAGGTATTTTTTGGCTTCAACCTCAGTAAGCTATCTCACTGACCATTAAACAACATTTCTTTTTTTTTTTGCTTGTTATATTGTTTTATTTGATGGTGAATATGAAAACATACACTTTATTTGGGGTGAAACTGGAATTATACATTATTAGTGGGAGAGAATACCCAAAAAGGGAAGGTCGTGGACTGAAGGTGAAGTGCTCTCTACATACCCAGTTGGCATGGAAAAGAACTCCAGGTGACTGAATGTGCGTGGTCCTCAGTGGGGTGTCATCATGGTTATGTTAAACAACATTTCTTAAACTTACAATTGGACACTATGGTTAGGTGTCTACCATTCCAAGTTGTTTGGATCCAGAACAATGAAACATTGCATTATCTTATGTGGTGATGACAGAAGAAAGGTGCCCAGCATTGGACTGTAGATGAGCTTTGGATCAAGGCTCTGCCTCTCAAAGTTGTATTCAGACTAATAATAGCACCATCCTGGAAGTTACTAGCAATGCATGGACTCCAGAAATTCTAAGAAAACATGGCACAAGATCTACATGGATGTACTTTCACACACTTTCAGTATAACTCTGACGTGAATTATGGAACTGAAGCAAGTGATGCTGGACAGGTGGATTTGCCCCTAATACTCAGTTTCTTCATTTAGGATTAAGGAGACCTGTGCCAGAGCAAGGTTTGCACTGAAGCAAGGTTAGACTCAAGACCTGTGCCAGAGCAGGTTCGCAACCTGTGGTTGCTGCCCTTTCATGAGAGTTGATTAAGACCACAGGAGAACATAAATACTTACGTTACAATTCATAACAGTAGCAAAATTATAGTTACAAAGTAACAATGAAAATAATCTTATGGTTGGGGGTCACTACCACATGAGAAACTGTATTAAAGGGCCACAGCCTTAGGAAGGTTGAGAACCACTGATCTAGAGGGAAGGTGTGTGTCCAAGGAGCTTTGCTCAATTCTGTAATTATGATTTGTGTCCTTGACCTGATCCTTTCTCTTTAGAGCGCAGATGCACATCCAAGTGTTTGGAAACATCATGCCCTGAGTGGTAAGATACCAAGATGAGTAAGGTTCAGGCTGTTAAGCCTGTGGTCAAATGCTGAGCTCCATTTCTTACTAAGCGACTTATGCTAAACTCTCAGTTTCTCAGTGCTTTGGTTTTTATCTCCTGTGACATTAAAATTGTATGGTAACAACTGCTATGTCAGAGACAGAATGAGAAGATATTCATGTGACAATGAGTTTGCACAGGGCAGATGCTTACAGACCAGCACACTGGGTTGGTACCCAAGAAATTCCTATGCATTTTTAATTAAGCACATTTCCAAGGGTCAGAGCCAAAAGACATTATTTCTATCTTAAAGGATCTTCTAAGAAGTACTAGACATGTAAATGTACAATCTCAGAGGTGTTTGAGACTTTCTAGTAGTTATCTGAAAGAATATGAAGACACAATAATGGGAAAAGGACGGTTTGAGTGAAGGAAGCTAGTCCATCACCTCAGCTGATGGAAAGTTAACGGATCGCTCAATAAAATCCCAGTGGAAGCACCAACAACACTTCTGTCTGCCAAGCCCTGCTCGGGATCTCAGTCTCTCTCCTCCGGACACACAGGGACAGGTGACATTTGTGTTTGCTATACTTTATGAGCTTGAAAACATGACCCTGTGAACGCAAAGGCTGATAAAGAAATTAATGGATCTAGGTGGTGGGTTCTGAAAAAATCACACTCAATTACAGGTCTCATGTGGAAGTTTCTTAAAAGGGAGGAGCAAGGGGGACACAGGGGCTGCCTTCAAGGGGAGAAAGAAAGAGGAGGTGGGAGGAATGTGACTCTTTATAATAGCAACTGTGGCTCCTGTGCAGGGAGATGTGCAAGAGAGGTGATGAAGACCATGTGCTGCCTCTGGACAGCCAACGATTTGTCCCGGGGTTGCCTGATGGTCCTATTGTTGCCAAGTGGGGCTGGCAGTGGAGGTTACATGATTGCTAACAGAAATAAACACATACTGCTATAACAGGCCCCAAAACTCAACACATCTGATGCCATGTTGGAAGCACCATTGTTACCTTAGATCACATTATGTATGCCCCAAACTCATGCAAAAATGCAAACAAAGACCTAATCCATTAATGACCTAGTCCAATGTTCCAGGATCCAGGACAGTCCTTAAATGTAGTAATCTACGTGTACTAACCTTGGCTTCTGGAGTTTTGCTTCTTTATAACTGTTCTTGCTAACAGAAGTGTGTCAACTGGGATGTGGGTTTTGTGCATAAAAAATGAAGTGTGATAGGGTTTGGGGTACATGATTTGGACAAGTTCCCCATGAAGTTACCTGTGGCCACACAGATTTGATGCTCTGGGTTAATATGCCTGGGTTTTCTCTGATGCAGTAACCTTGCAACAGTGTTGCACACAGAGATTTGCCAAGCCTGATAACTTCAGAATTACCTCATCTTGGTGCTGGAGGTACCTAGGATTGTGTGTAGTGGTTGTGCGAGTTATCTGACTCCGTAACACCAGCCAACTCCATCCTCTGATCACCCCTGTTCTCTGTCTCTTTGTTTCTGTGGCACTTGACTATTCAGTGAGCATTCCTTCTTACCTCCACCTGCATTGGAGCAGCTCCTTAATCTCATCTGAAGACTCTTTTTTTAAAAAATTAATTAATTAATTATTTTTAATTGGATATTTTCTTTATTTACATTTCAAATGTTTTCCCTTTTCCAGGTCTCCCCTTCAGAACCCCCTATCATATCCCCCCTCCTCCTGCCTCTATGAGGGTGCTTCCCCACCTACCTACCCACTCCCGTCTTCCCGCCCTGGCATTCCCCTACACTGGGGCATCGAACATCCTCAGACCCAGGGGCCTCTCCTTCCACTAATGTCAAACAAGTACATCCTCTGCCACATATGCAGCCAGCACCATGGGTCCCTCCATGTGTACTCTTTGGTTGGTGGTCCAGTCCCTGGGAGCTCTGGGAGTCTGGCTGGTTGACACTTGCTCCCCACAAGGGGCTGCAAAACCCCTCAGGTCCTTCGGTCCCTTCTCCAACTCCTCCATTGGAGACCCTGCACTCAGTCCAAAGGTTGACTGTGAGCATTTGAAGATTCTTGACTGAGAAAAATGCAGAAGACAGATAATTTACAGTTGCAGATATAGCTCAATGGTAGAGGGATTGCCTAGCAAGTGAGAGGTGCTGGATTCAGTCTCCAGTCTGGGGGAGAAAAGAAGCAAATAATCTATTGTGTGGGAAACGTACCTTAAAAATGAAAGAAAAGGCAAAGAGAAATTATAGCAAAGTTGCTTTATTTGACATAATATTTTTAACTGAAAAACTATCTTACTAGTTAGGCATGGCAGTTAATAAGGAATAATGGTGCTTTAATCTCAGCGGTTGGCCAGCATGGGAGGTGGGGGAAGGGTCAGTGAAGTAGGAGGATTGCTAAGAATTTGAGGCCTGCAAAGGCCACAGTGGGTTTCAGGCTATTCAAGGCTCTGCAGGACTATACCTCAAACAAAACAAATCAAAGTGACAACAAGAAGAAAACAAAACCAAAACAAAAACTTAAAACCCCCTAAGTTTTATTTAACATAATTCTTAGAGGAGATATATCTTTGACTAGCCTTTCATAAGAGCTTATTTTTGAGACCATGTGCAGACAGCAGGGCTTGTAGCTTCTATTGAAGATTTAGAGCATCTCAGAAGGTGGACATCACCTTGGGAATGCAAACAGTTGCATGCTGGATGAGAAATATGTGAATGTTCTGTATTCCCCTTTGGTTTTGAGAGTGTCACAATACATAGGTCACCCAAGCGAACAATATCTAAACTGTTCGGAGACTTCTCAGAGTCTCCTGGGAATGGTAAAACAGGATACAGCCTTTTCTTCTCATTTCCCTCTGTGAAATGCTCTCCTCTTCTTGGAACGCAGGCTGGTTGCTGTGCATACAGATAGGCGCTCACAATGGGGCATGACATTTAAGCATCTCACCTTCTATGCCGTACAGCCTGTCTGTCCTTTTAAACCTTGCTGCTGGGCCAAATGCAAAGGAGCTACTGTGTGACTTTTCGTTTATCTTCTGTACCCAAGCTACAAAGTTAGTGCTTGAGTGTGTCAGGTATCACCTGGGGACTTGGGAACGAGGCTTTTTATTGTGAACCCAATCCCATGACCTGTACCACACTGCCTTTGATTTGAAGGCAGGTTAGTTGACTACCAAGACAGCCTACTACATTAATCAGAATCAAGTTCACCTGAAATGTGGGCACACAGTAATTGCTAGTTTGCCACATGATAGCTTTCTGCATACTGTGTTACACTCTGGGTACATGTGCCAGGGGTTGATGGGAATGCTTTTGCTCCTATGCGTGCTGCTTGAGCAAGGCTTTCAGTTCACAATTCTGAAGAAATCTGAAGTTGAAAGAGTAGAAAATGCTCATCTAACATCTTTGTGCTTCTTTAACCAACATTCCTGCTTGTTATTTTCCCTGTGGCTCATTTCCTAACTCTGTATGTGCAGTGAAGATTCAAACACAGATTTTGAACTGTTTTAAAGATAAATCATCCATATCGTGTTGCCTTGTCTCTTAATACTTTAACTGATACTACTCTTTTATTTTCTGTATTTGTTTTGCTTGTTGAGACAGGGTCTCACTTTGTAGCCCAACCTGCCCTCCTACTCCTGCTCTTCTTGTCTCAGCCTTTAAAGCCCCAGGGTTACATGCATGTGCCACCATGTTTCTTAGTTTCATGAAGTCCTGTCTATTAATTGTTGATCTTAGTGTCTGGTTAATAGTGTTCCATTCAGAAAGTCTTTTCCTGTGTCAATGAGTTCAAGGCTATTTTCTACTTTCTCTTTTATCAGGTTCATTGTATCTGGTTTTAGATTGAAGTCTTTGATCCTTTTGGAGTTGAGTTTTGGGTAGGGTGATGAGTATGGGTCTATCTGGATTCTTTTACATTTAGCCATCCAGTTTGAACAGCACCATTTGTTGAGGATGCTGTCTTTTTTTTTTTTCCAGTGTGTGTTTCCGGCCTCTTTATAAAAAAAATTAGACATCTACAGGTGTGTGTATTTACTTCTTCATCTTCGGTTTCATTGAGCAAAATGTTTGTTTTTTAAGAATAAGATTCTCTTGCATATCACAGTTCATCTAATTATTCTGCAGTATGATTGTATTTATTTTTAATTGCTAAAACATTATTTATTTATCTGTGTGTGCATGCGTGTGTGTTTTTGTCCCTGTGTGTATATTCCTGTGTATGTATGCATGTGTGCAAGTATGTTTGGTGGGGGGGGTGCAGAGGACACATATAAACATGTCACAGCACAGGTGTGAAGGGCCAAAGACTTTGGGGAGCAAATTCTCTTCTTCCATATTGTTGAGAGAGGCTCTTTCTTGTTCTTTCTGTCAAGCTATGTGTTTTAGGCTAGCTGGACTATGAGTTTCTGGGCAATACTCTTGTCTCACAATACATCTAGTTGTAGGAAGGCTGGAACTATAAATACCTGACACCTGAAACTGAAGTTTTTCCCTGAGTGCAGAGGATCATACTCAGCTCATCAGACTTGTGTGTGAAGTGCTTTCACCTCATGAGCCATCTTGCATCCACTACTGGGATTTTCACACTGATCTAGTACCCTCCTCACATTTGCCATGCATACGATTTCAGTTTTGGCGGCGGTGGAGGGGGGAACTGGAATGGGAGGACTAAAATGAGAGAGAGAAGGAAGAGTGTAATAAGAGAGGGACTACGGGGAAGGGACAACTAAAACTAAAGACCATTTGAGAGGTTGTATGAAAATGTACTACAGTAGAAGCTTCTTAAAATATATACATCTATGACATAAAATCTAAATGGAGTCATCAAATAATGGGGGAGACAAAGCCCTGACTAGACATCTCTTGCCACCAAATGAAACGTCCAGTGCTGGGAATGGGTTATGTCTAAGCAAGTGGCTGGCCAAAGGGGCCCCAAAGAAACCGCTAAATAACTCAGTCTACTGGTCAATCTCCACAAACTGATGGTAAGGCCCTGTTGCTGTAGATAACACCGACATAACTCATTGAACACGGAGAAGTCAAGCTTACCTAGAGCCTTTACCTCTACTGACTAGTGTTCATGGTACTGGAAGGTACTCTGTATGCTCACAGAGGAGAAAGGTAAACACTGACTCAGCTACAAACCCTGTGATCAGCAACAGTCCCCTGACTGTGAGATACACTTGTGCAGTAGGGGCACAAAAGTTGTGGAAGTAACCAACCACTGTTTGATTGGATTTAGTAGTGCTTAAAATCTTGGCTCTTACTGTGGCAGAAACCCTAAATAAGAACAATTTTTAGACATTGGAGTTCATTGTAATAAAGCTGTACTTCAATGTCCCTCACATCACCAAAGGATTTTACCTCCATAGTAGCTATGCTAAGAGTTGAAAGTTCTGCTGCGCCAAGGAATGAATTGTAGACACAATTATTTGGATACAGATTTCCTGCTATGGCCAAAGCTATTTGACTTGAGTGATTGTCATTCTCAGCACACAGAGAACAGGGTACATTCATTTAAGAAATGATGTGTATATTAAGATGGTCTAACCTTGAAGTAGTTCATTAACTGTTTCAATGAACAACGGTTCTACTTGGAGGGTGGCACAGACATTAGGTGAGGGTAAGATTCTGGATCATTGGCTGTGATGATTTTGAAAAGCATTCATCTCAGAAAAAGAGTAACTTATAAGTCATATTTTTCAAAATTGATAAAATAATTATAAATATAAAGCAAAACATTCAGTCTCTTTGTTGTTCTCTTACAATCCACTTCCCAAATTAATTTTCTACATTTCTTTTGGTTGTATAAATAATTTTGAAATATGTAAGCTGTTCTGAAAACCATAGTATAGTATAAAAACATCAAATAAACAATTCTACTAATAGGCTGAGTTAGGAGAAGCATGTTTTCAAGACCATTATATGGTACATAGCAAGACACTGTCACATACAAACAAGTAGAAAGTGTATAGGGATTGTACAATATTAGACATATTTCTTCAATTACCAAATTAGAGAGACTACTGGATGACAGCCTACAAATTTCTAATTCCTCACATTTTTGAATTTTAATCAATTAGGATATTTTGGTAATATTAATTTTCATATTAAGAGATATTAAGGAAAAGTGATTGTTATTTCCTGTTATTTTTGTTGTTAGAGGTAGAATTATTTTTGTGTGGCTATCTTCATTTGGGTGTATTGAAAGATTACTTTCTTGCTTTTTCTAGGGTATAGTCTCCCTCCTTGTGTTGATGTTTTCCATCTATTATCCTTTGTAGGGCTGGATTTGTGGAAATATATTGTGTAAATTTTGTTTTGTAATGGAATATTTTGTTTTCTCCATTTACAGTAATTGAGAGTTTTGCTGAGTATAGTAGCCTGGGCTGGCATTTGTGTTCTCTTCGGGTCTGTATGACATCTGCCCAGGATCTTCTTAGCTTTAATAGTCTCTGGTGAGAAGTCTGGTGAAATTCTTATATGTTACTTGACTTTTTCACCTTACTGCTTTTAATATTCTTTCTTTGTTTAGTGCATTTGGTGTTTTGACTATTATGTGACGAGAGGTATTTCTTTTCTGGTCCAGTCTGTTTGGAGTTCTGTAGGCTTCTTGTATGTTCATGGGCATCTCTTTCTTTATGTTAGGGAAGTTTTATTCTATAATTTTGTTGAAGATATTTACTGGCCCTTTAAGTTGGGAATCTTCACTCTCTTCTATACATATTATCCTTAGATTTGGTCTTCTCATTGTGTCCTGGATTTCCTGATGTTTTGGGTTAGGATCTTTTTGTTTTTTGTGTTTTCTTTGACTGTTGTGTCAGTGTTTTCTATGGTATCTTCTGCCCCTGAGATTCTCTCTTCTATCTCTTGTATTCTGTTGTTGATGCTTACATCTATGACTCCTAATCTCTTTCCTAGGTTTTCTAGCTCCAGAGTTGCATCCATTTGTGATTTCTTTATTGTTCTAGTTCCATTTTTAGATCCTGGATAGTTTTGTTTGATTGTGTTTTCCTGCAATTCTTTAAGGGATTTTTGTGTTTCCTCTTTAAGGGCTTCTAGATATTTACCTGTGTTCTCCTGTATTTCTTTAAGGAAGTTATTTGTGTCCTTAAAGTCCTCTATCATCATCATGTTAATTGATTTTTGATCAGAATCTTGCTTTTCTGGTGTACTGGTATAACCAGGCCTTGCTATGATGGAAGAATTGGGTTCTGATGATGCCAAGTAACCTTGGTTTCTGTTAGTAAGGTTCTTGTGCTTGCCTCCCACGATCTAGTTATCTCTAGTGCTGCCTGCCTTCGCTATATCTGACTGGAGCCTGTCCTTCTTGTGATTCTGGTTGTGTCAGAACTCCTCAAAGTCAAGCAGTCTCTGTGATCCTGTGATTCTGGGATCCTGTGATTCTGGGATCTTATGATCCTGAGATCCTGGGTGAGACTGAGCTCCTGGGAGTCAAGCTGCCTCTGGGACCCTGAGATCCTGGTGTGACCAAGCTCCTGTGATCCTCTGATCCTGTGATCCTGGGTCTATAAAAGCACCTGGGAGTGGAGCTTCCTCTGGGTGTTGTGGGACTGGCTGCAGAGTTTGCACCCAAGGTCTTCTCAGGGCACAGCCCAAACAACCTTAATGAATTTCTTATATGCAGTCATCATCAGAGAATATTCCTCCTCCAGAAGATAGGAACAAATACTGATATGTATAACTGGACAATGCAGAATCCTTGGGATGCTCAGTCATAGATGGAATGTCCCTGTCAAATCTCTTTACTTCGGGCTTAGGGAACTCTGGGGAAGAGGAGGAGGCAGAAATATTGTAAAAGCTAGAGGGGCACCAAGGAAACAAAGCCCTCTAGACAACAACAGGACTGATGCACATGTGAATTCACAGACACTGTAGCAGCATGTACAGGACTAAGTCAGATGGGGTCCTAGCACTGAGATGGGGAATAGACAAATGCCCCCATTCATTCTTTTCATGTTCTCTCCTTTCTTTAAACATGTTTATTCTTCTCTCTTTCTCTCTCTCTCTCTCTCTCTCTCTCTCTCTCTCTCTCTCTTTCTCCCTCCCTCTCTAAGGAAATGAGATTTATTTTTAGTTTGAATGATTAATGGAGGAGACTTACAAATAAATTTTCAACTTTCAATTTCTACACTGAAATTGGGCAATCTATTTTTTTGTATCAAGACTCATAGTTAAATAATAGCAGCATTCATTGATAGACAAATAAATAGGCTTCCAGCATATAAGCTCATAAATTCATATCAATTTAGATTAAACCAAATTGTGAATACCATCTTGAATTACTAACAACACATAGATAATGACTTTATGTGTAAAATAGTGCTCTTATTTGAACTACAGTGTATACACAGTACAAAGACCAGTAAGCAAGTGTCTGTGACAAACAACATCATGTCCAAAAGAAACTTGGAGAGGAAAGAACTTATTTCATCTTATACTTCATCACTAACAGAAATCTGGGCAGGAGATAAAGGCAGAGAACTTGGGAGGCAGAAGCTGTATCAGGACCATGGAAGAGTGGTGCTTACTGGCTTGCTCTGCATGCCTTGCCCAGCTACCTTTCTTATACAGTCCAGGACACCTTCCCCAGGGATGATTCTACCTACAATGGGCTAGGCCCTCCTATATCACTCAGCAATCACAAAAATGGCCCCAGACAGGTCCATGAGTCAATCTGATAGAGACAATTTATCATTTTTTTCTCCTCTCCTCTTTCCAGATATATCCAAGATTATGTTTAATTTGACAAGAACTAGCCAGCACTGTGCAATTATGAGCTTCATTAAGACATTATTGTGAATAAATTCACAAAATCATAATTGATTACTAATAGTTTTCATTTCCCTCGAAACAGAAATATTTAGCCTTGTAACACATAGACAATATTTGGTAAGTAGCTGAAGTCCCCAGTGTATTATAAATCACAAGGAGAAATGAATACAGATAGTATGTCATGCTGGGAGACAAGTTGTGAAAGGACGGGCTTGCTTCTGGGCCTCTTAGGAATAGGCTCAGGGAAGTTTCTCAACACAGTCTAACAGTCAAGCAAACACTAACGATTGTGTAGTTACATTGAAAACAGTTGTATCTGAGAACTATGTACTTATATTAAATATGAATAAAACTGCATCCCTGAGA
The DNA here is from genome assembly GCA_036184795.1 of Tokudaia tokunoshimensis. Classification (NCBI taxonomy): domain Eukaryota; kingdom Metazoa; phylum Chordata; class Mammalia; order Rodentia; family Muridae; genus Tokudaia; species Tokudaia tokunoshimensis. The sequence goes on along the minus strand of BTHU01000002.1, from coordinate 86,629,738 downwards.
ACCAAATTAATATGTGCATATTTTAGCAGAAAGATAATTTCAATTTCTAATATTTTGAATTTTAAAGATTTCTTATGGCTGTTTTATATACTTCTTTAAAATAGATATGTTTAGAATTCTTGTTTGCTCCGTGTTTTGGAACATCACTTACTTAGTATTTAACTTTGTTTTTCTATGTTGTTCTGGGTGGGTGTAAGCATGCCATATTGTGCACATGGGTATCTGAGGGCAACTTCCCAGTGTCAGTTCTCCCTTTTCATCATGTGAGTCCCAGGGATGGAACTTAGGTTCTTAGACTTGACAACAAACAAGCACACTTACCCATTTATTTATCATTGTAAACCAAATAATTGAGCTAGTAAGAGTTTTAAATATACATTTAAATTAACTTTAATGTGTTTTCTCAAACTCAAGGGTGATTAAATACATTTCACAGCTTATAGGACTTATTTTCCAAAGATTATACTGTAGACTGAATGTATGCTAAAATTAGTCGGATATGGTTTAATGTATTTTGAGGTTGATCCCTGGTTTGGAAAAATTATAAGGTGATGGAACATTTTTAAGATTAAAAACAATTTTATGTGTATTTTGCCTGTATGTATGTGTACGACATGTGTGCCTAGTGCCCACAGAAGCCAGAAGATCTCCTGGAATTGGAGGTACAGAGAGAATGAGCCACCCTCTGAATATTCAGAATAGAAACCTGGGTCCCATGCAAGAGTATCAAGTACTCTTAACTGCTAAGCCAAGTCTCAAGACAATGGGACCTATCAAATGTGGTACCTATTGGAAGATTTCTCCGAAGTTGTGACACTGCCTTCAGAGTGAACTATTATAGCTCATTTGTATTTCTGGTTAGTGCTCAGTAAAGGGTTATCAAATAACAAGGCCACCATTCTTTTTGCTCTGACTTCTTGTCTCACCATGCGCTCTCTCCCTTCTGCAACTGCTCCAGCTGTGATTCCATTGGCCTGTCTTTGTGATCAAGTCTTCACTGGAGGTGAACCAGCACCACCCCTGGGCCTTGAATGCCAGAACTGTGGTTTTGTTTTCAATAAAACATCCAGCCTCAGACTTTTTATTTTAATAACAGGAAATAGAACATTGTTCATGTTTTCCTTCAAAACTGATTTTGCATACTATGATATTGTTAGGAGATGGGGTTTTTGGGCATAATTAGGTTAGGAAGACTCTGCCCTCACAAATGAACATAATGTCCTTATAAGACAGATGGAAGGATCTAGTGTGGATTTTTGTCCTTATGTGGGGTCACAACATTTGCTTCCTTCCAAGGATAGATGATGGTGTAACAGAGCACCATCTAAGAAGATATTCTGAACCTGTTTCAGACCCTCAGTCTACCAGTGGCTTGATCCTGGACATTCCAACTTCTACAATTGTGTGAATAATCTTTTATTATTTATAAGTTTTAGGTGTTTTCTTTTTGTAACACAAACAGATGAGACAGAGATGAACACACAATCTTGTGTTCATTCCCTTGACCAGCTATGCTACCTGTCTGTCTCCCACCACAGGCTGATGACTTTTTCTCTGTCTTACTGGAAATGGACAGTCTCCACGACTGCTTTAACCATCACAGCATATCTGAGTGATACCGTGAGGTTTCTGTTGAAGCCTTTAAGTGGCCTGAAAAATCTTTGCATCTATCTACTGTAAAAGAAGTGTGAATCCCATAGAATACCAGGCTATGAAAATCAAAATTATTTGATAGTCTGTGGAAGACAAGAACTTGAGTAAAAAGGGGGAGAGAGGAAGGAGAGAGAGAAACAATGATTGCCACAAGGCATACAATATGACAAAGATGCTGTTTCAGAAGTGGCAGCAGCACCCTTAGCTGAAGGCAAATGCTAAACTGCCCTGCTAAGCCTCTTTGAGATGTCTGAGTCAAAAAAAAAACCAACCATGAACAAAGTAAGTATTGCTTTAAGCCATTAAATTTTGAGTTACTTTCTTAGGCAGCAATCCACAACAAAAATGTAAATGTTGACATGTTCAAGGTTTATTACCTTCCAAACTGTAACGCATGCTTGTCTCTTCCTCTGTGGCACAGTGCCAGGATGCGTCACAAGAGCTGGCCATAAAAACATTTTAAAGATAAATTTTCCCTGTTCCTTAGTACTCAAAATTTAGACACAGAAACAACTCTGTAGGGTCTATGATACAAATGCGATTACAAGATAATATAAGAACAGAGAAGGAACAATTAATTATTATATTAGAAATTAGGCACTGCAAGAAAAAGAAATCTTTATGTTCCACACTATGTACCATGAGACGATGCATCTGGAATCTGATTCTCTCTCCCTCCCTCTCCTTCTCCCTTCCCCCATTTCCTGTGTGTCATTCATTCATCTCTCTCTCTCTCTTTCTCTCTCTCTCTCTCTCTCTCTCTCTCTCTCTCATCTATCTACATAGTGTTTACAATTGTGGGGGTTAAATCCTGCCTTGGGCATACTAGGTAAGTGATATACCATAGAGCTCTACCCTCCAGTAAATCTTTGTTGGATAAATAAGAGGATAAATGAATGAGAGAGATAATGAACATATGGGGTATGAGGTTTGGGAAGGACCCCTGAAAGAACTGAGAAAAGACATGATATGAATATATCCCAGTGAATGTGTAGAATGTTGAGTGATTAAGGATAGTGGGGAGAAAAAAAAGCTGCTCAAATATGATAGTAACTGAAGTGTTCTATCACATGTCATCAAAGAACACTGCATGGTCAGCAATGGAGACAGAGAACAGCAAGGATGGACTGGATCTCTAAAAGGAAAAATTTCATCATGCAAACCAAATGGTTTGAATCAAGTGAATTTCTAAGCAGAAACATCCTCCTTCCCATCTTGGATCCCAGACATCTCTCAGACCCAACAGCTATTATGATTCAGAATTGATTCTTGAAGATAATTACCAAGTTTCACCCAATTTTTAAACTCCTGAGTTTGTCTTATAGACAACCCAATTTTTGTTTGTCAATAAACTAAGTTAAAGCTTCCAACTCATTTTATCTTTGAGACGTCCCAAATATTCTTTGCTGTGTTTGTTTGTTTTTCTGAGACCAGGCCACTGTATCCCAGGCCTCTTAACCCAAGTCTTTGTATCTCAGGTCTCAGTATCCCAGATCTCTGATTTCAGGTCTCTGTATATTTCAGGCCTCTGAATTCCAGGCTGCCATTGGCTTCTGTTTGAAGCAAAGTATGATTTTAAGTTTTTGATCCTTCTTGGTCAACTTCCCAAGTGTTAGGATCACAGGCATGCACATCACACTCAGTTTTGGGGGTGAGTCTTGAGGTTCCAATCCAAAGAATCCTACATGCTAAGCAAGGATTCTACCAACTGAGCTGTCTCCCTCAAGGCCATTATTGTTGGCCACTAGGCTTGTAATTTATAGGAGCACCCTGGGGTACCTTGTATGACCTCATGCATTGATTCATTGACATACTTGCTCATATTTGCTTTAAGTAGTCTCGGGAATTACAACAGAGCATCACTAATCACTCAAAGATTTGATCCGTATGAAAATTCCAACAAATAGGAATAGGTAGACCCTAGCCATGGAAGACCTATGTCTTGCTCAGGTATCATCAGAGAGGTCCCTTCTGCAGTAGAGGGGAACAAACAGAGACAGCCATAGCCAGACATTATGTACAGAGAGATCTTGGGACATTCAACCCTAAATGGGATGGTTTTATCAAAGTACTCCCAATAGAGTTCAGGGAAGCCCCCTGAAAAAGCAGCAGAAAGAGAGTAAGAGGCAGAGGGAAAGAAGCATACAAAGACAACAAGGCCCTCTAATCCAACAGGGATACTGTATGAATGAACTCACAGAGACCAAGACAGCATGCACTTGGCCTGCATGGGTCAGTGCTCGATGGTGTCCTAGAGGTGCAAGAAGAAGAGGACATATGTCCCCATCCCTAACCCAGAAGCAATCTCCAACTAATAACTACATGCAAATGAAAATTTAGTTTCCTCAAAAGGAGTCTCACTGTGGAAACAAACCACTTTTAAGGGTCGGCTGCATGCCCAGCAGTAGATGGTCAACAGAAAAAGAACTCTATACCATCTTTGGAGGCTTTGTGTCTTACAATGTCATGTCAGGAATATTTTTTTTAAAAAAATTATTTTTTACTTTTATTATATAATTTTCTTTTGTCTTTTTAACTCTACATGTCCTTTGCATATATATTACAACTTCCAGCTTTGTGTTTTTATGGAATTCTTGAGTGCGTGAAAGAGTGGTTTTCTTGTGTTTTGTGCCTTTTCTTGGACTCTTTTCCTTCTGTCTGTTTGTTTTGTTTAATTTTGATGGATTTTTTTATCTTATTATATTTTATTGTTATTCATTAAAAACCTGTTTGTTTTCTAATGAGATAAACAAAGGGGTGGATCTGGATTGGAGCAGTTGTGGAGAGAAACTGGGAGGAGAAGAGGAAGGGGAAACTGTAGTGAGGATATATCATATGAAGAAAAAAATTCTATTTTCAATAAAAGGAAAAAAAGAAAAACATCAGGATAGGTTAAAAAATCAGACTACCAACGTTATTGACATATTGATTCTGTAATGGAATTTTTCACAAACATATTGAAGAAACAATGTAATAAATGGACTATATGGACTCTGCTTATAAGGTGTTTAAAGCAAATAGTTTAGAGTAAGCCCAAATAAATACATAGAAACTCAAATCAAATAAAGAAATAGATATTAGATACAACATGAATGTATTGATAGTGTTAGCTTTGGGCTAATTCCAAGTCACACACAGAATTAGCATTCTTCCTTTTATAACGTTTTGCTTTGCTTTATGGGTATGGTTTAACTAGAAGCTGCTGGCCTAGAACTTGCTGTATGCTCAGGCAGGACTTAAACTTGCATTCTCCTGCCTCTGTCTTCTAACTGCTAGGATTCTACATATCTGCTACCAGGCCGGCCTACAGTTGTTTTGCTTAGATGGCTGTGGTAGCCCATGTGAAATGCTGACAAGATGGCTTGCTTCTGGGGATCCAAGCAGCTGAGTGGGAGAGGCAAAGACCCTTTCTCAGTCAGGTTTATCTAACAATTATTACCCAGCAGTAGTCCAAAGAGAATGCAAAACTTAAACTGACAAATTTCAATGTTCAATGAAAACCTAAAAAAGCATGATGTTTGTTTCAAATGTCATAGCGAGAATGAGTGTGATAAGCTATTTTCACTATGAATTATCTCCCCCAATATTCACATTTGTTTATATACCCTAATTGAAAATATTGATGAGCTAGAAATCATTACTTTTAAAATAACTTTATTAAGAATTTTATGGGTATTTTGTCTGCATATCATGTACAGAGGCCAGAAGAGGAATTATCTTTTTCATGTATTTTTCTTTCCCCTTTTTATTCTACATATCTTCCACTTATATATTATGCTTCTAGTGTTGTGTTTTTGTGGAATTCTTGAGTATGTGAACAAGTGGGTCTCTTGATTTTATGCCTTTTCTTGGGCTCTTTTCCTTCTGTTGTTTTGTTCAATTTTGATGTGCTTTTGTTTTATCTCATATTTTATTATTATCCATTACAGGCCTGTTTGGTTTCTAAGGAGAAAGCAGTGGATCTGGATAAGAGGGGATCCCCTTGGACTGCAATACTGTCATCATTTGTGTCTCAGGAATTGAACTGGGGTTCTCTAGAAGAGAAACCTGTGCTCTCAATGACTTTCTCCATTATGGACTTTTGGGGAATAGTTCAGGACTTAAAGGGAATGCTGCTAGACTCTTGCGAGAGTTAATTTTGTATAGAAACTTGACTGAAACATGAAATGCCCATTGTTTTGGATGTGTGTGTGTAAAATGTTTCTTGTAGAGATTAACAGTTGAATTGATTAACTGTATAAAATAGATGGGCATCCCCCACCTAGGTGGGCATCCTCAATTTGTTGAAAGCATGAATAGACCAAAAAGGCAGAAGAAGGTTGACGTTCCACTGTTGGGACGTTGACCTTCCCTTGCTCTCAGTGATCCCTGTCTCAGCCTTTGGACTCTATCACCAGCTTGTCTTTGGCTTGCACATGGAAGATTATGAGACATCTCAGCTTCCACAGTTCTATCAATCCATTCCCTATGATAAACGTATCTCTTTATCTCCTTATCTCTCGTACTTACTAGTTCTGGAGAACTCTAATAACATACCATGTGCTAAAATACACCCTGGATTAATATGTCCTTTAAACTGGATCTTGGAAGCATTATACATATGGCATCATATGAGAACAGACAGCCATTAACATTCAATTTCTTTTTTTTTTTAATTTTATTTTATTTTATTTTTTTAATTTACATTCCAAATCACTTCCCCTTTCCCGTTTCCTCCCTCCCCGAAAGTCCCATAAGCCCCCTTCCCTCCCTCTTTTCTCCGTTCAACCCCCTCTCATTACTCTGTACTGGCGTTCCCCTACATCCAGTCTTTCCAGGACCAGGGGTCTCTCCTTCCATCTTTTTAGAAATCTATTGATATGCTGATTGTGTCTAGGGTATTCTGAGATTCTGGGTCAATATCCCCTTATCAGTGACTGCATATCATGTGTGATCTTTTGTGATTGGGTTACCTCACTAAGGATGATATTTTCAAGTTCTGACCATTTGCCTAGGAATTTCGTGAATTCATTGTTTTTAATTGCAGAGTAGTATTCCATTGTGTAAATATACCACATCTTCTGAATCCATTCCTCCGTTGAGGGACATCTGGGTTCTTTCCAGCTTCTGGCTATTATAAATAAGGCTGCTATGAATATAGTGGAGCATGTGTCCTTATTGCATGCAGGTAAAGTCTCTGGGTATATGCCCAGGAGTGGTATAGCCGGATCCTCCGGAAGTGTCATGCCCAGTTTTCTGAGGAGCCGCCAGACTGCTTTCCAGAGTGGTTGTACCAGCCTGCAATTCCACCAGCAGTGGAGGAGTGTTCCTCTTTCTCCACATCCTCGCCAACAACTGCTGTCTCCTGTGTTTTTGATCTTAGCCATCCTGACTGGTGTGAGATGGAATCTCAGGGTTGTTTTGATTTGCATTTCCCTAATGACTAAGGATGATGAACATCTCTTTAGGTGCTTCTCAGCCATTAGATATTCTTCAGGTGAGAACTCTTTGTGTAGCTCTGTACCCCATTTTTTAATAGGGTTACTTGCCTCTCTGGAGTTTAACTTCTTGAGTTCTTTGTATATCTTGGATATTAGCCCTCTGTCGGATGTAAGGTTGGTAAAGATCATTTCCCAGTTAGTTGGTTGCCGCTTTGTCTTTTTGACGGTGTCTTTTGCCTTGCAAAAACTTTGTAATTTAATGAGGTCCCATTTGTCTATTCTTGATCTTAGAGTATAAGCTATTGGAGTTCTGTTCAGGAAATTCTCCCCTGTGCCCATATGTTCAAGGTTCATATCACTTCCTGAGAAGACTGTAAGGCAGCAGGTGCTTCGGTTCAATCCGCAAACCTGTCTAGACTGTAGAGCCAACTGCCTTGTGACGTTTAGCAGTTTTAGGGTGATTACTCATTCACAGGCATTCGGTGTCAGTCCCACTACTGTTAGGAGACAGATGTTGGGCTATAATCTGTGCGTGAAAGTCGTCAACCTTCTTACTTTGTTTTATCATAACCTGTGTGACCTGGTCGAGTAAAAAAAAAAACAACTTTATAATGCTCACAACACTGACCAAAGGCAGGAGAGCACTAGAGCACTTAGCAGTACATTTTCCTAATAAGGATAGCTAACATTGCTTGGTTACATGCTATATGCCATAATTCTAGGTATTTTATAAGGACTATGCAATTTCATGCTTAAAATAATCATATATAATATACACATATAATTCTTTCATTCACCATACATTTGCTATGTCTGCTTTTTGGAAATGACACTGAGGACTGGTCTCACCACTATTAACTAGGTGCTCAGAACTTCAAACCCAGGTTTGGGCTCCAGAATATCCACCTATTTTTTAACCACTGTGTTGACATTAGACAGTGAACAGATAACACTGTTGCTGTTTTTGTATGAGATTACAATCAAACATTATTTAAAGATTACCTGTGGAGGTTGGATACTAGCAGTAGATTTAACTTAGGATGAATTATTAAGATCAAATTAACAGCTGTGTTTTGAGTGAACTGGGTGTGATAATTATAGGTAAGCAAACCCAGAAAAGACTGCCAACATGTCAGAGACATCAATTCTAATCACACCAATATTAAACATGAAAAGTTGACAGCAATAGTTTCAAAGATTGGGGTGGCAGACGAATTCACCAAGCCTGAGAAGGAACTATCATTTTCCACTCTTCAAGTAAGAATATAGCCAATGCAAATGGGAGAATGATGCCTTTAAATTCCCAGTGGATGTTCTTTTAAAAAAGACCACATTATTAGAAAACTAAAATAAAGCAAAGCAGTTCAAAACTCTGATCAAAAATTCTACTAGTAAGTGATTCCAAATAAAGAAATCTTGACCTAATAGTCAGTTGCAAAGAAGTTTAGGAAGTTGCTTATAAATTAAAAGCAGTATAAACATAAATTAAAGATTTTCTAGCACCACATACGCAAGTATAAATCCACATGCAATTTGATTTCTTATAAAATCTTTCAGCATAACACCAATAAAATCATTTAACATCAAAAGGGACAAAGCCCAGAACTCCTTCCTCCGTGTGCCATGTGCTGTGCAGGCCATTTCACACACCTGCCGTGGGTGTGTTCCTATTGCCAACACATAAGTCATGAGCAGAAATCCATTCTAGAAATAATTTATTTGGAATGAAAAACCTTCCTTTATGCTTATGTGCTTTATGCTTACTTATGGTATTGATCAGGATAGCTACTTCTACTGCACAGAATATAAAAAGTTTTTTCAATTTTTCCTTTTAATTTTGAGATTATAATCACATCATTTCTTCCTTCCTTTTCTTCACTTCAAAGCCTCCTCTATCTCTTTCAGATTTATGGTCTCTCTCTCTCTCTCTCTCTCTCTCTCTCTCTCTCTCTCTCTCTCTCTCTCTTTCAATTGTTAGATGAACATATGTGAATGCACATATACATATTCCTAAACATAACCTTGCTCAGTATGTAAAGTGTTACTTGTATGTATGCTTCCAGGACTGACCATTTGGTACTGGACAACCAATTGGTGTGCTCTTCCCTCTTCCCTGGGGAAGACTATTCCTCCCTGTCTTAGACTATTCCTCAGTTGCTTGAGGTTCTTTATGTAGGGTTGAGGGATCTAGAGGAACAGTATTGGAAACATTGTGTAGAAATTATGACTTTATTTTTGTGTGAAAATGTTAGGAGCTAGTAGATTGATAGAACATTATGATCATGATCAACAGTTTGATTTGGCTTCATGAGAAACACAAGCAAAAGAAGTTAGGTGAAAATGTATAAGAATGCTCATATGTTTGAAAAGTCATTTTATTTTCAAATTCAGAAAACTAATGTCTGCTTTGTTGACTAAGTATATTGTTATAAACATTAATACTGAGACTGCATAGGGAAATAGCAACATACTAATCCTTCAAAAATGAAGCAAATCTTCCTTTTTTTGTTTTATATATATATTTTTAAAGATAGATCACCCTGAATAGCTAGGGTTGACCTCAAAGTTCCTAAATCCTTCTGCCTCAGCCTCCTAAATGCCTTGTTAAAGGGAGAGCCACTATACTTGTTTGCTTCTTCCACACCAAGTGCCTCCTTCTATAGCATTTCTTGAAGAGTCTGAATAAGAAAATATTGGTGCGAGTCATGAACAGACAGAATGAAAACCCTTGCTCTCTGTTAGAGGTGCTGAAGACTTCTTAGCACTGTTCTAAATGTTATGTGTTGATGTTTCAGCTGCATTTAAATATTGACTTATAAACTTCTATTATTTCTATAGTTCCTGATGGACGAGTCTCAGTGAGCCTGGCAACAGTGAGCCCTTTCAGATGTGGGAGAATTACCTGAAGCACTAGCTCTGAAAGAATACAACTATTGTCATTTTCCCCTTGCAGTTTTTTGCTCTTTGGGGGCGTTTTCTCTCTCTGTATTTCTCTGTGTTCAAAATATAAAAGAAAAAAAAAAGTGGAGAGAGATTACAAAGTGTGCTTTAAAGCGTATTAAATGTAACTTATGGAAAATTTGTAACACCTCTTGAAAAACCCTGCTCTCAGCTCCCCCATGTGCTTCCTCTGGGGGAAGATAATGTAATTGTGTTGATTTAAAGGTTCTGTCTAGTTCTTTTAAGCATTCCTTTGATGCTGTGTCGCTCTGCCTGTAATAGACTGTTATTGCCCTATATTGAGTTTACAGAGTGAGGGTAAATCTTTGGTGATGTGATTGAGCCTCTACAAACTCAATATTGCTCACCCGGCCTTTATAACTTTCAGTTACAGTGCCGCAGAACAGCACACATTTTCATTTTTACCTTTTTAAATTTTCATTCTTGGTTCTGAAGCTGAGAGTGTGTATGCTGATGTATGGTCTTCAGTGCCTAGGTGGGGAGGCCGTAACTCATAAGCCAAAAGAACGCTGTCAAGTGGGCTATTTTTCTTTTTCTGAAATCATTGATTTTGTGTTTGATCGCTTTTATTGTGTTCCATTAAGTTCTCAGCTCTAATATTGAGAAGACCCAGCAGCCAGGGAAAACTTTACCAAGGTCTAGTTCAAATGCGATCTTAGAGGACCTGGGGGGACACTCAGAATAGCTTCTCAGGAGAACTGTTTCTCCTTGTTGAAGATGACAGACAGGGGGAATATGAGATTGGAAGCATCAGCATAGATCGTGGGGAATCGGGGAAGCCTGAGTGAATGTAGTACCGGGATAATGTTTGCTGCTGGCATGGCATAAGCCATGGCACCTAGGCACAGGAAAATGCAAAAGCCCCCCTACCCTGACCGTGTGAGGCTCTGAGCAATGGCAAAGCCTTCCTCCTATCTGAATACAGATGCTGATGTGTACAGACAACCTACGCTACAACTTTCTCTCTATAGGATGTTTAGGCATGAAGACTGCTCTCCCACATAGACTGCTCCTATGAGATTAGCTACCTACCTGCTTCCTTGTTCAGCTGTATACCATGGACCCTGCCTCCCTTTTATTTCTTTGTAATAATGCTGCTCCCTTGTTTATCTGTATAAAATAATGCTAGCTATGTGTTCAGCTGTATGAACTAACCTCATCTCCCTGTTCAACAGTTTATAATATATACTGAACTTCTGGGGTGCTGAGATTTCTCTGTCAGAGAGCCCACTCCACGTGAATCCAACTTCTTTGTCTGTGTGTCTGTCATCTCTTCATTCCATCCATCCTCCTGTTCAGGTCAAGTCCCTGGGAACTGTGCAAGGAAATGGTAATAAATGATACTAATGCTGACTTTCTTTTCTGTCTTAAATTATTATCAGCTTCTTTGGTTAAACTTTTTGAAAAAAATGTACTTTGCACTGAAGTATAATACAAATAACAGTTTAAAACTATCAGGACTAGGGTATACAATGCTTTTGTGGTATGCATAAGCTCTGGGTTTGATCCCTAGCATCACAAAAAATTCATCCCCCCCCCCAAAAAAAACTAGCCTAGAGCCTGAGCCTGCAGTTATACTACTACTACTACTACTACTACTACTACTACTAAATCTGAGACAATATGTCGTGTATTCCAGGCTATCCTTTGAACTCACTTTGTAGCTGAAGACAACCTTAAACAGATTACCTGATGCTCCTGCGTTCACCTCTTAGGTACTGGGATTACAACCATGGGCCACCACACCCAGCTTAATGTAAGGTGCCACGTACTCTATTGATATTGTTTTTTCTCCTGTTGCTTTAAGAGCTATAACCACACAGTTTTGGAGCAGATATTAGTTGAAAAGTCCTTGGAAACCACTCCTTCTGCCATCCCTCCCCCGACTCTCACAGACTAGATTCCATTTATAATTACCTATTTGTTGTGTTTTGGATGTGAAATATTCCCAGAGGCTCATGTGTTTGAATGCTTCGTCCAAAGTTGATGATGTTGTTTGAGAATGTCAGGGAACCTGAAGGAGTTGAAACTTTCCTGAGGTGAGCACATTACTTGGGGCAGATTTTGACTTTTTATACTCTGGCTCCACTCTCTTCTCTCCCTGCTTCTGGACTGCAAATACAATATGATGGGTTGACCTCATGGTCCACCTCCTGAAAATGCAAGTTCATTGAAAAAAAAAAGAGTCTAAGGTCAGAATACTAAAGGATCTTTCTGGTCTTGTAGTGACTGCTTAAGGAAGTATCCCTTACCCCCAGCCTTGGCACACAGAAGTTGCTGAAACTATGCTTCAGGAGAACCAGGCCCCATCCTGAATTGTCTGCAGAACCTCGCAGTATCAACCATTAAACATTGGTTTCGAAACATGAAAGACACAAAATTGAGGAGGTTATGGATCTTTCTCCCATGGTTGCAGAAAGCTGCCAAGGCCAAGCAATGAGTGGAAAGATCAGAGCAAGGAGCCCCTGAGATGCCATTGTGTGAAGCCATTAAGATAAAGCTTTTGTGGGGCAGTGGTGGCACATGCCTTTAATCTCAGCACTTGGGAGGCAGAGACAGATGGATTTCTGAGCTTGAGGCCAGCCTGGTCTACAGAGTGAGTTCCAGGACAGCCAGGATACACAGAGAAACCCTGTCACCAAAAAAAAAAAGGAAAGAAAAGAAAGGCTTTGGTTATAGAGGAGACCTCCAGATGTCATAGATGTCAAAGTCATGGAATAGTGATGCCTGCCAAAGATGAATATGCTTAGGAAATGAAACCAGCTCACCAGACTGAAGTGTTTCAGGCCACAGAGCTAGAGGGGTGGAGCTATCTAAACACTTTGAAATTGAAATAATTGTATCCTGTGTCTCAGATGCAGGGCATGGAGCTGCAGGCTTTGATGTTTTCCCTAACAATTTTCAATTTTGCTTTGTTCCAATCTTTCTTTGCTGTGCCTTCCTTCCCCTCTTTTGGGATGGGAAGATGTACTTTGTGCCATTGTATGTTGGAAGTGTATGCAAGAGTGTTGGAAACAGATGCATACAGGGGGAGCATAATAAAGAAACTGCTATGGGAAAGGTTTTATTGCAGCTATGAGAAAGAAGAGCCGGGTGCATGTGGAAAAGTCCAGACAAGAGAGAGAAAGAAGTAGATTGAAAATGGCCAGGAATAGACATGGCCAGGATGATCTGAGAGGGAGAGAATAGCAGGAGCTAGAGAATAGAGAGAGCACAGTGAGAGCAGCATGAGCTGAGAGCTAAGAAGAACCGGGTTATGAGGAGGAGGCATAGGTGAGGGAGAGGGAAGGGCCAGGACACTGGCATGGGGACTTTGGACTGAGGGACCCTGGAGGCACGAACCTTGATATGTTAATGGGTGCCACATATAGCCATGTGTCCCTTTTGTCAGAGGTAAGGGAAATAACTCCTTCGACTGTCTGGAACTGGCTTCACAAGTTTCTGAGGAATGTTGGCTTTTATCTAACTCCCAGAAATCCTCCTATAGTCCAGGTTGATTTCATTTCTGGATATTTGAACTGCCTTTTGGAGTTTGGGGAATTGAAGTTTCCTTTGGACCTGACAGAGAGTATGTCATTGATATTGTTGTTGTTGTTGTTATTATTATTAATTTTTTTAGGTGGTCACCATTTAGAGATTATCTTGTGCTTCACTAGAGATTCGAAATTTGAACAGATTTAGACTTTTAAAGGTTACGGGGACTTTAATGTTGAACTGAATGTTGGACATCATTGAAATGTCCATGAGTCATATTGCAGTTTGAATGTGACATGTCTCCTATAGGCTTATGTTTGAGTACATAGTCTCTCCATTTAAGGGTCTATTTGGGAAGGTTGTGAAAGGTGTCAATGGTAGAGTCTTCCTAGCAGCTGTAGGTCATTGGGGCAGACCTTGAGGTTTTGTAGCTAAGCTCCACTTCCTGTTCTAACTCCGCTTCCAGACTGCTGGTGCAATGTGATTAGCTGGCCTCCCTCTCCTGCCCATACCTTCCCCACTATGACGGACCCATTCTGGAAATGTAAACCAAAATAAATCTGATCTCTCCTGGTTGCTTTTGGAAGGTAATTAAGACACCAGCAATATAAGGAACTAAATTCTGAAGTGCTGCTTAATAGGAATGCATTTTACAGATGAGTGCAAAATACTTAATGAGAATGGGGGTCAGACTCCTTTCTTGCCTAGTTCCTCCCTGTGGCTTCTCTCAGTCACTCACCAACTCATAGGACTCTCTTCCACTCTTTCAGCCCCATTCTCGGAGCCTTGTTATTTGTACTTGCTCTTCCTTCAGTTGTATTAAGTTTTATTTTTGTTTCACTCCAGGGTAGCTGCGAACACTGGGGCGTGAGTGAAGAGCGATTTCACACAAACTGAGCTGTACCTAGTAGGATTGTGGACCTGCACAAACCAATTAAGGGGAGGGTCTCCCAAGGCCTCTAGCTGAGGAGCTATTAGCTGATGACTACCTGAGCAAGGATTGTCAATTCTCTACAGGAATGTGGCCTCTGGGAATTCCCCACATTTATGTGCATATATGCAAGACTAAGTTGACTCAAAAAAGTAAAAATTACAAAAGCACACTATGAACTTCAGAGGGAGATATGATGGGAGGTTATTAGAGGGGAGGGTCAGGGTGGATAGATGAAGGTACACATTATACACATCTAAAATTTTCGAAGAATAAAATTTAAAGTAAAGAAACTATGCACAAACATGGTTTGGGGGGGGCACACATCTATTTGAATTAATTTTCTTTATGAAGGGGAAGAAGGCAAGAATTCAGACTATCCTGAACGCTATGTCTTATTTTTCAACTAAATAATGGACTCTCCTTTAACATGTCCCATGTAGTATATTTTTTACTAAAAATGGTAAATAGCTCCTGCCCTGCCTTTGGTGTTGTGAGGACTTTGTTTTGCAGATTTTATATTTGCGAACTTTGCCTTGAGTTCCAGGGGAACTCATACACAGGATCATGATTAATGGGCATTTTTCTGAATTTAACTTTATTATCTAATGCTTATTTGCTTTTTCTATCATTTTGTTTTCCTTATCTAATATTTACCTTAGTATATTTTGCTTCTATTTATTGAGGAAACAAAACCTACAAGAGTTTACTATGAAGATTAATTAAACCGTGTGTGCTAACTCACAATAGCTGAGAAAGGGGCAGTATTAGAGTACAAATTTTGTTCTTTGTTCTGTGTTGTTATTTTACTAGATTAGGCTGCTCACCAACCCATAGAGATCAACCTGCCTCTGCTCCCCAATGGTGGGATGAAAGGTGTATGACACCAAGTAGAGAGTGTCCTTTTAACTTTAAGCCACTTCAATTTTCTTTTCCCTCTCCTTCTTTTCAGAAGAAAGAGATAACAAAAGCTAAAGATGAATTTTACTACATATTATTTCTATGAAAACAGGGATAAATATGGAGCAAAATCCATAGTGTATGTATGATGCATATAGTATGGATTTTGTGGTGTGTATGTCTGACCAAGTGTGGGGTATTTGTGTGTGTGTATGTGTGTGTGTGTGTATTTGATCATGTGTGTGCTCATTCACATGAATATGTGGAGCCTCACCCTCACATTCTTTATACAATGTTCTTGGTTTTCCACTTTCTTTGAGACATGGTTCTTTGCTTTTGTATGAGGTGGACAAACTCTCAGTAACTCCCTTCTTGCCTCCCATATCCCCCATGATTTGTGGAAATAACAAAACACTTTCACTACTGCTTCTAGTTTCTATCTGGATTCTAGAGATCCAAACTGGGGTCATCAGACTTTCAAAGCAAGTGCTTACATCCTCTGAGCCATTATTGCTCTAGTCTCATTATTATTATTATTATTATTATTATTTTACATGCTAGAGCATTGAAATGTAAACTTCCATTCAAGTTGGTGCAATAAAAGTGGAAGGGCAAGGAATAAAATCTATTAAATGTTCTTAGTATCATTTACAGCAGTAATTATAAGGTGTACTGTCAAATAGTAGCTTCAAACTCTTTGATGAGTGACATTAGAAAATAATTTTTTTCTATCACATCTCCTATCTACGCATTATCTCTTGACAATTTAGCATTATTTTCACCTTCTATCTTTCCCCTTTGAGTGTGACAGGATGCTCAGGAATTGTATTCTTCAAATCCTCATGCTTTTTTTTATTTTTTAAGATTTATTTATTTAGTATATGTGAGTACACTGTAGCTGTCTTCAGGCACTCCAGAAGAGGGTGTCTGATCTTGTTACGTATGGTTGTGAGCCACCATGTGGTTGCTGAGATTTTTGAACTTAGGACCTTTGGAAGAGCAATCAGCATTCTTAAACACTGAGCCATCTCTTTGGCCCAGATCCTCATGCTTTGGATCACATTCTCCTATAAGATAAACTCAAGTCAAGATCTACCTCAAGCATCTCATTCACCCCCCATCCCCATCTCTGGATTCACATATTCACATCTCCATCTCTGGTAACCTCTGTCCCTTACAAATGCTCTGCCCCTTACAAATGCTTCGTCAACTCAGAGGGCACCTCCCCATGACTTGGCACACCAGATTCTCTTCATTAGATTCCTGCTGCTAACAATAACCATGGATGCCAGGTCAGGTTATTCCCGTGACTGAGATGGGGCTGGGATGAAGGATTTTGGAGCATCTTGAGTAGTGGAGGGCCCCTGTATGTATGAAAAGTAGTTTGGAAATCGTAGGGAGAAAATGGTTAAAAGGAAGTGAAATCTAGATGGACTGTCCAAAATTTGAGAACAATTTTAATCAGGAATAGCCTGATTTTGTGCTGTATCTGTTTGTCAACATGCACAGCACAAAAAGGTAGACATAGAAGAAGCAAGAAAATGGCCGAAGTCAGAACTGTCCACAGCCCATTCTGAATTTCTATGAAGGATACTTCCCTGAAAGTATCATGGATGTGATTGCAAGGGATAACTTCCTTCAACCCACTGTACTCAAGCTCCGTAACTGAGCTGTATGTACTCAAACCAGCTAGTCTCAGTGATGGGGTACAGTTGGAGTAGCTCAGTCTGGTTTGTAAATATTCTTGTGTTTCCTGCCTGCTGCCATCCACATCAATCACTAGGCATCCACAGAGAGAGGAACTGGCCCATGAGGTGGGACAATTCACTACTGAGTATTGTAAAACTTGTCACCTGAAGTCCACTTACATCTCTGGTGGTTCTTCCAAGGGACCACCATACATGATTTGGTGAGAGGTGGAAATCTGTATTTAAACACTTGGAAAACTGACTGGCATATTAGAGTGTGGGAATATCAATCTGAGAACAACCTACTTTGTTCATGACGAAGCAGATAGGATGCTAGGTGTAGGCTCTGAACCCCAAATATGAAAAGCTGCATGTCAAGTAAGGAACTATAGGCATATTTCTCTATGTAGTGGTTTTTAATAAGAATGGTCCCCATAGGCTCATAGATTTGAGTAGTCACCAGGGAGGAGCACTATTTGAACAGATTAAGGAAGTATGGCCTTGTTGAAGGAAGTGTGTCACTGGAAGAGGGCTTTGAGGCTTGAAAAACTTATGCCAGGTCCACTGTACCTCTCTCTTCCTGCTGCTTGCAGATTTAGATCTAGAAGCCTTAACTTCTCCAACACTATGTCTACCTCCATGCTTCCTGCCATGATGATAGTTGACTAAAACTATGGAACTGTAAGTCAGCTCCAATTAAAAGCTTTCATTTATAAGAGTTTCTATGGCCAAGCTGTCTCTTCACAGCAATAGAACAGTGACTAAGACACCCTAATACATCCCTGAAACAATTTGTAGGGTTGTTTTCCCCTAGAAAATATAGGCAGTGTTCTCAGAAAATAACCATACAGTGATTTGAAAAGCAAGCAGTAAATGCAGCACTTTCTAACAAAAGATATTTGAAGGTTAAAAAAAAAGTTGTGCATGCTGGAAGAGTGGTGGTACCAGGAGTTTCTTCATCTGGAAGCGGGCATACAGGAGAGCTCTGCAGATATGAGCTTAGTTTAAATTTTGAAACCATTTCTGCTTTCTTGGAGACTTTTCTCCTAACATTCACTGCATCATTGTGAGAATGAAAGTGCCAGGAGGGACTGTGTTTAATCCCAAGACTGTGATGTAATCAAATATCCAATTCCAGAGATGCTTTTAGGAAATGGTGCAAATGAATAGCTTTAAAATTAAAAAAATGTACATCGTACTCAAATCCCACAGGTCTTCACTCAATCAGTCACAGAAAGAATATTTTCTTGGTATTCAAGGAATAATTTGCAGTATCACTCAGTCTTCTGTGTGGCTACTGAGAAACCAAAACAAGAACAATATACCTTGCAAGTTAATGGGAGACTGAAGCAGGAAAAAATATACCTTGTAAGTTAAGGATTCTGTTTGCAGTTAAGACAGTTAAGAATAAGCTCCTGTTTGTCCTACTTTAAGTCTTTGCAAGTTGAGGTTTCTATTTGTGATTAAGAAGTTTCTCTTTGTCTTATTCAGGTTAAGGTTTTTGTTTGGAATTAAAAGAATTTCATTTGACCTATGTTAAGTCCTTGCAAGTTAAGGTTTCTATTTGTAATTAAGAATAGCTCTTGCTTCTTAGATGTGATGTAAACTGCTTGCAACCCCTTTCACATGAACAACGTCCTTACCCTTGTCCCTTCCCACTAACTGTGTCTTTCTAATAACGTATAACAACCAACCCTCTTGCCCTTATGAACACCTAATCTTTCCTATCAAAGGGACATCAGGGGTCCAGCAGAGGCTTCTCTTTTACATCTTGACTTAGCATAAGAGAGCTGGCTGACCAGTCCTGGGTTTACCCCAAACACAGCTTGTTTTGGTTGGACAATCATGGATATAGTCTTTTCTACTCATGATTCTCAGATTTTAAAGCTATAACAGAATACTTCATGCTCAGAACTTTATGAAGAAAAGAATTTTCTTTAGCTCATGATTCGGGAGGCAGAAGATCTGAGTTCAAGTAGCTGGCCATTTCAGCCTTGGTTGTTCATTACATAGTAGATGGCATCACAGTGTGAACAGATATGATGAGGCATTTCATGATAGTACAGAAAGCTGAAAATTTCAACAGCCAGGCATGCTTTTTTAGTAATAACTTATTTTCACAAGAATAACTGGGAATTCCATTAATCCCCTCTGAAGGCATATCCCTACTGACTTAATTATTTTCCAGTAGGTCTGATTTCAAAGCTTTCTCTACTTCCTAACATTGCTATATTGGAGAACAAGCTGCAAGTAAATTTTTGGGGGTTGGAGACTGAGGGACGGGATGTCAGTCTAAAACCATATCCAAACCATAGCATAAGAAAAAGGTTATCTTAAGACAGTACCTGTCTTAGTTAGGTTTATATTCCTGTGATGCAACATCATGACCAAAATCAACTTGGAGAGGAAAGCTGATTTTGCTTGCACTTCCGTATTACAGTTCATCATCAAAGGAAGTCAGGACAGGAGCTCAAGCAGAAAAGAAACCTGGAGGTAGAAGCTGATGCAGAGGCCATGGAGGAGTGCTGCTTACCGGCTTGCTCCTCACAGTTTCTTGCAGAATCTAAGACCAGTAGCCCAGGAATGACCCCACATAAAATGGACTCCATCCTCCCCTACCAATCACAGCTTAAGAAAATTCCCTACAGGCCTGCCTACATCCTGAACTTATACAGGCATTTTCTCTGTTGCTGTTTCCTCCAGTCAGACTACTATAGCTCGTGTCAAGTTGGCATAAGACTATCCAGGACGTTATCATAGTTTCATATGTTTAACCAATAAACACATCTGTGACAAACTAATTGAAAGATAATTAAAATCATAAACGTTCTTTCTCATACCCCAATTTCAATAGTTGGCAAAGTATTTTGTATATCATAATTATATAGCAAATATTAACTGATTTACATTAAAAAAGAGAGAAAAGAAACTTTGCTTCTTCTTGCAAAGTCTTTTAAATAAAGTTCCTTATGTGAAACTGTTTGGAAGGTGTTCTTTATTTGACTTTATGAACCACAATCCGTGTACTGAACATTGACAAATCTTTTACATGTCTTCACTCCTGAATGTTCGTTTGTCTTTTGGGTCTTGGGTTAGCTTGGCTTTTGGTAAATTTGCTACTGAAAACTTATTTAAATAAGCATGAACCACAGTAAGAGCATTCTGTGATGGAGCTACATGTAGTCCAGGAAGCTAGTGCACAGAGACCTTCTACAGCCAGGTGGAGTGTGGGTAAAAGTACCATAAGATGACCCCTCAAAGCAATCCAGTATACAAGAGAGATTTTTTCATTGGAATTTTGAGCAGTTCCTCTTTGGGAAGATGGGCAGTTATGCCATTACATGTTTCTCTACTTCAATGCTTGTACAAATTATTGCATAATTTGTGCTGGATCCTGATAGACAGCTTGTACTGGACTCTGTTCTCTAGGGTGACTGTGTAGGTTCACTGCACAGGCTGAAGATTTTTAATAAGATTCTGCTTCATCTTGGTTAACATGATTTAGCCATTTCAACTTGCTGTTTGCATAATTTTTAAAACATTAATGACAAAATTTCCAAAAACAACATTATTTAAGGCTGTAAAGGTGACTTTTTTAAAATACAAAATGAAATGATAATACACAATGAACCCATCTGAATATGTGCTCAAAGCTACTGATAATCTGAGGTTTCTTGTAAATCTCAGTGACAATCAGGTTTGCTTTTCTAAAGTTGCAAAAGAGTTTTTTTTTAAGAAAAATCATTTGTTTTGCTTTTGAGATTATGATGTAACTATATAATTTTCTTCTTCTCTTTCTTCCCTCCAAACCTTCCCATGTACCCCTCCTTTCTGACTTTCAAATCTTAAAAAAACCTATCATTTTCATTAATTGATGTTTCTCTCTCTCTCTCTCTCTCTCTCTCTCTCTCTCTCTCTCTCTCTCTCACACACACACACACACACACACACACACAAACACTCCCATATATACATATATATATATATATATATACAAACAACCTGGTCAGTTGGTATAATGTTACCTGTATGAATGTTTCCAGGGATGACCATTTGGTATTGAATAATCAGTTGGTGCTCTTTCCTGGTGAAGACTATTTCTTCCTTTCTCAGCATTCTGCAGTTACTTGTAGCTTTTTGTGTATGATTGAGGTCTCTAGGGCTTTCCCCCATCTACTTTGGACTGTCTATTGTTGTCCTTGTTGGTACATGTTTAGGCAGTCATGTTGGTAGACTTTACGTGTGCAGCTGATGATATTACTAGGTGACACAAACTCAGAGCGAACTCCCTATTCATCTGGCTCTTACAATCTTTCCACCTCTTTTCCCGCAATGATCCCTGAGTCTTAGGTGTGTACAGGAGTTTTGATGTAGTTGTGTTCACAGGGACTGGACTGTATAACTCTTCATTTTGATAGGTGTGGTTTTCTCTGTGACAAAGAGAAGTTTCTTTCATGAGGGGTGAAGATTACACTTACCTATGGGTCAGGTTTATTGTTTTAAAAATAGTGTCTCTAGGCATGACTTATTTTCCCTTTGTCTTTGCCAATGCTGAAGTGTACTGAAAAGAGAGTATACACACATGAAAACTAGAAGAACAGCAGAAATGCTGCCTTTATTGCTGTGTGATCTCTCTTTTATGTCCCCACTTGCATTTATGCTTTTCTCCACGTGTGGAGCAGCATTGAGACCTCCTCAGGTGCTTAGATGTGCCTTCGTCACATCCTGGAGACTCCTTCTAGGACTTCAAAATAAGAAAATTTCTTTAAAACAAATAAAACCCAAACCCTACCTAGCCTCAAGTATTGTTGCCATTTCATAAAAATAAAATAGGTAATGAATCAAGGTTTGGGAGGTCTAACTCAGTGGGTAGTGTAAGGCCCACAGTGAACTCCCACAAATGACAGTGTTGCTGACAATGTCATAGATAGGAGAACTGGAACCATGTAAACTGAAGGATTGTCACTGGGTAAACAGAAACCTAGACTCAGCATGTCTCAGGAATCTCTGTTTACCAGGAAAGCTACTATCTCTATTATTTACCCAATGGTCAAGACAATTACCTCTGACAAGGGCATCTAGTTCCTGATTAACACGAACAGGATGTATCAGCTCAAATACCTTCTGACTATCATGTGGCATCGGTTTGCATTCCTGCCAAGCTGTCATTCACTACCCTCTGAGGCAGCCCATCAATTTGTTTCTCTAAATAAACTTTTTTTCTACCCATAGAGTAGTGGTCCAGTTTGGTGGTTTCACTATGCCTCACAGGTAGAAAGTATAAAGTCCTGGGTGATCTCCAGCACATAAAATCAGGTGTGGTCATACATTATGTGGTTCCAGCAACATCAGAAGTTCAGCATTATCCTTGGCTCCATCAAGAGCTGGAGACCAGCCTAAATCACGTGACACCTGATATTGAAAAGAAAAAGAACTCAAACAGTCTCCCAGAGATAATTATTTTGTTAGGTATTTGAATGGTAAGTGGAAAAGAGGAGAAGGAGAAGGAGGAGGAGGAAAAGAAAGAGGAAGAGAAGACGAAGAGAAGGAGGAGGAAGAGGAGGAGGAGAAGAGGAGGAAGAGGAGGAGAAGGAGGAGAAAAGGAAGAGGAGGTGGAGGAGGAAGGTAACTTTAGCTAATAGAAAATTTGAAGAAGTGAGAGGCCCAAAATTTAACTGATTCTATGTTTTGAAAAGGACTTGGGTGAGAAAAACTCTTACCAAATATCAAAGTCCTCTGTGAATGAGGAAGAACAAACAAACTGATGTCTAGGTGGGATGAACCTGGGTGGTTCGGGGTTGTGCTAACTCACAAGTTTTATATTGTGTTTAACTCAATGCCCACTGCACCTCACCCTGCTCCCTTTTCTTTTTCCAGTAATACTGGGGATTTGTCTTGGTTAGGGGTTTACTGCTATGAACAGACACCATGACCAAGGCAACTCTTATAAGGACAGCATTTACTTGGCACTGGCTTACAAGTGTAGAGGTTCAATTTGTTATTATCAAGGTGGGAACATAGCAGCATCCAGGCAGGCATGGTGCAGGGGGAGCTGAGCGTTCTAGATCTTCATCTGAAGGCTGCTAGGAGAAGACTGGCTTCCAGGAAGCTAGGAAGAGGGTGTTAAAGCCCAGGTCCACAGTGACAACAAGAGCACACCTACTCCAATGAGGTCATACCTTCTAATAGTGCTACTCCCTGAATGAAGCAGATTCAAACCACCACAGCATTGAACACAGGATCCTCATGAATATTTGGTAAGTGAGCTACATTGAGCTACATACAACACTTGCCCTTTATATTATACTTAAAAAGAAATCAGAGAAATACTGGACTAAACATTGCATCAGAGGAATAAAGGGCACTAGTTCCTAATTCTGAAGTCAGTGGAGATATGAAGAGTTAACTGGTTATAGATAGAATTTCAATGAAGAAAAAAAAAAAAAGCTTTTATTTCCCTAGGGCCTGATCTGATGAACCCTCTCACACGGGCTGTCTCATGTTGTCCAGGATAAACAACGTCATGGCAAGGAAGCTCTAAGGAGACACAAGCTGACATTTATGACTGCCCTAGGTAAAGACCTCTCAATGGCCTTGCTGCCCCTTTCTGTTTATAGAAAATGCCTTCCCTTGGATGTTCCCTTCTTTCTCTCCATTCCACCCAGGCTAAGCATAGACATTCTACCTGCCTTTCTCTGTTCTTCTCCATTTTCTCCCACATAGCTATTGTTCTTAAGAGAGTATTTGCCCTTCAATTCCATTTTAGGATTAAAAAACAGAGAAGAGTAGATTCCATGGGGAGTACTTGACTTAACAAGAAAGTTGAAAAAACAAAGAAAGTCCAACACAGCTTTTCTGACCTGACTTAAGAGTTCTCAGGGGTATAAGGAGTAGCTAAGAGGAAGATGCATTTTCTGAAAATGTCACATTTTGAACCATTTTTAAAAGATGGTTTATGTTCTGAATGTGAAGGAGACTATATATAAAATGTGATTAGAAACAATACTGATGAAAATGCCTAGAATATGAGAAGACTGTGTAGAGACTTTCCCCCAGGAGAGATGCATGAGTGAAATTCTCTGCATTCCCTCTGTAAATCTCTATCCACACTTCTTCCCTTTCTGTTACATACCACAGAGTATCTTACCTTTCTCTTTACTGTTTGGAGAATTGCCATCGAATATTAGTTATTAAATCCTCTAGTGCTTAGGTCTAAGATGAAGTCTAGAATGAGACATGCATAGCACCTGGGAAGCAACCTCATACAGTCTAGCCACCATTCGCAGGGCCTCTTGCAGTTCTTTAAATGTGGTGTCCTGGTGCACAGGGCTCTGCCCTCTCGTTCCAATCTTGCCCAGGCATCTACAAACTCAGAGAGACTAGGGGAAGGGTTGGTCCAAAGAATTAAGCCAGTTTGACCTTTTCTTGTGAGTTCAGGTGCCTCTGCTTAGGCCAGAGTGCCTTGCTCTTTCTGTCATTCACCTGCATTATCAAACGAATGATTTTTCAGAGAGTATGATTATCAAATGAATGATTTTTCAGAGAGCTATATTTGTTGAACTGAGTAAGGAAATTGGATGCATTCAGTGGTAGTGGTTTGAGGATGATTTCTCAAAGTTACTGAGAACTGTTCTGTTCAACAATACAGAGAGGTGCAGTATACACTGACTTGAATTTGTAAAACTCCAGTTTCAGTATTTGATGGAAATGACCATGAGAGGACACGTCCAGAAGAGAAAGTCAACAAAGGTTAATGAGATGATGAGCAGAATCCCATCAAGTCTGAGCGTATTTTAACAGGACTGGAGATTTCTGAATCATCTTCGACTGAGGGGACTGCTTTTGTCTGGTCTGCAGCAGCAACGATTCGGCCTCAGAACAGGCCATAATATGCCTGCCCAGAACCCACATGGATTGGATTTCAGCATCCAGGGACTTCTAAGCACCTTCCTAGATGTGTGAGTCGCTGTGAGTAGGAATAACTAGCTCCAGATGGGGAAGGTCTTAGTCAGTGTTTACTACTGATGCACTTGGATACTAAACTATAATGCTAAGTGTGGTTGGATTGGGGTTTAGAGAGACTGTGTCTTTAGATGCTTGGCAACCTTCTGTGTCTTCTTGTTGGTGGAAGAGATCATTCCTTTAAGCCTTTTAGAAGAGTACTCATCTCACTTAAAAGACTCTTTTCCTCTGACCAAATAACTTTCCAGAGACTCTTTCTCTAAGAACCATCACCTTGGGGATTTGTGTAGGACACATTCAGTCAGTAATGGGGAGAAATCATGTGCAGTCTCACAGAAGAGCAAACAGACTTGTAAAGTATTGGCAGGGATTTTCCAAGTAAATCCTTTCAAATTTACCTATCACTTATTTCTATAATCATTTAATTCTGTAAGAAGGTGAAGAACAATATTCTAGATGCAAATAGAACTTTCTCCAGGAAGGAAAGTTGAAAAATTTCATAGCTACCCCCACTGTACTGTTACACACGTATGTCCTCACCCTACACCCCTTGCTTTTTCTTTAACATTACTGATTGAGTGCATAGATAAGCACTCAGTCTCACCTAATTTATGAAAACCACTACAACTTGATATTCCACAAAGATACCTCTATTCACTTAAATTTTTATGAATGGATATTTTTTGAGGTAAATAAATAGAAATTATTATTATTTTAACAATTTACAAGTGTGGTGATTTTTTTAATTGAATATAGTCTTCATTTACATTTCAAATGCTAAAACCTTTCCTGATTTCCCCCCACCCCCTCTGAAAACCCTCAACCCCTCCTCCCATCTCCTGCCTCCAAGTATATGCCCCTCCATTTATGAATGGATATTTTTTAAAAAATTCTTTTCTGGATGCAAAATTTTTGGATTATTTTAGAGAAAAGGCCTTCAGTAGAAGCCCAAGTTGGCCTCAAATTCAAAATCCTACTGTGTCTGTAACTGAGTGAGTATAGATAGGTATATGCCACTGTGCCTGCCATGACTGGAGGCTTCTAAAAGATGCATGCTTTCTAAAAGACATTGATTGCTTTCACACACTTTAACTTTGACTGTTTAAACTTGTAGCAGGAGCCTAAAACTTTCATAAACTCTTGATTTTTTTTTTAACCAGAGACAAAGTAACTTACATGCTGATGGTCCTTCAATAATTGTTATTGAGAAAATATACACCTTTTCCTTTGAGAAAGTTTGGGGCAGACACTTGGTCGTCTTCTGTTTTAAGATTGATGTCAATCTTAACAAGTGGAACATTAGACACAACAGGCCTCAATGGCATGGCTGTAGAGTTTGGATGTTGTGTTAGTTTGGGTTTTACTGCTGTGAACAGACACCAATGACCAATGCAAGTTTTATAAAAGACATTTACTTGGGGCTAGCTTACAGGTTCAGAGGTTTAGTCCATTGTCAACAAGACAGAAGCACGGCAACATCCAGGCAGGCATGGTACAGGAGGAGCTGAGGGTTCTACACCTTTATCCAAAGGAAACCAGGAACAGACTGGGCATCTTCAGGCATCTAAGAGGAAGATCTCTAAGCCCAACCCTACAGTGACACACTTCCTCCAACAAGGCCACACCTTCTAATAGTGCCACTCCCTGGGACAAGCATATGCAAACCATCACAGATGTGAATAGTGTGACCCAGGAGATGAACTTCACAGAATGCAGCAGAGAGGAACATCAACAGTCATCATTCAAGCCGAGTCATTTATAGTTCTCTCCTACAACACACCTGTTATTTCAGACGAGTTGGCTGTTCTACAAATGCCCTAATTTGCATGGACTCTCAGTGACCTATCTGTAAGCACACAGCAAACACACAGCTGTCATGAAGGCTGGACCTTCTGTATGTGTGTTATTGCTTATTGGAGAGAAAAATAATAAAGCAGATATTTAAAAGGAGATAGGAACAGCAAGCAATCTGAGTAAGAAGTCAGAGTGTGGTTGTCGAAGAGTAAAATAGAACTGAAGTCAGATTGATTTATAGCCAGGAAACTCTCGGCAAGCCCTGAACAAGTTCTTGCATAGAGATGAAAACAACACAATGAGGTAAAGTTCTTTCTTTTTACAGCAAGCTACAGTTGGAAAGGAAACCCTGAAGCCAAGAGAGCCTGGGAGTCTGCATGTATATTCGGTTCATCATTTTTGTTGATCCAAGGCCTTTCGGTTACAGAGGAGTGCAGAATTCAGAAGACCAGGACTTCCTGGATGTGCTTGAGGACACCCCACCTCTTCTACACTGGTGGTCCCCTTAGCTTTGGCTGAGAAGTATTAGGCGACCTTTCTCGAAGCACCCAGTCAAAGAAAGAAAAGGGAAGTTTTAAGACGAGAGTGGCAGCTTTTCAGGACACATTGTGTACTGAATTTAAGAAAAAAAATATTAAAGAAATTTATTATTTCCTTGGTATACATCCTGACTATAGAAAGGAATGTAGGCAGGAACTGCATCTCTGGAAGGTAGGAAACCCAGACATTGAGTCGGGAGGGCTGGCTCTTAACTCTGCTAACCACCAGTCATGTGTCACTATGAAGGAATTACTGCTGTCTCTCAGTTGTTGCCTCACATTTGTAAGTAAAGGTTTTAGATTTGATTTTGAAGTCTCTTTCAGCCCTAACATGTTATAGCACACCTTATCCTCCCTGAGGAAGCTTTTCTCATAAATGTTAACTTCATTGTGGCATGTTCTGCTCTGGTAAGAGTGGAAAAATCTAGACTAAAATCAATATATAGCACTGCCTGATGTTGAAACATTTTAAGAAGTAGATAAAAGTGATTTTTGAAGAAAATACATCATAGCACTTCATACAGCTATCCCCAAATAAGAATATAAAACAGTGTGGCTAGCTAGGATAAGTAGATGACACCTGTTACTGTTATTGGTAAAATTTTCCATAAAGAAATCTCTCCCTGCATGTGATGGCTTAAATCTAGTGCCTGCTGAAATCTCATTTTGAATATTCTTTCCCTATAGGAAGTACTATATTTTAGAGTCAAGAAGAGTGGAGTTAGCAGCTTTGGGTCAGTACAGGTAAGACCTTGAAAAGTCTAGCCTGGCACCTAGTTTCTGTATCCTGGTCTACTGAGATACGAACAGCCTTTGCTATACACTTCACCCTCCACGGCCTGAGCATCTCCACCAAGCCTTCCCCATCACAATGGCGAAAGCCCTCTGAATCATGGAACCACACGAAATCTTTCCTACCCTGAGGTGTTTTCTTCAGGTCTTGTACAAATAATACAAAAGACAGAACATTGGTATTATATTGGTGATTCATCCTACTGAAGAAATTTGCTACGGAGGCAGGGAAAAATCTCATTCAAAGGAAAGCGATTTCCATCCACCCAGGTCTGAGATTTGAACTTTCATTCTTTTTCTAGAGAGGGGATGATTTCTGTGGTTCTTTATTTGGAATCACTCCATCAGTTTATCTCTGTTTTGTTTTCATTTCTGTTCTGGTCCCATGAAGGTGGTTGCGCTGACTCTTGGAGGCAATAGTACTAAGCTTTCTTGACCCTTGGTTTCTGCAGGAGTTCCTTCTAAGGGGTCATGGAAAGAAGTAAGCAGATAGGAGAAAGTGGCACAGTATCTTCTCTGCTCCTCATGGCCCTGAATCTGTGGTTATCCTCTTATAGGGCATAGTTCTCATGTGGTCTATAGATACAACCTCTCCCACTCACCTGGGACCCTCACTGTGGCAATGTGCTAAAACGGTGCTGTCTCCTGTCTGTGTTCATTCTGGTCCTGATCATCTTGTTCACATTTCTGGAAATACTGTGTTCATTGTTTCCTGGTATCCTAGAGAAAGTCTCTGACTTCAGAGACCCTATCCTTCTCTCTCAAGAGTTTCTAAAACTGGTCTCTAGCAGACACACAGGCAAAGGCATAACTAAAGTAGACTGACTTTTAAATCTAGACTTGCAGTCTGCATGAATTCTTAAATATTGAAATCCTTTGTAAAAGAAATCATTTTTTTTGCAATGCTAGCAAGCATTGCATGTGTTAGCTTTGTTGTCAAGTTAGACAGCATCCTCATAGCTCACAGTGATCTCGGGAAAAGCTCCATGATACCTTTTCCTTCTCTTACAACTCCTTTCTCACCCCACTGAAAAATAAACCAAGCCTTTCTCCACCCTTCTCCCCCAGAGGAAAAAAGAAACCCATGCAAATCTTTGTGGATTCACTAGTTCTTATCAGTGCTACTTTATACTCAGGAGAGTAGCAATTTCTATTTGGTGATATTTTCCCCTGCCTCCTTAACATTTATGTGCAATAGATGGTATAAGATTGACTCTCCAGTGTTACCACACAGCACATCATAAGGCATGCACAAAAGATGAAAGACCCTGGAACAGGCCAGCTGATAGCTGAGCCTTGATAGCCAGTGCCGCCATCTCTCTTTTCACTTAGCCAATGCTTTGAAAGGAAGTGGGAATAAAAGGCAAGGAGCAGAATGCCCAGTTGTCCAGCAGAGATTTCTTTCGACTAAAGATCACCTAACACGTTTGTTTCTGCTTCCTTCTTCCTTGTTAACTGTGTCTGGCCTGCCCCACAGACGCTGACTCTTGCCTCCTTTCCCAAGGCACCATCTCTTTCTCCACTTTTAACTTTCCTGGTTCCTTTTATTTATTTATTTGTTTTCAGATCTTACTAATGACCCATCTCCCAAGTGTGGGCTTTACTTCCACAGAAAGAAGCAATTTGATTGTATAAATTATTCATTCAAGTTGCAGTATGGTAGGAGACAAACTGCCAAGATATAACAGGGAAACTGCTTTACGTTTGATGGAGACTTTGGAACATCATGGAACTTGCTGCAAGGATAACAGCGTGTTGGAAAAAACTGATGAAATCAATGCCCATGGTATACTACTTGGGGCTGTTTTTTCCCACTCTGCCTGTTTCACTCTCTCTCCATTTTAAAGGGTTAAAATGGGTGGGCTTTAGAGTTTTACAAGAGAACTATTAGTGAAAAACAATCTGATACATTCAACTTACTAAGGCCCTACTCTTTCCCTCTAATCTTTCAGCAGGACCCAAGGGAGGCTAAAGTTTAGATCTGTCTATTCTCCACAAGAACTTTGATTCACTATTAAATTCCGTCTAATGAAGATGACTTTGCCATCCCACGGCCATCAACAGGCTACGTGTGGGACAATGCAGAATCCACCGTGTATAGAGGGACATTGTTCTTTCTGCTTAGTTCCCCCGGTTGAATAGACTCCTGTGGAAGTTCACATGCAGAGGAGACCTGTGAAATGAGTCACAGTGCTCATCTGTGCTGTGCCTTGGGACTGAACTGAAGGAAATAACTATTTTGCTTAAGTCCACACTTGGTCATCTCCTTCAGCATGGAATGCTTACGATAAAAACAAGCAAGTGAGAGGGAGGGAGAAGGAAAGATGGAGACAGATGGCAAGGAAGAGAGGGAGGGCAAAACTACCTCTTTAGGCTAAAAGTTACAATCTATTTCAACAGTTGCAGTTACTGACTACTTGTCTTGGAGATAAAAAAAACAAATGGGAATGTTCCAGTTTGAGAAGTACAGAACTTTCTTGACTATATAATGAACTCAGGTGCATTTCCATCTATACAAGAAGTATCACATTTTTTTTTTGATTATCCTGTCTCCTGAAGAGACACATAGACCAGTCTGAAACATTTATTTTCTTTTTTTTTCTAAGTTTTCTTATTTACACATCTTAATAGAATAAAATTTGATTCTGAAATCAAGCTGTAAATAAAATCCTGTAATTGTGTTTATTTACTTCCATTTACACTACATGTGAAAAGTCAGTGAAAAGTTAAATAACACATTTGAATTTAGACTATGTTGGCACATGATTGTAATCCCAGTTATCATGGAGGATGAGGCAGGAGGATTACAATTTCAAGGCTGGCCAGACTACAGAGTGAATTCAAGGGCAGCCAAAGAACTTAGTGAGTTCCTGTCTCAAAAATAAAGACAAAAGAGGGACTGAGTATGTTCATGGTTTTCCTATCTTGTGTGAGGCTCTCAGATCAATTCCCACTACCCAGGAAATAAGATTAGAACCACCCAGGCACACACATGATGCTTTTCTTTCTTGTTTTTAAAATATTTATTTATTTATTATATGTAAGTACACTGTAGCTGTCTTCAGACACTCCAGAAGAGAGCATCAGATCTCGTTATGGATGGTTGTGAGCCACCATGTGAGTTCTGGGATTTGAACTCAGGACCTTTGGAAGAGCAGTCAGTGCTCTTAACCGCTGAGCCATCTCTCCAGCCCCCATATGATGCTTTTCCTGTGGTTACTAATGACCAGAATAGCCAAAGGATTTCAGTACAGCATGGGGTTGTTTGCTTTGAGCACATTTTTTCCTCCCCCAAATTCTGCCGCCTACCACCTATGCAGCTAAGGCAAAGTATTTAACCTCCTGAATTTTAGTTTACAGGTCCATAAAATGATAATTACTCCTCACAGAAAGAGTGCTCTGTCTGCAGTGATGAGATGGAGATTTTCTTTTGAGATAATGCATACAAGCGACCCAGAATAATTGGAACGTAAGCTACATAGGTTGCTTCGACTCCTGTTTAATTTACCAGATACCGTGAGCGTTGTTAGTTAGCAAAATGCTTCACTGTTTAGCAAGAATAAAAACAATTTATCATGGTAAAGGAGAGACTTTGAAATATGATCCATAACCACGAGTTAACATAGAGTAAAATGTTAATTGTAGTCTCCTTTCCCCTATTTAACTGGTAAGAAAAACAGGTGACTCTACTCAGATCTGTGGTGGACTGGATTCTACTAGATCAAACTTCTCACCGATAGGAACTACACACTTGCTGGGTGGAGGTTGTTAAGAAAGACAGCTACAAGAAACTTGGAATAGTAAATTAAACAGCGTGCAGAGTCTAGAGACCATGAGTCTTGGAAGATGGTACAGTTCTGATGACCTTTTGTTTTGAAAATTTTGCCTGAGGGCAACCCACTCCATGCTGCATACAACTATACCTTGGGTAGACATCTGTATTTTTCACGGCCATTTGATGCTGCGTGCAACAACTACGACCTGGGTAAATACTTGCATTCTTCGTGGCTCAAAGTCTCCAAAGGCAGAGGTTGTGACTGCCTGAGGGAACAGATAGTGAGGGAACATGCACTGAAGCAAAGCCACCTCTGCCAATATAGGTCTAGATGGAAATTGTGGCCTTTCCTGTGGAAGATGAAGAGCACTATGTGGGAATTCTTTATACGACGTTATGTTTAAATATAATATTTCAAATAAAAGGTTTACAATTTTAAAAGTATTGGAACATCTAGTAGGCTGAGGCAGGAGGACCATGAGTTTGATGTTAGTCTGTGCTACATAGTAAGGTTCTGTCTGAAAAAGTTTAAAATTTAAGAACAAAGTAGCCCTTGTATGTGGCTTGCTTCCCCAAGCCGCACAGTTGTTTGTAGGGTGTTAGTTATCTGTCAGTTTTTATATTAAATTGGTTACAGACATACTCTAGAATTTTCATTCCAGAAGTGTGTTTACAAAAAGAAAAACTACAGGAGTGTAAATTGACTTATTCGACTTGGAATTCTTTACCATAGACCCAACGTTTGGGGCAGAAGTTAAACATACCATAACCATGGCTCTAATATTCTAAATTTACATCCCAGTTTCCAATACCAAATTTGCAGTCTCCCTCAGTCTCTATTCAGAGCTGCTCTGACATCTCTTTGTTCACATCCTTATTTGGATAAGAGATAAGACTAATCTTTTGTCTTATACACATTCTTGTGACCAGGATATAATAAATATTAAATATTTTTTTCTTAAGGTTTTATTTAAATTTGTTCAAAATGTATATATCTAATACATATTGAATGAAATAATGGCGTTTGGCTGAAAATGGATGGGCTCTGTGTGTGTGTGTGTGTGTGTGTGTGTATGTGTGTGTGTGTGTGATGAAACTAGAAAGAGGATCATGATGGGGAGAAAGAGATCTTAGAGGATATGGGAAAACAAGGGAATACGTATGTTAAAAAACAGAGTGAGCACAATCTGGGGAAGGAAATTCAGATGGGAAATGGGGACAATCTATGTTCAAGAAGAATGAATGAAGCAAAGTATAATGACTTATGTTAAAAGTGCCATAACAAACCCATAAAACCGTAAAAAATTAATTAGATTATGTTGAACCTCACAAGGTAATCATACATTCTCTGCAAAGAGCATAGAAATGATTCGTGTGTTTTGCCACACATCAGCCATACCTGAAGTTGAGAGGCTGAGGTAGATCCAGAGTTTTGTGCTATCCTAGACTACATGGTGAGAGCCTGTCTCAATCATTCTCAAAGAGCACAATTTAAACTTTATGAGGGTATTACTGCTGAGGACACCAGCCAGTCAATATTGATTACAAACATATTGATAGTCTGCTTGTTTAAAATGTCTAAAGGAAATTAAGTAGTCACTGCCAGTCCCTGTGCATCATTAGAGAGTCTGCAAATCTTTGAGGAAGACATACGAGTGAATCAGTCACAAACTTCACCAAATCTCCTAGCCAAAGTGCGTGTGGCCTAGTGATAAAGACTGCAGCTTTTTTGTTGCAATCTTCAGTTTATCATCCAGTCCAGTGCTCTTCGTGGCCAGTGGACCACCTTGGCTGCTCTTAGGGGCCATAACACTCTCACTGAGCTAATGCCATAGACTTAACCCCACCAGAAGATTCTCTGGCCAATCGAGGCCATCGGAATTCCTGTAAGCTGTCACCTAGCACAGAGAAGCAGAAGATGCTCCTTAGGAGTGCAGGGATGGCTGCCTGCCTGGCGACTCTGATCCTGCAGAGACCTCTCTTGTCTCCTGCACCATCAGCTGAGCCAGCACAAAGATGCATAGAAAGCTGCTGGGAGTCAGAGTTTAAAGTTGTTCATGAAGCATGTACACTCACACTTGCTTTTCTGACTCAAATGACAATTGACACCACAAATACAGTTTTTTTCCATTTTATTTTTATTATTTATTTATTTATTTATTTATTTTTTTCAGTTTGAATCTGAGTGTATTTTGCAGCTCTCAAGC
The DNA here is from genome assembly GCA_036184795.1 of Tokudaia tokunoshimensis. Taxonomy (NCBI): domain Eukaryota; kingdom Metazoa; phylum Chordata; class Mammalia; order Rodentia; family Muridae; genus Tokudaia; species Tokudaia tokunoshimensis. Next base: position 86,595,642 of record BTHU01000002.1, on the reverse strand, counting down.
AGGAGATTTTATACATTAAACCAAACATGACACAACTCTTAGAAACCATATCCAGCAAGCAATCATGAATACCAACAAGAATCATTTGGCACAGTAAAACACAAAAATCATCTAAGTATTATGACTCTGAAACTACCTGTTCAGTGAATCACAAATAGAAGAGATAATGTCAGTTTTTTCCATTTTAATGATGAGCTTTTATATTGCTCCCTAAGTATCCCAAGGTACAAACTCTTAAAGAGGACCACCTTTGTCACTATATAATAATCTGAATCATCAAGTGCTTCTTTGGGTCAATTGTTCACTGTGAGGAATGATGTTTAAGACTGCATTTCCCACAATCACTTTCACCTTTCATTAAGCTGTCAAACCTTTGATATGAGTAGACTTTTTCTCTTTTTCAGAGCCTTTTAATTTTTAATCACGTGTCTCAAATGCTGATCACATTTCTGAGAAGTTATTTTGTGAAAGAGATGGAGCAAGATAGGCTTGCCGCGTCCTCCTTTTTTCCTTTTCTGTGAAATGCTTTGGGCCTAAGTTTGTGGTGACAAGGTTGCTTTTCTCTGATAGGTCCTGTGCCAGGGGAGGAGGCTGAAGACAAAAGCAGCAGCCAAGTCCTCGGAGTCTCTATCCTCACATCCTTTTTCACAAACCTAGGTACCTTGGTTTTGCATGGGAAAATGCACAGTGAATCTTGTAGATAATGTAATATTTTTCAAAAACAAATATGTTACAGTACGGTGATCCAGTGCCACATGACCAGTGTTCTTTGACATCATAACTGATGGTTTGAACTCCCGAGGGCCTCCAGTCTCCTGAGGGTTAGGTGCATCTTCTCTGACTATATCCAGACCCAGCCATCCTCTACTGCATGTGTGCTGGGGGCCTCATATCAGCTGGTGTGTGCTGTCTGGCTGGTGGTCCAGTGTTTGAGAGATTTCAGGGGTCCGGGTTAATTGAGACACCTGGTCCTCCTACAGGGTTGCCCTCCTCCTCAGCTTCTTCCAGCTTTCCCCTAATTCTACCACAGGGGTCAACAATTTCTGTCCCTTGGTTGGGTGCAAACACCTGCATCTGACTCTTTCAGCTGCTTCTTGGGTCTTCTGGAGTAGTCATGACAGGTCCCTTTTTGTGAGCGCTCCATAGCCTCAGTAATAGTGTCAGACATTGGGGCTTCCTCTTGAGCTGGATCCCACTTTGGGCCTGTCACTGGACCTTCCTTTCCTCGGGCTCTTCTCCATTTTCATCCCTGTAGTTCTTTCAGACAGGAACAATTATGGGTCAGAGGTTTTGACTGTGGGATGGCAACCCCCTCCCTCACTTGATGCCCTGAATTTCTGCTGGAGGTGGGCTCTACAAGTTTTCTCTCCCCACTGTAGGGCACTTCATCTAGGGTCCCTCCCTTTGAGTCCTGAGAGTCTCTCACCTCCTGGGTCTCTGGTACATTCTGGATGATCCCTGTCTGGTGGGGTGAGGGGGAGTGGGGACACCCTTGTGGAGACAGGGGGGCGTGGAGGAGGAATGGGATGTGGAACAGTCTGAGGGTGGACCGGGAGGGGAATAAAATCTGGAGTGTAAAAAAAAACAAATACTACTACTACTACTACTACTACTACTACTACTACTACTACTAGTAAAAAGGTGTGTACCAACATGTCCAGCTTGAAAAAAATAACTGAGAGTTTGAAACACATTTTAAAAATTTTTATAGAATGAGAATAACTGCCACTCAAGATCTGAAATGGAAAAGAAGAAAGAAAAAGAAAGAATGAAAGAAAGAAAGAAAGAAAGAAAGAAAGAAAGAAAGAAAGAAAGAAAGAAAGAAAGAAAGAGGAAAAGAATAAATGAAAATGGAGGTAAGGACTTATCCCCAAGTCCTATAAGTATATGATCCACGTTCATCATGCTTTTGTTCTGATTTATTTTTCTTTTATTGAAAATAGATGATATTTTGTTTCTTTGCTTGTCTTTTTCCTTTTATTTTTTTTATTTTCTATAGTCTTTATTTACATTCAAAATGATTTCCCCTTTTCCGGTTCCTCCCTCACCGAAAGTCCCATAAGCCCTCTTCCCTCTCCCTGTTCCCCATTTGCTTAAGAATTTCATGAATTCATTGTTTTTAATTGCTGAGTAATATTCTATTGTGTAAATGTACATGGAAAATATCTCTGATAAAATTGAAGAAATATATAGAAAAACACATTAAAATTGCCTATTTCATGGAAAGTTTATACAGATAAAACGGTAGGAATAAAAATATTCCTAAGTTGATTGAAAGTGGAATTATAAACATTTTCTGATAAAATTGAAAATCTACAAGGAAAATATTTCTGATAAAACTCAAGAAATATGTAGAAAAACACATTAAAACTATTTTGTGAAAAATTATACAGATAAGATGGTAGGCATAAAAATATTCCTAAATTAATTGAAAGTAGAGGTAAGAGCATTTTCTGACAAAATTGAAGGTTTAAATGGAAAATATCTCTGAAAAAATTGAAGAAATTTATACAGATAAATTGGTAGGAATTAAAATATTCCTAAGTTCATTGAAAGTAGAATTATAAACAATTTCTGATAAAATTGAAGATTTACAGGGAAAATAGTTCTGATAAAATTGAAAAAAGATATGGAAAAACATTAAAATTGAAGATTATCATGGAAAATTATGATAAAATAATAGGTATAAAATATTTCTAAGTTGATTGAAAGTGAAATTATAAACATTTTCTGATAAAATTGAAGATTTACATGGAAAATATCTCTGATAAAATTGAAGAAATATATACAAAACGCATTAAGATTGAGTATTTCATGGAAAAATTATATAGATAAAATAATAGGCATAAAAATATTCCTAAGTTTTTTGAATGTGGAATTATAAACATTTTCTGATAAAATTGAAGCTCTACAAGGAAAATATTTCTGAAAAAATTCAAGAAGTATATAGAAAAACATGTTAAAACTGACTATTTCATGGAAAATTATATAGATAAAATGGAAGGTATAAAAATGTTCCTAGGTTGATTGAAAGTAAAATTATAGATATTGTCTGATAAAAATGAAGATTTACAAGGAAAATATTTCTGATAAAATTGAAGAAAAATATAGAAAAACGTTAAAATTGAAGATTATCATGGACAATTATACAGATAAAATGGTAGGCATAAAAATATTCCTAAATTGATTGAAAGTTCAATTATAAACATTTTCTGATAAAATTGAAGATTTACATAGAAAATATTTCTGATAAAATTCAAGAAATATACAGAAAAAATGTTAAAATTAAAGATTATCATGGAAAATAATAGTTAAAGTGGTAGACATAAAAACATTACTAAAAAAATAAACAAAACAAAAAAAACATTACTAAATTGAAAGACGAATCACAAACATTTTCTGATAAAATTGAAGATTTACAAGAAAAATATTTCTTTAGACTATGTTTTTTGTTGGGGAATTGAGTCCATTGATGTTATAAGATATTAAGGAATAGTAATTGTTGCTTTCTGTTATCTTTGATGTTATTTTTATGTTTGTATGGTTACTTTAGTTTGGGTTTGTTGGAAAAAGATTACTTTCTCGCTTTTTCTAGGGTGTAGTTTCCCTCCTTGTGTTGGCGTTTTCCATTTATTATCCTTTGTAGGGCTGGATTTGTGGAAAGATATTGTGTAAATTTGGTTTTATCATGGAATATCTTGTTTACTCCATCTATGGTAATTGAGAGTTTTGCTGGGTATAGTACTTTGGGCGGGCATTTGTGTTCTCTTAGGGTCTGTATGACATCTGCCCAGGATCTTCTAGCTTTAATCGTCTCTGGTGAGAAGTCTGGTGTAATTCTTATATGTTATTTGAATTTTTCCCCTTACTGCTTTTAATATTCTTTCTTTGTTTAGTGCATTTGGTGTTTTGATTATTATGTGTCAGGAGGACTTTCTGGCCTGGTCCAATCTGTTTGGAGTTCTGTAAGCTTCTTGTATGTTCATGGACATCTCTTTCTTTAGGTTAGGGAAGTTTTCTTCTACAATTTTGTTGAAGATATTTACTGGCACTTTTAGTTGGAAATCTTTGCTCTCTTCTATACCTATAATCCTTAGGTTTGGTCTTCTCATTGTGTCCTGTATTTTCCGGATGTTTTGGGTTGCAAGCTTTATGCATTTTGCATTTTCTTTGACTGTTGAGTCAATGTTTTGTATGGTATTTTCAGCACCTGAGATTCTTTCTTCTATCTCTTGTATTCTGTTGTTGATGATTGCATCTATGACTCCTGAATTCTTTCCAAGGTTTTCTATCTCCAGAGTTGTCTCACTTTGTGATTTCTTTATTGTTTCTACTTCCATTTTTAGATCCTGGATGGTTTTGTTCAGTTCCTTCACTTGTTTGTTTGTGTTCTACTGTAATTCTTTAAGGGTTTTTTGTGTTTCCTCTTTAAGGGCCTCTACCTGTTCACCTGCTCCCCTGTATTTCTTTCAGGGATTTTTGTGTTTCCTCTTTAAGGGCTTTTACCATTTGATCCATGTTTACCTGTATTTCTTTAAGGGAGTTATTTATGTCCTTCTTGATGTCCTGTAACAGCATCGTGAGAAGAGACTTTAAATCCAACTCTTGCTTTTCTGATGTGTTGGGGTATCCGAGACTTGCTGTGGTGGGAGAACTGGGCTCTGATGTTGCCAAGTAGCCTTGGGTTCTGTTGGTAGGGTTCTTGCACTTGCCTTTTGCCATCTGGTTATCTCTGGTGTTAGTTGGTCTTGTCTCTGGCTGGAGTTTGCCCCTCCCATGGGTCTGTAAACCTGTATCTGTTATCCTGGGAGACCAACTCTCTTCTGGCAGGGTCTGTGCACAGAAGGCTGTGGAGCTGTCTGGTTCCTTGCTGCAAATGGCGGCCAGAAGGGAAGACTCCTGTCCCAGCTACTCCAATGATTATATGCCTTGTGCTCTCCTAGCTGTTCCCCTCCAGAGAGAAGGTGGAGATCTCACCTCCGCGCTCAGAAGTGAAATTGCTGCTGGGAGATCACTCTCTCCTGGTGGGCTAAGCACAGAAGGCTATGGAGCTGCCTGGTTCCCTGCTGCAAATGGTGGCTGGAAGGGAAGACTCCTGTCCCCTCTGCTCCACTGATCGTATGCCCTGTGTGCTCCTAGCTCGCTCTTTCTTTCTTTCTTTCTTTCTTTCTTTCTTTCTTTCTTTCTTTCTTTCTTTCTTTCTTTCCAAATTTTAGCAGTTTTAATTTTGTTTCCCGTTAAGTAGACTAAACCACCAAGTCTCTTTACTGACAGCTGAGAAACCCTCCTCTTAGACTTTCTTGCTGAGAACCAACCTCAGCTTCCTTGGGGTTCCTGAGAAAGGGGCGTTTGGGAATGACAGATCGAAGTCACTGATCAGTGCAAGCTGACAGCTCTTTGTTCTGCTCGAGATAGCTTTCTGAACAGCTCTCTAGGAGTTGTAGATCAAAGTAAATTGGTGATTTTATTTTACAGCAGCCAGCATGGCAAATATAAATGGAAAACTGACAACAAATGCTGGAGAGAATGTGAGGGAAAAGGAACCTTCATTCACTGTTGGAATTGTAAACTAGTCTGACCATTATAGAAATCTGTGTGGAGGATTTTCAAAAGGCTTTAAAAAATAAATTTATCATATGACCCAGACATACCACCCTTGGCATATGTCCACAGGACTCTACATCCTACTTCACAAATGTTTGCTCATCCATGTTCATTGCTGCTCTATAGCTAGGAAATGAATATTGTACTATGAATGAATACTATGAAATACTATTCAGCTATAAAGAAAAAATAAAATCGTAAATATTGCAGATAAATAGGTAGGACTAAAAAAGATCATACTAAGTTAGTTGACCCAGACCCAGAAAGACAACTATTGGATGTTCTCTCATCAGAGGCTCTTAGATCTAAATCTTCAGATATCTTTATCAAGGAATAGCTACAGAAAGCAGGAAAGTAAAAAGGGCATAGTGGGGGAAAATAAATCCAAGGAGGATACAGGTGATCTTACCAAGAATATAGGAAGCAGCAGGATTTTTAGGGGAGAGTCCAGGGAGGTAAATATAGAGGAAAGACAGAAGCTGGTAAAGGGGAATGGTACATGTAGCATCATCAGGAAAATAGGAACATGAAAGCTTGATAGGGTTGGGGATAGATGTAAATGCAAAAGAAGAAGGAGGGATGGAAAAATAACAAAAAAGGATGTCTAAAATACCATAAAGAATCACACTATTAACTACTTAAAAGTAGGAATACAGTTTAAATGAACTTTTCCCACCAAGGTGTTTCCTTTAAGAGCCAAAGATCACCTAACCAAAACCCCAATACCTGACATGAGAACACCTCTTCTGAGTTCTTGGTCAGTGATATTCAAGGGACTTCCAAAATATATAGCTCACTGCTATTGACCTTTGTTGCCCCCACCACCTCAAGAGGTAGAAAGAAATTGCCTATTGCCTATTACTGAGGACTTCATGCAATTCTGAAACAGGGTTATACAAACTTCCAAAGTCAGGGAGCAACCAACAGTCCTACCCAGTTATGATACTTATGACCCCTATCAGTGACTAAGATAACCAAATAACTCTAAGGAGTCAGTAGTAGTACACATACCTTGGAAGTAACCACCAGCTATCTAATTGGACTTAAAACCTGCTCAACAAGGGAGAAACCATGTCTGGTACTAGAAACCTAGCCAATTACCCAGGGGTAGAGAAGTCATGGATCTTGCTTGGTAAAGAATCTATATTGACTATTTTACTAAACCAGCACAATCCCTACCTGTATTCTAAATATGTGTCCTTTACCCACAGAGAAGTTTAGTCCCCACCCCTCAAAGAAACTTCTTTCTGCAACAGACCACTAAAGGAAATTACAACCAATAAAAATGCAGAATTGGCCAGGTCAGAGTGACGAGAGGGGGTTGAATGGAGAAAAGAGGGAGGGAAGGGGGCTTATGGGACTTTCGGGGAGGGAGGAAACGGGAAAGGGGAAATGATTTGGAATGTAAATTAAAAAAAATAAAATAAATAATTAAAAAAAAAGAAAATGGAAAAAAGAAGAAAAAAAATGCAGAATTGTGGACACAGTCCCCATAGATACAGCTACAAAAGAACTCCCACACAAAGCTCAGGAATCATTAATGGAAGAGGAGGTAGAAAGATTGTAAGAATCAGAAGATCAGGAAAATCGCAGTGAGATTGTGTCTTCTTTTCTTTTTTTTCTTAATTTTTTTATTTTATTTTCTATATTCTTTATTTACGTTCAAAATGATTTCCCCTTTCCCAGTTCCCTCCTCCCCAAAAGTCCCATAAGCCCTCTTCCCTCCCCCTGTTCCCCATTTGCCTAAGAATTTCATGAATTCATTGTTTTTAATTGCTGAGTAGTATTCCATTGTGTAAGTATACGTGGAAAATGTCTCTGATAAAATTGAAGAAATATATAGAAAAACACGTTAAGATTATTTCATGGAAAAATTATACAGATAAAATAGTAGACATAAAATATTCCTATGTTGATTGAAAGTGGAATTATAAACATTTTCTGATAAAATTGAAAATCTACAAGGAAAATATTTCTGATAAAACTCAAGAAATATATAGAAAAACACGTTAAAACTGACTATTTCAAGAAAAATTATACAGATAAGATGGTAGGCATAAAAAATTCCTAAATTGGTTGATAGTAGAAGAAAAAACTTTTTCTGATAAAATTGAAGATTTACATGGAAAATATCTCTGATAAATTGAAGAAATTTATACAGATAAATTGGTAGGAATTAAAATATTCCTAAGTTGATTGAAAGTAGAATTATAACCATTTTCTGATAAAATTGAAGATTTACATGGAAAATATTTCTGATAAAATTGAAAAAATATATGGAAAAACATTAAAATTGAAGATTATCATGGAAAATTATACAGATAAAATGGTAGGCCTAAAAATATTTCTAAGTTGATTGAAAGTGAAATTATAAACATTTTCTGATAAAATTGAAGATTTACCTGGAAAATATCTCTGATAAAATTGAAGAAATATATATAAAAAAAAGCGTTAAGATTGACTATTTCATGGAAAAATTATACAGATAAAATGGTAGACATAAAGATATTCCTATGTTTTTTGAAAGTGGAATTATAAACACTTTCTGATAAAATTGAAGATCTACAAGGAAAATATTCCTGAAAAAATTCAAGAAATATATAGAGAAACATGTTAAAACTGACTATTACATGGAAAATTATACAGATAAAATGGAAGGTATAAAAATGTTCCTAAGTTGATTGAAAGTAAAATTATAGACATTGTCTGATAAAACTGAAGATCCACATGGAAAATACTTCTAACAAAATTGAAGAAAAATACAGAAAAACATTAAAATTGAAGAATATCATGGACAATTATACTGACAAAATGGTAGGCACAAAAACATTCCTAAATTGATTGAAAGTGGAACTACAAACACAAACTACAAAAATTAGACTACAAAATTGAGTCTATTGACATTATAAGATATTAAGGAATAGTAATTGTTGCTTCCTGTTATTTTTGATGTTCTTTTTATGTTTGTGTGGTTACTTTCTTTTGGGTTTGTTGCAAAAAGATTACTTTCTTGCTTTTTCTAGGGTGTAGTTTCCCTCCTCATGTTGGCGTTTTCCATCTATTATCCTTTGTAGGGCTGGATTTGTGGAAAGATATTGTGTAAAATTGGTTTTATCATGGAATATCTTGTTTTTTCCATCTATGGTAATTGAGAGTTTTGCTGGGTATAGTAGTTTGGGCTGGCATTTGTGTTCTCTTAGGGTCTGTATGACATCTGCCCAGGATCTTCTGGCTTTCACCATCTCAAGTGAGAAGTCTGGTGTAATTCTGATAGGCCTGCCTTTATAGGTTACTTGACCTTTTTCTCTTACTGCTTTTAATATTCTTTCTTTGTTTAGTGCATTTGGTGTTTTGATTATTATGTGTCGGGAGGACTTTCTGGTCTGGTCCAGTCTGTTTGGAGTTCTGTAAGCTTCTTGTATGTTCATGGACATCTCTTTCTTTAGGTTAGGGAAGTTTTCTTCTATAATTTTGTTGAAGATATTTACTGGCCCTTTAAGTTGGAAATCTTCACTCTCTTCTATACCTATAATCCTTAGGTTTGGTATTCTCATTGTGTCCTGGATTTCCTGGATGTTTTGGCTCAGGAGCTTTTTGCATTTTGCAATTTCTTTAACCATTGAGTCTATGTTTTCTATGGTATCTTCAGCCCCTGAGATTCTTTCTTCTATCTCTTGTATTCTGTTGTTGATGATTGCATCTATGACTCCTGAATTCTTTCCAAGATTTTCTATCTCCAGAGTTGTCTCACTTTGTGATTTCTTTATTGTTTCTACTTCCATTTTTAGATCCTGGATGGTTTTGTTCAGTTCCTTCACTTGTTTGTTTGTGTTCTCCTGTAATTCTTTAAGGGATTTTTGTGTGTCCTCTTTAAGGGCCTTTACCATTTGACCCATGTTCTCCTGTATTTCTTTAAGGGAGTTATTTATGTCCTTCTTGATGTCCTCTAACAGCATCGTAAGAAGAGACTTTAAATCCAACTCTTGCTTTTCCGGTGTGTTGGGGTGTCCGGGACTTGCTGTGGTGGGAGAACTGAGCTCTGATGTTGCCAAGTAGTCTTGGTTTCTGATGGTAGGGTTCTTGCACTTTCCTTTTTGCCATCTGGTTATCTCTGGTGTTAGTTGGTCTTGTTTCTGGCTGGATATTGCCCCTCCTATGGGTCTGTAAACCTGTATCTGTACTCCTGAGAGACCAACTCTCTTCTGGCAGGGTCTGTGCACAGAAGGCTGTGGAGCTATCTGGTTCCCTGCTGTAAATGGCGGCTAGAAGGGAAGACTCCTGTCCCAGCTACTCCAATGATTATATGCCTTGTGCGCTCCTAGCTGTACCCCTCCAGAAAGAAGGTGGAAATCTCACCTCTGCACTCAAAAGTGAAATTGCTGCTGGGAGATCATTCTCTCCTGGTGGCCTAAGCACAGAAGGCTGTGGAGCTGCCTGGTTCCCTGCTGCTCCACTGATAGTATGCCCTGTGTGCTCCTAGCCTTATCCCTCCAAAGAGAAGGTGGAGATCAGTGAGATTATGTCTTCTAATATGGTATAGATGCTATACCCATATAGTCTCAACAATATGACTGATAATTTATGAAAGGATATGTCCCCTGAAGAAGACTGATTCATTCTTAACCACAATTAATTGCCAATAGCTCTTTATTTTGGGTGGAAACCTCATGAGAAACCCCAACCCATGTTGACATATCAGTTGGTATTGTCATTTTCCTGGTGATGCTTAGGTGACATAATATAGAGATTTCATGATGCAGTCTCCCTGTCATCTATAGAAGACACTATCATGCAGAAGACATCTTTTGCTCTTATAATCTTTCTATTCTCTCTTGCATCGTGTTCCCTGAGCCTTAGGTGTAGGGATTGTGTTGTAGGTGTTTCAGTTGGGATGGGCATCCCTCAGTCAGTTGTTCTCTGCATTTTTCACTAGTTGTATTTTTCTGTAGTAGTCTGCTGGAAAAGAAACTTCTTTAATGAAGAGTGAGAACTACACTTACTTGTGCATTATAAGAATGAGTATTTACAATGTAGTTAGAAACTATACTGGGTTAGGGATGCAGTATTAGTAGGTTCTCCTCTAGGATCCACGAATCACAAGTTGTGGGATATGTTTACAGTAGCAGGCATTGGTTCCTTCCTACTAGGTCAGTCTTAAGTGTATTTAGGTAGCTTTTGTTTATTCCCAGGCTATAAATACCACTATTGCACCCTTCAGGATGTCTTACTATTCTGGTCGTTTTGTGGGCACACAAGTTTTATGTGTCTTAGAGATCACTTGACCTCACTCTTTTGTCTTTGTTCTCCAGAGATGGTGCCATGCTCCCTGAATGGAAAGACTGCACTCCATTCATCTCCCTCAAACACTTATTTACAATGACTTGTCTTCATTAAGTCCACTCGAGAGGCTGCACCCTACCTCAGCACCCACCACTGCTTGATCTCTTAGCACTGATGCTTTGTGCTAAGTTAATTTGTTCCTGTTTTCATGTCCTTTTTGAAAGAGCTGTTATACTTTTCATCTGCACTTTGTTCCCCTATTATATTGTAAATCCCTGAGAATGAGAACAATGTCTTTTTCTTAATTTGCATATCTCCATGGCATCCAGTTGAGAATGCCATTAGAAGGCAGCACTCATTAAATCAAATTTTCACTGATGAAATCATGTCTGAAAAAAAATCACACCAACATAGCCATTACACGTATTTTCTCTTGACGTCTTTGAGAAATATAGACATGAAAATTCCATGTAAAAGATATGTATTAAATAGTGTTAGAAAAAACTCTCAAGTTAATGTATGCAAATATAATATAGAAATTCAAATTATTTGTAAGAGATCATTGATTGTATTGTGTGTGTTTATCTGTGTGTATCTGTGTGTGTGTGTGTATGTGTGCGTGCGTGTGTGTGCGTATATGTGTGTGTAAGGACTTAGCAATTAATGTTCATTCATTCTCATAATATTTAAATTGATATAATTTTGTAGTATATACTTTCATCTGAAGAAATAATACCAATCTGACTACATATTAAAGATGGCAGAATCTGTGATAAAAACACACATACAGATAAACATACACATAAATATAGAGAGAGTAGGAGAGGGAGAGAGAGGAGAGAAGAAAGAGGAGAGAGACTCTTCAATTTTTGTTTTTTATTTAAAAAAAATTTCAAACTCCTTAACTACTTCAAATTTATGTCTAATTTACAGAACTCTCTTTATAGTTCATTTGACAAGTATTAATGTGAATTGTTACAGTAATTTCTAAACATGAAAGGACAGCAGAGTCAGTAGTGAATACAACTAAATGCCCAGGTCTCATTCCCAACTTAGGGACATATTTTAACAATCTATCTGCATCAGTTCTGTTAGTGATTCAATGATTTAACCATCTCTTCTCTCTATATATAAAGATGTGCATGTGTAGTAAGCACAGTGATCCTCCTAGTGCATACATGTGTGTGAGTGTGTGTATATGTATTATATAAGTACGCCACTTCCCTAATGCAGGTAGGTGTGTGTGTGTGTGTGTGTGTGTGTGTGTGTGTGTGTGTGTGTGTGTGTTGATACATGTGTTGGGAATATGCTGCTTCTCTTTGTGCATGCATGTATGTGTATGTGTGTGTAACTGTGTTGAGAATATATTGTTCTTCCTCTCCCCTTTGTCAGGGTGACCCTTTGCCTTAGTATCATTCTTGATCAACTTTTAACTGTCCATCTTGGAGTCTTTACCCATGGTTGATAAATGGTTAATAAGTATTTGAAGTGAATTACTAAATTTGTGAACAACACTCTTATTTTACAATGTCTTGGCTTTTTTTCAAAAAAAAAAAAAGTCAGGCTTGGTCACTTTGGGAGCCAACTCCTGGAGTTTGGGAGGCAGAGGCAGGAAGATTTCTGAGTTTAAGGCCAGTCTGGTCTAAAAAGTGACTTCCAAGATAGCCAGAACTACACAGAGAAACCCTGTCTCAAAAGGAAAAAAAAATCTTATTAAAGAGTTCTTAAGACCATTTAAAATGCAGCCATGTAAATGTCACTTTTATTTGCTTCATGGAATTGCCATCTTGGGGGTTTACTGCTGAACAAGCTCACCCTTTCTAGCTCTTTCTGAACTCTGGCTTACTGATTCAGCTCTGCTTTTCTGGAACAAACTCCTCTCCGAGCAGAGTGACTCGATTTGATTTCTCTCAGCTTCTCACTGAAGTGCTTTGCTTGGCCTCAGACTAATTCTGAAAATCTAATCTTCTGGCTGTTTCTCATTCTCCAGTTCATTCTGTCTTCACCTGTGTCTAGCTTGTTCTCTCTGCAACCTGTCTTTGTAAAACTGTTCTTGTAAGAACTCCAAAACTGAACTGATATGCACCCCACTCCACTTCACTACCTCTCAACTCACTTACTCAACCAAACTGACTACAAGAACTCAGATCTGCATGCCTCTGTCTCCTGAGATTAAAGGCATGTACCACTATGTCTGGACCTAAGTTTTTCTTTACTTGGAACTTGTTCTGTCCCAGGCTGTCCTTAAACTCAGAGATATGCTTGCCTTTGTCTCCTGGGGTTAAAAGTGTGTGCTAAGGTTGTGTCTTTATTCCAGCCAGAACATCTGTGGTACTGGATTAAAATTCCTCTACACAGCATAATATTTCTCTGTATCAAATCAAGAATAAAAACTAAGAAGCATAAGACATGTATCATTCTCAGGAAAAGAAATCCCAGGTTGTTGCTGTTGTTACACTTTGTTTGTTCTGCTAAACCAAACTTCAATATTATTTAATTTGAAAGATTTAAAAGTTGAGTCGTTGAAGAATAACAAACTATGGGTTGGTGTGGTGGTTTAAATAGGTATGACACCCGTGGACTTATGTTTTTCAATGCTTGGCCCATGGGAAATCACACTATTAGGAGGTGTGGCCTTGTTTGAGTAGGTGTGGTCTTGTTTAAGTAGGTGTGGCCTTGTTAGAGGAAGTATGTCACTGTGTAGGTGAGCTTTGAGGTCTACTAGCGGTCCATCTCTGGAATACAGAGTCTCTTCCTGACTGCCTATAGTAGTCTCCTCCTTGCTGCCTTTGGATCAAGACGTAGAACTCTTAGCTCCTCTAGCACCATGTCTACCTGCATGATGCCATGTTCCCTGACATAAAGATAATGGACTGAATCTCTGAAACTGTAAGCCAGGTTCAACTAAATGTTTTTATTTTTCCATAAGAGTTGCCTTAATTACAGTGTCTTTTCATAGCAATAAAATCCCAACTAAGACAGTTGGGGAGATGACTCAGTAGATGAAGTACATGCCACGCAAATGTAAGGAACTTAGTATAAATCCACCAAGCCAACATAAACCTGAATACAGTAGCATACAAGTCTATAATCCCAGTGCTATTATGGAGGCATGACAAGTAAATACAGGAGAAATTCCAGAAGATTAAGATCAACTAACATGGTGTATATAGAGAAAAGATTAAAGACACCCAAGGTTGGCTTCTGACCTCAACACACACACACACACACACACACACACACACACACACACGCATCCAACCATACAAAGATTTTTTTAAAAAACGAACAAATAAAAGTCAGATTCTAGATTGTAGAATTTTGAATGAAATCCATTCATGAAGAATGAATAATTATTAAAATAAGTCCTTCTGTCTCATGAAACTTTAGATATATGCATCAAATGTTCATAGATTAGATAGTCCTCTTGAGATAATCTATCATTTCTCTTGGAGATGTTGCTAGGGAAGTGGAGTCATTAACAAGATGCTTGGCGAGGTGAAGGTCTTACTTTTAGACTGTACTCCAAGGACACAGGGTGACTGACCTGCCGTGTCCTTAGTGAAGAGCACTCTCTGAATTCCTCTTCCTCATTCCTCTGGTTTTCTTGTCTCTAAATGAGACAGTGGAGATTTACTGTTTTCATATCTGTAGGACTCCAATCAAATACTGTCATGGTCTTCACAAATAACTCCTTTTGGAATAAGGCTCAAAGTTTCATTTGTTTTTATTTTAAATTCCTCCTCAAGTAGAAGAAACTATAGTTATTTAGATAGGTCTTGGGTAATTTATAAATATATATTTTTATAAGATTTATTTATTATTATATCTAAGTACACTGTAGCTGTCTTCAGACACCCCATAAGAGGGTGTCAGATCTCATTACAGATGGTTGAGAGCCACCATGCGGTTGCTGGGATTTGAACTCAAGACCTTTGGAAGAGCAGTCAGTGCTCTTAACAGCTGAGCCATCTCTCCAACTCCTATAAATATAAATTGAAAATATATTTATATTTTCCAGAATTTGAAATATGCACAAAGTACAATATATATGAAGAAGAAACAACTAATAGCTACATATTGGATAAATTTGACTTTAACTATTCACTGAAATGGTAAAACATTTCTCAGATTTATTTTTTTATTGGAAAACATTTTGCCGTTTACTAAGCAGCTTCTTTCCCTTGCTTATAATTAGTTTTTATTTATTTATTATTTTTTAGTTATTGTGGAAGCATCCCTTAGGTAAGCTATTATTATTGTCTTGATTTTATGGTTACTGTATCAAATCCATTTTATATTTACCTCTGATTTCAAATGCAGGCAAGTCCATATCCTGGCAAACTTGTCTATAACTTTTTTGTCTTCCCCTATTGGACAGTAGTTCTTTTCTTGAAACCGTGCTTTGCACCTGTAGACTTGCTGATTTCTAGAGGTGTTCTGGGTGAGTCGTTGCAATGTGCATGAGTTGCAATGTGCATGATTTGTCTATGCAATGTGCATAGACAAATCAACGCTCTTGTATTTCATGCACACCCTCTGTTGGTTGCTTTTAGCCACTTATTAAATAGTGCAAAAAGTCACAATAGTTTATTTGAGTATCTTTGAATGGTTACTAAAATAGGTGAACATTCTTCTCACTGCTGGCCATCAGGTCTTCCTTAGAAATGAATGCAGAAATAATATTTGTTTCCTTGTTATACCTTGAGGGATGCAGAGTACAGGTTATCCTGCAGGACATTTTGTTTGGAAATTTTAAAAAATAAGTTGCTAAAAATTTGTTAATGAGCAAGTCAATAGATATATTGATGACTTAAATAGTCAGTAATACTGTAGGCACACATTCTTTTCCAAATCCCCTTTTTTTCTTTGTAAGACAGGGTTCTCTCCCTGTCCTTTCCTCAGGTATGCATAGCCTGAGGCACTCAAGCTACTCCACTGAAGCAATATTCACTGTGATTAGCATTTAGGCTAACATCTGAAATAGCTTTTCAAACCATTCAATCTCTAGAAAATACTTTTTCAGTAAAAAGTCTCCATTGTGTCTTGGCAAACGTGGTTGGAGTTGGCTGGAATATACCTCTGCAGAGGACACCAATGGGGAACACCCCAACACCTCCCTAGAAGGGGGCTGCAATTTCAAAGAAGTGCCCAATGGTGGGCGCAGAGTATTGAGGAGGGGCACTCACAGAGTGCTGCAGCTGACCCTGAGAGCGGACAGTGAGCTGAGAAGTGCACAGTGCTTGGGCGCTGTCTGCAGCTGCATCGTAGGGAAGGGCTTAAGAAATATTGGCTTACAGCCAGGGTCAGTTTTGCTTTTCTGAGTTGTGAGTAACAGTCTAAAGATGCTTATTGGTGCCTGTCAACAGCCAGTGTCCCAGCCAGGGCTGCAGCTAGCTGGGTCACAGAATAACAAACATATTCTGTGATTTTCTTTTTTTTCAGAGAAGGAAAACTGGTGGGACCTGGGCATAGACACTACAATCTCACGTCAGAATCAAAGCCTGTATCAAGTACACCAGATATAAGATATGGGTTTTCATTTTCCGACTCTAGGACTGCACGTCTTTCATCTTGGCGTACTTTCTTGTGTGGTAAACAAACTGCTTATATTTAAATTTCAAAAAACAAACCACCAACAAAGCAAGAAGAATATGGCGACCAAGCGAGCAAAGTTAGGAAAAGATTGCACAAGAGCCAAAACATCGTGATCAGTGAGAAACACATTTTTCAGTGGCTTTCTCTGTGAGACCTTTTTTAGGAAGGCTGAGGGTGTCAGTATTGGCTTTTCACTTTCTAAAAACAGACATGAAGATATTTGTCTACAGTTAAAATCCACAGCATTGTTGTAGGAATCTTTTTTTTGTTTTTTTAAACTAGGCAAAGAGTTTTGTTAACCTTTTCCCAAGCTTTATCCCCAGGCTCCAGGCTTCTTCAGCTTACTTTGCTGCAAAGAATGAATTAGGTAGAAGCGAAAACTGAAAAGAGCTGCAGTGTCAGGGGTGGGGGGTCTACACATGGGGAGTTGGGCTTAAAAATATTAGAGATCTAGATTTTATCAGATCCATAATAAACAAAAAAAATTTTAAAGGAGTCATGATCTAAAATAGCAGCTCTGGTAACTTCTGCAAGCGTCACCTTCTTCAAAAGTTGCTTCAGTTCAGTTTGCCTCGTTCTTAGAAGCCTCATCAAAATTCTGCACCAGATCGGGAACTTCATCATCGTCATCCTCTCCAGGAGTAAGTGGTGCTTTTCCATCCACAGATTGCCTGGGCAGAGCTTCAGCCAGTTTCCTTAAACTACTCGGACTGTCTGCAGCAAGCTGGTTTAGGATGCTGGGAAGCACTTCTCTCAGCTGCTTTGTCTCAGTGTGGCCTGCAATGGTGAAGGTGTTTGCTGCCAAGAGACACCTGGACTTCAGGGTTCTTAAAATGGGTCACTGTTCCTCCGTTTGTAAACACGTACATCTCTTCAATACCAGAGATAACGTTTACCCCTAACTTCTTTAAGGAGAACTGCAGGAGAGCAGTCTGCTGTGGCTGTTCTGTGAACTACCTTCTTCCTTCTCAGAGCAGTTCCTTTCCCATCAATGCACACTTGTGCCTGCAGTCTGGTGAGTTTTTCCTGGTTCATGATCATTTCTTTCATCTTGTTGGAGTGGAAATGGGGACTAAGGTTCACGCTCAGAGGGTCTCGGGCAGATCAGCTGAGATAAGGCGCACACACACGAGGAGACACAAGATGGCAGTTGTAGGAATCTTTTTAATCATTAACTTGTACATTTTGCTTACCCAAGACAAAAGGAACTGCTGTCATCCACCGAATACTAAAGTTGTGTCTAAAAGGGTCATGTGTGGTGCTTAAATGTCCTCGACAGTTTAGTACAGAGCCACAAACAGGAGGAAGAAATAATCCAGCCAGTCCAATAAATACAGGACACTGTGATGGTCAATGGAGATGTGTGTGCTCCAAAGGCTTCAGTTTATCTCTCAGAGGCCAAAGCTCATCTGTCTGTTAAAGAATTCAAGCAACAGGCATACATTTTCTTTTAACACTGCAAAAGAATTCAAAGACCTGCCTGCCTCTGTGAAGCACAGACGATAACCTAGCTGGGTGGGACTCTGCCCTGAAATTAGACCTAATTCCCTCTGTCTCAGGATAACCTTGAGCTCAGAAATCTGCCTGCATTTGTATCTGCCTGTCTTTGAATCTTTCTGACAAGCTGGCTCATAATACAGCTGTCTCATATAATTCATATTACATCCTTATATTTTGAGAAATTATACATTTGCAAACTTCGGTTTTTAGACTTCTTTTCCACAGCCCTGAGGGTCCCAACATTTACTATTTTGCCGAGACATTATCTACACCATCGCCTCCTGGACATGTGCTGTCTCTGATTATCATAGAGTCATTAATGTTAACAGGGAGGACATTTCTTGAAGGAAGAGTGTGAAAATATATACATTATTATACAAACAAGCCCTATGCCTATAGCAACCGTCATCACTCATAGAGGCCCACAGGGTGCTGATTCACAGGGTAATCAAAGGGACGTAAATGACTGGATTGATCTGTAAAATTAAAGGCTGGGTTTATGATTTGTAAGAGATAAGCTATCCAGAGAACCTTTTTAGAATAGCAAGAGAGAACTGCTTGGAGAATGTCTTGAGCAGAAAATTGAGAGAGAATTGTCTGGAGATCTCCAGAGAAAGCAGAACATAGAACAATCTAGAAAGCTGTTTCTAGTAGAACCTAGGCCTCCAGCTTGGACCCACATCAAAAAAAAAAAAAAAAAAAAAAAAAAAAAGAATTCAGGCAAAGAGTGATTACTTATAGGAATGCAGTACTGACCCAAAGAATATATGAGTCAAAGAAATTTGTTAAGATGGAAAAGTAAGCTAGATTCCAGGGTGTTACACACCCTTGGCCACTGAGCTCACTGATAGCTAAACTAATGACACTTATCCCAACTATTCATCCAGTAAAAGCCTGGTAATATTTCAGATATAGGAACAAGTTTGTGATCCCAGAAAATCAACATACTAAAGGACCAGAGACAAGAATACTATTTCTGTGAAGGATGGTTAGGACAAGCCTGGCTTCTAAGTAGCTGTTTTTCAAAAATATTTGAATATATCCCAAGATTTTATTTATGTAGTTCAAAATTGACTTTAAATACCCAAATGTGGAGGCTGAAGATACAGATCAGTAGTTAATAGCAATGGCTACTCTTGCATAGAGTTAGTATTTGGTTCCTGGCACCCAGATGGTTTCTTATAACCCTCTGTATCTCCAGTTCTGAGGGATCTGGTATCCTATTTTGATCTTTGTGGGCACCAGATGCACACATGATACATACACATCTAAGCAGGTGAAATACATACAAATAAAAAAAATTATTTAAAAAACAATCCCAGAATACTGAAGTATAGAAAATTTACAACAAAACTCAACAAATTATAATCAAAAGATGTCTTAATGAAATACCTTTTGAGTAATAGAATGAATAGATATTACAAAATACACTTGAGGTTCTCTAGAAAACCTAGTGGACTAAGTATTGGAGTACATCATGAGATGATAGTCTGAGGGTACGAGGACTCAGGGCTGATCAATACATTTTATAAAACTGCCATGATGATTTTTCTGTGTTAAATATTTTGGGGAAAATATGATCTATACAAGTATATAGTGATCACATTTTGATTCAAATGAGCAACTTTATGAAAATCTATGAGGACACATGTCTTTATTTCAAATATTTGAATTATCAGGGTTATGGCTGTAACTCCAATAGAAGGGTGTGCCCCTAGCAGGAACAAAGTCTTTGGGTCAATCCAATCTATTTCAAAATACAATGGAATCTCAGTACATTTGAAAAAGCAAAATAGTCCAATCTTAAACAAGGGACAGGATTGAATTGTCCTACAGGTGAAGACTCAGCCATGCAACTTTACCATTCACTGGCAGTTTTGCAGAACTCTGCACTACAACATTTGGTATCGGGGTATGAAAACTACCCAGAAGAAAATTATCTTTGCTGATGTGATAGTTACCCATTGAACCTTAAGAACTCAGTCACTAGGCATGTTGTATCATTCTACGTAGCAGATGCTCTCCTTGATGTACCCTGCAGCAACTTTTTAGGCATTCCATATGGCTTGTAGAACTATTAACAAGTACATGCAGTAGCCTGTGGGCTGGAAAAAAACTCTACTGTTCAGACAATTGATTTATGTGCGAGAAGTGCCATGCATAAGGAAATTCATGACATTATTGCAATTAAATAATTATATGGTGACTTTTAATTCTAACTATAAAAGTCATCAAATAATTATAATTTTAGAATTAGACTAAGAAACAAAAAACACAGTATTCCCTGGTCAATCTTTTCTAATTTTTTTTTAGAACTCAGGGTGGTATTTATCTTCTAATTTTCATAAGTATGCTGGTAGGTACTTGTTAATATAAATAGAAATGGTATTAAGTAGAGAATTCCATAATGAGGAAGTACTTATGTTTGGATAATTATGTCGGGTCCACTCTGTAAAGAGAGCTATCTAGTTGGACTGGTGCATAGATGACAATTTCTAGCATGTTCAGAAAAGAGATTAAAGTTTGGAATAGAGAAAGCCAGGTGTGGCCTATTCGCTTTCTTCAGGTTAACCACCTAGCTAATTATTTAGTCTCTTTAAGCTTACACTTCTTCATTGTGGAAAGTTGGGTGTGGGCTGAGGTCGTTAATATTCCATCAAATTTTAAAATAGAAAAATTCCTTGTCTTCTATTTTACAATTGTGTTTCATAAAGAGCAAGTGTAGAAGAGATGATGTAATGTTTGATGTAGGGAAATATACACCTGTGTACACACACACACACACACACACACACACATACACAGAGTGTAAAAAGAAAAAAAAACCAACCAACCAACCAACTAACCAACCAACAAACAAAATAACAGAAAGAGACAAGGTAACAGTTGTCAGCTTGGTCTTCAGAGTCAGTTCCAGGACAGTCAGGGCTATACAGAAAACCCCTGTCTTGAAAAAAAATGTTTCAAGGTAAACTATCAAATAGAGACCTGAATGCTTATTGCCCTTGACTCAGGAGCTATTTGAAGCCCTTCTTGAGGATCATCTTTTGTTCTTAGTCTGGGGTGGGGCTTGTTTTTAATTTAATCAAAAAACATTTGATCACAGAATTTTAATAACAATGTGGATAGGTACTTTACAATCAAGACAATTCATTTGGGCAATAGACAGGGAGTCTATCCTCCATCACCTGAAGATAGAATAAAACCTTACCAGTGTAGGACAGATTAAACTGTGAACATGACCTGTGGATGAGGATATAGCTTTCTTATTAGGTGCATAAATTGTCACTTAGTGTTGAGAGGTTAGGTTCTAAGTATCAAATCATGAAGAGTTCATTTTATTTATATTGGCATTCCACTTCAATATGTGTACATTAAGATAACAGTGCTGTAATTTCTCTCTCTCCCCCTTCAGATTTTCCCCCCCTCTTCCACCCTCTGACTGTTCAACATCCCATACCTCCTCCCTGCCCCATCTCCATGAGGATGTCCCCATCCCCACCCCAACCCCCACCCAACCAGACCTCTAAACTCCCTGGGGCCTCCAGTCTCTTGAGGGTTAGGTACATCTTCTTTGACTGAACCCAGACTGGGCAGTCCTCTTCTGTGTATATGTTGGGGGCCTCATATCAGCCAGTGTATGCTGCCTGGTTGGTGGTCCAGTGTTTGAGAGATCTCAGAGGTCCAGGTTAATTGAGACTGCTGGTCCTCCTACAGCGTCACCCTCCTCCTCAGCTTCTTCCAGCTTTTGCCTAATTGAACTACAGGGGTCAGCAGCTTCTGTTCATTTGTTGGGTGCAAATATCTGCTATCTGACTTTCAGCTGCTTCTTGGGTCTTCCGGAGTGTGGTCATGCTAGGTCCTTTTTGTGAGCACTACATAGCCTCAGTAATAATGTCAGGCCTTGAGACCTCCTCTTGAGTTGGATCCCACTTTGGGCCTGTTGCTGGACCTTCTTTTCCTCATGCTCCTCTCCATTTCCATCCCTGAAGTTCTTTCAGACAGGGACAATTATGGGTCAGAGTTTTGATGTGGGATGGCAACCTCATCCCTCACTTGATGCCCTGTCTGCCTGCTGGAGGTGGGCTCTACAATTCCTTCTCCCCACTATATGGCATTTCATCTAAGGTTCCTCCCATTAAGTCCTGAAAGTCTCTCATCTCCCAGGTTTCTGGTACATTCTGGAGGGTCCTTCCAACCTCCTACCTCCAGAGGTTGCCTGTTTCCATTCTTACTGCTGGCCCTCAGGGCTTCGGTCTTTTTCCCTCATCCAATACTAGATTAAGTTCCCCTCCCCTCCCTGCCACCCCTCTCTCTGCCATCCACTTTCCCTCCCAGGTCCCTCCCTCTTTTCCCACTTGTGATTGCTTTCTTCCTTTCTTCTTCCTCCCAAGTGGGACTCAGGCATCGTCACTTGGGCCCTTCAGGTTGTTGGCCTTTTGAGTTCTGTGGATTGTATCTTGAGTATTCTGTACTTTTTTTTTTTTAAATTTTTACTAATATCCACATATAAGTGAGTACATACCATGCATATCCTTTTGGGTCTGAGTTACCTCACTCAGGATGATATTTTCTAGTTCCATCCATTGGCCTGCCAAACTCAGGATGTCCCCGTTCTTAATTGCTGAGTAGTATTCCATTGTGTAAATGAACCACATTTTCTGTTGTGGGACATCTGGGTTGTTTCCATTTTGGCTATCACAAATAAGGCTGCTATGAACATAGTGGAACATGTGCCCCTGTGGAATGGTAGGCATCTTTTGGGTATATTCCCAAGAGTGGTATTTCTGCGTCTTCGGGTAGATCTATTTCCAAGTTTCTGAGAAACATCCAGATTGGTTTCCAGAGTGGTTGTACCCGTTTGCAATCCCATCTGCAATGGAGGAGTGTTCCTCTTTTTCCACATCCTTGCCAAAATGTGTTGTCACATGAGGTTTTGATCTTAGCCATTCTGATTTGTGTAAGGTGGACTCTCAGGGTCATTTTGATTTGCATTTCTCTGATAGCTAAGGACTTTGACCATTTCTTTAGGTGCTTCTCAGCCATTCGAGATTCCTCAGTTGTGAAATCTCAGTTTAGTTCTATACCCCATTTTTTTTTTGATTGGGTTGTTTGGTTTTTTGGTGATTAGTTTCTTGAGTTCTTTATATATTTTGGATTTTAGTCCTCTATTGGATGTGGGATTAGTGATTTTTTTTCTCAATCTGCAGGTTGTTGATTTGTCTTATCGACTATGTTCTTTGCCTTATAGAAACTTTCTGGATTCATGAGGTCCCATTTATCAATTCTTGACCATACAGCATGAGCCAGTGGAGTTCTGTTTAGGAAATTTACCCCTGTGCCAATTAGTTCAAGGCTCTTTCCCACTTTCTCTTCTATTAGATTCAGTGCATCAGGTCTTTTGTTGAGCTCCTTTATCCACTTGGACTTGAGCTTTGGTCAAGGTGACAAATATGGATATATGTTCATTTTTCTACATATTGACAGCTAGTTAGACCAACACCATTTATTGAAGATGTTTTTTCTTTGTCAAAGATCAAGTGTCCATAAGTGTGTGGTTTTATTTCTGAGTTTTCAATTCTATTCCATTGATTAACATGTTTGTCTCTGTACCAATACCATGCTGTTTTTGGTTTGTTTTTTTTAAATCACTGTTGCTCCGTGGTAAAGCTTGAGGTCAGGGATGGTGATTCCCCCAGTCATTCTTTTATTGTTAAGAACTGTTTTTGCTATTTTTTTTTTTTTGCCTTTCCAGATGAATTTGGGGATTGCTCTTTCCATGTCTTCGAAGAATTTTGTTGGGATTTTGATGGGGATTGTTTTGAATCTGTAGATTGTATTTGGTAGGATGGCCATTTTTACTGTATTAATTCTGCCAATCAAAAAAATTTTTTTGCCAATCCATGAGCATGGGAGATCTTTCAATTTTCTGAGATCTTCTTTGATTTCTTTCTTGAGAGACTCGAAGTTATTGTCATACAGGTCTTTCACTTGTTTGGTTACCCCAAGGTATTTTATATTATTTGTGGCTATTGTGAAGGAAGTTGTTTCCCTAATTTCTTTCTCAGCCTTTTTATCATTTGTATAAAGGAAGGCAACTGATTTATTTGAGTTAATTTTATATTCAGCCTCATTGTTGAAGTTGTTTATCAGCTGGAGAAGGTCTCTGGTAGATTTTTAGGATCATTTATGTGTACTATTATATCATCTGCAAATAGTGATACTTTTATTTCTTCTTGGTCAATTTGTATCCCCTTGATCTCTTATTGTTGTCTTTTTGTTCTAGCTAGCACTTTGAGTACTATATTGAATAGATATGGGGCATGTGGGCATCCTTGTCTGGTCCCCGATTTCAGTGAGATTGTTTTAAGTATGTCACCATTTAATTTGATATTGGCTGTTGGTTTGCTGTAAATAGCTTTTATTAGGTTTGGGTATGAGCCTTGAATTCCTGATATCTCCAGTACTTTTAACATGAAGGGGTGTTATATTTTGTCAAATGCTTTTTCTGCATCTAAGGAGATGATCATGTGATTTTTTTTGAGTTTGTTTACATAGTGGATTATGTTAATGAATTTTCATATATTGAACCAACCTTGTATCCCTGAGATAAGGCCTACGTGATCGTGATGAATGATGGTTTTGATGTGTTCTTGAATTTGGTTTGTGAGAATTTTTGAGTGTTTTTGCATCGATATTCATAAGCGAGATTGGTTTGAAGTTGTCATTTTTTGGTTTGGCCCTTGTGTGGTTTAGGTATCAGAGTAATTGTGGCTTCATAGAACAAGTTACATAGTGTTTCTTCTGTTTCTATTTTATGGAATAGTTTGAGGAATATTGGTATCAGGTCTTCTTTGAAGGTCTAGTAGAATTCTGAACTAAATCCATCTGGTCCTGGGCTTTTTTTTTTTTGGTTGGGAGGTTTTAATGACTTCTATTTCCTTGAGCAATATGGGCCTGTTTAGATAGTTTACCTGCTCTTGATTTAACTTTGGTATGTGGTATCTGTCTAGAAAATCATCCATTTCATCTAGATTTTCGAGTTTTGTTGAGTATAGACTTTTATAGTAGGATCTGATGATTTTTTGAATTTCCTCCATTTCTGTTGTTATGTCTCCCTTTTCATTTCTGATTTTGTTAATTTGGATACTGCCTCTGGGCCCTTTAGTTAGTTTGGCTAGAGGTTTATCTATCCTGTTGATTTTCTCAAAGAACCACCTTTCGGTTTTGTTGATTCTTTGTATTATTCTCTTTGTTTCTATTTGGTTGATTTTGGCCCTGAGTTTGACAATTTCCTTCCATCTATTCCTCTTGGATGAGTTTGCTTTTTTTGTTCTAGAGCTCTCAGGTGTGCTGTTGTTAGTGTAAGATCTCTCCAGTTTCTTTACCAGGGCACGTAGTGCTATGAATTTTCCTCTTAGCACTGCTTTCATTGTGTTCCGTAAGTTTGTGTATGATGTGTCATCATTTTCATTAAATTGCAGGAAGTCTTTCTTTCTTTCTTTCTTTCTTTCTTTCTTTCTTTCTTTCTTTCTTTCTTTCTTTCTTTCTTTCTTTCTCTTTCTTTCTTTCTCTCTCTTTCTTTCTTTTTTCCTTTCTTTCTTTCTTTTTTTCTTTCTTTCTTTCTTCTCTTTCTTTCTTTGTTTCTCTCTTCTCTTTCTTTCTTCCCCCCTCCCTCCCTCCCTCCCTCCCTCCCTCCCTCCCTCCCTCTCTCTCTCTCTTTCTTTCTTTCTTCCTTTCCTGACCAAGTTATCATTGAGTAGAGAGTTGTTCAGCTTCCACGTGTATGTGGACTTTCTGTTGTTTTTACTGTTATTGAAGACCAGCCTTAGGCTATGTCAATCTGATAGGATGCATTGGATTATTTCAATCTTCTTGTATCAGTTGAGGGCTGTTTTGTGACCAATTATATGATCTATTTTGGAGATGGTATCATGAGGTGCTGAGAAGAAGGTGTATTCTTTTGTTTTAGGATGAAATGTTCTGTAGATATCTGTTAAATCTATTTGGTTCACAACCTCTAATAGTTTCACTGTGCCTGTTCAGTTTCTGTTTCAATGACCTGTCCATTGGTGAGAGTGGAGTGTTAAAGTTTCTTGCTATTATTGTGTAGGGTTCAATGTGTGTTTTGAGCTTTAGTAAGGTTTCATTTATGAATGTGAGAGTACTTGCATTTGGAGCATAGATGTTCAAAACTGAGATTTTTCTCTTGGTAGATTTTCTGTTTGAGGAATGTGAAGTGTCCTTCCTCATCATGCTTGATACCTTTTGGTTGAAAGTCTATTTTATTGGATATTAGGATGGCAACTCCAGCTTGTTTCATGGGACCATTTGCTTGGAAGATCTTTTTCTACCTTTTTAGTCTGAGTTAGTGTCTGTCTTTGTTATTGAAGTGTGTTTCTTGTGCGCAACAAAATGCTGGATCTTGCTTGCTTATCCAATCTGTTAGCTTATGTCTTTTTATAGGTAAGTTGAGTCCATCAATATTGAGAGATATTAAATACAGATGACTGTTGATTCCTGATATGTTTGTTTTTGTAGGTGGCTTTATGTGGTTTTGGTTCCTTTCTTTTAGCTTTGATGTGAGATGCTTAGTATCTTATCTTTTCTTTGGTGTAGGATCCTTCCTTGTTTTGGAGGATCCTTCCTTCTAGGATCCTTTGGAGAGTTGGATTGGTAGATATATACTGTTTAAATTTGGTTTTGTCCTGGAATATTTCATTTTCTGCATCTATGTTGATTGAGAGTTTTCCTGGATACAGTAGTTTGGGCTGGCATTTGCGTTCTCTTAGAGTCTGCATGACTTCTGACCAGGTTCTTCTGGCTTTCATAGTCTCTGTTGAGAAGTCTGGTGTAATTTGGATAGGTCTAACTTTGTATGTTACTTGACCCCTTTCCCTGGCAGCTTTTAATATTTTTCCCTTGTTCTGTGTGTCTTGTGTTTTGATTATTATGTGACAAGAGGATTTTCTTTTCTGGTCCCATTTATTTGGTGTTCTATAGGCTTCTTGTACCTTTATGATCATCTCTTTCTTTAGGTTAGGGAAGTTTTCTTCTACGATTTTGTTGAAGACATTTTCAGGTCCTTTGAGCTGGGAATCTTTGTTCTCCTCTATTCTGATTATTCTTAGATTTGGTCTTTCCATTGTGTCCTGAATTTCTTGGATGCTTTGAGTTAGGAGTTTTTTACATTTTGAATTTTCTTTGACAGTCATGTTAATCTCTTCTACAGTATTTTCTACACCTGAGATTCTCTCTTCTATCTTGTGTTCTATTGGTGATACTTATATCTGTAATTATTGACCTCTTTTGTAGGTTTTCCACTTCCAGGTTTGCCTCCATTTGTGTTTTATTGTTTCTACTTCCACTTTTAGGTCTTGGACTGCTTTATTCATTTCCTTCATCATTTTGATTGTGTTTTCCTGTATTTCTTTAAGGGATTTATTTGTTTCCTTTTTAAGGGCTTCTACCTGTCTACCTGTATTTTCCCGTATTTCTTTCAGTGAATTATTTGTATTCTCCTTAAAGGACTCTATTATCTTCATGAGATAGGATTTTAGGTCAGTTTCCTGATTTTCAGCTGTGTTGGTACATTCGGGGCTTGCTGTGGTGGGAGAACTGGGTTCTGATGATGCCCGTGTATATTGCTTCTGTTGCCTATAGTCTTGTGCTTGCTTCTCACCACCTGGTTATCCCTGGAGCTTGTTGATCTGCGTGACTCTGTCTGGAATCTGCCTCCTTTGTCCCTGGGTTGTTTCAGGTTTCCAGGGAGGCCTGTGGCCCTGGCTGTAGCAGACCTCCTGTGGGGCATTCTAAGTGGGGGCTCTTCAGAGGGGCAGAGAAGCTGCTTATCTGTTGCCCTGGCTGCAGTAGATCTCCTGGGAGGCCTTCAGACTGTTGGGTCTTCAGAGGAGCAATCAAGTTGTTGTCATATGTGAAGATGTTCTTGGGGGTGGGTGGGTATGTCCTGTGGTTTCTGTTTTCCTGTGTGCAGCAAAACTCTCAGGATGCTTTCAGACTGTCAGGTCAGTTGCCCTGCATGTCACAGAACCCACAGGAGGTCTTCAGACTGTGGTGTCTGTTGCCCAGTTGCCCTGTGTACAGAGGAAGTACTGAGATTCCTTCTAGCTGTGATGTCTTCAGGGGAGCAGACAAGCTGGTTATCAGTTACTCAGCTGCCCCATATGCAGCAGATCTCCTGGGATGCCTCAGGTTGTAGTGTCAGTTGCCCAACTGCTCTGAGTGCAGAGGATCTTCTGGGATGACTCAGGATATGGCATTTTCACGGAAGCAGACCAGGCAGAAGGGCAACAGTGTTGTAATTTCAAGAGGTTTTTTACTTTTCTTTCTTTCTTTTTTTTTTTGACTAAAGGATGTTCATTGGGGAATTTGCTAAAACAGTGACTATCAGCTAGCATGATGACTTGTTGCATAAAAGTGCTTGTTCCTCAAGTCTAAGGGTTTGAGTTTCATGCCCAGAACCATGTGGTTGAAAGGGAGAACTGATCTATCCCTTCCCTTCTTACACACATGCAAATAAAATAATAAAAACAACTGAGGAATACCAAATGGCTGAGAAGCATCTAAAGAAATGTTCAACATCCTTAGTCATCAGGGAAATAAACATCAAAACAACCCTGAGATTCTACCTCATAACAGTCAGAATGGCTAAGATCAAAAACTCAGGTGAGGGAGTGGGTGGGTTGGTGCGTAGGGGAAGGGGGAAATGGGGTAGAGTTTTTTGGAGGGGAAACCAGGAAAGAGGATAACATTTTAAATGTAACTTAAGAAAATATCGTCAAAATCACAGGTTTAGAAAGTTATTCAGAATATCCAATCAGCTATTGACAGCTGGTTTTGTATTGTAGAGTCAACAAATGATTCTATCAAATGATGTCCCAAACCTTTAGATTCCTCAGGAGGAGATGATTTAGATGAAGGAGAGCCTTTCCAACCTTGGCTGGCCTATGGCACTTTGGGAATATAATCTAGTTTCAGCCTGGGTAGAGAACTCCAGGGCCAGTGCCTGTTCTCTTACCTTGAAGACTACACAGAGTATTCAGGCTTTGTCAGTGATGCTTGGGATGTTGTCTAAGAAATTCTGATAGTCAGTATTTATTAAAGCTCATTTAATTTTGTCATCTTGTTTTTAAAATTTATGCCTCTAAATAACCAATGTATTTCTTTTAAAGTAGAATGGTGTTGAGCAATAAGCTTGCTGCTCCCAGCCTGTGATAACCTAGAGATATGTCCATCAGTAGGAGTAAAGAGTTGGCTTTAGCCATCTTTGCTAATTCAATCCATGTAATATGTAATTTGTTTGTTACAGATTTGACACTGCAGTTTTCATTTCTCATTGTTTGGTTAAATGTATGGCATGAGAATGTAGAGATTTTTAAAAGGTCCTATTAATAGGGTTCATTAAACAATTCTGTTTTTTCAGTGTAAACATCATAAAATGAATTATTTCCTCTTGACAAGACAATCAATATCTCTGGGAATTCACAGTTTTCAATTGAATCTTAAAAATCATTTCTTGGCAGGGGGATGCAACTTAGAATTAAGTCATCTCTCTATGTAGCCTGACAATATAAAATACATTTACTGTATATAGGTATAATAATTTGACAACAACAAAATATATGCTAAATCATGCTTTTAAATACTAGATTTGGTCATTTAAGGTAATTGTCCCAATTCTTAAAATCTCACCTTATAATATTGTTAATAACCAAAAATTTTGTTTGACTTAAAATTCGGTTTTTGTTTTTTAATGCAATAGCTGGTATTATTAACATTTGAAATAAATATATAAAATTTTTACATGTGGAAACAAGGGATATCATTTAAGACACTTTCTGTTCAGACTCATCCCTTAGATGCTGACTTTAACTGATATCTTTTAAAAAGCTTCTAGGTGCTGTTCCTTATGCAGGAGTCTGATGTAAACAGTGAATAACAGTTACCTTGTCCTTCTGCAGAACTCTGGTACAGCGTCCATCCACGTGTATAATTGCATTTAACCTTATGTTACATGTTAAAATGATGGAAAAGTTTTCCTGTGCACCTTTGTCTCTTCTTGCTCCCCACAAAGTTGTTCTGGAACTTTGCCAAGTGTTAAGTTTTATCACGACCTTGTGGTTAGACCTTCTTCTGAGGCACTCTAATGGTTCCCTCACTGGCCTTCTGTCAGCCTTGACAGAGAGATTGACACCCCCAAAATGCCTGAAAGCATTTTGGGCAACTCTGAAAGGGGAGCAATGGACCATCCTGTTCTTCCTTCTTCTTGCCACTATGGACATAGGTTTTGAGACATAGAATTTAAAAAACTGAACTGAAGCCCTTGTTGCATCCATTAATCTTCCTGTTTTAACATTCTTCAAGACCAACTTGACTGCAGTACTCCAAAATTAAAAAGGACTGGGTCTGACTACTGCTGAGAATGGGATTTGTGCCCTCCTTGAACAAAGTTGCTTCTACATGATCAAACCCTGACTGGTTTGAAATGGGGTCTAAAGACAGAGATCAGATCAAGATTTCTTCGGGTTGCCTCCAACTCTGGCTCCTCCCTTTGATCACTCTTTCCTTATTATTATTATTCTCATGCCTATGTTTTTACCCTGTCTTTTAAATGTTTTACTTATTAAACTTCAACCTATACCCAAACAAAATGTTCCTCGCAAGGTCTCCTAGAAGCTTTCACTCTACAACAGCTCCATTGGTTCCCAAAACATCTGCAAAAATACCTCTTTTAAGTGCTATGGAGAGCCACTGGTTAAAGGGGACCTTTATCTTTCTCACCCCAAAACAAATATAATTCTTTACATTAGTCATCTATTTTCTGCTGTTTCCCACCTTGGATGCTCTGTAGCTCTCTGCTCATTCTACAAGGTTATCTTGGTGCAACATTCCTAACAATGGGGCCAGTCACTGTCACCCTGAATCAACTTTATGCCCACTTCTTCTCACTCTCTGCCCTGCCTCCTCTCTTCCCTCTCTTTTAACCTCACCAGAAAAATCTCAGTTCTACTCTGTAGTCAAATCATCAGCTTATAGCCTCTAAAAAATTATTTCACAAGTCTCTTCAGTGATACAGGGTGGAAATGACATGATCCATTGCACGAGAGAAAGTTAAGACCTTCTCCCTGACTCCGCCATCTTTGCTCCAGTGTCCAGGTAGTTGGGACCGCCAGGCTCGTAGACAGACAGGCATAATATCGCTTCGGTCTCAGGCAGCTTGTGTGTAACCTGCTCCAAGAGCTGGGCAGATCTGCAGTAACCAGCGCACTAGCTCTGCTGTGGGACTTCTGCCTTGCAGAGGGACTCCCCCTGCACTGGGCGGGAGCCTACCAGCTTCCCTTTGGCGACCTCTGTTTCGGGATCTACTGCACTGAGGAGACAGGAACCCAGGTTCCCCCCAATATAACATCGCTTGGGACACGGCCTGTTGGGGCTTCCATCTGCTCCCAAGAACTGGACAGTGCTGTGGTCGTCTGGGCGCCAGCTCTGCTGTGGGCCATCACCCCTGCAGGGTGACCTGCACCGCCGAGAGAGTGCAGAGTGCACTACGCCATCTTTGCTCCAGTGTCCAGGTAGTTGGGACAGCCAGCCTCAGAGACAGACAGGCATAATATCACTTGGGCCTCAGGGAGCTTGTGTGTAACCTGCTCCAAGAGCTGGGCAGGCCTGCAGTAATCGAAATGCCAGCCCTGCTGTGGGACTTCTGCCCTGCAGAGGGACGCCCCCCCCCAGGAGAGATCACACACCCCTACAAAGGGCGGGAGCCTACCAGCCTCCCTTTGGTGACATCTGCTACCGGAATCCACTACGCTGAGCCGTTGGATGTGCAGGGACTCCCCAATATAACATCAGTTGGGGCAAGGCACATCAGGGCTCCAAAGTCACTCAGGAGCAGGGCAGGCCCCAGAAATCGGTGCCAGGGGAATCCCGGTAATCCAGGGGGGCCAGAAATAGCTTTGCAGTCTCACAGGAGGTCCAACCAACAGCCAGTGACAGCAGGACCAACTAACACCAGAGGTAACCAGATGGCAAAAGGCAAATGTAGGAACGTTATTAACAGAAATCAAAGTAATATGGCACCATCCGAACCCAACTCTCCAACAGCAGCAAGTCCTGGATACCCCACCACACCCAAAAGACAAGATCTGGATTTAAAATCACTTCTCATGATGCTATTAGAGGATCACAAGAAGGACACAAATAAATCTAATAAAGAATTACAGGAGAACATGAATCAAGGGTTAGAAGCCCTTACAAAGGAAACACAAAAATCGCTTAGAGAAATGCAGGAGAACATGGATCAACAGATGGAGGCCCACAAGGAGACAACACAAAAATCGCTTAAAGAAATGAATCAACGGTTAGATGCATTTTCAAAGGAATCACAAAAATTGCATAAAGAAATGCAGAAGAATATGGGTCAACAGATGGATGCCCATAGGGAGGCAACACAAAAAGTGCTTAAGGAAATGAATCAATGGATAGATGCCCGTACAAAGGAAACACGAGAAATGCTTAAAGGAATGCAGGAGGCGATGGATCAACAGATGGAAGCCCATGATGAGGATACACAAAAATCGCTTAGAAAATACAGGAGAACTTGGGTCAACAGGCAGAAATCCTGAAAGAGGAAATGCAAAAATACCTTAAAGAAATACAGGAAAATACAAACAAACAAGTGAAGGATCTGAGCAAATCCATCCAGGATCAAAAAAAGGAAGTAGAAACAACTAAGAAATCACAAAGGGAGACAACTTTGGAGATAGAAAACCTTGGGAAGAAATCAGGAGTCATAGATGCAAACATCAACAGTAGAATACAAGAGATGGAAGAAAGAATCTCAGGTGCTGAAGATACCATAGAAAGCATTGACTCAACAGTCAAAGAAAATGCAAAATGCAAAAAACGTGTAACCCAAAACATCCAGGAAATCCAGGACACAATGAGAAGACCAAACCTAAGGATTATAGGTATAGATGAGAGTGAAGATTTGCAACTTAAAGGGCCAGTAAACATCTTCGACAAAATTATGGAGGAAAACTTCCCTAACCTAAAGAGAGAGATGCCGATGAACGTACAAGAAGCCTACAGAACTCCAAACAGACTGGACCAGAACAGAAATACCTCCCGTCACATAATAATCAAAACATCAAATGTATTAAACAAAGAAAGAATATTAAAAGGAGTAAGAGAAAAGGGCCAAGTAACATACAAAGGAAGACCTATCCGAATCACATCAGACTTCTCTCCAGAGACAATATCTTTCCACAAACCCAGCCCTGCAAAGGATAATAGGTAGAAACCGCCAACACAAGGAGAGAAACAACACCCTGGAAAAAATGAGATAGTAACCTTCTTGCATCAAACCCGAAAGTAGATAACCACTCAAACATAAAGATAGCATCAAGAATGGCAGGTGGCAATAATCACTATTCCTTAATCTCTCTTAATATCAATGGTCTCAATTCCCCAATAAAGTGACATAGACTAACAGACTGGATATGTAAACAGGACCCAGCATTTTGCTTCATGCAGGAAACGCACCTCAGTGGCAAAGACAAACACTACCTCAGAGTAAAAGGCTGGAAAACAATTTTACAAGCAAATGGTCCCAAGAAACAAGGCGGAGTAGCCATCCTAATATCAGATAAAATTGACTTCCAACCTAAAGTCATCAAAAAAGACACAGAAGGACACTACATACTGATCAAGGGAAAAATCCACCATCAAGAACTCTCAATTCTGAATATCTATGCTCCAAATGCAAGGGAACCCTCATTCATAAAAGAAACTTTACTAAAGCTCAAATCACACATCGCACCTCACACAATAATAGTGGTTGACTTCAACACCCCGCTCTCTGAAATGGATCGTTCAGGAAAGCAGAAACTAAACAGGGACACAGTGAATCTAATTGAAGCCTTGGACCAAATGGAACTAACAGATATATATATAGAACATTTCATCCTAGAGCTAAAGAATACACCTTCTTCTCAGCACCTCATGGTACCTTCTCAAAAATCGACCATATAATCGGTCACAAATCAGACCTCAACAGATATAAGAAGATAGAACTAATTCCATGCCTCCTATCAGATCACTATGGAATAAGGGTGGTCTTCAATGGCAACAAAACAACAGAAAGCCCACATACACAAGGAGGCTGAACAATGCTCTACACAATAACTTGGTCAAGGAGGAAATAAAGAAAGAAATCAAAGACCTTTTAAAATTTAATGAAAATGAAGGCACAACATGCCCTAATTTATGGGACACAATGAAAGCAGTGCTAAAAGGAAAATTTATAGCCCTGAGTGCCACCAAAAAGAAACGGGAGACAGCATACACTAGCAGCTTAATGGCACACCTGAAAGCCCTGGAACAAAAAGAAGCAAATACACCAAAGAGGAGTAGAAGGCAGGAAATCATCAAACTCAGGGCTGAAATCAATCAAGTAGAAACAAATAAAACCATACAAAGAATCAACAAAACAAGGAATTGGTTCTTTGAGAAAATCAACAAGATAGATAAGCCCTTAGGCAGACTAACCAGAGGGCACAGAGACAGTATCCAAATTAACAAAATAAAAAAAAAGAAAAGGGAGAGATAACAATAGAAACTGAGGAAATTCAAAAAATCATCAGATTCTACTACAAAAGCCTGTATTGAACACATCTAGAAAATCTCAAGGAAATGGACAATTTCCTTGACAGATACCAATTACCAAAATTAAATCAGGATCAAATAGACCATCTAAACCGTCATATAACCCCTGAAGAAATAGAAGTCGTCATTGGAAGTCTTCCAACCAAAAAAAGCACAGGTCCAGATGGTTTTAGTGCAGAATTCTATCAAACCTTCAAAGAAGACCTAACACCAATACTCTTCAAACAGCTCCACAAAATAGAAACAGAAGGAACACTACCCAACTCGTTCTATAAAGCCACAATTACGCTAATACCAAAAGCACACAAAGATCCGACAAAGAAAGAGAATCTCAGGCCAATCTCTCTTATGAATATCGATGCAAAAATACTCAATAAAATTCTTGCCAACTGAGTCCAAGAACACATCAAAACGATCATTCACCACAATCAAGTAGGCTTCATCCCAGGGATGCAGGGATGGTTCAGTATAAGGAAGTCCATCAATGTAATCCACTACATAAACAATCTCAAAGAAAAAACCACATGGTCATTTCATTAGATGCTGAGAAAGCATTTGACAAAATTCAGCATCATTTCATGCTAAAGGTCTTGGAAAGATCAGGAATTCAAGGCCCATATCTAAACATAGTAAAAGCAATTTACAGCAAACCGGTAGCCAACATCAATCTGAATGGAAACTTGAAGCAATCCCACTGAAATCAGGGACTAGACAAGGCTGCCCTCTCTCTCCATATCTTTTCAATATAGTACTTGAAGTTCTAGCTAGAGCAATTAGACAACAAAAGGAGGTCAAAGGAATACAAATTGGAAAGGAAGAAGTCAAACTATCACTATTTGCAGACGATATGATAGTATACTTAAGCGACCCAAAGAACTCCACCAGAGAACTCCTACAGCTGATAAACAACTTCAGCAAAGTAGCCGGATATAAAATCAACTCAAGCAAGTCAGTAGCCTTCCTATACTCAAAGGATAAGCATGCTGAGAAAGAAGTAAGGAAATGATACCCTTCATGATAGCCATAAACTATATAAAGTATCTTGGTGTGACTCTAACCAAACAAGTGAAAGATCTGTATGACAAGAACTTCAAGTCTCTGAAGAAAGAAATTGAAGAAAACCTCAGAAGATGGAAAAATCTGCAATGCTCATGGATTGGCAGGATTAATATGGTAAAAATGACCATCTTGCCAAAAGCAATATACAGATTCAATGCAATCCCCATCAAAATCCCAACTCAATTCTTCATAGAGTTAGAAAGAGTAATTCAAAAATTCATCTGGAATAACAGAAAACCCAGGATAGCTAAAACTATTCTCAAGAGTAAAAGAACCTCTGAGGGAATCAGTATCCCGGACCTCAAGCTGTACTACAGAGCAATAGTGTTAAAAAACCGCATGGTATTGGTACAGTGACAGGCATGTAGATCAATGGAACAGAATTGAAGACCCAGAAATGAATCCACACTCCTATGGTCACTTGATCTTTGACAAAGGAGCTAAAACCATCCAGTGGAAATAAGATAGCCTTTTCAACAAATGGTGTTGGCTCAACTGGAGGTCAACATGCAGAAGAATGCAAATTGACCCATTCTTATCTCCTTGCACTAAGCTCAATTCCAAGTGGATCAAGGACCTCCACATAAAACCAGACACACAGAAACTAACAGAAAGGAAACTAGGGAAGAACCTTGAACATATGGGCACAGGGGAGAATTTCCTGAATAGAACTCCAATAGCTTATGCTCTAAGATCAAGAGTTGACAAATGGGACCTCATTAAATTACAAAGTTTTTGCAAGGCAAAAGACACTGTCAAAAGGACAAAGCGGCAACCAACTAACTGGGAAATGATCTTTACCAACCCTACATCCGACAGAGGGCTAATATCCAATATATACAAAGAACTCAAGAAGTTAAACTCCAGAGAGGCAAGTAACCATAGTAAAAAATGGGGTACAGAGCTAAACAAAGAGTTCTCACCTGAAGAATATCTAATGGCTGAGAAGCACCTAAAGAGATGTTCATCATCCTTAGTCATTAGGGAAATGCAAATCAAAACAACACTGAGATTCCATCTCACACCAGTCAGGATGGCTAAGATCAAAAACACAGGAGACAGCAGTTGTTGGCGAGGATGTGGAGAAAGAGGAACACTCCTCCACTGCTGGTGGGATTGCAAGCTGGTACAACCACTCTGGAAAGCAGTCTTGCGGTTCCTCAGAAAACTTGGCATGACACTCCCGGAGGATCTTGTTATACCACTCCTGGGCATATACCCAGAGGCTTTACCTGCATGCAATAAGGACACATGCTCCCCTATGTTCATAGCAGTCTTCTTTATAATAGCCAGAGGCTGGAAAGAACCCAGATGTCCCTCAATGGAGGAATGGATTCAGAAGATGTGGTATATTTACACAATGGAATACTACTCTGCAATTAAAAACAATGAATTCACGAAATTCCTAGGCAAATGGTCAGAACTTGAAAATATCATCCTTAGTGAGGTAACCCAATCACAAAAGAACACACATGGTATACAGTCACTGATAAGGGGATATTAACCCAGAATCTCAGAATACCCTAGACACAAATCGCATATCAATAGATTTCCAAGAAGATGGAAGGAGAGACCCCTGGTCCTGGAAAGACTGGATATAGGGGAATGCCAGGACAGAGAAGCGAGAGGGGGTTGAATGGGGAACAGGGGGAGGGAAGAGGGCTTATGGGACTTTCGGGTAGGGAGGAACCAGGAAAGGGGAAATCATTCGGAATGTAAATAAAAAAAATATAGAAAAAATTTAAAAAATGTGATTAATTCGATGCTTTTGTACTTCTGAGAGTCATTACAAAAGCATTTTTCTTAAGTGTTTAAGTATGTTTGGGGAAAAGAGGGAGGGAAGGGGGCTTATGGTACTTTCGCGGAGGGAGGAAACGGGAAAGTGGAAATGATTTTGAATGTAAATAAAAAAAAAACTTAGAAAAAAAATACCCTCTCCCTGGCATATGTGCAGAGGATCTCCACTTCAATGGACTCAGAACGACACCATTGAACAAAATACTCAGCAGGAAGGAGCTATTACACACCTACCCTGAGTTTTTATATTGTCTCATAGTTAGGAATGCTAGTTTCCTGCTGAAGGATGGACTACACTCCCCAGCTTCCCATGAGGAGTATGGGAATCATTTTGGCTCCTACAAGGGGCCCGTGTCACATTTTTTTCTATCGGCATTTTGGCCATCTGTACAGGTAGATGGCAAAGATGCTCCCTTTTTGTGAATAAACTTGGCCTTGCATAAGATCAAACTGAGCCTCTCTTTCTTACCACTTTCTCTTTCCTACTACTACTTTAAATAATTTAACAACATTGGAGAGTTTGGAGCTGCTTGCTAGAAAGTCTTAGACTGCTGTAAAGAAAGTTTACTGCATCATTTTCATAGATGTTCGGAAGAGAGAATATGAATGGAAAGAGGGGCAGTAAAGGCCAGGGCCTTCAGGTTCCAGACGCTAATCAGGGTTCTGATGAGGACTAGGCTAGTGGCAAGTAATCTTGCTGTGTCCTGTTCATTAATTTGAGTGAGACCAGATTCAAGCATAATGACAATATTATTATTATTATTATTATTATTATTATTATTATTATACTTCAAGACTGACATTCACATGGCTGTGGTACAGTTGGTGCTTATGACCTTTAGCCTGTCACACAGTGAGAGGGGAAAAAAAGAAAGTGGAACAAGAGGTATAGCAATATGCATTCGAGGGAAGAAAGGAGAGTGAGAAAGGTAAAGCTGTAGGGAAAACATTTCACTACTAGAGACTAGTGCAACCCGAGAGAAAACTCAACAACAGACATGGTGCCTGGAGAGCAAGACCTTGCCCTACAAAGGATTCAGACTGTAACAGTACAAATGGACTCTCAAGTTTTCATTTAAAAAGAGAGTGTCACCATTGGCCGTAGGCCATGCCTTTAACCCCAGCACTCTGAAGGCAGAGACAGGGGGAATCTCTGAGTTCGAGGCCAGCATGGTTTGCAGAATGAGTTCCAGGACAGCCAGATTTACACAGGGAAACAGAAAAACTGCATCCGAAAATCAAAAACAAATCAACCAACAAATAATAAAAACAAGAAGAGAGGGCCTGGACAGATAAAACCTCCAGAATTCCCAGCTCCAGAATGATTACATAACAAGGACTTTTTTAAAAATCAGGTTTGGCCATGCAGGCAATTAAGAGGCCTCTGCAGCTGTGGTTAAGGGGGACCAGGCTATCTCTTGAGCTGGTAGGAGAACTGGGCATCGCCAGTTACAAGGTGTTCATTTTCAAACAAGCAGAACTCAAGAGATACAGTCTCAGGAAAGTTTGTGCTGGGATTACAAAACCAAAAAAGAAACAAATAATTGGCAATGACAACAAGAACAAGAACAAGAACAACAACAACACAAAGACAAATGGAGCTAAGCAATGTCTGACAAGGTCAGACTCCCTGAAAGGAGGCCCTGAGAGGCATTGTCTATACCTGTGAAGGTGAAGTTTAGATTATAATGGAGGCTCCAGGATGCTGGGGAAGCTGGAATGTAAAGATCTTACCAGACAGTTGGGGCTGCCTCAAGGGAGAGGCTGTGTTGCAGGAAGTTAAGTTGGGGAGGCTACCAAACTACCAGAGCCTCGACGCTGCCAACGTAAGCTCAGGAGCTGGACATGGAACTATGGGCTTGGTGGTTGCCCTGACTGGTTTTAGTTTGGTTTGGGTCTGATGTTTTCCTGCTATCATCTCATTCCTTCCATTTGGCAAGGGGATGTTTACTGCATGTTGTTGTACATAGGAAGTATGTAACCAGTGCTTTCATTTTACAGGGGTTCATAGCTAAGAGTTTGCTTTATCAGAAGATACTTTAGACCCCTACTCCCTGGCTTGTATGACTGTATTTACTTAGGTGTGTGTGTGACTATACATACATGTAGGTGCTCATATGAGCCAAAAGAAGGAGCAGATTGCTTTTGACTGACTTCAAAAGTCCCCACAGCTTTAACAGATCAACCTCTATTCAAAGATCCAAAGTTGGGGGCTGGAGATATGGCTCACCAGAATTTTTTGAGATCGTCAGACTACTATGTGGTGTGTATATACTTTGCCTTGTGCTGTGGTAGTGATCTGGGTGAGTGTATAAATTCTTGAATGCATGCTCTGGATTTTCTATAGGTCATATAAGTGCGAGTGGGCAGACGCGGTTGGTGTCATCTTAGTAGGTAAGCTATTTCCTCAAATTCTGTGCTGCTGCTGAGAAGTCATCTATCTCCTATTTTCATTCTTTCCAGCTTTTGACTGTCTGAGGCAACCATCCATTGGTGACCATGAACCAGTGCATTTTCCTAGATAGCAGAGGCAGCCAAAAGTAATTACTGATGACTGCTGCACACCAGGAAGATTTCCTCACATATGACAGAACCTCTCTCTCTCTCTCTCTCTCTCTCTCTCTCTCTCTCTCTCTCTCTCTCTCTCCCTCCTCCCTCTCCCTCTCCCTCCTCTCTCCCTCCCTCCTCTCTCCCTCCCTCCTCTCTCCCTCCCTCC
Organism: Tokudaia tokunoshimensis; assembly: GCA_036184795.1. Classification (NCBI taxonomy): domain Eukaryota; kingdom Metazoa; phylum Chordata; class Mammalia; order Rodentia; family Muridae; genus Tokudaia; species Tokudaia tokunoshimensis. The sequence goes on along the minus strand of BTHU01000002.1, from coordinate 86,555,402 downwards.
TCTCTCCCTCCCTCCTCTCTCCCTCCCTCCTCTCTCTTTCTCCCTCCTCTCTCTCTCTCTCCCTCCTCTCTCTCTGCCTCCTCTCTCTCTGCCTCTCTCTCTCTCCTCTCTCTCTCCTCTCTCTCTCTCCTCTCTCTCTCCTCTCTCTTCTCTCTCCCTCCTCTCTCTCTCCTCTCTCTCTCTCCTCCCTCTCTCTCTCTCTCTCTCTCTCTCTCTCTCTCTCTCTCTCTCTCTCTCTCTCATCCATACATCATCCAGAACCTTACATCTCTTAATCAGTTACTCATACATAATCTGTCATAATCTGTCTTCTGTCTAGGTGCGGATTAAAAGGTACACAACAGTGTATCTAAAACGGGTTGATTCATCAGTCAGCTTCTGAAATTTAATGGAGTTTTGGGATCTTCAAATTCTCTTCCTTTTGAAAAAGGCTTTCCCATTGAAGATAGAATCCTGCCATGTATGCTAGCCTTTAATGGTGTTGTGGGTTGCATACCTAAATTTATGATCGGTGTAATCTGAGGCAACAATCATGTTGTCTTAGCACATAGCAAGAAGTTTTTACTAGGACTCTGTGAAAAGGAGCAGGAATTTCTCCCTAGGAGCACAGCTATTTAACTTCACTCCAGAACTCTAGGGAACTGTGCTGAGATACTTTATGGATTCTTGCCATGGTTTCCAAACAACCTGTCTCTCCAGCTACGTTTTTCTTTTACTTATTCACTTTACATCCTGTTTACTGCTCCCTCCCAATCACTCCCTCCCCCAATACTTTTCCCTATCCGATTCCCCTTTTCCTCCAGTGGGTGGGGACTCCCTGGATATCCCCCACCCTGGCACATCAAGTCTCTATGAGGCCAGAAAAGGTAGAAGAACATATCCCACATACAAGCAAAAGCTTTTATGATAACCCCCATGCCACTCCAGTTTTTCTGGACCCACATGAAGACTAAGTTACATATTTGCTACATATATACAGTGAGGCCTAGATCCCGCCCGTATATGTTCTTTTGTTGGTGATTCAGACTCTGAGAGTTCCAGGGTCTGGGATAGTTGACTCTGTTGGTCTTCCTGTGGAGTTCCTATCTCCTGAGGGGGCCTCAGTCCTTCCTCCTATTCTTCCGTGAGAGTCACCAAGCTCCATCCACTGTGGATGTCTGGATCTGTCTCAGTCAGCTGCTGGGAGGAGCCTCTCAGAGGAGTACCATGCTAGTCTCTTGTCTGCAAGTATAACAGAATACAATTAATAGTGTCAGGGATTGGTGCTTGCCCATGGCATGGATCTCAAGTTGGGCCGGTTATTGGTTGGCCATTCCCTCAGTCTCTACTTCAGCACCTGTCCCTGCATTTCTTATAGACAGGATAAGTTTTGTGGGTGGGTTGGTGTTCCTATCACTCAAATGGGATTCCTGCATAACTACTAGAGGTGGCCTCTTCATGTGTCATATTCCCAGTGTTGTGAATCACAGCTAAGGCCACCTCATTGATTCTTGGTTGCTCCCTTAACTCAGGTCTCTGTCTCATCCTGGAGATGCCCCTAAGTCCCCACCTGTGTCATTTGCAGATTTCCATTCATTCTCATGGTCATCTGGCCATCCCTCCTGTAACTCCCCAACCTGATCCTGACCCCATCTATTCACCTCTCTACCTCCTTTCCCTCCCAGTTCCCCGCCTCCATCTGCCTCTTATGACTATTTTATTCTCCCTTCTAAGTGAGATTCAAATATTCTTGCTTGTGTCTTCCTTCTTGTTTAGGTTCTTTGGGTCTGTGGAGTATGGCACAGTACCTATATTTTATAGCTAATATTCACTTATAAATCAGTATATACCATGCATATCCTTTTCTCCAACCACTTCTGATACCACTGAATTCTCTAGAATAATTCACTGCATCCTGGTCCTATTGGATATGGTTATCAGTGTTATTTTTAACACTAGTTTTTCTTTGGCTTCCAGTAACCCTAGAAGTCTCTTTGACAAATGTACTATACCCAGCAAAACTCTCAATTACCATAGATGGAGAAACCAAGATATTCCATGATAAAATGAAATTTACACAATATCTTTCCACAAATCCAGCCCTACAAAGGATAATAGATGGAAAACACCAACACAAGGAGGGAAACTACACCCTAGAAAAAGCAAGAAAGTAATCTTTTTCCAACAAACCCAAAAGAAAGTAACCACATAAACATAAAAATAACATCAAAAATAATAGGAAGCAACAATCACTGTTCCTTAATATCTTATAACATCAACGGACTCAATTTCCCAACAAAAAACATAGTCTAACAGAAATATTTTTCATGTAAATCTTCAATTTTATCAGAAAATGTTTGAGATTCCTCTTTCAATTTAGTAATGTTTTTATGTCTACCATTTTAACTGTATTATTTTCCATGATAATCTTTAAACATTTTTCTATAATTTTTTCAATTTTATCAGAAATATTTTCCATGTAAATCTTGAATTTCGTCAGAAAATGTTTCTAATTCCACTTTCAATCAATTTAGGAATATTTTTATGCCTACCATTTTATCGGTATAATTGTCCATGATAATCTTCAATTTTAACATTTTTCTATATTTTTCTTCAATTTTATCAGAAATATTTTCCATGTAAATCTTCAATTTTATCAGAAAATGTCTATAATTTTCTTTCAACCAACTTAGGAACATTTTTATACCTTCCATTTTTTCTGTATAATTTTCCATGTAATAGTTTTAACATGTTTTTCTATATATTTCTTGAATTTTTTCAGAAATATTTTCCTTGTAGATCTTCAATTTTATCAGAAAATGTTTATAATTTCTCTTTCAAAAAACTTAGGAATATTTTTATGCCTACCATTTTATCTGTATAATTTTTCCATAAAATACTCAATCTTAACATGTTTTTTATATATTTCTTCAATTTTATCAGAGATATTTTCCATGTAAATCTTCAATTTTATCAGAAAATGGTTATAATTTCACTTTCAATCAACTTAGAAATATTTTTAGGCCTACCACTTTATCTGTAGAATTTTTCATGATAATCTTCAATTTTAATGTTTTTCCATATATTTTTCAATTTTATCAGATATATTTTCCATGTAAATCTTAAATTTTATCAAAAAATGTTTATAATTTTACTTTCAATCAACTTAGGAATATTTTTATTCCTACCAATTTATCTGTATAAATTTCTTTTCAATTTTATCAGAGATATTTTCCATGTAAATCTTCAATTTTGTCAGAAAATGCTTTTACTTCTACTTTCAATCAATTTAGGAATATTTTTATACCTACCATCTTATCTGCAAAATTTTTCATGAAATAGTCAGTTTTAACGTGTTTTTCTATATATTTCTTGAGTTTTATCAGAAAGATTTTCCTTGTAGATTTTCAATTTTATCAGAAAATGTTTATAATTCTACTTTCAATCAATTTAGGAATATTTTTTTTTAATTTAATTTTATTTTATTATTTTTAATTTACATTCCAAATCACTTCCCCTTTCCCGTTTCCTCCCTCACCGAAAGTCCCATAAGCCCCCTTCCCTCCCTCTTTTCTCTGTTCAACCCCCTCTCATTGCTCTGTCCTGGCGTTCCCCTACATCCAGTCTTTCCAGGACCAGGGGTCTCTCCTTCCATCTTTTTAGAAATCTATTGATATGCTGATTGTGTCTAGGGTATTCTGAGATTCTGGGTCAATATCCCCTTATCAGTGACTTCATACCATGTGTGATCTTTTGTGATTGGGTTACCTCACTAAGGATGATATTTTCAAGTTCTGACCATTTGCCTAGGAATTTCGTGAATTCATTGTTTTTAATTGCAGAGTAGTATTCCATTGTGTAAATATACCACATCTTCTGAATCCATTCCTCCATTGAGGGACATCTGGGTTCTTTCCAGCTTCTGGCTATTATAAATAAGGCTGCTATGAATATAGTGGAGCATGTGTCCTTATTGCATGCAGGTAAAGTCTCTGGGTATATGCCCAGGAGTGGTATAGCCGGATCCTCCGGAAGTGTCATGCCCAGTTTTCTGAGGAGCCACCAGACTGCTTTCCAGAGTGGTTGTACCAGCCTGCAATTCCACCAGCAGTGGAGGAGTGTTCCTCTTTCTCCACATCCTCGCCAACAACTGCTGTCTCCTGTGTTTTTGATCTTAGCCATCCTGACTGGTGTGAGATGGAATCTCAGGGTTGTTTTGATTTGCATTTCCCTAATGACTAAGGATGATGAACATCTCTTTAGGTGCTTCTCAGCCATTAGATATTCTTCAGGTGAGAACTCTTTGTGTAGCTCTGTACCCCATTTTTTAATAGGGTTACTTGGCTCTCTGGAGTTTAACTTCTTGAGTTCTTTGTATATCTTGGATATTAGCCCTCTGTCGGATGTAAGGTTGGTAAAGATCATTTCCCAGTTAGTTGGTTGCCGCTTTGTCTTTTTGACGGTGTCTTTTGCCTTGCAAAAACTTTGTAATTTAATGAGGTCCCATTTGTCTATTCTTGATCTTAGAGTATAAGCTATTGGAGTTCTGTTCAGGAAATTCTCCCCTGTGCCCATATGTTCAAGGTTCTTCCCTAGTTTCCCTTCTATTAGTTTCAGTGTGTCTGGTTTTATGTGGAGATCTTTGATCCACTTAGAATTGAGCTTAGTGCAAGGAGATAAGGATGGGTCAATTTGCATTCTTCTGCATGTTGACCTCCAGCTGAGCCAGCACCATTTGTTGAAAAGGCTATCTTTTTTCCACTGGATGGTTTTAGCTCCTTTGTCAAAGATCAAGTGACCATAGGAGTGTGGATTCATTTCTGGGTCTTCAATTCTGTTCCATTGATCTACATGTCTGTTACTGTACAAATACCATGCAGTTTTTAACACTATTGCTCTGTAGTACAGCTTGAGGTCCGGGATACTGATTCCCCCAGAGGTTCTTTTACTCTTGAGAATAGTTTTAGCTATTCTGGGTTTTCTGTTATTCCAGATGAATTTTTGAATTGCTCTTTCTAACTCTATGAAGAATTGAGTTGGGATTTTGATGGGGATTGCATTGAATCTGTGTATTACTTTTGGTAAGATGCTCATTTTTACTATATTAATCCTGCCAATCCATGAGCATGGCAGATTTTTCCATCTTCCGAGGTCTTCTTCAATTTCTTTCTTCAGAGACTTGAAGTTCTTGTCATACAGATCTTTCACTTGTTTGGTTAGCGTCACGCCAAGATACTTAATATGGTTTGTGGCTATCGTAAAGGGTATTATTTCTCTTACTTCTTTCTCAGCCTGCTTATCCTTTGAGTATAGGAAGGCTTCTGACTTGCTTGAGTTGATTTTATATCCGGCCACTTTGCTGAAGTCGTTTATCAGCTGTAGGAGTTCTCTGGTGGAGTTCTTTGGGTCGCTTATGTATACTATCATATCGTCTGCAAATAGTGATAGTTTGACTTCTTCCTTTCCAATTTGTATCCCTTTGACCTCTTTTTGTTGTCTAATTGCTCTAGCTAGAACTTCAAGTACTATATTGAAAAGATATGGAGAGAGAGGGCAGCCTTGTCTAGTCCCTGATTTTAGTGGGATTGCTTCAAGTTTCTCTCCGTTTAGATTGATGCTGGCTACTGGTTTGCTGTAAATTGCTTTTACTATGTTTAGATATGGGCCTTGAATTCCTGATCTTTCCAAGACCTTTAGCATGAAAGGATGCTGAATTTTGTCAAATGCTTTCTCAGCATCTAATGAGATGACCATGTGGTTTTTTTCTTTGAGATTGTTTATGTAGTGGATTACATTGATGGATTTCCTTATATAGAACCATCCCTGCATCCCTGGGATGAAGCCTACTTGATCGTGGTGAATGATCGTTTTGATGTGTTCTTGGATTCGGTTGGCAAGAATTTTATTGAGTATTTTTGCATCGATATTCATAAGAGAGATTGGCCTGAGATTCTCTTTCTTTGTCGGATCTTTGTGTGCTTTTGGTATTAGTGTAATTGTGGCTTCATAGAACGAGTTGGGTAGTGTTCCTTCTGTTTCTATTTTGTGGAATAGTTTGAAGAGTATTGGTGTTAGGTCTTCTTTGAAGGTCTGATAGAATTCTGCACTAAAACCATCTGGACCTGTGCTTTTTTTAGTTGGAAGACTTCCAATGACAACTTCTATTTCTTCAGGGGTTATAGGACGGTTTAGATGGTCTATTTGATCCTGATTTAATTTTGGTACTTGGTATTTGTCAAGGAAATTGTCCATTTCCTCAAGATTTTCTAGTTGTGTTGAATACAGGTTTTTGTAGTAGGATCTGATGATTTTTTGAATTTCCTCAGTTTCTGTTGTTATCTCTCCCTTTTCGTTTCTGATTTTATTAATTTGGATACTATCTCTGTGCCCTCTGGTTAGTCTGGCTAAGGGCTTATCTATCTTGTTGATTTTCTCAAAGAACCAACTCCTCGTTTTGTTGATTCTTTGTATGGTTTTATTTGTTTCTACTTGATTGATTTCAGCCCTGAGTTTGATGATTTCCTGCCTTCTACTCCTCTTTGGTGTATTTGCTTCTTTTTGTTCCAGGGCTTTCAGGTGTGCCATTAAGCTGTTAGTGTATGCTGTCTCCCGTTTCTTTTTGGCGGCACTCAGGGCTATGAATTTTCCTCTTAGCACTGCTTTCATTGTGTCCCATAAGTTAGGGTATGTTGTGCCTTCATTTTCATTAACTTTCAAAAAGTCTTTGATTTCTTTCTTTATTTCCACCTTGACCAAGTTATCATTGAGTAGAGCATTGTTCAGCCTCCATGTGTACGTGGGTTTTCTTTTGTTTTTGTTGCCATTGAAGACCACCCTTATTCCATAGTGATCTGATAGGAGGCATGGGATTATTTCTATCTTCTTGTATCTGTTGAGGTCTGATTTGTGACCAATTATATGGTCAATTTTGGAGAAGGTACCATGAGGAGCTGAGAAGAAGGTGTATTCTTTAGCTCTAGGATGAAATGTTCTATATATATCAGTTAGTTCCATTTGGTCCAAGGCTTCAATTAGATTCACTGTGTCCCTGTTTAGTTTCTGCTTTCCTGAACGATCCATTTCAGAGAGCGGGGTGTTGAAGTCACCCACTATTATTGTGTGCGGTGCGATGTGTGCTTTGAGTTTTAGTAAAGTTTCTTTTACGAATGAGGCTGCCCTTGCATTTGGAGCATAGATATTCAGGATTGAGAGTTCTTGATGGTGGATTTTTCCCTTGATCAGTATGTAGTGTCCTTCTGTGTCTTTTTTGATGACTTTAGGTTGGAAGTCAATTTTATCCGATATTAGGATGGCTACTCCACCTCGTTTCTTGGGGCCATTTGCTTGTAAAATTGTTTTCCAGCCTTTTACTCTGAGGTAGTGTTTGTCTTTGACACTGAGGTGCGTTTCCTGCATGCAGCAAAATGCTGGGTCCTGTTTACGTATCCAGTCTGCTAGTCTATGTCTTTTAATTGGGGAATTGAGACCATTGATATTAAGAGAGATTAAGGCATAGTGATTATTGCCATCTGCCATTCTTGACGCTATCTTTATGTTTGAGTGGTTATCTACTTTTGGGTTTGATTCAAGAAGATTATTATCTCATTTTTTCCAGGGTGTTGTTTCTCTCCCTGTATTGGAGGTTTCCACCTATTATCCGTTGCAGGGCTGGATTTGTGGAAAGATATTGTGAAAATTTGGTTTTATCATGGAATATCTTGGTCTCTCCATCTATGGTGATTGAGAGTTTTGCTGGGTATAGTAGTCTAGGCTGGCATTTGTGCTGTCTTAGTGTCTGCATGAGATCTGCCCAGGATCTTCTGGCTTTCATAGTCTCTGGTGAGAAGTCTGATGTGATTCGGATAGGTCTTCCTTTGTATGTTACTTGGCCCTTTTCTCTTACGGCATTTAGTATTCTTTCTTTGTTTAGAACATTCGGTGTTTTGATTATTATGTGACGGGAGGTATTTCTGTTCTGGTCCAGTCTGTTTGGAGTTCTGTAGGCTTCTTGTACGTTCATCGGCATCTCTCTCTTTAAGTTAGGGAAGTTTTCCTCCATAATTTTGTTGAAGATGTTTACTGGCCCTTTAAGTTGCAAATCTTCACTCTCATCTATACCTATAATCCTTAGGTTTGGTCTTCTCATTGTGTCCTGGATTTCCTGGATGTTTTGGGTTACGCGTTTTTTGCATTTTGCATTTTCTTTGACTGTTGAGTCGATGCTTTCTATGGAATCTTCAGCACCTGAGATTCTTTCTTCCATCTCTTGTATTCTATTGTTGATGTTTGCATCTATGACTCCTGATTTCTTCCCAAGGTTTTCTATCTCCAAAGTTGTCTCCCTTTGTGATTTCTTAGTTGTTTCTACTTCCTTTTTTAGTTCCTGGATGGATTTGCTGAGATCCTTCACTTGTTTGTTTGTATTTTCCTGTATTTCTTTAAGGTATTTTTGCATTACCTCTTTCAGGATTTCTTCCTGATGACCCACGTTCTCCTGCATTTCTCTGAGCGATTTTTGTGTTTCCTCCTCATGGGATTCCATCTGTTGATCCATCGTCTCCTGCATTTCTTTAAGCAGTTCTCGTGTTTCCTTTGTAAGGGCATCTAACCGTTGATTCATTTCTTTAAGCAATTTTTGTGTTGCCTCCTTATGGGCATCCGTCTGTTGACCCATATTCTTCTGCATTTCTTTATGCAAATTTTGTGATTCCTTTGTGAGTGCATCTACCCGTTGATTCATCTCGTTAAGCGATTTTTGTGTTGTCTCCTTGTGCGCCTCCATCTTTTGATCCATGTTCTCCCGCATTTCTCTAAGCGATTTTTGTGTTTCCTTTGTAAGGGCTTCTAACCGTTGATTCATGGTCTCCTGTAACTCTTTATGAGATTTATTTGTGTCCTTCTTGTGATCCTCTAATAGCATCATGAGAAGTGATTTTAAATCCAGATCTTGTCTTTCGGGTGTGGTGGGGTATCCAGGACTTGCTGCTGTTGGAGAGTTGGGTTCGGATGGTCCCACATTACTTTGATTACTGTTAGTAACATTCCTACGTTTGCCTTTTGCCATCTGGATACCTCTGGTGTTAGTTGGTCCTGCTGCCACTGGCTGTTGGTTGGACCTCCTGTGAGCCTGCAAAGCTATTTCTGCCCCCCCTGGATTACCAGGATTCCCCTGGCACCGATTTCTGGGGCCTGCCTGCTCCTGAGTGACTTTGGAGCCCTAATGTGCTTTGCCCCAAGTGATCTTATATTGGGGAGGCCTTGCACATCTAAAGGCTCAGCCTAGTGGATTCCTGGAGCAGAGGTCGCCAAAGGGAGGCTGGCAGGCTCCTGCCCTGTGCAGGGGTGTGTGATCTCTCCTGGGGGGGGGAGGGGGCGTCCCTCTGCCAGGCAGAAGTCCCACAGCAGATCTGGCGCGCTGGTCACTGCAGATCAGCCCAGCACCTGGGAGCAGGTTACACACAAGCTGCCTGAACCCGAAGCGATATTATGCCTGTCTGTCTCTGAGCCTGGCGGTCCCAACTACCTGGTCACTGGAGCAAAGATGGCGGAGGGCACTCTCCGTGGTGCTGCTCACCCTGTGGTCACGATGGCCCGCCGATCTGGCACCCAGACGACCACAGCGCCAACCCGCCCTCGGGCACAGACGGAAGCCCCAACAGGCCGTGTCCCAAGTGATGTTATATTGGGGGGAGAGCCTGGGTACCGGTCTCTCCAGCGCAGTCTGTTGGAACAGAGGTCGCGTAAGGAAAGCTGGCAGGCTCCCTCCCAGCGCGGGGTCCCTCCACCAGGCAGAAGGTCCCACCGCAGAGCTGGCGCGCTGGTTACTGCAGATCAGCCCAGCACCTGGGAGCAGGTTACACACAAGCTGCCTGAAACCGAAGCGATATTATGCCTGTCTGTCTCTGAGCCTGGCGGTCCCAACTACCTGGTCACTGTAGCAAAGATGGCGGAGGGCACTCTCTGTGGCGCCGCTCACCCTGTGGTCACGATGGCCCGCCGATCTGGCACCCAGACGACCACAGCGCCAACCCGCCCTCGGGCACAGATGGAAGCCCCAACAGGCCGTGTCCCAAGTGATGTTATATTGGGGGGAGAGCCTGGGTACCGGTCTCTCCAGCGCAGTCCGCGGGAACAGAGGTCGAGGAAGGGAAGCTGGCAGGCTCCCTCCCTGCGCGGGGTCCCTCCACCAGGCAGAAGGTCCCACCGCGGAACTGGTGCGCTGGTTACTGCAGATCAGCCCAGCACCTGGGAGCAGGTTACACACAAGCTGCCTGAAACCGAAGCGATATTATGCCTGTCTGTCTCTGAGCCTGGCGGTCCCAACTACCTGGTCACTGGAGCAAAGATGGAGGAGGGCACTCTCTGTGGCGCCGCTCACCCTGTGGTCACGATGGCCCGCTGATCTGGCACCCAGACGACCACAGCGCCAACCCGCCCTCGGGCACAGACGGAAGCCCCAACAGGCCGTGTCCCAAGTGATGTTATATTGGGGGGAGAGCCTGGGTACCGGTCTCTCCAGCGCAGTCCGCGGGAACAGAGGTCGAGGAAGGGAAGCTGGCAGGCTCCCTCCCTGCGCGGGGTCCCTCCACCAGGCAGAAGGTCCCACCGCGGAACTGGTGCGCTGGTTACTGCAGATCAGCCCAGCACCTGGGAGCAGGTTACACACAAGCTGCCTGAAACCGAAGCGATATTATGCCTGTCTGTCTCTGAGCCTGGCGGTCCCAACTACCTGGTCACTGGAGCAAAGATGGCGGAGGACTTAGGAATATTTTTATGCCTACCATTTTATCTGTATATTTTTTCCATGAAATAGTCAATCTTAATGTGTTTTTTATATATTTCTTCAATTTTATCAGAGATATTTTCCATTTAAATCTTCAATTTTATCAGAAAATGGTTATAATTTCACTTTCAATCAACTTAGAAATATTTTGAGGCCTACCATTTTATTTGTATAATTTTTCTATGAAATAGTCAATCTTAACATGTTTTTCTATATATTTCTTTAATTTTATCAGAGATATTTTCCATGTATGTTTATACAATGGAATACTACTCAGCAATTAAAAACAATGAATCATGAAATTCTTAGGCAAATGGGGAACAAGGGGAGGGAAGAGGGCTTATGGGACTTTCAGGGAGGGGGGAACCAGGAAAGGGGAAATCATTTGGAATGTAAATAAAGAATATAGAAAATAGAAATAATAATAATAATGATAAAACAAAAAAACCGAATGTTTCATATATTGTCATTGAAGGTCAATGCTTAGTTTTTTTTTAAAGCAGGGACCTGACTCTCATCTTAATATTTTCTACTAGATCCTCAGGAAACATGCTGAGGTAATTGTCCCCTATGAACTCATGGAGTTTGTCTATCATGTTCTGGTGTGCATGGGATTTGCCAAGGGTTCCAGATGTCTGACGATTCACACAGACCTATAAAACCTAGTATTTTATTTTTTTTAATTATAAAGTTTTTAATTGAAGAGAGATGTTAGAGTAATATAGCTATATTGACAAGTTTGATAGACTATACATCATTAGTATATATCGCAATTTCAATTTTATATAGTAGTTCTATGTTCAATGTATATCTAAAAGAAAAGATATTTTTAATAAACAAACAACAGGATGAAATATAGATTGGTTCCAATGCTATTTATGATATTTCAGCTCCCAAAATCATATGAGAATCTGCATGTCCATAGACTGAGTGTCTCTGTCTCCAATTGCCTCTAATTGGTAAATAAAATTACTAACAGCCAATGTCCAGACAAAAAGACAGGTGATAATTTAAATTTCCCCAAAAAGGGACTATGAGAAAAGAAAAAAAAAAAAACAGGGAAAATGCCCTGACAGAAAATTAAAATGATCAAGCCTAAAGCTACAAGAGAAAAAACATACAATACATAAATATAGGGAAAGAATGGCCTCATGAGCCACTCCCCCAAATAGGTCTGAGATAACAGAGACAAAATGTAGATTTTAAAAAGTAATAATTCGGGTGACCTCTGTTCCAGGGATCGACTGCACTGAGGATACAGGTACCCAGGGACCTCCCAATATAACATCCCTTGGGACATAGCCTGTTGGGCTTCCATCTGCGCCCAAGAGTGGGGCAGCTCTGTGGTCGTCTGGGCGCCAGCTCTGCTGTGGGCCATCTCCCCTGCAGAGTGATCTGCCCTGAGAGAGTGCAGAGTGCACTCTGCCATCTTTGCTCCTGCAACAGGGCAACTCGAACCTCCAGACACAGGGAAAATCAAGCATAATATCGCTTGGGTCTCAGCCAGCTTGTGTGTTCCCTGCTCGCAAGAGCTGGACAGTTCTGTGGTCACCTACGCGCCAGCTCTGCTGTGGGACATCTGCCCTGCAGAGGGACAACCCCTCCCGCCCCCCCCCCCGGAGAGAGTGCACGCGTACAGGGTGGGAGCTTACCAGCCTCCCCTTGTCGACCTCTGCTCCAGGAATCCACTACTCTGAGCCTTTGGATGTGCAGGGATTCCCCAATATAACATCACTTGGGGCAAGGCACATCAGGGCTCCAAAGTCACTCAGGGCAGGCCCCAGAAATCAGTGCCAGGGGAAGCCTGGTAAACCAGGGCGTGCAGAAATAGCCTAGCAGACTCACAGGAGGTCCAACCAACAGCCAGTGACAGCAGGACCAAGCAACATCAGAGGTAACCAGATGGCAAAAGGCAAACGTAGGAATGTTACTAACAGAAATCAAGGCAATATGGCACCATTCAAACCCAACTCTCCAACAGCATCAAGTCCTGGATACCCCATCACACCCGAAAGACAAGATCTGGATTTAAAATCACTTCTCATGATGCTATTAGAGGATTTCAAGAAGGACACAAATAAATCTCATAAAGAATTACAGGTGAACATGAATCAACGGGTAGAAGCCCTTACAAAGGAAACACAAAAATCGATGAGAGAAATGCAGAAGAACATGGGTCAACTGATGGAGGCCCATAAGAGGCAACACAAAAATCGCTTAAAGAAATGAATCAATGGGTAGATGCCCTTACAAAGGAAACACGAGAATTGCTTAAAGAAATGCAGGAGACGATGGATCAACAGATGGAAGCCCATGAGGAGGAAACACAAAAATCGCTTAGAGAAATACAGGAGAACTTGGGTCAACAGGCAGAAATCCTGAAAGAGGAAATGCAAAAATATCTTAAAGAAATACAGGAAAATACAAACAAACAAGTGAAGGATCTCAGCAAATCCATCCAGGATGTAAAAAAGGAAGTAGAAACAACTAAGAAATCATAAAGGGAGACAACTTTGGAGATAGAAAACCTTGGGAAGAAATCAGGAGTCATAGATGCAAACATCAACAATAGAATACAAGAGATGGAAGAAAGAATCTCAGGTGCTGAAGATTCCATAGAAAGCATCGACTCAACAGTCAAAGAAAATGCAAAATACAAAAATACTTGTAACCCAAAACATCCAGGAAATCCAGGACACAATGAGAAGACCAAACCTAAGGATTATAGGTATAGATGAGAGTGAAGACTTGCAACTTAAAGGGCCAATAAATATCTTCAACAAAATTATGGAGGAAAACTTCCCTAACCTAAAGAGAGAGATGCCGATGAACGTACAAGAAGCCTACAGAACTCCAAACAGACTGGACCAGAACAGAAATACCTCCCGTCACATAATAATCAAAACACCAAATGTACTAAACAAAGAAAGAATATTAAAAGCAGTAAGAGAAAAAGGCCAAGTAACATATGAAGGAAGACCTATCCGAATCACATCAGACTTCTCACCAGAGACTATGAAAACCAGAAGATCCTGGGCAGATCTCATGCAGACACTAAGAGAACACAAATGCCAGCCTAGACTACTCTACCCAGCAAAACTCTCAATCACCATAGATGGAGAGACCAAGATATTCCATGATAAAACCAAATTTTCACAATATCTTTCCACAAACCCAGCCCTGCAAAGGATAAACGCATTGTTCTTCAATATGACAGTCTTCCCAATTGTAGCTGTGGCATGAAGGTTCCAGTAGGTTTCCAGCATCACATCTTTGTAGAAATTCTTTTGGGAAGGATCCAGAAAATTCCACTCTTCCCCATTAAAGTTTAAATGCACATCATCAGAAGTGACTACATTCATTTCACAACTTTGGAGCTTGCCTGAGCGCACTTCACAACAACCAGAAGCAGGGCTTACAGCACATCACACTGAACCATTCAAGCATAAACCTAGTACTTTAAATAGTGGTTTGAGCTCCACAGTTTTGTCTGCATCCTCTTAGGCAATGAACCTTTGCAAAGTGAACTCAGTGATGCCTCACATCTCAGGGAAGGGTGCAGTTAAGCAATCAATATGGACACATACAAAAAGATCAATTCCTCAGTTTTGTGAAGTAAGATAAACTGTGTGCTGCACAAATTATTAGTAGTATTTTTTTGATCAGCATTAACTCTGAAGGAACATGGAAGAAAGCAATTACGACTACTTTTGAATAGTATTAAATATTAGATAAACAATTTCCAATTGGTGCTATTTGTCCTTAGAGGACACAGGGTGATGGCTGGAAACATTTTGATTGTGAAGAGTGGAGGATGCTACTGGAACCCAGTGGGTGAAAGCCATAGACTCTCTAAAACACCTGTAGTGGTTTGAATAGGAATGTCCCCCATAGTCTTATGTATTTGAATGCTTGTCCATAGGGAGTAACATGTTTAAGAGGTGTGGTTTTGCTAGAGCAGGTATGACTTTGTTGGAAAAAATGTCATTAGAGGGTGAGTTTTGAGGTCTCAGAAGTTCAAGTCACTCCCAGTGAGGCAGTCTCTTCCTACTGACTGCAGATCCAGATATAGAACTATCAACTCCTCCAGCACCATGTCTGCCTGAACACCATCATGCTGCCTGCCATGATGGTAATGCAATAAGTCTCTGAAACTGTAAGCTAGCCCAATTTAAATTTTTCCTTTATAAGAGTTACTGTGGTGTGGTGTCTTTTCACAGCAATAGAAACCTTAAAGCAGGCCATTTGCACCAGGGAGCCAGACGACTCCACAACCCTCTGTGCACAGCCTGTCAGGAGAGAGTGATCTCCCAGCAGGGCTTTCACTTCAGAGTGCAGAGGGAAGATCTCCACCTCTTCTCTGGAGGGGAACAGCTAGGAGCACACAGGGCATAAGATCAGTGGAACTACTGGGACAGAGGTCTTAGACTGCCATTTGCACTAGGGAGCCAGGTTGCTCCACAGACTTCTGTGCACAGACCCTGCCAGAAGAGAGTTGGTCTCCCAGGAGTACAGACACAGGCTTACAGGCCCACAGAAGGGACAAGCTCTAACCAGACAGCAATACCGACTAGCACCAAAGATAACCAGATGGAAAAAGGCAAGCACAAGAACTTTACCAACAGAAACCAAGGCTACTTGGTAATATCAGAACCCAGTTCTCCCACAACAGCAAGTCCCAGATACCCCAACACACCAGAAAAGCAAGAGTTGAATTTAAAATCATATCTCATGATGCTGATAGAGAGCTTCAAGAAGGACTTAAGTAACTCACTTAAAGAAATACAGGAGAACATCAGTCAGCAGGTAAAAAGCCCTTAAAGAAGAAACACAAAAATCCCTTAAAGAATTACAGGAAAACACAAACAATCAAGTGAAGGAATTGAACAAAACCATCCAGGATCTAAAAGTGGAAGTAGAAACAATAAGGAAATCACAAAGAGAGACAACTCTGGAGATAGAAAACCTTGGAAAGAAATCAGGAGTCTTAGATACAAGCATCAACAATAGAATACAAGAGATAAAAGAAAGAATCTCAGGTGCTGAAGATACCATAGAAAGCATTGACTCTACAGTCAAAGAAAATGCAAAATGCAAAAGACTTTTAACCCAAAACATCCAGGAACTCCATGACACAATGAGAAGACCAAATCTAAGGATTATAGGTATAGAAGTGAGTGAAGATTTCCAACTTAAAGGACCAGTAAATATCTTCAACAAAATTGTAGAAGAAAACTTTGCTAACCTAAAGAAAGAGATGCCCATGAACATACAAGAAGCCTTCAGAACTCCAAAACAGACTGGACCAGACCAGAAAGTCCTCCAGGCACATAATAATCAAAACACCAAATGCACCAAACAAAGAAAGAATATTAAAAGCAGTAAGGGAAAAAGGTCAAGCAACCTATAAAGGTAGGCCTATCAGAATTGCAGCAGACTTCTCACCAGAGACTATGAAAGCTAGAATATCCTGTACAGATCTTGTACAGACCCTAAGAGAACACAAATGCCAGCCCAGACTACTATACTCAGCAAAACTCTCAATCACCATAGATGGAGAAACCAAGATATTCCATGATAAAACCAAATTTGTACAATGTCTGTCCACAAATCCAGCCCTTCAAAGGATAATAGATGGAAAACGCCAACACAAGGAGGGAAACTACACATTAGAAAAAGCAAGAAAGTAATCTTCCAACAAACCCAAAAGAAGATACCCACACAAACATAAAAAGAACATCAAAAAGAACAGGAAACAACAATCACTATTCCTTAATATCTCTTAACATCAATGGACTCAATTCCCCAATAAAAAGACACAGACTAACAGAAATATTTTTCATGTAAATCTCCAATTTTATCAGAAAATGTTTGTAATTCCTCTTTCAATTAATTTAGCAATGTTTTTTATGTCTATGATTTTATCTGCATTAGTTTTCAATATTTTTCTTCAATTTTAACATGTTTTTCTACATATTTCTTCCATTTTATCAGAAATGATTTCCATGTAAATCTCTGATTTTATCACAAAATGTTTTTAATTCCACCTTCAATTAATTTTGAAAGGTTTTTTTTATCTACCATTTTATCTGTATAATTTTCCATGAAATAGTCAATTTTGGTGTGTTTGTCTACATATTTCTTGAATTTTATTAAAAATATTTTCCCTGTAAATCTTCAATTTTACCTGAAAATGTTTATAATTCCACTTTAAATCAACTTAGAATTATTTTTATGCCTACTGTTTTATCTGTAAAATTTCCATAATAATCTTCAATTTTAACATGTTTTTCTATATATTTCTCCAATTTTATCAGAAATATTTTCCATGTAAATCTTCAACTTTATCAGAAAATGTTTCTAATTCCACTTTCAATCAACTTAGGAATACTTTTTTGCCTACCATTATTATGTCCTTATAAAATTTTCCATGGTAATCTTCAATTTTAACCTGTTTTTCTACATTTTTCTACAATTTTATCAGAAATATTTTCCACATAAATCCTCAATTATATCATAAAATGTTTCTATTTCATTTTTCAATTTAGCAATGTTTTTATGTCTACCACCTTACTCTTTAATTTTCCATGAAAATTGTCAATTTTAATGTGTTTTTCTACATATCTCTTCTATTATATCAGAAATATTTTCCATGTAAATCTTCAATTTTATCATATAATGTTTTTACTTCCTTTTTCAATAAAAGAACATGCTTTTCAGAAAGAAAGAAAGAAAGAAAGAAAGAAAGAAGAAAGAAACCTTAAGGCAACACTTGTGCCAATGACCTGCCAGATCGAAGTGATGGAGTGCTGAGGAAGTGTCTTATAATAGTTGTTTCCTTATTTAATATGGCTAGTTTGTACTATAACCCAAACATACCTGAAATAATTACAGTCCATGTGAAGTCCAGTGACGTCCATGGCTATGACGAGAGTACAGCCAGTCCCCTTTCTAGTGTTGGGTACTTCTGCTTGTTCTTAGTCTTTCTTTGGAGGATGAGTCTAGAACTCCAGAGAATCTGGGTTTTCCCAAAATCCTAAAGCACAGTGAATGCAAACCTTTGCTTCTAGTGCAGGGAACTTCACTGAACACAGGCACAAGCATGTGAAAAGCTACAGGGACAGATAGTCATAGTCACAGTTGACAACACAGTCTGTTAGGGAGAAAGTCCAAATTTCTTCTTGTGTCAGTCTTTCTAGACATACACAGCTATTTAGAGGTGTCATATTACTTATTCAGAGTCTTATCAAGTTTTCCCAAGAGTTGTCCTGGGATCAGAACTGTGGGAGGTTGTGAGCATACAGCCAAATAACAGTGTACTTTCCCACTGTCTTAGAAAGCACATCCATGAGTTTTGAGAGCTTAATTCCTTTATCACAAACCTGGCAAATAAGAACAGCGCAGTTCACAGGAAAGATTTTCTTCTTTTCAATTTTTTGAGTATGCTGAGATTTTGGGATGTGATTCAGATCTGTCAGTAATGAATAGTTGGTTGCAACCATCCTATTTAAGTACAGTGTTAACTGAGCATACAAAAATTCACACCTATCTTGACAATATCCATAAGGTGTCCTTTCTGATAGATGTCATTAATTTTCATCCTGGAAATTTGAGTACTATTAGCTTAATTTGAGAAATACAAAACTGAAAATTCTTTTGTTTTGTTCTTTCTCTTTCTCTTTCTTTCTCTTTCTTTTTCTTTCTCTTTTTTCTCTTTCTTTCTCTCTTCTTTCTCTCCTTTTTCTCTTTCTCTCCTCTTTTTTCTCTCTCTCTTTCTTCCTTTTTCTTTCTTTCTCTTTCTCTCTTTCTTTCTCTCTCTCTCTCTCTTTCTCTCTCTCTCTTTCTCTCTCTCTTTCTTTCTTTCTTTCTTTCTTTCTTTCTTTCTTTCTTTCTTTCTTTCTTTCTTTCTTTCTTTCTTTCTATCTTTCTTTCTTTCTCTCTCTCTCTCTTTCCAGAAAACTAGGACAAGAAATTAAAGAATAACTAAATAAAATCATACAAATGTTTCTGCCACCTGCATTCATCAAGGCAAACCTTGACTCAGTTTGCCCCATTTCTTCCACCTTCTAGAAAAGTCTAGTCAGTATCACCTTTCTTCCTTAGCACAGAAGATGAGACATTTAGTTACTTTCCCAAGGTTGCAGAGGCTCTTCTCGTTTCTCTCTCTCTCTCTCTCTCTCTCTCTCTCTCTCTCTCTCTCTCTCTCTCTCTCTCTGTGTGTGTGTATGTAAAATATGGCACTGTAGTACTCTTTCAGTGAAGAGATTGTTTAAACTCCAAAGGTTTGTAATATCAGTTTTTCACTTACAGAAAAATCACCCAGACACAAAATGTTCCCACTGCTGTGATGGCAGCCTAACTTCCAAGAGATGAACAACTGCTTTCTAATCTGATTTCAGGGCCACACAACAGCAGGGACTCATATCCCCTGCTAGAAATCTAGTCAAAACACATGGATGGGGAGATCTTAGACCCTGGGATGGGGGGGGGGATTTATAGATTTCACAAATGGACATGTCAAACTGCCCTCTAAGTTTATATCTTTACAGCCATAGAACAGGGCTGCTCAACAACACAGAAACTCATCACCAGGGCAGTGTACTGAGAGCATATGTCTATTGAGTGCTTATTCATACAGTGGGCATCTATATCTGAAGTGGAAACTTAAGGGTTCTTTGGAAAGTCAGTTGTATTGGATGTTGTTTTGCTAAGGCAGACTTGTGAAGGAACATTTCCCTGAAGCAGACACAGGGGAAAGGATGTTTCTCTAAGGCAGACTCATGAAAGGATTTGTGATGAAGGATTCTTTGTTAATGATACACATGTATTGTTTTTACCTTACATGCATTGTTGACTTCCATTTGTTGTGACTCCATAGAAAGAAACACACCAAAAACTTCTGGTAGTGTGCTGGTGGTTTCTTGCCTCTTCCTCAGACTCAGGTTGATTGGTAGAGTGATGCCTGCTGAGTTGGAGTGGCTCACATGGAACTTGGCTAAGACTGACTCACATGCTGAGGCAAGATGTGGTGAGGCAAGGTCCGTGGAGAACACGTGACATTTAGAGGGAGTATAAATAGGACTCAACAGACTGTGAGAGGAGCTTACTGATAGAGCTAGCTTTGCAATGCTTCTTTGTCTTCAGTCTTTGCTGATCTTCACTTCATTACGAGAAGCACAGCAGAGAACTTCTCCTGATTTCCCTACTAGTTCTAATTCCTCCTACTGACTTGTGCCAATTCGATTCTCTGAGGGCTGGCTGTTCCTGCTAGGTCATGCTACTACTGCTGCTATCCTGACACTACCAAACTGGACTGCTGGTGTATCCCTGAAATGTTTGCCAGTGAACTGAGCTGCCACTGCTGACTTGTGACCTGAACTCCTGATTTCCTGACAAAGCAGATGGGATTTGCTCCAAAGAACAATTTCTAAACAGTGCCACTTCCCCCATATCCTATTAAACTCTCATTTCCACTACCTCTAGTGGGTGGTGGACAAGAAGGGAGGTTAAACTGTTTAAGAACCGTTGCTAAAAATAGGGTTTGAGAAAAATCTAAGGTTACATATATCACTCCTTTGAGGCTCAGGTAAGTTACAGAAAAGGAAGCAGAAAGAATGGTATAGCTGAAGGAAGGGAAGGAATGTACAAAGTGCTGTATTCTGAGTACGCCTGTTGCAGCCATAACTCACAGCTGCAGCCATAACTCACAGCTGCACTAGGCACTTACAGAAGACTTGCATAAAATAGGACCCATCAACTTTCCTGCACAGATAATTGGGGTGGGGGTGGGGTGCTCATAAGGCCTTATCCCTCACAGAGTGAGATATAGACAGTTTCCTGAGGGAAGGGCCTGTTGTCCCCACTGACTGTCCAACCTCACTGGTTGTTCTCATTGGTTTGTTGCCTTCACTCCAGTAAGTGACCCCTACTGATAATCATGAAAGCAATCCTAATTAATGCAGTAGGCTACCAAAGAAAAAGACAGATACAAAAGTAGGGTTTAACAAAAAGGGAAAGTGATAGAGAGGAGAAGGGAAAAGATGGATCAAAGTACATTGCATTCATAAATATGGAATTGTGAAGGAATAAATAATTGTGTTAAATCAAAAAACCTGAAAAAACCCACAAAATTTGGAATAAAATGTCAGCAAGCAAACAGTACAAATAAGATTAAAAATAAACTACTTAGCTAAAAAGAAAGTATTTTAACGAGCATTTACAGTATATGAAAACGATATGCAGGTGTAAAATAACCTCTAAATTCAGAGATAATGCAGCACTTGTCATTTTGTTGTTGTTTGATATATATATTTCAAATGTTATCCCCTTTCCCGGTTTCCCTCCCATAAATCCCCTATCCCATCCCCCCTCTCCCTGCTTCTATGAGGGTGTTCCCCTATACATCCACCCGCTCCCGCTTCCCCAACCCCACATTCCCCTACACTGGGGCATCTAGCCTTCACAGGACCAAGGGCCTCTTCTCCCAATGATAGTTTCTGACCTGGATCTTGGAAGGGAGAACTTGAAGCATAGTGACTACGAATTCCAGAAGATTAAGATAAGGAGATCTTTGAGTTCAAGGTCATCTGGGATTAAAGGCGTGGTGGCACACGCCTTTAATTTGGGCCACACCCTCTGCTGGAGACCTATATAAGGACATTGGAAGAAGGAAGATTTACTCTCACTCTTCCTTACCTGCTTGCCTTGTGGGGCTGAGCAACTGCTAGATCCTTGGACTTCAATCCACAGCTGAACATTGTTGGGGAGTTGAACTACAAGCTGTAAGTCATTGACAAATTCCCTAACTATATAGAGTCTACCCATACGTTCTGTGACTCTAGAGAACCCTGACTAATAAAAAAGGGTTTATTCCACTTCCACTTTCACACAGCTGTTCATCACCAAAGGAAGTCAGGACTGGAACTCAAGCAGGTCAGGAAGCAGGAGCTGATGCAAAGGCCATAGAGGGATGTTCCTTATTGGCTTGCTTCCCCTGGCTTGCTCAGCCTGCTCTCTTATAGAACCCAAGAATATCAGCCCAGAGATGGTGCCACCCACAAGGGGCCCTTTCTCCTTGATCACTAATTGAGAAAATGCCCCACAGCTGAATCTCATGGAGGCACTTCCCCAACTGAAGCTCCTTTCTCTGTGATAACTCCAGGCTGTGTCAAGTTGACACAAAACCAGCCAGTACAATTGACCCCTTGTCAACTTAACACACAAACACATCACTATTAAACCTCAACCCTACTTCTTATTCATCCCTAAGATCTAAATAACTTTGAAAATCCCACAGTCTTTGAAAATTCTTACATATTAAAATCTCAAGTGCTTTAAAATACCTAATCTCTTTTAAAATCCAAAGTCTTTTTTTACAATTAAAAGTCTCTAACAGTGGGCTCCACTAAAATACCTTCTTATTTCAAGAGGGAAAAATATCAGGGCACAGTCACAATCAAAAGCAAAATCAAACTCCAAGTATCCAATGTCTGGGATCCATTCACCATCTTCTAGGCTCCTCCAGGGGCTTGGGTCACCTCTCTAGCTCTGCTCTTTGTAGCACACACCTTTGTCTTCTAGGCTCCAGCTGCCTGTACTCTGCTGCTGCTGATGGTGGTGCTCATCTCATGGTATTGGCATCTCTAAGACACTGCTGTCTTCCTCTGTAACTAGGCTTCACTGATAGCCTGTTATAGGCTCTCTTCATGGTGCCAAGCCTCAACCTCCTTTGCATGACCCCTTCAGCCTGGGCCATCAATTGCAACTGAAGCTGCACCTTCACCAATGGCCTTCCATGAGTGCCGAGCCTCAGCTGCTCTTCACAATCCCTTAATGCCTTAAAAACCAGTACCACCTGGGTGACTCTTACACATTACAAAGCCCCGATGCAGCATGAGGTACAACCTTGGCTATCTCTGGAACACAGCTTCTCTGTGCTCTTAAAAAACACTTCCCAGAATATTTCACATCAATGATGCCGGTCTCTTCTTAATCACCACGAATTTCTTAGCTC
Source organism: Tokudaia tokunoshimensis (assembly GCA_036184795.1). Classification (NCBI taxonomy): domain Eukaryota; kingdom Metazoa; phylum Chordata; class Mammalia; order Rodentia; family Muridae; genus Tokudaia; species Tokudaia tokunoshimensis. The sequence continues at coordinate 86,532,627 of BTHU01000002.1, read as the reverse complement.
TAGCTAACCAGCATCAGTAGTCTCAGTAACACAAAGGTTCACTTTAGTGGTTCTGGTATCTTGTTAATCACAGCTGATTCTTCAGCCCCATCTAACCAAAACTACAGAATCTTCACAATCAAAACATAGCCCTGATAAGATTCTTTAATCTTCCCTCTGAAATTTCACAAGCCAGGCCTCCATCTTTTGCAGTGTTCTCAACATTGTCTTCCAAGCTTCTACACAACATCCCACAGAGCTCTTAACACTGAATGGATGTTCCAGCCCAAAGTTCCAAAGTCCTTCTACAGTCCTCCCTAAAACATGGTTGGGTTGTCACAGGAATACCCCACTATGCAGGTGCCAATTTGTCTTAGTCAGGGTTTCTATTCCTGCACAAATATCATGACCAAGAAGCAAGTTGGGGAGGAAAGGATTTATTCAGCTTACACTTTCAAATTGCTGTTCATCACCAAAGAAGGTAAGGACTGGAACTCAAGTAGGTCAGGATACAGGAGCTGATGCAGAGGCCATGGAGGGATGTTTCTTACTGGCTTGCTTCCTCTGGCTTGTTCAGCTTGCTTTCTTATAGAACCCAAGACTACCAGTCCAGGGATGGCACCACCCACAATGCGCCCTCCCCCCTTGATCACTAATTGAGAAAAGCTTTACAGCTGGATCTCATGGAGGCATTTCCTCAACTGAAGTTCTTTTCTCTGTGATAACTCCAGCCTATGTCAAGTTGACACACAAAACCAGCCAGTACATGTTTCATCATAGCAATAGAACTCTAAAAAAGACAATTCTAATCTATCTTGGATTTGTGCAGGTCTTGTCAGTACTGCCATAGATTGTTATATATACGACAATCTTGTTGTATGGTCTTGGAGTCATTCTGACTTTTACAATCTTTGTAACTCCTTTGTGTATTACTTCTTGAATCCTGGGAGAAGGGGTTTGATAAAGACATTGAACTTAGTACTGAGTGTTCCAAGGTCTCTTGCTCTATACACAATAATCTAGTCGTGGGACTCCATGTTAGCTCCCATCTAATGCAGGAAAAATGTTTTCTGATGATCACTGAGTAAGACTCTGATTTTGGGGAATTAGATAGTGGGAGATTACTCACACAGCATTTATGCCATTATTGCACTAGCATAGACTATAGGATGATTATCATAGTAAAGTGAAGAGTTTGTAGCTGGGTTAGAAGTTCCCTTTCTTCTCTAGTAGCATTCAGAATGCCTTCTAGTACCATGAACACTAGTCCGTAAGGGTGAAGGCTCTAGTTAGGCACCAGCATGATTTAATTATTTTGCTTAGAATGCAAATGTCCTTAGTTTTAATATCTCCAGGGGATTTTTTTTAAACGTTTAAAAGGTTTTTATTTATTTATTATATGTAACTACAGTAGCTGTCTTCAGACACTCCGGAAGAAGGAGTCAGATCTTGTTACAGATGGTTATGAGCCACCATGTGGTTGCTGGGATTTCAACTTAGGACCTTCGGAAGAGCAGTCAGTACTCTTAACCTCTGAGCCATCTCTCCAGCCCTCCAGGGGATTTTTATGGCCAGACAGGAATGAGATCTACCTGATCATAATCATCATGAAACTTAAACACAATATATCAAAAGATAATATATACAAAGCAGCAGAGTTAGTCTCAACTTGTGAAATTGTGTTAATATTTGTGGCTGTCTATATTTGAATATAAGTATTTGCTAAGTTTCAATACAAAATGTATTTTTGATAATAGTATGTTACTTACTAACTTAATTATCTGAAGTGGCTTACTCACAAACTTAATTAATGGAGACTGATATGAAATTGTTTTCCTATCCACACATTTTGCTGTACATGTCTTAAGAACACAGACTATAAAACAAAATACCTGGGCTGGAATCTAAAATAGGCTACAAGCTAGTTTTCAGTGGAACTGGAGCAAAGTCCTCAGTTTTCTGTACCTTAGCTTTTACATGTGCAGAGGACTACTAGTTACGATGTCTTAAGAGTGTGATGAAGATGCTCTTCATGGAGTACACAGCATTACAGCACCATAAGGCAGCCATACACAGCATTTTGATGTGTTTAACTAAGCAAATAAGGTTAAAGAACTCTGTGAACCTTCAGTTCAAGAAAGAGCATCACTTTACCCTAGAGCACATATCACTATAAAAAATAGGGTGAATAATTTTTTAATTAAAATAAAATGTTAACAAGTAAGTACAAAATAAGAGCAGAGCCAAAAGCCTGATATTTTATAACCAGTGGATTCACTGGAGAAAGGTTAAAAAAATGACTTCTATTTAATAATAAGCTGACTGGAGATACATCTCTAGAAAAGTTGCCTGAAGTTTAGTTGGCTTTGCTATACAAAACCTTTAAGTTCATGTTTCATTTATGTCGGTCCATTGAATGTTTTACACTTCAACAGTGAAATTAACTTCTGTCCTTTGTCAGAGCTGGCTGGCTGGATGTTGTGTGAGCATTCTAGCATCTGCTGATGCAGCCGGCCCTTGACTGAAAGCTGCTTCTCTTAAAAACAATTTCCTCACTTTAATCTTGAGAATGAAGCACGGGGGGTGGAGGGGTGAAAAGGGGGGGGTGAGGAGTTTGTAAAAATTCAGTCCCTATGGTCACTGGAGTAGATGTCAGTTTTGGATTAGGAAAATTATAGGATCCATGATAAATATTTCAGACTGCTGACTACAATGAAAAGTAATTAAACCAGCTAGGACAACAGGTGCTGTATGGGGGAAGTGCTGGCTTTTATCAGGAGGCTGTGGGTGCGTGTGCTAAATGTGCTCATCGTTTTCTCTGTTCTATTCTTCAACGAATACCCTGGGGAGGTTATTCTATTGCCAGCATTTATTGGATATAATGAAACCACATTAAATATGTATCTGATTGCTACCAACTGTGGAGAAAGAGCATGCTAACCATGGTTATGTGTGGCAAGCTAGCCTCCGAGACCAGTGGTGTTTGACTCCTCTGTGACTTCTTTGTGCATGACCCATAGGCCTTCACTGTTTCATTGACCTTTAATTCAAGCATGAGATGTCTTTTGATTTGTTTCTTTTTAAGTGAAAATTTCAGGGGGGTTATAGTAAGACATATCATTCTTTAGACATGTTCCACTCGGGGAACTCCTTAACATATGGCATATGAACAACTGAGATGGAAAATGACTTTAATCTGATCAGTTTTAATTATATATTTCTTTGAAATATTAAGCACCACATTTCACAACACACCTCATTTTAACCTCATGCAATTCATAGGCTTTTCCTTAGAAACCAAAAGATGTGCTTTAAATAGTATGCTGCTTCAGTTTTGATTAAGAAGCAATTATGTCCACATGAAATATGTGAAATGAAGTAGCAAATGTGATTTATGACATTTTTTTTTAAAAATCTCTCTTAAAAGGTAGAAAGTTTTCTGTCTGCTTGTGTAGAAGATGAGAACCAAGTAAATGCTACTTTAAATGAAGAAGTGACTGCTATGCTTGTATCTCTGTTCCTATTTTAACTTTTCCCATGTACAAGGATGTACATTTTCTCAATATCATAAAGGTACAAAACTCCTCAACATATATGTAGTGATCCTGTTTATCAGAAGCAAAGATATGGTGTGTAAAGTTTTACATCAGAATAAATCCAGATAGGGTAATGCATACTAACCTTTATTTTTTATTTGCTAACAATCTAATATGAATTTTAAAATTAAGTTTTTTGTTTGCTTTTTGAGACACAATTTCTCTGGCTGTCCTGGAATTCACTCTGTAGACAAGACTGTCCTCGAACTCAAAGATCTGCCTGGCTCTGCCTCCTGAGGGCTATCCTTAAAGCGCTGTACCACCATGCCTGACTGAAGATGAAATATTTCAAATTCTTATATAGCATTGAAATCCATATGATATTACAAATAAGTTTATATGAAAGTACCTAAGAGTAATTCTGGTAATACCATATACAATTTGCTAAGAATCTACATCATTTATACTTTGTAGTTTGTAAAAGTGGGAAAATATTTCTAATATATATTAATATATATATACTAATATGTATATATATATATATATATATATATATATATATATTGACTCTATTCTGAGTTTTAAATCATGTTTTTGATGTTTACTGTTGAATTCTGCTGCATGCCTGGCATAGGTCTAAACACCAAAGTTAACTGTTCTGAGCAAGGCCCCACTTCAGACCAAATTCATATAAACATGGCTTTCTTCTTAATCAGCGTGAGAGTTATAAAAACATTTTCCCAACTCTCTGAAATTGTTGATATAGCTCTATTTTCTAGAAAACTCCCAGGGCTTATGATTCAGACTCTCTGGGTTCAAATGTACAAATTACATTGTGTACAAATGGAGTTCTAAATGACCTTTTTAAAAACCAAATTAGAACTTTGTAGGCATCATAGCAGAACTCTGTACTACGATCAGAAGAATTCTCATCCTGGTTAATGAGGGCTTTATTTAGCCTGGTTTTCTTCATTCTTTGATTCCAACTACCTTACTCAGAGTTACAGGTAAATAAGATGACTCCAAGCAATCTTATCTTTGTCCCTAAAGAACAGGACCATGTCAAGATGAGAAGACATGTAAGGAGGCAGGAATCCTATCACAGAATGTCAAGTGTGGAATGGACACCATCTGCTCACTAGGATCCTAGGGCCTTGCACATACTAAGCAAGCACTGAACAACTGAGCTATAGCTCTAGCCCTATGTTTATGCTGTTATGTTGTGACAGTCTCACTAAGTTGTCCAGGCAGATCTTGAACTTACTGTATAGTCCAGTCAGTCATTACATTCCTCTGAAGTAGCTGGGAATACCCAGGAATGAGTAGCTGTGGGTAACCTGCACCATGAGACTTCATAGCAGACAGCCTGAGCATTCAGGAGAGGGCATCACAGCAATCCTGAGCAAACACTATGGAAATTAGTTAGGAAATTGTGGAGGACAAGAGGAATGAAGGGAAATACTCCACTCAAGCAGTGTGGAATTCAGTGCTATTATTCTTTGTTCAAGCTTGGCTTAGAAATCTACGTAAGGGCCCAGTCTTGCTGACATTTGGGGTCAGATCATCACTATTTGATGAGGGCCACTGTCACGTGTGTTGTAGGATGCTTAGTAGCAACAATGGCCTGTGTCCATTAGATGCCAAAAGCACAAGCTTATCCCCTATTGTGATAATATGGCTCTATACATTTCCAAATGTATAGGGCAAAGACACCCAGAGTCACTTCATAGGAAGACAAATACCTTTGGGGCTGGTATTTTGTCTTATTTTTATCTACCCTTGTTTCTCCTATACCACTACACACTGGAATTCTGATTTTGACCACTGGGTGAGTTATTTTGATATCTGTACTCAGACCACATTGGTCCTTCTGTCTCGGATTCGGAGAAGACTTCCAGCTGCTTCCGCGGCTGCCTCCTCCTGCCTTCAGGCAATAGTTGTCGCTATCATCTAGATTAGAACCTCCCACCGGGAGGCCTTTGTCACAGCCTGTTTTGCTCTGTTGTCAACTTGCATTTCTTATAACAAAGTAGAAGTAGTTACCTCCCTAAAGTACCCAAGTATCTAAAATACTGTTGATAGCACCCAAGGGTGTTTAAGGAAGAAGCAACAGCAGCCTCATAATCACATCCAAACCACCCCTAGTTTCCTTTAAAAAGCCCGTTGTAGCTTCAGTACCCCTTGGGAACCTCATCTCATACGTGATCTCCTGTTCCAATATACCAAGTAAAGTAGGTCATCAGTGGGTTATTATTAAGCATTTAACTGCTCTTCTCAATTTTAGAGCGTTTCCTATTGGTTTTAGAATTTAGAAATCTGGCAAACAAGGCATCATGCTTAACCCCATGCCTTCAGCTGTAGCTCCCTCCTGTTTCCATTCTTAGGCTTCCTGTTCCTTTGTTACCCAGGTACACCGTTCACTTCTTCGGGAGTTGTAGTTGGTATGAGTCTAGTGCTCTCTCTTTTTGAGGCATACGTTGAGTGTGGCTAACATGAGTTTAATGGTCTAAATGCAGGACGGCTAGAGCTTTGTTTTTCTGAGAGTGAAGTAATACTTTCTACTGACATTGTCTCGGCTGATTCTGGTTCTTAATGCTGATGTATGTCAGGTGATTCCATTAAAATGAAAAATAAAAAAAGGAGGCTATCCAGTGAGGCATATTGCTGGCTACATTTTTTTTCTCAAAATTTATCTTTCATATCAAATGACTTTTCTTTTTTGTCTAAACTTACATAATTTAATGAGACAGCTGTGCAAGATCTGCTCCTGTGAATTTCTTTTTTTTTTTGTTTTTTTTTTTTTTTTTTTTGTTTTTCAGGGCAGGGTTTCTCTGTGTAGCCTTGGCTGTCCTGGAACTCACTCTGTAGACCAGGCTGGTCTCGAACTCAGAAATCCTCCTGCCTCTGCCTCCCAAGTGCTGGGACTAAAGGCGTGCGCCACCACCGCCCGGCTCCTGTGAATTTCTAGCATGAACATTCAATAATGTGCAATTTTATACTTACACATCTGAGCTGGGCTATGTCTGTGTACTTCAAGTGCTTAGTAGTCCATGGACAGGGTCGTTGTCTTAGCATAGCTATGGTGTCTCAAAATTGCGTTTAGACAATTCATACTTTGAAAGCTATATTGTTTTGTGTGACTTAATCTTGTTTGTAGGATTATTGTGGTCTTGAGTATTTTTACATTTGAATCATCAAACCTTGGATCCAATGTGCTGTGAGGTATTAGAGTTGGTTAAGACTAGTAAACCACCCCCTCCCACTGGCAATCACCAAGAGCTTCCTCCCCCAAACCAGTGCCAAAGCCCCAATAACAAAGGTAGCAGCAAATCTTCCCTGTCCACACATGTCATAGAAGTCCTTTGTTCAGCATTTTGAAATTTGTAACATTGTTGTAGTTTAAATCTATTCTAGAAGCAAAAGTAAGGCAACTACATGAGAAAACTAGTTCCCACAGGACTGATATGGGTTGTTGCTAGGAACGACTTACTAAAGCAGGAAACGAGACACTTCTAATAAGCAGCGAGGCAAGTCACTATCATATTTGAATCTCATTAATAGTATGGTCATAAATCCTGGGGAAATAAAGAAATATTAATTTAGAATTTTTGAATCTTACACTTTGTAGTGTGACTTTTCCTGGGAAGAGATGAGGAAATGCCTCTCCACCACAGACAGGTCACAGATGACAGTCTAAGTAATTCAACTTGTGTTTTGGATCAGATGATGAGTCTATTGGGGTTACTTACAAAAGTGTGGGTCAGGCTGACCCGCAGGAGCATGGTAGCTGCATCACTCCAGCCTGGCTGACTTGGGTCTGGGAAGCTGCCCAGAAGGAGTTCCATGTGCTCTTAGGCAGCTCCCAGAGCATCCCTTACCCTTACCCTGCTCACTGCTCCAGGAACATCCCTTGCCCATCCCTGCTCACTGCTCCAGGAGCATCCCTTGCCCAGCACCGCTCACAGCTTTTTGTCACGTTTCTCAGGGCCTGGGAAGCTTGTGACTGTCTAAGCTTTTGGAACATGCTAAGTTTTATTAACTTCCTGAGTCTTATGTACCTCTTTCTCACCTCTAAGAGAAAAGGAACAATAATAATGCATAGGAAATAACTACACAACACACTGCTGTCATTTCATTACAAATAGAATCACGTGGGAAAACCTGGAGTCTAATAATCAAAACAAACAATTTTCAGTACTGTAATAAATCTGATAGTATATCCAGAATAATATTAATATTTATTCTTACATATGGGTGGAAACTTGAAAGGTTTTTCTTTATCCTTTTTTTTTTATTTTCTAAGTTATTTTATTTACATTCCAAATCATTTCCCTTTTCCCGTTTCCTCCATCCCCAAAAGTCCCATAAGCCCCCTTCCCTCCCTCTTTTCCCCATTCAACCCCCTCTCCCTTCTCTGTCCTGGCGTTCCCCTACATCCAGTCTTTCCAGGACCAGGGGTCTCTCCTTCCATCTTCTTAGAAATCTATTGATATGCGAATTGTGTCTAGGGTATTCTGAGATTCTGGGTTAATATCCCCTTATCAGTGACTGCATACCATGTGTGTTCTTTTGTGATTGGGTTACCTCACTAAGGATATTTTCAAGTTCTGACCATTTGCCTAGAAATTTCATGAGTTCATTGTTTTTAATTGCAGAGTAGTATTCCATTGTGTAAATATACCACATCTTCTGAATCCATTCCTCTGTTGAGGGACATCTGGGTTCTTTCCAGCTTCTGGCTATTATAAATAAGGCTGCTATGAACATAGTGGAGCATGTGTCCTTACTGCATGCAGGTAAAGCCTCTGGGTATATGCCCAGGAGTGGTATAGCCGGATCCTCCAGGAGTGTCATGCCCAGTTTTCTGAGGAACCGCCAGACTGCTTTCCAGAGTGGTTGTATCAGCTTGCAATCCCACCAGCAGTGGAGGAGTGTTCCTCTTTCTCCACATCCTCGCCAACAACTGCTGTCTTCTGTGTTTTTGATCTTAGCCATTCTGACTGGTATGAGATGGAATCTCAAGGTTGTTTTGATTTGCATTTCCCTAATGACTAAGGATGATGAACATCTATTTAGGTGCTTCTCAGCCATTAGATATTCTTCAGGTGAGAATTCTTTGTTTAGCTCTGTACCCCATTTTTTAATAGGGTTACTTGGCTCTCTGGAGTCTAACTTCTTGAGTTCTTTGTATATATTGGATATTAGCCCTCTGTTAGATGTACCTTTATCTTTTTCTTTACTTGCACACATATATACAAAAATCTGACACATGCATATGAATCACAAGCAGTTTCTGGTATGAGTAAGACCCTGGGTCCCATCCTGGCACTGCAAAAATGAATGAATGAATGAGTTGTCTCAATAAGCAGACTCTTCCAGTGGAAAGGTTCTCCATGTCTCTGAAGTGATTGGTACTACATGGTAGCTTACAGGTTGTCAGGTACCACAGCAAAGACATCAGGAGGACACAGAAGAGAAAAGAGGCAGGATTCCTGAGGAGGCACACAGCGTCCTTGCTTGCCTCTGCAGCTAGAAGCTGGAATCTGAAGCTCTGTCTTCACCATTTCTTGTATAGACAAAAAATGGAAAGCAGTTGGCTATGAAGTGTTTTGAGTCTCTGCAGATGTTAATCCCGGAAATGTTTCATATTCATTTCTCAACATGTAAGGTTCTGTTCTAACATATTTTCCTAATGTAGCGTCAACATCACAGAGAGCAGGTCATGAACACAACAGAATGGATGCTAGGATAGGAGCATGTGTCGGACCTAGCAGACTGATCCTCTTACCTTCTCTTTGAAAAAGAAATAGACAGCAAGTCTTTCCACATATACCAATAAAGTTGATAAAATTTAGGGGCTGGAAAGATGGCTCAGTTCTTCCAGTAGACCTAGATTTAGATCCCAGCATCCACATGGTTAAGAACCCTTATAACATCAATTCCAGAGGAGGTGATTGCCTCTTCTGGCTTCTGGTTCACAGACATATATTCAGGAAAAACACCCTCCCACACATGCTCAAAATAAAAATAAGTAATCTTTTAGGTTGATAAAATTAGTTGTGCCATCTTGTATTAACAAATCTTTGATCTAAATTATTCTTGAATAGAATCCAGTTCCTGATTACTGAGTTGTTTTGTTTTTTAATCACTGTGTGTTAGTTAGCATTTCACATTAGTTAGCATTATCATGTCTATTACTGTGATAAAACACCATGACCAAGAGCAATTTCGGTAGGACATCACTGTTCATCATAGGAGGAAATCAGGACAGGGACTAAAAGGGTGTAGGAACCTGGGGGCAGGAGCTGATGCAGAAGCCATGAACGAGTGCTGCTTACAGACTTAATCCCCACCTAGAACCCAGAACCCCCAGCACAGAGGTGGTGACACTCACAAAAGGTTGGGCCCCTCCCATCAATCACTCATTTAAAAATGCACTACAGGCTTGGCTACAGCCCAATCTTATAAGGAATTTTCTCAACTGAGGCTCCTTATTTTCTGATGACTCTAGCTTGTGTCAAGTTGACATAAAATTAGGTAGTGCACAGCGCGCACTGTTTGGGAGATTCACACACAATCAGCTTGGAACTGGAAGGCTGGACAGAGAAGCAGAAGGCAAGTAATGTGTGTGGTAGAGTCTTCACCCTTTTGACTGATTAGTTCTTCAAATACAAACAGTGAGAATGGGCATTGTTATGACATCTGCCACAATAACCATCCAAAAGATGATCACTTAGTAACCTATCACTGCTTGGTTTGTTGTTATTGCTATCGTTTTTGTTTTGTTCGTTATTTTGGTTTATTTGTTTTGTTTGTTCTTTTTAATCAATGTTAAATTTTACAAAAAAAAAAAAAGTTGTTCAACAATCTCAGGACAATTTCTCAGTCCACAGAACATCTTTGCCTGCAATATTAGACATCTCATTGGAAAATATTTTTCAGCCTTTGAAGAAGAAACTTGACTTACCTGGATAATTCATCCTTTGCCCTGGGCTGGCAGCATCAGGCCAAACTTTCTGCATGCTGAACAACATTCCACAATGATACACATGCACCAGGCAGGTTTTATGGCTGTTCCTACTTGTTCGCCCAGATAGGGACATTATTACTTCTCAAAACTTCCATGATTTTTTTTCTTTTCCTTTGTGTAGAGATTTTGCTGATCTATGAGAACATAACATAAATAAATTCAACATTTTTAAAAAATCAGCTATTTAAAATGGTACAACTACGTTCTGTGAAGTTACTTTACTCTGTCAGCCTGGGTTCTGCATGAATCAGTCATTTGTTATAGAGGGTGCTCTGGTTGTAGATGCTGAAGGGTATAGAATGTCAGATGTCCCAGTCCCACTGTCTGCCAAATCTTTCTGGTGAGTCTTCCTTGAATGGAAACTTATTAAATCATTTTTTAAAACTTAAAATGAGATAGAAATCTTGCCTACATGGGGGCAGCTACTTGAAGAAATTGATAGTCTCTATGCACAATTGGAAGATTAATAAACAGTGTATATTGTAGCGAGTCATTTGTTATCCCAACCATTTAACAGTGAGGAAGAACCTAAGACAAGGAGGTATCCCTGTGCCCACCTACCCTTCTGTTGAAGCCAAAGGTCAGGACTGGGCATTCTGAATCTATCTTCAAATTGGTGCACATTTTGACCTTTCCAAGGAAACATGAAGTAATCTTACTTGTATACAGTCTTTTAAAAGAAGACTTCTGTAAACAACTCAATTATGACACATCTTCTTGGTGGAAATGTTTTCCTCTTCCCTAATTAAATTTAAAAACACAGTAAAAGCAGCCACAGGGGCTATGGAGAAGTGAAGAATCAATAGAATAGAGGGGATCTCTACGAGGAAGCCTAACTATAGTATTTCCTTGGTGATAAAAGTTACAAGACAGAATTTCTTTGGCTTTTGTAATAAAAAATGTTATGTATGTTCAGATTAGCATATACTTAAATGCAATCTGTAACAGTGACATCTTGTGGCTTTTATTATAATGCTGTGCTAGTTTTCTGGGCAAAGCTGTGGCATAATTAAAGAGAAGTGCACCGCAGTTTGTGCTTTTTGCTCAGCTAAGGGAATGTAGAGGTGCCTTAGCTTCATTTAGTGTAAGCTTTTAGAATCCAGAGCAGTAAGATGTCAACCAAGTTTTCCAAGTCCAAAATTATAAACAATTAGGCAGGAGTATACAAATTAATAGCTTAATGTTAGATGACTTAATTCCACTACTGTGAATTCACTGCCTTCACATTTATATGGATGGAAATTTTCTTCATTTTTTTTTTTTTTTGGTGTTGGGCGAGTGCAGTCCCCCACTCTAGTCTGTCACTCATACTAGCTAAAACCTTAGAACTGCCAGGAACTCCATCTTTCTAATGTTAGATGTTAATGATAACCTTGATTTTCTGTGTTCACCTCACCAGTTCTCTCAGGCCTAGGATATGACAACCCATGACCTGGAAATTTTTCCCGACATAGAAGGGGTGTGTGAGAGAATATGCAGTAGCAACAGTAGTTCTTTAAAGCCTTTTCATGTTTAGCTATAAAGCTTTAAAATACCCACCTTCAATTTATACTTTATTCACTGCCTGGAAGGCAGGCAGGAGTCTGATCTCTTTGGCAATTCCCATCTCTTGAATTCTCTGGCAGTCTCTTTGTAAATGTTGGCTGCATCACAACTCCTAAGCTGCAATTTTAGCATAATGAGACTTTTAACCTTGTATGTCAGCAGTTGGGCATTCAGGTAAAAGCCATTAAATAATCTGGTTTAATTTGCACCATTGAATCTAGAAAAAGATTGTGAGCACAAACTCTAGTATTTGTATGTGCAGATTGAAAATAACCCTAAGAGATGGTCTTCTGGTTGATGTTTCTTATGATAGTGAGCTATATTTACAAATTTACAAATAAGCAAATGCATTAACTCACTTCAGCAACCCACAATTCTTTTTTTTTTTATTTTCTAAGTTTATTTTATTTATATCCCAAATGATTTCCCCTTTCCCATTTACTCCCTCCCCGAAAGTCCCATAAGCCCCCTTCCCTCCCTCTGTTCCCCATTCAACCCCCTCTCACTTCTCTGTCCTGGCGTTCCCCTACATCCAGTCTTTCCAGGACCAGGGGTCTCTCCTTCCATATTCTTGGAAATCTATTGATATGCGAATTGTGAAACCCACAATTCTTACTTTATTTCTGTTGAGGTATGTAACTTTTGACAAGTAACAAAATGTACATGTGGTACTTGTAATCTTCCAGTTCTGAAACTAGATTATTTTGAATCGTCCATTCATCCGTTCTGTCCTTCCTATCCCAGGAATTATCCAACTCACTAGTAAATCTTACTGGCTTTCTGTCACCAAAACACATTTGATTAATTCATATTTTATCTTTCCACTATTACCCTTTGTCCAAACCACCACTATTTCTGATTTATTATTTTTTAGTTTACTTGATATGTGGAATATATTATATTAACACTGTAATCTTAATTAATTCTATCTATCTATCTATCTATCTATCTATCTATCTATCTATCTATCTATCTATCTATCTATCAATCTATGCATACATATATGTCTTATAATATATAGGATGTTATATATTTTCATTTCAGTAGCCAAGATCATGCTTTTAAAATTTGAGTTACCTAATGTTATACTTTTCTTCAAATCTTCCTTAAACTTTTCATGTGGAGTGAAACTATCAATTCACATAACTGTTTTGAAGGGTGTGGACAATGGTTTCTGCTTCTTCCTGCCCCAGTTTAGTGTATGTGTTTTCGTGTGTGTGTGTGTGTGTGTGTGTGTGTGTATGCGCACGCGTGCAAGCATGCATAGTATATTTGTAGGGTCAGAAGACAACTGTACAGTATTTCATTCTCTCATTCTACTGTGGATGCTAGGAATTGAACTTGGATCATCAGGGTTGTGAGGCAAGTGATTCTACACACTGAGCCATCCCACTGACCCCATCCTCTCTTTCTATTACTAAATTTTTGTTGCCTGGTTGTTTTTGTCAAAACAAGTTCTTGCCAATAAGGGCTGGAATAGAACTTCCTGTCCTTTCCCTTACTCTCCAGATGTGTGTCACCAGGCTCAGCCTTTCCTACCTTGTTTTTTTTCTTTTAAATCTTACCATTCTTTTATTTGCTTTAGCAGCAAAAATATGACCCTCCTTTTTTTCTAGAACGAAGAGTCATTTTGTTTCCAGGGCTCTGTATTTCTGTTCTCTGTGTCCTGAAACATCCTTTTCCCAAATAACTTCTGTCTCTTTCATGTTCATCTTCAGCCCGCCACACTACCTAAGATCATTATTCTCTGAAGCTAACATTAGTACCCATTTTGGTAATCTCCTGCATTGATTGCCCATGGATATCTCTGTATTTTCCTTGAATATCTGTTCATTATTTCTTTGTCTGATTTTCTAAAGCAAAGAAACATTAACATCCTCTCTTGCATTCTCAGCATCTAGAATAAATACTGCCTGGAAAATAGCAAAAACATTTATTGAATGAATGGATGAACCGTCATCTGTAACTGCATTTTTTGCATGACTTTCCTTAGGGAAAAGAACTTTCCTCCAGCTGATCTGATGGGCAGTGCTGTGTTTCTGATTACTCTGTTCTGAGATGGTGGTGTTGGTGTCCTGGAACTTCAAACTATTCAATTCTCTACTATGTGGATGGGCCTGGAACTTATAAGCTCATTTCCCTTTACTATCTCTATTGATTCCAAAAGATACTTAACCTGCTTTTGCTTCCTTTTTCTTGAGTACAAATATTAATATGCAAGTGAAATATTTCTCTTTTTTATTTCAAATACAAGGTTAAATAATACTAGCTTATTTAGTCATCAAATGCTTTTTTTATACTGGATATTTTATGTATTTACATTTTAAATCTTTTCTCCTTTCCAGGTTTCCCTTCTAGAACCCCCCTATTCCATCCTCCCTTCCCCTCCTTCTATGAGAGTGCTCCCTTTCCACCCACCCACTCCCATCTCACTGCCCTGGCATTCCCCTACACTGGGGAATGGAGCCTTCATAGGACCAAGGGCCTTTCCTCCTCATTGATGTCCAACAAGGCCATCTTCTACTACCTATGCAGCTGGAGCCATGGGTCCCTCCATGTGTACACTTTGGTTGATGGTTTGACTCCCTGGGAGCTCTGGGTGGTCTGGTTGGTTCATATTGTTGTTCCTCCTATGGGGTTGCAAACCCCTTCAGCTCCTTCAGTCCTTTCTCTAACTCCTCCACTGGGTTCCCACCCCTGTATTTGTCAGGCTCTGGCAAAACCTCACAGGAGAGAGCTATAACAGGTTTCTGTTAGCAGGCACTTCTTGACATCCACAATAGTGTCTGGGTTTGGTGTCTGTATATGAGATGGATCCTCAGGTGGGGCAGTCTCTGGATGGTCTTTCCTTCAGTCTCTGCTCCACACTTTGTTCCAGTATTTCCTATAGACAGGAGCCATTCTGGGTTAAAAATTTGGAGATGAGTTGGTGGCCCCGTCCTCCAACCGGGTGGCCTTGCCTAGCCTCTGGCTATGGTCTCGACAAGCTCTCTCTTCCTTTTGTTGGCATTTCAGCTAATCTCATCCCTGTTGGGTCCTGGGAGCCTCTAGCTTTCCTGGCATCTGGGGCTTGCTGGTGGCTACCCCCAGTTCTCCATCCCCCATTGCTACACACCTCTGTTCAAATTCTTGACACTCTATATGTCACACTCCTCCTATACCTGATTCTACCCCTTTTTCCCCTTTCCTCCTCTCTTCCTCCCAAGTCCCTCCCATTCTCTATCTCCCATGAATATCTTGTTCCGCCTTCCAAGAAGGATTAAAGCATCCATATTTTGGTCTTCCTTCTTGAGCTTTATAAGGTCTGTGAATTGTATCTTGGGTATTCGGAGTTTTTGGGTTAATATCCCCTTATCAGTGACTGCATACCATGTGTGTTCTTTTGTGATTGGGTTACCTCACTAAGGATGATACTTTCAAGTTATGACCATTTGCCTAGGAATTTCGTGAATTCATTGTTTTTAATTGCAGAGTAGTATTCCATTGTGTAGATATACCACATCTTCTGAATCCATTCCTCCATTGAGGGAAATCTGGGTTCTTTCCAGCTTCTGGCTATTATGAATAATATGAATATAGTGGAGCATGTGTCCTTAATGAATGCAGGGGAAGCCTCTGGGTATATGCCCAGGAGTGGTATAGCAGGATCCTCAGGGAGTGTCATGCCCAGTTTTCTGAAGAACCGCCAGACTACTTTCCAGAGTGGTTGTACCAGCTTGCAATCCCACCAAAAATGGAGGAGTGTTCCTTTTTCTCCACATCCTCTTCAGTATCTGCTGTCACCTGAGTTTTTTATCTTAGCCATTCTGACTGGTGTGAGGTGGAATCTCAGGGTTGTTTTGATTTGCATTTCCCTGATGACTCAGAATGCTGAACATTTCTTTAGGTGCTTCTTGGCCATTTGATCTTCCTCAGTTGAAAATTATTTGTTTAACACTGTACCCCATTTTTAATAGGGTTATTTGTTTCTCTGGAGTCTAACTTCTTGAGTTCTTTGTATATATTGGATATTAGCCCTCTATCAGATGTAGGATTGGTAAAGATCTTTTCCCAATCTGTTGGTTGCCGTTTTGTTCTATTGACAGTATCCTTTGCCTTATAGAAGTTTTGCAATTTTATGAGAAGTAATACTCAGCTATTAAAAACAATGACTTCATGAAAATCACTGGCAAATGGATGGATCTAGAAAATATCATTCTGTGTGAGGTAACGTAATCACAAAAGAACACACATGGTATGTACTCACTGACCAGTGGATATTAGGCAACAAGCATGGAATACCCAATATTCAACTCATGGACCACATGAAGCTCAATAGGAAGGAAGACCAAAGAGGGGATGCTTCAGTCCTACTTAGAAGGGGGAATAATATAATCAAGGGAAGTAGAGGGTGGGAGGAACTCAGGAGGAAGAGAAGATGGGGAAGAGAAAAAGAGGGGCAGAGTCAGGTATGGGAGGAGATGGAGGAGATGTACAGAGTATCAGGAAATTGAACAGAGGTATGTAGCAATAGGGGATGGGTTACTGGGGGTAGCAGCCAGAAGTCAGATGCCAGGAAGGCAAGAGCCTCTCAGGACCCCATGCGGATGACAGTAACTGAAATATCCCACAGAGAGGAGGGAGAACCTGTTGAGAACATACTCAGAGGTTAGGCATGCTCCTCCCTCCCCCCGTTGAGGGATGGGGCCACCCACCCATCTCCAAAATTTTAACCCAGAATTGCTCTTTTTTGAGTGAAATACAGGGACAAGGACTGTAACAGAGATTGAAGGAAAGGCCATCCAGAGAGTGTCCCATCTGGGGATCCATCCCACATGCAAACACCAAATCCATACACTATTGTGAATACCAAGAAGTGCTTGCTGATAGGAGCCTAATAGCGTTGTCTCCTGAGATACTCTTCCAGATCCTGACCAATACAGATGTGGAGGCTTGCAGCCAACCATTGAACTGAGCACAGGGATTGATCCCAATGGAGGAGTTAGGGGGAGGACTGAAAGAGCTGAAGGGGCCTTATCTGGCATCACTGGGAGGGGAGGCCCTTGGTCCTGTGAAGGCTTGATGCCCCAGGGTAGAGGAATGCTAGGGTGGTGAGGCAGGACTGGGTGGGTGGGTGGGTGGATGGGGTAGCATCCTCATAGAAAACCAAGAAAGGGGATAACATTTGAAATGTAAACAAATAAGATATCCAAATTAAAAAAAATAACAAAAAAAAACATAATCACATCATTTCCATCTATTCTCTTTCCCTCTTCCAATTCCTCTAATGTTCTTTCCCTGCCCTGATACACCATGCCTTCCCAATCTTCTGGCCTTCTTTCCTCCCCCTAATTGCTATATTATATTTATATTGATGTGTTTAAGTATATGCATAAATTTGTGGAGTCCATGTGCATGATTTTGGAGTTGACCATTTGGTGCTGAATAACCAACTAGAGGACTTTACCAGGCAGGAAGACTAACTTTTCCACTTCTCAGAAGTTTTTAGTAACCTATAGTTCTTTTTCTCAGGGTGGGGTCCTGTGAGTTTCCCCCTCCAACTTCGGCTTGTCTATTGATGTTTTACTTGTTCACGCCATGCTTAGGGAACCAGATTGATGCCATATCATGGATGAATCTCCTCTGTATTTCTTGGAGATGCAGTCTCCAAAAGAAGCCATCAGTGGTGCTCTGGATCTTAAATCATGTCTCTCCCTGTTCCGCATTGTTTCTGAGCCTCAGGAGCAGGAGTTGTGTTGTAGATGTATCCTTGGGTCGGATATCACATGTTCCATTGTTCTTGCTTTTTGACCAGTTCTAATTTTCTGTAACAATTTCTTTTCCAAAAAGATGCTTCTCTGGGGAGGGTCAGGAGCTATTCCTATCTGTGAGTATAAAGAAGAGGATTTTATTTGCTTTGAGAACTAGTATTTTATGTAAAATTTTCATACAATGATTTTGATCATGTGTTTTCCCCTCCCTTAGCTCCCAGATCCCCCATTCACCTACTTATCCAATTTCCTAGTTTTTCTTTCTTAAAAAAGTGAAAACACACAAAAAAATCAAAATAAGCGAAAAGTGCAATGAAACTATCAGAATAAAACAGAACAAAAACAAAACAACAACAACAACAAAAAAAACCAAAGCCCTCCTAAAACAAACGAACAAAAACACTCACAGATGGAATTTGTTTGTTAGTCAACTACTCCTGGGTGTGGGACCGACCCTGGAGTGTGGCTGATATACCCAGTGAAACTCCCCTTGAAAAGCCTAATTTTTCCTTTTCTCAATGGGCACCAATTGCAAATAGCTTCTTGGAAGGGCTGGGACCTCTTGTTTACTTCTCCTTTTCAGTACTGGGATTCCTTCTGGCTTGAACCTATGCAGGTCTTTTGTATGCTGCCCCAGTCTCTATGAATTCATATGTGTGTCATATGTGTCTGGAAGGCACTGTTTTCTTGGAGTCATTCATTACATTTGGCTCTTAAAACTTTTTTGTCTTCACTTATGAATAGATTACTGATCCTTGAGAAGATCATCCCATTTAGAACTGCTTGCTCCAAAATCTCGCACTCTATGCACATTATTCAGCTGTGAGTCTCTGTGTTAATTCCCATCTAACACAAGAAATATGGGCTAAGCAAGGCACTGACCTGTGGATATGGCAGTGTATCATTAGGAGTCACTGTATTGCTGCTTCTTTTTAGCAGAATAATAGTGTTAGGTTTTCTTGAATACCCATTACCTATACAGTTTAGGTTCTTGGCCACATTAGCAATGTCAGGAATAGGTTCTATCTCATGACCTTAAATCTAATCAAAAAGTGGTTGATTACTCCCATAACATCTGTGTCATTGTGCCAGTATATCTTGCAGGAAGGTCACTGTTGTAGGTCACAGGGTTTGTATCTGGGTTATATAATGATCATTACCTTTTTCCTCTGGTAGCATGCACAGTCCTTCCAGCACCATAAACACTGGTCAGTAGAGGTAAAACAGCTTTTTGGGCTCTTTTCTGTAATAGAGTCTAACATTAGCTTGTGGAGAGTAATCAATAGTCTTGGCAATAGCTTGCAATGCTTGGGGTTTTCCATGGAACTCTGTTCTCCAGTGAATCAACAAAATGTAACCCATTCTTGGAACTGGAGGCTTTACTTAGTGGCATAAGGTGCTAGTTGGGGCATTGTCTCTTCCCTATTATATGGTGGCTGATGACTCTCTCTGACTCTCTCCTCTCTCTCTCTCTCTCTCTCTCTCTCTCTGTTGGGGAGTATATGCATATATGGAAACCTCTACAATAATAGGTTTCATATGGTTTTTCCAAAGGCCATTAATGTTGGTTGTCCCTCCCTATATTCTCTCCTTTACCCTGATCTCCCATCCCTACCTTGTTTAATCTTCCTCTTTAAATCACTTTGAGATTTAGTCTTACACCCAGTCTGAAAGGCCAAGATCAGTAAATAATTAAATGACAGCTCATGCTGGTGAGAATGTAGGGAAAGAAGAACACTTTGGTGAGATGCAAATTTATATAACTTCTACGAAAATCAGTGTGTCAGTTCCTCAGGAAGCTGAGAATAGGTTCACCTTACAATTCACCTATATCACTCTTGGCCATATACTCAATTGTGAATACTTGCTCCTTCATGCAGAAGTATTTGTTCCTCTATGTTCATTGCTGCTCTGTTCATACTAGCCAGAAATTGGAAACAGCCTAGATGTCTATCAACTGACGAATAGTATATTTACAGGGTGGAAAAACCATTCAGCTTCTAAGAAAAGTGAAATTTTGAAGTTTTACAGGTAAATGGATGTAACTAGAAACAATCATTTTGAATGTGATAACCCAGACCCCATATCTCATATGTGTAGATGGTAGGTTTTAAGCTTTTGACATGTGTTCTATAATCGAAATAACCACAGAGGTTAGGTGCCTAGTAAGAGACTAGTTGGGAGGAGAGGATCTTCCAAGGAAGGGAAATTAGAATATAGAGAGACAAAGGGGAAACCAGAATAAGATGAGCACTTAGAAAGCAGTTAGGAATTATGCTGATTTAGTAAAATGATGGTAATAGGTTCTTCTCAGAGATCCCTGACCTCACTAGGCATTGGCAGTTGGTTTGCTTTTGGGTATCAGGTATCGTTTCCATCCTGTTGGGTAGACTGTAAGTCCATTAGATAGCTGTTGGTTATCATCAAAATATGAGTAACACCATCGCACTTTAGGCATATTATACCATGCTGTTGTTGCTGGGGATCTTCCATTTCACAGCTGGCTGGGATGACTGGTTTCTTCCCTCTTTTGTAGTTCACAACGACCTTGAGTTTCTATGAAAGATAATGCTCATGGAGGAAGCTTTCAGGTCAGATGTGGCTTAAATCCTCTGAGCCCTGTGTCTGAAGTACATGGTATCTTGAGAAATTGAAACCAACCTATGGGAGGAACCAAGGACAACTGCACAGACTGTAATTTTGAGGGGAGTCTCTTGACCTTCCCTAACCTTAAAAGAGGGTTTCTCATGACTATTACTGGAGGGTTTTTTTTTGTTAAATACAACATGGCTCTTATTATTTTTTATTAAATATAATATGGCACTTATTATATGTCTCTGACTAGGGGATCCTAGTTAGTCTGAGGTTTTTAACTTTATTTAAACTATATATGTTTACATATATATGTATATATATATCTATGTATATATTATATGTAATTTGAAGTAAACAAAAAATAATGTGATTCCTTATGGCTTTCCAGACATCTTTATCGTTATTTTCCTCTCTTTCATCTTTCTACTTCTGTATCGCCCTCCTTTACTCTTCCCAATTACCCTTCATTATTTTCCCCATTTCTCCCTTGTGTTACCAGCATCTGGCTAGACAACTTGTAAAGTATGTAAAGAAAGATAGCCAAATTGTGAAGTATACAGAGATTTATGTAAGAACTTAACTATTGCCCACTCTGCAAAGTGTGTTACTGGGAATCCTAAAGGGATATAAGATGAAGCAGACAGAATATCGCTATTGACCACAGACTGAAGTGACAGGAGCTTATGCCAATTTAGTCACATGGAAGAGAGCAGCCCAGGCAGTCACCTTGTATCCTTTGTTCTAACAATATTAAAGCTTTACCATTCCTGGCCCTATACCCAGAAGATGCTCCAACATGTAATAAGGACACATGCTCTACTATCTTCATAGTAGCCTTATTTTATAATAGCCAGAAGCTGGAAAGAACCCAGATGTCCCTCAACAGAGGAATGGATACAGAAAATGTGGTATATTTACACAATGGAGTACCTCTTAGCTACTAAAAACTATGACTTCATGAAATTCACAGGCAAGTGGATGGAAATAGAAAATATCATCCTGAATAAGGTAACCCAATCACAAAAGAACACACATGGTATGCACTCGTTGATAAGTGGATATTAGCCCAAAAGCTCAGAATACCCAAGACATAATTCACAGACCACATGAAGCTCAAGAAGAAGGAAGACCAAAGTATGGATACTTTGGTCCTTCTTAGAAGGGGGACCAAAATACCCATGGCTCACAGACAACCAATGGACTGGGCATAGGATCCCCAATGGAGGAACTAGAGAAAGGACCCAAGGAGATGAAGAGGTTTGCAGCCCCATAGGAGGAACAATAATATGTACCAACCAGTACCCCTAGAGTTCCCAGGGACTAAACCACTAACCAAAGAGGACACAAGGAGGGACCCATGGCTCCAGCTACATATGTACCAGAGGATGGCCTTGTCAGACATCAGTGAGAGGAGAAGCCATTGGTCCTGTGAAGGCTTGATGCCCCAGTATAGGGGAACGCCAGGTCAGGAAAGTGGGGGAAGGGGGTTAGTGAGCAGGGAGGGATAGGGGGCATGGGATAGGGGGTTTTTGGAGGTGAAATGAGGAAAAGGGATAACATTTGAAATGTAAATAAAGCAAATATCTAATAAAAGAATTAAAAAAGAAATATAAAGAAAATATCCAATCAAAAAAATGTTTAGTTCTTAAAAAAATAAGTAAATGCTTCTAATGAATTAAAAACAAATAATGCTAAAGCTTTTGGAGCTTTGTCTCATCAGTTTTCAATGACATAGATGTGTAAATATATAAAAATGGCTTGCTTTCTGTGATTATTATGTTAATTTTTTAGAGTAAAAAAATATAAAGGTAGAAAACTTAAAATGATTGGCTCATCCACTCTTTTACGTTGTGAGCACGTTGGTTAGTGCACACTACTTCCAAGTCTCCTCTGTGGCTGCAAAGCATCATCAAAGAGATGAGTTGAGGACAGCAGTTAAAGTTAACTTATTTAACTGTTCAGCTACAGGAACTGTATACAACTGTTTACAAACACTTGGATGTAGGCATATACTTCATCATATCAGTTTAATAACCTTTTACATTGAGTGCCACACTTTTGCTGAAGCATTTAAAATGTTAGAATATTGGTAAATGTGGATGACCTCCGGAAATTGCTGCCCTCCAAACATCGACAATGATGTGGATCTCAAGGTCCGAGAAATTTTGCAGTGATAGTCTGAAAATAACAGCTTTATATTAAAAATAAACAAATTGGGGTTAGCTTTTAAATTTTCTGTTGTTCTCTTGTTCTGCCTACTTCTGGGAAACTGCCTTAATCTACACACTAGACTTTCCCAGGAGCTAATCATCTGATTCTAAAACCCACTATGAAAGTGCTATGAGCTTTCGAGTGGATTCTTGGGCTATGTTTACTTAAAACCCCAAATCCAGTGTACTGCAGTAGCTGAACATCTAGGTTAATCAGGAGACTGTAGGCAGAAATCCAATAAACAAGATTATCCAACAACAAGAAAAAAACAAAAAACAAGAACAATTCTTTGCTTTCTCTCCACTGATTAAAACAAACCTAAAAGATTCACAGTAGGAATGCTGTTATTTCCCTCTTTCCTTTTTTTTTTTCTCATTCAAGTGTGGTGTGTTGTGGTTCTACAAAGCTACTCAAATTTTATCTTTTTTTTTTTAAACTAGCTTTTTTTCCCTCCCTGCACCCCTCCCCCCTTGGCTTTTAATATGTTTGAGACTCTCACTTTCAAAACATTCTCCTTTCTTAAATTTAAAACATAAAATCCAGCTTAATTCCGTTCTGAATGGGAAGCAGTTTGGAGGGTTTTCAGTTTCAAACAGCCCTGCATGTCTAGGGTGTGTGTCTGTGTGTGTGCCTGCACGTGGATGCCTGTCTGCGTGGGTAAAAGCGCATGCCAGATAGCACAAAGCGGCCACTCAGAGAGGTCCTGAGCCTGGCTTGGCAGATCAGGATGCCACTGTGTGCAAGGGTATTACTTACACGCGCGGCAGCTGTTCTGGTGACTATAAAGTTAAACACGCTGGCTCCGTGTATTCTGAAGCCAGTGATAAACAAGTGTCTCAAAGATACGTGCACGCAACAGCACATGTTTAGCCTTTGATGCTCAACAATGGCTGCTCCACATCCCCAGGTTTCTTGCCTCCCCCCTCACTGTCCCTGTCACCCAGTGCCAGATGGGAAGTGAGAGCTCAGCTGATCCACCTCTTTGTGGTGAAAACCCCCAGAGCTTCAACTCCAGGCTACAGGTTACTGAAGCAGTCATGAAAAATTCACAGCTGATATTAACAAGTCGGCGGAGAGTAACGCGCGCGTCACATGATCCCCGCTGTCTTTCTGGTCGCAGTAGGAAGAAAGGCGCACTCTCTGGGCTGCTGTTCCATAGACTCCGAGTGAAAGAGAAAGACAGACTAGTTTAAAACAGAGGAAGGGATGATCAGACAGCTGAGTCACTGGGCGCCCTGGAGAACTTAGAGTCAAGTTTGAAAGGAGACGTCTTTAAGTACCACAGAAGGAATGGGAAGTATTTTACGGAAGCTCCATGAGTGGCGCTGCCTTTAGTAACTCAACATATTCATATATTCTTTAATGCTACACTGCCTCCAAATTTTTCTTATTTTAAAACGTCTTCATTTTTAACTGACACAAAGTTACGAATAATACACAAATGTAAGAATGGGCACACAATCAGGGCACTCAAACTTCCTCCCTGTCTATTACAAAACAACCAATTAACTGTTAACATTAGTCATTCAGCTGTGGTAGAGAGCATTCTAGGATGTGCTTCCCGCCCATTAAACAGCCTTTCTCCGCTCTTATAAATGTTCTTTTTTCCCTTTTCTTTACAGTTCACGAATATTTTTTTAATTAAGAAAGATTTAATTAAGATTAATTTAATTAAAATAGCCACCCAGAAGTTTTGAGATATTAAAAACGTTGCTCACTGTAATTTTAATATTAGCAATTCTGTAAGCACCCTTCCTTCTCTTTCCTTCCTTATTTCTTCTTCCCCCACCCCCATTACTCTTGGTGTCCCTCGCCCCTTTTCCTCTTTTCTGTTTTATTGAGGCAGGGTCTTGCTCTGTAGCTCTAGCTGGCCTCACTCACTTGGTAACTCTCTCACCTCACCCAGCTCTGGGGTGACAGGCTTGTACTCACTCCTTGCTCCAAGCGCTTTTCATGTGTTAGCTCATTTACAGTTCCCAGTAAGCAATGGACTCGGTTCCAGTCACTAATGCCATTACACAGCTAAGTAAACTGAGCCCCTGATGGTGAAGCGATGGTGTGCTGGATCACATAGAAGGGGGACGTTTAATGTTGTTTGAATCTTGTCCATTTATGATATTTCAAACAATGCAGGTTGCTATACATACATATCAAATCCTTACTGTAGCTATTTCTCTAATACCCTCCTTTCCCTGGTCAACAGAAATTTTACACATTAAAATAAAATGGTGTAATAAAATAAAATAAGACATGCTTGGTGGCACATCCTAGCCTAGGAAAATGAAGCAGTAAGATCACTAGTTTGAAACTAAACTTAAAAAAAGATTAAAAGAACAAAATACATATTTTACAGATATAGTTAAAGTCACCTTTGGCTACCAACTTCAGCCCTGCCTGAAGCAAGGATTATTAATGAATGTGGTGTGCATTTTAAAATACTGTATTGTATGTGTGCGTATACTGTTATATCAGATTGCTAATGTCCTCTCACTATTTCTTTTCACTCAGCATTGTGTTTTTTGAAATGTATGCATATCTAATCAAGAGTTTAGGAAGGAAAGCCTTTAGGAGGGTATGTGAGACTTCAACAGAGGGGAACCAGCACTAAACACTGACAGGCTACAGCACACATATCACCTCATGCTGAATGGGTTTAATGGGAGCACATAGGAGGTCTTAGGATGAATGCAATGATTTACTGGCTAGACATCCACATCAGCCAACTGTCAACCTCCTCGGATTCCCCTCCCCCTCCAGTGAAGAGAGGGAGCCACACCTCAACAACAGCACTAAAGACTTTGCCTCTTTTCCAATAAAAACACTTAAACTTTTTCTTTTTTCAAAAATAGATTTCTTTTTATCATCAAATCATAGGAATATGCCTGAAATTTCATCCGTACATAAAATAAATTTTCCAATGCAATGTTATAGTTCATATGTGTTCACTAAATAAAGCTAAATTATTGTGCAGCTTTTATCATGGCTTTTAAACAGCTTGGAGTCAAGTGTCTACTTTGTCTCCATGAGATGAATGAGATGCTACATCAAGGAAGAAAACAATCAGGTAAATTGACTACACATAGACCACAACCGTACTTTTTTTTTTTTTTTTTGCTAATCAACATCAAAGCCATTTAGTTGTAATAATCCAGAAAAGTAGCTGGGATGCAACATTCTTAGCTTAACTGTGCCACTGCTGCAGACCAGTCTTTAAAGAGAGGGAGAAGGAGGGAGCGGGGCAGGAAGAGGGATAAAAGTATCTATAGGTGATATGATTATTATTCTTTAGCATTTGTGAGTTTTATTGTTGCAGCGACAACCCATGTGAGCTATTCACTATAATAAAATATTTCACCAGGAACCTATGGTTAATCCTAATGTACTCTAATAACTGTCTTTTACTCAAAATTCACCATTTAAAGGGCAAGTTTATATTCATTGATACCAATGTCATATGCATTTACTACCTCATTTTTATCTCAATATCAAAATAACTATAGCCATTTGGTTTTAAGAGAATAAGAACACATGGGGAAAATGTGACTTTCAGGCTCAATTCGGGATATATTGACATCCTGACGTCGCCTTGGCAGTTGTGAATCCTACACAGTCTGCAGGGAATCAAATAAGCAATGGTGCTAACATCACAATGAAATGGAAACAAATTTGAACAAGGCCCTATTGTCATTATGAAGTTTTTATTTATTGTTTAATAATAAACATTTCTACTATTTGACAATATCTCAGTATGGGCTGGCTGGCAAAAGTACAATATAAAATACTAATAAGCAAGTAGATGAATTTTTTTCTTAATTTTCCCTTTATTTTACGAACAATTTTCCATCACCCTATGGCACATAGGCCTATTAAGTATCTTTTGGAAAAAGATGTTAAGTAGAATGTGATACCTTATCATGGAATCTGATAGCTGAATATTTCTCAGTAATATGGAATTCCAGAAAGAATAATTTTTAATTAATTTTTAAAGCTAACATATAAAACAATAGCTTCCGGCCATACCACTCCTGGGCATATACCCAGAGGCTTTACCTGCATGCAATAAGGACACATGCTCCACTATGTTCATAGCAGCCTTATTTATAATAGCCAGAAGCTGGAAAGAACCCAGATGTCCCTCAATGGAGGAATGGATTCAGAAGATGTGGTATATTTACACAATGGAATACTACTCTGCAATTAAAAACAATGAATTCACGAAATTCCTAGGCAAATGGTCAGAACTGGAAAATATCATCCTTAGTGAGGTAACCCAATCACAAAAGAACACACATGGTATGCAGTTACTGATAAGGGGATACTAACCCAGAATCTCAGAATACTCTAGACACAATTCGCATATCAATAGATTTCCAAGAAGATGGAAGGAGAGACCCCTGGTCCTGGAAAGACTGGATATAGGGGAATGCCAGGACAGAGAAGTGAGAGAGGGTTGAATGGGGAAAAGAGGGAGGGAAGGGGGCTTATGGGACTTTTGGGGAGGGAGGAAACGGGAAAGGGGAAATGATTTTGAATGTAAATTAAAAAAAAACTTAGAAAATAATAAAAAAAAAAGAAAAAAAGAAAACAATAGCTTCACTGTGGCCTTTTCATGTGCATGCAATGTTGTATTTGTTTTCTGCCCAACCCCCATACTCCCTTCCCAGGCCTCTTTTGGGGAGGATGATTTAAAAACAAGAAAAACAGGATAAAAACACTCTTGTTTTTATCGTGAGATAAATCCTACCAAATATTAGCACCTATAATAGACATGTTCCTTCTTTTCTTGATCCGCCATGAGGTCTGTTGCTTCATCTACAAGTCTTAAGTGCACAGGCAGCCGGCTGTTACCCATCTGTGAAGTGTTAGCAGTCTCAGTTGTGCAAGCAGAGGGTAAGTAGTCTTAGATCAGGCAGAGCAGTAATGTCTGGAATGCCGTAGAAACTCAGGAACATACATTGTTTCATTTGGGTGTTAGGTTCACATTAAAAAGACTGTCTTCCTTTTATATGTGAAATTAGCACTTGTTTGTAACCCTTAGGCTGAAATGTGTACGATTGGTTATCAGATGTTCAGAGTTTTCCTGCTGTCACATACACAACTTAAAGTTGGCAATGTGGGCAATTGTATACAATAAATGACTCTGAGGGTTCTGCTTTGCAAACATCAGTTTTCATTACCTTGGGTGAGCATGATCACAGTGTTCCACTTTGTAGGTTGAAAAGCACCACAGAAGTTCAGGTACTTCTTTAGTATCTCATTATTTCTTTTGGGACCTATGTGCTCTGATTTTCTATAAAAATTAATCCATCATTGCTTAATTAAAATATGATTACACCATTTCCTCCTCCATGTCTGCACTCCAACCCTCTCATCAACCCCTCCCATGTCCTCCTCCTCACTACCTCTCAAACTCGTGGCCTTCCTTCCTTTAATTGTTATTGTTACATTTATATGTGTGTGAGACAGATGAATGCAACTTGCTTAGTCTGTTTAGTGTAGTTATATATATAATATTTACTCATATATCTACACAAAATATAAATATAGTACGTGTGTGTGTGTGTGTGTGTGTGTGTGTGTGTGTGTGTGTTATTGGATAACCTTCTTTTAGGGGACTCATTCCTGGGCAAGACTAATTTCTCAACTGAGAGCAGTTGTCATTAATTATCTGTGGCTTTTTACTTACTAGCTGGTATAGTGGTTTGAACATTTAGTCCTCAGTTGGTGGTGATGTTTGTTGAGGTTTGGGACTTTTAAAAGGGGCAGCTTTCCTGAAGGAAGTAGGTCTCTGAGGGAGACTGAGAGTTGATGTTCTACTACCAATTCTGTCTCTCCTGTTTTCTATGTGTTGTTGAGATGTGACTTCTCAGCTTTTGCTCCACCATCTTCTACCACGCCTCTTCTGCCTTATGGACTCTAAGTCTCTGGAATAATAATCCAGAATAAATGCTTTTTTTTCTATAAGTGGTTTCTGCTTATGATATTTTCTCAAAGCAACAGAAAGGTAATTAATACAATTGGATACTAAAAACCTGAAAACTTAAGAACAATATTGTTTCATTATAACACAATTTTATTATTGACTGAGGGGTGAAGTTTCTATTCCTAAAATAATTCTTGATGTTATCATCTAGATAGTAAATGCATCTACTGACTCTTGGGTTTTGTTTCCTCAGAAGATCTATTTTCTGCTGAAGTCACTTGTAGTGAGCTTTAGATATTGAAATAGCATATAGTTGTGCCAAGATGTTCTTCATTTGCAGGGTACACCAGCAGAGGCAAGAACAGATAGGACTCATACTTGGAAACAAGTGAAGTCAGAGCCATCCTTTTAGGAACTATCTGTACAAGGAACTAGCCTCAAACCAGATATTCTGACTATATGACATTCCAGCAGAGAACAAACCAGCTCCCATAACTTGTCCTCTGACATCTATACATGAACCATGGAAAGCATTATCTGGTATGCATATTCCTCCTCCTCCAAATAATCAAATCAGCAGCAAAAACAAAAAGTTTAAAAGCAACATGAAAACAAAATTATGTTGCTTTAGGAATACTATAATCAGGAATAAAAGTTAAATAGTATCACAAATTTACAGAAACCCTTTTCTTTCCAACTTTTGTGGACAGGGACATAAAATTGTTGGTTAACATAAAAATAATCTACTCGAATATGCACACATATATGAATATATATGTGCATTGTATATATTCACATACATTGCATACAACTTAATGTGCAAGACATTCATTATGAAAATCACTATATAAATACTAAATATATGTTAATGATATTCACACAAATAATATGTCTATATATACACACACATTACATACGATCTGGAGTACAAGACACAATAAAAATTACTGACATGAAGAACCTGGCTAAACAGATCATGATGGCTTACTGCAAGGAAATAGTATCTTTCAGATAAAACAGGACTGATGCATATATGAACTCACAGAGACTGTGGCAGCATGCACAGGGCTTACATAAGTACATGCTAGAAGAAGCCCAACACTGAGATGGATAGTAGAAGTGGGCTCCTACCCTCACTCAACCAAGATGTTATATGTCATTGATACTGGCAAAGGGAAAATCAGTTTTCTCCAGTGCAGTGTCACTGGGTATACAAACTGCACTCCATGCCTAGGAGTAGTTCGTCAAAACAAGCTGAACTCAATGATATTTTTGTAGACATTTTGTTTTGTTTTGTTTTTGTTTTTGTTTTGATCTTATTTGTCTTTTTGGTTGCTAGTGTTTTCATTTGTTTTTGTGGGGTCTTTGTTTTTTTCTCACTTTTTTGAGAGAGGGAGGGAGAGATGGAAGGAGGGAAGAAGGGAGAAAGGGACAGAGAAAGATCAAAGTTGGGTAGGGTTGTGGGGAGAATCAGGGAAGAATTGAGGAGGGGGAAAATATGACCAAAATATATTATATGAAACAAAAATTTTAATGTGAAAAGTTATGTGGAAGACAGTAAGAACCTGGCTAAATATACTGATGCCCTCACTATTTTATTGAACACCGTTTATATAATTATTTCATTAATTTATGTATTCACCTTATATCCCAATTGCAGCCCCTTCCCTCCTCCCAGTTCCACCCTTACAAATCCCTCCTCTCATTTTCCCCTCCCCTTCTTTTCAGAGAAGAGGAAGTACTAGTCCTCGCAGGCCCAATCAGGCAGTCTAGATAGGGAAATGGTATCCAATGGCAGGTAACAGTCAAAGAAAGCCTCTGCTTCAACTGTTAGAAGATGATCAAGCTTCATGACTGTTAAAATGTTTAGGGGGCGTCCTTTGGTGGTTCAGTCTCTGTGAACCCCCATGGGCCCAGGTTATTTGAGTCTGTGGGTCTTCCTGTGGTGTCATCGATCCCTCCAGCTTGCTCAATTCTATCCCCTACTCTTCCACAAGACTCCTGGAGCACCACTTGAAATTTGGCTGTGGGTCTCTGCATCTGTTTCCATCGGCTACTGGGTGAAACCTCTTAAGAGACAGTTATGCTAGGTTCCTGTCTGCAAGCATAGCAGAGTATCAGTAATGGTGTCAGGGCTGGCTATCTTTCACTGAACGTGTTTTAAGTTGGTCCAGTTATTGGCTGGCCATTTTCTCAATCTCTGCTCCATCTTTATCCCTTTGCACTTATAATGTGTGACTGTGGATACATATTACTGTGGAAATTCCAACGATTTGTCTCATGATTAGCTTACTTATAGCCCTAATTGTGTCTTTTTGTTCAGCTGCAGATAGAATGAACTCCTCCTGTAGGAACAAATCCTCTCAAGCAAGGGGGTGTAATTTGTCCTTTGTTGTACCATAACAACTAGCAATATGTCTTAAAGCACTCCAAATGCTTGGTTTCAATCTTCTGAAGTAAAAACTACAGAAATAAATATCTTGGTGCAAAAAGGTTTATCAGTATATTTTTACTTAGTAACATGGACATTGAATGGGGAGGTCATTTTATTTGACTATCACTGTATTTTTACAGTGGACTTACCTGATGATAATTGTTTCTTTCGATTTATTTTTATTATTTAAAAAATTATACGTATAAATATTTGGCCTTTAAATACATTTAGATTGTCTTATTAATGAATATCAACTGTATTTTCATTAGTTTTATGGGGTTTTCTTAGATTGTGCTGTACTATTTTTTATTGAATATATTCTTCATTTACATTTCAAATGTTATACCCATTCCTGGTTTCCCCTCTCCCCGAAAACCCCCAAATGAATTGACTCGGTGTTTCCAAGAAGATGGAAGGAGAGACCCCCTGGTCCTGGAAAGACTGGATGTAGGGGAATACCAGGACAGAGAAGCGAGAGGGGGTTGAATGGGGAACAGGGGGAGGGAAGAGGGCTTATGGACTTTCAGGGAGGGAGGAAACGGGAAAGGGTAAATCACTTGGAATGTAAATAAAAAAAAAATAGAAAAAAAACCATAAGTCTTTGCTCCTGGGCCATGATGACTCCAGAATAAACTATCTCCTAGTCCCTTAAAAAAAAAAAGAAAAGAAAAGAAAGAAAATGAAGAATATAGATTGAACATTGCAAGAGAGAAACACCGAGTCATAAAGGCAGGGCATTAGAATAACATCAGGTCTCTCAGCAGATACTTGCAAAATAAAGGGTTCTTGGAGAAATGAGTTCTAAGCTCTGAAAGACAATTGTGTCAATTCTTTTTGTTATATCCAGCAAAACAATCTATCATAATTCAATGAAGGAGAGCATTTCCACATTTAAAACAAATTAAGTTCTACAAAAGACACTTGAATGAATCCTTTGGATGAAAAGCAAGAGATAAACATGTTCAGAAAAGACTAAAGTCCCCAGAATGCTAGCTAAACAAAGAAAGACTAGGAAACATCTCATAGTAAAATGTCAGCAAAACCACAGAATCCAATAAAGGCCTTTTAATAATGGTCTCCACTCCCCAATCAAACAGTGAAGACCAGCAGCTTGGATTTAAAAAGAGGATTTTTCTGCTTGTTTTTTTTTTCCAAGAAACACAGTAGATATGACCAGAGACAGGTGCATCTGAGGGTAAGAGAATGGAAAAGTTCACCCACGGAAGTGAAGCTAGAAAACAGAGTTTGGTTCTTTGACAAAACAGACAAACTAAAGCTAGTCAGAGGAGATAAAGCCACCCCATCTTGATTAAAGAAATGGTCAAGTGCATATTATGTTTCTGAACATGTATGTATTAAACATCAGGTTCTCATTTTTTAAAAGAAATTTCTTTTTAAAAAACTTTTTATGGAAACACCTGCTTTTTGACTCTCCCTACTTCTCCTAGAGTCTTTCCACTAATCAACTTTATATATTTTTGTTTCCCTTTAATATAAACAAAAACAAAACAACAGCAACAAAAAAATGAAGAAACACACAGACACAAAACACTTACAAAAATGAAAATCAAAATAAAAGACATATATGATTTTTTTAAAAATAACCAAAGCAAAATGAAACAAA
Source organism: Tokudaia tokunoshimensis (assembly GCA_036184795.1). Lineage (NCBI taxonomy): Eukaryota > Metazoa > Chordata > Mammalia > Rodentia > Muridae > Tokudaia > Tokudaia tokunoshimensis. The sequence continues at coordinate 86,500,000 of BTHU01000002.1, read as the reverse complement.
ATGTCTACAAAAATATCAGAGTTCACTTTGTGTCGGCCCACTAATCCTGGGCATGGATATGCCATGACATACATTTAATATACCTAGTAAGATTTCAATGGAGAAAACAGATCTTTTTTTCTCTTTGCTAACAGGTATCACTGGAGACAGCTTCTTGGTTGGTCCATGTCTGCATCCCCCTCTCAGCAATGAAACCTGTGCAGGTCTTATGAGTGCTACCACAGTCTGTAGGAGTTTATATATACATCAGTCCTGTTACATCCAAAAGAGTCTTTCCTTGGAGTCATCCATGCCCTCTGGCTTTTGCAATTTTTATGCATCTTCTTTTCTTCTGAATAGCTTCTTGAGACCTGAAGCGGGGGCTTTGATGAAGACATTCTGGTTCCAGTCCAGGAGGAGTGTGCAATCTTCTAGAGCTAGAGTCCCATTGACAAGAGGTGGTTGCAGACATGGAACACCCAAGAAGCTGCCTCCAGTGATATCTGTTAGCAAAGAAAAAAAATGAAGATTGAATGCTCCAAAATCTCTCACTATCTGCGCATTGTTCAATTATGGACTCTGTGTTAACTCGCATCTACTGGAAGAAGCTTCTTTGGTGAGGGCTCAGTGAGGCACTGATCTATGGATAAAGCTGTATGTCAGTAGGAGTCATATTATTGCTTTGCTCCTTTAGGAGAATAATAGGATTAGGTTTTGCCCTAGACTCATGTCCTATCTAGTCTCAGGTTGCTATAGTATCCTTGCTTTTCCCAGTGACGCCATTAAAAAGTGGCTATGCTGATAGGTCTGAAGGTCAGTGGGATCAGCCACATGCACTTCCATTTACCACTGATTAACTTGGATATGGCTGATGCAGAGTGTCAAATCTGCAAGCAACAGAAACAACCCTGGGCCTCCAATAAGCCACCATTTCCAGAGGAGACTATCCAGTGTCTTGGTGGGAAGTTGTCCTTTTAAAGGCACAGTTATGACCCAATTAGTGACAATAGCCTGGGGGGCTGGAGCAGGGTTCTCTAGAAGACTGTGTATGCTCTATGTCAGCGTTCTCAGTCTCATTGTCATACCCATTCTTCTCTAGCCTGATGTATTGGTCTTGGTTCTCTAGTAGAGCAGAGAACCTGTAGAATGAATACTATTATGAAAGGGGTTTTGTGAGCATGGCTTCTGTGATTAATGGTGATAAATGGTGATAATGTGATAAATGGTGACTTGGAATTTCAACAGTCACCATTTGCATGCTTGAGGTGCTGCTCAGTCTACAAGAGAGGGTGCCTCATCAGTCCGAGTCTGGCAGTAAAGGTGTAGATGACTTCTAGGGAGTCACAGTTCCTCAATCCATGCTGATAGCCAAAGGCTGGGCTCGATATCTATAGAGGATAACATCAGGAGTGACAGCGATAAGGTAGACAGGAAGAGAAGGAAGGTGGCCTAATCTGCTGCTTGATGCTTAAATAAACACCACATCAAACAAAAGCACTTGAAAGGGAGGATTTATTTCAGCTTACAAGGCACATTCCATTCTTGAGAACTTGAGCCAGAGCTCAAGCTTGAAGCAAAAATCACTGGCTTTCTTTCTCTGACTCACTCCAGAAGACCTCCCTACTCAAGCATAACCTACCTACCCAGCGGTGGCACTGCCCATGATAGATTGGGACCTCCCACATCAATCAACACTTAAGACAATTTTCCCCACACATGGCCACAGTCCAGTCTCATCTGAGAATTCCCTCAGTTGAGATATCCTCCTTCCAAGTGAATCTTGGTTGGATCAAGTTGACAGTAATAACTGACCAGGACAGCTTTTCCTTTGAACCTCATTACACTCACACCACCACCAGAAGGTAATGGAAATTCTAAGGGTTTTTCCCCTTAGTTAAACCTTATAAGAGATATCATTACAGACCTGCCTGGAACCATGTGGCTTTTGATTACAGATCCAATCAAGTTGACAACCACAATTAACTATCATATTAGGATTCACAGGTCAACAAATCAAATAGGAATGGTGAGCCGAGCATCTCTCTTAGTGATCTTTTAGGGATATGTTTGCATTCTGTTCCCATGACCTTGTGCCCTGTTGGACTAGAAGCTTTGGTTTCAGAGAAGGTATAGCAAATGTTTCACTGAACTGGAACCTGAAACTCACCAGTGGGCACTTTAGATTCTTAATACACTTGAGTCAAAAAAATTAAGAAAGGAGTAACCATGTTGGGAGGGACAGTTGGTCCAAACTACTTAGGGGAAAGTGGACTGCTTCACAATGGATATAAGGACATTGTGTCTAGTATATTGGAGGTCCTGTGGGTGTTATTACGCTCTATGAGTAAGGTCAGTGGGAAACTATGACAATCCAATCCAGGCATGATGGTAAATAGCCAACAGCTTTCAGGCAATAAAGTGTGGTTTAGCCCTTCATGTAAAGAACCAAGACCTGCAGAGGTGCTTTTTGAGGGTGGTGGAGTATGGAATGTATAGTAAAAGAAAGTAGTTATAAATATGAGCTAAGGCCACATAACAAGTTATAGAAATGAGGAATGTAATTACCATGGGTATTTCTGTTATACTTTTGAACAATATTTTTGTGCATGTGTAAAAACTTATTAAGTGGTTATTTATGCTTTCAATTTTTCTGTTTCTTTACCATGTAACATAAAATCAATTAGTATACTATCAGTAGTTAAGTGTTGCAAATATATTTTACCACACTTAAATTATAGAATATTAAGACTTCCCATTCTTCAGGAGATTTTGCTATCCATTATGGTCTTATGTGGAATAGTTATATTATACTAGGTAGGATTAAGAACTTGTTAGTATCTTCATTTAGAAATTACACTTGGCATAAGAAAATGGAATTGACTGTTGGACTAAGATGTACCTGCGACAATCAATTTGCTTGTCTACTTGACTGGATCTAGAATGAACTAAGAGACATGCCCCTGGGTGGGTATTTTTCAGAAGGATTTCCTGAGAGGCTGAGACCCTTTCCTAGAGTGGTTAGCATTTTGGATGGCAGCCAAGATAAACAAGTCTGAAAAAAAAGTAATGCAAATTTTGTCCACCTTCCCTGCAACCCTTGCTTGCATCTACATCTTCCCTGTTGCTGCCACTGTTGTGAACATCAGAACCCAGCTTCCCCATGTGGACTAAACACCAACAGCTTTTTCAGGCATTCAGCACCAGACTGAGTGCTGACATCCACATGGACTGAGCAGCAGTGTTCTCAGCCTTTCCAGTGAGCAACCATTAAATCTCCTTTGAAATATATATTCATTCTATTAGTGCTATTCCTCTAGCGAACACTCACTAATATACAGTCATACTAACACAAATATTTTAGGTGTAAAAGAAGCAGATAAGCTGTTTCACAGAGAAATAACTAAAAATGTACTTAAGCGTGCACATTATTATGTATGATTGGCGATTTGCACAGCTTTATTACTCAAGTGACACTGGAATGCTGCAAAGGAACAATGTAGATTTTTTTTGATGAGATATAGCAAAACATCATGCCAAGTTCCCCCATAGCTCCCCAGAGAACCAAGATTCTAAGAAACTTTGTCTTTCACGAATGTTAATGTCACATCTGATACCTGTGATATTTAATTTGGATTAGCAACTTGGTGGGGTTTATAATAACTATGGAAACAAATTTCTGCACATATCTGTGAGAGATCACCTAGATTCCATTGACTGAGGTGGGACTGGTCAACCAATGTGGGTAGTACCATTCTATGGGCTAGGATCATAGACAGAAGAAAAAGAAGGTGAACTGAGCAATGGCATTCATCTCTCTGCTTCCTGATTTCAGGTGCTGTGACCAGCTGTCTTATGTTCCTGTTACCATGACTTCCCCGCTATGATGAACTGTACCCTTAACCTATGAAACAAAATAAAACAATCCTTCATCCCTTAAGTTCCTTCATTATCAAGCATTTTGCTGTAGCTGTGGCTCGGGGGTTAAAAGCACAGAGGGTCTGAGTTTGTTTCCTAGCACCCACACCGGATGGTTCACAACCACCAGTCACTCAGGTTCCATGTAGACCCCAGGCCTCTGGCCTCTGCAGGCACCTGCATGCACATACACATACCCATAGACAAACACAAACACAGTTTTAAAAATAAAATCATTTAAAAAGAAGAGTAACTAAGACAAACATCTGTTAGTTTGTTGAGAAAAGTTAATGGTTTTTTTAACATATACAACTATGCTGTATACAAATTAATACATATTGTGGAACCAAATATTTAAAATGACATGAACTGAGTGAAATTAACTGAAAGTCTTTAAACAATTTACACATCCATCATTAGAAACAAAAGGATAAAATATTTTATGGGGAATTATTTAAAACAACACATGTGAGCTATTCACTATAATAAATTATTAAAAACATCCAACAATTTATATTATTGGCTGTTATTTCTTGTACAACGTGGCTTTCCTCGAACAATATCTTCATATTGTCACTACGTGACATTATTCTTTTGAAATTCTGAGTCTAATTTTGTGACCCTGATGATTGCTCCCCAGTTTCTCACCTTTTCTTGCCATACTCCATTCTTGGTTTGGGCACACAGGAAACTAGTCCATACGCATGCATACAAAGGCCACAGATGTGGTAGAATCAGTCCTGGTGGCTCAGCACCAGCACCAATAAACAAAATCCCTCTATTGTGCACACCAGTGACATTAGAGTCTTCAGGCAAATGAAGAGTCATAACGGTTCCTGCCATTTCATTGGCTGTAGGAAATACTAACATAGACAAGTGATATGGTTTTGAAAAAAGGAAAAAGTATTGATAATCGTTAGGTCTCAAACCCAGGACAAGGCTCACTCAGTACTTGTGGCTCCTCTCAGTGCTTCGCAACCTGCCCCCTACCCTAAACTGCTACCTCCCCGAGGCTGGGTTGCTGCTTCCCTCCTCAGCCTGATCCCTATATAACTCAGCCATTTTTGCTATGCAGGTCTGCTGGTCTCTTGGCACAGAACTGCCCCTCTTGCTTGTTGGCTCCTCTCTTGCTCTCTCCCTCATTTCATGGTTTGGTTTAATCCAGCAGTCATGTGCAGCATGGACTCCCCCTCTGCCTGCTTTCTTCCCTATACAGTTAAAATCTCTGTACTTTAGGGTAGTCACGGACTCTTCCTTTTTTTTTCAATAACAGTTTGGAATTCACTTTTAGATTGAAGCTATTCTGAATCCCTGGTATGGTTGGAGGATTCAGCTAATATTCATTTTCTTTTGTACAGGTCACTAACTCTTCCAATAAGTGTTTATAGCATGCCTGATTTTTCCAGTTATTAATAGTGCACGTAAACAGATTAGTTCAGATCTTCAGATACAACATGAGAATAGATCATATGTATTTGAAAATAGAAAATAAAAGGTAAATTGTCATCCAATAGCCAACACAAAGGATGCAGCAAATTTTCTATGATAGATTTGGTGGTAAATATAAGCAACCCTTGTTTCATGGTCAAATTCCTAATCAAGAATAACTTACCATTTACACATTTGCCATGTTAAAGGAGACTGTTTCAGAAAATATGTTTGGTTCTTGAGAGAGATGAACTCGTGGAATTAATTTAGTTTTCATTCAGAGCACACAGAAAGACAATTATTATGCTATTTGTGAATGGATAAAGTGGTATCAAGAGAATAATTTCACTCTGGATATTTATAGTACTTTTTACCTACACTTCTGAAAATTGGTAAGAGAAATGGGACCCTTGCTGTGATAAACCTGGCATGTAGTTTGTAGGCTTCTGGCACTGGTTTGTGAAAGGACTGTGGAAGAATTAGCAGCCATGGACCAAAGAAAGTGTAGAATGCTGCAGGAAAAGCTCAATGTGCTATTCTAGACAGAGTTAGCATGCCCACAAAATAGTTGAGGTCTAGCTCAAGAGTTCTCAGAGGAGAGCAAAGAATTTCAGGAGCTTCATTACAGACCATTTGAGTTATGTCCTGGCAATGTGCCTGGCTCATTTGGTTTCTTCCCTAAGAATTTGATTGAGGCTAAATTCAAGAGAAATGGTCTGAATAGCTTAGTAGAGGATTTTCAGGATCAGATAACATTCAGGATGCAGCGTGGCTACTACTCACTGCTCTTATCAGGTCTACGGTAAGAGCGGGGGGCAGAAAATTCCAGAGCAAATGAAAATAAGGCAAATGAAAATGAGTCATAGAAACACAGAATCACAGCCCTTCAACTAATTTCCACACTTTAGCTAATTCACAAATCAAAAAACTATTGCATGAACGGGAGGCCAATGTTCCCTTCAGAAAGGATTCCTCTACATCACCCCCACACATAGCAGGGGATTGTTTTCACTTAATACAATTAATTTCTGACTCTATATCACAAACACCACCCTCCAGACAAGGTAGGGTTTTTCTAGTTCCACAAATATGAGGCAATGGTCCCTAGTACAATAGCACATGCATCAGTATTTTCCTTAAAAATCAGTGTTTTATTCGTGTGTGTGTGTGAATGATATGTGTAGATGTATGTATGGATGTGTGTTTATGAGGTGCATGGATGTGTGAATGCACACCTGCCAATATACACATATGAATATCAGGGATCAACTTTTGGGAGTGCTTTTCTCATTACACATTGTTCAGGCAAAATCCTTTCTGCTGTTTCTCCTGCTCTGCATATGCCGTGCTAGGTGACCTTTGAGCCTCCAAGCAAATCTGTTCTGCCTCCCATCTTGCCACAGGAGTGCTGGGATTAGGAATGTAAGTCACTACTTTCGTGAGTTCTTGGAATCAAATCCAAGTCATCAAGGTTGCACAGCAAGCATGTATTTTTGTGATGCAGTCTCACCTGGCCCCCTTCCCTCTTGTGTAGCTCTTCTGTGGTAGGGATTGTGATTTGAAAGTATTTCAATTTTCAGGGTTTCAGTATTCAAGGTTTCAAACTTTGATATTCTGATGTTGACTATTTTTTCAAGATTTATTTGTATTTGTGTGTATAGGTATTTGCCTGTATGCAGGTATGTGTATCTAGTCTGAGTGGGGAGTCCACAGAGGCCAGAAAAGGACATTGGATTCCTTTTAACTGGAGTTATGGAAGGTTGTTAGTTACCCTGTGGGTGGAGGGAATCAAAACTAGGTCTTTTAGAAGAGCAACCAGCGCTCTTAACCTCTGAGCCATCTCTGAGCCTCAAATATTTTTAGACTTCGGGGATTTTGACCCTTGATATCAGCATTTAGGATTATGATGTTTAATATGTGCATTTCAAGTTCATCATAAGTTATGAAATGAAATGGGAAGAGTAACAGAAATGAGTAGAAGTCACTATGGAAGATGCAGAGAATCAAAAAGAGAGATTATGATATGTGAAATCCACACAGATAGGCTTCCAACTGCTGTGCAAATGTCAAGGACTTTGTCAGCTTAAGGGGCTACATTGTCCTCAATGTGAACATTCAAAGTAGTGATAGGGTGAGTCAGAGATAGATGAGAGCTAGCATATAGATTGTTCATCTCATATTTAAATCAGGAGAGAAATTTAGAGTTGGGAAGCAACAATTTTTAAAAGTCTGTTTGTTTATATTTGTAATGTAAATGAAGTATAGATAAAGATGTACAAAGATTTCAAAAAGCAAAAATAAAACAAACAAACAAAAAAACCTGAGATGGAATCTAGAAAGCCCATAGAAAGATTACTAAATTATTTCATAGTTTTAGTGTATCTGGCTTTATGTGGAGGTCCTTGATCCACTTGGAATTGAGCTTTGTACAAGGAGATGAGAATGGATCAATTTACATTCTTCTACATGCTGATGTCCAGTTGAACCAGAACCATTTGTTGAAAATGTTGTCTTTTTTCCACTAGATGGTTTTAGCTCCTTTGTCAAAGGTCAAGTGACCATACGTGTGTGGGTTCATTTCTGGGTCTTCAGTTCTGTTCCATTGATCTACCTACTTGTCTCTGTACTAATACTATACAGTTGTTATTACTATTGCTCTGTAATACAGCTTGAGGTCAGGTATGGTGATTCCCGCCCCCCCCCCCGCCCCAGACATTCTTTCATTGTTGAAAATAGCTTTAGCCATCCTGGGGTTTTTGTTATTCCAAATGAATTTGCAAATTGCTCTTTCTAATTCTATGAAGAATTGAGTTGGAATTTTGATGGGGATTGCATTGAATCTATAGATTGCTTTTGGCAAGATGGACATTTTTACTATGTTAATCCTGCCAATCCTAGAGCATGGGAGATCTTTCCATCTTCTAAGATCGTCTTCGATTTCTTTCTTCAGAGACTTGAAGTTCTTGTCACACAGATATGTTTGGTTAAAGTCACACCAAGGTATTTTATATTATTTGTGAAGTATTGTGAAGGATGTCATTTCCCTAATTTCTTTCTCTGCCTGTTTATCCTTTGAGTAGAGAAAGGCTACTTATTTGTTTGGGTTAATTTAATATCCAGCAACTTTGTTGAAGTTGTTTATCAGGTTTAAGAATTCTCTGGTGGAATTTTTGTTGTCACTCAAGTATACAAGCCTATCATCTGCAAATAGTGATATTTTTACTTCTTCCTTTCCAATTTGTATCCCTTTGACCTCCTTTTTTTCTAATTGCTCTGGCTCAGACAAAATTTGAGCACTATATTGGATAGGTAGAGACAGAATAGAATGTCTTGTCTAGTCCCTGATTTTAGTGGGATTGCTTCAAATTTCTCTCCACTTAGTTTGATATTGGCTACTGGTTTGCTGTATAATGCTTTTACTGTGTTTAGGTATGGGTCTTGAATTCCTGATATTCCCAAGACTTTTATCATGAAGGGGTGTTGGATTTTGTCAAATGCTTTCTCAAATCTAATGAAATGATCTTGAGAAAGTTTTCTTTGAGTTTGTTTATGTAGTAAATGATGTTGATGGATTTTTATATAATGAACCATCTCTGAATCCCTGAGATCAAACCTACTTGATCACGATGGATGATAGTTTTGATGTGCTCTTGGATTCAATTTGGGAAACTGTATTGAGTATTTTTGCATAAATATTCATCAGGGAAATTTGTCTGAAGTTCTTTTTTTTTGTTGGGTCTTTGTGTGGTTTTGTTATCACCATAATCTGGCTTCATAGAATGAATTGGTTAGTACTCCTTCTGTTTCTATTTTGTGAAATAGTTTGAAGAGTGTTAGTACTAGGAATTCTCTGAAGCTCTCATAGAATTCTTTTTTTTATTGAAAATAGAGACATTTTATGATAGAATTGAAGATTTACATGGAAAATATTTCTGATAGAATTGAAGAAATATATAGAAAAACATTAAAATTGAAGATTATCGTGGAAATTATACAGATAAAATGATAGGCATAAAAATAATTCTAAATTGAATGTGGAATTATAAACATTTTCAGGTAAAATTGAAGCTTTACATGGAAAATATTTCTGAAATATATAAACAAACACATTAAAATTGACTATCTCATGGAAAATTATACAGATAAAATGGTAGATATAATAAACCTTTCTAAATTAATTGCAGATGGGATTAAAAATATTTTGTGATAAAATCAGAGATTTACGTTGAAAACATTTTTGGTAAAATAGAAGAAATATATAGAAAACATTAAAATTGAAGATTATCATGACAAATAATGCAGATAAAGTGGTAGACATAAAAATTGCTAAATTAATTGAAAGAGGAATTACAAATATTTTCTGATAAAATTGAAGATTTACGTGAAAAATATTTGTTAGTCTATGGCTTTTTATTGGGGAATTGGGGCCATTGATGTTAAGAGATATTAAGGAATAGTGATTGTTGCTTCCTATTATTTTTGATGTTATTTTTATGTTTGTGTGGGTATCTTCTTTTGGGTTTGTTGGAAGAAGATTACTTTCTTGCTTTTTCTAGGGTGTAGTTTCCCTCCTTGTGTGGGCGTTTTCCATCTATTATCCTTTGTAGGGCTGGATTTGTGGACAGATATTTTGCAAATTTGGTTTTATCATGGAATATCTTGGTTTCTCCATCTATGATGATTGAGAGTTTTGCTGGGTATAGTATCTTGGGCTGGCATTTGTGTTCTCTTAGGGTCTGTACGAGATCTGCTCAGGATCTTCTAGCTTTCATCGTCTTTGGTGAGAAATCTGGTGTAATTCTGATAGGTCTGCCTTTATAAGTTACTTGCCCCTTTTCCCTTACTGCTTTTAATATTCTTTCTTTGTTTAGTGTATTTGGTGTTTTGTTTATTATGTGCCAGGAGGACTTTCTGGTCTGGTCCAGTCTGTTTGGAGTTCTGTAGGCTTCTTGTATGTTCATGGGCATTTCTTTCTTTAGGTTAGGGAAGTTTTCTTCTACAATTTTGTTGAAGATATTTACTGGCCCTTTAAGTTGTAAATCTTTGCTTTCTTCTGAAGCTTCCCGGGAATTGCTCACAAGTGGGTTCTCCGTGGACGAAGAGCTGTGGAGTGAAACAACGGGGAGTCGAGAGAAAAAGAACACACAGAGACATTAGTGCATGGCTGTACAAAACTCTCTCCCTTTAATTGGGAGATAAGAGTGACAATATATGCACTGTGGGCGTGACCCTCCCTCCCAGGGTTGCAGAGTCTTTTCAGCGTTTCTCAACAGGCCCTGCGTGCCACTGTTCCTTGAGGAAGTTGACCCCATAGGGTCTGTTGTTCTGCAGGAGGCTGAGGTGTGACAAAAGGCTTGTTCCTGGAGCTCTGCCAGCTCCGCCAGGTGGGGGGAGGTGTGGCTAGAATTCCTCAGTTCAAAATGCCACTGAGTGGGTGAAGAATGCAGTCAGCTGAATTATGGCTATCAGGCTATACAGCACTTCAGTTATGACTCTCTACACTCTTCTATACCTATAATCCTTAGATTTGGTCTTCTCATTGTGTCCTGGATTTCCTGGATGTTTTGGGTTACAAGCTTTATGCATTTTGCATTTTCTTTTGACTGTTGTGTCAATGTTTTCTATGGTATCTTCAGCACCTGAGATTCTTTCTTCTATCTCTTGTATTCTGTTGTTGATGCTTGCATCTATGACTCCTGAATTCTTTCCAAGGTTTCCTATGTCCAGAGATGGCTCCCTTTGTGATTTCTTGTTTCTACTTCCACTTTTAGATCCTGGATGGTTTTTCAGTTCCTTCACTTGATTGTTTGTGTTTTCCTGTAATTCTTTAATGGATTCTTTTTTGTTTCCTCTTTAAGGACTTCTGCCTGTTGACCTATGATCTCCTGTATTTCATTTAAAAAAAAAAGATTTATTTATTTATTATATGTAAATACACTGTAGCTGTCTTCAGACACACCAGAAGAGGGCATCAGCTCTCATTACAGATGGTTGTGAGCCACCATGTGGTTGCTGGGATTTGAACTCAGAACCTTTGGGAGAACAGTCGGTGTTTTTAACCACTGAGCCAACTCACCAGCCCCTCCTATATTTCTTTAAGGGATTTTTGTGTTTCCTCTTTAAGGGCTTTTACCTGTTGACCGATGTTCTCCTGTATTTCTTTAAGAGAGTTATTTAAGTCTTTCTTGAAGCCCTCTATCAGCATTATGAGATATGATTTTAAATCCAACTCTTGCTTTTCTGGTGTGTTGGGGGTATCTGGGACATGCTGTGGTGGGAGAACTGGGTTCTGATGTTGCCAGTTGGTCTTGGTTTCTGTTTGTAGGGTTTTTGTGCTTGCCTTTTGCCATCTGGTTATCTCTGGTGTTAGTTGGTCTTGCTGTCTCTGGCTGGAGCTTTTTCCTCCTGTGGGCCTGTAAGTCTGTGTCCTTACTACTGTCAGGGTCTGTGCACCACCTGGCTCCCTGGTGCAAATGGCAGCCTGGCAGTCTGGCAGCCTGAAGACGTCTGTCTTAGCTGCTCTACTGATCTTATGCCCTGTGTGCTCCTAGCTGTTCCACTCTAGAGAGTAGGTGGAAATCTCACCTGCATACTCAGATGTGAAAGCGCTGCTGGGAGATCACTCTCTCTTGGCAGAACATGCACAGAAAGCTCTGGAGCTGCCCAGCTCCCTGGTCCAAAATTTCTCTGATAGAATTCTGCACTAAACCCATCTAGTTCTGGGCTTTGGGTTTTTTTTTTTGTTTTGTTTTGTTTTGTTTTGTTTTGTTTTTTGTTGTTGGGAGAATTTTAATGACTGCTTCTATTTCTTTAGGGGTTATGGGACAGTTTAGTTGGTTTATCTGATCCTGAGTTAACTTTGGTATTTGGTATCTGTCTAGAAAATCATCCATTTCATCCAGATATTCCAGTTGTGTTGAATATAGGCTTTTGTAGTAGGGTCTGATGATTTTTTGGATTTTCTCAATATCTGTTGTTATGTCTCCCTTTTCATTTCTGATTTTATTAATTTGGGTAGTGCCTCTGTACCCTCTGGTTAATTTGGCTAAGTGTATATCTATCTTGCTGATTTTCTCAAAGAACCAGCTCCTGGTTTTGTTGATTCTTTGTATTGTTCTTTTTGTTTTTGGTTGATTTCAGTCCTGAGTTTGATTATTTTCAGCTGTCTATTCCTCTTGGGTCTATCTGCCTTTTGTTCTAGAGCCTTCAGGTGTGCTGTCAAGGTGCTAGTGTATGCTCTCTCCAGTTTCTTTTTGAAGGCACTCAGAGCCATGACTTTTTCCCTTAGCACTGCTTTTATTATGACCCATAAGTTTTGATATATTGTGCCTTCATTTTCATTGAATTTTAAAAAGTCTTTAATTCCTTTCTTTATTTCTTCCTTGATCAAGTTATCATTGAGTAGATTGTTGTTCAGCTTCCATGTGTATGTGGGCTTTCTGTTGTTTTTGTTGTTGTTGAAGACCAACCTTAGTCATGGTGATCTGATAGGATGCATGGGATTATTTCAATCTACTTGTATCAGTTGAGGATGGTTTTATCACTGATTATATGGTCAGGTTTGGAGAAGGTACCATGAGGTGCTGAGAAGTAGGTATATTCTTTTGTTTTAGGATGAAATGTTTTATAGACATCTGTTAAATCCATTTGGCCCATAACTTCTGTTATTTTCAATATGTCTCTGTTTAGTTTGTATTTCCATGATCTGTCCTTTGATGAGAATGAGATGTTGAAGTCTCCCACTATTATTGTGTGAGGTGTAATGTGAGCTTTGAGCTTTAGCAAAGTTTCTTTTACCAATGTGGATGGCCTTGCATTTGGAGCATAGATGTTCAGAATTGAGAGTTCTTCTTGGTAGATTTTTCTTTTGATGAGTATGAAGGATTGTTCCTTATCCTTTTGATAACTTTTGGTTGGAAGTTGATTTTATTCAATATTAGAATGGTTACTCCAGCTTGTTTCTTGGGACCATTTGCTTGGAAAATTGTTTTCTAGCCCTTTACTCTGAGGGAGTATCTGTTTTGACACTGAGATGCATTTCCTATATTTAGCAAACTGCTGGGTCCTATTTATGTAACCAATCTGTTAGTCTATGTCTTTTTATTGGGGAATTGAGTCCATTGATGTTAAGAGATATTAATGAATAGTGATTGTTGCTTCCTATTATTTTTGGTGTTGCTTTTATGTTTGTGTGACTATCTTCTTTTGGGTTTATTGAAAGAAGATTTCTTTTTTGCTTTTTCTAGGGGGGTAATTTCCCTCCTTGTCTTTGCATTTTCCATGTATTATCCTTTGTAGGGTTGGATTTGTGGATATTGTGTAAGTTTGGTTTTATCATGGAATATCTTGGTTTCTCCATCTATGATAACTGAGAGTTTTGCTGGGTATAGTATCTTGGGCTGGCATTTGTGTTCTCTTAGAGTCTGTATAACATCTGCCCAGTATCTTCTAGCTTTCATAGTCTCTGGTGAGAAGTCTGGTGTAATTCTGATAGGTCTGTCTTTATATGTTATTTGACGTTTTCCCCTTACTGCTTTTAATACTCTTCCTTTGTTTTATACATTTGGTGTTTTGATTATTATGTGATAGGAGGAATTTCTGTTCTGGTCCAATCTATTTGGAGTTCTGTAGGTTTCTTCTATGTTCATGGGCATCTCTTTCTTTAGGTTAGGGAAATTTTCTTCTATAATTTTGTTGAAGATACTTGCTGGCACTTTAAGGTAGAAAAATTTGCTCTCTTCTATACATATTATCCTTAGGTTTGGTTTTCTCATTGTGTCCTGGATTTCCTGAATGTTTTGTGTTAGAGGCTTTTAGCATTTTGCATTTTCTTTGACTGTTGTGTCAATGTTTTCTATTGTATCTTCTGCTCCTGAGATTCTCTCTTATATCTCTTATATTCTGTTGTTGATGCTTGCATCTAGGACTCCTGATCTCTTTCCTCGGTTTTCTATCTCCAGAGTTGTCTTATTTTGTGATTTCTTTATTGTTTATATTTCCTTTTTTAGATAATGGATGGTTTTGTTCCATTTTTCACCTGTTTGGCTGTATTTTCCTTGAAGAATTACTTCAAGGGATTTTTGTGTTTCCTCTTTAAGGGCTTCTATCTATTTACCTGTGTTCTCCTGTATTTTTTATGGAAGTTATTTATGTCCTTGTTAAAGTCTTTTATCATCATCATGAGATGTGATTTTAAATCTGAATCTTGCTTTTGTGGTGTGTTGCAGTATCCAGGACTTGCTGTGGTAGGAGAACTGAGTTCTAATGATGCCAAGTAGCCTTGGTTTCTGTTGGTAAGGTTCTTATGCTTGCTTCTCCCCATCTGGTTATCTCTAGTGTTAGTTGGTTTTGCTGTCTTTGACTGGAGCTTGTCTGTCCTGTGGGCTTGTGAGCCTGAGATCTTAGGTGTGCCCTCATCCCTGGGGAGATCTGCTCTTTTCTGGGCTGGGTTTAGGTGCAGAGGGCTGTAGGACCACCTTAGCTCCTCCAGGGTGCAGATGGAAGAATCCTGTCCCCAGCTGCTCCACTGTTCCTGTGCCCTGTGGGCTCCTGACTGGTCCTACCTTGGACACTTATTGGAGTCAAAGTGGTGATATCACCTCTGGCTTTGAAGTGATAGCACTACTGGGAGATCAGCTCTCTCCTGGTAGGATTTGTGTGCAGGGGCTATGGGAGAGCCTTAGCTCTGGGATGCAGATGGAGCCCAGAAGGATCCTGTTCCTAGCTGTTCCAATGTTCCTGTGCTCTGTGAGCTTCAGGTCGGTCCTACTTTGAACAGTTATTGGAGTGAAAATGGTGACCTTACCTTTGAACTTAGTAGTGAAAACATTCCTGGGACAACCAGGTCTCTCCTGGCAGGATTTGTTTGTGGAGGGCTGTAGAAGAGCCTTGTAGTTTCAATTTCTAAAAAATAAAGTTTTAGAGGAATTTTTTTCTATGACAATCTATTTTTTCTGGTGGTGACATGTCTCTAGCATTTATACATGACTGTTAGATGGAAGAATTAGACATGTATCCAAACACCTTTACCTCACTCATATTCAAACAACACAGAATCTTAGTGATGGTGTCAGCAAGCCTCGGTGCACTTTATCTCATCCTATACAGCTTTAATCATGTTTTGTCCTTGTTTTACTTCTATCTTTCTATCCATCCATCTATCTATCTATCATATCTATATATGTATATATAGATATTTGTGTGTGTATGTGTGTGTATCTATTATGTATATGGGCACATGGGTGAATGTAGAGGTCAGAGAACAAGTTAAAGGAGTCGGTTATCTCTTTCATCATGTGGGATCCAGGAATCAAACTCAGATCATCAAGCTTGGCAGCACATACCTTTATCTACTGAGCCATCTTTCCAACTCCTTATGTCATTTAAAGTCACACCTTCTGCCCAGTAATATTAGTAGTTTCCATCTATAAATCAGATTTGTGGGTTCTATTCTGAGAGTACACTGATGTTTTTTAGCAAACAAGACATGAAATGGAAATTTCTGGTTTCTTTGGAGAGGCAGTTGTGTCATGTGATGTTTTTCTGGAAATTGTCTTATGAGAGGATGGCTTTGCTGAAGCAGAAATGTGGGAAGATGATTTGCTAAGAACAGACATTTGGTGTTTTTCTGGAGGCATCCTGGAAAGAGGGCATGTGATGTTTTGCTAGAGCAGACCCTTGAAAGAACAAATGATATGGCCCAACCGACAGAGTGGGTTGTGCTGGATGATATTGGCACACCTTATCATTCTTAGTTGGTCATTGTTTGTCATGATTTCATAGAGAGAAAAGTACAGCAAAAGACTTCTGGTGGTGTTCCAGCAGCTTCTTAATGCTTCATCAGACTTGAGCCAATTGGCAGAATCTTATGGTTCCTTCTGGATCAACCTGCCTTTGATGATTCGTGAATGGTGTTGCAAGTGGATAGAGATGCCACAGATGATTCTTGTGAACTGAACATCTGACATCCTGACAACGCAGATTGGATTTGCTCCAAAAACATATTTCTAAGTAGTTCCACATCCTCCTTTGCTCTATTAACTTTTCCTTTCCTCTACCTCTGGTGGATGGTGGGCTAGAAGGGACGTTAAAGCATTTAAAAACCCTTAGTAAAAGTAGGTTTTGAAAAATCTAAGCCTACAAGGACAGCCATATCGATTTATAAGAACAACCAGGACACTTAAAAATCTTAGAACTTAGACCTTAGAAGGAATACCCCTTACTTTCAACGCTGTCCTCTCTAGGATTCACCACTAACTTCATTTGAACTGTGTAGAAAATTTTAGGCTTTTAATATTTTCTCTTTAGAAACCATGTAATGACACCAATTGGACTCTGTTTCTCATGTTCTCATCTGCCTATCCCCGTGGGACGTGGACAAGACTTTTCAAGATTCTGCTGAGTCATTCATGGGCAGACTAAAATCTTGGAAGTTGAGGATAGGGCTCAAGACTAACAGAGTCATTTTGCAGAGAGAAGTAATCTACAGCAGTATAATGGGTTGCAATTAGGGGTAGCCACACAAACTTATAATCTCAATACTTAGAAGGCTAAGGCAGGAAGATTATAAATTTGTGGCCAGCCTCAACAGATAGGCACATGCTGTGCAAGCCTAATTTGCTTCAATTCCCAGAATTCCTATAAAGATGAAAGGAAAGAACTGACTTTACAAGATTCTTCTTTAACTACACATGAGTTGAGGCATGTACATGCCCACATCCATATTCTGTATACACATATAGTAATAAAAAATTGAATATTTAAATAAAAAGAACGATGGAGATTTGTGGTTGTAGTTATGATTAACATACATTATGACCCTACAATTGAGATAAAAAAGAAAACAGTCAAAGATACACATATAAACATCATTTGAATGATTAATTTAAATTTGTGCACCAACGTGATATGTAGAAAGGAGAGTGTTGGTCATCACCACCACATTCAGAGGAGAGAGTACTGTTTAATATCATAAATTTTCAGTCACAAACTCAACCCCTGCGTATGACAGGACCTAGTCATTGTACACTACAGATTTCAGTGTGGAAAGTGGAGATTAATCCACAAAGTTGCCATGAAGATTGTATATGTGCTAAAGTGGGTTGAGCACACACTGAAAAGATTGTCTGACCATGGGTAGACAAAAAATGATAGCCATTCTTTTTTTAAAAAAATTTTTAATATTTTATTGCATTGGTGTTTTGCCTGCATGTATTTTTGTGGGATTACTTGGAACCGGAGTTACAGACAGCTGTGAGCTACCACGTGAGTGCTGGGAATTGAACCTGGGTCCTCTGAAAGCACAGTCAGTGCTCTTAATCACTGTACCATCTTTCCAGCCCCCAACTGCCATTCTTACTACTCATAAAGCGGCTGCTTGCGGTTTTCAAAACATTCACTTCTCAATTTTGCTTTAGCCATTTGTTTCTAACCCACAAAGTGACTCAAAGCAAAGACTAAAGGAAAGCAAAGTAAGAAAATTTTCCTTTAGTTTCATTTTTGTACCTATTTGTTGGGCTGCTCTACATACTTCCTTCCTCATGGATGGTACCTGTGATGGGATGAACAACAGAAGAAGTGGGATCTGCTCACAGAATGCAAACAATTATTATTGCTCACTTTTTCTTTAAATTGACTTCTCCCCTGCAGTATCATAAATGTCAAATGATACTATAATCATGTAAAATGAAAGTCCAGTAAACTGAATTAAAAATTACTTGTGGTCTAGAAAGTCAGCACTGTTAGGAAAGTGCTTGCCTTGCAAACATGAACACCTGAGTTTAATCCCCAGAACCTGGATTTAAAACAATAAGAAACACCAAATATTTTGGAACCCACTTGTAATTCTGGTACTAGAAATGCAGAGACTTTAAGTTGGCTGACCTACCAACCGAGCCTATTTTCTGAATCAGACCAATGAGAGATCCCATCTTAAGAAAAAGTAAAAAGACAAAGGCAGCCCAGCATGGTGACACATGCCTTTAATTTCAGCACTCAGGAGTCAGAGGCAATTTGGATCTCTGTGAGTTCAAGGACAGCCTGGTCTGCAAAGAGAGTTTCAGGACAGCCAGAGCTGTTACACAGAAAAACCCTTTCTTGGAAAAATAAAACAAAACAAAAAGAAAAGAAAAAATAGACAAGGGAAGGTTCTTAAGGTCGAACTCTGGCCTCTACATTCACAAAGCATATGTGCACATCCACATTCATATCTGCATGCCCCCTTATAAAACTTTTACATAGTCAAGGAAAAATAAGGGCTACAAAAGTAGCCTGGAGGCAGATTACTTACTTATGTGATATAGGCAAAGCCCTGGTTTCAAGTCCTGACATAAAAAAAAAAGAGGTAAATAGAAGTTAATCTGCAATCAACACATAAATATGTCTTTAAGTCAGTTTTACACACTGATTGTATTCAGTTAAGATTTTATTAACCAACACAAAGAACATTGCTCCACTTAGTTTATTGACATTCAGAAAAAAATTCAACAGACCCACCTTCAAGTTCTAAGCCTAGTGATTTGCTCCTGGTACGAAAGCACAAGAAGTATTCATACAGCTTATGTCAGATCATAGTCACATATCCCTGGCCAAACAATATCAATGCACGAAAGAGAGAAAATCCACTGCTAAAGCTGACGTCTATTGAAATGATTTTATCTAAATTGCAGAAACAAAGATTCCTTTATGATGTGCCCTTTACAGGGGGAACTGAAGTCATCTCTCATCTGAGCAGAAAGGACAGAGGTCTTGACAGAGGACACGGTTTGTTCCTGCTCTGCCTTCCTTCTTGGCCTTTTTGGTGATTAAACATATAAGAAATCATTAAAAGGGAAAAAACAAAACAAACCACAGAACACTGGAAGAGGGCAAAACAGGCATGCAGTCGGCATCATCCCCTGGCGCTTCCTGTTGAATCTCCGTCTACTCTCACAGAAGTGATATTAGACAGAGGCACACAAACATACTTAAACACTTAAGAAAAATGCTTTCGTAATGATTCTCAGAAGTACAAAAGCATCGAATTAATCACATTTAAAAACTTTTTTTCTATATATTTTTTTATTTACATTCCGAATGATTTCCCCTTTCCTGGTTCCTCCCTCCCCGAAAGTCCCATAAGCCCTCTTCCTTCCCCTGTTCCCCATTCAACCCCCTCTCGTTACTCTGTCCTGGCGTTCCCCTACATCCAGTCTTTCCAGGACCAGGGATCTCTCCTTCCATCTTCTTGGAAATCTATTGATATGTGAATTGTATCTTGGGTATTCCGAGTTTCTGGGTTAATATCCCCTTATCAGTGACTGCATACCATGTGTGTTCTTTTGTGATTGGGTTACCTCACTAAGGATGATATTTTCCAATTAATCACATTTTATTTGGGATAAAATAAATGCAAAGAGATTTAATTCAAACTACGGATGAGAATTCTCTTAACAGCTAGGACTGGGTTGATGCTCCTAAAACCCAAGAGCTGCCTTTGTTTCCTAATTGACTTCTTCACGGATGAGGGGAAACTCAGCCCCTCTCCCTGCTGTTTGACACCTCTGTGAGCTTTTGTGCGGTTCCAGTCATGTTCCTACAATGCTGGCAGAGAAACTGAGCAATGAACAGTTAAACAAGAGGAAGCTCCCTTTGCAGCCCCTAGCTGCCCACCCGGACCATCAGAGACTTCAGGGACCTGGCAGCTCCGTGTTGTCCATGACTTTGCTGTGCTTGTGATCTCGGATCGCCAGTGAACAATACCTTTAGCTTCCTTTTCAGTTCTTACCTTTTTCTTTTCTTTCTTTTTTTTTTTTTTAAAGTGAGCTCAGGGTAGAGATTCTAAGAAACAGCAGGAAAAAAAGGAAGTTGTCCAGGCAGGGAGTGATGTGGTTTTGCCTCACTGAAGACGGGCAGCCTGAAGCTTTCTTTCACACACAGCCTTTTCTCCCTCAGAGCCTAATATAACAACCTGTCCAGACCTTTGATTTGCCTCCACTGTACAGTGGAACTCCAGTTCATGATTATGATACAGAAGAATTTAATTTACATTTTTAAGTGGTGTAAAATATTGATGATGAATGAAAGGGTTCATTTAAAAAAGAAAGAAAAACCAAATAACCGCCTTACATAGAATATAAAAGTCTGTTTGATTACGACTCATTATAACTAAAACAGATATATTTTACTTAAATAGGTACACTTAACTCAAATTGAATTTTGTATATTTAATGTCATTTAATTTTCACTATATAGTGTAATACAGTTAAGGCTAATGTTGTTCTATTTTATAGGAGAGAAGACAGAGTTGCAGAGAAATCCAACAGTTCCAGATACCTTTCTTCTGGGAAGCTACGAACATGAGATTTAGGGAGTCAAGCTTGGGTCTTCTTTTGTCAGATAAATGTTCTTCCAAGTTATATGCTTTGTCCTGGTATTATAGTATACATTTCTTTAAGTCGGTAAAAAGTAGGATGATGTCTTCAAGAGAAGTAAATCTTCAAGTGGTCTATACATTAGAATAAGATTCCTCACCGTGCTTTGCATGGGCATCACTGAGGTATATAGTATGTTTTGTTCTGAATTATATCAATGTTATGAATACTTTATCCTGAGTTGTAACTTGTCTCAGACCCTTGGTTCATTCTCGGGGCTTGGGCTGAAGTGACATTCAATAAAGCGAAAGAGAGGTATCAACACAGAATCATCCAGGAAGGCTGCCTTCTGTGGACACTGACACAAGGTTAACCTAAGAACAACACAGCCCAGAAATATTTGTGCTTAAGATTCATGCTACAGGAAGAACAGAAATTAAATTCAAATTTCTTAGAAAAATGCAAGAGAATGTTGGTTTGTGTAGACAGACTGCCGAGGGAGGGAAGATCTCAAACTCGGAGGGTATCGCCATAGCTCTCTTCTTCTATTTTGGTTGAAAAATAATTTCCAACTAATTAACAAAAATATTATGTCAGGGAAAATTTTTTTAATTAAAAATAAATTAATTAATAAAGAAGAAAAAGAAGAAGTTCCATATAGAGACCTCAGGAACTCTGATTTTGTCCAGTCTTATTGGCCAGACACATTCTTCAGTCTACTCCTGAAATGGAAAAACAGTGGAAATACCTTGAATCCAGGCATCATGAGGATTATGTAACAATATGTAGGTAAAGCAATGGCACACAGTGAGTGTTCTAGGAATACTCACTGGTACTATTATTATTGAGAAAACAATGTTAAAATTCCAACTTGAGACAGAACTTGGCTTTAATAAGGGTCACAGTTCCTAAGGACAGGCAGCATTCTGAGACATCAGCAATGTGAGGCAAATCAGAGTGTGTACTTAAGCCTCCACCTCACCTCCCGTGCTGGGAGATAGTTAAAATGCAACAAAACTAAGAGATACAAAGAGATAAAATTGCAGCCTTATCCTTGTAGATGTAAATAGAGCTTCTGTATGAGATGATTGTGCCGGAAATCCTCAGAAAGGGCTTCATCTTCCAAGAGAAAAGTATTTCTCCTTACTGAGGGCATCCGAGAGTTCCAGGGCAAGTATGTTCAACCATGGTGCACAAGACTGGTCTTGCTTGTGGTCAATAAAATAAGTATGTTGCTGATCTGACACAAACTCAGAATCCAGGTTTTATTTCACATTTCATTAAAAACATAATAGCTTGCCTTGAATTTTACCATATGTCAACAAATTTTCAATTTCTCAATACCTCCTTTTTTCACATATGTCTGACTTATCAGACTCTTTGAGATACATTTCCTTCTTTGCTTATTTCACTTTAGTACAGTGGCTTCTACCTCCTCTTTACAGTTGTGAGAATTATAATGATTCATTCTTCTATCTCTGTATTTGCCTATCTATTTCCTCTATCTATCTATCTATCTATCTATCTATCTATCTATCTATCTATCTATCTATCTATCTATCTATCTATTTATCATCTAGAACCTATTATCTTTCTCCATATTTTATATATCAACTTCAATCTATCATCTATCAAGTTATCACTTATCTACCAATCTCTTGTCTATCTATCCACCATCTGCTTATCATTTATTTATCATCTACCATCTACCTCCACACATGAATAAATTCACACACACACACACATACACATATGTATGTATATATATTTGTATTTAAAATACAAGCATTACCTTATTTTGTATATTGTTTTCAGACAAAAAAAATCTCATTCTGTAGACCAGGCCAGCCACTCCCAGCTCCCAAGCACCATTAGCAAACAACATCCCATTAAATTTCTATACAAAAAATGATGAGAGCAATATTTTTGTCATTTGAAGAATATTCAGGAAAACCAGATAGATCATGCTGTAGATGACAAATGGCAAATCAGGACTTCAAATGGGTCAGTTTGCTTCCCAATTCTATGTTCCATGTGTATATTTGTGGAAGGATGCCTGATCATATTTCCTAGTGGAATAAAGTTAGATGAGCTGTCTAATTGGTTGATGATTAATCAAAAACGTTGCCATGAATGTCTGGAAGTAATAAAACCAACCCCTGAACAACTCAGAGGCTGGAGGCACTGAGTCTTGTTGGGGTGAAAAGTTTCTGCCTATAACTCTTTAAAAAAAAAGATTTATTTATTATTATATGTAACTACACTGTAGTTGTCTTCAGACACCCCAGAAGAGGGCGTCAGACCTCATTACAGATGGTTGTGAACAGTATACAATACTGTCTCCTTATAGTTTATATGTTATTGACATGCTTTTTTCTTTTTATTGAAAAATTGTTTTCTCATACAGTATATCCTGATTATTGCTCCCCATACTTCTGCTATTCTCAGTTCCTTCCCACCCCCTTCCCTCCTGATCCACTCCTTTTCTGGAAAAACAAAAACAAAAACAAAAAAAACAAAAAAAACCGCAAAACAGGTTTCTAGGTGATAGCCAATCATGACAAAATAAAATATAATTAGATGAATTAAAACCTATTCTAGGCAACCATTGTTTGATTTGACCTAAGTCCCACTCGCGGAGAAGGAACCCATACCTAACACTGTTTAAGTAACCAAGAGCAAGGGAATAGATAGCCCAGAGACTAAGGTTAAAAAGTACTACTGGCCTAAAAAGGGGGGCGGTCAATTAAATTACTCTTAATGACGTTCTGTTATACTTCTACAACAGCCTCCTACTCAATCATCATCAGAGGGGCTTCGTACTGTGGTAAATGGAAAGAGAGGCAGAGACCCACGCCCAGACATTATGACCTTATGTGTAGGGAGTCTAAACAGGAGGTCTCAATCAAATTTCTCTCCTCAGAGCTCAGAGAATCCCATGGAAGAGGAAGCTGAAATATTGTAAAAACCAAAGAAGATGGAGACCACCAGGAGAACAAGGCCCTCTGAATCAAGTAAACAAGGTTCCTATGAGTTTCACAGAAACTAAATCAGCAAGCACAGGTCCTCTTGGCATGTTATAACTATTAGCTAAGAATTTTTATGGGACTCTAGAGTATGAGAACAAGAGGGTTTCTGACTCTTGTGCCTCATTTTGGGAATCTCTGCCGTCCTTTAAAAAACAAAACAAAACAAAACAACAACAACAAAAACCCCAAAAACAAAAAACAAAACAAAACAAACCTTTCTAAGCTATGAAGTTTATGTGAGAGCTGTTTCAAGTTGTTACAAATCACTCAAAAAAGTCATTTTAAGCCCTTACCAAATATGGTTCAAAGGTCAATCTTACATACAACAAAGCAAACTGAATTCATGCATGGTTGTTCACACCTATGACCCCAGGGTTGGAGAAGTTGAGGCAGGAGGATGCAATTTCAAGGCAGCCTGGTCTACATGGCAAAAATTTGTTTCAAAAAACTAAAATAGGTCAAATATAAAGTCTTACAGTGAAGTTGAAAAGACCAAGTGCACATTTATGAGACAGAGAAAATCCTACCTTAACTATTCTGAATACTACTTTGAAATTCCCTGATCATCTTATTTGACAGAAACGTCAATTTGAGTCCAGAATGTAACTAAGACCTTAAGAAAGCCAATGTAAATGTTGACTGTTTTAATAGCATGTTACTCAGGTTAATAAAATCAACAAATGCCAAACTCCAGGGAGCCGTGCGAAACTATGACTAATGTTATGTGCTTCACTTTAAGAACATACGGAACTCAATAAATGTTATCGATCACATAAACAGACTTGAAGATAGAAATCACATCATTACTTCATTAGACACAGAAAATTCTTTCAACAAAATCCAACATCCATTGGTCATAAAAGTCATAGCTGGCTAGGTATGGCGGCAGTATATCTCAACGTCATAAAGGTGATATATGACAAGTCTGTAGTAAGCACGTTATTTAATGGAGAAAGACTCCAAGGTTCTCTCTTAGATTAGGAACAAGGGCAAGGTTGGCCATTTTCTCTCCTCTTCAATAATACAATGCTTAGACTTTTAGCTTCAGCAATAAGGCAGGAGAAAGAAATAAAAGTATATGAAGAGGAAAAGAAGTCATGGCATCACTATCTGCATATACTATGATCCTTTATATGGGATACTTGCACCACCCACCCCTAAAAAATATTTAGAGTTGGTAAATAATTTCAAAAAGGTTGCAGTATACAAAATTAAGTTGGCAGCCATTCTATACACCAATGACAGATTCCAAGAAAATCGAGAAACAATACCATTCTGAATAGCCACACTCACAAAATAAGATGCCTGGGAATAAGCCTATTCAAGAAAATGAAGTAACTCTGCCATGAGAGTTTTAGGATTCTGAAGAATGGAATTGAACAACACATCAGAATATGGAAAGCATCCCATGCTCATGAATTGGGAGGATTTATATTGTTGAAATGACTGTCCTCTGGAAAGGAAACTATAGGTTTAACAGTACCACTGAAAATTCTACTCTTTTTCAGAAGCATAGAAAAGACAATGCAAAAAGGGTTATGGAGGCACAAAGCATCGTGCACAAAAGGAGTGCTGTAGGAGCTAGCAGTATAGCTCACTTTAAATTATCTACTAATAGCATACTACTAATAAACTTTCGTGGTTCAGCACAAAACCATAGGTCAGTAGAGTAAAATTGAGAACCCAGATATGCATGCAACTAGAAGTCCATGCAACTAGAGTTACATGATGTTTTATAAAAATACCAAAAATGCACACTGTAGAAAAGCAGATGGCTTTCTGAAAACCAAAATTCACTATGCAGAGAAATGAACTTAGATCATTATGTCTTACTCTGAACAAAACTCTCCTCCATATAATCAAGAACCTAATCATTAGACCTGAAAGAAATCCTGAGACTGCTAGACAATTAAGTAGGAAGCACTTTTCAATTAACAGGCATAGATAAGGACTTTCCAAATAAGACTCCAGTAGCAAAGGAATGCATTATCAAAATAAGAAGACATAAGTTGGGAGGAACCATGTTAAGGGAAATGTGGTGGGATTTGGAGGAAGAAATAGATGAAATAAGGACAGCCATCAACAGACTGGACGTCTTGAAACATTAAAGCTTCTGGATAGTCTTACCGAGCACTGCACCCTGCATGCTGTAATCCTGACCCACCAGACAAGATGTGCTTAGTGAAATAATAGGGATATTACTGTTATGGAGAAAAGAACTATTTTCTAATTGGATTTGAGGTCTACTCCACAAGAAAGGACTCACACTTGGTACTATGGTCCTCATCAGAAGCCAAGAACTGAGATCACAGGCCCTGGGGTATGATCTACTATGGTTAATTTCTAAATGATCTTGCTGTCAAATTGCCTTCTGAATATTTACATTAATACTCATAGTCTTGTTCTGCTGTCAACTTGGTCACAGAAGCTTCTTTTGAAGTGGTCAGCTGTCAATGGACAGATGTGTAACTAGTGAGCATGCCCAGAAGAGTGTTTATCCTTAAACAGGATGTCTATATTAATCCCTCCACCACCAAGGCTTAAAGCACAATGCAGAAGAAGGAAGCAGAAAGAATGTAAAAGCCAGTTGATATGGAGGAGTGTTGTGGTGTGCTGTTTTCTGAGCATGAGATAGCTAATGGAAATCACAAATGCAAGACCACTGTGGTTATCTTTATAAGACCTGTACAAGATCAAGCCAGCCCAACATCCAACCATAGATGGAATAGATGATCTTTGAGGTCTACCTTTTACTGAAGCAGCAGGTAATTCTCAGGAGAGGGAAAATTATTTTTTATGAGGAATGGCTATTGGCAGTTTTCCCATGTTCTGATGGCCTCATACCATGTACATATGGTCAGGTATAGCTGGACTTAGTGCATTATCAAAAAAAAATGACATATGCCAGGTGGTGCTGTGTTGGAGTAAATATGGTGGGATGTGGAGGGAAAAATGGATGCAAGATATGATTACTTTAATTGGTACATTTATGCAATTCTTGAAAATAAAACAATTTTTAAAAGACAGTAGCAAGTTTAAACGCATCTACAGAGTACAACTATCTAGACACAATGACAGCTGAGAAATGTATCACAACAGACAGAGATGTGTCGGAAGGTCTAGGGAGGAAGCTTGAGATAAAAGGGATGCAGACATGTCTAACATGTGTCTCCTAATCCTAAGAAACTTGGTACTGTTTTACAGAATACTGAGAATATAGCCTGATAAGCACAAACCATGGTAAGCTTCAACTCAGTGAGAAGACAGGGAACTCTCAGCTTCTCAGCAGGAGGAAGTGCTTTCACACTGAACAATGGGCTTTGTCCAACTATATTCACAATGCCTGTTCAAAGAAAAACAAGGCCAAGCATGATAGCTCAGGCCTGTAATTCTGACACTTGAGAGATTAGACAGGAGGATTACTATGAGTTTGAGATCAGTCTGGGCTATAAAACAAAACAAAACAAAACAAAACTGTATTTTTTAAGTACCAAATGACTTTTCTATAGGATTCTATCAAATAGAGAGCTGAAAACTACTGTCAGACTGTCTTATACAAGAAAATTATACTAAATAGCCTTTCCAAATTTTAAGCAAGAAATTTATTCTTATGATAAATTCTACCAGGTATGTTAATATTCTGCCCTCAGTGTAGGAATCACTATGCTCTTTTTATCAGTAGCCTACAAAATCATCATATAATATTTCTGTGAAATCATATGAGCTGTCTCTTTCCTACCAGTACAATCCATCCTTGTTTCCATCCACTCTAGTTCTTTAAAACATCACCCTTGGTTGTGTTTCTCACTCAAAAAAGTAATTTGTTGCACATCTCCCCAACTTGTGTATTTAAATGATTGGAGAACGAGCATTGCCATGCAAGCTTAAAGTTATAGCCAACTACTGAAAGCAAATATTAGTGCTTATGTATTTTCACTTGTGACTCAGTTACTGCATGATAGGATTACAAGAAGCAAGCATTTCACTTAAAAATGAGCTTACAGCTTATAAAAGGCATTTTATAATGCTCCAAGTTGCTAGAAAACCTAGAGTTGATCCATTTTAACACTTCAGGAAGCTGGAAGTTAATGTTTAATATTATTGAAGAGAAGGTGGAGGCATTTTCCAAAGCTTAAACACTGCCACACCACAGTCTGCACGGATGCCGCTGAATGATGGCAGCTTCACTGTTGGCTCTGTGCCTCAGAGGTCTGGCACACCCGGGGAGCATAGTAAAAGCTGCCTAACGCACAGCCCGGCGTGTGTGCCCACTTTTACAACGAGCAATAATCTTAAAGGAACATGCAGTGCCTACCAGGAAACATTTTCAGAAACCAGTTGTAAATCCTTAGGAACACAAGTCTCTTTTTACTACATTTTTACTAGTTAAAAAGCAATGGCAAGTGTTTGAAATGCTAGAACAGGTCGCGATCATAGACTAGACTGCTTTAACTTCTTCACTGAGAGGTTTAGACTCTACACCTGATGGTGAGACCACAAAACTGTGACTATCTCATATCTAGATTGACAAACTTCTTATCTTGGAAATGTTCTTCTACTATTTTCCAGTCGGGAGTTGTCAAATTGCCATGCGGTACCACACTCTTCAAGTAAGAACAGGGCTTACTTCTATAGATATTATACTATACCAATTGTGAAAAAAATTGCTGGTAGTATTTAGACTTTCTTTTTCTAAATGAAGATGCTGAAAGCACGTTTAAAATAATCCTGGAATTGTACATAAACATAAACAGCATAAACAACCCATTACATACTAGTGGTAATTTGGACCTTTGATTTGACTTAATAATTAAGGGATGAGAACTCTAATAAATCTTTGATAACTTTTCATTTGTTGACACTGAGTGGGCTACCTGCTATATTCACAAGAGTCACTCCCCACCAGGCATGTATTAAATTTGTGGGAGGTTTGAGTGTACATAGCTGGTAGAGTTGGAGGTGGCCTCTTTAAAAATGTAGACTTAGATGAAAGAGTGAAGTATATCTTTCTTAACTTACAACTATTCTGTTTTGATGCTATAATAAAGCCAACATTTGTTCCACAGAATATTTTCTTTGGATTTTGAATTGTGTCTGGTTTATTTATTTATTTATTTTTTGTTTTTTTACCCTAGAGCTGTGTTTTACTACACTGTCTAATGGTGCTTTGGCTACCCAGTAGTAAACACTGTGCCCCAGCTGCTAGCTGTGGTCCCAAGCATAGGGTAGACAATTGACCTGTGGCAGAGACCTAAACTGCTATGACGGTTGCAAGACTAGGTAGAGTAAATGTAGTTGTAACTGATGCTGTTTCTATTTTATGATGAGTTTATCAGCCTATTCTCTTCAGACATTTTTTTTCTAAAATGTTCAGAGAAATATTTTGTGATTTTATACTTACACTGAAATTCTCTCTACCTCCTGTCCCTCCAAGTACTCAAGTTTTAAGAGGCCCTGAAACTTCTTAGTTTAATGATGAAATTTTGCCTCCCTGTCCACATATGATATTGGTGGGGGGGGAAAGTGGCAAAAACTGTCAATTTAAACTTGCTCTTCGGAGATGATATTTCTACATTGAATTTGAGATTGTGGTCAGGAGTTAGATGAAAGTGTAGACCTGCTCATGGGAAGAGATAGTATGTTCTATTTACAATCTATGCTATATATCAACTGGGCTCAGGCCACCCTTTCACTCAAAAGCAAAATCAGGACTTGGAAACTGAGAAGCATTCTACTCTTGGCAGGAAACAGTGCACATATTAAGGCATAACTCCACAATTTAACAGCAACATAGAAACACAGTGAACAGTTCATAATTCCTGTCAGTTCATCCTCTGAGAAACCGGAAACTGTTTGATGAGATAGACATGTTAAGAAGGATGAAATCATTGGGAGGCAAAATGTGTTTCAAACCTGCTCTCCTGCTTCCATCAGATGGGGAGTGAGCGGGTGAGAAAAGGGTTGGGAGGGGGCGCAATATACCCTGTCCCCTCAAGAAAACAGTCTAAGTCCAAATATTCATGTCACTCATGGCTACTGAGATGGAGGTGTTCCCACTGAAGTTGGTGGCATTGCTCTGCAGTCAGAAGGTCCTTGAGCAACTGGGTTGAGCATCAGCCATAGGGTAGGAAGCCATAAAAGGGGGCTTTTCTGGGAAGAAGAATGAGGCTATGGGCAGCCTGTAGGATGGGGACAGGGTGGAGGCCAAAGACCTCTTAACAGCAAAATGAATTAAAAATCTTTGTGGAGATTTTAGTAAGAAAGTTGCCCAGCATTGAAGTGCACCCTAAGGTATCTGAGAGTAACTCTACTACAAAGGATATGATGTTTCTTATGTTATTTTAGAATTTATTCATCATCGTCATCATCATTATGGTGATGATGATGAAGATGATGATGTGTTCATCTGGTGTATTTGTATGTGTAGGTGCACACAATTGACAAGGTGAGTGGAAGTCAGAGAACATCTTTCAGTTGTCAGTTCTTTCCTAGCTTTGCATGGGTCCTGGATATGGAGCTCAGGTACATGGCTGTTCAGCACATGGTGTACCTGATGAGTCATCTCACTGGCCTTCCCTTCAGTCTTTAATCCATTGATCACTGAAGCTTATAGAGGAGAAATTGGGGAAGAATCTTGAACACATGGGCACAGGGGAAAATTTCCTGAATAGAACACCAATGACTCATGCTCTAAGAACAAAAATTGGCAATGGGACCTCATAAAACTGCAAAGTTTCTGTAAGGCAAAGGACACGGTCAATAAGACAAAACAGCAACCAACAAATTGGGAAAAGATCTTTACCAATCCTACATCCGATAGAGGGTATACAAAGAACTCAAGAAGTTAGACTCCAGAGAGTCAAATAACCCTATTAAAAATGGAGTACAGAGCTAAACAGAGAATTCTCAACTGAGGAAACTTGAATGGCTCTAAAGCACCTAAAGAAATGTTCAGCATCCTTAGTTATCAGGGAAATGCAAATCAAAAAAACACTGAGATTCTACCTCTCACAGGTCAGAATGGCTAAAATGAAAAACTCAGGGGACAACAGATGCTGGAGAGGATGTGGGGAAAGAGGAACACTCCTCCAGTTTTGGTGGGATTGCAAGCTGATAAAACCACTCTAGAAATCAGTTTGGCGATTCCTCAGAAAACTAGACTACCTGAAGGCCCAGCTATACCACTCCTGGGCATATATCCAGAAGATGCTCCTACATATAATAAGGACACATGTTCCACTATGTTCATAGCAGCCTTATTTATAATTGCCAGAAGCTGGAAAGAACCCAGATGTCCTTCAACAGAGGTCTGGATGCAGAAACTGTGATATATATACACAATGGAGTACTACTCAGCTATTAAAAACAATGAATTCATGAAATTATTAGGCAAATGGATGGAACTAGAAAGTGTCATCCTGAGCGAGGTAACCCAATCACAAAAGAACGCACATGGAATGCACTCACTGATAAGTGGATGTTAGCCCAAAAGCTCAAAATAAACAAGTTACAATTCATAGACCACAGGAAGCTCAAGAAGGTGGAGGACTGAAGTGGGGGTGCTTGGGTTCCTCTGAGAAAGGGAACAATACACTTACAGGAACAATAAAGAAGACAATGTGGAGCAGAGACTTAAGTAAAGGCCACACAGAGACTGGCCTACCAGGGATTCATCCTATAAACAGTCACCAAATCCCGACACTATTATGGACTAGACAAGAAGTGCTTATCAAAAGGAGTTTGTCATGGTTGTCCGGGGGTGGAGGGTGCTTACACATACAGAGGCAGAGGCTAGCAGTCAACCATTGGACTGGGTGTGGGATCCCCAAATGGAGGAGTTGGAGGGCAGTCCAGAGGAGCTGAAAGGGTTTACAGCCCCATGGCAAGAACAATGATGTTGGCCACCCAGACGCCCCAGGACTCCCAGGGACTAAACCAAGGGGTACACATGGTTCCAGCCAAAAATGTGGCATAGGAATGCCTTGTTGGGCATCAGTGGGAGGAGTGGTCCTTGGTCTGGTCCTTGGAGTGGTTGGTCTTTGTTGGTGCCCCAACAAAGGGAAATCAAGACGGGGGGGGGGAGTGGGTCGGGTAGAGGGTCATATACTTGGAAGCAGGGGGTGGGAGGAAGGGTTGGGAGTTTTTGAGGAGGTAGGAAACCGGGAAAGGTTTTAGCATTTGAAATGTAAATAGAAAAAAATTAAAAATAAAGAAAAAAATCCATTGATCAAGGAAAGTCATGGAGCTAAGGCTAACATGTGCTGGGGACCTGTTTGTCTCGTGAAAGGGGGAAATAAGACATATTTAAACAGGAAATAAAGCAAAAGTTTGCTGGTATCTAACCTTGCTTAGACCACTCTCCACCTGTTATGTATCCCCTCTTGCCTGTTCATCAACCCATCTGAACTGGCTGCCAGAACATCACTTGTCTCGGCATTACCTCTTCTAAATCACACTGGTCTGTGTGTGCCTTGTATGCATTTTCTATCCCACTTCAGAAGCAAGGGTGGAGTTCCTCTATGCTCAGATCCCAAAGGATGCTTGGGATTCTACTGTTTCTCCTCCAGCTGAGCACTTCTAGCTAGTCTCAACAGTTCCTAGCCACGCCATCTTGTTATCTGCATCTTATTTTATGCTAAGTGTATTATAGCTTAGTCTCGAGCTAAGAATCTGACTTGTACTTGACATATATTACCTTTCCTTTAATCCTTGCAACTGCCTTAAGCAACAAGTCCTGTTAATTTTCTCTGCTCTTTGATGAAAAAAAATTAGAAATAATATATTCCTTAAGGCCATGGTAATAATTTATGAAAGAGTTTATCAGGTTTGTCTGTTTTCAGAGTTCTGTGTCCTAAAAATTTGTGACCTCTATTTCTTTATTGTCGCTTTTTTGGTACTCAGGATAAGTGGCTGTTAAGAGATACAGTTGACAATAGTAAGTAACCTTGCCAGTTGGTTGCCAAACTTTTTGCTTTAATATGGTTGAAGAGCTACTAGTGTAACAAGTTTTTCTTTGTAATAATTTAGAGAATATTAAATATTCCGTGTCAAAATTTTCTTGCAAGAGTTTTTCTTTCTTTTTAATGGAAGATAATTTTGTAATTGTATTTGTGTACAGAAACTCAGTGTACATTTAACCCAATTTAGTGGCGAGTTCTTTAGCCTTTGCCTTTCCCAGTGTGGCAATGCGAGCCACAGACTTAGGACCCAGGACGTTGCCTCCCCAGTGGCGGCGGATCTCATCATATCTGTCATTATAATTGATCCTAATAGCTTCTACCAGCTTAGCAAGAGCACCCTTGTCTTCCGAGTTAACCTGTGTGAAGGCGACAGTGGTGTATGTGTTCCTGTGGACCAGGCACCCCAGCCTGGCCTTTCCCTTGATGATGCAGTAGGGCACCCCTATCTTTCGGCACAGGGCAGGCAGGAAAACCACCAGCTCAATGGGGTCTACATCATGGGCGATCACCACCAGCTGAGCCTTCTTGTTCTCCACCCAGGTGGTGACTGTGTTGACCCCTGCTCGGAGGACAGGTGGTCTCTTAGTTGGGACGTCCCCTTTGCCAGCGGCTTTCTTCTCAGCACGGCCAGTAGCCTTTGCTTCTTCTCCTGCTTTGTCTCTGGCCTGTACTTGTGGGCAAGTTTAAATAGCTGAGTAGCTGTTTGCCTGTCCAGGGCCTGGGTGAACTGGTTAATATGGCTCTGTCGCTGCAACCTGATGTAGCAGGGCCATTTGACAAAGTGTGTTAGGTTTCTTTGGGGCTGGATGTCCTGCCCAATGCTAAAGTTCTTGGGCCTTTTCTCAAACAAAGGATTGACCACTTTTTGGCCTCCTGTTTCTTGACAACGGCAGGGGCTGGGGCCACCTTCTTCCCTTGGGCCTTCTTTCCTTTGGGCATCTTGCTCAGCTGGTGGAGAGAGCAGGAGTTTTTCTAAAAACCAGATTTGCTTGAGGACACATGACAGCCCATGGTGACCTATAAGTAGTCAACATTTTTCACTCTTTTATGCTTGAGTTAGAAAAAAAAGATACAGAGATTAGCTTAATATTGGGTATTTTAAGTTACTCATCACTATAATTTTGTTTGACTGTTTTACTTTTTAAGAAAAGATAACAAGGAAAATGTTGATGGATAAATTGCTAAACAGATCATGGAGGGAGGAAGCCTTGGTTTTGTTTCAATTTTCTATTTCAAGTGGATACAAAGACATTCTTTACAAGGAGAATAGTCACTCAGTGAACATTATAAGAACAAACAGAGCATTATTACTAAATGCTTTCTGATTTACTGCAGACTTACATTACCAGTTAAATTCATTAGGGAATATAATATTTAAAAACATAATTTTGATCTCCATGACACAGAGCAACAACAGGATGTCCAAGAGGAATCCCAGTGAGTATCAAGTATTGATAGTGTAGCAGAAGCCAGAGCCCTTGAACCAGACCAATGATTCATTACAATGAGCATTTGAAAGTAAAGACAAAAGGATATACTGTGGGATACACTGTTGCACACTACAGCTTCTCCATATACTGTTTGCTTGATTGTTTGTTTGATTGATTATTTTTCCCATGGAATCTATATTTATTTGTTTCTCACCATTGCGTAGCTTTCTCTCTCTCTCTTTTTTAATTAGATACATTCTTTATTTACATTTCAAATGTTATCCCCCTTTCCTGGTTCCCCTCTCCTCCGAAAATCCCGTAAGCCATCTCCTCTTCCCCAATCAACCCTCCCCTGTTTCCCTGTCCCATTATTCCTCTACTCTATGGCATCAAGTCTTTCCAGGACTAAGGGCCTCTTCTCCCTCTGGTGTCTAACAAGACCATCTTCTGCTGCCTATGTGTCTGGAGCCATGGGTAACTCCATGTGTACTCTTTGGTTGATGGTTTTGTCCCTGGGAGCTCTGGGAGTACTGGGTGACTCACATTGTTGTTCCTCCTGTGGCACTGCAAACCCCTTCAGCTCCTTGGGTCCACTCTCTGATTGACTATTTTTTAATTTTTATTTTTTTTAAAATAAATTTTGTAGTAGAGGGTGAAAGAATTCAGGGCAGATAAAACTGAACAGGGAGATGAGTGGGACTGGGGTGCATGATGTGAAATTCATAAAGAATCAATAAAAAGTTTAAAAAAACATATTTTTGTCTGTGTATTTAGCTTAGCTGTGGGTATAAAACTGCTTCTAAATAGACTATAAAGTGCAACTAAATTTACAACATTTTGAAAATCGGGCAAGCTGTTGACAGTAGCTTGCTAGTCTATTAGCTAGTCCCAATGTCTAATGATTTGCTATAGCTCATATATATTCAAGCTTACTTATTTAATATTAAATCAATTTAAGTTTTGGTGTCACTGTTCTGTGGTGGATTGCATGTCACTACTATCAGTGCATCATACATTTTGTATGGATGGTACACTTCTATATGAATGATGTCTCAGCAGAAAATGTCTTCAGTGGACTGCTATTCTCCATATGCAACACGAAGTTCAAAGCACCCAAATGTTTCTCATGTTCAGTCAAATCAAAAGGCCACTGTATGAATTTATTTAGTTTCTTAAATTAAATTTGTTGTTACAATTCATCATGCTTAGTATTTGTTCTGGAAATTAAACTTTTTAACAGCAAATTAGTTTTAATTCTTCAGCTATGTTTAAATATAATTAATCTCTCAGATTGAAAATATAAGGGTAAAATTCTGTTTTGTTTTAGTTGAGACAGGGTCTTACAGGTTCAGGGTAGCCTTAAGTTCTTGATGATCCTCTAACCTCAGCCTCCTGAGTGCTGGGGTAAAATTCTTTAGAAATAGCAAGAGGTAAGTTCGGCATGGACACATGTAGATAATCTAATGCTTAGTGAGTTCTAGACTAACTTGAGCTTCAGAGTGAGACCATGTCTAAAAAAAAGTGGACCAAAGAGGTGTAGGTAATACAAGAGAACAATCTTCTAGGTTTTCATTAGTTTCAATGTTGCTGAAAAAGGAGAGAACTTGTGCTTACTTGATAGTGGAAGCAAAGACAGTGTAACCTAGTCAGATGTAGGACCCAAGGAACATCTTCCTGAGAGGGGTTGGTTGGTGATATTTCTCCTCCTCCTTCTCCTCCTCCTCCTCCATCTCCTCTTCCTCCTCTTCATCCTCCATCTCCTCCTTCTCCCCTCCTCCTTCTACTCCTCCTCCTCCTCCCTCCTTCTCCTTCAACAGAAATTACCAGAAGTGATGGGTGGACTGAAGGTTCAATTTCTCTGAAGGTACGGAAAACACACCCAGACTTATAATGATGCAGCACAAATGAGAATATGGTAGATCATGTTCATGACACACCTTCACTGCTGTAGAGTGATGCATCACAGTGGAGTGTATTCTCTGGTCCAACCCCCTCATCTTCTGCTATTCCATGACCTAACCTTCCAGGTACTCACCATCCTCGGGAGATGTAACTGCTCCCAGAGCTTGCTCAGAACTACTTTCAGTTAATGTTTTGGCTATTAAAGTCCAGCATGAGTTCTGCACAGTAAATCCTAGCATCACCTCCTTTATGCTGACTTCTTCCCATAGCAACATCGGTCTTGATTATTTAATTCAATCAAGGAAACCCCCTTTCTTGGAACAGATTGATTTCAGCCTAAGCATGTGTTCTAATTTAGTCTCATCCAAGTGGAGGTGAGAACTTCTGTTTACTGGAAAAGTTCATGTTTTCTCCCATAAAGTTTGAGTCAGGCAACAACACTGTGAAAGCTAGCTTTGGGGGAGACAGTATGAGATCAAAGGTCACCTGTAGAGGTGGGCAGGGTTGAATTAAAGAGGCCTGGAAACGCTGAAGTTGGATCAGTTCATACCTAAACCCTCACTGATGCCAGATCTTGAAAATTAGATGGGACAACACCCTCCCTTATGCAAGATCTTGATGAGACATATGCTATCCCTTTTAGATAATCCACTCTGTGGGTCACTGTCTGCTTCTTGCATAAAAAAGCACCTCAGTAGATTCACGGTTCTACATGTAACTATGTACAATTAATAGATAAATTACAACGAAGGTACATTATAGTACTTTATCATAAAAAGTTCGCTTTGAAAATAAGAAGTCTTTGAACCTTTAGGTTGGGATTTACATATATGAATTTCACATCCATATCTCCTACCCAGCTTCAACTTTATGTCCAGAAGGGTGCATATTCCTTTGTATAATTGTTTCCACTAGCTCTGTACTTCTCTAGTCAACCATAATTACCCTGATGAGGGCAACTTTCCTCTTCCCATTCTCATCTTCTGTTTATCTTATTCACCCTAACCCCTATTGTCACTTTGAGAACTCAATTAATTTAAGCTTATCCTTTAGATCAAGAGGGTCTTCAATGTCATGTTCTTAAAACCCCAAATACTTATTAAACTGATGCAAGTGAGTAATCTAATATTAGACTATGTGCTTCCTCGGTTACCACATTAATTTTTAATAATGATTAATATCTTTGTGGTTTAAAGATTACCCTGAGGCATGATTCATCTGGAGAAAAGACTAAGCAACCTGGGGACAGCTTTTAAGGAGACACACAAATCACCTTGTAGAAGCCAATGCGATGAAGCTGGGCTGTGAAATGCAGAATGGAAACACAAACCTGCATTTTGAAGAGAATTTGTACTATACAGTGCTTGGAGGTTGGATTTTGAATAGATAGCCTATTTGTAAACTGAGCAGGGGAGGCAAAAGAACATTTTCACCAGGGAAGATTCAAT
The DNA here is from genome assembly GCA_036184795.1 of Tokudaia tokunoshimensis. NCBI lineage: Eukaryota > Metazoa > Chordata > Mammalia > Rodentia > Muridae > Tokudaia > Tokudaia tokunoshimensis. Next base: position 86,462,559 of record BTHU01000002.1, on the reverse strand, counting down.
CTACAGAAGAGAGTACAACTGTGGAGAAGTGAAGAAGCAGTAGCCCACGATTTTGGAAACATAGACAAACTTACTCTAGCAGTTCAAAGGGTTACTCATAAATTCTGTATATAGCTGTCACAGAGAGACAGACGAAAGACATTCAAACAGTGCACATAAGCCATCAGTTCATGGGTCAGATCAAATGCAAACATTGAGAGGCAGAGTGACAAATCAATCTAGAGATGCTGAGACCCTTTGATACAGTTCTTTCAAAGCAAATGACAGCCCATGATGACCTACAAGTAGTCAACATTTTTCACTCTTTTGTGCTGGAGTTAGGAAAAATACATAGAGATTGGCTTAATATTGGATGTTTTAAGTTACTTATTACTGTACTTTGGTTTGACAGTTTTACCTTTTCAAGAAAAATATAGTTAGGAAAATGTTGATGGATAAATTGCTAAGTAGAATATGAAGGGAGGAAGCCTTAGTTTTCACTTCAACATGCTACAGTTCCTCATGTTGCCATGTCCCCAATCATCACATTATTTCATTTTGACTTCATAAACGTAATTTGCTACTGTTATGAATCATACTGTAAATATCTAGTATGCAGGATATCTGATATGTGACCCCCCCAAAGGGGTCATGACCTCCAGGTTGAGAACCACTGGTCTAGAACGCATATGTCAGAACAAATTTCGCCCTTGACCTTCTCTCCTCTTGGCTTTTTCTTTGTACAGTTACACCTTGTTTCATTCAGACACTAGAGTGTGGCAATTTTATCTTTACATTTTTTTACAATGAGTTTTTTCAAAACTGTTTAGATTTTATGCCATGGAAAGGCTGCACCCTTGAGAACACCTGCTCTTGCTGTTAACCGATTATTATTAAGCAAGAGCAAATGTCATGAAGTCAGTTACAATAAAGTGTAAATACAAAAGTTTATGGCAGGGTGTGTAAAGCAAAAAAAAAAATGAAATTAATCACCCAGGTGAAGTGATGGCAGATCCAAAGGTCGCTGTTTTATTCCCTCAAATACTGTATTAGATGCCTTGATCACAAGCTATGCTCATGTTTCAAGATCCTTAGCTTCTTGGGATCAATTTTCACTGTGTTTTGTGAAATAATCACATATTGCTTAAAATGTGTTTGCTAATATGATGAACCTTTCTGCATGAAGAATCTGGATTTTTTATCCAATTTTGAACTGATTTTTGTGCACAGTGAGAAATATAGATGGAATTTATCTCACATGTGGGTATCTAGCATCCTCAGTACCATTTGTTGAAGAGGCTGTCCCTTCTACAGTGTATCGTTTGTTTGCTTGCTTTATGTGACAGTAAATGTGCATCAATGAATGCCCACAGAAGGCCAGATGTTGGTGTGAAGAATCTCTATCAATCTCTTCCTTCCCCTTAGATTTTTAAGACATAGTTTCTCACTAAACTTGGAGCTCACTAATTGGCTGCACTGGCTGGCCAGAAATCCTTAGCAGTCGTCCTATCTCCATTTTACCAGTTTCAGGATTACATTTGCATGCCACTATCCCTGACTTTTTACCTGGGTGTTTGGGCTTTAAACCCATGTCTTCATGTTTGCATAGGAATTGCTTTATAAAATAAGCCATATTCCCAGTATCCAGTATATCTTTGTTGAAAATCACTTAGGTGAGGAACTCTGTTTCTGAGTCCTTTGTCTGTTTTCCTACCAGTGCAAAACAACTTTTGTTACTATGAACTGCAGCGTAATTTGAGGTCCTCCAGAATTGCTCTCTTTTAGATTACTTGAAGTCATTGACCTTCTATGTGGATTTGAAGATTGTTTCTACAGTTTAGTGGAGAATGTAATCGAAATTTTAGTGTGGATTTTATTCGATCTATTGGTGACTTTGGATAACATAGGACTCTATCCACCCTGCATTGTCTGCATGAGGACCATATGTTCTGATCCTGTCTGCTACTTCTTCCTAGGTGGAGAACCCAGATGTCCATTGCTAACTTTATCCATTCGCTACCTGCCTGAGGAACATGTGTCCCACACCTACCAACTTCTCCCATCTCACTCTAGACTCTTCACAGTCCTTCTTTCAGCCTGAGAATTAAGTGTTCCGTGCCTGCTTGCCTCTCCTTTTGCCATTCGTTATTCTTCAAGATTCCCCCTTCAGCTTTCCTACTCCCTACTGGCACCCAAGTATCACATGTCCCTTCTGCCTGCCAGTCTCTTCCCTTCAGATAGAATTGCAGACTCCTGTCATTACTCCACCCACCCCCACTGCTTGTAGGTGGATCCTACCTACTTCACTTAGACTCCTGAGTATTGACAATGAGAATCTTCTTACTCAACTGAAAGTCTGCTCCTGAGATCAACAAATTCACTTAGTTCTATCTGAACTGGAACCACTTCTGTGCCCCCGTCAAACATCTACAGATCTAATACAATTTACTTTGAGTAGCCAAATACTGAAACTGAAATCCCATTCATCTGGTTTAAGATCTGACCAGTTGGAGTAACAGCAGACAGAGATCCAAACACCTACTCGACACAAAAAAGATCAGGTACTTACACCAAGAAATCCTGCTCATATTTAAGGACTTCAACATAGGACCTGATACTCTGAATCTAATAATGCAGAAAGTAGAGAATATGCTTGAACTTTTTGAATAGGAAATAAGTTTCTGAATAGTTTCATTCAACAAAGGACACAACTATTCAAGTGAAGCTGCAGCTTGCCTAATAGGAATTATTTTTACAAGCTATATATCTGACAGAGGATTAGTATCTAGAAAATACAAAGAGCACAAAAATTTAAACAAGTAAACAAAATAATACATTTAAAAATGGGACAGAGAACTAAGCAGAGAGTCCTCAAAGATGAAATATGAATGGCTGAGAAAAATGTTCAATATACTTAATCATGATGGAAATGCAAATTAAAATTATGTTGAAATCTCATCCTTAACCCAGTAAGAATGGATAAGACCAGAAAACCACTGAGTACACATGTATGCTGTGTGAATGTGAGGAAAGGGAAGCCATTATTTAGAGCTGGTAGAAGTGAAAACTGGTGCAGCTAATGTGGACATCATTATGGAAATTTTTTTGAATGCAAGAATTAGATCTACCCCTAGTCCAACTTGGGAACACACCCAAGGAACAATATGCCTTATTGTACAAATACTTGCTCATTCTTGTTCATTGCTGCTCTATTAACAATATCCAGGAAATAGCAACAACTTAGATATCCATTAATTAATGAATGGATAATGAAAATATGCTACATATTTACAGTGAAATATTATTCATTTTCTAAGGAAAATGAAACTATGAAATTCACAGGTAAATTGGTAGGGATAGAAACCAGCCAGTGATTTCAGTAAAATTGGTAATGTACCATGCCATGGAGGGTGTCTTTCAAGGGCAATAGATAGAATACAGTGCTATAAGGGATTAAAAGTTATCTTTCAATTTTCATCAGACAACTTTCTTTTTGCAGGAGATTATTAACATAGTTTAGAGAGAGAACTAAGGGTGTAGCGGCACACATGAACTCACAGTGGTTGTAACAACATGCACAAGACCTGCACACAAAATCCAACTCTGAAAGGGATGCATATGGAGTTCTACCCCTAGCTGAGGAGCTGTTGAAGATTGACAGCAGCCTGGAGTGGGACTGTTTGGTTTAAGATTGTAAATTCTGGTGGGTTGATCATGCTCCATTAGATGGACATATAACATAAACTATGTGAAAATTGAGTAAATAGGTTACAAAAAGAGAAAACACAAAGTTGAGTGAGTAGGGAAGGAGGGTGGATAAGGGAGAAGTTTGGAAGACAGTGACTATGATCAGAATATATTACATGAAATTCTCAACGAATTAATAAAAAAATTTTAAAAAGAATAAACCCACTTCCAGTTTCAGTCTGTGCTGAGAGCTGACCCTGTGTCACAGTGCTCCATACCCAATTACTGTCAGGAGAGAGCTGGTCTCCCAGGAGTGCCGACACACCTGTGACCACAGGTAAGATGAATACTTCTGCTCAAAATCCTGGCCCAAGAAGGACCTGCCCAGAGCCTTCAGGACACAGGAACCAAGGAAGAGTCAGGAATAGGATCTGCAACCTGAAACTAACCCTGTGCCTCCACTTTCCATACCCAAATTCCTCCTGGAGAGAGCTGGTCTCCCAGGAGTACTGACCTACAAGCCTACAGGAGGGACAAGCCACAGCCAGAGACAGCAAGACCAGCTAACACTAGAGGTAACTAGATGGCAGGAGCATAAGCAACAGAAACCAAGGCTACATGGCATCATCAGAACCCAGTTCTCCCACCACAGCAAGTCCTGGATACCCCAACACACCAGAAAACCAAGACTCTGACTTAAAGTTACATGTTATGAAGATGATAGAGGACTTTAAGAAGAACATAAATAACTCTCTTAAAGAAATACGGGAGAATACAGGTAGACAGGTAGAAGCCCTTAAAGGGGAAACACAATCCCTTAAAGAATTGAAGGAAAACACAACCAAGCATGTGAAGGAATTGAACAAAACCATTCAGGATCTAAAAACAGAAATAATATAAGTAAAAAAATCACAAAGGGAGACAACTCTGGATATAGAAAACCAAGGAAAGATATCAGGAGTCATAGATGCAAGCATCAACAACAGAATACAAGAGATCGAAGAGAGAATCTCAGGGGCGGAAGATATTATGGAAAACATTGACACAACAGTCAAAGAAAGTGCAAAATGCAAAAAGCTCCTAACCCAAAACATTCAGGAAATCCAGGACACAATGAGAAGACCAAACCTAAGCATAATAGGTATAGAAGAGAGTGAAGATTCCCAACTCAAAGGGCCAGTAAATATCTTCAACAAAGTTATAGAAGAAAACTTCCCTAATCTAAAGAAAGAGATGCACATAAACATACAAGAAGTCTACCTAACTTCAAATAGATTGGACCGGAAAAGAAAGTCCTCCTGCCACATAATACTTAAAACACCAAACGTAAAAAACAAAGAAAGAATAATAAAAGCAGTTAGGGGAAAATGGTCAAGTAAGTAACATAAAAAGGCAGACCCATCAGAATTACACCAGATTTCTCACCTGAGATGATGAAAGCTAGAAGACCCTGGGCAGATTTCATATAGAACCTAAGGGAACACAAATGCTAGCCCAGACTACTATACCCAGCAAAACTCTCAATTACCATAGATGGAGAAACCAAGATATTCCACAACAAAACCAAATTTACACAATATCTTTCCACAAATCCAGCCCTACAAAGGATAATAGATGGAAAACGCCATCACAAGGAGGGAAACTACACCCTAGAAAAAGCAAGAAAGTAATCTTTTTCCAACAAACCTAAAAGAAAGTAACCACACAAACATAAAAATAACATCAAAATTAACAGGAAGCAAGAATCACTATTCATTAATATCTTATAACATCAATGAACTCAATTCCCCAACAAAAAACATAGTCTAACAGAAATATTTTTCATGTAAATCTTCAATTTTATCAGAAAATGTTTATGATTCCCCTTTCAATCAATTTAGTAATGTTTTTTATGTCTACCATTTTAACTGTATTATTTTCCATGATAATCTTTAATTTTAACATTTTTCTACATATTTCTTCAAGTTTATCAGAAATATTTTCCATGCAAATCTTCAATTTTGTCAGAAAATGTTTATAATTCCACTTTCAATCAATTTAGGAATATTTTTATGCCTACCATTTTATCTGTATAATTTTTCCATGAAATAGTCAATCTTAACATGTTTTTCTACTTATTTCTTCAATTTTATCAGAGATATTTTCCATGTAAATCTTCAATTTTATCAGGCAATGTTTATAATTCCACATTCAAAAAACCTAGGAATATTTTTATGCCTACCATTTTATCTGTATAATTTTTCCATGAAATAGTCAATCTTAACATGTTTTTCTATATATTTCTTCAATTTTATCAGAGATATTTTCCATGTAAATCTTCAATTTTATCAGGCAATGTTTATAATTTTACTTTCAATCAACTTAGGAATATTTTGATGCCTACCATTTTATCTGTATAATTTTTCCATGAAATAGTCAGTCTTAACATATGTGTTTTTCTATATATTTCTTCAATTGTATAAGAGATATTTTCCATATAAATCTTCAATTTTATCAGGCAATGTTTATAATTCCACATTCAAAAAACCTAGGAATATTTTTATGCCTACCATTTTATCTGTATAATTTTTCCATGAAATAGTCAATCTTAACATGTTTTTCTATATATTTCTTCAATTTTATCAGAGATATTTTCCATGTAAATCTTCAATTTTATCAGGCAATGTTTATAATTTTACTTTCAATCAACTTAGGAATATTTTGATGCCTACCATTTTATCTGTATAATTTTTCCATGAAATAGTCAATCTTAACATATGTGTTTTTCTATATATTTCTTCAATTGTATAAGAGATATTTTCCATATAAATCTTCAATTTTATCAGAAAATATTTATAATTTCACTTTCAATCAACTTAGAAATATTTTTATGCCTACCATTTTATCTGTATAATTTTCCATAATAATCTTCAATTTTAATGTTTTTCTATATATTTTTTTAATTTTGTCAGAAACATTTTCCATGTAAATCTTTAATTTTATCATAAAATGTTTTTACTTCCTTTTTCAATGAAAAAAAAAAGAAATAGTGATTTCTGCTTCCTGTTATTTTTGATGTTATTTTTATGTTTGTGTGGATATCTTCTTTTGGGTTTGTTGAAAAAAGATTACTTCTTTCAAAGCAGAGAAGGCTTTGGAGCTGCCTGGTTCCCTGCTGCAGATGGCAGCAGGAAGACTACTATCCCAGCAACAACACTGATCTTATGCTCTGTGCACTCCTACCTGCACCCCTCCAGAGAGAAGGTGTAGATCTCAACTCTGCACTCAGAAGTAAAATGGCTGCTGAGAGATCACTCTCTCCTGGCCTGCTAAGCACAGAAGGCTTTGGAGCTGCCTGATTCCCTACTGTAGATGGTGGCCAGAAGGGCTCACTATTTCTTAATATCTCTTAACTCAATTCCCCAATAAAAACACATAGACTAACAGACTGAATGCATAAATGACCCAGCATTTTGCTGCATACAGGAAATGCACCTCAGTGTCAAAGACAGACACTAGTTCAGAGTAAAGGGCTGGAAAACATTCTTTCTAAGCAAATGGTCCCAAGAAAAAATCTGGAGTAGTCACTCTAATATCAAATAAAATCAACTTTTAACCTAAAGTTATCAAAAAAGATAAGAAAGGACACTTCACACTCATCAAAGAAAAAAATCTACCAAGAAGAACTCTCAATACTGAACATCTATTGTTCAAATTCAAGGCCACCCACATTCATAAAAGAACCTTACTAAAGTTCAAAGCACACATTGCACCTCACACAATAAGAGTTGGAGAAATCAACACCCTACTCTCATCAATGGACAGATCATGGAAATACAAATTAAACATAGACAAATTGAAACTAAGAGAAGTTATAAGCCAAATGGATTTAACAGACATCTATAGAACATTTCATCCTAAAACAAAAGAATGTATCTTCTTCTCAGCACCTCATGGTACCTTCTCCCAAATTAACCATTTAATCAGTCACAAAACAGGCCTCAAAAGATGCAAGAAGATTGAAATAATCCCATGCATTTTGTCAGATCACCATGGACTAAGGCTGGTCTTCAATACCAACAAAAACAACAGAAAGCCCATATATACATGGAAGCAGAACAACACCCTACTCAATGATAACTTGATCAATCGAAGAAATAACGATATTAAAGACTTTTTAGAATTTAATGAAAACGAAGGCATAACATATCCAAACTCATGAGACACAATGAAAGCAGTGCTAAGAGGAAAATTCTAGCTCTTAGTGCCTCCAAAAAGAAACTGGAGAGAGCATACACTAGCAGCTTATGAGCACACCTGAAAGCTCTAGAACAAAAAGAAGCAAATACACCCAAGAAGAGTAGATGGCAGGAAATATTCAAACTCAGGACTGAAATCAACCAAGTAGAAACAAAAAGAACAATACAAAGAATCAAACAAATGAGGATCTGTTTCTTTCAGAAAATCAACAAGATAGATAAACCCTAGCCAGACTAACCAGAGAGCACAAAGACAGTATCCAAATTAACAAAATCAGAAATGAAAGGGAGATATAACAACAGAAACTGAGGAAGTTCAAAGAAATCGTCAGATCCTACTACAAAAGCCTATACTCAACAAAACTGGAAAATGTGGAGGAAATGGACAATTTCCTAGACAGATACCAAGTACTAAAGTTAAATCAGGAACCGATAAACCACCTATACACTCCAATAACCCCTAAAAAATAGAAGCAGTCATTAAAAGTCTGTCAACCAAAAAAAGCCCAGGACCAGATGGGCTTAGTACAGAATTCTATCAGACCTTCAAAGAAGACCAAAAACCAATACACTTCAAAGTATTCCACAAAATAGAAACAGAAGGAACACTACCAAATTCATTCCATGAAGCCGTAGTTGTGTTGTTACCAAAACCTCACAAAAACCCAACAAAGAAAGAGAACTTCACACCAATTTTCCTTATGAATATCGCTGCAAAAATATTCAATAAAATTCTCACAAACCGAATCTAAGAACACATCAAAATGATCATCCACCATGATCAAGTAGGCTTCATCCCAGGAATGCAGTGGTAGTTCAATATACAGAAATACATCAACGCAATCCACTACAAAACAAACTCAAAGAAAAATATCACATGATGATTTCATTAGATGCTGAAAAAGCATTTGACAAAATTCAGCATCCCTTCATGTTAAAAGTCTTAGACAGATCAGGAGTGCAAGGCCCATACCTAAACATAGTAAAAGCAACATACATCAAACCAGTAGGCAACATCAAACTAAATGGAGAGAAACTTGAAACAATCCCACTAAAATCAGGGACTAGACAAGGATGTCCACTCTCTCCACATCTATTCAATATAGTACTTGAAGTCCTACCCAGAGCAATTAGATAATAAAAAGAGGTCAAAGGGGTACAAATTGGAAGGAAGAAGTCAAAATATCACTATTTGAACATGATATGATAGTATGCTTAAGTGACCCCAAAAACTCCACCAGAGAACTCCTAAAACTGATAAACAACTTCAGCAAAGTGACTGGATATAAGATTAACTCAAACAAATCGGTAGTCTTCCTATACTTAAAGGACAAACAGTCTGAGAAAGAAATTAGGGAAACAACACCTTTTATAATAGTCACAAGCAATATAGCAAGTATCTTGGTGTGACTCTAACCAAACAAGTGAAAGATCTGTATGACAAGAACTTCAAATCTCTCTGCCCCTCCTAGGGATCCATCCCATATACAGTTACAAAACCCCGACACTATTGTGGATGCCAACAAGTGCTTGCTGACAGGAGCCTGATATAGCTGTCTCCTGAGAGGCTCTGCCAGTGCATGACAAATACAGAGGGGAAAACTCTCAGCCAACCATTGAACTGGGCACAGGGTCCCCAGTCGAGGATCTAGAGAAAGGACCCAAGGAGCTGAAGGGTTTTGCAGCACCATAGAGGAACATCAATTTGAACCACCCAGTACTCCCAGAGCTCCCAGGGACTAAATCACCAACCCAAGAGTACACATGGAGGGACCCATGGCTCCAGATGCATATTCAGCAGAGGATAGCCTTGTTGTACATCAAAGGGAGGAGAGGCCCTTGGTCCTGAGAAGGCTAGATGCCCCAGTATACAGGAATGCCAGGACAGGGAAGCAGGAGTGGGTGGATTGCTGAGCAGGGAGAGGAGGAATGGGTTAGGGGATTTTTTTTGGGGGGGGGATCAGGAAAGAGGACAATATTTGAAATGTAAATAAAGAATATATCTAATAAAAAAAAAAGAACGTCAAGTCTCCGAAGAAAGAAATCAAAGGAGACCTTACAACATGGAAAGATCTCTCATGCTCATGCATTGGCAGTGTTAATATAGTAAAAATGGCCATCTTGCTGAAAGCAATTTACAGATTCAATGCAATTCCCATCAAAATTCCAAATCAATACTTCATAGAGTTAGAAAGAGCAATTCTCAAATTCATTTGGAATAACAAAAAATCCTGGGATAGTGAAAACTATTCTCAACAATAAAAGAACTTCTGGGGGAATCAGCATTCCAGACCTCAAGCTGTACTACAAAACAACAGTGATAAAAACTGCATGGTACTGGTACAGTGATAGGCGATTAGATCAATGCAATAGAATTGAAGGCCCAGAAATAAACCCATATACCTATGGTCACTTGATCTTTGACAAAAGAGCTAAAACCATCCAGAGGAAAAAAGACAGCATTTTCAACAAATGATGCTGATTCAATTGGCAGTCAACATGTAGAAGAATGCAAATTGATACATTCTTATCTTTCTGTACAAAAGCTCAAGTCCAAGTGGATCAAGGACCTCTACATACAACCAGATACACTGAATCTAATGGAAAAGTAAGTGGGGAAGAGCCTCGAGCACATGGGTACAGAGATACATTTCCTGAACAGAACCCCAATAGCTTATGCTCTAAGAACAAAAATTGACAAATTAGAACTCATAAAATCGCAAAGGTTCTGTAAGGCAGAGGACACTGTCAATAGGACAAAACAACAACCAACAGATTGGGAAAAGATCTTTACTAATCCTATATCCGATAGAGGGCTAAGAACTATACAAAGAACTCAAGAAGTTAGACTCCAGAGAAATAAATAACCCTATTAAAAGTGGGGAACAGAGCTAAACAGAGAATTCTCAACTGAGGAAAATGGAATGGCTGAGAAACACCTAAAGAAATGTTCAACATCCTTCATCATCAGGGAAGTGCAAATTAACACATTGAGATTCCACCTCAAACCGGTCAGAATGGCTAAGATCAAAAACTCACATGACAGCAGATGCTGGTGAAGATGTGGAGAAGGAGAGCACTCCTCCACTGTTGGTAGGATTGCAAGCTGGTATAAGCACTCTGGAAATCAGTCTGGCAGTTCCTCAGAAAATTGGACATAGTACTACCGGAGGACTCAGCTATATCTCCTGGGCATATACCCTGAAGATGCTCCAATAGTTAATAAGGACACATGCTCCACTGTGTTCAAAGCAGCCATATATATAATAGCCAGAAGCTGGAGAGAACACAGATGTCCCTCATCAGGGAATAGATACAGAAAATGTGGTACATTTACACAATGGAATACTACTCATCTATTAAAAACAATGACTTCACGATATTCGCAGGCAAATGAATGGAATTTAAGAATACCATCCTGGATCTTTGCTCAGGCAACAGGGCAACTGAGACCTCCAGACGCAGGGGCAATCAAGCATAATATCGCTTGGGTCCAGCAAGCTTGTGTGCTCCCTGCTCCCAAGAGCTGGGCAGTTCTGTGGCCAGCTCTGCTGTGGGACATCTGCCATGCAGAGGTACCCACCGCTCTGGGAGAGAGCACACTGGCACAGGGCGGGAGCGCACCAGTCTCCCTTTGGCAATCTCTGCTCCGGGATCGTCTACACTGAGCATCCAGGTACCCAGGGACTCCCCAATATAATATCCCTTGGGACACAGTCTGTTGGGCTTCCATCTGCGCCCAAGAGCAGGACAGCTCTGCGGACCTCTGGGCGCCAGCTCTGCTGTGGGCCATCTGCCCTGCAGAGTGATCTGCTCCTAGAGAGTGCAGAGTGCACTCCACCATCTTTGCTCCAGCAACAGGGCAACTTGAACCTCCAGCTACAGGGACAATCAAGCATAATATCGCTTGGGTCTCAGCCAGCTTGTGTGCTCCCTTCTCCCAAGAGCTGCGCAGGTCTGAGGTCACCTACGCGCCAGCTCTGATGTGGGACTTCTGCCCTGCAGAGGGACCCCCCCACCCCCACCCCCGCTCTGGGAGAGATCACACCCCCACAGGGCAGGAACCTACCAGCCTCCCTTTGGCAACCTCTGTTCTGGGGATCAACTGCACTGAGGATACAGGTAGCCAGGGACCCCCCAATATAACATCACTTGGGACGTAGCCTGTTGGGCTTCCATCTGTGCCCAAGAGTCCGAGTAGCCATCCTAACATCAGATCAAATTGACTTTCAACCTGAAGTCATCAAAAAAGACACAGAAGGACACTACATACAGATCAAAGGAGAAATCCACCAAGAAGAACTCTCAATTCTGAATATCTATGCTCCAAACTCAAGGGCACCCTCTTTCGTAAAAGAAACTTTACTCAAGTTCAAAGCACACATCGCACCTCACACAATAATAGTGGGTGACTTCAACACCCGGCTCACTGAAATGGATAGTTCAGGAAAGCAGAAACTAAACAGGGACACAGTGAATCTAATTGAAGCCTTGGACCAAATGGAACTAACAGATATATATGTATAGAACATTTCATCCTAAAGCAAAAGAATATACCTTCTTCTCAGCACCTCATGGTACCTTCTCCAAAATCAACCATATAATTGGTCACAAAACAGACCTCAACAGATATAAGAAGATAGAGCTAATCCCAAGCCTCCTATCAGATCACTATGGAATAAAGGTCATCTTCAATAGCAACAAAAACAACAGAAAGCCCACATACACATGGAAGCTAAACCATGCTCTACTCAATGATAATTTGGTCAAGGAGGAAATAAAGAAAGAAATCAAAGACTTTTTAAAATTTAATGAAAATGAAGGCAAAACATACCCTAATTTATGGGACACAATGAAAGCGGTGCTAAGAGGAAAGTTCATATCCCTGAGTGCCTCCAAAAGGAAATGGGAGACAGCATACACTAGCAGCTTAATGGCACACCTAAAAGCCCTAGAACAGAAAGAAGCAAATACACCCAAGAGGAGTAGAAGGCAGGAAATCATCAAACTCAGAGCTGAAATCAATCAAGTAGAAACAAATGAAACCATACAAAGAATCAACAAAACGAGGAGTTGGTTCTTTGAGAAAATCAACAAGATAGATAAGCCCTTGGCCAGACTAGCCAGAGGGCACAGAGACAGTATCCAAATTAACAAAATCAGAAACGAAAAGGGAGAGATAACAACAGAAACTGAGGAAATTCAAAAAAATCATCAGATCCTACTACAAAAGCCTGTATTCAACACAACTAGAAAATCTGGATGAAATGGACAATTTCCTAGACAGGTAACAAATATCAAAATTAAATCAGGATCAAATGGACCATCTAAACTGTCCTATAACCCCTGAAGAAATAGAAGTGGTCATTGGAAGTCTTCCAACCAAAAAAAGCACAGGTCCAGATGGTTTTAGTGCAGAATTCTATCAGACCTTCAAAGAAGACCTAACACCAATACTCTTTAAACTATTCCACAAAATAGAAACAGAAGGAACACTACCCAATTCTTTCTATGAAGCCACAGTTACACTAATACCAAAATTACACAAAGATCCAACAAAGAAAGAGAATCTCAGGCCAATCTCTCTTATGAATATCGATGCAAAAATACTCAATAAAATTCTTGCCAACCGAATCCAAGAACACATCAAAACGATCATTCACCACAATCAAGTAGGCTTCATCCCAGGGATGTAGGGATGGTTCAGTATAAGGAAGTCCATCAATGTAATCCACTACATAAACAATCTCAAAGAAAAAAACCACATGGTTATTTCAATAGATGCTGAGAAAACATTTGACAAAATTCGGCACCCTTTCATGTTAAAGGTCTTGGAAAGATCAGGAATTCGAGGCCCATATCTAAACATAGTAAAAGCAATTTACAGCAAACCGGTAGCCAACATCAGTCTAAATGGAGAGAAACTTGAAGCAATCCCACTAAAATCAGGGACTAGACAAGGCTGCCCTCTATCTCCATATCTTTTCAATATAGTACTTGAAGTTCTAGCTAGAGCAATTAGACAACAAAAGGAGGTCAAAGGGACACAAATTGGAAAAGAAGAAGTCAAACTATCACTATTTGCAGATGATATGATAGTATACTTAAGCGACCCAAAGAAATCCACCAGAAAACTCCTACAGCTGATAAACAACTTCAGCAAAGTGGACGGATATAAAATCAACTCAAGCAAGTCAGTAGCCTTCCTATACTCAAAGGATAAGCAGGCTGAGAAAGAAATAATAGAAATGATACCCTTCAAGATAGCCACAAACAATATAAAATATCTTGGTGTGACTCTATCCAAACAAGTGAAAGATCTGTATGACAAGAACGTCAAGTCTCTGAAGAAAGAAATTGAAGAAGACCTCAGAAGATGGAAAAATCTTCCATCCTCATGGATTGGCAGGATTAATATAGTAAAAATGACCATCTTGCCAAAAGCAATATACAGATTCAATGCAATCTCCATCAATATCCCAACTCAATTCTTCATAGAGTTAGAAAGAGCAATTCAAAAATTCATCTGAAATAACAGAAAACCCAGGATAGCTAAAACTATTCTCAAGAGTAAAAGAACTTCTGGAGGAATCAGTATCCGAGACCTCAAGCTGTACTACAGAGCAATAGTGTTAAAAACTGCATGGTATTGGTACAGTGACAGGCATGTAGATCAATGGAACAAAATTGAAGACCCAGAAATGAATCCATACTCCTATGGTCACTTGATCTTTGACAAAGGAGCTAAAACCATCCAGTGGAAAAAAGATAGCCTTTTCAACAAATGGAGCTGGCTCAACTGGAGGTCAACATGCAGAAGAATGTAAATTGATCCATTCTTATCTCCTTGCACTAAGCTCAATTCCAGGTGGATCAAGGACCTCCACATAAAAGCAGACACACTGAAACTAATAGAAAGGAGACTAGGGAAGAACCTTGAACATATGGGCACAGCGGGGAATTTCCTGAACAGAGCTCCAATAGCTTATGCTCTAAGATCAAGAATTGACAAATGGGAACTCATAAAATTACAAAGTTTCTGTAACGCAAAGGACACTGTCAAAAGGACATAGCGGCAACCAACAAACTGGGAAATGATCTTTACCAACCTTACATCCGACAGAGGGCTAATATCCAATATATACAAAGAACTCAAAAAGTTAAACTCCAGAGAGGCAAGTAACCCTATTAAAAAATGGAGTACAGAGCTAAACAAAGAGTTCTCACCTGAAGAATATCTAATGGCTGAGAAGCACCTAAAGAGATATTCATCATCCTTAGTCATTAGGGAAATGCAAATCAAAACAACCCTGAGATTCCATCTCACACCAGTCAGAACAGCTAAGATCAAAAACACAGGAGACAGCAGTTGTTGGCAAGGATGTGGAGAAAGAGGGACACTCCTCCACTGCTGGTGGGATTGCCTGCTGGTACAACCACTCTGGAAAGTAGTCTGGCAGTTCCTCAGAAAACTGGACATGACACTCCCTGAGGATCCAGCTATACCACTCCTGGGCATATACCCTGAGGCTTCCCTGCATTCATTAAGGACACATGCTCCACTATGTTCATATTATTTATAATAGTCAGAAACTGGAAAGAACCCAGATGTCCCTCAATGGAGGAATGGATTCAGAATATGTGGTATATTTACACATATTTACTCTGCAATTAAAAACAATGAATTCATGAAATTCCTAGGTAAATGGTCAGAACTGGAAAATATCATCCTTAGTGAGGTAACCCAATCACAAAAGAACAAACATGGTATGCAGTCACTGATAAGGGGATATTAACCCAGAATCTCAGAATACCCTAGACACAATTCGCATATCAATAGATTTCCAAGAAGATGGAAGGAGAGACCCCTGGTCCTGGAAAGACTGGATGTAGGGGAAAGCCAGGACAGAGAAGCGAGAGGGGGTTGAATGGGGAACAGAGGGAGGGAAGGGGGTTTATGGGACTTTCGGGGAGGGAGGTAAGGGAAAGGGGAAATCATTTGGAATGTAAATAAAAAAATTTAGAAAAAAAAAGAATATCATCCTGAGTGAGGTGACTCATTCACAAAGGAACCAACATCATATGTACTCACTGATAAGTGGATATTAGCTCAAAAGCTCCGAAGACCCAAGTTTCAATTTACAGACTATATGAAGTCTAAGAAAAGGAAGACCAAAATGGTCTTGTTTCATTGCTTTTTATAAGGATGAACAAAATACAGGAGGAAATATGGAGACAAAGTGTGGAGCAGAGACTGAAGGAAAGGCCATCCAGAGACTTCCCCACCTGGGGATCCATCCTATATACAGCCACCAAACCCAGATGTTATGGTGTGTTTTGGGAAGTGCTTGCTGATGGAAGTCGGATATGGCTGCCTCCTGAGAGGCTCTGCCAGAGCCTGACAAATACAGAGTCAGAAACTTGCAGTCGATTATTGGACTGAGCATGGGGTTCCTGATGGAGGAGTTGAAGAAGGTTCTGAAGGAGCTGAGAGGGTTTGTAGTCCCATGGAGGGAGCAACAGTGTTAATGGGCCAGATCCCACAGAGCTCCTATGGACTGAACCACCAACCAAAGAATACATATGGAGTGACCCATGGCACTGGCCACATATTTGGCAGAGGATGGCCTTGTTGGACATCAGTTGGAGGAGAGGCCCTAATGCCTGATGTTGTTTTATGCCCCAGTATAGACGAATGCCAGTATGGGAGGACAGGAGTGGGTAGGTGGGAGAGCACCCTCATAGAGGCAGTGGTGGGGAGGATATGATGGGGGTTTCTGAAGGGGAGACCTGAAAAGGGGAAAACATTTGAAATGTAAATAAAGAAAATAAATATGCAATCCAAAAGAAAGAAAGAAAGAAAGAAAGAAAGAAAGAAAGGAAGGAAGGAAGGAAGGAAGGAAGGAAGGAAGGAAAGAGAGATATAACAACAGAAACTTAAATTCAGAAAAATCATCAGATCCTACTACAAAAGCCTATACTCAACAAAACTGGAAAAACTGGAAGAAATGGACAATTTTCTAGAAGATACCAAATATCAAAGGTAAATCAGGATCAGATAAACCACCTGAACAGTCCCATAACCCCTAAAGAAACAGAAGCAGTCATTAAAAGTCTCCTAACCAAAAAAAGCCCAGAACCAGTTGGGTTTAGTGCAGAATTTTATCAGACCTTCAAAGAAGACCTAATACCAATACACTTCAAATTATTCCACAAAATAGAAACAGAAGGAACACTACCCAATTCATTCTATGAAGACACAGTTACCCTGTGTATTCTCCCTTGGAGATGGCTTGGTTTCTGTCTAATCAGGAACCTGTCACAATTTCCTTTCATAGAGGACTTCATAAGATGATTTTTTTCTACTTCTATCATGTTTAATGTTCCAAATAGATTTTAAAAACTGGTTGAGTGCATATTAAGTTTAGCTTCAAAAAAACATCATTCATATTTAAGAGGCTTAAAAAAGTATACTAAATGATATGTCGTTTTCGCTCAAGTTTTTTCCCAAAGGCTTAGTCCTATTGGATCAATTTCTAGATCAATTTCTTTTTAGAAAAAAAAATTATGTGAATTTCATTAGATCTCTAGATCATTTTTCTAATATATCCAACCATTACAATACTAATTCTATCAATTAATGAGCAAATGAATTCATTACATTTGTTTTTAAAAAAATTTGTTTTTAAAAAAATCTTTAATTTCCCCCAGGGATTTACAATTTTCATTGTAATATTTTCATTATAGAGTTCTCAACATAGAGGTTTTACTATAGAGGACTTACTGTAGACTTCCCACTGTAGATTTCTCACTATAGAGGTCTTACCTTGGAGGTCTTACTGTCAAGGTCACACTGGAGACTTTTCGCTGTCGAGGTTTCATTGTAGCAGTCTCACTGTAGACTTCTTACTGTAGAGTCATCATTGTAGAGGTCTCACTGTAGACTTCTCACTCTAGAGGTTTCACTGTAGAGATCTCACTGTAGAGTTCTCACTGTATACTTCTCACTATAGAGATTTCACTGTAGAATTCTCATTATAGAGTAATCACTGTAGAGGTCTCACTGTAGAGGTTCCACTGTAGACTTCTCACTGTAGCTTTCTCACTGTAGAGGTCTCACTGTAGAGGTCTCGCTATAGAGTTTTCACTGTCTTTCCTGGTTTCTTTTCTAGCAAATACATTGTTGGGATACAGAAAGAATACTGACTTTTGTTCACTGGTGTTATATCCTGCTATTGTCCTAAAAATGTTTATCAAGTCTGACAGTATTATGGTGGAATCATTAGGATCTTTTAAATGTAGGGTTATGTCATCTACCGATAAGGATACTTTAATTTCTTTTTTCCTGCTTGTATCACTTTAATTTGTTTTATTTTTTATCTGCTACTGTAGCTAAAACTTTGAGATTATATTGAATAAGAGTGGGTACCTTTCTTACTTTTCTATTGCTGTGAAGAGATGCCATGACCATGACCCTGAGTTTATTGGAGCTCATAATTATAGAAGGTTAGAGTCCATGATCATGATGCCATGCATGGCAGCAAGCAGGCAGGCAGGAATGGCACTAGAGTAGTAGCTGTGGCTTTACATTCTAATTCATAGACAGGAGGTTGAGGGAGTGGCCTGGGCTTCTTGAGACTAAGAAGCCACTCCCAGTAACAGACCTCCACCAACAAAGCCACATGTCCTCCAACAAGACCATACCCACTAATCCTTGGACAATTTCACCTACTGGTGACCATGTACTTAATTATATTTGCCTATGAATGCCACTCTCATTCAAACCAGCCAGTACTCTTTACTCATTCTTGATTTTAGAGGATATACTTTCAGTTTTTTCCTATTTCTTATAGAATCAGCAATATGTTTGCCTTTAGTTTTTATTATGCTAAGGTATGCTCCTTCTATTCATAGTATCTTCAAGGCTTTGATGTAAAAAATGTTGAAGTCTTCCTGCCACCATTAGCATCACTCCACAGCCTTCTGTGCACAGCCCGCCAGGAGAGAATGATGTCCCAGCAGCACTTTCACTTCTGAGCATGGAGGTGAGATCTCTACCTTCTCTCTGGAGGGGAACAGCTAGGAGCTCACAAGGCATAGGATCAGTGGAGCAGCTGGGACAGAGGTCTTCAGGCTGCCATTTGCACCAGGGAGCCAGGCCGCTCCACAACCTTCTAGGCACAGACCCTGTCAGAAGAGAGTTGGTCTCCCAGGAGTACAGACTGGACCAGACCAGAAAGTCCTCTTGTCACATAATAATCAAAGCATCAAATGCACTAAACAAAGAAAGAATATTAAAAGCAATAAGGGAAAAATGGTCAAGTAACTTATAAAGGCAGGCCTATCAGAATTACACCAGACTTCTCACCTGAGATGATGAAAGCTAGAAGATCCTGGGCAGATCTTATACAGACCCTAAGAGAACACAAATGCCAGCCCAGACTACTATACCCAGCAAAACTCTCAATCACCATAGATGGAGAAACCAAGATATTCCATGTTAAAACCAAATTTACACAATATCTTCCCACAAATCCAGTCCTACAAAGGATAATAGATGGAAAACACCAACACAAGGAGGGAAACTACACCCTAGAAAAAGCAAGAAAGTAGACACAGGCTTACAGGCCCATAGGAGGGACAAGCTCCAGCCAGAGACAGCAAGACCAACTAACACCAGAGATAACCAGATGGTGAAAGGCAAGTGGAAGAACCCTACCAACAGAAACAAAGTCTACTTGGCAACATCAGAGCCCAGTTCTCCCACCACAGAAAGTTCCTGATACCCCAAAACACCGGAAACATAAGAGTTGGATTTAAAGTCTCATTTCATGATGCTATTAGAGGACATCAAGGAAGACATAAATAACTCCCTTAAAGAAATACAGGAGAACATGGGTCAAAAGGTAAAAGCCATTAAATAGGAAACACAAAAATCCCTGAAAGAAATACAAGAGAGCATGGGTGAACAGGTAAGAGGCCCTTAAAGAGGAAACACAAAAATCCCTTAAAGAATTACAGGAAAACACAAACAAACAAGTGAAGGAACTGAACAAAACCATCCAGGATCTAAAAATGGAAGTAGAAACAATACAGAAATCACAAAGTGAGACATCTCTGGAGATAGAAAATCTTGGAAAGAATTCAGGAGCAAGCATCAACAACAGAATACAAGAGATAGAAGAAAATCTCAGGTGCTGAAGATACCATAGAAAACATTGACTCACCAGTCAAAGAAAATGCAGAATGCATAAAGCATTTTGTAACCCAAAACATCCGGGAACTTCAGAACACAATGAGAAGACCAAACCTAAGTATTATAGGTATAAAAGAGAGTGAAGATTTACAACTTAAAGGGCCAGTAAATATCTTCAACAAAATTATAGAAGAAAACTTCCCTAACCTAAAGAAAGAGATGTCCATGAACATGCAATAATCCTTCAGAACTCCAAACAGACTGGACCAGACCAGAAAGTCCTCTTGTCACATAATAATCAAAGCATCAAATGCACTAAACAAAGAAAGAATATTAAAAGCAATAAGGGAAAAATGGTCAAGTAACTTATAAAGGCAGGCCTATCAGAATTACACCAGACTTCTCACCTGAGATGATGAAAGCTAGAAGATCTTGGGCAGATCTTATACAGACCCTAAGAGAACACAAATGCCAGCCCAGACTACTATACCCAGCAAAACTCTCAATCACCGTAGATGGAGAAACCAAGATATTCCATGTTAAAACCAAATTTACACAATATCTTCCCACAAACCAGTCCTACAAAGGATAATAGATGGAAAACACCAACACAAGGAGGGAAACTACACCCTAGAAAAAGCAAGAAAGTAGTCTTCCAACAAACCCAATAGAAGATATCCACACAAACATAAAAATAACATCAAAAATAACAGGAAGTAACAATCACTATTCCTTAATATCTCTTAACATCAATGAACTCAATTCCCCAATAAAAAGACATAGACTAACAGAAATATTTTTCATGTAAGTCTTCAATTTTATCAGAAAATATTTGTAATTCCTTTCAATTAATTTAGCATTTTTTATGTCTACCATTTTATCTGCATTATTTTTCATGATAATTTTAACATGTTTTTCTATATGATTCTTCTATTTTATCAGAAATATTTTCCATGTAAATCTCTGATCTTATCACAAAATATTTTTAATTCCACCTTCAATTAATTTAGAAATAATTTTCTTATATCTACCGTTTTATCTGTATAATTTTCCATGAAATAGTCAATTTTAACATGTTTTTCTACATATTTCTGGAATATTATCAGAAATATTTTCTATGTAAAAAAAGCTTCAATTTTACCTGAAAATATTTATAATCCCACTTTCAGTCAACTTAGAATTATTTTTATGCCTACCATTTTATCTGTAAATTTTTTATGATAATCTTCAATTTTAACATGTTTTCCATATATTTCAATTTTATCAGCAATATTTTCCTTGTAAATCTTCAGCTTTATCAGGAAATGTTTATAATTCCACTTTCAATCAACCTAGGAATACTTTTATACCTAACACTATTATAGCTATATAAAATTTTCCATGATAATCTTCAATTTTAACATGTTTTTCTACATTTTTCTACAATTTTATCAGAAATATTTTTCACATGGATCTTCAGTTCTATCATAAAATATTTCTACTTCCTTTTTCAATTAATCTAGCAATGTTTTTATGTCTACCACTTTACTCTTTAATTTTCCATGAAAATTGTCAATTTTAACATGTTTTCCTGTATATCTCTTCTGCTATATCAGAAATATTTTCCACATAAATCTTCAATTTTATCATAAAATGTTTTTACTTCCTTTTTCAGTTAAAGAACATGCTTTTCAAAAAAATATTTACTATAAAACTATCTGTCTTCTGATAGCAATAGTCCCATACTTCTTTTGTTCACCATAGCCCTTGATTGCTTTAAGAAGCTGTGCTTAGTGACTGATTTATACCACCTAGGTTTGTATAAATGTGTTGTATGGCACTTTCCTAACAATAATATTGCTTAATGGCGCATTTCTTAAACCAGGTCTTCAATCTTATTACATAAGTACACTTGTTCTCTACTATCTTATCTGTCATTTTATAGATTAGAAATCTTGGAGTCAATTATTGTAGTAGTTTTTCAGGTATCTTGTCAAGATCCAATATTTCTGTTATTGGGCTTTATTTGTTTGGTTTGATGGTATGTTTCTGTGACTATGAAAGTTTGTATATTACCGAAATAAATATATCTTTCTACTTCTAAAAAAAAAATGTTGAACTTTACCGAAGTCCTTTTCTTAATTTAATTAGATGATTATGTGATATATATCTCTTAAGTTTATTTATGTAGTATATTACACTCAATTATCATATTTTGAACAATTCTTGCATTATAGAAGGCAACCAACTTGATCATGGTATGCGATCTTCTTCATGAGTTCTTGGGATTTACTTTCAAAATTTCTCTTGAGGGGCTGGAGAGAACACCATTTCTTTCGTTTTGCATTTGAGAAGAGTTAATGTTATTCTATGTTAGGTGTATGTGATTACAGCTAAGTTCCAGTTGGAAAAAACAAACAAACCTTTGTTTCTTGGGTTACTGAGATTTTGTTCTTTTTAGAACAAACATCTGACTGATACACAAATGACATAATTCTTAAGTGTTATATTATACATGACAGTTACAAGAGCCCCAGGAGGTAAGAACTCAGGATTATTTTATAATAATTTAATTTAATTTATAATTTTATAGATTATTAAAGAGGCTCACAGGAGTTAAATTCTTTGCTCTACAAACACAGTGAGAAAATTGGGAGTGAAACTCAGGATTGACAACTTATTATCTACCACTCTGAATGATTGATTGATTGATTGTACTTGGGACTGAACGCAGCGCATTATCCATGACAGACACGGTTCCTACCATTGAGCTATATGTCTTGTCCCCACTGTTTTCATAAAAGAATATTACTATCAACTCAGAAAGAATCTCTAACTCTTGACAAATGTGCTGTCAATGTAAAAAATAACTCAATGATGAATACTCTGCACCATAGTTTATGTTTAAGAACACTGACTCACAGTACTTCTGTGGTTTCCTTTGTAATTTATTTAATCAGAGTAGCTACAAGCTAAAGAGTACCCAGAACGAAACTGCCTTCTTTTAGAAGTACATGTAGAAGCTGCAGAGATGGCTCAGTTGTAAAGTTGTCGCCACATAAGCATGAGAACCTGGGTCCCCAGAACTCAGGTTTTAAGAAGGCCAACATTGGAGAAGGAAGGCAGGTCTATTCCGTGGGCTTGCTACCTGGGCAACCTAGCTTAACAGGTGGGCTCCAGGCCAGTGGAGCACCTTGTCTCAAAAGTAAGATGGTTGGAACCTGAGAAAGGACACCTACAGTTGACCTCTGACCTCCTCAAGCACAGGCATGCACGTGTACACTCACCTGTGGGCATAGGAACAAACGCACACAGAGAATATAATGCATTGACTTAATTACTATGTTTTGTTTGTGTAAACTACAAAGCCTGAATTCACAAATAATACCTGACAGATTTATGCCATAAATACCAACTCTCTTGAATGTGAGGGCTTTTCAGGCAAATTTCCTTCCAAAATTTCTAATACTGAGGACTCCGTGCATGAACAACTGGGGAAAAGGTTTCCAGACCTGGGTTTCTCAGCTGTCCTGGTCTCATCTAGTCTACACCCTGTAAAACTATTCTGGAGAAATTATTAACCACACAATGAGTCTGAACAGCAGCAGATGCTAGGCTCCTCTTCCCTCCCTTCTTCTCTCCTCCGTCAAAGATATTTGTAGAGTACATATTTATCTACTTAAAATAAAAGAGAGGGAAAAAAAACCCTGTCACCTCCCTTGTAAGAGGAAGTGAGCAGGGCTTTGCCTTAGGCTATAAAAATATTGACAGTAGATAATGGGCCTCCATGAGATACTAGTGGGACGTGAGTTAATCATCACAGGATCAAACTGCTTGCAACTTTAGATGCTGCCTGTGATCAGAGCCACCATGAATGCCGTTTTTGTTAATAACTGGCTGGTGACAGAAAGTCTTTCAACCCTGCTTTCCCGTATCTGGAAAATGCAATGCCAGACACATATATAGTCTTAGGACACGTGTATCCTTATCTACGTTCATGAATTATTTTACTACAAATATAAGGAGGAAATGAACATCCCAAGAGGACCAGCAGCTCTGCAGTGTGATTAGCCCCAAGAAGAAATACTGGAAAAGGAAACTATACTTTGAAAAACATTGTAAGAAAGGAGACACTCCTTTAGCCAAATGTTACCTAACTTAATAAGAAAATTTCTTTTAAAAAATATTGCTACACTCTAATATTCTTATAAGCCTCAGATGTTACAACTTTTGTTTTGCTTCTTTGAGATATCTTGCTATGTAGCCAAGGTTGTCTGAAACTGGAGATCTGCTGCCTTGGCCTTCCTCACGCTGGGATTATGGATGTTAGATGCCAGACATGGCTTGATATTAGTATCTTTTAGAAGGCCAGGAAGTTTCCATCTAGCCTAAGATGGGTCTTGTGACAAAATCACAATTCCCAAATCCAGGTCTTTTGGAGTGGGAGACAAGGATGCTTTGTGACATGTCTACACAGCCTCAGAAATTAATGGAGCCAACCACACTCTGAAAATAACAAGTTTTATCCTCTCCTAAAACATAAATCTTTAGTACCTTTCAGTATAAACCAAACTGAAAAGATATGATACATTATTTTCTGTAATGATTAACCCCCTGTTTGCCAGCTGTCCTGGTAAATACCTCTAGACTTGAGCACACATTGGTAGCCTAGGAAATTGCCCAGGTGCAGCTCTCTCTCCTCTGCAAATGTTACTGTAGCAATCATTGCTTTTCTCTAAACCTTAACTGAATTCCTTACTCTTCCATTGTTTACCTTTCAGAGCAAGTGATGAGACCATTTGAAGCCTCCACTGTGTAAGAGGCAGAAAATAATGATGCTGGCAGGTAGGGATGAACTGGCTGACTGCTGAAAAATTCAGAAGGGCCCAGTGGAGGGATCAGTTTCCTGGGCAGACTCCAGGGCACAGTTCCTTTATTTCATTTGCTCTATTGTTCTGCAAATCTAGTTTACAATTATGTTGGGCCAAAATTATTTTGTTGATATAGCATCTTTGAGGGTCATCTGTTCTTTAAAGGAGAAAAGAAAGGGGGCTATTGAAAGAGTTATTGAAGCAAGAAACAGAAAATACTGAGAACTGACTCAGAGTAACATCCAGAGGAAGAGCCTTAGTGGCCAGTGGTGGAGCAGTAGGCGAGCTTCTTGGGCTGCAGTAAAGGTGAACAGGAAGAAGTATTTTGGCAGGCTGGCTCTGGAATCCGAGGAAGAATGCATTGGTGACCGCTGATGGCAGCAACAGAAAAATGGGCATTGAATGAAGGTTACTGTAGCAGGTGCCTACCCGGGAGGAATTCTAACAGCAAAGAAATAGAGACCTCTAACACTTGATCAAATAGAAGGGCCAATGCTGACCTGCGGATCCCAGCTGATTACTGGAGACTAAGTACAGAAAGCCAAAGTGTACAGCAAGATCCTGGGTATCTTTGTCAGAGGAGTGGAGGAAGGGAAGAAAGAATAGAGGAGAAAAAGCTTTCTGGTCACAATGACAGGAGATTGGTTTCCAACTCAGGCTGTCTACCTCCTACCTCTCCAGTCCTGGGGTGCTGCTCTAAGAGACATGGCATATTCCACATCTCTACCAGACAATAATTTGTCCTTGCCAGGAGAAATCGCTAGTTGGTCTAGCAATGAAAAGGCCATTTAGGTCTTATGGGGACTGTGGAGGCCAACAGGGAAAGCAAGACCTGAGGACTAGAACCTGAAGGGGTGAGGTCAAGACAAAGAAGGGAGCACACAGAAAATCAGCCTCCTCTGTCACAGCAACCCAATAGAAATGCATTAAGGTGTAGAGTAATGATTCTCAACTTTTCTAATACTGCGACCATTTAATAGACTTCATCATGTTGTGGTGACCGTCAACTATAAAATTCATTTTGTTCCTACTTCATTAATAATGTCACTACTGTTAGGAATCATAAGATAAATAGCTAATATGGAGCCCTAGGGCGGTCACAACCCACAGATTGAGAAACCTCTGATCTGGAACGTTAGTGACAGTCATAGGATGACTGAAAACTAGTGGAAAATGATGGGGAGTTGGAAATGATATAAGAGGATGAGTAACATCTGTCTAAGGCTAAAAGTCGAGGAGGGAAGAAGACACCAGACACCAGGAAATTTGGTCAGGTGACAAAGGTATTGAAAATGTTTTGAGGAAGACAGGCTAGCCCAGCTAGCCTGGTGTGGCAGGCATTGTACTAAGTAAGTGTGTGTCCAATGTAGAGAGCACACTACTTAAGCTTTGTTGGGCTATATGCAGACATATAATCCTAGCTTTAGGAGGCTGAGACAGGAGAATCTTGTTACCAGCTGGATATCTTTATAGGTTTTGTTTTCTACCCCAAACCAAAAGGCAGGGGGGAAAATTCCCAGACACAGTAGGCAGCAGCAGTAAGTAACAAAATGAAGGACAGGGGAAGAAGAAAGGAGAGGAGGTATACAGCGAGAAAGACTCCTCATACAGGGAGAAAAGGCTATCTGTAAATCAGAATGTACTTTTTGCCCCTAGAGGACTGGGAGTTTTAAATAATTTGGGGCCTGGTATGGGTCTCTCTCCCTCATTTTAGATTGGATGGCTTAGATGAAGAAGGAAGAACTGACTTCCTTCTAATGAGCATGCTTCTAATGAGCATGCTCAGGACAGGCTGTGAATACATCTAACCAGCTTAGATTGCTCATCTAGAAGGGAGACTCAGGTTAGAGTGAGGAAGAAACCTGGATGTTTCTATATTTATGGTTTATCTGTGGTCCCTTTCATTATTTGTCAGCCTGCTGGGGATCTGACCATAATCCCAAATTGGTGGCAATCAGGGCTACATAGCAATGCTTTATGTACATCAGTACTTGCTCTCACCGTGTTTAAAAAGCTATTTAATTAAAGAAAATCAAGACAAGGTCTTCTTTGGTTCAACATCCCTGGTGACACTGACCACCATTTGTATATCTTTCATGGACATTTATCTACCTGCTGATGTGCCAGAGGCAAAGTTGATGAAGGCAGAGGTTTCTTAACTTAAGGAGCTGAACCTTTGAAAGCAAATCACAGATCAAGCTATGACTGTGAAACGTTTGCATCATGAGGTACTTAGAAAAAAGGGGAGAGAAGGGGTAAGGAAGAGGGGGATTGAGGGAGAGGGAGTCTTTGACTCTTCCAGAGATTGGAGTCTGTCCCTGAGGCAGCATCTGGAAGAATATGAGCTCCAGATAAAGTATTTTCTTTTTTGTTCCTCAGAGTAAGGGGAGGCAGGCTCCTCACCTCCGTGTTGCATTATTGGTCCCTGGAAAGAGCTTCAGAGAGTCTCCCAAATGACTCCTGCTGTGCACTTATTTCTCCTCTAGAACTCCCTCACCACCTCCCTCCCTAAGGAGCACCTCTGGCTAAGTAGCAGTACTCTCCCTTCCCCTCCCTCTAGCTCTCAGACCAATTGGATAACATGGGGTACACACCAAAGCAAAGAACACTGAACCAAACCTAGTACCATTGCTCTAGGTAAATCCACATCTATCTATCCAACAATAGATGTAGAGGATAAAAAGAGATGCCTAAGAAATTATTGGAAAAGTAATGTTCTGGGAAAACAAACAAATAAAAAATACCCTCTGAGAATTTTCTCTTTTCAAATTAAAGCTGAATTGAGAAGAGTTTATACCGCAGCATTATAGTCCCTCCAACCCCTAGAATCAGAAGCCGTCAAGAGGTCATAAAATAGTGTGAGCAGTGTTTAGGCAGGGAACTGGTGTGGTACCACGAGTCTGGAAAGGTTGGGGAGCCTTGTGAATTCAGAAAGGCTTCAAATTACATTCTGAAGAGCTGTCCACTGTGCAGGAAAGAAGGTGGGTGTAGGGCAACTACTCCATAGGAAGTCATCTATATCTGATGTCCTGATCCTAAGGCATAGGCAGCTGCTTGCAGCTTGATCAGAAGTAGAATACTGCTTTCAAACGCTTTCATCTCAGCACTGTGCTTCTGCATTGGAAGTATCTAAATTAGTGGCTTATTCTAACCCAACCACTAGAGATAGTAAGTATAAAATGGAGAACTGACTCATGGCCAGCAAAGAACAGAACTTTTGGAACAAAGAAATGCCAAGACAATGGCAACTGTTCACTTGCAGAATAGGTGAAAGGAAAAAAGCCAATAGCTCAGATAACCAAGCCAATGAAAAATGCATGTTATCGCTGAATAAATCCGAAACTACAAATGTAGCAGGTAAATTCACTTCTTCTTCCAAGAGAAACATCAAGCTTTACAGCTATATTTTCTTATTATCAGTCCCATGTGTATATGGGCAACAGTTTTGGAAATGATATGCCTTGGGGCCATTAGCTTCATCATATTATATCCCACCATGTTCTTTTCCATTAATTAATTTATTTTAAAATTTTGTGTATATATACTGTATTTACAACATTTCTCTTTCCCTTTCCTCTTACCCTTCCCATTTCCCCCTCCCTTTTCAATTTATGATCTCTTTTTTCTTTAAATCACTATTCTTATATACATATATAAATGAATAAACATATAAATACAACTTGCTGAGTCCATTTAATGTTGCTTGTATGTATATGCTTTTAGGACTGGCCACTTGGTATTGGAAAACCAATTATGGGATTAATCCCAAGGAAAGGTTAATTCTTCTTTGGGCAGCAGTTACTAAATGCCTATAGCTTTTTATCTAGGGGTGATATCCAATGAGAGTTCTCTTAACCTACTTAGGCATGTCCATTGGTGTCCTTGTTCATGTCTTGCTTAAGGATCAAGGTTGTTGTGATTTTATGGGTGTAGCTCCCCTGTTACATAAAGAAAACAAAATCTTAAAACTAGCTTCCTGGTCATGTGGCTCTGACAATCTTCCCACCCTCGTTTTTGAAATGTTTCCTAAGCAGAAAGGGTTGTGTTGTAGATATATCAGTCGGGGCTGGATACCTCATGGTCAGTTGTTCTCCTCATTGACCTCATTTCTCATTTTATTTGCTGCTTTTTAGATGTCAAAACCTTTTTTTTCTAGAATTAAAACATGGATTTCAGTATATCATAAGAAGAAATTATATCCAGCATCAGTCAAAGGAAAGGAGCAAAGATATAACTAAAAGGAAATTTACCTTAACCAGTGTGTCCTTAAGTCTATCAAGTGGGAAAGGATGATTCCATTGCTAGCTCTAAAGAGCACATTATATCTCTCTGGAGCAAAAATATAATGAAAGACAAAATTAATTATTCTTCAGTTCAAATGGAAGCAACTGGGCCTGTGGTTGATGTCTGAAGGCTGGCTCTACTGGTTTCAAGCCACTCAAAATCTCAACTCTCTCAAAAGGTAACAATGAAGCAGATACGTTGGGTTCAAACAAAACAGCGAATGAAACAGACTGATGGCTGACAGAAAATGTCTACTTATACCAGCCTTCCCTAAAGGCCAAAACTTTTCCTTGTTTGTTCTGGGAGTATTGCTAAATTCTAAAGTATTCCAAAACTGAAAAAGGGGTCTACTTTAGTGTGTATGTGTGTGTGTGTGTGTGTGTGTGTGTCTCACTTGCTACTTCCTTTGCTATATTGCTGTCTTCTGAAGTCCACTCACTGATGAGAAGAGGAAGTAGAGAAGAAGCATGCTTAAGAAACAGTTGATCAGGTTTAGAAGTAGAAGATCTAATCACCAAAGCAAACTGCGGTTTCCTTAGACACTAGCCTTTTATTAAGACTGGCTTTCTGTGCGTTTTCTGATTACCATTGTCAACACAAAGGACTGTATTCTCAGTTATCATAGTGGCTAATCCTTCCATCAACATCGATGACTCTCTGTTCTGACTGTAATTATCGCAAAGCAATGGGACCTTAGTCTACCATTTAAGCAGAGGACTTCCTGGTAGCCCTGCCTCACCTATCTGCTCATCTCCTAGTTTGTTTAGCCTGAGCAAATTCTTATTCCTCGCTTTTACAAGCATCATGACTGTGACTTTAGCTTCCTTCTCCTATCCCTCTCCTGTTAGTGAAGCTCCAAGCACTGAATGAGTGCTTCGTAGCTCCTGTACCAATGCCTCTATGCTCCTGCTGCCATCCCCTGAGTCTCTTGCCTCAGACCCCATAGTCTGAAAACAACAAAGCTGGGCCAAGCCCTGAGATCCAAGAAGCCAGGTCGTTTCTCACTTTGGGGTGGGCAGGGCGCACTAACAAGTGTGAATGGGGTAAAGGGAAACTTAGGCTCAGGTCTTAAAGAAGCAATGTCAAGGAGTCCATTGAAGACTGGATTGTCTGTGCTCTAGGAGTTGTCTGCTTGTGTCCGATTCACCACAGGGACCAGGAAATGCAGATTCAAGTTATTTCCCCCACCTATTGATTCAATGTGTCTTGGGTTTAAAAAACAAAAACAAAACAAAAAAAATCTCTTTTTCGGGCGGAAAAAAAAAATCTGCTAGCTGGTTTTCTGAAACATCTGCCATTATGGATAAAGAAAAGACCTGCCATGACAGCTAGGGCGCAGACCTCTACTGAAACACCTAGACCGATACCTGCTCCTTAATGGCTGTGCCAGATGGGGCCTCCGGAATGCAGGATCCCTCTTAATCCTAGCTCCTTCTGGGAACATGGAATTCCAAGAGTTGGTAGAGGGCAGGAAGTTGGGCTAGCTCTGGAGGACTTTCTACTGGACCCAAACAAGAAGCCAGCCCCCGCCCACAATCTGCAAGTGGAAAGGGATGGGGTGGTTCCCAGGACAGCAACTCAGACAGGACTTCTAGCCTCCTTCATCAGATGATACCTTGACTGTACAATCAGAATCGTGGCTTTCAAAGAGATTCAGTACCTGCCCTTGGTAATATATGTCTGTCTTCGGGTGGAGGAACCTCTAAGGCCTGGTAGAAGAAGCAAACTTGGAGAATGGGCCCTTCCTCTCTAGAGGAAGAGATTTGACACAGAAGTCCAATTTGGGCCCAAAAAAAGCAGAGCTGACCCTGGACGATGTAGAGGGACCTAAAATCAGTGTGCCCTTCATTCTTCTTAAAAAGCAAAGGAGAGATGAGTTGGGGGCATGTGATTGACAAGTGGAGACAGCATCCACAGACCTGGGTCTTTTTTTACTGGTCTTTAAACTCAGGATAGTAAACGGTTTAAAACGGTTGACAATAGCGCAGACCGAGGAAATCCTGTCTTGAGGTGGAAAGGTGACTGGATCTCCAAGCAGGCGGAGCTCTATGCCAGGCGGCTGTTGGGGAGCGCTTCTAGTCCCCACCCGCGCGGGATGCGCTGGCTTCCCGATCCTTGCTGGTTCACTGCTTCAGGTGCCGCTGCCCCCGCGCTCCGCCGCTGCTGCCGCCGTCCTCATCCCCTCCCCTAGGCTTTGCTTGGCTCTGGCTTTAGCAAGCTCCTTTTCTGGCTGGGCGGTTGGTTGCGGGGAGGTGCAGTGGGCAGTGGCGGCTCCCGCTGCGCAGCTGGGGACCAGAGGGGCCCGGGAGAGTGCGGGGGGGCGGCGAGAGGCTCTGGCTTCTGTAAACTCTGCCGGTGGGGGGTCGAGCAAGGCTGTCTACGAGGAGGAGGCCGAGGTTGAGGAGGCCGGGGAGGGTGACGACGGTGTTAAATGTGGCCGCGCAGCTCCCCGGGGAGCGGCCTGAAAGCGAGTGCGCTCACCAGCTGACAGCGCGTGCTCATCTCCAGACGCTCCGCACCGGGGCCGGGAGTCTCTGCCAGCCCCTCTATTGTCAGCCGCTCTCTAATTAAGAAACACTCACATTACCGCAAACTACCCCCACGCTTCTTGGTTCCTGTCCTTTCCTTTATCTTCGTCCGACTTCTCTCCTCCCCTGCATCTCCCCTGTGTCCTGGGATTTAACCCATTCTCCACTCCCTTTTTGCCTTTTCCAGTTAGGAGTCTAGAAGGGGTGACTGGTTGCCGGGGGGGGGGGGGGGGGAGACGCTAGGCCTGGGGTGCAGAAAAGACTAAAAGGACACTTGGCTTTATTTTAGCTCCTTCCTACCCTGTATCCTACGCCTTCTAAAGAAAAGAACTGCAAACATTTCAGCTACCACCCGTCCTTGCCCGTGGTCTTCACCTTTCACCAGCAAGCGCTGTCTAGGTTGTAGCTGGCAAGTGGTTCTGTTTCTTTCCTATCCATTCTTGAACTTTTAAGTTAGCAGAGAAAAATTATATTCCAAGACACACTTCAATACAATTACCACTTTGGGGCCAGTTTTAGATCTTTGAAATCAACAGGAAGACATCGGGAAAGCTCCTGCAGGTTCAGAATGAGAAAGTTACTCCCCCTCCCTCTCTGGTGGATGTGCCATTCGCAATGCCCCCATGAAGAACGTGTTAAACTTGCCTGTTGCCAAAAACAATCTTCCTTCAGCTCCCCGTGAAATCAAATAAGTTTCCAAAAGTGTGGTGAGCCAAAACCCTCAACAAATAAAAATGTTGGTTGGCTGAGGGTGAAGACAGAATATAAAACAAGCTGCTTAAAGTATAGAAAACTCTGGATAACACCAGCAGTGTCCCAAAGAACTAACCCGATTTATCTATCTTCATTACTTTAAGAAGTGCTGACTCTTTGTTTGTTTGGGTGATATTAAGCATGCCTAACTTGCATACATAGTTGATGCCTTTGGTAGTATCTTAGATACTTGGATCTGACTTTGGAAGGTAGAAGCTAATTGCTAATAATGGAGAGAAAGGAACCAGTCAGCATGGCAGGAGTGGTCTGGCATATGGGGAATGAGCCCTCAGAAATACTCAATATTCAAGTTTCCAAAATATTAATGAGATTATAGCAACCTGCAGCTATATGTTACAGCTTGTTAATGGGGTGTGAGAGAGGGAGCTGCCAACGTTTGTTATGCAAACTTCATTGCTGGACTTGGAGTGGATCTCTTTCAAAGAAATGCCAGCATTAAAAGAAAGAAAAAAAAAAGAAAGAGAGAGAGAAAGAACGAAAGGGGGAGAGAATGGGATGAAGAAAAGAGGTTAAAGTATTAATGTGAACGTTGAACACACAATTCGCCACAAAACAGTCTGACTTTGTTCTCATCTGGATGAGCTAGAAGAATTTTCCGTTGCCTTTCCATCAATGTGAGATAGAATTAAAGTTTGAAATTCTAGTATGATTGTTTCCCTCCTGAGAAGGTGGCAAACAGGAATTCCTTACTCAGAGAGGTGACTTGGAAGCTCTGCTCACTGCGCAGCAAACATCTATCTGGACCTTAGACAGACACAACTCCTAACCATCCATTTTGCTGAAGAAGAAATTTGCGGGCCAGCTTCCTGATCTGGTGATCAGGAACATCATGGGCAGCCATGAACACTGGTACTCTCTGACTGTGGGATTAGTTGCCATTTCATTATCTATAAATGCAGTGGAGGAGGGTGCTACCTGTGTTATTTCTATTTTCTCAGAGTCAACAAAAATGACATTGATGAAATCTTTTTCCTCATTGGTTAACACAAAGTATACATGGGTGGTTTTAAATCTTTGGTTGTTTTCTTTGGGAGGAAAAGGAATCCCCCCCTTTCCTTTCTCATATTTCCAGCATGTAAAAGAATACCAGCCACCACCCCGACCCTGACACACACACATAGGAAAGACCACACCAAGCCAAATAATTTGAAAATACATAAGAGATGGCTCTCTGGTCTTGCTCATCTGTTTTTATCTGGTTTGCTTAGTAAGAGAGAAATCAAAATGTGTCCAAAGCAATTGTTTGACTTTTTGCTTTTGTTACGCTTTTCAGCAATATAAAGATCCCTGATACTTGACGCTTGTCTTAGTGGGTTATCTAAGAGTAGGTGCATTGCTCCTTTCCTGGAAAATGTCCCTAGCCACCCTGAACTTCTTCCAGAGAGCTGGCTGACAGAACTGCTAAACTTCCCTGGACAGGCTTCACCATACACTAAGTGGTCAGCAGAGAGTTCTGCAATTCTTCCACAATGGAAAAACAAAACAAAACAAAACAAAACAAAAAAAAGCCCCTGCGCTTCCTGGGGCAGTGCGTTTTCTTCAGATGCAATTTGTGAAGTTTTCCTTGTAAAGGAGATGACAGAGTAGAATACAAGAACTAGCAAACTAACCCCCCTTATTTTGTGGTGTACCCTCATTTTGTTATGACAAAGAAGGCAATGAATTTGTTTATAGCCCACCCCTCAAATTCAGAGACATTTACCGGGCAGAGAGTATTCTGGACACTTGAGTTTAATGAATAGTACAACACCTAAATTAGCCAAACAAACGCATTGTAAAAGTTCCGATTTCTACTCTCTACACATCCTGCACTAGCTTTCCTGAGACCTCTGATCTTGGAATAGATTCCTACCCCAAATGGACACCTGGGATGAGTGTAATAGCTCACTTAAGTTTTTGCAGCTGACTTAGAAGGTACTTGACTGGTTTGTTCTGGGGGTGGGGTGGGGAGGCAAATGCTAGCTTTGTGTTGGAAGAATCAAGTTTGAAAAGGAAAAAAAAACGTTATTGGTGGTCAGCAATTAAAGGCTTCTAGCTTCTTATTGTTAAAACAATGGTTGCCAATCTATCTTTTCCTTCAAGTTCTTTTCCATTGTCCCCTTCCCTTTTGTAGATATCTCTCCCTCTATAGATTATGAGCTGTCATGTGTACCTAAAAAGTTTTCAGCTATTTTTTTATGAGTGTAAATAGGTAATCTCAGTAATATTAACCAGCATGGACCAGAGGCATGGAGACAGAGGGCACTGGCTTCTCCTGGAGACTGTTGATTCCAGAAGTAAGGGCACTGAAGGATCCTGGCCACCCAAGGGCAAACCCTGATGCAAAGCTGGGTACATTTGATCTCACAATTTATTGTGTATCTGATGTTACTGTAAAGTTCTAGGTTTGCAAAGTTCTTCAAAACAGCAAGCCTCATAATTACTAAAAGATCCCTTACACATTATTTTTAATGTTTTACTGGGATAGTACACGTGACAACTACAAGTTTTTTTTTCAAGTTTATTTTGTCATTTGTAAAAGAGCATACATACATAAAGCAATGGCAACTGGATTTGCTAAATCAAAATAAAATGATCTTGAGTAGAAAATGTAAAAAAAAAAAAAGCAAATAAGTAGAAATGGATCCAAATACGCAATAATAAATAACTTTTCTAATGTTAACAAAGCAAAATAAAATTGACCAAATGCCTTTGACACTACATATTTTTTAAAATTTTCATTTGCAAAACCAAACATTTGCAAAGATTTTAATGATTACTAGTGGCTGTTTTTTAAAATCAAGAGTTGGTCTGCAATTGGCAGTTGAGTTTCTTCAAGGCGGCGCAGCAGCGAGTGATGAAGAGCGTGTGTTCTGGGTCCACCAGACACACTTGGTGTTTAAGTTCTACAGATACTCTTATCTGCCCCGGCATTTTAACAACTCAATGGTCCTTGTTCAGTAAAGCATCGAATGAGGGTCTCAAGCAGTTGGGGAAACAACTTCGAAGACTAACTCTCTTATTTGTGAGTGTGCACAACACACCGGGATGAAAGGCCAAGATATAAAATAAGTGAAACCCAGACCAGAGACAGAGATACGACATTTTAGCAGCATATTGGCAGCATGGACCACGAAACGATGCCACGTAAAGGTACATATAATGATACTGTATCTACCTACAGAGGAAGCAGAAGGAAGGAGGAAGGGGGTTGGAAGAGCTGCAGCCGTCCGAAGTCACGTCGTTGCTAACAGCGATCACCGCAAAGCAAAAATTAAAGGGTGCGGGGGTATTTGTAGCGGGTGTTCCCGCGCGCTGGGAAGGGCATTTGGTTGTCTCAGTTTTCTGGGAGCTGTTGCCATCCTAACTGGCCTCATCAGAGTCACTGTAATGAGAGTGGGGGGAAAATTCTCCGTCACTTCTGTGGGACCTGGGAGATGTTTTGCTGCTGTCCTCCGGTACTGGCTGCAGGATACCCCCGGGCAGCGAAGGCGACAGGTCCTTCTGTGCCATCATCGCTGTTAGGGCCCTGTCCTCGAAAGCTGGGAAGTGCAAAGCGTCCAGCTGCACCGAGTAACCCCCGGAGGAAGCTGGGGCGGTGAAGCGAGTCCGGCAAGGCCCGGGCGGGGTAGGTCTCGGGCCCCCTCCCGGGGCTGGCTGAGCCCCAGCTACCGCCGAGGCTCCCGCACCTCCTTCATAGGAGGAGGGGGCGCGAAGGTGATGGTGGTCATTTTTGCAGGAGGCTGCTGGTGGCGGTGGCTGCTCTCCGACACTGGGAGTCTGCAGCAACTCCGACAGAGCGTTGATGTAGATCTGGGCCATCTGCAGGGTCTCATATTTAGACAGCTTCTTGTCGTTGTTGAAGGACGGGATAACGTTGCGCAGCTGATCGAAGGCGTGGTTCAGCCCATGCATCCTGCGCCGCTCTCTTGCGTTTGCGGCCAGCCGCCTTTGCTTCTGTACCCCATTCACCTGTTTGCTGGAAGGGGCTCGCTGGCGGCTGCAGCCCAGCTCGTCCACTACAACCCCGCCCTTCAGCTTGCACAACTGTTCCCTCACTTTCACGGGCCCGGGGTTCTTGCTGAGGCCGCCACAGCCGTTTCTCCTTACCAGCTCACCCTGGCTGTCAGCCTCGTCCCGGGGCGCCGCGGCCTCGGAGACACCCAGCTCTGGAGAATGCAGTAGATACTGGGCGGCGCGTGCCGTGCAGAGTCCCTGCAAAGTGGGAGTCAGCCAGGCGCGTGGGTCGGTGCTATCCAGGAGGGACAGTTCTGCTGGGTAGACAGGATGGTCTCTCGCCTGCAGGGTAGCAGGTGGCTGTGGCGTCAGCTGCGGGACGTGGTGGGGCTGGGGGTGGCGATGGTGGTCCCCCAACTCTTTTACCTCAGCCCACTCTTCTGCATGCAGCAGGCGGGACATCGCACTGCAATAGCTCGGAGGTGCCGTGTTAGAGGAGGTGCTGGCAACCCAGTTCAACGAAGGGGAAAAGCCCCGAACAACGGCAACAAAAACCTTCCTAGTCTCTTCTGCAAGGTCTGATTTTTTTTTCTCCTCTGACCCTCCCCCTCTCACTCGGAGATCGCACACCAGGTCGCGTGCAACGAAGCTTCTCCGGTTGCTGAAGGCGCTGCGCCCCTTTAAAAAGCGGCACGCGCCAGTGTATCTCCCCCGGCTCCCCTCCCAGCCCCCTCCTTGCGCCAGTCGCGTGTCTGCTCAGTCAAAGAAGGGGGCGGGCAGGCGCGTGCGAGGAGCCAATCAAAGAGTTTTTACACCCGGAGAAAAGTTACTGTGTGCCGAGGACTCCAGCTCCCGCTCAGGGGGAAAAAAAATTCCCCCTTGTCCCTCTAGTCAGTTCTGGAAATTCATATGTTAATTGCGGGGCTGTAATTCGACTCTTGAGGGTGTCACCTCCCAGGGGCTAGAGTGTGGGGAGTCGGGGGGGGGGGGAGGAGCAGGCTCCCGGCTGGTGTCCGAGTGGCCCCAGCTCAGACAGAACCCAGGGTAGGAGGCTCCCGGCCAAGCAGGATCAGCCTAGAGCCTTCAGGGCACCAACCTAGAGAAACCCGCTTGCCCTGAGATCTCTCCAAGCCTGGGTCACAGCTCTCTAGAAACTCGTAAAATCGCTCGTGTGCAATGTGACAGAAATACATACAGAGAGGCGTGTATAAAGCTCTCACCTATTGTACATTTAATTTGTAGAAGTGTTAAGTGGCGTCTAATTAAAAATTAGAGCAAGGCGAAAACCATTCGCTTCTGGGAACGTATTTCTTAATTTTTACTACGTCTGCATCTCTTGGTCCACATCGTACTTGGATTCTTTATGTAACTTTTTTTTTTTAATGGAAAGTAAAGCTGTGGTATAGTTATAACATATCAAAATCGGGATTGCCCCAGGAGCCTTTGAGCGTGTTCCTCAGCGACTATTAGGGTCTCAGTCTGCAAAAACCCTTCTCAGAGGATACCGGGCTAGGGCTGAGATATCGCAAGGGATCATGCAAGCAGTTTCAACACTCACAGCGTAGGATTCATAAACGCAGAGCCACAGGAGGCTGCCGGAATTAGTGCAAAAGGTCCTTGAGTTCTTTGTGATTCTGGGCATTTTGAAACTGCTGCCTTGGGAGGCCCCGGTTTATTGCTGCGCGTGGCTTCTTGCGCAAACGCCCAGAAGCCAGTCAAACCCACCTGTCCCGCTCTGTTTAGTTAGGGTGTTCACTCCCTCTATAAAACCGCTCCCCTCCTACCTCTTTAGCCCTCAGCCTAGTATTTTACCACAAAGAGCCAATCAGAAACTTCCTGGCTCGGGACACGCCCCAACTTGCTCCTAGTGCTCTCCAGCTTGGGGCTTTCTTCGTCCCTGGGGCACCAGAGTGGGTGGCAACTGTGGCTGGAGCTTTCGATTTTCAGGGTGGTTGCTATCCTAGGAGGACTTTCGTCTTCCGGCAGATGGTACGGCAGAAAGCTCCCTGGAACCTGTCTTTGCAGGGTCCAGTGCCGTTGAACTGTTCCGCTAGCAGGGACTTGATCCAACGTGCCATCTGGAGCTCCTTGGGCGAAGGATTTCAGCGGTTGGAGTATAAACTAGTGTTTATATCTCAACAAGATAGAGAAGGACAGAAGAGAGTTCAAAGTTAAGCGTGATACATCAGGTCAACCTTCACCTGTTTCTCTCCTTCGAGTGTACCAATTCGCTACTGTATAAAGAACAGTCCGGGGCCTGACAGAAAGATCTGAGGAGCCCTTTTCTTAAAGAGTTTAAGCTCTGCAGAAATAAATACTCCAAACCTAAGAAGTACTCCAAACCTAAAAGACAACCATTGATGACAATAAAGGAAAAGGTAATGTCTTTATTTGGAGGGCACAGCATTCTCCTGTATTTTCGGAGACTGGCCTGGGTACTATTGAAATCCAACACTGTCACAGTACCTAGCTTTACTATCTGTCACTCACAATCTGAAAAGCAAGACTTTCCAGTACCCAAGGGACCCAACATCATCATTTGTGTATGAAAGGCAACAGGAGCAGCTAGAGTCTGGAAAGGTTAGGTAGCCATGAAGACTTTGTTCTTCATTTGGTGACTTCTCTGAATTATTAGGTGGAAGGTAGAAGTTTTTCACAAGATGTCAGTACTAAATGGGCAGGGTGCTCAAATTTTCCTGGGATTTCTATCCTCCAGGTATTTTATTTGAATTTTAAATTCGACCACCAAACTTCCAAATACTTGTTTTTCTTTCTGCTTAGACAGACTTAAGGACTACAGACAAATGTTTGTGCAACACTTTTTAATGCCACCGGTCCTAATCTATCAGATTTACATAACACTCACTAGTATAATTTTTTTAAAGAGCAAATCTCAATTATTGTGTAAAGAAATGGACTGTTTTAGGACTCCTAGGGACTGTATGTGCATGTCTGTAATTAGTGGTATGGTATTTCTTTGTCTTTGACTATAGTTCTGTTTCCCTTCCCTTTCCCTTCTCCTTTCCATTAGTTGAGTAATGTAGGCTGGAGTGTGCATGGGACTGGAGGCTGCTGAATGTGAACAGAGTGTCCCTGGGGTGTCAGAACATGGAGGGGAGTAAATATTCATGGGTGCTTCACTGTGCGTAGACATCAGATCACTTACAAAATTGCACAGAAAAATAAATACTTGAGAAAAACGTCAGAGGCTTATTCCTGTCAGAGATCTAGTTATAAATATATAAATTTACAAAGAGATTGGGTTAAAATCTCTTTGATTTGAGGTTTTTATTTGAATTTAAAGTTTTGAATACACATAAATAAATGACATATAAATAGATACAGATAAGAGTGTGATTAGAACACCTAAATGTATTTTTATGTATAGTATTTTCACTCTCAGAGTCTGACATCAGCCATGAACATATCCAATCAGACTTGAAGTTTCCAAAGAGGATCCAGGATTCTTGGGAGATTAAGTTTCCAGAATAAGACAGGAAGCATGCACGCAACCACACACACACACACACACACACACACACACACACACACACACACATATACACACACATACATGCACAAATATACTCTTATGCTCTCATACACACACATTCACACATGCATACTCACACACAAACTTAGCATTCACACACACACACACACACACACACACAAACAATAAGGGAGTGTTTGGAGAATAATGGAGACATGACAAAAGATCACAGAAGTCTGCTTGAAGCAGCTATCAACAACACGCAGGACAATTTCAGTATCAAAATAAGTAAGAATAATTGCAAGGTACCTAAATGTTTGCAAACTGAAATCTATAAATAATTAATATGGACAGAGTAATTGAGTTTTCTGCATGTTTGATAAGTTCTACTTGCAATGTTGTACTTTAAAAAATAGCTGGCCTATCACTCAGGACTTTAATATTGCCTCAATTACACAACTGAAGTTCACATTGCCAGTAATGATAGAAATGGACTTATTTGGCTTTTGTTAGGATGCTGAGTCTGGTTCGTTTCTATGATGATGTAAAGATTGCAAAATTAAATCTCACCAACCTTCCCTGGCTAGCAGAGGTAAGGATAAGGCAGTTGAGGTCCGATTCCAAGCTGGACTTTTTATATTAGGCCACACCGTTGACAAACTAACAAAACTTAGGAGAGAAATACTTGATGTTTCATTTCTTAGTTTTGATGGCTACATTGTGGCTTCATAAGAGAATGACCTCCTTTAAAAGGAATGTTTGGGCCACACTGACCTTATCTGCCCATCTGCACCAAACACGGTCCCCACCTAGTATCTTCACATATGTACTCTTTCTTTCCTCACCCAACTTTCTTCTACTCAGCTTTCAAAGGAACAGTCCCTGATTCCTGGAGAAATATCCTCTTGCTGTGTAACTTTTGTGGCACATTATATTTATTTTCTTTAATATTGGTAGTTATTACCAAATAATTATTAGTGTGACTGTTTATCTGTTCTGTCTCCCTGCTTCCTGGCTGGTAAGGCTTTCTGTTCTGGGGTCTATTATATGAGCCTCCTCAGGGAAGCTGGCTGCCTTTCACTCTAGGTGAGTGATCTTTATTGCTCATTTAATCAGTACTTGGAGAAGTGCTCTGGAAGATATTTGTAAGAGACACAAAGTTGTACACTTCATGCTGATGCCTACACATCCTTCTGTGTAAGGTCCCCACATCTTTTTATCCCTACTCCTTCGGTGTTGGTGTTTTCAGGTCCCTGATTGGTCAGGTACTCCCAAGGAATTTTCATGCAGTTTTACCTTAGACTACTTCCCTCTTTCCATGAAGCTTGTAACAAAGCTAACCATGGAGGACATCCCCTCAATCTTCCCTTACAACACTGAGCCAGACTGTAATTCGCAAGAGGCTTCTGTCACCTTGCAAACCCAATAAGTCACACCATCCGCAAACCACGCCCTAGCATTTCCTTCTGTTTCTCCTCTGGTAGCCAGCTGACACTTAGGCAGTGATATAACTAAATAATGGAATGAGTTGAGCATCTGCCTATGTAACTTGCTCATGCTTCTGAATTTACTTATTTTGATCTGGAATGCACTATTTCCAGAATGTATCAAATTATTGTTGTACCCTCTTCCTCAATCTTACGACTTGATATGGCATCCAAATAAAAGTAGCTCCTGTTGCAAAGTGACCTGACAGCTCAGTCTCCTCTTAGAACCACTAGCACACCGGGATCCACTTTGGGAATGGCAGGTATCTGTCTGATGTAGATGGCATGGCTTTGCTTCATGACCTCATATATCTTTTCCACGGCAAGAATGTACAAAAGACCATTCATTCTAAAGCTATAAAAATCGTCTAGCAACATAGAGTCTTCTGGATCACATGCTGTATGTGACATGTGTATCCTTAGACATCATTTTATTGCTATGTTCCTTTAGCAGAAAAATAGTAATAGGTTGTCCCCTAGACCCACGACCTATCTACTTATCTAGTCATGGATTCTTGGCCACTTTAGCCAGGTATGGGTTCTATTTCATGGCCTTAAATCCATTTAAAAAGTAGTTATTTACTACCGTGGTATCTGTGCTACTGTTGTACTGGTGTATCTTGCAGGCAGATCTCTGTCTCAGGGCACCAGGCTCGTGGCTAAGTGAAACTGATGAACAAACACTCTCTCCTCTGATAGCATGCAGAGTACCTTCCAGCATAATGGAGGATAGTCCACAGAGGTGAAGCTTCACCGGGAAGCATGTTCATTTCTCCATGTTTGGCGACTTAAGTGACTGTTGTCTTCTGCAATAGGGCCTTACCATCAAGTTATGGGAAGTAAGCCATCGCTTTGGCAATAGCCTATGATGTTTGTGGGTAGTGGTGGTCTCTTGGCCAATGATTCGACAAAATGTAACCAACCGACCCATTTCTGGCACTAGAGGTTTCACTTGTTGACTTGAGATGTCTAGTTAAAGTGTTGTATCCCCTATTCTATTATATGGTGACTCCATTTAGGTACACTTCATATATGTATACATTTTAGGAAGCACCTACAGTAGTAGGTTTCCATATAGCTTTTCACAAAGCCTTTAGTGTTAGTTGTCCCTCCTCGTAATCCCTCCTTTACTTTGCCCTCCCACTCACAGCCCCATTCTAATCTGCCTATTCTATTTCCCCCACTTATCTTTGTTTTAAAGTTTTCTTTTAGAGATGATATCATTTCTCCTTTCCCTTTTCTTCTTCCAAACCCACTATCTTCTATATCTATCCTTTCCTTCTTTCAAATTTATGCCACCACCTTTTAAAATTATTTGTTGTTACACACATACATACACATATCATATTACATGTGTGCACGAATGCACACACATGCACATACATGCACACACATCTTCCTAAATGAAATCTGCTCAGTCTGTAGAATGTTACTTGTATGTATGTTCTCAGGGCTGACCCATTTGGTACTGGATAACAAGTTGATGTACCTTTCCCTAAGGAAGACTCTTTCTCTTGCTCTCAGTATTCCTCAGTTAGCTGCATTTCGTCCTTTGTGTAGGATCAAAGCCTTGTGGGCTTTCCTTAACCCTCTTTGGCAAGTTCATTGATGTAATTCTTGTTCAGCACACATTGGACAGTCATACTGGTGAGACTTTATGAGTGTAGCTTCTGACGTTATTAAGAGACACAATCTCACAGCATGGCTTCTCTTCCATAGAGTTACTTGAACCTTAGAAGTGGGGGTTCTTTTGTAAATGCATCTACTAGGTCTAGGCTCCACAGCTTTGCATTTTGATTGATTGTGATTTTCTATAGTAGTCTCCTTCTATGACAAAAATTGTTTCTTTGATGAGGGGAGAGGACTACACTCCTCTGTGGGTATAAGAATAAACATTTAAAATGTAGTTCAGGATTATGCTGGTTTAGTAAAGTGGCCATTGTAGTTTGTTCCCCAAGATCCATGACTTCACTAGCTGTCATAGATAGCTGGCTAGGTTTCCAGTCTCAGGCATAGTTTCCCTCTTATTAAGCAGGTCTTAAGTTCAAGTAGAGAGCTAGTGTTCACCATTGTGCCATGCTGCCCTTCTATCTCTTTATAATACTACACTCTATTTTCCCTTACTTAAAAGATCTCTTTCTCCACAACTGGTCCTTTACTAGCTACCTAATCTCTGTAGATATTTGGATTGACTCACACATATATAAAGTTTCAAAACTACCATCTACTATATAAAAGAAAATATGCAACATTTGTCTTTGAGGGGCTTGGTTCTTTCACTTAGGATGACTGTTTCTTAGTTCTATGGATTAATGTGTAATTTTTATAATTTCATTTTTCTAACCAGATAAATATATTCCACTGTGTAATCATACCACATTTTCATTATCCATTCATCTGCTGATAGAGATCTAGACTTCTTCCAACTTCTGGCTATTAAGAATGCAGCAGCAATAAACATGTAGTAGTAAGATGCAAAGTCCTGTGAGTATATGTTCAAGAGTGATGTAGCTGGATCTTTTGGTAGATCAAGCTTCAGCTTTTAAAAGAACCTGCATGTTGATTTCTATAGTGACTGTTCCAGTTTGCACTCTCCCCAGCAGTGAACAGATGAGATGCCTTTCCCAGCATCCTCTCTACATCTGCAGTCATTTGTTTTATCGATTTTGGCCACTCTGACTGGGGTAAGATGAAATCTCAATGTAGTTTTAATTTGTAGCTTTCTGATGACTAAAGATGCTTCATCATTTTAAAAGTACTTCTTAGGCATTTGTATTTCATCTTTTTAGGACTCTTTATTTAGTTCAAGTTGACAAAATTCTAGCACCAATAAAGGGAAGTAGACACAAAGTCTTTCCCCTAACCAAGAAGCTATTT
Organism: Tokudaia tokunoshimensis; assembly: GCA_036184795.1. Lineage (NCBI taxonomy): Eukaryota > Metazoa > Chordata > Mammalia > Rodentia > Muridae > Tokudaia > Tokudaia tokunoshimensis. Next base: position 86,418,230 of record BTHU01000002.1, on the reverse strand, counting down.
ACAATTTGCAATTGGTACCTAGTGGGAAAGGAAATATCAGTTTTCTTCAACGAAGTGTCATTGAATATAATTGTCCTTACTCCAAAACAGGCCCAACTCCACCTCACCCTGTGTGTGTGTGTATGTGTGTGTGTGTGTGTGTGTGTGTGTGTGTGTGTGTGCGTGCGCGCGCTGCTTTATTTATTGATTTTTTTTCCAGTTTTGGGTTTTTTCATTGTTCTTTTTAATTCTTGGGGTGGGGAAGAGGGGGAGAGAGAGAGAGAGAGAGAGAGAGAACATGAAGTTGGTTGAATAGGGAGGTGGGAATAATATGTTTGGAAGGAATTAAGGCAAAGCTAAACACATGTTCAAAATATATTATATGAAAAAAATATTTCAAATAAAAATTCAAAAATGAAAAAGGAATGTAATTTACTTATCTGGCAGTTCTAGAGTTTCAGTGGCGTGGTGTGAGCATGATGTGGCCCTGGTCGATCTTGACATCATTATAGCAAGAGTTTTGTATAGTCATGAGGCAAGATAGGAAGCCATGTAATGTGTGTGTGGTGTGCTCTGATCACTAGCTTTTCTTTTTTATTTATTGAAATTAACTTGTGGTCCCATATAAACTGTCCCAAACTCATTTATGTCCCTGTCCCAGTGATCTAAGGAACTTTGCAGGCCTTGTTTCTTAAAGGTCACATCACCAGTTAATATGATTACACAGAAACAACAGTTTCTATCCATGACTTGCCTGGGGGACCCGTTACATTTAGTTCACAGTGCCATCCACCTAAAGGAGTAGAAAAGGTTGGCAGTTGTATACACTGAGCCCTTAGTTATGTGAGCGCAGGTGGGATTTTGCTCATCAGTGGGACCTTTATGTTCTGATATAATCAAGGATAGCATTTTGGTTTTTCTGATGGTCCTGTCAGCTTACAAAGGTTTTGTTCCTCAGGAATGCCTGGCACCTATTTATAGATTCTAGGATTCTTCACAGAGTCTGGGCTCTGTATTGATTGAGTCAACTAGGAAAAGATTAGTGAACTGTTTTTTATTACTGTTATTATTACTTAGTTTTTGCTTTTTGTCCATAGCCACTTGTTCTAGACCCTTTTTGTCCTTTCTGGTTATGTCGATTAAGAAATGCATATTGAAAAAAAAAAGAAATGCATACTGAGAACTATTGGAGTTTCTCCCCTGTTAGTATTACAACAAACGCTTAAGTTGGGGGCTATCTAGGGAAACAGAACCAAGAAGATATTTAAAAATATACTGTTGTGTTGGAATCACGGTGGCTAGTGTCTGGACAGATTACACCAGGCCAATGCAGTTCCATGTGAGAGAGTTTTAGTGTGTGTGTGTGTGTGTGTGTGTGTGTGTGTGTGTGTGTGTGTGTGTGAGTGAGTGTGTGTGTGTGTGTGTGTGTGTGTGTGTGTGTGTGTGTGGCATGGGGTGGGAAGGCGGCAAAAAGGAGACAGACAGGAAGGAGAAAAGAAAGAAGAAAGAGAGTGAAGCTCAAGAGGGTCTGCCTTTTATTTAGACTGTGATGTAACTACTTGTAGGTAAATGTGGAAAGGTCAACCAAACAGATGCTGGGAATGTATGACGATTGCCACGGCAATGGATGCATGGGTCCCTGTTGCCTATGGGTGATGTCACCACCATCACTGGGTTCAGAGGTGATCTGCAAAGCTGGTTCCTGATACCAACATATATAGTTGTCATCTCACACATACCACAATATGTGTCTGAACTTAGGTGAAGTCCTGAGCCCTGTTTGTCAGATTACATATACTGATATATGCCTCTGCCTCCTGAGCACTGGGATTAAAGGCATGCATCAACACTACCTGGTTATTTTTTTCCAATACACGCTGTGGTGTTGCCACACAGTGAGGTTAGCCAGCTCTCCCTGTTCCATATACCAGTGAGTCTTTTGTACTGCTAACTCTCGTATGTTGGCATTCATTTAAGTAAAATTAGGACCCCTTGAACCTAAACACTGTGGCACTGAGATACTGAGGCAGTCCATAACCCAGATGGGTACTGATCAGGCTGGACAGAGGGAATGTTTATATTCCAAGGCTGGAAGTAAATGGATGATATGATATTTCATCATGTTTTTGAGAATAACATACTGTCTATTATTTTTAAATTATTGGTACATGTAGGTTTATGTATATCTGAGTGAAGGTGCTGGCTAAGTCTGGAAGAGGGTATCAGATCCCCTGGGTCTGAAGTTATAGATGATTCTAAGCAACCTGACATGGGTGCTGGGAACTGAACTCAGTCCTCTGGAAGAACAATAAGTGATCTGTTCCATCTTTTTGCCCCTTACAAAACACAATTTAAAACTTACAAATTATTTGTTACTAGAACTTTCTACTTAGCAATTTCAAACAGCAGACTGCATGTTATTTCAAGTCATAGGAAACAAAACATGGATGAAGTTGGACTACCATACACTTATTTAAAGAAACTGGTGCATACAATTCAAATATCCAAGGATGAATCTGCAAGCCAGGGCAGCAGGCTAGAGAATTGTAGTGTTGGAGGAAGAATATTTTATTTTCTGGAATCTACCCATTTTGCTCTTCAGTCTTTCAACTAATTAAATGAAGCCAATATACCTTACTAAGAGTAGTCATCTTTCCTCAAGGTCACCTGATTGCAAACATGAACTGTATTTATGAGATAGCTTCTTTGCAACAATGAGATTAGCATTTGTTTTGAATAGTGGCATGTTTTAACCTTGTTCATTGATACAAACGTAACCATTTAACAAATTACTGTAAGCCCAGTAGCTTGATGTCACACAAATTTACTGTCTTAGAGATCCTGGACTTTAGAGATTTGAACTCAGTTTCACTGAGCCAAAGACAAGATATGAGCAGGAACATGTTTCTTCCTGAGCCTCAGAAAATGGATTTCCTTTCTTTTCTTCCAGCTTCTCCAGGTTACCTGTATTTCATGTTGCACATGGTTGTGACAGCTATTTTTGGTTGTCAATGTGTCTACATCTGCAATGAACTACAATCCAGAAATAGAGAGCAGACTTGTGAGAGGTTTTATTTTATTTTATTTTTGGCTTTTATTTTTATTTTTTAAATCCACTTCTAGTTTGGACATTTGAGCTCTGAACACACACACACACACACACACATACACACACACACTCCCCTTTGATCTGAATCTTGAATCAGGAAGACACACACCATTAATTGGGATCATGAGATAGAAAGACACAACTTTAATCTAGGCCACACCTTCTGCTGGAAGTCTACATAAGTACACAAAAGAAGAAAGCTTTTACTTTCCTTTGCTTGCCCTTGCCTTGCTGGCACATCTATTCCTTCACAGGCAAGAGCTTACCTCCTTGGGATTCCAGCATATACTGAAGACCGAGATATTCAGTCTTGTGGACTAAGCAACCACTGAACTGTTGGACATTAGCTGAAACTGCAGCCAGTAAATCATTCTAATAACCAACCCCCACAATCTTACCACTTCATCTGAGGAAATAAAAGTGATATATATATATATATATATATATATATATATATATATATCACTTTTATCTCTCTCTCTCTCTCTCTCTCTCTATATATATATATATATATAGAGAGAGAGAGAGAGAGAGATTTTAACCTAGCAATATGGCTGCTGTGGCAAGAGATCATATCCAAAGACCCTTTAGGTCTATATGATCCAGCAGGAATTGAGACATGCCCTGGATTATGAGTATGATCTGACTGAAATACAGGCATACCTTTAGTACACACATTTAATCCCTAACCATGAAGATAAGGTTAGTTTGAAAAAGGAAGCAGCCATGTTTGAAACTGATGTCTAATTGAGGGACAGACAAAGTGATGAATCAAAGATTTGACAGAATGAACCAGAGATAGGAACACTCAACTCACACAGGAAAAAGAGGATGCTTAAGAGCAGAGAGAGAGAGAGAGAGTGTGTGTGTGTGTGTGTGTGTGTGTGTGTGTGTGTGTGAGAGAGAGAGAGAGAGAGAGAGAGAGAGAGAGAGAGAGAGAGAGAGAGAGAGAGAGAGAGAGAGAGAGAGGTGGTGGGTGGTATGTGTGTGTTGCAGTTTTAGTGGGATAGTTTTACAAAGACAAGCAGCAAAAAGAACAAGCTAGACACAGGTGAAGACAAAACAAGCCAAAGAATGAGAAGGAGCCAGAAGATTAGAACATATTGTCAAATATAGTATGAAGCCAAGGAGAGCAATTCAGTCAGAAACAGAGAAGCCAGGTTGAATCAATTAGCTTGGAAGACTAGATTGCATGACAGTTAGAAGCTGCCAGACCTAGGTCTATGGATAATCAGAACAAATAAAGAAATACTCCAGGAACAGCCCAAGATATGTATTCATACAGCTTGGATACCGCTCTTATCTCATCACTTCATCTGAGGAAATAAAAGCGATGTGTGTATGAGTGTGTGTGTGTGTGTGTGTGTGTGATTGTGTGTTTGTGTGTGTGTATATTCTCTCTATAATTTCTGCTATTCTCAAGAATCCAGTCTACTACAGCACTCTTCTATTCAGATCCAGCAGCACACAGTCAGACCACTGCCCACTGCCTTGCTGGTACAATCGTTCCTCTGTCTCTAACTTCTGACTCCTTCATTCACTTATAAAAATCTTTATGATTATAAGAAGTATAGCCAGTCGATCCAAAATAATTTCCCTATACCAAGATTCTGATAGACACAGCAATAGCTACGCTTTCTTCTGTGCAATGTCAGATGCTTATAAGATTGGAGAATCATCATGTGGATGTCTTTGGGGATGTTGACTATTTATCCTCATACACCATCAGTATCTAATGGCTTTAGAAACTGTTGCCACAGGTCTTGACAGTTAGGGTGTCTGCTTTTCATCTTAAGTCATATTATCTGGCCTCTACTCTTCTAGAAGCTTGTGTTTGTGGTGCCAATGAATACATAGTTCCATCTCTATTTATTCACAGCTGCTCTCCCAAAGATGCTCAGACTAGAAAGATCACTGCTTCTCAGTACTGTCAGTGTTGCTGGTCATGCTGAGCATAGCTTGTAAACTCAGCACTAGGGAGACTGAAGCAAGGCGATTGTGTCTTTTTAAGGCACACTTAGGCTACATAGCTAACTCCTGCCTCCGTCCCAGTAACAACGAAGATAGAAAAAGGAAAACCCTGTGATGAATGTCAATGTTCACAATGTACTGTCCCCCTGATTTATTTAGTTATGAAAGTATTTTCTGGGATTTTCTTGGAAACTCTGGTCTTTGGCATGAAATCCAGTTGGGGATATCTCCTTCCACAGTCTCCCTGCCCCCTTTTCTCTATCATTTGACATTTCTACCTTATTTACTGTTGTTGGATGCTTCTGTTAAGTTTAAGAAACACTCTAGCAAAGTCTTAGGACTTCTAGCTCATTAGACCCAAGTGACAGGGTTCCCCTGTGCTACTAAACTGCCTTCCAATACTTAGCCTGTGCTGCTTCCCAGTCTATTCCCTAAGGACATGCACTGTGAATTCCTGTCATTAGACATCTAAAGGTGTTACAGGATTTTGATGAAGGTTTTTTTTTTCTTTCAAAATAAGAACAACACTTCTCCAGATGGGCTGTGCTTAGCATTGACCCTAACTCTACATCTGTAAACTGTATAGTAGATGGGGTGCATCTTGACAGAAACTACTGTTTTGTGTGCTATCTTACCTGATGTTTCTGTATGGCATCAAGACAGTTCCTGTTAGCCATGGAGAGTAGGTCAACGTTAGAGGCTGAGGTGTTTCGGCCAAATATGAAGGTCCAGGCAAATCCAATAATGTCTTCTTTGAGTTTTGGGATTTTCATTTCCCCTGCCAGGATCTTGAGTTTGGTATGGCAAATTGTGTGGTAAATTCTCTTCTGCACCCTTTCCAGCCTGTACTGCCCTCTGGCTGTCAGAGATGCAGGTGTCAAGGTGGTTTTCTTAATTGTACATTCTGATCATATCAGTGCTTGGACCCATCATCTGTTTTTGAGAAGTAGTATTTAAAAATAACCTACCATGACAGTCACTGCTGACACTTCTCTCCAACTGAGGAGAGATTGGTGAGCCAGTACCCTCCCAGTCAGTGTCCTGTCCTACATCAACACAGATGACATAGTTCAATAGTTACCCTTCAAAGGGAATCACATCCCTCTAAGCACTAACAAAAAGGACAGTCTCATGCTGTGTGGCCAGTGAGGGGTCCATGGCAGCAGTTCATCTCTGGACCACTTCCAGTACAAAATTTTTTCATCTTTTCAAAGTAGATCCTTAGACAGTGCACAAGCGGCTCTTACAAAAATCACTTGTTAGAGGGCACATAATTGTGTTTATCTTTAAATATTTGATAGTGTTCATGCTCCATTTTACTTTTAATTTAATTTCCTTACTCTGATATTTAGATTTTGTTTTGCTTTTGGAGATGTTATTTTTCACAAAAATTTGCCATTTCTGTAAAAATTACTAAGATATATTAATTATATATAACAAGGGATTTCACTATGGTACTTAATACAGGCATATAATGTATTTTAATCCCTATCTTCTTTTCTTTTGTCCTCTTCCCCCTTTGTCTGATCCATTTATTTTTCCTAGTTGGTCTCTTTCTGCTTTCATGTCTTTGCATGTGTGAGACCCAGTGAACCTCATTAGAGTTGCTTTTAGGAGCATAGGTGAGAGGTTATTTCCCATGAGCATGGCACTCAGTGACTGTGCTAGTGAAGAAACTGTCTCCTCCTCTGCTACCATTCCCTTTCTGCAGAGCTTCAGGGAGGGTTAGGATCTCAGAGCCCCTCCCCCATTTCTGATAGGATGTCAACAGTCCCAGTGTTGTACAAGTCTTGCACAGGCCATCACAGCTTCTGCTGTGAGGTTAACAAGTGCAGTGGCCATGTAACATCCTCCCACTCCCATATTCATTGTGTCCTCTGTAATATAACGTTCTCTCAGTCTTTTAGGAATTGGTATTGAGGTCCAATTGATTTGGGACCGAGCATTCAACAACTATTAATTTTCAACACCTAGTTCAGTCACTATTGCCTCCCCCTAAAACAAAACGTGGCCAAGCTGACAGCCACACTACTACATAGACATAAACATAAGCTATTCACTTCTGCTATTAAGATAACTTTATAAGTGTATCCTGTCCACTTAACAGCTTCCTCACTAGGGCTGAGGGCCACTCCAGCATGGCGTTTAGGATACTGCATGTGAATTTGCTTCTGTAGAGAAGCCTCAACTCAACTCTAACAAGAAAGTGGTTCATTATTTTCAAAACATACTTGTCCCTACTCTACCAGTGGGGACATCTTGCTTGTCTGGCTGGCAGTAGAGCTCCCGGATACCACTGTTGAGTATGGCTGTTGATCACGATTCCACTGCAGCAGCAGATATGGCATCTTGCACTCAAAGGACCCGGTAAGAGACAAGATGTTCCAGCTCAATTTCTCTATGGCTTCTGCCTAGAGCATGTGGTGTCTTTGGCATTAGAGTCTTAACTTCTGCTTCTGGAAAGCAGCAGTAGTATTGGCTATGGCTTGTATGCATACTTTTTATTTTAGTTTTTGAAACAGAGTCTCCCGTAGCCCAAGCTATCCTCACATTCTCTGTATACCCAGAGATGTCCCAGGTCTTCTGATCCTCCTGTTTTCACCTCCCAGGTGCTACCATACACAGATTTATGCAATGGCTGAGGATTTAGTCTAAGGCTTCATGCATGCATGGTAGCATGCAAGCAGGGAGAGAGAGAGAGAGAGAGAGAGAGAGAGAGAGAGAGAGAGAGAGAGAGAGAGAGAGAGAGAGAGAGAAGAGGATATCTCTGGACTAGCAATGGTCCCATCTTCAGCCAAAGCCTTTAGTAACTAACTAACTAGTTTAGATTTTAATATTCTTAAAATTTTTTTGTTTCTTTGTTTATCTGACATAATATCTCACTCTGTAAGCAGGCTGGAGCTCCCTATTTACTTCTATGTTTAACAATAAAAATTCTGATACACAAAATTCATAGAAGTGATAAGTAAATGTCAAACTGGGAAGAAAACAAGTTTGAGCCAGACTTCCAAGTAATCTCAGTATTTGAGAGGTAGAGACATGAGAATCATGAGGCCTAACCAACCTGGGATGTATGAGATCCATATGAGACCCTGTCTCAAAATGAGCAAAGAATTTCACACATCGTGAGTTTAATAAAAAGTGAATCTCTGGATTCTAAAAGAAAGAGAGTTATTCTTGACAGAAAACCATACCAGTATAAGCACAGGTAATTCATGAAGTAACAATAAAATGTCCACGAACATGCAAAGAAAATTCAACCTTGAGATGCAAATACAAACTGTAGGAAAAGTTCAGTAAGGTGACCTAGATCCAAAGCTTAGTTGTCTTCCTCAAACATCGTTTTAATGAAGGAAGAAGGACGCAAAAGGCAAAAAGACACAGGACAAAGAGAATGGATACAAAGACAATAAGGAAAGGTTGTCCTTATTATCTAGGTTTTTCAAAATGGAAACAGATGAGCATGTGGAACTGAATTAGCAGGCACGCAAACTTTCTCTTTCACCTATAGGAACAGCCTGTGTTCACTGACTGTCCTGCCACCCTTCAGATGTCTGGCTGCTGGAGGCACTGAGAATGAGAAGGCAAGGATGAAGGGATAAATCCCAACTAGAGTTGATACTGGCCAGTGGCAAGTGCGAGTGCTTCTGTGTTTGTGAGTATCCTTTATTAGCTCCTCACCTGCTATTATTGTAAGGATGCTTAAAATCTGCTTAACAGCTAGAAACTTTGCATATATTGTGCCCATGACATCACTGCAAAAACAAAATCCTTGGTACCATGCAAATGAATATCTCCAAGTGCTGTATGTTCTTTTGCAGCCAATGAGAACATTGAACTCCTGGTCCTCCTGCTTCTTAGAGAGATGGATAGTGTCTGTTACATTGCCTGTTGTATGGATAGAATCCACGGCTTCATCCAATACAGGTATATTGAAAGCATTAAAACAAACAAACAAACACAAAAAACCCAAAAAAAAAAACCAGCTATGTTTGTTGCTTTCCTCATCATCAGGATCAAATATGTAACAAGAAGCAGTTTAAGAGAGGAAAGGTTTCTTTTGTTTCAGTTCGAGGTAATGCAGTTCATCGTGGTAGGGCAGGCAGGGCAGAAGGCACATAAGGCACTGGTCACTCTGCAACCAGGAAGCAGATATAGGTATGTCTGTCTCATTTACTCCATTTTACTCAGTCCAGGACCCGAGCACATGGAGGTCGTACTGCCCATGGTCAGGGTGCACCTCCTTCAATTAAACCTCCCTGGGAAGGTCCTAAGGAATATACAGAGGATTCTCTCTGAGAGACTCCAGATCCCAATTAGGTTCACAATCAAGATTAACTCACACCAATTGAATGTAAATCTAAGATAGTAGTATTAAAGGGACCAGAGCCAAGTAAGATGTAAGATAGTTCCTGCCTAGTCTCTCCTGGCAGTTTCCTGTAGGTGCAGACTAAAACTAAGCTCCTTGGCAGGATCTCTATAGCTATGGGTTATTTCCCAGCCACTTCTACTCCTCACTACTGCCATTTTTATCGTGTTTTCAAGTCTCCAGTCACCTGAGCTGGGATTAACTCTCAGGTTCATTAGCACTTCAGTTCTTAGGTGAGTTTAGCTGGCTTCACATCTAAAACATTCTCCGTGCCCCCACCCTGTCCACCAAACTTCTCCTCACCTGTTTAGGCTTTAGCTGAGCCCCCTCAACCTTCCAGACTGGGTCCAGCTTCTTTGTCATACATTTCTTCCTCTTCTCAGGGATTTCTTGCAGGTAGTAAACCCATACTTGTTGATATGGAGTTTAAGGTCCTTCTCTGAGCCCAGAGTGGCTGCTATGATATTGTACACTGTTTTGTTCATTTGTATATGTAATACAGTTGTAACTTGACATAAATGGAAACACGTATATTCATGATCTTATTTTAGTTCTTTCAAAGAAGATTTTACTTGCTGCCAAAGTTTGATCTAGTCAAAAAAAATGATGAAGAAAAAGAAGTCTTCCAACTTCCAGTATAAAAAATGGAGAAAAAGATTGTTTATGGAAAAGTTAGTATTATGTTTACACTAGAGACAGTTGAAAAGGAAATTGGAATAATTTTTACCAATCATTTTTACATGGATATTCACTCTAAAATGAATTGTATTCAGCAAAGAGTAGCTGACTATTTGGCTTAATTTTTGAGAATGTTTTTGATGATTGGCAGTTAGAATTTTTCTAATTCTTACACTTACAGTTACTCTGCTGTAACTGGACTTTAGGAAGAATGTGAGAGAGTTCGGGTAAGAAGATTGAGCACACACCTAGGTTAAAAAGCAGTTGCTATTTACTAAGCCACCAATGTAAGGGTGACTCTCTGTACCTTGAAGAGGACACAGAACAACTTCCTTCTTCTGGTGACTTCCAGGTTTCACACTACAGAAGCTGTTGCTGTATCTCTGAGGTTGCTCCGTAGATTATGTTTCTTTAGTCTACACCCAATGTCTGCAGTCCAATCATACTGACTCAATCCTTACCAGGATCATTTTAGAACAATCCATTTAAAAACCACAAAGCCTTTTACCAAAAGTAGTGAGCTCTTAGCTTGAAAGTATATAGGATTCAGACACAAGTTGCAGAGAGGTCTTGCTTCTTTTCACCATTGGGTCAATTGGCTTCCTTCCATCTGCTACTGGAACGTCTAACACGAATTCCCTGAAAAGTGTGGCACTCTTGCCAGCTATGGGCTTTGCTTGGCTACTCCTTCCTGCAAAATGCTGCCTTCATTATTTTTTCTCTCCCATATGTCTGTCTCTCACCAGGTGATTTCTGCATCCCATTGGGGCAGACAGAGGGTTGATAACTTCTGAGTTTTGGAAGCGAGTAACAATTTGCAGATTGAGATTCAGCGGAAATGCTCACTGTTAGCTGCCTTGGAAGTTCCCTGTGCTGAATCTTCCTGGCTTGTCACCATAATTGCTTCAGTCTCACTTGTGTGTCAGCTATGCTAGAACATCTACTCTCTCCCATCGCCTGGAGAAGGCAAGTGCGGACAAATGATAAATCAAAATAAGCTCAAACATACTGAGTTTTTGAAACTTAATAAAGGAATTGGAGTTCAACCAGAGAAGTATTTATTGACAAAATTTTATTGATAAAATAACATTAACGATTTATGAACAAATTAAAAATCTCTGGAAAAGAAAATTACATTAGCCAAGATGTAAAAAAAATAAAAACACACAAAAAAATCATATCTAGGTCTTGGGTAAGGAAGGGTTTTCCATTCTGGAATGTCTATGTTAAGCAACATCAGTAATAGTGAGGGTTTTATTTCTGAGAAAGGAACTATGACATAACTCTGGAAGTCACAAGAAAGGCTACTGTGATGTAATGTTATGTGGCGTGGATGATCCATCTTCTACCGAGTCTTCGTCACTCTGATACCTGTTTCAACATCTTAATTTGTCTTCTTGCTGGCGCTGCTGCTCTTCCTCAGCTGACCCTGACCTTTAGAATGTCTTGTTTCACAAGCATGGGCTGCCATTTCAGTGACAGCTTTCCTTCCTGGCTTGGGTCTGCTCTTTGCTTGGCTCCTTTGGCCCAATGCCTTTGACCTTGGGTGGCTGCTGCTTTGAGTCTGCCTGGCTTTCTTCCCAAAGCAAGTGGTGATTATGAACTATAATAGAAGACATTGTTTTAAATTTTCAACTTGCTTTAGGTACTGAAACTGCGGTAACAACATCTTAAGAATTTTTCTAGTCATTGACTGTTGCATTTGGTTAGCTAATCTCATACAACAAGGAGATTATTGATTATTTTCTATACTTTATTTTTAAAAACTGGAAAGTGAGATTAACATGAATGGATTTTTTAACCCCTTACCTTCCTTCATTGATCTTGGATCTTGAGGAAAGATTACAATGGAAAGTTTTCTATTAGAGATTTGTATTCTTTTGGGTAGCAATTCTATCAGTTCGTTTGTACATAACTATTGTTGTATTGGCCCAAGATTATGTTGATAGAAAAGTTAAGCTATTCTTGGGGAATGTGGTACTATGTTCTAATCTTCGGAGAAGCTCATGGATTTTGAGAGGAATCCTTTGATATATAATGGTTGGGTATCAGTGATTTCACCAGATTTCAATTTCTACTTGAACTTCTGCATAAGACTGAAATAATCAGGTTTGTCTTGGGGTAGATTAGGACACATTCATCAATACTGAACTCAAATTAAATCAGCTGTTCAGAGTCCATATTAAGTCATCAGAGATAATGTTCAGTCAGGCTCGGCCATGAAGATAGAAAAAAAATGGGTGGCTTTTCTCCCTGTTCCACAGCTTTATTATGTGATGTAATGTGTTATGTGTGTTCATGTGCCTTTGCCTCCATGTGTACAGGGGTCTGTGTGGGTGATACACACAGGCATTACAACGTTAAGGTGAAGAACAGCATCCAAGTGACCCTGTGCCTATGTGTGTACATGTACATGGATACTGTTCTTCGCCTTAAGGCTGTAGTGCCTGTGTGTATCACCCTTCCACCAAGACAGGTAGTGGCTGTGTGTGTGTGTGTGTGTGTGTGTGCGTGTGTGTATAAGTGAGATATCTGAGACTTGTAAGTAGGAGCCAATTTTATCATCAGTATGTTGGACAGAGATGGAGTAGACAAATAAAATCATAATGCTGAAAGTTAAGTTGCTTCAAGGCCTAAGTGATAAAAGAAGAAACATGTCACCACATTCTTGCTTTAATTAATTTAATTTCTTGCTAGGAATTTCTTCTGTTAGTCCATTTGTGATAGTCCAGGCAATTGTGGACAGCAATTGTGTATTTTATTTAACCAGGTTTTATTTTGGGAGACCTGTGCTCCAGTAGAGAGGTTGGTGGTTCTGTGGGTAGCCAAGGTGACTCCATGAACTCCCAGAGTGTGCCTGGTTTTCTGGAACTAAGGAACTAAGTCTCCTCTATGAGCCCTAGAGATAGTCTTTCATGAAGGAGGCTGGCAGGTCTATGTGTAGCTGTGTGTTAACGGTGGGGTGTCTGATTAGCACGGGGGCCCTGGCTTTGCTCCTTTACTTTACCTCTGACATTCTGGAAAGCATTAGCATTTCCATGTTGAAATCAGATATCCAGAGAGAATGACCTTAAACCTGATCTTTGTGCCATTCCACTGTGCAAGGTGAAGGCTGGGTAAGAGTATGTCCTTGTGACAAATGCTGGTAATATATTTGATAGTAAGGATGAAGAACCCATGGTGGTGAAAAGCAGACAGCTAGCAAGGTTCTTTCACATACAATTTCAGCTCTCACAACAACCCTGTGAGGTAGGAACAGAGGATAATGCTTCATTTTTTTTTTATTTTGCAAAAACAGATACCAAAGACCACAGAGTATACGTGATTTACCCTCAGTCATAGTAAATAGCAGGACCCAAATATGATAACATGTCTTCTGACTTCACAGTCTGATTTTCGCTTGTAAGCTACTGAAGAAATGTGTTCAACTTGGTTGCAGAGAGTGAAAAGTGCTCTTTGACGAGACATGTAATTTGTTTGCAACTCAGGTGGCTGAGAACCGATGCTTCAGCAACTAGAGTCCACTGACTCTCTACATGGAGTGGCTCTGAGGGACCAGGATGTCTGTATGCTGGCTTTTAATTTTGTATATCAGAAGATCCTCTAGGAGTCATACTGGGCTCCCTGGGGTCAAGAAGCAGAAATGCAGTTCTCATGGCTATCAACTCACTGAGAAAGACTCACTGGAGACTGATTTATCTGACCTCCTCATTGGAATGTAAACTTCTCAGGGCAAGAACATGACTTACTCACTGTATTCCCAGAATTCAGTGCAGTGTTAGATTTTTATGAAGGCTGAGTTCACAAGGATTTTGTAATTTTCATAAACTCCTTCAGAATTGGAATTTCATTGGTAAGAGATTGTTCTCATGGAATAGACCTTAGAAAACTCAGTTGTCTTGGTGGAAGGGTGATACACACAGGCACTACAACCTTAAGATGAAGAATAGCATCCAAGTGACCCTTGTTTACAACAAAAGATCTACTTTTTATGGATTTGAGTTAGAGGCTCTCTGTTAGCCAACAATCCGTGTAAAGTGTATATATTTTGGTCTCTGAGTAAAGGCAATGTCTTTTTAGCATGGAAAAAAAATTAGACCTGTGGTAAATATGAAGATGTCATAATTTTAGTAATATTGAGAGAAATCTATGGCAAAATATGATTAATCACAGTCACAACTGATTCAGCGAGGGCTGGAAGAGGGTTCTATTTTCCTCTGGTTAAGTTTGCCAAGGCACTTTCTCCTTGGTCCTTCATCTCTCCCTGTGTCCCGTTCATCAGAAGTCTGAGAACCCAGGTGAATCTTGCAGGGGGAAGCTGGGGATAACACTACTGTGATTCACTCTTGCACCTCAGTGTGAGTGTGCTTGACCAGGACACATGGGCAAAACAGTCCACAAACAATCCACGATGAACAGGGATCATTGTTCCCAGGCTAATGGGCTGGCCCAGGCAAGATTCAGGACCTGTGGCAGAAAGCAGCAGTCCTTTGCTACTCTTCAATGGGGGCAAGTGTAACAGGTGTTACAGCCTGGTGAAGACAGCTTCTTGAGTGGAAGAAGTTCTTTATATTCAGGAGATAGTGTGTCAGCTCACCAGTGCCTGATACTCAGGATCAAATGAGTCCTGAAATCAACAAGTGGGTAAGGGCTCAGCAGGTCCAGGACTGGTGGAGATTATGGGTCATCAAGAGGCCTTCCTAGTTGTGCAGAGTGGTGCAGGTCATGGCTGGATGCCTGGTTTTTCCAGCTATTACCGCCAAGCTTCAAACACGGCCTTAATGGCCAAGCATTGCTTCTTTCAGACATTGCAGTTTCATTTTGCAGGGCTGGAGCCTGTGAGGAAAAAAAGCAGAGCATCACATCACAGTTAAGGCCAGACATGAAGCAGCTTTGAATGTCTTTGTCACAGTCTGTAAGACACTGTCTCTGCTAAGAATGTTCACTGAGAACAAGGAGGAGAGTGACGCCAGATGTTTGAAACTTCTCAATCATGGCGTCATGACTTTCTTGGATCCCGGGCAGGCACCAGGAAGCAAAACAAGTCAGTTTCTGGTTCTATAGAAACTGTTTCAGGGAGGACATTGGAATTTGGCCAAGTTAGGATTAGCATAGGTTTGGGGTAACATAAAGTTTGGGGTATCATCACCAGAAAATAAAAAGGCCACTGCTTTTTCATAGAGAGTGAATAATATGCGTCACCAGTGCTGGTCCTGATGCCCCGTTACATGTGAAATCCTGGTGCCTGATTCCTCAGATTTTGAATCTCATAAATGAACCGCAGTGATTGGTTTTAGACTATACATAAGTTTTACACAAGCTTTAGAGAATATGCTGATTAGTTTGATTTTTTTTTTAACTTGACACAAACAATCACCTGGAAAGAAAATGCCTCCATTAGCTTGGTCTTTGGGCATGTCTGTGGGACATTTTCTTGACTAATGATTGATGTGTGAAGGACCATTCTACTGTGGAGGGTGCCACCTCTGGGCAGGTGGTCCTCAGTTATGTAAGAAAGTAAGCTGAGTGAGCCCCACACGAGGAGCAAGACAAGTGTTTCTCCATGGTATCTGCTTCAGCTCCTACATCCAGGTTCCTGCCTTGAGTTCCTTCACTGACTTCTCTTCCCAATGGACTGTAAACTGTAAGATGAAATAAACCCTTTCTCCTCTAAATGTTTTTGGTCATGGTATTTATCATAGTCATAGAAGGCAAATATGACAGCACTACTAATTAAAAATAAATATACAAACCTTACCACAGTTGTAAACAATTCAACTTTGTATTGTTCAGTTTTTAACTTACTCATTTATAAGTGTGATTTAGTAAGTCTCCTCTTTCTTGAAGCCCAAGACACATGACTTACATCCCAGTCATTCAACATCATGAGCATAAAGCTTTATACCCTCAGTAGGAATCTTGGATGTGGGCACAAATCATAAGTCTTAACTTCAGTCAATCTCAGGCAGGGTCAGTTATTCCTGATGTGTGTTTCTTTGTTGGGAGGGCTTGTATCAAAATTTCATGGTTTGCAAAGTCTTCGCTCTTCACGACCAATTTAGGAAAGAGGAAGTGGTTCTAATTGTGTTAATGGAAAGGCAGTACTTATCAGTTAACTGAGTTAAATATCCAGTTATTTGAGCAGTGTAAATTATTTGTTTGAGCTCAGTGTGAAAGTCAGCTCTGAAGTACTGGAATATAACAGCATTAATCAGAAAGCTGGTGAGCATTCCCTTTAAAAACTATGGTTTTGGAAAATCAAAATAAAACAAAGAAATGTTGGATTTTGTCATTAAGCAGCTTTGGGGAATACTGATCTTACATAATTTTATTTAACTATTTTTGTGACATGAAACTGTTCTTTTCTTCTGTGATTCTGGAAGTGGAACTCTGGCCTCATGTATGCTAGGCCAGAGATTTACCTCTGAGCTTGTTTCCCAGATCGGAGAAAGTCTTTTGTATTACTTTTGGACAACTTGTAGACCAGTGTTGCATTAAACACAGTTTGCAAATTCTGGAGCAGCAACTAATGGAAAATGCTTGTTATATTTTTTGATTCATTTTCACTACAAAAATAAACAAGTTAATAAAGTATTAGCTGTTTATTTATACATTGTATCCAAATTAAGCTGAAACTTTGGAAAACAGAGAATATGTACATGGCATGAAGTTTGCCCCTTTATAGGGTTCTGACCTAGTTGGGGAGCTAGTTCTATCATACATAACATAATATTTAACATTAAGATGTTTAATTTAATACTTGATGATTTCTTCTAACTATTGGGATAAATAGTTCACATTAATGGATACAATTATTGCAGAGAGAAAGATAAAATATTGGAATAACAGAAGAGAAAGTCAAGGAAGTGGTAGGATGAACTTTATGGGTTTGTTAAAGTTTCAAAAGGTTGAGTGCATCTCTTAATTAAGGAAGAGTACACAAAACTTGTTGGGCCCTTAAGCTCCTAGAAATCAGAAGTAGTGTGAAGACAATTCTTTGGTATATTGTAAAATGGCAAATATACCACTAATATATTATTTCACATATCTTGAGGCCTTTATACACAAGATCAGAGAGTTACAGGAGAGTCCATTTGTCTTATACATCTACTAATCTTTCCCAGTGAGTTATCATGAGCTGTTTGACTATTATCTGTGATTTGGTGATGGTAGAGATAGTGTTTTATTTACTTTTATATTCTTGGAAACTAGAATGTTTACACCTATAACATCTGGTGCATGGTATGTCTTGGTAAGTCTTTGATGAACATGTAAATATTAATGAAAAAATTGCAAGTCATAAAATTGTGCATGCATTTTTAATCCTAACTGCTGAACCATCTCTCTCACCTATCATTGAAGATTTTTAATGGAAGTGAACAGAAATGTGGACATTCTGCTTATGAAAAAAATCAAAATGGCTGTAATATATAGTCTGTGGTAAAAATAAAGATAAGCCATTTTTATACTGTTTAAGCAATGTCATCTTGAAGCAATGTGATCTTAAAACCAAATACAAGGTCTTAAGACAGAAGGAAAAGTAAATTGGTATTTGTAACTTGCTGAAGAAGCATGAGTGGAAAGTGACTTTAATGAGAAGAGCTATAGTCTATGAAGTGTTCATTCATGGCCGCACCTAGCCCTCAGCTTAGTTTTTAATCTTGTCTATTCACCACAGTCTAGGAGATGGTTTTGGTTGTCACCCTCAATTCAGTGGTAACAAAATGTTAGTGGCTCATAAGTTTACCCTAAGTCCACACCACTATGAGATGGCAGGCATGGTGGGAGGCAGTCCCACCCACCTTCAGAGGCTATAATTGTAGCCCCAGTTAGTTCACAACTAATTCTTTTGAGAGATAGAAACATTGAGATGAGATTTTTTTTGAAGATATTAATGTTTTTATGTCTTTTGGAAAGATGAGCATTATCTCTCCAGTATCCTGAGATTTAACTTAGGAAATGATTAGCTTTCCAAATGGACTAATGCTACATCACTCAACACATAGCCATACTAGCCATGTGGAGTACACCCTGCCTCTGTTAAGACAGAACACCATAGGGTGTTGACTAGAGCACTCCCAAACCTAGACCTGGATGCATGAAGGCGTGTTTTGGCTTGCGAAGAGCACAGTACTGCTCAGAGGACTCACATGATAGAGCTGAGTAGCTCAGCATTCCCAACGCCTCGAATGAGATCCATATGCATCTCTGATTTGGGGGTCACACAAAGACTGGCATCTGCTTTTCTTCTTTATCCCATCTCAGCAAAGATGCGCAGCCAGAAATAATACAGACAACCCATAGAGTGGATGTCTAATGTTTTTGTGTTTGTCCTTCGGTAAAATATTCTATTTGCTTTTTCCAACAGTTAGGTTGTTTTATTTTTATTTTTTATTACAATAGTATTTTATACTTTGTGGTATGTAAACACTAATCAGAAAAAGTATATAGAACAATTGTAACTGCATAACAGCTTACAGTGAATCTTCACAGTATATGCCTGATAAGAACTAGTTTTGAAGAAGGAGACAGTTGGAACTGACTGTCTTCATCAAGGTCCTCAGAACGCCAGGTCTCAGCTGATCACTTTGGTTTCTTTTTATCTCAGCATAGGCTTTTAAAAATGTTAGTGAAATGGTAGAATTTTATTTTTATGTTATTAATGTGCTACAGATTTGCATGTAATGAACCCTGGACTATAAATTCTCGAAAATTATAAATTATTTCAACAAATAATTTAAAAACTTAAACTTAAAAATTTTTAAAAATAAATGACAGCTTAAATAAAGCTTTAAGAAATCTAAAAAAAAAAAATTAAACAATTAGAAAAAAAAAGGAAAAAAACTCAGAGTACAAGCTTCCAAAGATCGTGGTGATTACTTAAGGCTGCAATGTTGAACTCTATCTCGACAGGAGTTTGAATTTTCCTTTTACTGAAGCCTGCTGGCTGAATGAAGCACTTTGTTAAGCAAGGCTATCAGACAGTGCTTGGCACACTCTATTCAGAAGCGTGATACACTTCCCAACATGTGCTTGTGACCTTTTGATGTGAAAAGTTTAGTTTTAATATTAAATTCGGATGAACAAAGGCAATGTGCAAGAATTACAATATTATAATGGAGGTATCCCTCTCGCAGAGAGGTAATAAGAAAAAAAAACAGAAGTGATACAATCAACAATAAGGTAGAAAAACACAAGAAAGGTAAATAAAAACTGAAACAAATTGGATGGACTGTTACACACACATTAGATATACTCTTTAAGTTGTTCATTGGTTGTTCATTAGATTATAACTTCTTGGATATAGGACAAAATCTGAACACACCCACATACTAGTTATAGTAACCATGGTTGGCAAAACAATAGGATTAAAGTTCTAAGTGTGCTCTTTCCCTGGCTCCTCTCTGCAAGTTCCTTCGACTCTCTCCATTCACTATTGAGTCTGCCTCTGGAAAATGTGTTTAGGCATTCAGGACCCTCCTAGTGGGAGAGTGATATGTTTCGAGGAGATATACTGATATGATTTTAAAGTGTCTAACCTGTCAGAATTTGGGGACATTTCTTCCCCCAAAAATGAAATTAGCATAAAGAAGCATTGCCCCCTTCTCTTTAGTTTTTAGGACATTTGCAGCAGATAAATACTCACGTTTTATATTATAGAACTTTTTTGCAAAAAAGTAATGATCAGTTTTGCCTTGAAATGAGATAAGCACACGTAAAACACTGCAAGCATAAGCTGAAAGTTCCACAGGTTTGGTAAGACAGGAACGGGTTTAAATGCAGTAGCAAGGATGTTAAAGCAACACACAATCACAAGATTTAGATGGAAACACTCAGGGGAATCCGCTTGGGACTCTACGCAGTTAAAAATTGCCTTAATTCCTGTGAGATAATAGCGATCACTCATGAAATGTTTTGTTGTTGTTCAGTGTATAGCTCTCTCTCTCTCTCTCTCTCTCTCTCTCTCTCTCTCTCTCTCTCACACACACACACACACACACACACACACACACACACACACTCACGCATTGAGCCAAAGTCAATGGCAGTAGGTGGTTTATGTCAGGACTGGTTTGACGCCCCTCTCCCAGAATAAGATAAATGTAAGTGATGAGCCCCTGGGGTTGGCTCAACTCATTTTGTATTCAACACTCTGCCTGGCCCCTTTCTCATCTCTTTCTCCCTGTCTTTGTACATTCAAGCCTACTTGAGTTTCTTTTTTCTTTTGTAGAACTTGGTTCTTTTGATGTGCTTCAGGGCACGCCCTTCAGCAAAGAGTACTTCCCAGGAATCGGAAACATCAGCACACAGGTCTGAGAGGCTACTGTACAATAGTTGCCCTGCAGCCCAAAGCAGAACCTGTTTTCTTCCCCAAAAAAGGCAATGTTCAGTATATTCCGCATCCATGATTTTAAAGGAATAAGAACTTCACCATGTGTGAAACACAGATTTGTTGAGTGTTTGACCTGGTTGATCCCATGGTAGGAGTCTAACATGAGATGAATCTGTATGGATTAGATAGTCATTATGTCATCTGGATTTCTCTTGTAATTATAAATGAATTTTGTTCTTCTTTACTGTGGCTGCCGTGTTAATACATGTGAGAAGTGTAGTAGCAATCTGTGTGGGGTTCTGGGTCACCTACTTCTCTTTGTTGTTTTCCATCACAAATCATGTAAGAGAGTGCTTTAACTCTTTATGCGCTGTGCACAGAGGTGAGAGCGGTGAGGTGTGAGTGGTCCAGTTAGGCACATTGTCTACATCATTCATTCACAGAGAGACAGGTAGGAGGAGATGTTAATTATTTCACATCCACAAGTAGCACTTCTACTGCAGAAGTTAAAAAACGTTTAATAAACACATTACATTCCGGTTAAAATGTCCGTGTTTACTCACATATATCTTATGTGACAAATCTTTCAGGACTATGTCACTGAATTAGAACTTGGAACTGAAAGTCAAAAGAACAAAACAAAGAAGAAAATAAGGGAAAACAGTGCAATTTCAGTTTATACACACAAAAATGTATCCAACTTAAAAACATCCAAGCTAAAACAAAAACTTAAGTAATTAACTTGAACTTTTCCCAGGTATTTAAAGGAAACCTTTTTATTAAAAACAAACAACAAAATAATTAGAAAAGCAAACTTGATAGAAACTTGGTAATTTTCTGACTTGATGAAGTTGGAAAACCACTGTGTACAATGGAAACTTTGTTGGATTTTTGTCTCCACACTGCGTTCATCTCATATAAACACACTACAAGCATTACTGAAGAAGTTACTACTGCTGAAACATTGATCTGGGAAAAATACAAACTTACCAGCAAATGTTTACTTTCAACTGCTGGGGATTCCTTTTTATAAGCCCACCATACACTAATAGTATGTCTGTGGCTCATGTCATTGCTGAAAACTTCTAGAGAAATAATTTTAGTGACAATGGTGTATTAATTGTATATTCTCAACGTATTTCATGCTTATGTGATAAATCAACCGAGGAGATGATTGCCATATTTTTGAACATTGGTATATGTGTTTGTATATATGTCTGTATGTACATATATATGTATATATTTGAAATATCATCTATCCATTTCTTTGTATGCATGCATGTATATATATATATCTGTCTGTCTATTTATAGAAAGAGAAGATGACACAATTTTTCAAATATAGCCAGAATATGTGTTTTTAGAAAAATATGAAATAATTCTTGTAATAAATTGGCAATGACTGCACTCCCTTCTTGACTACAGGGTATCCTACTGCTTTCAGTGTGCAGCCGAGTTACCGGTGGTAGTATATTAATCCTAGGGTGAATATTCTCTACAGCACAAAAACAACCTCTGACAGTAGTGGACACCTGAAAAATTCTCTAGGGGTCATTTTGCTTGAATAAACCCCACACTGTTAACAACGCAGACTCAGAAGAGCACCGGAGGTGGAGAGGTGTAGGCGTGTCAATGAAGCGCCCTTGTTGCCCTGTATCAGGAATTTACCCCGTTTCTTTCTTCAAGGCCACACAGCATTTCCGAAATTAGACATTTTGGAAGATTTCAAACTTAAATTTAGTCAGACGCACAGGCGCATGTCAGATACTGTGACACTCTTCGGTGTTTTGGCAATGTCTTAGTGAATCAGGTCATGTCTCCCATCCTGGATCATACATGCTGGTGAAAGCTAGGCTCATGAAGAAGCAGTTTCAGGGCCTCCTGGGTCAGAGAGGATTGCTGCTTTCTGCACCATCCTGATCCAAAGTGAATTGTACTAGAAACTCCTCCTGCTTCGAGTTGTTTCCTGTGTTCCTCTTTCCTGCAGGGATGCTGTCATTATCCTAAAAGATTTCATTAGAAACTGGCAAACACCAGAACAACACCTGGTCTGTATTCTAAAGCAAACCAGAGATAGTCAGACTTTTGAAATGGATCGATGACTCCAGGTCTAGAAGTATTTCATTTTACTTTACCAAGATCTAAAATTAGATTTCCTGTTGTTCCACTAAAAATTATTGCAGCCTTAGCAGGGTATGGTGACACACACTTTTAATCCCAGCACTTGGAAAGCAGAAGCAAATATCTCTGAGTTCAAAGCTAGCCTAGTTTGCATAGAGAGTTCCAGGCCAGCCAGAACCACACTGTGAGAACTTATCTAATAACAACAAAGTATTATAGCTATAGCGACCCAATAGAAATTGCTTAGGACAAAAAAGACAGCTCTGAATGTATTCAGATATTTTTTCCTTTACAAAATAGTAATCGAATTGGGAATAAGACTCCAGGATTTCACATTTTATATTAAACATTTAATTACAAAACAAGTCAGAGGATACATTTGAGATAAGACATCCAGCTAACTAATACAGATGATTATTTTGCTGACTGAGTTTTACCAAAAAAACTATATAGATTTTAGGGATTAGAATTATACAGTAATAGATATATTTATCTTTCATTTTAGTTATTAACTATCTTCCAAAGTTTTGTTTGTGTTTATTCTTTAAAGCTACTTATGCAATATAATATTTTCTATTCTTTGTTTTTTTAATCCCCATTCTCTGAGCTCCAGTAAATCTGACTGAGTATAATCTAGGGACTTTTTAAAAAAAGAAGACAGTACCGATGGTTGAGGTCATGACTTTCTTTTTAGGACTCCAGGAACCAACTGTTCCAAATAATTCTGTTATGAAAAAAACAGTCTTGGGGCATCTGTGACTGGAATGATCAGCATAGAGTTGTCTGAGCTGGACCAATGATGTTGAGTTTCCAGCACCATATTGCAATGTGTTATTTATGGTAACATTTATAAACATCTTCACAGCCCCAACATCACTGTGAGGCCATTGTTCTTAGAGCTAGCAACCTGGAAATCAGTTACCAGGTGAGAGAACCAGGGCTGATCTTTAAAATGGTGTGTGTGCTCAAGGTCATCCACTTTTCAGGGACAGGAGACATAGCTTGGCCTTCCATTTCTCAGTGAGGTAGCCACTGATATGCTCCCCCCTTTGTCTTCCTGGTCCTTTCCTATTCTTGGAATGTAAAAGGAGAGAGTGCTGTCACTTATGCTCCTAGTCTAGCAAACTTCCACATTAACAGCATGCAACCCATGCTGGCTCTGTGAATGAACTGAGGTTTTCAGTCTTGCTCTAGGACACTAGTTCTCAACTTTCTGAATGCTGCGATCCTTTAATACAGTTCCTCATGTTGTGGTGGTTCCCAACCATAAAATTATCTTCATTATTACTGTAATTTTGCTATTGTTATGAATTGTAATATAAATATCTGTTTTCTGAATGGGTTGTATGACCCCGTGAAAGAGTCATTCACACACAGGTTGGGTTGAAGATCACTGGTCTAGGATGTGACAACTGAATAAAGAACAACAGACTGAAATCTCCAAGCTGTAGAAAAGTGAGGACACTATCACACAGTGGGAACACATGTTCCACATTATCCTAGTCTTTTTTTTTTTTAAGTATAGAATAGAGTTTATTCAGAGCATGGGGAAGAGAGTTGAGGGAGTAGAGACAGAGAAAGGAACAGAGAGAGAGAGAGAGAGAGAGAGAGAGAGAGAGAGAGAGAGAGAGAGAGAGAGAACAGAGCAAGAGAGAAAGAGCCATATTGTGCTATTCTTGACTGTCTCCGATGTGGATTGAAACGTGTGCATATGTGTGTGTGTGTGTGTGTGTGTGTGTGTGTGTGTATGTGTGTGTGTAACTAGGTTGCTTTCCCTTCTCACACTGACTGACTTACTGAACTTATGACAACGTGCTGCATTTTCACACACAGCTATTGATGTAGGAGTTTCCTCTGCATGGAAATCGATACTAGCATCTCCGGGAACTGCTCATTGCTCCAGGCTGAGATGGTGTTGCTTTCCGTTCAAATGGTTTCGCTGTTTCTGATCATCTAGTGGAAACAGGATCCTTTGGAAATCCTGGGATCCCCAGATTATCTGTCTGGAAACCTGTGACTTTCTCTCTGTCTCCTTTTACCAAGTGCAGTCTACCCAAACCAATAACTTCTCCCACCATTTTGCTTTATTTTTTTAAGGAAAACCATTCCCTTTTTTCCTTCCAATTGCTCCCATTTTCTCTCTGGCATTTCTGCCTCCCCAGCTCTCCCATTTACAGGACAGAATTCTAGAAATACCTAACACATCTCTTCTAAATACACACACACACACACACACACACACAGACACACACACACACACATTGAATAAATCTAGATAAAATTTTAAAAATTAAAATGAGACATCTTAATGCAGTCAGTCAAACAGAGCTTATAAGTGGGCCTGACCTACTTGGCAGCTCCTGAGGGGACTCTAGCCCTTTCAGATGCCTGGGAGGTCCCATGAAAATGGCTTCTTAGGAAGGAACTGTAGGAATGCAGGTATGCAAACAGACAGATGCCCTTCACAGTACTGCAAGCAGCCGCATTCCAACTGGGCTCCAGAACCAAATGCAGTTAACTGAACTTTTGCTACAGCTCTGTGAGGCCTTGAGTAGAGGAGCCACGTAGGTCTTATGCTCTCAGGTCTTTCTGATACTAGTTGAATTCCATTATTGTCTCCTGCTGAGCTTGACCCACTTTGTAACTCTTAACTGAGGGCATCATGTGCTTATTCCTGAGGTAATCACATCACTTTCATACCGAGGTTAACTCTATTTATAAAGTAATCAGCCTGTACTTACCTGATAATAAGAGTGGGGATAAAAATATTATGTCAATGAAACAATATGGGAAACCTAATGAAATGTTTTTTTTTTTAATTTACCAAACACTAAAATAGACATGGAGTGTTGTATCTTGATGAATATATTGATCTTATTGAAGTCAGGACCAAGCTTGAGTTTAAACTGCAGGAGAGTATCCTTTAGCAAAAAGTGTACTGTCATGTTTCCTGTCTCTTGTAACTTTTCACATATTGGGAACTTGCTATTAAAGTGCAAATTAAGGGGCAGCAAGACAGCTCTGTGCATAGATGTGCTTGCCTCCAAGCCTGAGGATCTGAGTTCAATTTCAGACCTATATGGTGGAAGGAGAGAATTAATTTCTGAAACTGCCACATACAGGTTACACACACACACACATACACTCTCTCTCTCTCTCTCTCTCTCTCTCTCTCTCTCTCTCTCTCTCTCTCACACACACACACACACACATTTAAATAAGTGAAAGTGATTGTATCGGTTTCTTTTTGTAAGCATAATATACAGTCACAATATATGTTAAATTAAGGAAGCATAAAAATTACAGAAGGCGCTTCTGTCAGTACTTTTTGCCTTATTGTGATTTTTCAGGGTTTATTTATTTATTTATTGGGCTGGGTTTTGGATGTTCCTGCCTTTTATGGCCTAGCTATTATCTATTGTGACAGTGATGTTTTATGAAAAGAAATAAGTTATGTTTACAACATGATTACATATTTCTAAAATTAATTAAGTACAACTGTGATTCTCTAGGCAGTTTGTGAAAGGCAGCCCGAGATTCAGTGTGAGGCAGGTTGCCTTCTGACCTGGCAGGCCACCAGTGGTTGGTGAAGGTAAGTAGGGGTATGATCTCGAGCGCTCTATGCAAGGACTTGAAGATGATAGATTAGGGACGAGCAAGCAAACGTGAGTTCCTCTCATTTGGCATTCAGTCCTCTGATCACGCGGCTTTCTCCCTAGCCTCTGCTCCTGTTCAGAAGAGTGTCATAGAACAACAGATGCTAGTACTCTAAGGAGGGGAGGGGGATGGGGAGCACAATCAAAGAGATGGCAACTCGATTTACTCTAAGGAGACTGCAGTGGTTACTTCACTTGTGAGCTGTTTTATGCAAAATGAAGCACAAATCACCTGCAGTTGGAAAACCCTGCCACAGTGTCGCTCAAGTGAGCGAACGAGTCTGCAAGCTGCATATTCAAGTGAAGCTCCTAGAGAAGCTTTGAAGAAAGCAGGCGGCGGCGACCCCCACCTTCAGGCATAAATGAACTCTGAACAGACTCATTTGCCATGAAGGATGGGATGGGGAGATGCTGGCGCCTGGGGCTCTGCCTCTCCGCGCCTCCTTCCCTGAGTTGTTCTGGTGGGTTTTTGTGTCCCAAAGTTGTCCCTGTGCAAACAACAGGTTGAATATTGTAGGTGTGGGTTATTAAAGTGTCCCCGGGACAATGGCAGTCTGTGTCCCATTTGTAACGCTTGGATTAATCTTTGGAAAGTGCACACAAAATGTGACATGATGTTGGCTTCCAACATTATTCAGTCTGCATAGCAGCAAATCCTGCCTTGTCTCCCTGGAAATAAAACTCTGCAGACTGCCCCTGCCATCTCAAAGCAACCTATCATTTATGCTGCAGAGTAGGGACACCCTGGTAGCAGGGCTGTGAGTGAGATTTTGTAGTTTGCAGAGACACTCACGATGGAAATAAATTGTGGTCTATCTTGTCCCCAGCTTCCCTAAAGGAAGTCTGCAGTTAGCTAAGTCGTATTTTATTTTGCTTCCTAAGGAAGAAATAACAAAAGTATTCATTTTCAAAGAGAATTCCACATTCGTTTAGGTGTATAACGACTTAAGTGACAAAGGGTCTTTTGACATTTCATCTTTTTCCACATCTTTCCTTTTTGATGAAGTATGAGGGGAAGAGCTATAATATAAAGGGAGAAGCGGGTCCTCAAAACCAGTCACACACCAAACAACATTTTCTTTTCCCCCTTTTTATGTCTCAGGAGATGCTAAAATCTTGAGGCTCAGCGTTATCCTGTTGATACTTCTTTCTTGTAAGTGGTGTGGTAGGATCTGGGAAGGGACCACTCAAGTCACTGCATTTAAGAACATCTCGATATTGTGATTTGAAAAATAATTGAGAGAGACAGGGGCCTGAAAGTCATCACATGGAATTCCCAGAGAGCCAAGTGAACAACTATCTCATATCCAAGATGGACTCCCTGTTGGTCTTGTGTAGGAGGAATTGAAACTGCCTAACAAACTGGAATTAGGAAAAGATGAATCAGGTGTTCTCCAAGAACAGCAGTTTTTACAAGGTCTGTGTTCTCTGTTTAAGTTTAGGAGAACCACGTGGTGTTTATGCATCTACTGTGTGTACTGGCTGGTTTTGTATGTCAACTCCATACAATGCGGGTGGTGCCATCCCTGGGCTGGTGGTCCTGAGTTCTATAAGAAAGCAGGCCGAGCAAGCTATGGGAAGTAATCCAATAGTAAGCAGCACTTCTCCATGGCTTTTGCATCAGCTCCTGCCTCCAGGATCCTGCCCTGTTTGAAATCCTGTCCTGTCCTCCTTTCACAGTTAATGAACAGCAATGCGAAGTGTAATCCCAAATAAACCCTTTTCTCCCCAACTTGCTCTTTGGCCGTGGTGTTTCATCGTGGCGACAGCCTGATGTTCTAGCAGGTGTGTTCATTCAGGGTGTCCTCAGAACATGGAGGAAAATTGTCAAGGGGCCAGGAATGGCTTCCTGCAAATTCACAATGATTTTCGTATCCATCAAAGCAAGCGGATGCTCAGCCCGTCGTGTAGAACACACTTCCATTTTCCCTATTTGTGGTCTTTAATAAGTCAAATTCAGAAGTTTCAGTTATTAAGCCAGTTTGCTATTAAAATATTGTCTCAATTTGTTTAGCATAGTGAAAGTCCACATGAAGTTTTATTTAAGGGGGGAGGGGCACACAGTCAATACAGAGGGCTGTAGCTAAAATCCACACTCAAAGGTTCACAGTCCATCTAGAAGAGTGGGTCTTTGGGACCTGAAGGACAGAGCCTGGTTGGGGTGGATGTGGCCCAGTGTAGAACAGGTGGTACTTTGGCTGTGACACTTGTAAGTGACCCTGAATTCAGCTCTCCTCTACTCTCTTTCCTACTGGGGCAACTTGCTCAGGAGGAAGGCTGCAGGATGCTCACTGTTGCACAGAGCAAAACTTGCCCGTGGTCCCCTGTGATGACTCCCTCCCTGGCTTCCTTTTCCATCTGCAATACATGACTCCCTCCCTGGCTTCCTTTTCCATCTGCAATACATGACTCCCTCCCTGGCTTCCTTTTCCATCTGCAATACATTTGCTCGGTCATGATGTTCTAGCAGGTGTGTCGATTCAGGGTGTCCTGATTTCCAGAGTGTGGGCTTTGAGCCACGAATCTGGCTGGCTTCAAATTCCCTGTGTAGCCAAATCTGCCCTCAGAACTCCTGCCTCTACCTTCCAAGTGCTGGGATTACAACACCAGCCCTGGCTCTGCTGATATTTTTAAAGGTATTTTTTAAAATGTGGCAGGAGAAAAGATACTGCAAAAAGCAACATCGAGATTAACATATAAAGAAGTCATTGGGTGTGGTGTGGTGAAGCACACCTTTAATTCCAGGATTTAGGAAGCAGAGGCAGACTTCTACATAGTGAGTTCCAGGACAGCCAGGGCTACATAGGGAGATGCTATCTCAAAACAACAACAACAACAACAACAGCATCATCATCATCATCATCATCATCATCAGCAGCAGCAGCATCAGCAGCATCAGCAGCAGCAGCCAGTTGGCTCAAAAAAACTAGATGTCCTTGACCACCTGTTCAAGAAAAAGCCCAAGCTATAGAAAATGTGGAAGAGACCTGTGCTATGTGCCAATAGCTTGGTGGTTCTTTACTTCTGGGGCCTCTCCCTCAGCTCTCTAGCTCATTCCTAACTGGAGAGCTTTTCCTTTCTGAACAAACTGTCTCCCTACCTATTTCAAACACACGTTCCTGGTCCACTGCATTGCCCTCCGACTTGAGAGCCGGAATACTTAGCATTGTCCCTGGGACACTCTGAGAAGGGCCTTCTGCACTCCTCACCTCTAACACCAGGGTCTTGTTGTGGGTAGACCAGGGATAAAGGGGGATGCTACAAACATGGATCACAAAGAAAACTGCCCATTTTGCAAGCGGTCGACATCGTTATCATTTTGGGAATGTCAGATTAAAAAGAGACAGTGACTCCATATCACCAACAGAGTGAATGATAGTGTTAGTACGGCCTACCAAAGGCAAGCACATGTGCTTTTGAACTGACCCTGTAACCCACCTTTGGGGAACTTTCAAATGCCAAACCTTTTAAATGGACGATTGTAAAGGAGCAAACACCCAAGTACCCTAAAGGTCTTAAACACCTCATGGTAAAATGGAACAAATTTAAAAAATCCCTCCCCTCCCCCGAAGAAGGCTAGTCTTTAAAAAAAAAAAGTTATCACTTGTTGAAAACAATTTAAAACTAAAAATTCAACATATGGAACCACAGCGCCACCATCTGGCTATATAGATGACAGCAGGCATCACAACCGTACAGGAAGGGAAACGTGGTCTTTGTCAATTCACCTTTAAAATTAAAACATCTTCTTAACTGTAGCACAGGATGGTGACCCAGCTAATTGGGGGAGGGGGTAAAAAAAGAGGATCACAGATTCAATGCCAGATTGAGCTACAGAGTCCTTAGCCTGGAAAGCATAGCAACCGCCCCCCCCCCCCGCCTCCCCCTTACCCACCCCTGCATCCAAAAAGTAAAAAGAGGGCTGGGATACAGCTCAGTGGTTGGTGCATGCCTAGTAGACATGGGGCCCTAGGTCAGATCCCAGAAAAGTTATCAGTACCTTTTGGTATTGATAGGAAATTAAAAGGCATTTAAAAATAACCCTTTCAGTCTGGTGTTAGTCTGTTACTCTTTTGCATAAACAGGCTTGCTTCACTGATATCCCATATGGCTATGGGCATGGTGTTGGAGAATGTGGCTGACATTCTTATAGCTCTGTAGCTGTTTAAGACAAAAACCAACTCAATAGAACAGATTTGACCTTGCTTTAAGGTGTGTACTGCAAAATCTGGCTTTGAACACATGGGAACTCAATATAGAGTTCTTTCAATTTATCTGAAGTCCAAAAGTCCTTTTTGTATTGAGTTTTGTGAGTATAAAACAATCACTAAGTCACAGGGTGACTAACATTTGTAGTTTCATTTGTGCACTACTCTCAAAAAGGCCTTTTATGATATACCCCAGGGATAAAAAGTCAAGTTCATATTTCTTACTCTTGTAGGATCTATATTTTTACTGACACATGCGCTGTGTTGAATGGAAATGTTATTATGACAATAACCTTGGAGACTACTGTGAACAAGGAGCTGAGCTAAGGACTTTACATTGATTTCAAAATAAATGCTGTCAGCACTACTATCGGGAGCGTGCTGTCACCGTTTTCAATTTACAGATGAGGAAAAGCAGAGGGAGACTCTGGGGAACTTGCCTAGGCTTACACAGTTGACACATGGGGTCAGTCTGTCATTCCCCAGAACCACCACATGAGAGACTAGGCAAGGAGCACTGTCAATGGGGTGTCAGGGAAACAGATTTTGTATTCCAATCCTGCGCGCGCGTGCGTGTGTGTGTGTGTGTGTGTGTGTGTGTGTGTGTGTGTGTATGTGTGTGTGGTGTGCCACATTCTTAAAGTACACTGACTTTTTAATTAGACTGTGCAAACGATTTGTGACAGAATGAAGTTGTGATGTTATTCTGAACAGTTGGCTTCTATAGGTTAGAGTATGTGACCTGGTCATGTACATATAATAAGTAAGCTAACACACCCTTCTTCTCATTCACTGTTTGTGTGGAGAACTGAGGCCCAATGCTTTGTCAGAATAGAGTCCTTGTTTTTATGTTTTCAAAGTTCTTCTGTGTAAATTCTGAGAAAATGTTTTATTTTCATATCAAATATGATGTTCCTAGAGCCAAAGATTATCTTTTGCTTCCTACTTACTCAGTCTGTGCTCCTGCACACATGCTGCCTTGAATATCAGGGTGAGATTCACCTTCCTACAGACACATTGGCAGCCACGGCAGACTTCGCTAGTCAATGAAAGATTCGACAGTCCTGGAGTGATAATCAAGAGCCCTTCCATACTAGAGTCTGGGTTTGGGTCTGAGTAAAGAGCGAATGACAAGTAAGGAGCCCTGGTCCAACCTGCATGCACCCCGTGAAGAGGAGAACAAGAGTGGGGAAGCGCTTTGTTGTGTTTGGAAGCCACATGAGGGGAAGCATGATCTAAGGAAGAGAATGGTACGAACTTGAGTGCACCAGTTAGAATCAGTCTCACCTTGGATGCTGGCCTTATTTTTCCTTAATTCTGCCCCCTGGCCAGACCCACATTTATCATCCAGTCACCAGTTATTTTCTCTCAATATGCTTTTCTTTTTGTTTTACTGTTATCTTTTTAAAAGCCTGTTTGTGTTTAGATAGTTGTAAAATTTCCTAATGTCCCTGTCTCTTTATGGAAGTTAGGCCAGATGCTTAGCAAAACTCCTTTTACTGACCATGGACCAAGCCAACAGAACATGGGTCAAAATGATATGTGCTACTTTAGTTTTGATTTAAAATATGCCTGAAGTTTTCCATTTTTTCTTTCCATAATCCTCAATGTACTTCTACTATCACTTGGATTTTAAAAAGCTAGCTCCAAATTACTAGGGCAGAATAAAGCCATCAGATTGATAGCCAGGGTTCCAAGGACCTCTACTGCTCTACCACTGATATACATTTGTGTGTGTGTGTGTGTGTGTGTGTGTGTGTGTGTGTGATGTATATGTATATGTGTATGTATATGCCTTCCCATTTCTTATTTTCTTTTCTATTTTCCGTTTTTCTTTTATTAAAATATTTTTCATAGAATATATGTTGATTATGGTTTCCCCTCTCTCTTCCTTTCTCTCAGTTTCTCCTCACCTTCCCTCCCATCTGGATCCATTTTCTTTCTGTCTCTCCTTAGAAAACAAGCATTTAGGAAGTAATAATTAAATTAAATTAAAAAGCCAAATAAATCGAAATATGACAAAACAACCAAACAAGAAAAAGAGCCAAAGAAAAAAACACAGGAAACTCATACAGACTCAGAGACATACATGTTCACACTCTCAGGAACCCCATCAAACCCCAAAACAATAAGCCCTGATATATGAGCAAAAGACCTGTAAAGTTAAAGAAAAAAAAAAGAACAACAAAATTTCCCTGACTTATATTATGAGATAAAGAACCTACAAAGATGCCTTTGAATTCACTCTGTGCTAGCCATCCGCTGCCGGGCATGGGGTCTACCCTTAAGACCGGTTTGCTTCCCCAGTGAAGATACTTGAAGAAAATGAATTTTTCACTTACAAGTGATTATCAATTGGAGGTGGCTTCTGGGTTAGGGAAGGGTGTGTATAACCACTTCTCCCCTTAGCCCCAGACCCATGCAAGCCCTATTTAGGTCATGTGTGTGCCAGCCCTGGTGTGTCAAGAAGGCCTTGTGTTTTCAGCCACACTATTGACAAAAGAGATTCTCTTCCCAGCAGTTGCCAGTGGACAAGAGCGGTTCAGTTAGAAGTGGGGCTTTGTGTCCAGCTGCTCTCTTCCATGCTGGGATTTTTCTCTGGCTTGACTTTGTGCAGGTCTTGTGCATGTCGTCACAACAATTGTGAGTTCACATCTGCTCTGCGGTGTCTGGTCCTTGTGGTCATCCACTACCTCTGACTCTTAGAATCTTTCTGCCTCCTCTTCCACGACGATCCCTGAGTCTTTGGCCGAGGAGGCGTGGTAGAGATACCCACTCAGCGCTTCCTTTCATGTTCATCAGAGAAACTTCCTTGGAGATGGAGATTAACACAGAGACTCATAGTTGGTCAAGGTACTATGGAGAGCTCAGTCCTAAATGGGACCAAAGAAGACTATATAATCTTTTCTTTTTCTCTTCTCCCCTTTTGTTCTCATCTCCCTTCTCTTTCCTCTTCTCTCCTCCATCCCTTTTCCTCCTGTGACTCCTCCCTATCTTCCCCATAGTCCTCACTACATAGCCCTTTGACTAAGATCCCCTTGGCTTAGCCTCCCTCCTCCCACTGTGCACGTTGGTACTTGGGTTCTGAATCCTCACACAGGAGAAGATGCTCTGATTGCTGTGAATTTTGTGTGATTGAAAAATACTCTATTAGGCTAAGCGGCTGATGTTTTCCAGGAGTGAATAGTCATATTTTACTGGTAGATAGTGTTATTTCCTCTTATGTTGCTTCTCTCTGTACTTCGCATACTATTGGAACCTATTTTGAAGATTTTTATTTTAGTACGACTTTTTATGGTCACTCTGCTACTTTTGCATATTTATATTAAAGCTACAACCCCAGATAATCCATCAACTCTGCTTTCTCTGCCTACATAAAGATTGCCAGAGACGGTTGAACAATTCTATCTATATAGATCAGGCATTCATAAGGCCAGCAGAATCCTCAACAATGAACACTGGGCTTCCATGTTTCTCTAATGAGTTCCCCTATTCTTTCTTCTTACAGCTATGAACATTTCATCTTCAATGACAATCTGCAAAAATCAGAATCGAGCAGAGTAAATGTTCACTGTCCTGCTGCAACCAAAGGTTACATATAAGCTTGTCCTCCTTTGGCCTTTCTGTGACATTACAATGAGATTGGGATTCCTTCCCCAAAGGATTTGTGCCGACGGTCCCATCCCTTTTGACTTTTTGATTCTCCACCTGTTGGTGAATTTTCAATGTATATTACAGCTGCCTTCTCATTTGCAAATAACAACAACAACAAAACAAAATCAAAACAAAACAAAACAACACCAACTTTCTCCTACTTCTGAACAAATATACAAGCAAATAAGAAGCATACACTAATTTTCGTCAACGAGCAAGCCTTTTGATTGCTTGACTGTGGTTTCCAGAGGCAGTGACCGAGAGAGTTTCTTAAACTCTCTCGGTCACTGCCTCTGTCACTGTCTCTGTCTCTGTCTCTCTCTCTGGCTGGTTGTCTCTCTGTCTCTGTCCCCTTCTCTTCCTCCTGTTCCTCCTCTTCCTTCTCTTTTTCTTAAATACCATTCTTACCAAGGTCCTCAGGGCACTCCAAGTTCCGTCTTTTCTGAGTATTTGACTGACTATTCCTGTTGAACAAGCCTTCTCTTGCCTCCCCCCACCCCCTCACGGCCCCCCTCCCCCGGAATGCTCTCAATCAGCTCCTTTCGGGTTTCTAATTCTTGCTTTTGTCCTTTGATGGAGTTCATCACACCGGGTTCTGTTCTCAGAATGAACTTTGTCTTATATAGGCTCACGTATTGCTCAGTTCATTTGTCACACCTTAAAACTTCCGTTGCTCCACCGTACTCATGGCCCAGTTCCTCATTACGTGACTCTCCCCACCCCCTCCCCAGAACCACCCCTCTCCACACCTCTTACTGGCGTGGTACAAAGATTTCCAACAGGCCGATACCTCACATCCCCCTCCTAAACGGTGTTCTTGGGCAGAGAGACTGCGTCTTTAAAACAGGAACTGGATAGAGTCACTGTTGTGACTTTCAGTACCTCAAAGAACTCCCAAAATTGTAGCACACCAACTCTTTGACACATTTTGTACGGAGCCAGGCTTACTCCTACTGCTTCCAAAAAACTCTCAGTTCTTTCCTTTTCCTTCTATTTCCTGTCCAGATTTCCTTCCTTTCATCCTTGGAACATATGCTATTCTCCAACCTCAGGTCTCCGTTCATTCTGGCCGCTCACTCTGATTGGTCCCTAGGTCCTTTGCCTGGGGAATGCCTAATAATTTCTCTTGGGTAATTTGTAATCTAACCCTTTTAGGAGATTTGCTGATCCCTGTTCTGGGTTGCAAATTACCTTTTATGCCCTCTGTGATAACACTTATCACAATTTATTATCATTGGCTGTTAAATTGTCTGTCGTCCGCAGTAGACTAAACATCACCATGATTCTGATATCCACAGCTATTCAGAAATGGACTGGGTTGTAAAAGGGATGCAAGCCAAATGGTAGGTGGGCGGCTCACTTAGACTTTTATAATTGTGCCACTTTCTGTCCTTACTGCTCTTCACAGGCCATATGTCCCAGCCAAACTACTTCATCTTCCCGAATGTGAATTGTGCTTTCTCCTCTTGTGTGACTTGGATCATCTGTCCCCCTGTTTTTAAAAAAAGCATCTCTCTGTACTGCACATGTGGGCATTATTTGAGGTTTTAAGGCCAGCTTCCAAACCTATCCTCACCATAAAGTGTTTTATCATCTCTATGAAAGAAGACCCAGCTTTCCACTGAATTCTCAAACACTATAGGATTTTTTTTTTAGGTACAAATCACCCATAATTTTTCATAGTGGCCATGCTGCCTTCTAGGAAAGTAAAATCTGGAAGAGTAGATTTCTCTCTTTCTCTGAATTCTTCGTAATTTACTGTGTTAGTTTTGTGGTATGCGACACACTTTACCTTGTGCTGGAGTTGTGCGCAGACATGGTATCCCTTAAAATAATAGCTCTGAAATAGTAATAGTCTCATATCTGAGTATCTGCAGTGCCTGAGGGGTGTGTGTGTGTGTGTGTGTGTGTGTGTGTGTCTGTGTATGTGTAATACACTCATAAAGTATAAAATAGCAAATCAATTCTTCATCTTTTCTCTGTATGTCTCTTCAGGACTTTTCTTTTTTTCTAAGCCACAGTCTTATTTTCTACAGCTTAGTTTTACTTATTTTTAATTAGTATACAAAGAAATAGATTTCCTTATAGAATTTAATACAGTCTTAATTTTGGTGGATTTTGCCCCATCCTGCTCTTCTCTTACTCCATGGTCCCTGTGCTCACTTCAGAGCTCCCAGTCAGGGTTCCCCTTTCAACTTCAAAGCACGTATGGCCTCCTGCCTTTCTCACCTTCACATCTTAAAGCCCCCATGTGTCTCTCACATGGGCCCCTTTCTAGCATTCTGACCTCTGCCCACACTCGCTCCCACATAAACAACACAAATAGCTATAGAAGCTGAAAATCTTCCGGGAGAACATTTACCATTTATCTTTGTAAGTCTGGGTTATTTCACCTGAGAGTTCTAGTTGCATTCACTTTCCCGAAAATTCCATGGTTCTTTTTCTTCAAGGTAGAAACATCTCTTTTGTGTTCAGGTGGCACACTTGCATTATCTACTCATCTGGTGACAGTCATCTAGGTTAATTCCGTTTTTTTGTTTTTTTTTTGTTTTTTTTTTTTTTTTTTCTGCTGTCATGGACAGAGCAGCAGTAAGCTTGGATGTCCCAAGGTCTCCAGGGCATGGAGTCTCCTGGGCATTGGTCCTGGAGTTAGTCCCTAATTTTCAGCCATTTTTTTTTCTCATTTCCTTTCACTCAGTGACTGTATAGTCTCCCTCTGTATCTGTAATTGTCAAAACTCACTTTCTTAGATCCCACTCTGCTTTTCTACAGCAATTGCCTAGCATCTTCTGTTAGAAGCACTCAGGAAAGGCCTCACCAAAGGTCCATGCTGTTAGCTAGTGGACCACAGATACCACAAAAATAAATCATTGATTGGCTTCTCCTGAGAAATGAGCATAGGAGAGCAGAGAGCCAGAGGGACAGGTTTTGGAGACTTTTGGCTATAGGCAGAAGCTATGTAAAGGGACTGTGGCATTGGGACAAGAGAACACATGCCTGGGGTGTTGGTTTTCTTTCTTTTTTCTATATTTTTTATTTACATTCCCAATGATTTCCCCTTTCCCAATTCCCCCCTCCCCAAAAGTCCCATAAGCCCTCTTCCCTCCCCCTGTTCCCCAGTCAACCCCCTCCTGCTTCTCTGTCCTGGTATTCCCCTACACTGCTACATCCAGTCTTTCCAGGACCAGGGGTCTCTCCTTCCTTCTTCTAGGAAATCTATTGATATGTGAATTGTGTCTTTGGTATTCCGAGTTTCTGGGTTAATATCCCCTTATCAGTGACTGCATACCATGTGTGTTCTTTTGTGATTGGGTTACCTCACTAAGGATGATATTTTCCAGTTCTGACCATTTGTCTAAGAATTTCATGAATTCATTGTTTTTAATTGCAGAGTAGTATTCCATTGGTTTAAGTGCAGAATTCTATCAGACCTTCAAAGAAGACCTAACGTCAATACTCTTCAAACTATTCCACAAAATAGAAACAGAAGGAACACCACCCAATTCATTCTATGAAGCCACAATTACGCTGATACCAAAAATCACACAAAGATCTGACAAAGAAAGAGAATTTCAGACCAATTTCTCTTATGAATATTGATGCAAAAATACTCAATAAATCGGTGTTCTAATGTGCCCATTAGAGGGCACTAAGGAGACGAAGGCCAGACGTGTTGCTGAACTATGAGCAGGGATGAGGGAGATAGATTTGCTGGCATGTGACTAGGGGGCATATGTATGCTGGCCTGTAATGAGGGGGATAGGTTTGCTGACTCATGATGAGGGAGCTAGGCTTGCTGGTATGTGGGCTAATCTGGCAGGGGACTTCTTGCAATCTGTCTTCTAACTCATGATTCATAACCACTTATATTCATCTGGCATAAAGGTTCATTTTCTACTAATAGTTTCTATTAAGGTATAATTAGTTACTGAAGACCAGTTGACTCTTGCAGATCATCATAGTGGACATAGTTCCTTAGAGAATGTGCTTGGAGATAAGAGGATCATGTATCTCCTTTTATCTTTTGCTGATCTTGGGAGAAGGTGGGAAAGGCATGGATTTGGAAGTAAGAGATGTGGATTTGAAATATTCTTGGCTCACTTGCTAATTTACTACCTTAGTCAAGTTGCTTAATGTTTTTACATCTCAGTATGGTTTATGATTTATTTTTATTACATTTGTGTTCTGTAGGAATGTGTGCTTATGTATTCATGCTCACAGAAAGCAGAAGAGGGCATCAGATTCTCTGGAGCTGGATTTACAGGCATTTGTGAGAAAATGACTTTTTCTAAAGACAGCGGTTTAAATTTCTCCACATTTGAAATCCTAGATGAGGATCTATGTTAGAAATTATTTAAGATTTTGATTTAGAATCACCCCCTTACTGGTACAT
This sequence comes from Tokudaia tokunoshimensis, assembly GCA_036184795.1. Lineage (NCBI taxonomy): Eukaryota > Metazoa > Chordata > Mammalia > Rodentia > Muridae > Tokudaia > Tokudaia tokunoshimensis. The sequence continues at coordinate 86,379,759 of BTHU01000002.1, read as the reverse complement.
AAGCTGCTGAGACTTTCTTGCATTGTACAGATATTCCAGGCAGTGTGTTTACATGACTTACATACACTTTCCTTTATACTATAGTCTGTAGGGAAGAAGGTTATGCACAGGTGTGTGCCTCGTATGAGACAAGAGTAGACTGCAAGGAATTGTATTCTCAAACAACTTGAAAATCCGGGTTGTCAAAGTTATATTACATTTGTAAGAATGAATACTATCGGTTTCTTGTTTATATTTGGATATATGATTTTTTTTTTCTTAGAATTGGGAAATCATCTTTGACTTCCTTGAAGGGATCTATTACAATGGCTTTAATGTTGACCAGTGGTAAAAGCTACCATGTATGATGCTGAGTGAAATTCAGGTGGTAGCTTTGATGACACCTCCTTAGTGAGTGCTCACCTGTGAGGGCTCTCCTCCTGAATTGCTAGTGAGTGAGCTATGACAATATATCAAACTGATCTTTTCATCTCTTTGAGTATTCTTGGCTGCAAAAGCACATTCTTTCTGAACTCTCAGGTTGAAATAGACTTGGGTCTCAAAGCACACGGCAATTTTGTTGAACCAAACATGGTTAATGTTAAAGCCATTTGATTTGACACAGTGTATGTATGCTGACTTGTGCATGGCAGACATTTGTATCTGTGCTAACCTCAATTCATTCCTCTCAGACAACAGGTCTGTATTTGGAAACAGCTTCAGGGTGAATTCAGATTTATCTGCTTCATGATTCTAGTGAGCCTCATAGAAGGAGATCTACTTTTTTGTTTGTTTGCTTTTTGTTCTTTTTTATTTCAGAGACATAGTCTCTTTATGCAGCCCTGACTGTCCCGGAACTTGCTATGGAGACTAGATTTGCTATCTAGCCTCAAAGTCTCAGAGATTCATCTGCCCCTGCCTCCGGAGTGTATGCCACCACATTGTCTCAGAGACCTGCTTAATCTCTTTCTCTCATTAAAGACATTGGAGATTCTGGATCCATTTCAAGGCTCATTCATAAACTTTGGGTGCTTGTCACCACGACAAAGGACAGTTTGGTCAGTTCAGAGACTTCACTAATTGGAAATTGTGATACCTGATTTGTAGAGAATAAGGATGAGTCTTGTTCTGCACTGTTCCAAAGAAGCAGATGTGAGCAATGTTTAGAACAGGGAGAAGACCACTTGTAAAGAGGAAGAGCCCAACAGATGATCGGAATTTGGAAAATTCCTTGTCTGTGGAATTGGTCACTCCTCAGTAATGTGTTACCAGAGGGTGGGAGAAATCTTAGAAGGCAGTTCCGTATATGAAGGGATACAAGCAGAGCAGCTCTGACTGAACCCTGGTGGACCTCACCTTAACTGTGCCCCTCCTAAATCCTGAGAAAAGCCCCCAGAACTTCAGGGAGCCCTATTTAAAATCATGAACTCTGTAACATTCATACTTATAGGTACTTACCACTGTTGATGCAAATACACCTCGAATGCGCACAGGGAAAGGAAATAGATACCAACCTCCAATCTATCTTTCTTCTTGGAGATCTCAGCTGAGGAAAAGGGACAGTGACCTGGCTGTTCTTTTGCTTGATAATTGTCATCTCTTTGCATCTGGCTTTGAATACTCAATCATCCTTGACTTTCTCTCCCTCATACTCATTCATATTCAGTTAACCTCTCACATTCCAATGGTTCTCCCTCACAAATATATTTACCAGCTCTACCTTCTATCCTCTTTTGACTAAGATGCTTAGCTCAGACGACTTTGAGTAAGCCTTGAAAAATTCATTTCCCCTCTGAATTTACTGCACACGTGTGTATATGTGTGTGTGTGTGTGTGTGTGCATGCATATGTGTGTGTGTGTGCATGTGTGTATGTTCATGTGAGCATTATATGCAAGGAGGTGGTTTTCACATACACTAAGTGTTTGTATGGAGGTCAGAGGACGTCTCTGTGAATCAATTCTCTCCTCTTAGATTTTCATGGCCTAAGATGATTTAGCATAGGCTGGCAAGCTTGTGCTTCTGGTGCTTTACCCACTGAGCCAACTCATTGACCCGCATCAGGCTGTTTACTGCTCCCTTTTCCTTCCATTCAATGAGGTGCTGTTACACGTTTAACCTTTCCAAACCATTCCTCTAAGAACATATAGTACTTAGTGTTTCCCTTTTGGTCACAAATTGCCAGTGTCTCCCAGTGGAGGTTTCTATGCATCCTATTGTGTTGAGCCTCTGTGAACATCAACCAAACTGTAGATGCTCAGACAGTTCATGGACTGAAGTTCAAATGGCCAGCCACTGTACCAACTGTCCCATACTCTTAAAGTCGAAACACTCCACTTAAAACAATGGCAGAAGAGAGTGGGAACAGACCTGTGGAAGTAGTGCCAGGCTTCACACTCTGTACGGAACACTTCAGGATAACAGCCGGCATTCTCACAGAATTCCAGCACACCTTGCCAGGTGGGATGTTTGCTTTCGCTGTCTACTCCTGCCCCACATCAGTCCTGACCCCGTGACTCACTCGGGTCTGGCTATATGGACTGCCTGACAGCATACTAAGTTTACCCTCTATCCTCTAACCTCAGAATATCTGCATTGCCTGTCCCTGGAGTCAAGAAGGCTCTTTTCCTGAATCCTGACATGGTTAACTTTCTCACTCCCTTTGCAGTTTCCCTCAAATACAGGATTCTCCCTGGGACCTCCCTCCACACTCTATACAGTAGCACTTTCCCATTCTGCTTTGGCCTGACAGCCCCTGTTCTTGTATTTTAGTTTTTTTCTCTGCGGCTTTTGCCTTCTAATTGAGTAGTTATTTACAGCTCTTTCTTGCTTGTTCATCTGTCTTCTGTCAGTTGTAAGTTCCTTGAGGACAGGGATTTCTGGCTTTAATAGTGCGCCTTGCTCTGCAGTTCTTTCTTTTTGTTTTTTTGTTTATTTTCAACTGCTATCCTCTTGTAGAAAAGCAGTGGGTTGCACAGAGTGACCCCTGAGTCCGCACAGGCTAGAGGGCTGCTGAGTGAATGTAGAGGGTGTGGGGTGGGGGTTCCGAGACCAGCCTTAGCTCTCTGGATCACGGCTGTGCTGCACTGTTGCTGCCCCTGTCCGACACATTTTGGACTTCATACTTGGTTGTCGATCACTACTTCCCTGAGCTTCTTTTCCTCACCCCATGTCTTTGTTGCTCTGTGCCCACCTCTATGAAAGTCTTTTCTGGGCCTTTCCATGTCACCCCAGCTACACTAAATTCCAGCTCACTCCATGAGAACCCCTCATCTGCACAGCCTATATTCTTCCCTTATTCTCCTCAGAGACTATTTTCCTGTCATGTTAATCTGACCATTAAACTTATCCTGCATCCTGACGGCGTGCATATTCATATCCATGGGTGTTACTTATGCCATGTATTTTTGTTTTAAGTTTCCCAATGTTTCCTTTTCACCTTGCAAATTTGGAAGCGCTCTGAAAAGTCAGAGTGTGTAAGGAGGACCGCCACCCAGGGATGCAGCCTGCTCCGAGAAGTGAGGGAATCTGTCGGCTCAGGGAAATTGCTTTTTTAATAGACTGATTTCAGGATGTTGTTTGTCTCTAGTCTTCTAGCTTCTGAAGCTTCGCTGGTGTTTATACATATGCATTCAGAAACCTTTGTTAAAGATTAATATTTACAAATTTTCACTTTGTGACGTTGAACAGGGAAGAATTTGTTAAAATATTGATTGTACTTGAGCTGTTTCTTCAAACACTTTGGAGGCTCAGAGTGTGAGAACGCTTTCTCATGGGCCTCTGTGTTTATGAAAAGTCTTTTGCATGGTGTTTCCATAAGGAAATCAGATGGGAGTGAGTTTGGGATTGCTTCGTCGTCTAGAACTGAGTGTGCTCCTTGCTTGATGCTTATTAGCTTTGCATTTTTCCCTGGGGTTTGTTGATTTGGGAAGACGTGCCATTCTCACTATATTGGAAAGGCTTTCTGCATTGAGTGTTCAGTGTCTGACATTTCAGGGAGATGTGTCATTAACTGTAACTTCTCAGGTGACTGACTGATGACTGAAGCTTCATAATAATAGTACCTGACAGACACTTAGACATCTTCATTAATCATTAACCATTTCTGACATGAAGAAGACAAGGGCGATGTGCCACATATATAACCTCTATTTTCAAATTAATTCCAGCATGTTTTTATATCTAAGAACAAACATATACTTATTTAAAAAAATTATTTATTTAATGTATGAGCACTCTGTTGCTTATATATCTGCAGGCCAGGAGAGGGCATCAGATTCCCTTATAGATGGCTGTGAGCTACCATGTGATGGTGGAACTTGAACTCAGGACCTCTGGAAGAGCAGCGCATACTCTTAACCATTGAGCCATCTCACCCTTCCTACTTAACTCTTTAAATGAAGCCCCAAACTTCGTTTCAAAGTCAGCTTTGATTCTGCAAAAGAATCGAATGTGAACTCTCAGAAATGTATGTGACTAATTCTGGTTATGTATGCGACTCATTCTGGTTGTGTGTGTGTGTGTGTGTGTGTGTGTGTGTGTGTGTGTGTGTGTATGTATAATTTGGTTTTTCAAGACGGGGTTTCTCTGTGTAGCCCTGGTTTTCTTGGAACTCACTCTGTAGACCAGGCTGGTCTCGAACTCAGAAATCCACCTGCCTCTGCCTCCTAAGTGCTGGGATTAAAGACGTGTGCCACCACTGCCCAGCATATATAATCTTTAAACTGTGTATCTACTGTGCTTAAAAACAGCATTGATGTCTGATTTTTAAAAATTAAACATAGTCACTACAGTAGCTACTTAATTCTTATTATTTTCAGTAGTGTCAATTAAGAATATAATGTAACAATTCGAAAAATTAACATCTGCTTTTTACTTGTATTATTTCAAATCTGTGACAGGCAAAATATTTATTAAAAGCAATATTTTTCATCTCTTCTCTGGTGCTGACAGTTTTGATTTGTGACATCTGTTTCTTTTTCTAACGCAGCTGCTCCGAAAGCTTAATTAGTTTTAAATGAATGAGAATTGATGTTGTCTTGAAAAAAAAATTGATTTTCTAACCACATCATGGATATTTTCAGCCCTTTGAAATGTACTCGCAGTTTTAAGTGGGAGTCTATGTGGTTTCATCAAAAAACAGGCCAGGTTTCGGTTTCTGATCGAGTGGAGTCGGCCATGTGAATGTGTAAGGTTAGCTGTGGCAGCCTGGTACTGTCAACCTTCCTCACTTTCTCTTCTACACCCTGAAGAGATTCCACAAAATGTGCAAAATTAGTTAAAACTGAGGTACTAGTCCTAATTCCTATGTATGAGTCAGGAGAAAGACTACAGATTTGAAGGAAGTTTTCAAATTTGGATGTTTTTTTTCTTTGCCAGCAATTTACTGGTAACAGCATCAGTGAAAACTATTGGCAAAATAGGAACTTTGTATGAAAAAATGAAGCTCTGGGCTCCGTTCACCTGTCTGTTGTTGTGGTAGGTAGAACCCACCTATACTGCTCTCTCAACTCTGAGGGACAGACAGAGTGAGGCTGCCTGCAGAGCAGACAGCTATGGAACCCTGTGTCCTGTGTCTCCGATGGCAAAAAAGTCATCTGGAGGCTTAAGCTGTAAGGTGAAGAAGATCCTGATTAAACTCGTTTGGTCTCTGTAGCAAAGTGATCAAAGCCTTGTAAAGTTCTAATTATCCCAAGTGAATTGAGCTATAGGGACAGATGGGGGTTGTGTGGTTTGTATCATTCGGACAGGGATGGTAGCAGGGCTAGTAGACAGGTACAGGTAATAATAGATCATTAAATAGTTTGCTTCTGGCTTAGCATTCACATTTCTGAAAATTAGCATCTAAGAATTAGAAATGTTCAAAGCTTTGTTGTGAAGGTGGTCTGAACCTCTGAAGAGAGACATAGTTAGCTTTTGAGAAAAATTAGGATGGATTGCTCTAGGTTGGGTTACCCAGGGTCCAAAGGGACTGATGTGGATTGGGAGTGATGCATTCTACCATTTCTGAAAAGCTGTGGGGTGGCCTATACATCCTTAATTTTAGTATGGAGAAAAGACAAAGACTGGAGGCAGTGCAGATCCAGAATCCTTAACAAGCATGGGCCCATCTATCTACATTGAACCACCTCATACTTCTGCATTCACAGAAAAATTCTCTGGGCAAACTAACAGGACTGAATGAAACTTATCAAATCTACTATCAGTGATGACTTCAATTACTTTTTTTTTTTTCTGTCAGGAAAGTTGCTTCCACCCAAGGGAGCTTGTATATACTCTGCTAAAGGATTTACTAAAAGGATATCTACTAATGTGTTAAGATGATAATCATTAGCCATTAAATAGCATGTGGTCATAAGGCTTAGATGGACTATAGGATTTAATTTAAGAAATAAAAAGACTCAAATTTTAGCAATCTCATTTCAATTTATGTGCTTACTGTCACATAAGCTCTTAGCCCTGCCTTAGTTACTATTCATAATCCAGAATGCATTTCACCAAAAATTATGACTATAAAGTAGTAATAACTTGCTCGTCAGCCAGAATAATAGAACTGGGAAGTATGAATGGGTTAGTCTTTTCTTCTCCTTTCCTTTTAATTAACAAAGCAAAGTACCATTTAGAAAAGTCTATTTTATAACAGTATCTTTTCAGGTGATCCTAATCCTAAGATAAAGGAGATGAAAAAATATCACACAATTCAGAAAAGAATAAGTTGCCTATAGGAAGATATAGTATAGCAAGAAAGGAGGCCTCACAATTTTCTTTGTACGTTTGATTGGTCATAAAAGTGCAGAAAATGTGCTGATTCACCATCAGATGAAACAGGATATTTGAGTGAAATGAAGTCCCTTGGGAATAAAGTATTTATATTGCAAGAGCAAGTTTGATCTAAAGGGTACAGGCAGGGCAAACTCTGGATGAAGGAGCTGATACTAGACAGAGAAGGGATTCCTTCTACCAAAGCCGTGACCTGGCTTCTGCCCCACCTGTTGACTCAGATGGCTGTGTAAGACCCACATGAGCAAGGGGAGGATGCCAGGGATCTTCAGAGTGTACTCTGTGGGAGAAGGTGGAAGAACTTTTGTTTCTTCCTCTCCCCCATATCCACGGCCCCTTGGGTGAGTACTTGGGTGAATATGATGGACACATTTCAGAGCCCAAATCTCAAAGCTGAAATTACTCATCAGTTTCAAGTCTTAGATTATCAAGCATTTGGATAATTAACAGCTTTTTAGACTGCCATGTTCTCACAGTCAAAAATTGAGAGACAGAACTATATTTGTAAAGTTTCTCCTGCTTCCCACATTGAAAAAGCATTTTGATGGGATTTAGAATAGAGATTTTCATCTAAATCCATTTTATAGTCATATATCCATTGAGTTAAATGTTAGAGAGAATTAATAGTGTTCAAATGTAGAAATAATAGTATTTTAGAGACAATTTATGAGTCTAAATAAAATTTCAAATTAAAAGATTTGGCACGGTGATTATTTTTTGAAGAGCCAAGCAATTTTTAGTAAGCCCAAAGTTTAATAATTACCCTCAGTTTTCTTCCTTTCTTCTTTGCATGTTACAAATGCTTATTTTGCTATTAATACAGCAGCTGCTCTTCTCTATAAAACAGGACAAATTTTCCCCCCAAAAGTGCTCACACAGACATCGATGAAAAGAAACAAATATATATAATTTTTGTTCAAATAGTCTTGAATATCAGATTAGCAGTCTTTGATTGGATTAGGGCATCTTTAATCATCGTTTCTAGAGAGCCACTCACTTTGGCGACCTGCTAATTAGAGTAGATGTTTTACACTTTAATAAAGTCAGTGTTTTCGGGAGGTTCAGACAGATCAGTGAGATCAGTATCTTTTACTTTTATAGTTAAGACTTCAATAGTATGAGAGCAAGTTTAGAAAACATTTTTATTAGACAAATTATGTAGACAAATTATACACAGAAAGCTCTGCCACTCATAATTGAGGCCTCCAAAATGTTTTTGTGTACTTGAAGAATAGGCAATACATCAAAATCAGCCTATTTCCAATATTGTACATGGTTAACAGTTTGTTGATAGCTGAAGTCACTGCAGCATCTGGGGTGCCCCTATATAGCTGTAAAGACTTTTTTGTCTGTTTGAAAATCAGAGTTGTGAATGAGAACATGAATGTCACAGGGAAACAAGGTGTGCATGCACCGCGGGACTCGTCACCCTGGAAACAAAGTGGTTTCTCATGATAAGAACGTTTTCTGCCTGACACAGTAGACAATATTTGAAGATTTAGTACAAAACAGTGACAGTACAAGATGCTCCCCAGAAACAGAATTAGATCAAAATAGAATACACCTTAAGAATATACCTCTTAACTGCTCCTAAAGCAAATCACATAGGCAGGATCCTCTAGCAATCCTAGCCACAGAATGAATGAGATTAAAGTAAGCATACTGCTGCCTGAAAACACAGGATAAATTCTTGCTTCCTACTTACCACGTCGAGTTTAAGGGTTACAGATGAAGCTCATTCTATGTTTCTAACAGATAAGAATGCTACTTTTAGAGGATTGTGCACAACGAGGCACTGGTTTTTGCTCATCGCCCCTGCTGACACACTTCTTGGCACTGATTTAAAAAGGACAGGACACCTCCAAGTAGGAGTGGGTAGAAGAAGAGGGGTTCAGATGAGAGCCCAGGATGGTTGTCACGTGTTTGCTGTAGGGTGATATATGACACATATAAGGCCACATTGACACTTTGAAGGGGCTTCCCCTCCTTCCCAGCTACAGTTACAGTGACTGGCTTGCAGCTTTGGAAGAGGACGTTGAACCTACCATGACCTATGGTTAAACTCTGCTCTCTGTGCTGTGTGTGGGGTTCAGCTAATGGCATTTCCCATTTAGATAATTAACAAAAGGTAAAATTATCAAGGTTAGCTTTATACACTGCTGAGTAATGAACGCGAAACCTGTTCAAATGAGTACATCTAGGAACAAAGATGAGATCACCCTGGATGTTTTAATAACAAAATTATAAAATAGTCTCTTGGCAAGCAACGCAGGTCAGAGTGACTTTAAAGCAACCTGCCTCTCCAACTGAAAAGGCCTCCTGCACTGCCGTAGCTCCTGTACACAATGCTTGGATTTTAAACTAAAGCTTTATTAAATGAATTGCAATAGCAATGGCTGCATTTATATATATACACACACGTTATATAGGTGCATATATATGTATATATGAGATACTAAGTTATTTAACACAATAAAGGCCTTTGCCATATGGTAAATTTTACTGTACATAAGAAAAAGGTTGAATACTGTACAATCACATGAAGGGGTTGGGCACTGCTGCAGTGTGAAGGGGATTTTGAACTGTAGTCTTGACTGGCAGATTAATGGCTTTTTTTTTGTAATCCTACAAAACCGCATTCTCATATTGCAACCGTATTCTCATAGTGCGTGGCCTGAACAGTCTTCAAATCATTTCACAGACACTGCAGGGGTTGCCTCTGGTCCACAGTTAAAGGACACTCGACATCAGTGGAGGATTATGTGGATGCGGCTGAAGATGGAGAAAGACTGAAGTTATTGCAATCAGAGTTTCAAAACAGAGGGACGGTGGGTGAGTGGGAGCCCTGTGTGCAAAGTCAACCCTGCAAGTGCTCTCAGTGACTCAGTGCCCATTCCCTATACTTGAAGTACAGTATATGAAAAGCAGACTAATAGGATCCTAGAATACTATATTCTTGGGGAACAAGTTGAGTAATGAAAAAAAATGGAGGGTGATAGACAGAGAGAGGGAAAAAGAGGGAGAAAAAAGAAGTAGAGCAGGGGAGAGAAAAAAACTAGAATTGTTACTAATTATCCTGATTTCTTTTAAATAAAACATCACATCCATGTTAGTCCCACATTACAGTTGCTCCTTTGGGGGAGTCCTAGGATGGGCGGAGCTGTCTGCTGTTCATATGGACGTGCCTCGGTCGGGGTCATTGCCCAGATTGAGCCCCAGAGTGGGAGTAGGCTGATAAGGAATAGATGACATTGTTTTGATAGGACTCCTGAAAAAGCCCCCGTTAGGAGCCCTGTGCCTAAAAGGGCCAGTTCGGTGCTCAGGCACACTGCCGAAAGCGAAACCAGAGGCAGCTTTTGCTGAGAGTGTGCGGCTAAGAGTCTGGATCTGCTCTGGGATGAAGGTGGTGGTGGTGATGTGAGTGTTTCTGAAATCACTGATCTGCTCCAGGGCTTGTCGTGTTGGCAAAGTGTCAATGTCCAGAGGGGTCAAGTCAATTGACGAGGTGGAAAACTGTTTATGGGGGCTGTCGTCATCTGTGCACAAGCTATTTACACGTCTATGGAGGTGCTCCAGGTCAATTTCCTTGTCATCCTGGAGATGAAGAAAAAGAAAAATAAGGATCTCATCAGTACTAGCTTCCATGGTTTTTTAAAAAGAAAAAAAAAGTCGTTCAGCAAACTTGTAATTAACTGAACTTTGGGGCGTATTGGCTTAGTAGATACTGCCTGGATCCCTAGCATGAGCCAGGCAGGCACTGAGCTTATTTCTGGGAATACTGTCAGGGCTTTGAGATAAAGTATCTATAAGAAATACTTTGCTTGCAGCTGGAGCTTTAAAATGAGCGTAGGCCACATGCAGCTACAAAAACACCAAACAGGCTCAGGCAGGGACACGCGCAGAAGGTCTGATTCCAAACTCCCCTCGGCCCTTGCCACCCCTTCTTGTACATGCTCCCTCTTTCCGAATCTCTTTCTAAATGGATTTTTGATCCTTTCTACCATTTATACCTAGACTTAACTTTTCGTTTTTAGATGAGAGAGATACACAATATGTTTCATTTTACTAACTTGTCGGTGACTAGTAAAGTGTTGTTTCCTGCAGCTCAGATCTATGAGGTTCTTGAGAAAGAGTCAGCACGAGAGAGACTTCTTTTTCTTTTCTTTTTAAAGATTTATTTTATTTATTATAGCTGTCTTCAAACACCCAAGAAGAGGGTGTCAGATCTCATTACAGATGGTTGTGAGCCACCATGTGGTTGCTGGGATTTGAACTCAGGACCTCTGGAAGAGCAGTCGGTGCTCTTAACCACTGAGCCATCTCTCCAGCCCCGAGAGAGACTTCTTGACAGAGTGAATATATATATACCCAGTACCTGCATCTGGCCACTGTGAGGTCAGAGGGGCACTTAGAGATCCCTTCAAGTCAGGACATGTAAATAAATACCTTTTACTGAGGGTCAGTCTTAGGCTAAGTGGGTATGTTTGTAAAAAGCTTTATTTATTTGCTTTTTAAAAGGCAGTAAAGCCTCAGAGTTTCAGAGAGAAATTCTACATGCAAACCCCTCAGGGCCGAAAAATAGAATTGAGAAGAAATAAAATTTCCTTTGTGGTATTTACAGCCAAGGTCAATAAATTAAATTGATGGGTTTGTAAAAATGCCCATTAGTCATAAGGGGAGAAAATAGTTCTTCACAGAACCTAGAATAGCCATCGGAAATTAGAGTAGGTACATGTTTTCCCACCACGCATGTAGTACTCTGCAGCAAAAACTGCGGGGATTCACAGCCCCGTTGTTTCCTCTTTTTCACTTAAGATCCAATAAAAACATCCATTAATGCAGTATTATCACTGAGACATCAGAAGGTTGAGATGTATAATTTTATTGTTCCCAAGGCAACTGTAATCCATCAACAGCTCTAACTATGCAAACATCTAATATCTTCTGTAGTAATTCAAAAATAGGAGCTCATGAGCCCTTCATTTCCAGAGTTTGGAGAACGTTGAGTCTCAGCTACGATCTGCATTAATGTGGTCTTTTGCTTTGGATTGATGTCAGCAGAGAAAACCAGTGCTTACGATACAAAGAAGACATGACAATAAATCTGATTGGCTTTTAACTCAGTCTCCACATAGTGGGATTGTATATGATCACTCACGCAGGTATGAAGCAAGGTAAGCCAAGCTGTTCTTATAAACGGTACTGATCTACTTTGCATCTAAGGAGCTACACGGATCCTTAGACTGTGTAGATGTTTGGAAGACAACACTACCGCGCAGACATGCATATACAAATGAGAGATCATTTTTATTTGTATATCAAAGCCAATCTTCTGTGGAGTTCCTTGGGCATCACTCAGCCCAGGGCTGGGCAGAAAGTTTAAAATTTTCTTTGAAACTGACCCTCAAATCAAACCACTGAATAAATTCAGGTAGCTTTTCACATCAACTCTTCAAGCATTCAGCAATAAGATTAACCGAGCCAAGTGGTTTTTGTTTTGTTTTGTCTGTTTTTGGTTTTTATTTTTGTTTCCTATACTCATGTTTTCTCTGGTAATGGATACACCTCACATGCTCCTTTCACTAAGGAATTATGTACAATTTTGCAAACATTCTTTCAGATAACTATACGAACTTGACTATGGCCCTGGAGTTAAGCTGATGACACAGTCAGGGAGATAAACAGAATCCAGAATGGTTTTGTGATGTGAACTGGGTACACTTGGAACTGTGGGAGAGCCCCAGACACACAGTCATGTCTCCAGATCTTCATACATAGATGGAAGCAGTGACTTGTGATGAAGAGAAGGCACCCTGCTAGGGTCTTCTAGGCCTGGTCTCTATGACACAAATTTATCTACACCTTAAGGAATTGAGAGAAACTGTTGGGCATCCTTGCTAACTGGGTCAAGGAAACCATAGCCTCGAAGGATCATCAGTATCTAGCCTGAGACTCAGCATTTTAAAGCCTTCTGCATTTAAAATGTCAGCCTTACAGACATTACCCCTGCTCTTCATTCACCCCAAGCTGACATTGGCTGGCCTTTCTGCTTCCCACATGCTTATGTTGAATCTTCAAGAAAGTAGAAAGAGCAGTTGCCAATGTTATCCCTTTCTCCCTGAAAATATAACCAGATGTTCGGAAGCTCTCTCTGGGGCCCAAGTTCAAGTACCTCTTTCGATGGGACCCGGGAGCCCTTCCTCCGGCTCCACCACGTCTCGAGAACCGCTATGAGGCAGGAGAGGACAATCCCCGCGGCCAGGATGCAGAACACGCCCGCCAGGCTCTTGATGTCCAGGGCTCCTCCCTTCTGCTTTGCATCTACCGAGGAGTACAGATCACACTGGCCATTCTTAGGCCACCATTTGTGCTTGAGGATGTCCATGTCGCCACTCTGCTGCAACTCCAGGATCCTGGGGGTGGAGAACAGAGTGTGTGTGACTTTATCCAGGGTGACTGCCTTGTCCACCACCTGAACGGTGACGTTTTAAAAATTACATTTGGGAGGTGCAGTTCTGATTTGGTCTGGCACTGATACAGATCTGCCCCGTCCTCCAGAAGGGTCCTGAATGTAGCTCTGGACCATGGTGGTTTTATGAAGAGTCCTTGGCTGCTTCTAGCCAAACACTGGTGTAATGTAACCCAGTATTTGCTATACACAAAGGAATTCAATTAAAATAAAACTTCTATTATTTATAATGGTGTGGAGAGGGCCACGGGACAAGTTTGAAGTTGATAAAATACATCATTTTCAGCTCTTCACACAACTGATGTGTTTTTCCTTTTAATGCCAAAGGGAACATAACCTACCTCCTCTGGGAGGTGAGATAAACAGTTGATCAGAGGGGCCAGAGGTGGTTAAAAACTCAAACAAGAATCACTTCCTTGAGATAAGTGGAACTGTGAAGGCTGCAGGTTTTCAAAGTGTGGTTCACACAGAGGAATCAACCCCAACCTGCTCCCCTAGGTCAAAGCAGTTCTACAGATTCTCAGCCCAATCTGTAAGCATCCCCCAGGTATTTAGTTTTATTCCTGGAGAACCAGCCTCAACGGCACCAATAACCCACAGGGTGGCAACTGGGAAGAGCGGCCACAGAGCACGCAGTGCACAGAGATGGCACACTGGTTTTCGGAGCTCACAATTCTTGCTGCCTGTTCTTCCCTGGCATCTATTCCTAGAGTCCAGAGGTAAGAAGCCAGCACCTGAGCTGGAGATCTGTTGTCTGCGAAGATCTCCCAGCTACACCCAAACAAGTCTCTTGAACCCAACTTCCTGGAGATCATAAAGATATTTGTCAAGCTGTATTCCTCAGATATATTTGTCAAGATAAGAAGGTAAACAGAGCCATCAGTTGAGCATGTAATTTTTATATGATTAAATTTGTGCTATGAGGTCCTAATTTTGTGCTCTGGCCCTGGCTCACATCTTCTTTGTGGATGATGATTTTAAAAACTTAAGAGCGAGGAGCTTTGTCAGTCTAGGAGGAAATTGCTCCCTGTTCTTCCTATCTTAAATCTTGCATAGACAGAAGATAATGAAGGGACAGAGAAAGATCTGGGAGGCGTGGCGGTAAGGTTTACAACTCACCTGAGAACAGTGTGACTAGCTTGGGGCTACAAAGGAGGGGTCATCACACATCCCCATCAGCTCCCACAATACCTCAGGCTAACATTGCCTAGGTTACCTGTCGTTTCTCATGAAATCCACCTTTCAAATGTTGCTCCCTTAGATTGTAGTCATAAAAGGGAGGTGAATTGATGTATCAAAACTATGAAAGTGATTGTGGAGAGTAGTAGATTTTCACCATTTGTACCTTCAGAATTTCCAAATTCCTACAGGGCCTTCCCAGTGAAAGGGCCCTGTGATGATCAACAGTGGTACCCTTTTGGGGACTTACTCAATGTCAGCTTAGTAAGTGACCAAGACCTACAGTAAAGAAAGCCTTATGGTTCTGTGTAAGCTCAGCCCTCCCCAGATTTCTTCAATTTGTCCTAATTTTAGTCACCCACCTAAGTCAATACTGTGTTGAGCACCAGTTTAAGGAGCTCAAGAAGCATACATATGTGGCGATTGCTGGCAGGGGTGAGTCTCATCCAAATACACAATTGTGTCATCAAGGATTCTTGCAGGGTCACCCACTATTACCATTTAAATGATGTTGATACTGCTAAGAGGCTAGTTTAGAGATTCAGTTGTGTAAGATTAATAAGCTATAGATGCTGGGGAGGTGACTTGGCCAGCAAAGTGCAAGCACGAGGCCTGATTTTGATCCCCAGAATCGATGGAAGAGCCAGGCATGCTGGCAGAAGTTATGATCCCAGAGCTGGGGAGGTGGAGACAGGTCTGAGGCTTTCTGGCCAGCCAGTTTAACCAACTTGGCAAGTTCCAAGCCACCACGTGAGAGACTTTATCTCAAAGAAACAACTTCGATGTTGTTACAGTAAGGTTGGCCTTTGCTTCCATGTTCCTGTGCAAACATATGTATGAACACAAACACCACTCCACACACACACACACACACACACACACACACACACACACAGGTGCATGCACAAACAGACACACAAAGGAAAGATGAATAATTTCTGGAGGCCTGCTGTACATTGCTTATAGCTAACAATACCATATTGTACACTGGGGTTTCTGCTAATAGCATAATGCTCATTTAATGGTTCATTGCATCATAATAGAAACAACACAGTGCCCTTTAGGAATTTGCTTATCGAAAGGCACCAAATAGTCAGAGCATCTTTAGATATCCCAGGGGAAAACTTTCGTTAGCTTTGAAGAAAAAATTCTGCTTAAATTGTGTTTATAATGAAATATAAAAGACTGTTACAGCAATGTTTGCTCAGTGAGAATACAGTTTGCCCTCAGTGTATGTGGAGAAGAGTCCTAGAATTTCCCTGTGGATTTCAAAGTTGGAGGAAACTCAGGTCGCTTACATAAGATGACATGTTGTACCTAGAACACTCTCTCCCCAGATACACACCATCTGTGGTGTTTTGAGTGAAAATGTCCCCCAGTAGGCTCATGCAGTGGAACATTTGACTCCCCATTTGGAGAATCCCTTGGGAAGATTTAAGAGGTGTGGCCTTACGGGAGAAAGTACATCACTGGAGATGAGCGTTGAGAGCTTAAAAGCTCATCCCATCCTCAGTTCTCTTTCTATTTTGTGCTTGCAATTGAGGCTGGGGGATCTCAGCTTCCTGCTGTGGTACCTGCTACTTGCTGCCTGCCTCCCTGCTCTGATGGACTCCAATCCCTCTGCAACCTAGAGCCAAATAATCCCTCTCATGGTATTTTATCTCAGCAATAAAAAATGGCTCATGTAGCGTCCCTTATATGGTTCGATTTCTAGTTAGGTAAAGATCACAGGCCCATCTAAATAGCTGTTATGCTTCCCTGTTTAGGGGACGGTGACAAGAAAAAAAATGAAGTCTTCATGAGTTCAGTGCAGACCCATCTTTCCTTTTCAGGAAATCTGTGATCTTTAATTTAATAACTCTGTGGGCACATGGATACAGAAGATCAGGAACCCAGCCCTAGCCACGCCCCCTTCGCCGCCATCACACTGGTCAGCATCTGGGAGGCTGAGGTTTCTTCCACAGAACTTATTGTCCTTCATAGTTGCCTGTGACTGGTGATTGCTGAGATCTCTCCAGAAGCCCACTTGCTTTCTCCTGGGTGTACAGGTGGGTATTTATTGGCCAAATATTCATACATTTGCTATGCCAACTCTGCCCTCACATTCTCCTCTTTTTTTCCTCATCACTGAGGCTATTTCATAATTTATTCCATTTTCTATGAATCCATCCATCCATGCAATAAATATTTCAAGAGAGACTCAAGTCAAGCATTCCTTGTGCACAAAATTAATTCCCCACCACTGTACATTCAGGCAGAGCGACCTGGCTAGTCTTCCAGTGTCTCTCCCCTGTGAGGCTTTATTCTTTCATTCACCGAGGATCAGATGACAACCCCCTAGCTTTCCTTAATCATGTATGAACCTCTGTGTCTCACTCACTCATGTTTGCTCACAGCTTCTCTGTTTTTTTTTAATATTTGAGTAATATTTTCACTTAGAAACAAGTATTGCACTATACAAATTATATTGCAGCTATTTAAATTCTAATGGAGCTAGATGCAGTAAATTGGAAGACTTTAGTTGTAGAGTTTTAAGTTCATGTAGGTAGGTGAAGACCACAGGGAAGGAAAAGAATGGAGTGTCCTGTCTAGAAGTCCTTGAAGTTCTGAGAAGCCACCAAGGTCTCTACTTGGTAGAGCTCATGACCACACAGCTCAGGTAGCTGTGGCATTGTAGCAAGACCCTTTATTCAAAGATATATGGAGAAATTGAGTCATAGAATTCCACAGTCACACACCAGCCACACTCTCAGTGTGTCATACCATATTCTGGGATACAGGCTGACTTGGGATTGAACACTGTAAGGCTTGTAGACCTGGAGTTCTGCACAACCTTCTTATTTAATACTTCTAGAAGTTCCATTGGAGTTTCATCACATCCATTTATCATTTAAAAACTGTTTATTTAAAGACCAGTTGGACTAAGCTTAGTAAACTATAACATTCTTTCTTTATAAAACCAATGAAATGAATTCTTAAAAATTGTCAAGGTAATTTTGTAAGTGAAACTTGAAAGCACATCTAGAGGAGAGTTTCGCCGTTTAGATATAAACGTGTGTGTGTGTGTGTGTGTGTGTGTGTGTGTGTGTGTATGTGTGTGTGTGTGTGTGTGTGTGAGAGAGAGAGAGAGAGAGAGAGAGAGAGAGAGAGAGAGAGAGAGAGAGAGAGAGAGAGAGAGAATTCAAGAACGGAGTAGTAAAATCTTGGGCCATATGGAAGGCAGGATTTTCTGTCATGCTCAAGAGTTCCACAAGGTGGCAGTATTGGCTCACAGAGGTCTAAGCGTCTCTGCAACCATGGTTTCCTGTGGGCCAGATTAAAACGCAGGAAGCGCACTTGTGCTGTAAACTACTTTAACTATTAGTCACAAAATTAGCTACTAGACTGGGATGCGCGATAAGATGGCTCAAACCTTTTCTTGAAATTCAGTGAGAAAAATTCTTGCCATTTTAAAGGTCAGGGTAATGATAGTCGCATTTTATTTTGAGGGCCATTGTAGTGAGAATTGAGGAGACCAGGCACACAATGGATGGTGCTATCTTGCTCATGCTTGGGATGTGGGAGGAGTGTACAGCTTGAAAGCTAGGTTACCATCGTCAGAGTGCGTGTGTGTGTGTGTGTGTGTGTGTGTGTGTGTGTGTGTGTGTTTACTCTCTGTCGCGCGCGCACACAAGTGCGTCTGTTGTTTTTTCAGACAGGTTCTGGCATATTCCTCTTCATTAAGAATAAGCGAAGAAAATAATTACGGGAGGCAGAGGGAGGGAGGGAGGGATCTGGGTGGGAGAGAGAGAAGGGTAAGGGGAAAAGGGGAATATGATCAGGTATCAGGGTGTGGTGGACAGGAGAGAAGCCCTGAGGGCCAGCAGAGTGGAAATATGCAACCTCAGGGGTGGGGTGGGAGGTGGGGGGGGTCCTGCTAGAAAGTATGAGAGACCTGGAAGGTGAGAGACTCTCAGGACTCAAAGGGAGGGGCCTTGGATGAAATGCCCTTCAGTAGAAAGACAGGGCATCAAGTGGATGGACGGGGTTGCCATCCCACAGTCAAAAATTCTGACCCAGAATTGTTCCTGTCTAAAAGAACTGCAGGGACAAAAATGGAGAAGAGACTGAAGAAAAGGTGGTCCAGTGACTGGCCCAAATTGGCATCCAGCTCAAAGGGAGGATCCAAGGCCTGACACTATTACTGATGCTATGGTGTGGTGTGCTTACACACAGGAGCCTAGCATGGCTGTCCTCTGAGAGGCCCAACAAGCTGAAACAGACGCAGATACTTATACCCAACCATCGGACTGAAGTCGGGGATCCCTGTGGTTGAATTAGGAAAAGGCTGGAAGAAGCTGAGGAGGAGGGCGACCCCACAGGAAGACCAGCAGTCTCAACTAACCTGGACCCCTGAGATCTCCAAGACACTGGGCCACCAACCAGGCAGCATACAGGAGCTGTTATTAGGCCCCTGACACATATACAGCAGAGGACTGTCTGGTTGGTCTGGTCTCAGTGGGAGAAGACTGTGCCTAACCGTGGAGAGACTTGAGGCCTGGCTGGGAAGTGGGGGGTAGAGGGGTAGGGGGTGGGAATTGGGGGAGGGGGGTACAACACATCCTCTTGGAGACAGGGGAGGAGGAGGAATGGGCTGAGGAATTGTGGGAGGGAGTGGGGAAGGAGGCAACGACTGGACTGTAGAAAACAAAAGTAATAAAAATATCGCCATTATTATTATTACTACATACTTTTTCTTTCGAATTGCTAGAAATTCAATAAAAGGAATTTTTACTTTAGGGTGCAAAGAGGGAAAAAAACAAAAAAAGAATATTCATTCATAAGAACAGAGTAATAAAAGAGTGATTCATTCATAAGAACATTGCATTTCCTTCCTTTTCCAAGTGTTCAAATATTTGCACGCTCACGGGAGGGGGGGGGGAGGACGGTATTGGAAGGTTCAGTTTGAACCTGATTCCTAGCTCAGCTGGGCAGTATGGGTACCTTGATGAAAAGGAGCAAATTCTTGGAGAAGGCTGGGAAGCAAATTGTCCTCCTTTCATATTCAAATAGAAAGCTTTTGCTCACTTTGAAGATAATAGCTTCAATTCTGTGTGGGGCTTCTCTAACCCACTGATCACTTACCACCTTGAACATCTACTCTAGGAATTGATTTCCAAATTAATTTATTTGTAGGAAAAGAGGTTGCGGGGGTGGGGGGTGGGGCGTGGAGGGAGGTGCGTGCCAATCCCCACTAGCAGAGGTGACTTAGATTTTGTTTTGAGAACAGCAGGTTATGGACATTTCCAGTTTCATGGGAATCATGGCCCTTTGCTAAATTCCCGAGGAGCCTTGATACAATATCTCTGGTTATCCGAGGGGGAAAAATGTCATTTGACTGCTAAGTCACTTCTACTACGGACAGATGAGTCCAGAGACAGTAAAAAAATAAATAAATAAACTGAATGCAAGAGTTTTTTCCTTACGCTGTACTTGTAGTTGCTCCTGTGACTTTGGTAATTGGATTTTCCCACTTTCCATTCCACGGTGGAGGGACACTGACACAGAGTGGGAATGCCACACGTTTGTTTTCTGCATTCACCACAGTCTTATTGCTGTACTGATTAAGTGATCTTTTTCTTTTTTGGGTGACCCACACTGCCTGGAACATAGGTCTATCCAACACATTTCTCCCTGTATACACATGGCTTCCCACACACACGTTGAAAGGATGGCCATCTAGTTCTTTCATCTCTCAGGGATTTGTTAAGAATCTTAGGGAAATGGCCAACTGCATGCTTCCTCTAAACAAAACAATACAATCATAGTGCGACTATAAAGTTGTTCATACTATACTTTGGATATACAAAGAAAACAGAGCTTTTGCATAGCTTAGTTCATCTTCCTCCTGAGGACTGTGGTCACTGCATAGGGGGATAAAGCTAAATTTAGCTTAGTGTGATCTAAAATGTAATCGGCTCTAATAATGTAAAACATCTCTAGATTCACAGCCATCTAACCGAGAGGACCTTGAATCCTAGGTCCCTTCCTTCCTTGCATCTTTTTCAAGCTGGCATCTGGATTTGTGGAGGTCGGCACTGTGATAGCTTTGGGAAATGAAGATGCTGGTGACTTGGCTTTGGGTTTTTTTTTTTTTTGTTGGTTCTGGGGTATGATGGGCTAGGTTGAGTCCTTCGACATGACTGAGGCTAAAGGCTGTAAAGACTGTGAAAGGGCACTACAGTACCCATAGCAACTTGTAAAAGAAAGCAACTATTTGGAGCTAAAGTTCCAGAAAGTTAGAGTCCATGAACATCACAGTGGGGTGGAGTGCATCTAGCAGACAGACAGTCATGGTACTGGAACAGTAGCTGAGAGCTCATATAGTGATCCGAAGCACAAGGCAGAGAAAGAACTAACTGCCAATAGCATGGGCTTCTGAAGCCCCAAAGCTAATTCCCAGTAACACAGCTCTTCTCAAAAGGTCATATCTCTTAATCCTGCCCAAACAGTTCCTCCACTGAGGATCAAGTATCCAGCATATGAGCCTATGGAGACCATGCTTATTCAAATCACCACTGTGGTTCTGAAAGAGTATAAAGGAAGCCCCCCACCCCCATCTGTGCCTTCATATAGCCTCTGGCTATTCTTCAGACAACATCTGGATGTCACCTTTCCCTCCCTGTGCAGCACCATGAAACAGATCTGTGAGCCTTCACTTACCATTCACAGCCAAGGGAGAAAGGGATGAAGGGGAAGCCTGGGAAGGAAGACTGAGGTTGTGATGGCTCTCCCCCTCATTGGAAGTGTTCTCTGCTAGTGTGGGGCCTGGGAGCCTCCCTCTGTCCTGGCTGTGGTTTTCAAACAGATGCCCATTCTGGCCCACGTGCCTCCATACCCACTATTAGAAACTGCTAGGCAGGTTTAATTTTCCTCTTCTCTGGCTAGCTTTTGTGCGCCTGCAGACCTCAAGCTTCTCAGCTCATGTTCGTGGGAGAGAATTTCAACCATGGAACGACAGGAACTCTGTGATATGATACGTGCCAGATACTTCTTCAGTTTGGAAGGACCGAGGCAACTTGGAATGGAGAAGGGGTAAGGATGCAATGTACCGTTTTAAATATGTAAAAATTATCTCTACATATTTATGAGTTTTACATTGTTCAAAAGACATTTAAGAGACTCAGTGATGTTTAATGTTGGTAATATCTGAGGAGAAAATTCTGGAATATTTTAAATAAAGATTTTCTTGGCACATCAAGTCTGATGAGGGTAGAATTCCCTCAGCATTAAGCTCATTTTATGAGTCTACAAAATTTTCCTCTGTGACTTTGTCAAAAGGGCTAAATGGCATGCAGATACTTTTGAGAAAAAAAATCATTTCAATTGGTTTATGTTCATTCATTGTCCTCCTTGTCCTGTAAAACATAGGTAAACTCTTTTTTTTTTGAAGCAAAAGTATTTCTCAAAGGTTAAAATCTAAGCAGGTGAATATTGTGGCTCCATAAATAGATCTTTGAAGCCAGAATTTGAAGATCAGAGTTGCTACCGCAAATTCCGTCAACTTCCTGAGAGACAAGCATCTGTCAATCATTTCCCTTACGCAAGGCTTCTTAGTGACGAGGGAGTAACATTAGTTGAAACAAATGCTTACTGCTGTCATCTAATATCTCAGGAAAGCCAGATGCTTTAGAAACACCTTTCTATTTAGACTGATTTTTGAAACAGCACTTGCAGCATACTGTCGCAGTCCTGTCCACCAAGGCTGCCTAAGGAAGGTGAACAGCTTCTCTTGTCTTCCAAATGAGGTAGTGTATATCATCCAGAACACATCACCAACATTTTAGATGTTGTAGGACATATGGCTTCTATCATACTAACAGCTCTGTCTTTGTATGGTAAAGGCCACTGTGGACAGCTGTAAGCACATGGGCTTTATTTACAAAAACAGCCTAGAAGTCTGACCTGTTCTGCTGTGGAGGTTGCTTTGTGAGTCTGAGAGTCAGTAACTCTCTGGGATCAACAAGGTTCATTTCACTTTCAGACCGAAGGTTGCATCTGAGAAAGTATCCGTCTGTTTTAGAGACAGTGTTTGCGACCTTTATTTCAGTGCTTTTTTGGCCACATGTACTACATATTAACTGATATTACATTAAAGCATTAATGATACTGCATTTGCATCTTTAAATGAGGACCAAGAGAGTGTGTGCTAATTTTGTATTTGAACATACTGACAACGAAATTCACTGTATACAAATGATGGCAGTATAGTTCCTCATGTGGGGTCAGGGTTCTCTGGCTCAGTGGGCCTCTTTGTCTGGGCTGGAGTCTGCAAAATCATTTTCTTGGCATGGCAACTTCAGCTTGAGGTTAAAGGAGTGTGAGTAGATATTGTCCTGTGACTGAGAACTCGAGGGGAATGACTATGATTTACACAGTATGAGTAAAAACTGACCGAGGCAAAGAGGTAGTGTCTTTTATAACAAATGACAAGGACATATTTTAAAACCAGGGAAGTAGTATGCATCACCTAGAAGTAAACAATTACCACGTACACTGAAGATGGTATGCTTCCATCTTGCCCAACAGCCAAAGTGGCCCCTCAGGAAGCTTATCAGTTACAGTCTCAGTTATGACTACAGGCATGATCCTGTGTCAGAGGAGATAGCTCCTGCATTGCTTCAAATGTAGTATTTCACTTTCAGATTAGAAAAAATGTAATTTGATAAAATCTTAGTCAATTCTGGCTTCCTTATTCAGAAACTGGTATTCAAGCCCTCCTAGGTCTACTAATCTTTTCCTGAGGGCTTCATTTTCATGTGGATATAAACTTTATCCAGATTATCTATTACCAAAATAATGCACTAAAAGTAAAATACTGCAAAAATGTATAAAAAACTTATCAACATACTATATTGAATTTGAATTTTATATAAAATTTATTATTATTGTTATTGTTATTATTATTATTATCATTATTTATGTGTGTGTACTCATGTGAATGTGAGTGCATGTGGATTTCAGAAGAAGCTGTCAGACACTCTTAAGATGATGTTACAGGCAGTCATGAGCCAACTCCTATGAGTGTTGGGAACTGAAGTCAGATTCTTTAGGGAATAGTTCTCACCTTTCCTAATGCTGTGAGCCTTTAATAGAGTTTTTCATGTTGTGGTGAGCCCCAACCACAAACTTATTTTCATTGCTATCTCATAACTATAATTTTGCTACTTTTACACATTGTAATGTAAATGTCTGTGTTTTCTGTGAAAGGGTCAGTCAACCACAAAGGTGTCGAAACCCATAGAAGAGCAGCAATTGCTGTGAATCACTGAACCATTGTTCTTCCCCTGATAATGATCATTATCATGATCGTCGTCATTACGAATATCATCTTTAGGCAAGGTTATGTTAAGTCCTCGCTTGCTTTGAATGTATGATGATTCTCCCTCGGACTCAATGTCACTGTGGCTTTAAATATGAACAGTAGTTTGACATGCTTCTTAAAGTTACTGTGTAAGGCATGAAATCTTCCAACTGTTTTGATTGTCAGATTGTTCCTCACCTTTATTCTTACTAGGGACATTAGTGATGTTGCTGTGTCTCACAAGGTCTCATTTTACAGCTAAGAAGACTGAGAAGAAAATTTCCTAAGCCCAAGACTGCTAAGTGGTTTATTTGTCTCTGCACATCAGGTCCTCTGATTGCTGTGCTTGGTTTGAGCACATCTTCAAACCCTTCATTATTCAGAAAGAGAAACTTGTCAGTAGAACCTGCCTGTTTCCTGCTTCTTCATTAACTGAGACTTTCTCTGCTGGCATCCTTGGCTACCACACATCCCACTGTATCCATTTCCAAACATTACACTTCTAGTAACACATCCTGAAGTCCCCAGAGAACCACATGAATATCGCATGAGTTCATTAATCTCTTTAGTGATTAGAGTGAACGTCAGAGGAATTCATTATCATGAAGCTTTTAGGATACTTTGAAAATGTTATCAAAGCACAAAAGTGTATCCAAAGAAGAGGAGCTCTGAAATACTGTCCTTATCCAACGTAAATCAACTTATTGGGAAATTTCTAATGTATATTATGAGGTTTCTAACCCATTTGAGGGACTATATTCCCATCATTTATATACAGTGAATTTCTTTCTCAATACAATACAATACGTTTTGATAATACAAAATTAGCACACTCTTCTTTGATCCTCACTTAATGATGTAGGTACAGTAGCATTTATGGTACCCACATTTATCTCAATGACTACCTTCTCTTAGAATGCACACAACCCTCCAAAAAATATGCTGCTTTTTAAAATAGCACTTAAATATCCCAAAACTACATTATTTAATTATCTAATGTTGTTACTTGGAGAAAGTACTGCATTCAGCTACTGAGAAGAGTTTGGCTTTCTCTGAGAACCACCATATATTATGTATATTTTATTTGATTGAGAGTGAGTTTTAATTTTAACTTCAACATACATAGTACCATTCATGGTACTTTCCTGACAACTCCTGTACCCACAGGTCTTGCAGTAAGTACCTAAAGGGGCAAAAGCAGCATTGCTCCAAGAATCATTTGCTTGAAAAAAATCAAATTTGTAACATGACAGATCTCAAGACTTTGGTGACTACTGAACTTTAATTATTATGTATTTTATGTGTTTATGTTGGCAGTAAAAGTCAAGCACTCATTATAGAAATGGCAGACATGATCTTTCATAAAATTAGTGCTGGGTGGCGAATGAATAGATAATCAGGATAATGAAAGCTAGACAGAGAGATGCTAGAGAGCAGAGAAGACCCAGACAATGGCTCCCACTGAGATGGAGGACATAATTGCATTTGGGAAGAGAACACTTTTGGTGATCTTTTAAAATGTCAGCCACATCCTTAAGCACAGAGTGGTATTTGGGTTATAGGGTAAAGGAGAAATTCCTTTCATTCTGCAGTGAGAAACTGGCAGCGATCATTCCGCTCAAAGCCATTCTGCAGGCTTTGCCAAATCTTCACAAATGCTTTAAAGTAAGTGCAACCTGAAAAGGTGTGCTGTGTATGTGCTAAAGACTATGGCATACCTTGGTGCAGTGCTCCTAGAGAGAGGGTGATGGAGAAAGATATTTTGAAGGAACAAACACTTACTTTCCTGAACATGAACACCAACACTGAACTTTCAAAATGTGGCATGGCAGTCTATAGAAGGAATTCATTATTTGGAGAACAGTTGGAGAAACTCATTTGATAGCTGGAGATTTGTTTTGTGATACAAGTGACATCTTCTAAGTTAGAGGTGCTTCACTGATGTACGTTGGAAAAGAAAACCAACTCAAGGCCTGTTTATATGAACCCTGTCCTTGATTAAAGTCTCTATGACTCCCAGAACATCAGTAACAGTACAATTTGAACTCTTCAAAAATTATACCTTAGATTTTTTTGAATAATTTATGTTTTATTTTAGCACTGTTATAACTATGATACAAAAAGCCTTGGTTTGTGAAAGAGTTAAGGCAGTAATATAAACTTTTTTTTCAAGGAGACCTTAGGCAACACTTCTCATTTTTAGACATTTGAAAAAGTCCCTAACATCTTCCTATCATGATCCTGAATGTGCAAATGATGCTTCTATATATGGGAAAAAATAAGAAAGCAGAACAAAAATACTTTCTTGGACATTAACCTGCAATTATGCTACTGTGTAATTTCACTGCAGTGTGATTATGGACTAAGAAAGGCCCAGCACAATGAGAGGTACTGGGTAAGAGGTCACACACCTTGTGTGAAAGAATGAGCAGCCTCGGGACAATCTTTTGGAGAAAGGACCATTTGGGATGAGAAGTAAGGGATGAGTAGGAGAAGTAGAGGCCTGTGGGTAGAGAAGGGAAGAATTTGGATCAAGGAACTACTGCAAAAAAACCCAGAAGGGAGAAGGCACTGTCAAACTGAAGAGAGCTTCCTGTGATAAACATGGACATGGAAAGGACCGAGGTAATGTTAGAGAAGTAAGCCTGTGACTTTTTTAAGGATGTTAGAATTGCTCTTGAGCTCATTGTCATTGTCATTTGCCTTTAGATGCTAACTACCTTTAGGGCAGTGCCATTCACTATTAATTTTGTATATTCTGGGCATATACTATGCCTTAGTGATGAATGACAGGAGTGTTCTCTCCCCTCCCACCACCAAAGTCATCTTTGGGATGCATTTGGCCTTTCTGAAAAGATGCTCCTGAGCACTGTCCATTTAATACTGAAGCCCACACTAATGGATGATATTGCCAGAATGAATTTAAGGTCAGTAGCCTGTGTTCTGCACTGCTATTTTTTATTGATCATTGATACCCATGTTTCTCCATGTACATCTCTCATATTACAACCATACTGTTAACTCCAGTAGGATGGAGACTTCAGTTTTCTTTGTTTGATTCTCTTTACCCTAAACATAGACACTTACCTTCGATATCAGCACAGAAAATATTTGCAAACATGATTAATCATGAATGTTAAAGCAGTAGCACTCAATGGCGTGGTGTTAAAGAAGGGCTCTGGTCTCTGGTCTCACTAACTCCATCTTGGTCCTCTCTGTTTTTGTTTGCCTGCTTAACATTTTCTGTGAGTCACTCTGTACTGAAGTGACCTTTATTCCAGAGACAATGGGACTGATCAATCAATAAATATCTTTGATATAGCTAACTGAAATTACCCTTAAGCAAGGAGAACCACTTAGGAGAGACAATGCAATACATTGGTAGCTGTGGTAGCTACACCTGAACACAAAGTCATCACACGTCATTAGAACCAGATCTTTCCTCCCTACTAATGAGCAAAGGAAGACGCTCTTTAGCCAGCATTGCGGAGCCAAAATTGTTTCAGTGATCTAGAAAACCCCTCTTAAAGTGGGACTGTCTAATTACACAAACCTTTTGTCTCCCATGTAAATATTTCTGCATTTAAACTTACTGATCATGCCAGTGCCCCAAAGATAAACTCATGGTCACTGGGCATCTTTGTCTGACCCCCTTCCTGGAATGTGTTGATGAAGTCTTATCTCTGCTTTTAGACATTACTCATTTATTTAATTGGCATATTGGGACAGATGGCCACACCTACTCTGTTGGAGGTCATGGAGTTGGGGCTTTTTCTCCAAATTGTAGTAGTTATGGACCAAATGTTTACGTTCATCCAAAAATCCTGAATTCAGTTCCTCATACCCACTGTGATGAATGAGGAAGTAGAACCTGGAATCAAGGCTTATAATAAAGGTTAAATGAGGTCAGAAGGGTATTCCTATAATCTGAAGGTATTAATGCCGTCCAGGAAAATATAACAGAAGGCCCATGCCTTTTTACACACAGAGAGTCCATCTCTACACAGAACAGGGTAGTACTTCCCTGTAAGCAGAGAACGGAGACATCACAATGAAATCTATCCTCCTGACATGCAGATGTTGAACTTACCAAACTGCAGACTGTGGAAATAGATCTCAGTGGTGTGAGGCACTCAGTGTGTGATACTGGGCTATGGTTGCTCTGGCACTCTGTTCCCCAAGGACTGTGAGACCTTCGTACTGAAGTGCTGAAACCTTAGTTATCGCTCCCATTAGGAGCCTCTGTTCTGGGAACGGCCGTCTGACTTCCTTCCTTCTCAGAATCATGTCAAGGGTGGAACTTATTTTAGATGCAGAACCTTTAGAATTTATTATCGTCTCCCTATTAATATTTAATCTTACTTTAAAAAGTAGGCTGCCGACAAGTCAAACAGCTTGCACTTTTTGAATGTCATCTAATAACCTGCACAGCATTTCTTTGGTCATCATCTTGTTTTTATTATACACTCCAGATATCAAAACAAATAACTCAAAACTTTATCCTTTATGTTAGCTACTAAAGTTTTTACATACAAATTTTTGTTGATTTAATTCCCATGATATGAAATTTCTATGCTTTGGGTATTACATCCTTACAAAAAGCATCTCCTACTAAAACTTATGCTAGCAAGAGTAGTGGAAGATACTTACACTATTAAAGGAATTGAATTGTTCCCAAATATCTCACATATGTCATATTATGTCATAATCTGATGTGGCTACCACATTAAACACTTTAAGTAAACCAATTTAAAAATCATTATATAACTCAAGAGCTAAAAAATACCTCTTCATTTTTAATGCTGATATCTAGCTTCACTGAAGATGATAAGAACTAATCTTCATTAAAATTGTATCATATGGAGTGTAGTGTTTGCTTAAAGCCTCTACTAAACCTGTACTCTTTGGTTATTTGACATGAGAATAAGGATTTCTTAGTCAGGAATGTGAATTATAAACAGAGTGCTTGGTTTCCTATGTGCTTCCAGGAATGTGTCTGACTTGTAAGTAGTAATGCTAGCTGTCTCCTTTTATAAGGTAGCAATCTGAGGTACTCTGATATAATGGTTATTTATAAAAAATTACATAATATGGTATAAAATAGCAGAAAGACTCATCTAATTCCATGCAGAAAGGATAATTGATGTGTTACTGCTCTGCCTCACAATTTCGTTTTCCCACGCATGGAGATATGCAGGGAATTAGTCTATTCCATCTTCTTAATGAGACTTATCTATTACCTCAGATAATGCATCTATTTTCTTCAACCAGCAGGATTGACTGCTTACAGGGATGAAGTTTTCAGTGGTTATTAGAAAGAAAATTTTCTAACCTGTATAGTGGCAGTAGTCCATCTTTTTGATGTCCTTGTGGCTGGATAAAATGAGGTGGTATGGATACATCACTGTTCTGAAAGGAATGTTGATTCCTACAGTACTGTGATGCTTATGAGTGCTGCTTGCTGCTTTCCATGATAAAGGAAAAGCTGTGTGCACGACCATACTTACTTACTGCATGGTGTTATATGAAGCTTCAATAACTCAGAGAACATGCTTGGTAAAAATGAAAATGAGAGCCATTCAGTTCTGACAACAACTGCCAGAGGAACTAAATGACTGTCTTCTCCATTCAGTATAAGTCTGGGGATACAGTATATCCATCTGTACACAAATATAGACATTAGAAAATACTAGAACTCCTCTACTTTAAACTAGAGATAATCAGCTTTTCAAATTTGCTCAAAACCTTGGCGAACTAGAAATGAAAGCAACTCGGTTATGCAGGGATCTGAGATATTGATCAGAACCTGAATGAATAAATATAGAGCTACAAATTTCCCATTTGTATATTTGGTTATATTTCAGATCCCCAAATGCTCATAATATTAGTAAATTTTAAGGAATCTTTATGCTGTTTCTAGATGAGAAAAATAAGAGGATAATGCTTTCTCATAAAAAAAAATCATTGACGTAAAATTCATGCTACATAGATCAGTTAAAATAATGGCCTTCAATGTACAATAAATGAACCTGCAACCATAGCAACAAAGGTCATGTGAGAATCAAGTCCATTTGTGGCTGTCATCAAGTTGGCTTTATCTTTGTGAGCAGCTATATTCTAGGAGATTATGTTGACTGTGTTTGAAGATATGTTCCTACAGGTTAACAGAAAAAAAGGTATGCTAATTTACTGAGCCATAACACATGACTTGTAACATGTATGAATCAGTGCACATGAAAATATGGAACTGAAGTCCTTGCCATATGAAGAACCAAGGTCTACAGCAGTGAGACTCTGTGATGATCTATTAATCTCTGGCTCTTGAGTAGAGATCACATATGAGAGCTCATGCTAGATGAATACCTTAGGTAGAGTATATAAGAAATAGGGAGTAGTTAAGTGATTAAGCACTTGTTATACAAGTGTGAGGACTTAAATTAGAATTCTCAGAACATACGTAAAGCCGGATACAGTAGTCTATGTCTGTAATACTAATGCCCCTAAAGCAAAGTGGGGGCAGAGAGAGAATACCTGCAAGCTTACATGCCATCTAGCTTGGCATATGCAGTAGTGAGCAAGAAAACATGGCTTAAAAAAGGTGGAAGTAAGGACTCACACTTGAGGTTGTCTTTGACGGTCTCTCTCTCTCTCTCTTTCTCTCTCTCTTTCTCTCTCTCCTTTCCTTCTCTCTCTCTCTCTCTCATATACACACATACACACACATACAGAGAGAGAGAGAGAGAGAAAGAGAGAGAGAGAGAGAAGGGGAGAGGGGGGAATAAATAAGAGAATAACATTTAATGTCAATAATTATAGCCTGAGAGCATTGGCCAAGGTTCTTAGAACTCTGAGATTTTACCCCAGCATTTGGATTCTGTTTTCTTTCAGGCCTGCCCAAAGGCTTCTTTTAGGCATACTCTTCTTGGGAGGTGTACCAAAGAGCATCAGAGGACATCAGATCTCATAACTCATAGCATCTTTGTTGAGTTCTGTTTTTTTCTATTTTCTACCCTATGGTGGTCTTATCAGTGTCACAACCAACACTTGACATCATGCTGTTTTGATAAGCTGTGGTATTTGCTAGCTCCAGTGCACTAAATACATTTTCAACTTAAATTGTGGTTTGGATAAGAATCAGGATGTGTTCCCACAGAAAACTAAAACTACAATGGCTGCTTCTAGGTGTTTTGAGGAGCACGCACAGACAGAAAATAGATATGGATTCAACCTTTGCAATTTTTCATATGAATGGAAGGCATGCATAATAAATGGTTGATGACTAAAGAGAAGTCAGAGATTGTCAGCAAGGAACAGATAAGGACTTGGTAAATTGAAAGGAAGGCAAATAATTTAAAGATAGATTTTTGGAATAGGAGACTGTGTTGTTTGAGAGCAGGAATATTAAAGTTAGGCAAATAGAATTTTTTTATCTCTCCCTTTTCTTTCCGAGAGTGGTATTTTGCTATGTCAGCCTGAGTACAGAACTCAATGCATTTCAGGCACTACTGAAAAAGTCTAGCACAGAGAGTGCTCTACTAGCACATACAGGCTAAGTACCATGGCTCCTCAGAGGGTCAGCTCCTCTGATCAATGTCTCTGTCATGTTGCCCGCGCACGGTGCTCGGCATGCTAGCTGACCTAAGGCAACATTTTTGTAGAAGCTGGCTATTTTTGTAATCATTATAAAGACTAGTTTTTTTTTCTAGAATGTTTCTGTTTTGGGATATCAGTCAGCGTTACCCTCAAACTCAAGTCCCCTCGCTTTTGCCTCCTGAGAGTCCTGGATTACAGGCCTGTGTCAAAATACAACATCCTCTTTCCAGGGATTTAATTTCTATTTTCTGAACTAGATTGTGCTTGTGCAATAGTTGAGTTCAAACCTACAGAGCTGCCTAAGTCCATGTGCCTAAATCTGATATTCTGTTAAAAAAATATAAACTCAATGCTAGCATATATAGCTGAAGAAAATGTTATGTCTCTTCCCTCCTAATCGCATGCAAAGCCCTATTCCCGGTATGATTGGTTTTTTGAGGGGGCACCTTTTAATAGAACTTAGGAGGGATTATGATGGTGGTGGCATCCTCTTGATGAGACTAGATCCACCCCCACCCTGGCCAAAAAGTCAACCAACTGCAGACTGGTATGAAAGTCCTTACAAAGAATCAAATTGACCAGCACTTTCATTTTTACTTCCAGAACTATGAGAAATCAATTTCCGTTTTTGAAGACAGTCGGTCTGTGGTATTTGGTCATGGCAGCCCGAGTACAGAACAGAACTCAACGCATTGGGAGCACTATGGAGGAAGTCTGGTGCAGACAGCAGCAAAAGCAGGAGGCTATCAGAAGGTTGAGCCAAGGTTAGAGCCTGTCAGGACTGTAGAGCAGCCCCAATTTCAGTATCACCCACTTAGTGTGTTCCTAACCATGTCTTCACTCACATGTCACTGAACCAAGTGTGACCCAGGGGTAGAATGTGACTCGAGGTGAGGATACTCTCATTTCAATGCAGCCAGTTCCGTTGCTGGATTTCTTGGTGAAACTGAGGATGCCACAAAAGGCCTTGTCAATGTGCAGCCAGTTCCCAGCCACACAGGAAGCAGTGCGTAAATCACTGTCCCTCCCATGAGAGCTGCAATCAATAATGCTCCACAAACTTTTCTCCCAAGAACCAGTACTGCCGGGAACTGCGGGAGACTCGTTAGAGCACCAGACCATGATGTGGAGAAATGAAAGGAACAAAGCAGTTCATTCACTGACAAGAGAAGATGTGAAAACAAAACCGATAAATGTTGAAACAGGAAGTCTAACCCTTGTGCCAGCGACAGACCCACTGAGGGGCAAGACAGAAGCACTGTAGGCATTTATGAGCATCTGATTCTTAGCCCTTTCCTAAGATCAAATTCAAAATTGCATCCAGGGCAGAAGCAACGAGGTAAGCAATTGAGGGGTGGAACTCACTGCAGTTCCTGTCTGTATTGTCAGTAATATAAAAACAATGATCTTAATTGACAATGCTCACTTCTTTAACTCACATAAGTTTTTGCAGGTTTAAAAGGATTGACCCCTGCTGCAGTAGCACATTCCCTAACCCTTCCAGTTTCCTTAAGCTTCCCAAGCCTTCACTGCTCTGGGCCTGCATTGTGAGGGAGTATCATGAAACATATGGTTAGACTAGGAAAGATCAAAATCAAAACTTAAAGTTTGGCTCTCTGTCAGTCATATGGTCATGACTGACATGATTGCTATAGAGTTGCATGCAATTGAGCTGAGATGCTGATGAGGATAAACATATTAAATGCATCTGCAGCTTATGTTTTGTGAATGCAGCATACTCCCAAAGGCTCATGTATTGAAGGCGCGGTCCCCACCAGTGGTGCTAGGGTGCCGTGATTGATACTTCATCGATGGATGGGGTCCTGGTTGGAAGAAGTGGTTTGCTGGAGGTATATCTATGAAAGGGTACTTTGCCCATCCTCTTCCTGCCCTCTCACCACCGTAAGGTGGGCAGCTTTGCTTCCATGTTCTTCTGCCACCATATTCTCCCTTACCACAGCTCTAGAAGCAATGTAGACAGTCAACCATGGACTACAAGTTAAATCAAGTTCTTCCACCTTTAAAATGTATCTTTCAGGGCCAGTGAGATGGCTCAGCAAACTTGCAAGCCAACTTCAATCCACAGAATCCGTGCAAGGTCAGGAGAACATAAAATACACAAAGTCATCTAATCTCCACAAACACGCTCATTATACACTTATAACAATCGTAAGTAAGAAACAGTTTCTGGTGGGTGTTCTCTCACCATGACTAACGAACTTATGCTGCTTTTAGCTCTCCCTGTGTCGTTGACATTTGACCATATTAAGAAACATCTACAGTTAACAGAAAAGCAAATGGATATAGCCTTCCTCCCCTGTTTGCTTCATTTTGTACAGAGAGAAGAAAGAAAGCCTATAACAAGAAATCGTTTATTGGGTTTGTTAAGTTGATATTTCTATATAAGGAGCCTGAGGTCCCTTTAGCAAATGTAGTGGAAGATGGTGATGTAAGGGGCTGGCAGTTTGAGTAGAACCTCTAAGCTTTCCATTCCTGAAAGAGTACAAACCCTCAGGAGTGAGGACTGTAGGGATGGAAGCATGGTGATAGCACAGGAGCTTCAGGTTGGCCAGGTGAGCTTGTCTGTTGCTCTCAGACGCCTCCACCCAACTTCTTGCACACTTGGTTTCAAGTAAAATGAATGGGAAATGGTTGGAGCAAGCTATGGGTGCACAATGAATGGCTGTTATCATTTCCCATGGGCCACTGAGCTTTCATTTTGTCCTTGTCTCCACAACCACACAGCAGGTACTCTTTCCTAGGCAATGCTCACCTCTGCAAATGACCATTTCTGTTCTAGCCAGGAACGACACACTGTCTTTTCTTTTATCTGATTCCCTAAAAGATTTTATGTAATAGAAAAGAGAATGAATAAAACAAAACTGAAGATTTTTGAAACCTCCGCCACTCACCCACCCCAGACACACACACACCATGGAGGGGTATAGTAATGTACAAAGAGGCAATACCACTGCCATTCAATTTACCTAAGATAATAAAACAAAGAAATCTCTGAGACTTCATATCCCAATGCTGTGAGTCACAGCCAAGGACACCCCCACTGATTCTTGGGAACCTCCCTTATTCTAGGTCTCTGTCTCTTCCTGGAGATGCCCCTACCTCCCCACCCCCATCAGTTGCAGATTTTCATTAATCTTCATGGACATCTGGCCATCCCTCCCTACACCTGATCCCATTCCCCTCCCCAACCCCTCTCCCTCCCAGCTCCCTCCCTGGGTCAGGTGCTTGTGACTATTCTATTCCCCCTTCTAAGTGAGATTCAAGCATTCTTGCTTGTACCTTCCATTTTGTTTAGCTTCTTTGGGTTTGTGGAGTGGAGTGTGAGTATCCTGTACTTTATGGCTAATATCCACTTATAAGTGAGTATATACCATGCATGTACTACCTGGACTAGGTTACTTCATTCAAGATAATATTCTAAAGATCCATACATTTGCCTGTAAATGCATGATGTCTTTGCTTTTAATAGCTGAATAGTAAGTATTCCATTGTGTAAATGTACCACATTTTCTTTATATCCATTCTTCAGTTGAAGGATATCTAGGTTGTTTGCAGTTTCTGGCTATTATGAATAAAGCTGCTATAAACATAGTTGAGCAAGTGTCTTGTGGGATTTTGGAGTATCTTCTGAGAAACCGCCAAATTGATTTCCAAAAGTAGTTGTGCAAATTTATTCTCCCACCTCCAATGGAGGAGTGTTCCCCTTGCTCCATATTCTTGCCAGTATGTCAAGAATCTATCACTTGAGTTTTTGATCTTAGCCATTCTGACCAGTGTAAGAGGGAAGTCAGGAACCCCAAAGGAACAATTGAGACACCAATCCACCCACAAAACTTTTGACCCAAAATTTATCCTGTCTGCAAGAAATGTAGGTACGGAGGATGGAGCAGAGACTGAGGGAATGGCCAACCAATAACCAGACCAAGTTGAGACCCATTCCATGCTTGCAGACAGGAGTCTGGCATGGCTGCCCTCTGAGAGGCTCCACCAAGTAGCTGACTGAGACAGATGCAGATACCCTCAGCCAAAAGGTGGATGGAGTTTAGGAACTCTCAATGGAAGAATAGGAGGAAGGATTGAGGCCCCTAATGGAATAAGAACTCCATAGGAAGACCATCAGAATTAACTAACCTGAACCCATGGGGCTCTCAGAGACTGAACCACCAACTCACCAACTAAAAACCATAAATGGGCTGGACCTAGGCCTCCCTACACATATGTAGCAGATGTGCCGCTTGGTCTTCATGTAGGTCCCCAACAAATGGAGCAGGGGCTATCCCAAAAGCTGTCGCTTGTAAATGGGATACATTCTATTTGGGCCGCCTTGTCTGGTCTCAGTGGGATAGAATATACCTACCTCATAGAGACTTGGTGGACTAGGGTGGGGGGATACCCAGGGGGGCCTCCACCTGCTCAGAGGAGAAAGGAAGGGGGAGGGAAAGGACTGGGGGAGCAATTACTGGGGGGGCAGTGAGCAAGATGCAAAGTGAATAAGTTAATGATGATGATGATGATAATGATAATAATAATAATAATAATAATAAACAACTCTGAGACCAAGGCAGTACTCAGAGAGAAGGTTGGTGTACCTTAACCTCCTCAATAGCAGCGTGTACTGTACAATGTTGGTTGTTCTCACTACTTGGCAAAACTACCTGATAACTGTAACAAAGTAAGAGAACAGGTGTTGTCATGGGTGATCTTGCTTTGCTTTGGGCTGTTTTCGTAATACATACCAGGCCTGGCAGTTTCTCTTACTTGTCCCTTGTCACTGTCTGTATACATATCAGGACAGATTTTGCAGAGTAGAGCAGTTCATTTACCAGGTGTTGAAAAGATGTGTGTGTGTGTGTGTGTGTGTGTGTGTGTGTGTGTGTCTGAGAGAGAGAGAGAGAGAGAGAGAGGAGGGGAGGGGGAGGAGGAGGGGAGAGGGAGGAGGAAGGGAGAGGGAGGAGGAGGGGAAGAAGGAGAGAGAGAGAGGGAGGGAGGGAGGGAGAGAGAGAGAGAGAGAGAGAGAGAGAGAGAGAGAGAGAGAGAGAGAGAGAGAGAGAGAATGAATCTTAGTCTCCATAAAATGAAAAGTCTAAGGTAACAGGTAACTTACTCATTTCTTTTGAAGTGCTGCCTATGACAGAAACCTCTTTTAAGAACTAAGTTTTGAACAACCACTACATACTAAACATGAACAGAATAATGATAAGCTTTCCCCAGGTTCCTGGCCGACGTTTTTTTCCAGGTAATTGGACATATATAACACAGCTAAGAAATACACATGGCATTGTCTCTGGAGTATATAGCAGAAGTATTTGATTCACATACAAAGAATCAATCGTAGAGTTTAGAGAAATTAAATATGTGTCAGAAGAGTCTTGCCTAGTGCTTTAAGACAGCAATTGCTTTCCAGTTATACTAAACAAATCAGTGCAGAAGAAGAAAATCATCCAAACATAGAGGCATTGCTCTGATCTCCAGCTAAAGTACTTGTGCTTTAAAACATAATGTCCAGAGGGAGGGAGCCTGCCAGCTTCCCTTCCGCGACCTCTGTTCCCACGGACTGCGCTGGAGAGACCGGTACCCAGGCTCTCCCCCCGATATAACATCACTTGGGACACGGCCTGTTGGGGCTTCCGTCTGTGCCCGAGGGCGGGTTGGCGCTGTGGTCGTCTGGGTGCCAGATCGGCGGGCCATCGTGACCACAGGGTGAGCGGCGCCACGGAGACTGCCCTCCGCCATCTTTGCTCCAGTGACCAGGTAGTTGGGACCGCCAGGCTCAGAGACAGACAGGCATAATATCGCTTCGGTTTCAGGCAGCTTGTGTGTAACCTGCTCCCAGGTGCTGGGCTGATCTGCAGTAACCAGCGCGCCAGTTCCGCGGTGGGACCTTCTGCCTGGTGGAGGGACCCCGCGCAGGGAGGGAGCCTGCCAGCTTCCCTCCCGCGACCTCTGTTCCCGCGGACTGCACTGGAGAGACCGGTACCCAGGCTCTCCCCCCCCCCCATATAACATCACTTGGGACACGGCCTGTTGGGGCTTCCTTCTGTGCCCGAGGGCGGGTTGGCGCTGTGGTCGTCTGGGTGCCAGATCGGCGGGCCATCGTGACCACAGGGTGAGCAGCGCCACGGAGAGTGCCCTCCGCCATCTTTGCTCCAGTGACCAGGTAGTTGGGACCACCAGGCTCAGAGACAGACAGGCATAATATCGCTTCGGGTTCAGGCAGCTTGTGTGTAACCTGCTCCCAGGTGCTGGGCTGATCTGCAGTGACCAGCGCGCCAGATCTGCTGTGGGACTTCTGCCTGGCAGAGGGACGCCCCCTCCCCCCCCAGGAGAGATCACACACCCCTGCACAGGGCAGGAGCCTGCCAGCCTCCCTTTGGCGACCTCTGCTCCAGGAATCCACTAGGCTGAGCCTTTAGATGTGCAAGGCCTCCCCAATATAAGATCACTTGGGGCAAAGCACATTAGGGCTCCAAAGTCACTCAGGAGCAGGCAGGCCCCAGAAATCGGTGCCAGGGGAATCCTGGTAATCCAGGGGGGGCAGAAATAGCTTTGCAGGCTCACAGGAGGTCCAACCAACAGCCAGTGGCAGCAGGACCAACTAACACCAGAGGTATCCAGATGGCAAAAGGCAAACGTAGGAATGTTACTAACAGTAATCAAAGTAATGTGGGACCATCCGAACCCAACTCTCCAACAGCAGCAAGTCCTGGATACCCCACCACACCCGAAAGACAAGATCTGGATTTAAAATCACTTCTCATGATGCTATTAGAGGATCACAAGAAGGACACAAATAAATCTCATAAAGAGTTACAGGAGACCATGAATCAACGGTTAGAAGCCCTTACAAAGGAAACACAAAAATCGCTTAGAGAAATGCGGGAGAACATGGATCAAAAGATGGAGGCGCACAAGGAGACAACACAAAAATCGCTTAACGAGATGAATCAACGGGTAGATGCACTCACAAAGGAATCACGAAATTTGCATAAAGAAATGCAGAAGAATATGGGTCAACAGACGGATGCCCATAAGGAGGCAACACAAAAATTGCTTAAAGAAATGAATCAACGGTTAGATGCCCTTACAAAGGAAACACGAGAACTGCTTAAAGAAATGCAGGAGACGATGGATCAACAGATGGAATCCCATGAGGAGGAAACACAAAAATCGCTCAGAGAAATGCAGGAGAACGTGGGTCATCAGGAAGAAATCCTGAAAGAGGTAATGCAAAAATACCTTAAAGAAATACAGGAAAATACAAACAAACAAGTGAAGGATCTCAGCAAATCCATCCAGGAACTAAAAAAGGAAGTAGAAACAACTAAGAAATCACAAAGGGAGACAACTTTGGAGATAGAAAACCTTGGGAAGAAATCAGGAGTCATAGATGCAAACATCAACAATAGAATACAAGAGATGGAAGAAAGAATCTCAGGTGCTGAAGATTCCATAGAAAGCATCGACTCAACAGTCAAAGAAAATGCAAAATGCAAAAAACGCGTAACCCAAAACATCCAGGAAATCCAGGACACAATGAGAAGACCAAACCTAAGGATTATAGGTATAGATGAGAGTGAAGATTTGCAACTTAAAGGGCCAGTAAACATCTTCAACAAAATTATGGAGGAAAACTTCCCTAACTTAAAGAGAGAGATGCCGATGAACATACAAGAAGCCTACAGAACTCCAAACAGACTGGACCAGAACAGAAATACCTCCCGTCACATAATAATCAAAACACCGAATGTTCTAAACAAAGAAAGAATACTAAATGCAGTAAGAGAAAAGGGCCAAGTAACATACAAAGGAAGACCTATCCGAATCACATCAGACTTCTCACCAGAGACTATGAAAGCCAGAAGATCCTGGGCAGATCTCATGCAGACACTAAGACAGCACAAATGCCAGCCTAGACTACTATACCCAGCAAAACTCTCAATCACCATAGATGGAGAGACCAAGATATTCCATGATAAAACCAAATTTTCACAATATCTTTCCACAAATCCAGCCCTGCAACGGATAATAGGTGGAAACCTCCAATACAGGGAGAGAAACAACACCCTGGAAAAAATGAGATAATAACCTTCTTGAATCAAACCCAAAAGGAGATAACCACTCAAACATAAAGATAGAGTCAAGAATGGCAGATGGCAATAATCACTATGCCTTAATCTCTCTTAATATCAATGGTCTCAAGTCCCCAATTAAAAGACATAGACTAGCAGACTGGATACGTAAACAGGACCCAGCATTTTGCTGCATGCAGGAAACGCACCTCAGTGTCAAAGACAAACACTACCTCAGAGTAAAAGGCTGGAAAACAATTTTACAAGCAAATGGCCCCAAGAAACGAGGTGGAGTAGCCATCCTAATATCGGATAAAATTGATTTTCAACCCAAAGTCATCAAAAAAGACACAGAAGGACACTACATACTGATCAAGGGAAAAATCCACCATCAAGAACTCTCAATCCTGAATATCTATGCTCCAAATGCAAGGGCACCCTCATTCGTAAAAGAAACTTTACTAAAACTCAAAGCACACATCGCACCGCACACAATAATAGTGGGTGACTTCAACACCCCGCTCTCTGAAATGGATCGTTCAGGAAAGCAGAAACTAAACAGGGACACAGTGAATCTAATTGAAGCCTTGGACCAAATGGAACTAACTGATATATATAGAACATTTCATCCTAGAGCTAAAGAATACACCTTCTTCTCAGCTCCTCATGGTACCTTCTCCAAAATTGACCATATAATTGGTCACAAATCAGACCTCAACAGATACAAGAAGATAGAAATAATCCCATGCCTCCTATCAGATCACTATGGAATAAGGGTGGTCTTCAATGGCAACAAAAACAAAAGAAAACCCACGTACACATGGAGGCTGAACAATGCTCTACTCAATGATAACTTGGTCAAGGTGGAAATAAAGAAAGAAATCAAAGACTTTTTGAAAGTTAATGAAAATGAAGGCACAACATACCCTAACTTATGGGACACAATGAAAGCAGTGCTAAGAGGAAAATTCATAGCCCTGAGTGCCGCCAAAAAGAAACGGGAGACAGCATACACTAACAGCTTAATGGCACACCTGAAAGCCCTGGAACAAAAAGAAGCAAATACACCAAAGAGGAGTAGAAGGCAGGAAATCATCAAACTCAGGGCTGAAATCAATCAAGTAGAAACAAATAAAACCATACAAAGAATCAACAAAACGAGGAGTTGGTTCTTTGAGAAAATCAACAAGATAGATAAGCCCTTAGCCAGACTAACCAGAGGGCACAGAGATAGTATCCAAATTAATAAAATCAGAAATGAAAAGGGAGAGATAACAACAGAAACTGAGGAAATTCAAAAAATCATCAGATCCTACTACAAAAACCTGTATTCAACACAACTAGAAAATCTTGAGGAAATGGACAATTTCCTTGACAGATACCAAGTACCAAAATTAAATCAGGATCAAATAGACCATCTAAACCGTCCTATAACCCCTGAAGAAATAGAAGTTGTCATTGGAAGTCTTCCAACCAAAAAAAGCACAGGTCCAGATGGTTTTAGTGCAGAATTCTATCAGACCTTCAAAGAAGACCTAACACCAATACTCTTCAAACTGTTCCACAAAATAGAAACAGAAGGAACACTACCCAACTCGTTCTATGAAGCCACAATTACACTAATACCAAAAGCACACAAAGATCCGACAAAGAAAGAGAATCTCAGGCCAATCTCTCTTATGAATATCGATGCAAAAATACTCAATAAAATTCTTGCCAACCGAATCCAAGAACACATCAAAACGATCATTCACCACGATCAAGTAGGCTTCATCCCAGGGATGCAGGGATGGTTCAATATAAGGAAATCCATCAATGTAATCCACTACATAAACAATCTCAAAGAAAAAAACCACATGGTCATCTCATTAGATGCTGAGAAAGCATTTGACAAAATTCAGCATCCTTTCATGCTAAAGGTCTTGGAAAGATCAGGAATTCAAGGCCCATATCTAAACATAGTAAAAGCAATTTACAGCAAACCAGTAGCCAGCATCAATCTAAACGGAGAGAAACTTGAAGCAATCCCACTAAAATCAGGGACTAGACAAGGCTGCCCTCTCTCTCCATATCTTTTCAATATAGTACTTGAAGTTCTAGCTAGAGCAATTAGACAAGAAAAAGAGGTCAAAGGGATACAAATTGGAAAGGAAGAAGTCAAACTATCACTATTTGCAGACGATATGATAGTATACATAAGCGACCCAAAGAACTCCACCAGAGAACTCCTACAGCTGATAAACGACTTCAGCAAAGTGGCCGGATATAAAATCAACTCAAGCAAGTCAGAAGCCTTCCTATACTCAAAGGATAAGCAGGCTGAGAAAGAAGTAAGAGAAATAATACCCTTTACGATAGCCAAAAACCATATTAAGTATCTTGGCGTGACGCTAACCAAACAAGTGAAAGATCTGTATGACAAGAACTTCAAGTCTCTGAAGAAAGAAATTGAAGAAGACCTCGGAAGATGGAAAAATCTGCCATGCTCATGGATTGGCAGGATTAATATAGTAAAAATGAGCATCTTACCAAAAGTAATACACAGATTCAATGCAATCCCCATCAAAATCCCAACTCAATTCTTCATAGAGTTAGAAAGAGC
Organism: Tokudaia tokunoshimensis; assembly: GCA_036184795.1. Taxonomy (NCBI): domain Eukaryota; kingdom Metazoa; phylum Chordata; class Mammalia; order Rodentia; family Muridae; genus Tokudaia; species Tokudaia tokunoshimensis. Next base: position 86,337,725 of record BTHU01000002.1, on the reverse strand, counting down.
AATTCAAAAATTCATCTGGAATAACAGAAAACCCAGAATAGCTAAAACTATTCTCAAGAGTAAAAGAACCTCTGGGGGAATCAGTATCCCGGACCTCAAGCTGTACTACAGAGCAATAGTGTTAAAAACTGCATGGTATTGGTACAGTAACAGACATGTAGATCAATGGAACAGAATTGAAGACCCAGAAATGAATCCACACTCCTATGGTCACTTGATCTTTGACAAAGGAGCTAAAACCATCCAGTGGAAAAAAGATAGCCTTTTCAACAAATGGTGCTGGCTCAGCTGGAGGTCAACATGCAGAAGAATGCAAATTGACCCATCCTTATCTCCTTGCACTAAGCTCAATTCTAAGTGGATCAAAGATCTCCACATAAAACCAGACACACTGAAACTAATAGAAGGGAAACTAGGGAAGAACCTTGAACATATGGGCACAGGGGAGAATTTCCTGAACAGAACTCCAATAGCTTATACTCTAAGATCAAGAATAGACAAATGGGACCTCATTAAATTACAAAGTTTTTGCAAGGCAAAAGACACCGTCAAAAAGACAAAGCGGCAACCAACTAACTGGGAAATGATCTTTACCAACCTTACATCCGACAGAGGGCTAATATCCAAGATATACAAAGAACTCAAGAAGTTAAACTCCAGAGAGGCAAGTAACCCTATTAAAAAATGGGGTACAGAGCTCCACAAAGAGTTCTCACCTGAAGAATATCTAATGGCTGAGAAGCACCTAAAGAGATGTTCATCATCCTTAGTCATTAGGGAAATGCAAATCAAAACAACCCTGAGATTCCATCTCACACCAGTCAGGATGGCTAAGATCAAAAACACAGGAGACAGCAGTTGTTGGCGAGGATGTGGAGAAAGAGGAACACTCCTCCACTGCTGGTGGAATTGCAGGCTGGTACAACCACTCTGGAAAGCAGTCTGGCGGCTCCTCAGAAAACTGGGCATGACACTTCCGGAGGATCCGGCTATACCACTCCTGGGCATATACCCAGAGAATTTACCTGCATGCAATAAGGACACATGCTCCACTATATTCATAGCAGCCTTATTTATAATAGCCAGAAGCTGGAAAGAACCCAGATGTCCCTCAACGGAGGAATGGATTCAGAAGATGTGGTATATTTACACAATGGAATACTACTCTGCAATTAAAAACAATGAATTCACGAAATTCCTAGGCAAATGGTCAGAACTTGAAAATATCATCCTTAGTGAGGTAACCCAATCACAAAAGATCACACATGGTATGAAGTCACTGATAAGGGGATATTGACCCAGAATCTCAGAATACCCTAGACACAATCAGCATATCAATAGATTTCTAAAAAGATGGAAGGAGAGACCCCTGGTCCTGGAAAGACTGGATGTAGGGGAACGCCAGGACAGAGTAATGAGAGGGGGTTGAACGGAGAAAAGAGGGAGGGAAGGGGGCTTATGGGACTTTCGGGGAGGGAGGAAACGGGAAAGGGGAAGTGATTTGGAATGTAAATTAAAAAAATAAAATAAAATTAAATTAAAAAAAAAAAGAACTAGAACACAGCAAAAAAAAAAAAAACATTATCATTATCAAGATTGGAAGGATAAGTCCTGGAAAAGTCTTCTGTATATCATGAGAATATTCATATTCTTATTCATAGGGACAATTTTCAGGGATATCTAATGCCAAACTTTTGCAATTTTAATTGCTTAGATTCTTTGTCATTAAGGAAGCATTTTTTAAAATGTTCTATGTTTAATTTAATATAAAATCTCAACAGCTACAGATACTTTAAGAGTATAAAATTATAAGATGATTATTATAACTTTATAATGCATTGATATATATTTAAATGTGCTTGAATTAATTAAACATTGTTTAAGTCTATTTTACATTTCCAATTTTGAATGTATAAGCCATCATGAATAAAAGGAATTCCTATTAAAAAAAAAAAAGAAAATTGGTCATATCTGAAATAATGCAGTGTGTTTCATTCTTGACAATCACAACATAATGTATACTCTTTTATTAAAACTATGAATGTATGCCCTTTCTAAAAAAAAAAAAAAAAAAAAAAAAACCATAATGTCCAATTTTGGTTTAATGAGGAGGGAGAACTTGGGTGAACTGCTCAAGAATGTTATGTCTAGATCAACTTAATACCATTTTACAGATTTTATTTTGTACTCAGTGTGTTTGGTGGGCACTGTGTATGTGTTTTTGCATTTGTGGGGGTGTACCCATTGGAGCACACAATGTGTGTGTTGTGAGTATTGAGAAGTAAGATGCTGATGTCTAGTGGGTGTCTCCCTTGATTGCTTTCTGTTGTTATTTATTGAGGGGAGTATCTTGCTAAAACCAGAGCTTCCCTAATCTGACCAATCCAGCTAGCCCAGTTATTACAGGGACCACTGTGTCTGTCTTCCATGTGCTAGAATTTTGTATGTGACTACTGCACCTTGCATGACATTTATGTGAGCTCCAGGGTTCTGAATTTCAGTCTTCATGCTTATAAGATAGGGACTTTATCTTTATCCACAGATTCATCTCCCTTGCTATAATTACACACACACACACACACACACACACACCCCACAAGAACAAAAAAACAACAACCAACTACTGTGCTCCCTTCTTTACAAACCTTGGGGCTAGTGAGCAGCTCAGTGGATAAGAATGCTGTAGCCAAGGTTGGCAACCTGAGTTTGAGCTCTGGTATTTGGACCAAGGTGGAAGGAAACAATCATTTCTCATAAATTTTCTTCAATTTCACACGGATACTGAACTGATTTAAAAGTAGAATAGAATAGAGTAGAATAGAATAGGTAGAATAGAATAGAATAGAAGTAGAAGCTGGAATATATATATATATATATGTATATATACATATATATTAAAAAGTCTGTTACTTTTTGCTATTGACTGCAAATGCTTACATGTATTAAAGAGAATTTATTTCTTATCGAGCTTTTCAAGAACCAATCAGAGTTTACCAATTTTAGTGATTATAATAACTTAAGAGTTCTAAGGGTCCATTTTAACTACTAAATCATATAACTTAATAACCTAATGAATCAAAGAAGGCTAGACAAATATATGCTAACTCAAATACTATATGCTAGCAGAGTGCGTACAATGGTTTAAATGGTATTCACATGAACAATAAGACAAAGTCACCATGACCACCAAAATACTTGGTTTTCCTTTTTTCATTCAGTAGTGTGTTCCTTTGCGTATTGCTAATCCAATGGAATAGAGAAAACAGGCTTTGACATAAGTGTTTCTGAGATAGATTGCAACCCAAATCTAGATCCTGAAGTTCAAAAATTTAAAGCAACAATTTTTGTTGGCTTGTGCATGTTGGAAGAGTTGAACACAGTGCCTCATGATTACTATTTGACCAATTTCCCAGAGGAATCTAGTTGGGGTCTGATAAATGAATCCTGAATACACTTTGAGGTGGTAGTATTATGTACCACAGAATGGCCCTGACACAACCAACGTGCTGAAATTGGAGGCATATAGAGGCATGTCTGATTCTTGGAGATATTTTCCAGCACAGTAACTAAGCTCAGATAAAGCAGTGATTCTCAATCTTCTTAATGATGACTCTTTAATACAGTTCCTAATGTTGTGACAACCCCCAACCATAAGATCATCTTCATTGCTACTTCATAACTGCAGTTTTGCTACTGTTATAAACCACAGTGCAAATATCTGGTATGCAGGGTATCTGATATGTGACCCTGTGAAAGTGTCGTTCAAGCTTCCAAAAGGGTTGTGACCTACATGTTGAAAAACACCACCATAATGTATATTAAAAGCATACTTGGAGCCTTTCTTATCCCACAGCAAAATAATTTTTATGATTCACATACTGAAATTCACAAATTGAAATCATTACTTACCCTTTTCTGTTTTCAACTTAGCAATCATCTTTGGCTACATCAAATAACTATGTATTTACTTAGATAACTTTCATGTCCTTGGCACAAAGACTATCTGCAGCAGTTCTGTTTTTCTTAATGTTCCTGTTAGCACTCTAACAATCACCAAGGACCGATTGCAAATGCAGTCGGGGCTAAGATACTGGGACACTGCAGAAAGTCCACACATCAGCATTTTATTTAAGTGTTTTTCATTCTTGAAAGAGTTAACTCTGCACTAGTGGATAAAACAAACAAAAGAGAAACTAGAAAAAAAAAGAAAAAACTTATGAAAAGAGGCAGATATTCCATAGCTAAAGCAATTGCAATTTTCATTTTCATTATAACTGAACATATAATTGTTTTTGTTTGTAAGCAATACATTTAATTGGGTAGTTAAGTGGAACTTACTGTTTAGCTTCTAAGTCATTACAAAAGGAAAGCTAAAATACAAAAGATTGTGTTAGCTGTGGCTTCCCTGCTCTTTAAGTCAAATACAAATATGAGGGGGCATTCCATATTTGTAGCTCAAATACAAATATGAGGAGAAGCTCACTTGGTAAACTGGTTAATATTTGTGACCATATCTGCTCTCACGATTAAGAAGTCATGAAAACTTCCCATGGAAATTCTGATCTCCAGAAGAGACTCCCCATCTTCACTGACATGGATAAAATGTTTTACATGTTTACAGCTGATGTGTAGTCTACTTTGTTAAAGCCAGTCAGTTAGAATTCTGTTGTTGAGAGACATATCAAATAGCTAGGAGGCAATATATATTGACACACACATATATTTGCTAAATGCATATGTGAGGATATATATATATATAACATATATATATATATTTGCTAAATAAACTTTGACTTTATTTTCTGTAACTCTTCTAAAATACAATTCTGTAAAAGAAATATACTTGAATGTCTTTAAAGGTCAGCAATAATATCCTTAGGATGCACTTACTCTTCAGTCATCCACACTGGAGTAAACACTTGGTCATAAACATGATGACAAGGACCATAGCAGCACTGAGCATGCCTCCTGTGCTGCTGAGCTCTATGCCAAATGATGCACACACATTACTTAATTTCATTCTCAGAACATCACACCAGTCATGTGCCAACAGTCCATCTCCCTCATAGACCGAGGAGCTGAGGTTCAGAGTGGCTCAGTTGATACCTACTCTCTGTTCCATCCTGTTTGCTGCTAGTGTTTGCAGCAGCACATGACTATCATGAACCTTGCCCAACAAAAGCTGCATGAATGGATGAACGATGACTCAGGATATGTGTGAGATTCAGGCAGGTGTGTGTGAAGAAACTCACAGGGAAACTACAGAGGATCATGAATAATATGCGAACATATACATTTATTCTTACAATCTCCTCTTGATGGATATTTAAGCTCTTCTTTAATCTAAATGAAGCTGAAGTATCAGTCTGTATGACTATCATTCTACATTTGCTCAGATGTTCTTGAAGTGAAAAATCCTAGAGTAAAACATTAAGGTTAAAGGGAAGTTATATTAAGGTTGTTTAATATCAGTTGTCAACTCATTTAAAAAGCCCTTAACATATTTGAAGAATGTTTTTAAATATACAGGTTCTTAGTCCTCTATTCTGGTCTACTGAATCAAAACATTAGCTCATTTTAAGTGTACAGAATGGCATTTTGGTGAATGAATGGAATGAAGGTGAATTATCTAGGATTACTGTGGCCATTAAAGAACACACTCAGTATGAGAAAGTCTCCTATTGTTAGCATTTTCATGAGATCATAAATCAGGAAAGACAATTAGGGTAACCAGAAAGAAACTGAGATCTAGGTAGAAAAGGAAAGAACTAATTTGTTTGTGTGTGTGTGTGTGTGTGTGTGTGTGAGTGTGTGTGAGTGTGAGTATGAGTGTGTGTGTGTAAAACTCTCAGTATTTATTGGACAAATTTCTCTAGGGAAGGAATTTACCTGAAATTAATTTACTACATGGTACTGACAACCAGCTGAGTTGAGGAAGTGACATCATTTTGTAAGCAGTGAGTGTGTTTCCTCCGTCTTGGAGTCCTTAATAGGCAGTACTTGATACAAGTCCCCACAATAGAGTGGTAAGACCAGAAATGGCATGTGTAATTGGGATCCTTTAATAAGGCAATCTAGTGCTTTCTTCCACTTTAGGGATTTTAAACCACTCTTAGGGTGGGCAAGGCAGTTGACCTCTGAGAAAGAAGGAAGCTTTTTGTAGCACAGAGGATTTCTACAGGGATGGCCTACTGGAGCTTGGGTTGCAGTTAAACATACTGTCTGGAATCAATCCTGCCATGGCATCCTGACTTCTGTACTGTCTTGACCTAATGGTTTGTTCTGTCCATCTTCTTCCCTGAGGCTGATGAGATGCTCCCATCTGGAGCAAGTGCTTTCTCCTATTTAACTGGCTAATGTCTAGAAATCCTTTATTTCTCACCTCTCTTCCATCTGCAACTGATCCATTCTAATATGGAATTTTTTTTCTCAAGGCGAGTCATACAGCTGCATTTGAATTTAATAGGACTAGGAAATACAATCTATTATCAGGGATATGATAATGCATTCTGCAGCAATTAGCCTGCTAGAAGAATACAAGGAGAAACAATATTTCAAGTTCCTCTGCTTTGGGTTGGAATTATAGCAATTAAATGTGGGAACACTCATGGTTTTGAGATGATAAGAAACCTGACTATAGCCGTATCTTATTTTATTAAATGAAAATAGGAGCCAAATTAAGTATTGCTGGATAAATTCAGTTTTCTTGGGAAATAAAATCTTTCCAAACAAGGAAGAAAAGAAGAAGAAACATTAATAAAAATAACATTGCGGGGACAAGTTTACCATCTGCAGAACTAAATCAGAAATATTTAATGTTTTAAAGTGGTACGGTGGTTTGAATCTGTGACCTTCTGGCAATGAAGCTCTTTGTATTTCCGTTGCATTTAAATCTAGTGGGTGTTTTTCAGGTATAGGTGGCAGATCATGATCATTGCTTAGCTCTTGCTCACCCCTGTATATGGTTATGAGGAGTTTCTTCTCATCATTTCTCTTGCCTTTTTAGCTTTTTATTTCAGTGCTAGGGATTAAACTCAGGGCCCCAGGCATGAAAACCATGGGAACAGGACTTAGAAACTGGCTAGGCAGTTTTAGATAGAAAGACCATCAAACACAGACAGTTTTCTTCTTGGCTATAAGCTGGAAATGTCCTATGGTCTGTTGAGGCAATGCCCTTTTGAGAGGCCAGAGATGCCAGAGAAAGTGATTAAGACAAAATGTGTTTGATCCTGCCATGGCCAGAACTCATATATGCCAGAAAAGGAGGAGGGAGGTCTCTGGCTTTTCCTTATCTCTCCTGCCCTAAAAAGAGTGCCCCTTTCCTGGAAACCTTATGTTAAGGGAGTGGAATGTGATGGTTTGTCTATGCTTGATCCTGGGAGTGGCACTGTTAGAAGGTGTGGCACTGGTGAAGTAGGTGTGGCACTGTGGGTGTGGGCTTCAAGAACCTCATTCTAACTGCCAGGAGTTGAGTATTCTGCTTAGCATCCTTCACATGAAGATGTAGAACTCTCAGCAACTCCTGCACCATGCCTGTCTTGATGGTACCATATTCCCACCTTGATGATTATGGACTGAACGCTGATCATGTAAGCCATCCTCAAGAGCTGCTTTGGTCATGGTGTCTGTTCACAGCAGTAAAACCCTAAGACACAATACTCAGGATTTGAACACCTGGACACCTGGCAGGGAAACTGGATTGACTAGCTCATCTCCCCACCTTTCTTCCATCCTCCACAGTCTCATCACTTCCAAGACACCAGGGCTCAGTGGTACCCCACTTCCAGACACCCCTTCTATCAGGCACAAGCTTGGCCTTCCTTCTCATTCTCAAGTTCCTATATAAGAATGCTTTCTTGTAAAACTCAGCCTGGGTGAACCACATTCTTACATTTGTGAAAAAGACCCTAAGGCCACAGATTCAGTGAAAGTTTTATGTGACTGTGAACATCAAACACCCTAGGTCTTGAGTTAAAAGTTGCCATTTGGGGAGGTTTGTTACTTGTCAGATCTTACACAGAGACTGCAGGAGAAACGAGGCTAGACTTACAAATTTAGGCATTCTGGCCCCACTATTTTAACTTCAAGGGCTCAAATTTGATAGGACACCAAGGCAAATTATTCCTTCAGGCCACAAATTGATTTAATGCCAGAGAGACCATAGGCAAGGGAAAGGGAAGAAAAAGAAAGAGGAGAGGCAGAGAAAGCTGCTCTAATTTTATCTATCTATCTATCTATCTATCTATCTATCTATCTATCTATCTATCTATCTATCTATCTATCTATCTATTAGGAAGTGTGTGTGTGTGTGTGTGTGTCTTGGTTTATGAGGCAGGAAGAAAGGAATATTATTAATATATGACTTCCAGGGTATGGTGAGGTGTGCAGGAGGTGTGCATTTATTTATTTATTAAGGTGTCCCCATCATACCCAGCAGCCCTCTGATGTGTAGAATCTGGCAACCTAAAGTCTGAAAATTTCCTTGGGAATGTGAGAATAGCACCAGCTGTCTTCCTGGTGTCAGTACACGAGAGTGTGTTTTTGGACTCACAGAAGGGCCCCCAGAGAGCATCTCTCTCCCTGTAGCAGCAGGGACTCCAGAGACAACTTTGAGGTTGCAAATAGAGAAGGCAGCTGACAGATGCTAACCTGAGCAGTTTCTGATCTGGGACCTTGCCTTTCTTTCTTGGACCCTGGGCACCTGAGCACAGGTCAGGTTCTCAGCCAGGAAGTAGGCAGGGACCTGCCAGTAGCTGTGGGCCTAGAGAAAGAAGAAAAGGTGCAGAGACCAGTGGGGCCCAAACCTAATAACAGATTTCTTTTCCTCTAACTCCCTAGTGTGATGGAAATGATGACATCTCCTGAGCACATTACAGAAATGACAGGAGTTACAATTCACAGGGTGTGGAGATTACGAGTGGTGTATTTATCTGTTAGGTCACATTCACTGAGTATTTCATTATTTATTGACTATCCACGGGGTGCTAATGATGACCTTGTATAACACTGGCTAAAAGAAGCAACCTCTGAGGCCTCTGTTTTTTGTCCTTGTTTTTCTCTCTGAGATAGGATTTCTTTGTGTAGCTCTTGCTGTCCTGGGACTTGCTATGTAGACCAGGCTGGCATTGAATTCAGAGATCTTCCTGCCTCTGCCTCCCAAGTGTTGGGATTAAAGGCATACACCACCAGGCTTGGATTCTGAGACTTCTTAAAAAGGGCATTTAAAAAAATTGTATATTTTGATAAATAGAATTTTGATTTGAGGAAACAATGATATCTATCCTTTTATCTTTAAAAAAGATACTTTGCCTTATGGTAGGCAGTTAGGATCCTTAAGGCATTGAAGACTTATAACTTCCCTGTGGAGAGAATAAATGAATTCCTTCTCACCCCCTCCCCCCCAAAAAAGATTTTTTGTGTTATTTCTCAGAATGTACTAAATTACAAAGGAATGTTCCCCTTTTGTTCTTTCCCAGCATCCTCTCTCCAGCCTCTGTTGAATTAATCCTCTTCATGAGTCACTTCATTTTCCTGTGTATTGCTGTGAATGTGAGGCATATGTTAGGGGACATCATGACAAATAACAGGAGTACCAGCAGCGACGGCAAACGAAAGCAAAAGAAAAAGAAAAGAAAAAAAGAAAGAAAGAAAGAAAATGTACCGATCCTCACTGTTTTCTTGAGAAAATGATGACAAATTCCAGGTTTCCTCACAGTGAAGGGAGGCTGGCCTGCTCTGTATTTGGAATAAATAAGTTAACAGAGAATAAAACCCTATTTTATTGACTAGACCATGTCAATACAGCTCTGAAGAAAATGTGCTTATGATCTCAAAGGGAACCTATTATTTAATACTCTTCATACGCTAGATTGCAATTTGAGCTGAGAACATTTCCATCATTTTTCTTTTAAATAGTTAAATTGACCAATAGAGAAAAGATTACATTTCCCCATGAGACAACAACAGTTTTTCTGCATAATACTGAGTCACAACCAAATGTGGAAGCTCTTACACCAAGAGCTGTAGGTTGTATTTTCTTCTAAAAGACATTGATTTTTGATGGAAGAACAAGGAAGGTAAATTGTTGGTTATATACACATCACTTTTAAAAGGCTACATAAAGCGCAGAGACTGGGTAAGAGCTTCACTTGAGTAACTAACCCTTAAGACTAATGGGAAACACCAGACAGACACTTATAGTCTAGTTGTAGATGTGTTTAGAGAAGCCATGACTTTATAATTGACTCAATTTGCTTACATGCAGACCTTATTATTTTTCCTTTGGTCTTTACCTTTTCCCTCTAACTAATATTTTGGGCTTTGCTTCTCACTAAGCCAACTCCCCTGTGCTCTGACTTCATAGTTCTTTTTTTTGACTTGACAATCTTGGTCTGATGACAGGTAGGACTATGCATAAGTCAGACGTTATTGCTATTACCGAAAGGCATACTCATGCATGCACACCGTGGCACCCCTGTGCTTGGATGACCACCACTCAAAATGAGCCAGTAGCAAAAATTCTTTATGCTTAATGTTGCTTTTTCCAGCTACGCAGAATGTTTTACCAAAAGCTTCGGATTTATTCTGATGCTTTCCAAAGAATGAAAGCTTCTGTTGTGAGGGTAAAAATCAGTGCTCTGCTTTGACCCTGCTGGGTCTTCCTCTAAAGTTAGCCATTTAAAAAGATACTAAAAAGAAACTTTCTCCAGGGAACATTTTGTCATCTTTCTTTGCTACAATTAGGGGACATGCCATCCGGCCATAGCATTGTGAGGGCGGCCACCAAGGAGTCTTTTCTTCACTTCTCCACAGAAAGCAATGGAGGAGCTCAAAAAGGAAACGTCACATCTCTCCATTTCCACTTTTAATTTTATGTGGAAAGAGTAGAAAAATTTGCAGCTGTGATTTATGTGCAATTTTTAATTTTTCTGTTTGATACGGAAAACAAAGCCACCACTGACAATCTTGCAGCAAACAGTTTGACTTATTTAGTGTGAAAAGAAGCAATTTTGCCCACTAATTAAAATAACACTTGAACCAGATGGGCATGCCAGGAGGATGAACCTCACAGTTGCTCCACGGAATAGGAGAAAATGAAGATTCAGAAGTGATGGAACAGACAAAGGGGAAAAACCTTCAGCCCCTAGATTCTCCTTCTCGTGCATGTAATCAATGCTTCCTTCCTGTAGTTCTCTGGGCACAACGAATATCACCCCACTTTTGCAATTAAGTGTTTGGGATCCAGTGATTTTGACTAATTTGCCCATCATTTCTCAGCAGAGAGCAGAGGTGATTCAATGAAAATCCAACAGTGTCTTAACTACTATGCCAGACACATATTTTGTTGGATTTTGAGACAGAATAGCTTAGGAAAGGGAGTCTAAGCAGCTTGGGAAAGATACGAATCAAAGTGTATTGATAGCTAACAGGAAGAAGCTGTCCTGCTCTTTCACTGATCTGAGTTATCCCTCCCATTATGTCTGTCTTACACATACAACTTATGTTGCTTCATATGTGACAGTTGTTTAAAATTAGGAAGTGTGTCTGGTATCAGCGCTATTAAAACCTACAGATTCTGCTGGATTTGGAAGCTTGACAGTGAGGTGCTTCTTTATTGATCACTATTGATCATTAAAGAAAAATGGGGGAAAATGCCCAAACAATTTATTCTTGGAGAACTTGAAGTCCCTTTTCATGGATATATATTTACAAAGAGACTGCTGGATAGATAGATGGACAAAAATGCAGATCTTTAATCAATATGGACATTGTCATTTACTTTCAGAACCAGACATAATTTTATTAGGATGTTCACTTTGGTTTAATAGGCTACCTAGGTAAAATGTGTTCATTAGGAACTAGTTTGCGTCTACCTGATACAAGAAAGGCAGAGCAGATTTGAATGTCGAAGAATGGATAATTAGAGGAGGATTTCTGCTGGTTGGGCACTGTGGGAGTGAGTACATGTGAGGCAGCCTACAGGGTGCTGTGTGCCTTTTGGGAGCCAGAGGTTTTCAAGGACTCATGAAACAGCATGAGAGAATGACAGACTTACAGAAAAGATACCAGAGAGACTTTGGGGAGCTGCATTTCCAAAAGTGGCCAGTTGTCCAGAGGGACAATTACTGTGAACCTTGATGCACACAAGAAAGCTGCCCGGGTTTGATGGGAGTAATAGCAATCGAAACTCTCTGATTCTTAAGCTGTGATGTGCATGTGTAAATAAAAATGGCAGAATGCTGTTCTTGTTGCAAGACTCCCGGAATCTTTCCTCCCATTTGTGTCAGGCTTTCAAATAGCTTTTTGTTTTAGTACAATAGGTTTTGTTGACTTTTTAAAAGTGGCTCCACATGCGCATTACAAAACAGACGTTTGCTTGGGATACATTGCTCTCTTTGCATCATTTTGGAGGGAAGACACGGAAAGGAGGACTTGTGTGCCACGGCAGCGTGAGAAGCTGGCCTTTGCAAAAGCAGTTTTGCAGTGCGGCCATTAGCCGCTGATGGAGTTGCCATGGTTATAAGAGGTCCAATGTGGGAGAAATCTTCATTTATTATCAGCTCTTGACAGCAGCGGTCAGAATGCTTGATGCGGAGAAAATAAGAACAACATGGAAAAGCCCAAGCATTGTAGCCACACAAGGAGTTGAGTTATAACATTAAAAATATACTCAACGATAAAGTCGTGAATGAGTTGTATGCCAAGAAAAAAAATCGTTTGTTTGATACAGGATGTATTTGTGTAAACAGCAGAGGCAGGAAATGGGAGTTCAGGAAGGAACTGGAGGGAACGGCGGCACTGGAAGCCCTGTGAGCGGAACACGATTAAATTGCTTTGTACAGTATGTACTACAGTGTGTGCCTTGCTTGCTTGCTTTCTTAGGTGAAATTCTGAATGATTTTAGCTTCATCTTTAGAGGTTACTTAGCCACCTACATCTCTTTTGGTATTTTAGTCCAGGGAAAAGCCTTTGTGTTGATTGTCCCTGAAAGCCTCAGAAATGTTATTCTCATAATCAGAGTGTAATGGTCCCATCAGGAGGACATTGCTGTGGTGAGCTCCCGTTCTCCTCAGAAAGCCCATGGCATGCATGTTAGCTCCCTCTTTGCCCTAGCGTTATAACCAGAGAACTGATATTTTAGCTCTTTGGTTTTCCTCTGTAGGGTAAGAGGTGATTTCTTTTGATGGTTCAGTGTCCAGCTATAAAACTCTGCTTTTCCCTAGTACCAAATACATAAATATGTCACAAGTTATTCGGAATTTATTTCTGTCAGGTCAGGAGGAGTGAAGTGAGCCAGTTCCTGCCTCCTGGATCCAGTGAGCATGTGGGGCTGGGATGTTCCTGAGTCAGCTGAGCAGAGGCAAAGCTTAGCCCATAGATGCAGTAAGCTGGCAGGCATCAGGACAGTTCCAGCTCTGGCTTTAGGGATAAAAGCCTGCAGATGGGAGCACTAGCAGCTCCAGAAAGTGTCTCCTCTTTCAGGCAGGATGAAGGATAAATGAGGGATCCTGGGGGATGCCTGAATACTTGGAATCAGTCTGGATGCTTCACTGTGACTAGTAGCTCTCTCCACTCTGGGTCCTCTGATGTCCTCACTGCTGGGCCTTCCGGGATCATGTTTCTAAAACAAGTTACTTTATTTTTTTAGCCCCAAACTGATGGTTTTCCTGTAGCTTAAGGACAATCAGGGGACATATTCTTCACAAGCCTAATGTTGACTGTAGAGGCTCCTGAGTGTTCATTCAGAATCTGGAGGTTCTGCCCGTCCCCAGTGTCTTCACAGACTGATAGACAACTACATCTCTGCACTCTACTGCCATCAGCTAATAACTCGTCACTCTGATTTCTGTCCTCCTGCTCCATTACACTTATTCTCTTTAAGTCGCCAATGACAGCTGCCAGTGGCAACAGGTGCCTTTCAGCCCTGACCATCTTGTCCTTGATGTTTTAGCCCCACTGGGTTGTTGACCCTCTGACTTGCTTCTTAGAGCTCTCATATATGAAATATTGCAAGTGTGTGATTCAGAAAGCGACAGTGTTTCCCTACACCTGCTGTCTCCATTAAGTTTCTTTTGCTGTGATAAACACCTTGACCAGAAGAAACTGGGGGAGGGAAGGGTTCTTTTTAGCTTACAGACCTCAGGTTATGCTGCCATCACTGAGAGAAGTTCGGGTAAAAACTCAAGAGTCAGAACCTGGTGAGAAGAACTGAGTCAGAGGCCATAGAGGAACGCTGCTTACAGGCTTGCTCTCACCACTCGCACAGCCTGCTTTCTTATTCAACCTAGGAACACTAGTCTAGCATAGAGGTTATCATTGACAATGAGATAGACCATCCCAAATAATTTATCACTCAAGACAACCCCCCACAGGCTTTCTGACAGGCCAATCTTTGGAGAGATTTTTTTTTTCAATTAAGAGTTGCTTTTTCCAGATATGTTTAGGTTTGTGTCAGGTTGGCAAACACCAACCAGCACAATCATGATGCAGATTTAGAGAGCTTAGCAAACTCTTTAAGGAGTCTAGCTCTTGGCCAGTAGTCCATAAATTATTTTTTTTAAGGGCAATTATGACGACTGCATTTGGCCTGCTCCCTGTACAGAACTTTTCCCCTCAGATGAGACTTGGGGCACAACCATTGCATGCAGTCCTTAAATGGACCTGCATCCAAGGACTCAAGGCTCTCTTGATTGCCACACTTTCAACACAGTTGCATTCCCAGATGGGTATCTTTCTGTTGAGCCCTCCTTATTTGAAATTTTGACAGATTTGTTATCATCTCAGCTGAAACCGTATGCAGAATGATAGGAGACCACTCAGCTGTTCAGTTACTAAGTATTTTTCTACTTGTTACCCTTGTCAGCCTTCCATCTAGTCACCTCTCACCCTGCTCCATTTTCTTTATGCCCCCACCCCACCCCAACAATAATTTGACATATGTGCAGACCTACATTGTCTGTGACCTGTATACTCTTTAAATGGCATGGGATATAGAGCCAGCCTGATGCTCATGAAGTGACTGAGATTTGGCTATTGCCTGTGTTCTGACTTACACGTCGTGATTAGTATTCAGAGAATTGGCAGCTTTGTCCTCTGCAGCTCCATCTCTTGGTGACTGGTTTACACAGCAGGAGCTGAAGGAGAGAGTAAAGCCAGCCTATCTGATCAAAAACAGTCTGAACCCTTAACTACCACCCACACTGTGCTCGTATTTTCTGAGCAAGTTTTCTGAATTGCTTTCAGGGGACCCACATCCCTTGTTTGTCTTTTAGTCTTCTGCAGTTTTACTCTCCCTAAGAGATTTATTCTCTTCCATGAATTTCATCACCACTTGTAAGCTGATGATTCCCCGAAACTTTATTGCCCGCCTTAATCTCTCTTCTGAGCTCAGAAGGGTAATTTCAACTGTCGACTAGATCTATATGTTTGGATGGTCCAGAGAAAACTCATTCATTTATTCATCCACTCACTCATTCATCATTCACATATTTAATAACTGTATCGATTATTCCCCATGTGCCAGTGTTTAAATTAGGCCCCAGAGAAGTAGGGGTGAATAAGGAGACATAGTCTCTGCTGCCTTGGGATTTTCACAGCTGTGATTTCAGAGACAGATGCTGAACCTGAAGCATTTAATTGTTCATACATTAAGGGCTATGAATCAAAGTTCGGGATACTGTAGAGGGTGCACACAAGTCTCTTTAATCCCATTTTGGTGCTTCAAAAAATGACTATTTCAGAAAGTGACATTTGCAGAATTAGCAGAAAAAGCAGTTTGGGGAGAAAGAGTGTATCAAGGGAGAAGAAATATACTGCAGAAAAACAAACAAACAAACAAACCAATACAACATGGCTGGACTGCAGGTGTGGCAAGATTCTCATTGTACCTAGAAATTCAGAGGTTTTATTTCTTTTCTAATATTAGCAAGAACTTCTGCTCTCTCTTGCTCTGGTCTTTGTCCCTAGTAACATATAGACAAAATATTAGCAGACAGATTGTGTCATTTTGGTCAGTACGTCTTTGAGCCTCTTGCTGCTTAAATGCCATCTCTTTCCTTCTCAGTCATTCTCTTTGGCAGGCTCAGAAGCTGCTGTAGGATGCCTTCTGATCTCTCCCTTTCCATGGTCACCACTAACTCTCTCTCTGCTTCTCCCATTCCACATTACTGCCTCTTTCTCTCCTTTTTTCTTCATTTGTTTGCATTCATGTAGACACTGACAAGTTTCTCCTTTATTTCTCCACTATTCTTTAATGAAAAGATCAATAGACAACCAAGTATGGAGTGTTCAGGAAATCTTGGATCATTTTGATGTCTTTCATATACTTCCATATATTGATATTAATTATATATAAATGTTTTATATATGTATATATATATATATATATATATATATATATATATACATATATATAAAACAATGGTCTGTACTTGAGAGGCCTTCACACAGAAATGATTGTCACAGCCACATGACACATGTCTCTTCATCAGTAGGTGTCAAATACTATGGGAAGACTGACAAAGATGTGATTAATGCTATCAGGGGCTACATCAGACAATAAGCTGATATTTCAATTTCTGTTGAAGTTCACTCATTTCAACAGATGAAGGGATATCAGAAAGAGGACAGTGCATAAAAGCAGAACATAGATGCAAAATGTTTGGGAACCGCCATTTGTAAGCTTCTTCAGAAGATAGAAATGTTAGAATAGATTACTGGAGCAATGTAGTTATGGGGTCCTTAATATTATGTGAAGGAATCTGAAATTTTAACTAAAGCAATGAAAAAAAACACCAAAACCTTTTAATGGGCTACAAATCATAATCTATGTATTATGAAGGATGGTTGATTTGAATCCAAAGAATTATCTGAGGAATGGCCCAATATGAGGCATATTACAAGAACCTAAGGTAATAACAGTGGAGACAAAGAACAGTAGATGAATCTACAGGACTTTATAAACACAGATCTTGGAACTTGGTCCTTAAATATCCATGGTGAGCAGATGGGAACAACGTGAAATTTGTTAACAAAGATAGAAAATCTACAGAATGGTTTTTTTTTTTTTGAGGATGCAAGGGTTACAGTGTGGGAAGATTAAGACTTTGACTGTAAACATTCTGTGCTTGGAGAAATGTCAATGGGTTGGTTTGTGATTAAGTCATAGATATGTATTAGAGCAAAGACTACAGATTAATGTTTCTTAACCATAACCCACTGGTGATTTATCTTGCACATTTTGTAAAATTTGAAAATTATAACTCCTTTTTAATTTGTGAATAATAAGCATCTGATAGCAGTAGGATAGACATCACAGCAATATGTATCTAAATACATAATATGCACTTAGTGCTTGGTATGGCAACACCAACCTTTCCTTTTCCAGATTTTGAGTTTCTTCCACTATAATTTAGACAAAAAAACTTTCTTGCTGTCCTCTCACTTCGAATTGTTATTATAAAAATGATGTATAATGCATCTCAACCAAGAACATTGAGGACAAATTTAGAGATTAAAAGATAATCAGATTTAGTTCTTTTGAACACAAACGTGCTAAAATTAAACTGTTTAGATAGTGATTATAGTTGCATCCTTGAGACTTAATGGATATAATACTACATCTTTATATATAAATTATCTTATTCAATATAGCATCAAAACAGTAGGTTTTATTTTTCATTATTTTCATTTCATAGAGAAAGGAACAGAGATATAAATGTTTGGTAAGTTCTGCAGCTCTGGTGGTACATTTGTCATGAATGGATATTCCCTGACTATAGCCCCCCAAACTGAAAACTACTTATGTCTTAGTTAGGGTTTCCATTGCTGTGAAGGGTCACCATGACCAAGGCAACTCTTATAAAGGGAATCATTTAATTGGGACTGCCTTACACTTTTTCAAAGTTTTAGTCCATTATCACCATGGTGGGAAGCATCCAGGCAAACCTGGTGCTGGAGAAAAAGCTGAGAGTTCTACATTTTGAGTCATAGGCATCAGAAGGAAACTGTGTGCCACACTGGGTGTAGCTTGAGCATAGGTGACTTGAGAACCCACCCCCACAGTGACACACTTTCTCCAACAAGGTCACACATACTCCAGTAATGCTGGACCTCCTAATAGAATAATCCTCTATAAAAATCAGAATAAAACCACAGACTTCATATTTCCACCATACAATTGCACAGGATATACATTACTGTTACAAAATGCAGGGAAGGAAGCATAGTGAGGAAATACTGGACTAAAGCAAGATCAAAAAGCAGTTTAACAAACTCCAAACTTTGCATATCCATGTCTGATGTCAGATCTTCAGCTCCTCTCAGTTTTGTTGATTGCAATGTACCTCTTTCTTTTGGACTAGTTCTACTCCCCATTACCAGTGTTCCTTGGCAGGTATCCCAAGGCTCTGGCATCTCTAGCTTTTTGAGATCTCCAAAGCCATCCAGAAATCACCTTCATAGCTTCACACAATGGTCTCTTTGGGCCTCCATGCAGGGACACCCCTGCCACACACCTGGTCTCAACAGCTTTCCTTCATCATGGAGCAAGATTCCTTAACTCCTTTCTTCTACCCTTGACTATAAAGCCAGAACTTGGTGGCTGAAGTTGCCAAGTTCTGCTACTTGCAGAGGCTGGAACATTGTCCCTGCCTCAAATTACATCCTCACCAGATTTTTGCTTTCAATGGTTTCCTTCACTAGTTAAGCTAAGCTCTCCTGGACCTTGTTGTGTAGACTGAGGGACCTTGAATTCAGCGATCTGTATGCTTTTGTCTCCTGAGTGCTGGGATTAAAGGCATGCACTACCGCACCTGGACCTAACCTAACCTAACCATGAGTTTTTAGCTTAGCTGGGTTGGGGTGTTGGCCTGATGTCACTACTCCTTTTATTTCCATCTCACTTTTCTTTATTTTACCTGACCACCTGATACAGTCCACACTAGGTAGTTTTGAAATCTCCTTTGCCAGTGCAATTAATCCAAAATTCTTCACTTTGTATGGAGGCAAGGACAGGGCAAAGAACAGCCACATTCTTCACCAAAATATCTCAATAGTAGTCTCTATGTCACATAGTAACGTTCTTCTCCTCTGAATCATCTTGAGTCATGCCCCCATTAGTTCAAATTACCTTCAGCACCACTGTCTTTCTTGTTCCTACTAGGATGGCCCATTAAGCCTTACTTAAAGCATTTCACTACTTTTCTAATCCAAGGTCCCCAAATCGCCATTCCTCCAAACAAAAGCATGGTTAGGTCTATTACAGCAATAACTCAGGCCCTGGATCCAACTTAACTAAAGTTTATAGTTGTGAAGAGACAAAATGACCATGGTAACTTTTATAAAGAAAAACATTTAAGTTGGAACAGGCTTACAGTTTCAGAGGTTTGCTCTGTTATCATCACAGCAGGAGATATGGCAGTGTGCAGGTTAACGTGGTGTTGGAGAAGGAGCTGAGAGTTCTCCATCTTGATCCAAAAGCAGCAGGAAACTGTGTACGACACTGTGTGTTGCTTGAGTATAGGTGACTTCAAAGCCTGCCCTCTACAGTGACATACTTCTCCAAACAAGGCCATACCTACTTCAACAAAGCCACACCTCCTTATAGTACCAATCTCTTTCGGCCAAGCATTCAAACATGTGAGTCTATTGAGGCCATACTTATTCAAATGACCGTAATCACACTTATTTTACCTGAATATTTAGCAATTATTTGCCTAGATTTCCTTGAAATGTTAATATTTCTAGTCTTGATTATACTTGCCAGAGAGATTAGGAACAAAGTTCAACCATCAATCTAGAGTATTCCATGCATGTCTTCTTCTATTTGACACATTCACTACCTAAACTTTATTTTTCTCTGTTTGACTGCTAACTCTTAAAAGCTATCTGATTCATTTTTCTAGGATCACAGTACCATCACAGGCCATTTCTTGTATTGCCATGCTCAGGGATAATTGTAGAACAAGGGACACAAAGATCATAGAAGAAAATGAAGGATGTGGATTTGATTAAATGCATCATATGCAATATTCTCAAACCACAAAATAACATGAAAAAAGATTCTTGCCATGGAGGAAAGCGATAAGTTAAAAATGTCAATCCATAATAACACCCAGAGGAGTCAGGATGCATATTTTATGATTCCCATCTCTAGGAGTCCTGTAGTCCTCATCCTGGATCTGTCTTTTCACTAGAATGCCAGGCTTTCATCCAGTACTTGCTGCTGAAGATATACTGGGACAGACCTCCAAGTGACAGTTTACAAAATTTTAAATACAACAAAAATCAAGTGTTATTTATTATTGAAAACTAAGTCTTTGGTTTCACGAATGACAGATAAATGCTAGAATATATTCAGAATGATCTGAACTTTCAGAATTAGAGAAGTTTGTGTTACGGTAAATCTCAGGATACAAATATTACATATCCATTCATCCTATAAATCCTACAGAGTAATTTTTCACTAGGTAAAAAAGTCTTCCCAATTCTGTTGCTCTTGCTACAGCCTGTCAACTCAAAGCACTGGCCAAGACCTGCAGCCCACCACAGGCACCATTTACCATTGCAGCCACAGAGATATGGGAAGTAAGATGTCTAAGCTGAGTTCTGTCTCTAAAGATCAGTATGAATTGTGAAAACACTCTTTTTTTTCACCCCGTTGACTTTTATCAGTGGAGAAAGATTGTGTCTGAAAAGTGTTTCTTAGCTTAGAAAACCAAAATGCCTGTAATTTGCTACACATGTGTAGCGCCCTCAGAGACCAGAAGAAGGTGTAAGAACCTTGTGGGAGGAGTCATTTGGGTGTTATGAGCTGCCTGTGAGTGCTGGGAACTAGTAACAAGTAGTCCTAATTGATGAGCCCTCTCTCCAGCAATCTGAAGAGTGGAGTGTCTTATATGTCTATTGTCTTATATGACTCAACAATGCTGTTTTACTTAAAGGATATATATATTTAAAGGATAAAGGAGAAAATAAGAAAGATATAAAATTAAATTATTCAATTATATCTTTAGCATACTTTGTCTCAGATTTTGGTAGGTAACAGAGTAATGTAAGAATTTTTAGACTACTTAAGAACTTGACTGATATATGGGAACTGTCCTCATCCTTATTAACACTGTACCAAAAGTTGCCTGATGCTATCTGTTAGTAAGGGTGGCAAAGTGTGATTGCCAGGGAAAAGACTGCTTGAAATGGAATTTCTATTTTTTAATTTTGTCCTCTTGCAGTCATTTTCCTCTCCTGGCATCTAACACTTTGAACTACCATTGAATTTTTTGATTTGTATCATTAAAATCAAATGTTATATTCAGAAGCAGGATAAAATCCCTTTCATGCAATTTATTATTTAATGATTCTGTTATCAAACAGGCTTTACTGTGAATAATGTGCAGTAGTGGAGAGCCAAACATGCAGGTTTAGAGTACAGGCAGCAGCTGAGACCAGGAAGAGGAATTTGTCTCTTTGAGTGAGGATGGAATGAGCAGCTGAGAGTGAAAGAGTGCCAACCAGGACATCAGGGAATGTTGAGAAAAAGGTGGTTTTTCTATTTGTGGAAGTAGCCATCCAAACCATACTGTGGCGCTTTGAACATGCTTGACCCAAGCAGAGGCAGTACTTGGAGGTGTGGCCTTGTTAGTGTAGGTGTGACCTTGTTGGAGGAAGTGTGTCACTGTGGGGGTGGGCTTTGAGACCCTCCTCCTAGCTGCTAGAAAACAGTCTGCTCCTAGCTTCCTTTGGATGAAGATGCAGAACTCTCAGCTCCTCCCGTGCCATGCCTGCCTGGATGCTGCCATGTTTGCTGCCATGACGATACTGGACTGAACCTAAGATCCTGTAAGCCAGCCTCAATTAAATGTTGTCCTTTCTAAGAGTTGCCTTGGCCATGGTATTTCTTCGCAGCAAAGGAAACCCTAACTAAGACATACTGAACAGTGTATTAGGTTTAGCAACTGTACATCTGTGATCCTTACCTAGATTCCTAGAGTCAGGTAAGAGGCGTGTGCCAGGACTAACATTGATTTCCAGATCTTATGATGGGTAGGTTGGGGACTATCATAACTGATGTTCATGTTCCTTAAATAGTTAAACTCTAACTAGAGGTCTCGTGGAAGCAATTTATTCTCCGTATGTGTTTGGTGAGGCCTTGAAGGCTTCAGGGTCTAAACGTGTGTGGCACTGCTTTGTTATTGTGAGCAACCTTACTGAGAATGGAGAAATAAAACCTAAAGTGCCATTAAGTGCTGTGGTAACAGAGCCTGGAAATGGTAGGGCACATCTTTAGTCCCAGCATTTGGGAGGCAGAGGCAGCTGAATATCTGTGAGCTTGAGGCCAGTCAACAAGTGCCAGTACAACTAGGGCTACACACAGAAAACCCAGGTCTTGAAAACAAAAGAAGATAAACAAACAAAAAGCCCTAGAAGGAAGAAGAGGAGGAGGAGGAAGAGGAAGAGAAAGAGGAAGAAGAGGAAGAGGAGGAGGAGAAACCCAAAACAACAACAACAAACCCTCATGTTATTGGACCAAAAAAATAATATTTATTTTACCTAATGAAATGATGAGGTTTTGGACAATTCAACATCATTTCACATTTGAGAAAAAAAAAAGTCCCTTGGATCCAAATAATTTTTACCCCGTCTTAGTCAGGGTTTCTATTCCTGCACAAACATCATGACCAAGAAGCAAGTTGGGGAGGAAATGGTTTATTCAGCTTACACTTCCACACAGCTGTTCATCACCAAAGGAAGTAAGGACTGGAACTCAAGCAGGTCAGGAAACAGGAGCTGATGCAGAGGCCATGGAGGGATGTTACTTGCTGGCTTGCTTCCCTGGCTTGTTCAGCTTGCTTTCTTATAGAACCCAAGACTACCAGCCCAGAGAGGACACCACCCACAAGGGGCCCTCCCCGCCTTGATTACTAATTGAGAAAATGCCTTACAGCTGGATCTCATGGAGGCATTTTCTCAACTGAAACTCCTTTCCCTGTGATAACACAAGCTTGTGTCAAGTTGACCCACAAAACCAGTCAGTACAATCTCTATATTCTTGTTTTGTTCCAAATCCATGCTTACAAAACAATAATGTGTTAGAGTTCTATAGTTGTTTAATTGAATATGTTTGTGTCAAATTCTTTGACTTTTTTTTGTCATATATGTGAGACTGGGTGGAGTAGGTCACCACCACAGAATTTAGCTAGATTTTTAGGGAGAAAAGCAAATATGAAGTGTTATTTTCTTCATTAAGTGTCTGTACTAATCTGAAGTATTTGCAAAATGTCAATGCTGAACCTTTATGGGAAAGAGAAACTTTCCTTCTACCTAATGGAATGATCATACTCTTTCAATCTTATATAAATACAGTCTAAAAGCATTCAAAGACATGTGAGTGTGGTGGGGAGGGAAGAGGAGCTATAAAATCTTCTACAGTCAGTTTTGATTTATCTTTATTACTGCCTAGGGATATATAAGAAATGTGGGTGATCTTCTATGAGCTTTCAAAGTTATGGATGGGCTTGAGAATAGGTTAATAGAACATGAAAGTCATAAAGGACAGTAGTCAGAGGAAGTGATGTGGCCACATTCTGCAGTTGGTTTTTGTACAGAACCCAGTGTCTTGACTTTCAGACTTTTTGCTATATTGATTTCTATGGATAATTCTCTTTAAAAAAGTATAGTTGATGCCTCAGACCAAGGCTTTAGTTTTTGGTCAAGGTTTTATTCATTGGATACCATTCTTGGGCTGAACCTAAAATTTGTGCCAAGAATTTCATTCAATATGTTTTCAATGAGACTTATCAAGTACTTACTCTACAAATAGTACTTCACTAGGTTCTTCAGATGGACAAACAGGTATACAGTGGTCCCTGTCTTAATTTATGTGTAGCTCTTCTGATAGTATTCTAGAATGACTTTCTTCCTTCCCAGTGTTTACAAGTAACCAAACATATTACTTTGTCTCCATACTTTTATTTCAGGTACTTTTCCTTTTGAAGTACATGCAGCTACATACATACAAACACAGCCTGTTATCTTGTTTTGATATTAGTCTTTCATGGGTCAGACGCAAAGCACTTTCCCTCACAAACACTATATTTTAGAAGCATAATAATCCTCCCTGTGTTACAGACACATGAATAAATATCTGTCTCCTACTCTATAATTATAACTTTCTCTTGAGACAACAAGTGTCAATGGCTGGAATGTCTTCATTGAATTATGTCTTAACCCTTTAATTATCCTCTTCCTAATACTCAAAATAACTTTAGAATTCTTTATCTCAACATCTACTTTTCCAGATGCTTACTGAATAGAGTTTATAATTGAAAATAAGAGAGCAAAACAGGGATGCCAGATAAAATGTGCAACTATGACTTTTAATTTTTATTTTTAAGGATAGCTCGAAATAAACACAAGAGATGAAAGCAGCTGTATCAGGGAGACAGGAATAATACCAAAGTTTTCATTCAACCTTCTCTAAGCACTATGGCAGATACATTTTAAAAACATAGTATAATTGTGTTTGTACAACGCTCACGAGGAGGATGCAAATTCTGAAATATTGACTTTGCATTGTGTATCTATCAGTTATTTTTTTAAAAACATCAGAGCATCAACAGAGGCTTCAGGGAAGTGGTTTTTCATACCACACATATTAACCCCAAAGATATTTAACACTTACAAAAAACAAAAAAGAAGTCACGTTCAAAATCTAAATCTTAGAGAGGACATCATCCTCTCTGCCCGAGTCTCAATAGGATGAAAATGGAAAAAGAGCCAGAGTTGCCGTTCATTCATTGTTTTTATATATACATTCAATATGGCAAAACCAATACACAGAGGAAGAAAAGCTTTCCACTTTAATTAGACTTCTCAAAAGGAGAGATGGGAAGAGCTTCCTCCAAAGCAGACTGGCTGAATAGCTCACATGAAATCTTTTAATTACTGAAGCCGATAAAGCTCTCTGTGAAGCTTCTGTATGTACTTGAGAATGAATCATTTTCATGCTTCCTAAGCATGGGGGAGAAGGGAATTAGCTCTTTCCTGACCCTGACCGTATTTCATTAATCATGTGTTAAAGAGAAGAATGCCCCGATCTCAAATCTTCCTGTTCATTATCTGGATAAAATTCTGTTGTGTATAGACAGATGCCTGACATTTGAACAATGATATAAAATTCATATTGAAACTGAAAATACATTTTGTAGGTATAAGGTTCAGTTGAAAACTATTAGTAAAGGGGAAGCGAGCTGACTTGTTAATATTTAAGTATGGACTTGGGTTTACAAGTAGTCATATAGTGTTTGAGTCATGTAGCTCAGTAGTTAGGTACTTAGAGAGTACTTGGCATGCTGGAAGACCAAGGTTTAATGTCTGTTTTAAGAGGAAAAAATGACTAATCATAAACATTTATAGATAATGAACAATAGTTTCAAACAAAAAAAAAATGTTTAAAAGCTGAATTGAGTCCCATCAAGGGAAAATGTGCTTTGGTGTTATAACTCAGACATGCTTACTCTATTCAGTTGCCCTAATCATGTGGATATGCTGGATAATTTGTTCACGGGTTATAGGCACAGTTGACTCAGAGGAGCATGACTGAACTTTGGATCCTACTGTGTCTGCTTCCCAGATGACAGCTAAATTTTATGCATAATTATTTAATAAATAAGCATCAAAATGGCATTTAAGCCTCATCTCTTTTGTACCTCTCCTCTAATGCATATGCATACGTGCATGTTGTATATTGAATTTTAGCTGACTTGCCTACACGTTATCTACAGCCTCTTATTTAGCCCAGTATATAGATGCTTAAGTAGCGCCAAACATAGAGAGTTGTGTAATATATGTAAATGAGAACATATTTAGGAAGCAGAGTGACAAGGTAGCAAAGTATAAAAAAAAACACATACAAATACCATATGTACATATAGAAGAGATAAAGGACTTGCTGTAAACTCATAGACTCTGTATAAGGAAAAGGGAATCCCATGGAGAGGGTGAAATCAGAACAAGAATGCCAAGCTAAGAAAGAGCTGTGAGTGGGAAGCTTTGCTCTCATTGAACTGGAATGCTCACCATGTTGGCTTTTGAGACTTGATAAAGGACCATAAGTAAAACTCATGATGGAGGGTTTATTTTTCTCTATTATGGTCCTCAGTGGACTGATGAAAAACAGTGCCTTTTGCTGGGACACTATAAATCTCATCAATGCGGAGTCTTCTGCATTTCACCTTTGTGTTCCCTACACCTATTTTAAAATTTCATTTGTGGTGTTGGATATTAAACCCAAGGCCTCAGATATGCCATGTAGATGCCCTCTACTTAGAACAACTACTGGCAAATAGACACATTAAATATTTGTTTTATTGGAATTAATACATTTATTTCATATTTAAAGTTTTCACTTTAGAGTAGGTGTGGTGGCACATGATTTTTAAACTCAATAGTTGGGAGACAGAGTCAAGTGTATCTCTTGTAAGTTTAAAGCCCAGCTTGGTCTAGATAGCCAGATCCTAGTCAGCTAGGACTACATAGTGAGGCCCCATCTCAAAACAAAAACCAACCAAGCAACAATGAAATACTTTCAGCTTATTAAAGGTGTGTGTTAACTCCTTAGCTCCCAAAATATTTTTTAAAGTAAGGAAGAAAGAGGAATTATCAAGAATAATGCTAACAAATGGAAAGAATTCTGGACGCAAGTTACACTAAGCCAGAGATGAGTGTGAATAATCCCTGAAATGAACTACAGTTCTTATGGAAAAAGAAAACACTATTGTCATTTAGCTCCAACTCCGAAGAAGCAAACCCATAGGAATCTTTAGAGCAACAGTTCTCAACCTGTGTCTTGTGAACCCTTTGGGGTGTGTCAAATGACCTTTTCACAGGGATCATCTAAGACCATCAAAAACACAGAGATGTACATTATGATCTACATCAGTATCAAAATTACAGTTGTGAAATAGCAACAAAAACAATTTTATGTTTGGGGGTCCTCACAACATGAAGAACTGTATTAGATGGTCATAACCATTAGGGTAGTTGAGAACCACTGCTCTGTATCCTGTGAGGCTCATGGTTTGGGAAAGGAACCTGACACCACAAATACTACAGAATAACCAATTAGTTAGAATAATTTTAAATCTAATAAGTGGACATATGTAATATTAAATCATCTTTTAAAAGTGAAGTATAACTCAGTAAAAACAGTCCAAACTCTGAAAATTTGATTAATACAGAGACACTTGTGTACCAAGGTGATAATGTGTCACTTACACAAAAAGGAAATCAAACACCAGACTACTATGTCACATCCCAGCCAGAAAACTAGAATCCATACAGGTTGAAGACCAAGTGTGGGAATCAAATAAAACTAAGGCATACAAGAAAATAGGACAGGAAAAGATTTCTTATATAAGACACAGCTGGAGACTGGCAATGAAAAAACAGATTCAATAAAAATGGCAATAAACTAAACCTTTTTCATGTGAAAAAAACATTATGAAAATGTGAAAATTAAGACAGAAAATGAAGGTATTTGTAACATAAACACAACAAATACACAGTGTCACTAAATACAAAAAGAGTCTCTTATTTGGTAAGAAATAGGAAAGTAATAAGCAGAAAAATGGATTAAGGTATTAGCAAGTAAATTGCAAAAGAAAAATCCAAATGGAAAGCTAATATATGAAAATATGTCAGAAAAAAAACCCAATTGATAATCTCCATGAGACAGTTTGCATTTTATTTCAGATAGGTTAAAGATACAAAGTCTGATTAGGAAGAACACATAAAGGCTGCTTACTGTGCCCATGCAATGCTCACAGATCCCCTTGTGGAGAAACTTTCCTTAGAATCACTTTTCTCAGCCTAGTCTTTGCTGTCTGTGTTCCTTCACTCTTACCTCTAGCATTTCTACCGTGGGAGATATGATGTATTTCTTTCTTTCTTTCCTTTCTGTTTGTCCAGGTTAGATTATAAATTCCAGTTAGGTAGAAAATTATGTATATATGATTTACTGCTATATTTTATACTCATTTCTAGAACTGTCCATAACATGAGTAATCAATAAATATTGAATGAGCAAATGAACGAGTTATGAAAACCATAATCAATTGCCAAGGAAATCAATATCAATGTCTGTTGATACTTCGAGAAGTTATTTGCTAATACTGTTGAAGATGTGCTGACCATGGTAAATTCACTCAGATAAATTTTGGACTATTTGACAAAAAAGATAGTTTTTGTGTCATCATTCTGGTATTTATAAAATGTTGGAAGCAAGTTAGCATCTTTAACAAGATAGTAAGTACATTCTCATACATCCTTACAGTGCAATACAACACACAGGTTAATGAGAATGAACCAGAGTGGCCTGAAGACCCACTATGGACAAATTTAAAGGGTACAGTGTCAAGACAAAAACATAGTATGGAAATGTGACTACAGTTTGATACTAAATTACACAGGTCAGTGTGTTATTTATGAATACATATACAAGCAGTTCTAATCTATGCCTACGTATGGGAATAAAAGCATCACACTCAGGCTAGGGGTTACTTTCTGGGAGAACACAGAGACTAAGGTCAGGTAATGCCATAGTCAAGGCATCTTTGTTACAATATGTATGCATGTGTATATTATGAAAGAGAAAACAATTTTTGTTTTGTAGAAATACTAGAGGCAAAGCTTTTTTAAATTTAGAAATTTTTGGCATGTAGACTTTATTCACAAAAAGTTGATTTGCATATATGAGTCTCAGTTATTTGGAGGCAGATATAATTATAGTGAGAACTCTGAAATACATTCATGATTAGATATTTGGATCACTAAGAGTCTATTTAATAATAAAAAGTTTAATCAAGCATCAGTAAACTAGGGGTCCCAAGAACTATCCTTTGGTACTACTGCAATGAAAGTAATCTATGATTTCCTTGAAGAAGTTGCTTCCAGAAAGAAATATATGACCAAATGTTATAACAACCTAGTTAATGTAGCCTCGAAAGTATTCAGGTTGCTTTTGCTCAATATAAATTTATTAAAACGTATTATACTTGTAGTATCTTTATTCAACATTTAGTAATTTAGTTTTAAAGCTTCCTGTTTAGGACTCAGAGTTTAGGAGCAGCTTTTGAAGGGGTCTTGGGTTCTTTGCACAGGGTGGGGAGGGAGGATTTATTTTTATTTTATTTGCATGTGTAAGTGCCTGCATGTGTGTATGTGTACCACCTGCATGCCAGTGCTCATGGAGGCAAGAAGAGGGCACCAGAGTTACAGGTAACTGTGAGCCAGCTGGTGGCTCAGTATAGGAGGGGTTAAGTGCGTATTTAATGTCAATCAAATCACTTTTGTTTCTTATTTATCTTTGCATGTTTGGGATGAACAATGCTTCTTTCACTTCAGAGTTTATATGTCAAAAACTGTAACTCTGCGAAGGTTGCTAATTATTGAATTTGCTGTGGTTTGTTTTGCAATGACACCTTCATGTTCAGTGGTGTCAGCACTTACAGCAGCAATCTATGATCAATTTGTCTTGACATTAAAAGGAGAGGGGGTAAAAAAAGCATGAGAAAGAATTGATAGCTTTACAAGAACATAAGGAGTCATTCAAAGAGAAAACATTCATCACACCACACCCACATGATCCCCCTTCCAACCCATCTTTTCTGCCCCCATCTCAAGCAGTAGGCATCATGGTACTGTCAGATCATCTGTCCACAGGAATACCAAACTGCTTTCATGGCTCATTTGCTTAAGCAGCAAGGCAATCTCATTTCCTTAGATCATGTGTTGAACAGTTGATAAAGTTGCCTTAAGGGCATGGTGCTCTCGGTGTGAGGAAGGACCAGAGGCACTGCATAAACATTTTCCTTCCTGATTTATCTCTGTTTTAAATGATATTCAAATCCTTGGAAACACCCTGGAGAATCTGACTGAGGAATAAACTACTCTCTTTGACCTGAGCTGCGTCATGCATACATTACAGTGGCTGTCTTTCTTAGGCAGAATTTCTCTAAAGTCATTTAAAAAGTGATAGTTACTTGAATTAATAGAAATGTTCAAGAGTGAATTCTTTGTAGTGAAACTGATGTTGCTTAAGCAATTATTAGTAAAAAAAGTATTAGTATTAAAATTTCTGCACAGGCTCTCTCTCTCTCTCTCCATATATATATATGTATGTATATGTGTGTGTGTGTGTGTGTGTGTGTGTGTGTGTGTGTAAATTTTACGATACCATAATGAAAGCAGATATGGTATGATTCATATCTAAAATCTTTACACAAGTGACAGTTATTTGAATATAGAGAATCACTTCTCATCCTGTGTGTCATAACCTCTGTGGCAAACCTCTATTACAAAAATTATTTACATTACCATTCAATAGCAAAATTACAGTTATGAACTAGAAATGAAAATAATTGTGTGGTTGGGGTTCACTATAACATGAAGAGGTGTATTAAAGGGTCACAGCATTCGGAAGGTTGAGAACCACTGATATATAGAGAGACACCCGGAAATCTTAAGAATGTATAGCCTTCTGAAACCTTTGGATAATTAAAAAGTAGTATGGTTGAGTCTATATTCTTATTTGTTTTACATTCCTTGCTGCTGAAATATGCCTCACTCCCACTGTGTTATGAATTTGCGTGATACACTCCAGCTCGTTGAATAAGCAGTGAGATCTAGAAACTCTCTCAACAGCTGTAGGGCAGAAATCTAGCTTCAGAGTACAGAATTCAAAAGTAACTTTGAAGTCCCAGCTCACAAAATTCTGTAGTATCAAAAAAATAGAAAGTTTCAACACAATCTGAAGTCTTGAACTTTGTACCATGAATTATAATTCCTTTTAAGGTAAAAAAAGATGGATTCTTGTTGCGTTGTTTTCCCATTTCTGGGCACTGAAGCGGGAGCCTCATGTACGCTAGAAAAACTCCCCATTCCCCAGAAGACACTTCAATGAAGCAGCATCTGTTTCTCCTTGGTTTCCAGCTCCTGTGACTCTTTCACATTTGTGCTTTCCTCAGGCACAGCTTCACACAACTAAAGACAGTACAACGGAGGGCAAAGGGCAAGGGGTGAAGGGTTGAGGGGGCGAAGGGCATCTGTTTTAGATAGTTCAAGATCAGTTTCGGCTTCTGCAATTTACCAGCCATTTGTCTTTTGGGCAAACTACTTGGCCATTCTGAACCAGTGTCTTTTATTTGCAAAATACGGGCTGCAGTATCTGGAATTATTACACAGTGCCAGAGTCCAGCTGCAGTCTCACTTGTAGTCTCTGAACCTATCATACTTCCTACATATTCAGGCTTTAAGTGGAGGACATGAGTGTCCCTTACTTAAAAATAGTAACAACCTCAACATATAAAGTGGTTCCATGAAGGAAAGGAACTGTTTTGTATAATTGTGTGCTGAATGTTGAACAGTTTTTATTTGCTCAAAAGCGTTAACCTCATTCCATATACCTTGACCATTTTCTCTTTCACTTCAACCTACTTTTAAAAAGAAAACATAATCCCCTTCATGATTTTTCTAGTTGCTTCTGCAGCACTTCTTGCAGTAATAGCATGTTTCTGTCAGCACTGCAATGAAAAGAAGCAGTAATTATAGCAGAACCACATGTTGAGGTGAGATGGTTGGTGCTAACACGGGAGCTAAGAGTTTGAGCATTTTACTTATGTTCCCATGTAAGTGTTAGAATAATCACTGAACACAAGAATTGTTCTGGTCAGCGCGTTGCAAGTGAGGGGGTTGCGAGCTTCTCCAAGGCACCATAGTTAGTGTGTGTCGCAATGAGAGCTGAAGCCCAAAGGCCCTGAAATGGAAGAATTTGCTTTTGGTTGCTCGTGTCATATCACTTCTGTTAAACAGAATCTTCCTTATGGATGGAGAATAAGGAACATGATGATGACATAAACTAGCACAAACATATCTATCAAGCCTTCAAGTGAAAGCATTCTTTTATTTATTTATTATAATTTATTTTATTCATGTAATTTTATTTCGAAGCTTTGGGCATAATCTTCCTCTATCAAAAGATACACGTCAGTGTGAAAAAGCCAAACTGCTTTTGTCTTTAAAGTATCTCAGGTGCCACTTCAGTTAGCAACTTAATTCTCACAAGTAGAAATAAATTGCAGGTTTACACACTAAGTTTCCTGTCCTTTTAAAAATAATATAACAAATACCAGATTTTTTTCTGTTTTTTAATGAGCACTGTGGGTAAGGGGGTATGGTTTATTAAAACACACTGAAATGAGCTGTTTTGTTAGTCTGTCTTTGTTATAGCAGTTAGGCTTGTACATTTTTGCTAGTATTCATTTAGTGTATGCATAGGTTGTCAGTATAAATATGAAATTCAGTGAAATTAAAGCAAGCTATATTTGGGATTCAAACTGATTCCTGTATAATAGACTAGTGTATGTGTCTTCCATCTATGTGTGAATGTGTGTATATGCATGCATGTGTATGTGTGCATGTGTGAATATGTATGTGCATATGTCATATATTTGTTCAAGTGTGTGTATGTACATGTTTGTATGTGTGTGTGCACACATGTATGAATATGTGCATATATGTGTATATGTGTATATATGTGAGTATATATGTATGTGACTATGTATATGTATGTATGTATGTATATGCATATGTGTATTAATGTGCATGCCTATGTATGTGTTTGTCTGTGAATGTGGCTATGTGTGTGTATTTATGCTTGTGTGTGTGTGTGTGTGTGTGTGTATGCATATATATCAATGCACTGACTCATTTATAACAGACTCTTAGAATGAAATCTTTGCTGGCTTTAAGGTCAGGATCCTCCTGCCTCAGTCCACTGAAATCTGAGAGTACAGGCACATGCCACCATACCTGGTACTGTAATCATTTTGAAGGAGAAAAGAAATAACTCATGTAGTAGTTTATAGCATCATAAAGAGTTGAACCCTGAAGCTGACAATTTCTCTTCTCAGCATACGTACAAGAGACTCACAGTTAAGAGTTTTAACAATGAGGCATTCTATCAGCTTCCATAGTAAACATAGCTTTACAATTAGCTATTTTAAAGTATAGACTAAAAAATGAAATTAAATATTTATTTAAAATGTATGAAAATTCAGTATATTCACATAACATGGTGCTGTGATACATGCATGCATGCACAGATAATTTAAAGTGAATTAATATTTATATTATTTTAAATATTTGCTTTTTCTGGTGAGCACACTTAAAATGTGTTCTCAGCACTTTGCAAGAATACAATACACAGTTATTAACTACAGTGAACATGCTTTACATCTTTAGACCAACAGTTCCCATTGTTTCCCCCAGGCCTATATTTCTTTTTGAAAAAAAAAAAGAAAACCTAACTGAGTAATAATCACAACGTCTGCCACTGTTGCATCCTCTTGACAGTAAATTAAATTAAAATCAGGATGACAATTGACTACTGCATCCTAACTTCAGTGCAAGCTCTATTTACAAAATGAACTTCGAAGACCAGATTCCTGAGTCTGAACTGAGTTTGACAGTCATCTGCTACCTGCCTCTGGTCACTAGAGAACAACCTGGGCTCTTAAGCTTGACGTGTATTCTGCTAAACTCCTCTGGCATGGACCTGTAGTCTCAGCATTCAGTAGACTGAGGCAGGAGGATTGTGAGTTCAGAAGTATCAGAATGGCAAGTGTACCTTGGCTTAATCATAGTGTTATTCAGTTATAACTCTACAAGAGTATTAGAAGCATTTGTATTAGAATGGTTACATTAAAATCTCGAGTTTACAATTCAGATGTTTTTCAAAAAGTTAAGTTCCAGTCAATTAATGCTTGTAGAGCCCTAATTATCTTAAGATTGTATCCCTATTTTCTGGTGAGAAGTTCAGTAATTTTATTTCTATTTACTTTTTTGTTCTTTTCATTTTCGATAACAATGATTTGGAAGAATAACTCAGAGTAGTTTAAAGTACTCTTGGTAACACTGGTTGTTTCCTAAACAAACCCAGTACTGAATACCTACTGTGTAGTCACTGGTTGGCTTGAGTGACCCTGATAAGCCCATGGAAGCAAATTTATATATATTAAAATACTACTGTAGCAGGTGCAATGATATGACAAAGCAGAGAACAATGATATTGCAGAGAAGAAGAGATTGACAAGGATGTGAAAAGTTTTGTGCATAAAACTGACTTTTAATCCAAATCTTGGAACATGTTATACATTGATCTAGAGCATAGGAAAAAATAAAACGCATGCCACGTTTCAAACTCAATGTGAAATGTAGACCTGGCATTTGGCAGTTATTTGAAAGCGTATACTAGCATTTAAAAAAATAATCTGGGAGATATTAGTACCATTAATTTTTCTGTATGCTTGTTGAGTTTTATTCACTAGTGTGAACGACAATGGTGAAGGAACTTTCTGGAACCATCCAGTCCTACAGCAACAAGTCACCCAAATACTGGAAAGAAAAAATGAGACCGAGGTCTCAGAAGTGAAGTTGGTGGAGACACAGGAAGAACACTCTGCAGGGGAGGGAATGCACATGGCTGATCTGGAAGTGGAATGGTGACTGAGAGAGAAGTCAGCTTTGTACAGGGAAGCAGCGAGGAGACCAATTTGGAGGATCAGCTGGGCAGTTGAAGAGTGGTCAGAGAAGAGGGGCAGGACATGTAGTCACTGGAAAGATCTCCATAGGCTGCACTTGATCTATGCATTAGGGAAAGATCCAGAATGTATTGCCTTTGACAATAGAATTTACTAAACTTTAATGAAGAAGAGTTATTGGAATTCACTTATTTTAGAAGCTCTGCCTTTGCAGTGTATGCATATGGTTCCTTGGGACATTGTATTGTTGCCTTAAACAAAAAATTCTCAATATGTTTTCTGATCTGGATCATGTTTGAGCAGATGTGCATATACCTATTGTATAGCACTACAAGTTATATATTCACATGTCTTATCTCATTCAATGGCCACATAACCACTAAGAGGATTGTCTTAGTTAAGGTTTTACTGCTGTGAACAGACACCATGACCAAGGCATCTCTTATAAGGACAGCATTCAATCGGTGTTGGTTTACAGGTTCAGAAGTTTAGTTCATTATCATCAAGGTAGGAACTTGGCAGCATCCTGCAGGCATGATGCAGGAGGAGCTTAGAGATCTACATCTTCAGCTGGAGGCTGCTAGGAAAATATTGACTTTCAGGCAGCTAGGAAAAAAGGGTATTTAAGCCCACACCCACAGTGACACACCTACTCCAACAAGGCTACACTTCCTAATAGTGCCATTCCCTGGGCAAAACATGAGCAAACCATCACAAGGATGATAATGACATTTTGTCCTTACCACTGAGAATCTTAGATGCTCTAAGAGGCAAGGAAATCTTATAACTCCACATGATTAAATAGAGGCCTTCACCTATCCCAGATTCTCTGGATTCTTCCCAAACAGTTGATTTGATCAGTGTTTCATAGCTTATGTTGAAATAGTGATGTTCATATAGAAAACAGGCCCAAAGAGTGACACTGCTGCGACTTTCAGCATAACCTAGTAGAAGCACAATGATGAATTAGAAGACAGCAAGAGACATGCCCCTAATTCCTCCACAGAGGCCATGCTTACTCCTGACCTACATCTGATTCCTCTGGAATTTACCAAGGCAACCTTGGGACTGTTTGACTTATATAGAAGAAAGCTTGTACTGCCTCCTACCTCTGGTTCTAATCTTCTCAGCATAACTTCTTACAATCTACTGTAAGGAGTCTGGGTTGTATAACTATAATGCAATCTCACGATGAGGAAGTGACAGGTAGATCCTGGATGAATTGCAGAAATTACACAAGGTGGAGGGTTATAGCCTGCCCCATGAAGAACGCACCAAGCTGTCTTCATTTCTACTTTCTCCAGAGCTCTCAGCCATCATCATTTTGTATACTTCTTTGCTATAAATCTGAGAATTTGAAAATTTGTAGGTAAGCATTTCTAGGAGTGAATTCTCAAGGGTGCTGTACTTGAGGCCAAATGAAATAGAAGATGCCTAGCACAGAGAGAAGACAACAAGGACAGCTTTGGTGTGTGTGTGTGTGTGGGGTCACTGATACTGATATCATATCAAAAGTAGATAAAAGAAGATTCAGGATTATGTCCATCAGTTTTAGAAGAAGAAGGATCCCAGTGTGGATTAGAATGTATTTTAAAATCATGAATTTCAAAGCTTGTAAAACTAAGTGTAATAGAACGAAGTACCAAAGAGTCAGCAGAAAATCTGGAAGGACCGAACCGTTCTGCAGCTGAGAGTCTTTGAGAGGTATTGCAGGTAGGAAGTAAGCTTTTGATAAATAGGAGGAGGTGGGAGTCTTCTTGAAGGGAGAATAAACACATGGAAACTCCATAAGAATAAAATAGAAGACTCTGTATGTAAGAGCATCTATACTAAAGATGCTGGTGGGGAACTTGGCCAGGACCTAGGGCAGATGAAATGGATGAGCTAACAGAAGAGTGTGTGAGAGCTACTTCTCAGGAAGCGCCACCTTCTGGGAGGGATGGGCAAGCCAAGGACCCTGGAGGTTGTTACGTCCTTTTCTGTTATTCATTTTTTAACAGTGTTCCTTCCCCCTGTGCCACGCAGTTCTGTCTCTTCCCCAGGCCCTTCTGCCTCTGCTCCCTCAGGGCTGGATTTGCAACTCTTTGTTCTTTGTTCTCCCATCTAGATCCTGCTTGATCTGTATTGTTTGGATCCTCAGAGACTGATAATTTCTTAAAGGCAGAATTATAGCAATTTTTTAATTAAACACTCTTATTTAGGCAGAAGGTTTCCTCTGTAGTAGGTAGGTCTTGTTGTTTAGGTTTCTATGGTTTGAAGTGTGTGAGAAATCCTTTTATTGTGTTTCCATACAATGAAATAACTGTGGCCTTGACTAATGGCGAAACAATTAAATATTTGCTTGTTTCATAGAGTAATATAGTATTAATAATGATTTGCCTTTGCATTTTAATTGTTGGTGTGGAATTTAAGGAGCAAAGAGATAAAAATTTCCTACTGCTCTTTACCAATTCAGAATGGCAACATAAAATGCATATTTTCTCTTAAAAAATCATTTAGGCTGATTTCTGCTGAATAAAATAAAGACTTCTGCTGTCAAATGAAGCTTTGAAAGTAAGAGATCGTAGTAATTTCCGAGGACTCTATGGAAGTTTGAATGAGAGTGGATTCTATAGGTTCATATGTTTGAATGTTGAGCCATCAGGGCTGTTTGGAAAGGATTAGGAGGTGTGGCCTTGTTAAACCCATGTCAGGCCTCTTGCCCACTCCCCCCTCCCCCCACACCTCCTCTGCAACTTTCTCTCTGCCTGCTGCCTTAGGATGACAATGTAAAACTCTCAGCTACATTATGATGGTGGACTAAACCTCTGAAACAGTAAGCAATCCCTTAGTTAAATATTTTCTTTTGTAAGAGTTACCTTGGTCATGGTGCCCCTTCACAGCAATAGAACAGTAACTAAGACAGACTCCTCTTAGGAACAATCTAATTTTCAGTTTGTAAATCTTCAGCTTATTTTCCTGTGAGTCAAATGGTCCTATCTTTGTCTCTTCAGATTCCAGTGTTATCTTAAGAGGCACTGGGAGCATGACACAGATGGCAAAGACACTAAGCAAATGTTCAATATACTTCATCCAAATAATATTGTGAATTACATAGCTTTTAAATGTAACGTGAGTTTTGACCTTAAAAAAGATTTCCCCTTTCTTCTAGCAGGTAATAAAAAGAGAGGGAAAAGCCTTCTTCAAAATGTTATATATACTCAGTGCTGTACTATAATTTCTAATAAAGAAACCCAACCTTTAGCAAATGGATAAAAAAATTAATAATGAAATGGAGGGCCAGATGGGTGAATGTGTTGCATAATGTGGCAGATTTTAGTTGAATTGACAACTGCTAACAAGCTGTCTGACTCAGGGTAGCTCTGCCTTTTCCAACAATTTCTCTGCACCGTATTCCAATTGTACTTATACACTGAGACTCGAAGACAATAAAAAATTAATGAATGAGCTAATGAGGCCATTTCAAGTAATAATCTGCGTGAGAAAACATGGTCAACTCTGGTTTAGTGAATGAGGC
Source organism: Tokudaia tokunoshimensis (assembly GCA_036184795.1). Classification (NCBI taxonomy): domain Eukaryota; kingdom Metazoa; phylum Chordata; class Mammalia; order Rodentia; family Muridae; genus Tokudaia; species Tokudaia tokunoshimensis. Next base: position 86,299,613 of record BTHU01000002.1, on the reverse strand, counting down.
CAGTCTGCAAATCTGTAGTTGAAATAAGGTCATTCCTTCAGTCAATGAAGACAACTCTCTGTGAATATATCAGATATAAGTAATTGATGTGCCAAATACAGTAAGAACCCAGACTACTAAAGGAAATAAGATAGATGGAACCTCCCTTGGAAAAATTTCTTGTAGGGGTTGGGGAGATGACTCAGTGGCTGCTATTCTAGTGGATCCAGGTTCTATGCCCAGCACCCCTCTGGCAGGTCAAGACCCTCCAATATTGTAGTCCCAGGAGCTCTGATGACCTCCTGACCTGCACGGGCACGGTGTGCATGTGGTACACAGATATATATACAGGCAAAACATCCATGTACATGACATAAAAATAAACAAAATCTCGAGGGAGGGAGCCTGCCAGCTTCCCTTCCGCGACCTCTGTTCCCGCGGACTGCGCTGGAGAGACCGGTACCCAGGTTCTCCCCCCGATATAACATCACTTGGGACACGGCCTGTTGGGGCTTCCGTCTGTGCCCGAGGGCGGGTTGGTGCTGTGGTCGTCTGGGTGCCAGATCGGCGGGCCATCGTGACCACAGGGTGAGCGGCGCCACGGAGACTGCCCTCCGCCATCTTTGCTCCAGTGACCAGGTAGTTGGGACCGCCAGGCTCAGAGACAGACAGGCATAATATCGCTTCGGTTTCAGGCAGCTTGTGTGTAACCTGCTCCCAGGTGCTGGGCTGATCTGCAGTAACCAGCGCGCCAGTTCCGCGGTGGGACCTTCTGCCTGGTGGAGGGACCCCGCGCAGGGAGGGAGCCTGCCAGCTTCCCTTCCGAGACCTCTGTTCCCGCGGACTGCGCTGGAGAGACCGGTACCCAGGCTCTCCCCCCAATATAACATCACTTGGGACACGGCCTGTTGGGGCTTCCTTCTGTGCCCGAGGGCGGGTTGGCGCTGTGGTCGTCTGGGTGCCAGATCGGCGGGCCATCGTGACCACAGGGTGAGCAGCGCCACGGAGAGTGCCCTCCGCCATCTTTGCTCCAGTGACCAGGTAGTTGGGACCACCAGGCTCAGAGACAGACAGGCATAATATCGCTTCGGGTTCAGGCAGCTTGTGTGTAACCTGCTCCCAGGTGCTGGGCTGATCTGCAGTGACCAGCGCGCCAGATCTGCTGTGGGACTTCTGCCTGGCAGAGGGACGCCCCCTCCCCCCCCCAGGAGAGATCACACACCCCTGCACAGGGCAGGAGCCTGCCAGCCTCCCTTTGGCGACCTCTGCTCCAGGAATCCACTAGGCTGAGCCTTTAGATGTGCAAGGCCTCCCCAATATAAGATCACTTGGGGCAAAGCACATTAGGGCTCCAAAGTCACTCAGGAGCAGGCAGGCCCCAGAAATCGGTGCCAGGGGAATCCTGGTAATCCAGGGGGGGCAGAAATAGCTTTGCAGGCTCACAGGAGGTCCAACCAACAGCCAGTGGCAGCAGGACCAACTAACAACAGAGGTATCCAGATGGCAAAAGGCAAACGTAGGAATGTTACTAACAGTAATCAAAGTAATGTGGGACCATCCGAACCCAACTCTCCAACAGCAGCAAGTCCTGGATACCCCACCACACCCGAAAGACAAGATCTGGATTTAAAATCACTTCTCATGATGCTATTAGAGGATCACAAGAAGGACACAAATAAATCTCATAAAGAGTTACAGGAGACCATGAATCAACGGTTAGAAGCCCTTACAAAGGAAACACAAAAATCGCTTAGAGAAATGCGGGAGAACATGGATCAAAAGATGGAGGCGCACAAGGAGACAACACAAAAATCGCTTAACGAGATGAATCAACGGGTAGATGCACTCACAAAGGAATCACAAAATTTGCATAAAGAAATGCAGAAGAATATGGGTCAACAGACGGATGCCCATAAGGAGGCAACACAAAAATTGCTTAAAGAAATGAATCAACGGTTAGATGCCCTTACAAAGGAAACACGAGAACTGCTTAAAGAAATGCAGGAGACGATGGATCAACAGATGGAATCCCATGAGGAGGAAACACAAAAATCGCTCAGAGAAATGCAGGAGAACGTGGGTCATCAGGAAGAAATCCTGAAAGAGGTAATGCAAAAATACCTTAAAGAAATACAGGAAAATACAAACAAACAAGTGAAGGATCTCAGCAAATCCATCCAGGAACTAAAAAAGGAAGTAGAAACAACTAAGAAATCACAAAGGGAGACAACTTTGGAGATAGAAAACCTTGGGAAGAAATCAGGAGCCATAGATGCAAACATCAACAATAGAATACAAGAGATGGAAGAAAGAATCTCAGGTGCTGAAGATTCCATAGAAAGCATCGACTCAACAGTCAAAGAAAATTCAAAATGCAAAAAACGCGTAACCCAAAACATCCAGGAAATCCAGGACACAATGAGAAGACCAAACCTAAGGATTATAGGTATAGATGAGAGTGAAGATTTGCAACTTAAAGGGCCAGTAAACATCTTCAACAAAATTATGGAGGAAAACTTCCCTAACTTAAAGAGAGAGATGCCGATGAACATACAAGAAGCCTACAGAACTCCAAACAGACTGGACCAGAACAGAAATACCTCCCGTCACATAATAATCAAAACACCGAATGTTCTAAACAAAGAAAGAATACTAAATGCAGTAAGAGAAAAGGGCCAAGTAACATACAAAGGAAGACCTATCCGAATCACATCAGACTTCTCACCAGAGACTATGAAAGCCAGAAGATCCTGGGCAGATCTCATGCAGACACTAAGACAGCACAAATGCCAGCCTAGACTACTATACCCAGCAAAACTCTCAATCACCATAGATGGAGAGACCAAGATATTCCATGATAAAACCAAATTTTCACAATATCTTTCCACAAATCCAGCCCTGCAACGGATAATAGGTGGAAACCTCCAATACAGGGAGAGAAACAACACCCTGGAAAAAATGAGATAATAACCTTCTTGAATCAAACCCAAAAGTAGATAACCACTCAAACATAAAGATAGCGTCAAGAATGGCAGATGGCAATAATCACTATGCCTTAATCTCTCTTAATATCAATGGTCTCAATTCCCCAATTAAAAGACATAGACTAGCAGACTGGATACGTAAACAGGACCCAGCATTTTGCTGCATGCAGGAAACGCACCTCAGTGTCAAAGACAAACACTACCTCAGAGTAAAAGGCTGGAAAACAATTTTACAAGCAAATGGCCCCAAGAAACGAGGTGGAGTAGCCATCCTAATATCGGATAAAATTGATTTTCAACCCAAAGTCATCAAAAAAGACACAGAAGGACACTACATACTGATCAAGGGAAAAATCCACCATCAAGAACTCTCAATCCTGAATATCTATGCTCCAAATGCAAGGGCACCCTCATTCGTAAAAGAAACTTTACTAAAACTCAAAGCACACATCGCACCGCACACAATAATAGTGGGTGACTTCAACACCCCGCTCTCTGAAATGGATCGTTCAGGAAAGCAGAAACTAAACAGGGACACAGTGAATCTAATTGAAGCCTTGGACCAAATGGAACTAACTGATATATATAGAACATTTCATCCTAGAGCTAAAGAATACACCTTCTTCTCAGCTCCTCATGGTACCTTCTCCAAAATTGACCATATAATTGGTCACAAATCAGACCTCAACAGATACAAGAAGATAGAAATAATCCCATGCCTCCTATCAGATCACTATGGAATAAGGGTGGTCTTCAATGGCAACAAAAACAAAAGAAAACCCACGTACACATGGAGGCTGAACAATGCTCTACTCAATGATAACTTGGTCAAGGTGGAAATAAAGAAAGAAATCAAAGACTTTTTGAAAGTTAATGAAAATGAAGGCACAACATACCCTAACTTATGGGACACAATGAAAGCAGTGCTAAGAGGAAAATTCATAGCCCTGAGTGCCACCAAAAAGAAACGGGAGACAGCATACACTAACAGCTTAATGGCACACCTGAAAGCCCTGGAACAAAAAGAAGCAAATACACCAAAGAGGAGTAGAAGGCAGGAAATCATCAAACTCAGGGCTGAAATCAATCAAGTAGAAACAAATAAAACCATACAAAGAATCAACAAAACGAGGAGTTGGTTCTTTGAGAAAATCAACAAGATAGATAAGCCCTTAGCCAGACTAACCAGAGGGCACAGAGATAGTATCCAAATTAATAAAATCAGAAACGAAAAGGGAGAGATAACAACAGAAACTGAGGAAATTCAAAAAATCATCAGATCCTACTACAAAAACCTGTATTCAACACAACTAGAAAATCTTGAGGAAATGGACAATTTCCTTGACAGATACCAAGTACCAAAATTAAATCAGGATCAAATAGACCATCTAAACCGTCCTATAACCCCTGAAGAAATAGAAGTTGTCATTGGAAGTCTTCCAACCAAAAAAAGCACAGGTCCAGATGGTTTTAGTGCAGAATTCTATCAGACCTTCAAAGAAGACCTAACACCAATACTCTTCAAACTGTTCCACAAAATAGAAACAGAAGGAACACTACCCAACTCGTTCTATGAAGCCACAATTACACTAATACCAAAAGCACACAAAGATCCGACAAAGAAAGAGAATCTCAGGCCAATCTCTCTTATGAATATAAATGCAAAAATACTCAATAAAATTCTTGCCAACCGAATCCAAGAACACATCAAAACGATCATTCACCACGATCAAGTAGGCTTCATCCCAGGGATGCAGGGATGGTTCAATATAAGGAAATCCATCAATGTAATCCACTACATAAACAATCTCAAAGAAAAAACCACATGGTCATCTCATTAGATGCTGAGAAAGCATTTGACAAAATTCAGCATCCTTTCATGCTAAAGGTCTTGGAAAGATCAGGAATTCAAGGCCCATATCTAAACATAGTAAAAGCAATTTACAGCAAACCAGTAGCCAGCATCAATCTAAACGGAGAGAAACTTGAAGCAATCCCACTAAAATCAGGGACTAGACAAGGCTGCCCTCTCTCTCCATATCTTTTCAATATAGTACTTGAAGTTCTAGCTAGAGCAATTAGACAACAAAAAGAGGTCAAAGGGATACAAATTGGAAAGGAAGAAGTCAAACTATCACTATTTGCAGACGATATGATAGTATACATAAGCGACCCAAAGAACTCCACCAGAGAACTCCTACAGCTGATAAACGACTTCAGCAAAGTGGCCGGATATAAAATCAACTCAAGCAAGTCAGAAGCCTTCCTATACTCAAAGGATAAGCAGGCTGAGAAAGAAGTAAGAGAAATAATACCCTTTACGATAGCCACAAACCATATTAAGTATCTTGGCGTGACGCTAACCAAACAAGTGAAAGATCTGTATGACAAGAACTTCAAGTCTCTGAAGAAAGAAATTGAAGAAGACCTCGGAAGATGGAAAAATCTGCCATGCTCATGGATTGGCAGGATTAATATAGTAAAAATGAGCATCTTACCAAAAGTAATACACAGATTCAATGCAATTCCCATCAAAATCCCAACTCAATTCTTCATAGAGTTAGAAAGAGCAATTCAAAAATTCATCTGGAATAACAGAAAACCCAGAATAGCTAAAACTATTCTCAAGAGTAAAAGAACCTCTGGGGGAATCAGTATCCCGGACCTCAAGCTGTACTACAGAGCAATAGTGTTAAAAACTGCATGGTATTGGTACAGTAACAGACATGTAGATCAATGGAACAGAATTGAAGACCCAGAAATGAATCCACACTCCTATGGTCACTTGATCTTTGACAAAGGAGCTAAAACCATCCAGTGGAAAAAAGAAAGCCTTTTCAACAAATGGTGCTGGCTCAGCTGGAGGTCAACATGCAGAAGAATGCAAATTGACCCATCCTTATCTCCTTGCACTAAGCTCAATTCTAAGTGGATCAAAGATCTCCACATAAAACCAGACACACTGAAACTAATAGAAGGGAAACTAGGGAAGAACCTTGAACATATGGGCACAGGGGAGAATTTCCTGAACAGAACTCCAATAGCTTATACTCTAAGATCAAGAATAGACAAATGGGACCTCATTAAATTACAAAGTTTTTGCAAGGCAAAAGACACCGTCAAAAAGACAAAGCGGCAACCAACTAACTGGGAAATGATCTTTACCAACCTTACATCCGACAGAGGGCTAATATCCAAGATATACAAAGAACTCAAGAAGTTAAACTCCAGAGAGGCAAGTAACCCTATTAAAAAATGGGGTACAGAGCTCCACAAAGAGTTCTCACCTGAAGAATATCTAATGGCTGAGAAGCACCTAAAGAGATGTTCATCATCCTTAGTCATTAGGGAAATGCAAATCAAAACAACCCTGAGATTCCATCTCACACCAGTCAGGATGGCTAAGATCAAAAACACAGGAGACAGCAGTTGTTGGCGAGGATGTGGAGAAAGAGGAACACTCCTCCACTGCTGGTGGAATTGCAGGCTGATACAACCACTCTGGAAAGCAGTCTGGCGGCTCCTCAGAAAACTGGGCATGACACTTCCGGAGGATCCGGCTATACCACTCCTGGGCATATACCCAGAGACTTTACCTGCATGCAATAAGGACACATGCTCCACTATATTCATAGCAGCCTTATTTATAATAGCCAGAAGCTGGAAAGAACCCAGATGTCCCTCAACGGAGGAATGGATTCAGAAGATGTGGTATATTTACACAATGGAATACTACTCTGCAATTAAAAACAATGAATTCACGAAATTCCTAGGCAAATGGTCAGAACTTGAAAATATCATCCTTAGTGAGGTAACCCAATCACAAAAGATCACACATGGTATGAAGTCACTGATAAGGGGATATTGACCCAGAATCTCAGAATACCCTAGACACAATCAGCATATCAATAGATTTCTAAAAAGATGGAAGGAGAGACCCCTGGTCCTGGAAAGACTGGATGTAGGGGAACGCCAGGACAGAGTAATGAGAGGGGGTTGAACGGAGAAAAGAGGGAGGGAAGGGGGCTTATGGGACTTTCGGGGAGGGAGGAAACGGGAAAGGGGAAGTGATTTGGAATGTAAATTAAAAAAATAAAATTAAATTAAATTAAAAAAAAAATAAACAAAATCTCCAAAGAAGAGACTATATTATATATGTGTAGAGCCAGAAATTATTCACACAATGGCTTAAAATGCCACTGAGTATTTATAATTACAGATATCTGGAGACACGTTGAAAACTTTGAAACAAGTTTAAAATATTAAGGATAGCTAAACAAAATGGCTAATGGTAAGGATTGTAATTACAAGTAAAGTAAGATAACGCTGGAATCGGAAGAGACAAAGATAGGACCATTTGACTCCCAGGCTTTTCGTCAGCAGATGCATTGTTCCTATTTTATGTGTGTTAATTGTTCTGTCCTCCAGTGACCTCCTGCGTGAGTTAGTGGGCTTCCCTACCTCAGGGCTTTTATTCATGAATGCACTTTGCCTGGAAGCTCTTCCCTCAAGTGCTTATGAGGGCCACTCCCTCCATTTCTTCAGATGGTATCTGAGATGACATGTCAGAGGGGCCTTCTTCCCTCATCTCAGTTCTAAGTTTGTAACCCCAAACTTGTTCACTTCCTTGTTCGTTTTCTTCCTGAACTCTCCTCACCTTCCCAGATGGAATCTCATAGCTATGTGTCTTTCTCATTGCTGTTCTCACTTAAATGGATGGTTTATTATGTTCAGAATTTTTTCTTTTTGATCTTAAAGCAACAGTGAGCATATCCTAAGTGTTCAGTGAATATTTGTTGAATGAATGATATGACTAACAGAGAGATGGGCAGACACACAGAGAGTCACAGTCATAGACACATACACAGACACATTTAATCATAGACCCAGACTCAGTCTCAGACCCAGACCCAGACCCAGACCCAGACCCAGACCCAGACCCAGACCCTGACCCAGACCAAGGCACAGACACACACAGTCCTATGCCCCATGCTTTGGATGGGGTGTGATTCTGTTCGCCAAGCATTAATGTATCGGGAACTTGGTCTCCACCATGAGTATGCTGAAGAGTGGTGAAATCTACAAGAAGTGGGTCGTAGTAGTAGGCTCATCTTATAGCAATCTCCTGAAATTGAAATTTTCCTCCAGGGAGGGAGGAAGAAAGTTTATGAGATCAGAAACTTCACAAGAGAACTTTGGAAGACCTAGAGAGCAGAAATATAGAAGATTCAGCAGGGCCTACCCAACATTCTACAGGTGGGATACAGTTTCTAGAAAAACTCTCCCACCTGTGTAGAAGGCTGTTCTGCAGAGAGCTCAGGATTACACTTTCTGTGAGTTGTCACCTACCTTTGAGTCACCTATGCAATTTGTCATTTAACCCCTTACCCACACTCCCATAAGTAGCTGTGACAAAACCATCTGACCTCATAGTTGGACTCTGGTGGAGTCCTTACTTTGGCCAGTTCCCTAGGTGGGATGAACAGATGATTGTTCAGATCATGCCAGGAAACCTTCAAACAACATCCTCAAAGAGATTAAAGTAGATCTTCTGAGCTCCCGAGCTTCTGCCAGATCACACGGCTATGGAACATCCCACCTGAGCTGCTGCTGACTGAACTCCCATGTTGATGACCTCCTGCTCTTGCAGGCGTGATCTTACGATTTGTTGCCAGTCCTTCAGCTGGTAAAGGACCCAGACAAGCCACGGGCAAAGCTTGTGCCGGTGGCAGGCCTTTTTTTTGAACATTCTATAGATATTCAGAATGCAAAAGTTACAAGATTAGGGCGTCTTCCACTGGGAAGCCTCAGAGCCAGGAGGAGCATTCAGTGCACTGGAGCTACCCCAGGAAGCACCCCGCGAACCAGAGCCTTCTGAATGTCAGAGTGAAGCTACAGTGGGGAGCCCAGAAAGCTAAATTGAATAGCAACCCATCTCACGTGCCTAGGGAACACCACACCAGCAGTGTGGTCTCACAGAGCTGCCAGTAGCAAGGGCCAGGATACTGTGGGAGCAGCTGTTCGGTCCTCACAGCCTGCCACTCTCTATAGTGAGTACGGAATATTAGACTTAAAGATTTAAGATTGATGTCTTCCCTTCTTGGCCTTCACCTGACTTTGGACTGACTGCCCCTCACTTTCTCTGGAATAGGCAGGCTCACCATGGTCCTGCCCTTCTGCTCTATAGCAGAGGTATGTAACTTCTTTCAACTGTCATTTTTACCAAAAATTTCAATTTATATGTATGGGTGTTTTGCCTGCATGTATGTTTATGCACTGCCTCCTGCAGTGTCTGAACCCAGAAGAGTGTGCAGATTACTGTGCACCACCTCATGGCTGCTGGCAATAGAACCCTGGCTTTCAAATACTAAGCCAACTCTCTAGCTGTCATTTATGTGAGCTTATATTAGAAGTTGGCCTTGAATCTCAGAGATTTTGGCACAAAACAAGTTGACTTAGGGACTCTTGGAGTTGGAAGGAATGTTGCCTGGTGGGAAGGACATGAACTCAATGTTGGATGTGGATGCCTGAGTTCCCCAGATGTATGTAGTGTCTCCAGTGTGGTGATGCTGAGGGGTAGTAGACTTTCTGGAGTTGGGGCCTAGTGAGAGGTTCTAGCTCACAGGGGTCCTGCCCCTTTTAGAGGGAAGTAAGTTAGGCCTTGTTGAATCCCTGACTTCTACCAACCAATTATAGGGTCCCTGGTTTCTAAGCTTCTGTGTGATTTCTTGCTTTTTAATGTGGTCTCTTCCTTCTGCATGTAATATTAAACTCATCAGAAAGAGAGTCAATAGGACTGAAGACTGCCTATAAAACTATGAGACATTTGTTTGTTTGTTTGTTTGTTTGCTTTCTGAGATAGTTTCACTGTTTTGTCTGTGATGGCATCATACTTAGAAGGATCCTCCTGCTTCAGCCTCCTGAGTGTTGGGATTTTAAGTATAGACCTCCATGCCTGGTAGATAAACCTTTTTTATATAAATAAAATTAATCTGCCTAAGGTGTTTCATTATAGTAATGAAAAGGTAACCAATCTATACTAACATATAAATTTAAATGCATATTTACTGATAATATATAAAATTATACAATATATTTTAAAATGTGAACATGACAAAGTATACATGCACATATACACATGCACAAACACACACACACACACACACACGTCCTATGTACAAATGAAAACAAAATTGCCCCCAGTGTATGAACATAGGTATGTAGCTCAGGGAGTGGATGCTACAGTTCTTTTTATCTAAATATATGAAATAGATAGCATATCCCTTTTGACTCATCACTAAAGATAAATGATGCTTTTCATCAATTTTTAAGTTACTGTCATTTGAATATGAATGGTTCCCATAGGCTCATATATTTGAATGCTTGTTCTATAGTTGGTGGAACTGTTTGGAGAGGATTAGAAAGTTTGGCCTTGTTGGAATAGGTGAGTTGCTGGGTGTGGGCTTTAAGGTTGCAAAAGCCCACATCATTCACTGTTAGCTCTCTTTCTCTGCCATGTAGTATTTCCAACATGTAAGCTCGCAGCTAATGCTCCACCACCATGATGGCCTGGCTACTGCCACACTCCCTGCCATGATGGTCATAGAATTTAGTCCTCTGGAACCATGAGTCCCTAATTAAATGTTTTCTTTTATAAGTTACCTTGGTCATGGTGTCTTTTCATAGTAATGGAAAAGTAACAGAAAGGTAACTAAGACAGTTATGATACTAAATGTTTTCCTCAGTTATTTTCTAGATAAAGAATATGGAATCAAATGAAGTTAGATGGCTTCCTCATAAGTTGACCAGCAGCAAAGCAAGATTGGAACTCAAGACTATCTGCAACTAAATCCTTGGCATTTCCTTCATTGATTTTCAAATATATTAGGCTACTTATTTTACCTATTTTCTTTTTTTAAAAAAAAATAACTTTCATTCCCAGAATTGTTGACCTACACTAGAACTAAAGCACCATCTCTATAAGATGCTTTGAATAATTTGATAATTGTGTTGAGAAAAACAGGAAAAGAAACATTGAATTATTTCACACTCTGAATAAAATTTGCCCTAATCAGTCTGTCATTTGTCAGCATTTAGAGACCATCATCAAAGTTTCACTTTAGAAATTTTAAAGTAATTAAATCAATTATGGAAACAGCTATTTATGACAAATTAAAAATGATATTCATTTGTATTTCATACTTGAAATCAACAAAATAGCCTGATAGTAAAAGCGATGGCAAAAAAACTTTAAAAATGGAAAATATTCTGAGTCAAACAGACTAAATACATACGACTATAATAAAATTTTATTAGCATGGCTGTATTTTAAATGGCATTAAATGGAAGAGCTAATGCATGCATTCTCTGTATTATATTGATTTGTTTAGCTTTCCCAGTAGCAGGAAGGACTGAAGATTTAAGGGTGTGTACTTAGAATTGCATTCTGAAGAGCCAAGCTCATTTAAATTTGTGATGAGAGTATTTCTTTCTGGTTCAATTGTTTACTATTTTCTTCAAGAGCATACTCATGACAGCTCATTAGGAATGCAATTTGCCAACTTTTATCAAAAGGTTTCAAAATGGGCAGACCCTCTGATTTAGCAATGCATTTCTGGGAATGTATACCAAGACACAAATTTGCATTTTAGGAGGAGCTCTATCCACTCACTGTGTTCAGTGTAGTGTTGCTATTTTGTTTTTAAAATACTTCAAAATAGAAAAAGAGTAATTACTTCTTCAATGAGGCAACAACATACACAACAGAGTGGAATGCTTCTCTGAACCTTCTTAACCCCATCTTGCTCTCAAAAGGATCACAGTAGCATTGTGTTATTTTAACCCTGAGCTGTTAATTTTGAGGCACTTAGTTTAACCTTGAATATAACACCACTGCACAGGGGTAGGATCCTGTTGTGGGATCAATGCCTTTTACTAAAATATTAACATATATATATATATATATATATGCTGTGGCTGGTAAGATTGCTTTCAGTTAAGAACACTAACAGCTCTTCCAGAGGACTTGCTTTCAGTTCCTAGCACACACATGGCATGAGCCAGTGGATCTAGTGCCCTGTTCTGGCCTCTGTAGCAGACCAACACAAATTACATATTACATAAACTCAAGTCAAACACACACACACACACACACACACCAATAAACGTTTAAAATGCTGTATAACTACTCTACAAATTGAAATTCTTTTGCAAAAAATGTATATCTTGTTTTCTGTACATTAAGAAAAATAAGAATAATGTGAATTTTCAATTACACATATACATGTTACATATGAAACAAATAATTGTTTATCCTCTGGTGGCAGAGTGGATGATTTTGCCTTTCTGAATTTTCTGAATTTGAAATGATAAATGTTGTAACTAATTACATAGTTTTTTTGTTTTGTTTTGTTTTGTTTTTTTCTTGTGGTGGTTTGAATATGCTTGGCCAAGGGAAGTGGTAGTATTAGGAGGTATGGCCTTGTTGAAGGAAGTATGTCACTGTATGGGCAGTCTTTGAGGTCTCCTAGTGTTCAAATTCCACCCAGTGCGAAAGAGAGCCTTGTCTTGGCTGCCTGTGGAGGACATTCTCCTTGGCTGTCTTCAGATCTCTTAGCTCCTTCTCTAGCACCATGTCTTCCTGAACAGTTCTGTGCTTCCTGCCATTTGAACCTGTAAGCCAGTCCCAATTAAATGTTGTTCTTTATAAAAGTTGTCTTGGTCATGGTGTCTCTTTACAGCCTTGAAACCCTAGCTAAGAGAGTTCTGCTTTGAAATAGTCTCATGTAGTCCAGACTAGCTTCAAATTCTTTTTTATTTATCAGAAGATGACCTTAAATTCTTTATCCCCTCAACTCTACCTTCTGCCTGAGATGACAGGTGAAACCATGGGATATTTTATTTATACAGAATAAAAAATTCTGAATTTGAATATTGTAAAAGAAGCCCATTTACATTTTGTATTAATTACTTTGAGCATCTAACCTTGATAAGATCTGTATATGTTTGACATAATGTCCTTTTATTTATGGTCTGTTTTTGCCTCATGATGTTAGCAATGTACACTCTTTACAGAACAGCTCAGCCTTTTACTTTGAGTTTATTGCTTTGTAGGGTAGGAAGAAAAAGGCTAAAATAGTAAGCCGAATTGTGTTTTCAAAGTTGGCTCAGAGATGGATGGAAATTCTCTTTTTCCATTTCTGATTTTGGGGAACAATTGGAAGATGAAATTTATTATGCAAAGTTATTAATCATTTATTTATCCCCAAGTCAATTATGAACTGCTTTAGTAACCTGGAACTTTGGTATAACTTAATTTTTTCTCAGTAATTAAAATTCTTGATCCCTTACACAAAAGAAGCAGAATGCTTTGTTTCCACAATAATGGGGGAGAGCTTTCCTCAGACTCTATAACAAAGTCATTTAGAAGTCTATTTCTTCCCATGGTTTGGAGATTAGAAGTCTGAGACAAGGGGCTCATAGGCTTTGTTTTGGCTGAGGTACTTCTCCTTGTATATGCTAGATTTCTCATCATATATGGACACAGTCATATTGGGATGAGACAACTCCAGTTCATTTTAATTCACTTACCTACTTAGAAATCCTATGAAACATTCTACAACTATAATGATGCGCAATTTTACAAAGCTGTCAAAAACATCAATTGGAGAAATATCCAACCATGTTGGCAAAGCTGTACATAAAAGGCAGCAGAAACTAGATTGCCATGTCTCTCCCTATATCAAAATCACTTCAAAATGGATCAAAGTCCTTAGTGTGAAATCTACAATACTGAAAAGTCCTAGAAGGAAGCACTCCAAGATACAGGCATATGAGAGGACTCATTGAAAAAGACTCCAATATTTCCTGAAATAATAGCAAGAAGTGACAGATGATATTGCACAAAATTAAAATGCTGCCCAGCAAAGGAAACAGTGGAGTGGAGAATGGGAGAAATTGTTAGTATGTTGGACATATAAAAAGTAAATCAAACAACCAAATCAATAAAGGTGCACAAGAAAATTGAGAAGATACTTCTCAAAAGATGGAGTAAGATGGTCAATAAATACATGAGAATATTCAATATTGGGGAAAGGCAAACCAAAACTCCATTTAAATTTCACTTCACCTGTCAGAATGGTCACAAGCAAACAGAAAGCAAATACCATCCAGAAGAGGAAACTCCACATTACTGATAGGGATGCCAAGCAGTGAAGGCTCCAAGTACGGAGATAGCTCAAGACACTAAAACCAGAACTGCCAAGTTGATGGATATAGAAAGTACCTCCTCCCTTCCCCACCAACAGAGCTTTGTGCTGTAAGGAGCTTCTGCCTTGTGCCTGTGGGAAGTTTTCTCCCAGGGAGGGGAAATTAAGTTCAGCAGGAGAGGGGGACAGAGGATAAACCAAAACCTTTGCTACAACAGGGCCCTAGTTTTTGACAACCAGAGTTCTCAGTGCAACCAGAGCAGAAAAGCCGGAGATTGTGGCCTAAGAAGACTATCACAGCAACCAGGACAGGTGATGACTTTTGACAGCTCTTCCCTGATTGGCTAGACAATCAGGGTGCAGCTACACCTCAATACATTGCCCTGCTTTGTGACAGAGGAAGACATGGAGACTTTAGAACCAGATCTCAACCCACGTTCCAGATTCAGTTTGTTTGAGACATGAGATTGTGCCCCTTTGTCGGAGGACTCTCCTCTGCAGGATTTTTCAGGAAATGAACTTGCTGGCTCCCCAGAATTAACACTTCTCTCTTCTCAGAGAACTCACTTGAGCCTCCAAGACTCAACTAGCTTCAGACAGAGAACTCACTCCTATCTTACTTTCGAAATTCCATACTCAACTGGTCAGTAGAGGAAATTTCATCTGGCATTTGCTTCCAGCCTCCCAGACCTGCTGTTCTAGAGACGTGTGGCTCCAGGCTCTGGGACTATGATCTGCAGACTTCTCTGTAAGAGACTACTCTTAGCTGGTACACTGAAACCCCTGAGAAATTTGAGCTGTAATGCTGGTATAGCTGTTGGGTAGTTCAAACTTGTTTCATTTAAACCATGCAGGACAGTCTGTTTTCAGGTTCTTAAACCAGAATTGGCAATAAAGTGCCTCCCACTTGTATGCTTTCCTATTGACCAACTCCATTCTTGGAGAGAGGGTGGGCAGGAACATGGTTGACAATAGATAGTCTCCACCCACCAAATAGATCAATCTGATGCAGCTGTAGCACTTTAGAGAATATACCCAAAGGAATCCAGGTGGCCACAGGGACACTCACTCATCCGTGTTTCCTCTGGCACTATTCTCTGTGGCCCAGCTATGGAGTGAGGTTATGTGCCCACCAACAGCTAAAGAAAATCTAAGGAAAATATAGTTTGTATGAACAGTGGAGGCTTTTAGGAGACAGAGAGGGAGGGAGGGAGGGAGGAAAGGAGGGTGGGAGAGAGAGAGAGAGAGAGAGAGAGAGAGAGAGAGGGGTAGCCCCAGACTGGTCTTTGAAACAATGTAGACAAGGATAACCTTGAGTTTCAGATCATTCTGACTAAAGTTTCCCAGTGCTAGAATCATAGGCCTCCACTATGTGGTTCTAAGATCCTACCCAGGGATTACCTTGTTTGGAAAACACTCCCAACCAATTGAGCTATATCCCAAGTGCCATAATGAAGTTATAATTCATTCATAAAGAATGGCATTATTTCATTTGTATGAAAATGGGGATAGTCATCGTAAGAAATAATCCATATCTAGAAATACAAATTCTACATTTTTTCTCTTACATATAACTTTGGATGTGGACATACACACAAACACAGACATAGATACAGACACAGACACACACACACACCACACACACACACACACACACCACACACACACACACACACACACACACACACACACACACACTCACTCACACTGACCAGGGACAATAGAGGGCAGACTAACTAGAAAGAAGAAAGGTGATAGAGAGGGGGAGCTAGCATATGTGTATGGTGGGGGATCAAGAAAGGGTAATGGAGAGTGAAATTGGTACATGGCACACTTGAACAGGAATATTATGAAATCTATAGTCATATTCTGATGTTCTTGGATTTGATACTTTAGCAAATTTATTTTTGTGTAGTACTCTTTAGCCTATAGTTGTTGAGAGAACATGGAAGTTAGATAATCCGAGTGTACAAATGTGGGCACTGATTGTAGCTTTGTTGTGTGGCCAGTTGCATATTTAGCCTTGAGTTTCTTACATGAATAATGGAAAGAGTAATGCTATTTGTTGTTAGATATAACTTCAATACAAGAACAGACTTTTTAAAGAAAGGTTTTGTATGAAGAAAGGGCCTTTCTTTAGACATGTTCAACCTAAGTAGAATGGCTATGTTGATATGTATGGAGATACACAGTGCTATCTATCTATCTATCTATCTATCTATCTATCTATCTATCTATCTATCTATCTATCTATCATCTATCTATCTATCTATCTATCTATCTATCTATCTATCTATCATCTATCTACTATCTATCTACCTACATATCTATGTATCTCTTTATCTATGTATCTATCATCTATCATGTACCTATCATCTATCTATCTATCTATCTATCTATCTATCTATCTATCTATCTATCTATCTATCATCTATCTTTATATTATCTATCTATCAACCTATTGATCTGTCTGTTTATCTATACCTTAGAAAGTTTGGACACATGGTATGCAGTCACTGATAAGGGGATATTGACCCAGAATCTCGGAATACCCTAGACACAATCCGCATATCAATAGATTTCTAAGAAGATGGAAGGAGAGACCCCTGGTCCTGGAAAGACTGGATATAGGGGAACGCCAGGACAGAGAAACGAGAGGGGGTTGAATGGAGAAAAGAAGGAGGGAAGGGGGCTTATGGGACTTTCGGGGAGGGAGGAAACGGGAAAGGGGAAATGATTTGGAATGTAAATTAAAAAAATAAAATAAAATAAATAATAATTAAAAAAAAAGAAAGTTTGGAGTGAAATAAATATCTATCTAAATATAGGCATTATTGATCACCAATCTTATTTTTGGATTAGTTACTTAAATATACCAACATGGTTTTCTTTAAATAAGGATCAATTAATTTATACTTCAAGCTTATTTTAAATGATTCAGTCGAATAACATATATAAAATGTCTCTTGGATAGGCAAGAAGATAGACTTTCCAATTAATCTAAGCAAGCAGTAGACAGTGACGAGGCTGTAGCAGGAGAGGTAGAGAGAACACAGATGGCACCTACAAGGGTGAGAAGGGAATTACTAAGCTCCCTTCTATTAGGCTGTGGAATCAATGCTGTGGCTTGTCAGAGGAAAAACTCTGCTCTTTGTCTATTTAGCCTAGCTTCCACTTTCAGAGACAGCAATTTCACAATCAGACCTCTGAGACCTTGTCCTTCCCCTTGTCCACTTTATACTCCAATGAAATAAGATTTATGGTGAAGACAGTCAAGGAGCACAGCCCAGAAGGACCTGGCCTAGTTCTCAAGGTCAGAGAAATCTCTCTGAACAAACAACCTGCCCTGGAACACATGGATGTGTCGGAGTCAGCAGGTGCATTTGATAGGAGGAGACTAAAGTTCAAGAGAGAAATTAGTGGAAACGAAGATGGGAAGTCAGCAGGGCCTGGCCTGTGGTCTGGAGGACGCCTGCTTTCATACCCACCAGCGCTTGACAATGTCTACCTCATGCTTCTCTGTGCATGACCCAAAGTGTAAATGGGGAATTCATTTTCTTGGTAGAGTTCATTTCTGGATGAAAACATTTCCTCATTTTTCCCGTTTATCATATCATAAGGAATCATTAGGTAAATTTCTTAGACCGAGAAGGGATATGCCTTTTCAGATTTGGCAACAGCTGCTCATTCATAACAAGGTCTTCCCTAGTGTGTAAGATTCCTTCCTTCACTCAGCCAGGAGCTCCTCATAGGTCCATCCATCGAGAAATCTGGCTTTCTCAAGACATTTATCTCATCTCTTAATACCTGACTGGGTGTCTTGCTGTTCCCACAGCCATGTCCATGCTGACAAAGCAGCATTATGACTCTCACTACATCAGTTGATCCAGAATTTGCTCGCCTATGGTACTCCCTCCTAGTAACTTCTCATCCACAGACTCCATTCTGCCTCTTGGCTGCAAATTCCCGCTTGCCCATCATGCATCTTCATCACTAATCTCTGTATACTGATTGCAATGTCTTGAGGAGTATTTTTTTTTTTACCATGATTTGAAAAGTATCATTAAGTGGCTTTAATGCTAACAGTTAATATGTAACTGTATCAGTTTTATGATAACTTAAAAATAATCTTATGTATTGTTATAGGCTCAAATACTAGAGTTTGCCCATAAATTATTCCTCTGCCAAATAAAATAAAACGAACTTCCCAATATAAAAATTCATAAGCACAAAAGCAAATATCTTGGCATAGTCCATAAAGAGATTTGGCACAAAACTTATTTATGAATAAGGAAAACATGGGGGCTCTGGCTGCCAAGTCCTTCCAATTACAGAAAGGGCAAGACATAAGCCACTTAGCTAAAGAAAAATCAAAATTTCTGGCTAAGATAGCTCTTTGTCATTTTGGAACATGTTAAGGCAGCTATCAAAACTTGGGTAGTGATGAGAAATAAAGAAAATTTCTCATTTAAGACGAGATGACCCCAGGAGCTCCAGGATCCATCCATTTGTCCGGCCTCAGGATAGTACATGAATCTGCCTCTCTTGTCGGAAGCTCACTTCCAGTTACCGAGTAATGCTACACTTTGTCTCAGGCCCCAGGTGCCAAAATGAAAATCACTGTTGTACTTTAAGAATATGGAGTATCTGAGTGTAACTGGAGGTCAGCGCTGGGTTAGAAGGCAGGTCAAAGTCTGTATGAGTTTGTGTTGGATAATTCTACTGACAAATAGAAGCCAAAGAACAGCACAGAACTAGTAAGAATAGTAACTAGAGAAAAGGTTTTGTTTGTGTTTTTCTTTAGAGTCATATTAGGAAGAAATTGAAATTATCAAGCAGCTTCAAAATGAAACTTTCAGTAGCAATGGAAAAATATGTTGAATTCTTGAATCACATTTTCTTGTTTTTAATATGTTTTTTCCTTCAGAAACATATATTGATGTTTATTTAGCTTTATTTTAAAACTAAAAGAGACTTTAACATATCACTGCATTGTGTTATAAAAGTCCTACAATTTATACTGTTCATAAGAAGGGATTATATCTGTCACTTATGTGTGAACAGAAGTTGTGTACAGCAGGTGGTCTCAGACTGTGATGTCCGAATCAAATTTGTATAATCCACTGAAATTCCAAGGGCATTAGGTGAATATCCAATATTGATGGTGTAGCAGAACACAGAGGCCTCAAACTAGACCAATGATTCATTGCAAAGAACATTTGCAAGTAAAGATGTATAGACAAAAGAATATTTTGCGTGACACACTCTGACACACTACAGCTTCTACAACAAGATTTTTTAAAAAATCTATTTAATCTATTTTGGGAGTATGTTGTAAGGGCAGAGGGTGGATATGAAGGGATGTAGGGATGAATGGGATTGATGTATATAGTATGAAACTCACAGAAAATTTGAATAAAATGTTAAAAAACATTCCCATGGGCATAACTAAGGTCACAGGACCTCTTTCTCAATATGCAGAGGTGAACAAGGCCAAGGCATGCTATCATCTTATACAATACTGTCCAGACCCTCTGCAAAATTGGTACTGGATTTGGGGCTCCATCTGTTTCTCAAAGCCAACAATGTGTCACATTTGCGTTTTAGCACACGGTTAAGAACATTACATTTTTACAAACAAGAATTTACTTGACATATTTGTTGGCACTTAGGTATTTAATAAACAGCATGCACAGAGGGTTAATTGATTAGTCCAAAGCAGCAGGTCTTCAGGAACCGTCTGTACATTATTGCAAGGGCAGGGCCAGCAGCCTGCCCACCTCTCCAGTCTTAGCAGCAGCCAGCACTGATGGGCTGCTTTGTGAAGCAGGGACACTTTATTTTGAAATATGGTTACACTACTGTGGTGGACTCACGATACTGCTTTCCTCAAATTACTCTTGAGTTTCAAAATACTGTCCTGTCTAAGGCTATCAAATGCTAATAAACATCACCGTTACTCAGTTGAAGGGAGCTGTCTCGCAGTGATGCGTGAAAAATGTTTGCAACCTCTGCTCAGAAGGTGCTGTGGAGTGGAAAGTCTCAGTCCTTCTTGTTGCTTGTACAGCAAATGCTCTTTTTTACTTTGCAATTTAACCTTGAAAAACAACATCTATTCCACAAACAAAAATAAAATATTTAAAAGCATTTGGAGAAAGAGGCCTTTTCCTCTCTAAAGTTTCTCTGCTCCTGTGAGAATGTGATCAAAGGGCTTAAGGGGAGACTGACCTGCTGCCAGGCCGCAAGGCTCAGGGAAAGTGCTTGACCTCTGTGAGCCTCAGCTTCTTATCTAGGGGACTGAGATGGCAGTGGAGCTTACTCTCAAGGACGGCCCTGAAAAGAACATTCCCACTCGTAAATATGAAGAGGAGACTAGTACGCAGTAGTGCTCTATAAATGATGTGAACCAGATATTTTTCTCTTAATATGTACTTTAAAAAAGACATTATCAAAATATAAAAGCTAGTATTCCACAAAACCCACTGTACTGTGATGGCTTTTCAGATTATGAGCTACTCACAAGAAAATCTTTAGAAAATGTGATATAATTTGGTTATTAAATTAAAGTTTTGTCCAAGTTACCCAGGACTCTAATATTCTCTCTGTCTCTTGGTCTCTCTGTGCATGTGTATCTGTCTTTGTTTCTCTCTGTCTCTCTCTCCCTTTATCTCTCCTCCCATTGTCTCTTATATGTAAGGGAAACACACACACACACACACACACACACACACACTGTGCTTGCTATTTGTGAAATGGTTTAAAGAGTTGAAAATTTATTCAAAGTTTCTTTGATTTTTTTATACTACTCATATTGCATACATAGAACTCTTTTGCTTTACATATTGGGTTTCTTAGTCTTCTTTGAGATAGTAAATATATTGATACATTTATATAAACCTCCCACTTTCTCTCCATGCATCTAGCCATCTAACCTAATTTTTGGCAAACTTTGTGGAAGATTTTCTAAAAAGCTGCAATTACATAAGAAACAATTTAATGTACACTTGAAAAACATAGCATGTATTCTTCCAAGGTTACTGAGGTCCTATTTGTACTTTTTGTACACTGACCTTTGTGTGTACGGAGAGTGGTCAGTACAGAATCTTCTTGTGACTTATACCATCTAGAGAGTTCAGAAATTCATCCTTTAATTCCCAAAGTCAACTGTGATCATGCCCTCTGCTTCCAGTCCATAATGGGAGAATTAACTGTTTATGTTAAAGTAGGGTCTGACTTGCTGATCCACTCTTAAACATGCATACACTGACTGCTGATGTGTTAGGTGGGCTGAATCCTGGAGCAGTGAATTCTGTGCCCATTATTTTTTAAAAGAGATTAATCCTTGATCTGTTGACATAGTAACTAACTACTACACACTAAAATACACACTCAATCATGGGCCTAAACACAATTAGGTGAAAAGAACTTGAATAATCATGGTAACCATGGATTTTAACAAGGACTGTGCTAGTCTTACCTCATTCACACAAATTGAGCACCGAGCATTATGGTAGAACACAGGGCAGACAGACCTTCGGAAGTGCCTTTGCTAAGATCCACACAATTAATTCTGACTCTAGACTTTAGAGGATAAAATCTAGGTGCAAAAACAGGAACATAGGCAGAAGGTACTCAGAAACCAAAAGATAGTCACCGTGTTAAAATAGGAGAAGCCACAAATGCCAAGTGTCAAGGGATCTCGGGTGGGTCCAAGAAAAACAAAGCAAAAGAAAAATTCAAAAATCCATGAGAAAATCCAGAAGTTGGCAAAACCACTCCAAGATTGAGAGGAGAGCTCAAGTGCAGAAATGTGAGTCAGAGCAACTGCAAGGGACCAGGGCCTGATCTGGAGCTGGGCTGTGGGGGATTACTTATCAAATTTTAACAGTGACTTCAATAGGTGAGGAGGGAGGGTGGCCACAGCAATAGAAGCTGGGTTTTATGGTGTGCTTCCAAAGTTCTGTTAATGGCCACATCTGAAGATATTTTGAGCTACCAGAGACAAGAGTGTACTTCATATTAGAATATCTGTCTTTTGTTGTGGCTGGTGGCATGTGTGATTTAGCCTTACTGGTACTGTTGTTTGGACAAAATAGGTCTGCTCATATTTGTTAGCATTACTTGCAATGTTTCAGTCACCAAGGTATGAAGTGTAGGAACAGTGGAACATTTAGTGACACCAATAAGACATATTGGAAACATCTGTGTATATTGCTCAGCATATAGGGAGGTTCATGCAGCAAATCGGATAGAAAAGAAAAGCAAGAGTCTCATAACTGAAAGACTATACCCATGCAGAACATAACATTGTTACTTTAAAATTGTTTTTACATTGAGATGGGACAAGTTTAATAATTTTATACTATCTTTTAAATCAAAGATGAACAACTGAAAATCTTGCAAGTGAAGTATTTATTGGCTTTCCCATTTTTGTTGGATCCTTGTGGTATCTACAGCTAGTTCTGCCCAATGAATGAAACTACTCAAATAGAAATAATAATATCAACTTTAATGAAAGAAACTGATTAGCTG
Source organism: Tokudaia tokunoshimensis (assembly GCA_036184795.1). Classification (NCBI taxonomy): domain Eukaryota; kingdom Metazoa; phylum Chordata; class Mammalia; order Rodentia; family Muridae; genus Tokudaia; species Tokudaia tokunoshimensis. The sequence goes on along the minus strand of BTHU01000002.1, from coordinate 86,276,911 downwards.
ACATTTCAGCTGTTTAAATTCTGCTGCTAATAACTACATAATTATTAGTAGTTGTAGGTGGATGTTGCTGCTATTTGCCAAGATGCTGTGCATAGACACTAGTGAGGACAGTGATTCAGTCTTGTCCCACTTCTCATCAAGACTGAAAGTAATTTAAATCAGTCCTTCTTTGGGTAAATAGTATTCTATGCTGTTTACAGATACTACACAAAGTCATTACCGAGACTCAGTTTAGAGACGATTCCAAGTCTAGAGTTGACCGTGTAATCTCCTTATCTCCCTTCCACATTCAACTTTTTAAGGGGCTTATCTTTGCCTACTAAAGGAGAAATGGAATTTATGTATTTTTTTTCAAAGCTGATGTGAGAAGAACTCACTATCCCTGCATCGAAGTGTCCACCCCTGCAATGTGAGCATGCTCCCAGCAGGTGACGCAGTAATGGAGAAATGGCTGGGGTTTTGCCTAGCAGAAGCAATACAAAAATTATTGCAGTGCATAGTAGTATATTTTCCTTCCCTAATTAAAATATTTAGCAACAATAATTAGTAGTGAATTCTGAAAAAATAAAAACCACAACTCTAACTGCACAAGATGATGAATAATGCCAAATGCAAGCAGTCGAGTATTTGTGGAGTGAGGAAGGGGGCAGGGAAGCACAGCAGAAACTGGAACGCCAGATCTCTACATATTTAAAAGTTGTAGGTTAAGTTATCAAAAGACTTAAATAGAATATGCTCTTATTTCAGCATGATCCTGTTCCATGTGGTCCTCTGCCCTCACACAAGTGGACAGGATACACATTTCCCACTCCATTCATCTTGCCAACAGCAAGCTACCCAGGGTCATCCCCCAACCCAGGAAAGCATGGAAGCCATGTAGTTCCCTCTTGTAGAAGTGACCCACTGGCCCAGAAACTGGGATCAGAGTAGTTTGAGGTGGGACTTACACTGAAGTATAGTCTGGAAATGATATATGGGCTTCTGATGGACGGTTCCCTGACTGCAAGTTCCTTTTTTTAAAAAACTTTTTTTTATTGGATATTTTATTTACATTTCAAATGTTTCCCCCTTTCCAGGTCTCCCCTTCAGAAACCCTCTATTCCATCCCCCCTCCTCCTGCCTCTATGAGAGTGCTTCCCCACCCACCCACCTATGCCCCTCCTGTCTTCCCGCCCTGGCATTCCAGAGAAAGATAAGCAAAGGAAGTGGAAGGAGCTGAGAATGAGGTCTTGCTTGCTTCAGGTTAAGGATGCTCAGATAACACCTTAAGGGGGATGATGCAGTCAGTGTTTTCTTTTCACTTTTAAGGTTTTCGTTCAGAGTTTCACTGAACTTTAACGAACACCCCTCTAAAGCAGATAGAAATGATCATCTAAACTGATAGGTGGGAAAACAGAGTGCTGAGTAGCGAACTCAACTTGATCAGTTGGTGGAAGACTTTCAGTCCTAGGCAGACAATATACAGTGCTTGTTCTAAGAGTTTCTAATGCTGAAAATGGGGAAAATCCTGTGGGTGAGACATGGTAAATTCTCCAGGGCTGGCATGTGACAGGAAATCCATGAACACCAAAGTACTGAGGGCTGAAGCCTGGGCTTAAGTCTAATCAGTGGTTTAGACTTAAGGGTTTCAGACTCACTGTGCAGTAAGACTTTCTGTCTCAGCAAAAACAGCCTTTTTAAAAATCAGACTATTTTTTAAACCTAATTCTCCATTAAAATACTCAGAAGAAATTTTGAATGAGGGGCACACTTGTTACAGTGCCTATGACCTTCTTGGAAAGCACCTTTGGCAAACCTGGGGATGACACCAAAGTAACTGACATCCTGTCCTAGTTGATGGGGCCATCTCAGACACAGGCTGATTGCCGAGCAAACATGCACAGGGCCGCCTCTGTGCAAGTGTGCTCTGCCTTGAAGATTCTAGCCCTTATTAACTTGTTTACATCATTTTGACTAACATTCTCGTCTCTTTGGATGTGCTCACAGCAGCTTCTCAGGGCTCCTGGTAGTGAATTTTTTTTTTAAAGAATGAACCATAGATGGAGCATGGTGTGTGCCTAAAATATGCACACAGTGATTCTTTAGTTTGTCCCCCCAACCTCCGCCCCTCAAAGGAGGTTGGTTGCTGTGTTTCAGTATTCAAAGTTCTCAGCTTTTCAGTGCCTCCAGAAACAGACACCAGTGTGTGCCAGAACTCTAACCCCCATGTAAGTATCAGAATAGCCTGATGGTCTGATACTATCTTAAATGTGCCTATAGGCTAAACGTTTGGTTGACAGCCTGTGACACTATTATGAAGCAGTAGCCTTGTCAAAGGATGAGGCCAAGTTAAAGGAAGTTAAGTCATTAGGATATGTTCTTGTAGGGGATAGAGGCCCCATTCCACTCTCCGTGTGTCCAGGGCCTTAGAGGTTCCTTCTACCATGTGATTTTACTGTGATGCTCTGTTGCTGCATACCCAAAGTAACAGTGCTAAGTGGTTATGGGCTGAAACTGCTGTACTATGACCAAAAGCAAACTTTTGCCCCTTTTAAGTTCCCTATCTCAGTTGCATTGTAACAGTGATAGGAAGCCAACACATCCACTTATTAAATGAGGAAGTAATTTACTTTCCAAATAATGCACATTTTGCATCTAGTAACTTAGAAGTCTAGATAAATAGATGTAGGTGTATAAATCTATTCTAATAATCCAAGGTTTTCTATGTGAATCAAATAGGTTTTTGGGGTGGGTTCTCTGCTCTTGATAGTGGCTATCGCTTTTGTAGTTAGGATAGAGAAAGCATGCTTCTGTCTCCTTGTCTTGGAATGTTGCTAATACACAAGAAATTGACAAAGCATGAATTCATTATAAGATCTTGGTTTCATTAAATCCAGCATAGGACCACTTTGAGCTTCAGGGGGTCATGGGATCCTATTGCTAAAAGCAAAACCATCTCTGACTCCAACAAGAAACTGTTTTAGAGCAGATACTAGTGTAGGAAAAGAATTGCTGAAGGTAACTGCTGTGAGAGGGTGAACCCTCATTTTAGGGAAACTTTACTAGGTATATACTATAGTATATAGGTTATATGCTGTGTTCTATATGACTGTTCCCTAAGGTCCTATTTTGCCACTGATGTATCCTAGAAAGTCCTTCCAGAACTTATTCCAATAGAAAGACAGCTTCAGAAGCATATTGTTGGGACTTTAAAACAGCCATTATAGTCAACTTGCAAGAAGCAATTTAAAAAATGACCCAGTCACAAGTCACTTTCGACTTTCATAGTTTGTTATTTCAAACTGAATAGAATATATACTCATAGAATATGTGTGTGAGAATTAAACTGTAAACCTACCAAAATTTTGTAGCTTACCCATAGAATATTTCTAGTATAACACATGGCACAATAAATACTATCTTATTATTATAGCTAAAAACAATATGCTTCCAAGAGCTGTGCCACATCTTTTAAATTTCAACTCCACCTCAAGATGTGTTCTTGTTTCTGGAGGTATAGTTCAGGGCTAGGGATTTGGCTCCATGGATAAGAGTGCTTACTGAGCAAGCATAAGAATGTGACTTCAACCTCCAGCACCCCATAAAAATCTGGACAGGGCCACACCTATCTCCATAACTACAGTGCTAGGGGTTTAGAGGGAGGAGGGCAGAAGCAAGAAACTGCTAGGGCTTGCTGCTGGTGGTCTAGTAGAAATTACATACTCCAGGTTCGCTGGAAGACTATGTCTCAAGGGAATAAAGTGGAGAATGATAGAGTTCCATACACATCTTCTTCTGGTCTCCCTGTCCATGCACATGCAAATATACATGCACACACTTGAGAGCATGTACACATACATATACAAGTATAAGTACCTGTGCACACATATGTGCATGTATACCACACACTTAACATATACTATATATGCATACAGAAAACCCCAAAGTGAAACTTTAGGGATGTGGTTCAGTGACATAGTACTTGATCAAGGCCTTGAGCTCATCTTAAGGACCACATCTCCACTTGTAAAAAGGCAGCAGGGAAGGAAGGAGAGAAAAGTTAGACCTTTGTTTGTTTCTCCTACTTCCCTTTCATGAAATTTATGTAACATATTTTGATTACTTTTTTAATTTCATGTGGTATTCAGAGACAATATGAGAAAGTTACACAATAGATTCTCCATATAGTATACATGGTAATTATTATATATAAGGCAGACAGGTAGATGGATGGATGGATGGATGGATGGAAGCATGCATTGACAGATGGATAGACAGAATATAGATCCTTCTGCCTCTGTTTTAATCTCAAGTGCTAGGATTAAAGGTATGTGGTACAACACTCAGAAGCATATTATTTTAGTGATAATAATAAGGTAATATTTACTGTGCCATGCATTATGCTAAGAACATTATACAAGTGTTCTGAAGACTTTTGGCAGGTTTACAGTTTAATTCCCAAGCACACATTCTGTGAGCATGATTCCCAGCATCACAGGTTCCTCTATGAACATGACTATCTCCCCAAAACACTATTCAGAGACAAGAGCCCACACAGACTCAGAAGCTATCTATATGTCTAATGCAAACTGAACCGCTCTACCCACAAATCTGAAGTCCAAAATACTCCAAGGGATTAGTGACCATCTTCAACCTGTACATTCTATGCTAATATAAAATCCAAACAAACAAAAGAAACAAACAAGACCCAAACCAATCAAAACAAAAACTGCCTTGCCTCAAACATTTCTGGTTCCAAGGAATTTGGATAAGGCAAACTCAGCCTATACTCTTCTCCCTCTAGTAATTTCTAAAATGCTAAAAGCATTTAACAGCCAAACCAAAGCATTTAACTAAAACAAGATCCCAGATGGTCCTAATGGGTGCCACATCAGGAGCCAAAGCTTGTAGGATAAAAATAGCTCTGCTGACACATTGATGTGTGTTTTTGTTTGTTTGTTTTGTAGACAAGTAGACAAACTTCATTTTAAAGGTATTTATTTTTGTTGTGTGAGTGTGTTTTGCCTCCATTTGTGTAAGCACAACTTGTGGATGCATGGTGCTCTCGGAGGCCAGAAGAGGACTTTGGATGATGTGCGCCTCCAAGAGTGTGCTAGGAATTAAACTCAGATCCTCTTAGTTCCTGAGCCATTTCTCCGATCCCTAGAAACAGTTCTTACCAAATATGTGTTATATCTATGGCATCTATTTTTCTTCACATAAGAAACAATCCCATGAATCCTTAAGATTGAATCTCAAAATGCTCTTCTTTGGCCTTGTAGGAGAGGTACATGCATGCCTCTAATCCCAGCATGTTGGATACAGAGCCAAGTGTATCTCTGTGAAGTTGAGGCCAGCCTGACCAACATAGTGAGTTTGAAGTTATCCATCGCTAGACAATGAGATCCTATTTCGAAACCAAACAGCAACAACAAAACACTAACAAGAAGCTCTGGTGTGATTGCTGGGTGTGATAGGACGCACCTGAACCCCACAGTAGGGAGGATCATGAAGCAGGAAGAGACAAAAATCCGAGGCCAGCCAGGGCTACATAGAGAGACATGTCTCACCCTGCAGTCTTTGAATTCTTCCTTGGCTCACCAAGTCTGAGCACATCAACCCTTTTTGGGACCGTTTTTTATATACCCAAACCCAGGAACGCGTCAGGTTATCAGCAGAATAGAATCCCAACAACAGTCTGGAGATCTGACTCTGATTAATGGGAGAGGAGACAAAAATGCCACTAAAATATTAACCATAGTTAGTGCACAACAAATTGTCGTGTCTCAGAATGAAGAAGAAAAACAATGCCTTTTTTTTCAAAGTTCTGAGTTTACAGCGACATTTTAACAACAATGCAGCCCATTACTGTATGTGATAATCTTGAAAAGCAAGAGCTTTTCAAGTATCAGCTCCTTTTACCCAAGTCAGTGAGAGACATTTGGAGTTTGTCTGAAAGCTGCATGTCAGTCCCACTGCACGCCGCATGAAATCTTGTTTCACGTGGTGAGTTTAAATGAAAGAAACAATGGCTATATGGTTTTAAAAATTTAGTTCCTGAACCTCATCTTTCTCACATAATCAAAGATATTATGATCTTTAAATGGGGATTTACTTGTAAATTTTAAGGCTAAATATCAGCCAAACAGTGCTTCATTCCCTGTCAGAGAATGATTTATGTCGGTGATTTATTTTCGTGGCCACATGGTGACAGGCATAGTGGTTTGTCCTGACTCTTGACCTCTGAGACCACTGCTCCCTAGGAAACCCATCTGCAGACTTCTCTTTTGATAGCTTAAACCCATAAAAAGGTACTTCATGTTCAAATCATGTGTCTTGAAAGGCAGTAGAGATAAGTCTTCTCCACAGGAGGCTCTTCCTCTTCCCACTACAGCTAGGGCTTGGAAAGGGGAAATCTCACAGTGATGTTGGGTACCAAGATGCACCAGGCCAAATGGACCTCCTGTCCAGCAGAGATGCCAGCTCTTCTCAATCAGCAGAGATGCTCCCTGCTTTCAAAAGCCTTTCCTTTCCTTCTCAGACTGCTGACGTTCCCACCCTAGCACAGGTCTTACTCGGACATGCTGAAGTTTTAATTTTTTTTTCAATTAGTTGAAATAAAGTATGTGGGACAATTTATTTACCTTTGTATTTCTGGACATGAGGTGAGAAACAATCACAAGACAGGTTTTCAGTGGACTTTTAGTCAAAAAATAAATTATTGACTGACAAGTGACAAGTTTCTATTTTCATTATGCATAAAAGTAGGCTTTTGTACAAACCTCAAATTTCAAATCATTTGAAGAAATGTAAAATTTTAAAAATAATTCCATTAAAATTTTCTTAATTGTCTTTCTTATATTAATTTGATAAACACTTTATTTCTGTCCTTTCTTACATTAATGCTGCAGGTTATTTTTCTTTTTGATGTTTGTTTTTTTTTTTTCTTTTTTTTTTGTTTTCGAGACAGGGTTTCTCTGCATAGTTCTGGCTGTCCTGGAACTCACTCTATAGACCAGGCTGGCCTCGAACTCAGAAATCCACCTGCCTCTGCCTCCCAAGTGCTGGGATTAAAGGCGTGCGCCACCACTGCCCGGAATGCAGGTTATTTTTCTAAAGTATTGCTTTTTCCTATTTATGTAGATGTTCTTTGTGTATGCTGCTGGGGGCACATGTACCTTAATACACATGTGGACGTCAGAGCACAATTTTGGGAAATCTTTTCTTTTTCCATCTTCACGTGCATCCCAGGGATTGAACTCTGGGAAGCAAGTGGCTTTAGATGTTGAACCTTTTCTCTGATCCATCCAGTTCTCTGTCTGTCTGTCTGTCTGCCTGCCTGCCTGCCTGCCTGTCTGTCTGTCTGTCTGTCCATCCATCTGTGTGTCTGTCTTTGTCTCTTGTCTCTGTCTGCCTCTGTCTCTCCCTGTCTCTCTCTCTCTCTCTCTCTCTCTCTCTCTCTCTCTTCTATAAAATGCTCTTAGGGAGTCATCCTAACTAGAAGCTATGTGTTCTTAGTCTTTTCATTGTTTTATTCTTGTGGCATCCTGGAGTTCTCAAGTAAAGATCTAAATGACAGAAACCTGGGAATAGCAACAAGGGAGGACAGTCAGATCCTCACAGTGCACCAAGAAATGACTCCCCTGTAACGATGCAGATGCTGTCTCCTAAATAGAAGCTTATTTAGTTGCTACCACATAATGAATCCAAAAACTAGAATTTATTAAATGGCTAGCATTTTGTTCTCCCCAGTCTACCCAGACCCAGAATCAGGGTGTCTCAAATCCCATATTCCTGTAAGACACTTTCACTTTGTTTACCTCTCTGAGAAGTCTGACTACCCAACAGATATCACATAATGCATTGATTCTTTACTTGTTGTTTTGTCCTTTCTGCTTTTACCCTTCTCTAAGTAAGGGACTAAATATTAATCTACCATGTCTCATGTACACATTCAACAGAATTCTATAGAAATAACTTCAATATGTTGAACTTATGACACTATGTTTTACAACATAATACTGGCACAAATTACACCATGCCCACATTTGTAATCATGAAATGGTAGGAGAAACGACATTACCAAGAAAATAAGCATCTTATGTTAATGCTACCCTACCGATCATCTACTGCATTTACGTCATTTGGGGAAAGGAAATGTAAGCCAGACTTTGTTCTTGCCTTTCAAGAGCACTGTGTTGTGGCTTGAACATCTCAAAGCTTACATTGAAATTTAATTGCTATTGTCACACTAATAAAAATGGTGTCTTTAATCACAAAATAATATTAATTCCAGGACCAAAAATAAGATAAAATATGGAATGTTTGTATTTTTGAATCTTATTTATTGTCCACATGACATTCATTTTCTAACAAACAATACAGCTTTGTCCTTCTTTATGGATGAATAAAACTCCATTGAAGATAAACATCAATTCCCACATGTCTATGTGGCTTGTTGACTTAGTCATTTGAGTATATCCCAGGAGTGGTACAGCAGGGTCACACATAAGTTCTTCTTTTAGCTTTGTGAGGCAGCTTTATATTGGTTTCCACGGTGGATAGACTAAATTATATTCATCCCAGCAGTGTATAAGGGCTCTCTTTTGCTCACATTCATATCAGCATTTGGAAGTCATTCTTGGTACAGTGAGATGGGGATCTCAGTGCAATTTTAACTTCCATTTCCCTTAGAGCTAAGGATATTGAGTATGTTTTTTTAATAGATTTATTGGCTACCTGTACTTTATTATTTATTGCGTGGGTTATTTGTTTTCTTTGTGTTTAGGTTTTAGTTTTGTATAGTCTAAATACTAATTTTTTGTAAGATGTGTAACAAACAAAAGTTTTTCTTCTACTCTGTAAGCTGTCTCTCTACTCGATTAATTATTCCTATGCTGTGTGGAAGCTTTTTGATTCCAAGTAATTCCATGTGTCAGTTCTTAGAATTATTTCCTGTGCTACTGCAGTCCGTTCCTGAAAGTCATTTTGGTGCTTCTATCTCGACATGTTTTCTTTGTTATCCTCTCACAGTTTTAGGCTCTTAAATTAAGAAGTTGATTTTTGTATGGGATACAATTCTATTTTTCTGCATATGGGTATCCAGTTTTATGACAACATTGTTGAAGTTACTATCTTTTCTCTAACAATTGCTTTGACACATTTGTTCACACCAGGTAGTTATAACTGGGTGGGTTTACTTCTCTGTCCCCTCTTCTAATTCATAGATCTATGAGTCACTTTTTATGTCAATACCATAATATGATCATTTGGAAATAGTTTTTATAGTTCAGAAAAATTCAGAATACCTGTTTTAATAATACCTATAATAAGCACTATTTATTCATTATTTTTATATAATGTTATAGTATGGTATTGTACTCTAGGCATGACATGAGCATCCTTTGTCAATATGGAGTAGAGATTCCTTTTGTAATGGGACTAGCACTTGTGAGGAAGAAGAGGAGAGAAAGTCACTGAACCTTCACCTTTTTTTCTTTCCAAATGATATTTGGAAAGCTATAGTATATAAGAAATAGGAGGTTGGGTGAAAGACTCCATGATGCAGCCTTCCTGAGTTTATCATTCATGATGGGATGGAATGTTGTAGTGATATAGTTGCCCTGGTTCACTCATTCTTCTGTGAGATTACACAATAGATTGATTGGCTTACTACATTGGGATCCTAAGTTTGGTCTATTTTCCATGCCATAGCTGGAGAGAAGAAACATTTGTTCATGTCTTTCCAGAAAAAGTTTATGAATAACACTGTTTTGCCCCACATTATCTTAGATTAAATGTTTCTGATCTTTCTTTCTTTCTTTCTTTCTTTCTTTCTTTCTTTCTTTCTTTCTTTCTTTCTTTCTTTCTTTCTTTGTTTAACCTTAGCAGTATTTATAACCTATATATTGGGTTTTGCTCTTCTCATGATTCAGATAAAAAAAATGAGTCTCAGAAAGGGTGAAGTTAATGCCCACATCACAGAATTACTCCCAACACAGTAGAGGAAGGTCTAACTGAAGCCAGGGGAAATCTATGCAGCCACAGAAGTCCCATGTTCAAATTCAACAACTGATTTTTTGGTCTACCCTACCCCATAATGGTCTTTCTTTAGAGTTTCTATCTCATTCTATTATTTTTGATATATCTCTGACTTTATGAATGTGCTTAGTTGAATCCAATAATCAAATCCATTAGCGAAGTCTCTTACCTATTCAGAATCACACTGTTGTATCCACCAGAATCTGCCACCAGGAGATTTCTAACATAGAATAATTGATAAATTTAGGATGCTAGGTTCTGTGCCCAGCAATTGTGTTATCTGCTAATTCTAAACTAAGATTGTCTGGTGTCTTCCTTCTCATGGTGATTCAACTGAGCTCCAGGGAAAGGCAACCAGGGCAGAGTGTGGGTCTGCAAGAGTGTACTCCAGCTAACCGTGGAAATTTGGGAGTGCTGAGAGGGCTTGGCAGCAGCCAATCACAGTATGGAGAGAGTGATTTCAGAGATCTGGAGAGGCAGAGCCAGACTTGGTGGGACAACCATTGGCAAAAAAGAAACACGCGAGCCCTGATACTGGGCTCGGGACAGGCTGAGACCGCCAGCCAGTGCCAAGCCAGTGCTATCATGTTTTGCTTTTTAATATTACACACTACACACTATCAACTATTATCTTTCGAAAATTTAGTTCACCACATTCTATGACACAGTACATGGAGAAATTAAGAGGGCGCCCAACTCAGAGCTTAAGCCTACTGGTGTTCATAATGCTGCAAGCTACTATACATGCTGCCAGAGGAGAAACAAAAGCATCTCACCCATCTATGAATTCTGTGAGTTACAATAGCAACCTACCTGTAAGTTATATTCACTAGTGCAATAGTGGCAAAATACTATGGGAATAACCAACTACTTTTTAAATTTTGATTTAAGGCCTGCTTCATCAGATAGAACCCATAACTGACATTGTTAATGAGACCAAAATTACAAGAACAGGTCAGTCATGGGACTAGAGGAAAAATGCACTACTATTATTTGATAAATAAACATGGCAATGAACCAACTCTTGATTACATGTCACTATACCCATAGATCAGTTGTCCAACTCTTATCCTAGAAGTTTTTTATTGTAATGGGTGGTAACTAATATAAATATCTGCAATTGGAAAATGTCAAGAGTGTACGAAACATTGGAGCAAGCAGCTGTAAATGGGATGTCTTTATCAACCCCGTCCCCTGAAGGTTCATGTATCTGTGTGGAAAAGGTAGGTGACTTTAAAGAAAGAGTATTTTTTAGAAACAATAGGTCTGATGCACATAAGAACTCACCAAGACTATGACAAAACGTTTAAGATGTGTACAGACTCAAGACAGATAAAATGCAACACAGAGAAAGGGAAGTAGGCACAAGTTAAGAAACTATTGCCAATTGATATCTGCTAAGTGAGGAAAAAAATTAGTTTTCTTCAATGTAACAATGCTGGTTATATCAACTGTATTCCAGGGCAAGCCTCAGAGTCAGGAGTATTTAATAATACAAAGTGAATTCTATGCTTTTGGTGATGTGTTTGTCCATGCACATATGTGTTTCTTGCGTGTGTGTATATTTTATGTATGTTAATCTTTCTGTTCTGTTTTTAGGGAAGAGTAAAAACAAAACAAAAAAAACCCCATAAAGTTGGATAGGTGTCTGGGGAAGGAAAGGAGAATCTGAAAGGAGTCCTGGGAAGAGGAAAGAATATGATCAAAATATATTGTTTAAAAAATTAAAAAATACTTTATAAATGTTTTCAATTGAGATAGCAGCATTTTCCTGCTTAAAATTTATACTGCCTTCTCAACAAAAGAAACATCAGTGAGACTCAAAACATTCTAAAGGGCTGAAACAGGATATTAATAACTCAGAAGTCTCAAGATGTCCCTCAAACTTTCTGGATCACAAGGCTTCTCCCTCCCCAAAGTTCCATCTTTTCTAAGTTGTCATCCTTGCTGGGGTTGACTTTTGGCAAAGAATCATCCATTGTAACCCCTGATTAACTCTCTCTTTTTTTTTTTAAAGATTTATTTATTTATTATATGTAAGTACACTATAGCTGTTTTCAGACACACCAGAAGAGGGCGTCAGGTCTCGTTACAGATGGTTGTGAGCCACCATGTGGTTGCTGGGATTTGAACTCAGGGCCTTCGGAAGAGCAGTCAGTGCTCTTAACCACTGAGCCATCTCTCCAGCCCTGATTAACTCTCTTAAGTAGCCCCATATGTTCATTAGCTCACTATGTAGGACTTGGGTTTCCTACAGGGTGAGTAGATATCCATGTCTCCCCAATACAGAATCACAAATAACTCTGGCACTGGCATATGGTTCTGGGCAATCCCTCTGATTTTATTTGCTCATTATGATTAGGCCTGTGCTGTTTCTGGTACCTTATCAAGGTTCCTCCCCAGAGACTTTGCAGTGCAGTTCTCTCTGCTTTTACCTTTCTTCTCCAGATGTCAGCATAGTTTGTTCTCTTGTTACTTCAGGTTTTTGCTCACAGGCCACTTAATTAGCACTTATTTCTGGCCAGTGTACAGCTTGAGCACATCACATATTATGATCTTATTACTCATTTCCACTCACCTTCCATCTAGTTTGAATTATTGTCCTCTGCAGGGCTAAAATGTAGGTTCTATAGAGTCAAGATGCATTTTAACAGAGATATCTTTCATAACTAGGCACTATTAAGCAAGATACCCTACACAGTATAGACTAAAATAGTCTCTCATTTCTTCAGTGAGATGTCAGATATAACTACTCTTCATATGGGAAAAATTTCAAGTGACCCTGTTACTACATTCGAGTTTTAGATTGCCTTCTTAAAATACAGAAATCAGGAAACTGAAAAAATAGTTTCTAGCCATGAATTAAATAATGCATGCAATTATTCACCCAACTGTCTAAATTCTACAGAAAGCCTCTTCCATCATGAGGTGTGACTTTGTCTGTACAGCACGTAATGGCCTATATCTCCTTCACATCCCAGTCACACACTTGTCTATATGATATGGTTCTCACTTTAAGGTCATGTTATGTTTGTATACACATAACTATAATGCATGAACACACATGAGCAAATATGCACACACACGAATCTGCTAACTTATGGAGTCTTGACACAGAGAAGTTGCTTGCAGAAACAGACTAGTGCTGTTCTTATAAAGCAACAAAGTGGAGCTGAGATGAAAGCAGAATTGAAACTGGAAGCCCTTCCTGACCTGGGCTTTATGAAACAACTAAAGCGCACCCAATAAAAGTGCTCCCTATACAAACGTGGGAGAATCAGGTGTGTTGTAAAGACCTATGAATGATTGTTCTGCTGCTAGCCTAAAATATATGTATAGAAGTATACATATATGTATATGTTATTTACTATAGTATACATTATATAATATAATTATATATGAATATGTGTGTGTGTGTGTGTGTACAAATATATGTTTTTCCCCTAGCCCATACCTATTCTCAGGAGTGCTATCTTTTGTCTCAATAAACTGTCTCTATTTCCATTTCAAACCATTTATCACTGGGCCAATTCTTTGCCATGAACACAAGAACCTGAATCCTTAAACAGGACTTCTTTATTTTCAGTAGAATGAGTACAAGACCAGCCTGCACATAGCAAAATCTCTAAGGTGAACACCTCAAATAACTCCATCTCTCTTGTACAGCACTCATGGAAGGCAGAAGGTCTTTGCTCTGCTGTGGGTTTAAATCTCTAAATTTCAAGTATGTTCTGATTCTAGAGCCTTAATTGTCCTCCCTGGCTTCCAAGGCCATGATTAAGCTGGGTTATAATATCACAAGGAAAAATCTCGATGGAAAATCTCAGAATTCACATGAGCATGCAACCTACCATCTGTTTCTAAGCTGCACAGCATTTGTTTCATTCAGCTTTGGTTGTCTGTAGCCACATGCTGCATCTGAGTTCATGGGTATCTATTTAGGTGCAGGGAGAGGCATGCTTACAAGAGGCTGGTCTTCTATTACTGGAGACTGCTTCTTTACTTAGGATTTAAACAAGCTGTGTCTTCTCAGTTAGTTAAATGAAACATCTCATGTTTTGTGGGCAGTTTAGCCAGAACCTAATTGTTTTGTTTTCTAAAGAAAAAGCATTCTTTTTCCTCTAGGAGGGAGTAGTTTGATTTGGTATTATTGGGTAAAGAAATTAAAGAGACAACACAAGTTTTTGTGTGTGAGTGGGTTTGTTACTTTTCTCAATTAGTTTTATTTCAATGGCCTAATATCAACTCTCACGCTACTAACAACATTGCTGTCAATGTAAAAATGCAGAGTCCCCATTCCTTCCTTTTCAAGACAGCTAGAAAATACCCAGCTGCCTTTTTCCAATTGCTTTTCGAGCTTTGCTGAACCCAAGCTCCGACTCACTCTGTATTTATGTGTTTTAAAGAAATGTTCTCAGGTGCTAGCTTAGGAGCAGTTTAAGAAAAAGTTTAGTTTACTTCAAGAAAGAAAGCCATGGAAAAATTCAAGAGATTCTTTTTTTTTTAAATTCCATTTATCAAACAAATACTACAGATCTCTTTTGAAATGGGCACTCTTTAGGTATTGAGTATATAGCCACTAATGAAATGGGTAAGGACCCTTGCATACTGTGGGAAGGACATAGGCAGACTACTGCAAACATGTTTATTTCCTATCAGGTAGCCATAGTGCCACAAAGAGCCTTAAAGCAGAGTGCTACAGGTGGGTGCTTGGAACTGGAATGAGAATGGCCCCCAAAGGCTTTGAATTTGAGGGTCCTAGTGGGCAGAACTCTTTTGAGAAAGATTTGGCCTCTAGGAGGTGGTGTGGCCCTGGGGGGTAGGCTTTGAGGTTTGAAAAGTCCACAGAAGGCCCAGTCTTGGTTTTTTGATGGTTGTTTGTTTGTGTTGTTGTTTTGTTGTTTTCATTTGTTTGCTGTTTGGTTTTGCTTCCTGCTACTGCCCTGGTGACATGCCTCCTACCTGCTGCCACAGTTCCTGCCAAATTTATCATCCGAGAGTGTAAGCAAGACCTCCCTCAAATTCTTTCTTTTAAGTTGCCCTGGTATGTTGTCTTTTCACAGTAATAGAAAAGTAACAAAGACCTGTGTGTGTGTGTGTGTGGGGGGGGTGGTAGTGGTGGTAAGTTCAAGTAGTAATGGCCACCGTGAGGACATAACATTTAAACAAATAACTCCCGAAAGATGAAGGAATACACATTTAGTTTTCTGGAAAAAGAGCAAGAAGTTTTAAATTGTTAAAAAAAAAAAGAGCCCTAATATGCACAACAAATAAACACTAGTTTCAAAAACAACAACAAAGAGAGCACACACCAAAGAACATTTTAGGTAGAGGATAAGTAAGTGACAAGATCTTGAGGAAGGAACCTGTCTTGGATGGCTGGTCCAAAAAGAGCAAGGAAGCCAGGGTAGCTGGAGCGGAAGGACCCAGGAGTCAGGGAAAGCAGTCAGCTGAGGTCAGAAGCCACCTTTCAGTGGCTGGTCACAAGCTGGAGGACTATGGACTGTGTTTTGGATTCTGAGAGGGAAAGTCACTGGAGGCCTTTGAGAACAAAGTCACAGTGTCACTTAGGCTGATAAGTGACATTCTTGGTTTGTTAAGAACTGACTATAAGGGATGGCAGTGAAGGTGAGACATTGCCCAACTGGACAGTGGGTCCTTCTTCAAAGCCTTTGGGGGCCATTCTCATTCCAACTCCAAGCACCAACCCCTGTAGCATTCTGCTTTAAGGCTCTTTGTGGCACTATGGCTACCTGATAGGAAATAAACATGTTTGCAGTAGTCTGCCTGTATCCTTCCCACAGTACGCAAGGGTCCTTACTCATTTCATTTGTGGCTATATACTTAATACCTAAAGAGTGCCCATTTCAAAAAAGATCTGTAATGTTTGTTTGATACATGGAATTTTAAAAAATCTGTTTTACACACACACACACACACACACACACACACACACACACACACACATGCACGCACACACTGATCTCAAACCATTAATTATATTTCCTAAGAGGAATAAAGAACTGGATTCCTGTGAGCCTCTGGCCACA
The DNA here is from genome assembly GCA_036184795.1 of Tokudaia tokunoshimensis. Lineage (NCBI taxonomy): Eukaryota > Metazoa > Chordata > Mammalia > Rodentia > Muridae > Tokudaia > Tokudaia tokunoshimensis. Next base: position 86,260,841 of record BTHU01000002.1, on the reverse strand, counting down.
TTTTGATCAAAAGATTCATACTAAACTTTGGGTATGTATGCTTCTGATTTTTGAAGACTCATTGGTCTGTATTATAGATTCACCAACATTAGGTTCATGGCCAACAGCACCCGCACTCACACCTGAATGCAATTATCTAATGAATATACTTTTTCTGTAAACACACCAGAGCTGCCTTGCACTGGAGCACTATTTAAAGCCATCATATACAGCTGTCAACAATGATTGAAAAGGAAATAAAAAGCTATTCATAAAACACAAATGTATGCATTAAATGTACCTCAAAAGGACACTTTTTTACAGGATGTGTGTGTGTATGTGTATGTGTGTGTATAACCTGTACTTTTTCAGTTTGTTTTTTATTTTTGACAGGTTCATACATGCAATGATGAATTTTAGTTCTTTCCAACATGTTTTCCTCTTTCATCCATCTTCCTTCTCCTACTAAAACCATATTCTCTCTAATATATACCCTCCTCTACGTCATGTCTTCTGTATGTGTAAGAGAGACTGGATGAGTTTAGATAATTTTACTTCCATAGAGTACTCTACAATCACATATTCTCTGTACCTTTACCAGTTATGAATCTTAGTCTTGACTGTTATCTATTACAAATTGAAACCTTTCCAATGAAACCTGAGAGCTATACTAACCTATAGATAAGCTAAGTGTTTAGAGGGTAGTATTAACACCACGTTCATTTATCAAAACAGCAGTGGTAGATTTTCCCCTAGCACTTATTACGTCCCAAGCCATAGGTTATTAGAGATGCTTACCATGAGATCTCTTGGCATGCATTATCTTCTGCAGAGTGGGTCTTCAATCTAGTTTTAAAATAGCAGTTACCTCCCACCCCCAGTTTGTAGTCTGAATGAGAAATGATGAGTAAGTTTGGTCTATAGTTGGTAGAACTATTTGGGAAGAATTTAGAGGTATGGCTGTGTTGGAGGAGGTGTGTCACTGAAGGTGAAATTTGAGGTTTCTAAAGCCTTTCTGCCTCATACTTCTGGAACACAATATAAATTCTCAACTACTGCCCCAGCCTCATGCTTGCATACCTGCTCCTGTGCTCTCCACCATGATGGTCATAGATTCACTTTCTGCAGCTATAGCTTCCAATAGACTCTTTCTTTTATAAGTTGTCTTAGTGTATTATCCCAGTAACAGAAAAGTAACTCAGACAACCCCTTAGTATTCATGGCACTGCTGCGCCAGTGAGGGTATTTTCCAAAGCCAGTCATTGACTCACAGCACTCACAGTCAGAAAAAAACTATTGCTGATTCTTTTCCTCCAGCAGCTTCCATAGCATCTTCTAGCACCATGAAAGCTAGCCATCAGCAAGGAAGCTTTCATTTCAACTCCAGTTTGATTTCTCATGTCCTATGACCTGTGTGATATATTCAGCAATATGGTCTTACCACCAAGTACTGTGGGCCACCAAGAACAGGTTGGTGTATTGTTTGGGTGGCTTCCTGGACACCCATCACCAATGATTTATTGGAAGACATTCACAAGAAACATTAAATCGGAATATTTTCTATTGAAAATATTCCTACCATAGGACTTGTGTTTAAGACACAGAACTCAAATCTTTGTATCTCTCTCATCGCAAGAGACTTTTATGCAAAGGTCTTAATCCTCCCATCAAACCCAGTAAAGCCTTTGTTATGGTTCCATCCTCCTTCACTTCCTGCCTGCTGATTCTTGAATAGGACTGTGACTCTGATCCCCAGCCAATGGGGAAAAGGCATGGGATCAGCACATAAGTTAGAAAAGAACCTACGTTCTTGTCTTTGTGTGTTCACATTTCTGAGTTCACCCTCTTCACAAAAAGTTATGTTTTTGCCTTGGTCAATTGGAGTGGTGTTCTCTTTCTTTGTGACTCTGAACTTATATATAACATATCCCATACATTGAGATTTTTGAGTAATTAAATCCATGTCTCTTCAATATTCAATTATGGAGAACGGTGACATCCAAAGATGTGCTTTCTAGTCAGACATCCTTTAAATGGGATTGTGAGAGCTTGGTTTCTTCACTATTTCTTTTATTTCCTGGCTATTAGGTGAGTAATTTCGTCCCATTTTGTGTTTGTCCCAGTTTGTGTTCCAACTATGATCTGCTGCTATACACCCAAAGCAACAGGACCAACCACTAATGAACTGAAATCGCTAAAGCAGAGTCAAAATAAACCCTTAGTATCTATGAGTTGATTTCCAAGTCAAGGCTTTGAGCATAGAGCAGTTCACATCTTCATAGTTCTGTGTGTATCTGCAAGTGACTGTGAAAATTATGTAAGAACTGATTTGGGTGTACAACTAGTGTTATCAAATAAACTAATTCTCAGATGCTGAATTGTGACTAATGAAGATTTCTTATTGGGGAGACACTCTCCATTTTGTTCCTGCATGTCTGTGACAGTTTTTGTCTTATACTCTTCAGGAATATTTGTATGGTTATATAGCTTCAGACAAAAATATTGTTTTTCTCCAGGTGAAGAACAGATTGCTCTCTATCTGCCTAGATAAGAGAGATCATGTGGCAATTGGAGCTAATGTTTGGACAGTTTTTAAAGCAGTGTCTGTGCAGATTGGAGGTTTTCTGATGTGAGCAAGTTTTACTGGATCAGTCTCCAAATTACAACCCTCGAATTTGGGGTTGAAAATGGCTGTTTCTGTCAACTAAGCTGTAAATAATAAAGGCCTTTGTTTCTAATGCTCAGTCTCATGTCTTCAGCCAGAATGTATGAAACTCTGTAAGGCTACATTATAGACTTGGAAGTAGAGCACACCCTTCTGGCTATTTACAATTCTTGGCATATTTATAATTTAAAAATTCATTCTAAAAATATTTTTTAACTTTTCCTTGCAAGCTCAGGTTCAGCAGAATAAGAACCCTTCACTTCAAAGATAACAGAAATAGTATCTTCACTTCTCGAATCATTTCTAAAGAGGTCAAAATATTCCTTGAACCAAATAGCATCTCGTAATGTGTTTCCTTTTTACAATAAAATTAAAGTATATTCTTTTTTTTCTAGCTTAAAGGATTATTTTGTATGTAAAACTTTTTAGGAACTTCAGCCATCTACTGGCAAGTCAAAATAACACCATTTAAGTTGGTCTCCGTTAAAGAAAAATAAAGTATAATTTGAGAAATAACCATAATTTTACATATAAAAAAGCTATTTTGATGGAGATAGCATTTTAAGAGACACTGAAACGTAGAGTAAAAAAAGGAAGAAATGTAAGATTTCCTGATTTCCACAGGAAATAATTTATATGGATGATGCTCGTAAATGCAATTCTAATATCTAATTATACCTTTTTTATTCTATTTTGCAGAAATACTTGTGAGTCCGCATCAGAAAAAATACAGACTAGTGCTTTATTTGTGACACTATTATCATAACAATGCTGGTATTCATGAATGATAGCCAGTCAAGAGTATGCGAGAAATTTTATCACAAAAAGAGGCTATTAGAAGCTTAATTTAAAATGAAACACTGCAATAGGGTCAGACCTTATATCTTGATAAGGTTTCAGCTCTTTCACTACTGGGGCTTCTTAAGAATGAAGTCTAATTTAAAATGTAAAGGAAGCTAAGAGAGGAATAGAAATTCCCAGTGGTGACTCAGCTATGCTTGGGTCTTCTTGCTACCCGCTAAATCTCCATTACAGCATTTTTTCTAGACTGCCAATCACACAGTGCAATACACAAAAATCCAATATTTAAAAATGACACTACCACTTTTCATTCTTCACCATCCCCCCTCCCCCATTTTAGATGTGACATCTTTCAAGTTTCTTTTAGTTTCAGAGATTTTTTTTTATATGTAAAGTTTAATGGGTATACTTTTTTTGTTAGATATGTTCTAGTGATAATGTTCAGAAGACTATTAGTGACGCATGGGTGAGTCTGTAATACGTTTCTCACTCTATACATGTACAGGAGGGAGTGGGCTGACCTTAGTGTCATTCATCTGACTCCTTTTCCATGCAGAGAATTTCTTTTGACTTACTAGGGAATCACTTACATGAGTTTCTGAACCTGGAGATGCCATGTGGTCATTTTCTCCAGTTTTAAACAAAATTTTACCTGAACTTTCAGACCTTGGAAGTTTGATAAATATGCCTCCTCCATCAGCTGGGCTGATGGTGTTATTGTTGGAGGTTGCTATGCTAAGCTTTCTTCCTTCTGCTGGGACCACTGCTAACAGATGATCTACTTTATGCCCTGACTTCTATGCTTGCTTGTACTGAAGACCTCAGTGACCTGGAGACCCCACACAAGTGTAGAAACGGCTTTACTTGAAGTGCAGTTCTCATTACAGCCACGTTACACATGTGTGCTCAAGTTCTTACAGACTTTAAATAAAATGTTGCATAGCTTGCTTTCTTCAGTAATAAATTCACAGGAGCTTAAGCACCAAAAACAATGAAATTGTTCTGACCTATTGATGATGAGGATGTTGCTATTAACTTTTCATCCTTTATTACTAGTTCTTTCTCTGGAAAAAATTCAGAATCTGAAGGTAATGTGATTTTGGTGGTCCCATTTGTTGTTTCCCACAACTGGTTAGTTACAATCATGGATGCTGGGGCCAGGACACTGGTGTTTGAAAACAGCACCACTGTTTACTTTTCCTATGACCTTGGACAAATCACTTGACCTATTGAAAATCTCCCATCCTTAGGATCATTTCAAATACAGGAAAGAGGTAATACACAAATCTGTAAGACCAGCAGTTGGTTGTAGCATGCTTATGATGACTTTTTCTATTAAGCACTAGTAAGTTATTATGTCAATATTTAATAATACTACATGGTTGATCATTAGAATTTCTACAATTTTATATTGATGCTCACTCACTCTACTCCATATATGTCCTTTAAATCTTTTAGATGCATTTCTGGAAGCTTTAATTCACCTGAGTGTATTGTCATACTTCATCAATTACCAGCTAACTAATGTACTTGGAAACAACCCAACTTGTCAGTCCCAAATTATCAACTTAGTTGTACTCTAAGATTGATGACAGATGACATATAAACGATCCTCTAAGATGCCAGTGACAAACATGAAGCTTTGTTTTTGGCTCCTGAGAATCCCTATTCATATTAATGAAGGAGGTAGGAGCAACAACCCTGTCCCAGATCCCAGTGGAAGTAGAAAGGAATGGTCCATTTCCATGCAACATTCATTCTGAAACTGATCCAGGTCACTGACTCGGTACAAATGAAGTTCCTCTCTGCTTCAGCTCAATTACTAATGAACATCCTGATTGCCCTCAAAAGTAAATTGGCAGCTGTAGTAGGTGATACAAGGAATTTGTACCTCAGGCAATCCAACTATAGATTTCTGTTCTCAATGTAGCTTCCAGATAGTCCCCCAAGGAGAAACTTAAGTAGAACATTTTAAGTAAAAACTCAACCACAGAAAACAGACAAATGAGTACCAGGGCATTGAGTCTGAGTTTTCTGAAGTTGGGAGAGATATGGCCAGAAATAGGAGAACCCCCAGCCCCTTTCCTTTTCTTTTCTGAATTTCTTCTAGAGGATTTAATAAGAGTGTATGGTATTTCTTCCATTGGCTTTTTCCTCATCTAGGGCTAGCATTATGATAAAAGATATCCATGTCCTATCAGAGCTAAAGCTGACATGATAGGAAAGTTCTACTAGAGAATGATTCTAGAGTTTAGTAAGAACTCTCCACCTCTACCAGCAGTTCAAATGTCTTCAGTTGATCCACACTGGAATGCTAGCATTTACCCCAAGCCTATGAAAATATGTACAATATTCTAAGAATTACATGGGGTACATGATTTTGAAGCACAGAAAGTATGATTAAATAATTAACAGACACATTACAAAGAATTTCTCTTATTTCTTACACAAAATAAGAAAGTGGGGCACAGAGCTATAAAACGTATAGCTAAATATCACCATTATTTTTCAGAAACTTCCAAGTGACCTCCATAATATTCACAAAGGTCTTAAAAGGTCTTGCTGATCATAGAAATCAGGCTCAGTCAATTTCTCCAAAGAGGCCAGAAGATGTCTTGATATTTGGTCTCAATAGGACTTCACCCTGCTATTATTGCCATTGGACTAGCTCTCAGGAGCTGGAGTGATATTGATACAACTATATGAAAAGAAATAGACAAATTGTATGGCAAGGGACTAACTGGCTTGTCTCAGTGCTTTTGTAAGTATGAAGTGCATCTCGTTATAATAATGTGCTGGGATTAACAGTGGCCTGCCCTCAATGTTTCCATAACTATGAAATGTGTCACATTATAACTACCACTTAGTTTAAGACAATTTTGAGGCTGATTCTAAAATTACTTTTAAAGGACTTAAGGAAGGTAATTTTCATTTGTTTCTACTTTTTTTAAGGGTATAATTGGATAGCAAAGCCTTCATGTTACTTCAGTTTCATGAGTGCTGGGATTGTAGATATGTGTCTCATGCCTAGCTAGGACAGAATTGTTTAAAACTGGCCTATCATGACTGCTCTCCAAAAGGCCCAACAAGCAGCTGAAAGAGTCATATGCAGATATTTACACCCAACCAATGGACAGAAGCTGGTGACCCCTATGGTTGAATTAGAGACAAGCTGGAAGAAGCTGAGGAAGAGGGCAGCCCTACAGGAGGACCAGCAGTATCAACTAACCTGGACCCCCGGGATCTCTCAGACACTGAGCCACCAACTAGGCAGCATATATCACCTGATATGAAGTTCCCAACACATATACAGCAGAGGACTGCTTGGTCTGGACTCAGTCACAGAAGATGCACCTAATCTTCAAGAGCCCCAGGGAGTGGAATGATCTGGTAAGGTGGAAAGGGTAGGGACATTCTCTTGGAGTGGGAGAGATGTGGGATGTGGAAGAGTAGGAGAGTGGACTGAGAGGGGATAAAGACTGGACTGTAAAAAAAAGATTAAAGAATAAATTTTAAAAAAAACTGAAATAAAACTGTATTTTTACTTGTAACATTCCTTCTCCAATTTTAATATGCAATGTTATCTGTCATATTTTTGGAGTTTTTCTCATGCTTCCTATGGCAATTTCTTCATGAAAATGGATGAAAATGCATTTTTCCATGGGTTGAAATAATAGCTACACATTTTCTCTTCAGTAAATATGTATGTTTACAGGTAAATACAAACAGTTCAGAATAATATCTGTGGCTTGCAAGTGTTATGACAAGGTCCATAAGATCTACTTTGAGTGACTATTCTACTGGAAATAAATACATGCAATGTTTGAATTTGATTTGACAATTTTTAAAAGTATAAAATATTAGTTAATCGTATGTTTGTTGTTAGTTACTGATGATGTAATATTAGAGAAAAAGTATTTTTATATGTTAGCATTGGTAGACAATACCATTATTTATTTTTGTTATTTTGTTTCTTTACACTGTCCATGTTATAAGGCTTTCTGCTACTTCCTCATAAACTCATTTGTGAGTGAGGCTGTAAGGAGGTTATCATGCATTGAAATTAAATACTGTTTTCTACTTTTTAAAAATATCCAGTTTTATTAAAATTGTGCATTGAAACAGTATCACTTTCTCTTTTGTGAAAACAGGAATAAAATAAATAAAACATACTGTATGTAAAAGGTCTACAACCTTAGTCAAATTTGGGAAGTTGAGGTTAGATGGGAAATTTGTTATCATAGATAGATGCTATTGATGTAGAGATTTTCAGCTCCTACATTTCCTCTCTTGACTAAGAATATATTCACATTCTCACCCATCAGAAGCAATAAAATATCCATTGGAAAAAAATCACATATTCAAACCCACCTGATTGGAGAATTGTTCTCAACGACCTTAAACGAAACAATGGTTTTACATGACATGTTCCTAAGAATGTTAAGCCTTTCATAGAATGTTTTTGTAAAGTGGTGTTAGAATCTCTGTCTATCCTGATTATAGCAGTCTTCTTTAGTGTGATAGTTATGAATCTATTATGGGAAAGATGATGTGACTTGATGAGCCAGGATAGTGGCTCAATGTCTATGCACGAGTGTCTGAGTGTGTGGCTTGTTATGTCTAAATGGATAAAACTTGAAACATAAAATTCTTTTGTTTCCTCAGAAAATAATTTGATTCCAGAATCAATTATTTTTGTTGTAATATCAAATATCAAAACACTTTAGTAAGCATATTAATATTTTAAATTTTCTGGGATGCACTGAAATACAGTTATGCTTTATGACATAATCTATATTCCATCTGAGTCATGGTCTTCAATTAGAAAAATCTTAAGACATATGACCTTTTAATGGATTACTATTTCCATTTATGAATATAGAAATTAAATTATGGGTGGTATTTCTCAAAAATCTTGCAAGTATTTTCTAACGTATATCTCTAATGAAATGTGTATTTCCTGTAATTGCTGTATCTGTGAATATGAAATCATGCTTTTATGAAGAACTGATACCAAAAGTATTTATATTTGTAAGAAAGTTGTGATAATGTCTGTGTAAATAAGATGCCTAGAACATTTTAAGCACAATTTTAATATTTCAATATATGATTCAAGTAGAATTAGAAGGGGAAAATTTGATCTTGAAGTTTTAAATAATATAGGTATTAAACATGTCTTTAGAAAGATAATATTTCTGGAGCTAGAAACTTATGAACTACCTATTTGGCTTTTTCTTTTATAGCTCTTCTAATTTAAATAATATAACTCAATTTTGAATATAAGTCCTTCTTCTCCATTGTATATTTTATGAGACAGGCTCTCAATCTGGGTTGTCTAGGCTGGGTTTGAACTTGCAATCTTTCTATCTCAGTCTTTTGAATTTTTGGGTTTGCAGGCACATATTCTTGTACCTTGATAACCTTTCTTTTTTAAAGAAAACCTATACTTTCCAAACTATGGATCTTTTCTATTTTTAATGATTTCTTGAATATTTCTTTAGAAAAATATATTGAAAAATATGTAATGTGAGATAATTTTATAAGGTTATGCAATTTCTCAAAGCAGGAGCGTGGCATGATTGAGCCATTCTGTTTACTGTGACAATGATGGTAAGGCTTCCATTTTCTAGATCTTAAGTTCCTTTTGAGCAGAGATTTGTAGCAGTACTTGCCATCATTTATGTAGTCTTATGTCATGCTTTATATCAGTTTTAAATTTGAGAAATTTCAAGGAAGCCTTATGATTTTGGATACCAGGTTTGCTGATTCTGAAGTGGATTTCCCAGTGACTTCTCCGGTGTGCTGTCCTGACCTACTGATGAGGTCAAAAGGTGGTGTGAAGAGCAGGAGGTGTCCTGCAGTTTCCTTCCAGAACATGCTTGTAGGTTATCAAAAATAATCAGGGAGGAATGTGTCTGGAGCTCTATTTAGTTCCTTATAGGTTTTATAAAATTTACTTAAGCCCAAGTGTGTGGCTCTGTTATAGTCTTTGCTGTTTAGTGGGCTCCCATTAGCAGAGCCTGTCCAAACTCTTTATTATGAGAAGGGAGGCATGTGACTATCTTTTATTTACCAGGGCACTGGTATTTTCCAATCAATTCCTTATTGCCTTTACAAAAACACATCGTATTTTCTTTATAGGTTTTTGAATTCGATATGCTTATTTCATAATCCTAGATTTTCCCAGATACTTAAGGCATCTATTTAAATACATTTGTTCTATTTTTTCCTTCTGGGTCTATTGTTTTGTTGGGCAGTTTCAATATTCTGGCACTACACAAGCTTTTCCCCTTACTCGGGCACTGGAGTCTGTAATAATAGCAATCAAGGCAGTTCATTCTGACAAATGTGTGTCAGAAAGAGCCTGCTGTGGCTTTGAAATATTGAAAGTGACTGATAACATAATGTGTAGAGCAGAATAAATGCATACAAATGGGAGTTTTAGCTGAGCAGTCAAAGGATGAACTAAATACAGTGTCAGAACTTGGCCTTGAAAGCTCCCGATGCCAGTGGTTACAATGGCAAATTACTAAATGCACTTTGCGAAATGTTTCATGAATAAAGCAGAGGCCAGAGAGTTATCATCCCACTTTGTGCCTCAGCTTCCATGGGAAACACAATGAAGTGATGTTCCTTTAAAAACTTTCTGGCATGGAAAGTCAGACATTGTTTAAGACGATAAAAAAGTAGTAAAGGGCAACTGGGAAATATGATTAGAAAGTTGACATGAGCACTAAGTTCAGAAAGTGACAAAGCTATCTAGTGGACAGCCAGGGCTACAGCAAACCCACTACAGTAGTAGTCAACTCACTATGTCTACAGTTTCAGTGATCACCACTGATAAACCGTGGTCCAAAATATGAAGTGAGAAATTCTAAAAAGCAGTTTAAAATTTTAAGTGAAAATTTCTAGAAATAAGGATTTTTAAGTTTCAAATCGCATGCCATCATGCTATGACTTGGTGGTATCTTGTGTTGTTCTATTCAGGATGTGAATCACGTTTTGTCCTGTGTATCCACACTGCATTTTCTATTCACCCTTTTGCCATTATCCTTAGCCTGATAAGACTGTTGTAATACCAAGGTGCTCGTGTAGAAGTAACCCTCCTCATTTTGCTTATAATGGCCCCAAAGTTCAAGACTACTGAAGCAAAAAAGGCATTAGAGCATAAAACACAGAAAGATGACTCAACTCTGATACTTACATGCCAATACTACAAAGCCTATGGATAAATAACTATGTAAATATGAGGTTTAGCATTACTGGTGGCTGCATTTATCCACTTGGGATCTTGGATCACATCCCCCATGGATCAGAAGGAAGTGTTGCATTAAGATACACCCAGAAACTTAGGGGAAAATGTTGACTGGTAAATTGCTAAAATCTGCTCTCATTTTTGAAAGGCATACTGACATTTAAAATGGGACATTTGAAGAAAGAGCTAATAAAACTAAATCCTTCTAATATTTGAACACTGCATAGCTGGCAAATAAAGTATGAGACTCCCTCACTTTACATGAGACATATGTTTTCCTGACTTCTGCTTTTCCAATGATAGAACTCCCAATAAAATCAGCTCTTGATGTGTGGAGTCCAGCAGCGACTGGACTGTCACCTAAGAAGGAAACTGCTGTGTACTAAAAGTAAGGTAAGTTCAGTTAAGCTGTCAAGCTGCTGTGGGAAAACCTCTCTCCACTCATTTTCCTCCCTCTTTCTGTTCTCCCTTCCCTGGCTCTCTCTCCTGGCTAACTATATTTGGAAGGCAGCTCATTCTTCCTCAGAGATGTCAAAGCTGGAGACGTAAGTTGAAAGGGTCTGTGCATATTCTTCTGGCAGTTTTCACACATACAAAACAGAACACTTCTGGGCAGTGTTATAAATATCAGTATTATAGAATATGCCTCAAACCATGTTCCTTTTAGAAGTGCGAATGAATTTAGTATTCTCCAGTCTCAGAGTTCAAAAGTCTAAGGCCGAGATTCACTGGAACTGGCAGATGCCTTAGGAGCTGTTGCCAAATATGTTAACTAATAAAAATGGAACTTGTCCTCTCTGCTGCTATCAGGGTGGTTAGTCAAGAAGAGTAGACACTACTGTGAGTTTGGGATATTTGGGGACTGCTTAAGTTGTCCCCATTCTTTCTTCTGTAGTTTATATAAGGTTAAAAAATGTTCCACATGTTTCCTTATTTCTAAAATCTAATTCTCATTCTCATTTAAACTCTATTTTGGATGTATATCATGTGTCATCTGGATTAGTGCTATTCATTATGTTAACTGTCCCAGAGCTACAATCTAGATAATAAATAACTAATACTGCAAACTAGATGAATCTTTATGGAAATGAAGACTTTTGGGTTTGGCATGCCTGAGATCCTTCAGTGAATTTTGATCATGCTCAGGATCAGTCTGGACCATGGCCAGGCATCTCTAGCCTCAGTGAATGAGGCCAAGAGGTCCCTTTGTTCTTCCATCTTCTCTAGGACTTGTCGGTTGTATGCCCACCATCTTGATGCTTTGTGGAAATTCTTTCGCCTGTCCATTCTACTTCCCCAACTCTGTTTGTTGCTAGGTTCCCTACAGTCAATACACAGGACTGATAGTTTGAAAAATACCTGCTTTCTCTCTCTCAATTCTTGAGGCTAAGCATTGGTTCAGGAACTTCTGGAATTCAACTCTCTTGGCTCTCTTCAAGTCTGTGCTCTGATCTTCTGTTCTTACAGGAACACCAGTTATACTGGATAGGGCACAATTTGTTGACTTTATTTAACTTCAGTTACTTCTTTAATATATAATCACATTCAGAATTACTAGGGCTAGGGCCTCTACATTTTAGAGACCACTGGCTCAAATTTTCTCCAAATACTTCATTGTTGAAGTGTTCTTTCAGTGCCAGTTCATCTAGGAAACCTTGCCAGTACTTCCACAAGTCCAGATTTCCCTGTGCTCCTAGCATACCTCACATGAGCAGAAGGATACTTATTCACCTTTCAATAGATAGTGTCTTAGTCAGGTTTCTATTCCTGCACAAACATCATGACCAAGAAGCAAGTTGGAAAGGAAAGGGTTTATTCAGCTTACACTTCCACACTGCTGTTCATCACCAAAGGAAGTAAGGACTGGAACTCAAGCAGGTTAGGAAGCAGGAGCTGATGCAGAGGCCATGGAGGGATGTTTCTTACTGGCTTGCTTCCCCTGGCTTGTTCAGCCTGCTTTCCTATAGAACCAAGAATACCAGCCCAGAGATGGTACCACCCACAAGGGGCCCTACTCCCACCCCGTTGATCATTAATTGAGAAAATGCCCCACAGCTGGATCTCATGGAGGCACTTCCCCAACTGAAGCTCCTTTCTCTGTGATAACTCCAGCCTGTGTCAAGTTGACACACAAAACCAGCCAATACAGATAGTAAATGACTTAGACTGAGGCTGGATTATAGTCCATCATGAATGTATGGTACTTTTTATGTGGTCAGCATGTAGTTGAGAGCCACCAAGGTCCTGTAGATCCCCATTGCAGAGAACTTTAACCACCACTCCTTCACTAAAGCCCACACTGTGTCTAAGACAGGATTTCCTTCCAGTCCCTTTCTATCTTGAATGAACCCATCATTGCTTTATTTTTGGCTCATTCTGAAGTTAATGCATCAAATTCACAAATGCCATTTTTAGCTGGGTGGGGTCTCTAAGCAGAGCTCCTCAGGCCACATTCCCTTTGCTGGAGACAAATCTGTGTTTTCCCTTTAGGCTGTCTCCGAAATTTTTATGTGTCTACGAGGTTATTTTCTACATTAGTCCTCTAAAGGGAAGCATCGACATATTCACAGATGGCAATGATAAAGTGGCATGAAGTCACACAGTAAACACCCCGCTACCAGAGCTGCATGGATTTTAAATTGTAATGGCAGGAGCAAGGAAAACTTGGGAGCGCAAAGATGCTGGTTGCTGATGTTCATAATGGGGTGCATCTTTCCTGTACAGCGTGAGCTCCATGGAGTAATCACATTCGTTTAGAACTTCCCCTGTGCAATCTTACACTGAGACTTAAATCCTGTGTTCTCAAAAGAATGACTCCTCTGTGCTGCCTGCGAAACTCGTTGTGTACACAAGGGCATCTCTGGTGGCAAAGAAAGGAGTGTCCTAAGCTGTGGGAAAGCACCCATTGACTGTCTACTGTTGGGGTTAAGATGGATTTTCACTGTTGGCAGAAGATGTGAGAGGCTCTGAAGGTGGCATGCAATGGCTCATTATTTACATTTTTCCAGAAGGGGTTTCTTTATCTTTTGTGAGATTATGCAGACTCTGTATCCTAAAGGTAGCCGGTTTTCAGTGAATGATTTTATAGACGATGGTCACAATGGCTATTTTAGGCCTAAAATGGTCACCTTCACATCTGAATAAAACTGAATCTGAACATTTTGTGTTCAGTTTGCTAGCTCTACAAACCTTTGTTTCATAATGGAAAAATAAATTTGTAGCATGTATATGAAAGGTTTCAAGGGATGACTCCATTTAAGCTTTCTGTTTGTTCTCCTTTTATTTTAATCAATGATAACACAGAAAAGCTGTGCTTGAAGTTTTTTTAAAGCTTTTCTTTGAACAAGACGCTTTTCTCATATATTTTTTACAATTTTATACATGCACTGAAGGTCAAAAAAGTTCTTAGATTTAAAGTGGGACATAGAATTCTGCATACACCATCCCAAAGGGCCTTTTTTAAAATGTAAGGAATCGGAAAGGCAGAGTCAGCAGCCCTGGCTTAGGACCTACAAGTGGAAGCCACTTTTTATTCCCAGCATCAAACTGCCTGAGAAAGGAAGCCAAAGGGAGGCCCCTGCATAGTTTGCTTACACATTCATTATCCCTCCCTATGTCTTTAATCCAGCAGAGTAAAGGTAAGTGACAGGCAGGCTTTAAGACCCTTAGTTTACGAGGACAGTGGGAGCATAGATCGAGGTTGCTCAGTTTTAATTTTTCTCAGAACTATGCTTCTATCCTAAATGGAAGCACACTGCATTCTCCTAGTATAAAAAGATCTAATCTCAGAACAAATGACAGCTCTTTAAATTAAGTTCATCGAGTTAACATTAGACTTACTGATCCTGATTTCCCTCTCACTTCATGAAGGACTGGGGACTGTCCTGTTTGAGCTGATCTATGCATGTGAAGGGCTTTAGAAGTTAGCAATATGTGTGTGGATTTTTTTCCCCGTGTAGACAGGCTATCGAAGTTGAGGCACGTGGTAGGGCAGGAGTTACCCAGAGGCAATGTGAGATCTGAAAGTAAGACAGAGGCACAAGTCGGCCCTAAGCATCTCACAGTGCCTTGGAAATCAGTCATCAGGTGTGCTGGCTAGTTTTCTATCAATTTGACAAAAGCCAGGCCATTTGGAAAAAGGAGAATTTTTTTTTTAATTTAATTTTATTTTATTTTTTTAATTTACATTCCAAATCACTTCCCCTTTCCCGTTTCCTCCCTCCCCGAAAGTCCCATAAGCCCCCTTCCCTCCCTCTTTTCTCCGTTCAACCCCCTCTCATTACTCTGTCCTGGTGTTCCCCTACATCCAGTCTTTCCAGGACCAGGGGTCTCTCCTTCCATCTTTTTAGAAATCTATTGATATGCTGATTGTGTCTAGGGTATTCTGAGATTCTGGGTCAATATCCCCTTATCAGTGACTGCATACCATGTGTGATCTTTTGTGATTGGGTTACCTCACTAAGGATGATATTTTCAAGTTCTGACCATTTGCCTAGGAATTTCGTGAATTCATTGTTTTTAATTGCAGAGTAGTATTCCATTGTGTAAATATACCACATCTTCTGAATCCATTCCTCCGTTGAGGGACATCTGGGTTCTTTCCAGCTTCTGGCTATTATAAATAAGGCTGCTATGAATATAGTGGAGCATGTGTCCTTATTGCATGCAGGTAAAGTCTCTGGGTATATGCCCAGGAGTGGTATAGCCGGATCCTCCGGAAGTGTCATGCCCAGTTTTCTGAGGAGCCGCCAGAAGAATTTAAGTTGAGAAAATTCCTCCCTCTATATTGGCCTGTGAGAAGGCTTGTTGGCACTCTGTGGGGCATTTTCTTGGTTGATGACTGATATGAGGGGGTCCAGCTCACTGAGGGAAGAGCAACTCCTGGACTAGGGGTTTTGAGTGCTCTAAGAAAGCAGGCTGAATAAGCCATGGGCAACAAGCCAGTAAACAGTACTTTTCATGGCTTATGCACCATCTCCTGACTCTAGGTTCCTGCCCTATTTGAGATCCTGCCCTGACTTCAGTCAGTGAGGACCTGCTATGCTGAATTGTAAGCTGAAATAAACCCTTTATTTTTGACCATGCTATTTTATCACAACAGTAGGAAGGGTAACTAAGACAGCAGGGAGAAGGAAAGTAGCTCGTAGGTCTTTTATATATCTTTCTGTCCTTGTTTTCATCATGCTTGATTCAATACTCACTACCTGCTTACATTCGGAACATATGGTTTTGAAGTTTGAAGATGGAGTAGACTCTGAGGACTAAAAATCTATTGGTAGAAAGAAATATCAAAGTATAATACTAAGGGAATCTAGAATTATGTGTAATCTGACCTCTCTCAGAGTCAGCTGTCCAGTGCTGGTCTTTCCTTTCTATACTTTGTTTCTTTGCAGTAAGTAGCCTATGTAAAGATGACTTTACAACACATAGTTTCGCTCCTCTAGTTTACGATCACAGGGAATTGCTGGATTTTTGATATGACGCAGATGGGAAACACTAGAGTTGAGCCTTGGAGTATAGGACACGCGATTTCCTTTTTCAAACACCCAAAAAACTACTGTTTTAATATTTTCTTCTTCCACTATGAAAACTAAGAAAGATTTAGTGACTATAACTGATAATATTTTTACTTTCAAGGGACTATGATGAAACAAACACAACAATTTACTGCAAGAGAGACAATGGATAAACTTGTGGTGGCCTAGCACCAGTTAATGTCAATAGTCAAGGCTAAGCACAATAATTATATCCACAGTGATATGTCACATTTAGATGAGGTTAAGACAATGGTGGAGTCATTGGTACACGATTGTATTTACAAATAAAAGTATCTCCAAATGTTGTGAAATCACAGAGTAGAAGGGACAAAAGGAACAATAAAAGAGATAAACTGGAAAGAATAATAAGAAAGAACAGGAACGTTAACAAACACCTATTAAAGTAGTGCTTCTCAGTGTGACTACGAGAGCAGCAGGAACTGGAATTTGGTAGAAATGAAAATTATGCACACTTCAGAATCAGAAATGCTAGGGCTGGAGGCCAAAAATGATTGTTTTGTCAGGTCCCCCAGGTGCTCTGACACTTGCTTAAAGGTTGACAGGTGCTGTCTCAGGGTGAGGCACCAAGCATCGCTGAGCTGGCCTTGAGATTTATTGAAAGAAAAAAAATAGCCACAGAATACTCACAGAGCTCAGGAACGATCCTTCCTAGGAATGGAAGGTTCACAGTTTGCTGTGTTTACTCATTCTAAAGGCACTTTTTTCATCTTTCTCTTTCCTGTTTAATGTCAGAACCAGGCCTTGGTTCTTTCAGCAAACTGTCTCCCAATGGCTCTTTCTTACTTTGTACAGCTATACCCTACCTCTGTATCTCTTTTATACATTCCGCTGAACCTCCTATCTTGTACTTCAGAGTTTTTCTTCACACAGACATCTAGCACGTAGATGTCACTACAAATTCAATGCACACAAACATATTTTCTCACTTTTTCCTCATCCTGTCTCCTTCCGTGTTCCTATTTACAGTTCTTCAGGTGAGCACCGAGTCTTCCTTCCTCCCTCTTCTTCCTTTCACACTTCGGACTTTGAAGGTTCAAATCCCAGCCCAGCTACTTATTAACTATAATTTAACCATCAGCAGAGTGGTTACTTAGTCAGATTTCCTGAGTATAAAATGGGATGCAAATAGCACTTAACTACAGGTGTTCTGAGGACAGTGGGTGGAGTTAGCTGGCATGAAAACTTTAGAGGAGTGCCTGGCACAAGGTTGTGGTGATTGATATGATTGATAGGTGCTCAGGTTGGGATTAAGATTCTTTCCCCTGTGTTCCTGTACTCTTCAATATGTCTCAGTTTCGCTTCAGATTTGTTGTAGGGCCAGTACAGTTGACTATTCCATTCACCAGGTCATCTCAGACACTAGTGTGGATTCTACCACAGATTGCTCAGGCTGGGATAAATATGGCCTCGGATGAACTCCCTATATAGAGGGACAGAAGCACAGTTATGCCAAAAGTACAGATTTCTTTTTCTTTTCTTTTTTTACATTGAATGAGAAGCACAGAAAGCTTGTCACTTCTGTTGATGCTGTTAGGATCATTTGATCACAGAGCAGGTGGGCCCTACCTCTGCAAGGAAGGATGCTTAGAGAGGTGGAACAGAGCATACTAATTAGCATTGTTCTGTTGACTCATTAAAACCTCCAGATTTCAGTTATTTGCTTGCAGTCTGAATTCTGTCCCCAGAACCCACATAAGAATGCTCACAATTGCTTGTAACTCCTGCTCCAGCTGCTCAAATAACTGTGAAATAAGTTAGGTAAGAGGGGATATTTGGATTCCACCAATTAAAGTTATAATGAATTATGGTACTTATATGACGGAAGAATTAGCATCTTGGTTGACTAGAGCTTTGAGTGACTTGTAGCAAAAGATGATGGGATATGAGAAATCCTGAAGCATTATCCCAGTTTTCTTCCTGTTATTTTTTGATGTTCTTTTTATGTTTGTGTGGTTACTTTCTTTTGGGTTTGTTGGAAAAAGATTACTT